>CM073759.1:164691657-167482099 GCA_037127475.1 Arma custos
AACATATTTATATGAAAGATATATCATAGCACTGAAATAAAGAAAGAGATATATTTACCTCTTTGGTGGAAGTAGTTTGGTCTGGGAGGACACGGAGTCATTGGAGGATACAGAAGACATGGAGGATGTCCTCTGGTGCTGCAGGAGAGGCCGCTCATCAACTTCCCTGCAATCTTCGTCCTCTCTGTCTTCCGATCTCCTTTTATTCTTCCTCCCCTTGCCAAGGCGCATCAGTGTCCTTACTCCTGACCTGAATGTCCCCACCTTACTGTAACAGTAATAAATGCATAATTAGCAATATGGAGTTTTAGATAAAGAAGGAATAACATCAAATATTGTTATGCAAGAGTCGTGAGTATGGATTGATAACTTAAACATCCTGAAAATATTCAGGATAACTATAATATGTATAATAAATATAATACCTGATATCTTATTTTTTAAATTTAGTTGAAATCATTAGCAGATTTATTTACTTTCCATCTACAAGTGTAGATTTTATAATAATATTTTTTTATTTCGGTTCTGTTTAATTTCAGAAATTATACAAATTCCATTTAGCACATATTGCATTTTCAATATTCTTTTGAAAACCTCCCCTAAGGGGAGTTTTAGATAAAGAAGGAATAACATCAAATATTGTTATGCAAGAGTCGTGAGTATGGATTGATAACTTAAACATCCTGAAAATATTCAGGATAACTATAATATGTATAATAAATATAATACCTGATATCTTATTTTTTAACTTTAATTGAAGTCATTAGCAGATTTATTTACTTTCCATCTACAAGTGTAGATTTTATAATAATATTTTTTTATTTCGGTTCTGTTTAATTTCAGAAATTATACAAATTCCATTTAGCACATATTGCATTTTCAATATTCTTTTGAAAACCTCCCCTAAGGGATTCTCGTGGAAGCGTGTATGGAGATCCCTTCTCGAGATGTGAAGTCTTCTGGTCGGATTCTGTGGTAGTGTGTCTATCAGTAAAGACTGTACCAGTAAGTATGGATGTCCAGAGAGTAGTGAGTCATGAAATTGTAAAGAATTTAAGTGTGTCTGAAGGCTCTGAAAAGCTATTTTCGGATTAGTACTGGTCGAAACTATGACAGTACCGTCAGCATATGTAGCAAGTAGTCTTTCTGGCGTCTATGGGATGTCGTAGGTGTATATAGAGTATAGAACTGGACCTAGTATACTGCACTGCGGTATTCCTGCATTAATTCAACAATATATTATTACTATTTTTTGTATAAAGTAAGTTCTTTCGAATTAGTCTAAAATAAAAAAGTGTAGTTTGGACTTTTTTTCTCAATAAATAAAAATTAGGATACTTTTATTTATTTTAATTTATTAACATAGAGAAAATATTATCATTTTCATCATACTATAAAGCTTTAGCTAATAAAAAGAAAAAGAATCCGTACGTTGACCAAACAACGAAACAATTTAAAATTAAATCTGAAATGAAACTTTTCTTTAAATAAATAAAGTAAATGTTTTCATATTAAGATAAATAATGTTTTAGAATAATAATAAGACAAAGCAAAATAAAAATAAATACTCTTCATTTATTTATTTATTTAAGAATATTATTTCAACGGGCATTATTTAATTTAATTACAGAGTTCTTGTAGCCACTTTAAACTTGTACTTATTTTTATTTTAATTATGTTTTTATTTTTTTTTCTATAGCATGCCAAAATGTATTTCTTCCTATATTTGCTACTGTTGCAAAAGATTTAACGAAGATAGTTCAAAATATAATATTTTTCATACTTCTTCTTCTATGCTTGTTTGGGTTTTATCTTATTAACGCCCTAAGATAACTTGGTAGAATGTCCTTTAAATGTACACCACGTCCTGACAAAAACTTTAAACTTAATAATCTGATTAAGACCAAAATTATTGTTCATTTGGTGTTTGTTTATAAAAAAAAAAATTATTCTGCACCTCCTGCGTTCAAATAATTGTCTATATACGGAATATTTTAGAAATCTCATTACATACTTTTTGTGAACCAAGGCGTGGGAATTAAGGCGTAAATTCGATAATGGCCATTATTTTCTTTATTAATAATTTTTTTTTATTTGGGCTATTCTTGAAAAATAAATTTCATGGATCATGATTATCTTCTCATTCTAGGTTTATCTTGATAAAGAGCTTTAATAATTTGTTTTCTGTGGTCTAAATTTAATTGAAGTATATCCATCAATATATTTTGGGTTCTCTACTTGATTAGTTTGTGACGTATACCTGTTCACATCTCGCTCGGTTCACATAAAACTTTGAGTCCTGAATCCACAGTCCAATATGAACATTTTTCCGGGCCTTAGCTCTTCACACTTTTACAGCATAAATTTCTTTTATAATGTTCAAAGTAGAGAAAACCTTTCTATTAAGAAACTTATCTGTACATTTATATAATATTTTAACGGGCTCATAAAGAATACATTTTCAAAGTGACTCGCAAAATTCCATTTAGCACATATTGCATTTTCAATATTCTTTTGAAAACCTCCCCTAAGGGGAGTTTTAGATAAAGAAGGAATAACATCAAATATTGTTATGCAAGAGTCGTGAGTATGGATTGATAACTTAAACATCCTGAAAATATTCAGGATAACTATAATATGTATAATAAATATAATACCTGATATCTTATTTTTTAACTTTAATTGAAGTCATTAGCAGATTTATTTACTTTCCATCTACAAGTGTAGATTTTATAATAATATTTTTTTATTTCGATTCTGTTTAATTTCAGAAATTATACAAATTCCATTTAGCACATATTGCATTTTCAATATTCTTTTGAAAACCTCCCCTAAGGGATTCTCGTGGAAGCGTGTATGGAGATCCCTTCTCGAGATGTGAAGTCTTCTGGTCGGATTCTGTGGTAGTGTGTCTATCAGTAAAGACTGTACCAGTAAGTATGGATGTCCAGAGAGTAGTGAGTCATGAAATTGTAAAGAATTTAAGTGTGTCTGAAGGCTCTGAAAAGCTATTTTCGGATTAGTACTGGTCGAAACTATGACAGTACCGTCAGCATATGTAGCAAGTAGTCTTTCTGGCGTCTATGGGATGTCGTAGGTGTATATAGAGTATAGAACTGGACCTAGTATACTGCACTGCGGTATTCCTGCATTAATTCAACAATATATTATTACTATTTTTTGTATAAAGTAAGTTCTTTCGAATTAGTCTAAAATAAAAAAGTGTAGTTTGGACTTTTTTTCTCAATAAATAAAAATTAGGATACTTTTATTTATTTTAATTTATTAACATAGAGAAAATATTATCATTTTCATCATACTATAAAGCTTTAGCTAATAAAAAGAAAAAGAATCCGTACGTTGACCAAACAACGAAACAATTTAAAATTAAATCTGAAATGAAACTTTTCTTTAAATAAATAAAGTAAATGTTTTCATATTAAGATAAATAATGTTTTAGAATAATAATAAGACAAAGCAAAATAAAAATAAATACTCTTCATTTATTTATTTATTTAAGAATATTATTTCAACGGGCATTATTTAATTTAATTACAGAGTTCTTGTAGCCACTTTAAACTTGTACTTATTTTTATTTTAATTATGTTTTTATTTTTTTTTCTATAGCATGCCAAAATGTATTTCTTCCTATATTTGCTACTGTTGCAAAAGATTTAACGAAGATAGTTCAAAATATAATATTTTTCATACTTCTTCTTCTATGCTTGTTTGGGTTTTATCTTATTAACGCCCTAAGATAACTTGGTAGAATGTCCTTTAAATGTACACCACGTCCTGACAAAAACTTTAAACTTAATAATCTGATTAAGACCAAAATTATTGTTCATTTGGTGTTTGTTTATAAAAAAAAAAATTATTCTGCACCTCCTGCGTTCAAATAATTGTCTATATACGGAATATTTTAGAAATCTCATTACATACTTTTTGTGAACCAAGGCGTGGGAATTAAGGCGTAAATTCGATAATGGCCATTATTTTCTTTATTAATAATTTTTTTTTATTTGGGCTATTCTTGAAAAATAAATTTCATGGATCATGATTATCTTCTCATTCTAGGTTTATCTTGATAAAGAGCTTTAATAATTTGTTTTCTGTGGTCTAAATTTAATTGAAGTATATCCATCAATATATTTTGGGTTCTCTACTTGATTAGTTTGTGACGTATACCTGTTCACATCTCGCTCGGTTCACATAAAACTTTGAGTCCTGAATCCACAGTCCAATATGAACATTTTTCCGGGCCTTAGCTCTTCACACTTTTACAGCATAAATTTCTTTTATAATGTTCAAAGTAGAGAAAACCTTTCTATTAAGAAACTTATCTGTACATTTATATAATATTTTAACGGGCTCATAAAGAATACATTTTCAAAGTGACTCGCAAAATTCCATTTAGCACATATTGCATTTTCAATATTCTTTTGAAAACCTCCCCTAAGGGGAGTTTTAGATAAAGAAGGAATAACATCAAATATTGTTATGCAAGAGTCGTGAGTATGGATTGATAACTTAAACATCCTGAAAATATTCAGGATAACTATAATATGTATAATAAATATAATACCTGATATCTTATTTTTTAACTTTAATTGAAGTCATTAGCAGATTTATTTACTTTCCATCTACAAGTGTAGATTTTATAATAATATTTTTTTATTTCGATTCTGTTTAATTTCAGAAATTATACAAATTCCATTTAGCACATATTGCATTTTCAATATTCTTTTGAAAACCTCCCCTAAGGGATTCTCGTGGAAGCGTGTATGGAGATCCCTTCTCGAGATGTGAAGTCTTCTGGTCGGATTCTGTGGTAGTGTGTCTATCAGTAAAGACTGTACCAGTAAGTATGGATGTCCAGAGAGTAGTGAGTCATGAAATTGTAAAGAATTTAAGTGTGTCTGAAGGCTCTGAAAAGCTATTTTCGGATTAGTACTGGTCGAAACTATGACAGTACCGTCAGCATATGTAGCAAGTAGTCTTTCTGGCGTCTATGGGATGTCGTAGGTGTATATAGAGTATAGAACTGGACCTAGTATACTGCACTGCGGTATTCCTGCATTAATTCAACAATATATTATTACTATTTTTTGTATAAAGTAAGTTCTTTCGAATTAGTCTAAAATAAAAAAGTGTAGTTTGGACTTTTTTTCTCAATAAATAAAAATTAGGATACTTTTATTTATTTTAATTTATTAACATAGAGAAAATATTATCATTTTCATCATACTATAAAGCTTTAGCTAATAAAAAGAAAAAGAATCCGTACGTTGACCAAACAACGAAACAATTTAAAATTAAATCTGAAATGAAACTTTTCTTTAAATAAATAAAGTAAATGTTTTCATATTAAGATAAATAATGTTTTAGAATAATAATAAGACAAAGCAAAATAAAAATAAATACTCTTCATTTATTTATTTATTTAAGAATATTATTTCAACGGGCATTATTTAATTTAATTACAGAGTTCTTGTAGCCACTTTAAACTTGTACTTATTTTTATTTTAATTATGTTTTTATTTTTTTTTCTATAGCATGCCAAAATGTATTTCTTCCTATATTTGCTACTGTTGCAAAAGATTTAACGAAGATAGTTCAAAATATAATATTTTTCATACTTCTTCTTCTATGCTTGTTTGGGTTTTATCTTATTAACGCCCTAAGATAACTTGGTAGAATGTCCTTTAAATGTACACCACGTCCTGACAAAAACTTTAAACTTAATAATCTGATTAAGACCAAAATTATTGTTCATTTGGTGTTTGTTTATAAAAAAAAAAATTATTCTGCACCTCCTGCGTTCAAATAATTGTCTATATACGGAATATTTTAGAAATCTCATTACATACTTTTTGTGAACCAAGGCGTGGGAATTAAGGCGTAAATTCGATAATGGCCATTATTTTCTTTATTAATAATTTTTTTTTATTTGGGCTATTCTTGAAAAATAAATTTCATGGATCATGATTATCTTCTCATTCTAGGTTTATCTTGATAAAGAGCTTTAATAATTTGTTTTCTGTGGTCTAAATTTAATTGAAGTATATCCATCAATATATTTTGGGTTCTCTACTTGATTAGTTTGTGACGTATACCTGTTCACATCTCGCTCGGTTCACATAAAACTTTGAGTCCTGAATCCACAGTCCAATATGAACATTTTTCCGGGCCTTAGCTCTTCACACTTTTACAGCATAAATTTCTTTTATAATGTTCAAAGTAGAGAAAACCTTTCTATTAAGAAACTTATCTGTACATTTATATAATATTTTAACGGGCTCATAAAGAATACATTTTCAAAGTGACTCGCAAAATTCCATTTAGCACATATTGCATTTTCAATATTCTTTTGAAAACCTCCCCTAAGGGGAGTTTTAGATAAAGAAGGAATAACATCAAATATTGTTATGCAAGAGTCGTGAGTATGGATTGATAACTTAAACATCCTGAAAATATTCAGGATAACTATAATATGTATAATAAATATAATACCTGATATCTTATTTTTTAACTTTAATTGAAGTCATTAGCAGATTTATTTACTTTCCATCTACAAGTGTAGATTTTATAATAATATTTTTTTATTTCGATTCTGTTTAATTTCAGAAATTATACAAATTCCATTTAGCACATATTGCATTTTCAATATTCTTTTGAAAACCTCCCCTAAGGGATTCTCGTGGAAGCGTGTATGGAGATCCCTTCTCGAGATGTGAAGTCTTCTGGTCGGATTCTGTGGTAGTGTGTCTATCAGTAAAGACTGTACCAGTAAGTATGGATGTCCAGAGAGTAGTGAGTCATGAAATTGTAAAGAATTTAAGTGTGTCTGAAGGCTCTGAAAAGCTATTTTCGGATTAGTACTGGTCGAAACTATGACAGTACCGTCAGCATATGTAGCAAGTAGTCTTTCTGGCGTCTATGGGATGTCGTAGGTGTATATAGAGTATAGAACTGGACCTAGTATACTGCACTGCGGTATTCCTGCATTAATTCAACAATATATTATTACTATTTTTTGTATAAAGTAAGTTCTTTCGAATTAGTCTAAAATAAAAAAGTGTAGTTTGGACTTTTTTTCTCAATAAATAAAAATTAGGATACTTTTATTTATTTTAATTTATTAACATAGAGAAAATATTATCATTTTCATCATACTATAAAGCTTTAGCTAATAAAAAGAAAAAGAATCCGTACGTTGACCAAACAACGAAACAATTTAAAATTAAATCTGAAATGAAACTTTTCTTTAAATAAATAAAGTAAATGTTTTCATATTAAGATAAATAATGTTTTAGAATAATAATAAGACAAAGCAAAATAAAAATAAATACTCTTCATTTATTTATTTATTTAAGAATATTATTTCAACGGGCATTATTTAATTTAATTACAGAGTTCTTGTAGCCACTTTAAACTTGTACTTATTTTTATTTTAATTATGTTTTTATTTTTTTTTCTATAGCATGCCAAAATGTATTTCTTCCTATATTTGCTACTGTTGCAAAAGATTTAACGAAGATAGTTCAAAATATAATATTTTTCATACTTCTTCTTCTATGCTTGTTTGGGTTTTATCTTATTAACGCCCTAAGATAACTTGGTAGAATGTCCTTTAAATGTACACCACGTCCTGACAAAAACTTTAAACTTAATAATCTGATTAAGACCAAAATTATTGTTCATTTGGTGTTTGTTTATAAAAAAAAAAATTATTCTGCACCTCCTGCGTTCAAATAATTGTCTATATACGGAATATTTTAGAAATCTCATTACATACTTTTTGTGAACCAAGGCGTGGGAATTAAGGCGTAAATTCGATAATGGCCATTATTTTCTTTATTAATAATTTTTTTTTATTTGGGCTATTCTTGAAAAATAAATTTCATGGATCATGATTATCTTCTCATTCTAGGTTTATCTTGATAAAGAGCTTTAATAATTTGTTTTCTGTGGTCTAAATTTAATTGAAGTATATCCATCAATATATTTTGGGTTCTCTACTTGATTAGTTTGTGACGTATACCTGTTCACATCTCGCTCGGTTCACATAAAACTTTGAGTCCTGAATCCACAGTCCAATATGAACATTTTTCCGGGCCTTAGCTCTTCACACTTTTACAGCATAAATTTCTTTTATAATGTTCAAAGTAGAGAAAACCTTTCTATTAAGAAACTTATCTGTACATTTATATAATATTTTAACGGGCTCATAAAGAATACATTTTCAAAGTGACTCGCAAAATTCCATTTAGCACATATTGCATTTTCAATATTCTTTTGAAAACCTCCCCTAAGGGGAGTTTTAGATAAAGAAGGAATAACATCAAATATTGTTATGCAAGAGTCGTGAGTATGGATTGATAACTTAAACATCCTGAAAATATTCAGGATAACTATAATATGTATAATAAATATAATACCTGATATCTTATTTTTTAACTTTAATTGAAGTCATTAGCAGATTTATTTACTTTCCATCTACAAGTGTAGATTTTATAATAATATTTTTTTATTTCGATTCTGTTTAATTTCAGAAATTATACAAATTCCATTTAGCACATATTGCATTTTCAATATTCTTTTGAAAACCTCCCCTAAGGGATTCTCGTGGAAGCGTGTATGGAGATCCCTTCTCGAGATGTGAAGTCTTCTGGTCGGATTCTGTGGTAGTGTGTCTATCAGTAAAGACTGTACCAGTAAGTATGGATGTCCAGAGAGTAGTGAGTCATGAAATTGTAAAGAATTTAAGTGTGTCTGAAGGCTCTGAAAAGCTATTTTCGGATTAGTACTGGTCGAAACTATGACAGTACCGTCAGCATATGTAGCAAGTAGTCTTTCTGGCGTCTATGGGATGTCGTAGGTGTATATAGAGTATAGAACTGGACCTAGTATACTGCACTGCGGTATTCCTGCATTAATTCAACAATATATTATTACTATTTTTTGTATAAAGTAAGTTCTTTCGAATTAGTCTAAAATAAAAAAGTGTAGTTTGGACTTTTTTTCTCAATAAATAAAAATTAGGATACTTTTATTTATTTTAATTTATTAACATAGAGAAAATATTATCATTTTCATCATACTATAAAGCTTTAGCTAATAAAAAGAAAAAGAATCCGTACGTTGACCAAACAACGAAACAATTTAAAATTAAATCTGAAATGAAACTTTTCTTTAAATAAATAAAGTAAATGTTTTCATATTAAGATAAATAATGTTTTAGAATAATAATAAGACAAAGCAAAATAAAAATAAATACTCTTCATTTATTTATTTATTTAAGAAT
Organism: Arma custos; assembly: GCA_037127475.1. Lineage (NCBI taxonomy): Eukaryota > Metazoa > Arthropoda > Insecta > Hemiptera > Pentatomidae > Arma > Arma custos. The sequence goes on from CM073759.1 coordinate 164,700,965, forward strand.
ATTATTTCAACGGGCATTATTTAATTTAATTACAGAGTTCTTGTAGCCACTTTAAACTTGTACTTATTTTTATTTTAATTATGTTTTTATTTTTTTTTCTATAGCATGCCAAAATGTATTTCTTCCTATATTTGCTACTGTTGCAAAAGATTTAACGAAGATAGTTCAAAATATAATATTTTTCATACTTCTTCTTCTATGCTTGTTTGGGTTTTATCTTATTAACGCCCTAAGATAACTTGGTAGAATGTCCTTTAAATGTACACCACGTCCTGACAAAAACTTTAAACTTAATAATCTGATTAAGACCAAAATTATTGTTCATTTGGTGTTTGTTTATAAAAAAAAAAATTATTCTGCACCTCCTGCGTTCAAATAATTGTCTATATACGGAATATTTTAGAAATCTCATTACATACTTTTTGTGAACCAAGGCGTGGGAATTAAGGCGTAAATTCGATAATGGCCATTATTTTCTTTATTAATAATTTTTTTTTATTTGGGCTATTCTTGAAAAATAAATTTCATGGATCATGATTATCTTCTCATTCTAGGTTTATCTTGATAAAGAGCTTTAATAATTTGTTTTCTGTGGTCTAAATTTAATTGAAGTATATCCATCAATATATTTTGGGTTCTCTACTTGATTAGTTTGTGACGTATACCTGTTCACATCTCGCTCGGTTCACATAAAACTTTGAGTCCTGAATCCACAGTCCAATATGAACATTTTTCCGGGCCTTAGCTCTTCACACTTTTACAGCATAAATTTCTTTTATAATGTTCAAAGTAGAGAAAACCTTTCTATTAAGAAACTTATCTGTACATTTATATAATATTTTAACGGGCTCATAAAGAATACATTTTCAAAGTGACTCGCAAAATTCTTTGGGTTGAACACCCCTGACATAAACCATTTTTGCGATTGGCAATTTTCTTGTTTTTTCTACTGTCTCCAGACAAAAGTAGGGAAGATATTTATACCCTTCCTTGCTCTCCCATCAGAAAACAAACTGTCTCGAAAGTCCCTTTCTCTAGCCTATTTAAACACTTCAAAGTTTTCAGGATCATTTCCATACCATGCAAAAGTTGGCTACTTAACGTAAACGATATGCTGATTTCTCCTCCCTACACCCACCATTGTTTTATTCAAACGAAGTTTCAATTTCAAGTTTCTTCTTTACTATCAACTGAACTCTTCAAGCCTCATCAAACCTTATTAACAACGTATGGAAACATGAGAACAAACTCAATTAGAGAGTCGTGTGAGTATGAAAATATTTAACTGGTTCTGGTGACGATTCCTAGTAGAGCACCATAAATTTTGCAGCCAATGTAAAATGTGAAACTTTTAATTAAAGCTACAGTAGAGGATAGTCAAAATATTCTATTTTGTAATCTTAGGAGCGAACCTTCAAACCTCGTTTTCATTCAATACTTTGATGCCAAGTTATTAAATTCTTAACTAACCACATTAATAACTAAACTACTATATCTTTCGGCGTCGTTTCGTGACATTCGAGATTAATTGATGGCTTAATTGATGAGAAATTGATGGGTAATTTTAAGTTTTAAACAGTATCTGAATGATTTACTTGAATGTTAATATTGTACAGATATATTAATTGATTGATGTATACCATATTTGAAAAGATTTCATCATCGATTCATTGGTATGAATGTATAATGTGATTTCGTTTGTGGAACAAAAAGTTGTTTGTTGAACATCTTAGTGCAAGATTGATGTCTCTAACAGTTTTTTCCGATTGGATTCTAATATTAATAAAAGCATATTAAATTTGTAAAAATGCTTCATATCAAGTTTTCTTTTATCTTGTGTCCTGATGATGCCTGCATTGGCTTTTTGTTGACAGATTGTTTTTTCCGGTATTTTAGAGCTTTACCGTTTGGAATTTTTTTATTTTATTCTATAAATTTTTATAATAAACATTTTAATATTTAAATCCTTAAAACTGCACAGCGTGTTGGAATGGTGATGGTGAAATGGTGAAAGACTCTTAACCATTGTTATATTTTCTCAGTGTTTTACTCGAGTCCTTTGGATATTTCGTCATCTACTGAAACGTTTACATTTTCCTAATATTTAGCTAGTTTATTTCGAAATTAATTTGGGCCTTAAAGAAGAGTGAAGTTAATTAAGAAGGGAAGGTAATTCCCTTGAAGCCTGACCCTAAGTTAGTTTAAGATTAATCTAGGTAGAGCTAGGTGAAGCAACTCCCTCAGGCTACTGCTCACAATATAAATACTTCACTCTATACTCAGCCTTATAAATCAAGAATATTTGTATACACTAATATGATTATGTTTATAGTTTACATGAACATAAACATAGTAAAAACTATTTATTAAATACCAACGTTTCGTCTCCCAATCTAGGTCTTATTCAATGCTATAAAGAATAAAAAACAATGAGGGCAATAACATAGTATCTAGTAGAAAATATAAGTAATAAGAAAAATCCACATAATAAACATTATAATAAACCATAAATGTAACAGATAAAACTAAAACAACACAAATATAAATTGGTTCAATGTAACTTCTGAAACTCAAAAAGTATTAATACAGAAGAGTAAAATCTATATAGAGACGTAAGATACTTGTTAAGACATTGATGGAAGAATTACAGACAAAAAGCTCAAGTCTCTGAAATAAAAAAAGGAAATAGAAACACCACCCGTGGACACCTGTGATTAGAACAACCTTCTATGCCAATGAATATGGATTCGGATTCCGGCAGGTGGCCTTTGGATTTTGTATGGGGAGTAAAATATTTCAAAATTTTCTTTAACGTATTTTTTGAAAATACATGAGAGGAAAATTAGATAGAAAAAGTCTTAGGGGAACCAAACTTTTGTGTGTATCTATAGTCGGGACGATAAGAGAAGGTGCACGGAGCATCCCCCTCCACGCCTCTCCACGAGCTCCGCCCTCTTTCCCCCACCCTAGTCCCACTTTCCCTCCACCCCTCTCGGGCCAGCTATCAATCCTGTTGTGAATCTGCTCGTGCTATATAGTCTTCAGTTGTGTTGTGATTATTTCTCTCAGGATAGCTTTGTTATTGTGACTCTCTTCTAAGCTATTAGTCAAATATGCCAAGGGATTCAGTACGTGGCGGTCGGGTTTCAAAAACGGGGAGAGGGGCCACGTTAAGATCGCAATCGCGAATATTCGTAAATCGGTTGCGCAAATATTTTACAAGAGAGAGGGACAACAATGGACCTTTGTTACCATTAAAAAAAGTGACACAACGTGTGGCAGACGCATTAGAAATTGGCAGGAATACTGTGGGCAGAATTACGAAAGATGAAGAAGTCTCGACTCCAGGGAAAAAAAGACCTCGCCCAAGCCCTAAGAGTACATTGGACAGTTTCGATGAATCTGCATTTTGAAACCATGTGTATGGGTATTATTTGCGAAAAGAGTTTCCTACGAGGAAAAAATTGATTTCTTCCCTTGGGGAAGCTGGGATTTTTGATGGAAGCTTATCAACTTTGTCTGTCGTTCTAAATAAACTGCGATTCAAGTGGAAGAAAATAAATAACAGGAAGTCCCTCAGTGATTCTTAATTCTTATTAAGTTCAGTTCATAAATTAATAAGTATTTATAAACAGCATTATGTTTATGCAAATAAATGTATTTATTTTACATTAATATATAAATTACAAAAGAATAATAAATTTGATATATGTAAGGAGCCCAACCTCTGCCAATTGGGTGAGTGGATGGATCTCTGGTCAAGGCCAAATAGTTCTATACCTATAGCCACCCTATTTGCGGGGGTGGGTGAATCTCGAAGCTTTGCCTTGAGATGTCTAATTCCAATAACAAAAAAAAAAAGTAATAATCCCATTTAAATTAACAAAAGACCCCCTCGGTGTTGAAGACTTAAACGTAATAGACCGGGAGCTGAGGCTTAAAATAGTGTATCATTTTAAGACAATTTTTATTATTAACTCGCCCTATTTTGCCGGTTAGCGAACAGTTTTTTTTCCCCCATTTTCTCCGATCGTATTTAATTGAAAAAGTGTATGTTATTTATAAATTTTCAAATCTCTAACAGGAAATGAGTTACTTTAGATTATTTAAATAAAATTCGATTTTAAGTCGTTTGAAACTGCCGATATTTCGTAACCTGGCGGGTAAGAACTGGCAGACGTCCGGTGACTATTGTGGATATTTTCAATGTTTCGTAATACAAATTGTCTTAAAATGATACATTACTTTGGGCCCTGCCGCTGGTCTTTAAAGAATGAAAAGCGAGTAAGAGCTGTAGTACAATTGTCGGCTCCAGGCGGAGTCAGGTTAGGGGAGGGGGGAAGAACAGCTTCAGGTCTCCCCACTCCCCGTGCACCTTCTCTTGTCGTCCCGACTATAGTTGCCATCCCTATGAAGAAGTTGAATTTGGGCACTGGTGGTTAGTGATGATATGCTTTTCTGGTTCGCTTCTTTTTAGATTTATGAGGTTGGGATATGCTTTATTTATTTATTTACTTACTTTTTATTTTCTCGGGTCTGTTTCGGAAAACGTATGGATATTATTTTGTAGATATCTGTTATTTATGCTATTAAATAAAATACTCATGACAAGACATGTGTGCACTTATAAATAACCTCAAAACAAACTCTTAGTGAACATTCTTTCTCGTAACTTCTCTTCCATATGAATTCGGATAAATATGAATCCAACATATTTCTACTCGTTCCACGTTCTGTTTTGTTACTTCGTTTGACTGAAGCCCAAAATGATTCCTCTGGATATGATCACCTGTGTTTATGTCAACGAATTTTTTTAAATTGTTAACAACGTAATGTTTACACATCATGCCTTCAATTTGCTTTATTACCTTATAGGCCTTCCAGCAATCAGAATATATTGTTGTTCTATGTCGTATTGCAACTTTAATGCAAGAAGTCAGCATTTCAGCTTTTCTACATGGGATAGAATATAGGAAACAATCCCTAGTTTCTCTGCAAACGCCTTCGAACACCCATTGCTGCGGGTATATCCTTCCCACATTATATTTCCTTTTGGAGAAGCAGGACTCATCGATTTCAACAAGTTGTTTTATTCCATTTTAGCCTTCCAGCAATCAGAATGAATTTTTGTCTTATTAGGATTTATAATTAGGTTACAGGTTAAATTTATCAAACGTATGGAGTTATTTCACATATCTGTGGCACCTCTGCGTAGTGGGCTAAGTCGAATTTTGTGAATTTCAAGCTATCTACTTAGAATCGTAATTTTTCTGAACTTATTTCAAGTTCAAGATTGGAGTATCAGCCCACGATTCACAAAGGAATATCCTTCATTGCAATGGACGGAACACTTAGCGTGTTAGACACAAGGAAAGGGAAAAAAATTGCGATTTTAAGTAGATAGCTTGAAATTCATATAATTCGACTTAGCCCACTATGCACAGGTGCCACAGATATGTAATCATAATTACCGAATAAGTAATCTGCTTGCGTTTTCCCAAACTGACCCTTATTCTCATTCTGAAGATGCCAGAATAGGCAAAATATAGGAAGGTATTTATGTTGTTTATTTAACCTTATTTCATGCTGATATGGCTCATTGGAAGATGATACAGTGGGATTCTTAAATCTTGCCTATCCCGGTATAAAAAAGATAGGGATTTTTAAGGAGTACCTTAAACTGAACAGGCTGGGGACAACCATTTTACAACCCCTCCGAATGGCCGGCAAAACTAAGGATTTTTTATTCCACTATTTTATTAAGGCCACCTGCCAGAATCCGAATCAACTTTCATGGGCATAGAAGATTGTTGTGCTAACTACTACAGAACAGGTGTCCCCGGAAGTTTTTTTTTAAATTTTATTTCAGAGACTTGAGGCTTTTTGTCTGGAATTCTTCCATCTATGCCTTAACAAGTACCTTACGTCTCTATATTGGTTTTAAACTTCTATAACTCTTCATTTAACATCAATTTTTGCTGCTATGGCCAATCGGTCGATGCAACAGTGGGAGTCCTAAATATTTTCTAAACAGGTATAATTAGCATAGGGATCTTTAAAGAAAATCAGACAACGCAAAGGCACCCTATTTTAGTTCTCTTCCGAAGAACGGCATAACCAAGGATTTTTTTACTCCGTTTTAAAAGGACAGCGAACTCGCGATCTTGAGCATAAAAGGTTATTATGCTAACCACTACACCACAGTGGATTCTAAGCTAACAAGAAACAAGTATTCAACATTTAAATAATTTTCTGTAGTGTAATTGTTACCATAACTTCCCGAGCATGTGCTGTGTCAGATACTCGTTAAAGATCCTTATTCTACTTATACTTGAAGAGGCAAAATTTAAGACTCCCATTAAAGCGCCGTCCAATTAGCCATGGTAGCATAATGTGTCGTTAAATGAATAAACAAATATATACTTCCCTGTTATGTACTCTTATAAAAAAAAAAGTGTTATCATAAATAACCTTAAATCCACAAGATTTTGTGTATATTTATATTTATGCATTAATGTAATAAGATCCACCAATGGTGTTACAGAATTAATTCGTTTCTATGCATTATTCTATATACATTAAAAACAATACTATAGATTTAATAATAAGTCGGTATTGTATAAATAAAAAAGTTACCTTATTTTGTATGTTTTACCACGAAAATCTAACAATACACCTACTCTTAATTTTTTTTTATCCTAAATCAAATTTAACCAAAGCTAATTTTATAAAAACAAATACAAGTTTGTAAAAACAAATTCAACAATTCTATAAAAACAAATACAACAAGCTAAATACATAACTACAACCTACAAATTTATTTTCTCTATTTTAAACTATAAAAGAATGAGTAAAGTTTGGTTCTGTACGAAATAAAATTAAATGGTTGTCATAAAAAGCATCTTTCTTTTATTGTTTTAAACTGATTGTCCTCTTAATCGAATGGTACAAGTTTTATAGTAGATCTCTCCTTACTACTTTTTCCAGGTTTTATTGTCTTTCAATTATAACTTCCAGTAATACTTCTTAAACTTCTTAAGCTCTGAATGAGTGACATAGATTAATATAATATTTAATTCTCAATTAATATAAAAACAGATGATGAATATAAAATTAATTTAATATTTTTAATTCTGTATATATGCTATCTATTTATGTATTGTATATATATATTAGTAGTTATAAATGGCGGTTTGAGTAATGAGCAAGAAGGAAATGTTCTTGAGCCGTGCTGGGGTAGGGTTAGGTGTGACCTTGAGGTCATTGTCCGTCCTTGCTATGGCGGGAGGGGTGAAGTAGCCGGGCGAGGGGGGGTTTGTTTATGTTTGGAATACCGGTTTGGGTTGACCTTGAAGGGTTTCGTTGCACGAATTGGCAACGTTGGATCTTAGATGTGGCAACAGCGCGGCGCCGCGCCTGAGCCCATGTGTGACTGCAGGTGGCTAATTGATTACAAATGTTGGTTGATGTAATCAACCTAAGTTTATTCATAAGTTGTTGTTGTTTTTTACCAGTTTTTTTTTAACCGGTTCTGTCTCATCTGTTTCAGTTTTACCCCTAAGTTCATTCATAAGTTGTTATTTTACTTGTCTTATTACGATCTTCCCCGCCATTAATTATTTCAGTTATATTTATTATTTTATTATATCAATATTATTTGAGTTTGATTTATGTATATGCATTTGTTTTTATTTACTACCCTAAGTAAAAAGGAGAATAAAGGTGAATAAAAAAATATTTACATGGTTTATTTGAAGTAAAACATGAATAAACTACAGATATAATAATGATACAATTAATAATTTATATATTCATTGAGGTAAGTGAGAGCAGATGATGAGGCGATCCAATGTTGTGAAATGTTTTTCTTCTTATTTCTTCTTTTTTTAAATTTACAGCTTCAGAATTTTTTCCGACCCAAGCAGCCAAACGATGAGCTTGATTTAAAGAACAAACAAAGGCAGTATTTAAATGAAAATGACAAGCCATCTTGTCGTTATCTAACTGTTTCATGTTTGGACAGCCGAAATCATGAAGGTCGTAGACTGGTTTATTAATGAGTTCTTCTATAAACTTACACTTTTCCAATCCCTTACCCCATAATATATCATTGTCTTCTGTAATGTATGCTAAAAAATATTTCATATCTTCATATTACACATCACTATAGTCCCATTCCAATCCGTGAATATGCTTTTTTACCCAAAGATTCGTCTTTGACTGACTCACTTCTTCAACATCTTGAGGTGGTTTAAAAAACCAATGCCATGAAGAACCGTGTCTGACTGAAACAATACTCAGTTCCTTAACAATCAATTTGTTAAAATATGAGTAATAGCCCTGAAAATCGATGACACGTTTAAAGTCCTACGGTGAAGTGGTACTAGTATGTTGAATATATACATTAAATATATATGTCCTAAGTATATATATATATACTTAGGACAGATGTTTGGAAATGAGTAAAACGGAAAATAAGACTATTTATTAGCTAAGTAATTATATATATATAAATTTCTGTCAACTTTCGAATCTCGAAGCATGTGAAGACTAGTAGGCATTTAAAGGACTAATTAATAACGAACAATATTTTCAACTGTTACTAAGCAGGTGTCAGTAGCAGCTGGACATCGATGAAGTTGGCCTTTGTCTCCAAATCTTCGTCTTGTGAAGACTAATAGGCATCCAGTAGACTAATTAAGTTGTTAATTAAATTCGAGCAGGTGAAGAATAGAAAGTAACAGCTGGATGCGCTTGTCCGATCGTATAGAAATATTCTTCTGTGTTATGTCCAACTTTTATTGCTATAGGGTAATTAATATCAAGCAGGTGAAGAATACTTAGTAGCAATATTTGTCTGTGTCATGGTAACAGGTAAGAAGTAAATTTTGTTACTCCTTAGGAATTCTTGTTTTGGGTTACTTAGACACTTATATGCATCAAATATGGTAATCGAGCAGGTGAAGAATGTACTGAGAGTTGTTTCCAATCTTATAATATTTGTCATGTCTGGAGTTAGATAAATTTAATTTAATTACTCCTAGAGTTGACAAAGAAGTCTTGTAAAAAAGAAAACATTTTCCCGTATATTAGGCCCCCGGCACAGTAGTGCTCTTCACTATGGTTTTTAGTGCTCAACGGCTTCAGCTCTCCTGAACATTTGCTCTCCTCTCAAACACGCAGTAAGTTTTCATTTTTGTCTTTAAACTGCTATATTGCATAAGTTTCGAGATATAACCAACCAAATGTTATTGTATTTAGATGTCTCTCCTTAAAAAATTGAACGAAATTATTCCTGTATATAAGAACATTGGCGAATTGACTATTGGACGGACATACAAGTTAATAAAACTGATAAAAAAGGAGACAGAATATGGTCCATCCATTGAGGCCATAATAGAAGATAATGAAGAAGGAAAAGTGCGAACCTTCCTACCAAAACGATATACATATGCGTTCACTGAGGAAGAATTAGCTAGCTATAGAGGTACAGTATATTTAAATATATAATAAATATAGTATTTTTTTAATTAGCTGAGTGATTATTCTCGTTTTTAGGAGAGCTGAAAATTCAATACCTCTGAAAAAAGAAAAATACGTATGACATTAAATTTTTTTAAATAGTTGATTTTAATTTTATTTAGGAGCAATTCCCAAGCCTTCCCTTCCCACATTGATTACAGGACGTGTTAACTGGGACGATTTCTGTTATGACTTGGAGGACAAACTGGACTTAAAAATTTCACTTAAGACAAAACAAGACATTGATACAGCCATAGAAAAACTTACAACATCAATCAAAAACAGTTTGCATGATAACATCACAAATCATACAATTAATAACTATCAACAGACGGATTTGCCACAGCATATTCGTATCTTATTAAGAGAAAAACGCAGAGCAAGATCGAAGTGGCATAGAACTCGATATCCAGCAGATAAAACAATCTATACAAAATTAACTAACAAACTAAAAGCAGAAATCAAGAAGTTCAAAATTCAAAAATTAATTACCTGGACTGAAAATCTTACAACCACCGACAAAACATTATGGATGACCACCAAAAAACTCCTGAAGTTCAAAGAATTTAATCATCCACTCCTTACTGAATCAAATAACTGGACAAGATCTGACGGAGAAAAATCACAGTTATTCGGTCAATACCTTTCCAAAATCTTTCATCCACATCCTGATGTCATTAGCCCAACTCACACTGAATATATAAAAGAAGAGTTGGATGTTCCCCTCCAAATGTCCCTTCCACCCAAAGCGTTCCATCCTTCTGAAATATCCAACATTATTCACAGATTACATTCCCGCAAAGCTCCTGGGCACGACCTCATCACAATTCATATCTTAAAACACCTTCCTAGAAAAGCCATTCTATTCCTTACCTATATATATATAATGCTGTACTCCGCTCCACATATTTTCCTGACCTCTGAAAATTATCCATTGTAAAAATGATACCCAAACCTAAAAAAAAAACCAGAATACCCATCCTCTTACCGTCCTATCTCTCTTTTACCTTGCATGGGTAAAATCCTAGAAAAGCTCATCCTTAAACGATTGTACCCCATCCTTGATGCAAATCACATAATACCAGATCACCAGTTTGGATTCCGAGCATCCCACTCCACCATTCAGCAATGCCATCGTGTGGTGGATGTGGTCTCCTCTGCATTAGAACGTGGATCATATTGTTCGGGAGTCTTTCTTGACGTGGAACAGGCTTTTGACCGAGTCTGGTATCCGGGCATGCTCTACAAACTCCGCAAATTCCTATCCTCTACATACTTTCTCATCCTACAATCCTATCTCACAAATAGAACTTTCCAAGTAAACCATAACAATGTCTATTCGTCCCTCTTTTCCCAATCTGCTGGTGTTCCTCAAGGTAGTATCCTTGGTCCAATCCTATATACAGTTTATACAGCTGACATCCCAACTCATCCTAATACTATCCTTACCACGTATGCTGATGATACATGTGTATTATCAGTCAACACCAATCCAGTTATTGCATCCCAAAGCCTCCAATCCCATATCACTGATCTTGAAGAATGGTGTCTAAACTGGAGAGTTAAAATAAATTCTCAAAAATCGCATCAAATCACTTTTACCTTACGTCGTAAACCAATGACTTCCTGCCCTACAGTATCCTTTAATAATATCCCTCTGGTGCCTGTAGAACAGATCCGATACTTAGGGTTGCACCTTGACAAACGATTAACCTGGAATCCTCATACAAGACTGAAAAGACAAGAAAACGCACGACGTTTCAGGCTACTTCAACACTTACTAGACAAATGTTCTAAGCTCCCAATTAACTACAAAAGACTCATCTACATGGCCATCATACGACCTATTTGGACTTACGGAGTAGAGCTTTGGGGCTCCACTAAGCCATCGAATTCCTCTCGTATCCAATCCTTACAGTCCAAGATCCTTCGTAAAATCCTCAATGCTCCTTATTTTGTTAAGAATAAACTCATTCATAACGACCTTAATGTCCCTTTTGTTGCTGATTTGGCCCGAACCCGGTATCTATCCTTTCATAACAAACTTCATTACCACTCAAACCCTCTAGTTTCAAACCTAGCTTCCTCTTCAATTCCCGATAATCCTCCGAGGCGTCTGAAAAGAAGATGGCCACGAGACCTCCTTACTTGAACTTTGATTTGAGTACTACCAGTGGGTAGTTTCTCTACATTTCATTATCATGTCATTATATATCACTTAGCCTATTTACTTGTTGTATTATTGTAGTACAGTTGTAGATATCAATAAATAAATTAAAAAAAAAAAAAAAAATTAGGAGCAATTTTATTTAGGAGGTCTTTATTATATTTTTATTAGTTTGGTTTTGGCTTTGTACATTTTAGCAGATAAGGAGTAAAATGAACAGTAAAAGCAACATAAATAATTATTTATGTGATAAATGTGGAATATGAGTAGCAAATAGAAGACAAAGGTGTAAATGGTTGTTTTTCTATTGCCAAGGCTGTGGCAAAGAATTTAATAGAAAGTTTAATGTTGATCGGCATAAATTAACTTGTAAAGTTGCTAATGGGGTTAGTAGGAATGATATACCTACCGTGAGCACAATGGAGGTTCCCAATAAAAAAAGAAAATACAGTATGTTTTGCAGGCAGATGCGCGAGAAGACGATTGCACAAGAAAACGGTATAATTAGAGCTTCCTTAGGAAATGCGGTTGAGGATATTTACATTCCCAGCGATGATAAAAAATTATTAGCTAACGAATTTTTAAACCATAAAAAAGAAGTTTTAGTAAAGTTACTAAATTTATATGTTGACGAATGAAAACTTTTAAAATAAATATAATGTTGGAATGTACATACATTAAGAAAAACGGAAACACTATTAGTGAAAGGACGGATTTTAACTTTAAATCGAAAAGTAATACGATAGAGATTAGCATAAACCTCGATAATTATATTGAAACAACTTTTGAAAAAATTTTAGCGGAACAGGATGAGTTTGAAAAAAAAGGTTCAGGTTGGATGTATATTTCAGTAAATTATATCTGCTTACATTTAACAAAATATAAACCTTCTAGAGGATCTCAATATATTGAATTACCTAAAAAAATTAAGGACAAACGTTGTGATATAAATGTAAAAAATAATACTGATGATTGCTTCCGTTTAGCTATACTTAGTGATGATATTAGATCAAATGACTTTAACGAATACGAAAATATTCAAACCACATATTCTTTTGATTCGATATCGTTCCCGACTCCAATAAAGGATATAAAACGATTTGAAAATTTAAATAACGTGTCTATAAATGTTTATGGCTTAGACGAGAAACATAATGTGTATCCAATTAGAATAAGTAAAAAGGAAAATTATGGTAAAATGTTTGATTTATTGTTTTTACAAAATGGAAAAAATTTTCACTATTGTTTGGTCACAAATCTTTCACGATTAGTAAGTTCTCAAATATCTTTGAAGAAATGTGCATACACTATCTGTCGCAGAAGCCTGACTGCATTTCCGAAGACGTATGTAAACAAGTATGGGAAAAATGGTGATGAGCGAAAGCAGGAACATGAATTATTTTGCCGTGATCAAAAACCGATTCGATCTGACTTTCCGAAAGAAGAAAAAATTGAATTTAAACATGTGGAATATACACAATCCATTCCAATCGTAATTTATGCAGATATTGAATCTCTTTTAATACCAATTTCGGGGCCTATTCCTAATCCGTCAACATCTTGGAACAAAGCTGTACACGAGCATCGTGCCTTTTCTGTTTCACTTCTGGTCAAGTCTAATATGTTTGATTTGAAACCATTAGTTTATACGGGAGAAAACTGTATGCTAGCGTTTTTAGAAAAACTCGAATCTATAGTTGTTGAAGCTGATAAAATCTACGGCAATCTTCTTCCACTGGAAGAAATGGGCGAAGGGGAAAATAAAATATTTTATTCTGCTAAAGACTGCATCTTATGTCAATACCCTTTAGACGAACACGATCGAGTACGGCATCACTGTCACTTATCAGGAAAATTTGTTGGACCAGCACATAATGCATGTAATTTAAGGGCGAAAAAGCCTGATTTTATACCTGCTTTCATGCACAACTTACAAGGCTATGATTCTCATTTTATAATTCCTTTCTTGGGCCGTTGTGAAAATATTAGCATAATTCCTAGTAATACTGAAAAATATATAAGTTTTAGCATAAAATTTAAAGGGTATAGGACAAAAATACGATTTGTTGACTCGTTTAAATTTCTTTCATCAAGTTTGGATACACTAGTGAACAATTTACAAAATAAATCTAAATCAATTACTGATATATTTCCTCATATGACAAATATTATTAATGATGAAAACAAAATTAAATTATTGACAAGGAAAGGTGTATTTCCATACAATTATTTCAATTCTTTTGATCGTCTAAATGAAACTCGACTACCTTCCAAAAATCCATTTTTTAATGATTTAACAAAAACATCCATTAGCGACGTGGACTATGAGCACGCGAAAAGTGTCTGGAAAACCTTCAACATCAAAACACTAAAAGATTATGCAGAATTGTGTATATACAAACTGATGTAATTTTGCTGTGCGAAGTTTTTGAAGCCTATCGACTTCTCTGTCAACAAATTTATCAATTGGATCCTGCATGGTTTTTTACTTTGCTACAGTTATCTTGGAATGCAATGTTGAAACATACGAAAATAAAATTGGATGTAATAAAAGATATTGATATGGTACAGTTTTTTGAAAAGGGAATAATGGGAGGCATTTGCCAAGTTGTTTCTCGGTATGCGAAAGCTAACAATAATTATCTAAATGAATATGACTCGACTAAACCCAGTAATTATTTATTATATGCAGATGTCAACAATCTTTATGGTTATGCCATGAACCTTCCCCTGCCGTATACCGATTTTGAGTGGACTGATGAAAAATTAAATGTATTAGATCTTGAAAATGAATCAGAAACCGGTTATGTGCTAGACGTTGATGTTGAATATCCCAAAGAAATTCATGATAATCTTTCACAATTACCTTTTTTATCTGAAAAAAATAATCCGCCTAATACTAAAACTGTTAAACTAATGACGACTTTGACACCCAAAACACGTTATATAGTACATTATGTGAATTTAAAACAAGCTTTACAACTTGCGGTAAAGATTTCAAAAATTCATAGAGTGTTGAAGTTTAAACAAAAAATTGGTTGGCTCCATACATAGAAATTAATTCAATGATGAGAGCATCAGCAAAAAATACATTCGAGTCAGATTTTTACAAATTGATGAATAACAGCTGCTTCGGCAAATTTATGGAAAACGTGCGTAACAGAATCGATTTAAAAATAGTAACAAATAAAAAATCTTCATTTCGACAAGTCAATAAACCAAATTTTAAAGGGAGGATTATATTTGCAGATAATGTTACAGCGGTTCAGCTGGAAAAAGGAAGTATTATTTTTGATAAACCGTTTTATGTAGGATTCTCCGTGCTAGAATTAAGCAAAGTTTTAATGTATCATTACCACTATAATGTTTTCTTAAAAAAATATGGTGTAGAAAATGTTACTTTATGTTATATGGACACCATTTATGTCATATGGACATTCATTTTTATATAATATTAGGACCGATGATATTTATTCTGATATGTCTAGAGTGTTACAAAAATATTTTGATACAAGCAATTTTCCCTCTTCTCATTTCTGTTATAATGAAAAAAACAAAAAAGTAGTTGGTCTGCTGAAAGATGAAACCTTTGGAGATCCTATTGTGAAATTTGTTGGGTTGAGACCTAAAATGTATTCTTACATTAAAAACAATGATATAACGGTTAAAAAGTCAAAGGGAATTAAAAAATCAGCTGTTAACGATTTTACTTTTAACGATTACTTAAACACACTTAGAGAGAGTAAAAGTCTATATTCTTCATTTTATATAATTCAGTCTAAAAAACATAACGTTCAAACCTCACTAATAAATAAAAAGTCTTTATGCTCGTTCGATGACAAAAGGCATACATTAAGCGATGGAGTGCAAACACTCCCTTATGGTCACTATAGCCTTGGTGAAGACAGAAACAACCATTAACTGAAATTGCCATTGTAATGTACATTTTAAATCAAAGTAGTATAATAATAAAAATAGTATAAAGTAGTATAATTACAATAAGTAGTAGTAAGTAGTATTGTTATTGTAAGTTTGGGTTAAAAAAGAACAACAATGTGCAAGTAATAAATTGTATATTTTAAATGTATAGTAACAATAAATATATAAAATACAAAGTTTTTGTAAAAAAATTAATAAATTTTGTTATAATTGTAAGTGTTTTTTTCCTTCACAACATTATGCAATATCCTTCCTGTCAATCCAGCTGCGTTCTTCTAATCCCAGCCACTTTACATACAATTTATTTCCTTTTCTTTTTAAAACTCTTTCTACAAGGTAAACATTTGGATATTTCACTTTTTATAGCTCTTCTTCATAGATTGCACCACTAATCGGCTGTCCTTTTAGATCTTCCAGTAAATAAGTGTAAGGATATGTCTTTTGAATCTTGACTATTTTAAAAATTTCACTTGACCAATTTGTTAAGTATCCTTTTGAAAATATGGATTTTTGTTTAGATATTCTGACAAAATCATCTTCTTTAAATTTCTGCTTTCGTACTATTTTTGATTCACTCGATGAAGAATAGATATTATTTTGCAAATATTTTTCCAGCTTTTTTTGGAAAGCATCGATTGGTCTCATACCTATAGTCCTATGGAATGATGAATTATACTCTCGTAAAATTTGAGGTAGAATATCTAAAAATTTGTAATTTCCTTGCATGCTGAAGGCTTTCCACATTTTCCCTTTTAATGTTCTATTAAACCTTTCTACAATGGAAGCTTTCATATTAGAAAAAGTGGAATAATGATTAATAGCGTATTGTTTCATTAGAGATTTAAACTTGGAATTGTAAAATTCCTTTCCCTGATCACTTTGAATATTTTTCGGAGTTTGTCTACTCGAAAGAAACAGACTCTCCATTGCTTTACCCACATTGTCTCCTGATTTCAGCTTTAGGGGCACGGCCCAAGCATATTTGGAAAAACAGTCGATAACTGTCAATAAATATTTGTACCCTTTATTTTCTCGAGAATAAGGTATCATCTCTACTAAATCTATTTGCCACAAGTCATTTATTCCTTTCAAAACTGTCTTTCTTCTGGGGTACTTCTTGCGAGCTGGCTTATGTAATTCATTTACAACAGTTCTTTTTATTATTGAAGAATCCATCTACTCCTTTTTAAGTATTTTGTTAAGGTAACCAAGTGTGACCACATCAGATTCCTCCTCAGGTTCAGCTACGTTTGTTATTATCTTACCAAGAGAGTCGTATATACCTCCAACCAAGCTTAAAGCAACGCTGTTTAAAAATTCTTTGGTAACAACATCATATCTATTTATAGGTGGTGCAAAGTTGACAAGTCTTTTTCTTTTTCCATCTATCCAATTACCAGGCCAATTTTTTAAATCAGTGTAGGTAGCTGCTAGAGTATCACAGTACACTTTATTAGCAGCATCATGAGCTGAGATTGGGTTTGCAACATTGATTATTCGTAAATTATGTGCATCGATGTCCTTTACAGACTTCAATATGCTAAACGGAAAATACCGTTTTTTATACTTGGAATGCTTTAATGACATGTGGGATCCGAACTTGTTTATCGTCATGTTTATACTAAACCTGAATAACCTGTTTTTTCAATATATAATATTTTCTTCTCGTACTTCTTCAATTAATGACTCTATTTCGTAATGATGTCCTTCATGTCCGGCATAAGTGGAAGTCATTAACAGCTTTAGACGATCTACTAGCTCGTTAGGATCATTCCAATACTCGTACAATGGTTTATTTGCTCTCATAAGAGCAGTGCCCCGTTTGTAAGAGTGCGAACGGAGTGAAGTTAGCCTACTCGAAGCTGAGGTTGTGGAGGAATGAGGACGAAGTTTTAAAGATTGTGAAGGAAATAGCTTTGATATAATATTCTTATATTTCTCAGGTCTGGTTCCGAACACTCCTTGCTCTTCACTATAGCCTTTTTTGTAAGCCTTTGTTGAGAGTAAAATATTCTTATAATTACCCAAGTCGGACTCGGTATAATCTTTGGGATTTTTCAAGTAGAGTAGCTGCAATAATCCTGGAGTTCCTTCATAAACTATTCCGTTAATAGATATACCATCGCTGTTTGCAAACAGCATACATCGTTTGTGTCTCCAATAGATAATCCTCCAGAAGGCATGACTCTAATTCCATAACGAGAATCATGTGCCTTATCTCCTTTCAACATTTTATCCAAGTATTCTCTTTGAAGGTTTCCAAATGCTGCAAGATGCTCCTTAAATTCGGCTTCTCCTTGTGGAGTTTTAACATATTCTTTGACTTGCTCTGATAGTGGATCATCAGCCTCATATTCGCTCTCATACTCTTGAACGGGAAAGTGGGATAACGGTGTTTTTGGATCATCGGATGAAATTGTTGAAGCTCCTTTGAAGTGAGGTGTTGTTTTTGGCAATAATGTTGATTTTCGATAAATACTTACAGACTCTGCCTCGAGTGGCGATTCGTCCCACACATCTCTCCTTTTTATTTTTATAGGTGTGGGTTCCGATTTGGTCTCTTTGTTCACCTGTACTGACTGTTTAATGGCTTCTAGAGGTTGAAGCACAGGTGTAAAAAATTCTTGTCGACCTTTTTCAACATCCTGGAGACTACGCTTTAATGCTCGAAATTTGTTTTTTAAAATCTCACTTGCTTTTATTATTTCACGAGTGACTTTCGGATCCATGATTGTTAATGATAATTACTGCCAGGATCGCTCTTTATATATCTGCAATGTATGTATCAATTCCTTTTCTAAAACGTCCATTGTTCAGGTCTTTAGTCTTATCAATAACGAGATAACCAAATGGTTCTTTCCAACATAACGAACAAATGACTTTAAAAAGAGTAAAACTTAATTCTGGTGTGCTTACGTGTTCTTCATAAATATGTTTTAAATTTTATTCATCTTGAGAAAATACTATTAAAAAATTAAAATTACATCTGATGAGGTATCTTGGGATACAAACATAACTTGTGTTAAATAAAAGCAATCTAGGTTCATATGACGACCATAACTAAAGTACCGTTTAATTATATCCTGATCTTCCATTGCGACATCATCAAATATGCAGACCGAATTGGATTTGATTTCTTTAGGCAGTTCCTTTGCATCTTCAAAGTAGTATAACCCTATTTCAGGAACTAGATTTACAACACTTTTTAAATACTTATATTTAGACTGATGTAAAGTTTTTCCGAAAAGATATACATTTTTAAATTTTAAACCGTTAGGGTTTAATAAGAGTCCAATCATAATATTTGTCTTTCCACATCCGCTCGGCCCACATATCGACGCTCGGATAATTTAATCGGATTTGGTAATAATGCACTATGTGTCTCCTCCGATTCACTTTTAATTGGGGTAAAGTTGGTAGTAGAGAAACATTGTTCTTGTTTAGCTAATTTCATTCTGAATGCAAACAACATTCATTTTCCATCCTATATATACCACAGTTTTTCATTTTATAAGAACAGTATGATGCGCAAGGTTCACAAAGGAAGAGGCCTCGTGAACAGTCTTATAAATAAGTTACCGTTTGAATTACACCTGCCAGGATACCAGTATTGTGGCCCCGGTACAAAACTTGAAAAACGACTAATTAGAGGAGATAGTGGAATAAACGCGCTTGATAGGGCTTGTAAAGAACACGATATAGCTTATAGCATAAATAAGGATATGAATAGTCGTAAACAAGCAGACAATGCTAGCTGATAATGCTTGGAAACAAGTAAAATCTCAAGATTCGTCATGGGGAGAAAAAGCTGCAGCTTAGTTAGTTACAAATGCCATGAAAGCAAAAGGAAAAATTGGTTCGGGTATCAATAAGAAAAAGAAAAAGAAGAATAGTTTCATTGATTTGGTTAATCGTCAAAAGTAGACGACGTATCATCTATTCTTAGAGCATCAAAAGTTGCATATAAAAAGGCTAAACTGCATTTAGCTCTAGTAGAGCTCTTAAAGCTTTCTAGTTCATAAGATATTCGTCAAATGGCGAGAAACCATCACTTTGTGAATTTATTCTGACAATGTCATGGAAATTACTCCCTTAACGAAGACAAACATTACAACCTACTTAAGGTTACATTGAGCTAGTCCCTTCCCGAGGAAAAGCTCTTTAAGTTTACTAGTTTCGCGTATAATATTAATAGTTAATAACGGAATTGCTAACTAAAATAAAATAAATGAATGGCATAGCATGCGATGAAGTATTTACAAAGTATGTATCTTCTTTGTTGTTGGAAAAATAAACAAAACACATAAGTAGTGAGATCGAGTTTACAATACTAATTTGTTAAAGCGGAAGTTTGAAATGCTTGGAGAGCATTATCTTAGTTGGAGCGCTGTCACGAAGACACATAGGTCCCGGGTTTGAATCCCGGCCGGGGGCCTTTTATTTTATTTTCTCTTTTATCTTTAAAATAATAATATTTAAAAATCAAAACAGCTGACCAATAATTATAAAACTTTATAGTATTTTTTGACTGCCTCAGTTAGCATAGGTATCAAAATCCTCCACCTCCGTATTTTCACTAACGCCATCATTCAACCCCGACAATTTTTATTTCCTTTACATTTCACCTACAGACATTATTTCCTCCGTTCCTCAGATTCGGCTCCAGTTTTACCGGCTTAGACGGGATACCCGTCAAACTACTCAAACTATGCCTCATCGATATCCTACCTGTCCTGCTCTTCATTTATAATTTCTCACTACAAAAAGCAGATTTCCCGACTTCTTGAAAAAAAAGACTAGTCCATCCTATATATAAAACCCTAACCCCATTATCTCCTAAGGACTACCGGCCAATCTCCATACTTTCCAACCTTTCCAAGCCTCTCGAAAGAATAGTCCAGTCTCAAATATCAAATTTTCTCGAACAGTCCAAACTCCTTGATCCGCTTCAATCAGGCTTTTGTCCTGGTTTTTCCACTCAATCTGCCTTACCAAAATCACCACTGACGTACATAAAGTCATGGACAACAAACAACTAACTGTGCTAATCCTCCTAGACTTTATCTAAGCTTTCGATTACTTGGGCCAGTGTATCTTTATCTTCAAACTAAAGTCATTCTCTATTTTTTATAATTATCGGTCAGCTGTTTTGATTTTCAAATAATTTTATTTTAAAGAGAAAAAATTCCCCCGACTGGGATTTGAACCCGGAACCTCTGTCTCCCCGTGACAGCGCTCCAACATTTGAGCCACCAGGGTCGCCTGCCGGTAAGGGACAAATCTTTTCCCTTATACTATCTGATCCCTTGTCCCCGTGTTCTCACAATTTTTGCGATGTACACACGAGAACGACTGTTCTTTGAACATTACTTTTAATTTTAGGATCTAGTATGCCCCCGGTCGGGATTCTCTCTGTGACAGAGGTTCCGGTTTCGAAACCCGGCCGGGGCATTTCTTTTCTCTTTAAAATAAAAATATTTAGAAATGAAAACAGCTGACCAATAATTATACAAAATTATCTCTAAAAATATTTTGTCGCTAAATAATATCAGTTTTTAAATCTTTTTTATCATTATCAGCTTTACTTTAACCCGATCTCTCTTTTACTCCATTTTGTATTAATGTTGTTTTGGCTTTTATTCCGCTAGGATATTAAAACATATCTTTTCAATTACATAAGAGCTTCTATTCTAAGAGCTTGATTCTTTTTTGTAGAGATGTGTAGTACTAATTGCTGCTGTTTTTTTTTTTTAGTTTTGGATGCTCACATTCATCTTTTTATCCCGTATTTTATAATTTACAATTCATATTCTCTTCGCAATTCTGAAATCGTTCTCTATATCTGTTGAATTCACAACAGTTTATAAATTTATAACAAGTTATAAATTAATATAAATTATAAAACAAGTTTATAAATTATAAACTATTTCTCCATTTTAATTAAACATTAAAAGGGATCAGATAGTATAAGGGAAAAGATTTGTCCCTTACCGGCAGGCGACCCTGGTGGCTCAAATGTTGGAGCGCTGTCACGGGGAGACAGAGGTTCCGGGTTCAAATCCCAGCCGGGGGAATTTTTTTCTCTTTAAAATAAAATTATTTGAAAATCAAAACAGCTGACCGATAATTATAAAAAATAGAGAATGACTTTAGTTTGAAGATAAAGATACACTGGCCCAAGTAATCGAAAGCTTAGATAAAGTCTAGGAGGATTAGCACAGTTAGTTGTTTGTTGTCCATGACTTTATGTACGTCAGTGGTGATTTTGGTAAGGCAGATTGAGTGGAAAAACCAGGACAAAAGCCTGATTGAAGCGGATCAAGGAGTTTGGACTGTTCGAGAAAATTTGATATTTGAGACTGGACTATTCTTTCGAGAGGCTTGGAAAGGTTGGAAAGTATGGAGATTGGCCGGTAGTCCTTAGGAGATAATGGGGTTAGGGTTTTATATATAGGATGGACTAGTCTTTTTTTTCAAGAAGTCGGGAAATCTGCTTTTTGTAGTGAGAAATTATAAATGAAGAGCAGGACAGGTAGGATATCGATGAGGCATAGTTTGAGTAGTTTGACGGGTATCCCGTCTAAGCCGGTAAAACTGGAGCCGAATCTGAGGAACGGAGGAAATAATGTCTGTAGGTGAAATGTAAAGGAAATAAAAATTGTCGGGGTTGAATGATGGCGTTAGTGAAAATACGGAGGTGGAGGATTTTGATACCTATGCTAACTGAGGCAGTCAAAAAATACTATAAAGTTTTATAATTATTGGTCAGCTGTTTTGATTTTTAAATATTATTATTTTAAAGATAAAAGAGAAAATAAAATAAAAGGCCCCCGGCCGGGATTCAAACCCGGGACCTATGTGTCTTCGTGACAGCGCTCCAACTAAGATAATGCTCTCCAAGCATTTCAAACTTCCGCTTTAACAAATTAGTATTGTAAACTCGATCTCACTACTTATGTGTTTTGTTTATTTTTCCAACAACAAAGAAGATACATACTTTGTAAATACTTCATCGCATGCTATGCCATTCATTTATTTTATTTTAGTTAGCAATTCCGTTATTAACTATTAATATTATACGCGAAACTAGTAAACTTAAAGAGCTTTTCCTCGGGAAGGGACTAGCTCAATGTAACCTTAAGTAGGTTGTAATGTTTGTCTTCGTTAAGGGAGTAATTTCCATGACATTGTCAGAATAAATTCACAAAGTGATGGTTTCTCGCCATTTGACGAATATCTTATGAACTAGAAAGCTTTAAGAGCTCTACTAGAGCTTAAATTTAGTAAATATGATGGACTTTACATTTTGCATAAATAATATTTATACTATTATTTTCGGATTTCGGATTGGAAAATGAGCGAAAAACATTAAGATTTTTCATTGAATATTTTTTTTGGAAATTCTGTAGGGATAAAATCTTTTATTCTTTTAACATGAAGTTTCGGCATTCAAATGCCATTTTCAATTTTAATTATACGTCAACAATTACTAAAAATATAACTTTTAAAAAAGTTATAAGTCAAATCTGTAAAAAAGTTATATTTTTAGTAATTGTTGATGTATAATTAAAATTGAAAATGGCATTTGAATGCCGAAACGTCATGTTAAAAGAATAAAAGATTTTATGACTGGAATCTGGTATTGTTTCAAATGATTGAAATTACAGTTAAGATAGTCCAGTATATTGAATAAGAATTAAAAAATCTGTAAGGATATTAAACTGCCATTACATAGTTATAGTTTAAGATAAGCGGAATAGCCCTGAGTTCCTGTGCTGTAGGTTTCTGTCTGGGGAAGATAACTTGTCTGTTTTATTAACAGCCTTATAAAGGCTCTAGGATGTGTAGACCCTTTTGGACTACCAAGCCTCTATATAATGGGTATCCATAATAAAGAGAAAATCGGGCCGTTATCAATGCCAATTATCTCCTTGCTTATCCGTTGCCTTAGATACAATACAGTCTCTGGTATATATAGGACATTTTATTTGAAAACTTCTTTAGCAGCGTTTAGCGGCTTTTGGTAGAGAAAAACTTATGGGTTTGTTTCAATAACATGCTCGACATGCTCGTGCGGCCTGTTACTGTGAAAGTTTAAATAAAATAACTATACACTATTTATTACATATTACTAAATTAAATTAAATAGTATAAAGTTATTTCAAAACAAATTATTGATATTTTGTATTCAGCTTGTGCAGCTCATGTCTTGATTGATTAATAAACTACTTGAAAATATATATAATTATTGTTCGAAGTGTCAATATATATGAAAATCAAACTAATTAAAAAAGAGCAGGTTGAAATTTAATTAATTCCAGACTAGAGTTGACAGACACAGAGGACACAGTTCTTTTTTTTTTTTTATCACTTCTGTCGGCAGTCCTCAAGATTGCCTATTTCATTTTTTTCATTATTTATTTTTTACTTCATATCAAATATGATTCCCTTATCAAAGTATTTCTTCAATAAAGTGGATCATCATTGCAGAAGAAGGGATACTTTGGTGACAGATGTGTTAGGTGACAGAAGATGATATATAATAAATCTACAAAATAAACATGCAGAACCATAATATCATGGATTTAAGAAGTAACGATTCCAAAGTTTTTAAATCATAATCCGTTGCTTATAATTAAAATAGTAACTTTTTCAACAACCTGGTTAAGGTTAGAAATAGGGATTAATGGATAAGAACCCTTTTAAAAAGTCATCAAGTTGCATTCTACTGTATAACAGAAAAGGTTTAATGTGTTATCTAGCTTTATTAAGTTTAATAAAAAAAAACTTGCTCATACACCGTTTAAGTACTCCACTTTCCACTTAAAAGTGGATGAGAAGATAAAAAAGAATAAATTACGAATATTCCTCATAAAAAAATCCGGTTAAGGATGCATCCCATCCACAAAACATTTTTTAAACTATCCTATTAAAACATAACGCACTCAAGAATGAGGGGAAAGTTTAATATTGAAGTTGAAAGAAGATATGGACAATAAACATTTATATCAATATTATTTCCTCAGCTGTGTTTCACTATTTGATACTATCCTACAGTATCCTTTTATAATATTCCACTTATTCCTACAAAATAGATTCAGTATCTAGGACATCATCTTGACAAACGATTAATTTGGAATCAATATACTAGAGTGAAACGACTAGAAACTGCTCGCCGTTTACAGCATTTTACCACTTACTTGATAAATGCACTAATCTTCCAATTAATTATAAAAGATTCATTTAAATGCCTGATATAAATACTATTTTGACTTAAGGACTTGAGCAATGGCAGATGTACTAAACAGCCCAGCCCATCCAAAACCATTCGTAATGTCTATAATTCCCCTTACTTGTAAAGATAAAAATCATCCAAAATGACTTTAATGGTCAATTTATTTCTGCTTTGCCTCGAACCCGTTGACTATCCTTTCATGATAAACTTTAATCCAATTTAAGCTTATTAGTTTTAAACCTCTCCTTCTCATCAAATTCCGAACATTCTACAAAGCGTATGAAAAATTATGGCTTCAAGAACTAATATAAATCTGTTATTGGAGTACGACCACTTGGTAATTTTCGTTTCTTGTCATTTCATTTAAATCTATTATATGAATAATACCAATGGGTAATTTCTCTACCATGTCTTTTTATCACATCATTATTTCAATGCTCATAACATTTTAATTTATTGTATATTAGGTATATAAAAGCAAGTATTAGTACAGAGTTTCATATTTAAATAGATAAACGAAAAACAAATTTATAACCAATATTTTCTTGCCGATTTTATTTCGCTTTTTGTCTTATTGAATCATTAGCCGTAAAAAAAATGTTTATATATTTCAATTATGCTTCGAATAGAACTAGTTTAACACTTCTATAAATAGTGACAATAATAATAAATAATGTATTTAAAAGTTATCTTCTATCGTTTTCTTAGGCTCCTGAAGATGCATCGGGACTTGGATTTTAGTGGTCTTTATAAAAATGTATATTTTAATATTTATGAGATGAAGAATGAGAAAAATTTCAGAAACGAATGATACAATAAAAGCTAACGGACACATCAATATATTTTTAACACTTGCAGCTTCTGAAATGATCCCGTTCATTTATTGAAACTGTTTGAGTTTACGTAATGTTGTAGTATTATTATATATAATAGCATAATATAATTAAAATATAGGCTCATTGAAACGAAAATTGAAATAAAAATAAATTGTTACCTAGGACTTTGTTCAGGTGATGGTTCATGGGAATGCCACGATCCTCTACGTCGTATACTTCGTTCTAAGTTGGCGATATTTTGTTCGATGTCGACCAACATCTGTTGTTCTGCGTTGAGGGACCAATCTGAGCCTTCCATCTCAACATATGTAACCTCAAAGGTAACAGTTGCCTGTAATAAATCAAAAAATATTTAAAATTTCATTACAATAATAATAATAAGGTTAGATATAATGCAGATGTGGACAGCAATGTTAATACCAGCATAAACCTCGAATGCAAACGCCTGAGAACATTGTCTGTAATAGTTATGTCGGCAAGTAACTTAAAAGTGTGTGTAATGTGAGTTTTGTAGTAACAGAACACGTCTATTTATTTTACATTCCAGACGTTAACATTGTTTAATTCATTATCGCAAAAAAAATATATATAAATATAGATTTTAGATTTGAGGTTTATGATTAATAAAGGTGGTGAATTATGTAAACAAAAAAAAAATCATTATAAAATTATATACCTAGCAATAAGCATATTGTTATTGTGCCGTATTTCGGCAGGTTTTCTTTTAATTTAATTTTTATACTTACAGTCAATTTAACTTAGATGCAATTTTTCCTAGTTTTAAACCCCCACCTCTTTTAATTAGAACTACTAGCGCCCTTAGTTACTTGTTCTCCCGCACTTTAGGCAGTTGGACCTTTTTAAAAGACGTAGTCTAATTTGAGCGGTGGTGATGATAAGAGCTTCAGTTACAACGATATTTCAAGTGGTAGCCACATACCTACATTTATCTATTTTATGTGTATGAAGATTTGTACAGGTATTTTTTATTCCTTTTTGTTCCTTTTACACCATTACCTTTTCTCCTATATTACTATTAAAAACCTGCTACTTTTCATCACACACGTGAACCTGGTAGAGAAACCACTCAGGTATTATCTAACCTTTTTTTTCTTTGAATTACTCCACCTTATGCTGCTTTTACTAATTTTTTACATTATTTCTACCTTTAGTCGGCTACCACAAAATGTACACATTCAAATTTTTACCATCTACAATTTAGATTATAGAAGATACAGATATTCAGGTGAGCTGATCTTTTTCTTACCCTTTTTCCTTTCAGTTTATTACTTTGTAATTAATTTTCAGCCTAAATTTATCTCTTTTATTACAACATTTCTATGGTCCTCCATTCTATGCGACAAAACTCCAATTAAGTATATTAAATTCAATTGGATACGTAAACTCGACAGAGAAAATTTAAATGATCGTGAACTTAAATTCTTATTTTTCTCTTACACTACCAGAGGAATTAATCACTTTTTGCCGTTTAATTATTACTTCAAGGTTACTAATTTCATTTTTGCATTTTTTCAGAATTTTTTTTTTTTGTGAGTTTTTCAGAGGAACTTTGGTGTTGGCGGGGCCCCTACGAGCACAGACCCCTGCCAAAATTTGCAAATTTCATATTTATAGTTTTAATTTCGTAAATACAGCCTATCGATGTTTACATTCACCATTTACGTATTTCATCGCACAACGCATTACATAGGTTCAGAGTCCTATTGCTAAAGTATTAATCACTGTTTATGTATCTAATTTACGACTAGATATTTTTTACTTTAACTTTGTCCTTGAACTTAAAAGTTTTTAACTTTTAATTTTTCAATTTACATTAATTTAAATTTTAAATTTAATTCTAAATTAATTTTAAATTTTTTTTTTTCCTTAAAAAATATCCTTAAAATAAATCCTTTTTTCTCTTAAAAAAATTTTTAGTAATTCTGTAAAAATGACTAAACCAGAGGAGGTTAAAGCTAAATTAAATAAACTTGTTGATCTTAGATCAACTATTTTTGCAAATGTAACGTCTATTACTGATGCTATTAAACCACTTAAAGTGGATAATATAGCAAAGGTCCAAGCCTATGTCAATCGACTTCCTTATTATGAGGAAAAGTACCGTAAGGTACAGTCCGATATACCAGAATTTAACCAGTTACTCCCCACGGAAGACCGTGTCGATGTTTTATCAGCAGAGTCATCCTTCTTGGGCTTGGTGGTTGAAATAGAATCATTTTATAAAAGGCTTGAGGCACAACTAAGTCAACCTGCGCCTCCTCCAGCTACTACTTCTCTTACACCTTCTTCATACATGCTTCCAAAAATACCTTTACCGAGTTTTCCGGGTAAAATTGAAGATTGGCCAGATTTTATATCTCTTTATGATTCCTTAGTTCATCGTAATACCTCTTTAGATAATATACATAAATTTCAATGCCTTCGGTCAGCAGTTAAGGGCGAAGCTTTGTCATTAATTTCAGGTTTTCAAGTTTCAGAGGCTAATTATTTGTTAGCTTATCAAACACTTGTTAACCGTTACCAAAATAATAGAAGAATTGCTCCTATGTACCTTAATAAAATTTCATCTTTTAAATCTTCAAACCCACCTAACTCTTTAGCTAATTTGAGACAATTACTTAATGTACATCAGACTTCTGTAAATGCAATAAGTGCACTTCAAATTCCTAATTTAGCAGATTTTCTACTTTTTACTTTAACTTTAAAAAATCTTGATCCTGTACTTCGAAAAAAGTTTGAAGACCAGAATACTTCTACTAATATTCCGTCTTATGAACAATTAATTAAGTTTATCACCAAACAGGTGAGAACATTAGAACTAAATGAAGGTTCAGAGAAACCTAGCACTAATTTCAGTAAACCTAAATGAACCACCCAGGCTTTAACAGCCGCTATTAATTCGTCTAAACCTCAGTCATCTTCTAATAATTCTTCTTCTTCAATATGTGGCTTTTGTAATGATAAATCCCATACTATATATACATGTGACCAGTTTGGTCGTAAATCTCCTAGAGAAAAATATAATTGGATTAAGGCACAGAAATTATGTGTAAATTGCCTTCGGCATCCTGCAAAATGTACTTGCCATAGTAAAGTTACTTGTACAGTATGTCATAATCCTCACCATTCTTTATTACATTTTGGTTCTTTACCTACTACAAACAAATCTAGTAATAATGTTTTTGCAGGAAACACTAATAATACTCAAACTACTGTAAATCAGCTTGGATCGAGTTCCGGTAATGCCGAAGCCACTCCTCCTCCTTCTTCGTGTGTTGCTGGTATCACTGCCTTAACTTCAACACAGTTTAAAACTACAACAATTTTAATGGCCACATGTTTAGTAAAATTACAGGTATCACCTCATAATTCTGTTATTGTTAGAGCTCTCCTGGATTCAGGTGCAGGAGTTTCTTTTATTTCTGAAAGATGTGCTCAATTATTACAATGTGCTCGTTCTCGAACTCCTATACCCGTTAGCGGAATAGGTCATTCTCAAACTAAAACTAAAGGTTCATGTTTTCTTTCTACTTTAACTTTAGAAGGCAAAATTGTTTCTGAAAATCACCCCTATTTTATTATGGACTCCCTTACAAATAATACACCACAGGTTCAAATATCCTCAGCAGTTCGTACTGCAACTACTCAACTTCGTTTAGCGGATCCTTCTTTCGATTCGCCGTCTCCTATTGACTGCATCTTAGGTGCAGACATAGCTGCTATCGCCTTGGAAGGTAGTTCTCCAGTTGTGTTAGGGCCAAACTTTCCTACTGCCGTTCCATCTGTGTTCGGTTATATTTTAATGGGCTCCGCCCCCAGGAACCCTGATTCGGCCTTAATTGCAACCCCTCTTGGGTTTTCTACTACTCCTCCTTCCGTTAGTAGCTTTTATGCCGATCCTTCATCGGACTTACATTTATCTCTGGAACGCTTTTGGAGTGTTGAAGAACCTCCTAAGGCTATTTCTACACCTTCTCATGAGGATGAATTCTGTGAAACCTTTTTTCAAGAAACTACCGCTCGAACTCCATCAGGTCGTTACCAAGTTAGACTACCTTTTCTACCTTCTACTACTCACACCCTTGGTGACTCTTATAAAACTGCTTACGCGCGATTTACTGCTCTAGAGCGTAAATTCGCTTCTAATACAGAATTTAAAACTCAATATTGTTCCTTTATGGACGATTATTTACAACAAGGTCATATGACTCTTGCTAACGGTCCCAAGCATTATTTTATACCACACCATGGTCTGTTTAAATCACATGGTGACACTTCTAAAATTAGAGTTGTTTTTAATGCAACTTCTAAAACTACTACTGGTCTTTCTTTGAATGATCTTCTTTATGCTGGGCCAAAATTACATCCTTTACTTTCTGATGTTATATCTTTATTCTGTCAGTTTTTATATGTTTTTGTCTGTGACATACGTCAAATGTTTCGGCAGATTGCCCTACATCCTGAAGATTATCCTTTTCAATGTATACTTTGGCGAAAGTACCCTTCTAAACCAATTCAAACTTATTATTTAACTACCGTCACGTATGGTACTAGGTGTGCACCCTATCTAGCTTTGCGTACAATTTCTCAACTAGTGGAAGATGAAGGAATTAATTTTCCTTTATCGGCTTCTTCATTAAAATCCAACATTTTTGTTGATGATATAGCTGTAGGGGCTAATTCTTTAGACCAAGCGTTACTTTTAAGAAATGAAATTATTTCTCTTTTGGCCAAAGGATATTTTCTTTTAAGAAAATGAATTTCAAATCACCCTTCTTTATTAAAGGATATTCCTCAAGATCACTTACTTGAACCATCCACTTTAGTAGTTCAGCAATCTATACCTCTGTTAGGTACCTTATGGGATCCTAGCGAGGATACTCTTTCAATTCCTGTTGAAATTTCTATTCCTAATAATAAAACTATAACTAAGCGTATTGCATTATCTTACATTTCACAAATTTTTGACCCTTGTGGTTGGTTAACACCTTTTATTTTGAGAGCTAAACACTTTATGCAGCGCCTTTGGTGCGTACCTCTTGACTGGGATACCCCTCTTAGTTCAGAATTACATAAATCTTTTTTAACTCTTTTTGAGGATTGTTCTACTCTCTCTAAATGTACAGTTCCGAGACCCTTTTCTACTAATTTAAATAATTTATATATTTTACACGGTTTCTGTGACGCCTCTCAAACTGGGCACACCGCAGTTTTATATTTACAGTCAGTATCATGTAAAAATAAACCCGTTTTGCTTATGGCAAAAAGTAGGGTAGCTCCTATAAAGCGAATGTCGATTCCACGTTTAGAGCTATGTGCAGCTCATCTGTTAGCTTCTCTTGTACAACATTTTCTAGAACTGTTTGGCTCTAGTAGTATAATTTCAGCTTCACATTTGTGGACCGATTCTCAAATTGTTTTGAGTTGGTTAAAAATAGAAATTTATAAATTAAAAACTTTTGTTGCAAACCGTGTTTTTCAAATTTCTCAGTGGACGTCTCATACTACCTGGCATCATGTTCCTGGTGCCAATAATCCGGCCGATTTGGACTCTAGGGGAGCTTCTACCGACCAA
This sequence comes from Arma custos, assembly GCA_037127475.1. NCBI lineage: Eukaryota > Metazoa > Arthropoda > Insecta > Hemiptera > Pentatomidae > Arma > Arma custos. Next base: position 164,732,260 of record CM073759.1, read on the forward strand.
TTAGCTAGGCATGAACTATGGTGGCATGGACCTCCATGGATTTCAGATGAAACTTCTTGGCCTCAAACATCTCCTAAATTAATTTCTGATTCTACAGATTTAGAATTAAAGCCTGTTTTACTTACTCAACCTGTTTCAAATAATTCTGATTTATTTAAAAACTCTAAATATATTTCTACTTGGACACGCCTTATTGGTGTAACCAAAGTTATTCTTTCTTGGCGTTGTTGTCTTAAGAATCGTAAACCTGTAACATTTTCTGAAGCTAGCATTCGAGTTTGTTATTACATTCAACATTGTACATTTTCTGATGAAATTGAAGCCTTAACAAAAAATAAAACACCAAGTTTACGAATTAAAAGATTAAACCCCTTTATAGATTCATGTGGTGTAATTAGAGTCGGAGGTCGGCTATCGCATTCTAACGTTGTAAAATCGAAACATCAAATTTTACTACCTAAATCACATCCTTTTGTACACCTTTTAATTGATCATTACCACATTACTTATTTTCATGCAGGTTTAACTTTTACTCAGTACCATCTTTCTTTAAATTTTTGGATTTTATCTGCTCGCCAAATTATACGATCTCGAATTTTTAAATGTATTAAATGTTTTAGAGCCGCTCCTGTACATAACGTTCCACTAATAGGTGAATTACCTCCACCACGGGTGAATCCTTCACCTCCTTTTTTTCACACCAGCATGGAATTTGCTGGGCCCTTTAGTGTGCAGTCTTCTCACTTGCGCAAGGCACCTATTATAAAGGCATATTTTTGTATTTTTATTTGTATGGCATCTAAAGCAGTACATTTAGAGCTTTCACTTGATCTTTCTACTACTTCTTTCATTGACGTTTTACACCGTTTTTTAAGTAGGCGTGGCTGTCCCTCACAGCTGTATTCCGACTGTGACACTAATTTTATAGGTTCCTCTATACTCCTTACTAGACAGATGAAATCGTTTTTCAATAATCCTGATGTTTCAACCTTAGTTAAATCTTTTTGTGATGAAAAGGGTATCAACTTTAACTTTAATCCATCCTCAGCTCCTCACCAAGGAGGACTGTGGGAACGTACCGTTCGTTCTGTTAAACACCATCTTACTCGAATGTTAAATAATCAAGTACCCACTTGGGTCAATTTAAACTCTTTATTAATTCGAATAGAAGGAATTCTAAATTCCAGACCTATAACTCCTATGCCTAGCAACCCTACTGACTTTGAGGCCCTGACTCCTGGTCTCTAACTTCTCTACCTGAGCCTGAGGTTCATCCATCTCTTTGTACTTCTGTTACCTTTAAATGGGTGCAATCTATGCACCAGTCCTTTTGGAAGAGATGGAAAGTTGAATACTTACCTTTATTGCAACCAAGGCAGAAATGGAACACTTCTTGTCACAATTTAGTTGTTGGCGACTTAGTTATTATCGATGAAGCCAATTCACCTCCTTCTACGTGGCCTTTAGGTAGGATATCTGCTGTGCGCGCTGGGGAGGATGGTGTGGTTCGGCAGGCCGAGGTCTTAACTCCGACAGGCAAGTATTTGCGACCAGTAGTGAAGCTTTATAAGCTTCCTATTTACAATTAAACTTTAATTAATTTTTACTTTTTTTTTAAAAGAATATTTTTTTTTTTTCCACTTATTTTTTCTAGGTTTCTAGATGTGCGGAGTCTGTGCTCGGCGGGGTTCGCTGCGGCACCTTTATTTTGTCTTTTCCAGGTACCTCTCCTGAACAGTTGTTCAGGGGGGCCGGTGTGCCGTATTTCGGCAGGCTTTCTTTTAATTTAATTTTTATACTTACAGTCAATTTAACTTAGATGCAATTTTTCCTAGTTTTAAACCCCCACCTCTTTTAATTAGAACTACTAGCGCCCTTAGTTACTTGTTCTCCCGCACTTTAGGCAGTTGGACCTTTTTAAAAGACGTAGTCTAATTTGAGCGGTGGTGATGATAAGAGCTTCAGTTACAACGATGTTTCAAGTGGTAGCCACATACCTACATTTATCTATTTTATGTGTATGAAGATTTGTACAGGTATTTCTTATTCCTTTTTGTTCCTTTTACACCATTACCTTTTCTCCTATATTATTATTAAAAGCCTGATACTTTTCTTCACACACGTGAACCTGGTAGAGAAACCACTCAGGTATCATCTAACCTTTTTTTTCTTTGAATTACTCCGCCTTATGCTGCTTTTACTAATTTTTTACATTATTTCTACCTTTAGTCGGCTACCAAAAAATGTACACATTCAAATTTTTACCATCTACAATTTAGATTATAGATATTCAGGTGAGCTGATCTTTTTCTTACCCTTTTTCCTTTCAGTTTATTACTTTGTAATTAATTTTCAGCCTAAATTTATCTCTTTTATTACAACATTTCTATTATCCTCCATTCTATGCGACAAAACTCCAATTAAGTATATTAAATTCATTTGGATACGTAAACTCGACAGAAAAAATTTAAATGATCGTGTACTTAAATTCTTTTTTTTTCTCTTACAGTTATATTACTTTGTAATGTAGTTTGACAATTACCAACTAAATACTCAGGTAGCTTTGTACACGTAACAGAGGTGGTCTCGCGTCTCATTTTTACGATGAGTTAAAGTGGCTCTTCCCTTCCATTCGTAGGTAATATTTCCTCAGCGCTTTTCTATACCAAACCATGAACTCTCAACTCTCCATATATCTACAATTTCATCCAATTCAAAAACTCAGTCCAGCACCTCGAAACAACACCCGCCTCTCCGATCCGAATGCCTGTATTCCCACAGAACCAAAACATTTGAGCGTTCCTTTCTCGCCCGCGCTACCAGGTGGAACTCAATACCTCTTATTATACGTCATGCTTCTTCAATATTCTTATTTAAATCCTTGCTTTTCCAACATCTCCTCGATTTCTAAACAGATTCTCTCTAAGCAGGTTATAAATTGCTTAAATGAATCAGTATTGAATAATGGCATTGATTGGACCGTCTATTTTTGTTATTGTAAAAAATATATACATTATGCAAATAAATTACAACATTCTAGCTCATAGTTGCATAGTATTTTGCAATGATTTGTACTTTTTATTTATTTTTTAATTAAATTTACTTTTTATGGCACTATATAAATACTTTATGATATGAATTATGCAGCCTTATGTCTAGATTTGCATTATGTTTCTTTTTCTGTTCATTATTGTTATTCTAAAGGGACTTGGTCACAGAATAAAGTTATTTTCTACTCTATTCAATTTTATTAAATTCTAAATATCACAGGTTGTTGAATCAGACTAATAAAAAAAAGTAGTACTATTGCACCTACTTGGTAACAATTATTTTCGATTACTTATAAATATAATTACGAATTGATTTTAAGTATAGACAATTTATTTCATGGAGCTGAGGAATTTATTTAATTTATAAACAAACTTTTGGTTAGAGCAAAACACAGGATAGTGCTGATATTATTGCATGTAATAGTATATATCGCCGCTCCGGATGAATAATGACATAACTGCAAAAATTGAAATTTTACAGTACAAACAAATGAAAAATAATTCCAAATTGTCTTATTAAAATGGCCTATAGATACGGTTTAATTCTTCTATTAGAGTAGTTTATTATTACCGTGGGTTATTATTGCAACTTCTAAGTTATTTCAATTTATAAAATAACAAATACCAGTATCATAGTGATACGGGCTACTGGGTATTAAAATGAATTAAACAATGCCTTAATTAAAGATACTAATATTTATTTACAAAAGTGATAAAAGAATACAATTAAACTATTAACAATTACTAACAAAGAAACTAAACAAGGAAATTACGAACAAATAGATTATTAACTGAAATAAATTTACAATAACAATATTTTAGATATTTCTAATCTAGGCCTAACTTCTATTTAATTATTACAATAATATAAGATATTATTATTACTAAATAGCTTAACTATTTACATAAGCTTGTACAAATCACATAAAACTACAACCGCTACTTAACTAATTAATTACTACTAATTAACACTTACAGTTCACTAATTAAAGTCCACTGACCGTAAGAATTTCTGAATATAACAAACTGTCACACAATTTTATGAAGGACACAGTGGGAAACTTTTTTAAGGTTTCTGAAATAACACACATTAGGTTTGAAAAGGGAAGTGATATTTTTCAGTATAAAAATAGTTTTAAGGAAGAAGATTGGAAAGAGGTCAAATTTAAAAAAAGGAATTCAAGTGCTCATGAAAGCCTCACAAACTGTCACTGACTTATTACACTGGCTTATCAATGTTTCCGATGTTAACCGTACCGTGTGCTTTAACAATCTCTCTCTACTCGCGCCGAGATGCTGTTTAAATAGACAGAATGCCAGATCTAGAACACACAGGACGGATCTCAAAGTTTCGCAAAAAGGCCTCTTTCATCTCTGCCGACAAGGGGGCTTTGTTCTCTTCCAGGAATCGCCAATTCCCGCGCCCGTAACAATAGTAATCAGAACCATGTAAATACGTCATTATTCTTCTGAAAATGGATCACAATTTTTACACTTTTGTTGTTATAGGAGTAAGGAAAACAAGTAAAAATATGTAGAAAAGTTTATTTGATCAAAAATTACCAAATGGATGAAAAGTATAAATCAAATTAACAAAAATATTATAGAAAAATTATCAAAAAATATAGAAAAACCTGAACCAAAATTATTTAAGACTGTCATAAAAGGGTTTGTAGAAAGAGGGAATAATATTATTGTTCATCAGACTAATTAAGTCTTTTAACATGTTTTCTGGAACGGAAATCTTCCTGGTGTAAGCAGGTATTAAAGATAGGCTTTCATGAGCACTTGAATTCCTTTTTTTAAATTTGACCTCTTTCCAATCTTCTTCCTTAAAACTATTTTTATACTGAAAAATATCACTTCCCTTTTCAAACCTAATTTGTGTTATTTCAGAAACCTTAAAAAAGTTTCCCACTGTGTCCTTCATAAAATTAAAGGCCATCTTGTCAGAAAGTGACTTAAAATCAAAAAATCATTATAACCCATTCCTTTAACTTTTAAGGGCTCACCTTTTTTTCTTGATTTCTGATTACCGAAACATATTGGACAGGAACATAAATAGGTCCTGATCTTTTGGTCCTTTTTAAACCTCTTTCCATGATAAATATATAATATATATATATATATATATATATATATATATATATATATATATATATAACTTAAGTACTTTGGCTCGCGAAACATAAAAAAAAAGAGTAAATTGGGAAAGAAACTACACACTAGCAATCTGGTAAAACACTGACTTTATTTATCAAGTAATCCTTCTTATATAGTATCTGGGAGTTGTTTACACTCTTAGTAGGATTAAGCTCCACTATTACCAGGGCCTAACCCTTAACTCCCCCCCTACAGTTTCCAGACACCTTTTGGAAACTAAAAGAAATGGCTAGGCTGGACAATTAGTAGAGCTCGCTCCTGTACAACTGACAGCTCCCAGACACAAATAATTACATTCAATAAGGAAATAACAAAGCAAAAAAAATATATGTAGCATCCTGAAATGAAGAAAAATAACCACATACAATAAGAATATTAAAAAAAACAATCATTGTCTTTACACACAAAAAAACTTCGGTTGACATACAAAACTGAATATATACAATTAACATGGTGACATCTTTATATGACATGACGTTCTTATATAGAGAAAAGAAAAAAAAATTAAGACATCTCTTGGTTTATGACATGTTTTCCGTTTGCACAGGCGAAGGCACCCCAGATCCCAAAGGAAACTTTAATTGCTCAATATGCAAGGTTCGTCGTCTTCTTGGGTCCCTAACGCTCTCGATGGTGACTACGTTGTGTTCTCTCAAGACAACGACACGGAATGGCCCCTCGTATCTCCGCGGTTCTTTACTCCTATTGGACCCAATCCGCCGGTATACAATCATCCAAAGTTTCAACGCCCCCGTGCAGTCTCGTAACCTCGCGTTCTCCCTCGTCACCCTGGTTCGTTTTTCCTTCCAGATTTTTCTCCTCACCTTCTCCCAAGCCCCGTGAATTTGCACGTGGTTTGCCACAATATCGCGAGCAACCGTATCGTCCCCGATTGTCTCACCGAAATCCCTACTAGGCCCCCGAACTCCGAACAGCACCTCAAACGGAGAAAACCCTGTTACGGAATGAATCGAGTGGTTATACGCCGCAACCGCTTTCCGCATCGCTACATCTGGAGTCAGCCCTTGGTCGACGTGATAAACTCTGAGATGGTCGCTGAGTGTACCATGCAAACGTTCCACTCCTCCCCTACCCTTCGGGTGTCCCGGAGTGTTGAAGTTCCACGTGACCTCCAACTTACGCATTTCTTCACTCACCACCGCATTGTCGAATTCCCTCCCCTTATCAGACGTTATGCTATGCGGCACCCCGTAAAACATGAACCATGTCCGGAGAGCTGACAACACGGACTCTGCTACTTTAGACGTGATCTGGTGAGCCGTCGCGATTTTACTGAACACATCGATGACCGTTAACCACGTAAACCCCCGCCAGGTGAACGTGTCAACTTGCAGGTCCCGGAGCGGCCGATCGCCCGTCGGTGTTGCTTCTTGTACGGCTCGCGGTGGGTGACGGTCGTATTTCGTAGTCATGCAGACCTCGCATGCCCCTATGACCTCTTGGATCGTTTTCCGCATCCCTGACCAATAATACCGTCTCCTGAGCGCCTGTAACGTCTCATTGACCCCGCGGTGATTGGTCTTGCCTTGGTGATACGCCCCTGTTAGCTCCTTCTGGCGCTCAACATCCCTAATGGTTTCCACCATGACCCTGCACCGAATGAAGACGCGGTCCGGAATCTGGTCCGTCCTCCACACTTGCTTGATCTTTTCCCAAATTGCGGCGTTCCCCACATTTAGGTGGTGTGTGCGACCTGGTTTCGACGCGTCCTTCAGGGCTTTACAGACTAGATCCAACCTTATCCCTGGTTGTGACGAAACGACGTTGACCCGCGATCTTCCGTAACGTGAGTATTCTATGGACAGCATGCCCGAAGTCTTCGTCCTCCAGATGATTTGGCGCGGTTTACCGTTGACAATCTCGTCAATTTCTTCCAAATCTTCTGGTCTCTCGTCTGTAGAACTGTCTCTGGCTGAGGACACCTCTTCCCTTTCCGCCTCTGTGGTATTCTGTTCCCCTTCGCCTCCTGGTGACCAGTCCTGAAGAAATTGGCGGATGTTTTGCGATGGCCCCGCAGTGTCTTCCTCTAGGGCATTTACCATCAGCGCCCGGGATAACCAGTCAGCGACGACATTCTCTTTGCCGGGCTTGTAGACGACGTCCATCGAATACTGGTTGAGCCTCTCTTTCCAGCGTGAAACTCGCGCCGACGATTCCTTCAATTGTCCCACCCATTGCAGCGGTCTGTGATCAGTTTGTACCCGAAATTTCCTACCGAACAGGTATGGCCGGAAATGATCAACCGCCCAGACGATGCCTAGCAATTCCCGCTCCAATGCGCTATATCTTGCCTCCGCATCCGATAACCGCCTACTAGCATATGCAATGGGCCGCTCCCCGCATGTACTGTCTTGGGACAACACCGCACCCAAGGCATATTCACTGGCATCTGTGGTTACCGTGAACTGTGAATATTGTGGCTCCGCTGAGTCTATCCATGATGTCGTCAAACCGAGGAATCGAGTACGCTTCATCTTTTGTATTATCATTCAATTGACGAAAGTCAACAACCGCCCTGTATTTCTCCTGCCCCGTCGGAGTCTTCTTTTTGACCGCCCACAGGGGGCTATTGTACGGGGATGAACTATTGATGATGATTCCCTGCCTACGTAATTCCTCCAACTCCTCCCGAATGTGTTGTCGTAACGCTTGAGGATAACGCCTCTCTTTCACGTAAGTAACTTTTTCCTGTTATAGCGGGATTTCATGTACTGTTTTACCCGTAACTCCTAATACTTCCCCTTCCTGAAAAAAAGTCTCGGAACTCATGCAATAAATTTGCTCTCTACTCTACCCCCCTACTTACGGCCCCTACTCGCGCGCCCCTAACTACCCGATGACATGCGAATGACCTACCGGCTAATCTCACGAACCACCTGCCCTGCATATTTTTTACTTCCACGCCCACTTTTTGTAAAAGATCACACCCAACTATGACCTGGTATTCCCTGGGCATACTCTCTACCACATGCACCCGCAACTGCGCCCCCGTTTTGCCCCACTCGTCCAACCCAATGGTTGTCTCGCCCATTACTTTACACGGCCCTCCCAAAGTAATTAATTTGCAATCGCATTCCTGAATCTGAAGTGCCTTCCCCCTAACACATAAACTCTCTATCGCTATTTTTGACAACAGGGTGCTCGAGCTCCCTGTGTCCACGAGGCACTTCACTCCACACTTAGTTTTGATAATAGGCAACCAATTCTTAAGCTTACCTTCTACATTGTTGATGGTGAAAGCTCGGTCGCCACTCTCGACGCACCCTCCTCATACTGACGTCTGCTTCCGTCTCACCGTCAGCACTTGGCGCCGTCCTTGATCCTGAGCTGCTTTCCTCTGCCGGTTCCGGCCGCTACTCCAGCTACCCTCGCCGCCACTGCTCCCCAGCTCCTCCTCCGTCTCTGAAGATCCAGATCCACTGGTCGAGTCCCTGGAAGCCTCACCTCGCCTGGCCGAGTATCTTCTTTTGCGCATCGCCTGCGCATTTATTTCCATCGGCTCTCCGTGGTATGTATCTTTCCTGCGGAACATGTATGGGCATTGCCTGGCTAGGTGCCCTTCCTTTCCACACTCGTAACATCTGGTGCGAGGGCATTGTGCTACCAGATGTCCCGCCTTGCCACATCCATGGCACTTCCTTTCCTCCTTTCTAACGTTCTTCTTATCTATGAACGGCCTTCTGTCTCTGGGTAGCGTTTCTCTTCTACCCCCTTCTCCATCTCTCTTCTTCCCTGGGTCTTGTCTTCCCCTATACTTCCTTAATTCATTTCTGCGGTAGGATACTCTACTCCACCCTGGTTCAAAAACCTCCCGTTCCTCCTCATCACGAGCACTTGCATCTACCATTTCCTGGGCCCACTCCACGAACGCCTTGTCCCTAGGAAGACCATCCTTCTTGCCAGTATCCCTGGCCAGCTGTACCTTGAGCACAGTGGCCATAAAGAGCATCCAGGCTTCAACAGAGCTCGTGTCCATTACCTCTCGCAGCTTCTCATTGATCTTATTCAACCTTGCGAGGAGTCCTGCAGCGTACTGACCGTTCGACTGATTGGCCCTCTTGGTCTCCCGAAATAACTGGAGCATGTCTTCTTCCGGGGCCCATCGCCCCCCTCCATAAGCCTTTTTCAGCCTTTCCTTGATGACTGGCCAAGTAGTATCCTCGTCGGCTTGAATCAGGTTCAGAACGCTCCTCCTTACTCGACGCGCCAGGGCAACTCGTAATCTCTACGCGTCTGCTCCTTCCAACAGATCTGCTGCCACCTGGGACTGAATACTGGCCATGATACCATCTCCGCCCTTAATAAAGTGGTTAAGTTCACCATTGAACTTTTCCAGGTCCGATATCTCCCTCCTGATATCTGGTGCATTGGCCTTTTTTATTTTCATCCTCTCTAGCTCATTTGTCTCTTGTGCGATCCTGTTCGCTTCTTGAGCTGCTAAGTCTGCTCTCGCCATTGCTAGTGTGGTAGATGGATATGGAGGAAACTCTGGATTCACCTGTTCTGGCTGCGGTGGCTCTAAGGTTAACGTTGCCGGTCTGAGAATGCTTTGTCCTTGTTGTTCATTCATATTGAAATTTGTTTTCCCGGATTCTTGAGAAGAAAGTGACAAAATAACAGAAACAACAAAACAAAAAAAAATTTAAGTACTTCACGAAAACAAACAAAAAAAAAAAAAAATTATTCTTGTGACTTCCAATAATTTTCCCGGGTTTCGGCACCACTTAAGTACTTTGGCTCGCGAAACATAAAAAAAAAGATTAAATTGGGAAAGAAACTACACACTAGCAATCTGGTAAAACACTGACTTTATTTATCAAGTAATCCTTCTTATATAGTATCTGGGAGTTGTTTACACTCTTAGTAGGATTAAGCTCCACTATTACCAGGGCCTAACCCTTAACTTATATATATATATATATATATATATATATATATATATATATATATATATATATATATATATATATATCAATATCGTTCCGGACAACGGAGAGCGCACTTAACTGGACAAATGAGTCGTTATTCTGCCGGAGGGAAAGGTAAATAAGCATGCAGGTTATAACGACCGATCTTCCCTCCTGTGGCAAATTTCATAAGTACAATTATGTCGATTTACAAACATCTAGTAAATGCATTTATGAGCCCACAAAGACAAAAAAGTCAATTTCACAAAATTTTACAGTTGCATCATTAGACTTCCGGAGCAGCGATGTGTAAAAAACGTACACTAAACGTCTTTCATTTGAATGCTACTGATAAGGTTACCATGGTAACAGCTGTGGGAGAAGAACCGGGAGGTTATTCTGATTTGGATGCTGGTTTTTAGTTTAAAGAAAACAGTTTGTAAAATTTTAACTCTAAATGTTGTTGTTGTTTTTTTACAGGTAAGACTATAATATAATGAGTTTGTGAATCAGTTACAGGAAATAATTGTTGTAATGAAAATAAATTTACTTTTTTATAGAGAGGAACTCAGTTTAGTGTTTATTTCGACGCACAAAATTCATATATATTAGGAAGGCCACAAAGCATTTAGGTGAAAAAAAATAGGATTTTTGTCGTTCCGAACCCTTCAAATTGTTCAATCTATGCAGAAAATTAGATAGCCGAAGTTTTATCAAGATCGGAGTAGGTTAACACGTGCCACTGGGTGGTCTAAGTTTCGAAAAGAACGATTTTTTGCCTGTTTGGCGGCGTCTTTTGGCCGTTACGCCTGAACGACCAATACCTATCATACGATCTATGTATAAAATTAATGGTAATGTTCCTCTCTTTAATTTTATGTATGGCCAGTATTACCGTTACTTTATATTTGAACAGCTCAAATATCTCAGTTGGACTTAAAGTAACGGCAATACTGACCATACATAAAATTAAAATTAAAGAGTTAATTTGATGCATAGATAGTATTGGTCGTTTAGTTGTTTAGCCAAAAAACGCCGCCAAAAAAGCAAAAAATCGGATATATTCACATCTAAAAATTTCATTGTTACGAATTATTTAGGCATAGTAAATAAATAAAACTTATTTTATTTGTCCCAACTACTTTAGTTATTAAATATAAACCGTTAACATTCATATTAAATGTTCAAAGTAATTTCCTTGAGCATTCAGACAGGCTGGGCATCTTTCTTCAACAGCAGTATGTAGTAGAAGAACGGCACTGGATATGTGTTATTGTTTCAGAAAACTCAATTATCCTTCTTCATAAAGAATTAAGCTCATTCACTGGCCTTGCATAGACTTTTAGTTTAATGTCACCCCAGACAAAAAATCCAATGGTGTCATGTCTGCAGGGCGAGCAGGTCAAGCCACTGGTCCTGCACGGCCAATCCATTGATTAGCATAATTAGCTATTGTCGTATAACTCTTCCATAATGTGCAGTACAACCATCTAATTGAAACCAGATGTTCCTTCTCAGTTTTAGTGGAATATCTTCAACTAAATCGTGGTAATCATTATTACGAAATTCCAAAAATGTGTCCGCATTGAGTCGAGGTGGTAAGGAATGCGTGCCTACTAAACTATTGTCTACTATCGCGAACCACACATTGCACTGAAACTCATGCTGAAAATGATGCTGGCGAATCGCAGGGGGATTTTCATTCAACCAGAGATGTTAATTTTTCTGATTGAAGATACCTCTTCTTGTGAAGGTAGCTTCATCTGTCCATAAAATTTCTCCTTAAAAATGTGGATTGTGATCAGCTTGATTTAAATACCAATCTGAAAAATTTCTTCTTTGCCGTAAATCTTGCGGTAATAAATTTTGTACATGTTGATAATGAAATGGATGACGTCCATCTGCAATGAGAGTTCTCCATACTGTAGTTGGCGTAACATTTAATTCTGCTCCAGCTCTTCGTACACTGGCAGATGGATTATCATCATAATATTGTAATACGGTCGCACTCCTTTCTTCATTTCGTAAAGAGGCTAAAATACCATCAGCATGTGGTACGACAGCAAAGGTACCAGGTTCTCTAAGACGTTGAAACGTGGAGTTAAAGGTAGACTTACTAAGCAATCTTCTATTTGGACATCGTATGGCGTATTCACGACGGGCAGCATTGGCATTACCATTGCAAAAACCGTACACAAACACCATATCGGCATATTCAGCATTAGTATAAATGGAAGGCATAATGAGTACTCTGCGAAAGCCTCAAACAAACTGATAAATGTTACTGATAGTTAGTTCTATTCTTATTATTATTTTTTATTGATGATCTATTCCAAACATTATTAATTCTAAGGTCCATAGTTTATGTACAGTCAGGGAGACAAGGTCATATTAGTATTCTATTTAAATTTATCTCCTAAACAAAGCGTTTGCAAACATGCCTTCGTACGAAATATTTTTTTCTTGTTTTAAGGTCCTTAGTTCATATTTCCAGTTTGGTCACTGCTGCGGTTGAAGAAAGATGCCGAGCCTGTCTGAATGCTCAAGGAAATCACTGTGAACATTTAATATCAATGTTAATGGTTTACATTTAATAAATAAAGCAGTTGGAACAAATAAAATAAGTTTTATTTATTTACTGTGCCTAAATAATTCGTAACAATGAAATTTTTAGATGTGAATATCTCCTAAACAAAGTGTTTAAGGACATACATTCATAGGAAACGTTTTTCTTGTTTTGAGGCCCTTAGTTTAAATTTTCAGTTTGGCCATTTAACACTGAAACACCCTGTATATAGTTCCAACATTTACATTCCTCAAAGGGAGTTTCCTTTGAGTTTCTGTTTACTTCTTTTGTGATTTGCCGTAAGATTGAGTTTTCCAGGAAGGAAGAGTACTATTGCATATTTATGCAGCAGATATTCCTGGATGTTGGTCCAACTTCCTTCTTACCTTTCTTTTGTCGATAAATCTTATTTTAGTTCTTTCCTTTGCTTCAGCTCCTTTCTACAGCAAAGTTAAGTGCTATTCTTTGACCCAATATAAACTGACATAGTTCTTTTGTTTAGCTATTTTTATTTAAAGAACATCTGATGAATCATTTCCAAAGCCTTCAGAGAAGGAAAAAAAAGTTTTTATCAATTATTATTTGTAAAACACTTGTTCATATTGTTACGGGCTACTGGGTATTAAAAATGAATTAAACAATTGCTAAATTAAAGATACTAATATTTATTAACAAAATGATAAAAAGGATACAATTAAACTATTAACAATTAAATTATTAAACTAATATAAACTTATAATGACAATATAAATATTCTAAATATTTATTATAACCTAGGCCTATTTAATTATTACAATAATATAAGATATTACTAATTCTAGATAGCTTAACTAGTTACAATAGTTTCTATGGATATTATAAATTACACTACAATTTATAACTAATAGTTAACACTTACAGTTCACTAGTCCACCGACCGTAACATTCTCCAAGTATGACAAACTGACACACAGTAACAAACAGAAACAGTTTATTACACTCGCGAGACTGTCACAGTTCACTGATACACTTATTACACTGACCGGTTCAACACTGACTAGTTTATCAAACTGACACTCACATATCACAGATCTTCACCGTGCGTGGTCTACTCTCAGACTGAGACTCGTTCGAGGCGAGGGAAGTATTTAAATAGGCAAGGCCGAACATTCTAGAACACGGAAGGGTGGAGACAATTCTGGAATCTTCTTAATCCTTTTCCGACAAAAGGAGACGATCGAGAAGGTCCTAATCCTATTTTAACTTCTCCCGCCGACGGATTTAAGTCGCTAATCCCTTGCTTCCGTCTTCCTGTCTGTGACCGTAACAATATGATATTTACTAAATGTTAGAAAGATTGTTTTTAATTGCCATACTGTGTTATTGATAACTTGTGATACCTTAGGATACTTGTAATGATATACTTCACCAAGAAACTGGAGTTGATTAAGTAGTTATACACAAATGTAGTTTAAATATAGCATAGAGGCATTAAACCTCCTTAAATATTCCTGTCTGTCAAGATTGATTACCATAAATTTATCTATAATTAACTTTTCTTCCTCTCCTCCTTCATCTTAGAGTTCTTAACTTAAAAATTTTGGTTGAAGCAGCTTTGTATCGTTTCATTTAAAATTTATTATTTTCTGTTTTTATCGGTTATCAAATCTATCTACACCACTTAATGGTGAAGTTAAATAGCACTGTTAATATTTTAATCACGTGATTTCCGTCGACTATATTTCTCGTAAATTGTTCAATTAATTTTTACCTTTGACTTTAATTGAATTAATTTGTATTATTTAATTATAAAATCAATTCGCATTGAAATTCAAACATATTGCTCTTAATTAATGCATCTGCTAATTTCTCTGGGATTTAATAATTTAAAAAAAAAGAGTAACCCAGATTTTATCCTCTTGTCCTGCATCTATATGCTTGTTATCAGCTCTACTGACATGTTATGTCTTATTTTCTCACTGATTCAAAAAATTTCCGAGAAATTTATCTTTTACTTTTGTTTTATTTAACTTAACCTTTATTTTTTAGGTTACTCGCTGTAATAAATTTTCCTTTACCTCTGTTGATTTTCTTGCCTCTGATTATGATGCGTTTTTTCATATTGTTTTATATTACATTTTATTATACTTTAACCTCTCTCCACCAATCCCCTCTACCAGTTCTTATGCATATAGATAGTTATTAGAAAGTTTTAATTTATTTGTTTGTTAGGTTTTTCTTTTCAGTATTTTTTATTATGTTCAAATAATTTCGAATAATTTTATTTTTATTATTGTTCCACCATTTTTTCATTTTAATTATTTTACTGTTATTAATTTTGTTATTGTTGCATGTTTGAAATCTTCAGGATCAAAAGTGGATAATTTTGTCAAGCAATTTTGTCTAACTCTACTTTTCGCTGTCTTACTCCTACGAGTTTAAGCTGAAGTTTCGGGAGCATAAAATATTGATTGACTAAACGAGCGAAAAATGTAAAAAATTCAATTTTTAAAGTTTGAATTTAATATAAATCAATTAGCTTTCTCTTTTCGGCTGAAATGGTTACTTTTTACTCCTCTTTCTCATTCTCGCTCATATTTATTCTTCTCAACACAGACAATTATTAATGAATACATTTTTATATATTTAATTTAATTTTAAAAAAATCAGTTCGTATAATTTTATTTGTTCTGGTCTTCCTCTGTCTTTTTATCTTTTTATTTTCCCCCTTTTTTATCTTTGAATATACTCTCTCCTTACCCTCTTTCTCAGTTTTGCTATTATTTATGGGGGTTTTTTTCACAAACATTTATCAATAATTCTTTTTTTTAATATTTTCATTTTTCTACTTTGTACTGGTCATATTTAGTACATATGTATTGCGTTAGTTTTTATAGCCTAAATTAAATCATAAGAGCTTATTGATTGTTTTTTATTTTATTTGCTATAATGATGATTTCCTGAGAATCTTCAAAAATCCCTGCGACCCTGATATTACAACTATCTACCATCCATCGTTCTCTAGATATTAAACTTAAATTTAATTATTTTCTTAAAAGGAGTGTTATGGTTTAAACTAGAGGTTTCCAACCTGGGGGGGGGTGCGAGACTTACTGAAAATAAAAAAAAATTCTCTTTTAGTTTTAGTTATTTTTCAATTACCAGAACTTCTTTATCCTAAATTGTAACTTATGATGTATCCTGTGACAGTAAAAATAAATATTTTCTTTTCTATGGAATTCTTTTTTTTTTCATATGACCATACAATTTATTGTATTAGTAAGGCGTGAGAGGCTTTCGTGCGTGGCAGAAAAAGTTTTGGAACCCCTGCCTTAGATATTATAATTTAATTCAATTATTTTCTTAAAAGATGTTTTTGGTTTAGACAAGAGGTTCCCAATCTGGAGAGGGGAGCGGGAATAGTAGAAAAAAAATCACTGTTAATTCTTCACTTTCTAGAACTTCTTTAAAATGAAATTGAAACATATAATGTTGTACTTTGTGACAGTTGAAATAAATTAAAATTTTCGAGTGTGTTGTTGTATTTTGTGTATTTTGACGTGTTTTGCTGAACCCTAAATTTTGATCTATATGTCCAAATAGGTATTAGTATACTATTATAGATTATTTGTTTGTTTCGTAAGTCAAGTGAAGTGAAATCTGTAGTCCAGAAAATGTGATAGTTGTTTGGAGCGACCAGTAAGGTCTTTTCTTTTTAATTATATATATATGTTACATGAAAGAATTTTGTATAAGTATAGTCCTAGATATCGTATACATTTTTTAGAAGGTACTTCGTCGTTGCCAATTTTGACTGCTGGACACGAATCTTTCTGTTGGGAGAAGCTTACATGGCTCGATTTTGAGGTGTTTATTATGATTTGACATTTGTATTTTCTTAGTGTTCTTATGAAATAATGGATAAATCAATGAATGTTATTTGGAATTTACTGGAAGAGGCCTGTTGTTGTTGTCCAGTAAAGTGTCCGTGATTAGCAACTTCTTCTCCAGGACCAAGGACTGGAGGATGAGGCAATAAGATCCGATGAGGCGGTCGGAGAGGTACCTGCTGTGGGAGTAGAGCTGTATCCTCAGCTGTTCCTGGCTCTCCAGTTTCCCACGGACCTCCCACTCGAACTTCTGCAACCATAAGAGTTTCCGGATAAGATTGGTCTTTTATCAAGGCTGGTTAAAATTTTCAAGAGTAATATTATTTTAAGAAAAAATAAGATGTTATGAAAACAATGTTATTAAAGTAGTAAATATAAAAAAGTATACCTCCGAGAAGACATCATTTTATTATGGGACAAAAAACAACAACAAAACATTTCAGGCAAATAAAAATAAGCAATAAATAATATAAGCACATTAATAAAAAATGTTTATATAATGTTAAATGTCATATTAATTAAATGTCATGTTATCTTATGTAAGGATTAAATGTTACCATAATTTTAAAAATATTTTAATAGAGTTACTAAAAAAAAAAAAAAACGTAAAATAAAATGAAAATCACCTTGAACAAAAACTAAAGTAATCAATAATATAGACATCTCATTACATCTCGGAAAATATAAAAAAGAAATAATTCATCATCTTAAACCAGGATATGAAGTCTTATAATTTGAAACCTTGATAAGAAACAAAATAAATGAAGAGAAAATACGACTTCAGATTCGACAATTCTACCTATTGAGTTGTGAATGCCTTCTTGATTTGAGAGTCTTGGGTTCAGTACATGGTAGAACTTATAGTTTCTAATCAAACGATTGTGCAGGAAGTTGTTGTAGTCGAGATTACGTTCAACAGTCAGGTTTTCCTCCAATTAAGAGTAAACTCCTTTATTGATGCTGGATGAGTCCCAGGTGGAAGCGGAGTAGCTTAGTGTGTAGAGTGCTGAGTTGCTATGGTGATGGTTATAAGTTAAAATCAGGCAGTGGCAGATACATTTTTTAATCCGTTTGCATCCAACGATGGACCTAGTGGGATCCGCTGGCTCTTCCGGGGCTCACCCAGCCTCTATAAAATGGGAACCACACCTGACGATTGAGCGTGTTCTCCGACAAAACATCTCCCAAGACATGTCCTGGAAACAGTCTCTACCATATACTGTTATTTTAGCTATGGGGTCTTTTTCGTTTAATACCCGCTTCTATTTAAATATTAAAAATAAAACACATGTTCTGAAAAAAAAATAGCTGCATTTAATAACAGTTATTCTAAAGACCAAAATGTAGATATGTGATTTATAATAACCTCAAAAAGATTTTTGTCTTTACACCTCTGTCACCGCATAAATTCACAAAAATACGAGTCAAGGATAGTTTCCGCCTCTACCTTATTTCTTCTTTTGGCTGCAGCCCATAGTGATTCAATTGACTACGTGTGGGCTCCGGTTGACGGATCCACAAAATGTTTTGGGTGGTTGGCTGTAATGTTTGTACTCATATCCCACTATTTTTTCTAATTTTTAGTAGGCCTTCTATAAGTCAGACATGATAAATGTATGGGGATGAATGCATTCTTCAATGCATAATGCATAGTAATGTTTTTCATTCCTGTTCGGCACTGCTATAAAGAAGCATTTTTTTTCCCGGCATATCCCACCGAAAACCCACTGTTGTGGATATACTCTTGATTATACATATTATTTAATAAATATAATATAAACAATTTTAGGTATATATATAGTATATAGTATATAGTATGTTTAAGTCGATTAATTAAAAAATAATAATAGCTAATTTAAGTTGAAAGTTTACATAGATATTGATATACATGTATATGTACTTTACTTGACTTTATATAAGTAATATATGCTTTACTCTCTATATTAATCGGCGATATTTCGGTCTCGACCGAGACAGATTATGGAGTTGATTTGACTACTATGTGTTCATATATAGTGAAATTAATTCAACTTTTAACAAATAGACAATAATTGTATTATTCTAAATTGAACAAGAGAAAAAAAGGTGTAAATTAGGAATTTTAGTTCAATAAACATTTAATAATTCAATTGCATACGATAATTTCTTTGCCACAGCACAGGCCCATATAGTTTTGTATAGATCGCAAATAATACACTTGCATACACATTTAATACTTATTTTCTTGCTTGTGGTATGATAGATTATTGGTATAAAACTTTATTCATTACAAATAACATTAAAATAATTATTTGGGTATCTGGAAAGTAATGTAATATATTAAAATTGAAATAAATTAGACAAGTTTTTAACAAATTTTCTAATGTAATATATCTGGAGATGATAGTTTTCCACAAGGAAATCTAAATTTTAAATATTTTTCCCGTTAAAAATGTGGTAATCGAAATAAATGTAAATACTATGGCGCAAAGCTTAATGAGTATGGGGGCGATGTAATATCCTCCCAACCCAATTCATTAACTTTTTTCCCGTTTTGTATTCCGCTCTGAGGTTTTGCATTATTGTGTTGTAGAATATCACAATATCTGTTACAGTTAGTCCAGTTTTGAACATTTCAAAATGACCGACCAAGTTTTACTCCACATAATACATAAAACCACCTTTTTGGAATGTAAAACTGACTTGAATGAATTGGAAATAGTTCATTGCGAATCATTCGGAAGACCCACCGCATTTTGCGTTTTGGAATATCACATAGGAGGCATTTTTCATCTCGAATGATCAACCGATTAACACATGCGTCTGTATTGTGTTGCTGAAGCAATTATTATTATTCGCTGGATCATTTAGCTTTGTTTTCTTCAGAAAATTATGCATTATAACAACACCCACACTGCTTACTTTCACAATGTGCTGTAAATGTTCTTTGATGATCGACGAAGGATGGTTAAGAGTGTTTGAAAGCTCCCAATATGGCTGATACGGATTCGTTTCCATAGGGGTTGGCCTTCCTGATCGATACGAGTCAAAAATATCAAAATTATCCGATTATACCTATAGCATTTACGATCGTCTAATGCATTAGCATTGTTCAAACTAAACAAGCACCGTTTCTAAATTTACCTGCTCTACCTCCTTGTACCGGAGGCAGAACTCTATACCACTTCCTAGACTACAGTTAGGCACAAAATAGCCATTTGCCAGTAGTACTAGTACAATAGTAGACAAGTAGATGAGAAGAACATGTGCTCCACACATCACAGCATGGAGTAGAATTCACAGCAGGGTAAGGAAGAACAAGAACCCAACAAGAATAATGCCATTCAGATGCCTACCACAGTAACTAAAATCATGTAATTTTCATATCTTTATACTGTGGATTGTAAACTATATTTATTTTCATCTTCTATCTTTATATTTATATAGTACAGTCCACTCACACCATAGAGAGAAGGTACCATATCCCAACAAGGGAATTTACCTTTTCTAACTTTAAACAAAGATGAACATCTTAAATCTTTTTGATATGAACTGTTCCACAAAGGTAGTAAAGCTCAAAAAACATAGAATGCCTAATATGTATCTCCACCACAAAAAAGTTATATATGTGTATGATCCCTTGATGTTATCCACCATCACAAAGCCCACGGGAACTGGGTTCCCTAGGGCTCGAAAAGTTGACTGTTTACATTCCAAAAAGGTTGTTGCAAAATAAAAAATACTTCAATCTATACTAAATAGTATCTCGTAATTTTACTATGTTCAAGTTTATTCTTATTTATAATACGTAGCCTAATTTCAAATAAATATAAAAAAAGTGACAAGTACAACATTTGAAAAAAAGATTTCTGTGTACTCCTGATGTAAGTAATTATTGTAACTGGTGTTTCAATTTTTTTCGAATTCTTTAATTTGTTGGATGCAAAATTGCGCAGGTGCAAATGAAAGTTAAATAATAATAATAATTCTTTCATAGATTATAGAGTTTTGCAAATTTATTTTAAAATATGTATTAACCACATATATAAAATCAATTTCAATCTCTATTTCTATTCTATAATCCGGATTTTTGTTTTGGGTTACCATTAAACCAATACCTTGCGTAGTGTCCTATCTTTCCAGTCTTCTCTTCGGAGACCCCTTTCTCCAATTCTTCACACTTCAGAAGCTGTATTGGCTGGGTGGTCTCTTTTTCTTCCCTTTTCAGAACCTTAATCACTTTTCCGGGCCATCGAACAGAAGTAATAAGCCAGAAGTTCTCGTATCCTCTAAGCTATTTTATTATTACACTTTCGCTTACAGTTTCTCCCAGTTCAATTTCTTTCCTTACTTCATCCTATACCTTTTCCATTAATCCATTTCTACTGCTCTAATTATGGAGAAAAGCTTTGCAGATGTTTTCCATGTTTCTGCTGCATTATGCATTAGTGAGGACACTTCCAATAAAGCATAGAATATTTTCTTATTATTATCTTTGGATAACCTATTGTGCCATTTTACTGAGTGAAGTCTTCCTCTTGCCTTTCTTGCCTGGTCGCTTCTTCATTGTTAAGTCTCCTTTTTTGTCTAGCATAGAACTCAGGTATTGAAGCTGTCCATAATTCGCCATCAAAAAATATCTTTATTCTCGTGCACTCCAGTAACCATATACAATGTTCTTTCAAAATGAATCCTCATGTCCCATTCTTTGTACTGCGTATTTAAACCTCTAAGCATTCTTATCTGATTTTTCCATATAATTTATCTAACGATAAGCTTACGAGTGTAATTCTATGTCGGCTGTATATATGATATAGAACATCACTGATTTTTGTAAGAAAAAAGATTAAATGGAATGCATGGATTTAAAAAATAAAATACCCTACATAGTTTTCCAATATATTTCATTTTAGAACTGTTATGTCAATACAGAAATTGCAATGAAGTAGTATTCAGAAATTTTCTTATATTGTTGTGGTGACCACATTATATTACATTACATTATATTATATATGATTGAAATGATTAGTTATCCATATATATAGATTTATTTAATGTATGATTAGAAACTATTTAAATGATTAGTGATCCACATATACATATATTATATGTATTATTTAAATGTATAATGATTGGATGATATTAAATGCATGAGTATTGACTAGTTTAATAATATGAATTGATTAAATGTATGAGTATTGATTAGTTTAATAATATGAATTGATTAGATGTATGAATTGATAAGTATAATTATATGAATTGATTAGTATGTATTACTTAATGTATGGAGTTTAAATCGCGTCTTGAGGTATTTATATAAGAATTACGTATTCGATATTGTTTATTGTTAGATTGTTATATTTCTCCGTTCACCTATGTACCATAGCGAGATAAGAATGTAATTACGTATTAACGAATTTGTATTCGACTGTATGAATTTTATGCCATATCAGAGTTCAATTTATCTAGTTTTAACCGCTTGAATATTTACATTTGTGGATAGTGGGGATGTAAATGTTGTGGGTGGGGGTAGCGATAAGCGCACCTCCGTCTAGATTTTCAAGTCACTCTTTCACCACTTTTTCAAGAAGACGCTGCTTAGACTGACCTGGGTGCTCGCTTACCTCCACCTATCTCAGATACCTATACCAGGCTTGTATTAGTAATATTTGAACAATTGCATTAAATATAAGAAGTGATTGCATGTTATACTATTTTATGTGTATATATATATATATATATATATACTATTGAGAATATAATTTTATTTGGGGTTTCCATTGTGAACTTTGTTTGTAATTGACTTTATTTTCTCCTCGTTAGGGTCCACGGAAGTTATTTTAATCATTAAATCAATTAGGGGAAAGGTCATTACATTGTATAAATTATATCTATAACCTTAACCTAAAAGAAAAAACTCATTATTTTATTTATTGAAAAATTCTCAATATCTCAAAATAATGCTAAGCGGTTCCTCATATTTGAATACTCACAAGGGAGATACGAATCTTACTGATATTATAAATGTGAAAGTTTGTATATTTCTCTTTCTTTTACCCAAAAACTGCTGGACGGATTTGGTTGAAACTTTACAGTAATATAGGTTATAAACCAGAATTACACATAGGCTATAGCAAGCGCGGATTTATGAGGGAGCACGGAGGCACGTACCCTCCCAGACAGTTTTTTAGGTACTGTGGAGAATCCATTATAGTACATAATTAAAGGAAAATCACATGATCACAGTTGTTAAAATACTAGAAAGAACATGAGTGAAACTATTTGTTTTGACATCCTACTAATCTTACTAATATTATAAATGTGAATGTTTGTATGTTTGTCTCTCTTTCACGCAAAAACTACTGGACGGATTTGGATGAAACTTTACAGTAATATAGGTTATACATCAGAATAACACATAGGCTATAGCAAGCGCGGATTTATGGGAGGGTGCAAGGGGACGCGTGCCCCCCCGCCAGTATTTTAGGTACTGTGGAGAATCCATTATTGTACATAAATAAAGGCAAATCACATGATGATCTATGTGGAGGCACGGGGGCATGTGCCCCCCCCCCCGCTATAGTACATAATTAAAGGTAAATCAGGAACTTAGCATCTTGAAATTTTTTGTTAGGTTCTGTGTATAGTTTAAGAAAGGAATTCGGATAATTCCACTCCAAAGATTTCCCCTTTAATATAATAGGTGTTCAAAGGTTGTATAGAATCCATCATTTTTGAAGTTAGACATCTGAAATTTCGGATGTTCGAGTAACTTATATTTAAAAAAAATAATTAAATTATTTATTTAAAATGATCTTTCACGAAACTTTACGTGGCAGACCAAATTCCACGCGTACGAAGCCACGGGCATAAGCTAGTATTATAAATGTGAAAGTTTGTATGTTTGTCTCTCTTTCACGCAAAAACTACTGAACGGATTTGGGTGAAATTTTACAGTATTATAGTTTATACACCAGAATAACACTTAGGCTATAGCAAGCGCGGATTTATGGGGGGGGACACGTGCCTCCCCGATAGTTTTTTTAGGTTCTGTGGAGAATCCATTATAGTACATAATTAATGGCAAATCAGGAACTAAGCATCTTGAAATTTGCTGATAGGTTCTTTGTAGAATTTAAGAAAGAAATTCGGCTAATTCCACCCCAAGGGTTTCTCTTTTAATATAATAAAGGGTTCAACGATTGTATAGAATCCGTCAGTTTTGAAGTTAGAAGTCTGAAAGTTTGGATGTACGAGTAACTTATTGTTAAAAAAAAAAAAAATTATTTATTTAAAATATTCTTTCACGAAACTTTATGTGGCAGACCATATTCCACGCGAGCGAAAGCCGCGGGCGTAAGGTAGTAACTACTTAACTGAAATTCAATTTTTCTAATAATATCGGAGTATTTTCTACTAGGCGGACAAGGGGTGCCCCCTCAAGTAGATTAAAAAGAAAGGTGGTTCATATGGTTAAGGTAACATAATGGATTGAGCAACCGGCTATAAAATGGTAAAAGCGAAAACACATTCTACGCGTTTTTATATGTAATCCTGCGGTCGGTTAAATAAACTGGCTCATAAAAAAAATCTATTCGGACAACTTTCATGGTGTGCTGTAAACCCTGAGAGAGTAAAGATAATACCTCTCTCTTTTTGAAAGCCTATTTTCTTACTAAGTGAAGAAGTATGATCTTTGATAGCGCATTGCTTCTTGTATATTAGGAAAAATCGAACGATATCCATTTAGGGTGAAACGATGTAAGGAACTGGTTACAAAGTCGGAACAGTTCATGATTAAACGAAATCATGTAAGTAACGACATGAATATCTTTAGACTAACTAATTTTAATATTTAGTGATTCTGTTACACCTGTTTGATAATTTTTTGCCTTCTATTAAATAATTAATAGGAGGCAAAGTATTATATTAATAGTATTGCAACAACAGCTGTTTAAATAGTTTATATACTATTCTAACATAAGAGGTTATACCTCTTTGGCCATAACCAATGAATTAATAGCTGACATATACATATTAAAAAATACTGTAAAAACAAACGATTCTTCTTTTTTGTTCTGTTGTTTGGACGTATGAAATGGTAGTTAATTAGTGAGCCCACATCAAATGTTTCTAATGAGATATGCGCAAGTACAAGTTGTATAAATATATGACTTTGCAAATTAATATTTTGTATTTAATTGTTTAATTTTATTTTTGGTTACTTTAATTATGTCTATTTCACATACATCGGTCTAAAGAACTCCGATTTGATTATCTAAGAGCAGCTGGAGTTGTGAAACCCCAATTTGATGTTTTATATGATAATTTACTCTAGTTTTACTAACAATTATGATTATTTTTATAAATTCATTGAGTTTGAACTTTTATATTTAGTTTTTGCAGATTATTTAATTTATCTTAAAGTTAGAAATCTTGGTTATCCGGTTTCTGATGGGTCTTGTGTGAAATAAGGGGTTTAAAATACTAAAATACTATTAGTGTTAAGGAACAGGGTGTGAGTTCAGGCAAATTAAACCTCAAGAGAATCGATGATAATTATCCACTTTTTGATCAGATAAAATAAGAAAGGCTAGAAAAACTTCAGAAAAATTATCCTGAAAAATCTTCTGACATATACACAAACGAATTCAAATACATTTAAAATGCACTAGTCAAGAGGAATACCGAGTGAAAAACCCACTGTTCTCACTCGATTTTATTATTTCCTATCCGAAAAAAATATTGATTCGTTTTTCATTAAACTGTATTATTCAATATATATTATTTTTCTGCACCGATCTCAAGTATTGAATTACAACTTCCTATGTCGGAGGTACGTTTTGAGTTGTTCGTGATACAATTGAACGCACATCCTGACATCGCGATAAGATAAAATGTATCTTTGAATTCCGTTAACTAGTATACTTCCTTCATTACATACACAAAAGAAAAAAAATAATATGTGGAAGAAAGTGGTCCGGGTAGAGGTCACAATGAATTCATTGAATCATTGTGACCTCTACCCGGACCACTCACATGTATTATCAAGGTCAACAATTATCATTCAATATGAAAAAAATAATAGTATCTAATGACATTTACTACTACATGAAGAATAGCTACATGAAAATTTATATGTCTGGACAGAAGAATTGGCAGAGAAATATGGTCATTAGTACTTCCAAAACAAAGTGTTTGCTAGTATCCAGAACAAAAATGAAAAAGAATAGTCAGATTAATACGAAGCCTATTTCATAGGTCCAAACCTTTAAGTATTTTGTTGTGACCATGGAAACTTAAATGATGAAATCAGCGCAAGAATTGCCACTTCAGGAAAGATGTTCTCCTCTATAAATAAAATGTTTTTAAGTAAGAAAGATGTCACAAAAGAAACAAAATTGGCTGTTTACCGCTCGACGTTCCTATTCTTAGTTATGGAAGTATTATTATTATTATCCTGGGTACTAGTGCATTGTGATCGGAGCCGACTCCAAAGCATGGAAATGCGGTACCTGAGGAAAATAGAGAGGAAGACCAAGAGGGACCGGATATAAAACAAGACGATAAAGACTTCACTATAAATTGAACTCCTTAATCAGATCATCGATAAAGGACAGCTTCGTTGGTACGGACATGTAATGAGGATGGACAGCGGACTACCGGACAGCGAAGAAAGCTGTGGAGGTTAAACCAACAGGAAAAAGACCGAGGGGGAGGCCAAGAGTGACCTGGAAGAATAACCTCCAAAATATGCTTAAAGAAAAAGGGATTGGATGGGCGACAGCCAGGAGAGCAGCCCTTGACAGAGACAGGTGGCGCTTCTTATGCAAAATCTCTAAACCGCAAAGTAGAAGAGATGTGTGAATACGAAAGATAGAATAACATTTATAGAATATTTGTTTATAAACAAGCTGTTATTAAAAAATGAAATTATAGATTCCATCAAGGGCATGTTATCTAACAGGTTATTAACCTAGCCACCGGCAAATAAAGGATAGAAATTAATTCTGTGGATTATCAACGAAATAAATAACAAGCCTTCTGAGCTAGATTCGAACATGCGCTGCTCCTAACTCGAGTATCCTCAAGTGTTGCTCCAATATGCTCGGCCTCCTCGATTTGTCAATCCAATCTGTCTGTTTGTAATGCCACTTCACAATACAGCTAAAACCGTAAAGTCGTAACAATTTAATTTACTCATACTGTTTTATGAATTAGAGATATATTTACAGGTTTGTCATTTCGGTTTTTTACAATTCGAAATCCTTCGTAAAATCCTCTATACTTCATGTTTTGTAAAGGATAAAATCATTCACCTCATTACCCCATTTGTTGACAAACCCGATATTAATCCTTTTATGACAAACTTTTTTTCCAATCAAATCATCGTAGTTTCAGATAGTATGTATGAATACGTGTTATTAAGTAGATTTCTTGACAATTCCAGATATTTTTATGATTAATTCAAATGTTTGTCTTTATTACTACAGTTATTTGTTTGACAAAAAAAGAAGAAATTTTTTTTTATTTTATTCATAATAACTAGCATCAAATTATCTATATTTTATTTTAGTATCTAAAAAAGAGTTTTAGTATCAACTTTAGATCCCTGAAAATTAATTATTTCATAAATACCTTGTATGTTAATGTCAATAAGAAAGGCTTATCTTTTTTTTTCTGAGAGAATCATCATCTCCGTTATTATTATTACTATTTTGGAGCGGGGCAACTCAATGGTAGGACGCTGAGTTGCTATGATGAGGTTGGATTTGAACCCGGCTTTGTCTGATAATTTATTTAATCTGTTAATAGCGTTGTGAGATCTTCAGACCCTCCTGGGGTATCCAGCCTCAAAGAGGGGAAAACATGGTGGTTGTGCGTGATCTCGGAAAAGTCACCTTCCTGCACAACCTTCACTTTAGAAACAGTACAGTCTCTACCATGTACTGGACATAAGGCCCTTCAATGTTTTTAAAGACAAAGGTTTATTAAATTACTTTTTATGGTTGAAATAAAGATTTCTAGTGATAAGAGGTCAAAAATGTAAAAAGTGCCAACATTTTTTTTTGTTTTTCTTGTGAAACCAGCGGCTGATGAAATGACTAATATTAAATTTGGATAAAGCAGCCCTAATCGTTATCGGAATCGTTAAAATATTTCTATACTATATACATTTAACAAATGAACACACTGTCCGCCCATTGTTCATATTAACCGATTCGAGACCATTTGCATTATATCCTGTTCTTTACTATTGAAAGCAAAATAAAGATTTTAAATTTTCTAACTATTTTTGAAATAATTGTTTATAAATTTTCTGATGATATTTTCATTTTACCTTACATTGTACACTGGGTGGTCAATCCGCTCCTCGCAGTAAAAATGTTCCGAGGATTGAACTGCCCACCCGGTGTTCAATGATCTTATTTATGTGAATTCTAGGAACTAGAACTAGGAAACCTTTATTTTTTAATATAAAGATTTAAAAAACCCTGATGTCTGACTATTGTTATACAGGCTGCTCAGATTTTTAATCACCAAATAAAATTCCTAATTCTCTAAAATTTCTAATAATAATAAATATTATAACTCATGCAGAGCCTTGGATGTACTATAAGGTAGGAACGGTTATAATTATTTGATTTGCGTGAGATCACACTTAACCGCCAGATTTCGCCCGCAATGAAAATTGGGGTAGCAGCAGGCGGATAAGGAAATCCCACTAAATCCACAAATCCCCAGGCTTGCTGACAGAACAAACATTTTGTCTGCCACATGCGGTTTCGAACACGCAATCTAATATACTGAATTACCTCGTTTCCACACTTTCTAGAAAGTAACTTTTAATAACTTTATTTTTAATAAAACTACATTTTTTTTTTTGTTTACGCATTCTTAAACGAATCTCTTTCATATGACACAATTAAACACGTCAGGGGGAGGCTGAAACTGGCCCGACAAAAGTCCAATAGGCTCTACCACCTCCTCACTTCGCCCCAACTGTCGTTACGGCTTAAATGCCAAATTTATAAGTCGATTATTAGACCAACGCTGCTCCATGGTGCGCCGCTCCTTAAACATATTTACAAAACCACACTAAAAAGTCTACAGCAGTTCCAGAACTCCATTCTTAGGCGTATAGTTAAAGGCACGTCGCTCCAAAGGGTGCGTAATACTAAAATCTATAAGGAGCTGAAACTCCCGTCTATACCGAACTACATTAGCCGGAGGCACATCAAATTTTTTGATGGGCTGAAGGCGTGTAGAAACCCACTCTTTAGAGACATAGTTCCCCCTCCCAGACCTGGGAGGTGGCAAGGCAGTGTCCTCTTGGTCGACGTGCTCTCATTGGCCTAGGGATGGGGTGAGGACTCCCTTGTCCAAGCCTTTCTTCCTTTCTTCCTTCCTCTCCCCCCTTTCTTCTTCCTATCACCTAATCCCTTAAAGCGGTCTCTCCCTGCTTTGAATGTATAGAATCAGCGGCCTTGGCCGGTTTAGAGAACCCGCCTTCAGCGGACTCATTCTATGTATTGCTTAAAATACCTCCGGGTAGAAAAAGTACTATAATTATTTCCGTATATATATATTTATGTATTGTATATATATATATTGTAAATATTTGTTTATATAAATAAATGGAGATTCGAAACAAAAACAAAAAAATGACACAATTAAAACATATTAAAAAATCTTAACTTTATACTAACTAAAGCCTCTTATTTTATTAACAATTAATCATAATTTATTTCCAAAAATAACAAACCGAAAAAAATTTAATTTAATATACAGAAGATTTCACTAACAGTAAATAAGTTCATATTTTTTAGATGTAAGTTGCCAAAAATCATAACCACATGAATTTTTACAATTAAATATTTTTATATTTATAATAATAAAGTATAAAAACATAGTCTTACGTTTGGACATGTTATATACATATATAATTATTCTATTTTCTTTGATATTCATACCTTAATTTTTTTTTCTAAAAGCATATGTCTGCTCAATTCAAGTCGATATGTATTTTGTAATTTCTTGTATTTGTTTCTAATTTAAAATTAACCACTAACGGAATGATAAAATGATAGTATACAATTTAACACTTCTTATTCTCTAGAAACACAATTTTTTCAACAAAAGATTGCACAGCGTGTGTTCTTAAACCGCGGTAAATATTATAAATATCGGAATAATGTTATACCGCGTGAACTTTTTGAACTTTTTTCATATAAGTTGAATAAAATGGCAAAGGTATATTATACAAAAAAGATATATTCC
Organism: Arma custos; assembly: GCA_037127475.1. Taxonomy (NCBI): domain Eukaryota; kingdom Metazoa; phylum Arthropoda; class Insecta; order Hemiptera; family Pentatomidae; genus Arma; species Arma custos. The sequence continues at coordinate 164,762,096 of CM073759.1, forward strand.
TTCAGGAAATATAGTTTGGATTAACTAAATTGTTTGTATGAAGGCTTTCGATTTCATCAATAGCTTTTGATTTCAACCAAAATATTGGTATTTATATTTTTAAAACGTCCTTAACTTTCATCCTTTGAAAAACTCTACTATATTGAGTTTCGATATCGAATAAATGAATAAATAATGAAGATGTTTTCATTTTTATTGGTCTTAATTTGGATCCTAAATTACAAAGAAGTTTCCCATCACAAAGAATTATTTTGAGAAATATTTAGTGATTATAACACAATTCATTGAGTTCTTATTATTAGGATTATTATCAGAAAACCCAGTTAAAAATTGTTCATTTCAATTATTCGTAGGGGGCATCGTCTATAATTCGTAATAATTTTTTTCATTAAAAAATTATTCATCGTACTGTCTTATTTTCGAGGTTCAGTGTCTACTTCTCTCGGTATAACGAAGTACAGGTTGACCCAGACGATATCAAATTTAAAGAAAAGTTTGGAGAAGTGGATGGTTTCTTTAATCTAACAAAAAGTTGGTACCATCATCTAATGGAAATCACTCTTCTAGAGAAGTTTTTAAATTCAGCAAGGATTGATTGCTTTACTGAGAAACTTTTTATTTAAATAAAAATTATCTTTATAATTCTTAGAAAGTGAGTTTTTAAGTGCTTTTTTTAATGTACTTGAGCTTTCAAACGCAAATACTACTTTATTCTAACCTGCTTAGTTAATTATCTTATAATTAAAGTGGTAGTTATTAGTTAGAAATAAAGGAAAATATATTTAATTAAAGCATTGAATATATAAAAACTAACAATTGTAAATAATAGTATGATCTACCAGATAGTTTACTTTTTATTATTTTTTATCATTTCATCAGGGTGCTTATTTTATTCTCAGTGGCATATATTATGTTATATGGTTTGAAGTATATGCAGTAACATACATATATTGTATAAGATCTCTCATTCAACGCTTTTTAATTGTATTAGCATCAGTAACATGGGATATGTTTGTTATTATGTTCCTCTGTTAAGCTATAATGCATATCTGGTATCTGGTAAATGTATATATGTATATCTGATATGTGGTATGTATATATCTATTACAATGTATTTAAGTGTGGAAGAAAATGGTCCGGGTGGAGATCAACTAATTACTCTTAGGTAGGGACAATTAAATGTTTATTAAATAGCCAACGTTTCGACCCACATTGCAAGTCTTCTTAAGGACTAAATATGAAAATACAGAGAATTGAAAATTGCAAAATTGTTAAAAATTACTAAGTATGGTAAATATCAAAGTTAAAATGTATAAGAAACAAGAGTATTAATAACTAAGTGACAGGAAGGTAGTGCAAAAAGTAATAAAGAATAAAATAAGTAATAAGTCGTAATAAAAAAGAAAGAGTTAACAAATAAAGAATAAGGTAATAAAGATAAAAATTAGAATTACAATTGGTAAATATTAAAATTAAATTAAAAAAAAAAAGATGAATTATTTAAAATAAATGACAGTTTGTTGAATCGAACATTTTAAAATGAATCGTCGCATTTTAAATAAAGACGTTAGAAGGTTTAAGGAGCTTGTTATAACTCTTATAAACTTGGTACTTAAGAAAATTAAAACATAAGATAGTATTTTTTTAACAAGCTTTTATTAACTTTCCGTGTACCTACGTATATATGTAATGGAATATTTGAACTTCACTTCCGATGGAATTTCCGGCCACTTCGAAACATCGAAATAAATTGAAACTTTGCACGCTTCTCTAGGACCGATGACAATACAATAATTTAGTAATTTTGTCTCACTATATCGACCAAGAGCTTCAGGATTAGTGAATTTTGATACCCAAATACACGGAAGTGTCTTGTGGCAAGTAATAAGTGTACAAAGGAATACATGGCTTCGTCTTTGAGACTGGAAAGTTTTGGATATTTTGCAGCAAAAAATAATAGTTAAAATATTAAAAAACACGTATTTGTAGCTAAACTAAAAAGTAGAAAGTAAATAATAGTTTAAAACACACTTTAATACAAAAAAAAACTTAAAAGTAGAAAATAATTCTACTTTCATTTTAAAATAAGAAAAGAATGAAAAATCCTTGGTGAATTCAAGAGACAACATAGCCATGAGTTAGATGTGAAAAAATAATTGACGTGATGAGGAAAAGAAGAATTACATTTTATGGCTGTTTGAGCCGTTTTCTATTTTCTTTGTTTCTTTATTTTATTTAATTTTTTCTGTTCTCTATTGAGAGTTAGCAAAGCTTTCTGTTTATGTTATTTGTATTATTAGTTGAAATTTTATTGTTGTTAATGAAACGAGAGAACACTGTTTTTCTGATGCTCATCTGTTCATAATATATGTTAATGATTGCCACCTGCCATATGATTCCGAAAGTTAACAGTTCAAGTTCCGCGATTGTTTACTTGTTTCACACTACCAATAGACTCTTCAGTAAGCTAGTTCGTCTCTTGATGCAGAGGAGACCACGAGCGGACATCGATCGCCGATCGATCTTCCAGGTGCATTTTTGTTGCTTTGCAGTCGCCGACTGAGTTATTCCAGCACTCCTAGCACTGTCACCAGGTATTTGGGTACCCAGTAACAACACACCAATATAAAAAAATGCATTTTTTTGTAAAAGACAATTAATTAATTGATTAGTGCACGACATTTTGTGTATTTAGTAAATTTATTTTTATTAATAAGTAACAATTCAATGCATAGTATCCATAGTAACGTATAGGGACAAAGTTTACATTTTTTTTCTCTCTCTTTCATTTCAGAAAAATATGGTTGTAATCTCTCATTTCATTAAATTCATTTGTCAAGTTGTAATTTTGTTCTTCTTTTAATGTGTTTCCTATTAATAATAGTTTTACATCTTATTTAACATACATCTGTTGTTGTTTTTTTTTTATTAACATTTATTTTCACTTCTCATGAGCTCAAAATTTTACCAGCACTAGTTGATACGAGGTAAGAGATTTACGCCAGGTTGATTTTAATCTTTATGGTGTCGCTCTCCTCAACAATGGCCATGTGACACGAATGAGCGAATGAACTGAATAAGATTTTTACTTACTTCCATGGAAAAGTGTACACTGAAGACAAATATTTGCAAGAAGTGGGAGTTTCATCGGAAGATATTCGGGAGCGCGAACCCTGAAGATGAAACTTGCAGCTCACTGGAGTTTCTAAGAAAAGCCTAAAGTTATAACGGGCAAGAAGTGCACTGAAGAAAGGAGGCGAGAACATCGGGTCTTCATGTTACGGTACTGGGCTAATGTTAAAGCTCAACACGGAGAAAGCAGTTGGAATATCGTGGTCCTTAGATGGCCAAAATGCAAGAAGAAGAAGAAAATAAAAAAAAGAGTGAGTAATAAAAAAATCGTTTCAACGTAAAAAAACATGGGTAATTTTTTAGATATTTCAATAATGACTCTACATTTATCGATATCAGTCAATGAAATATTAAAAATTTGATGATAAAATGAATTTTTCTGGTCATAATTCTATTATTTTTAAGCTTATTGAAGATTATTTTCCAATTGTTATAAATATAAAAATTATTTTTATTTTAGTTTTGTTTTCTATTAAAGCGTATTAGCATTTTTTGTTTGTAAATACCAGCAAAGTACTACAGAGTTCTGTTCAGTCTGGTTATTTTTGTTTCTGAGAAAACCCTTCCTTCATATTGTCATAATTCTTGATCATTTTTCATGCTGATTAATTAATTTATTTGTTAACGACTTATTGCCGTAGCTAATAAATACTTGAGTAGTTTGTAAAATAGTAAAATAAAAATATTAAAATATCACTTGGAATGCTACGGTTCTTACCAAAACCACTCACATGAACCAGTAAAGACATTTAGCTCTGAGTTGTTGATTGGTTGACCCAGTTCTAAATGGCGACTAAATACGTTAGGGACTTGAAGGATACACTTTCCTCCAGTGGAAGATATTTCAGCCAAGTTCTCTAGCTCATATCCCCAGAGGGCGTCCTATCTCTCAGCAGACAGTTAGGTCCTAGTTTCCCATACAGTGGTCTATTTATACGATTGAAAGTATTTGTCTTTTATTAGTTCAGACAAAATAATATGTTAGATTTTAACAACAGAATATTGTTCTCGGCGAAAAAAAATATAGCTTACATATTGTTTTCCTTTCAAAATAAGCCATTGACAGAACAGATTCTTATTCATATCAAATTTTATTCAAAGTGATTTCCTTGAGCATTAAGACAGGCTCTGTATCCTCTTTCTTCAACAGCAGCAGTAGCAGAACGACACTGGATATGTTTTATTTTTTCACAAGATTCAATTACCATTCTTCGTAAAGTAGGTGAATAATTGTTTTCTTATTTTTCTGATTGCTGGCGGAAAATCTTCCTTAATTGTTATATAGTTGAGATGTTCAGATGCTTATAGTATCTTTTTGTTTTTATTATTAGATTTTTGGTTAGCATTGAATTAAATTTTACTAACAAAAGGCTTTTTTCTTTGTTATGAATGATTTTATAAAAGTAATTTATGTGTTGTAACTGAGAGGGCAGGTTCATTTGTTTAAGAAAGTTTTCTATTTCACTGAGAATAGATTGGTATGTTTTCCTCTTTATTCCAAATGTCAATATATTATATTTTCGTTTCTCTTTACCTTCCCTTGTTTTCTACAATTCTAAATATATACATATGGTCAACTATTATTATTTAATGAAGGATAAATTGGTCATAGGTGCAGTCAATAATAATACCAAATAAGAAAAACTTATTGTTTACTAGTGCCAACGTTTCGGCCTACTGTAGCAAATAGGAGAAGCGGCTGTGTGAACTATCAACTATATCAGTTCAATTCTCTATTATTATTTATGACAAAATATTACATAAAACATAAGTAATAATTCCAGAATTATTCGACTTAATGCAGTTTCGTTTCCTGGATAATGTATTTAGACTAGGTTTGGGATTATTTTAGAATAAGTATTTTTGTCCAGTAATAATCTAACCGTAAATATATTTAACTACGACGATATTATTATTTTCGAAAAAATAAGTGAAACAGGAAGTGGGATCTTCTATATCATGCCTTACGTCATTGGAAATTTAATTTTTCTTTTTAGTTTATTCATGTGGTTACTTGATAATGTATAATCCTTTCATTTAGACTTTGGAAAGGTGAGTTTTATTTGAGTAATATTTCTAAGCAGTAGTAAAACAATTTTAAATGACGAATGAATGAAGTTACCACACAGTGTTTATTAATAATTTTGGTTGTGTATAAAATAATAATCGAACAAAATGTTCCATGTGCCTGATAAATAATTTCAAAGTAATTAGCTAATATCATAGAAGCAATTGGAACTAATAATTCCTGATCGCGCAACATATAAATATTTTAAATGGTTTTCTTACCCGTCTATGTTACTATTCTTGTTTCAGACAATTTTCCTGAATGTTCCAGTAAACCTGAATATAGATCCGTCAGGGAAAAACTTTGTTTAAGGAAACCTTTGTATAATTGAAGAGGCCGGAAACTTGGAATAGGGGCTAGTACAACAACACTAACAAACAACACAAACTTTCCTTTACAACATGAATCACATCTGTTCCTTCAAAGCCTCTTCTTATCCAAACGGTAAACTCATTAAACAATAGCTCATTTGTAAAAGGGAAGTTTCGTTTTAATTAATCTCTGGGGCTAAAACTGTCCGATGTTTAGAGAAAAAATTATTTATAGAACTCATAAAATAGATAACATTCGGATTTATATAATGTAAAAGCTTTGTTCACATATTGCTTCTTCAAAACAAGCCATAACTCAAAAAACTTAATTTTTCAATACACGTGAGTTTAAAAAAAATGGTCATTGGTAAAGCAAAGCATTATGGTATTGAAATTCTGTTATTAACCATTACAGAAAAAAAAAAGCTTGAAACTGCAATTAAAGCTTGAAAATTTTAAACGTGATACATTTCAAAATATAACTTTAAAAAAATATTATAAATGGAATATCAAATATATCTTCCTGACTTAAAAACTTTTAACAAATTCAATTACTACTGAAGATTTAACTCAAAAAGGCCAAATTTTGTGATGTATATTTTTTTTTGGACGAGCAATGTCAATCACCTTATTTGCAATTAATGAACATGAAGAATTATTCGTCCTAGAATTAATTGTTAAACTATAGGGTTGGCCACAAAGTAATTTTTTTTGTACAAAAAAACGTCTTTTAATCAGTAAATCAAACAAGGATTGTTTGCGTTACTTCGCATTTGAAAAATTGATTCGTAAAGTTCGGTAAATTTTTTTCAATTCGTTTGGAAGTCAAATATCTAATTTCTTAACAAGTCCAATGATAAAGGAATTTCAATTGTGTGTGATGCATTCAACTGTTTTGCGATCTGTTAAATTATGTTACGATTAAAATTTCATTTTTACAACTTCAGATTTAGATCATGGTTCAGTTAAAAAGTGTCCAGAACGAATTTTTTTCAAAATAATTCAGATACATTTGTTTTTTTAAAACAATCAGCACCTTTAATGTCAAAACTATTTATTCTGCATATCTTTTTAAATCTGACCAAAAACTGACAGTTGTAACCCAATATTTACGGGTTTGTTTTTAAAGTATCTACTACCAAATATCAAAAGAAAGGAAAATTAACATTGACAAATGAATAATGTAACAAATATAATGCTATCTACAGAAGTGAACCGTAATCTCTTTCTTACCAATCCTAATTTTATAATATTATTTATTAGTGAGTTAGAATATTGTTCACGCCATTTGGCGTTCTTTTTGTAAATAAATTTATTCCATGCAATATGAATAGGTAAAATATCTTAAAACAGACACTACACCCCATCTAGCGGTTAGTGGTATTAACTAACTATTTAATTATTATCTATAGTCATAGGCAGATGGCGATACGAGTACTCTTATCACATGTTTCCTTTTCCTTTTGAATCTCGTGCTTCGGCTTCTTCTGCGTGCAACCTCTGAGCGAGACACATCTTCCTTTCTTTAATCCAGCTATCCAGCTTAATTACAACTACAAGTTCTTGATCAGTTAAATAATTTACGTTCTATTCATGTGTTACAATCATTTCACGTTTCATCTGCAAATAAGGGTGAATTCCCCTGGAGTTTTTCAAAAGCATAGGAATTCATCAGGACCAAGGGACGCTGCCAGCTTCTTTTGGTCTTTGAGTGCTCAGAGACCAAAGTTCCTGTCTTCATGCTGCCCGGCCTACGTTTTGGGTGAGTTACTTTTATTTTCTGTGTTTTTGACATCTTCCTATTATTTCTTTATAATATCGAACGCTTTTCAAATTACTACATACAGTCCACACCCAGAGCGAGATTTATTTAACTACCTGCATTTTTTAGGAAATTTATATCGAACCTTCGAGCTTGTCTCAACATTTTTGGTCCTAGCGTGCCGGATAAATTTCTTAAAACTTGTTCAAGCGTTTATTTCGTTTCCTATTTTCCTAAGTAATCGTAAATTATTGGCCTTACAAACCGAAATTTATGATTTCTTAACCTTAAAAAAGTGTTCGCATTATAGAGAGATTACGCACGCTGAAGGCAGCCATTTTGGTCGGCCAGATAACCTTAATCCTAAATTGTTTTCGTACTCGTATCATTGCTCTATTTACTATCACTTTTATTTAAAACTTAATATTTCATTCATAAATCATACATTCTATTACAATTAGCTTTTAAATTAAGTTTCACTTTATTTTCTGTTCAACATTATTTTGCTTTACCGTATCTCTAACTATTTATTTAAACATTGTAGTATTAAAAAATTTCCATCATGCCCACAGACGATAAAAATCTCGTACTTCAAACACAGCATCTTTCAAAAAGGGAAAATGTTTTTGCCGATATTACATCCCGTTGGGATCAGATAAAATCTTCCGATATTTCAGATATTTTAAGTGTACAGGTGTGTTGTGAGAGCTTACCCTCCCTTCAAGCCAAATTTGAACAGGCAAATGACAAAATTGATGACCTTAATGCACTCTTACCAAAACAGAATTTCGTCAATACTAGAGACCCTGCAATTGCCTTTAACAACATCTTACTCAAGATCAAAACGAAATATTTACAGTTAAAGAGGGAAGAACCAAGTTCAACCCCTACACCGGTCATTAATACCACTCAGAGTTCTCAAGGTAATTTCTCCTTACCTCCAATTCAATTGCCGAGTTTTTCAGGTGATATTGAAAAATGGCCTGAATTTTTTTCTCTGTTTCAATCCCTCGTTCACAACAATCCCTCTCTCTCTCAAATTCAAAGATTTCACTTTTTGAGAACAAATTTAAGCGGAAGTGCCCTTTCCGTTATTTCAAACTTCCAACTCACTTCAGAGAATTATGATCTTGCCTTCACGGCTCTGGTCGATCGATATCAGGAACCACGCAGGATAGCTCAGGCCTATTTGAATAAAATTCTTCAATTTAAACCTTTTAGTTCCAATTCACTAAACAATTTTAAGCATTTTCTAGAAACTCATCAAAATTCTGTTTAGCTATAAAGGCGTTGCCTATCGACGACCTTGCGAATTTCCTTTTATTAACTTTATCATTGAACAATCTCGATGCTCGCACTTCAAAGGCATTTGAAGATTTACATTCTTCAGAAACCGTTCCGTCAGTTGATGGTCTATTAAAATTTGTTACCCGACAAATTAAAACAGAAATAATTTCTCTTCCTAACACTCACACCAGGAATTTTAAAGTCAATTCTCTCATTGCTAATAGCAATCCTATTAGCAATAGCAATCAAACAGAACTCCTGCTGTACAGTCAAATTCTTCAAATTTCCGGTGCATAATTTGTCCAAAGACACACTCACTGTCTTCCTGTTCTGCGTTTTTTCCTCTCAGTCGAGATAAAAAAAATCGATCTTCTCAAGAAACACAACCGTTGTTTCAATTGTTTAGACCCTCACTTGAGAATCAACTGTAATTCCAGATTCACATGTCGTAAGTGTAATTCTCGCGATCACCATACGCTTTTACATCCCTCTGAAGTTGTACATTCAAACTCACCTTTGAACTCCAGGCCTAATCGCACTTCAGATTCTGGCAATCATACTTCCAGTGAAAAATCAACCTCTTCCGCTGATCAATCACAAATTGATTCCTCAATCTCTTTCAGCTGTGTTACTTCCGGTAACCCGGTATCCGTGCGCGTATTTTTGATTCAGAAATAGGTTTCGTCCCAGTCCGAGGAGTAATCGACCCTGGACCACAACTTTCCTTTATCTCAAAACGCCTTTTTGACCAGTTGAGTCAAAAAATGCGCGATCTACCCATTTCTGTATCGGGGATCGGTGGACGTCTTTCGCTCTCTCCTGGCACTGTTCCGTGTGATATTTTCTCCAGATTTTCACATAGCCACATTCTCGTTAACCCATCCGTGGTTCCTCACATAACGAATCATTTACCTCCTCAAAGTCTTACTCTGGACGTTGTACGCGGTTTCCAGTATTTGCCTCTGGCCGACCCTGAATTTCATCGATCGGACCAAATTGACCTCCTGTTGGGTGCCGATGTCTACCCGCAATTATTATTGCCTCAACCCTTTGTTCCTAGTTCATTCGGGCCTATAGCTATTAATACTATATTCGGTTGGACAATCATAGGTCCTATCCAGGTCTTAACTTGTAATCAGCCAACCACTTCATTAATTTCCTCTTGTCAAAAATCCCAGGAACTCCATAAGTTTTGGGAAATTAAAAATATAGATACTCCCACTCCTCAAGACCCTCTGGACATTATTACTGAGCAACATTTCACCGCCACTCACAAGCGAAATGATGATGGCCGATACTCGGTTGCTCTTCCTGTCAAGCCAGACGCGACTCCTTCTAGCTCAACAGTACCTTGCCATGCTGGAGATGCATTCAAGCCACTTGGCCTCAGCGTACAGCCTATCCAGGCTATCACACCACCTAAGAATCCAGGTCAAGAACTAAGTTTACTGCATACAATAAGTGGTGCTAAGAAAACCATTTTGAATCCTGAAAAACCTCACCCCAAAAAATTACCAGAACTACCGTTCTCATCAAATAGCGAACTTACAGTTCGACAAATAGTTCACATACCTAGATCTACATTTATTTCTAGGCCAGCACCAGCTGTTCCTCGACAAGATGTTGTAAATTCCACTAACATCTTTCCTACATCTAAAGTAGAACCAACAAAAAGTGTTATCCCACCACCTATACAAGATGAAAAACCCATGCCACCACCTGAGCTTAAGGCACAACCAGATCGAACCTTTGATCATTTTTCTTCTCCCTACTCATCCCTTAATGGACTTCAACGAAATGTTGCTTGGATGCGCCGCTTCCCACCGAAGTGTCGATCATGTAAACTGTCCTAACCACATTCAATAGGTCATTTAGTCGAGTCAGAAGTACAAGACGCCTTGCTCACTATTGTTTACTCATTCAAGCGGAACACTTTTCTCAACTACTGCCCAAAATCCGAGCTGATCTACCGGTCAAGCCCTTTGCACCATTATACCTTCGTCGATACTCTAGGAGTTCTCAGGGTGGGTGGCAAATTTTAAGACCCCGACCAGTAGAGTCGTGGGCTTCCTATTTGTTCAAGGCTGTTGCCTTCCTCTTTGTTCAAGGCTGTTGCCTTCCTCTTTGTCCAAGGCTGCTGCCTTCCTCTTTGTCCAAGGCTGCTGCCTTCCTAATTGTTCAAGGCTGTTGCCTTCCTCTTTGTCCAAGGCTGCTGCCTTCCTCTTTGTCCAAGGCTGCTGCCTTCCTAATTGTTCAAGGCTGTTGCCTTCCTCTTTGTCCAAGGCTGCTGCCTTCCTAATTGTTCAAGGCTGTTGCCGTCCTTTTTGTCTAAGGCTGCTGCCCTCCTATATGTTCAAGGCTGTTGCCTTCCCAATTTTTCAAGGCTGTTGCCTTCCTTTTTGTTCTAGGGCTGTTGCCTTCCCAATTGTTCAAGGCTGTTGCCTTCCTCTTTGTCCAAGGCTGCTGCCTTCCTAATTGTTCAAGGCTGTTGCCTTCCTATTTGTTCAAGGCTGTTGCCTTCCTTTTTGTTCTAGGGCTGTTGCCTTCCTAATTGTTCAAGGCTGTTGCCTTCCTCTTTGTCCAAGGCTACTGCCTTCCTAATTGTTCAAGGCTGTTGCCTTCCTATTTGTTCAAGGCTGTTGCCTTCCCAATTGTTTAAGGCTGTTGCCTTCCTAATTGTTCAGGGCTGTTGCCTTCCTTTTTGTTCTAGGCTGTTGCCTTTCTTTTATTTTCTTATGGTTTTTATCCTAGTTCGAGGCTGTTGCCTTCCCAATTGTTTCAGGCTGTTGCCTTCCTAATTGTTCAAGGCTGTTGCCTTCCTTTTTGTTCTAGGCTGTTGCCTTTCTTTTATTTTCTTATGGTTTTTATCCTAGTTCAAGGCTGTTGCCTTCCCTATTGTTTCAGGCTGTTGCCTTCCTAATTGTTCAAGGCTGTTGCCTTCCTCTTTCTCCAAGGCTGTTGCCTTTCTTTTCTTTTCTTATGGTTTCTATCCTATTTACGCCCAGTTGGGTTCTTATATTTTACTTTGTTTCATTTTCTTTTCCTTTTACTTTCTCGATTCCCTGTATATTGTTTTCCTAATGGACCACCTACCATTTACCATTATTCAAGTTTTTTTCTTTAGTTTTAGAATTGGACTTTCATCCCAATTTTGGTGGGCGGTATGTTCACGCCATTTGGCGTTCTTTTTGTAAATAAATTTATTCCATGCAATATGAATAGGTAAAATATCTTAAAACAGACACTACACCCCATCTAGCGGTTAGTGGTATTAACTAACTATTTAATTAGTATCTATAGTCATAGGCAGATGGCGATACGAGTACTCTTATCACATGTTTCCTTTTCCTTTTGAATCTCGTGCTTCGGCTTCTTCTGCGTGTAACCTCTGAGCGAGACACATCTTCCTTTCTTTAATCCAGCTATCCAGCTTAATTACAACTACAAGTTCTTGATCAGTTAAATAATTTACGTTCTATTCATGTGTTACAATCATTTCACGTTTCATCTGCAAATAAGGGTGAATTCCCCTGGAGTTTTTCAAAAGCATAGGAATTCATCAGGACCAAGGGACGCTGCCAGCTTCTTTTGGTCTTTGAGTGCTCAGAGACCAAAGTTCCTGTCTTCATGCTGCCCGGCCTACGTTTTGGGTGAGTTACTTTTATTTTCTGTGTTTTTGACATCTTCCTATTATTTCTTTATAATATCGAACGCTTTTCAAATTACTACATACAGTCCACACCCAGAGCGAGATTTATTTAACTACCTGCATTTTTTAGGAAATTTATATCGAACCTTCGAGCTTGTCTCAACAAATATCTTTTAGTTGGTCGTGAAATGGTTTTTGTAGCGAGTCTGTAGAAACTAACTAGTTAACGAGTTAATATGTTCAATTGCTATACAAATTGTTATTGATTCAAAATGAATATGAAAAAGATCTGTGATTCTTTAATTCATGGCAAGTATATTAATTTTTAAACGTTATTATTATTATTATTTATGTGTGACTCTATTTACTATGCACTTCGGCCTAAAAAGGCCCATTGTGCTTGAGTCCTAAAAATCCCTAACTTAGGTCTAGACTTCTGAGAAATTTTAAATAGTCTTTAAACCTCAGTTCTTGAAGTTCCTTGTGTCCACCGGGGCCAAGGTCAAATGTCCTCTTTCGACTTAGTGCTATACATTCAAAGAGAACGTGTCAATGGATTTCGTCCTCCTTTTTGCACCATCTGCACCTAGGTTCTTGTTCAATGCCCAAACGATGCATGTGTTTCCTGAGTTTACAGTGCCCAGTGATGGTTTCAACCATACTTTTGAGGTCGGTAATAACTGTTACGTTTACAAACGCATTAAACAATTATAACAAAGATTTCTGGGTTCATTTATCAATAAATCGTTTTCTTTTTCCATAATAAATTCACAAGCTAATATTTTACTCATCCTAGTAATAGCGATATCATTAATTCTCATTGAAGAATGAATGTAAGGGGTTTCAAAACTTTAATGCTTTCCTTCAGTCTTCATTTTAATAAAAATAGTCTTCTTCCTACTATTTTCCTTGCCTATCGTTGATCAGTGTTGAGGATCATACTTAAAGAATCTAATGTATCTAGGTCTTGGACCAGCTAACTCCGCCTGATTCAATCCAAACCTGTTCTCTTGAAAGCTGTCCTGACTTCCCCTACTCCTATCAGGTGTTTCTAGGTTTTCTTCTAGTCCTTGTACCTTCCACTCTCGCTTCGATGAATTCGCGGCCTATCCTTCCATTTTTTCAAATGATCAAACCAGCGTTACCTGTTGTCTTTTATTATTTTCCTTCTATTCTCTTCAAGAACCTCATACCCTTCATATCCTTACAGTTCGTTTCAGTCCTTGGAGGTAATTGTCTGGAATTCTACGCCAGTGAAATGATTCGCTAGAGTTCTTCACTGGCGTAGAATTCATAAAATTTTACAATTCCTAGGATTCATTCTTCGTTACCATTTTATGAATTCGTTGTTATGATTTTATGAACAGCGCTTAAACATCGAAATGAGCAAAATAGTAACTTTTTAATCAATTATTAGAAAGGAGAATAATTTATTGAATTATGTAGACGGAGAGCTTTATTGTAAAATATTGTCAGATTAAAGTTTAACGTGACAAAAAGGTAACTATTATCATTATTTTGGTTATTCTTCTCCCATTCCCCTGAAATTACATCTATATAAAACAATTAATTATTTATAAATATTGAGCCAATTTTGCAGATGTTGATCAAAACTGCCTAATTTTAATTTATCCAAATCAAAGCCAAGGTCTTTTTCCTGTTTCAGTATTAGGTTTGACACTTCTGGAAAATTCATATTATAAAAAATATTGAAAATCCTTGAAAAGAGATTGAGGATTCAGGATGTAAAGACATATCCTGAAGAACATTCCACATATATACACTTCTATCCTACCAAAAAGGACATTTTGTAAATAGATTTATGGTGAAACATTTATGTCAACTCATCGCCCTATATCTTAGTTATTATGCTTTCAAGATGCCATCCTATGCTTCTCTTATGAAAATAAACATTTTTTCCATCAATTGGTTCAAGTGAGGACAGCATAGCATACTTAATATTATCGTACCTGATACTGTTCGATGTAATGACAATTGGACTAACTTTTTAATTCTGTCTCTTCTTTATATTAATATGTTTTACCTTCTATTCTTATCTCCAATTCAGGAACATCATCTCTTATATCATTGCTTGAACATCATTGCTTAGAGTTAATAGGTCATGATTCACTGGTGAGATCAGGACAAATGTATTTTTGTTATTTGTTTTTAGTGTTTTTTTTTAATCTTCTCTCATTTTCCAAAGGTCTGTTTGTATGAAAATAATAAATAGGTACTTAATGATTACAGCAATAGCTAAACAAAAAAAATGACTCCCACGAGGAAGAATTAATTGACTTAATGAGTACTGAGGCTGGGGAGTGTTTGAGTATCAATAGCTGCTAGAACGGGGACTTTCCAAGGTTGATTAATCGCCGAGTGACTATCCAATATTCCGGACGCCCTTTTTCAATACAACTGGCATTCCAGTTGTGTTGATGTGTTGAGAGATTAAGTATTGATTAGGCTTCCGCGATATCACAGCCCTACTACTTTTAATACTTTGTAACTTTCGGTTGTAAATTAAAATGTAAATTCGTTTGATAATTGTTTAATTGGATGATTGGGTCTATTCGAGTACTAAATTATCTAAGCCCCTATCGCTCAATATCAATTTCTCTGCAGGGAGTTTCATATACCTGCGAACTCGTGTGACGCATATTGGTCCTATATACAACTGAGATTAAAAAATAACAGCCCCCGGGATGAAAAAATTATTCCAAAAGATCCGTCGAAAATTAAATGTTAAAAAAGAAAAGAAGTACTCTGAGAAGAATATAAAATATTAAAAAAAGAGGTGTGGTGATGTGAAACTTTAATATTAAGAGGCATCGCTTTAAATAAATAGGTAGTATATAATCCAGTTAGAGACCGAGGCGTTGCAAACCAATCAGCTCCCGAACCCAATTTTAGCATACGTGTGTAAAATAAACCAACCTACTTTGTTTTAACTCTAGATGAAAAGTAAAAATAAAAAATAAAATAAAAATCACATCACTGATAATGCACTGACTTTAAATTGCAGATGCAGACAGCGGAGATAAAAATGGATAATAGAGGAAACGTGAAAAAATCCCTTAGCCCTATTATTGAAGGACAATTTCAAGGAAACAGCTCAATATTAAAGACTCAGGTTTAGAGTGGGTTCGATACCGATATAGAAATATCAGATGAGACAATAATTCTTGACTCCTAGTCATATATCGATTGTCTCAATAAAATAAGTAGTTCAGTTGTAATATTCCTTGGATATTGATAATAGACGAGATAATTTTGTGACAAATTTGAGCTTGAGAAATTTGTCATAAAATTATGAGGCATTTGTCAATGTCTGAGGGATATTTAGCGGAAAATTTTTTGACAAAAAAATTTATATCTTAACGCAACGAAACATATATTTATTTATTAAAAGTACATTTAGTGAAAGTACGATTATTAAAATTTGACTTCACATTAGAATCGTTCTCTACTATAGAAGATCTATTACCATTTTAAAATTTATTTGGAATGAAGTTGAACATATTAAAGAATTAAAAGAAAGTTTTAAGATTGACCATGGAGAACATTTTAATCTACAAGCAAGAAAATTTTTAATTAATGGATTTATAAGTAGTAAGAATGTATTTATGAAAAGAAAAGTGAAAATGACTTAATAAGTCGAAAAGTTTTTAAAATAAAGAAAAATTTTGACTGGAAAAAAGGTTACTCACTTTCATGAATGATTTACAAATATTTACTCCAGTAACATCCACATGAAAATTAAAAGAAAATGAAATTTAAATTAATGAAACAAAAAGAAAAGAAAAAGTTGTTCTACTTCAACCAATTGTACAGTGTATAGCAGTGTGCATAAATGGCACTATAGCTTTAATAAAAGAAACTGCCATTTATTAGTTTTATAGAATTATCAAATTTCTTAAAAAGCTATATGACTTAATGTGTGTTTTTTTATCTATTTACAACATTTTTCATGATTTTTTTTTTTTTTTTTTTTTTGCTTTTCCAGGTAGAAGCACTAAGTGAACTGAATCCATAGCTTCATTTAGTCTGAAAAGTAATTTAATAGTGACGCTGCTAACTCCCTACTGCATAAACCAGTCCAATGTTAATATTTAGTTATTATTGTAAATGTCAGTTCTCAGCACGCACTGGAGTGAGCAACATCGTCTCTGTGATACTTTTTTTTTATGCCCATTAACTTTTGTCGTACATTCATGGTTTTTTACATAGTCATAGTCTGTGTACCAGTGAAGTAAAATGTGAAGTTTCGTAGCTAATTACGGACTTATAACGTTACCATATTATATATTTCAGATACAGGAGTTACTTATCTTTGTGCTAGTCGCGGCAGGTTCATCCCCAACCGGTATAAGGTAAGACTGACCCTATCAGCTATCAGTGCTGCCTCTGGCACCGAATGAGGCTGATCTGTGCCGTATTAAGATCAGATCTCATACGAACTCTTTATTTTTATTTAGTTCCCTTTCCTCTCTGTCCTACCTTTTTTTTTCTTTACTACTATCTGCTCCAGTGATTTAATATTCCAAAATGAAGTTTTACTATCAAGTATTATCCAGCAAATCAGATAAAAAAGGAAATACAAAGAGAAGTCGATCCCTAGAATCAACTACGAGAAATAGCCCAAGTAAACCTAAACCTAATAAAAGGCATAAAGTCGACACACCTCCTACTACTCCGAATGATAATAAGGAACCCAAGGCAGGACCGTCGAATGAAAATACCCAACCAGGGTCATCTACTGAGTACACTGAAGATCCTCCCTTCTACTCACCCAACAGATTTCAGCCCCTAACAAATCTACCTAGTGAAGCAATGGAGACCACATCGGCCCCTAAAGTGCACAGGCCTCCACCAATTTTCGTACGGAGCATAAAAAACTTTAGGCTTCTTTGCACACAATTGAATAAGGCAGTAGGCACCGGAAAATACTATTGCACTAGCAAGACCAACGATACAAAGATCCAGTCACACACGCCCGAGACATACCGAAATATGGTCAAGTACCTAACGGAGATCAAGGCAGATTACCATACGTACCAACTAAAGGAGGAGAGATCCATCAGAGTGGTATTCAGAAAATTGCACCCAACCACCCCTGCTGACGTCATAGAGGAGGAGCTCACCGCCATGGGCTTCAAAGTTAGACAAATTACAAGTGTCTACAAGAAGAATCCGTTACACCCCGAGGCAGGCAACAAAATTCCATTGCCTCTCTTCTTCATAGATTTAGAACCAGCACCCGGAGTAGAAAAAATCTATGATGTAAGTAGACTATACTATACCCAGGTTCAAATCGAAAAACCATACCCAAAGAAAGACATCGTGCAATGACATAACTGCCAGGCATACGGGCACACTAGGCACTACTGCCATCATACTCCAAGATGCGTCAAATGCGGATAACCGCATAAAACTGAAGAATGCGTCAAGCCGAGAGAAACACCAGCTGTCTGCGCACTATGTCTTCAAGGGCATCCAGCCAATTATAAAGGTTGCCAAACCTACAAGAATATAAAATCTCAAGTTCTGGCAGCACGTTGGCCCAGCGACGAAGTGAGGACCTCAAGAAGACAGCCTTCTAAAATTGTAGATGGAGCTGTTTCCTACGCCGAAATGTCAGGTGGTCAACAAACAAACAGTCTCGGGGCCACGCTACAACCCGAACCCCCAAAACCCCTCTCTAAACCACAAATCAATTCTCTACAACCAATAAACCAGCCCCAACAACTAATATATCCCGTGAATCAAAATCCAAATACCCCGCATCAAATCCCTCATAGCCTCCCTCCTTCAAATGCTACTGATGTCACAACACTACTCACATCATTCCTCTCCGAGTTCAAATCCATGGTCACACCACTAATATCTCTCCTAACAAGTCTTGTTTCCCATCTCTTTCCTGTCCAACAAAATCCTTAAATGACATCCATCTTATCTATTTTCCTTTGGAACGCGAATGGTATTCGAAACCACACTGACGAACTAACATCTTTACTGTATGATAAAAAAAATGATGTAGCCTTCATTACAGAAACTCGACTGAGCAGTAAACGTAAGCTTAACATAACACAGTACCAAACCTACCGGACCGACCATTCTGATGGAAAAGCTCACGGTGGTACGGCTGTCATTGTCCATCAATCCCTCTCCCAACACTCATTTCCACTCCAATCAAACGATATCCTTCAGGCTACAGCTGTTACAATCAAAACCTTTTCCTTTTCTCTCACCTTAGCATCAGTGTACTGAACTCCTAATAAATCCATTTCCCATTTCCAATTCAGCTCTCTCCTAAACTCCTTAGGGATTCATTTCCTTTTAGGTGCATACTTTAATGCGAAACACCAACAATGGGGCTCAAGAACTACTAATACCTGAGGTCGCATCCTCGTCTCTGCACTTAACTCCCATAATTCCAGTTTTATTTCTCTAGGCACCCCTACATATTGGCCCACTGACCCAAACCGAAATCCTGATCGCCTTGACTTTTTCATCCATGCTGGCTTAGGTCCCCTAAACTACTCCATACAACGCATTGATGACCTGTCCTCAGATCACAGTCCTTTGATCCTTACCCTTTCTATTGTCCCAATATCCAAACTTCCTCCGCCATCATTTATTAGGGGACCAGTTGACTGGAACCTATTTCACCAGCTTGTATCCGACACCATTGACCTCAGAGTTTCCCTAAAAACACCTCAGGAGTTGGATGATGCCGTCAATTCCTTTACCAATTTGATCCAGCAAGCAGTTTGGACTGCATCTTCACCCCGTCCTTCCTTCAAAATCCGTAAGAAAAATCCATTACCGCAAGACCTTAGAGATCTTATCCTTATCAAACGCTGTTACCGATCACTTAGGCAAAGAACCAGGCATCCTCACGATCGGAGACTGTATAACTACTTCACCAACCTATAGATCCGAATCCTACAAATGCTACCTTTCCACACTATCTGCATCAGATAATTCCCTTTGGAATGCCACCAAAAAAATCCTCAAATATCACTCTATTTCCCATCCCCTCCGACGTGAAGACGGTTCTTGGGCTGCATCAGATGAGGACAATGCAGAAGAATTTGCCAAACACCTTTTAAATACATTTATCCCACATCCTGATATCCACTCTACGCACATTTCCAATATTAATGAATTCCTCTCTTCACCCATCCCTCTATCCTTACCTCCTAAAGCGGTAAATCCCTCTGAGGTCAAATTCCTCTTACAAAAGTTAAAAGTCCGCAAATCTCCTGGACATGACCTTCTAACCACCCAGATCCTTCAACATATTCCTCAAAAAGGGATTATTTTCCTTACCTACCTATATAACTGTATCCTTCGTACAACTCACTTCCCTTTGCTGTGGAAACACTCCGTCATCATCCTATTCCCTAAACCTGGCAAGCCACCCAATGCCACATCATCATACCGACCCATCAGCCTGCTTCCTATTCTTTCCAAAATTTTCGAAAAAATCCTCCTGAAACGAATCCTACATATAATAGAATCCAATGATATTCCTTCACATCAGTTTGGATTCCATCCCAGGCACTCGACGGTCCAGCAGTGTCTCCGAGTTGTCGATCACATATCCTCTGCTCTTGAAAACAAACAATACTGCACAGGCGCATTTCTGGACGTAGCGCAAGCTTTCGATCGGGTATGGCATGACGGTTTGCTGTTCAAGCTCAAAACCCAGTTGCCTCGATCCTTATTCCTAGTCCTTCGATCCTACCTCTCTGATCGCTACTTCCAAGTACGCTGTGGTTACGAATACTCCAATCTTTACCCAATTCAAGCTGGAGTCTCCCAGAGCAGCGTCTTGGGTCCTATCCAATACATATTGTACACCGCTGATATCCCAACTACTCCTGAAACCTTCCTTGCAACGTTCGCAGACGACACAGCCATCCTATCATCTCATCCAGATCCCGAAATGGCTTCCTCGAACCTCCAAAGGCACCTTTCACTCACTGAAATTTGGTGTAACCAATGGCGGATCAAAGTCAACGAGGAAAAATGTAAACACGTGACTTTTACACTTCGCCGGGGAACATGTCCTTCTGTCCAATTCAATGAAACCGTCCTACCTATTTCTGGCACAGTACGATACCTTGGCTTTCTCCTAGACAAAATACTTACATGGAATCCTCATACCAGACTCAAAAGACAAGAACTTAACAGACGATTCAGCCAACTATACAGATTACTATGTAGGACCTCCCATCTTTCAATAGACAATAAACTACTAATATACAAGACCATCATCAAACCTATTTGGACCTATGGACTGGAACTGTGGGGGACCGCGAAAAAATCGAATATCAGACGCATTCAATCCTTTCAATCCAAAGTCCTGAGAACCATTGTCAATGCTCCCTATTATATCTCCAACAAAACCCTCCATAATGATCTCAACATTCCTTTCGTCCTCGATCTCATCCCTACTAAATTTTCAAACTTTCACCAAAACCTTGCCTGTCATCCCAATCCCCTGGCTCAGTCATTATCCAGTTCCACACATCCATATAACCCACCCCGCCGTCTAAACCGGCAATGGCCTCGAGACCTGATATAATAATGTTATTTGGAGTACTGGCACTGGCCAGATTCTCCACTCACGACCTGTGTGTGTGTGAAGCATCCTTTACCAGCTTCCATTGGCGTTTAATGCCAGTGACGCGGCTGGGAAAGTGGGCTGGGGCCTCCCGGACTCCTGCTTTGCCCTCATTCATGAGGAAGAAGCTCAGTTCGGGGACCCCAGGCAAATTGTAAATAGAGTATGAATGTGTACAGTATATTTCTTTTATGTTTTATTTATTATTATTATATTTTTTTATTATATATATATATATATTTTTATTATATATATATATATATATATATATATATATATATATATATATATATATTTTACTTTATTTTTTCGCTTGTATATATTTATTTATACATTTATTTTGTTTATATCATTGATTTTTTATGGAATGATAGTAAGCTACATAGCACCATTACTTATTGCCCACAAGAGACATATTGTAATGCTTCAATAAAGTGTTTTCTTCTCTCTCTCAAAAAAAAAAAATGTAAATGTACTATTATAATTTTTATTAAAGTAAATTTAAATTAAATATTTAAGATATTCTTCTATGAAATGTTTATCCTTCTGGATACAAGATCTGTTTTTCACTCACTCGCCATGCCCGATCCTATGTATAAAGCAATTTAAAAGTTGATTTTGATTTACTTCTTCACAGTAAATGTTTGATGGAATAGGTAGCTTTGTGAGAGGAACGGCTAGATGGAGTAGACTGTGGTTCTGCACATGCTGTCATAGTTAGGAACCTACACTGTGGTCTATTACCATTTCAAACCTCCCTCCCCCAAAAAAGTTTTAAATTAACCCCTCCGCTACAATTTTAATGCAATTTTTCTATAGGTAGTGTTAAAGGCTTTTGGTTCAATGCTGTTTTTCATGTTTAAACGAATTAATATTAAAAGCCTTCCAAATTTCACTGACTCATTAACATACTTTTCATTCCCTCACTCATCCATCACTCCCTCATTTCAAGATTTTGTTAAACCATAATTTAAGGTACTCCTGCTTGGCCACTATGCAAGTATGTGAGAATGATCATAGCTCGAAGTTGTGTAATTTTACAAGGATACGTATATGAACTATATGAAAATATTGAGACAGTAGAGTACATAATCCAAATGATAACATAATCTTGGACCAATGATAATGAGTTTAGCTTTGTATTACTGGTATATTGTCTTCATCCGAAATTTAATTTAAATCCTTGGTAACTATTTGTTACACATTGTTGTTAGTCAAACCATCTGTCGTTTATAATACGTAGCATAACGAGACACAATTTTTGTTCGTTTGAAATTAGTGAAATTCCTATATTTTAGCTATTAAAATATTTCATCAGCAAATAATAAGTTTCTATATTCTACATTAGAATGGAAAGTCTTGTCTGAATTGGGGAAGCGTTGACTAATTAATTTATTTTGGTATCATAGGCTTTGCATTTTGGGATATTTCCTGCATTTTAATATATGATTTAAGTATCTTTTTGAGTTTTCTCTTATTTCTTACGATGATTTTTCTATAAAAAAGCCAAATTTCTTGATAACAAGATTAACAGTATCAGGATTTACACTTTTTAAAGACCAGTTGTAGCAACAAGGAAGGCTATAAAGCTACAGAAAGGGTAGAAGTTTATATTCAGTCCTCCAGAAAATTATGTCAAAAGGTTCAGCAAGTGTAAAGTCAATTTTGTTCAGAGTTATATTTTGTTGCTGTATCATATAAGAAAAGTCGTTCTAAAGTTTTCTGTGGGTTGTATTTCCTTTATATGAAAGATTAAAAAAATCATTATTATATTAACTTTACTTCCAAGACTCTGAATAAAGCACAATATATTATTTTAAAAAATCCATCCAAAAGAGAGAAAACAAAAGCTTTTCATAAATATCAGCTTTCTTTTTTTTACGTTTCCTGATTGATCCACATTAGTTCCACTTCACGCTCTACTTAATTCTCAAAGCATTCTTTTTTTTTTCTGCAACGCATTTTTTTTTAAATTGGTTTGAAAAAAGGAATCTCCGAGACTTTAATTCAAAGCTTTGTGTCTCGAATTAAATACCTGACAATTCTATTTCAGCTATATCGTGAAATTTACCGCCCTGTATGTAATTAAAATCACAACTGAATAGAATTTTAGGTATCTGTTCCCCAGGTTGTCGCTTTAAGTTGAGTTACAACACGCTTTAACTGTTTATTCTTTTCATTTTTAATATTTTCCAAAAATGAAAGTGATCGTAACCTGTAGTATCTCTAAAGAGAACTTTGTAATTATGGGTACTGAGTAGATTTCGTAATCATTTCATCAAGAAAAAAAGTTTCAACTAACATTTGGAAGTATAGATGATACATGTTAGTTGAAACGTCTTTTTATAGATAAAATGATTCCCGAAGTCATTACACATTTTCCATGATTGCATTTTCTTTTCCTTATTAAAGCTGATGATAACTTGCATTTTTCGATTTTTAAGGGAAACGAATGAAAAGTTGCGACTTAACACAAAACCTGCAACCTGGGGAAAATTAACGAATTTTACATTATGAAATTCAATGATAAATTCTAGGTATCAACTATCAACAAGTAGACCTTTATAACTAACATCTCAAAATTTTTGAAGTGGCACGGCACAAGACGAATGTAAGGAGAGATTTATTACAGCCTGAAGAGTGACTACATCAACAAAACCACCTGTACGAGGGTTCTTAGTGAGCATGAGACCTGCATTGTTGAATTCGAACTTATACATCATTTATGATTTCTTTTTCGTGTGGATAAAGTAACACCTTTCACTTATTTTACAAGAAAATATTTTAGGAAACCACAAGATTATACAATATAGATTAGACAATTTGTAAATAATTATTTATTCAATTATTAATTTAAAAAGAGAATAACGACTTCCTGAAAATCATTCAAATTGACATATAGTTCTGACAAAGAACGAAATATTATAATATTTCTAAATATTTATCAATAAAAAGGCATTATTATAAAACTATATTCGTAGAGAGAAATATACAGCTGTGGTTAGCATTATTTTTAATCCTTACAGGAATTGGGAATCTTCAGGAATTCTTAAAACTAATATAATGATAAAGCGATAAGAAGAGTAAATTAAGTATGTTTAAAACGCTTGGGGAACGAAAATACTACATTAAATTCCAGAAATTGTTGATTTTTCTCTTTTGTTCTCGGCCTAATTATGTATGAGGAAAGGCGTGGGAAGGTGAGAATATTCAGCAAAGAAGGAATTTCTAAATTACCAAGCACAACTCCAGTTCTAGACTTAAAGCGCTTAGGGAATATACAGAAAAGCCAAAAAATACAACCCAGAAGCTTGCTGTAATTACAGAATGATTTTTTATAATAATAATAACAATAAATCATCTTATTGTGCGGGCAGTAGATTGACCAATAAGAGTTTAAATATTTGTGGAATAAGAAGCAGTAACCTACTGAAAAAAGATATATAGAGAAATAACATAAAAACTTAATAAATAAATAACAGAGAAGTATTTAGGAAAAAGGTATTGAATATAAATAGAAGGATTCCAAGGCAGAACAGGGACAAATATGTTAAGGGTGATCTGAGGGTAAGTGGAGGAAGCATAGTGAACGATTAAAGGCAGATTGGAAGAAAAATAAAGAAGGTGAAATCGAAACAGGAACGTGGTCCTTAAATGGACGATTCGCGAAGAAAAAAAAAAGTTTTTTAAATATTTGAAAAGAAAAGATATGACCCGGACCATGACTCGAACCCGGGTGTCCCACCTCTCCATGGTGGTGCCTTAACCATCTCGGCCATCCTGTTTCGCTTCTCGGTCAGTCATATCCCTTCTTTCCACTTATCCTATATCTCCGTGTATTTTCCCATATTTAAGTACGTTTAGGGCTTCTGTTGTAGTCGAATTAATATTTTTATATGCACTTGTAAAAAAATTACATTCAGCAAGCAAAGTAAATATGTATATATATCACAGGAATGTATGTATTTAAACGACTACTTTGTAAGTAAAGTGGCACGGCACAAGGGGAATGTAAGGAGAGATTTATTACAGCCTGAAGAGTGACTACATCAACAAAACCACCTGTACGAGGGTTCTTATTAAGCATGAGACCTGCATTGTTGAATTCGAACTTATACATTATTTATGATTTCTTTTTCGTGTGGATAAAGTAACGCCTATCACTTATTTTACAAGCAAATATTTTAGGAAACCACAAGATTATATAATATAGATTATACAATGCATAAATAATTATTTATTCAAT
The DNA here is from genome assembly GCA_037127475.1 of Arma custos. Taxonomy (NCBI): domain Eukaryota; kingdom Metazoa; phylum Arthropoda; class Insecta; order Hemiptera; family Pentatomidae; genus Arma; species Arma custos. The sequence continues at coordinate 164,787,186 of CM073759.1, forward strand.
TATTAATTTAAAAAGGGAATAACGACTTCCTGAAAATCATTCAAATTGACATATAGTTCTGACAAAGAACGAAATATTATAATATTTCGTGATATTTATCAATAAAAAGGCATTATTAAATTATTGGAAATAAAATATCTTCTGACGCCTCTTAATTGCAAACATTCGATAACGGAAGATTTTTTATATATTCCGTTTTTTCTATTAAAAACGAACCATAATTGAAAAAATAAATTTTAAAATTTATAGTATTCTAATTAATTTCATGTAGCTTAAATTAATAAACAGGGAACGGGATAACTCAGTGTGTAGTACTGAGTTGCTGTGCTAAAAGCCTCTGGGTCAAATCCGATTGTGGTAGATGAGTTACTTGATGTATTAACAGCCACAGATGGACATTGTGAGTCTCACCCAGCTTCTGAAAAGTGGGTACTTTTTATTGGGGGAACAAACCAACCGGTATAGCGTGATCTCAAATCACCTCCCTGCTCGACAGTTGTGTTCGAAACAGTACAATCTTTATCATTACTATTACTATTCCCTAGTAATGCTACATCGTTATTTAAGTTATATGATGGTGGTGTCTTGATATTAATTGTAAAATTTGGCGATGAATTCGGAACATTTCATTACAAATTCAATTTCTTGTAGTTAAATTAACATGTTTTTTGCTTTATGCTTGAAATATAATATTGTGTCAGAACATCAGAGAGAAGATGGCAGAAATTTCCAAAAATGTATTTTAATAATTATGACATGACTCAGTCAGCTATACTTTAACTGTTATTTCTTCAACAATCACAAAAGCTCCTAGAGCAACTTAGTAAAATACTACTAAAAAAGCAATTAGCAATGTGTTACATGACTGTTACTTACGACTTCTTATTATTCAGTACTACTGCTTTCTAATTTCTTTCATCGTCATATAAGTAACCTCTATGTTACCTTCTTCCTTCCGTGCATTGCGTTTAGATTTGTATGTGTTTTGTTAATATCAGGGGAGTTGATACTATTGTTACGGGCTACTGGGTATTAAAAATGAATTAAACAATTCCTTAATTAAAGATACTAATATTTATTTACAAAAGTGATAAAAGAATACAATTAAACTATTAACAATTACTAACAAAGAAACTAAACAAGGAAATTACTAACAAATAGATTATTAACTGAAATAAATTTACAATAACAATATTTTAGATATTTATAATCTAGGCCTAACTTCTATTTAATTATTACAATAATATAAGATATTATTATTACTAAATAGCTTAACTATTTACATAAGCTTGTACAAATCACATAAAACTACAACTGCTACTTAACTAATTAATTGCTATTAATTAACACTTACAGTTCGCTAATTAAAGTCCACCGACCGTAAGAATGTCTGAATATAACAAACTGTCACTGACTTATTACACTAACAAACTGTCACTTATCGCTTATCACACTGGCTTATCACTGTTTGCGATGTTAACTGTACCGCGTACTTTAACACTCTCTGACTCTACTCGCATTGAGATGCTGTTTATATACAGAATGCCAGATCTAGAACATACCAGAAGGATCGCGAAGTTTCGCGGAAAGGCCTCTTTCATCTCTGCCGACAAGGGGGCTTTGTTCTCTTCCAGGAATCGCCAATTCCCGCGCCCGTAACACTGCCTCTTCTTTAAAAGTGCTCTGCCCCAGAGCATAGTCCGGAGAAATCAGAAAGTTATGAGCTTCTGCCGATGGAGACGCTTTTTCTTTCCAGGGGTTGAATGTGCACACCAATATGGCAACTCCAGAGTTGGCGAATGTCTGTTCAATCAGGCCCCTGACAACCTTCCACTCCAGGCCGTCGTATCCACAGCCCAACTTCGGAATGGCGAGCCTGGTGACACGCAGTCTCAGAAGCTTATTCCGTAGGTCGTCGAGGCTTCGCCGCAGTGCGTCATATGTTGGCTTCTGATCACTGGCACGCTTGGTAACCAAGTAAAACAGATGTCGTCCTTCGTGCGTGTGGTGAAGTGTCTTCCCGACACTTGGTCCTTGGCGTTCTAGTTCCTCAGTTCCGCCGAACTTCTTCCTGAAGACCGTTGCAATGCCTCGAGAAGTCCTCAGATCCTCGGCAACGCAATGGGCCAGAGAATAGTCCGCTAGTAACGAGAAGATATCCCTGTAGATTATCTGAGTTACCCTACGGGAACCTGGTACATTAATATGTGCAACTGAGTCATTACTTCTCTCCACTTTGTTCAGGTACCTGACCTGCTGGTCTTCTGTCGGACCATGGTCTCCTTTGTATGGGGCCAGTCTATTGAAATGGACTACCTTGGGTTTTCCTTAAGGCTGCTTTCTGATCCTATAGATGACGTCGTTGATCCTCTTGACGATCTCAAACGGGCCGTCCCAGGAATTCTGCAGTTTAGGTGAGTAGCCTCGCCTTCATATAGGATCATATAGCCAGACCTAGTCTCTAGGTCGGAAGCCACCTTGTTCAGCCTTTATGTCGTAACGCTCCTTCATTCTTTCACTTCCACCCTGGATGTTTGTGCGAACCTTCTCGTGGATATCATCCATTCGCTTCCGTAGATCAGTGACGTACTCTTCTCCGGCAACTTCCTCTTTAGGCTTGAACCCGAATTGCAGATCACAAGGCAACCGAAGTTCTCTGGCGAACACCACATTTGCAGGAGTCTGCCCCGTTGCCTCACTGACTGAACTGCGGTAGGCCAGCAGGAACAGGTGAAGATACTGGTCCCAGTCTCGCTGATGGTCGGAGACCACTTTGGACAAATATCGACCCATAGTCCTGTTCATGCGCTCCACCATGCCATCGGATTGAGGGTGAAGAGGTGTCGTCCTGGTCTTCCGTATTCCCAGTGCTTCGCACATCCCGGAGAAGACTGCAGACTCAAAATTTCGTCCCTGGTCAGAGTGAAGTTCCATGGGTACTTCGGGCACTTTACTCTTTGGAACGATGAGCTGTAGTCTGCGCTGATCTCCTTCCGTGTTCTCCAATGCCCGTTTCAGCAGCCCGTTGTCCACTAGAATGGAGTCCCATTGAGCCCAGTACGTCTTTACATTCTTCGAAATTGGGGCAACATCCTGCCAGGTTGGTCTTCCTTGCCCTGATAGTTTCCATTGCTTCATTTGTTTCAGGTCCGGGTCCTTGTCCTGTTCCTTTGAAATCTCTGCATCCTGCCAACTGTCGATGACAACCGTTGTCCTCAACACTGTTGCCTGTTTCTCCTCATGTCGAGAACAATGCCTGCATTCTTCGTCACAAGGTCTCCTTGAGAGCGCATCCGCATTTCTATGACTCGTTCCAGTCATCGTGCACGATGAGCAGATTCAAAGTCATACTTTTGAAGGCGCTCTATCCACCTCGCCACTTGCCCCTCTGGTGACTTGAATCGCAGTAGCCACATTAGAGCTGCGTGGTCCGTTCTCAGGAGGAACTTTCTTCCATATAGGTACTTATGGAAATGTTCTATGGATTTTACTACTGCCAGAAGCTCTTTCCTTGTGACACAGTAGTTGCGTTCCGGAGCTGAGAGTGCTTTGCTGAAGTATCCAATCACTCTTTCTTCTCCGTCTTGGAGCTGAGAGAGAGCGCTTCCAATAGCGGTGTTGCTGGCATCTGTGTCAAGTACGAACTTGCCCTCGGGACGTGGATAGCTCAGAATAGGCGCACTACTCAATTTGTTCTTCAACTCATCGAAGGATGACTGACACTCATGATCCCAATGGAAAGTCCGTTTTTCCTCGGTAAGCCTGGTAAGATGTTTTGCGATGTTAGCAAATCCTTTCACGTACCTCCTGTAGTAGGAGCAGAGTCCGAGAAAACTTCTCACTTGATGTTTATCTCGAGGTACTGGCCAGTTGGTGATAGCCGTAATCTTTCCTGGGTCAACAGCAACTCCGTTGTCTGACATAACATGCCCCAAGTAGTTGACTTGCCTTCGGAAGAGATGACACTTCTTCGGATTCAATTTAAGGTTCGCTGCACGCAGTCGTTCGAAGACCTTCTCCAGATTCTTCAGATGGTGAGCGAAGGACTTTCCCAGCACAATGATGTCGTCTAAGTAAACCAGGCATATTTCCCGAGAGAGACCTCTTAACACGCTTTCCATCAGCCTCTCAAATGTTGCAGGAGCATTGCAAAGTCCGAATGGCATTACTGTAAATTGCCATAGTCCAGTTCCAATCGAGAACGCCGTCTTCTCTTTATCCTCAGGTGCCAATCCAACCTGCCGCTGCGGAGATCCAATGTAGAGAAAAGTTTACACCCCTCTAGGGTGTCCAGCGTATCGTCAATTCTGGGAAGCGGATAACTGTCTTTCTTGGTGACGTTGTTCAGAAGGCGGTAGTCTACGCAGAATCTTGTTGTGCCATCTTTCTTCTTCACCAATACAACGGGAGACATCCAGGGGCTGCTCGAAGGCTCAATGACACCATCAGTCGCCATCTCCTTGATGATCTTCTCGGCGTCCTCCCTTTTGGCTAACGGCAGCCTCCGCGGGACCTGTCGGATTGGCTTAGCATCCCCGGTGTCAATCTTGTGCTGGACGATATCCGTTCTACCCCGTGGTCCTGGGCTGATCTCGAAAACATCATGCCATCTGGTAATCATGTTCTTCACTTCCTCGGCCTCTTCAAGCGAAAGGCCGCGACATGATTCGTCCACAAATCCTTTTAATTCCTCCGGCAGTCCTCGCAGCTTGGTGGGATGACGTTGTAGCTGACGAACCACTGAGGTAGCGGTTGTACATTCCCCTACTGGTGTCCCTTTCTTCAGCGTTACCGGGAAGCTGTTTAGGTTCATTAGCCGAATTGGGGTGGTATGTCCGACTTTGATGAGAGATCTTGCGACCAGTACGCCGCGTCCGATCCCCTGTTCTTCGTGTTTCCAGGTTCAAGAAGCACACATTGACCCTCAGGGAGGTGTCCTTCGACCGTCCCATGCGTCACGATTTGGCTCCGTTCAGGTAAAGTGGTCTCTTCTAGTAGGAGCACTCGTGCGTAGAGATCCTTTCCTTGCCGAAGGATGACTTCTTCGTCTCCCAGCGTCATCACACCTCTTGCCATATCCAGCTTGATCCCGTATGCGATCATCAAGTCCATGCCAGATATGACATCTTCATCTATCTCTGCCACGAGAGTGCGGTGCTTCAGATGCTGATCTCCGATGATGAAGGTGGCAACTGTCTCCCCGTAGACCTTGGCTGGCTCTCCTGTGGCAGTCCGTAATGTCCAAGTCGTTGGTATAATCTCCTCAGTGGGAACTGTCTTCGAGTTCAAGATAGTCATGGTTGCGCCGGTATCCAGTAGAAGATTTCGCAGCTGCCCATTCACCATTCCATCAATGTAGAAGCTGTTTGTTCTGCTCCCTAATGACGCCACTCTACTGGTCTTCCTGGGGCCTCTGATGTTACGGGTTGACAGTTGCCCCTTCCCATCAACCCTACTTAGTTTTCCTGTGGCTTTTCTTGCTTCTTGGATGGACACTTGCTTCTAGGGTGTCCAAGTTGGCCGCAGCTCCAACAACGTTTCTCCTTCTTACGAGTCTTGAGGGCCTCCAAAACCTTTCTCACTATGTCTTCGACGCTAGGGACCACATTAGGCTCCGCTTCTGCTGCTCGAACTCGCGCATGGCCCCGTACTGACTGTCTGACAGCCTCGAATTCCATGACCTGAGATAATGCGTCTCGTAACGTTTTTGGTCGGGCGAGCTTTACTGCTTATTGCGTCTCGGGGTCTCGAAGTCCATCCAGGAATTTGTCGACAGCCAGGCTTTCGTAGACTTCATCGGTGACCGATGGGTAGGCATTCCTCACCAGCCGGACAATATCCGCTTCAAATTCCTGCAGCGTCTCGTTGGTCTACTGGGTATTAAAAATGAATTAAACAATTCCTTAATTAAAGATACTAATATTTATTTACAAAAGTGATAAAAGAATACAATTAAACTATTAACAATTACTAACAAAGAAACTAAACAAGGAAATTACTAACAAATAGATTATTAACTGAAATAAATTTACAATAACAATATTTTAGATATTTATAATCTAGGCCTAACTTCTATTTAATTATTACAATAATATAAGATATTATTATTACTAAATAGCTTAACTATTTACATAAGCTTGTACAAATCACATAAAACTACAACTGCTACTTAACTAATTAATTGCTATTAATTAACACTTACAGTTCACTAATTAAAGTCCACCAACCGTAAGAATGTCTGAATATAACAAACTGTCACTGACTTATTACACTCACAAACTGTCACTTATCACTTATCACACTGGCTTATCACTGTTTGCGATGTTAACTGTACCGCGTACTTTAACACTCTCTGACTTTACTCGCGTTGAGATGCTGTTTATATACAGAATGCCAGATCTAGAACATACCCGAAGGATCGCGAAGTTTCGCGGAAAGGCCTCTTTCATCTCTGCCGACAAGGGGGCTTTATTCTCTTCCAGGAATTGCCAATTCTCGCGCCCGTAACACTATATTCAAATTATAGGTGAAATATATATATATATATATATATATATATATATATATATACACACACACACACATAAAACAACCCTGTGCCACAACAACTCAGGTTATAATCTTATGAACATTTAAAAACTTAGTTCTTTAATTAACTTTTCTTATTATTATTTTTAAACACTTTTTTATGATTTTGTATATTTTATTGAACATATTATTTTCTTATAAGTATTAAATAGTTTTCCTTATTTTATTTTATCTGTTATTACCTCCTACCGCATTCTTTCTTTATACTCTAATCTGTCATGCAGCGATTCAAGTTCGAATGTGGTCATTGGAATCATCAGCACATGCACTGTAAAGGTTTTAGGAATGATTTAACAATATAGCAACCTTGTTTAAGCCCAATGTGTCTGATCCTTTTAATTGACCTTTTAAGGCTTTTTAAAAAATTTTAAATGCTTTTTTAATTTAGTCGAAAGGCTATCGGAATGCTACATCCGGTCCTCTAGAATACAGATATATCTACAGAAAATAAACGTCGTATTTTCGCAACCATATTCGAATTTATCCTGACTTATTCCTCGGAAATCTGAACTATGAGCTCCTGTTTTTACTCACAGGTGCACGCAGTTGGGATAGAGTAGTCTCCGAGTCACCAGGCTGCATAAACTAAGAACCCAAGAAATACGACAGTAGGGTGGATATATCTACAAATGAAAGGATCGGTGCACTCCGCCTAAGATGTTACGGCCATGTAAAGAGAATGGCGCTCGAATATTGGCCGAAATGAGTTTTGGATTGGGTTCCACCAGTGAAGAGAGGATGCGAAAGGGCCAGAAGCCGGTAGATGAAGGGACTCCAGGAGGAGATGGACGGTCGATGTCTCCAGGAAGAAGATTGGATGGATCGAGAGGGGTGGAGCTCTTCTCAGGCCAGTTGAGGCAACCCTTTTGGAACGCCCATAAAACTAAAACTAACTACTAATTTAGTGGATTCCTCAGAGTTTTTCCCAAAACTGACTATGTCACTTTAGCATAGAACTTTAAACAGTTGTATATACTCGCTTTGGAGTAGATGTGGGACGTTTCTAATAATACCGCTTCCTGGACTTATTTATCGGTTCGTTTCCCTGAATATAATGTAATGGCATCCAGACAAAGATTAAGTTCTAGCTATATATTTTTAATTATAGATGAGGAAATATTAATTTTCTCTATTATATTTTATCTGTAGTACGTATATATCAGTAAATATCATGGAACTAGAATATTCAATATGATTTTTAAATTCGTTCTATATTGTTTAGATTTAACTGTGGTAAATCTGCGTTGTTGATTGATATTTGATTCGCTTATCATGGGACTTATAACTTAACAGTTTATTTGGAGTCATCTATGTAAATATAGAATAAATATAAATGGAGGCGTTGGCATGGAAAATGTAGGAAGTAAAAAAAAATGTATTTTTCAGTTTACTTTTTCAGTTAACCAGAAAAGATCGTGTTAGTTATGTTCATTACTTTAATACCTATTTCATATCAACGCCTCAATTTTTGATACTCTGTTAAATAACTGAATTCTTATCGCAGTTACATTTAATCGTATTTATTAAGTGTTAAGTCTAGTTCTGAAAGCTTTTAAGTAAATACGGATAATTTAATTCGTTAAAGTAAGAGGATTGCAAGAAAAACAAATATTGCCAGCTCCATTTAGAATTCGAGAAACAATGCACATTCGAATTCCCTGAAAACAACAACTCACACATTTAATTTAAAGCTTAAGGGATAGTATACTTTGATTTAAGTGATGTAGGTTTAAGTGAAAACTGTTTTACTATCATTGAGCGTTTTTTAGTTGAGAAAAACCTATGAGCTCGCGCCACCAGCATGAACGAAATTCTCTTGATGTATTGCGCGAGACTGACGACGCATAGCGACCTGTGTATACATTTTTTAGGTTAGTTTAAATGTTAGATGTTATGTTTAAAAAGATTCGATTGATATAAGCATAGTAATATTTAACCAAAAGGGTGTTGAAGGGTTGAACATTTTTTACTAAATCAATGAGTACTGAGCTTGTGCAGGGCCTCATTGTGTTACGGCCAGAGAGTGAGAAAGGATTAACGTCTTAAGCCCGTTGGCAGGAGAGATTAAGAAGGTTCTCGAACCATCCGGAATATCCGAAAATTGCCTCCCCCACTCTCGCGCGTCTAGAACGTTCAACCTTGATATAAATACCCGCTCGCTCCCACCTGGGCGCATTCAGTAGTAAAGCAGGCAGTGTGATAAACTAGTGGTAGTGAACTGTGAGAGTCTCGCGATTGTTATAAGCCGTTTCTGATTATTACTGTGTGTCAGTTTTTCATATTTGGAGAATCTTACGGTCGGTGGACTTTAATTAGTGAACTGTAATTGTTAATTAGTAGTTGTAAACTGTAGTGTAATTTTATAGTATTCGTAAAAATTTAGTAATATCTTATCTTAATTTAATAATTAAATAGGAGTTAGGCCTAGGTTGTAATCTTTAGAATTTTGTTATTGTAAATTTATATTAGGTTAATAATTTAATTGTTAGTAATTTCATTGTATTCTTTTTGTCACTTTGTTAATAAATATTAACATTTAGGAGTAGCTTAATTAATTTTCATACCCAGTAGCCCGTAACAATAAGCTTAGATTCAAAAATAAACAAGTTGGAATGTATATAATTATTGCTCGGATAGTCAGTACCATGCTAATGTTAATAATTCCTATTTATAAATTATGAAATTTACAGAATTCAGAATATAATTGTTTTAGAAATTAAAAAAAGAAAACAGTAATTCCAAGGTTTTGACTTTCCTCTTCTGTAGCCAGTCTTCATGATTGGCTATTCTAATTTCTTTAATTTAAATTTTAAATAATTATTATTTTTCTGTAAGAGTCTCTATATTTATTTTAAACAGTTGAAAATAAAGTGTCAGCAGATTAATCAAGTCAAAATATACATTGTTTGGTTTTCATACAAATAACTAATTAGTAAACTATTCATTTTATATCTTATTTACTTCACTAGTTATTATTCCCTTACCAGTTTAATAGATTATAATATGATAGTTAAATAAAAATAATTGTATTAATGTGCAATGTTGAAAATGGTTAATGAGTACAGATAAATTTTACACAAATAGGTACAACTTATTTTTTTTAGTAACGTTTCGGTCTAATTTTTAACTTATAATCAATGATGAGAATAAAATAAAACATATCAGAATATCAATAGTGCAATACCGAATATAATATAGCAGTTTTTGAAACAGAAATGATGGGAATGAAAGCTAAAGAATTTACTATCATTTTTGTCTCTATAATTGCTGTTTTCTTTGCTACTCCAAAATTTATATTGTTTTATTTTCCGTCCTGACGTTGGCAGAAAATAAAATAAGTTTTACTTTTTTGTGTAAAATTTATTGGCTGCACAACCGATCGTTTTCAACATTACTACAGACACATCCAGGCAGCCATTTCCTCTTCAACATAAAAATATTAATTTTTTTATTAATTGTCATAATTTTAAATATTCTTATTTTGAAGAGAAAAGATATGCTCAGGGCCGGGATTCGAACCCGGGTCTCCCATATTTCCGTTGCGGTGCTCTACCAACTGAGCAATCCTGATTCGTACCTCGGTCAGGCATATCCATTCTCGATATATCCATATGCATGACCGAGGTACGAATCAGGATTGCTCAGTTGGTAGAGCACCGCAACGGAAATATGGGAGACCCGGGTTCGAATCCCTGCCCTGAGCATATCTTTTCTCTTCAAAATGAAAATATTTAAAAACATTAATTTATGAAATAACATTATTTTTATTAATCTCCATGCAATATCTGATGGTAACATCAATAGCGTAACTATTACTTGAGATATGTTGCAAAGTATCAGTCCAATACTTCGTCGCTGATAATAAATATTAATTTATACGATAAAATGAAAGAATCTAAACAGTATCAGATACCCAGCCCAGTAAAAAAAATTAAATACTTATTTTTGAAGTTTTATTATTATTTTGAAAATTACTTTTAAAGGTTACCTGTAGTCTAGTGGTTAGCGTAACAAACTACTAAGCGCAAGATCGTTCGTAGCCCGGCAGGTGACCCTAGGATTTTTTTAAGGGAGTAAAAAATCCTTAGTACGCCGTCCTTCGGAAGGGACGTTAAACAGGGGTCCCGAGCCTGTACGATGCCAGGTACTCGTTAAAAATCCCTATCCTAATTAAACTTGGATAGGCAAAATTGAGAGCTCCCACTGTAGCATCGTCCGATTAGCCATAGCAGCATAAAGTGACGTTAAATGAACTGACAACAACAACAAGTTTGCAATAGTGAAACTATAGAGGTTCATATTCTTTTTTTTTTTTTTGAGAACCATTAATATGTTCTGTTTCGATCTCCTAAATTAATAACCTATTTAAATAAATTGTTAATGCCTCAAAGGAATTGTCAGCTTTTTCTGAAGTCCTCATTTTTATAATAAAATGATCGTTTAAAAAAAATTAAAATGTGAAATTTATGTTCATTTAAATATAGTACCTTTTATCAAAACCTATTACCGTTTTTACCTCGTATCTTGAAAATGCCAGAAACATATGAGACTAGATGTATTTCTTAGAAGGGTCATACTTTAATTAAAGTGTCAATCCAAATGAAACGAACTGTCAGGTACTGTTATTGAATAAAATATTTTTTAATTTATGTGATAATTATGTGGTGAAAGGTAATTTAGTTTTTGTAAAAAAATCTTAAACCATGTTGGAACTAGACCAGCAACTATGTTGCAATTTAGTAACCAACTACTTGTGAAAGAGAGGATGTGCTAGAGTCGGTATATACAATTTTATGGAGGGTAATAATCTTAAAAATAGATTTGCTGGGACGGAGTGGTACAGTAATATAACCCTCGGTTTCTCTCTTACCTCAGTACATAACCGATATACGATTCTTCACGGTAGAAGTCATTTGGTTTCTAACAAATAAAAATAATATTCTCATTAATTTATTCTGATAGTTAATTTTTGGAATAAAATTAACTAATACTAACTAAAACTAACTAACTAAACTAACTAAAATTAACTAATAACTAAATATAAAATAAAATAAAATTCGTAGAATATATAAGGATACGGAAATTGTTTTCTTCTGGGCTAATCTTTAACCGCAAAGGATGACTTTGTTTAGGCATAAATATTAGTTTATTTATTATTATATTATTATTAGCGTCAGAAAATGTGGAATTTTCGTGCTATTATTAAATATATCTAACGAGTATTTAACTAAGGTTGTCTCGTTAGGTTAGAATATACCTTCCGTTCCGGAATATTCGATTAGAATATTCCAGAACGTTCCTCTAATGATAATTTAAATTAATATTTCCGAGTGTACTATAAAACATAATGACATATATTTTAATTTTTTAAAGTGAAAACTTCAGTAGTTTTGCATTAGCGTTTAGCGATTTTTGTAGGCGATAAACTCAAGGTATTGCGTCAGCAACATTCTCGACACCTGGCGGCTTTTTCATGAGGAATACAATTTATTTTAATCAATTTTAGTTTAAAGGTTATTTTTCCATTGATTATATTTATAATATATAAATATAATCAATGGAATGTAAATATAATTATATTTATCTAAAAAGTTGTTTAATAATTGCGCAATTCATAATAATAACTTAAAATATTAATAACTAGTTGAACTTTTGGTTTCTCCTATAAGATTTTAGTAGTTACATATCTTGGTTTACGAAATTATTGAAATTACAAATAATCCATGTATTGTTGAACTTAAAGATGATAATACTGCAAACCAGGGAAACAAAATCTATGTAAATACAAATGCTATGTATTAATAATATAATTATGTACTAATTATTATTTCAATCAAATTGATATTTTGAATTGAGCCTGTGTAGACCATAAAATGTTTTGTTGATTGCAAATAAACTACTTGAAAATGTATAAAATTATTGTTCGGACTGTCAATATATGAGAAAACAAGACAATGCTAATAATTTAAATTTTAAATAATTCAAACTGTAAATGATTGAGAAATTCAAAAAAGAATACAATCATTCTGAATTCTTGAATTTTAAATATATTTATTGCTATGTTTCTACTCTTAAATATATTTTGAATATTATGATTGGTTTTTGGGATGCCTGAGTATCATTTAGGACGATTACTCAAATTATTATTTCTATGCCTTAGTCTTAATTGGATTCTTTTCCAGAGGTCTGTTCTTGTGTTTACCAATTTACTAATCTGTTATACCTTCAATATATTATTCATAAATAAATGGCGCATCTGGGGTATGTAAGCACCAAAAGAATTATAATGAGTATAGTTTATTAATTCAATTTTAAACAAGAGTAATGATTCAATAGATTTTTATAAGTAAACTTAGTGATTCAGATTTTGATATAGCGAATTGCCATAAAATTCATAAAATACATAGCATTTGTATTTACATAGATTTTGTTTCCCTTGTTTGCAGTATTATCATCTTTAAGTTCAACAATACATGGATTATTTGCAATTACAGGAATTAAATTACACTTATCTGTGATACAGGGGTACATCTAGGGTTATTCTTGGTAGGATGTCTTCGGGTTTCGCCATCTTTTGAATATATTTTATATTATTTTTGCTTCTTTTAGTTATGATTATAGTAATGATGTATAGCTTCAAATATCATTTATGTAATTATAAAATGTTTTCTCTTTTTTTCTGTACTTTACTGAGATATGAGCAAACATAAATTAGACACTGTAGATGTGGGTTCTATTTATTTAGGGCCAGACCCTTACTTAAAAAAACAAGGGTGTTCTTTGTTTGCCTTAGAATGGAAAGGTCTGTTTGTTAAACAAAAAAAAAAAAGAAAAAAATAAGAAAAATACAAAAGAAAAGAAGGAAACAGAAGAAGGTTGATAAAGTTGAGGTGAACCGAGATCATATTATGAGAAAAGGTAAGAGAGGTAGCGTTCCTCTTCCTTTTGGAGGACATGAAATGTTTTTTGTCCAGATCTACTTTCTCGTGTAGAAGCCTCAGTGTTCTGTGCTGGCTTGCGAATGTCCTCTTCCTCTAACTCAGGATATGACCTGAAATAGGTCCTGTTGGTTACATGACTATAAATATCATTCCTATGACTCTACTTTGAGACGTTTTAGATAACAGTAAACAAATAGAGACTTTACTTGTAAGAAATAATTATATTTATTTTATAATGTGACATTATTTTATACGGGAACATTCCGATGTGAACTAACTATTACCTATGGACTAAAATTATAACCTATCAACAAACAATGTTTTTTTCTTATCTATAATCTTAAGTATAGATACTCTATCATATCATCTTCTCCCTATTTCGTCTGTTCCTTGTCTTACAATATTTTATTGGCGGTATATACACATTTAAAAGAGGAGGAGGCATCAAGGTGGTTTACATTAGGCAATCCAATATTATTCTAGAAACTGAAATTGAGAATATTTATTAAAACCCTATTAAAATATGGACTGCCACGCATTACTTTATTAATGTTAAGTATTCTGCATTAAATAAAATAATGTTTTTTATTTTTAGGTTTGTTTCATGGTTTAAAAAATTAATTAAATTTTATCATTAAAATGTCTTTATTTTTTTCCCCTTTATTTTCTGTATTGAAATTGCAGTCCTATAATCTAAATATTGCAATAAGGTGTAGCTTGTTTTATTTTTTAAATCGATACATTCCATTTTTTTCAATTTTAATTAAAAAATAGTGCAAAATAAATAAAAAATATATACTGTATAACTTGTGGTTTACAAACTCCAAGATCACTCAATTTCTTTCTAAAACCTCTTTCTTTACGCTCTTCCTCAATCAAATTCAATATTACTGTTTTCACTAAACAATTATGTATATAGATTTATGGGTAAAATATTTCTTTCCTTGAATGGGGCTTTGTCATACACTACCCGCACTACGCTAAGTCTTGTAAGCTTATTACACTTCCTTAAATAATAAATAAGCGTATGCATAAAGAATTGGAATAATTTATCTTCGCAGATCATGTTTTCTTTTAATTTACAGTATGGTGTTTAATTTTTAATTTTGTTGTCTTTTTTTTTAAGCTTTATATCTTTAAATGTAGTTTTTGAAACATAATATATTATCTGATAGTGTAAATATTTATTAGTGAAACAAATAAGTCCTAAATATAATTTCAGTAAAATAGAGTAAACTAAAAATCTTTGATATAAAATGGGTAGCTCAAAATCTTAGCCACCAAAGTAACCTGAGCTCCCCGCAACGCTATTGATTACTAACCTAACTTTGACCACTCCAACCAAAGTCTAATTTTGAGAACTGTTGAGGAGACTAATAGCATTTCCAGGTTCCCAACTACTCAACAAGGATCTCATGCTCTTTGATTATATTAAATAGACAAGTCCTCATGTTCCTGCTTTAGATTACAGTCTTGTTGAAGGCAGTACTAATGTTCAATAAATGATAATAAAAAAAAATGTTAAAACCAATGTTTATGTCGTAAAAATGTAGGATCCAATTGTAAGCCGAATTATTATTTTTAGTTTTGTTGTAGAGTTGTAATATAAGCAATAACTCCCTTTCATTCCAATGCCTGAGTTAGCCAATAATTCACCATAAAAATAACACGATTCTGCTTCCCTAAGTACAAGAAACTCATCTAGAAGAAAATTAAACTTAACCTCGAGAATGTAGATATATGAGTATAGTTTATTTTACCACACGAGGCTAGGCCCGGCCTTGGCTTTGGCTTTCCTCAATATAATAAATTCTTTTTCTACAAACTTCGACTTAACTACAAATTTACCGGCATCGTAGATACATTAAACGTTCGACCTTTACAATATAGTTACAAGTGGCACAGATGTGCAATACTAAGAACTCTTATTAAGCTGCTTGCTGATCCTTTATTGGTCAAGAAGGAGGCAGCCATAGTGTCCGGTCTTAGATAACACTGGTCGGCAAAAATGAACTTTTTTTCTTTCACAAGAACTAAAGTAACATTTTCTAGAAGTATTTTTCGTGCTGAATTCAAATATAACTTTAGTTTTTCTCCATCGGGCAGGAGTTTTGTATGATATCCATTTAAATTTTTTTAATATTCGAAAAAAATCGATCTAACTCAAAATTAAAACTACTCATTCTGACTGACCAAGAAAGTGGTAGATAGTGATTTTCAGGCATATTTTGCCTCTGGAACGTCTCTCTTCTTGGTCCAACAGTAGTCAGCCAGTATATTATAACTTTACGTGCCTTGGTACCTCTTTTCCAAAGTAGAAATTCGCGGATGAAAACGCTCACCGAGCTCATCGCTGACAGCTCCAAGATTTTCGGGGAAGAAGTCTAAGTGAGAGTCCAAGAAGGGAATTTTTCAAGACATGTTGCATCCCATAGCTTTATAAGAATGCAGAAGATCAGTCACTAAGTCACGATAGTTTTCTACTTAATGGTTTCCAAGAAAATTGAAACAAACTTTTGAAAGACTGCTTTCTCCAGTGGATTTAACAGTCCTTCGAAATGCTCATCACCCATTAATGACTGGATTTGGGGTCTTATAAAAAATCCTTCTTTCAGTTCAGCATCATTGACTTTGGGGAATTTCGATTTTAAGAAAAAGAATCCATCAGTCTGTTTATTCATAGCTTTGACGACATTTTTCATTACTCATAACTTGATATGCAATGGAGGAAATATTTTTTCAGGTTTCATAAACAGGACATATGACACATTTTTTTAGCCAGGGATAAGAGATTCACGTTTAGGCCATGTTTTTGTAACATAGTGAAACTTCCTACCTCTGCTGTCCCAGAGGCACAAAATTTGGTGAACACAAGATGCAAACCAAGCAATAAAGCAATGGCCTTTAAATCAGCACAGATATTCATTCATATTTTCCATATTGTATTTTCTCTAAAATTAGTTTCATATTTTGATATGTCTCTTTCATATCAGTGGTATGCGCTTCAGGTATTGATGGAAGTTCATTGCCAATATGTAGCAGCTCAGCCTTCAAACTAACTTTAGACGAATCTATGAATAGTTGCCACACATCTTGCCGGTGTTGAAGCCCAAGAGTTTCCATAACTGAACAAATATCATTACAAAAGACAATATTATTTTCTTCAGAGAAGTAGTCCTTGAAATCACTATGGCGGCCACGATAACTACATATTCTTTCTTCTTTTTGGAGTAGATTCCCCCCTTTGAGTCTGGAAGTTAAAACTTCCGCTTGCTGATTAGACAGATTTAAATACCGAATCAGGTCATTAAGGTCTTTCTGGTTGGGAAAGTATAGTTCTGATGAACAGGTATTGGCTTCATATATAGGATCATTTTTATGGTCATCTGAACTATTTTCAGTTTTAGTTAGGTCAGATTCAGAGTTATCACCCAAGATCGCATCTGCATATACTGGTACAGGGAACTGTTCATTGTATTAGACAGGTCTTATTACAGATTGCAAAGTCGGATACTTAACTGTATGTTTTGTTTTAGATGTGATTCCTTTAATATTTGTCAAACAGAAATAACAGCCACTTAAATGATCCTTCGATTCCCTCCAAACCATGGGAATTGCAAATGGTAATACTGACACATCACAATGCCAGATGAACATGTCCAAACATGAATGAACCTGCACAGCCTTGTTTTATGGTGCTTCAGCATAATATTACAAATAAAATTTCCTTAAATACAGCTTGGATAAAATCACTACATATGAGGAAAACGTTCCTATGACAGATAAAAAAACAATAACGCTAAAATCAGATTTTAAAAAGTAGCTGTCACAAAAAAACTGTGCCTGATGGAAAAATTCTGACTACATATCTGTATTAAGTATGAAAAACTGCACTAGATTCACTAATCAGATTTCTTGTGAAGAAAACCTTGTCGACCAGTGTAATTGAGTTAGCTCCAGGCCGTCATTATGCCCGTTTAAATATTGATTCTTATGGATAATTAGCTAATTTCATACTTTTGTTGTCTCATTTAAAATAAAGTTCTTTTTAAAAAAGTCGCCAGCATTTGGTCAACATTTAAATGTATAGGCTTCACCACTTTTAAACATGGATAAGTCTCATCAACGATAATAGTTTGTCATCACGGAGATAAAACAAAAAAGCTGCTGATTAGAAGAATTTGGAAAGTGATTGCAAGAATTGAAGGGCAAAATTAATTGAAGATTAACAGTTCCAATTTTCCTTAAACAATGATAATATTTATTAGGGATTTTATAATCAAATATATTAATAAATTCCATTTTATTAATTTAAATATCCGATAGTAAGTTTTCAGTTAGATATTAATGGGAGCGGAGTGACTCAGTGGTAAGTGTCCCTGAGTGTCCGTGCAAAAGGTCTCGGTTTTAAATTCGTCTGTGGAAAATATTATCGAATCTGTTAACAGCCGGGGATAGATCTTTGGGGATCTGGGACTCACCAGCCTCTATCTAATGCGTAACCAAAACAGGTGGAAAACCCTGTCAAAAATGGAGGGTTAAAACGTCAGAAATTTGTTTAAGTTGGATGCAATTTAAAAATACATTTTGCGTAAATTGTATTAATAAAATTATTATTATTGTTTGTTTGAGATAAAAAAGGTTTGTTTTAATAATTAGTTGATCATTTATTTACTTATTAATAAATTGACAAAATAATTAAAAGGCGTAAATCATATCGTTCATTTAAAAGTTTAATGTGATAATACAAAAATCTAATTTTGAAGTATATTTATATAAATTTCGAAGTAATATTGAAGTAAGGTATTTGAAAGTTTGTATTAAAAAAAAAATGTGACTACTGGTAAAGCAAAACTACTGTAATGATATTAAAATTATAATGGTTATAATTAAAATGATATTAAAATTATTTTATTAACCATTAGTAAATTTTCAAAAGTTGAATCTTTTTGGATTTTAACTTATGTCATTGTTACTATAAAACTTCAAGTTTAAACATGATATAACACAAAATATGACTTAAAAAAAATCATGTTGGAAATGGAATATCAAATAGGTGATAATTAATGAATTAAAAAGCTTCAATACAATTGCTACTATAGACTTACAACTGTCAAAAATGGTAATCTTTGGTAATGTCGTTATTCTTTAGAAGTAGCGATATGCTGATAATTAAACTATGTGTCGCCATTTCTGTTAGCAGCACTAGGTACGTGCTACGGTACACTCATAATTACGTAGCTTAAATATAAACAGCAGTTAGAATCCAATGTTTGCAATCTCCTGCTCCCAAACAGCTTACACTGGCTAAAGCAAACAGTTCTGGCTTTGTTTTACCTGCACTAACTCTGCCTAGGTATTATTCTCCAAAGGGCAAACGTTTGTTTATAATGTTGTTATAATTTTGTGATTTAATAGTATACACACAAGTTTTATGATTCAAGAGGCAAAAATATTTGTTCTGTATTAGAATGTTTTATTTTTAAATAAATGAATTGTAAAATTGTAATTAGCAATAAGGAAATTACTATTTCTTTATCATTTTCTTCACATATTAAAATTAAATAAGTAAATATGGCTTTACTGGCAAATGTATTGTGATAAAATAAGGTATCGACGAGAACGATGCCACGGGTTTTGTAGTTAAATACACAAAGCAATAACTAATACCCTGAAGATAAACGTCGCTTCATATGAAGTTGAGAAACAACATTCAAAGGACATGTTGATAATCAATTACAAGGTGGAAATCTATCCTTTAATAGATAAGCAGTTAATAGTTTCGGAACAAAGTTGAATTTAAATGTCAGTCCCAGAGAACATCCCACATTACAAGGCGTATATTTGCCTCACCATTTAATGATTCAATGATTGTATGGGTATGTATACAAACACACATAAAATTAGTATTTGTAGAATTTACAATAACAAATGCATTTCCTCTAACACTTAAACCCTAATTAAACCAGCAGCACTAAAAGCAAATGTTCTACAAATGAAAGAAAACTGAAAAAAAAAATGTATTCTACTTTTTGAAAACATATTATCAAAGAAAGTAGGGTACTTTGTTGTACAGGATTAGAAATTAGTGATTCTTATTTCATGAAAGTACAAAACGATTTTCTTTTGTCTACGTTTTAAACTTTCTGACTCAAATTTAAATGTTCTTAAAATAAATCCTTAACCTATTTTTTCATGTCCTACATATACGATAAATTATTTTTATTTATAAATTTCCCTTTCTTGTTACGGTACATGTGATTTTTCAGGTCGCCATTCACCATTTTGTAATTATTTTCGTATTAAATAGAAAATAACATTATTAATAAGACTAAAACAGTCTTAAATCAATTTAATAACGCACACACATATAACTCAAATGATACGACTGATAAGAAGAGGATACTGGAGATGAAGTTGTAGGTTTCATGGCGGCCTGTTAAATCACAAGTACCTTTGTTATTGATGGAACTGGAAAAGAGAAAGAGTAATACTGGTGGTGGGAAAAATAAATATAATATCTGAAGTAAAATTAACGTTATTATGCTCTAAAATACATTTTTACGTAACTGAAGGGATGGAAATGTTTATTATAAATCGTTCTTTTCTTTACCATTCCATTACAAATAAAGGAAGAAGTTATTCTTATAATACATGTAAAAATAAAATAAAATAATTACGCGTCTAAGGGACGGTGATAACGAGCTCATTATCAGACATTTACTCTCTTAACAAAAGCATGAGCTTGACTATGAAGTCTTTCTCTTTGAACACCTGATACAATTTCAGACACTTTAGGTATCCAGTTATGGTGTTGATATGATTCTAATAATGCAGTATATAATATAATGAATTGATAGAAGGTACTTGTTTTATATTATATGATTTTTGAAGTAGAAGTTTTTAGCCTCGCTTATAGACTTTTGGTTGTGGATAAACTGGTGGGTTGGCGTCAGCAACATGCTCGTGACTGGCGACACCTAGCGACAACTGCATAAGTTATACGATTTCTTTTAATAATTTCTTTCTCTTGCTGTATGAAATGTTTGGAAGTACAAATGATATATGTATTGTTGAACCTAACGATAATAATAATGCTAAACATTAAAATAAAATCTATGTATATACAAATCCATGGTATAAATAAAATAACTGTTCACTAAATATTCTTTCAATTAAATAATTGATATTTTGTATTAAGCTTGTTAAGCCCATCGTGTTTTTAGATTAATAAATAAACTGCTTTAAAATGTATATAATTATTGTTCGGAGTGCCAGTATATGTGAAATCCAGGCTAATGTTAATAATTCAAATTTAAAATTTAAGCAGATTCAGACAATAATAGATATTGTACAGAAGAATAAAGGTTTTCCAAAGTTTTAAGTTTTCACTTTTGTTGGCAATACTCATGACTGCCTATTTAATTTTTTTTTTCAATATACTAGTACGTATAACATTATGTCTACGATTCCGATAAATAAATGGTTAGTTCGAAATTTTTCCAAAATGAGTTAAATGTATGGAGGGAAGTTGAATCGTGGCCAAAGAGCAGCCTTGGCTAGGTCCGACCTTGGCTTGAAATAACAATAATAAAGTCTTTATTTATTCTGGGACAAGTCCCTTAAGAATAACAATACAGGTATCTTTACAGGATATTAGTTAGTAATAGAAAGCAATAGAGTTATTGCATATATTATAACATCATTTCAAGCCAAAGACTACCCGTATCACAATTCCGCTTCCAGCAATACAATTAATACATTTTAAACAAAATTTTAGCATCTTCTATTCACCTGTGCTGCAGATATAATCTTCCTAACACTGATAACATTTTATCTAAAAAAAAATTACAATAAAAAAATTGAACCTGTTTATCAAGGATGTTAAAAATTGTAACATATTTCGAAATTTTCACTATTTACTTAAATCCATTAATGGACCAACACTACAGTGACATACGCGAAAGTAATATGTTTTGAATTCATGCAGAATAATTTAGAACGTAAACATAATTTAGGATTATGGCAATTACCCAAATAGGTGACGATACTTGCCTAAGCCCTGGACATAAATAAGTCTTCATTGACCAATTAAAGCCAATTGGGAAAATGAGTCTTTAATTATTGTTTCGAAAATTTTCTTATTGTTTTTAATTATACATAATTTGAACAGTATTACAGTAAAAGTATAGACTTGGGATTCTAAAATAATAAATAAAAATAAATAATCTAAATATTGTACTTGCAATGAATTTGTTTTGTTAATAAAAATGTTATTAAATCTTTTGTAGGTATCACAATTTTCGGAAATACAATCTCTGTTGTACTTAAAGTGGTTTGCTGAATTTCTAGTGCCACTCGGTCAATACGCTTATGGCACTTTTTCTAGTATCTGTTAATGTTTAATCAAACATGTGAAGTTGGTATTTTTATTAATTTTTTAAAATTTATTTACTGAAATTCACAACTGTCATCATATCCAGTGGTAGTACTAAAATAACAAATTCAACATTTTAAGTTTAACGTGGATGCTACTGGACTAAATATTCGTAAATATTTCATTAATGCGAGAAAAACCTTTATCCGGTAAATTTTTTATTTTATTTTAAAAACGTTTCGAGTTCTATTGAGTCATTTTCAATTATCTTTACATAAGTATATTTCTTCTACTTCCAAGTCCATTACTATTTAAAAAATCATATTTATAAATAATTTGCTGGTCAATACAATTAAACAATTCTTTCTTATATTGTTTTACATGTTTATCTATTCCTTTTCGTCTGCTACTTGATATAGTGGGTGCATGCGTTTCACCTTGATTCTTCATTTTAATTTTAACGTGGATGCTACTGGACTAAATATGTAGTAGAAGAAATATACTTATGTAAAGATAATTGAAAATTACTCGGATAATAATCGGGAATTGAAGTAGCTAGGTTTTTAGTGAAAACTATTACTTTTGAAAGTGGTAATAAAGTGGGAATAAAGTTTGTTTGGAAAGAACTGATATCTGGTTCGGGCCAAATTAGCAACAAATGGGAAATTTAGGCTATTATTGATGGATTTATTCGTAAGTGAGGAATATTTTACGAAGGATTTTGTATTGTAAGGCTTGGATACGATTTTGTGTTACCGCTCTTGTTTTGTTTATGAAGCAGCGGGTGGACATTGATCGAGTTAAATGCAAACTTGGGGTTATTTGGTGGTTTTCTTTTCTGAAACTGTGCCATACAGGATGTCTATTTTCAAAATACGTCTCCACTTTAGATATTTATGTTCCATTAGACAATATGCTAAAGTGTAAATAATAAAAGATGGGACCTAAATGAAGGTACAAAGAGCTAGTACATCGCCTAGGGGCCATTATGGGAAGGAAGTCGGACATGACAATTAACTAAGAAGAAAGAGCCGGATGACCCTTCAGGTGAGTGGCCGAGGTGGTAACAATAGCTCTGCCTCTCTCCTAACGAGCAGTCTCTTCTAGACAGAGTCACCCGTCCTACTTCTTTTCACCTTCACAATTACCCTTCTTTAATTCAGGCTAGAGAATGAAGGAAACGTTATGGATAAAGGTTTAGCTATGAAGTCGTGAATACATTATCTTAATAACTCATTGATTGCTATTCAGGAAGGTATTTTGATAATAAAAAAATATTTTCATAGCACTAGAATCAGTTCACCGTTTCAGGCAACACTTGACCGTTACTCAAGACTGAGCGGGTACCTCTAGTCTTATGTACGTTGCTAATTTTGGCATGGATACGTGCTACTACCAGGTAATGATCGCTATCTAAATTTGCTCCTCTGCATGTTCTAGCCACCATAAGTATAGAACGAGGAGAATAAATACTCGAAAGCTGCAGGAGCCAGAGTACGAACTACAGTTTGCCCAAAGGTTGCAGTTGTAGGTTGGATGCAGCTTTGGAACGTGGGTGTGAGGAGAATGGTGTTGATAAAATATGGTGCCAGTGTAGGGATGCTATTAAACAAATTGCTGAAGAAGTATTGACCTTAGAGGCGCCACCTCAGAGGTCTGCATGATTTGATCAAGAATGTCAAGAGGCTGCAGACAGGAAAAACAAGGTCTATAGGAAGATGATAAATGTGCATAGGACTCGCCAGGCTGTATCTGATTACAGAGTGTTAAGATTGGAGGAGAAACGGTGAACATTTACTAGACAAATGCTCTCAATTAATTACAAACGACTCATATACATGACAATCATTAGACCCATCTGGACTTACAGAGTAGAGCTTTGGGGCTCCACTAATCGAACTCCTCTTGTATTCAATCCTTACAATCCAAAATCCTTCCAAAATTCTCAACGCCCCTTACTTTGTTAAGAACAAAGTAAACCATAATGGTGATATCAATCGTTTCATGACAAACTTTATTCCCACTTAAACCCACACGTTTCAAACCCAGCAACCTCTTCAATTGCTTATAATCCTTCGAGGCGACTAAAGGAAGATAGCCTCGTGACCTTCTTAGTTGAATTTTATACTTGAGTACTAGTTTATACTACCGGGTAGTTTCTCTACGTCTCTTTATCCATGCCACTATGTATAATTTCTGCCATTTATTTTTTGTATTGCTATAATACAATGGTAAATTTCAATTGATAAATTAGTAAAAAAGCAAAAATGATTTTCATAGAAAACACAAAAATTATAAGTCTGAATAACAAGTCTTTCAAACAAGGCTACCAAGATATAAATAAACAGTTCGCATTAAAAAGAATTATTTTAGAAAAATATACTACTGATATTGTTTTATAATTTTTTTAAAAATATGAATAGACATAATGAAAACAAATAGTACCAAAGGCCAAACCAATTACCAGACGATACTGCTCAAGTATGTGGAAATATAACTAATACTTTTAGAAAACTAATTTTATTAAGTTATTCAATTCTTATAAATTAATTAGTTCTAATAGTGACTATACTCCTTCTAAGTTGGTTATTATATCAGCCTACCATAATATCTATTTCTTAGATCTATTCATTGCATGGGAGTGAGGTGGCTCAGAGGTAGAGCGCTGAGTCCTGCGCGAAAGTTCCAGGTTCAAATCCGGCGTTGGCAGATAATTTATTTTATCTATTAACAGCTTGTGATGTATCATTTGGTACTTGGAGATCCTCCTAGGGCTTACCCACCCACATTAAAGTTAGTACTCAAAATAAGGAGAAAACATGGTGGTTTTCTCAACTCATAGCATAACAGTTGTCCTCTAAACTGTACAGTCTCTACTACGTACTGAACCCAAGACTCCTAATGTATCCTATATTTTTTTTAAATGCCTAAGGTTTTTTTTCCAGGACATCTCCGGATCCGGATCTCTCTTTCAATCAATCTCGCCCAGTGTGATTAACCGCAGCAGGCGGTACTTTCGCAACACATGACCAAAGTCATGTATTTAATTATTTTTATACTCTAAGGCAAAATAGCTTACAACACCTATATTGTTATTCATATCTTTAGATGCAGTCCAATATCTCGGAGGGCATCTGTATTTGTAAAGTGAAATTTTTATTCTATCGCTCCAAAATTTTTCGCCCATCAGCATGTCGTGTTATAGCTGGAGAAGGGGTAAAGTGAGAGGCGCATGACAGGAGAGCATAGGCCAACTTATTCCTGCAAATGTTCCGCGGTATTCGGGTGTTTTGATCTGTGTTTTAATGTAAATGCATTTATTTACTTTATCGTAAATGTTTTAATGTTCATTAACTTTAAATAAAATTAAATAAATAAAAACGATTTGTTTACTAACAACAAATCTCTTCAAAGACCGTCAAAACCTTTTAGCACTGTATATTAATTTTAATTTTGATATATAATATTATATTTAATTATTTTTATACTCTAAGGCAAAATAGCTTACAATACCTATATTGTTATTCTAAAGGGACTCTTCCCAGAATAAATAAAGACATTATTATGATTATCTTGTTATTTTACTCGGTTTCTACCCGAGAATGGACCAACCCGGACATAAGTCAAGGGTTAAGCTAGAGTTTGTATAATGATAAAATACATCAATATATAATCATAAAGAAACACTTCATTTTGAATATCCTTATATAATGTTGCTCTTACTTTTAATATGCGTTTATCATCTAAATGATTGTATTAATTATGTATTCCGTACTCTATTTGAAATTAAATTTTATAATTGAATATTTTGTCTACTATTGATTTCCCTTTATTATTTCCATTTTTCAATAATTAAATTAAGATTAAAACGCAATTTTAATACCCTAAATCAAATAATTTTCCATTTTTTTTTTTTTTAGTTAAATGCCTAAAAACCGAAAAAAAGTTTCACTGGCATCGTTGTTTCATAAAACCACACAACTTTTTTTAGTATGCTTTCGTTACGCCGATAACACCACAGCTCGAATGCTTGTGGATGTTTACTTGAAGTATCTGAAAGTGTCAATGCCTCTGATCCATGTGATAACTCTGAGAAAACGTAACATATGAATACTCAGACTTGAATCTGCACGTTCAAGTATAGTTTGCGTATCATCTTTCTGAGAAGATTAAAGCCACTTTAACTTCTTGCCTTCTCAATATGAGACCTCATTTCATTTGAGTGATCCCCGTTGTCAGTATGTTACATCTCAGATAATTAACCTGATCTATCAGTTCTTTTTAGAGCAATGGTTCGCAACCTGGGGGGCGTGAGACTTTAAAAATAAAAATATCACATTTAATTTTAGTTATTTATCTCTTACCAGTACTTCTTTGTCTTAAATTGGAAATTTTAATGTTGTATTGTGTGACAGTGAAACCAAATGTTTGGTTATTAATGTAATAATTGTTGTTGTTTTTTATATAACAATACGTTTTTTGTGCAAGAGAGGAGTGGGAGGCTGTAATTTAAACAAGGGAGTGGCGTGGACGACTTTCAGTTAAACAGGGGGGTGTGGTAAAAAAAGTTTGGAAACCACTGTTTCAAAGGTTCTATCCAAATCGAATTCGTCATCAATTAGTAATCAATTAGTAAAAATTATTAGTTAATTTTTACTAACAATCATAATTGTGCTTTCTTATAGTGTTTTTTTTATTATCCTTGCGGTTTCCATATTCGTTAGAGCATGTTTTAGTAGTTTGACCAGTGAAATATCATATTATTTTCAATATCATATAATTTTAAGTTAACTTATTTAATCTTTTTATTTATGACTTATCGCAACTTCTATGTGTTTATGAAACAGTCTGGATTTTTTGTCAGAACAAGGAAAACGGTTCTGCACAAGAGTTTGATTGCTTCATGACAGTCATAAAATATCTTGAAACATAGCTCATAAATTATAGCTGCTGCAGTTGTTTCTTCCTACAATTACTTTAATGAAATAAGTATTTAATGTTCTTAGCTAAATTAATTTAGATTTGCATATCACGAAATTAACAAACTTCAGTCTATAGAAGAAAACGACACGTTCCGTCATTTGATTACTAAAACGTGTCGTCGCTGTCAAAACAATACCGCCTATCAATAACTTTTTATGGAAATGAGTTTAGTAATAGTAACGCATTCTTCAGGCTGAATGGCACACTAAGGATGGCACGTATTAAGGCCAGGCAACATGGCAGAGTATGATTTTTTTATTATTCTCTTCAATAGTTCTGAAAAAAATTGTCAAGTCTACAGTCGGTGCGTTTCTTTTTCTCCTGCAAAATCGTCCAAAGTGTACATAGGCAGTATTGTTTTGACAGTGAAGATATATAAATTAAAAACAAACAAATTTTCGCCTATTAACCTCTAAAAGTGCATTTGATTGACGTTTGTGATTGGAAAGTTAAATGAATTGATTTTAACTAAATAATAATTCCCCAAAACGTTTACACTGAATAATTTAAAAGTACAAAAGATTGAAGCGAACACTTGAATTAATAAAAAAAAAAAAACACTACCTTTTCGTAACTCGTGAAAGTAAGGAGAGAAATCTGACATCAACTTTTCTCGGTTGCCTGTACAAACATACGGCGTGTATACATATGTATTATATATGCGTGTATAAACATGTATTATACGGTGAAGCGAAAGAATAAATTTCATCCTCGCTAGTTTTGTAAACTGTAGGTTATCTTTAACATCTTATCTCTAGTTAAACATATAAAATCTAAAAATGTTATTCGTAGAAATCTGATTATTTTTTACTAAAACGTATTTAACTTATCTGTCTACCTTTTAAGGATTTTTAGCAGCCTATTATAGTCAATAGAATTTTACACTCGCTAAACAGACGTATTAAAGTTTGGAACTCAAAATTAATAAAGATTTATAATGTGAAATGAGAGCGGGGTGGCTCAATAATTTTTTTTTTATATATTACTTAAAGCACGGCAGTGGAAAATAATTTATATAATATGCTAATAGGCATAAATTGACTCTGTGGAATTTGCAGACCCTATAGAGGCTCACTCAGCCTCTAGGTATAAAGTTTGTATCTTTAATTAGGGAAGAACCTCCTGAGAGTGATCTCGGCGATATCGCTTCCCTGCACAACTGTTGGCATAGAGAAATTGCAAATTCTACCGATAGGTACTAAGCCCAACACTTTTGTTATTATGTTACAATAAACAGTATGGTTTTAAATTTGTAAAAACAATTTATTTTGAAATGAAAATTCTGCATTAAATATTTGCGTGGATCTTTCACTTTTAATAACATTATACTAATTGAATAACATTCTTTTAAGTTTAAAAATAAAATTTAAACAGTTTCTTTAAAACATATGAAAGTTTGGATAGTAAAACCAAAAATTAAATTCCATGAATATGCCGTTTACGTGCCATGACAATATTATGTTTCAACATAATATAAACGCAAAAATATATTGATATATCTATAGCTCCGGTGAATAAGTGGTTAAGTCTATTTTTCTCAAAAATGAGTTCTTTGTAGGTACTTAAGTAAGCGGCATCGAGTTATTTTCAAAGTGGATAAGGGGCTAAGAAAGGCCTTTGCTTGAAAAGGAGTTATTGTTTATATTTTAATTCCATTTCAAGTCAAAAACTACGAGAATGGTACGATTCCGGTTATCTGAAATTCCGACTTATTCACCGGGGCTGTAGATATATTCTTTGAATATAATTTATCCACATCCATCTACATTTTGAAAAACTTTTCAACTCATATAGGGTTGAAAAACTAATCCAATACGCTGTAACAATAATTATTTGGAAGATATATTTCAGTTAAAGTTTGTATAACCTCAACAAAATAAAAGATTAATTCTAAAATAAGAAAAATTAACATAAATTTAAAATATAATAATGACATATTACAAATTCATATATCAATATATATATATATATATATATATATATATATATATATATATATATATATATATACACGTTATCTGTGTACCAATAAACTATGAGGATTAGTAATACTAGTTCTAGTCTAAGAAGTAAGCATTTGTTTTGATTTTTATGTAAATATTGTACCACTATATATATGAGCTGTAAAGAATAATAAAGCAGTTGATATCTAGTCTGTGTCGTATCTATGCCAGAAATCCTTCTTTTTTTTAAAGTAGTGTTTCAGTCTTATTTTATCTGGTGCCGAAACCCGGGATTAGTGTTCATTAGTGTTATCTCTGGTGAATCAAAGGAAGAGTGCTAAAAGTAATTATGGGTAAGAAAGAAGAGTTAGCTAAGCAGCTCGAGTACCAGTTGGTTAAAGAGAAAGAAGAACATGCTCAAGTAATGGCTCAACTAACAGAAGCAAAGAAGTCGGCGGAAATAGAATTAGTCAAGGTACATACCCAGAATTCTTGCTTCATCCATGAGGTTATTGGTCAGTTAGAACCGTTCACGGGTACAGTTGGCGACCTGGACCATTTCGATGGCATTGATCGCAGCAAAACAAGCCAGTGGAACCATCATGGAATCGGATGTACAGGTATTGGAAGCAGCATTGGTTGGCCGTATCTCACGGCGCATTCTGAATACGATACAGGGCGACACAAACCATTCGTGGAAAACTCTGAAGAGCCGACTGAAAAAGTTATACGGCGGAGGACGCTGGACACCGGAGGGGGATGTATTTTACTTGATGAAGATAAAGCGTAACCAGGGCCAATCGGAGGGGGACTTCGCCGAAAAACTACTCGTCATGTACAACAGAGTGGTAGAAAAAATGATAGAGACTATGGACCAGGAAGAAGGCAGTCGATGTCTAGAGTTTGTTCGAGACCTCCTGAAGGTACAACTTAATCACTACCTAGATCGACCGGGATCTCTCTCGCGTGATAGAGGTTTCCTAGAATGCGCCCATGATTTGGTGGACGCACACGATAGAAATAGAGCCCGTCAAGAGAAGTGCGAAGGCGAGTGGACAGAAGTCAGGAGACGCCACAGGGCCCTCCCAGACACAACAGTAGACCCTTGGCGAACAGACCTAGCCGGGGATCAGAAGAAAGGAGGAAACGCCCGGAGCGGCGGTGCTATGAGTGTAATAGGACCGGCCATGTAGCAGCGCAGTGCAGTCTTACACGCTGCTATGAATGTGGCAGAAAGGGGCACGTGGCACGAGAGTGCCCAAGACGTACGTTGAGATCGCAGAAGAGGGAACCTAGACCGGAACCTATGGAGATCAATAATGAGGAGTGGCGGAAGAAGCGGAACCACCGGCGGAGCAGCGATCAATACTCCAGTGGAGAGTCTTCGGCAGAGGAGAGCAGCAGATCTGAGCGCAGCAAACTGACAGTGAGGGAGCATGAGGTAGAGGTGGGAATTTCTTGAGAGGGGGCCCCCAGTTCGGAGGTAGGGCCGCGTCAGCAACCTCCAGAATGAGGAAACGGTGTTAGGTGGGGCAACGGTTCGGGGGACTTAATTATTATTAATACAGTGAAAAGGGGAGGACGAATACGTTTGCCCGTGGCGAGCATGGGGGAGACGGGGATAAAGTTTTTAGTGGATACCGGGAGCACAAATTATCTAATCAGTAAAAAGGGGGCTGAGAAATTAGGACTTTGAGGGAAACAAAAGCAAGGAGCCAATGTAGCATTGCTACCGTTAGTGGGAGGAGCAGAACGTTGGGAGAAATAAACATAAATTGCAAGGAATTGGTAGGACGGGATTTGGTGGGCAATAGTCCCGACAGTGAGTCGGGGAAAATGGAATTTCAAATTAGGGGAACGACCATACAAGCTTCAGTCTCGGGACTAAGGGGTGGTATTGAGATTGGGGCTGCAAATAAGACACCCATAAGTAAGATCGTGGCATATAACAGGGATCTTTTTTACGCCGAAGTCGAAATCCTACCTACCACGGGTAGGTACGTTAAAGATCGACGTTACCCACAAGCTCTGAGGGATATAATTAAAAAACAGTTAGGCGACCTTCTTCGCTAAGGGATCATTAGGCCAAGTAACTCATCCGTTCCGTTTTCTTTTTTTTTTAATTTCATTTTATTTATTTGTATTTTTAATTTTATTTTATTTTTTGAATTTATTTTATTTATTTATTTATTTATTTTAATTTAATTTTATTTTTATTTTTTTAATTTTATTTTATTTATTTATTTTTAATTTAATTTTTATTTTTAATTTAATTCAATTTAATTTAATTTAATTTTTTATTTTTTATTTTTAATTCCGTTTCCGTTTCCGATTCCGTTTCCGTTTCCGATTCCGTTCCGTTCCGTTTCCGTCCGTTTCCGATTCCGTTTCCGTTTCCGTTCCGTTCCCGTTTACGTTTCCGGTTCCGTCCGTTTCCGGTTCCGTTTCCGTTTCCGTTTCCGTTTCAGTTTCTGTTTCCATTTCTGTTTCCGTCCGTTTCCGTTTCCGTCTGGTTCCGTTTCCGTTTCCGTTGATGGACGAGTTCCAAAGAGGTCTGGGAGAAGACTTTGGCCCAGGTTACATGGACAAACGATTTAATCGTTTTTAGCCGGTCCGAAGACGATCATGTAAAAAACCTGGGACGGGTATTCGACCGAGTACCTACGCGAGTTCGGTCTCAAATTGTCCGAGGAAAAATCGAAATTCGGGTTATCGGAGATAAGGTTTCTGGGACATATAGTTTCTCAAAAAGGGGTACAGCCAGATCGAGGAAGGGTGATGGCCATACAAGAAGCACCGTTGCCCAACAACGTTCGGGGAGTCCGCTATAGAGGACTACTATAGACGGTTCATCCCAGAGATTGTGGAACTGAAACGGAGATCCTACGGAAGGGAAAACGGTTCTGTTTAGGGCCCGCTCAGATCGAAAGTATTCCCAGGTGCCGAGAAATACTGACAACTCAGCCGCTATTAGCTTTTCTGGATTTTAACCGCACGTTTAGGATTACCACAGACGCAAGTGAGGAATTGGGGCGGTCCTGTCACAAAACTTTGCTAGTCGGAAACTCAACCCTGCGGAACAAAGACACAGCGCGATCGAGCGAGAACTTCTAGCGGTAGTTTGGGCGGTCGAGTATTTTCGATCCTATGTGTACGGGTGGCGGTTTGAATTACTGACGGATCACAAACCACTCGTCTACTTAGCTACGCTAAAAGAAACATCGGCGCGAGTCTCTCGATGGAAGGAACGGTTAGCACCCTATACGTTTTAAATTGTGCACAAAAAAGGGGTAGAAAACGCAGTAGCGGATTGGCTATCACGCCATAAGTGACGTCATCATTAACGACATTGGTTTCAATTGGTCATTCGTCCGAAACAGGGCGCGGGTACCGAGACTATGGCGACAATGTATAAGGGGCTGTCTACGGTCACAATTCGCAAACCACCGACAACGGACGACGTCGAAATAGAGCGGATTTTTTCCGAATTTTGCGTGCCAGGTCGCCGGGGCCATATCTATGTAGGCAACAGGGTTCTAGTCGAGAAATTCAAACGGTTATGGCGGCAGGAACGTATCGGGGTGGGATGTTCTTTAGAGCGCTGCCTTCGGCAAGTAGAGACAGTACCTGATAGCACAGCGCAACGGCAGATTAAAGATCACCACTGCGGTAAAACAAATCATCGGGGGATCGAAGAGACATTAAGAGCATTGAAACGAATTTACTTTTGGAAGGCAATGGGCCATACCGTGAGGGATTTCATAGAAAACTGCAGAGTTTGTCAACGCGCGAAATATGACCGGCAGCCACCGGTGGCGGAACAGGTGGTCACTCCCACCGCGATGGAACCGCTCAGGTCATTACAGGACGATTTATATTCAAATGAGGGGCAAACCTGGTTGACGGTTATAGACGGATTCAGTAAGCTCGCTATGACGTACCCGATTTCAGCGAAGACCCCGAAGGCCGTATGGGAAGGCATCCTCCAATGGTGCGCGACTTATGGGGTGCCCGAAAACATCGTCTCTGATGGTGGACGCGAATTTCATAATCCGGTAATTCGCGAGGAGTGCAACCAGTTAGGAGTCAAATGGCGGCTTAACACTCCCCATCACGCCGGGGGGCAGTGGAGCGTTTACACAACACGCTGGGGGAAACCTCCGACTGCTGAAATTGGGAAGGGGTTTAGACGCATATGACGCTATGCCGCGCGCGATAATAGCATACAACAATACGATTCATACAACAACGGGGTTATCACCAATTGAAATTGTATTCGGACAATCGCGGAGAGATAGAGGTGACCTCATCACCATCAACAATGAGGAGCTACGGACAAAGCTCCATCAATCACGCGCCGACCGTAGATCTACTTGGCAGAAAGTTCGCGAGAAAATAGTCCGGGAAAAGATCAACAGGGTACAGAAAGCCAACACGCACACTAGGGTATACGACAAGGGTCCACTCCCGTTGGGGACGATTGTTTATAGACGGTTACGTACTGCTCGTAATAAGTCAGCGGCGCGGTATGAAGGTCCATACAAGATTATAACAGTACGAGAACACAAATTGTACACGATTAGGGATGAACAATACCCATACCGCGTTTGAACTGTCCATCTGGAAGAACTAAGAATACCTCATGCTCTGTCACCTGTCCCACCTGTGGTTGCGACGCAGGAATCTGAATAACTGGTTACAACAAGAGTTTTTTTGTGTGTGTGTGTTCTGTGTAATCTGAGTAGGTTATCTGTAACTTTCTTTTTGTGTATTTTTTGTTCTTTTTATTTTTTTTTTGTGATAGTTCCTCCTGTGCAGGAACTGGAAGGGGGGAGTTTATGTATATTTTTATGTAAATATTGTACCACTATATATATGAGCTGTAAAGAATAATAAAGTCAGTTGATATCTAGCCTGTGTCGTGTCTTCCTTCTTTTTTTTAAAGTAGTGTTTCAGTCTTATTTTATCTTATATATATATATATATATAAGATATATT
Organism: Arma custos; assembly: GCA_037127475.1. Lineage (NCBI taxonomy): Eukaryota > Metazoa > Arthropoda > Insecta > Hemiptera > Pentatomidae > Arma > Arma custos. Next base: position 164,821,016 of record CM073759.1, read on the forward strand.
GGTTTCTACTTATCTTGACTGTTATGGAAATTATATTGTGTTTTAGCTCTCGAGTTTCAGTGTTTTTTTAACCTCTTAGGCGACGTTTCGAGACTAGGTTAGTCTCTTACTCATGCCCTGACAGTGAACAAAGAGCTTTTAGTAAAAACATTAAATAGCACACTAAAATAAATATTAATCAGTTGCCTCGCAAAACAGCATAAAATGTTTGTATTGCAATTGCTATGTATCTTCACATTGTATTTCGTTGATTTAGTTGATTTTAACTCTAATTTATTCGAATCTTGGGTTTTTGTAAATAGTCTTGACACTGTGGCTGTGTTTTTGAAAGTAATTGCGGAGTCTTTGTTACTTTTTAGACCGGTGAGTGTTTTTGCTAGTCTTTCTGAAAGTGTTGGCATATAAGGTAGTGTATAGTACGTTTTAGGATTGGTTTCATTTAGGTTGTTTTGGTTAGAAAGAAGTGTTTTTGTTGTTTTTAATAAATTGCGAAGAAGACTGTGTGGATAACCATTCATTAATAAGAGGCCCACTACGTTGTTTTCGGCTGTATTTGGTGTAGTGGGGATGATAATTTTCTCGCGCGATTTATTTTTTAATTTATTTATCATTAATTAATTTATTTTTTAAGTTTTTAGCCTTATTTATTTTATATCTTTTGGGGCATTGGCTTGTGTAGTGTATGTATCGACCAGAGTGAATAGGGTTTTGCCACCATTTAGTTTCTATTTCTCCGTTTGATTTTCTGATTAAGAGAACGTCTAAAAATGGTATTTTATTATCTTTTTCAAATTCAATAGTAAACTTTAATCGAGTGGAATATTTATTAAATTCATTTAAAATTATTTCTTTTTATTGTTTTCGGTTGGTATCGCTGTTATTATATCATCCACATATTTAAATAGAAACGGGATATTAAATGGTATTTTTGGTATGACTGTATTTAACAGTTCTTCTAAATAAATATCAGCCAAGATAGGTGAAATAGGAGATCCCATAGGGCAGCCGAATTTTCGGATATAAATTTTTTCATTGAATTGAAAATATCCTCTATCTGTACATAGGGCCAGTAATTATAAAAATAGTTTTTTGGGGATTTTTGTATGCGTTTTTAATTTATTCCAATTTTTTCTATTACTGTTTTTATTTTGGAAATGCATATGTTAGTAAATAAAGACGAGGCATCTGATGAAATTAATTTATAACCTTTAGGAATTTTAATATTTGTGATTTTTTGATGAAATTCAAATGAATCTTAAGATTATATTTATTTGTAGATATGTGATTTAATAATTCAGCTAAGTATTTTGAAAGCTCATACGTCGGTGAATTTATGATTGATACTATAGGTCTGACTGGGTTTCCGTGTTTATGATTTTTTATAACTGTATATAATTTAGGGGAAGTCGGGGAATTAGTAATGAGTTTTTTGTATGTTTTTATATCAATGTAATTATTCTTCTTTAATAATCCTAGAGTTATGTTGGTATCTGTCATCAATTTATGTGTAGGATTGGAACCGACCTTTTTTTAAGTTTGGGCATCATTTAGTAATAACTGAGTTTTATTTATGTAGTCTTCTTTGTTGATCCCGACAGTTTGGTTTGTTTTGTCTGTTTTTGTAATTATTATATTAGGTTGTGTTTTTAAAAATTGTTTGGTTTTTTTGTTCAATTTTTGTATGTTAAAATCTTTCTTGTTATTATTATTAGGTTTATTATTTTTGTAATTTGTAATTATATTAACGCATTTGTCTCTCACTTCATCACGATCAGTTTCTTCTACATTATTTTGTATTATATATTCAATGTCACTAATGATAGACATTATATAATATATATATATATATATATATATATATATATATATATATATATATATATATATATATCACAGTTATTTGTTTATTTAACGTCGTTTTATACTGACATGGCTAATTGGACGATACTACAATGGGAGTCCATTTTGCGGACGACATAACTTTCCTTTTTCCTTATTATAGATTTAATATTTCTAATTCCTTTCCTTGAGGAAAGCTTCCTCTAAGTTCCATCCTTGGAACTGATTTATAGAAGATGGATTGATCCTTTTTATCACGCACCGATAAATATTGAAACTGTCCTAATTGAATTCTTAAGTAAATAAGCTTCAGTTATATTAAAAGGGATTTGTTTGGTTAATTCTTAACGAATATGATATATGATATAAAATGGTGAAAATATTGCTATTACTTTTTAAAGGAAAAAATGGTGTTTCAGAATTCTACTTTAACAATAAAGTTCAGCACGATTCACTTATAATGAAGTATTTTTAATGTTTATCTAAGACATAGAACTGAAGATGTGGAAAAAAAAACTGTACCATTACAACCCATGAAGTTTCATGAGTTCAGTGCATGGCCAAAACCGGACTGTTTACTGATTAAGGTTACCCACTCCATAGAGGCTGGATGAACCCCCAGTGCTTACCAGCACGTGGCCGTTAGGAGATTAAATATTTTATCTGCCTCAACCAGATTCGAACCCGAATGAGCAGAGCAACTCAGCACACTACACACTAAGCTACTTGCTCCCTTCCCACTAAATAGTGAAATATTAATTATGATAGAGTACACAAAGTAACACTATGAACCTGACGACTGACTTTCTTATAAAATGAAAAATAATTAACCCAGGATATTTAACTTTGAAAACACGTTTTAAACATTATTTTGCATTGTTGTTAAATTCGTTAGGAAACTAATTTAACAATGGTATTTTTTGTTTTTATTATAAAATTTCGATTTTTCAGAAATCGAAAAAATTATATCTCCCAGAACGTTCCAGATGCTTTTTAAAGATTACTTAATTATATATAATGTTAATTGATTCAAACACTCTATTTATTATGTGTTGAAAAAAAAACAAATTGAGTTTCTCTCTGTAAAAAAGGAAACATCATTTTAAAGTCATTAAAGTCAACACTATTTACACAAGAACTGAATAATCAAAACAAATCACAATAACCTCCCCGGTTCTTCTTTCACAGCCGTTACCATGGCAACCGTATCTGTCGTAATAAAATGAAAGACGTCTGGTGTACGTCTTTTACACCTCCCTTCCTCGGAGTGATCAACTCCGGAACTGGTACAAGTTTGGTTATATGGAAAAGATTTGGTTCTGATTTCTTATGCCCTACATCTTTTTTGTATATTGAATTCGATACTTTTTCTAAAATTTTGAACGGTCCAATTTTCAACTCGTCTAATTTATTCCTGTTTATCCGATTTCCGTTTTCTAAATACACCAAGTCTCCTACGTTTAATCTGCACTTTATTCTATTTTTATCAAAACGTTGCTTGTTATAATTGTGTGACTTTATGGTATTTTCTAAAGCGAGTTTTCTATCTTGCATTAATCCATGATATGATTGTTTTTGGTTTAATTCTGCTGGTAAAATGATGTTTTATAATGTTAATTGATTCAAACACTCTATTTATTATGTGTTGAAAAAAAACCAAATTGAGTTTCTCTCTGTAAAAAAGGAAACATCATTTTAATGTCATTAAAGTCAACACTATTTACACAAGAACTGAATAATCAAAACAAATCACAATAACCTCCCCGGTTGTTCTTTCACAGCCGTTACCATGGCAACCGTATCTGTCGTAATAAAATGAAAGACGTCTAGTGTACGTCTTTTACATATATATATATATATATATATATATATATATATATATATATATATATATATATATATATATATATACCGAAAAAGTCAAAGAAGATAGCCTATTTAGAAGTTTCAGCTGTGATTTCAGAACGGAATTATTTGCCTTAACATGATACAAATATAAATGGGTTTTTGAAAATATCATATTGATTATTAAACCTGTTGTTATTCTGAAATAAAATAGTTTATTTATGTTTCAATTAAGTAATTACTTACTTCATCAACGATCGTTAATTCTCCTTTATCTTCTAGAACTTTGCTGGTGTAAGTTGTGCCTAATAAAAAAAAAATCAGATTAGTTTATTACTATATTGTGTAATATGATAATAATATAATATATAATTATGTTTAAATAATAATTTAATATATAAAAAATACATATTACTGTATTTAAAGAATTAATAAATTTAATCATTCCATTTGTAAAGTGATCGTAAAATAATGGTTTATGGATTATAGATTGGTCTTAAGACGTTATTTCAAGAATAAAACATGCTTTCAATCAAGAAATTATTTTAAAAAACAACAACACGAAAAGGTGTAAGAATATTTAATAATAATAATAAAAAATTCTAAAACGAGATTTTTTTCCTCATAAATATGGGATAAAAAACTTACTCTACAATAAGTAAGATTCTTAGTACAATATGTGTCTATAATAAGTAACCTTTTTACAGTATAACTACAATAAGTAACTGTTTTAAAGCAACCTTTTTCAATTTTAGATCTTAAAATCTGCATGAAAAAGTATATTGTTATTCTAATAGTCTAGTATTCTTACTCCACTTTTGTTTTTAAAAAATAATTTCTTAATTATATGGATGCCTACTTTTAAATTAAATTTAGGGAGCGGAGTGGCTCAGTGGTAGAGCACTGAGTTGGCATAGTCTGCAGCCGAAGATGGATCATATGGGGTCTAGGACCTTCCTGGGGCTCACCCGGCGGCCTCTATAAAGTGTCATAAAAATAGGGTACCCAAAATAAGTGGGAAAATCTGGCGGTTGAGCGTGATCTAGGACAGGTCACCTTTTTACAGAACCGTTGTCCATGAAACAGTACAGTCTCTACCATGTACTGAACACTAGACCCGTTCCCTGGTTGTAGTGATACAGGATTTTGCTTTGTTTTTCTACTTTAAAATTAATTTAATGAATAAATGCATTGTGGGTTAGTGTAAAAATAATGTTTTTTTTAAATTCTAGAATGTTCACATTCTTTCAAGAATAAAACACACATGCTCTCAAGAATTTTACTCAATTTATTTTTTATTACTAAAAGATGGAGTCAGGATAATTAATTAATATTGGGGTAATGGTATATTTTTTCTTTCGGAAGTTAAGATCTAAAGCTAGACTTCTTGGCATCAGAAATATAAGACAAAAAATCTCACTACTCCACGTTATTAGGCTCTTATTTTTTAAATTATTAAATTATTGAAAGTGTATTATAATAGTGAAATAATGGCTTTAGAATTCTTGATTTGCCATACGAGCTAAAAGATTCACAGATTTTTTCGTAAAGCAACGAATATACAAAATGGAGTTAGAAGATTTAATAAATAATTAGGATAAATTTATAATTTTTCTTTTGAATGCTAAGATCTAAAGCTAGACCTTTTTGGCATCGGATATTTAAGATTAATAAAAATCTCACTTTTTGTAGAATATACTTTTTAAATTAATTTTATAATTGAATGTGTATTATAATCGTGAAATAATAATTTTTAAATTTTAGAATGCTGATGAGATATTTTTTCAAGAATGTAGCACACATATAATAAAGCAATTCACCGAATTTCAAGCAGAAAATAATCATAAACTGATGCTATGGTAATTGTGGAATGGTAATGAGACATCCATTACCGAATAAAATGTGTGTCTCATCAAGTAGTTCATTGAAATTTATTTATAAAACAACTATACAAAAAGGAATTTAGATAATTAAGACATTTTCTTTCTTTAGAATGTTAAGCTTCTTCTACTACATAAATACTTCTTTTCTTCTAATAATAGACACAAAGAAGAAAAACAAGAAGGATTAATTTGAACAATACAAAGAAAGTAAAGAAAAGAAAAGGCCTGTGTTGTCCATTGACCCCGCAAGTGATGAGGCGAAGCTAGCGAAGGAGCTTAAGAGTTCTCATCTGTCTTAGCTTCCATCTGACCTTCCCTTCATCGTCCCAGAGTTTGATTAAACTTTAAGTGTCTTCAGGACTTTGAACTAGGATAGGATACTCACAATAGGATATCATGCCAGGATAAAATAACAAGTTGCGAGAGCCTGAAAGTGCCATTCCTATATAAACTTTATAATGAAAAACTAACTTCAAAACTGTATATAGTTATAACTATGAAATTTTCATGTGCACCTGTCCAGAACAAGTTCCTTTGATACCATGAGCTATACAGTCAAATATCTTATAACCATCCTAAATTAAATAAATACAATATATCAATTAGTGAATATAAAAATGGTAATGTTTCGCTATTGTTGGGTTCAACCATGTAAATAGATAAATAAAAACTATTGAAACTTTATATAGTATTGTGTTGTAAATTATTTATACACACTACAGTCGCCTCTTTTGGAAAGTGAGGAGTATTGTAATAAACTAAAAAAAAAAAAAAAAGAAATTGTAATGCATATTAACAAATTGTGTTGTTAAGGTTTTGATCTGTGGTCGGGACAAGGTTACAAATCTTTTCCCTCACCCATTTCTGTAAACGTAGCCGGATATTAGTCATCATTTCTCGCGGGATCGTAAGAAATTAGCAAAATCTGTCCGCTAGGGCGTAGAACATTACGGGAAATAGAATTGGAAATGTTTATACTATCAGGAATGTTGCTTTTTAAGAGCGCTTATCCCCCAATAAGTCAGAGTTGATAGTACTCCCGGTGAGGAGGTCGAGGTCCAACCGGAGGGATAATGAGTTGTCAAGGTAGAAGTCTCTATTTCTCTGTACTCTGACTAGATTTGGGGTATAGCCAGATGTTATATTATATGATATTAGTTCAATTGTTGATAAAACAAACCAAGTATGACAATTTTTTTTTTCTTCTCTCTTTAGTAACATTTCGATCATAAAACAGGTGAATCTTAATTTAAATTTTAGTTATTATTTTTATAAGTCACTATTATGTAGATGGTGAATTTTGCTTTGAAATTGTAGTGGTTATTTTATCACTGTCTTTAGGATTACACTTATTGATGGTAGTAGAGTGTAATTTTATTATAATTTAGAAGAGTTTTTTTTTATGTTAGGATGTTTTGGGTTTATTTACTTACCTAATATTCCTAGGTGCCCTCGACTATTCCTTGTCCCCAACCAACCCTTTTCAGGAGTCCACAAAGTCTGAGAGAGGAGCCGCAGGTAGCAGTACGTAGTAAAAAAATATTACAGATCCGACAATAGGCTTTAAACAGAATATATAATTTATTTGCTGGAGGGGGATACAGCACAGCAACTGTCCTACCCTGGTTCCTAGTATGAATTAAATGTAATTTTAAAGCATTGATATAATATGAAGCTAAAAAGATTAAAATTAGTGACCATATTTAAGAGAGAATCGTAACCCGGAAAAAGTCAAATGGGCATAACAGTGTTCATTAAGAGACTGTTATTGTTTTTTTAGTTCTATCATGAGGCTTGGCCCGTTAAACCTTTGAAAAACATTCGTAATTTTCCCTATTTGGAATACTATAGAATAATAAATAAATGGAATAGATAAACTTACTGCATATCTCATATTTCTTATTTGAAATTTATTCCTATGTTGACTAAAATGATTTCTGGAAAAAATATTATAAAAAATATTTTATTTATGTTCTATGCCAATAGTTTTGTATTATTAGTAAGTAAAGAATCTGTTCACTATATACCAAAGATTCGTTTTGTTAGTATTTTTTTCAATTATACCAGAAGATTCATACTCCCGCTAGAAGAAAAGTTTATAAAGAACGTGTTTCAAAAACTGTAGGTTCCTTAATAACTTTAATCAATCATGTGCAAGTTTTAATCTTTATTAGAACGTTTCGTCTCTATAAGAAAAATAATACCTAGTGATAATACTATCATGATCTACAATAATACATTTAATATACCAATACTACAATAAAAAATTAAGGTGTACCATTACAATTCATGAAGAGTCTTGGGTTCAGCATCCAACACAACAGTTCTGCAGGAAGGGGATTTGTCGTAGATCATGCTCAATCATCAGATTTGTCTCCCTTTTTTGTGTTATCACTTTTTAGAGGCTAGGTGAGCCGGATTTGAACCTTAGGAACGGTAGTTAAGTGCTCTATCACAGAACCAATTCGCTTATAATATACTGTATAATATATCTTAAATAATATCATTACTAGAATTGAATAAAAACTTTTTTTTTCCTTACTCTCCTAATTTATTTATTTACAATAATAATATAATTTACACACAAATACTTGAATAAAAAAAAATATCAGAATAAAAATAAAAATGCTTCAACAAGCAAAAACAATGGGATTCGGATAATGACGTTTGATTTGTTTGTCATCTCGTTGCCATGACAACTTTTGAAGTCAGCTAATGTCATGTTCCCCCAAACATGTCAAGCTTGTAATGAAACCCGTGGAAAATATATTTTAGAGCACTATGGGATATTAATGACTGCAATTTAAAAGCTTTAAGGTCTGTTTGTTCATGTTCCGCAATGGATGGATAAATGGCATGAAAGGCCTCACCACCATTTATGCCATCTGAAAAGGAAATGAAACAATGGAGTGAATCATAAAAGCCACTGTACAGGTATGCATGTCCTTTTGTCCTACTATATGTTTGCTTTCATTAATAAATTTGTTGATACGGTAATAATATTTTCATTTTATTTTTAATTATGTTAAATCCTTCCTTCAAAATAACGATAAAATAAAAATTGGCATTTTTAAGTTAAGCCTTCAGTAGCAATTGTATTAGTTGAAACTTTTTAATTCACGAACTACATATCTGATATTCCAATCCCAACATGTTTTTAATAGTTTTTTTTAATAAATTCATATTTTGAGTTGTATAATTTTTGAACTTAAAGTTTTATGAAAATAATGACATAAGTTAAAATGAAAAAAGTTTCAAGACTTTATTATTCTAATGATTAATAAAAGAATTTCTATACCATCATTACAGCAGGAATGCTTTCCTTTATTAACACCAATTTTTTTTTTTTTTAACACAGCGAACTGTTTTAACAATAGAACAACGAACCGGTAAAAATGACCGGCTGCATTTTTTATTTTTAACATTTTCTCTTTAAGTCTTATTTAATATTTTACGATAGTGTCATGATTTTTATTAAATTTGTGTATACAATAATATTATAAATTATTTCGTTCTTACGCTTCTAATTTTCAGAGATATTTATGTGTTATACCTAAATATAACACATATTTTGAGGTCATTTTGACCAATCATGAATACATGTTGTCTATTCCCAGAATTTTTATACATCTATAATTCCGGGAAATTCTCGGGATTCAAAAATTCTACGTTTTCAATTTACTATGCGTACATTTGTGTACATGTAATATATACAATTTTAATATAGTATTCTTGCTTGCCGTGTTTAGTTGTTAGTTGCAGCCCGCATTACTCTTTATGCTATGTTAATACTACTCTTTATGTTATATAATTACAATATTTAAATTAAATACATTTTGTTCTCTCTGTAGGTTTTCCCTCAATTTAGAGAGGCTGAATGAACCCCAAGAAGGACTGAAATTCACACAGGGTCCATCTATCATCATCATCAACCTCCGTGGCGCTTTAACTCCTATAGAGTCAAAGCCTCCTGCTGCTTGGTTCGCTAGTCTTCTCTATTGGTTGCCACTGCTCACCAATTCCGGATTCCCAAGATAGGCCTGGCATCCGCCGCCACTCCATCGATCCATCGGAGCCTCTTTCACCACCACCAGCATCACTCTTCTTGTCCCATAAATCCTTTCGTCTAGGACCATTTTAGCAATCTGATCCTGGGTCATATTAATTATATGACCTACCCATCGTGCTAGCCTACTTTTATTACCCTTAAAATATCTGGGCACTTGTACAGTCTTATTAGCTCAGCGTTCGTCCTTATCCCCCATATCCCATTGGTGCAAACGGGGCCATAAATTCTCATCAATATTTTCCTCTCGAACCTTAGGAGAAGGGCTTCCTGTGAACAGGGTAATGTATTCGGGGGCATAAGTAAGAACTGGTCTTACCAAGGTCTTATACAAATGCAACTTTGTGTTTTGGGAAATAACACTGCTTCTAAAATGCTAAATAACATTTACTTAACAGTAATAAATAATAAATAATAAATAAATAAGTAATAATAAATAACGTTTACTTAACAGTAATCCGAAATAACATTTACTTGAGGACATAATTATGTGATGGATTTCTGTTTTTATGTCATTATCGCGATTACCTGCGATCCAAGATACACAAATTCTTTCACCCTTTTCAAGCCAACGGTCCATCTATGGGTTTTACAAGATTAAATCATATATCTGCCACAGCTGGATTTGAAACTGGAACCTTATGCACAACAAATCAGCACTCTACACAATGAGCTATCTCGCTCTCTTGTATATATTTTAAGAAATCGAAAATTTCTTGTACTTAAATTGAAAACTATATACAAGGTCATTGAAGTTTTCTTGTTCTACTCATTATCATTCTCTTCTCTGATGACTTGCCTGTTAGTAGTTGTCAGATAAAAACTTTTAGTGTTCCGATTTTTTTTTTTTTTTGTATCCACAAGGTGGGCCTTAACTACAGGATTACTTAAAGAAAGAATAAGGAAAGTTAGCCTAGACGAGAAAAGGAAAATGAAACCTACTGTAATCCCATGAATAATGGAGGACATATTTTTCTTATACAATTCTAACACTACCAAACTTCTTTTTCTGTACAGTTTATCAAATTTTTTTCCGGTTTTCCTATATTTATCTAAAATATAACATTATTTATTTGTAATGCTTCATTGATTTTCAAACTAAAAATGCCGATAGAATGCAGAGAGAGATGCAATTTCCATTAAAAATACATTATGTAAGCCTTTCTTCGGCATTATATGACCTTGCGTTGTCTTGATAAAACTAAATTCAGATTCATCAAGGAAGCTTCAAAATGCGCTTCAGATAAATTTGTTTTCACTCGTCTATCCAAAGCTCTTGTATTGACGAAAAAATATCGGAAAAAGAAGTTAATAAAGCATAAGATAATAATTGAAATTCGAATTATAAAAATATATATTATGAGAAGTACATATACATTTTCAAATCTCCCTATCCGCTCTGAAATATTGCTGTCCAAATTCATTGTCGTTGTTCATAATTTTCCTTCAATCTGCTTGATAATTATAACATAATTTTGGTTTGGATTTTTAGGGAAATGCTAAAATTCTTGGGAAATTGGATTTTTAAGATTCAAATACTACCTGAAAGGGTAGTTCTGATCAATGGGATAGAGAGACTAATAAATTTCAGGTGGATAAAGGAATCAGGCACAGCATCAACATTGATTGGATGCCTTTTCTATGCTGATGACATAGCCCTTTTGGCACCTTCTATTTCGGGCGAACAATCCATGAAAATGTCCGAACGTTGGAGCCATAATGAAAATCTTTTAAAATTAAAGTGAGAAGGTAATGGGCAGTACAATTATTGAGTGATAATTAATATTGTATGATAAGTATTGCCATAAGGCAAGGAAGGGTGTTTAAATAAATGAAATAGTCCTTTTGGCAGACTAGGGTGTGACGTATAACTACACTATTTTCGAATACCTTAAGACGTTATTCATCACTCAATTTTAGCGGCCACGTTACAAATGCTTTAGAATTGCTGGAAATTAAAAGTGCCTTAGAATTGTTGGAAATTACAAATGCCTTAGAATTGTTGGAAATTAGGCAAATTACACTAAAGTTAAAATTATGCATAAATAATTATGTATACCTTATATTAACGTATCCATCAATAAACTATGCAAATAATTCTTTTTTATGTGTAAACACAATTAAAACCCACTTCTAAAAAATATTGGGAGCTATACAAAAAATAGTACAAAGCGTTATGTAGATAAAAGAACAGAACATTTATTATTGTAGGTTATCAAATTCTTTTCTTTTATTTTTATTGTTTATGTATATGTAAGGAAGGTATTAAGAATGTATAGTTACAATTGTTTATTTTATTATTATTAATTTTTTTTTCTCTGTTGAAAGTTATTTTGTATAAGTTTTTTTTTCTTTCGTAGTATGTAATGATTTTTTACAGATACATTTAATGTTGTCCATAATTTGAGACTGATCTATTTCGTACAGTATATCATTTTTGTGAATTGTAGCAAACTATATAAGAAATAAATATTAAAAAAAAAAAAATAGAGGCCAGGTTTCCCATCCATGAAGAAAAATTAAATGGATTATAGTTTTACAAATTTCGGGAGAAATGGTGAGTAATGTAATGAAGACACCGAAATACTAGAAGATAATTAACAGTTTAAAAAATTGAAAACACCCTTTAACAGGGAAGTAAACTAAAAAGTATAAAATAATTTTCAATAAATTGAAATAAGAATAGATTGACGAACAAAACAAAACAAATTATCCTAAAAAGCGAGGGGAGCTTGATGTTAACTGTTGTAAATATTTTAATGACTGATATTGGTAAAAGTAGAGTCATAATGAAAATACCTTAAAAAGTAGACCATATCTTCTTACAATGAAATGATCTTGTCCTTCATCAAAATATTCTTATTTTAAACTTATTGAAAATTATTTTCTACTTTTTATTTTTATTTCCATTGCTTAAAGTGTGTTTTTTTAGTATTTTAAATTATTATTTATTTTCTATCTATTATAGACTCTAAGTTATTCTCTATATGATTGAAATTCGTTTTTATCAACAGCACTAAAATTTTAAATAAAATTAAATCATAACACATTTAGAATAAGCCAAACCACTCCATTCAAAAGCTAATTAATCAAATGTTTTTTTTCATAACAAAAGATTTTTTACAAACCCACAAAATGATGTGCATAAAAATAATTATAGTTTTTCAAAAATTATAAAAAAAAAACATGTATATTTTCTAGACCTACTGTAACAATTCGATAACTTTATTGTTTTAGTGGTACAGTACTAGAAACTAATTAAATTTCTAGCCTGGTATGTTGTACCAAGAAGGAATTAGGGGATCACTGTGAAGTTGGATGATGGAAGCTCTAGGCCTTCGTAGCTAACCACATCACGTAGTCTCTTTCAATTTCAGGGAACTCTCACACTTTTGCCTCAGGAACATTGTGTCATTTCTCGATTCCTCAATCCAACAGGAAGCAATCAGCGTAAAAATACTAGACGTTAAATAACTTTTCTTATAGAATGCTGATGACGTAGAGACTTCTGAAGTCTAGAGGAGAAAATAATTTGATTGCTGGCATTTGGTTTAAAGTTTTCAATAGCTTCAATCATAGTGGGAAGGACTGATTAACTAACTTATAGGTTATCAATTTATTCAAGTCAGAATGTAAAAATGAGCTCACATAGGCCGGATTCGAACTAGTACTGCTTCACTCTGACACTGATAGACAAACCATTTGCCATAATACCACGGCCAATTTGACAAACAGACAATATAACAGAATTCTAGATAATTCCTTCTTCAATGAACGTTTTCTCCAAATTTAAATTAATTTTTAACAAGGAACGTAATATTTATTCTCTAAGTTAACATTCTTGTAAAATTCATCAACTTACCCTGGAAGCTTTTCGTTTTGTCAATAGGCCTGGAAGCTAAGATCATGGAATGCCATAAAATCCAAGTTATTATTTTGTTTTCCTAACTCTTTATTTAAGTGTCTCTCAAGAAACACAAGTTTAAAACTACGATTATGAATGCCTATGTGAAATAATTATTTAAAAAAATAATCAATTATTAAACTATTGGCAATTTTTTGACAGTTCTAACAACCAATCAAATTTTGTCATTTTGTGTCATATGAAACAATTTCACCCAATCATGTTAACATTACGCTGATAATTGCAATAAGTGAATTATCAATCACTATGACAACACGCGTTGGGTTTGACAACTTCATTCCAAATATAATTCAAAATGTCGCTTTTTGGCAATGCGGATGTTCAAACTATAAATGCGCTCGATTAAGAAAACCACAACCAGATCATAAATATTATGCGTGGTAATAGATCTATAATCGAGAACAGCAATGAATCTAATGCTAAGTTAAATTTTAATAATTGTACTTTCACTATCTGTACTTTTAATAAATGTTTCATTGTGTTGAGTTATACATTTTTTTGTAAATAGATTTTCCGCCGAATACCCCTCGGACATTGGCAAATGCCTCATAATTTTATGACAAATTTCTCAAGCTTTGCTTTCGGCCTCGGGCAGTTACCAAGGAACGAGCTTACGATTGTAATAAAATTATCTCGTATATTATCAATGTCTTAGGGATATTACTACTGAAAATAAATGGTCGTACTCTAATTAAAAGTTATCTAAGCTTAAGTATTGTTATTTTATCAACCTTGTAATAACATAGTTTTAATGTAAATTCGTACATTTATGTTTGATTTCTTAAATAAATATTTTTATTATTATTATTATTTGTGATCATCTATTATTTCTCGCATTTGCGGGTTCAAAACAGAGATAGGGGACACTTCCAACCATCCGCAGTTATTAATTTTTGTTTTGTATTTTCCTTTTCAAATGTTTAGAAATTTTCTAACGATCCTTGCCGAGTCTAGGAGAACTGCCTGTTGAGCCTCTCATAAAACGACAATCGGGAGTCTCAGAATCGCATTGCCATCCACTGTGGATTTGGGGACCAACCCATTTGTGGAAATAATAATAGATGTTACCACCACGTTTTTCATACGGTATAGTTCTTGTATCTCAGCCGCTATTCCCTGATATTTCCGAAATTTCACTCTTACTGTTGAATCAATATTATTGTCGTTAGGGATTGCCATATCAATAATATTTGCTTATCACGCGACTTAATAAGGAGGAAGTCTGATCTATTATGACGTACAGCGTGGTCTGTTAAAATGGATTCATCCCAATAGAAATTAAGGGGACCTTTTTGGAGAAGTCTATTGGGGTGGTACTTATCATCTAGAACAGCGGTTCCCAAACTGGGGGGCGTGAGGACATGTCAGGGGGCGCGAGACAAATTGAACATTAAATGTAATTTAATTAGTCTTTCAAAAATTCTAAATTAACCATGATGTTTAGAAAATTTACCACTTTGATATAATAGACAAACCTTCATTTTGGTTAAAATATTTCAAAGTGTATCCTAGTGTATCACGGGAAGCTCTTCGTTTATATTTGCCTTTTTCAAGCACCTATTTGTGCGAAAAAGCATTTTCAACACTTGTAGCAATTAAAACAAAGTATCGGAATAAATTTGATGTTGATAGTGACTTGCGTTGTGCACTTACTAAAGCTCAGTCACAAATAGGCATATTAGTGAGAAAAATGCAAGCCCACCCATCTTGCATTTTCTCTTATTAATAATCTTTGTATTTTATGAAACATTTTTTCTTATTAATAATTTTTGTCTTATTATTTTTCTCTTATTAATATTTTTTTTATTTTATGAAAACTGATATTGTTATACCTTATGGCAGTATAAATAAATGTTTTGTTTTCAATGTAATACGTATTTGTTTTGGTTTTGTTCCTAGGCCCCACAATTTATTGTTAAGGGGGCGTGAGAAGCTTTCATTTCAACAAAAGGGGGGCATGGTACAAAAAAGTTAGAGAACCCCTGGTCTAGAAAGTTCTATTTTACCGCTAGGGCTTGATGCGTAATTTTGACCATATTGTTGTGCCTCTGGAGATACTCGGTAGCAGCCAACACTCCAGCGATATATTGGATTGATTCCAACGTTGTTGAGCATATTCATTATTCTGAAGTGAATCTTGGGCCCTAAAGCATTGTGATCAGAACCGACTCCAAAGCATGGAAATGCGGTACCTGAGGAAAATAGAGGGGAAGACCAAGAGGGACCGGATACAAAACAACACGATACTGACTGCACTCAAAATTGAACCCCTTAATCGAGAAAGGACAGCTGCGATGGTTCGGACATGTAATGAGGATGGATGACTGCCGAACTGCGAAGAATGCTATGGAGGTTAAACTAACAAACAAAGACCCAGGGGATGGCCGAGAGTGACCTGGAAGTGTAACCTCCAAAATATCCTTAATGAAAAAGGGGTTGGATGGGCGACAGCCAGGAGAGCAGCCATTGACAGAGATAGGTGGCGCTCCTTATGCAAAATCTCTACACCACAAGGTAGATGAGATGTGTGAATAAGAAAGAAAGATCCCCGACTAGGAAAATAACGTTTATATCCTGCAACACCATATAACCTGAGCCCACGGAATGTTGGAATGTGGAAAACGTTCATTGAAGAAGGAATTATCTAGAATTCTGTTATATTCCTTTCCTATTAAAAATGCTTATTCAATTTTTGTCCAGAAGCCTTCCACTACACGCTACATTTACTACATCTTAACATATACCCATGTTTTGAAACGCAACGATACATACTTCAATAATTGCGTCATAAATTCATACATACAGACCATCTACTAATTAGTAAAGTACAAAGTAGTACTATCCACTGCTAATTTATTATAACGAGAAATCCCTAGAGAAACAGCAGTATTAGAAATGTTTTAGAAAATCAAGCAAACAAATTTTAAACTTTAATAAGTTTTCTCGGAATGGGCCTTAAACACAATGTCGGAACAAATTGGTATAATTTATAAAGTGCAAACTTTCTACCTACAGTTATTAATGAGAAAGTTGAGAAAGTTTCTTGCAATAATTAAATAATAGTTTGAAATTTTCCTGTAACTGTTAAAGTTTCCTTCAACTTTAATCCTTGCAGCAAATGCAATAATAAAATAATTTATAATTTATTTTTATTAATAGTTATTTGGATGGTAATTATTTTTAAATATTTTTGTTTTGAAGAGAAAAGATTTCTCCTGGCCGGGATTCGAACCCTGGTCGTCTGCATCCCGGTGCAGTGCTCTAAACCACTGAGCTACCAAGTGTTGTATCCAAGTCAGACAAATCCGTTCTCTTCACCGAACCTATATCCCCGTGTTTTCGAAATTTTTGCGATGTATACACAGGGAAGAATGTTCATTGATGCATACGACCCGGATTCGAATGCATATGACGCCGGCCAGGACAAATCTTTTCTCTTCCAAACAAAAATATTTAAAATAATTTATGTTTGAATAAAAAAAATGTAATCTGAAATATTTCGTTTCTGGATTAATTTTGATTTTTAGTTAATTGCTACGATGGACAGAAATAAGAAGTGGTTTCTCAGGAATAGATTTATCTATGTTACCTTCTAGGTGGCATTCAGACATTATACTTTATAAGAACAAGTTCCTATAACGAATCTATAACGAAGATATAATTCTAACTACGACACTAAACGTATAATTATATAGAATATTTTTTAGAGATGTAATATTTTATCGTAGTTCCTAGATTGAGAAACTACTTTATATTTATTTATCTTGAATGATAATAGAATAAAAGAAATATTCTTTTTCAGCATAAGTTTATTCTTGCTAATTTTTAGACAGTTACAAATAGTAACCGCAACTAATATTAACCGTTCTAAAGTAATAATAAAATTGAATTTATCTTACTCAGAGAAGCCATGTAGGGCTGAATGTTGCGTATCTGATACGAAGGTATGATACGGCTCGAAAAGGGAAACTTAGAATGTTCAGACATAAAGAGCCCGTTCCTCAGTTCACACCCTCCTCACCTTACACAACACGGTTCCTCACTGCAAGGCTAAACTTTATATGAGTTTGTCGAGAGTTGTACTACCAACTCCCAGCTATTTCGGGCTTACAAATCGGTACAAAGATGTTATCTCAGCAGCAGGCTATGTCGAGGTAGTAATAAAACGAACGTAACTCACTAGGCAGACTTTTAACTTGGATCGTTAATTTTAAGTTTCAGGTGAATTGGAGAAAATACATACCAGTTATATTTTATAACTGATACATGTTACCGAAGCAGTTATAACAATATACCTGCTAACTAAGTAGATAATTATATAATCATTGTTTATAATTATTTAATTATATTGCACTAGTATTAATAAAGTGACGTAACAACAAACAAAATGACAACTCAAAAATCAGTGTTTTTTCGGTGGTGAGTTGTGAAAAAAAAAACAATCTGTACCACTACAATCCGTGAAGGGTCTGGGTTTCAGTACATGGTAGAAACTATACTGTTTCTTGAACAACGGTTGAGCAGGAAGGTGATTTGTCCTAGATCACGCTCAACCACCAGTTATTTCATTATATTTTGAATATACACTTTACAGAAGCTGGTTGAGCCCCAAGAGGTTCCTAGATCCCATAGGATCCTTCTCTTAATAATTAAATGAATCTGATGTAAGAATTTAGTTATTTAACAGAGTATCAAAATTGAGGCTTTGACCTGGAAAACGTGTTGAGTCATGAAAATTTAATTTTACAGAAGAAGCAAAAAACTGTTTTGACAATTAAACATAAATGTATTAAACAACTAATTAACCCATAATTAAAAAAACAAATAATTAAACAATAGGAAAATAGTAACTACCTCCGTTCATAAAAACTAGCAACCCCCAGTGTGGACTTATTCATCTTATTTCTCTCTTACTGCCATGATTAGATACAATTTCAATCTGTACCACTACAACCCATGATAAAAGGTAGGAACTGTACTAATTCTTGGATAACTTGTAGATATTCTTGGTGGATGGTGGTGATTTGTCCTAAATCACGCTCAACCGCCAGATTTTCCTCCTATTTCGTCTTCTTTAACCTCATTTTAATCCAAACTTTTCCTACATCTTCAGAATTACCAAAAAGAGGATCTACAATCAATAAATAATTTATAGATATGTTTAACTTTATTTTTATTAACTTCATGCTTTCAGTAATTTAAAAATCTAATTGGTTTAATGATTTAGATTAATAGATTGAATTTTTTAACTTTTCCTAGTTACATAATTGTAGTTGATTATTCTTATTATTTTATTTCCGCGGCGGGTGATTTGCATTTTTATATCCAAAATGGAATCTATGTTATTGGCTATCTTGAAAAAGATGGAAGACAATAAACTATTCATAGAAGAAATAGATACAAGTATAAAGAAAATGATAGAGGATATGGCTAATAAACCGAACAGGGTCGAAACAAAAAAAAGGAAGAAATAAACCAATATGAAGTAGCAAATAATATAGAAAATGTAAGTCTGAGGGACGAAATAAATCAGAGAGGAAAACTGGAAAACCAGAAAGAAAACGCTAACCAGATTGCTCAAGAAAATAAAGAAAATTCTTCGAGAATAGAATTACCGAAAGATGAGGAAAATTGATCTTTCGAGGGATATATTAATGATTTTGACGATGTTAGTGACAGCAAGATTAATTTAAAGAAGAGTAAACTTAATGAGGCTGAAGTGCCTCCGTCTAACAGACCAACAAGTCAAAACACAAGCAAGCCATAATAATGATATATTGACAAGAAAAGAAGTAATGCCTGTAGATGGCAAATGTGTAACAAAAAACGCTTCAGTTGAGGATAATCTCAAAGAGGACAGTCCTAATTTTAGAAATGATCGTGAAGTTCTCACAGTTATGACTTCTTATGACAATGATGACTTGTTAAATAATAGTTTGGTTTCGACAAGTAAAATAGAAATACCAGATGGCCAATGTGAATTAGGAGCACTTCGGTGGAAGAACACCTCAAAGAGGATAGTCCTACTTCTATAAGCGATAGTGAAGTACTCACAGATAATAACAATAATGATTTTGTAAACAATGGTTTGATTTTCAAAAGGAAATTGGAAATGCAAGATAGTGAGTGTGAAATAGAAGACACTTCGGTGAAAGAAGATCTCAAAGAGGACAGTCCTAAATCTAGAAGTAATCTTGAAATGATCGTAGATATAAATTTTGATGATAACATTACATTTAAACAATCTTTTAAGTATTTTTTGCCTCTTCATGATAAAAATAATATATGTATCACCATTAAAATTAATATTGCTATTAATTTTAAATATTAATACAAATATTCTTTACTACTACGTTATAAAATGTCTACAAGAAGAATACTGTACACCCCGGGACAGTCAACAAACCTCCATTACCTCTCTTCTTCATAGATTTAGAACCAGCACCAGGAGTAGAAAAAATCTATGATGTTAATAGACTTTACTATACCCAGGTTCAAATCGAAAAACCTTACCCAAAAAAAGACATTGTGCAATGTCATAACTGCCAAGCATACGGGCACACTAGGCACTACTGCCATCATACTCCAAGGTGTGTCAAATGCGGAGAACCGCATAAAACTGAAGAATGTGTCAAGCCGAGAGAAACACCAGCTGTCTGCGCACTACGTCTTCAAGACCATCCAGCCAATTATAAAGGTTGCCAAACCTACAAAAATATAAAATCTCATGTTCTGGCAGCACGTCGGCCCAGCGAAGAAGTGAGGACCTCAAGAAGACAGCCTTCTAAAATTGTAGATGGAGCTGTCTCCAACGCCGAAATGTCAGGTGGTCAACAAACAAATAATCTCGGGGTCACGCTACAACCCGAACCCCCAAAACACCTCTCTAAACCACAAATCAATCCTTTACAACCACAAAACCAGCCCCAACAACCAATATATTCCATGAATCAAAATCCAAATATCCCGCACCAAATCCCTCATATCCCCCCTCCTTCAAATGCTACTGATCTCACAACACTACTCACATCATTCCTCTCCGAGTCCAAATCTATGGTCACACCACTAATATCTCTCCTAACAAATCTTGTTTCCCATCTCTTTCCTGTCCAACAAAATCCTTAAATGACATCTAGCTTATCCATTCTCCTTTGGAATGCGAATGGTATTCGAAACCACACTGACGAACTGACGAACTGACGAACATCTTTACTGTATGATCAAAAAATTGATGTAGCCTTAATTACAGAAACTCGACTGACCAATAAACAGAAGCTCAACATAAAACAGTACCAAAACTACCGGACCGACCATCCTGATGGAAAAGCTCACGGTGGTACTACTGTCATAGTCCATCAATCCCTCTCCCGTCACTCATTTCCACTCTCGTCAAACGATCTCCTTCAGGCCACAGCTGTTATAATCAAAACCTTTTCCTTTCCCATCACATTAGCATCGGTGTGCTGCCCTCCTAATAAATCCATTTCCCATTCCGAATTCAGCTCTCTCCTGAACTCCTTAGGGATTCATTTCCTTTTAGGTGCAGACTTTAATGCGAAACATCAACTACTAACTACTAACACCCCAGGTCGCATCCTCCTCTCTGCACTCAACTCCCATAATTCCAGTTTTATTTCTCCAGGCACTCCTACATATTGGCCCACTGACCCAAACCGAAATCCTGATCTCCTTGACTTCTTCATCCATGCTGGCTTAGGTCCCTTAAACTATTCCATAGAACGCCTTGATGAACTGTCCTCAGATCACAGTCCTTTGATCCTTACCCTTTCTATAGTCCCAATATCCAAACTTCCTCCGTCATCATTTATTAGGGGACCAGTTGACTGGAACCTATTTCACCAGCTTGTATCCGACACCATTGACCTCAAGAGTTTCCCTAAAAACACCTCAGGAGTTAGATGATGCCGTCAATTCCTTTACCAATATGATCCAGCAAGCTGTTTGGACTGCATCTTCACCCCGTCCTTCCTTCAAAGTCCGCAAGAAAAATCCATTACCGCAAGATCTTAGGGATCTTATCCTTACCAAACGCCGTTGCCGATCCCTTTGGCAAAGAATCAGGCATCCTCACGATCGGAGAATGTATAACCACTTCACAAAATTAGTCAAAAAGAACCTGTCAACCTATAGATCCGAATCCTACAAATCCTACTTTTCCACACTATCTGCTTCAGATAATTCCCTTTGGAATGCCACCAAAAAAATACTCAAATACCACTCTATTTCCCATCCTCTCCGACGTGAAGACGGTTCTTGGGCTGCATCAGATAAGGACAAAGCAGAGGAATTTGCCAAACACCTTTCAAATACCTTTATCCCACATCCTGAAATCCACCCTAACCACGTTTCCAATATTAATGAATTCCTTTCTTCACCCATTCCTCTATCCTTACCTCCTAAAGCTGTAAATCCCTCTGAGGTCAAATTTCTCTTACAAAAGTTAAAAGTCCGCAAATCTCCTGGACATGACCTTCTTACCATCCAGATCCTTCAACGTCTTCCTCAAAAAGCGATCATTTTCCTTACCTATCTATACAACTGTATCCTTCGTACAACTCACTTCCCTTTGCTGTGGAAACACTCCGTCATCATCCTATTCCCTAAACCTGGCAAACCACCCAATGTCACTTCATCATACCGACCCATCAGCCTGCTTCCTATTCTTTCCAAAATGTTTGAAAAAATCCTCCTGAAACGAATCCTACCCATCATCGAATCCAAGAATATTCCTTCACATCAGTTTGGATTCCGTCCCAGGCACTCGACGGTCCAGCAGGGACTCCGAGTTATCGATCACATATCCTCTGCTCTTGAAAGCAAACAATACTGCACAGGCGCATTTCTGGACGTAGCACAAGCTTTCGACCGGGTATGGCATGCCGGTTTGCTGTTCAACCTCAAAACCCAGTTACCTCAATCCTTATTCCTAGTTCTTCGATCCTACCTCTCTGATCGCTACTTCCAAGTACGCTGTGGTAATGAATACTCCAATCTTTACCCAATTCAAGCTGGAGTTCCCTAAGGCAGCGTCTTGGGTCCTATCCTATACATATTGTACACCGCTGATATCCCAACTACTCCTGAAACCTTCCTTGCAACGTTCGCAGACGACACAGCTATCCTATCATCTCATCCAGATCCCGAAATGGCTTCCTCGAACCTACAAAGCCACCTTTCACTCATTGAAATTTGGTGTAACCAATGGCGGATCAATGTCAACGAGGAAAAATGCAAACACGTGACTTTTACCCTTCGCCGGGGAACATTTCCTTCTGTCCAATTCAATGAAACTATCCTACCTATTTCCGACGCAGTACGATACCTTGGCTTCCTCCTAGATAAAAGACTTATATGGAATCCTCATACCAGATTCAAAAGACAAGAACTTAACAGACGATTTAGCCAACTATACAGATTACTATGTAGGACCTCCGATCTTTCAATAGACAATAAATTACTATTATACAAGACCATCATCAAACCTATTTGGACCTATGGTCTGGAACTGTGGGGGACCGCAAAACAATCGAATATCAGACGCATTCAATCCTTTCAATCCAAAATCCTGAGAACTATTGTCAATGCTCCTTCTTATGATTCCAACAAAACCCTCCATAATGATCTCAACATTCCTTTCGTCCTCGACCTCATCCCTTCTAAATTTTCAAACTTTCACCAAAACCTTGCCTGTCATCCCAACCCCCTGGCTCAGTCATTATCCAGTTCCACACATCCATATAACCCACCCCGCCGTCTAAACCGGCAATGGCCCCGAGACCTGTTGTAATAAAGTTATTTGGAGTACTGGCACTGGCCAGATTCTCCACTCACGACCTGTGTGTGGGGAGCGCCCTTAACCAGCTTCCATTGGCGTTTAATGCCAGTGACGCGGCTAGGAAAGGGGCTTCCCGGACTCCTGCTTTGCCCTCATTCCTGGGGAAGAAGCTCAGTTCGGAGACCCCAGGCAAATTGTTAATAGGATTATTTTTTTTGCAAATTGTTAATAAAATGTGTACATTTTATTTTATTTTTATTATTAGTATTATTATTTTTTTTTTTTTGCTTTATTTTATTATAATTTCCGCATTAATTTCTTTCTGTTACCGCATGTATATATTTTTCCGCATGTATATATTTATTTATTTTATTTTGTTTATATTATTGTTTTGTTATGGAATGGCTGTAAGCTACAAAGCACTATTACTTATTGCCCACAAGTGGCAGATTGTAATATTTCAATAAAGTGTTAATATATATAAAAAAAAAAACAAAAAAAACTACGTTATAAAACATCTTAGGGCCACTTGTCGAGCTGTGGACACGTGCATAGTATGTACTGGGCCCCTATTTTCTTATAATTATTGATTTTATAATTAAAACTTATGACCTTCATTATTATTATAGCAGACATTTTTTGTTCCAATCATAGTGGAATATATAATTGTCCTTATAGCACGATAATTATTGGCTAATCTGACATTTGCGTGTTTTCATTAACAGCATTCACCAGGCAGCGGTTAAAAAGGTCCGATATAATTCATTTATCAAAACATTCTTAAACACCTACCCCTTATTTTGAATTTTTACTTCCTTATGCGCGGTAAATTAAGTATTGTGAGTTACCTGTAATGTAGTGGTAAGCATAGCAACCTACTAAGCCCAAGAGCGCTAACTAAACAAAGTGGATTCGCATTCCGGCAGGTGGCTTTTGGATTCTAAAAGGTAGTAAAAACACTTAGCTGTCCTTAGGATGAAGTCTTAAATGGAGGTATTAAAGGAAATATCTATTTTCACCAACCCTGAATCCATTTTACAAGTTTCACCATGACTTCAATTTGAACTTCAGTATCTTGCACAAATTTATTGATTAGCCATAGAGTTTTATACTTCGGATTGACCAAAGTAACACTTCTTCAAAACATTTCTCTTGTTCACAACATTGTTTGCTCGAGTGATACTTAGTCCTACTCGAATGTCGTAGTAGATAAAAAAAGTAATAATTATAAAATTATTTAAATATTAAACAAAAATTCTCAAAGGTCTAACAGAACTGTTTGACAATCAAAGATACAAAAATTTACCACCAGGAAGTGTAACTTTACAACAAATTTACAGTTTATTTGTATTATATATATTTTCTTTAGTGATTTTATGTCAAACGATGTTCTTAGGAAATTAAATTTTGCGTGTATTATGATATTAATACTACTATTAATAATAGTGTATATTATAATAATCTGTATTTTTTTGAATTTCGTAAAGATTACTTCGAATCATGTAACAACATAACGGAATTTTTTTCCGAAAATACCTTCATGCGTTCACTGGCACGTTGTCTTTGATCCTTCGTCCAACCTTTTCTGGCCTTTCTCATCCTAAAAATTTTCCAGATTTTTTACTCTGCCCCCAAATTATCCCATATTAAATGTAAGACGTTGTAGTGTTCAACATTCCCGAATCTTTCCTTACTTCTGTAGTCTACATTGTTGTGGTCTTCTTCCGTCACAGTCAAACGTTTGCTTGTTCATTCCGTACAGAAGTCCGAGGGATGTCAGCATGGTATCCGAGATGCCTTCCACTTTGTGATAGATTTCTCTGTTAGTTTGCAGGTTCCATTCGTGCTAAATCTGAACTGTGCCCACTAATTCTCTTAGAATTATTCTTTCAGTGCATTCTAGTTTTTTTTTAGAATAGTTCATGGAAAGGCCATACCTGGAAAAGAGGCATTCAGATTATAGGACAGTGTTAACATATCTTATTTTGCCATCCCAGTTGATATTATATCTACAAGAAGTGAATCCATTCCACTGTAGAGTCTCTCTAGAGGACCTGAATTTGTTGACTTTTTCAATCCTAATTGTAAGATGGATTATTAAAAAAGCTCGTATTCCATATCAAGACATATTGGTGTGATGTAAAGATGTGGTGTTTGGCTGTAGATCCTTAAGTCATTGAGTGATAACGAACAATATGTCAATAATATTTTAGAATTTAAATTTAATGTATGTGTATCCAGTATATGTATATGACCAGTGTATGTATCCAGTATATATGTGTTTGATATTTCAGTTATTTATTAATGACAGAAACATGCACATATAAGTAGAAAGATAAATACTTATATTTATCAAGTAGAAATTATATATATATATATATATATATATATATATATATATATATATATATATATATATATATATATATATATAAGTAGAAATATATCCGAATTGGAACAATATTTTTACTATTTACTAATGTTACAAGTATGTATATACGTAATTATGTATGTAAGTATGTGTGTGTGTATATGTGTATGGGTGTGTGTGTGTGTGTGTGTGTGTGCGTGTGTGTGTGTGTGTGTGTGTGTTTGTTTGTGTGTGTATAAAGTAATTAATGTGTATATTGTTTAGCGCTGAGGGTAATGATAACCATTAGTAATTTTTTCTCCTTAAAATAAAAACAAGAACAATAAACGCCAATAAATAATATATAATCGCTATGATTCCTTAGATCTCTATACATTATTTGATTCAATTGTATAAAAACATTCTTAAAAGAGTGAGATGCTCATTAAAATCTAAAAGTATTTAATAATTATTAACTAATTTAGTAATTGTTAAATGAAATCTGCTGCTCTTAATCCTTATTCAATAAGAAATACATAAATAGTAAATTAAAAATTCATTAAATCACAATCAGTATAACAGACGTTATAAAAGTTCTATCCATATTCTGTGAAACAAAAGTTTCGTTGTAAATTAAAAGGTGGAGACAGAGAAGGAAATGCACTTTTCGAACAAGAACACCTTTAGCGAGAAATCTACTTAGAACTTCGCGTGTGTTGAAGTTCTATCCCGTCACAACTTCTGTCTCGTGAACTTGGTATTTAAACCTATAATTACCTTTGTATGTAGGTCACACGCAGCTAGAAAAGTAGACTTTATCAAATCAAACATGTCTTTTTAGCCTGAAACGAGTTCTAAATTAATATGCAAATACAGTTATTTTTATTGAATGATAATAATTGACCTTGATAATATATGTGGAAGAAAATGGTCCGGGTAGAGGTCAATGAATTTCTCTTAGAATTGGAGAAATGTTTATTAAGTATTAATGAAAAATATAAAAAATACAGTATGTAATAAATAAAGTAAGTAATAAATCAAGTAATAAAAATACACAGGCATAGGCAATAAAATAAATAGGCATAATAACAATAAATAAATAAAAATGAAAATGTTAAAAAGAAACAATGATGATAAATAATAGAAGTGAGTTACAGTTAACTGCCATTGGGGACGATGATGTACACAAGAAGTTTATGAAATATTATAAAGGATAGTACTATTTTAAAAAATAGTACACTATTACAATACAAAAAGTACAATATTTTGGAAAAATTTGTTTACTATTTTTAATTCTCAATTGTCTGTATTTTGCGTATAGCCCTGAAGAAGACCTGCGAAGTAGGTCGAAACGTTGGCTGCTTAATAAACATTTCTCCAATTCTAACAGAAATTCATTGACGTCCACCCGGACCATTTTCTTACACACATAGCTATTTTTATTTATAAAATTAATGCATGCACATTTTTATAAAGAAGAAACTAAAAAAGTTAATAATGCTTCTAAGTACAATGCTAATTGTGTTGCACGTAGCCATTTAACTGTCAAAACGTTTTTATATTCAGTTGCTAAAACGACTTAATTACAAATTTATTTGGATATATAAAAAACAATTCATTTTGTCAAAGTACAAATGCAATATACCAAAGTAATAATCATACAAAATTATAAATTCCTGTGATTATCAATTCCAATTTTAATTATTTTGACTTTAATAATCATTATAAATTTTTATATTAATTCAAAAATTCAAATCATCTATTTGATTTAGAAAAGTTGTTCTACAATTGGAAAAACAGAATAAAAGCTTCAAAATCGTGCCCTGAAAGCTTCTCCCTACGATTCGTGTCCAGCAGTCAAAATTGACAACGACGAAGTACCTTCCAAAAACTATTTAGGTTATCTCGGACTATTCTTGACCATAAGACTTACATGGAACGTACATGCAAAATTAAAAAGATAAGAACTGACAAGACACTGCAAACAACTATCACATCTTCACTTGACTTACGACACAAACGACTTATCTATAACAATATATTATATTAATTACTACATTATATTGTAGTATCATCATAGGTCCTTTGGCCATATGTTTTGTTTTGTTTTCTTATTTCTTATAAAACCTTCCTTTATAATACACATTGTTTATGGAGTGTTCCATGGTTTGTAACAACAAATGAATACACTGAGTTATGAATGTTTGTGTGTGTTTCAATTTATGCTTAAAATAATTTATAATTGACGTATACTATATATTGGCCACGAAGATGGGGGCCATATGGGACAAAACATATGACCAAAGGACGTTTGACGATACTACAATACTAAAACCTTTTTATCCAAACAAGTCCACATACACAAGATACAAACAACACAGTCCAAATTTCTCAGAAAAATTGTTAATGCTCCTTGTCATATTTCGAACACCACTATTCGCAGCGACATGACCATTCCCACTATAAAATTATATATTCAGAAAAAATACATAACATTCCACTCGTCCTTCTCGTCTACCACTCCATGCTACCGGGCTTGATGGGAAAATATTATAAAGAAAATGGCCAAGAGTCCTACTCACCTATTGATGTTTCCTTTGCCAAAACATGATGTTCCTGTAGAAAAGAAAAGAGAAGAACTTGGACCAAATTTTCTGGACGCGAAATTGAGCAGGTGAAAATGAAAATTAAAGGAAAATAAATATAACTTTATTGATATATATTAAAAAAAAACATTGCAAAGCAATGCCAATATAAAATTTTAATGTAATGAGCTAGATTGTGGGAGAGTTGCCGTAGGCCAGTTAATGTAATATCATAAAACTTCTCCTTCGAAGGTGCTACAACTCGTGTAGAGTCAAGGTCTCCAGCAGAATGTTCTGTTTTGTCATTTCTACATCCAAAAATCTTTTCCTCTAGGAGTCTTATGGGCACTTACCACTTGCTCGTGCAATATCATAAAATAATTATAAAATAATAAAATATTATGAAATAATATCATTAAAAAGATTTGATAATTTCTGATGATGTTCATTCTTGTTCAGTTGTAAAATTTTCAACTAAAGGCTGAATATCATATTAATATTAAGAGGTTTCGAATGTTATTAGATCAGGTTTGACTGTGAAACATTTTACCGATTTTTCAAATTTTTCAACCAATTAAAAAGCCCTTTTAATGGTTTATCATCACGTATATTCCGCTTAGAAGAATAGAATAGAAAAGTAACTTTATTCTGGGACTTCAGAATGACCAATATGAATAGAAATGGAAACACAATATCCAGAAACATGTTTTCTGAACAGGCCAGAAGACTACATATTACAAACCATAGAGTTTTTATAAAGTTAAAAAATAAATAAAAAGAACGACGCATTACAAAACATTAACTAATTTAAGAGAATTAAACAATTTATGTATTTTCTTAAATATGTATTGCAGTATTTTCTTTATTCTGTTATGACTAAATTCAGACAAAGTGATTAGATTGAAAAGAATGTTGCGACGAGTGTGATATCGTCATTATATTGAAGTATAGGTTGAACGATAAAATATACTAAAAACTATCCTAGATCAACAACAGTTATTATTACTGTTCTACTAAACAGTTATTAAAAATCGGAAATAGTAGGATCAGTTTTAAGATCAAATTCTCTCATTCGATGAATGAATGATTGACTCTTGAATTTATGATTACGTATGTATATATATATATATATATATATATATATATATATATATATAAATATTAGTGTGTGGGATATAAACCAAGTATATATGTATTGTATCATCTATTTGAACATTTTAAAGAAGGAGAAATAAGTGTAAATCACTGATAGTGTTATATATGTAACTGTTAATTGTTTCTCTAATATAATTTTTGCTAACTTATTTTTTTTCTTTCTCTTCTTCTAATCTGTTTTTTAAAATATTGTTATTAGAGGTAATTTGTATTTTTTTGCATTGTTATTATTTTTTTTGTTTTGTTTTTTAATCTTTCTCACTTAATAAATCATTTGTGATAGTTAATTAATTGTAATTATTTTTATACTCTGAGGCATAATAGCTTAAAATACCTGTATTGTTATTCTTAAGGGACTTGTCCCAGAATAAATAAAGACATTATTATTATTATTAAGTTCTAAAAAGTATTTATTTTCTGAGAAATTTCCTGATATGATTTTTAACAGATTGTAAAATACTCCCATTATTTATACTATAAATCAAATTAATATTTTAAAACAGGTGAAATACATTTTAATAAGTAACAAAACAACTACTTCGCTTAGTTGACTATACGGCCTCATCTCAAATTTCAGTGTAGATCACAAGGTATCGTCACATATCGCTCTAATTATGATCAGTTAGTACTCTGTATATCAGAGTATTTGATTTGTTGCCTGTTGCTGTTGGGTTGTATGCCTGAAATGTTAAATAAACGTTTTTAGTACAATGGACAATGAAATTTTTATTTCATACCTTTTTATGGAAAAGAAGTTAACAATTTTAATTAAATTAGGAAACATTTTGACATGTTATGTAATACTAGCTTTTGCCAGCGGCTTCGCTCGCGTGGAATTTGGTCTGCCACATAAAGTTTCGTGAAAGATCATTTTAAATAAATAATTGGAAGAGATTATTATTAGAGATAGCTTCTTGAAAAAAGGTTGAAATTTTTTGCATAGGTGTCTCTAAAAAGACACCTATCCATCCATTTCACTTTTCAGGAGTGACTGTTGTTCTTGTTTAGCTTTGCGCCTTAAGCTGCTGGACTCCACATTTATCCTGTGGGCTAAAGACAGCGGCTAATCGGGCAGCGTTGCGCTGACAAGCATACCATTGCGTACGTTATCTTGCTACTTCAGTTTCCAGTGTTATTGCAAAGATTAGCGCCTTAAGTCGACAAGGTCCACACTTCTGCTGTGGACAAAAACCTTGCGACCAATCGGGCAGCGTTGCTCTTGCAAAACCACACTCCACCCCTAACACGGTGCGTTCATTACGGTCCGTCCCGTCTAATATAATAAGCCGAGAAGAGAAAACCTGCTTCTACCACCACCATTGCCTCCGCCGCTAAGAAGACCAAGGCGAAGACATCAACCGATGGCTGGAAGATAGTAACTGGAAAAAAGTTCTGCAAACCCGCCAATACCACAACCAAATTCAGTGCGAGCACGTCAAACGCGTTCTCGTTTTTGGGTGAAAAAGATATATCGGGCAGCGATAGTGCGATAAGTGCAGGTACCACGACTGTCGTGATTCGGAAGAAGCCTCCTCCGATCGTAGTTCCAGGTGTAGTGAGCACACAGCTCCGTACAGGAGCTGAACACGGCCGGATTTTCGAATTTTGAAATTCAGAAGACCAGAGATGGAGTAAGGATATTTCCGGGCACCATCGAAATTCATGAAAAAATGACCGGGTTCTTTCGCCAGTCAAAGAGTCCCTACCACACCTATTCAACCAGTAAAGGACAGAAGACTAGAAAATTCGTAATCTATGGGCTGGACATAGATCACAACATAGAAGACATCAAGTCTTGCCTCGGTGAACGCTTAAAAGGAATCCTCGACGTCCGTCGAATGAATAAGAGCGACAAGGACGGCAAGAAGACAGACTTGCCCCTCATCCTCATCACAACCGCCCTCGAAACCAAGATAGATGACATCAAGCAGCTCGCACACATAAACAGGATACGTTTCAGCGTCAAGCTGTATCGCGGAAGGAGCGGCATCGTTCAATGCCATAGGTGTCATGAGTTCGGGCACACAAAAAACCATTGCGGGAAAAAGGTGACTTGCGTCCGATGTGCCGGCCCTCATCTCATCTCAGATTGCCAACGCACAACCACACCTGTCAAGTGTGCAAACTGCGGTGAACCACACGTAGCATCCTTCACTGGATGCCAAATCAGGAAGACCTTACAGGAAGACCTTACAGGAAAAACTTGAGGCACTGCGTCAGAAGATTGGTCTACGGAAGAACACCACAGTGCTCAACCAACAGAAGAAGACCGGGCAGCAGGCTCCACCACCACCTGAAGAACCTGGACCAACCAGAGCACGAACACAACCCCCACCTAGACAGACCCCACCTACGACTACTGACAAAGCTCAACCTCAACCTCAACCGACTTACGCCAATATGGCTCAGCATAATGAACCCCCACCATGGGTGGAACTAATTATGCAGAGTATCGCAACTTTAACATACACCACTAACAAACTCATAACACTTATTACTGACTCTCTGACAAAATGAACAGGACAGTAAAACTTTTAAATTTCAACACTGACGGGCTTATGCCCAAAATTACGGAAATCTATGCGTTGATAGCACAGACCCAACCCACCATAGTGATCCTCACAGACACAAGAATTATCTTCCGGCACATTCGCATCCCAGGATACGACCTCACAGGAGACGACGAAGGAGGGGTCATCATAGCCATACGCTACGGATTTCGGTGGAGAGGACTCCCCTCACCAGTGGCAACTTGTGACCCGAGAATTCACCACAAAACTGTACAGGTGCAACTCGACAAACCCACTATCATCACCGGTTTATATAGAAAACCCAGGTCTTCTATAGACATCTTCTCGATGATATTAGCCGAGTGCGCCAAACAGACCAACCATTGGGTAGTGGGTGACCTAAATGCTCGGCACCCAATCTGGAACAACATCAGGAGCAACAAAGCCGGTAGTAAACTCATCAAGACTCCTTTCACTGTAGTACATCCGAACACCCACACTTTCAGACATCGAGCGAAGCCATCGTTCACATCTACCATCGATCTTCTACTCACGAGGCAGCCGCATCGATTCGTGGATTGTTCAACGATGGACTTTATCACCTCCGACCACAGACCTGTGCTTTATATCATAGACGAGGAAATACCAGTTCCAGCGGCGACGAAGTATAAATATGTGGAAGCAGACTGGGGCACATACAGGGCACAGGTCCATAACGTACTGTCAACAGTTCCCACACTCCGGACGAGAAGTGACGTGGACGCCTACGTGGACTTCTTCACTGAAACAATCAAAAGAGCCGCAGACGTAACCATTCCAAAATTCAGGCCACTTCCACCAGCTCTACGTCCTACGCCAGATCACATCCTGAACCTTATCGCCACTCGTAATAAGTGGAAGAATAAATGGTATAGGACTAGGGATTATGAGGCAAAATCGGTTGTAAATCCCCTTACCGCGCAGATTCGCAGTCTGATAAAACAATGGAGGACTGCACAGTGGCACGAAAAACTGAGGTCCACGCACAGTGACTACAGAAAATTCTGGAAGCTGTTAAAAACAAGCACGAAGAAGAGAAGTTCAACACTACTCCACGACGGGGACAATCTGTTGACAGTAGAAGAACAGGTTACCAAGTTTTCAGATCACTATGGTGGAATCATCGCAAGAAGAACTAATCCTGCACAAACTGATTTACCTACTGAAGAGAAAGGAAACAACTATATGTTTGTATCTCCGAAGCAGCTGAAGGCGATTCTCCGTCGTACGAAGGGGAATAAAGCACCAGGCCACGACGGGATACAAACCATATTGCTGAAACAACTGCCAAGAAGAGAATAGCTCACTTGACCAATTTATATAACTAATATATAAATGCCTCAGGTTAAGATATTTTCCTGACATTTGGAAGAGAGCTATTCTTTTTCCTCTACTCAAACCCATGCAGTCGGGATTGCAGCCAGCAGACTACAGGCCCATCAGCTTGCTTCCGCATCTGGGCAAAGTCTTTGAGAAAATTGTCCTCAATTATCTCAAGACATATTGCTCAGAGATAGCTCTCATCCCACCGGAGCAAACCGCCTATCAGGCAGGCCTCTGCACGGATCATCACCTGGCGAAGATACATGCGGAAGTGAGCCAGTGCACAGCCAAGAACGAAGCGACCGCTATGATCTCCATAGACTGCACGGAAGCGTTCGACTCAGTGTCCCATAGCCTACTATGCAAGACACTACAAGACAACGAATTTCCGGAACAGCTCTACTCGGTCCTACGATCGTTTCTTCTACAGCGAACTTCAGCAGTCCGCATCGGTGAAACATCATCGGAAGCCATCGCATTCACCTGCGGAGTACCTCAGGGGTCTGTGCTATCTCCAGTACTTTTCTCGATATACACAGCAGAAACTGTTGGAGCCAACTACAAAAAAGCTGCTGTAGCAGCCTATGCCGATGACATAGCGATCTACAGCAACTCGATCAGCGCAGAAAGAGCTCTACGGCAGGCGGAGGAGGTTGTGCGAGCATCACACAGAAGCTAGAAGGACTCAGCATAACAGTGAATCCTAAAAAGACGGACTGCATAATTTTCTCATTTCAGGGAAAAAAGCGCCGCCCTCTCCCTAAGGTCTATAGGGTAGCGGGACGCGAGAACAAACCAGCGAGCAGCATAGTCTACTTAGGTGTCACACTTGACCGACACCTTAAACTAGCCTACCACTGCAGGAAGAAGCTCAGGTCGGTTAGGAATAAGTCTTACAGACTTAACCACCTGCATAATCTCCTAACTTATCCCTCCGCCTTAAGCTGAGCATCTTAAGACCGGCGCTCCTCCACGGAGCACCACTATTAAGTACCATCACACCGGCAACAGCAAAAAAGCTCCAACAGTTGCGTACTGCAGCGCATAGTGAGACACACAACATTAAACAAAACAAAAATGGACCTCCTGCACACTACTCCCATCTTACCGACAGTTACAGACTTCATAAAACGCAGACACATTAAATTTTTTGACAGTCTGAAATACAGTACTAACCCTCTTTTCAGGACACTCACCCCAGCAGGACGGCCACAAACGTGGCAAGATCACGTACAAAGTCTCAGCCTCAACTGAGAAATAAATAAAATAAACAAATAAAAGGAAAAGGGCACGGCGTGCCCCATCACCGGAAAAATCCATAGTTAATAAATAAAGAAAGAAATTAGAGCCTTCCATTTTCTCATCCTCCTCTTAAAATGTGCGCAGTACAGTAAAAGAGATTCCTCTCCAACCTAATCGTAATCCAGATTAGAAATCTTCAAACTTATAGGGGTTAAGAAAAAAAATAAAATAAAAATAAATAAATAATTAAATTATTTTTTAAAGTATAAGTTACTCGTACATCCAACATTTCAGATGTCCAACTTCAAAACTGACGGATTCTATATAACCTTTGAACCTCTATTATATTATAGGGGAAACCCTTGGGGTGGAATTATCAAAATTACATTCTTAAACTATACAAAGAGCCTATCTACAAATTTTAAGATGCTAAGTTCCTGATTTGCCTTTAATTATGTACTATAACAGGGGGGGGGAGGCACTTGCCCTCCGTGCCCCCACATAAATCTGCCCTTGCTGTAGCCTAAGATGTATAACCTATTTTACTCAATAAGGTTCATCCAAATCCGTTCAGTAGATTTTGCGTGAATGAGTAACAAACATAAATACAAACATTCGCATTTATAATATTAGTAGGATATCAAAACAATAGTTTCACTCATGTTCTTTCTGTTATTTTAACGACTATAATCATGTGATTTGCCTTTAATTATGTACAATAATAGATTCTCCACAGTACCTAAAAAACTGTCGGGGGGAGGCACATGCCCGCGTGAGCCCCCCCCCCCCTAAATCCGCGCTTGCTATAGCCTATGTGTTATTCTGATGTATAACCTATATTACTGTAAAGTTTCATCCAAATCCGTCCAGTAGTTTTTGCGTGAAAGAGAGACAAACTTTAACATTTATAATATTAGTAAGATTAGTAGGATATCAAAACAAATAGTTTCGCTCATGTTCTTTCTGTTATTTTAACAACTATTATCATGTGATTCGCCTTTAATTGTGTACAATAATGGATTCTCGACAATACCTAAAAAACTGTGGGGAGGGCACTTGCCTGCGTGAGCCACACCTCCCCCCTAAATCCGCGCTTGCTATAGCCTATTTGTTATTCTGATGTATAAACTATATTACTGTAAAGGTTCATCCAAATCCGTTCAGTAGTTTTTGCGTGAAAGAGAGACAAACATAGAAACTTTCACATTTATAATATTAGTAAGATTACAAGGAAACTTTGAATTTTTAAAACAACTTATAAAGTTTAGTTTCGTAGTTTGGATTGATTAATTATGAACATAATTATAATTCGCATATTAAGAAAAATAGATTTTGACCCATCATATTCGAAAAATATACGAAAGGACAGAGGACTTGGAAACAACTATTAGTATAAGATGACGATGTTTCTGTATTATAATAATTTCTATGATTCAATTTAGCCCTTACCGCGTGCGATTGCAATATGCAATAGGATGACGCAACATTTACCCTATGCGGATGATGTTCTAACTGCTCTCACAGGAGTCTCCCACGAATTCAAACAAGCAAAAAGAAAAAACGGGTTTGTATATAAACGAAGCCAAGACCATGTTCATGGGTACCTCAAGAAGTAACGTACTGGTAGAAGCCCTGTTTATGGAGATCAGCCTTAAGCAAACACAAAATTTTAAGTACCTGGGCGCAATAGTAACACACAACAGCCAGATAAAGGAGGATATAAAAGCAATACTTGCCGCTGGTAATTGTTACTATGCAATACAAAAGGCTCTAAAAACTTGACAAATGTGAAAAAGGGCCAAGATCACATTATATAAAACCATTCTCAGGCCAATAGCGACATATGGTTGTGAAAGTTAAATAATATAATAAAATAAATGAGCAGAAATAATGGTATTTCTGAATAAAAAAGCAGAAAGATTGGTGAATGTCTGGGAGAGAAAAATCCGACTTCTTTATGGAGAACCAGACTTAGTGTCTTTCGTGAAAAGAGCTCGATTGAGATGGTTTGGGCCATGTGATGAGGATGCCGGAAAAAAGAATTCCCAGAAGACTGTTGTTTGGGAAGCTCGGTGGTAGGAGACCAAAAGGAAGGCCCCGTACTACAACAGATGGGCTAGATGATATGGAGGCCAATCTTCACCAGCTGGGAATCAGACATTGGAGAAGACTTGCTAGGGACCGCAGTGATTGACAGGCAGTGGTGGATGAGGTCCAGGTCCTTGTAGGACCGGACCGTTGTACTTTGGAGTGAGTGAGTCAATATAAAGTCGTTGAGATTAAATTAAACAAACAAAGAAGTAAAACTTTAGTGTTGGTTTGATAACTTTTCCTTTTACGAACAAATCCAAAAAGCATCCAATGTAATGAGACACTGATGATTGAAATATGTATATTTGTTTTTCCTGAATGTAATAAAAAACTGCAACATGAAGAGTGTTTTCTTACCTACTTGAAACGCCTGTTTTTTAGTCGCATATTTTTCATTTGATGGACAAATGATTCATCGGAAGATGGATTCGTTAAAGGTTTCATTTTCCTGCCGGTTTTATATTACTGTATTTTTTCTCCCGTTATACAGGAAAATGGACTCTCGAGGGATTACACTTTAAAACCTTTTTCAAATACTGTTCGGAAAAAAATACTCCAGCTTTCCTAATCGGGAAACCTAAACTGTTCCATTCATTATTGAATAATTGAGTTAAGAAAATATTTAATCCGTTAATACATTTGTAGAATTTCATTTTAAAACTTTTATCCAAAATATTACTTTATTTTAAGTTTTATTATATGAATTGCATCACATAGGCATCAAACTTTCTGAATATCGGATTTTCATTAATTTTCTTAGTTTGAATTTAGGCTAAGTATGAACAATAACCACTGTGTAAATAAATTAACTTTTTCAGGTTGACTGATATATTTTTTTACGAGAATACGTCAATTACTTCTAAAACTGTGTCGTTTAAAACATAATTAACAAAAATTAAAAAAACAATTTAAGTATTAATAAGGCACTGAGATATTTCATCGACTTAGCACCTGGACATCACAGGGAAATATATCTGAATCACAAACGAGGATTTTCCCCATTTTTAATAAATTAATTTAGGCCAATGTTAATTACATGAGAGAATTGCCACAGAACAGCTCAGGATAAAGGATAAAATAGAGGAGTATGAAAATGTGTTGGAGCGAACTATGAGGGGACTCGACAAGGAGGAGAATCCATTTGACCCTCGGTCAATTAATTTAACATAGGAAAATTCAAGAAAGCTGTCATAGGTATTGAAGAAAAAGTGAAGTTATGAGTTGATGGTTTGGTGTAAGTATGAACCTATTAAATATTGTTTACGGATGGAGGGGAAGGGTCACTTTATCTCGCCATAGAGGTGGGACACTTAATCCTGATTCATCTAATATTATTAAATTATTATTACAATATTCATAATTCTATTAGTGTATTTATTTTGATTGATTAGTAAATATATAAGTTAAATAAAAAAAATATAAGGATAAATAATTGTATAGATTATCCTTCCTGCACATTTCATATTCAGGTACACAAGATGATACTTAAACATTAATACACACTAAGATTGGTCCATTGAGATGCCAGTGATCGATATCTTTGAATAATACAGGAGACAAACTAATTAGCATAGCCTTTGCCGAGTTGGCTCTTGCCTCGTTTAGATCAATACAGATTTGATATCAATAACCAACATTATAACGGTTAGTCATATCAAATTTATTTGTTTGGAAACATATTACATTATTTCTAAAAGGTAAACCATAATTTTGGAAGTTAACTACATAAAAATTACCTACTACTGTTGTAAAATACTGGGTTGTCTGGAAAATAATGCATGATTTTAAGTAATCTACAAAATACCTCTTCAAATAGAAAGCTGTTCATTTGTTGGGCTTTTGAATATTATAAATTTAAACACTTATTAATCCTCTTTCAAAAAAAATGTCTGTTTACCTCTGTAGCATTTTCCTACTTGGAAATAATTCAGTCTTTACTAATAAGCGAGATTTTCGCATAGTAGTTCTGCCAACTTTCTTTCTTTTTGACTTTCCCAATCTGCTTGAGAGATGGTCATCGAGGTCGATTTGCAGACTTTAAGTTTCCCTTCTATTCTTGAACAGATATTTAGGGATTTTCTTCCACCAAAGCTCGGAACAGAACTTCTTCCATAGCCTTCTTTTTCTTCAAGGCTCAAGTCTCTCTCGAATTCACTTATACCTCAGTCCTGGCCTTCGCCTCAGTCTTCGTTGATGTTTCTGGCTTTTGGGCCCCATTCCGGTCGAGTTTGATTACATTTATAAAAGTCAAAAGTCCAACAAATATACCGTTTACTATTTTGAAGAGTATTTATAACAAAATATAAAATCCTGCATTATTTTCCAAACAATTAATAACATACACAAAATTTTACAATAGCATAAACTGTTGTTCAAAACAAATAATGAATTTAAATTATTCCAAACCTTATAATGAAACTGTCAGACAGCTTTTAATGCATAAAGCTTTAGTGATATGCAGTTGAAAAGTTAAAGTGAGCTAGAGAAAAATCGATAAAACTTAAACAAAATTTATCTATTTTTGTTCTTAAAACGTGCAAAATGTGTAAAAAAACAAATTTTCATATTCAGTCTCTCCAAAAAAAAAAAAAAGTCAAATTTCTCACATTCATAAAAAATGAAGGAAGCATTTGTTTTTGATACCTAACTAGAGAAAAAAATAAATTCAGATAAATCACACATTGGTTGTTATTTTTGGATCTTATAAGTAGATTTTTTAAATATTCAATAAAAAAATCTGTCATTTTGAGTAATTATTTTTTAATATAGGGTATTGGGTAAACATTGTTGTAGAGAAGACGTTTCTAAAAATAATCATGCCAACCAATGCTGTAACTTAACTTAGTCCAGAAATATTCAACATAATGCTAATATATCCAAATTGAAAAACCGTAGTGCATTTACAAATAGCATGATCGCCATTAACCCATTTACGGCCACTGATGCGTATACGCAGGATTAATTAAACAATTATTTTTAGTTTTATAAATTCAAATATTTTTCAATTTTGTTTATAATTATTAAAAATATTTAATTATTAAAAGGTTTATAATTATTAAAAATATTTTTTTAATAAATTTTGTGTTTCTTTAACCCATAGAAAAATAATAGTACAGTAGGTTATATTTCAACACGAATGAATACTAAGATTTAAATGTTAAATTCAGCCAAATAAGGGTTGCAAAAATTTAATTATCAGATTCCTTGTTTAAAACATTGTTTATTTTAATTGTTGGGATGAAATTTTTGTATTCAATTCAAATGCTGCTTATAGAATAGTCGTTTTACTTTAATGTTGCGTTAACGCATCATTGGCCATTCCTATGAAGTTTTTACAAAGAAGACAGGACTATGCATTTTCATCTCCCCCCTGTCTAATGAAGTCGAGCTCATGCATGTGCTATGTTTCTACTCTTAAATATATTTTGAATACAGTTGTTTGATATTTGGGATGCCAGAGTATCATTTAGGATGATTACTCAAATTATTATTTCTATGCCTTAGTCTTAATTGGATTCTTTTCCAGAGGTCTGTTCTTATGTTTACCAATTTACTCATTTATTATACCTTCAATAAGTTATTCATAAATAATATATGATGTGTGAGAGTCTGCGACCGCCACCTTTTCTTATCGCTCCAGTCACCTTGACCATAGGGGACGCCCTTCTACCTGCGTGAATTACTTCTCGCAAACCAGCATTGTTCGAAGCCAACCAACCGGCCCTTCGATGGGTCATTCGAACATTTGTTCGAACAAAGGCCCGATAGCCAGATTAATCAATGAACAACCGAGAAGAGGAAGACCAGCTGTGAACACGGTGCTAGATGAAGTGAGAAAGACAAAATCGGACATTTGATCGTCAGGAATGAGACAAGCCAAAGGTGTAGAGTGTGTAAAAGCCAAACTATTTATAGGTGTGAGAGATGTAATGTTAAATTACACCCAGAATGTTTTAAATCATTCCACGAATAAAAAATAAAAATTGTGATTTTTTTGTGAAAATAGTGTGCAAATTGTAATGTTTTTATTTCTTTGAAGGAGTTTATTAATCAAAGGATTGTAATAAAAGTTTTCATGAAACAGTATTATTGTATCATTTATAAACATTTCACCTTACTTATCTCTAAAAAAAATAAAAATAAAAAAGTATATATATATATTTTCTTATATATTCTTATAATAAGGAATAAGGTGCTGATCGCAAATATAGCTACAGCCAAAAGTTCTAAAAAGGTACTGGATAAAAGATCTCTTTCCTTATCTTACAAAGGAATATCTTTCCTTATCTTTCACACATTAGTAGACCCCCAATGAATGTTATCGGACCATTTGCTGTTGATAATCGGCATACTGTTTATTTTGTTCTTTGAAAAAAAAAAGTACTGATAATAAATGAAAGTAAATACTCCTATCGATAAAATTTTACACCAAAGAAATATCACGTTTTTTATTTTTTTAGTTCCTATAGTCAAACAATTTAGATAGCCGATTAAAAAATGAAAAATGTATTTGATATTAAAATGAAATAAACCACAGTTAGAATTTTTTAATTTTTTTACAAAGATTCATTGTGGAAAAAATAAAGCAAAAATAGATACAAAAAAGCAATGCATTCTTAATGCCTCCATAATTACATTGCACCTTCGTTCATGAAATGAATGTTTGTCTCCTATGCCTTTATAAGCTTATTTATATTTATAATTAAAAAACTAACTATATTTGAAAAATGAAGACTTTCTTGAAACGACATACCATTATAATAAAAATACACATAACTAATTTTTCCCATACTTATCAAAAATCTACTTAGTTAGTTATAGTTTTTATTATAATCTCGATATAGAAGTTTAAATAAATCTTTTAACAAAGAATCATCCATTTATTACATTATATTATATAAAACCAATAAAACACAATATTAAAAATAATAATTAATGATCATTGAGAGGAATGAAGAGAGTTGCCCAGTTTTAAGGGTTAATAATGTTAATTGATACTAAAATTGTAGAAATATTTTATAATTTTATAGAAATTATGTATTATAAATAAAAAATAGAAAGATGTTATAATCCTGTAGAAATATTTCTTTATTGCTTTAACTTGAGATACCCGAAAAAAAATTTTTTAATATAACCAAATTCAATTAGTTTAATTTTTATGAATCCCGAGTATCCCTTTCATTTTCGTATAATTAAAATATAAAATTAATTTACAGGTGTAATTTAATGATGGACCGTGAGAAACCCTTGCGAAAACT
The DNA here is from genome assembly GCA_037127475.1 of Arma custos. NCBI lineage: Eukaryota > Metazoa > Arthropoda > Insecta > Hemiptera > Pentatomidae > Arma > Arma custos. The sequence continues at coordinate 164,862,923 of CM073759.1, forward strand.
TCAAATATGAAGGTAGAGACTCCGAATTATGGAGAAAGAGACGGATAACGAAGGGAGCATTCATTGCTATAGGACAGGGCTGCAGGCTATTGAATTAAACGGCCTATTGAAGGGACATCCAGACTCTCTTTAGATTAACTGTATAACGCAAACCCATTCACATTAATTTAATATTCACCTTCTTCAGTACTTTTATTAATAGAGATTTCTTTGAAGGAAAATAAAATGCTAAAAGTGCAAGGACATAACTCACCTACTTCGAAGGATTATTTTAGGATGCTCAGTTCTAAAAGTCAGATAGCTAAGCCGGAATTCTGAGAAGCGAAAGAGTCGGAAATCGATGACACTCTAGAAGCACGTGATCAAGGAAGACAGGGTTGTAAAAATATTTTATAGGCTCCATGTTCCTTGATCAGTATTCGCTGGGATCTTTCCCTTGAGACGATAACCATACAAATGTTTGGAATAATTCAGGAATGTTCCGAGCAAATTATATATAAATAAGACCAGGGCATATAATAAAAGAGAAAAAAAGCTCAATTGGATACCCAAAAATAAAAAAGAACTCAAGTGTCCTTTATGGGAAAATAACAAGAAAACCTAATATAACAAGAATTAAGTAAAAAATTAATAAATAAATAAACGCGCATAAGTTGTATAAAAAATGATATCATAGTAACTGAAGAAAATTAATACTAAGTCATTACTTACTTCTAATGTATATGAGCTAGTAATTATAACTGATTAGAGAGCATCTGTTTGAGAATTAAGGAGATGTCGGAAAAGCACGGATTTGAATGAGGATTGCGAAGAAGCATGGCGGATATTAGGTGAGAGCGAGTTTCAGAATATAGTGGGACAGGCGAGAAAGGAACGCTCAAAACGTTCGAAAGATGGACGTGCGGAAAGGTCGGAATGACGACATTTTGTTCCTGGAACTGGACTGAGGGTTTGACTTGTTACATATTATAGATGAACGAGAATAAGCCTGGATATCAATCAAGAAAAGACAAAATTCATGATATCAGGTCACATACTGGGAAAGGATCTCCATAGGAAAGTACAGTTTTGAAAAGGTGGAAGAATTTGTCTATCTCGGCTCACAGATTAACGTGTACAACGAAGCACAGAAGTTTCTTCGGTTTAAAACACCTTTTGAGAAGTCACCATCTCATATGGAGTACCAAGATGAGAATAAACGCTTATCTGCTGTCTCTTGTCATACGGATCGGAGACTTGGACCATCTTCCATTCCTTCTTGTGTCGAGTGAAAGTAGGCGAGAACTGGAAACCGAGAAGTAACTAGGAGTGAACTCACTGACTTAGGTGGGCTGGCCATGTTGCAACGATTCACGATGAAAGCGGTCCAAAAGGGATGATGACCGGTCATCGTGAAGCATTGGAGGACCGAAACTGCGGGGAGACGGAGTCGCAGAGGATTCTAGCAATATGCTTGGCACATGGAATTTGATCGCGGCAGCACCAGCAAGGGATGACGAAAGCTGCTTAAGGAGGCTCTGACTCAATAATTGGGTTGTTGCGCTAATGATGATAGATGTATGAGGGATGTTGAGAGTTGGGAGCTTAGTATAAGAATGAACCTCGGAATTGTTCTCTACGGATAAAGAGGATGACTGTCATAGAGGTGGGGCGTATAAGTATTCTTCGAGGCATCAAAGACAAACCGCAGTGAGCAGTTCTCGTCTCACCTCTATCTGTCCTCGAGCAGATTCGAGAGGCCACCTTACATCATATCACAATATACAAAGTGTGGAATGGTGAGAAGCTTACGGATAGATTTAGAAGATGCCGGGAAAGATATTTTAACTTTAGGGAGTTTATTGATTTTTTTATTTTAGGCTAATCTGACAACTCTGAGAACCTTAATTTTTACAAATCCTGGTATACTTAGGATGTGGTTGTTTAAGGACGCATTCGCACTGAGGCGATATAAGATAGCCGATAGATCGCTTAAGTACGATACGCAAGACATTTTCATGAAATTAGAAGAAAGACAATTCATACTCGCACTATTTTGTAACGAGTGACATTTCTCTCGACTTTTCGGTCGGTCTCGTCTGAGATTTGTATCGTCTTTTATTTGGAGCTGTTAAAATGACGGAAGTAATAGTAGATAATTCAACATTAATCTATTAAAAGCTCATGAATCAATATGAAACTATTCCATAGTCTCGTGCAGGAAATAAATTATTTTCTTTTTATTGATGTATCTAGTATTTGTTATCTTCTCATCCTACTTCTGAGCCAATAAACCACTAAAACGACCTCACTTCAGCCAATTTGTGATACTTAATCGGTGAAAATTATGTATACTTGAAATTCTTATCTCCCAGGCCACGTCGATTTATCGTCGCAGTATATTTCTGACGATATATCGCTTATCTTATATTGTCTCAAAGTGAACGCAGCCTACAGGAATTAAAATACTGCCTGACACTGCACAGCCTCGGGACAACCATATTACGCAGTCTCAAGGACGCAATAATCAAGGATTCATTACTCTATTTTGAAAAATCCAAGTGCTGGTGAACACTAGACCTTGGACATAGAAGGTTGCTACGCTAACTACTACACCATAGGTGACTACTATGTTACGTCCTTTTATAAAGTTCAAAAATGTATCGGAGCCTATTATTACATTCCATAATCTATTAATCGATCGATTGTTTGGCTTTTATTGGTACTTTATATTGCGTCAGGATACTTCGTGAGTAATTGAAATCCGATACAGGTAGTATGTGAAAAATTCCGTTAAGCTCCTTATTCTTTAAGCAGTGTTATACTATTCCAACCAAATAATTTTCCTTTAGTCTTATAATGTTTTGTAAATGGGAATCTCTACCTGTGAACGTCCTTGAATTCAGTGGCTGGTTAGGACTAAACTGTTTCTAAGCCAAATGTGAGAGTAGAGGATTAAGGCTAGATTAGGCTCAACCATCTAATGTACCTTACGCTTAACTATTCTCTACCCCATGTAATGTACACCCACGCATGTCTCCGATCATTTAAGGCCGATCTGCATTTTATAGATTAAAACTGAATATATTATGTTTATCTGACATAGTCATTTAATTACTAGATCAAGATAACTCATCATTTTTACTTTTTTTTCCTTTTCCAATAATTTATTGTTACAAATTTTGTAGTTTTACTTTATCAACACTCCCCGTGGTTGTCTAATTTTTTCCAAAATGAGTTTCTGATCCTTAGGGATGCGGAACCGTTATGCTTTTGAAGTGGATGAGGGGCTAGGACAAGCATAGGCTAGATGAGGATTTATTGCTTATATTACAACTCGATTTCCAGCCAAACACCTAATACGAGGAACAACTATATTGAAATATGCATTTGTTTTACTTTATGAATTAATGACCGGTAAAAATATAATAATAGGCCAACTTTAATGTACTTACTGAAACTAAAAAAAAGAAGTAAAAGAGTATTACATATTTTTATCTAATTTTCTAAGTTTATAGTTTTATCATTAGCTTAAAAATAAATTTAAAACTAATTTACTTAATGAAAAATATATCACGGATTAATTTTGTGATAAGGATGACTATAAATAATAATTGAGATCCTTGTTACGATTTACATCACATTATATAGGATTACATTACATAACGCAATTAATTTTTGGTTACCCTAATTAACCAAATCCTAATTACCACTTAATAGTGGTCGGGAGAACCACCCGAGGGTTTGCAGATCCTACAGGATTCATCTTTGGTTGTTAACGGATTAAATAATGTATCTGGCTCAACCGGAATTCGTGACTTACAGAGCAGCAAACCAGACGGATCTCTGATTAAAGTGGTAATTAGGATTTGGTAAACAAGAACAAATTCATTTTCGTACCTACCTTTTTCCAAGTATTATGTCACAATGTTATTTTCGCTATTATATTCAATTTTACTTTATTAACATTAGTTTTATCATCATTGTTATAAATGTCTAATGAGAGCTACGACCGTATCCAATCTTGAAAAAAGAATTAAACCATGAAATCAGAGAGCGATTACAAATCACAAAATAAAGAGAAAAAATTGTTATACCATGGTAATCTTAGAGGAATGATGGAAAAAAGGTTGACCAATCAAATTACCAATCTGGAAGGTGAAGAGAGGAAACGGTGAGGAACAACAGGAAAAAGGTTGATAGTAGTTGAGGAAAGTATGTTCATGGTCTACAAGATGAAGATAAATAAGACAGAAGGAAATGCGAAAAGGAAATAAAAGTAACATAAAAATAACATTTTTAGTTGAAGAAAATAATCTCAGGAACCTAAAACCTAAATAAAACATAAATAATCAATTCAAGGAAGAAATAGTTGGGGGTGCAGTCAATGAAAACATCAAAATAAGTTATCCTTATTTTGATGTTTTCATTGACTGCACCCCCAACTATTTCTTCCTTGAATTAGAAGATACAGTCGACCAACTCTTCTCTAACATAAATAATCAATAAAGATTATTAATAATATAATTCCATTATATATTTTAAATATCTGCAATATGAGCTGAAATTTTGAATTCTAGCGTAATAAATAGTTTCTTTAACTTTTTGATAACTTAAATAAACCGGAAAAGGTTTGCCATGAAAGACACAAATACTTTGCATTTCCCAAAGGTTCTCTTTTTTATACAATCCATTATTTATGAACAACCATGAGGGAATAAAAAGGACTCCAAACACATAATTAATTCCCTAAGATAATTCACTTCCGCAAGAAGGTTAATAAAATTTACAAAACATTGTTTTTACCTCTGTTAATGCATTTTTAAAAAAAGAAAAAAAGAAAAAAAATCCAGTACTGATACATAAAATGACTTTTTAAAAGGAAAATATATTTTTTAAATTTACTTTTTTCCAAATTAACGAGGACGGTTATAACTGGTTATATTCAAATACCTTATTATTTTATTTTATCGTTTACCATTATTTGAATTTATGTTATTGTTATAGTTACAATTTAAAATAAATCCATAGGCATTATGAATAAATTAGTATTTGTTATGATACCAGCGATAGGCATTTCTTATGTTAATTCTATAATATTATTAAAATAAAGCACATCGTCACAGTTTGTCTTCAGCAGTCAGTGAGGAAGGTTGTCTATTGTGCGGAGCGTTTTGTTTGATGTGCGTTCAGTTCCTAGAATTTCACAATGCCCCATTGCTAGCTGCCTAAAACTCAATCCGACTATAATTCTTTTGCATTTCTGCCATACTACTTTAAATAGACAGAAATATATAATCTTTATTAGGTTCTATATTAATTTTTTTTTTAATTAATTTTTTTTTCAATTTACCTGTACTTAGTCTAATTTACATTTTAGTTAGTAGTTAATGTAATTTATAAGTTTACCCAGTTGTAAGTCTAGTATAAATTTCATTTGGTAGTTTACATACTTAATATGTAAGTTTACCTTTTGGCTGACTGGGTAATTAGTCTTGTATACAATTTAATTGGTTGTTTAGGTAATATATACTTTCCTTTTCACTATTAAATAATCAAGAGCTATGCATTTATTAAGCTAAATTGTCTAAAACATTTTTTATTTTTATAATATAGTGATAAGATATTCTTAGAGCTTTATATATTTATACGTACACACCACATAGACATATACTGATTCGTTTGTTCATTAAGTACTTTTATTTTATTTATATATATTTTAAAAAAATTCTATTTATTGTTTTTTCTACACTTTTATTCGATACCAAACTTATTAGGGGATTTAAGTTGATATACAATAGTAGATTCACATACTTAATATGGAGAGTAATAAAGGCAAAACATCGTTTTATTCAAATGATAGATTTTTTGTCGCTAGAACAAAACATCTCCCTTCTTTATAGCGAAAGCCATCAATAATATTGTGGGTGATGTTAAAAATATAAAGAAACTGAGAGATGGTACACTACTAATTGAAGTGAACACGAGTTCACAAGCAAAAAAATTGTTAACTTGCAACAATCTTGGCAACCAATTTAAAATTAAAATAGATCCACACCCAAGATTAAACGAAAGTAAAGGCATAATTCGTTGCTATGATCTGCAACACCTCGAAATCAATGAAATCATCCAGGAATTTGAAGGACAACAAATTAAAGACGTTAAAAGATTGTCTTATAAAACTGGTGACGTAATCAAGCTAACACATAACTATATATTAACATTCAAGTGTCCTATTCTGCCTAAGGACATTAACGTAGGGTACTACAATATCCCTATAAGGCCGTACATCCCGAGCCCACTTCCATGCACAATATGCCTCAGATCTGGCCATCACAAATCTTTTCATAATCGAGAGGAGCGAAAGATCTCTTCCATATGCAGCAACTGCGGCCTGCCAGAACATGGAGTAAACTCAAAAGACTGTACCAATCCAAAAAAGTGTGTCAATTGTAAAAATGAACACAATAGTTTTGACAAGAACTGTCCAATTTATATAATTGAAAAGGGTATCAAGACGATACAGGTCACTGAGAAAATACCCTACAAAAAAGGAGTTTTGAAATAAACGAAAGTTGTGATCCAGGGTCGATTACTCCTCGGACTGGGACGAAACCTAGTTCTGAATCAAAAATACGCGCACGGAAAGTGCCTAAGAGTGAAATTACGGCGTTACCGGAAGTAACACAGCTGAAAGAGATTGAGGAATCAATTTGTGATTGATCAGCGGAAGAGGTTGATTTTTCACTGGATGTATGATTGCCATAATCTGATGTGCGATTAGGCGTAGAGTTCAAAGGTGAATTTGAATGTACAACTTCAGAGGGATGCAAAAGCGTGTGGTGATCGCGAGAATTACATTTACGGCACGTGAACTTGGACCTACAGTCGATTCTCAGGTGAGGACCTAAACAATTGAAACAACGCTTGTGTTTCATGCGAAGATCGATTTTTTGATCTCGGCTGAGAGGAAAAAACGCAGAACAGGAAGACAATGAGTCTTCGGACAAATTATGCATCGGAAATTTGAAGAATTTGAATGTACAGCAGGAGTTTTATTTGATTTTGCTAAATAAACAGGACCACCATTAGCAATGAGAGAATTGACTTTAGAGTTACTAGTGCCAGTGTAAGGAGAAGAAATTATTTCTAATGTTTTGATTTGTCGGGTAACAAATTTTAATAGATCATCAAATGACGGAACGGTTTCTGAAGAATGTAAATCTTCAAATGCCTTTGAAGTGCGAGCGTCGAGATTGTTTAATGATAAGGTTAATAAAAGGAAATTTGCAAGGTCGTCGATAGGCAACGCCTTAATAGCCAAAACAGAATTTTGATGAGTTTCTAGAAAATGCTTCAAATTGTTAAGTGAATTGGAACTAATAGGTTTAAATTGAAGAATTTCATTCAAAAAAAGGCCTGAGCTATCCTGCGTGGTTCCTGATATCGATCCACCAGAGCCGTGAAGGCAAGGTCGTAATTCTCTGAAGTGAGTTTGAAATAACGGAAAGGGCACTTCCGCTTAAATTTGTTCTCAAAAATGAAATCTTTGGATTTGAGAGAGAGAGAGGGATTGTTGTGAACGAGGGATTGAAAAAGAGAAAAAAATTTAGGCCATTTTTCAATATCGCCTGAAAAACTCGGCAATTGAATCGGAGGTAACGAGAAATTACCTTGAGAACTCTGAGTGGCATTAATGACCGGCGTAGGGGTTGAAATTGGTTCTTCCCTCTTGAACTGTAAATATTTCGCTTTAATTTTGAGTAAAATGTTATTAAAAGCAATTGCAGGGTCTTTGGTATTGACGAAATTCTGTTTAGGTAAGAGTGCGTTAAGGTCATCAATTTTGTCATTTGCTTCTTCAAATTTGGCTTGAAGGGAGGGTAAGCTCCCACAACACACCTGTACACTTGAAATATCTGAAATATCGGAAGATTTTCTCTGATCCCAACGGGATGTAATATCGGCAAAAGCATTTTCCCTTTTTGAAAGATGCTGTGTTTGAATTACGAGATTTTTATCGTCTGTAGGCATGATGGAAATTTTTTAATTAAATAGTGAGAAATACGGTAAAGCAAATAAATGTTGAACAGAAATAAAAGTGAAACTAATCGAAAACCTATTTGAAATAGAACGTATGATTTATCAATGAATTAGTAAATTTTAAATAAGCAGTGAATAAAGCAGAGATAAGAGTACGAAAGAATTTAGGATTAAGGTTATTAGTAATACATACTTTGTGCCGTGTGCCTAGCAATAAGTGTGCCTAGTAACAAGGGTGCCTAGCAACAACGAATGTATTGAAACATGTAAACAAATGGCTGCCTTTAGCGTGGATTGTTAATACGTAAATTATTGGGAATGAAAAACTCGACAAAAAGGCTGGAAAACCTTCAAAACTTTTGGAAATTTAAACTTCAAAATTAATAAAAGTTCCGTTAGAACTTAAATATATGGGTTTCACTTGCAAAAAAGAATGATATTCAATCTCTCTATATTGCGAACACTTTTTCAAGGTTAAGAAATCGTAAATTTCGGTTTATAAGGCCAATAATTTACGATTACTTAGGAAAATAGGAAACGAAATAAACGCTTGAACAAGTTTTAAGAAATTTATCCGGCACGCTAGGACCAAAATGTTGAGACCAGCTCGTAAGTTCGGATATAAATTTCTTAAAAGGGAGTGCAGGTTTAGTTGAATCAATCTCGCTCTGGGTGTGGACTATATGTTGTAATTTGAAAAGAGTTCGCAACAATAGAGAAATAATATGAAGAAATCCAAAAATTAGAAATAAAAGTTACTTACCCAAGACGCAGGCCGGGCAGCTTCGTTAATAAAACCTCCTTTGGCCCCTTGAGCGCCCAAAAGACCAGAAGAAATTTGTAGCGACCTTCTAGATGGATTCCTATGATTTAGAAATCCTCCAGGGGAATTCACACTTAATTGCAGGTGAAACGGGCGTAAGTTATAAAAACATGAATAGAACTTAACCACGGAAAGTTGAGAACTGGTTATGGACTAGACTCGCTATAATTAAGCTGGATAGCTGGGGTAAACAAAAGAACATGTGACTGATCTGTGTGACTGCTCGCTCAAGACTCGAATAAAAACAAGTGCCACATGTGAAATAGTGAAACGTTGGTTGACCCTAACAACCGCTAGATCAGGTGTAATGTGCTATTTTAAGATTTTACCTATTTATCTTGTATGGAATTAATTTATTTACAAAAAGAACGCCAAATGGCGTGAACATAGTGTACTGGAAAGGTTTGGCGTGCTTCGGCAGATGCTTAAGGCGTTGGGCGATAACGAACAATGTGTAAATAATACTTTAGAATTTATTAAAAGTGTTACGAGCGCGGGAATTGGCGATTCCTGGAAGAGAACAAAGCCCCCTTGTCGGCAGAGAAGAAAGAGGGCCTTTCCGGAAACTTCGCGATCCGTCGCGTATGATCTAGATCTGTCATTCTGTATATAAACAGCATCTCAGCGCGAGTAGAGTCAGAGTGTTAAAGCACCCGGTACGGTTAACATCGGAAACAGTGATAAGTGATAAGCCAGTGTAATAAGACAGTGACAGTTTGTGAGTGTAATTGTGTGACAGTTTGTTATATTCAGAGATTCTTACGGTCGGTGGACTTTAATTAGTGAACTGTAAGTGTTAATTAGTAGTAATTAATTAGTTAAGTAGCAGTTGTAATTTTATGTGCTTTGTACAAGCTTATGTAAATAGTTAAGCTATTTAGTAATAATAATATCTTATATTATTGTAATAATTAAATAGAAGTTAGGCCTAGATTATAAATATCTAAAATATTGTTATTGTAAATTTATTTCAGTTAATAATCAATTTGTTAGTAATTGCTTTGTTTAGTTTCTTTGTTAGTAATTGTTAATAGTTTAATTGTATTCTTTTATCACTTTTGTAAATAAATATTAGTATCTTTGATTAAGGAATTGTTTAATTCATTTTAGTACCCAGTAGTCCGTAACAAATTGGTGGCAGCGGTGGGATTATTGTGTATTTGCTATTATTTTGCATTTTGTCTTGTATTTTGTAATTATTGGGCTACTGTATGTAGAATGGCTTCTAAAAGTGTTAAATTAATTGATTTAAAAGTTGCGGATTTGGAACGGGAGTTAAAAGAACGTGATCTTGATTCTAACGGAACTAAAAGTGTACTGCAACAGAGGTTGCGTCAATTTTTTGTAGATTTAGGGGAAAATCCAGATGACGTTCTGTTTGAAACCAATTTAAGCAAATTGTCTGCAACTTTTAAAAATTAATTAGGTACTGTCAAAAATGAGCTAAGCAATGTAGAAAATAAGCTAGGTAATGTACAGAATGAATTAGGTACTGTAAAAAGTGATTTATTGGATACATTAGAGTCTAAGTTAGGCACATAAGAGACTAAGCTAATGGAAAATGTTGAGAATAAGTTAATTGATGTAAATAATAAAGTAGCTAATGTAGAATCTAGATTAGGAGAAGAACTGAATTCAATTAAAAACGAACTTAGGTTAAGAGTAGAAGCTCTCGAGGGGCGTATGAGCAACCCACCGAGGATCGCCACCGACCGTCCCTCCGAGGGCAGCCTTCATAGCACCATTGTGCCCGCCAATGCTGGGACGCCACCAAATCACAACACCATTCCAGTAGTCGACGGAAAGACGCCGTGGGAGGACTACATGACTCTCTTCGAGACTGCGGCTTCGATCCACGGGTGGTCAAAAGAGACCCAAGCTTCAGCTTTGTGCCTGGCCTTGCGTGGAGACGCCTTGGGAGTACTGCAGGGGATGCCACTGTCGGAGCGGTCTAATTACGGGGAGCTGATTAGAAGACTGGAGATGCGTTTCGGCCACCGACACATGGATCAGCTTTATCGCTCACAGCTCAGAAACAGGATCCAGAAGACCAACGAGACGCTGCAGGAATTTGAAGCGGACATCCCCCGGCTGGTGAGGAATGCCTACCCTTCGGTCACCGATGATGTCTACGAGAGCCTGGCTGTCGACAAATTCCTGGATGGACTTCGGGACCCCGAGACGCAACAAGCAGTGAAGCTCGCCCGGCCAAAAACTCTAGGCGACGCATTATCTCAGGCCATGGAGTTCGAGGCTGTCAGACAGTCAGTACGGGGCCATGCGCGAGTTCGAGCAGCAGAAGCGGAGCCTAATGTGGTCCCTAGCGTCGAAGACATAGTGAGAAAGGTTTTGGAGGCCCTCAAGACTCGTAAGAAGGAGATACGTTGTTGGAGCTGCGGCCAACTTGGACACCCTAGAAGCAAGTGTCCATCCAAGAAGCAAGAAAAGCCACAGGAAAACTAAGTAGGGTTGATGGGAAGGGGCAACTGTCAACCCGTAACTTCAGAGGCCCCAGGAAGACCAGTAGAGTGGCGTCATTAGGGAGCAGAACAAACAGCTTCTACATTGATGGAATGGTGAATGGGCAGCTGCGAAATCTTCTACTGGATACCGGCGCAACCATGACTATCTTGAACTCGAAGACAGTTCCCGCTGAGGAGATTATACCAACGACTTGGACATTACGGATTGCCACGGAGAGCCAGCCAAGGTCTACGGGGAGACAGTTGCCACCTTCATCATCGGAGATCAACATCTGAAGCACCGCGCTCTCGTGGCAGAAATAGATGAAGATGTCATATTGGGCATGGACTTGATGATCGCATACGGGATCAAGCTGGATATGGCAAGAGGTGTGATGACGCTGGGAGACGAAGAAGTCATCCTTCGGCAAGGAAAGGATCTCTACGCACGAGTACTCCTACTAGAAGAGACCACTTTACCTGAACGGAGCCAAATCGTGACGCATGGGACGGTCGAAGGACACCTCCCTGAGGGTCAATGTGTGCTTCTTGAACCTGGAAAACACGAAGAACAGGAGATCGGACGCGGCGTACTGGGCGCAAGGTCTCTCATCAAGGTCGGACATACCACCCCAATTCGGCTAATGAACCTAAACAGCTTCCCCGTAACGCTGAAGAAAGGAACACCAGTAGGGGAATGTACAACCGCTACCTCAGTGGTTCGTCAGCTACAACGTCATCCCACCGAGCTGCAAGGACTGCCGGAGGAATTAAAAGGATTTGTGGACGAATCATGTCGCGGCCTTTCGCCTGAAGAGGGCGAGGAAGTGAAGAACATGATTACCAGATGGCACGATGTTTTCGAGATCAGCCCAGGACCACGGGGTAGAACGGATATCGTCCAGCACAAGATTGACACCGGGGATGCTAAGCCCATCCGACAGGTCCCGCGGAGGCTGCCGTTAGCCAAAAGGGAGGATGCCGAGAAGATCATCAAGGAGATGGCGACTGATGGTGTCATTGAGCCTTCGAGTAGCCCCTGGATGTCTCCCGTTGTATTGGTGAAGAAGAAAGATGGCACTATAAGATTCTGCGTAGACTACCGCCTTCTGAACAACGTCACCAAGAAAGACAGTTATCCGCTTCCCGGATTAACGATACGCTGGACACCCTAGAGGGGTGTAAACTTTTCTCTACAATGGATCTCCGCAATGGATATTGGCAGGTTGGATTGGCACCTGAGGATAAAGAGAAGACGGCATTCTCGATTGGAACTGGACTATGGCAATTTACAGTAATGCCATCCGGGCTTTGCAATGCTCCTGCAACATTTGAGAGGCTGATGGAAAGCGTGTTAAGAGGTGTCTCTTGGGAAATATGCCTGGTTTACTTAGACGACATCATTGTGCTGGGAAAGTCCTTCGCTCACCATCTGAAGAATCTGGAGAAGGTCTTCGAACGACTGCGTGCAGCGAACCTTAAATTGAATCCGAAGAAGTGTCATCTCTTCCGAAGGCAAGTTAACTACCTGGGGCATGTTGTGTCAGACAACGGAGTTGCTGTTGACCCAGGAAAGATTACGGCTATCACCAACTGGCCAGTACCTCGAGATAAACATCAAGTGAGAAGTTTTCTCGGGCTCTGCACCTACTACAGGAGGTACGTGAAAGGATTTGCTAACATCGCAAAACCTCTTACCAGGCTTACCGAGGAAAAGCGGACTTTCCATTGGGATCATGAGTGTCAGGCATCCTTCGAGGAGTTGAAGAACAAATTGAGTAGTGCGCCTATTCTGAGCTATCCACGTACCGAGGGCATGTTCATACTCGACACAGATGCCAGCAACACCGCTATTGGAAGCGTTCTCTCTAAGCTCCAAGACGGAGAAGATAGGGTGATTGGATACTTCAGCAAAGCACTCTCAGCTCCGGAACGCAACTACTGTGTCACAAGGAAAGAGCTTCTGGCAGTAGTAAAATCCATAGAACATTTCCATAAGTACCTATATGGAAGAAGGTTCCTCCTGAGAACGGACCACGCGGCTCTAATGTGGCTACTGCGATTCAAGTCACCAGAGGGGCAAGTGGCGAAGTGGATAGAGCACCTTCAAGAGTATGACATTGAATCTACTCATCGTGCTGGAACGAGTCATAGAAATGCGGATGCGCTCTCAAGGAGGCCTTGTGACGAAGAATGCAGGCATTGTTCTCGACATGAGGAGAAACAGGCAACAGTGTTGAGGACAAAGGTTGTCATTGACAGTTGGCAGGATGCAGAGGTTTCAAAGGAACAGGACAAGGACCTGGACCTGAAACAAATGAAGCAATGGAAACTATCAGGGCAAGGAAGACCAACCTGGCAGGATGTTGCCCAAATGTCAAAGAATGTAAGGACGTACTGGGCTCAATGGGACTCCATTCTAGTGGACAACGGGCTGCTGAAACGGGCATTGGAGAACACGGGAGGAGATCAGCGCAGAATACAGCTCATCGCTCCAAAGAGTAAAGTGCCCGAAGTACTCAGGGAACTACATGACGGAGCATCTGGCGGCCACCTTGGAGTTCACCGTACATTAGAAAAGGTTCGGGAACGCTTTTACTGGGCAAACCTCAAGGACGATGTGTTGGACTTGTGCAGCTTCTAACGGACCCACAAGAAGAAAGAAGGCCCCTATGAAGAAGTACAACATGGGAGCACCGTTTGAGAGAATAGCGATCGACATCGCTGGCCCTTTCCCTGTGACGGACGAAGGTAACCGATATATCCTCGTGGCCATGGACTATTTTACTAAGTGGGTGGAAGCTTATGCCCTTCCGAATCAGGAGGCAGTCACGGTTGCGGACGTCCTTGTGAAGCAGCTCGTCAGTAGGTTTGGAGTACCCATGGAACTTCACTCTGACCAGGGACGAAATTTCGAGTCTGCAGTCTTCTCCGGGATGTGCGAAGCACTGGGAATACGGAAGACCAGGACGACACCTTTTCACCCTCAATCCGATGGCATGGTGGAGCGCATGAACAGGACTATGGGTCGATATTTGTCCAAAGTGGTCTCCGATCATCAGCGAGTCTGGGACCAGTATCTTCACCTGTTCCTGCTGGCCTACCGCAGTTCAGTCAGTGAGGCAACGGGGCAGACTCCTGCAAATGTGGTGTTCGGCAGAGAACTTCGGTTGCCTTGTGATCTGAAATTCGGGTTCAAGCCTAAAGAGGAAGTTGCCGGAGAAGAGTACGTCACTGATCTACGGAAGCGAATGGATGATATCCACGAGAAGGTTCGCACAAACATCCAGGGTGCAAGTGACAGAATGAAGGAGCGTTACGACATAAAGGCTGAGAAAGGTGGCTTCCGACCTGGAGACTTGGTCTGGCTATATGATCCTCGAAGAAAGCGAGGCTACTCACCTAAACTGCAGAACTCCTGGGACGGCCCGTTTGAGATCGTCAAGAGGATCAACGACGTCATCTATAGGATCAGGAAGCAGCCCAAAGGAAAACCCAAGGTAGTCCATTTCAATAGACTGGCCCCGTACAAAGGAGACCATGGTCCGACAAAAGACCAGCAGGTCAGGTACCTGAACAACGTGGAGAGAAATAATGATTCAGTTGCACATATTAAGGTACCAGGTTCCCTTAGGGTAACTCAGATAATCTACAAGGATATCTTCTTGTTACCAGCGGACTATTCTCTGGCCCATTGCGTTGCCGAGGATCTAAGGACTTCTCGAGGGATTGCAACGGTCTTCAGGAAGAAGTTCGGCGGAACTGAGGAGCTAGAACGCCAAGGACCAAGTGTCGGGAAGACACTCCACCACACGCACGAAGGACGACATCTGTTTTACTTGGTTCCAAGCGTGCCAGTGATCAGAAGCCAACATATGACGCACTACGGCGAAGTCTGGACGACCTGCGGAGTAAGCTTCTGAGACTGTGTGTCACCAGGCTCGCCATTCCGAAGTTGGGCTGTGGATACGACGGCCTGGAGTGGAAGGTTGTCAGGGGCCTGATTGAACAGGCATTCGCCAACTCCGGAGTTGTCATATTGGTGTGCACATTTAACCCCTGGAAAGAAAAAGCGTCTCCATCGGCAGAAGCTCATAACTTCCTGATTTCTCCGGACTATGCTCTGGGGCAGAGCACTTTTAAGGAGGGGGCAGTGTTACGAGCGCGGGAATTGGCGATTCCTGGAAGAGAACAAAGCCCCCGTGTCGGCAGAGAAGAAAGAGGGCCTTTCCGGAAACTTCGCGATCCGTCGCGTATGATCTAGTTCTGTCATTCTGTATATATACAGCATCTCAGCGCGAGTAGAGTCAGAGTGTTAAAGCACCCGGTACGGTTAACATCGGAAACAGTGATAAGTGATAAGCCAGTGTAATAAGACAGTGACAGTTTGTGAGTGTAATTGTGTGACAGTTTGTTATATTCAGAGATTCTTACGGTCGGTGGACTTTAATTAGTGAACTGTAAGTGTTAATTAGTAGTAATTAATTAGTTAAGTAGCAGTTGTAATTTTATGTGCTTTGTACAAGCTTATGTAAATAGTTAAGCTATTTAGTAATAATAATATCTTATATTATTGTAATAATTAAATAGAAGTTAGGCCTAGATTATAAATATCTAAAATATTGTTATTGTAAATTTATTTCAGTTAATAATCAATTTGTTAGTAATTGCTTTGTTTAGTTTCTTTGTTAGTAATTGTTAATAGTTTAATTGTATTCTTTTATCACTTTTGTAAATAAATATTAGCATCTTTGATTAAGGAATTGTTTAATTCATTTTAGTACCCAGTAGCCCGTAACAAAAGCATCAATATATTCCAGTCAATTTGACATATACGTAAAGGTATACGTGTATGTGTGTATGTGGGTTTATATATAAATATAAATTTTAAGTTAAGTGAATATTTGAGGGACCTTTAAGTTATGTTAATACTTAGGATTATCTTTTATTTATGTTTAGTTATAAACAAGCTGTAGCTATAAGTACTGATGTAAAACGAGAATAAAGTCAGTTGTTAAATGAATCTCTGTCTGTGTCGTTACTCTGCCCAAACCCATATATTTTTTTAGTGTTTATATTCAGTCTAATCGTAACTGGTGCCGAAAGTTTTGTGCGTGCACGCGTTTTAAAAAGTTTTTTCCTTTAGTATATTAAGCGAAAAAGTACGTTACTCGCACAATGGCCGAATCAGAAGAGTTGCTTCAGGAACGTGCAAAGTATGAATTTCAGCTGGCTAAGGCGGCGGAAGAACACGCACAGCTAATGACTCAGCTTACGGAGGCGAAAAAGTCGGCACAAATTGAGTTGGTGAAGGTGCGGACTCAAAATTTTACCTTCATACATGAAGTTATAGGACAACTTGAGCCATTTACAGGTACAGTCGGCGACTTGGATCATTTTATAAAAGGCGCCGACCAAATCATGAACCTTATTGTGTCACGTAAGGCAAACGGGACTCTATTTGAGTCAGACGAGAAGATTTTGGAAGCGGCTTTGGTCGGTCGCATCTCGAGACGCGTCTTAAATGCTATACAAGGCGATACGACGATCCCGTGGGATACATTGAAGCAGAGATTGAAGAAACTGTATGGCGGATGGCGCTGGACACCAGAGGAGGACGTGTTCTATTTGATAAAAACGAGACGAAGTCAAGGTCAGTCGGAAGGCGACTATGCAGAAAAGTTATTAGTCCTCTACAATAGAGTAGTAGAAAAATGGTGGAAGCGTTTGGACAAGAGGAAGGTGGACGACGTTTAGAATTAGTGCGGGGACTTCTGAAGGTCCAATTGAACCACTATATGGATCGGCCAGGATCTTTATCACGAGAGAGGGATTTTGTCGAGTGTGCACACGAGTTGGTGGATGCACACGATAGAAACAAGGCACGGCAAGAGAAATGCGAGGGCGAGTCGACGGAAGTGAGAGCCACGAGAAGACATAGGAGTCCGCCCAGGCGCAGCATCCGACCCTCTGAGAATCAACCCAGTAGGGGTGCAGAAGAGAGGAGGAAGCGACCGGAGCGTCGGTGTTACGAGTGCAATAAACCCGGCCATGTGGCGGCACAGTGTAGTCTGACACGGTGCTATGAATGTGGCAGGAAGGGGCACGTGGCACGAGAATGCCCGAGACGTAGTTCGAGACCACGACAAGGAGAATTCAGGCCGGAACCGATGGAGGTCAATAATCAAGAATGGAGAGAACCGGCGGAACTACAGGAGGACGAGATACCAGCGGGGAGTCTTCAGACGAAGGCAGCGTCACGCCTGAGCGCAGCACTCTGTCCGGGAGAAAGCACGAGGTAAGAGGGGCAAATTCGTGGAAGGGAGGGTCCTCTGGGGTGGAAGGGCGACCAAAACAAACGCGAACGGAATGAGGGTGCGGTGATGGGTGGGGCAACCAACGCGGGGAGATTGTGAGCAATAATAGCGTTGCGAGTGGAAGATGGACAAGGTTGCCCGTGGCGAAGTTAGAGTCGTCGGAAGTAAAATTTCTGTTGGATACTGGGAGTACCCATTCACTGATCAGTCGACAAGAGGCGGTTAAAATGGGTATTTGGGAAAGGATTAAACGATGTAGTTGCACGATAACCACGGTGAGCGGGTCGTGTAAGACTTTGGGGGAAATAGTGGCCGATCTGAACGAATTAGCAGGGATGAGAACGGAAGTTAAGGTACATGTGGTCGAGAAACTGATGTCGGGATACGATCTCATTATAGGGTGCGACGTGTTACGAGAGGCGGGGTTAAGAATGGTCGTGAATCGAGAAACGTGGCGATACGAAATAGGGAATTGTAAATACAAACCGCTTTCGGTTAAAAGACCAAATATGGAGATTGGTGCCACGGAGTATTATACACATGGGATAGAGCGGGTGCTCCAGAGGAACTGACTTGTTCTATAGAGAAGGGGAGTTCTTGCCGACGACGGGAAAAACCGAACACAGGATAGCTCTGAAACGGGAAACCCCGGTATATGTCAAGGATAGGCGGTACCCCCAGGCATTGCGGGACATAATACACGAGCAATTGAGGGAGCTTCTCCACCAAGGGATTATTCGGCACAGCAACTCACCTTTTAATAGTCCCTTGTGGGTGGTTGAGAAGAAAGGCGGGGCTACAAAACAATACCGGGTCGTTGTTGATTTTCGGAAATTAAACGAGGCAACGAAGGACGAACGCTATCCTCTTCCGCGGGTCGATGATATATTAGACCGCCTATCGGGTGCCACGATCTTTAGCACGTTAGATTTGAAGAGTGGATACCACCTGATTAGGATGGCTGAGGAAGACATTCCAAAGACCGCTTTCTCGTGGTCACGAGGTCATTTTGAATTCGTTCGGATGCCGTTTGGGTTGAAGGGGGCGCCTCTCACGTTCCAACGGTTGATGGATGAGTTTCAGAGGGGGTTAGGGGAACAATTTTCTCAGGTCTATATGGATGAAGTAAAAGCGAGGAAGATCACGTACGCCACCTCACACAAGTCATGAAAAGAGTGCGAGAGTTCGGCCTCAAGTTATCTGAGGACAAATCAAAGTTCGGGCTAAAGGAGATTAGATTTCTGGGACACATCGTCTCGCGAGAAGGGGTTCGGCCAGACCCAGATAGAGTTAAGGCAATCCAAGAGGCACCGCTCCCTACGAATGTTCGTGGAGTTCGGCGATTTTTGGGCATGATTAATTACTATCGGAAATGTATCCCAAGTATAGCGGATTTGACACATCCCTTAACAGATATTCTCAGGAGAGGAAAGCGGTTCATGTTAGGATCGGAACAGTTGACCAGCATCAAAAATTGCAAGAAGGTTTTAACAACAGGGCCCTTGTTAGCATTCCCCGATTTCAGGAAAACGTTTAGGGTCACGACAGACGCTAGTGACGTTGCGATCGGCGCCGTGTTATCCCAAAACGCCGAGGGTGGGGAAAAACCTTTGGCTTTCGCGAGTCGAAAGTTAAATGACGCCGAACGCCGTTATAGCGCGATCGAACGGGAGTTGTTGACGGTAGTCTGGGCATTTGAACACTTTAGGCCATACGTCTATGGGCGACGGTTCGAATTGTTCACCGATCATAAGCCACTAGTTCACTTGGGGACATTAAAAGAGTCATCAGCGCGGATTTCCCGATGGAAGGAACGCCTCGCGGTCTACGATTTCCAGGTATTACATAAGAAGGGTGCGGAAAACGCTGTAGCCGATTGGTTATCCCGGGAGCTGGTGATCAATGCGTTGGAAAACGAAACGATCCCCGCCGAACCGTTCGCCGTACGCTATCTGGGCGGAAAACGGGCCGGAAATTCCTTTATTGTGGTAATTGTCGGAGGAAAGTGCGGCGTCTACGGAACGTCCGACGGATCTCCCCGAGTCCGACGAGATCATTAACAATAAGAAACGCCAGTTGATTATCCGAACGAAGCAG
The DNA here is from genome assembly GCA_037127475.1 of Arma custos. Classification (NCBI taxonomy): domain Eukaryota; kingdom Metazoa; phylum Arthropoda; class Insecta; order Hemiptera; family Pentatomidae; genus Arma; species Arma custos. The sequence continues at coordinate 164,882,644 of CM073759.1, forward strand.
AGTTGCGGGATTGAAACGCAAACCAGCCAGTATGCAGGGTTGTCGAGCGTTGTAGTGCGGATGCCGGTGACGACAGATGAGACCGAGCTGTATTGTTTCTATTATATGTTTAATATGTTTCTACGATATGTAATATGTTTCTATTATTATTATCTATTTTTTCTATTAAGTAGTTGTAATTATCTAGATAATGTAAATATGTATATTTTCTAGTGGTGAGGGCAATAATAACCATTTGTAGTTGTTTGCCCTTAAAAATAAAACAAACAATAAAGCACATCGTTAATTCATTTTAGAATATTATATATTTCTTCAATGTAAAAATAATCTTTCTTCAACGATTAATAAGTTTATTAACACGTATATTATTAAATGAAGGTATTTATTAGACGAAGTCGATAAACGTTCCTTTACCTGGATTATCAGCAATTCAAACAATTACTTTTAGCCCGTAACTTTTTAGAAGAATGGTGCTTGACCCAAATCATCTTTCGGGCCTAATAACCCAAATAATAAGTGCGAGAACTTCGCCAGAAAAATATTAAATGCTACCCGCGATCGGCTGCTAAACCACCCCTGTTTTAAAACATCACAACATACTACAATGGGTGATTTTGATGAGCAAAGAACATGCCTCAAATTTTGTTTGCGGAACAAAAAAAAAATCGACTGTGAAATTCGAAAAATTTACTTTTGGTTGTTTACAAAAACACGTATAACTCGGAGATAATCAAACCTTTTGACAAACAGACGCTTGGCAAATGTTATAGACAGCCCTACCAACCTAGAAAAAAACTTACCTGCCTTCCTAGTGCCCTGGAGTTTGAAATGACAATTTCACCTTAGTTTTTGATCACAGTAGTATATTGTAATAAAAATAGCATTGCGGCATTAGCAAAATTAATAACCAGATAACACATAATTGTTTTGATGAAGGGTTTGTAATATTGTATAATAACTTACGTAAAAAGTACATTTCTCGTTTTGATAAAGGTTTGGCAAACAATGCATCTATACAAAGTTTGAAGAAGAAAATGGTCCGGGTAGCGATCCAGAAAATTCTCTTATATAGGGAGAACTTTTTATTGGAACCCAACTTTTCGATCCACATTGCAGGTCTTCTTCAGGACTAGTTTGATGGCCGGCGGTCGGCACTAGACTGAAACGTTAGCTTACCAATAACAAGTTCTCCCTACATAAGAGAATTTTCTTGACCTCTACCATGAGCATTTTCTTCCTCATATATACAAAGTCAATTAATGATATTCAATATACAGAGTGTGATTTATTGAAACAGATTTCTATTGCTGATATATTATTTCCATAATCATAATTATTCATTGAGATTATTTTTCATTTTGTTTTTCCAAATTGCTAATTTGCTTTAAATTCATTTCAAAATTTAACATATTGTTTTATCACAATGGATTATGTAATTTATCTAACTTATTTTTAAACCACTTTTTTATTTTATAATCTTATGTAATTAATTACATTTTGTAATGGCGATGATTATAAAAACAATTCTTAAAAATGAAATAATATTAATTTAAAATAATAATCATCTATCGGTTCTGTTAATAATACTAAGGTTTTATTTATTGATTGATAGATTTCATTAAGTTCAGGTTTTCTCCAAGAAAATTTTTGAAAATTTTGCAAGAGCAACTTCTTCATTGAGACCCTATCCTACCATGTCTTCCTGAACTTGATAAGGCAATGAGATTTTTGATCGGCCTCTTCTTTTTCTTTGAGGGCACCAATATACAGGGTGAATTTTGGTATACATCCATCTTCCATCCTCTTTAGGTACCTAACTCTAATCGCTTTATGATAATTTCAGGGATGGTACTTCATCATTACCTTATAGTCAGGGAGAGTCTGGTGTCATTACCTCTCGCTCAGGTATCGACACAGCACTTCAGGTATTAACATAGCATAGACAATTATTTTATTTTTTATATTATATTTCATTTTTTGATATTTGAGTTTTTGGATAGTATTACTCCACAGGACTGAGTTTAGCACAGCAACAGCTTTTCTTCCTTCTGTGGTTCTTCACAGAAAATTCTCTTTCTTTTTGAAGGGTATATCTTTGATACACGAAGTTGGTAACATTTTTATTTTGAAAACTCACACATTTTCTCCTAAGCCTAGAAGCTCCGTGGTCTCTTTGAGGTCTATGAGCTATCCTGTAATATGTCTCTTATGGCGAAGGCAGTCCACTAACCTTTGCGAATCTGATCCCATTGTTTCGATTAATCAATTCAAAATGATTCTATTATATGATGTGGTCGCAATCGAAATGGATGTATTGTATTGTAGCTGACATAGACCAGCGTTCCATTTAAGTACATTGTGGTTAACCTATCTTCAACGAAATCTGAAGTTGGTAATCCGACTAATCCAAAATTAATGAGGCGATCAGTAGTACCGTTTTAGAAAAACTTTTTTGATTGTTGATGTTTCTCCGATTGAAGATATTCATTCTTTTGGATTTGTAAATCATATCTTAGGAGTTAATACCGTTCCTAACGAGAATACATTTTTTTTCCGATATTTTCAAATGTCAGGTCGTAAAAAGTATAATGCTTCATATCTATTGTGTTCGATTGCTAACAGAGAAATGGAAACAGATGTAATATTATATATATATATATATATATATATATATATATATATATATATATATATATATATATATATATACGCACACATATACTTTGTTAAAATATTACAATCTGCCACTTTTGTTTTTGTTGTTTGTTTAACGTCACTTTATGCTGCTATGGCTAATCGGACGATGCTACAGTGAGAGCTCTAAATTTTGCCTATCCAGGTTTAATTAGGATAGGGATTTTTAACGAGTACCTGACATTGTACAGGCTCGGGACCCCCGTTTAACGTCCCTTCCAAAAGACGGCGAAACTATGGATTTTTTACCCCTTAAAAAAAATCCTAGGGCCACCTGCCGGGCAACGAACCCGCGATCTTGGGCTTAGTAGTTTGTTGCGCTAACCACTAGATCAAAGCTGATTATTGCCACTTTTAAGCAATAAGTAATAACTCTAAATAGCTACAATCATTAAAATAATAATAATAAAAAATAAATATAATTCATAAATAAAATAAAAATATAAACATGCGAATAATAAAAACAAAATAAATACTTGCGAAAATGATAATAAAAATAAAATAAGTATTATTATTATTTCCAACTTTCGATCAACGAATAAAGTACTGTAATTGTCAGATGATTACATAGTACTGTAACTATTCGGAAATTTTCAGATTTTAAAGTACGTATCTATTATAACTATTTCATCGTTATGTATGTAGCAGCATATGTCTTTGGCATAATTAATAATTGGTTAACTACAGAAAATTGACATTTAGCGGATTGGTGTATATTGGTTGTATTTGTTAAATACATGATCATTAATTTTTTTCTATAAAAATAATATTTATGTGTTTATATTTATAAAAATAAAAAAAGAGGACGGGGTGGCTCAATGGTTTAGCACTTAATTGCCATGCCGGAAATCCTGGTTCAACTCCCGCTGCGGGCTAAGACTTTTATTTAGTCTGTTTGCAGCTGGAGATGAATCATATAGGATCTAGGACCCTCCTAGGGCTCACCCAGCTTCTATAAAATACTATAAAAATAGGGTACCCAAATTAAGGGGGAAAATCTAGCGGTTTAGCATGATCTAGGACAAGTCACCTCCTTGCAATACCGTTGTCCATGAAACAGTCTCTCTACCACGTACTGAGCCCCAGACTTGTTCACGGGTTGTAGTGGTACGGGTTTTTATCTACAAAAATAGCATATTCAATTTTATATACAAGTTGATAAATCAGCTTGATGCAGTGCTTAACTTAAAACTGTTATCTCCTTTTAGCATTCGCAAAGTGGTAAGGAAGGTATGATAAATGTAAGCTTTATTTTAAAACATAAATAATGATTATCAAATTTAAGAAAGGCAAATATCAAAATTAATTGTCTATAACTACAACGAAAAAATTATACAGTATCTGACCACCAGCTATATAATTCATTAATTTTGAAAGAGAGGCATCCAGATGAGAAGATGCACACAATGTAAAATATATACAAAGTAATGATAAATCATAATATATGTTAACACTAAAATGTAACACAAATAAGGTTTTTGAATTGATTTTTGGTTGACATATATAATATGATTTCATTTTGTAAATAAGTAATTAAAAATCCCTTCGTATACGGTGGTATGGAATGGATAAAATAAATAAACGGTCTTTTCAGAATTTTTTTTGGAAGGGACATAAAATGAAGAATCTACCCATTGTTTTTTAAATATTTTGCCAACATGGAAATTTTTAATGCTGAGATTGACATTTGATGATCAAATCGTTGTTTGAGTCCTAATAATGTTTTGAGCTATTCAATTAGTTTAATAAGTTGAGAGGGGAGCAGATGCAATATTGTTTGATATCCCTTTGTAATTTGATATCCCAATATACTAGTCACTTCAGCCACATACTTCTAAATACTCATCAATACGACCCCAATAAAACTTAAACACTGGTATGCCGGTATTTCGGAGCTATCTGATCGGTATCTGATACACCTTATCATCTTTGAAAAATCGTGAAATTTTTCTTTAATCATTTATCTACACGTATTAAATAATACAAAAATATCAAAATGTTTAATACATAATATTCGAGTTTATTATAAAATCGGTTAAGGTTATATACAGCATTTTTAAATCACTGATCAAATCCTTAACAGCATCTTAAGTTGATTCTAATCTTCCTCCTTATTTCCAAGTAGCATAATGTTATAGAAGTAAGCAATGATTTTTGTTTGGAAGTGGATTAATAAGTGTTTACATTTATGAAAGCCGAAATTACAAACAAACATAAACAGCTTGCTGTGATATTTCAAAGAAAACATACAACCCGTAAAAAGTATTATCTTCCGGACAATCCAATAATTATAAGATACAATGGTAATATCTTGGAATAAAGCAAGCATTTAGATTTATCGGTGGCATAACAGGACATAAGGGGAGAAGGAATTAGTAGAACCGAGAACGGGGATGGGGCGGTAAGGACCTGTTGAGGAGCCCCGGGATTTATAAATTACAGGAGATCAACTGGTGGTCGTTCTGCATCGCCTATCCTCCTCCATCTCTCTATAGCCAATACTCCTGTCATAATATTTTATTATCTCCTCTTCTCTGTGGGTAACATGCCTGTTTTGTATGTTCTGGCATGACAAATTAATTTTCTGTTAATCTATACATTAATCCATTATACTGCATCGGTATTTAGTTTTAAGTTATTTATTAAGATTTAGAATAGAATAGAATTACAGAAGAGAAAATAGAATAGAAAATAGAGAAAATAGAGAATAGAATAGAAAATAAACTTTATTCTGGGACTAAGTCCCTTTAGAATAACAATAATGAACAAATAAAAAAAAAACATAAAATTCATCTGGCCAGAAGGCTACATAATAACACAAATCATGAAATAATCAAGTGTGACAAAACATTGTAAAAATAGAAATAGATAAGAAAATAAATAAATAAAGTACGAAGAACTTGACTGCTTTTTAACTAATTGTCGAAAATAAATATATTTATATTAACAAAATAATGATTAATAATATTAATACAGTAGTTAATGACGAAATTGCTAACTAAAATAATTGATTAGCATAGCACGCGATAATATATTTAAAAAGTCGGTATCATCTTTGTTGTTGGAAAAATAAACAAAACAAAAGGGTAGCGGGATCGAGTTTACAATACTGATATATTCAAGCGGACGTTTGACCTGCTTGGAGAGCGACTTTTTGAGATGCCAAGAGATGATGGAAAAGCAGGGATTTAAATGAAGCTAGTGAAGAGGAATGGCGAATGAAAGGAGGGATTGAATTCCACACAGTGGTGGAGCGGGTGAGGAAGGAGCGCTCGAATGCCTTAGTTTTGTGGAAAGGAATGTAGAAATCGGAAAGGCGAGATCTTGTTTTGTGGTGCTGGACAGAGGATTTGAATGGGAGGAGATAAATATATGAAGGGTGTTATGAGTTGATGGATTGGTATAGAAAAAAGCTAAGGAAATATTGTCTACGGATGGGAGAGAAGAGCCACTTTAACTCATCATAGTGATGTGACACCCGGGATCGCCTCGGAGTACCAAGGACAAATCTTAAAGCGCCGTTCATTATTCTTTTTATGCGGCTCTCAAGCATTTTCGAGAGGCCCCCGCATACCACACTACAGTAGTCGAAGTGGGGGAAGATGAGGGATGATACGAGCAGCTTCCGAGTAGGTTGTGTTAGGAGATGCCAAGAACGATGGAATAATTTTAGGGAACTAATTATTCGTCAGGATATTTGGGTGACATGTGGTTTCCAGGAAAGGTTTTGGTCAATGGTAATGCCTAGGTTTTTAACGGAGGAGTTGAAACTGATGGGGAGGTCGTTTAGGATTAATGTTGGAAGGGTGGGGATAGTTGCGAGGAGGGAGTTGAAACCTAGAACAATGGCCTGGGTTTTCATTGCGTTCAATTCCAGTTTGTTCAGCTTTGCCCAGGCACTGATCCTATCTAGGCCTTGCTGAATACTGGCGAACGCATATGAAAGATCAGATGGAGGAAAGGATAAATAGATTTGGAAGTCGTCAGCATATAGATGATAGGAACAGTGGTGAACAGATTTAGGAAGATCATTGATGTAACAGTTGAAAAGGAGAGGAGAGATGCTTGAGCCCTGTGCCACACCTGAGGATAGAGTAAGGAAAGAGGAAGGGGTTGGTTGGGCATAGAGACCGCTTGGGACCTATCAGAGAGGAAGGATTGGAACCATAGAATAGAGCTGTAGGAAAAGGACAATGACTTTAGTTTGGAGAAAAGGATAGAATGGTCCAAGGAATCCAAGGATAGCACGGTTAGTTGTTTGTTGTCCATGGCTTTATATATGTCATTGGTGATTTTGGTAAGGGCAGATTGAGTGGAAAAACCTGGGCGAAAGCCTGATTGAAGCGGAACGAGGGGTTTGGACTGTTCGAGAAAATTTGATATTTGAGACTGGACTATTCTTCCGAGAGGTTTGGAAAGGTTGGAAAGTATGGAGATTGGCCGGTGGTCCTTGGGAGATAATGGGGTTGGGGTTTTATTTATAGGATGGACTAGGGATTTTTTCCAGGAAGTCGGGAATACTGCTTTTTGTAGTGAGAAGTTATAAATGAAAAGTAGGACAGGTAGGATATCGATGAGGCGTAGTTTGACGGGTATCTCATCTAATCCGGTAGAACTGGAGCGGGATTTAAGAACGGAGGAAATAATGTCTATAGGTGATATGTCTAAGAAATAAAAATTGTTAGGGTTGAAAGATGGCGTTAATTAAAAGACGGAGGAGGAGGATTTTGATGTGTTAATTGAGGCAGACAAAAAATATGAGTTCATTTCATCGGGAGAAGCAAGGAAGACTCTGGAGGATGTTGGATTGCAGAGGGCGAGCTTTCGTAGGAGTTGCCATTTAGATTTAGGATCGGGAGCAGTGGAAAGGGCTTCGTGGAAGTATTTGGATTTTGCTTGTCTGATTGTAGATTGTGTCAAATTGCGAAGAGCCCTGAACGCTTGGTAGTCATCGGTAAGCCTAGTGCGTCTAAAGCGTCTACGAGCAGCATCACGTTTCCTTTGCAGGTCTTTAATTTTTTGACACATCGAAGGAGCAGGATGGTGGCGGAAGGTTAAGGATTTGAGTGGGGCGTGGGTATCCAGGATGCTTTTGAGATTGGCAGTGAGTATGTCGACCATTGAATCGACGGTGGTACAGGAATAAATTTGGTTCCAATTCAGGGCTTCGAGGGAAGGAGATATATTTTCAGAAGTGAGTCCATCTAGGTTGCGAAATGTTATTGTTTTCGGTAGGATTTCTGGAGTTTGGATATTATATGAGATTTGGATTAAATCGTGAGAGGACAGAAAAGGGGCAGGTAATTGTGAGGAAGAAAGGAGTCTCTGGGATGAGTCAATGATGAACAAGTCTAGCCAGGTGTTAGATCGGAGAGTGTGATGGGTAGGAGAGAAAGAGACAATGGAGAGGTGCAGAGAGTAAAAAAGGTTTTCAAGATACATTTTATCATTGGATTGGACCAGAAGATTGGTATTAAAGTCACCGGAGATTATGATGTGGTCATAGAGAGGAACATAGTTGTAAAGGACCGACTCAAAGATAGGATCAAAAGGGACCAAAGGAGGGCGATACACTACAACGTATAGGAGAGGATTGGGTTTGCATGAAATTTCGACGCCAAGGAATTCTATGTGAGGGAAATTGGACACTGGTGAAGAAAACAGGAAGCGTGATTTTAGGGAATTATGGACGTAAAGACCTACACCTCCTCCAGTCCGGTCAACTCGGTCGTGGCGGAGGAAGGAATAGTCAGGTGAGGAAACAGTGGAGGACGGGATATAGGGTTTTAGCCATGTTTCTGAGTTTCCAATGGTGTGGAAAAAATTTTGGGTAAAATATTGCTGAAATTCATCAAAGTGAGCGGGCAAGGATTGGGAGTTAATGTGACAGGAGGTTAGGACATTAGACATGATGGGGAAGCAGAAGAGAAGCTCTCAGTATTTGAGGAGAGGAAGCTATGAGGAGTAGATTTTATTGGCAGAGCTAATTGAAGAGTTTGAAAATGCGGATAAAAGATTATCCGAGGCGAGTTATTACTAAAAACCGCTATAAATCTTGATGCTAATGAAGGGATATTGAAATTAAAGAATAGAGAAAGGAAAAATGATACATAGATAATAAAATAAATTAAACAACAGACAAGAAAAAAAAGATAAAAGATAAAAGAAAAAATGAAAATTAGTTTTATGTGAGGAAGAAAAGTTAATTTTGCAATATAATACTTTGGAAAAAATAAAATTTTTATAGAACATTTGAGTTTGTGGGGGTAATTCAAAATGAACCCGTGAGAGTCATGGTTAATCGTGAGGCTTGAAGGCATACCGGTCTTCAGTAGTCATTCGAATATATCCAGGTCATGAGATTGATCGATGTAGACCACTCGGTGTCCATCTTCTTTTCTACATCGCACTCTACCACCAGAGAACCAGACATATTTTATTTTCCCGCTGCCCTCTTCTGACGAGCAAGCCAGTAGAGGTGCCTGTTAGTTCTTGTCATTTCCTCGCTTAGATAGATGCGGTGGCAGTCGTTTTCCTGCCAACCTATATCTCGGGTGGAGAAATCTCGCTTGACTTTTCTTTTTTGTATCAGGTCATCCCTCACTGATTGCCTTGTGAAGCGTGCGATGATTGGTGGGGGTCGGGGGTCGTCATTTTTCGCCCTACGACGCTGCACCGTGTCCAGGTCCTCGATATTTATTTTTAATCCCAGGCCTACACCAATGCTTGCAAGTAGACCAGAAGGGGTCTCTCCGGCTCCTATGGGGATCCCACGTATCTCTAGGCACTTGGATAATAAGCCCTGTTCACTTTTGTTTAGGCCTACCTCCAAATTCCCCACTCGTGCCTTGAGCGCTTTATTTTCCGCTAAGATCTCCTCAATATATTTATTTTGTCCCTCTAGGTGTTTTTCGATAGATGTTAGTCTCTCATTCATTTCAACCTTGATCTTTTTTATCTCCCCCTGGACATTATGATCGGAATGTTTTATTGTCGCTAATATTTCCATGAGTGAGGGTTGTGTTGTTTTATCGGAAATTTGTTTTACCCCGGCTTCTGAGTTTTTATTGGCCTGCTCACACTGAGTGTACAGCCATTGTGTTTTTGAGGATTTTAGGCCCTCTATCTCCTTATCGCTGAGACTTCAGCACCGCCCATGAAAAATTAAATTGCATTTTGAGCAACATACATTATTTTTATCATCACGAGCGATGATGTTGTTGCATTTGGAGCAAACAGCCATTGTGCCTAAGTAAATAAATAAATAGTAACTTACGGAGAGAGTTGTTGTTACGGCAACTGGTTTTAATTCTGTTGGGCTTAAGAGATAGCCTATTGTTGTGGCTCGAACTGTTTATACGTGGAATCGCAATAATTTCCAATGTCCCTTCACTACACTTTACCGCCTGTAGAAATATATATGTGCATATATTCACGTATATATGATATATATATATATATATATATATATATATATATATATATATATATAGTATGGTTATCCTGATATTAATGATTGAAAACTGAATTAATAACACTGCACTAATAACATGAAAGAATTAAAGAGAGCGATGTACACTGGTTGGTGTCCCTGGCCAGACTGATTTATAGCTGTATTGACAAAAAAAAGTTATCAATTTTGAAATGACGGTAAAATGAGTTCAGTTGAGAAATAGTAAAATCACGCTCTGACATCTTAGTAAAGGCTGCATTATTTCCACGTAGCAAAATGTCACAGAGGCAATCATTTTTGTTCGAAAGAGGATTAATTATTGCTTTCTTTTATAAAAATCAAAAGTCCAACAAACATAAACAGTTTACTGTATGGAAGGGAATATTATCCAGTATTATTTTTCGGACAACACGTTAATATGCTTTACGTGTTCGTCTCACTGTGAGAAAATATTCTATTAATTTAATAAATAACGTTTTAAATATTCGAAAAATAACATAAAACACAAAAGGTAAGAATGGTAACAAATTGTATTGGTCGCTTAGAAAATTGTTCTAAATAAATGATATACTCCCAGAAGCTCAAAATAAGAGTATATAAGACAGTACTTCGTCCAGTTGCAATGTATAGTGGAGAAGTGTGGACCCTAAACAACCACAAAGAGAGATTACAGTGTACTTGGGGAGAAAGATTCTTAGAAGAACATATAGCCCAAACAAAGAAGAAAATTGTTTCCGTATCAAAAGGAAGGCATAACTGAAGGATCTATATAAAGCATTGCCATAATATCTTGTATTAAAAAAAAGAAAAGATAAAATTAGTCGGTTAAGCGATTTACATCGAATGGATAGAAATAGCCAACTTTGGAGGGACGTCCAGAAGGAGAAAAAGGCAGGTCTAGACTGCGATGGCTGGACGATGTGGAAGCAGACCTAAGGCTCCTGAGTGTGAGGACATGGAGAAGAGCGGCAGAGGATCGGTCAAAATGCAGGAAAAGTCCATGGACCATAGTTAATTATGAAACTGAATTCTATATCGTAATGCAAAGTACTTAAATAGTTTTTAATTGAACTCTCAAATGATGTAGAAATGGACTATTGCTGCAATTTAAATCTCCCCTATTTTACTTCATCTAGTTCCCAAAATTAGTAAATGTAGCACCGGATTGATCATTTAGATACCATGCGCATATCCTTCCATTTGAATAATTCATAAGTCTTGAAAAATGTGCCAACATTAAAAACATTTAAACCACTTTAAATTATATGCTTCTGAAACCACTCTTTATAAAATAAGTTTTCCATTTAATATCATCATACTGTAAGTCATTCCACAAGTAAAGAATATATATGTAGACTATATATGAGCATATATATATATATATATATATATATATATATATATATATATATATATATATATATATATATATATGTGCGTGTGTGTGTGTGTAAGTTGAAAAAAAATTGGATGACAAAAAAAATATGAGCGTATGATAGTGTGATAACTGCTCTTCGAATTGTAGTATAGATGTCACTTATTTCGTGACAGTTTAGTCATTTCTACTCGATGCCCGTCCATAGCGAACATACAATGAAAGTCGCTAGGTGCGATAGAGAAAATAGAAAATTGGACTATAGAGACATGTTTAAAATTATAAGTTATGAATAGTTATCGCTCGGACGATAGCGAACATACCATCACCATTCTCAAGTGACATGGATAGACTCTATTATCTTGAATATTTCAAAAGTATGTGTGCCTGGGAACGATACTTGGTATCATATATGTCGGATTCAACTTACAAGATATCTAACAGATAAAATGCACAAAAGACTTAGGATACTTGGGAAGTGTTCGCATTGTAAATGTAGTAATGACGACCTATCTTATAAATATACGAGTGTTGTACGAAGTATAATTAACTATGAGGTACAAATCTTAGATGCAAGTTGTAAAGTATAGATTTGTTCACAATGAACTACATAGAATCTGTAAAATCCCATTCCAAAGCACACCCCTATTGTGCCTAAGCTGTACTTTTCTATTGTTTATCAAGTATCACTGGCATAGACAGTAAAATATTTAAAACAAACACAATTTAATAAGATTCGTTCATGAACGTTTGAATTATGAATCCATTTACACTGATATATTTAAACCTCGATCTATCCTCAACTAGCATTATAATAACCGTCAGTTTTCTGGTAATTATGATGACAAATTTAATTTTAACTATCTTATCTAACCTTAACTATTGCATCTCAGGGCTTTTTCGAATCATATGAGGCTTCTGATTGGCTTGCAGAAATCAGTGTCTCAGAACACCTGGTTCTCATCTACTTATGTGCATAATACATCTTGTTTTTTTGCAAATATATATGATAACCATCATCATCATGATCATATTCTATCCTCTTGAACATCCTATGCAGTTTGATGAGGAATTCCGTACAGCCTTCTCCGGCTCTGCCGGTCTTTCACCAACTGTGCGCTTCTGTTCCATCCCTCTTCTCAAAATCCCTCTTCAACTATTCATTCCACTTCTTCCTACGTCGTTCTCTACCTCGTTTTCCCTCCACTTTGCCTCGGTAGGCTTCCAAGGCTAGCAATCCTATTAGGTTCCATCCGCAAGAGGTAGCCAAGCCATCTCAGTCTGTTTTCTTCTATTACATCGTTGGCTGGTTTAACAGTTAGCTTCGACCTGATAGTGGTGTTCCGGACTCGATCACTTCTTGTTTTACCCTCAATCTTCCTGAGAAATCTCATTTCTGCTGTTTGTATTCTGGATTGGTGCTTCTTTGTTAGTGTCCATGATCCTGAAGAGTACGTGAGGATAGGGAGGAATGTTGACTTAAAATCGTTTCCTTTTCCACTTCTTTTATGTTAAGAAATCCGTTTTCGTTTAGATGCGCCCCCAGGTATTTGAAGTTCTCCACTTGTTCCAGGTCTTTCGGACGGTCATCAAGGTTTCTCCTTGGCTTCTTTCCAACTCTCATCGCTTATGTTTTGTTAGGGTTTATGGTCATTTTTATAGCCAGCAATTCTTCTTAAAACCTCCCAACATTGTGCTGAAGGTTTCTGTCATTCTCCGAAACGACAACAATGTCATCCGCAAATGCTATGATAACCGTATAGACTGAAATACCCAAACCTATGTCGGTAAAAAATGGTAATTTATTATAAACCATTTATTATTATCTAATTTGATATTATTATACACCTAAAATAATATTACTCGCTGAACAGTTTACAGTTCATAACAATTTAGGTCTTGTCGTTTTTGGATCCAGTCAACCAGTGGCTGAGAGAGCTCATGCCCGATTCCACTGTATTCAGGTTTCCTCTGAATGGTCTCTCATTCCATTATTAAGTACTTCTGTTCCCTTTAACCGCACGCAGGCTAAGGGTGGTCGCTATGAGAGAGAAACCAACTGGAAACATCATGTAATATTAAATATACCGCCCTTTGTTGGGAGTTCTGATACAAATATCATATTTTTAGGACTACAATGCAGAAAGAAACTTATAATGTTAGACATCACCGTTACGCATACTCCTTTGTGTGTATATATATATATATATATATATATATATATATATATATATATATATATATATGTATGTATATATAAGTATTTTTAGATTGATGATTTTAAAATCGATTTCACGTAAACAATTGCACAGTAGTTTTTAAATAATTTTAGAGGAATCTTTTCTGCCCTTGATAGTCCATGACCATTATGTATGTATATATATACACATAATGGTCATGGACTATCAAGGGCAGAAAAGATTCCTCTAAAATTATTTAAAAACTACTGTGCAATTGTTTACGTGAAATCGATTTTAAAATCATCAATCTAAAAATACTTAGAAGAAAACTTTACATTCAAAATAATCCTTTTTCCAAAAATTAATTTCTCATAACTATTAGATTATTAAAATCATAATTAACATTTAAATTTCAATTAAAAATATTTTCTTCTAAAAGTTCCAATACTGTTTGGATGCATACGACTATAGCGACCCATAAGATGGGCCTTATTTTACTAACCGCTGTACGAAACAAGTCTATCGAAGACACATAATCCTGTCCATTAAGTGAGATATTTTAAAAACATTATAATTAATACTCAAAAATTAATGACCTTCTTATTAAGTATGAAGAAAAGAAGTTTTTTCAGTACGATATACTCATTTCCGTACATCATAGAGACTGTATTTTTTACAATCCAATGATTGTGCAAGAAGTTCATTTGGTCGAGATCACACTCAAATATCAGGTTTATCCTCTTGATCAAAGGTACCCACTTTTTAGAGGCCGTTTGAACCTTGGCAGAATCTTCAGATCCCACATGATCGATAACAAAATAAAAAAATTTACAGCAACAGCTATACTCGAACTCGATAACTAGAGTAACTTCAGTAATCAAGCGAGTAACTTATGTTCTGAAGTACCACGCTCTCCATTTTTTATTTTTAAAAAATCTTGTGCATTAACACTATTAGATCTGTCGTTTTGATATTTAAAATTATATTTTAAATATCTTATTTTTCTTAAGTAGGTTAACTTAAATACAAATGTGGGTTTCAGTAACGTTTACATTCATGAATATTAACTACAGCTTGTATCCGGGTTACTTTCAAGCTCATACGAAAAACAACGCTTATATACTGAATATTAACTGACTTTTTGTATAGTTATATGAAAAGATGGAAAGAGCTTTTTACATACTCGGATGAAGGAATGTAATTGCAAGTCAATGTAGCGTGTAGTGGAAGGCTTCTGGACAAAAATTGAATATGCATTTTTAATAGGTAAGGAAGTACATTCCGTGGGCTCAGGTTAAATGGTTTTGCAGGATATAAAAGTTATTTTCCTAGTCGGGGATTTTTATTTTGTTATCATCTTTCTTTCTTCTTATTCATGCATCTCTTCTACCTTGCGGTGTAGAGATTTTACATAAGGAGCGCCACCTGTCTCTTTCAATGGCTGATCTCCTGGCTGTCGTCCATCCAATCTATTTTTATTGGAAGTGATTTGATTGTGATTGAGGGATATTTTGGAGGTTATTCTGCCAGGTCACTCTTGGCCTTCCCCTCGGTCTTTTTCCTGTTGGTTTAACTTCCATAGCTTTCTTCGCTGTCCGGCAGTCACCCATCCTCATTACATGTCCGAATCACCGAAGCTGTCCTTTCACGATTATCTGAATAAGGGGTTCGATTTTGAATGCAGTCCTTATAGTCTTGTTTTATATCTGGCCCCTATTGGTCTTCCCCTCTATTTTCTTCAGGTACAGGATTTTCATGCTTTGGAGTCGGCTCCGATTACATTGCTTCAGGGCCCAGGATTCACTTCCATAACATTTAATATTACATTAGTTAATTCATGAATGTAAGATTTACTGAAACCTACATTTGTATTTAAATTAAACTACATAGGAAAAATAAGATATGTAAAGTGGGGGTGAATAGAGATCGTCTCCAGGTGGTACCTCCTGGTAACAGTCACAGAACATAGAACCAACTAGAAGCGGCATGACAGGTACAGCGAGTGAAGCCAGCCTACCACTGGTCCCCCCACCCTTCCCGCCCCAACCAAGTGGTGCAGCGCTCAGTTTACTTCTCTTACTTAGCTCGTGTGCTTCTGTTTACTTAAATATCATTCAACATTGTGTTATCTCGTGGTGTCTTTGAGTTTTGTATACTTTTTGATCTGATCACTGAACGTGTATTTAGCAAAATGCCTTGTTGTGTTGCATTTGGATGCAGTACAAATAATGCAGACAAGTCTTTCAATCCTCCTCTCACCATTCACCTGTAAGTCCGAAACCTAACTGTTAACTACATATAATAATTAAATGTACCACAAAATGTAATATTTTCATAGTTCACTTAACCCTCCAAGTACCATGGGGTCAATTTAGGTCCCACATGTTTCTAATTTTTGAAACTTCGTTTGAAGAAATCGATTCATCTGTCACATTCAAAGAATTTTAACGCAAAACTGTCTGGAATAATTAGGAACTGAAACGAAAGTATTAGAGAGCCTTTTCGAATTTTCACAAATTTTTCTTCTCTCAAAAATGTGGCTGGGGTCCTTACGGGACTCCCGTTGTATCCGACGTCACCTTTTTATGTTTTCTCCTTAGTTATTTAAAAAATCTATAGCCATAATTAAACTAATTTTTACTAGGAACTGTTTCTAAAAATAGATAAATTTTACTGGAATGTTTCTTATTTGAAGGATTCAATTCACTAGAAAAAAAGCACTACATTGTATAAGCACTTCCTGGAATTTTTTTTTATTGAGAATTATGTTACTTGATTTATTTGTTTCATCAGGCCTTGGTACTCAGAGGGTTAAAATATTTCTATATTATGTGTAGCTCAAACACGTCACAAGATGTTGTAGAATACATTTCAGGTACCTATCTAATTTTCCATGTCCCTTATTTATTGATTTGTTTATTTTACAAAGAATTTTGAATAAGAATAAAAAATTTTATTAATAATAAACGCATTACCTCATTTATAATAAGTACATTATTTTAATCATATCGTTACCTAATGTGTCATTCAGATTTTCACGCGACGATTTATTTCTATTACAGGATTTATAGTGAGAAGACTAAATTTGACATTAAAATGTAAAGAATGTTTGAGAGCTGTAGAATCAAACCCGAATGCCATTGGAAATTGACGATTTGTTGTAGTAAAGGACCGAGGGAGGTTGATCCTACTAAGTGATGATGTCACTGAAATTTGTAAAATAAGTGAAAAATTGTTTAGGTACATGTCCAAGCATAAAAGACTCACCCAAGTCGAGGGCTTTCGCATCAGTCCTAATAAAGCATTGCATTGGCATAAACATTTTTCCTAATGTAACACATTTTCAAGAGGACGAGTCTCACTACTCATCAATCATCTCTGCAGTGGGAATATTATATTTAAAAACTAGAATGTACCACGAATTGAAACGTTTCTATGACAATCTGAATCTCGAAAAGATACGTGCGAAGAATAATACACTTGATTTATTTAAAGGACAATAATATTAAAAGTAATGTAGTTTACAATTAAAATACACTAACAACCGAATGAGCTTCATTTGTCCTGCTTTGTCACCCATTATTTTTTACTACATATAAAAAGTTACCACATAAAGACGAACAGTAGTAGGTAGTGCAGGTGCTGGAAGTATTAAAGTAACTAGAGCGGTTTGGAGATGAAATGTGCTATATTGGCTGCCGGCAAGATAAGATTTGTTATTGTTTGGGGTATCAGGTCTACAGCTGCTCCCCAGTAATAGTATTACTAAGGAAATAACCAATTGGAACATTCCACGGTGTATTTACCCCGACAAGATAAAACAGGAGGAATTCTTGGGCTAAATAAACTGAGCGCTGCAACACTTTCTCAGCTGTAAGGGGGCGGCAGGAGTGGGGGGACGGCTTGGGAGCTGGCTTCACTTGCCTCCCTCCAAACGGGCCCTGATGCCGCTTCTAGTTAGTTCTATGTTCTTTGGTAACAGTATATATACTGGCTAAACGATCTGTTAAAGTGGTAACCTGAATGGGCCATACCATCTGACCGTTTCAGGAAGTAGGATATCATTATTATTATATCTGTCAGATCTCTGAAGCCACGTAAGTTGCAGGTGCAGTTGCCTGAAGGAGGCAGCCCCTCCGCTGCACTAGGAGTCTGAGGGCCAATCCCTAACATCTCCCAATCCAAATGATTAAAAGAAACATAAGGAAGAAAGTTAGGTCGTCTTTTATGTGCACGACTTGGCGAGGACACGGAAACTTCCAAAACCAAGTATTTGCTAGTATTCAGAACGAAAAAGAAAATGAATATTCAAATTAATGGAAAGACTATTCAGCAGGTCCACACCTTTAAGTATTTGGGCGTGTCAATAAGTGTGAAATTTTATTATAATAATGTATGTAATAATAGATAAATGTGTGTATGTATAAATAACTAATATATTGCGTGATCAGAAAGAAGAATTAAAAAATGCTTTCAATTCCGTTAAATATTTTTCAGTATTTTTACTAATATCTAAAACGATCATATTTATAACTACAAATATATAAGAATTTACCTTGGCGTTTGAAACAACTTTTCAAATTCTTTTACTTTTGAATTTGAGTGCAAGATATATCAAAAGCCAATATAATGATAACCATTGATACGACTACTAAGACTCCAGTAGTCATTGTAAAGGCTTAGAATCGGTGAAATTAAATTATTTAAAATTTCGGCTTAGCACTTCAAAGAGTTTTTATATAGTACAAACAACATTAATTAATATAGATTTATTGTTTTGAAGAGGTTATATCTCAAAAAAATGATCTGGAAAATAATAATTAGTCATTTAATTAAGCAAATATTATTACGATTCATTTAAAATATTTTTCTTGATTAAGGTTAAATATTTATTTTATTACTAATATACAATATCCTGAGAAATTACACTGACGTGTTTTTATCATTATTTGTATTCCCTATTTCTCGAATAAATGCTTCTTTTTTATAGGAAACAAACGAGCAACATATTATAAAAATTTAAAAGTCAAGAAACAAGTCTCTCTTTGTCTCTGACTAACTCTATTTTTATGTTATAACATATGAAGCATTATTAAATAAAAGCATTAACGATTTTCGTTACATAAAATGATTTATGTTATGTCTCATTCTTCAGGTATCAACACCTGGACAGGGGTTGATAAGGAAGGTAAAGTTGGAACAAGAATTTAATTACTAGAACCATTATCGACATAACAAGAAGTAGAGGAGAGAAATGCAATTAACCCGTACCCGGAAATCTCGCCTCCGAAAATAAATCTCCTAAGAAAGTGGTTACGTAAAAGCTATTAACCAGAAAATAGTGAAGATCGGGTGAACTTTCTTTCCCGCTATATATAATGTGAGAGTGGGAAAGATCAGCGAGTAGAGTGCTGTGTAGTTGAGATATAGTTTTCAGGTCCAAAACGACGGTAGCAGATACTTTATTTATTCTGTTAACAGCAATAACTTGACCCGTTCGGAACTGAAGACCCTTAACTGGAGGAAAAAGCTGGCGATGGAGCAATTCATTTCGGACAAATCATCTCCCATCCAATCCATTGGCTTGGAAACAGTACAAACTCCTATCATGTACACATCCAAATTGCCTTCGAGTCGTATCGACACACGTATATATGTGTCATTTAAAATGTCATTTCAAACCTCTTGTAACTAACGTGAATATTTTAAGTGATTTTTTTTTAATTGAAAAAATATTGTTCTATCTTAAATTTTTAAGACTGGGATTAAGAGAATCACCAAACTGCAACTTGTAAGCTTCAAAGATAATACATATTTGTATGGTTGCAACGTGACAAGGAATAAAATAACATGTTTTTAAAGGATGGTCCAGGAACACAACTGCAACACATGTGTTTACCAGTTAATGTTTATTCTCGACTTTCAATCTATTCGAGACGTTTCGACACTATGATTCATTATTCATAGAACTGAAAAAGGGTCTAATAGTTCAAAGATCAAGATTTGGTCTTTTAATGTAATATTATTTTATTGACCATGGAGGACAAAAGATTTTTTGAAAAAGATGCAGAGAAAAAAAAAATTGAAAATGCCACCATAGTGTCGAAACGTCTCGAATAGATTAAAAGTCGAGAATAAACATTGACTGGAAAATGGTTTTTATGTCTCTTACCCTAATAAAGAAGAATTAAGTCCAGTTTAAAAAATAAACAAAATTCATAAGAATGCACATATGTTTACTTCAAAATAATAATGGAGGTGGATCGTTACACTAATTTGGTTAGGCCTAGCAATTATTCCGCTATTTTACTAATGTGATGTCTCTTATTGGACAAATGTTTTATCAAATACTAAATCTTTAACCTTAAATATGGATTGCCACCTTCAAATACTACGTACCTTTATATAATTCACAAGAGGAATGGTGGCTGGGAAAATTTAAAAGAATGTTTTTCAGTGCTGAACCACTGCTTGAAAAATTTGTTAGGAACTAACTGGACAAATTATGACATCAGATTGAAATTTTTTTCGATAAATGAAGATAACTAGGTGAGGAACAGTAAAAGTGACAATTTTTTTTTATATAACATATAGATGTATACGTAATATAATATCTGAAATTTTCTTGATTCCCTTTATTCGCAAAAATAAATAAAACCGTAATGTTTATAAACAATTGGACAAAGGATATATATAGTAATATAAGCAATATAATATAAGCAACCACTTTGATCACTGGACGAATGTTAGACATTGTTACTCCTCAATTCGTTTATCATTTTATTTTGAGTGTTATAATAAGAAACGAGAATGAATGTATGGATCTTTGTTTCAATATGGAAGGCTAAATTGTTCTACTCACATCATCACCTCTTACATATAGGTAGGTATTTTAATTTATTTTTTAATGATTTGATATTCAATGAAAATAGTTGAAAAGTAAATAATATATTTTTATTGAGGTTCAACATTATATTTAAATCTTAGATTTTAGTTCTCGTTCCACTAATGTGCGATATTAGTACCACATGGGAAAAAATGGGACATAACATAAATAAATATAATTAATGTAAAAAATAGGGTATAAGCGAGTAAGGAGAAACTTCACACAGTTGCGGGGGCCTGCCGAGTACAGCTTATCCGACACTCCTTAAGAAGTGCTCCTGGTACCCAATATTGAGGAACTGAAAAGAGTTTAAGGCAGTTGTACGAGAATCAATCAATTTAATTTAAGATTAAGAAGAAGCTGGTTGGGCAACTTAAAATAATCTGAATATCTACCAAGATTTTATCTTAAATGTCGTCTTATTTCTACATTGCATCTTTAAAACAACTGGGTACCACTTCACTAACATATAGCCATCTATGTAAGACACTGAAGGACTATACTATCATAAGGTCTATACTATCATAAGGTCCCTTTCTGACACAATGACAAAGCTCCATGTGTTCCGGAGGCCAACCCTTGATACAGGCACGTACATTACGGACATTCTAGAGGAATATGTGGTACCATTTGCCCCGTTCATCGGCCCCAATTGCCATTTAATGTACGTTAATGCACGGCCAAACGTTGCACACGTGGTACGGGACTACCTGTAAGAGGTCGGTATCCGAACCTTGGACTGGCCAGCTCGCAGCCCCGACCTCAACCCGATTGAACATCTTTGGGACCAACTGCTCTTGTACGCGAATGGGATCATTTCCCTCAAAATCGCGTTGCCAACCTCATTAGAAGCATGCCTAGAAGAGTCCAGGATGTCATCCGAGCAATAGGAGGCAATACTCGATATTAAAGACTTGAATATCGAACAATAGGGGCTTTTCTTTGTCAACAGTGAATATAAGTGAACTTTCTTCTTTATTAAAAGCTTCGTTGTCTGTTGAAGTTGTGTTTTTTTATCGTTTATTCTTCTTCGAGAAT
Source organism: Arma custos (assembly GCA_037127475.1). Taxonomy (NCBI): domain Eukaryota; kingdom Metazoa; phylum Arthropoda; class Insecta; order Hemiptera; family Pentatomidae; genus Arma; species Arma custos. The sequence continues at coordinate 164,904,270 of CM073759.1, forward strand.
ATATTCCTGATAAATATATATATTGCAAAGTCACGGAAATTCCGCGTAGGCTACTTTATTTATTGCTTTTATTTTATAATTGATAAAAATATTTATGATCAATTAATATTCATAATGATATCTGTAATGGAATCTCTATTACTGCACCAGGTGCACTTTAAGAGAGGATTGTACATTTTTCTTTAAGATCAATTAAATGGAAGGAGTCTGGGATCTAGTGATGGGGCTCACTATCTCTTTCTGATTGGAGTTTGTTGGTAGTTTACTCAGTCCATGTTGAGTGCCTGTACATGTGTTTGCCTGTTAATTGTATTTTTATCTTTATGAGCAGAAATAGTATCATTTTTATCTTCCTAATGTTTATAAATATTCAAAATAACAATTTTGTTTAGTTAAATTATTCATTATTCGTTTATGATAATTTGCTAAGCAACATATATTTTAGATATTAATTTAACTCTTGCAAAAGTTTTTTTATATAGCCCGTCGAACAATCAGTACGACCGAAATCCCAAACGATGAAGTAGGAAATAATTATATGTTTGTATCTACGAAGCAGCTGAAGGCGACTCCGTCGTTCGCGAGGGAATAAAGGCCCAGGCTACGACGGAATACGAACTATACTCCTGAAACAATTACCAAGAAGAGGCATAGCTCACCTGACGAACCTCTACAACTCCTGTCTCAGGCTAATATACTTTCCTGAGGCATGGAAAAGAGCTATCCTATGAAGCCCACAAGAAATGGCTTTCTCCTTTCCAGCCAGTTGACTACCGACCTTTAGCTTACTTCCGCACATGGGCAAAGTTTTTGAGAAAATTATTCTTAATTATCTTAAAGCCCACTGCTTGGAAGTAGCGTTAAGCCCACCCGAACAGACCGGCTTCCAGGCCGGACTGAGCCCGGAGCACCATCTGGCGAAGCTACATGCGGAAGTAAGCCAGAACACAGTTAAGAACGAGGCAACCGCTTTGATATCCATAGACTGCACGGAGACGTTTGACTCAGTGTCTCAGTAGCTCATTGAATGCAGAGAGAGCTCTACGGCAGGCGCAGGTGGCCTGTGAGGAAATAACTAATCCCAAGAAGACCGACTTTTTTGTTCTCTCCTTCCAAAAGAATAAACGCCCTCTACCTAAGGCTTATAGAGTAGCAGGCACAGTTAACAAACCTGCGAATAGGATAACGTATCTCAGTGTCACCCTCGATCGGCACTTGACGTTATCCCAACATTGCAATAAGAAGATCAGATCGGAGAGAACTAAATCTTACAGGCTTAATCACCTTTTAATCTTACCGAACTTATCACTCCGACTCAAAGTAATGATCTATAAGGCGGTTATTAGACCAGCACTCCTTTGTTGAATAACATTTCGCGAACAACTTCAAAAAGGCTCCAACAATTTCAAAACCGTGTACTGAGTAAGGCACACTTCTCTACAAAGGACGAAATCAGATATAATACACGAGACTCTCGGAGATTGAACTTCTCGATATTATATGTTGAAATAAAAACTAAAATGAGTTTCATTGAAAAACAAAACACGACATTTAAAAATGAATATTTCACACACTATTCACACAAATCTATTTACATTAAACTGTTCAATATAAAACTAAAAGAGTAACCTTCCCAGTTTTTATGTCCCAGTCGTTACCATTGTGACCGTATCAGTACATTAAAATAAAAGACGTTTGGTGAACGTCTTTTACATATCGACAGTCCCGCTTTGTCGATGTCGCTTTGTAGGTCATGTGAATACTTACAAATATATAATAATAGGAAATTATATATGCATTTCATAACAAATTATAAAAATCTATCGGGATAACTTTCACTATGTGGCATTAAACTGGCATTTTCCCTTACCTTTTGCTGTAATTCTTCCCCTGATCTTTGACAGATAATTGTGGTTCGATATAATCGTTTAATCCTGAAACTTCCTCAAAAGTAACGAGTTCAACGTCACTATTTCAGCAAATAACTTATATAATAGAAAAGCAATTTATAAATTACGTTACCATAAATTTCACATTCAAGATATGAACTACCGTACGATGTACTTCTATCAATTTTAACTTAACTTAATTTAATTTTAGAAATATATTTTCTATATCTTTCTTTTGTTTAATATTTTTCTAATTATTACGACTTCTGAGGAAACCTTTGATAAACATTTGCTCACAGATCTGGTTACGTGATAAGATTTAAAATATAAGTGTCACCAGGTTATTTACTAAGGAAGGCTATACTTCGAAGGGCGGTGGTAGAAATGGTTTCCCTCAGTTAGCCAATTCATTCGATTTTAGATAAATTTCTGTAGGCACCTAAAAATTTTATAATCAGTAGTAATATTTCAAACTTAAATTCTGATCTAAAGTTGAAACAAAAACTTTGTTTTTATAATAAAACAATTGTTGGTAAGGAATAAACAAAATAATAATATTTTTATTTTTAAAGATAAAAGATAGGCACTCGGCCGGGATTCGAACCCGGAACCTTTGTCTTTCCGTGACAGAAAGGTTCCGGGTTCGAATCCCAGCCGAGGGCCTATCTTTTATCTTAAAAAATAAAAATATTATAATATGAATTCCAGTGGACTATAATATATAATATTTAATTTATGAAGTAAAAAAGAAAAACTGACTGGAAAATGGTTTTTACTTCATAAATTAAATATTAAATAAAAATATTTAAAAATCAAAAAAATTGACCAATAATTATAAAAATTTAAAAAAATAATAATTTGAAACAAAATAAGTTATTTTCAAATTATTGATATTTGTCAAGTAGTATTTATATATCTAATAGATAATTGTTATTAATAATTATTATATCAATATTTAATAAACTATCCTCAAAATATATCATAATTATTTTCTACGTAGGCCGACTTCACTGATAGAAATCAGAGATAGCAATGGAAACATCATCTGACGTTAGGAGCATATAATGGAAAGATAAAGGGAATACTTCAAAGACATAATGGAAGGAAGAGATGTTGAGTCGAGTGTGACTCATAAAGATGCAGAAAATGTCTGGATTGAGGACGACTTCATCAGTGAAAAAGAATACCAAAATGCCATTGAAAAAGTGAGACTAGGAAAAGCAGCAGGACTGGATGAAATCATTCCAGAAACGATCAAATACATGGGCAACAAAGGCCAAGGGATATTCCTCCATCTTTTGGACCTGGTCTGGAAGAAGAAACGGATCCCCAGGGATTGGGAAGTAGCGGCAATCGTGCCCATTCACATGAAGGGAGACTATCGGGAGTGCAGAAACCATTGGGGAATATCATTTCTCAGTGTGTCTGCCAAAGTCTACTTTAGAATGGAAACAAGAGTGAGAGGGATAGTCGATTGCCAGTTGGGAGAGGAACAATACGACTTCAGAGAACAATCAGAGAAGCACCCAGGATCTCATTTTTACGATGAAACAAATTACAGAAAAGACTGTTGAAAAAAATAAGGAGCTCTCCATCAGCTTCCTGGACCTCCAGAAGGCTTTTGACAGAGTAACGAAAGAACAGAAAGAACGGGCACTGTCTGAAGGAGGTATAGACTGTGGAACAACCTTGGCTGTAATGTGTCTCTATAAAAAACGAGAAGGTTAGACCAGAAACCACATTTCGAAAGAATTTGAGACAACATTGGGTACCACCAGGGCTGCAGCCTATTTACTTACAGCCTGAAGCCCGTTTCTATTCATCATGGTTTTGGACTTGGCACTAAGGAGGCCAAAGGTGATGATGAGGAGCTGGGACTCAGAAACTTCCATCCCGTCAAATTTTCTTTGTTGGTTTTTGCTGATGACACCGTCTTACTGACCGAGACATTCAGTATAACATAAATATACTCCAAGAGGAGTTATGGACAATAAACATGAAAATTGACATGGGGAAGACTAACTGTATGGAAATAGGGAAGAAACCCCGAAGGATGATGAAAGTACTAAGGTAGGAAGGAAAGAGATTAGAGAAAGCTGATATTTTTAAAATATCTAGTTGCTCATCTCAACGAAAGCGGATACATTGACGAAGAAGTGGAGCAGCGGGGAAAATGTTTAATATGGTCCCACGGGAGTTCCTGTGAAGAAGAGAGGTGACAAGACTGACCAAACTGGCCGTCAATGAATCGAACTTCCTTCCTATCCTATCTTAATCTTCAGTATCGTGGACCTTGACCTCAAAGCACAAAAGTCAAATACAAGTTATTGAAGTGAGGTACCTGCGAAAATCGGTGAGATAAGATACGGAACACAACAATATGGGCTAATCTCGATATTAAACCAGCGGAGACTATGGAACACTATCTAAGTTGGTTCGGACATCTACTTAGGATGGAACCATAGAGAATCGCCTGGAAGACTTATGAGAAAGGCCCACGGGAAAAAGGCACGGAAGGAAAGCCTCGCATATCCTGAGAAGACAGCCTAAGGGATGCTTTTATCAGGAGAGGAATATACTGGAACCGAAGAAGAGAGCTGATTTAAGAAAGAAACAGAAATAGGTCCAGGCTCTATAAGAAGGATCCTCACACTGCGCAGCGGTAGGCGAGGAAAAGAGTATAATGATGAATTATTTTCTATCTGAAAGATTTAAATATCAATCTAGTCTTGTTAACCTTAATTTTCGAAGGCATTAAATACAATAGAGTTATGTAATTTTATATAATATTAAAGCCATTCTGATCCAAAATAATTATTTCTGCCACGTTGTAAAAAAATTATATTTTTAAAATTATTTTTAATGGAAACATTATTATACTAATTAGTTATTTTTAATCCATATATCTTATTTCACCTATATTTTTTTTATGAGACAGAGTATATAGCATATAAATAATTAAGATATAAAAAATTCACTCCATAAAGTTTGTAAGATAAAAATTCATTCATTCATTTGGGGATCGGGATTGCTCAGTGTGCAAAGCTGTGCCATGTACTTATTTAAAATTTTAACCACGTCTTTGTGGGATCTTCAGGCTCTCCTGGGGATCACCCAGACTCTATAAAGTGGCGACCCTTAGGGAAAATTCTGACAGTTGTGCGCAATCTTAGCAAAGTCGCCTCCCGGTACGACTCTAAGCATTAAGTAGCACAATTTATACCATATACAGAGCCTTAAGTTAAGCCTTAAACCTTGCCTACATTAAGTTTTTTTATTTTATTTTTCTATTATCATTTAGTGTTTATGGAAACATTTGGCCGTTTCGTTTACAACCATTACTTTAATTCCACTCTATGTATTTTTTTCTGATAACATTTAGTTTTTGAACTATATAACATTTAATATGCCTATATTGCTACTGTTATTATCGAATATTTGTATTTTAAACACAGTTAAGTTATTTTTCCTATACCCTTCTTTAGTAAATTATCAAATGCTATCATAGTTTACATAAATCATACATTACACAATACTGGGTGATCAATGTTTACAACAAATAAAATTAAAAGTTGTCTACGCTCTGACAGATTAGTTCAATATTGATAAGACTTAACAATTATTAAATGGCATGTAATTCTACATTGATACTAATTTCATGAAAATTGAGTCGTCATAATAAATAAAATTAAATTACTTAAAAATAATGGTAAAAAGTCTAAAACCCATGGGACAACCTGTGGTCTAGTGGTTGGCATAACAAACTACTAAGCCCAAGATCGCGGGTTCGTAGCCCGGCAGGTGGCAATAAGATTTAAAAAAAAAAACCTGTACCACTACAACCCTTGAAGGGTATGGGGCTCAGTACATGATAGAGACTGTACTGTTTCATGGACAACGGTTCTGCAAGGAGGTGACTTGTCCTAGGTCACGCTCAACCACCAGATTTTTCCCCCTTATTTTGGGTAACCTATTTTTATAATATTTTATAGAGGCGGGGTGGGCCTCAGGAGGGTCCTAGATCCTATACGAGTCATCTCCCGCTGCAAACAGACTTCAGGATTTTTTAAAGGGAATACAAAATTATTAGTTACGCCGTTCTTCGGAAGGGACGTTAAACGAGGGTCCCGGTCTGTACGATGTCAGGTACTCGTTAAAAATATCAATCCTAATCAAACCTGAATAGGAAAAATTTAGAGCTTCCAATGTAATATCGTCCGATTAGCCATACCAGCAAAAAGTGACGTTAAATAAACAAAAAAACCAACTCTATAACCCATGATATAATGAAGCACTTCCGTTAAATTGAATTTGGCGAAGAAGAATAATAAATATTAAAAATTTGTTCTGAGTCATCTGGTAATAAATACATGTTTACCCATATATAATCACAGTATATGTATGCATTTATGTATAGAGTTAATCAGTAAATTTCTTCTAGTTTATGAATGGAAGAAGTCGGAAATAGACAGGAACGTCCTAAATGTAGAAGTAACTATTCAGCAGTAAGCTATTGAGACTCAACGAGTGTTTCATCAAGACAATGAATAAGAAGATCAGGCTCCTATAGAAATTTATGCTGGAGGAATATTAATGATGAGTAGGGCATATCTTTGTACTTGTCAAATTTACATTTCTATCACAATTTCAGTTGTTAATAAATAAAGTATAGTTGACTGTCTTAATTATTGATTATTTAATTTGTTTTTTATACGGAATTATAATGATATTCCAGAAAAGTTGCGTCCTTAGTTAGAACTGTTTTTAAATTGGACTAAAACATTTCTTCTTCTTTTCACATAATGAAAAAAAATACCACTGTAGCTCATGAAGGGTCTTGGTTCCGGTAGAAATATAACGGTACTTTTTCCAAGCCACAGTACTGTTTCACACTCAACAGCCAGATACTTTTCAAATTGTGGCCACTTTACAGAGGCTGGATGAGCCCCAGAAGGGTCTGCAGATCACACAGGGTCCATCCACGACTGTTAACAAAATAAATAATATAGCTGCCAGAGCCAGATATGATTCCGATACCTTCAGCAGTAAAACCCATGGCTCTATGCTACTCAGCATATTTTTATACTAAATTGAATACATAGGAATACATAAATTAATTAAATACATACATCTAAAAAAAAACCTTGAGCCGCTAAGTATTTTAGTAGTTGTTACTTATTTTGACGAGTAGATAAAATCAATATTTCATTGTATAATATCAACTACAAACACATTGATTTATGTTTTTTATTTCAGGGTTCATTTACAAATCTATTTACAAATCATACCTTATAGTGATTTTTAATTCCTTTACCTTCTGTTTTATGGCTAATCACTATGAGTCTGCTAAAAAAATATAGTCGTATGGTATATAATATTATGTGGTCCATATAATAATTTGGAAGGTAATGAAATTCCGTTGAAAGCAAAATAAAATAAAATATATATTTACCTTTATGAAATAGATTAAAATAGAAATAGTTCCTTGTATATGTATCTTTATTTGAAAACCTCTTTACATGTTATTAAAAGTTATTTTCCAAAAATGGATTGACTTCAGCAATTATCCAGCACATAAAACACATAAAAAATTTTACTGTACCTCAACTATAAATGTTTTTTTTAAGAAACAAGAACCCTAGGTATACATGAATCTTATGATTTCTTCCAGCGTCAAACAAATGGTTTGTTACCTAGAACAAATAAAACAAATAGTTACCTCAATTTTAAAACTTATTATTATAAATATAGTTATAGAATAATGTAGAAATTACATTTCTTACATTAAAATTACCAGGTGGTCCTACAAACTGAACTTATTCAATGGATTTTGATGTACAGTATTAATTAATTCAATAAACCTTACTTTGTTCTGTTCATTACATGGTATTTATTTAGTTTTTATGTGGTATAAATTTGTGCTTGGGCTTATTTCTATAATAATATTTTATTTTTAGGTCAAGGATAAGGAAATATGATTATTTCTACATAAATCCATTAAATACAATTATTTAATATTATTAAATTACGTATGCTAAATAATGTTTTTCAATACGTTTGTTTAATTTTCTTTTATTGTTGTGAAGTTTCCATCTTGTAAATATTCCCATCCTTACAGTAATTGGTTTATTAAATTCCTAATTTATTTATCCTTTCTGAAAGGCTTTATAAAATAATAAAATTACCAATATAATTTACAATTTAATCCTATAAAATGAATTAAATTAAAAAAGGTTGATATATATATATATATATATATATATATATATATATATATATATATATATATATATATATATTGCTATGTATTGTAGCACCATGCGGAGGGGGGAAAATGTGTCATGTCGGGACACATGAAAGGGAATGTGTTTTGGACTAAGAACAGACTTTTTTAAGAGAGATTTTTATGTCGGGTAAAAATTGTTGTTTTTTAATTTTATTTTCATAAAATTAATATCCCCCATATATATGAATGACCAGCCTGGGCGTTCGTACTTTGTTCCATGGGTCACGTGGTGATAGCGACCCAACCAGTCAGTGGCGGGAGCTAGCGGAGTGTGGGGCCAGGGGGGAAGTAGAACTCTGTAACGCTCGTGCCTCTCTGCCATGTACCATGAGAAGGCATTTTTCTCTCGCTACTTCCTTCATGACCCTCTTCTCGGCTCACCTTGGCACATTGCTGCAATTTTCGCATGCCCTATTCCATGTACCAAGGGAGGGCATCCGGGTCGAGAGGAGGACACGCTGGGTCGAGAGGACACACTTCGCTAGCGCTGACTCACCAAAAGCTGTACGTAGGTAACCAGACCTTTGTATTTTATTTTTTTTGTCTATAATAAAAATATTTTTTGTTCTCTTTTGTATTTGTATTATTACTACACCATTTATCAAATGTATTATGTATAAGATTTAATCTCATATTTAGGAATAAGCTAATGATTCGGATCAGCTAGAAACGGGGTCGGAGATTTGCGATTTTGTATTAAAAATTGCCGCTCTCCCCTTCAATATATATTAAATCTGAATCATTAACCTTGTTGAAATTAAATAAATAAACGATCCTTATTGTAATTCTTTTGGTGCTTACATACCAGATACACTATTTATTTATAAATAATATACAGAAGGTATAATGGATAAGTAAATTGGTAAACACAAGAACAGACCTTTGGAAAGGAACGTAATTAAGATTAAGGAGTATAAATAATAATTTGAGTACTCATCCTAAATGAGACTCTGGCATCCCAAATATCAATATATTTATTCAAGATATATTTAAGAGTAGAAACATAGCATTATAAATATATATAAATGTGTGTATATATACATATACAAGGGCATGTATATGTATATCAAAAATGCTTGAAATTACTTAGGCCAATTAGGTCTCAAAATAATTTTCAACTCATTATTTACTTATTTAATATTACATTAAAATATATTAGCTGTTTAGTACATTGACGAAATTATTTACGGAGTGATAAAACATACTTACATAAATGTTAATCATGTGTAATATGCCTCTTAATACTTGTAATAATTTATTTTTAATTAAATACTGTTCATGCTGTAATAGTTTCCTGATGATAGTGCAAAACTCTGGATTGTTGGTGTGGAGTACAATAAATGGTGTAGAGAAGGTCGAAATTTATAGATTGGCGTATTAAATATCTAGATAATATTTTTACAAACTTAAAACTTTTAATCCCAATCTAGTTAAATAACCAATTTGTTCCTAAGAGATGTTGGGAAAGTTTTGAAATATTGTGGTGATGATAATAAAGCAGAAAAGACGGCACATTACTCAAAATAAAAGCCAGCACTTGAGCATATTATCCGTCAAGATGTTCTTTAAATTTTTATATTCAGTACCAAATGACGCTTCCCAGAGAAACCACTATTTCAGAGAAAACGTTTTCCTTTTAACCTTATTGCATCATAGAGAATTCAAAGTATTTTTTACTCATTAATGCTGCTATAAAAATAAATACCGCTCAATAATTAGCATTTTATATTATATTTGAGTTGTTCGATCAGTTATATAATAATAACTATAAAATATTCCGTTATATTTAAGCATACGTACAGGCGAAACGTTTTAAAAAAGAAAATGTTAAATATATATATACGTATATATATATATATATATATATATATATATATATATATATATATATATATAATATATCTGTGCATTGCTCAAATTTCCCGTCGATCAATAAGCTCCCTTAAGTTATTCCATCGTTCCAGGCATCTTCTATCACTACCTATCCGTAAGCTCCTAATCACTTCTTTTATCTTTCCAAACTTTGACTATGGTTGTGTGGCATATAGTGGCCTCTCGAACAAAAGATTGTGGAAAGATTGAGGCGAATTATGAACTGCTCACTTCGATTTGTCTTCGACGCCCCGAGGAAGTCTCATGTTTTCCACCTCTACGATGAGTTAAAGTGGCTCCTCCCCTCCATCCGTAGACTCTATTTCCTAGGTTCTTTCTTATATCAAATCATGAACTCACAACATCCATCTTATATCCATGGTCTCCTACAATTCAAATCCTCTATCGCCAGGACACAAGGGCGAGCCTTTCTGATCTTTACATATCCTTTCCCATGTAACCAACTTTTGAGCGTTCGTATCGTGCCCGATCTACCTCTCTTTGGAACTCACTTCAACTCGATATCCGTCATGCCTCTCCTATATCCACATTCATATCCAAACTTTTCCTACATCTTCTAAAGTCCCAAATAGGTGCTCTCTAAACAATAAAAATTAATAACTATATTCAACATAATCGATTTATGAATTACTTTAAATATTCCTCACTCATAATGATATTATTTTTTATATTATTAGATGCTACTATTTATTTTTCTATTAGCCTATTCCTTTTTATTGTAAATTTGTATGATTTTTTTTAATTACTTTTTATAATTCCCTATCAGGCCGTACCTTTTAGTTAATATTTATTTTCATGTTTTTGGCAAGATTTATTTACTTGTTTTTATTAAGTTTTGTTTTCATCGAAACATTAGCATGACAGGAGTTTCATTGCATAATTTCTAAATTCGAAAAATTAAAATCTACCTTTAAATATAACATTTCTCTCTTTTACGGTTGAATTACGCATGTGTGTATGTAGATGTACTTGTAATCATACACAGGTGGTATAATATAAAACAGATTTCATATTATTATTAAATTAATATTATATTAAATAAAGGTATACTACCATAGAAATGGAGAAAATATTCTTCATACGGTAATATCATAGCATGATATAAATAATAAAATCCGTAACAAACTTCTATCAGATGATATGGATTTTCTTAGACAAGATTATATAGTAGTAGAAACGAAACAATTTGAAACATGACGAAAACATACACAAATATAATAGGTTTGGACACGTAAGAAGAACAGGTCAAAATTCATGGTCTCGACGAATACTGGAATTTTGCCACGAGAAACAAGAAAAGAGGACAACCATGAAGCTGTGAGATGAGAAAATGGAATCGAGAGATTTGTAAGAAAAAATATGTTTCGACCGATAGCATTGGGAATGGTGCGGCCATCAAGACCGTAAAATATATCCGTGATATAGAAATAGAAATAGAAGTAGAAAAATAATTTTATTCTGGGACCAGGTCCCTTTAGAATAACAGAGATGAACATAATTAAGAAAATATTTATCGGGCCAAAGGCCTACATCTGAGTAGAAACTTATTTACAAAATATCCTGAAAGTAAATAACTAAACAGGTATGTTTTGGTAGATAATCAGAAAAAGTGATGCAAAATTAAAAAAAAAAAACAGACAAATTCACAATAAAAAGAACTAGGCTTATGGAAAAAAAACAACAGAAAATACATGATAGCATCTGGTAACAGAAATAAAAAATAAAAAAAATGATTTCATTATGAGTGAGGAATATTTACAGTAGTTCATCAATCAATAAAGTTGAAAATATCTATCAATTATTTATTGATTATAAAGCACCTGATTGGGAATTTAGAAAATGTTGGAAAAGTTTAGATTTAAATGAGGTTAAAGAAGACGCATGACGGATATCGGGTGGGAGTGAGTTCCAAAGAGAGATAGAACGGGCGAGAAAGGAACGCTCAAAAGTTTTGGTTCTATGGGAACGGATATAAAGATCGGAAGGGCGAGATCTTGTGCCTTGGGATTGGATAGAGGATTTGAATTGTAGGAGACTATAGATGTAAGATGGATGTTGTGAGTTGATAGTTTGATATAAGTAAGAACCAAGGAAATAGAGCCTACGGATAGAAGGAAAAAGCCACTTTAACTCAACGTAACGGCGGGACACATGAGACCTTCTCTGGGCATCGAAGACAAATCGAAGCGAACAGTTCATAATCCGCCTCAACCTCTCCTCGAGCCGTTTCGAGAGTCCACCATATGCCACACAACCATAGTCAAAGTGAGGAAAGATAAAAGATGTGATGAGGAGCTTAGGGATTGGTAGAGTTAGAAGATGTTTGGAACGGTGGAATAACTTTAGAGAGCTTATTGCTCGACGATAAATTTGGGCAACGTGGGGTTTCCATGAGAGGGATTGGTCGAAAATGACTCCGAGGTTTCTAACAGAGGAGCTGAAGACAATAGGGTGATCATTTAAGGTTAATCGGGGAAGTGAGTTGATAGATTTAAGGAGGATGTTGGAACCAATTAGGATGGCCTGAGTTTTCGCAGCATTCAACGACAGTTTATTCAAGTTTGCCCAGGCACTTATCTATCTAACTATCTAGGTCCCCTTGAATGTTGGCAAATGCTGCTATTATCTCAGACGGAGGAAAGGACAAATAGATCTGGGAATCGTCGGCGTACAAATGGTGGGAACAGTGAAGGATTGATTGGGATTGATTTTAAGGTCATTAATTTAACAGTTGAAAAGGAGTGGGGAAATACTAGAACCCTGTGCCACTCCTGTGTTCAGCGGTAGGAAACAGGATAGGGGTTGATTAGGGATGGAGACTGCTTGAGTCCTATCCGAGAGGAAAGCTTGGACCCAGAGTATGGAACTACTGGAAAATGAAAGAGATTTTAGTTTAGAGAAGAGGATGGAATGGTTCAGTGAATCGAACGCTTTTGAAAAGTCAAGTAGAATTAGTACTGTCAGTTTTTTTCGTCCATGGCAGTATGTATGTCAGTGGTGATTTTAACGAGGGCAGATTGAGTGGAAAGACCAGGACGGAAGCCTGATTGAAGTGGATCAAGGAGTTGGGACTGTTCCAGAAAATTTGACATTTGGGATTGAACTATTCTTTCGAGGGGTTTGGAAAAGTTAGAGAGTATAGAAATAGGCCGGAAATCATTTGGGTTTGATGGATTGGGTGATTTGTTAATAGGATGGACTATTACTTTTTTCCAGGAGGAAGAGAAAACTGCATTTTGTAGGGAAAAATTGTAAATGTACGGAAAGGCAAGTAGAATTTCGGGGATGCATGTTTTTAATAATTTGACGGGAATGCCGTCAGAACCGATGGAATGAGAGTGGGATTTCAATAGGCAGGAAAGAAGGTCGGTGGGTGAAATGTCGGAGAAATAAAAGTTGTTGTGGTTGAATGATGGTGCTAATGGGAAAGTAGGAGAAGTAAATCGTGAGTTAGAAGAGAAAGACAAAAATGGGTGTTCAATTCAATGTGAGACCGGAAAGACTACTGGTGAAGGGGATTTATAAAGTGAGAGTTTCCGAAGGATTAGCTATTTGTATTTAGGATCGGGCGCGGAGGAAAGGGCTTCATGGAAGTACTTGGATTTCGCCTGCCTTATTGTGGATTGCGTTAAGTTGCGGAAAGTCCTAAACGCTTGAAAATCGTCGGTCCGTTTGGTCCGTCTGTACCGTCTGCGAGCTGCGTCGCACTTCCTTTGCAGTTATTTTATATTTTGATCCATCCAAGGAGCTGGTAATCGGGTTGTAATTTTGAGAGGAGCATGGGTGTCCAGGATACTAATAAGATAGGAAGTGAGTGTGTCAACCATTGAATCAATGGTGGGACAGGAATAGATATCACCCCAATTCAGGGATTCAAGGGAAGGCAAGATGCTTTCTCGACTGATAGCATCAAGGTTGCGGAAGGTAAAGGTTTTAGATAGTTTGTACGGAGTTGGGAGATTATATGTGATTTGGATTAGGTCATGGGAAGAAAGAAACGGGACGGGCAATTGAGTAGAAGAGAATAGCTTCTGAGGAGAATCGATGACATACAGATCTAGCCGTGTGTCTGATCGGTGGGTATGATGGGTAGTAGAAAACGGAACAATGGAGAGATTTAGGGAGTGGAAGAGATTTTCCAGGTATAGGGTGTCATTTGTTTTAACAAGGAGATTGGTGTTTAAATCGCCAGAAATAATGATATGGTTATAGAAGGGAATATAGTTGTAAAGAATAGATTCAAGGGAAGAGTCAAAAGGCACTAAAGGAGGCCAGTATACAACTACGTAAAGGAGCGGGTGTCCATTACAGGAAATTTCGGAAAGAAGGAATTCAATATGAGGGACTTCGGATGGAAGAGAGGATTCAAGGATTCCGGCTTTTAGGGTTTGATGGACATAAAGACCTACTCCTCCACCAGTCCGGTTATCTCGGTCATGGCGGAGAAACGTATAGTCAGGTAGGGTGATGGAGAGGGAAGGAATATGTGGTTTAAGCCAAGTTTCAGATACTGCGATAATATGATAAAAATTGTGGGTGAAGTATTCTTGAAATTCGTCAAAATGGGCAGGCAGGGATTGGGAATTAACTTGACAGGAGATCAGGAGATTAGACATATGGATTTCGTAATCGATGAATTAACAGAATGAGAGGGAAAGATGCTGAAGTAAAGAGTATTTTAATGGATGAACTGATGTAAAAATTAAATATTACAGTTTGGGTATCTAGAATTACAATAAGTCCAAGGTTCGCCGATTGTGTTGTAAAATTTAAAGTATTAAAAAGAAAAAATATAGCATCACCTAAAAAAAATAAATATTAGTAGTTAAAGAAACAAAAAAAGTAAATTTGTTATAGAGAACCAGTGAAAGATCCAACGAGAAGCTAATAAACAGCGGACGGGTACCGCAGGGTCAGCAGTACACATCTAAGTCGGATGGATGGTCGATATAAATGACAGGATGACCGTCATCCTTCCGGCACTGCACTCTACCACCGGCGAACCAGACGTACATCAGCTTCCCAGCCGCTCTCTTCTGTCGGGCCAACCAGTACAGACGTCTGTTGGCAGGAGACATTTCTTCCCCCAGGTAAATCCGGTGGAAATCGTTCTCCTCCCAGCCAATGTCCCGGGTTGATAAGTCCCTTTTTACCTTCCGGCACTGAACTTGCCCGTCACGCAAAGACTGCCGGACAAACCTGGCGTTAACTGGTGGTGGTCGTGGGTCGTCCTTCCGCGACCTGCGACGCTCAACGAAGTCAAGGTCATCAACCGCCACCTTCAGCCCGAGACTCGCTCCGACACTAACCACCAGTGCTGCGGGGGTTTCGCCTGAGCGGACTGGAATGCCACGGATCTCTAAGGACTTGCATAAAAGGCCTTGTTCCGCCTTATTAAGGCGGACCTCCAAGTCACCCACCTTAGTTTTGAGGGCCTTGTTTTCTGATATCAGGTCCTCGATGAATTCAGCCTGCCCTTCGAGGTGGTTCTCAATTTTAGAAAGCCGGTCATTGAGCTGGAAGCTGAGCTCACCATATTTGTCTAAAGATGCTTTTAGTGATGTGATCTCTGTATTCATTTTGTTTACCGCCGCTAGAATATCACTTGCGGAAGGCTCCGATACTTCCTTCACAGGACTTCTGGTGGGGCTGGTTTTTTTTTCCTGCAGGCCAGATTTTTTCAATTGGTCACAATTATTGCAGACCCATTTTTTTTTATTTTTCGCCGCCTCTAATTCCTTATCGTCGATATTGACGCATCGACCGTGAAAAATCATGCGACATTTAATACATGATTAATTATTTTTGTCATCTCTAGTCACATTTGATTTGCAGATTGAACATTGGGCCATTTTAATTTATTTATTTGATAAAATGAAAAAGTATAATAATGACTCACGCTTGTATGTTTCTATTATTTTTAGGTCCTAGAGTACTATAATCCTCTCTGATATATATAAATAAATACACACATATATCACAGATGATTAATAATAAGTTTGTTAATAACATCAAGTGTCCTATTAATAACTACTGTTAATATGTCTTTGAGCCAGATTTATCCAGAGAGAGTTAATTGTAATGGAGCAAGCGGGATTGCGTCATTCTAGTAGTTTTTAGTTTGAAATGAAGTTAAAGAAGCAATAAATTACTTTAAATAAATTAATGTATATTTATATGTAAAATAGTTAATGTATGTATAAACTATGTAGCAGTAATAATGTAGCCAGTGGAGTATAACCATTCTGTAGCAAATGTTTTATAGTATTTTAATTTTTTTATTTTCAATTGTCACATCATTAAATTCCAAGATCCTAAAGAGGAATCATTAAATCATTGTATTCAGGTATTTTTTATAATTGTATTTCTGTATTAATTTTTGTTAATTGTTACTGACATTTTGTTTTGTTGATACATTTTCAGACATAGTCATATATTTAAACTGAAATTACTTTTTAATTACTAAAATAAGATATAGGAAGATTTTACGGAGGATATATGGACCTATTAGAGAGGAAGAATAATGGAAGAGAGGTACAAATGCGGAGCTGGCAAGACTATTCAAGGCCCCGAACGTGGTCAAAGTAATAAAGCTTGGTAGGTTGCGCTGGGCTGGTCACGTAGCCAGAATGACAGATATCGATGAGCCCAGAAGAATAATTTAAGAAAAGGTTCAGGGCACAAGAAGAGTAGGGCGACCCAAGCTGGGATGGCTGGATGGAGTCAGTGAGGACTTGAGGAGTCCACTAAGCGATCGGAACTAGAAGACCGCTGCGCTGGACAGGGAGGCCAAGGCTCATTAATGGGCTGCAGAGCCACGAAAGAAGAAGAATAAGAATAAGATATAGAATATAGAATTACTTACATAAAGTAATAATCTTATTATTTTATATAATAAGAGAACGTTAACAACAGTATGAGCATTAAGTTTAAATGAGCATCAGATCTATGATGATTTACATTAAGATAGAAGAGGATCTTCAATTTGCACGAAATTGCTACATTTATTAAGGTTTGATTTCTTATTAATGAACTGAAGTGTTCTTTTGGAGCTACTCTATTAAATACTTCTATGTCGAAGAAAAACCAATTTCACACTCCACTTTTTGGAAAATCAGAAGCTAATCCCAAAAGAAAACTCAATTCCATTTACAAGAAATTACCACTTAATGAACTTGAAAGTTCCTATTCCTCTGACCTTTTCATCCAGTTTCTTTCATCATCTTCTCTAATCCTGTTCGAAATCTCTTTGATTTTTTACCAGCTATTACCTGGAAATAGAAGGATAATTAAAATTTGATGAGCCCTTTAAATTAATTTATTTTTTGTGGTGTTCGGGTTAATTCAAAAATCTAATATATTATGGTACTGCAGTGTGATCAGTATCGGAACTAAACATAGTGAAATGTTTTAATATTACTTTATACAACAAAAGTACAACTCTATGCCCATGATGGGCCATAGGTTCAGTATGGATACAGTAAGTAGACTACCGTTTCTTAGACAACGGTTGAGCAATGAGGTGATTTATCCTGGATCATGTTCAACCACCATATCTCCCTTTTTGATTACCCACTTTATAGAGGCTGGGTGAGCCCCAGAAACGTCCCAAAGGATCCATCTGCCAATAAAAGCCTGCAAAGTAGCAGGATTTGAACCCGGAACCTTCGGCACGGAAATTCAGAGCTCTACTAATGAGCTACTCCACCAGTACATTGAAAAAATGTCAAAAAAGAAAAAAGGAAAGTAACGTTACAACCCATGAAGGATCTCTATAAAGACAGTACTAGTTCTAGGTTGTCCAAGGATATAATTGCCGGAGATCAATCTTAAACTCCCTTTTCCCTACCCATTAAGAGTATGCAGAGAAGCCACTAAGAATATTTACAGATTCCGGGTAAGGCCACAACGCATGGTATCCACGATAGATTACATAGGATCCATCCGTGGATATCAAGAGATTAAATAATTTAGCTGCCACACCCGAATTTGAACTAGGAATCTTCACCACTGCAACTCAGCGCTTTACACTCTGAGCTACCCCACTTCCAAAAAATGTTAAAATGCTAAAAAAGCACCACCAACTATTACCTACATCACGGATTCTCAGCCCGTCAAGAAGCCCTAGAGATTTTTTTAAAGGCAATAAAGTCCCGAGATACTCAGGTACTCGTTAAATATCCCTATCTTAATTATATCTGAATAGGCAAAATTTAATACTCCCATTATACCATTGATAAATTAGGCATATCAGCACATAGCGATGTGAATAAACAAAATAACTAAAAAATCAAAGCTTAATTAGTATTTTCCGTAAGTTATTTTTTTTCATTCACTTCCACCAGTATATTTTAACATTACCAATATCTATAAGCATTTGTATCCAACATTTTCTATTATAGGCATAGCTACTACCTATTATAGGCCTTTAACACGTCTGACCTTCAAAATTGAATGTTAATCCGTCCGAATCGTTCGACCTTCCTTGTTTTCACGATTGCACAAATAAGCGCTGACACTGATTGCTACGGATTCCAATACTAAGCCAACAACTTTTTGCCAAATCCGGCATAATTAGGACCTACAAACACAGGACCGACAAAAACATATTAATCCGGGCCAAACAACCTGAGAGGGCCTATTTCACATCTACAATTTAAATCATACGAGAGAAAAAGGGAAGTTTATATTCAAGCTGTGAACTTGGAAATTTCATTAAACATTATGATGCGTAATTTTAGAATTATTCAAATTAGTTTTTATCTCAATAATAACATTTTTTTTTTATTTGTAAGTTTATTTTTTTGTAATTTTTTCATCATAAAGCAGCGCAAATTTGTTCCTATTTTATAAAGAGAATAGAGTATTTTTTTAAACGAATACAATTATATCTTACATTGAATCATTATGCAGTAATCATAATGCAAAGAACAAATATAAAATGTCACATTGTTCGTTTAGCTAAGCTTTATTATTTTATTATACTTTTGAAAAAGAATTCTATAAATATTCTATTATTAAATCCTTCGGAAAGTAGCTCTTGAATATTCATTGGTTTAGTCGTTTTAATTTTTTAAATGGAAATCCCTCTTTCTCTCTTTGTCTATCTCTATTTTTCTAAAAAAGCAAAAACTTACAGAGTCAAGTGGAAAAGTTCGCAACAAAAAAATGTTTACCCTCTAAAATAAACTAAAATTAAAATACCTTCCTATATTTCGCCAATTCAGATATCATCAGTGCAGAAGATAATTAATAAATGAAACATTAGAAAAATAAATAATATTTTTATTATTCTGTTCTGATGATAAAAACGAAATGGTTCAAGATACTGGAGACTTTTTGTTAGGAAATTTCTTTTTTATGTCATTTTATTTGATTGATTTATCTTTTTAAAATTGACATTAAAATAATCAAATCTATCCAAAATAATATTGATAGTAAGTCATCATAGTAATTTTGTAGCATTGATCAATTCTATCAGGGAAAGCAGATGGCAATTACTACTAAGCATAGCATTATATCTAACGTGATTAGCTAGCTTAATGGTATGTATATGTCACATCACGTAGGAAGATGAAGAGGGAAATGCATGAGCATGATAGGACTAATACTCCATACATTATGAAATTACACTCCACTCAAAGGACCATGATGTCAGGTTAAAGTGGTGTGAACTAAGCAGATATCTCTATAACTAAAATTTTCTCTTAATCTGAAATAAATTTTCACTCTGAAAGCAGGTGTATAAGTCATATGTCACTATCTCTCTCTGAATTTTAGTGACATTAGGATATGGTTTTTGTACTTTCCAAATGGGATTTTTATAAATTTTGGGTCCATGCTTGTTTATATTGATTCATAAATCAAAAGTTCATAATCAAGCATGATTCATAACTGGACTTGTCGCTGGTACAGTTAGCGAATCAGTATTCCGTTACAAAAATTTAAATAAATAAAAAAATACTTAATAATACATTTTATCAAGGAAAAATATTATTGATGTTCGATATATTTTCAATGCTTGATTTATACAAGAGAGAGACTGTCAATGTTTATTGTTGACTGTTTTGAGTAGTTTGCTTAGGCCTAAAGTAACGAAAACCTTCTAGAGGGAAAGATATTGGAATCAATACAGTTGGGAGGATCCGAAGTGTTTAGGTAAATCCTATGCCGTATGCATTGTTTACTCTCATTATTGAAGTAAATATTTAAAAATAAAAATACTAGTGAGCGTAGTAGCTCCGTGCCATGTAGATTCAGGTTTGTTGCCGGATGTGGCAGCTTATTTATTCTATTAACAACATTGGTTCGACCCTTTTGCTCACCCGATCTCTTAAAAGTGGATATCCTTAATTAATGGGAGAAGCATCGGCGTTTAAGTCAAATTACATACTGCACAACTGTTGGATTAGAATCAGTAGTCTATTATAACATGTATTGAATCCAAGACCCTTTGAGAGTTATAACGATAAAGATTTTTTTAATTTTTTTTTTTTATTCTATGAAATTTACTACTACAAGAAGTAAATAGGATTAACAGTACATATTTTCATGAATAAAGACAAGTTGAGAAACTACCCAGTGGTAATTCTCAAATAATAAGTTCTACTTAGAAGGTCACGAGGCAATCTTCTTTGATGATAAAGGTTAAACAAATAGAAATACGTTCAATTTTTAAAAAAGCTTTTTCGATAATAGTTCATCCGTTGTTCCAAAGAACTATTTACCTTTACCCCGATCAATCATTCAGAGGCACTATATAATGGTCAAACTGATTCCAAAGTTCTCTTCAATATTTAATGGAAAAATCAACTTTAGGACGTTCACTATATAATACCATGCGTGTAGATCAGATGTTATAATATTTATTCTGCCCGTTCCTTTTTGCGATAGAGGCATAGCCTACCAATCATATTTATAAATCGATACTTCCAAATTAGTTAGAAAGTTTCAGACGAACCAGTTATTACACAAACAGCCTTCTACGAGAGTTGTTTATATTAAAATAGACAGAAACCCACCGCATCAAAGATCAATAATCGATTAAGGAAAGAGCTGGCAAAGGTTTATCAAAATTATATGATTTTATTTTCTTTGAGTTTCTTGGAAACCATTGCAAGCAAATACTCTTTAAACACACCGATTAAACGAATTTATAAATTGAAAATACGATTGCTTTAAGTTTCAAGGTAAATTTCGAATAATTGACCAGATATTTTAGTGATTAAGATGGTTATGCGTATTGAGGAATCTCCGTTGGTCGCATGTGTGTAGTGGTTAACAAAAAAACTACAATGCCCGAGATCGTTGCATCCCGGCAATTGGCTTCAGAACTTTATAAAGGGAGTAAAAATTCTTAGTTCTGCCGTCCTTGGATAAGACGAAAATGGAGGAGCTCCTACGATGCTTGGACTCGCGCTGTAGCATAGACGATTGGCCATAGCAGCATAAAGTGGCGTTAAACAATACTAACAAAAAATATCCGTTGCTTATGTCAAATCTAAAATCATTGTGGAATTGTTTGACGAATAAATATGCATAAGTTAATAAATGTTCAAGTACGAATATGCAAATTTGACAAATCGTTTTTTAAAATATATGTATTTTAGAAAAACCAACGTTTCGAATCACATTGCAGGTCATGTTCAAGATAGAAGTAAAGAAATAAAATATATGTGCCTACTCTTCGCAAAATCAGAAGAGAAATAATAATTTAAAAAATGTAGTTAACTAGAATAAGCACTGAATGACTATTATTTTTCCATGGAACTCGAAAATTTGAAACAATATAATAGTAACAAAATTCACTTTCTGAAATACTGTAGGAGAAGAGATAAATATTTTTATTTCTTTATTTCTAAAACCTTTTGCTGGTTTAGATAAAAGAACTAGCGTTTAAACTAAGAGAACAAAAGTTCTATCGAATAAAAGAAATTGTCCCTCTTTGTTATTTTTATTTTCTTTAGTTCTTTTTCTAGGTCCAGTAAAAAAGAACAAAAGGTAAGCAATAAAATAAAAGGTGATCTTATTTTTTTTCCCTCTTACAGACTATTTAAATCATTCAGTCAAAATTCCTCCGTCATCATACTTTTTACATAAGTATTAAATCATTACCCAAAGATCTGGACATGCCACTCGTGACTGATACAATTAAGAAACACTTCACTGACAGACACATTACCGCAGAATCCGACAAGGAGACTGAAACGTTTCTGGAGCAGGGATCAGAGAGGGAGCAGAAGTGCCTTCAATGGGAGGTTTCTCTATCTACGCTTCACTAATACAATATGTGACAAATGGCATTTCTATATTTACTTAAATAAATGTTTTTGTTTGTTTGTTTGATGATCGAGCCACTTTGGTCGTCTGATTCAACTGTTCTTTTATTTTCTTCCAAATCTCTTTCATCCTCTCCTCGTGATTTTGCTTTCACTCAAACGTCAAAATTCAGCCCATTTTTCCCTTCGGTCTTTTTTGAAAACTAGGACCATTCATAAGTTCCAGCCGAAGTAAAGAATGTTCTTCAATACTACCCGGAGAGACCTCGAGCTTTTTATGTCTCTGGAAAAGGACATTTTCAGCTTTTTAAGAAATGTGAATACCCTTTTTTGTCATTCTGCACAGTTCCGTTCTTTGTAGGTCATAGAACTGGATTCTACATTTTCTCATTGGATCTGTAATTTTTCTATGTGCCCATAGAACAGAATTCTGGGTTTTGTCATTGCATCTGTAATTTAATTAATGTAAGCTTCCTTTTCTGATATATTTCGTTCTATAATTTCACCTGGTTGAATTTTTCAGTTTTGCAAGAGCATACGTTTAATATTATTATTTTTATTTAATTATTCAAGATCAATATTTTATGAATTTCAAAGATGAAGAGTAAAAATAGGATGAGGTTAAGAAACCGGTTGTGCAAATAATTCGTCAGTGATGTAAATTATAAGCAAATGTTCGTCAATGGCAAACAGCCATCCAATCCAATTTGGTATCTGAAATAAAACTTCTTGGTAAAATCCAACACAACTTGGACAAATATTGTCCAATTTACAAGCGTCCGCAAATTCTCCGAACCTGACCTATTATATGGAGAATGGTTTGACAAGTTATTTGCTAGTGGCGCGGAACCAGCATATGATTGCTCAGACACTCCAACAATTACAACAAACCTGTCTGTTATAATCTGATGCGTTTTCTGCCTCAGTGAGGCCAGAACTGTGGGACATTCCAATCATATTTGGCCTATGTCGATCCGGTTCGAAGCCCAACATTTTAAATAACAAACTTCAGAGATGGAAGTAGGAAATACCTATGTGCTTTGTATTGAATGGACTTTAGGCATTAATAAACAATATATAAACAATAACACAACATTTATTGAAAATGTTGGTACTTGTGTATTAGGCGGTCTGCAGGGACTGTCATCCTTCATTGTTTATAACCAGAACACTGATCACCGCTACCTTGTTACTAATATTAATGGAAATAGAATGGATATGATATGTAGATGGAAATATAGTAACAAACAATTTTTATTTACGAGATGTTTTTTATTTTTGAGGACAAAATAGGGAGCACGGGTTAGGAGTGGTTGTCAATTTTGTTAATTATCTATTTTAATTCCTTTAGTAATTTATTAATTTTTGCTTATTATTTTTTTATTGAATATTTAAAATGAACAGATTGAATGAACAATTTAATAACAAACAAAATTAATAAGGAAAAAGCACCAGAAAGCACTTCAGAAAACAATTTAATAACGCAAACAGAAATAATTTAAATGAGATGATTGATGTGAAGAGGTTACAGGAAATAGGACATATTGATTTGATAAGGAGGAAGGTTTCATGGAGACCGGCTAATACGCAAGTGCCTAAATTTTTATTAATTTGAACTCATCAATGTTTCCAGTTACATTGTATTTTTATCTGTTAAACTATTTAATTTTGATATACAAAAATCAATAAGACATAATAGCAAGAAAAACATTAATGATATAAAAATAAAATAATAAATTCCTAAAACATAATTTTAAAAAAATAATAGTAATAGTCTTTATTTATATTTATATACAGATTTAACTTCTTCAATATTTACAATATTTATATACAACATTATGTATTTACATATAGACCTTCCCTTTAGGGAGATTAGAGTCTTTGGACGGAGACTAGCCGAACCTTACAAGTGAAGTTGCTGGCATATACGCTTCCATAGGTCTCTGTCTCGCGTTGATCGTTTCCAAAGAGAGCTACCGCACATCTCGAATTCGTTGGGCCATCGCTTGGGTTGCCGGCCTCTGCACCTTTTCCTATCGCGCGGGATCCACTCGGCGGCTCGCAGCCCAGCTGTCTTCACCTTGTTTCATCACATGGACTGCCCAGTTCCATTTCATTCTTCCGGTGTCGGTGACGGCGTCGGTAACCTTGGTGTGCTTTCTTATTCGGCGTGAATTTATTTTTTCCTTCAATAAAATTATCAGCATTATTCTTTCCATCTTGCGTTGACAGAAAGTTATCTTCCTCTCTAAGGCTTTAGTGAGTGGGCATGACTGGCACCCTTAGCTCAGGACAAGGATTATGCAGATGTAGAATACGGTCGTTTTATGTCTTATTTCTAGGCGGCCTTTGAATATACTTCTAAGGCTCCAAAATCTCTTCTATGCCTTACCGGATTCTTTTGATTTCTCTTTTCGGATGAGATGATTTGTACCAGGTATCTAACTTCTTTAGGGATCATCTTAACTGGGAGTTTATGGCTGATATTATTGGAGGATCCGTTGGTCATGATTGTTGTTTTTTGTGGTTTCAATATCAACCTGCGGTTCGAACTCTTCTCTTTCAACTGGTTGATCATTGTAATGAGTTCATCCTCAGAGCTTGCAATCAAAACTACGTCGTCCGCAAATTTCAATTAGTTAATTTTTATTGCGTCGAGAGAAATCCTTTTGTCATGCCAGTCTAGAGCTTGGAAAGTTCTTTCTAATTCTGCGATGAAGATTGTTGATGGTAGGGAATTGCCTTGCCTGACTCCTTTCCTGATCGGAAATATTTTTCCTCTTCTTTCTATTTCTACGTATCCCTTTTTTTCGATGTACATATCTTCTATTATTTGAACGTATGCCTTGCCCAATTTAAAAAATAATGAAATATAAATAATATAAAGAGGTGTAACCTCTTAAGTTACTATTGCATATAAATATAAAAAATTAAACAGCTCTTGTTGCGATACTTACATTGCTTCCTCAATTTTGAAGGCATACTAAGCAATGCGCATTCAATCGTAGTGGTAGTAAATACTACCAAATAAAATAAGATTAATAACAGCTAATTATTACCTATTGAACATAAACATAGTAAGCCATTGAAGTCTACTAATTCCACTTTGAATTTTAGAAATAAAAAAAAACAGACAATTCAAGTGAAACAACCTAACATAATCTTTAAAACTTTCTTATAATATTTTTAAAAAAAGTAAACATTGTGGTATATATTTTACATTTTAGTAAATCGATTATTTAACTGATCGGTAATGAGGTAATCTTCTCTACTTGCAACTGAGTATCAACAAATGCAGCAAATTATTTCGTAGCAAATGGAAGCTCGTCAAGAGCCTCGTCAAGCGCCTTTCCAACCCAACCCCAATATTCAAGGAGCTCTCGACCTAAGCGATTGCTGATGCAAAAGTTTTTTCAGCATCAGCGGTTTTCGTTTGCCGCTATAAAATTGGCTTTCTCCGTTGAGTGGTTTATTCGCATATAAGTTAAAATCAATACACCCGAATCCAAGAACATTTTCACCCAAGGCTGCAATAAAATAGACATTATGTTCCAAACTTCTGACAGATCTAAACCTAATCTAAAATGATAACACTAAAGAATTTCAATATGCTGAGTTCCATTATAATAATTATAAAGCCTGTCAGAAAGAGGGGACAACTTTTACAGACATCAGCAGATTCTATTGTATGACAGAAAACCATACATTTTAATTCTGAAAAAAAAAATTGTACCACTACAATCCATGAACTCTTGAGATGATATTGTTTCTTGAACAACGGTTGTTGCAAGGTCATTTTTTCTCACGTGATTTGTGTGTTCCACGCACCCATTTAGTAAAGGTACCCATTACTTAGAAATATAGGCTTGGTGATCAATAGGAGGGTCTCCAGAAGCAACAGGGTTATCATAGGCTGTTAATAGATTAAATAGGTTATCTGCCAAAGCCAGATTTAAACCAGGGACCTTCAGCAGGGCAACTGAACGCCCTATACACTGAGCTACCTCACTCCCTTATAAATTATAATAAAAAGTCTGGTCAGAGATGGCACTCAGCCAACACCTCTCTTCTTCTTTTTTTTTCAAGTAAGCGGTCAAATTATCAGTGTTTAAAAGTGTTGAAGTGTTTAACTATCAGTGGAACTAATTGTTTACAAGTGAGTCACGAGCGAAGATACAGAGCTAATCCCTGAGAAACAGAGGATTATAGTACACCTTACCTAAAAATGATAGAAACATTCAAGCGTGAGTAATTTTATAATTTTTTATTTTATCAAGAATGTAAATTAAAATGGCCGAATGTTCAATCTGCAAATGAAATGTGTCCAGAGATGACAAAAACAATTTATCATGTATTAAAGTCGCATGATTTTTCACGGTCGATGTTGCAATATCGACGATAAGGAATTAGAGGCCGCGAAAAATAAAAAAAGATTGGGTCTGCAATTGTGACCAATTGAAAAAATCTGGCCCACAGGAAAAACAAAGAAGCCCCTCTAGAAGTCCTGTGAAGGAAGTATCGGAGCCGTCCGCGAGTGATATTCTAGCGACGATAAACACACTGAATACAGAGATTACGTCACTAAAAGTGTCTTTAGACAGATATGGTGAGCTCAGCTTCCAGCTCAATGACCGGCTTTCTAAAATTGAGGAACCACTTCGAAGGGCAGGCCAAATTCATCGAGGATCTGACATAAGAAAACAAGACCCTCAAAACTAAGGTGGGTGACTTGGAGGTCCGCCTTAATAAGGCGGAACAAGGCCTTTTATGCAGGTCCGTAGAGATCCGTGGCATTCCAGTCCGATCAGGCGAAACCGTGGCAGCACTGGTAGTTAGTGTCGGAGCGAGTCTTGGGCTGAAGGTAGCGGTTGATGACCTTGACTTCGTTGAGCGTCACAGGCCGCGGAAGGACGACCCACGACCACCGCCAATTATCGCCTGGTTCGTCCGGCAGTCTTTGCATGACGACCTCGTTCAGCGTCGGAAGGTAAAAACGGACTCATCAACCCGGTATATTGGCTGGGAGGAGAATGATTTCCACCGGATTTACCTGGGAGAAGAAATGACTCCTGCCTACAGACGCCTGTACTGGTTGGCCCGACAGAAGAGAGCGGCCGGAAAGCTGAGGTGCGTCTGGTTCACCGGTAGTAGAGTGTGGTGCCGGAAAGATAATGGCCATCTAGTTATCTACATTGACCAATCTGCAGACCTAGATGTTATCGGCTGACTTTTTGGCATCGTTTCATTCTCTGATGGATTTTAAATGGAACATTCTTTGGTCCTCACTATCTCATTTAGATCTTTTATATTTATATATTCCTGTTCTTATTTTTCTTTAGACTAACATATTATACAACTATACTTTTTACTATAATTTCTCTCTGCTATTTATCTCAATCGTATAACGTTAAGGATTATATTTTGATTTTAACCAAAATTCACCCAGTAATTTATTCTTTTTGTACAGCATCTTTCCATCTGATATTGATAATTTCTCCTCTACCACCCCCGTTGTCTAGGCTCCTGATTTCCTGTCACGGTAATTCCCAATCCTTATCGATGAATTTCAGCAATACTTCACCAACAACTTTTACTGTATTATAACAATATCTGAAACATGGCTCAAACCACATATTCCTTCCTCATCTAGCACCCTGACTATATGTTTCTCCGACATGACCGGGTTAACCAGAATGGTGGTGGCGTAGGTCTTTACGTCCCCTCATAACTTGAAATCCAGAATCCTTGAATCCCCACTCCCGTCTAATGCCCCTCATATTGAATTCCTTTTCAGTGAAATATCCTGTAATGACCTTTGAATCTATCGTTTACAATTACATTCCTTTCTATGACCATTTCATTATTTCTGGCGATTTCAATACAAACTTCCTTGCCAAATCCAATGACACTCTATACCCGTAAAATCTCTTCCACTCACTAAACCTCTCCATTGTTCCATTTTCTCCTACTCATCATACTCATCGAGCAGACACATGGTTGAATCTATTCGTCATCGATTCTCCTCATAAACAACTCTCCTCTTCCCAATTGCCAGTCCCGTTTCTCTCCTCTCATGACCTAATCCAAATTTCTTATAATATCCATACTCCGAAGAAACCTTTACCTTTCGCAACCTAGATGCTATCAGTCGTGAAAGCATCCTGCCTTCCCTTGAATCTCTAAACTGGAGTGAAATCTATTCTTGTCCTTCTATTGACTCCATGGTTGCTACACTCACCTCCTTCCTATCTTATTAGTACCCTGGACACCCATGCTCCTCTTAAAACTTCTTCCCCTCCGTCGATTGCATGCTCCCTGGATGTGCCAAAACTTAAACGAACTGCAAAGGAAGCGCGACGCAGCCCGGAGACGCTATAGGCGGACAAGACTGACTGACGATTATCAAGTGCTCAGTACTCTCCGCAACATAACACAATCTACAATAAGGCAGGCGAAATCCAAATACTTTCATGAAGCTCTTTCCTCCGGACCCGATCCTAAATCCAAATGGCAAATCCTTCGGAAACTCTTCCTTTATAAATCCCCTTCTCCTGTAGTCTTTCCGGTCTCAGCTGATGAACTGATGACGAACATTTCTTGTCTTCCTCCTCTAACAACTCACAATCTACTTCTCTCAATTTCGCAATAGTACCATCATTCAACTAAAACAATATTTCTCTGACATATCACCTACTATGATGTAGCATGGACCAGGCAGCTTATGGATTGGTATCCAAGAGAACACACGAGGATGAGAGGACACCCACCGACAGACTGGGACAAGGAGATGAAGAAGAGCATCGGAGGAGCAGCCTGGAAGAGAGTAGCATTAGATGGAAAGAGGGGAAACGGATGGGGCAGGTATATTATTTAGTGTGGTTGCAAGAGTGATATATGAAATATGTTAAAGTGATATATTACATCTGAAATATATTAGTATATATGAAATATGTTAGAGTGATATATGAAACAATCGAACTTAAAACCTCAACTAAAGGTTGATTTTGTTCATATGTAAATAGGTATAGAAAAAAAAGGAAGTTTTTGTGTATGTTCATTATATTTTATGAACAAATAAAGGTTATTATTATTATTATCACCCACTCTCCTCCCTAATGAAATCCCACTTTAATTTCATAGGTTCTGACGGCATTCACGTCAAATTGTTAGAAGTATGCCTTCCCGATATCTTGCCCGCTCTTCTCTATATTTACAATTATTCCCTACAAAATGCAGTTTTCTCTTCCTCCTGAAAAAAGCAAGACTCCATCCTATTAACAAATCATCTAATCCCTCAAACCCGAACGACTTCCGTCCTATCTCTATTCTCTTTAACCTTTCCAAACCTCTTGAAAGAATAGTTCAATCCCAAATGTCAAATCTTCTGGAACAATCTAAACTCCTTGATCCACTTCAATCAAGGTTCCGTCCTGGCCTCTCCACACAATCTGCCCTCGTTAAAATCACCACGGACATATATACCGCCATGGACGAAAAAAAACTAACTGTAATAATTCTTCTCGGCTTTTCAAAAGCTTCTGACTCGCTTAACCATTCCATACTTTTTTTTTAATTAAAAGCTCTTTCCTTTTCCAACAGTTCCATACTCTGGCTGCAAGCTTTCCTCTCGGATAGGACTCAAGCGGTATCCGTCCCAAATCGATCCCTATCCTCTTTCCTTCCGCTGAACAAAGGAGTGGCTCTGGGTTCTAGTATTTCCCCAATCCTTTTCAATTGTCACATTAATGACCTTCCTAAATCAATCCACCACTGTTCCCACCATCTATACGCCGACGATTCTCAGATTTATTTTTCCTTTCCTCCCTCTGAGATAATAGCTGCATTTGCTAATATTCAGGATGACCTGGATAGGATCAGTGCCTGGGCTGACCTGAATAAACTGTCGCTAAATGCTGCTAAAACTCAGGCCATTCTAATTGGTTCCAACACCCTCCTCAAATCCATCAACTCTCTTCCCCAACTAATCTTAAAGAATCACCCTATTATTTTCAGTTCCTCTGTTAAAAATCTCGGTATCGTTTTCGACCAAACTCTTTCCTGGAAACCCCACATTTCCCAAATTTCCCGCCGATCAATAAGCTCTATAAAGTTATTCCATCGTTCCCGGCATCTTTTAACACTACCTATCCGAAAGCTCCTCATCACTTCTTTCATCTTTCCACACTTTGACTATGGCTGTGTGGCTTATGGTGGGCTCTCGAACAAACTAGATGAAAGACTGAGACGAATTATGAACAGCGCTCTTCGGTTTGTCTTCGACGCCCCGAGGAAGTCTCATGTGTCCCACCTCCATGATGAGTTAATGTGGCTTCTTCCCTCTATTCGTACACTCTATATTCTAGGTTCTTTCTTATACCAAGCCATCAACTCACAACATCCATCTTATATCTATAATCTCCTACAGTTCAAATCCTCTATTCAATCCCAGGGCACAAGACACACATTCAAATCCAAACTCTTCCTACATCTCTTTAATTCCCAAACAGATGCTCTCTAATCAATAAACTAAATCAGCTATATTCAATATAATAGATAGAGTAAATACTGTAAAT
Organism: Arma custos; assembly: GCA_037127475.1. Classification (NCBI taxonomy): domain Eukaryota; kingdom Metazoa; phylum Arthropoda; class Insecta; order Hemiptera; family Pentatomidae; genus Arma; species Arma custos. The sequence goes on from CM073759.1 coordinate 164,935,189, forward strand.
ATTCCACACTCATTAAGATACTATTAGTCATATTATTTGATTCTCTTATCTACTTTTTTATTTTTTCCATTAGCCAAATTCTGTTTATTGTATTTTTTTATTCTATTATTTTATTTTTGTTTATTTTATGTATATTTTTTATTATTTTCTCTATGAATACATACGTTTTAGTTACATATTTAATTTTAGTATTCCAATAATGTAGCCGTTTGGCAAGAAATATTTCTATTAATTTCTGTACAATATTGTTATTCTTAAGGGACCTGGATCCAGAATAAAATTATTTTTCTATTCTATTCTATTCTAAAAGCATAATAAAGTTAAGTAATTGTAATGCGAAAACAGATAATTTTTCTAGTTGTTTTTGGCACAGTATATGTCATGACCTAGGCACTGGATGAGACGAATAAAAAGAACAAGGTCGCGCTTTTAAAATCTGCTAGGACAAATCCTTTCACCGAAGTCGTACATATAAATAAGACAACTTCTTCGGCAAGCTGGTACATACGTGGGGGAAATAATATACAAATCCAATACGAACCCAGGCGGTCTCGCATCTCCCACTGGTATTCCTAGCTAGTTGGTTCTATCCTAATTTCCTGTGATGCTTTCCCTGTACCTTTCTATTTCAATCCTCCAGAAACTAAAAAACATCCTATATTCTTGACATCCTCTCCTTTCTATATTTCTTATTCACCTCTTAAATACAAGATCTCAACCAACACATTAGCGTGTCCCTTCTCACACAACTTCTATCTTTGAAAAAATCCCCCTAAAATAGTATAGCCAATATTTTGGAATTTCTTACAAATTTTTATTCATTAACTTTCCTCCATAATCTCATAAGCACGATATTTTTATATATTACATATTTCTCAACGTCTTCAATAATGAATCTTTTGAACATGAGTTAGAAATATTTTTATTTTATATGATTGCATAAACTCGAATTAATGTAGCGGTTGATTTCTTTTTGTTTTATGTACATTAATTACCATTTGAGGCAATGTAACTCCAAAATTTCAAAAGTTTATTTTTTAATTATTTTCGCAAGATTATTCGAGCAATTTTTTCTAACATACACTTTTCCGCCTATTTCTCATGGTTTTAGTTCTGTATGACCAGCGAAAAACGTAAAAAAGTCAATTTTTTATATTAGGAGTTGAACTCCTCATTTTATGTTTACTTTTTAATTTAAAGTTTAATGTTCAAATGAAATAAATAAATACTTCGAAAAAAAGAGAGTATATCAGGAGACAGATTTGAAGAACCCGAAGACAATCTTGTGGCCTGTAAACTGCAGAGAAGAATTGTCTTGGATTATGCCGTGATGCAAGCGCATTTTTCTTGCCTGTGAGGTTTTTTAAGATAGGCGACCATATCATATAAACGAAATACTGTATTTCACGCTTGGTAACGGATTATCTTCTGTTTTATTAAAGTTATTCAAAAAATTTCAGATACTTAAATGCTATGAATGAATAGTGAGTTTAAAAAAATTGTCATTTTTTATTTGATAATTAAATAATTAGGTATAAATATTTTTGCCTTAGTAACATATTCTGTTTCAATTCTGATATACATCTGAATTGAATTGATTTAAAAATGTTTTATTTCAATTTTTACTTAAAATAACTATTTTATTTTAATAATTTTGATTGTTTATTGGATGGTTTATTTAAGTGATAAGGCTAACTAAGTATATTTTTATCTATTGAAAAATTAGTTATGACGTTGTTCTTTCAAAGGATCGTTATCGCCAATTCAAGCATCATTCAGATAGAAACATAATACTAAAATTAAATACAAATATAAAGAGAAAATGAAGCACCTCACATTCCAACACGTCTTTATTTCATTTTTCTTTATTAGGTTTTTCATTGAATTCTAAAAGTATTTTCATTTGTTTCATTGCTCTTTCGTTTTTCCATTATATTATAGTCTGTATAATTATCAAGAACTTATCTCTAAATTCGCTGTTATTGTTTATATCTTATCTATACATCAATTTATTTTTAATTATAAATTTTTTAAATCACATGAACTTTCAACTTCCTTTATTGAAAAAGTAGTTTTTTTGAGTTAATAAACATTATTCTTTTAAAGGACCGATATATAAAGGAAAACAACAATCACTGATAATGAGCATTGATTCCTGAAACGGTACTTATATATTTCAAATGAAAAGAAATAAGTTATGATAAGTGTAAATGGGTAAAGAAATTTCTGTTTAACATAAAAAAAAAATTTGAAAAATTAAAAAAATATAATAAGCTACCTTACTTATTATTGTATTTATTTTAATTTCATTTTTTTATTTATTTAAATCAAAATATCATTTTACAAATTTAGGAAGAAATTTACACCTTGATTGTAAACCCCTGGGGCAGGACATCCTAAAAGGATTTTCCTTAATTATCCTGAGTTTGGGGAGGGACAAAACCTGGCCGAAAGCTGAAATATTAAACGATTTACTCGCTCAAAATGGAAGGCAAAATTGCCGCTGCGGCTTTGTTAGTCTCCTCTAACAATAATTTGGTTTCCCTCAGCTCAAGGGTCTACAGCTTCATTTCGATCCTCGCCTTTCCCAGCTGATGGGAATATTGCTAAAGATGGTCGGGTTTTTATAAAAATGTTATCTCCCATTTATATAAAATAAAGTTTCCGACGTGTAATAAAGTTATAAATGGGAATTCCAGTAATTTGAACAAGTATGCCCGCCGTTATCCGGAATGGGGGGTATCCCTCTAATATTATAAAAAATAAGTTAATAATAATTTAAAATTATTTCTCTGCGTTAAATATCATCTAAAAATGATAGCTCTTAGAGCTAGACGACTTGTAAGAATTATATAGATTTATTGAGATATTAAACAGATATAATGTGACATACAAGAGATATACCATAAAAGAGACATTCTTATAACTAACTCGTATACTTATTACTATGGGCTATCACTATAACTTAGAGACTACTTACATACATTCTGTAAGCTGTCTATTACATATCTACATATCTGCTACTCTCCTACCTTCTACTCTCTCTCTCTCTCTCTCTCTCTATCCTAAACTTAGAACTAGTATATATACATGTGAAAGAAGAGCGTAGGGCAAGGTAGTTTACATTTCCCTAGTAGTGAGCATTGTGAAATTTATGAAATAAATTTAAACATACAAATTTTAGAGTTAAAATTCAGATTATAATTGATTTAGAAATTCAAAAATAACACAGTTTTTTTTCAAAAGGTTCCAGGTTTTTTCTGTCGACAGAACTCATAATTGCCTATTTAAATTGTTTGGTTTTTTGGAGGGGAAATCAAAATTTATGAGAGGTTATAAATCAGAAATTAATTTTACTAATTTTTTATTTCTCCCTTTTTTTCTATGTATGGAGCAATATCGCATCTGTTTTAGCTTCTCTTCACCCAGCCTTTATATTTCTTTTTGAAGTAGGTGGGAGTGGTAGTGAAATTAAATTTCATTTCCCCTGACTAATGGGTTTCCATGTATCAATGTTATGTTCCTTTCTTTTGCTCTATCAAAAATCATGAAACAACAAAGGTTTTGCAATATTGTTACAAAATTGGTGACAAATCGGTAAAAATAAAAATTAACCTTTCAACAAGAACAAATAATGGCAACTGAAGAAACACACTCACACATGAGCTACTGATTGAGCCTTATACCGTTAAATCATTATCTGTATCGTACCGTCGTGAAATTAAGAGGTTACATAATACCAGGCTATTATACAATACCACGGCTTCTTTAATTATCTTGTATCCTACAAAAGGTAAAATTTTTATAGCTTTTGTTGTTTAGATTTTAATACTAAATTTATATAGGTTATTTCTATAAACCAGAAATTGAATTATCTTGTGATCCGAATCTTTCTTTTTCTTTGGTATCTCCCCGGTTTGTAAGATTTTCATTTAAATTACAATAAAATAGCCCATAAATTTTCCTTTATATTCGGAGAATATAGAAGAATCATATTCATTGTATATTTTTTTAAATCTTAAGATATACACATTTTTCGTTATACACATTAATATTCTGAACATAGCCAATATTGTATAACGGTATTCTGACGGCGGTCCTGAACCTGTACCGTGTTAGTTATTCATTAAGGACCCCTTGCCTAATATACACAAAATTTAAGACTCCCACTGTAGCATTTTCAAATTAGCCATGGTAGCATACAGCGAAGTTCAATAAATAAACAAAAAACCGCCGTATTGAAAACCACAAGAAAAATAAGAAAACACATTTTTTAAAATATTTTAATTTTGAAGATAAAAGATTTGTCCTGGCCGAGATTTGAACCCGGGTATTCCGCAACTCTTGGTACTTTACCAATTAAGCTAGCAGGCTCGTAACCAGGCCAGACAAATCCATTATCTTCACCGATCCTGTATCACCAGTACTCGCAATTTTAAAAAAAATATATATATTTTTTAGTTATGCCAAAATAACTAGCATCCAGTAGATTTTAAGGGAAAGAAGTTAACAGTCAATTTGAATGAATATTGAATTTACTGCAAGTTTATTATGCTGCATATATTATTGCTTATGTTTTGAAAATTTGATTATTGGAGAAAAAAGGTCTTCAAAATATATAAAAATGAAAAGACTATAAATGTTTTATATTCCAATTTTTTCTTATAAGATGTGATTTCCATTTAGCATACTTAACCTTTAAGGCTTCTAATATAGTAACAAATTTAATTATCCTATATTAAGAGAGAAGGTCTCAAACAGAGCTCAAATTCATCACACAAAAGTGACTGGAATCTCAATGAACCATACAACATCCAATTGATCATCATTAACAACCCTGCCATAATTCGTTGGGGAGACCGCAGGTGGATGAGGGCAGATTAGAGTTGGTGCGGGCCATTAGCGAAGGCTTTACCTAAGGTTTCTTTTATATAGGTCTTTCGGCCACCGTTTTCGTAGTATGATCCGAAAACCAGAATCATACTATATTTTGAATGTCAATAGTGTAAAAATTAAAAAAAAAAAAATTGTAGACTAGCTTTTGCCCGCGGCTTCGCTCGCGTGGAATTTGGTCTGCTACATAAAGTTTCGTGACAGATCATTTTAAACAAACACTTTAATTCTCTTTTTTTAACTATAAGTTACTCGTACATCCAAAATTTCAGATGTCTACCTTCAAAACTGACGGATTCCATACAATCTTTGAACCCCTCTTATATTAAGGGGGAAATCCTTGGGGGTGGAATCATCCAAATTTCTTTCTTAAATTATACAAAGAACCTATCTACAAATTTCAAGATGCTAAGTTCTTGATTTGCCTTTAATTATGTACTATAATGGGGAGCACATGCCCCCGTACCTCCACATAAATCTGCCCTTGCTGTAGCCTATTTTACTCAATAAGTTTCATCCAAATCCGTTCAGTAGTTTTTGCGTGAAAGAGAGACAAATATACAAACTTTCACCTTTATAATATTAGTAAGGTCACATCCTCAGACATGTCATCCCTACATTTCTTTTACAAATCTTCCGAATTCGAGGGGAAACATGTCGATATTATAATCGCAAACAATGTGCGAATTTGATATGACGATGAAGATATGACGGAATCCTTAAGCGTATTATCCCAATGTGAATCGTTCTCGAGCAACTGAAGTAGTTGGCACGCCTCATGGTATGTCGCACACAAATATCCATCAACTGTCTCAGAAACGATGTTGGACCACGAACATTCACCAACATCAATCGAAGATAATAATAACAGACCAAAGAGATCGGACCTCATAATACAGCTATGAAACAGACAAATTTCACATTTGTCACACACACAAAAGACACCATTTATCTCTTTAATATATGATTATGCATTTCACATACATGTTTACACATATTCATATACATTTCACAGATGGAACATTTTATATTGGAAAATTAAATTGTTGTTTTTAGCATTTTCCCTTACTTGTTATTTATGTTTCTCACCGTTTAAACCTTCCCTGAACTTCCACAAATATTTCAAGATCAAAATTAGCCGAATCGGTCCAGCCATTCTCCAGTTTTAGCGAGACGAACTGTTGATTTATATATATATATATATATATATATAGATAAAAATGTACCACAGCAACCATTGAAGTGTCTTGATTCAATACAAGATGTAAACTGTACTGTTTCTAATACGACGGTTATGAAATTGGTAATTTGTCCTAGATCAATCTCAACCAGCGAGTTTTTCCTCCCCTTATGATACCCACTTTATAGAGGCAGGATGAAATTCAGGAGGATCTGTAGATCCTGCAGGATACTAAAATAACTGCTAACAGATTAAATAACTTATCTGCTACAGCCTAATTAGAATCTTAGATCTTCAGCGCTCTACCAGTAATCTATCTCAATCCCATGACATAAATAGTGATAATCAAAAATAAAATAAAAAATAGCCCCTTTTCATCATAGAATTTCTAGAACTATTATAAATAAATACATATGCTACAAGATGGAACTATTACCTGGAACAACTAAAAAGTACCTCGCATCAGACAACGTGTTTGGGTAACAATTAGACCAGCACTGTGTTCCAACCAACAGATAAGGCCCTGATCTTGGTCCAATCCTCGCTGTATTGACAGGAATGAGGCTGGCTGGATCAACAGTCCCTAAGTATTTGGTTGTGGGCGTTTTCTTGTTTGTATAGCTCCAGGAAATGCACGAATGGAAGAGAAACTATATTATCTTTAAATACATTTCTAATCTTTTGTCAGCCAATTTCCCTTGTCTAATTTAGGATTGGTTATTTATTAAAGGGGGAGGGGGCTGTACCATGACAACCAATAAATGGTCTTGAGTTCAGAGATGGTAGAGATTGTGCTGTTTCTAACACAGCGGTTGTGCAGGAAGGTTAAACGCTTCAGATCACACTCAAAGCCCAGGATTTTTCTTTATAATCACTATTTAGAGGCTGCGTGGGCCCCATGAGGGTCAGTAGATCTCACTGGGTCCATTTTTGCCGAATGATAGAGTAAATAATTTCTCAACCACAAGCGAATTTGAGCTCAGGACATAAGGCACAGAAACTCAGCGCTCTACACTTCTAGCTACCTAAAAAAATACAACCTGTTATGCCCAATATCGAGAGTTCATAGCCCGTGGGTAGCCCTAGAATCTTTTAGGGGGAGAAAAACCGCGGTTCCGAGACTGCGGTGTCAGGTAATTGTTAATGATTCCTATTTTAATTATGCCTGGATAAGCAAAAATTAGGACTCCCGCTGTAGTATTGTCCTAATAGGTAAAGCAGCGTGAAGTGGCGTGAATGAAGAAATAAACTCTCATTTATTAGTTGACCTCATAGAAATTTTCACATTAAATTTTAGTCAATGTGAGTCAATGTGGTGCTCCTTTTAACACCAGTAAAGCACATAAAGGGTTCAGTAAATGCTAGACAACTGCTATTCATAAGCCAACGATTGCCTGGTAGTGATTTGGCTCAATCGCTAGATTTTCCCCTAATTGGGAGTACCTACTTTATAGATATGGGTGTGTCCCCATTATCACCCAGACAATGTATAAACACAACTACATGTAAAAAAAAACGTATCATGAATTAATCATATAATGCTAATAGAAAAAAATAACTTATACAAACTGAGTTGAAGATTCTTTTTTACTTAATCGATATAATATGAACATTCGATATTAAACATCTGTGCAAGTTAATTTTAAGGCTGGTAGGTGTAGCTTACATTTTTTATAATAATATAAAATCTTTACATATTAATATAATTATATTTTTATATAACATATATACATATTTATATTTTTTATTTTAAAACTCTAAACTAAAACAAAACCCTGCCAGGAATTAGACGGATGTCATTAAATACAACGCATATGTTCTATGTTTTATATAGTTGCGTTATCAAATGTTAATTATTTGTAAAGATTTAGATAAAGGATATTTTTGTGTAAAAAAGAGAGACCCTATCTGCTGAATACTTTAAAAGTAGCTTAAGGGCCTAAACAATTTAAAGATTCCCTGAATTCTTTACTTTACCTCTTTTTTTTTTTAAACTTAAGCCCTGAGTATCTTGAGAGTATTCCATTTGTTATTTAACTTGAATTTCCTGCTTCGTACGTTTGACCCCAATCTCGTCCTTAAGGATATGAAATAAAATATTTTTTAAAAAAATAAGAGAGGGAAAACATGGCTGGTTTATTGGTATTTCTTCGATATTGGTAATTCTTGGTATGTTTCAATTTAATAAATGATGAATAACTACCAACATATTTGTGGTTAGTTAGTTTGTTCATCTTTAATGTTCTAAAACAGGATCATATAGGTTAAATATTTACGGAAGTAGATTATAGGCTATCGCCTAATAGGAAAGGATTGGAAATTATATAATCTCTAATACCCTCAATAGAACGCATCATTGATCACAACACTCCTTAACAAAAAAATATTGTTCATAAAAACAAAGAAAAGAAAATTGTGAGCATTGAATAATATTTGGTAATTAAATATGGTGATACTCCAACCCGTGAAGTGGTGTCTTTTTTTAATTTTCTTAGTGCTTGCATTTTGGTAATTCACAAATCCAGCGATGGATTTAAAAAAAAATTATATATTGAAATTTACAATTGTATGATAATCATACAACATGTAAATAGAATTAATGATATATGATCAGATAAAGGCCAGTAGAGAAACTACTGGTGTTGCTGGAATAAAAATTCAATATAGAAGGTCACGAGACTATCTTCTTTTCAGATGCCTTGGAGGATTGAAGGTAATCGAGTGGGGAAGAATTTTCAAGATTATATTATAAATAACAAAAAATTACATTTTGTAATTTATTGTATTACTTTTGTTGATTTGATCATCAAACTGAAAAAGCCTTGACAGGGTATATAGTCTTAACCCCAAACCATGTTTCATCCTATGAGTGAAATACACTACGTTCAAATTCTGGTAAACAATATAATCATCATCAAATTTAATCAAAAAACGAAAAACAATTTAACATAAAATAAAATCATTTTAATATTCACCAGTTATTTTTTTAGTTCATGGTATTTCTTAACAGATACCATATCTATTAATATCTTTATCTGCTGGCTCCAAGTGGATTTTTTGTTTTAATCATTGGAAGTCATCATAGGTCAGACACTTTGCAGTTAATTTACTTGAAAAAATACGAAAAATAATAGATAGGATCTTCATCGTATGTTAAAAAAATTAGTACATTTACAACTCATGATGGGTCTTGGATTTAATAGATGGCAGAGACTGTACTGTTAGCTGCTATTCATGGAGGTGATTTGTTAGTGCGACAACTGTAACTTTTTCTCCAAAATAAAGGTTATCACTTAGTAAAGGCCGGGCGAGCCCCAAGGGGGTATGCAGATATTATACGTGGCTGTTAAAATATAAAATAATTTATCTGTCACAGTCGGATTGGAACCCTGGATCGTTAGCTCAGCAATTCGGCTTTGTACAAACTGAACTACCTGATCAAAGCTATTAAGTATAAAATTTATATTGACATCTCTTAACTCTACACTTTTATTTAAATAACTCAGTCAAAAAAGAACCTGAATGGTTAATTTTTTTTGTTTTCTTGTTATTTTACTGTTTGAAAAACTCTATATATGTTTCGTTCTTAAAATTCATTTACAGAAAACATTATAAATAGATTAATTTCTGCCAACATTTAGAAACGTTCTTAGTCGTATGTATAAGTAATTTGATTCTTTGTAATATTTAAATATGGTATTTAAACATACAACCAACTTCTTGAAAAGAATGCAATTTAAAATAAAGTTAGAAAATTGAAATAAATAATAAGTTGAACAATCATCTTAAATGAAATAATAAAAGAAATTAAAATGAAATAATAAAGCATGCTCATACCCCCGAATCATAGCACTTTACACAAATATCTCAACATACCACTCTTGACTGACCCGATCAAGAAAAACTAAATCGAATTTCATGGCTCATTTGCTAGACACTCTAACTTAGTGATACGAACAATACTGACAGAAACATAGAATCCGATAAGGAGAATGAAATGAAGTGCCTATAGTGGGAGGTTTCTCCATCCACGCTTTCACGCGAATCCCTTAGTGGAGGTTTTCGAAACAAGATCACTGATACAATATGTGCTACAAGGCATTTGTATAATTTCTTAAATAAATATCTGTATTATTATAGATGCAGTGGTTAGCCTAACAACTATCGAATTCACCAGTGTGCTGCTCGGTAGGTTGCCCTAGAATTTTTAAAAAGGGATTAAAAATCCTCGGTCGTACCATACTTTTGAAGGGAAGTAAAATGGGTGTCCCGAGCCTAAACGGTGTGTGGTAATCGTTAAAGAGCTCTTTGTACCAATTATAACTGGACAGGCAAATTTTAGAACTCTCGCTGTAGCATCGTCCGATCAGGAATGGTAGCATAAAGGGACCCATATTATAACAAATATTGAAAATTGTTACTATGAATTCCGCAAGTTAGCACTTGTTCCATACTGCCACTTGAAATAGCGGGATTATTTTGAAAAATAGTAATTAATATAAGATGTACTTTATTAACCCATGAACCTTTGTTAAAATAAAATATAAATTGAGAATTAAAGAATATGTGACCTGCCGTTGAAGAGAAGTTATTAAGAGTTAAAAGTATAATAAAAGGAACCATCAATGTGTCTTTAGGGATTTAGCTCCAATTTTCCAGAAAATTGCTTGCGGCTGGGCATAGTCGAAAGGGCTAGATTAAAGAGGGAGGGACGTAGAGAGAGAAATGGAGTGAGAGAGAGAGAGGGAGGGAGGGAGAGAGATAGAGAGAAATAGAGTGTGTGAGAGAAAGAGAGAGAAGGATAAAAATGGCTCCAACTGAAATAGAAAACAGAGTTTAAAATACAGAGCAGCCGAGCAACTCGATTTGTAGGGCATGGGGTAACTGGTCATCAGGTCACCAGTTCGAGTTCGGCTCTGGAAGATGATCGTTGATTGTTTTTAGCATTAGTGAGATATAGAATAGTGCTACTACACCTCAAATGGCATTGGCATTTAAGGTGTAGTAGTCCAGTTTTTGTGATAATAAAAAGGAACGCAATATGTTTTCGTTTTGTCGCAAAGAAGGTTTGTTTGTTTTTAATTGTCTGTTTTTCTAAACAGAAGCTTTATTTTCTCCAAAATGGTATTAAAATTATTAATACTTGGAAAGAATTAATTAATAAATGAAATATGAAAATTTAACATTTCATTACATATTTTTTAGATAATAACAATATAGTAGAAGTTTGTTTGCGTCTGCAGTATATCCCCATCTCGCATAAATGAAACAATCTTTGTTCAACCTATTAATTTTTTATATTTTGCTTTTATATTAGTTTTTTGAATAATTTAAAATCGCTTCACGCTACTACGGCTAATCGAACGATGCTACAAGGGGAATCCTTAAGTTTGCATATCCAGGTATAATTAGAATAGGAATCTTTAACAAGTTCCTGAAACCGTACAGGCTCCCATCGTACTGTAACCCCCAATACTGTAACTCTTCAACACTATACTGTAAACCCCATTTTACTTCCCTTCATTAGAACAGCATAAGCAAGAATTTTTGTACTCAATTTAAAAAAAAGTTCACATGCCAGGCAACAAGTTCTTAACCTAGGGCATAGAATAAGGTTGATGTGCTAACGAATAGATCATAGGTGTCCCCATATTGTCTAAGTTATATCAATATATTTATAAAAAATATTTCAGGGTATTATTCCTTTATCATGACCACCTCAATGAATAATAGTAAATGTAATTTTTGAGGACCGAAATGGTTGTATACATTCTTACTTTTGGAATACCATTAAGCCATGCCATAATGTGTCATACCTGCCATTTTCTTGTTGTTTTGTTATACAGTTGTAAATTTCAACGATTAAATTAATAAAAAAAGTGTATTTAAACTTAGAGCTTTTTTTTAAATCAATACACTTTTAAACATAGTATTATTTTATAACCTTACACCTATAAAGAATTGTTGATCAAAAAAACGTAGGTGTTATGTCTACATAAAGGCTGAGAAGTATAGCTGTATTTATTATTATTTTAAAGAAATAGGCTTCTGAAAAGGTGTGAATAGGTGTTGTATTTGTTTTTGATGGTTTATAATTTATGCTATACTATCTCGGCTTCCTCTGATGCATACCGTTGTATAATTTAACAAGATATGATAACCATCTACATTCTCTGTTCTGAAAGCAAATAAATATTTAATGTAATAAACATTTTGAAATTATTTTTTCCGATTTTCAAAAGAATGTGAAGATTTAACTCGTATTAATAACTTCGTCAGTGTCAATAAAAGTCTAAATTATTTTATCATTGTAAAGTCTGACGAAATTCCAATAAATGTTATTAGAAATTCCATGATTATAACAGAAGAGTTATTAATTAAGGAAGTTTTAGAGGAATTTCACCATTTCCAGAATTTTCCGATAATACGATAATAATTTATGGAATCTTTATTTATTTTGAATTTCCTATTTTCGATTTCAAAAACAGGAAATGTCATCTTTAAAAAATCATTAAAGATTAAAAGAAATTTTGATTTGTTAGAAATAGTATAATTGGGGAGCGGGTTAGCTCAATGGTAGAGCATTAATCTATTAACAGCCGAGGATTGACTCTATGGGATTTATCCTGGTGCTCATATAGTCTCTATAAACTAGATACCCTTAATGGGGGAAAAACCTAGCGATATTAGCGTTATCTAGGACAAATCACCTCCCTGCACAACCGTTATCCAGTAAACAGTACGGTCTATTCCACGTACTGAACTCAAGACCCTTTATGGGTTGTAGTAGTATAGTTTTTTTATACATAGTATAATTTGTATGAAAATATTGTTTGGTAATTAATTTACTAAAAAATACCCCTGAGAACAGAAAAAAATAAATCTTCACCACGGAGAGGTGAAATGCCCGGGTTCGAGTCCCGGTCCTGGCCATATCTTTTCTTTTCAAATAAAATATTTAGAAAAAAATAAATGTTTGATTTATATTTTTTTCTAAAGGTTTTAAGAAAGTTCTGGTCATATTATGATATCAAAAATAGGAGACGTATCTTAGTTTTTTCTCCAACAAATCTCAACTTTAGTTACTTTATTAAAGAAGCCATTTTTATTGTTTAAGTGGAAAATAAAGGGAGTAAGTTCTAAAAAAAAAAATAACGCCGCTCAAAACCTATTTATCTATGACTGGCAACGCCTAGCAGCCTGTGTATGAAATATACAGTTTTGTTTTAATGAGATTTATTTTAATTGTTAAAATTCGATTGATGTAAGAACTAATATTAATAATATTTAACTAAAAGATCGTTTGATAGTCCTGTAATTCTTACTAATAGTTACTTAAAGCAACAATAACTAATGCTTGGTTGCTAATGGATGGGAATACACAAGAACATGGATTATACAAATAGCTGTGTGCTAATAATAATAATTGAATTCTCCACATTACAACGAAGCTCCCTAGAACTAGAAAAGATCTAGTGAGCCCCATCGAACGAGTCCTGCTCCTATCATCCATGAGAAATCCAGCCAACCCCCCATCCTCATTATTCTCTTAAAATGTACCTGGTGCATTAAAAGAGATTTAGATTATCTGATAAATATCCATTCCAAAGAAATAAATAAGCCAAGGTGTTATGAAAAAAAAATCAAGTTGTAGTAATATTTCATATTGAGCTGATGCAACCCAAAAAATGTTTTGATTAATAAATTAACTACTTGAAAATGTATATAATTACTAGTACGAGTTCCAATGGATGTGAAAACAAGACAAATGTTAATCATTTTATAATTTATTTCATTTCGTGTGTTTATTAATTGTTATAATTTTTAAATATTTTATTTTGAAGAGAAAAAATTTCTCCAGGGCCGGACTCGAAGCCGGGTCACCCGCGTCTCCGTCGTGGTGCTCTCTACCCAATAGAGCTACCCTGGCTCGTAACATATGTAGGATCGGTGAAGAGAATGGTTTTGTCTGGCCATGTTATAAGCCAGGGTAGCTCAAATGGTTAGAGAGCAGCACTACGAAGACAAGGGCGAATCGGCCCCTGGCCAAATCTTTTCTCTTCATAATAAAATATTGTTAATAATTTTAATTTACAAATCTAAATAATGAAAAAAGATCACATTTATTCCAAAGTTTCGAATTTTTACTTCTGTCGGCAGTCCTCATGACAAGTCTATTTAATTTTTTTATTCACTATCTTTTCATAATATGATGGTGTTAAATTATTTTGATTTCATATAAAATAATTAAGCACAAAACCTAGAATTTTTCTGATCTAAACCGAGTAATTCTTGATTTAAATTCGAGAATGATTTGTGAAAAGGTTATTTACATATTAAATAATGTTTTATCTATTAAATATAAATCCATAACAGTTAGTTGTATTATATGTTGTTAGCTGTGATAAATGATTCTACGAGGAGCGCTGGCTGGAGAGCAGAAAGGCATGAAAGAGGTTTAACAGCGACGGAGGTATAGACACTTTGACTTACGATCGTGTCCAAAAAGAAGGCGGCTTCGATAAATCTCTGACCTTTTTCTCACTTCTAAATCCCCATTCAATCAATGTTGCAAAGAACTAGTCCACCATTTTGTAATTGTGAGTTATAGCCCTAAAATACAGTTTCATATATAATTCATGTAAATGAAAAAAAAGCCTGTCCCACTACAACCCTCGGGTATTGAGCCCAAGAAACTGTTGTACAAAAAGTTGGAAATGGCGTAGATCCTTCCCACGATGATGTCCAATCCCACAGCACTTATCAATATCTTTTAACACTAAACATAATTTATCTGCTACGTTTCTATGGGAACGTTAGTCTTTTAAAAGTCGTGTTTTGTTCGAAAAAAGGAATCCTTGCTCATTATCGAACATAGATGTGCACCTAGAGTTGGAATTTATAATTTTTGAATCGAGCCTTCAACGTAGCAAACCTTTTTTCAATTATTATGATTAGTTATTATGATCAGTCATACACCAAAATGTTTATAATAATAAATCTCTAATACTACATGCTTTTAATTTTTTTTATAATATTATCATGATTTTTAGAATACACTACATTTTGATCGATGATTTCTATGAAATATATTCCCAACAATACCAGAAATACAATATAATGGACAACAGGTAAAAATAAATTTTGAAATAGTAAAGAACTATTTATTTATTTGTAAGTAGTTTCTTATAATTTATTTTAGCCTCCATCCAGACCATTGAGATGATAGCTGCAGAAGAGGACTGTCCTTATTCAGATACGCTGAAGAGGCAGAAGAAGCCACTGACTTGCAAAGCTACTGTGGTGAAAAGAAGATATCCGGGAGACTCACTAACAATATTACCTACCTTGCAAAGAACCGTAGAAGTACCCCTTTTAAATACAGATTAATTTAAATGTAATTATGTATGTGTTTATGACAAGGCCATCACTCTGAATAATTATTATCCATTACTCAATATATGTATTAATCGTAACCAAAATAATACTTATAAATTATATTTGCCATTAATGATTGAACTGTGTATTTCATTTTGATCAACTATAAATTCATTATTATAACACTGATAATTTCATTAACACATTAAATTTAACTGATTAGTGATATGCTAAACACACAAACCACCTCTCGAAAATAATTCTATCTAAAATATATATGGACATTCAAATAAATAATAAATTAAGTAATTCTTCAATAATTATCCATTGTATCACAGAATAAATAATAAGATAAATAACATCTTATAGGACAAAACGTAGTATCAATAAATGGACAAATATTTATTAAGGAAAGAAAAAAAATGAATCGTCCATTAGTAATAATAAATCATTTTTATTTCATTAGGACAGAGCAGTATGTTTCCAATATATATATATATATATATATATATATATATATATATATATATATATATATATATATATATATATATATTTTAAATAAATAAAAATATTTATTTAAGAAATTGTACAAATGCCATTAGGCACATATTATATTTGCGGTATTTTATTGAAAACCTCCCCTAAGGTATTCACGTAAAGGCGTGTATGGAGAAACCTCCCATTGAAGGCCCTCCTAGCGTGGTTCATCTCTCTCTAGTAGAACCCTTACCCAGATTCTGTGGTATTATGTCGGTCAGTAATGGTCGTACCAGTAAGTTTGGGTGCTAACTTGTTTTGAAGGTTGCATGGTCGTCCAGCAAGTGAGTCATGAAATTGTTTGTAGTTTTTCTTGAATGTCTCCGTCACGAGCGGTATGTTAAGATCTTTGTGTAATGAATTATTAGTTATATAAAAGGGACTATGTTTAATATAACGAAGGAACTTTGATTGAATATTTTGAATGGTCTTTAAGTGATATTACTATATCAGAATATATTTTTAACCTCCACGCGGACCATTTTCTTCTTGATATTTAAACGGTCAACTAATAATTATTTGATAATAATAATTGAAAAGTGTTGTTTATTTGTAAGGATTTAGTAAAACATAAATTAAGGAATGGAATTTTGCATTTCAAATCATAAATATGCTTTCATTTTAGGCTAAGTAAAAGGTTGCGTGGCTAACGAATATTGCAGTCGGAGCTGGGCCTAATTTTGCCCCTCAGTGATGACCTAATTTTGCTACGTCAGCTCCCAGCCAATTAAAAAGCTTATTATGTTTCCGGTTTTTAGGTTACCTCGTCCAAATGAAGCTACAGTGAACAAGTAAACATCACTGGAATTCCATTTCCAGCTTTGCATGCAGCCTGCCTTAAATAGACAGTGTAACTGGCAATATTTTCGTATTTATAAATACATATCAACCTTCCCTCTTTTAGGGAACCTATATTTCAAGGTAACAGGCGGGTCGCAATGGCTGATAGCGCAATGTCCTGTTTTCACCGACAGGATAGCTGGAATTTTTTTTTTTTTATTAAATACTTTATTCAGACATTACAATCTGCCACTATAGCTGGAAATATGATGAATACCAGCCCCGAATCATGAGCAGCCGAGTCTAGGCCGGGGGGACATAGTTCGTGTCGTAGCCATGCTCATTAATACCCCAGCGGGCCCTAAGACGACTTCGGTGACGTGGCGAGAAGCGGCGCCACTAAATAGGCGGTGCCCCCTAGTGCGGGGCTCTGTCTAGGAGGACAGCTCCGAATAAAAACCCGGGTGGATAGAACTCGTAAACCAGGTGATGGCAGTCTGTCTAAGTGAAGGAAAACCCTGAAAGAAAACATCTGTGCTATTTACGTATATTACATCAACATCTTCCTTCTTCCAGAAAGATGAGTTAACGTCTGTGAAAGAGTGGATCGAATCTCAGAGGAGTGGTTACTTCTTTCTTCTTAGGTTCGCCATCCTCTTCTGCTCTTCCTTTGTGTGAAGGCTTGATGTTGACTCTGTTCCGTCGATACCTCTTTCCACCAACATCAACTATATGATCTTGGGGAGTGAACCTCGACAACTTAGCCTGAGACCCATGGTTCACCTCTATCAGGTCTCATCCGTCTCAACTGCAACAATACTGCTTGACCTTGCCGAAGGGGGGGAGGCGCTGGGCTGTCCTGTCGCAGTACCTCTTCTGTATTGTTTCCTTTCTATCTATTTGTTCAGTTACTCCGATGGTTATGTAAGGTTCTGATGTCTTGGCCACTACTGGTAGTGTTGATCTCAATCGGCGTGACATTAACCTTTGTGCCGGACTACTATTCATAAATTGGGTTGGGGTATTTCTCCAATTAAGTAGTGCTAAATGGAAATCCATCTTGTCTTCTTTGCAAGTTTACTTCAATATTGTAGCTATATAGACACTGCTCTCTGCTTTCCCACTACTCTGATGGTGGTAAGGTGAAGAGATAACCATTTCAAATCCCCAATCTTCTGAAAAATTCTTCAGCTCAGCACTGAACAACATGGTACCCACTGTCCATTACCACAACGCAGGTCTCAGGAACGCCATACCTGCTGAATTGCCTTTTAAGGGTGCTGATGACACTAGAGCCTGATATTTTAGAAAGGTGGTCAACTTCAAAACAAGAAGAAAAATAATCTGTGATCAGTAACTATTTTTGCATATTGAAATCAAATATGTCAATAGCGACTCTCTGCCATGGTCTTGTTCGTGTTGGATGGGAATTAAGAGGTTCCTTGGGTTGTGAAGGTCCCAGTTTCTGGAAAGCGTTGCATGTTTGAACTTTCTCACGAATGTCATTCTTCATTGCAGGCCAGTATACTGATGCAACCTTAACATGGACTAGGTCTAGACGTACACAATCGTATGCTCCAACAAGTGGAATTTCATCACTTTTAATTACTTTAAACTGAAGGGTGGTTTTTCCGGAATCTGTTTGGCAAATAAACACAATTTTACCTAAGGATTGAATTTACTCCCCATTGTAAAACTTTAGCTTAGCATTAGAGTGTTGGAGCCGGGGATTGCTAGACTTAGTAATCTTGCAAACATGTGAGAGCCCGATGACATTGCAAGTGGCACCAGTGTCTAATTGTACCTGACATTCATGAAAATCATTCTTAGAAGAACATTTTAGGTAAAAGTTAGTTATAAACTGCCTATTAACTTTTTTGACAAGAACATTCACCCAGTAGACTGTTTCAGATTCACCTGAAGATGTGGTTTCCTCGTTGTCAGCCTACTTGCCTAACTGCTTTTACCTTAAACATTCTTTTTACATTTGCTACACACTTTGCCAAAATCTGGATAAGCCGCCCTATCCCACTTATGTTTCAGACCACATAATTTGCATTGAACATCAGTTGGTGCAATCTCTTTAAGATTTATTTTTAACTTTATGGACACACTCCTCTTTCTTACACTCTAGATTTATACTAGAAGCCAGGTGAGTTGCCTCCTCACTCACCCTACACATATTTCAGGCTTTTGCCATTGAAAGGTTTTGCTTTGTTGATAAAATCTTTTGAATCTGTTGGTCTTGCATTCCTAATATTAACTGATCTCGTAAAATTTCATCTTCTGTAATATTACGAAAGTCACAGTAGGCAGCTTGCAACTTGAGCCTCCTTGAAAAATCAACAACAGACTCCCTGCACTGTTGCCTGTGGGAGCTGAATGTAAATCTTTCATAAGTCACATTAGTCTGTGGTAGAAAATATAACGTCAAAGGCTTCAAATGAGTGAATCTAATGTAAACTCATCCTGAGACTTATTAAAAGATTGAAAAATTTAAATCCATCCTTACCTAGGATTAAGAGGAAGGTTGCCTCTTGAACCCTTTTACCTTTCTTGTCAACTCCTGTGACCACGGTATAGCTTGCCCACATCTCTTTAAGGAGTTTCCATTTTCTTGGACATTTCCATTCACCTCAAGTTTTTCTGGAACTGGGATCTGAGACATCTTCTTTTCTCTTCTTCTATGCCTGATTTATAGGTATACCTGACACCATGTTTATGTCTTATATATATTTAATTTATATATAGTAAATTAGACTTGTTTAAGCAAGGCAAAATCTATAATGTTTATATTTTCAAAAAGTATGATTTTAGATAATTGAACATCTGTGCTATTTACATATATTACATCAACAATTATAAAACAAACAAAAAACTCTTATCTATCTGTCAAAGTAGATTCTAGTAGATAGTAAATTCTCGGCAGGGCGAGCGAGGATGTTGAGATGTCAGAGGATTCTCGTCGACATACCGAGCGAGGATGTTTAGACGATTGACTTAGTACCTCTTCTAGTCAAAAATGCAATTTCGAGCTTCCATTTTTCTATGATTCCATTTTTCTATTCTACGATGTGCACGTCAAGAAGATCGTGCGAACACTGTCTAGCTTGGTATAGCCGGAGTGAACAAAAGCCGATCTCCCTTGTGTTTTTCTTTCTTCATTTTTGTAACATATGTTTTTAAACTTATGGCAAATATTGCACTTATCACTAAACAAATAAATAACTATATTTTAAATTAAATTATTATAAACAATTGTTTATTTAAAAAAGTGAAAATAAATAACAATAGGAAAATGTTCTTTCTTTTACATAATAAAAATGATTTAATTGTTTATGATTAAAAAAAATATGATCTGGCCTTAACAATAATAGCAGACAATTATATAATAAGTATTTGCGGAATTCTTCGATGGTAGAGAAGTATATCTGTTATAGACAAATCGATGACCATGTCAGCTAAAACATTTATAAATAGAAACCCAAAACTTTTTCCTAAAACTAAGAGAAAGTTATAACAATTTGAGGTGAAATACTAACCCCTAGACCACTATATACAAACCACAACAAACTTATTTTGGCTAACAATGGAAGTGTTCTATTTTAAGTGACAGCCACAAAGATAATTTTTTATTATATAATAATATTCTAAGAAGATATATGTTATTATTATTAAATAAAAATTACATTAAATATCAGTAATTATTTTAAATATAACTAATGGTATATAATGCTATGAGATAAAGGCAAGTAGAGAAACTGCTCACTAGTAGTAGTCGAATAACAAATTCAACTTTAAAGGTCACAAGGTCATCTTCTTTTCAGGGGCCTTGGAGGAAGCATGTTAGAAACTGGTGCGTCTGAGAGGAAATACACGCCCCTAGACCACTATATAGAAACCACAACAAACTCATTTTAGCTAACAATGGACGTGTTCTATTTTAAGTGGCAGCCTCAAAGATAATTCATTAACCTTTTTCATGAAAAAACTGGTATCGGATTCGGGGTAAATTAACAACAAATGGTACAATAAGGTCATCATGGGTGGCTTTAGTCATAACAAAGTAAGGAATATTGAGGATTTTACCAAGATCTTTGGATTATAAGGATTGGATAAGAGAGGAATAAGATGGCTTAGTGGAGCTCGAAAGCTTTATTTCATAAATCCAAACAGTCCTGTTGTCCAAACAGTTTAAATAAAAGGCTTAGCGAAACCCGAAGGCTCGATGCCGATACCACCAATCTTTGTTTACAAACCTCCGTCAGCGGAGCACCACCAAAACCCAAACCCGCCAGATCACACTTAACGCAATCCTCCCACCTACGCCTAGTTTTACCCCTCAGACGTTTCCTAGTTGGTACAGTGCCTATAACCATCTTAGGAATGCGTTGGTTACTAAGCCCAGAAACTTTACATGCACTTCAACTACGCAATTCCGTGTTATGTAATCTCCTGTATTCCCCAGCGGTCTCATCCTTTTTTGGACCGAATATTCTGCGTAATACCTTCTTTTCGAATACCTGAAGACGTTGTTCATCCCTCAGCGTTAGCGGCCAAGTTTCGCATGCGTAGAGAAGAGTTGGATGAAAGATTGTTTTATAAATTCTGATTTTTAGATTTCGGGACAAAAAAGGCGAGCTTAGTAATTTCGAGATTTAATAATAACAAGCATTTCTCTCCTTTAGTCGTGCCTTTATTTCCTCTTGAATTTCGTTTTTTCTAGTTACCATACACCCTAAGTACTTAAACTTCTACACATGTGGAACAGTTTAAACTTATTTTAAAATTAAATCTACTTCTAATGTTTTGATTTGCGCGAAACAGTGAAAAAGAGAGATCATTAAGGTTTTTATTGAATGAATGGCATACTAAAATAACTAGAAGTTATTTTTCCATTTTCCACTCTTCTTCAGTTACAAGATTAAGATTAGCGATGTCCTATACATCCGGTATAAATAAAAACCTTACCTCCCACTAACACTCAATTTAGAGTATTTAAAATATTTTAACTTATTGAATAAAGCAATGGTCTTTCTAGGCTAATGATTAGGGATCAAGTTATGAAAAAATAATTAAAAATTAACGTTCAAAACTGTGAGATGGATATTGTGATTCTCTAGGCAGCCTCTTGTGCAGTCCCATTTTCGCTTTAAAATTCTTGATCTTGGATGTAAAGTTTCATAAAGGTAACTTACAGCAGGCTGCTTGATTAAGGATTATATCTGCAGCCTCGGTGAATGAGTGATTACGTCGAATTATGTTCATAGAGAGTTAATTATACTGAGGGTAACGAATAATATAATATACTATTATAATATCATAGATTTTGGCTCTTAATGCAGTTATAATACAAGCCAAAAACTCATTTTCAACCCATCTTCTGACATAGCCACTTATATACGTACTACGAGAATTTCCCTTCCTCAAGTATAAGAAACTGATTTTAAAGAAAATTCGATTTATTTCACTGTGAATGTAGCCAAATCATACGGATATTACAATCAACTGGTGGTTGAAAATCTTACTAATGTGTAATAATAGACTACCTCAAATATGCTTTAATAAAATGTTATCGGTTCAAAAGTCCTCTACTAATGTAATCAAATTTAACTGGACCAGTCATCTTGAGGACATTATATCTGACTTATGATATGACTTGGCTGTGGGCTGAGCAAAACTCCCAATTAGTGCTGGCACGTAAAAACGAAATGATAAATAAATACAAGGAAAGGTTATACGATCACGATGTAAATAGAGCACTTTGCTCTCAGTATATGCCTGCCATAAAGTACAGTACCATGATTGTTAATCCACAAAATAATACTTTTGAATTATATAAGTTCTCCTTTACTTACATACAATTTAGATCTAGTGTCGACTCATGGCCATATTTTTTATTTTACCTTCATTACAATGTTTTGTATTATAATTATCTACTTTCTTTTTCTTTATGTTTACTATTCTGTTATTTTTATGTACTATTATTTTTGTAAAACTTCTAACCAAACTCTCTGCATTTTACTAATGTAAAAATCATAAATAAACAAATAAAATATTTCATACAGATAAAAAAAAAGTTAATATTGTACCCCGCCGTTCAAAATTTCACTATCTTGTGCGTTTGTTTGTTTATTTGGGCTTTAAGGCGTAAAACCCCAGGGTCATCAACGCCTGAAATTCGTTTGTTTTTATCAAGATTTTAGAAAATAATTAAAATATATAGATATTTAAAAAAAAAAAAAATAAATAAAATAAAATAAAATAAAAAAATAATAAAAAAAAATAAAAAAAAAACCAATTAAAATATTGAGAAACTTATAAATGACATACACACAGTATACACATATATACACACACATACATACATAAAAACACATACATAAACATATAGACAGTATCTTCTATAGAGAAATTATTCATCTCTATATTTTATTTAACAGTTTGTGGGTTTTAAGAAAATTAAGTACGGATTGGATATTGGATTCGTCGTTGTTTAATAAAACTGAAATTTCTGGTTGGAGTCCTAATCTATTTAAACTTGAAGCGTAAAATGAACAGTCTTGTAAGATGTGGCTGACTGTAAGAGTGTTGTCACAGTGTTGGCATCTTGGTGGTGGTTCCTTGCTTATCAGGTGTGAATGAGTTAGGTTTGTATGTCCAATTCTGAGCCTGGCTATTGCGACTTCTTCTCTGTGATTAGTGCGATTTGATGTGGTCCATGGCTTAACTGTTTTTTTAACATTTTTTAACTTGCATGGTGGACCTTCGTCCCACATGGATTGCCAGGCATCCGATATTTCTCTTTTCGGAGGAAGAGCTATTTCCCGGGGCGTTAAAATAGCAGCGCCTCGGCCTGGGAGGGTGAGTGCTTGCTTGGCGGCCCGGTCCGCGAGTTCATTCCCATCGATCCCCACACGGCTCGGAATCCATATAAAGCTGACCGACTTTCCTAAATCTTCCAACATAGAGAGGTATCGGTGAATTTTTAGGACCATGGGATGATTCGAGTACATGTTTTTTATTTCTTTTAATGAAGTCAACGAATCAGTTATGGTTATTGTGTTGGTAGCAATGGACATAGCGTGGTAGAGGGCCGAGGCTATTGCATGAAGCTCTGCTGTGTAGGTGCTACATAAATTATAAAGTTTCATTTTATGGGTAGAGCTGGGGGTAACGAAAGATGAAGCTGTAGACATATCGGATTTCGACCCATTTGTATAGATTTGGAAAGAATTAGGCATACTCAGGATGAGGTTCGAGAATTTGATTTGGTATTCTGAAGGTGAGGTATGGCTTTTGTTTAGTCGAGAGAGAAAGAGTATTGTTTTTGTGCCTTGTGGGTTCAGATAAAAAACATTATAAAGGGCAGAAGACTTAAAAAGTTGGAATCCGTCTGAATACTCCTCGCCAATATACGATTTCCCATTATTTGTTATTACACATTCTCTGTTGAGCAGGTTTGGGTCATCACTAGTTGAATAGAATAGAATAGGTCTGCTTTTTGTGTATGCTTTTAGCTGATTTGCTGTTAATTGAAACTAGTTAACGTAACGACTGGTAGCAGCTCGTGTGTCGATATTCATTATTATAGATTGCATCTCCTCTGTGATACTTCTTTATATATTCATTAACTTTTATCGTTTATTCATGGATTTTTCATAGTCATAGATTGTGTACCAGTGAAGTGAAATTTGAACTTTCATAGCTAATTACGGGCTTAAAACTTGACTTTAGTAATTAGAAAATTTACAGATTCTAGAAACAGTAGTTAGTTATCTTTGTGCAAATCGCGGTGGGTCCATCCTCACCACAGCATAAAGTAAAAAATAATCTCTATCGGTAATCAATACGGCCTGTATTCAGATCAGTTCTCGTAAGAAACTTTTTTTTTTTATTTAGTTTACTACCAGGTATTATCTAGCAAAGAAGATGAATAAACAAACAACAAGAGAAGGCGATCCCTAGAATCAACTACCAGAAATAACCCAAGTAAACCTAAATCTAATTGAAGGCTTAAAGTCGAAACACCTCCTACTACTTCAAATGATATTGAGGAACCGAAGGCAGGGCCATCGAATGAAAATCACCCAACAGATTTCAGCCCCTGACAAATCTACCTAGTGAAGCAATGGGGACTCCTTCCAAAGTGCACAGGCCACCACCAATTTTCCTACAGAGACTCACTCAACCCCTGTAAAGTTTTTATTCTCGTTTGGTAAAAACCCTGGATGTATCACCTATCTACAGAAGGAATCGTTTAGAAACAGTACGATACTAAGAATAATCGTGTGTTATAGTTAGGAAGGTTTTTATCTTCTTATTTTTGAAGGACATAACGAGAGAAATGAAGGTATTATGTTCTTATTTTATTAATTTTTTTCCATGTAGTCTTGTAGTCATAACAAATGTGAGACACTGAAACGATAACCGCAGTGAAACATCACTGCAATCCAAATAAAACCTATTGTCCAAAAAAACACGCATATCATTCATAAATAAGAACACCTGTGTAATTATGAATGGAGTGCCAAAATTAACGGTAACCACCTGGCCACCGATATCAATAACAATTCTATCAAAATCTATACCTTTGCAAATCATTCAGAATGGTTTTTGTCGCTTATTGTGAGAAGGTAGCGGATTACGTAAAGAGGGGGAGTGATAAGGTATCTTGTGTTATCAATTGGTTGCCATGGAGCGAAGCACTCAAGATCGCCAAGCAAGAAGGCAAGCCTATCATTATTCTTGTACAAGACCCAGACTGTGAAGGTTGCAACGCTTTCAAAGTGAGTAGAAATCTCATGATTGTAAAGCATTTCCAATAAAAAAAACAGTAAAAAATGTACCATTAAAACACGAAAATATATGGCTGGCACCAAACGATTTCTAAGCAACGGTTGTGCAAGAGGTCATTAGGCCGAGATTACCCTCAAGCGCCAGATTTGTCCCTAAAATTAGATTAGTCAGTTTATTACAATGCTATTCATTACTAACCTTGAATAATATTACTATAATTCTATAATTATTAACTATTATAATTCTATAATAACTGTTTATAAGAAGCGACGTGTTGACACATATTGCAGGTTGCGACGTAAATGACAAGTATGAAGATGAGCCTATATAGTGGCGTTAAATTCATCTTGAATAATATAGGCTGATCTATTATGTGCATTCCCAATAAATAAGTGGTTAATTCGAAATTCGTCTACTGAGAGAACCGGCATCATGTCATTTTTGTAGTTTTTGGCTTGAAATGCAGTTGTAATATACTCGAATTGTACTATTCTTCTTCATCTTCTTCTTCCTTCTTGTGCCTTTCAGGGTAGAGGGGCCTCAGTCAATGCCAGCCACGCATCCCGGTCTCTGGCCAGCGCCTTCATGGCAATCAGCCCGTGCCCTCTTTGCTTTCCCAACTTGGAGAGGTGGTCCGTTCATGTTAACCTAGGTCTGCCTCTGTTGACGTCTACCAGTTGGCCTAGCGTCGAAGAATTTCTTTGGATTCCGATCTTCCTCCATTCGGCAAAGAATGCCAAACCATTTCAGCTGCATCTTTTCAACCGTTTCTTTTACAGCTGAAAGTCCCAGGTCCTCTCTCGTATTCGCTGAATTCTGACCTTATCTCTTCTGGTTCGACCAGCCACTCTCCTCAGGTATTTCATTTCTGCGTCTGTTACATTGCTCTAGTTCTTCTCAAGTGGGATCCTTAGAGAAGAGCTGTCTTTGTATATATGTAGGTATGTCTAAGCATAAATATGCCTTCCAAAATGTGCTGCTTCACGATTTTGTCCCCTTTCCTCTTTCCAGCAATAGTGGTGCATAGTTGGTACAACTTGGTATAGATATTATTTGCCTTTCTGATCCGGCTGAAAACCTCCCCATCAATCTTTCAATTCCTGCTGATGACTGTGCCTAGGAAGGCATATTCCGAAGGCTTCTCTAAGGTTTCTCCTCTGCGTCGGATCTGCATATTTTCTTCATTTCATCCTACATGCATTCATTGCCTTGCTCATGCTTGCATTGAGCGTAATTCCCTTTCTATCGAGCTCAGCTTCCCACTCTATGGTTGCTTGTTCCAGGTTTTCTTTTGAATTATACACTCGTATATTTATATTGTAGTACATAAAACCAATAACTTATTTCCTTGCAAATGCATTGCATAGCCCCTTATTCGCTACAGAAATACTGAGTTTCCGCTTCCCTAAGTAAAGGAAACAAATTTTCGAGAAAATTCTTCGACTTGACCACTTATCACCGGGGCTTTAAATATTAAATGGGGAAGTATGGGGTTGAGATAAATAAACGTTTGTCGAATTAGAGAAATGAATTGATTGTTGAAACAGGTAACAAAACAGGTTATTAGCACAACAACAATAATAAAACAATAAATCAGGTTATTGGCACAACTCCATCCCACTTATACTTAATTTCTAATAAATGTATATACGGGTAGTTTACCAAAGTCACAAACAAAAAACAAATATACAAATATTTTTGCGAGAGAGATTAGTACTAATCATTCTCCATAATCATTAATGTTTATTATGTATTAGTGTCTACCATATATGATTGTTGTTATGGATGATGGATCTTGTTATAAATTGAAATTATTATTTTTATTAGTGGTTTTGAGATTATGGATATTGAGGGTGAATCTTTTTTAGTTGTAATTATTATTTCTCTTAATGCTTTATGACTATTATTATTATAATTATTACATGTTAGGTGTAATTTTATATTATTTTTGATTTAATATAGCAGAGTTTTGGATTTATTTCTTTACCCAGTTTCCCTATGTCTCCTCAACGCAACCATGTCCTCATTCAGCCCTCTTTAGGTGTCTAACAAAGTCTAAGAGAGAAGCAGCAGATAACATGTATAATGTTAATCATTATAAACATTATATTATTATAAACTATATTTATATATATATATATTGTATTTTAGTTCTTGAGTTTCAGTCTTTCTTGAACTTCTTAGGCGACGTTTCGAGACTAGGTTAGTCTCATACTCATGCCCTGACAATGAACAAATGAGCTTTTAGTAAAAACATTAAATAGCACACTAAAATAGATGTAAAATGACCTGTGTAAGTTGTAATAGATAGGGTGTACTTACAAGTTCCAAAGAATGAATCAGTTTTTCATTAATCAGTTGCCTCGCAAAACAGCATAAAATGTTTGTATTGCAATTGCTATGATCAATGAGTAAGTAATCCATTTTTTAGGAACAGCAGTTTATTTAATTGTTGAATCATATTAGATATTGTTATTTTTATATATTATGAATTAATTAAATTTGCATAACACGAGCTAAGACCTTGAACATCCGATTTTTTGTTTACAGCGCGATTTTTATACTTCTCTATAGTTATCATTTCTTTTATATTCCGTTTGAAACCTAAAATAATACACCAAGAGAAAAATAGTTTCAAACGGAATATAAAAGAAATGATAACTATAGAGAAGTATAAAAATCGCGCTGTAAACAAAAAATCGGATGTTCAAGGTCTTAGCTCGTGTTATGCAAATTTAATTAATTCATAATATATAAAAATAACAATATCTAATATGATTCAACAATTAAATAAACTGCTGTTCCTAAAAAATGGATTACTTACTCATTGATCATAGCAATTGCAATACAAACATTTTATGCTGTTTTGCGAGGCAACTGATTAATGAAAAACTGATTCATTCTTTGGAACTTGTAAGTACACCCTATCTATTACAACTTACACAGGTCATTTTACATCTATTTTAGTGTGCTATTTAATGTTTTTACTAAAAGCTCATTTGTTCATTGTCAGGGCATGAGTATGAGACTAACCTAGTCTCGAAACGTCGCCTAAGAAGTTCAAGAAAGACTGAAACTCAAGAACTAAAATACAATATAATTTCCATAACAGTCAAGATAAGTAGAAACCAATATATATATATATATATATATATATATATATATATATATATATATATATATATATATATATATTTATTTATATTAGAGCTTGATTAAAACCTTTTTGATCAAATACATAAGTATGAATGTTTATACAAAGAAAAAAACTTCCGAACATATGCTTATTACAAACACACACATCTATACATATTATAAAACAAAGTCTTCGGCCGCATTTGTTCGCGGTAAACTCAATAATACTGCACGGATTTGTATGTGGTTTTCATCAATAAATAGAGTGATTCACAAGGAAGGTTTAGGTATATAATTTGTTCCACCGAAGACGCTGCTTGCCTAATCTCGTGCAATTATATAACGTGCAAGATAATAAATTCGTATATAAAGAAATATTTGGTTTGGTTTTTATTTTTATGGTTTCTATATAATATAAAGTACATTAGCTGAGATGGGAAGAAAGAAAATCAAGACTCCCTAAGAAGCCTAATCAATGATATTCACGTGGTCCTTAGTGGCCGGTACGTGATAAAAAAAAAATATATTACACATACAAATTATGTGGGCATAATATGCCTTATCACCCAAAAGCTGGGGTGGGTCGCTAGTTAGCAATAAACTAAACCATAAAAGAATCCCTTATCAATATAACCCGTTTCTCATAAATTTACTTTTCATTTTATGTTTGAAATATTCATTTGATGAAATATTCTATTTCTAGTAATTCCATTTGTGGATCAGCACTCCATGACAAAAATTGTAATGTCATGCATATTTTCCATATGCTCCTTCGGATAGTCTTGTCTTGGGAATAACGCTTCTTACCCGTAAAAAAAAATTGTAGACCTTCCTTTTCCTTTGCGCTATAAATTAATCAGTTATATAAGATTCATATTGTCAACTACTAATTTAGAAAACAGAACTATCATATTATGCACTCATATTCATGATAACTATCATATGATTTGTTCAGTTACTGAAAAATAACTTAGCTGACAGAAGTTACTAAAATGTAACAGGCAGTCCAAAAGTAGAAAAGACCTGCTACTTTTGATTGATGGTGTAAGTATTTTTATCGTGAGCATTTATATTATAAAAAAAATATGGAATTGGTTTTGTTACCTGCGGCTTCTCTTTTGTGGAAACAAGGGTCTAGAGGAAAACTTGGTAAACAAATAAACCCAAAGCATCATAATATCTAAATAAAATACTGATAAATTAAAATAAAATAAAGATACAACCAACAACTAGTAATATTAGTAATCCTAAAGGCATTAATAAAAATAATAACTGCATTTGAACACATCAGGCTACACCTGTAATCTAGTTAGACTATAGTAAAAAGAAGGATTCTTACCTTGACAGTTCATCCGTTTGGATCACGACTCTTCTTGCCGGGAGTATCAGATTTCGAACTGTGGCTTATTAAGGAATAGCCCGCTTTTTAAAATGGCTAAGTCCCGCTAGCGTAAACATTTCATGTTCTCTCCCGTAAAGTACTGCGCCCTAGTAGACCCGTTCGGCTAATTTCTTTATTTCCCGTGGGATAATTTACAAATTCTGACAACTTCCGGTAAAGCAGTCTGCAAAATTCACAGAATCTGGGTTAACCCAGATGATTGGGTAGCACGTCTCGATCACGGATGAGTCCTTAACAATACCATTTCTTAATCTAATTACAAATTTCATTTTTATTTGTTACAGTTTCGCGTAATAATATTGTGTTTTTAATAATTTTATTTAAAGCGTTACACCAGATTTAAGACCGGATTACCAGCAGCCAAAGGAGCAGTAGCATTCAACATAGGCGAACCTATTTCATCCCCAAGACTAAAACCGAGACTCTTGAAAGATATTCTGATGTGAACTCTATTACCTTTCTCACCAATCATTTTAACATATTGTAATATATTCCTGTTTGTTTCCTTATAGTTTTCCATTTTATTATTTTATATGAAAAAACTATTATATATTAATAATTTCTCTTGCAAATAATGTACAGTTAGGGGGGCCTCTTGTATGAGACACTTTTACCTTTTGTTAAAGTTTAAAATTCATTATTTAAAAAAAAAACATGTTAGGCTAGGAATAGCTGATCTGCAAAATAAAGGATATATAATCAAAAATAATAATAAATTTACTAAACTTAATACTTAGTTTTAATCTTATTAAATTAATCTATCCTTCTATATTATCAAATGATTTTAATCACAATAGGATAATCGATTCTCTGGTTTCCCAATTCAACTGCATTTTGTCCAATTTGATTCACTTTTTTTCATTTTTTTTCCTGTCTTAAATACTGACATTATCCTAACTTCACAGGAGGAATTTAGTGCTTCTGCGAAGGCTCAGGAGCTGAGTAGCAACTTCATCTTAGCCAGTGTTAAGAGATCGGATGCACCAAAGGACCTGAAGCAAGATGGAGACTACGTACCAAGGATATATTTTGCTGCGTCTGATGGGAAAATACTGCCAGTGTACAATGAGCTAGGAAATCCTAAGAGAAAGTGAGTAATTCGATGTTACAACAGAAATAAATAATTTTATAATCCTATTTTTATAAATAAAAATATCAAATGTTTACTGAAATTATCTAGATAATCTTCTATAATAACTTCAAATTTAAAAGACTAATCAATTATGTTCTTATTAAATATTTCTTCACTAAATTATTTTATTTATTCGGGGAGTAGTAATGTGATGAAAGTTACCAAGAACCTCATTTACAAGTCCATAATTCAAAGCATATTCTCCTCTATGGAGCTGTGCCATAGACGATAAATGCTGCTTTAGGAATAATGTTAGATGGACTAACTTGGAGGAAAGCTGACAGGGTGTCCAGCCTAAAAAGAAGGATTAATGTTGAAATGAGAATGCAAATACAAACACAAACTCTTACAAAATATATAGAAAAATAAATTCCATCTCAGAAAAATAGTGGAGAAACCATTTGTAAAAAAGTATCAGGAGCAGATAATCTATTTAATCTGCTAACAGCTAGGGATGGACTATTTAGGATCTGAATACTCTCCTGGGGCTTACCCATTCTGTATTAAGTGGCTACCCAAAATAGGAAGGAAACCAGGAAGTTGCGCGTGATCACGTATAAACCACCTTCCTACACAATCGTTGTCCTAGAAATATTACAATCTTGAAAACTCTTCATACTACTGATACTACCGTAGACCTAAGACCCTCCGTGAGTCTTAGTACTACAGTTTTATTTTTTTTTTTATTCCAACAGTTTAGTACAACATTCATAAAATGCACTCTTTCACATGACTATTTATTAGTCAATGTTCACCAATTGCGTAAAAATAATTAGTGACAATATACGTTGCAGGTTCAATTATCCGAATATCAGAAGTCTTTTGGTAAGCATGAATAACGTCATTAAATCAAAAAATCAGAAAAAATGAACAGCCAGGTGACAAATGAAATAAGTCAACAAAATATAATTTCCTAACAAATTTTAGTGATAATTTTTTATTACTCTACTTAAAACAGCTGTTAGGCCTCGAACTATGAAGTTGCTTAAGTTATCTGTAAGTTTTTGAATTAATTGAATTCATGAATTTTTTATGCGTGTTATAGTGAATTATGGTTTCTTAAAGTGAGTTTTGTATAATTTAGTGAAATGGCACTTTTCTGTTGAAAGACAATACAAAATTGCCGGAACTAGTAGGAAAGACGATGAAGCCGTTATTTCTACTCTTTTGAAAAAAAAAGTAAGGAGTAACTTCAATATTTCAAATTGGCCAAAAAAGGATGAATACTAAAGTGAAAACATTATTTCAAAAAACCCAACCTACCTAAACCACGTGGTAATTTTTTTTTCTCTTTATATTTCCATCCACACCTGTCAATTACAAGTAATTGACAATCAGCAGATTGGCTGACTGAAAAAAATATACAGAATGACATGGAAGGCATGACGGAGAACAGTACCCAGTGGTACCTCTCCATTGGCCTGCTGTAATAAATCCCTCATCCACGTCTTTTTTAGTCTCCTCCTAGTGTTCTCAGGCATAAGAGTAGTGGCCATTTGTTGTATCAATGGATTTGGGTGTCCATATAATTTTTCTTGAAAGCGTTTGTAGTACGTTCGTATGTGTTCGTCAACCGTTTGTATTTTTAAGTAAGTATGCAGAGTTTTGTTATTGACGTACCATGGTGCATTAGTGATAAGTCTAAGTACTTTTGACTGAAAAGTTTGCAGTCGTTTTCTGTGAGTCATTTTAGTGATGCCGTCAATTTGTAAAGCATATGTCCAAACTGGTTTTAGTAAGTGTGCGTATTTAATTTATGTCTTAAATCTAATTTGGAGTTTTTCCTCAATAGCGAATACATTAATTTGAGTTTGTGATTTAGTAATTGGCGTTTCATCTTAACGTGAGGACCCCATGTCATTCTCCTATCAAATGTGAGTCCAAGGTATTGTACTTTGTCTCTCTGTGGTATGGATACGTTATTAAGGAAAATGGGAGGACATGTTTCGCGTCTAAGAGTAAAAGTGATGTGTTGTGACTTTTCGTGGTTCAGTCTGATTTTCCACTGTAGGCACCCCTCATTAACCTTTTGTAAGTTGTGTTGTAAGTTTTGTGAGGTCTGTGTCGCGTCTTGATGTTTGGCGATCATGGCAGTGTCGTCAGCGTAGGTTGCGATCAGTGTGTTAGGACTTTGTGGAATGTCGTATGTATATGTTATGTACAGTAGCGGTGCAAGTATTGATCTCTGCGGTACACCGGCTAAAATGGGTCTTATTGAAGATAGCTCTGAGCCCTGTCTGACTGAGAAAAATCTGTCTGCCAGGAATGAGAGAAGAATAAGATAATAAGTGTGTGGTAGTACAGTCTTGAGCTTAAAGAGAAGCCCCTTGTGCCAGACCTTGTCGAATGCTTGGGCGACATCCAGAAATACTCCAGTTGCATATAACTTCTGCTCTAGTGCTGTGAATATGTAGTCAGTTACTCTGTGTAATTGTTGAGTAGTCGAGTGTGATTTCCTAAAACCGAATTGATGGTGAGGGATTTTATTTTTGTCAGTCAGTAACTTTAATAAGCGGGGATAAAGTAATTTTTCAAAAATTTTAGAACAAATAGGGAGTAAACTAATAGGTCTGTAGGATGAAGGGTTGGTAATGTCTCTATCTTGTTTTTGACCATTGAAACAATAGAGTATTTCCACTGTATAGGGAATTTCGTAGTCCTAAGTATTGAGTTGTAGATTGTCGTATGAAGCACTAGAGCTTTCCTAGGCATTTGCTGGAGCACCTCGGCATTTATTAAGTCATAGCCAGGGGCTTTTCTTTTTGGTAAATGTCTAATTAATTCTGCTACTTCTGTTGGAGTGAATGGAGTGGTAGGGTTAGTTGTAATGGAGCGTCAAGTGTGTTATTTACAGTTATTTCGTGTTCTGTGTTAGTGAAGTCAGAATGTGGTGTAAACACTGAAGAAAGATGGTCGGCAAAAAGCTCAGATTTTTCCTCGTCCGACACAGCCCAAGAGCCGTCTTCTTTTCTAAGAGGTGCCAACATCTCTCGGTGTTTTAAGAGTCTTTTGGTATGCTTCCATAAACTTCCATCGTCTGTCGATAGGGATTTAATATAATTCTCATAGTTTGATCTGATAAATTTGGTAATTTGACGCTTTAGTTCATTATTTAGT
This sequence comes from Arma custos, assembly GCA_037127475.1. Taxonomy (NCBI): domain Eukaryota; kingdom Metazoa; phylum Arthropoda; class Insecta; order Hemiptera; family Pentatomidae; genus Arma; species Arma custos. The sequence continues at coordinate 164,969,545 of CM073759.1, forward strand.
TTGTTAAATGTCCGTCTATCTGATAGTTGTATATTAGTTTACCATATTTTACGAGCACTTCTCTTGGCCCTAATCAAATCTCTAATACTCTGTGGGTATCTTGGTAAACCATCCGCTTTTCTATCCCTGGGTTTTGATGATAACCACGCTGCGTCTTGAATACTTGTAGTGAACTTTTCCACTGCCTTCTCTAGTTCTTCTTCATTCTTTATAGAAATAGAGATTGAGAGGTGAGAATTGAGATAACTTCTGTATAAATCCCAATCCATTATACCCTGTGTTAGGGAAGGTCTTTTTTGTGCCTCAGAAGGCTCTTCGCACAGAATCATTTGAACTAGAGAATGATCAGAGCAAAGATCAGAGCTCGTATTTACAGTCTTGTTTACTGTTCTTAAGCCTTTTGTAACAAACAAGTCCAGTAAGACCGGGGTTTTGCGTTTAGAAGTAGGCCAGCAAGTAGGAGAATTTGGAGTTGATGTGTCTAATGAAAGTTCATGAAGAGCATACCACAAGTTCCTACCTCTTGGGGTACACAATCTTTAACCCCAGCATTGGTGTTTCGCGTTGAAATCACCTCCTGCGATAAAACATCTACCTAACCGTTTAAAAAACTCAGAAAACATCGAAGATGTAAGCTTGTACCTAGGGGGACAATAAACTGCAGCGAACGTGATATTTTTCTGTTTTGTGTGTAATGTGATTCCAGTTGTCTGTATGTGTGGTGTGATGGGTAAATGAATGGGACTGTGTTTTAATGACGATTTGATAATAATGGCGGTGCCACCGTGTGCCGTTTTGTCAGGGTGATCAATTCTGTAAATATATATTATAGTCTGAAATATAGATTTTTGATCGTGAGGTAAGATGTGTTTCAGTGATGAGTGCTATGCCTGTTCTTTTTTCATGTAAATATAAATCAAGTTCAGTCCTGTGTTGCATCAGTCCCTTAGCATTCCATAGGAGAATTGACAAGGAGCCAGGTGTTGAAAAATTAGGGAGCATGGCTCCAGGCTTGTGTAACCTGAGTTACCTGTTGGAGAAGATTAAAAAGAGAGTGGATAAGGTTGTTAAGACCCGTTAGTATTTGAAATAGTTGGAGAGGGGCAGTGTCATAAGGAGGCACCGGCTGGGTACTGTTATTCATCATACCTGTTTGGACATTATAGTGTTGAGGTGGTGACTTCGTAACTGGTGGAATTCTTGGCTTCTGCTGAGATTCCACGCTGTTTTCCGGATGTCCTGGAAGATGGACCTGTACAGGTCTGGGATTTGGGAATTCTTGTGAATCTGGTGGCAACTGAAAAGTTTGAGCTGGTATAGGCCGCTGGTTGTAATGTCTTGAGCTACGCTGAATTCTTAAATTCCTCAGTGTTTGGCAGCCTTTGTAGTTGGCAGGATGTTGGCCACCACAATTGGCACAAGTAGCAGGAGTTTCTCTTGTTTTACGGCAAGATTTGCTGTCATGGTGCCTGCCACACCTTATACACTTTGGTGGGTGGTTACAGTAGCCTCGAGTGTGACCATATTGTTGGCACCTTAAACACTGAGGAATGTATTTTTTCTTCCGCGGTTCTTCGATGCTGATTTTAGTGTAATTGATACATTTTAAATCGTAGACGTCTTCTTTGAAAGTTTCTTTTGTAATGTCTACAAAGAACATTGGTAAGGGCTTCTTAAATCTTGAAATGATGTTGGTTACATTACAAGCTTCGTAACCTTTCTCTTTCAATTCCTCTTTTATGATACTAATGGGTGTAGAGTGATGGAGGCCCTTAATCACTATCCTGGGGCAGCTGTCCTGTGGGAACTGAAAGGTGTGAAAATCTGCGCCATCACTTCTTAGGCTCGCATTTAAATTTCTGTAAGTGTCAGGTGTATCTGGATAAACAGTTATACCTTTAAGTGTGGTTTTTACTGTAAATTTATTTGGTCCGGCTTTTTCTTTTAGGAATGCAATTAATGCAGTGTAATTTTCTACTCCATTTATGTAAGTGGGGGCGGTTTTTTACTTAGCACGTGTCTCGTAGTATTTTCTAGTTGTTCATCTGGTATTGAGGTTAGTATTTGAAAACTGTTGTGTGTTTGAATTGGCGCTTGTCGTTTCTATCTAATGTGATCTTGTTCAACTAAGAAGCAGAATTTTATTGGGCGACCTTCAGTCTAGTGGTTGGCATAACAATCTACTAAGGGCTTTCGTAGCCCGGCAGGTGGCACTAGTATTTTTTAAAGGGAGTAAAAAACCCTTGGTTATGCCGTCCTTCGGATGGGACGTTAAACGGAGGTCCGGATGTCAGGTACTCGTTAATGATCACTATACTAATATAACCTGGATAGCAACATGTTAAATGAACAAACAAGTGACGTTAAATGAACAAACAACTGAGAAGCAGCTTGTTGTTATTTGTATTCTTTTAAAATATAAAAAAGTACATATACTAGGAGGTTACACCCTACCCACCTAACGGCGGACCAGCTTTCATTTTACAAACTATACAGCTATTCATATAATTGTACAATAGAAGGTACTTGACGTTATAGTATAAGTATCCCATTATTATTCTGGAAATTGGAGTTCAGTTTATTACTTATTGTATAACTTTCCAATGAGCTTGCTAAAATATGAGCACACACTTAGCATTATTGTTTCGAGGTTTCCAATACTTTCCATTAGATAAAAATAATGAATGTTTTATTTATTTTTATTTTAAGGTGTGTTTTATAGGCACAAAAATGATTATGGGTTATTTAAAAAATGTCTAAACCTTATTCGACTTCGTTCTCTTTATTGAAATAGTAGTCTAAAAATTTAAATAATTGAATAAAAAATAGCTTGTTTTATTTTTTTTTAAATCGATGCATTCCATAATTTCCATTTAGTTTTAACAGTTATATATATTTTTTAACGGCTTAAAGAAGTCAGGAACAGTGGTTTAGTGATTTGCCAATTTTTAAAAATATTTATAGTATAACTGATCGAATCCGATAAAAGACTAAACAAAAATAGTTCATCTGGCCAATAAAATATTACATTACTAAAAATATTTTTATATGATAAATATATAACTAATATTATCAAAAATAAAAATATTTTAAAAAATAAATGACAATTTGTAAGTAAAGTGAACAACATTAATTTTCTTCCTACGAAGGATTTAGACATTTGCCATACAACAGAAAATGGCAATCACTCATCTTGTAATAAACAAATGTCTATAAATGCAAATTTTTTAATAAATATTTTGCAACGATATTACAAAATACAACTGGGGAATGCACCATTGGACAGCATTGAAGTCATGCTAGGCAACTGCATTAGCGAACCCTGAGATATGCCAAACATCCAATATTCACCAGACATTGCTTGAAGGCATGACATAGTTCTAATGGAATGCCGACCAAGGATCAATTTGTCTCGGAGCAGAAAATTAATACAATAAAAATGAACACAATTGCATATTACAGAAATAAAATTATTGTAACATTATGTCTTGAATTAAAAGTTCATTATAACCTTAATAATTTTAAGGTCGTTTCAGGCTACGACAACCCTTTATAGACAAGCGCTCAAAGCTCCCAATTACGTGTAAATACAAAGGATTCATAAACATGACTATTTTAGGACCTATTGGGACTCACGGAGTAGAGCTCAGGGCTCCAATAAATAACCCATTGATTTCCTCTCTCATCCGATCATTAAGATCCAAAATTCTTCTAAAATCCATATTGCTCCTTACTTTTTTACAAATAAAGCCATCCATAATGACCACAAAGTCCCATTTGTCGTTAATTTGGCCCGATCCCGATACCGTTTGAATTTCTTATTTGAGTACTACCAGAGATTAGTTTCTCAATGTCATTATAAACAATTCATAATATTTACTTGTTGTATTGTTATAACGCAGTTGTAAATTTCAATAAATTTTTTTTTTTTAAATCCGTTACTTTGAGAAGCGATTATTTTGTAACAGAACTGTATTTTTCCATATTGTTATTTGAAAAGAAAAGATATGTCCAAGACCGGGACTAGATAGTTTTATCTAGATGTTCTAATTTCATAATGGAGAATAACTTTTATTTATTATAAGATAAACCTCTACATTAGAATTTTGTAATCATTCGATTTTCCATTCCAAACTGTTTCTGTCATTATTTTGATAAAATTTTCGTGTAATTAGTTGATTCTGACTATATTTATTTTAATCTAAACTGATTTAGCAGACCATATCGAATTCCTGAAACTAATATTCAATTGAACTATTCATAACTAGGGCTTAGGATTCTAGTTCAAAACATTTAAATAATTTTCTATCATAATAAAAATGAAGAAGTATTCACGGTTGTAGTCATAGTTCTACAAACGTGAATACTGGAACTTTGATGTACCTCAAACAAAAGGAAAAGTTCGTACACTTCACATACTTTGCCAACTTCTGCGAACTGACATCAATAGAATGCTGAAATTTAATATACGTTCATAACAATATAAATATTTTGAAGTTGTAGTTTTAAAGCCATTCTTTGAAAGTTTTGATGAGATTAGGTTTAATTAATATCCTTATTAATTAGTATAATTATTTACATTAACGTAAAAAGTGTAAGTTTTGAAATCATGTTTAAAATAGATTTGCATATAATATGTACTTTAACAGAAAGTAGTCCTGTTTAGAAAATAAATTCTTATTAAAACTGGTGGCACATGCGGTGGAGGTTGCTGCTATGGAAACCGAATATATTATCTTTTTTTTTTCTCATCCTCCAAAAATTTTATTTACATTATGATACAAATTTACAGAAATTCCTGAAAATGCTTCTATATAAAAAAAAACCTTCTGTTATCTTTCGGATTTGAATATATTATCTTATTTTTTTTTCACATCCTCCGAACTTTTATTTACAATATATTACAAATTTACAATGAATACATGTAAATGCTTATATATATAAAGGCCTTCTGTTACCTTTCGGTATTTTAAGGCGTTACAATGTGAGTCCGCTGAAGGCGGTTTTTACTCGAACCGGCTCAAAGCCGCTGACTTTATACAATGCAAATACAAAACAGGGAGGGACCGTTTAGCGGGATCAAGAATAGTGGTAGAAAGAAGAAAGTGAAGGAAGGAAGAAGGAAAAGGAAGGAAGGATAAGGACAAGGGAGTACCTACCCCATCCCTAGATCAAATGTAAGCACATCGACCAAGGGAACACTGCCCTGCCATCTCCCAGGTCTAGGGGGTGGTTTTAAGTCCCTAAATAGGGGGTTCGCACAGGTCTTCTAAATAAAATATTGACTTATTTGCAGTTAGTCTTATGTAACACTCTTATTTTCATATGTTGCGCAATTTTCTTAGTGATGAGTGTGGTATTGATTTCGAGAAAAGACAAATTAATTTCTAACATTATCACTTGTATTTTAATGTTGCATTATTACTTTTATTATTTTCATATGTTGTATTAATATTCAGAATTTCTTGATTACATTGATCGTATCAATTAAATATATTCTGTTCGTATTGGCAAAAATTTAAATTCATTGCTCTCTGAAACTGATCATTGGATTCATGAATTCAAATGGCATGAATAATAAACATTCGTAATGTTTATTGTCTTATTGTAATTATATCATCTAATGTTTCATGAATCCATATAATTTCACAAATTTCTGAATAATTGTGTAAATTAATTTTATAAATTTTCATATTTACATCCATCGTATCAATTCATTGAATGATTGAAATTCAATACTCTCTGGAAGTATTTTTAAAGCAAATTTCGTAACATTCATAAATTGCATAGATTTTGAAAAGTTGATCATGGATTGAGGAGGGTTTTTTAAATATTAATTAATAATGTATAATAGAAAAATACAGTGAGTAATGGATAAAGCTGCACTTCTGTTCGATCCGCTTTTTTACGAAACACTTGTGTACTTAGCAAATTTTACTTTATCAATGTAAAAAAAATGAAATTTTATATATTATTATTGATTTTAACTGAAGGCATCTTATAATACTACATACCGATGCCTCAGTTCACATATGTGTTAAGTGCCGAAAACAAGATTTTACAGGAGTCAACTTTGATAAAAACAAGAAATATCACCTTAAGACACTTCTCGAACCTCCAGCCTCCAATACTATTAGTTCTATTGAATTTAGAGCGGAAAACTATTTGACCGCTTACGATAAATTAGTGGATAGATTCTCGAACAAAAGGATTGTTGCTGGTCTCTTGTTTAATAAAATCCTTAAATTTCCTCCACTTACCACAGACAGTCTTAATAGTTTCAGAGCATTTCTAGACACCTTTGATGACAATTTTAAAGCTATGAAGGCGCTTAAAATTCCCGATCTGTCCGACTTTATGATGCTTCATATGGCCTTAAATGTTATTGATAAAAATTCTCAGAGGTTGTTTGAACGACAATATACTGATGATAAAATCCCCACTTTCGAAGAACTGTGTACTTTTATGAAGTCTCAGTGCAGAGTTGCTGAGCTTTGCAAAGATAATACTTCCCGTAATGTTAAGGGACAAATTCGAACCAAAAGTGGTCAGAACTTTTTCTCTGGAATTAATTACAAATCACAGCCTCGGACTAGTCCAAAAAACGAAAAGCCCATGAATATTAAATGCCCAATCTGCTCAGGACCTCACAATATTTTACGTTGCTCTTCATTTTTGACTGCTAACGTTCCAGCTAGATATGAACTCTTGAAAAAATACAGAAGGTGTTTTGCTTGTGCCGGAGCCCATAGACAGGACTCGTGTAAGAGTAAAGGTCGTTGTCAGCATTGTGGTAGCACTAAGCACAACACTCTCATCCATCTAGATAGGAATAATACATCCACGCCTACGGCTAGTACTCCTCCTCCTACAAAGTCACAGGAAGGTTCATCTCAAGATCATTCTGCTGCAGAGTCCTGCACATTGTCCCATTCCTGCGCTACCTCTTCAAATCAGCAAGTTCTTCTCAGCACGGCTCGTGCCAGGATTCTCTCTCGAGATGGCATATGGGTACCTTGCAGGCTCTTGGTGGACAATGGGTCGACTGTCAATTTCATCACGAATTCTCTCGCTCATCGGCTAGGACTACCACGTCGTAGTTCATCAGTTCCTGTCTCTGGAGTCGGTGACACTTCTCTTCCTGTCTCTCTTGCTGAAGTCGATTGTTCGATATGTCCCAAGAAGTCCACTTCTGAAGTCTTTAAATTCACGTCTTTAGTTCTACCTAAGATTGTCTCTAAGTGTCCTTCCCTCTCAATCTGCGCAAAGGTAAAAGGAGGACTCTCTAGTATCAGCCTAGCAGATCCTGACTTTGATAAGCCAAGCTCCGTGGATTTACTGATTGGGTCTCAAGTTTATTCAGAAATTCTAAACGATCCTCCGGCATTGATCAAGGGTGAGCCATCCGCTCTTCTCACATCATTGGGCTGGATTCTGTTTGGCAAGGTTCCTACCCAGTCCGCAGTTCAAACTTTGGCAGTCTCCTGTTTGGCGCAACCCACTCTCCAGGATGAGGTTAGAAGATTTTGGGAAACGGAGGAAGTTACTGCAGTAATTCCTGAAAGTCCCGAAGACCAGTACTGCGAGAATCATTATAAAGAAACAATTCAACGAGATTCTCTTGGTCGTTATGTAGTTTCTCTTCCCTTCAAGAAGACTCAAGGTCTTACGTTGAACTGTACCAGAGATATTGCTTTGCAAAGACTAGATAAATTGGAAAGAAGATTCCTTAAGAATTCTGAATATCGAGATCTCTGCCATGCTCAAATGGAAGACTACATCCAATCTGACCACGTACAAACTGCATCCTCTCCCGCTGAATACGTTCTTACTCATCATGGAGTCCTTAAAGATAGCAGTTCCACGAAACTTCGAGTGGTATTCAACGGCTCAGAACATGCTCCCGGATCACTCTCTTTGAATGATTTCCTGCCTGCTGGTCCAGTTCTTCAGACAGATATAGGCCAGCTTATAGATAATTTTCGTACATATCCTATCGCACTTACTTGTGATGTAAAGCAGATGTTTAGGTGTATCGGGCTGAACGAGAGGGATAGGAAGTTCGTACATTTCTTCTGGAGGTTTGATCCTTCCCAACCAGTTCAAGAGTGGGAATTGACTACTTTGCCGTTTGGTCTCAAAACTTCTCCATTTTTAGCAATTAGAACTGTGATTCAACTCTTTAAGGATGAAGGTCATAAGTTTCCTAGAGCCGTTCAAGCTCTGAATGAGATTTACATGGACAATATAGTCTCAGGTGCAGCTACAGTAGAAGGCGCCCTAGAATTTTACAACCAGTTAGTTTTGTTGTTTTCCTCTGGCGGCTTTGACCTACGCAAATACTCCACTAACAGCCCTGAAGTGTTAAGCCATATTCCACGGGAACATCATGAGATACCTCTACATTTAGATTACTCGCAGACGGTAAAGGTACTAGGCCTAAAGTGGAATCCTCAATCTGATCAGCTTGGTTATGCCGTAAATGTGTTCGAAGCTGCGTATACCAAGCGAGAAATTCTTTCTATTGCTGCACGTATCTTTGACGTAAACGGATATATTTCTCCCGTAATATTTTGGATAAAATGTCTTCTCCAAAGATTGTGGTTGTTGCACTCTGACTGGGATGATGACATTCCCTCCGACCTAAGAAGATTGTGGTCATCATTCATCCAAGAGCTCCCTCTCCTCTCACAGGTGACATTGCCACGTTATCTCAGTCATTCTCATTCTTCTCTTCAGATAGTTTCATTTGCCGACGCCTCAGACAAAGGATACGGATGTGTAGTGTATCTCCGGAAGGAAGACTCCGGTGGACTGGTGGATACTCAACTCGTCTGACGAGTTGAGTATCCACCAGTCCACCGGAGTCTTCCTTCCGGAGATACACTACACATCCGTATCCTTTGTCTGAGGCGTCGGCAAATGAAACTATCTGAAGAGAAGAATGAGAATGACTGAGATAACGTGGCAATGTCACCTGTGAGAGGAGAGGGAGCTCTTGGATGAATGATGACCACAATCTTCTTAGGTCGGAGGGAATGTCATCATCCCAGTCAGAGTGCAACAACCACAATCTTTGGAGAAGACATTTTATCCAAAATATTACGGGAGAAATATATCCGTTTACGTCAAAGATACGTGCAGCAATAGAAAGAATTTCTCGCTTGGTATACGCAGCTTCGAACACATTTACGGCATAACCAAGCTGATCAGATTGAGGATTCCACTTTAGGCCTAGTACCTTTACCGTCTGCGAGTAATCTAAATGTAGAGGTATCTCATGATGTTCCCGTGGAATATGGCTTAACACTTCAGGGCTGTTAGTGGAGAATTTGCGTAGGTCAAAGCCGCCAGAGGAAAACAACAAAACTAACTGGTTGTAAAATTCTAGGGCGCCTTCTACTGTAGCTGCACCTGAGACTATATTGTCCATGTAAATCTCATTCAGAGCTTGAACGGCTCTAGGAAACTTATGACCTTCATCCTTAAAGAGTTGAATCACAGTTCTAATTGCTAAAAATGGAGAAGTTTTGAGACCAAACGGCAAAGTAGTCAATTCCCACTCTTGAACTGGTTGGGAAGGATCAAACCTCCAGAAGAAATGTACGAACTTCCTATCCCTCTCGTTCAGCCCGATACACCTAAACATCTGCTTTACATCACAAGTAAGTGCGATAGGATATGTACGAAAATTATCTATAAGCTGGCCTATATCTGTCTGAAGAACTGGACCAGCAGGCAGGAAATCATTCAAAGAGAGTGATCCGGGAGCATGTTCTGAGCCGTTGAATACCACTCGAAGTTTCGTGGAACTGCTATCTTTAAGGACTCCATGATGAGTAAGAACGTATTCAGCGGGAGAGGATGCAGTTTGTACGTGGTCAGATTGGATGTAGTCTTCCATTTGAGCATGGCAGAGATCTCGATATTCAGAATTCTTAAGGAATCTTCTTTCCAATTTATCTAGTCTTTGCAAAGCAATATCTCTGGTACAGTTCAACGTAAGACCTTGAGTCTTCTTGAAGGGAAGAGAAACTACATAACGACCAAGAGAATCTCGTTGAATTGTTTCTTTATAATGATTCTCGCAGTACTGGTCTTCGGGACTTTCAGGAATTACTGCAGTAACTTCCTCCGTTTCCCAAAATCTTCTAACCTCATCCTGGAGAGTGGGTTGCGCCAAACAGGAGACTGCCAAAGTTTGAACTGCGGACTGGGTAGGAACCTTGCCAAACAGAATCCAGCCCAATGATGTGAGAAGAGCGGATGGCTCACCCTTGATCAATGCCGGAGGATCGTTTAGAATTTCTGAATAAACTTGAGACCCAATCAGTAAATCCACGGAGCTTGGCTTATCAAAGTCAGGATCTGCTAGGCTGATACTAGAGAGTCCTCCTTTTACCTTTGCGCAGATTGAGAGGGAAGGACACTTAGAGACAATCTTAGGTAGAACTAAAGACGTGAATTTAAAGACTTCAGAAGTGGACTTCTTGGGACATATCGAACAATCGACTTCAGCAAGAGAGACAGGAAGAGAAGTGTCACCGACTCCAGAGACAGGAACTGATGAACTACGACGTGGTAGTCCTAGCCGATGAGCGAGAGAATTCGTGATGAAATTGACAGTCGACCCATTGTCCACCAAGAGCCTGCAAGGTACCCATATGCCATCTCGAGAGAGAATCCTGGCACGAGCCGTGCTGAGAAGAACTTGCTGATTTGAAGAGGTAGCGCAGGAATGGGACAATGTGCAGGACTCTGCAGCAGAATGATCTTGAGATGAACCTTCCTGTGACTTTGTAGGAGGAGGAGTACTAGCCGTAGGCGTGGATGTATTATTCCTATCTAGATGGATGAGAGTGTTGTGCTTAGTGCTACCACAATGCTGACAACGACCTTTACTCTTACACGAGTCCTGTCTATGGGCTCCGGCACAAGCAAAACACCTTCTGTATTTTTTCAAGAGTTCATATCTAGCTGGAACGTTAGCAGTCAAAAATGAAGAGCAACGTAAAATATTGTGAGGTCCTGAGCAGATTGGGCATTTAATATTCATGGGCTTTTCGTTTTTTGGACTAGTCCGAGGCTGTGATTTGTAATTAATTCCAGAGAAAAAGTTCTGACCACTTTTGGTTCGAATTTGTCCCTTAACATTACGGGAAGTATTATCTTTGCAAAGCTCAGCAACTCTGCACTGAGACTTCATAAAAGTACACAGTTCTTCGAAAGTGGGGATTTTATCATCAGTATATTGTCGTTCAAACAACCTCTGAGAATTTTTATCAATAACATTTAAGGCCATATGAAGCATCATAAAGTCGGACAGATCGGGAATTTTAAGCGCCTTCATAGCTTTAAAATTGTCATCAAAGGTGTCTAGAAAAGCTCTGAAACTATTAAGACTGTCTGTGGTAAGTGGTGGAAATTTAAGGATTTTATTAAACAAGAGACCAGCAACAATCCTTTTGTTCGAGAATCTATCCACTAATTTATCGTAAGCGGTCAAATAGTTTTCCGCTCTAAATTCAATAGAACTAATAGTATTGGAGGCTGGAGGTTCGAGAAGTGTCTTAAGGTGAGAAAACTTAACAATATCCGGCAATTTAGTTTCATGAATTAGGGTATTAAACAAAGAAATGAAAGTCGGAAATTGTTCTATGTCTCCTTTAAACACAGTAATATTAATTTGTGGTAAATTAAATCTTGTATCTACATCAGAACCAGCTACATTAATTTTAGAATCATCTTTCTTAAGAGGTGTAGGAGTTGAAATGCCAATAAGACGGTTTTTAGCTGCTATGATGGCAAAATACAAGTCTTCAAATGAAGCCGTAACTTGGGAAACATTTATTTGTTCTTCTGTAGGAACAGTTGCATTAAGTTCTGATATCTTTAAAATAACTTGGTCGAACTCTTTGAATGTATCCTCCAGTTTCGACACTCTAGCCATAAAAACATCTTGATTATTGGGTAAACTCTTAGTCATATCATAAGTGATTTGTAACCGTGAAAAGAGACGTTCCTTTTGAGTGTTATAAACTTCAAGAGATCCTTTAACTGGAGCCATTGCGAATAATAACAATAACAGGCAAAGGGGTAATTAGCAAAAATTATTCTAACTTTGTGTATATATATATATATATATATTATTATTATTATTTAAGTATGACCCTTATTACTATGCACTTCGGCCTAAAGAGGCCCATTGTGCTTGAGTCCTAAAAAATCCCTAACATAGGTCTAGACTTCTGAGAAATTTTAAATAGTCTTTAAACCTCAGTTCTTGAAGTTCCTTGTATCCACCGGGGCCAAGATCAAATGTCCTCTTTCGACTTAGTGCTATACATTCAAAGAGGATGTGCCAAGGGGTTTCGTCCTCCTCTTTGCACCATCTGCACCTAGGTTCTTGTTCAATGCCTAGGAGATGCATGTGTTTCCTGAGTTTACAGTGCCCAGTGATGGTTTCAACCATACTTTTGAGGTCGGTTCTCGACGAGTGAGCAGCTTCTTTCTTGATTTTATCAGAAAGATTATCGTTGGGATCCTTTATGAAAAGTTTTGTATGCCTTATCTTGGCTCTATCCCAACGTGTTTTTATCTTCCTCTTGGCTAGTTTATTAATTGTATCCTTAGCCAGGGGAAGGGGGACCCCGCACCATGGTTCAGGTCCAATAGGAGCAGTAACTGCTCCTTTCTTCGCCAATTTGTCGGCCCTTTCATTTCCTGGAATATTACTGTGCCCAGGGATCCAAAATATGTTAACTCTGTTATGTACAGCTAGTTCATCTAGTCTTAGACAGCATTCCTCCACTAGTCTGGAGTTTGTTACTGCATTTTGTAATGCATTGCATGCTGCCTGACTGTCAGTGAGAAAGTTAATTACCTTATTCTTGTGGTCCTTCATAGCGAAGGCACCTGCAAGTATTGCCCATATTTCCGCTTGGAATACAGTGGGTGTCGTGCCCAGAGCTAAGTAATGACCCATGCCCTGACAACCCCTAAACCAGAATCCCGAGCCGGCACCAAACTCCCCTTTGGATCCATCCGTATACACATTTAGACCATTGGGTGGATTAAAGCAATCATTCTTGCTTTTGCAAATCGCCTGTATATTGACGTGAAATCTTTTTTCAAAGTTATACTTATTCAGCATTGAATCAGAATGCTTTTTTAGATCTGCATTTTGCTCGATTATATCAAAGACACTTCTGTGTCCAAAATCGTTGGTGGGTTTTTTGACCCCTCCTATTTTTACTAGCCTGTAGGCTGTCTTCAATGCCTCTGATTCAATTAGAATGTCAAGAGGAGTTAAATCAAGTATAGTTTCCAGTGAAGCGGTAGGGGTGGTTCTCATGGCCGCAGTGATCATAATGCACCCAAGCCGCTGCACCTTCTCCAACCTTGATCTATTTTGTTGGATACCAGCTTTGTGCCACCAGGCTATTGAGCCATAGGTTAGCACAGGTCTAACTATTGCTGTGTACATCCAACGGGCCATCTTGGGGCTAATTCCCCACTTGTTGCCACATAGGCTCTTACAAGTCCACAGAATTCTTGTGGCTTTCTTGGTAACATAGTCGATATGTTCATTCCAGTTTAATTTACTGTCCATAATAACACCGAGGTATTTAACCTTCTTGCTGAATGGAATACTCATCCCTTTCATCCTAGGGGGGTTGAGTTCCCTCAATATCCTTTTGTTTGTAAAAGGTACAATTACCGTTTTATTAGGATTGATGTTCAATCCTATTCTCATGCACCATCTCACCACCATTCTTAGTGCCATTGTCATCAACTCTGAAATAGTTTGTTGGTCAAAGCCCTTGATTATAATTGCTATGTCATCTGCATAGCCTATCGCTTGGAAACCCGCCTCATTTAGGAGGTGTAGTAGTTCGTCCACTACCAGGTTCCATAGGAGTGGGGAAAGGACACCTCCTTGGGGGCAGCCTGCGGCTGCTTTAACCTTTAGGTGATAATTGCCCATATTGGCTTGAATGACCCTATTCTTTAGCATGGCAATGACCCAATTAGCAATGTTTGGTCTAGTGCCGTGCCTTAGTAGGGCATTAGTTAATATATGAGTAGGGGTATTGTGAAATGCTCCCTCTATATCTAGAAATGCTCCGAGCGCGATTTGTTTCCACTGCAGAGCATCTTCTATCTGGTCCACCACTGCATGCAGCGCAGTGTCGCAAGATTTTCCCTCTCTGTATGCATGTTGATGCAACATTACTAATCCATCACTGAGATGTTTGTCCCTGATATATCTATCAAGAATTTTCTCCATTGTCTTCAGCAAGAATGAGGAAAGACAAATGGGGCGATATGATTTGGGTTCATCATATGTTTCTTTCCCTGGTTTGGGAATAAATGTGACCCTAACTTCTCTCCAAGCTGTTGGGATATAATTATAGGCCAAACAGCCCTGGAATAGAGTGGAGAGCCTGCCTAAGATGATTTCAAGACCCTCTTTTAGCATGGCAGGATAAATTCCGTCAAAGCCTGGTGTTTTGTACGGCTTGAGGTTTTTAACTGCCCATTTTATGGCGCTGGTATTGAAGATTTCACGGACTGATGATATATATATATATATATATATATATATATATATATATATATATATATCATATATATATATATATATATATATATATATATATATATATATATATATATATAGGATATATATATATATATATATATATATATATATATATATATATCCTATATATATATATATATATATATATATATATATAAATAAATATTATATAATAATGAGATAAATAGCCTGCCACACCGAAGGGGAAAGCAGGAAAAGAAGGGCCGAACCAAAAGATAAAAGACGCGAATATACCAAGAATAAAACTAACTCACAATGCAGATAGACATAAAATGAAAGGGCAGAAAAAACCCATCAACAAACATTATTAAAGAAGAGAAAATCACTCAAAACCATGCGTGAAACACAAAAACAGAAAAAAGCTTAAGTGACAATTCCCAGAAAATTCCCATGATGCATGAACACCTGGCTAGTGGAGTGGGGAGAACTGTAACCTGTTCATAACCTACACTCCAAATGAAGGCGAGGCTAACTGATGTGATTGAAGTTAATGTTTTGTTACAATATTGTGAAATGTGTCCTAATATAATGCTAAAGAGTGATGAGATTTCTTAGTGTACCTAAAGTAACATAACTTATTTAAATTTAAAAGGTATACATGCCTGTAAAATACAATTACTATTGAAACACAGTATTAATATTATTCATCATTAGTATCACATATTAAAAGAGTTATTTAGAGATAAACTTCATGTTAAACTATACCTTCAACGTTATGAATCTTTTTTAACAAGTTATTCTTACAGTGGGCTTAAAACAATTGAACTATTACATATTGTAACTATGATATCTTCAATGCAGACAGAGAATTAAATGAAACATAAGTATCTGCTAGTGAATTAAATACACATTTTAAACAATTGACTTCTTAAATTCTGTAATTATGATAACTTAAATGCAGATAGAGAATTAAATGAAACTTAAGTATCTGCAAATGAATTAATTCCTCATTAGAAACATTCAAACTCTTAACAATTTAGAAATCAATAGGTAAACCAGTGCATTGTGTCCATATGAGATTTGATTGTACAAAACCTGAATACATTTTCAACCTTATCCTTTATACTTGTTGTCATTTACCTTATCTTTAGAACTTACAAGGTGAGTATTTCAGTCATCCCATCCTATTCAAAAATATAAACTTACTCATGAGAAATATCACAACACTATTTATGAGAAGTATGATTGTTAAGGTCCTGTATTTCTAAGAATCTCTCTCAAGCCTATCAACACTTTTAAATGTTAATTGAACACACATAAGACTCTCAAGCACATGTGAGAGTGAGAAAATTGTTGAGAGAAAAGAATAAAAATGAAAAGATACAGTATTTTTACTAATTTTCTCAAGAGAATTAACACTTTTAAATGTTAATTAAACATACATAAAACTCAAGCACATGTGAGAGCGAGAAAATAGTTGAGAAAAAGAAATAAAAATGAAAAGGTACAGTATTTTAAATCATTTTTCTCAAGAGAATTAACACTTTTAAATGTAAATTAAACATACATAAGACTCAAGCACATGTGAGAGCGAGAAAATAGTTGAGAAAAGAAATAAAAATGAAAAGGTACAGTATTTTAAATCATTTTTCTCAAGAGAATTAACACTTTTAAATGTTAATTAAACATACATAAGACTCAAGCACATGTGAGAGCGAGAAAATAGTTGAGAAAAAGAAATAGAAATGAAAAGGTACAATATTTGAAATCATTTTTCTCAAGAGAATTAACACTTTTAAATGTTAATTAAACATACATAAGAATCTGGCACATGTGCGAGCGAGAAAATTGTTGAGAAAAAAGGTAAAAATGAAAAGGTACAGTTTATAGGATGGGATGAGTGAATTAATTAACAATCTTATAGAATGAGCCTTCACATGAGCATAATTATTTCATTTTGAAAGTTTAGAAAAATACGGCTCGCTAAGATCAATGTTCAAAATTTTGAAAATATCCGGCCCGGAGGACCAATGTTCAAAATTTTGGAATCCCTTTGAGATGGGGATATTACCAATAATTCTGTTAGCTGGTTGTGTTTTCAATTGATGATAAATGGACTGTATGAAATTGAACATTATTCTTTTTATTGAGGTAATTATGACTATGGTAACAAAAAAAATGATAATTAAAATGGTATTACATATTTAAGGTCGGTATTGTTCATATTTTTCTTCTTTATCCGGCCTTCTTCTCTGCTCTCCATTCTCCGGTCTGGGTAGCCCTGGGCTTACTCACAATTCATCATCATATCTTGGGTCGAACAACTCAGCGACTCTACGTGGGGTGCCATCTTCTCGACCAGAAATTTCCTGATCCCCGCCTTCTAGATATATTTTACGGCGTGCCGTAAACAAGCCACATGAACAACATAACTTAGCTTAGGCTAATTTATACAAAGAAAAAAAGGAACTATCTTAAATTAAATAACATTTTAAATTAAATAAACCTTTTCAAACAATAAGTTTTCAACAAGTTGCGGCAACTTGTTGCCGGTTTTTACAAAATACAGCAACTGTTTTTGTCTTCCACTTGTGGAGAGACAAATCTTCCACTAAATTTTCGTTTCCCGCGGAGAGTCGGTAAAGATCAAAGAAAGTTGGCAACTTTCTTCTTTGGAAGACTTGTTGCTGCGCCCTATTCATAATTAAATAGTGCTGTAAACGCATTTATTCATAAATAAATAGTGCATCTGGGGTATGTAAGCACCAAAAGAATTATAATAAATTAGTCAACTATTCACAAATAATTTTAATGCAGGGGGCATATCTTTCCTCATTAAAATAAAATTATTTAAAAATTAAAATAGCTGACCAATAATTATAAAAAAAAAAAATCTTCTACATATTTACAAGGTTACTTATTAGTATATTTTTACAATCTTTTAATTCCAGTATGTTATTAGATACACTGGTAATGAACCAGAATTAATAATGGTACATGATAAAATTAGTAACATATTCCAAAGTAATATTAAATGTCACACTTGTTTTTACTATACATACGTGTACATACGTATACATCACGTATGTATTTCAATATTAAATCTTATCGTAATAGAGTACAGAAGCTTGTTATTTAAATGTTCTATTTTAATTAATAATTTCAATTACTAAGTTTATCATTAAATTAGGTTACAAGAGGACTACCTAATAAACCTTCCATGAACAATAATACCGCTGGTTTTGTTAAAATCAATAGTATGGACTATTTGAACCTAGCGTCTATATTTATTCTTACTAACGTAATTTAATATCATTAATCAATAGTTATTGAGCATATAGACTTATAATTGTGATGTTGAATTATAATTAATAGTTCTAATACTAACTGTAATAATGAAAATGGCTAACAAGGGGAATACCCAATAACCTTTAAGTTCACTTTTATGACAATTTTTACCTTTACTATAATATTATAATTTGTATACATAGTGACGATTAATTTTGATAATATATACACCAATAGCTATAATGTAACAAAAAATATCGACCCTACAAAAGGTTTGAGCATTATCTAAATATGGTCACTACAATATGAGTTTCAATTTTTTTTCCTATTTTAAAAAAAATTGTAATTTTGATTGATTAGGTTTAGTTTTTTTATTATAATTACTATGGATAAGTTTTTTTGAATCCGTAATATTATCGTTAGTAATGAGGTTAATATTTATATTCTTTGGTATGCTATTATTATCATTATTATTTATTATTTTATATTGTGTGTACCATAACTTGTTTATAAGACTAATTGGAAAGGCATTGCTTAATAGAATTTTGAATACTATTAAGAATTTTTATTTTTTGTTTCTTTTAAGAATTTGACATCTGTTAATTTTATAGATCTTCCAATCAGATTAGCAGCTACATTTTTTATTTGGGCTGTAGGGTGGTTTGAGTAATAGTTTACCAATCTATAAGAGGTTACATCTTTTTTGAACCATTTAGTAGTAAGATAGTTATTTTTTGGTTCTCTGATAATTGTAATATCTAAAAAATTAATTGAGTTTTCGATTTCCATTTCCAGTATAAAAATTATATTTTTATTTTGTTCGTTTATTATTTTGTTGAATTTCTCTAAAATATTATTATTAGTAATAACCAACAGATCATCTATATACTTTGCTATAAAAATTGGAGGGTTGTTCGATTTTAGTAAACTTTCTTTAATAATGTGATTAACTACTACTCCAGAAATATTCACTGAAAGTCTGCCTCCCATCGGTAAACCCGTTATTTGTTTATAAAATTTATTTTGAAAAGTGAAATATCCATTTTCAGTACATAGCTTAATTCCTTCAATGAATATTGTTTTACTTTTAATGCAAGTATGAGGTTCTATTTTTTCCCAATTGTCGTTAATTAATTTATTTGCTAATTTTAATGGAATGTTAGGTAACATGGAGACAATGTCTAAACTGGCAATTATTTGGTCGGGTTGTAAATTAATATGCTTTAATTTATTGTTCAATTATATTGCATTTTTGATATCAAATTCTTTATCATTATTTAAATTGTCTAGGGCCCCATTTAGAAATTTGGCTAGATTATCCGTTGGGTTATTAGTTCCATCAACTATTGGTCTGAGGGGATATATCTTTTTTTTGCATCTTAATTAAGCCATGTATTCTAGGGGTATTAAAATAGTTATTTGAAAGTTTATTTTTGTAATTTTTATCAATAAATTTATATTTTATTAATTTATATTTTTATATATATATATATATATATATATATATATATATATTTGTTAACTTTATTGTTCAGTTCTATCATGGGGTTATTTCTGATACTTTTGTAAGTCTGTTTATCATTAATTATGTCTAAAATCTTTTGTTGATAATTATTTTTTGTCATAATAACCAATTGTTTAGTTTTATCAGATTTAATAATGCATATATCTTTGTTATTTTTAAAATAATTTTTTGTATTTTTAAGATCATTGTTTATAATTTTATTAAATTTATTTATTGTGTTATTAGGTTTATTTTTTTCTTTGTTTAAATAATTTAAGATGTTTTTATTAATAGTATTCCTAAGTCCATTTCTATGGGTTTCGGGAGTGTCTAAATTTATGATTATAGATTCAATGTCCGCTAACATTTGAAAAATGTTGATTTTTTTTATTTGTACAATGCTTATTTGCTATTTCATTGTTATTATATGGATTTCTGAATGTTGATTTGTTAGGTTTATTTGCTTTAAATTTTATATTTATTATTTTGATATCTTTTAATATGTTACTCCATTTTTGCATATGTTATAGATTTGAGCATATGAATTATTATCTACATTATTAATTTTATCTAAGTGAGCTTGCATTTTTTTCTTATTTGTTCTGATTAGCCAATAAGCTTGTTTTTTATCTAGGTTTAATATTTTATTTCCTAGAATATTGAAGAAATTATTTTGTTTAGTGTTATTTTAATAATTTTTATTAAAAAATTTTCCAGATTAATAATGTGAGACAGTAATCAGAGATAATGTGAGACAGTAATCAGTGAGTAAATGGTTAGGTATGATTTGGTTATCTATACATATTTTTAAGTACAACAATTTGCATTCTGCGTATATGAAATTTTGGTTATTGATAATTTAATATTTTTGCTTGTACCAATGGATGCCCTAAAACTTTTGTTAAAGATAAGTATTTAGATCAGGTACAAGGGCCCGCCTCTTGGCACTTTATTACCAGTTCAAACGAACCAGGTGGTAATCGCCTCTTCAAGGAGCACTGTTTGGGCCCCAAATGGTAATATAGATAAAACGAACCCGCTGTACAGGTTGCGAAATATTTTTGCGAAGGCCACACTTTTGCTAGATGCTCAGGCTATTGAGAACAAAGAAGCCGCACTGGTAATAAAAAGGCATACCCTTCTTTTGAAACTGTCATATTGCGGTGACCATATTTAGAAAATGTATCTAATAACATACTGTAAGTAAAATATTGTAAATTTATACTAATAAGAAACCTTGTAAATATTTAGAACAAATTATTTGTAAATACTTGACTAATTTATTATAATTAATTGATTCTTACATACCCCAGATGCACTATTTATTTATGAATAAATGCGTTTACAGCACTATTAAATTATGAATAGGGCGCGTGGAGGGGGAACAGTTCTCGACTTGTTTTCCACAAGTTGCTAGATACCCGCGCAGCAACAAATCTTCCACTTTTAGTTGTCCACAAGTGGAAGACAAAAACAGTTGCTGTATTTTCTTAAAACCGGCAACAAGTTGCAGCAACTTGTGGAAAACTTGTGGAAGACTTTGGTGTAAACGCAGCCTAAGGTACCACCACCCCCGAAGGGACATTTCAGCTACCTGCTGAGTGCCTTACCCTATTTACTTATGCACTCCTTATGTTCCATATAGTGTCACATATAGCAGTAGTGTAGTACAATCTTCAATTACTGACTTACTTAACTCGATAATTAATTCATCGGTAATAATAAACAGAGACTGAAAGCTTTCACAAGCAGTGTCAGCTCAAACAGCTGTGGATATCTCTGTTAGTTCAGTCACTGCTTAGCAAGCTTCCCATCTTCCCGTCTTATCGCCACTCTTACGTTGTTTTCACACAAAGTTCTGACTCTGTTTTTGCAAGACAGTTTATATAAGCTTTGAGTGTGAAGATACGTATATAAAATGAGGCATCTTTATGATCTACCGTAAATAATGACTTTACTGCTGGCACCAAAAGACTTATTCTATTTTTTCTAATTATTTAAATTTACTACGGTAAACGAACTACATAATTTTAAAAAATATATTGAAAATTACAACTGTATTAAAATAAAACTACAACTAAATAGAACGAATGATACTAAATGAAATAAACTAAAGGCAAGTAGAGAAACTAGCCACTATTATTACTCAAATAAAAGAATCAACTTAGGTCACGAGGTCAAACTCTTTTCAGGTGCCTTGGATGATTATCAGAATTGAAGAGGTTGCTTAGGTTAGAAACTAGTAAGTTTGAGTGGAAATAAAGTTTTTTAAGAACGGTTCGGACCAAATCAGCAAAAATTGGGACAATATGGAATATTTTATTCGTAAAATAGTTAGGAGCATTGAGAATTTTTATTTTTTTTAGATTGTAAGGATTGGATACGGAAGGAATTTGATGGCGTTGTGGGGCCATCAATGACTCACTCAGTATGTCTAAATTGGTCTTTGATATGAATGAATCTTTTCTAATTAATTGAGAACTTAGAGTGCCTAGGTTAGTGTTGCAGTAGCCTGAAATGGCGAGCTAAATACAAGAAGTAAAAATATAATAAGAATATATGGAATGGCAATAGCTTATGGAGCACTCACTATCCATGGCACTTACATCTCCTTTTTTTTTTTTTTTTCTACAGTTCACGAAAGGATTTCAAGACATAGGTACATCCCGGTCTGTTAAGATTCCTAGAGAAGGATTTTATGGGCAAGGCAGTTTAACTTGAAAGATACTCATATATTTCGTGCCAAACAATTTAATATTGAAGCTTAATGTGTATATTTATCTGTATGATGTCTGTTAAGATCTCTTCAAGGGACTCGGGATGGTAAGAGTGTAATGATTTTTTTATCAAGCTTAAAAACTATACTCTGCATTTTTAGGTATGCCTGTATCTTAGATACTAAATTAGTAAAATTCTAAAAGTAAAAAAACTCTTCAAACTCATTACCGTGGGATAATAATAATTTAATATAATAACACATTATGTTTTAAACTAAATTTAATATTACGAAACTATTGTGGATAAACACTGTTTAATGAGAACATTGTATACTTGTACATACGAGTAAAATAGAACTATTAGATAATTGTGAAACGCAAGTATGGAAATTTCGTTGATCTGAAATAAATTACTAAAAGCTCACAGTAATTAAATCTTGCCAGAGAGTATAAATTACTCTTTATTATAATGGTAGTAAAAAGTATATAATAATTAAAATTTAACTTGCAAATTAAATAGAAAATCTAATAACGAAAGAAACTGAAGTTTAAAGAGCATTTCCCTTCAACAGTCAACAATGAGGAAATTTAAGAATAACGGAGTCAGAGATAGTTATTTCACAATAAAGAGTTGAATTCTCATGCGCCGCCGAGTTCGAGTTATTACTAGCTTTCAGAAGTTGTTAAATGCTGACTTTAAAAATAATTACTCTCCATTTTATAAAATAATTTTTACTGATCACTATGATTTCGTTTTGTTTTTTGCTCCTGAGGGTAGTTAAATTAATATTAATTAATAGCAATTATTATTAATTAATTATTATACTAGGAAAGGGGTTTTAAATGATCTCTTTTACGATACATTGTACATTATAAGATAAGGATGAGTATCAGAAAAATTTCTGATTATCAGAATTTTTTTAATTTACATATCCTTTATATATTGTATAATTTTTTTTTAGTGATATCCGTGTAATTATTTTAAATATAAGATGAAATATTAAAATGGCTATTAGAACTGCGAAAAAAAGGGACTGAATTGAAATGCAAATTAAGATGCTGGGAGAAAGAGAAAGGCATGTGGTCTAGTGGTTAGCATAACCTATTAAGCCTAAGATCGTGGGTCGTAGCTCGGCAGGTGGCGCTTGGATTTTTAAAGGGAGTAAAACATTCTTGGTTATACCGTCCTTCAGAAGGAACGTTAAACGGTGCCTGTGCGATGTCAGGAACTCGATAAAAATCCCTATCCTAGTTAAACCTGGATAGATAAAATTTTGAGATCCCACTGTAGCATCGTCTGATTAGCCATAATAGCATAAAAGTGGCGTTAAATAAACAAACAAACATTACTCGTTTAGTAAAGGTTTGGTATTACTAGATTCAATTACCTTAATAATTAAATACAATTAAATAAGTGATATAAAGAATTTGTTTATGAGGTATGTCCAGTTATTATAACAAATGTTAAATTTACTTTCGTTTTGGATTTATATGTTGGATTGGGGTGACTGGATTCTGAAATTTATCACAATTATTGTGATGACTATTATAACTATAATTTCTATTTATTATTGCTCATAATATATAATATTTACGACTTTAATTTTATTAAATTGTATTAATATTACTAAGCATAATTAATTAATAATTCAAAGTATATTTAAAAAAACAATGCTGGGTAAATAATAAAAGTTAATTTATTAAGAAAAAAGGATACTTAATTCAAAGAAACATCTATTTTTTAAACAAGGCCCTCCCAATTCACTATATTGCTCCATATCTCTTTCATGTCCTTATCGTTCTCTTGGGCACGAGAGGAAATCTTCAATCTCGTCTTGAGTCTTTTCCTTTTTCCTTCTTCTTTTCAAGTCAAGAGGATACCTTTGAGTTCCGATTCGGCTCATTTTCCGCTGCTCGTTCATAGCAATATGACCACTACATTTCCACTTTAAATTCAGGAACTATCCTTTTTATACTCTTGTAGCATATTTCATTTAAGGGGTAACCTGTGGTGTAGTGGTTAGCATAACAACGTTCTATGACTAGGTTAATGGTTTAGCATGGTTACCTGGCAGGTGACCTTGGGATTTTTAAAGGGAGAAAAAAGGTCTTGATTATGCCGTCCTTCGTTGAGAACATAAAGTGGCGTTGCTGAGCCGGTGAAATTTCTAGTTAAAGAGTCTGACACCATTTAGAACTCCCACTGCAGCGTCCTAAGTATAATAAATATACACAATAATATCCCATTTTATTTTTTTTTACGAATTCGCCTTTTCCTATTACTTTTTGTGAATGATAATGAGCTATTAAATGAAACTATCGCAAACAAAATATACCAAGATTAGATTTCTATGTGCATATATTAAGCAGTATTTATGGCTTACTATCTGATTTGTTTAAAATTTCATTTCTTTGTTTTGTAACTATAAAATAATAGAGACAAAATACGGAGAAATAAAACTAACAAAGAAATTTAAATATCTAGGAGAAACACTGTGCAACAATAGTTTGGAAAAAGGTAGCACAAATTAGAAAATCATAAAGTTGGAAAAACTAAGCTTCGCAACAGAAAATATTTACAAAAAGAATAATTTAACCAAAATAAAAGACACTACAACACGGTGTATAAAACCAGTAATTTTGTACGAGATGCAAACATGTCTCCGTAAACTAGAAAAAAATACTGAAAATAGAGAGAAGGGTCCTGATGAGAATCTATGGGCCCAAGAAAACACAGGTTAAAATCGAACCAGGAAATACACTGGGAGATAAACGAACTGGAAACCGAAATAAGAATGAGAAGACTATGATTCTGCGGGCACATGGTACGAATGGAACAAGGGAGACATAACAAACAAATATTTTACAAAATCCGTGAATTCAAATGCATAAGCACCCTCATACAAGACTGAAAAGACAAGAAACTGCTCGCCGTTTTCGCCTAATTCAACATTTACTGGACAAACGTTCAATGCTCCCAATTAATTACAAAAGACTCATTTACATGACAGTTATCAGACCTATTTGTACATACGGAGTTGAGCTTAGGGGCTCTACTAAACCATCCAATTCATCTCGTATCCAATCCTTACAATCCACAATCCTTTGTAAAATCCTCAATGTTTCTTATTATGTCACAAACAAACTCATCCATCATGATCTTAATATCCCATATGTTGCCGATTTGGCCCAAACTAGATACCTATCCTTCCATGAAAAGCTCCACACACACTTGAATCCGCTAGTCTCTCAACTTGCTTCCCATAATATTCCTGATAACCCTCCGAGGCGTCTGAAAAGAAGATGGCCTCGAGAAGTTCTACTATAGAACTTTATTGGAGTGCTATCAATGGATAGTTTCTTCACAAGTGTTTTTTTTTTCATGCCTTTTGTTCATACATCAGATTTACTTGATGTAATATAATTACAGTTGTAAATATCAATAAATTATTCTATTCTCTAAAAATAGAAAAAAGGGGGAAAGGCAGGTGAAAATATCGTTACGTGAAAAAAAAATAGATTGGCAAGCTCAATTAGTGTTTATTGTCGATATCAAAACTTCCGGATAGCATCATCGCATACTGAAATTAATTATAAAAATTGATTTGCTCAATAAGAGGAAGGAAGAAAAGGAAGTGGGTTTATAACACCGACTCCAGACCCCTACCTTCGGCCACGGAGAACACGTCGACAAACGGGACACCGCCTTGCCACCTCCCAGGGGAGGGTAGCACTATATCTCTGAAAAAGGGATTACTACACGCCTTCAGCCCATCAAAAAACTTGATTTACCACCGGGTAATGTATTCAGGAACAAACGGCAGCTGAATCTCCTCTCTTACTATTGCGTTGCCTGCCATTTGGAGCGACGTGCCCAAACTATCCGCTACTTAAACTATCCGCCCTAGGACGGAGTTCTGAAGGATCTGTAGTCTGTTTAAAGTTGTAAAAGTGCCTAAGAAGCGGCACACCATGGAGCAGTCTCGGCCTAATTATTGACTTATAAATTTGGCATTTGAGTTCAACGAAAGCTGCGGCGATGTGAGCAAGTGGTTGAGTCTATGAGAATTTTGTCGGGATAGCTTCAGCCTCCCCTGACGTGACTCGATAAGATGAGATGTCTATCCAGAGTGACGCCAAGGTAGAGAACCGAGTTCGATACCCGACGATCTTCATCTTCAATTGTGAAAGTCGTTGGTAATGGCTTCTTCCCTTGCTGGAATGTCATCACGATGGCATCTGTGATGGACTATATCACTCTGATGCCATTCAGCTTTATGTCTTCAATAATAGTTGGCGCTGGAAGCGTAAATCCCGCATAAGCCGCTACCACTGCTCCTGGATGCTTTACCACGAACACGGGTGCTGTGAAAATCACAAACATCAGCGGCCCCAGTACAGACCTTTGAGGTAGTCTACAAATGGTGGTGCTAGAAGTTGTGTATCTGTCCAACTCATACGACGAATGATCTTCCGCTGAGTTAGCTTCGGATCAGACGACATAGCGAGGCAGGGAAGCTAAACTCTTCCAAACATCGGAGTAGCAGTGTGAGGCACACTATCAAAGGCCTGAGTGCAATCCAGTGAAGTAAACGCCGTAGCTTTATTCATATCCATCTGCTCAATGGTGTGCGCTTGTAGCTTGGCGAGTTGAGGTAGCTTCGACTACCCCCTCTCATTCCTCCCTTATCTTCCTCTAACAGCGATCTTCCACATTTCATAACATATGTGTAATGAAATGTGAAGATCACAGTAAAATGCTTTTGAATAAATGAAAAAAATAATTGATATGGATGAAGAGTTGGATACTCCTCTCAGGAAACCGGTCTGCTCCGGTGGGATAATGCTTTCCTCTTTGCAGCGTTTCAGCATGTGATGATGGGATAAAACAACTTCGTCAATATAGCTTTAAGTGAGGTTTTCTTGAGTAAAACTGTTTATAAATTTTTCTTAACCTGCCTATTCTCGCTGTGTTGGAATTTCATTGTATGAATACAATGCTAACTGCTGAATGATATGCGAAGGCTGGAAATTCGTTTCTCTTGTATAGCTGAAAGTAAAGTATTCTTCGATGCAATGAACAAACACAATTCCTATTCATTCTGGTGTCGATTCCTGTTTCTGAAACTTTTTTAACACGCGAATGCTATCACACCAATATTTGAACTTTGATATTATATCTCCGCTGCTGTCAAAAGCCTAGTGATATATTTATAATTTATTTATAATGGAATTTATCACAATCTTGCGTGAAATAGTCTATGTTTTTTTAATTTAATTATAGTGTTTTGCTGATTTTCTTTAAAAATTAATAAGATTTTTAAAAATTGGGTACATATTGTGTACATATACGAATAACGGGTAAGTAAATGATTGTTTTAATTGATACTTTTTTATGTTTTGATTTTAGTCATCATTACTATTAATGAAAATAATGAGCATACTTAAAAAGCTAACAACGAAAAAAAAACAAAATCGACACCATGAAAGGGGAAATATTCGATGGATGTAACCGTATCAAAAAAAAAAAAAAAAAATACCACACAAAACAAAACACTTGAAATTCACATGAAATTCCTGTTTCTCCAAATCAATCAACGTAAACGATGTTAAACAAATAATCTTTTTCAGTGATGATTTTATCATATACATATTGTTTTTTTACAATCTGTTAAACCTAGTCGAAAATATTAGTCAACAACTTTCCAGATTCATGTGCATTTTTTTTCATTTTATTAAGAGAAAATGTATACTTTATTTACAGCCATTGCTGTCTGAATATAATGAATTGTTATTTAGATTACATAGTTATAAATCGAGAGCTGGACATATTATTAAAAAGATTTTATCTTCTTATCTTACATTTTACGCTAGGTAAATAAACTTTATCTTACATTTTAGCTGTTTATATAAAACAATATTACTTTCGTTAGTAAATTATATATATTTGTATCTTTTTTTTTATTGGAAGTTAATCTTCGACTACCCCCTCTCATTCCTCCCTTATCTTTCTCTAACAGCGATCTTCCAGATTTCATAGCATATGTGTAATGAAATGTGAAGATCACAGTAAAATGCTTTTGAATAAATGAAAAAAATAAATTTAATTAAAGTATAAAATAATAAGTACGCACACCGGGTCATGCGAAACAAAGAATACATAAAAGTATATAAGGGAAGTTAAATATAAATACAAAACATAAAAAACAGAAACAGATATTAAGAAAGAGATTTATTTTAAAAATCAATAGAGTAATTATAACATACAAGACCATATATCGATTCTAAAAGCTAAGATTTATAAAACTGACTTTAGTTAGGCACGCAAGCAAAATTATGATAAAAATAAAATCATGATGTAATCAGCAAAGTAAATGGCTTGTAAAAATAATATGCTTGAACACGAACCCATTGCCAACCTTCTGCTTGAAAGAGGTTCAGAAAACACAAGCACAAAAAAAAACTATGTCTCTTGAATCTTATGATATCCCATTATTTAGCAAGGACGTATTTCTTCTTGATTAATGATTGTGCATGATGGTTTATTAAAAATGTATTTCAATCTATTAATATTTTGACTGCGTCTAATTTGATCCAAGGGCCCAGGATGTCAAGATCTGTCTTAAATGTAAAAATATTATTGTTACGGTCGCCGGCAGGAGGACGGAAGCAAGGGGATTAGCGGCTTAAATCCGTCGGCGGGAGATGTTAAAATAGGATTAGGACCGTTCTAGATCGTCTCCTTTTGTCGGAAAAAGATTAAGAAGATTCCAGAATTGTCTGGCCCCTCCGTGTTCTAGAATGTTCGGCCTTGCCTATTTAAATAGTTCCCTCACCTCGAGCCAGTCAGTCTTAGCCTGAGAGTAGACCACATAAGATCTGTGATAAGTGAGTGTCAGTGTGATAAACTAGTCAGTGTTGAACCGGCCCGTGTAATAAGTGTATCAGTGAACTGTAACAGTCTCGCGAGTGTAATAAACTGTTTCTGTTTGTTACTGTGTGTCAGTTTGTGATACTTGAAGAATCTTACGATCGGTCGAATAGTGAACTGTAAGTGTTAATTATTAGTTATAAATTGTAGTCATAGAAACTATTGTAACTAGTTAAGCTATCTAGAATTAGTACTATCTTATATTATTGTAATAATTAAATAGGAGTTAGGCCTAGATAATAAATATTTAGAATATTGTTATTATAAATTTATATTACTTTAATAATTTAATTGTTAATAGTTTAAATTGTATCCTTTTTGTTAAATTTTGTTAATAAATATTAGTATCTTTAATTAAGGCATTGTTTAATTCATTTTAATACCCAGTAGCCCGTAACATTATACATAATTTTTATTTTGCTCTTGCTTTTCAAATATATATATTCAGAAAGAGAGAGCGAGCGAGAATGAGAGCGAGAGGGGGGAGTGAGAGATTAGTCGCAATGAAAATTGCCATATAAATTTGTTTTTAATGAAATGGGCTATTATATAATGGAGTTTGTTGCCACAAGATGGCACCAAATCTTAACAACTAATACACAAGCTTGATAGAAATAATGATGTGGTAATTTAAGATAAATATTTAACGCTGTATGCATAGAAAAACTGTTCCACTTGGCGACACACAATTAAGTTGTTTTAGCTGGACAATTAAGTTAGAAATGACGTTTTTGTCTAGTTCAAATATAAAAAAAAACTCTAAAAAATGTTTAAAAATAATTTACAAGAGCCAAGAGAAACTTTTGTTTTGTTTGTTTTTCTCTCATAGCCCTGAAGTTGGCCTACAACGTAGGTCAAAACGGCGGCACTAATAATAAATAAGTATTCACTTATTTGGTGTTATTTATGACTCCACCCCCCAACTAATTCCATCCTTCATTTGATCTTCCAGTCAACTAATTTCCTCTCAAACATAAATGATACTGCCATTCATAAGTAATTTATCAGAAAAATTGCAAAAGGTGTCCACAATACAACAACGATTTGTAATAAACTTCTTCTCCACAAGGTGCTATAGCCCATGTAGGACCTTGGCCAACTCGACAATTTTCCTCCACTCCGACCGTTCTTCCTCGGCTCTTCTCGGTGTTCTCACACCCAGGAGTATAATACCTGCCTCCACATCGTCCGGCCATCGAGGTCAAGGCCTGATTTGTTATAAGCAGGCATTATTAATTTTGGATTTGATATAACATTTATTCACACAATAGTCTTATGCGTTAATGATTAACGAGAACCATTGATATAATTTCGTATAAGAAAAACGAAAGTAAAAACTATGATTCTATCACTTAAGTCGTATTTCAAATAATACTCTAAATGTCTAAACAACGAACTATCTCAGAATAAAAAATCTATAAACCAATTTCAATTAACTTGACGAAAAAGAATCCAAAGTTTCCTAACATTTTTACTGAAATTGAACAGTGTAAATCTTATGAGTTCGCAAAAAAAAATGTAAGATGGTATAAGGCAATAATTTTTGTTTTAAGAAAAACTGGTTCCCCAATTCGCGTTATATGTTTACGGAAACAGATAGGAACGGTAATACCAGCCATAAGCGCAGAACAATTAAGTGTAGTCAACATTTTCGGGTAAAATACTATTAATGATACTTCGTAAATGTAAAGTAAACAATGAAAAACTAGAATAGTAGAACCATTAATTATAATTCAACATTACAATAATAAGCCGGTATACTCTATAACTATTGAATAATGATATTGAAGTATGTTAGTAAGAATACATATAGACGCTAGGTTCAACTAGTCCATACTATTGATTTAAACAAAACTAGCGGTATTATTGTTCATGTAAGGTTATTAGGTATTCCCCTTGTTGTCCAGTTTAACGATTTACTTAGAAATTGAAACAATTAATTAAAATAAACCATTAAAAGAACAAGCGTTTGTACTCTGTTACGTTAAGATCTAATATTGAAATATGTATAGTAAAAACAACTGTGACACGTAATATTACTTAAGAATATTTAACTCATTTTATCATGTACAGTTATAAATTCTAATTCATTACCGATGTATATAACAGCACTCTGTAACTAAACTTATAAAGATCTTCAAACAAATTATTTGTAAATAATTGAATAATTGTATAGATGTAAGGTATTGCCATAAAACTATAACATTTGAAAAATTAGAACATTTTTAACATTTAGAAAAGAAAAGAAGTCTCTCTTTGTTTAACATCTTTTCTTTTTCCCGCAACCACAGGGATAATGCTATGTATTGTCGGCACCATGAAAGGGATGCGGAGCTGGGAAAATGTGTCATGTCGGGACACATGCAAGGGAATGTGTTTTGGACAAAGAACAGACCCTTGGTCCCCTTATGGTTTTATGGTCCAAGATGGAGATGAATGAAGGAGAGGGGGAGAGAAGAAAACTCTTGAAAAACGAGGCTGAAGAAGTCACTCGAGAGAGACGCAGAGAAGGAAGGTCCTCTGGAGACGAAGGTGGAACAGGAAGGAGGTACTCTGGAGTCGTACAGGAAGGAAGAATGGAGAGACAGGCCCTGCGGAAGAAGATGAGTCCCGGAGGCGGCAAGAAGAAGACTGATCTGTAACCCAATCTACCCTTGTCCACAGATAAGTTTAATTTATTTCCTGTAATGTATTTTATGGCAATCCTTTGTATATATATTAAAATCGGAATCATACCCTTGTTAAATTGAATTAAATAAACAAACGATCCTTATTGTAATTCTTCTGGTGCTTACATACCCCAGATACACTATTTATTTATAAATAATATATTGAAGGTAAAATAGATGAGTATATGGGTAAACACAAGAATAGACCTTTGGAAAGGAACCCAATTAAGATTAAGGAATATAAATAATAATTTAAGCACTCATCCTAAATGAGACTCTGGCATCCCAACTATCAAGATATATATATTCAAAATAAATTTAAGAGTAGAAACATAGCAAAAAGTATTTTAATATGGCCCAATTAAAATAATATATCATACTTTCCATAAAACTCATTACTTCTTTTCCGGATAATTATTCCTCATAATATAATCTTTTGTCATTCTATGCTTGGAGTGCACTAAAAAGAGTGATAAGAAACTGGTGACATTGCTGGAACCTGCAATTGGTATAATTATACCTCCTTTTTCCTCCAGCTCCAGGATGATAAGGATAATGCAGGGGAATGGATAAGGCACGTAGGGTACTAAATATCATTTCAGCCCTAAGTTAATTCGGAACAATACCGCCTGCCTTCCATAGCCTACGACCATTGTTACGGCAATTCCATTGTCAGACGTTGTTTACTTACAAGCCAACAACAGGCCTCCGGAAATACCAATGTGCATTACCTCTGAAATTCCCAACTGTAATTACAATTTACTGACATTAATTACTTTTTATTATAGTTATAAAATAGAAGATCTTACTTCTCTAAACATACCTCTCGAACTTGTAATATCAATTCTATAAAAATAAATTAAAATTATAATAAATAGTTTAGAATAACCGCATGACTGTGAACTTATACATTGATTTAGGATACAGAATAGTGACATGTTCAATAAATCACTAGGGATATACCCCGTGTCCAATATACAATTGTTCATTTAATTGTACTATAGACACTTAACGTATAAACGTTTATTTACACGATTTTATTCTAGATGTTGAAGTTCAGTTTTGTACTTATATAGGTCCCCTCCTAATCAGCCAATTAAAATATGAGTACTCAATTTGTATTGTTTAAAGATATTCAGTTTTTTCATTAAATAAAAAATTGATAAGACAAAGCTTATTTTATCGATCCATTCAATTATATCCTTTAGCTATACTCCGGCTTAAAGAAAGAAGTCAAGAACAGTGGCTGTGTGATTCGCCAATTTTTAAAAACATTTATAAAATATCGGAAAATTAAGAAAAAGACTTAACAAAGAGTAGTTCCTCAATCCGTTGCTAGGTGACACAGATAAATACTCTTTTAAATATTATTTAAAACTTAAAACTTTTTTGATATACATAAATATTAAAAAATCATTGATCGAAATCATCAATGTTTATTAAAGAGCCACATTTCGACCCACATTGCAGGTCTTCTTCAGGGATGTCGAGGAGGGCGGTCACACTGACCATCCATTGGCATTTCTACTTTCCTAGTCAAAATCAAACCATTATTTAACCAGTCATTACTATAATTAGAAGCTATACCTGTGAGTACTTCACGATCCCTTATACGATTAGACTGTCCTATTTAAGAATATCTTCTACTGAAGAATTTTCTATTTCACATTTGCCGTCTACTGGCATTACTACTTTTCTTGACAATATATCATTATTATGGCTAGTATTTTCACTTTTTGGTCCGTTATATGGAGGTACTTCAGCTTCAGCAAGTTTCTTCTTCTTTAAATTAATCGTAATATCACTAAGATCGTCATAATTATTAATCGTGAAGAGCAATTTTCCTTACCTCATTGTAATTTTGCGTTAGACCAATTTTCTTTATCATCTGGAATAATTTCCTTCATCCGGTCAAAATCTTCTTTCTGGTTTACTAGTTGTTTTTTTTCTAATTTATTTCGCCTACCCAGTCAATTTCTTCTTTCAGACTTACATTTTCTATATTGTTTACTTCTTTCTTTCTGTTTATTTTTTATTGCTTCTGCCCTGCTCATTATCCTGTTTCCGTCTGACCTTATTTCAGACAAAAATTGTTTATTGTCTTATTTTATTTTTTTCCACATATATTCCATCTTTTATTCATAGCTTTCCATCGTTTTATTTATCATATACACCATAGTAGTTTCTATTTTGGATATAACAGTTCGAATCTCCCCACGCGGAAATAAAAGAATAAGAATAATCAACTATAATCGAATAGTTGCCTGGAAGAAGGACGCATATTACATTTTTCAAAGTTTACAGTAGAGCCAAAATAAGAGAACGAGCCATTTAATTAGGTGGTTGTAGCATACGCCCTTCTTCCATTTTATAGGTTTTGCCATTGTAACACTAGTAAGGTTAGGATATCTTCGCATGCTCCTTTCTTCCACTGGAACTTTGATTCTTGAGAGACCTATCATCTTCTGATATGGACAACGATTGTGCTATTCCTGACCCCTATTGGCTGAATAGGCAACTAAAAACTAACTTTAGCGGTAGGGGCCATCCACATGGAACTTGTTCAACAAAAAAAAAACGAAAAATGAAAAATGTGACATACTTAGCCCTTCTTCCAGGAAACTAATCAATTATGTCACTAGTATCTATAACTATTTGCATTCAAGATGTATTCTGATTATATATTCTACTTCTAATTTCAAGATTAAAGGTATCATTACTCCTTGCGTTATTTATAATAATTACGTCTTCTCTCATTATCGATTTCATATATACACAATTTGATAGTTATATTACATTACGACACTTCTTCTTTGCTTTTCAGCATAATCATGTTTCATTACATAAGTCAGTTAATGAAGTTTGTAAGCTTTAAAAAAAAAAACCAATATCATTATTAGTGTTAATTTCTTTCAAACATCTTTAACTATAAGCTCATGGAAAAAATATCAGGCGAGATTCAGAAGTCTTGGCCTGATGTTCAGTCTTGGGACGATACTGAAGGAATCCCATAATTACAGGTCGATGGTGACCCATCACTGGTTTAATCACTTTCGCAGGCTCAAACTTATAATTATTATACTAAATGTTGTCGTTACCATACATTATTCACAGCGCTAGGCGAACTAACTTACTAGTTCATGCGGGTTTTTGAAATTCTTATGAATTTAAAATATTAAATGGTATTGAATGATTTTGAAATGTGATTGTAAAATGTATTTTTAAATATGATATAAATAACTTAAAATAATAAAAAAGTAAGCTTGAATTTGCTCTTTAGTTGAGCATAATCCGATGCGGGTAATAATCTGGCATTTAAATTATATTTAATCAGAATTTTTAAACTATTGTGTTTTTCTTGACCTTCCTTTTAGTTCATAAATTTTACATGTGTGCTCTACTGAGTTTTTATTTTATTTATTTATTTATTTTTGTCATTTAAAACCTAATAATTCTGTTGAAATATGACCTCGTTGGTACTATCAGCGAATTGTTGTTGAATGTATATTCTTCATAATGTTTTTCTTCTCAATGTATTTATATAGCAAAAGGAAATGGTAAAAAATAAATAAAATCTAAATCTTCTGTATGTCAAAGCAATTTAACCCTTCTAGAGCAACTTAAGCTTCGTTTGATGGATGGAGTGTTAAGTATTAAGTATAGCCACGAAGTAAGTTATTAAGTATCTAAAAAAAATTGGTAGAATTATTTGATTTCATCACCAAGAATTTCGTCAATACATGATTTTATTGATCAACTTTCCAAAGGCATATGAACGCTATACACTATATAAAACATATTTTGGTATGTTTAAAATAATTATTGCCAGTGTCGTCTATAATTTCTATATCCACATTCTAAGAATTACCCTGAATGCAATATTACATCAGTTTTTGCCTATCTTGAAAGCAGGTCTGTATCAAACCGTAAAAAATAGCACGTAAAAAAAATCAATAAGAAAACAATAAAAATGAAGGTTCAGTACATGGTGGTCAGTACTGTTTCTAAGAGAACTGCGGTACATTGAAGTTACTCTGCGAGATCATGTTCCACCGATAGGTTTCTCTTAGTTAAGGGTCCCAACTTCATAGAGGCTGAATGAGCCCTAGGGGGGGTCTCCTGATCCCATAGATTCAACATCTGAGGAATTACGCTTAATGAAATATTGTGTCTTGAAGGCACGTCTTTATCAAACCGCAAAAATAATGATTATATTCATCAATAAGTACAAGTTTTCTTTTAGAATAGAAGATCTTACAAAACCAAAAGAGTGAGTTACTTGTATTCAGGGAAGCGAAAACGTGGTATTCTCTTAGTTTTTGGCTTGAAATAGAGTTATAACATTTGGATAAACTCAATTTCGAGCCAATACCTGACTTAGCCCGTTATATACTACCAGAACAACATGTCAATATTCGACGATCAGTCATTTTGAACAAAATTCGACTTAAACACATATTCACCGGGGCTGCATGTTAAAGTATTGGAACATTTTTTATTTATTTTATATTGAAATAATTTCCTGACTTAAAATATTCGGATGCAATTGAATGTTTTTTGGATGTCAAAATTATATTCCCTATGTATCGCTTGTATATGACCCTAATTTAAATGC
This sequence comes from Arma custos, assembly GCA_037127475.1. Classification (NCBI taxonomy): domain Eukaryota; kingdom Metazoa; phylum Arthropoda; class Insecta; order Hemiptera; family Pentatomidae; genus Arma; species Arma custos. The sequence continues at coordinate 165,005,835 of CM073759.1, forward strand.
AATAACTTTAAAAATTCTAACTAGCATGATGATATTTTTATGTACAGGAAAGTCCAATCAATTACATTTAATAACATTTGAAAACCAATCTTCGTTTGGGGAAACCAAGATTTTAACTGTGGGGATTAATTTAACTAAATGGATTACTGGATGGAATAATTCAGTTTTTGATATTTCTAGGGAAACAGCTGATTAATATTCTCTTTTTCAAATTTAAAATTATAATTTGTGTTTTCATTCCTTATTGCTCTTACCCACTGCCTTCTGCCTTTTATTTAGAACTGGAGAAATATGTGTATCAGAAAAAAATGTGTTTACGTTAATAACATTTGCTAATCATAAACTGTACAAAACCAATAATTGTATGTATAGTAATAACTAATAAATATAATGAGTACTTTATCAAAACATATCATTACTTACATTACCATAAATTTATTAGAAACGTATCCATCTTATTCTTATATTTTGTTTCCTTCCTTTCAGGTCATCTGAGGATCAAGTTTACACAATTTGGATTTTTTTCAATTCCCGCATATTTCATTCTGGCCATTTGATTTTCCTTCTTATCTCTGTCCATTTTCTATCCCGATCGGAGTGTATTTTTTTGTCTGGAATCCCTCTGTTGTAAATTGACTTATAAAATTTTTATATTTACGTTATTTTACACCTTTTGTGATTCTAAGTAACAAAATAAAAGATCCACAAAAGGGTGATATCATCTCTTTATACAAATAGTTTGTAAAGAGGGTAAAATCAACAAACGATTCAGATTAAAGTTGTACCTAGAATAAATTTTTAAATTATATCGATAAAAAAAACATTTTTAAATTCTTTCATTAACATATTACTACAATATTTCAAATTGAATTATCTCAAATTTTTATGATATAACGTGTGGTAAAAGAAAAATGTAAAGATTTATTTATGAGTTCAATTCCTTGGTATGTTGTTATATATAAGTAATCTTAGTTGATTTGTTGATTAAGAGATTTTCAAACGATGTTCTACCCATATGTTAAAAAATATTTATAGCATACTGACGTCTTTTATTGTGTTTATTGAAGTGAAATCTTCTTGAGCCGCGTTGGGCACGGAAAAACTATAATAATAGTTATAATAGTACTAAGTAAAACTAAAAGGTATTTTAATAGTTGTGGAATTCATACTGATAGTGAATTAAAAAATTAAAAAACTAGTTAAGCTTTTCTTTTATCCTAAATATTTTATTTGTCATAGTTAAATGTATTGTTTTAACTGTTCCTGATACACAAGAATTTGGATGATATAAATGATATAACTAATAATTAGTTATTACTACAATTAATTTGAGTTGATGTTTTGTATTCAGCTTGTGCATCCAATCAAGTGTTTTTATTAATAAATAAACTGACTGAAAATTTATATAATGATTGCTCGAAGAGGCAATAGATGTGAAAACTAGACTAATTTAAAAATTTCAATTTACAACTAATGGCCTTTAAATAATTCACACTATAATTGATTTAAAAATTCATAAAAGAACACAGTTATTCTAAAGTTTCGAGTTTTTAATTCTGTTGGCAGTCCTCACAATTGCTTATTTAATTTTTGTTTTTAATAATTTTTACTAAAACACATAACATATAAATTATATATACAGAAAATAAAATAAAATTGAAAGTTTGCTTCTTTATATACTTATTTCTTTTTATTATTTCTATTTAATTTTAAAAAATATGTTTTTTTTTTAAATCCCACTGGAATGAGCAGATCTTTCTGGGCTTACCTTGTCACTGTAACCTGACCTGTAGCCATTACGACCCGTGAACGAGTCTGGGGTTCAGAACATGGTAGATAGACACTGTACTGTTTCATAGACACCGGATCTGCAAGGAGGTGACTTGTCCGAGGCCACACTCAACCGCCAGGTTTCCCCCTTATTTTGGGTACTCTATTTTTATAATATTTCATAGAGACTGGGTGAGCCCCAGGAGGGTCCTAGATCCCATATGATCCATCTCCCGCCGGAAACAGACTAAATAAAAGTAGCTGCCTGCAGCGGGATTTGAACCAGGATTTCCGGCATGGCTACTCAGTGCTCTACCACTGAGCCACTCCACTCTTCTGGCGATTTTAAAGTAAAGGAAAAACTAGGTTGTTGAACGTGACAGCGACCAAATCTTCACTTTGCACATTACAGTCCCTATCATGCTCTGAACCATATTTTTACTCTATTTCTCATAGTTCTTGCATATGGCAAGAATGTTATCCTTCGCCGAAGATAATCCAATCCTCAAGAATAAGCTTTTGACCATCCGTAATGTAACCGTCTTGAACCATTCCTGACCGTGGGCGATAGAGGACTCCAGAAGCGAAGACTTTGTAGGATAAGCTACGAGAACTCCCAATCTCCTGGGATTCAATACTGAGCCCCTAAAACCGCTCCTCCGCCATCTTGATAAGAAAGCCTTCTGAATAGTTGAGACTGTTCGTAATGAATAAAGTATCCTCAACTCGAGTAGCCTCCCTAAATGGATCCATCCATTTCTTTCTTATAAGATAGGATCCAAGAGCTTTGAATGCATTCTGAATAAATTCATAAATAAAAAAAAACTTTTCTGATGTTCAAAAGAAGATTGAAATCATTCGAATTTGAAAAACAAATTGTAAAAGAATATTGCTCGATAAAAAGTAGGATAAATCAAAAAAAATATTAATCTTTAATTTAAATGTATCGTAATTCTATTATTAGCTATCTGATTGTTATCAAATACGAGTATATTTGAAAATATTAGTTCTAGCTCTATGTTAATCAATGATGATCAATGAGATGAAAATAGTTGACTGGATGATCTAATGTAAAGGAGATAGTTGGGGGTGCAGTCAATAAGAACACAGAATAAGTGATGAACTTATATTATGTGCCGACGTTTCGACCTACAGTGTAGGTCATCTTCAGGGCGATTTTGGAGAGCGTGGCCGTTAGATTTAACGGCTGGCGGGTACTCAATTAAGTTACACGTTAATCAATTAAGAATAGATTAATCAAAACGAAAAAATTAATAATTAATATATAATTAATTAATAATTAATGAAAACATTAATTTTTTTAAAAATAAAACTACTTTACAATTATAAAAAGACTATTGTGGTATCACACATACCGTTATGGGCTACTGGGTATTATAATGAATTAAACTATTCCTTAATTAAAGACACTGATATTTTTTAACAAAGGACAAAAAGAATACAGTTAAATTATTAACAATTAAATTATTGAACTGATATAAAATTTACAATAACAATATTTTAAATATTTACTATTTAGGTCTAACTCCTATTTAATTATTACAATAATATAAAATATTACTAATTCTAAATAGCTTAACTATTTACATAAATTTGTGCGAATACCATAAAATTACAACTACTACTAAACTAATTAACTACTACTAATTAACACTTACAGTTCACTAATTAAAGTCCACCGACCGTAAGATTCTCCAATTATAACAAACTGACACACAATTACACTCACAAACTGTCACAGTTCTTGATACACTTGTTACACTAACTTATTACTGGTCGGTAGATGTTTATCACACCGCTTGGTTTGATGAACCAATATATATTAATATTAATATATATATTAATATACACACTGGCCCCACTCGCGCCGAGAGGGTATTTAAATAGCAAGGCCGACACGGAGTGGGGAAAATCTGGAACATACGAGAAGGATCTCTTTGATCTCTGCCACAAGGGGCTTTCCCAGAAACGTTAATCCCACGCGCCCGTCCTTCTCTCTGTGACCGTAACAATACTTAAAAAAAATACGTGTACGACTACACCCCATGAAGGGTCTTGGGCTCAGTACGCGGTAGATAGTTGCTATTTCTATGACAAAGGTTGTGCAAGGAGGTCATTTGTCATAAGCCTCACTAAACAGCCAGATTTAGGGTCACCTGTGGTCTAGCGGTTAGCATAAAAATCTACTATGACCAAGATAGCTGGTTCGCAACCTGGCAGATGGTATTAGTACTTTTTAATGGAACCGGAAATCTTCGGTTATGCCGTTCTTCGGAAGGGGCGTAATCATAGGCGATATCAGGTACTCACTAAAGATCCCTATCGATAAATAAATTTACTATTGTTGATAACAACAATTTATAATAAGGGTTGTAACACAGTGTGCCATAAAGGAATTCATTAAAATTTAAAAGAAGGAAAATTTTATCAGTTCCAAAAAAAAAAAACTTATGATCATTTTTATTAAAGAATATTTAATATTTAAGGACAAATGAATATGTCCTGTAAGCACAGGACATTGATTGATTATTGATAGTTAATTTAAACAACCTATTTCCTCTAACGCTATATTATTAAATGGGTTCCTGATAGATGCTTTTAGATGTAAAGATTTTTCTCAAAAAGGTGACTTTTCAAAAAAAATGTTTATTTTTAATAAACAAATTCCTTTCTCTTTCTGTCTTATTTTAGTTATTGAGCGTAGGACTTTTTGCTTAGTCCTGGTGGATGCTAATAAATTACATCCGTGTCGGTTAATAAATTAAATAACTTATCAACCACAGCAGGACAACTACTCCGCGCTTTGCAAACTGAACTACACCGCTCCATTGAATGACTTACACTTCTCTGAAAATCATCGGTTCTGTACTGTGCAAACCATAAATGGATATAAAATAATGATGGTTAATTACTACTAATCCCTGATGAAGAAATCTAATAACATCTTTAGCGGCTAAGGTAACCTACTAACTATTCACTGAATCCAAATTCTCTTCATGGACAATGGTTTACAAATTATGTTTTTCATTTAGTTATTTATAAAAGTATTATTTAAATTAAGTTACTTACTATTTAATTTTCTTTTCATATATTAAACTAATAATAATTAAAATATACAAATAATTTTAAAAATAATATATAAAACTGAGTTATTTAAATTGTGTTATTTGCTATTAAATTTTATTTTAATAACTTAATGACGATTCGCGCGCACGTAGAACAGAGCCTCCGCGCCGATCGCATCGCATTGATTCGCGCGTCCACCGCTCCACGTTCGCTTTGAATCGCCTACGTGGGACTTAGGGTTAGCCTCTTATGCACTACGAGAATAATATGATTCCGCTTCCTGAAATACCAGAACTTTTTTTCGGTCAATTTCGACTTAGATAATTGTTCACTGGGGCAGTAGATATAGCTGTTAAAACCTTTGTTGCTAGTAAATCGTTGACAATAATTGTTCAAATATGTTTTTGTATTATTTTATTTAACACATTTGAATTTTTTTGATATGTTGTTAAAAACATCAGTCTCTTCCACTGAATATTTATTGAAGTTCTTCGAATTCCTTTGTATATAACTTTGGAAAATGCCCCGACTTCGGTCATTTGATCCAACAGCTCTTATAAGTTGCCTTTATCACCTGAGAAGCCGTTGAGTAGAGGAGCAGACTCACTAAGTACTCACTAAGTCCTGCGAAGACTTTAAGAGTTAGTATGACATTAAAAGTTAACAAGGGCTGCAAAAGAAGTTGATAAGGGACTTGACTAAGTAGCAAGGCATTTAGAGCGACAAAACGTCACCTTGACATCTAGCCTTGGAAATGAAAGCAATTACTATCACAATTAGTCGTGAAGCCTTGGCTAGAATCCCAATGAGGGCTTTAGCGCTACTATCTCGGCTCTCTGGGAGGCCTCTTTTTGTAATATTAGTCACCAGTCATCAATATATCTGAAGTTTTTTTTCTATTTAAGGCATTTGCGAAATAATTAGATTCTCTAATTAATTTTTTCAATTGAAATATTAGATTATAAAAGGTTTAATAGATTCCTTAGAAGGAATAAGATATTTTATTAACATCACTGGAAAAAAATATTGTTAATGAATTAGCTCTGACTTGCAATTCCGAAGGTCTTGGGTTCCAATCTCGATGCTAGCAAGACTTTTATTTAACCTGTTAGCATCCGAAGTTGGATCTCATGGGATCTAAGAACCTCCTGGGGCTTACTCAGCCTCTATAAAGTTGGCACCAAATATAAGGAGAAAAATCTGGCGGTTGAGCGTGATCTGCATGCATGGACAACATTAACGTTATCCAAGAAACAGCACAGTCCCTACCATGTCCTGATACAAAACCCCACACCCTTTCAAGGGTTGTAGTGGTAGAGGTTCTTTTAATTTTTTTTATTATTAATGAATCAAAGCCCCGAATAAAAAAAAAAAACTCACCCATAAACAATAGGAGTATTAATTGACCGTATACATAGAAAAGGTACCTAGAAAATAAAGCCTTAATTTGTTCATAGAGAAGTTAGTAATTATTCTACACCATAGAAGGAAGAATAAGTAAAAACTGGGAGTGGTTTAGTTTTTGAGATTGCGTGATCTGGAGATCCTTGGGCTCTCCCAGCCTCATATTATGGAGGGTATCCTTAATTGAAGGAAAAACCCGGTGGTTTTGTGTAATTTCAGTCAAATAACTTCCTTGCTCTTGAAACTCTTACCATAAAATTAAGCATAATTATTCCAGTGAGGTTTTATAAAAATTAAAAAAAACACTAAATATTTTAAGTGCGATCCTCCCTTTGGTCCAGCAAATATCTTATAACCTTTTATAAAACTAACGGAAGCTGTAGGCGACCGTTTCATTAGCAAAGAGCCATCCACAGCCATCAACAGGTTACCTCTCTTTTATAAAAAAAAAAAAAAGAGGAAAAAATTATATTTAGTGGGTTTGTATGTGAATAACCGAAGAAAACCAATCGGTTTTTTTTTCATTTGTCAAAAAAACTTTCATTTCAATAATATCTATCAACGCTAAATAAGATTTTTTGTTTATTAGAGAACTGTTCGGATTTGAATCAGTATCTTAAAAGCTTTTTAACTCATATTTCATCTATATTTTAAAAATGCATCAAACGCTCAATAACAATGAAATTTAATTGCTAAATTAGGTTGATATTCAATTAATTCTATTTTCCAATCACTTCATTTGTAATAAATTTAATTGGCAAACCTGTTAAAACACCCAATATGTTATTATACCATATGTTTTTCTCTTGGGAAGAACTCAAAATTTTATGAAATGAACAAAAGTATAAATCACTCCTCCCCCCCCCCTAAATTCATAGAAGTAACTTTCTTCCATAACCATTTTTTAGTATATTAATATTTTTGGTCTTCTCAAAAATCGGTTTTTCTAATATAATGCCAAATATTACCAAAATCGTGGCAGTATTCACGAAATTTCAAATTACAGATTTTACTAAACATAGATACGCAGGTAAAACATAGGTGTAGGTATTTTACCAAAAACAAAACATATTAACCAATAACCATTGTAAGTTAACTCATTTTCATATAAGGGATTACCCCACCAATGTTTTAAAATTTGTATATAATTTAAAATATTAAAAAAAATATTGATAATAATTGTTGACCTATGATAATTTATGTTGAAGAAATTGGTCCGGGTAGAGGTCACTGAATGAAATTCTCAAGTAATTTCAGATGATATTTATTGTTAGCCAACGTTTCGACCTACGTTGTAGGTCTTCTTCAGGGCTGTGGGGGTGGGACGGGGGGTGGGTCCTCTCTGGCTATGAAACACTGACTTTCAGTTGTGACTGAAAGTCAGTGTTTCATAGCCAGAGAGGACCCACCCCCCGTCCCACCCCCACAGCCCTGAAGAAGACCTACAACGTAGGTCGAAACGTTGGCTAACAATAAATATCATCTGAAATTACTTGAGAATTTCATTCAGTGACCTCTACCCGGACCAATTTCTTCAACATTAAAAAAAATAGGTGTAGGTGTTGTAGAATATAAAAACTTACGGTATTTGAAGAGTAATTCCTTTACGTTAGCCTAAATTTTGATAAACTCTAGCTGTAGTTAAGAGTAGTGTGAAATGGTCAGAGGGTGAAGTCAATGATTACACAAAATAAGAATGACTTATTTATATATTGTAAATACGTTTTGGGCTAAGGCTTGGGCCATATTCAGGGCAGTGAGGTGAAGAGCCAAATTAAGTCAAACTCCCGCAGTTTGAGTGCTAAATCTTAGGCCTAAACTTATTTACAATATATAAGTTATTCTTATTTTGTGTAATCATCGCCTGACCATTTCACATCACTCTTAGAATTATCCAGTCAACTATTTTCCACTTAAACAGATGCAGCTAAAATTTAAAATTAAATCATACGTGTTAATTTAATTAACTATAACATAATTGTAACAGGTCAACAGATCAACTATAGATGTGTTTGTTATTGTATGTGCATAGCTAATGGCTAATTAGGTTCATCCATGGTGTGTTTCCAATGTATAAATATTGAGATATGGGATGTTATGTTCACTTGTCTACTATATGTAGTGATAACTTGACCTATTTGCCTTAAAAGAATGAAATATGTTTAATAAACTGGACAATAAGGCTTTGTAACTTAATTTGGAGCATTAACTACTTTTCGCAGGAGTTTGGTTTAAAATTATTAAATACATTTGATGTTTGAAACTTAAGCTCATCTCTACAGACCGAGTGAGTAGGTTATAGAGAGTAGTACAGTGGGTAGGTTTCAGAATGTTCTCGTAAATTAATAGGTTGTTGTCAATTTAGAAATGGGATGTTCTGTAAACTTGGCTTTATAACAGGCAATTCTCTCAGGCATCTTGTTTCCCAACAATATAACCGACAATATTGTCAGTTACATAAGCAATTGAACCGGCTATTTCCTCTCTCAATTGATAACAAACTTAATCAATTAGCATGACCATTTTTAAACTATACTGTATATAATTATAAACAAGTTAATTTTTTTAATACTATACTTTTAGTGACTATTTAATCTTATATATTTATTTTGAGAAGCCATGAGTAATTATTGAAGACAATTACCGAAATTTATTATTTATATCTTTGTCTAAGTATTCATAAATGTTCGAGATCGGATTCTTTTCTTGAGGTGGTTTAACAATTTAATAATCAGACAGGCTTAGATCCTTAATTGAATTATCAATGCTTAAACAATGAATATGTGTTGTATATGAATGGCTGATTCCCCGAATTTTGCTAAAACCAAGCTCTTCTCTTCTGATCCCTCTTTAGCATTCTAATCTCCCATTAGAAGTAGTTCTTTTCTTGGTGGAATTTTATCTAAAATTTCTTGTTATTACAATTTCTCCCGTATGATATCAAATCCATTTTTATTAACCTTTAACTGATAGAACCACATCATTTGGTATTTTCCTTCAAAGCCATTTTTATCATGATGGAGACACTTGCCCTGGCTCTTATGTTTCGGTCTACACCACTCCATATATGTATTTTTTGTCTCTGTCAGTACAACTACAACCATATTGTATTTTTTACTTCTACATGGATTAAGTAAATAGAATGGAGGATAGGTAATGGAATAAGATAAAGGTAGGTAAAGAAAGTGACCATTGGTAGTACTCGAACAACCAATTCAACAGAGTTAGTCACAAGGCCATATTCTTTTCAAAAGCCTCGGGGGATTATCGGGAATCAAAGAGATTTGAAACCAGTGGGTTTGAGTATGAATTACGTTTGTCACGAAAGGACTGATATCGGGTTCAGGCCAAATCAGCAACAAATGGGACAATAAGGTCATTGTGGATGACTTTATACTTTCGTAACAAAGTAAGGAGCATTAAGGATTTTATGAAGGTTTTTGGATTGTAAGGATTGGACACAACAGGAATTCGATGACTTTATGGAGCCACAAAGCACTACTCCGTAACTTAAAATAGGTATTACAATGGTGATGTATTGATATGGTCTTTCGTAATTAATATTAAGCTTAGAGCATCAGTCTAGTAAATGTTGAAGTAGCCTGAAATGGAGGATTCTTTCAGAACGAATAATATTAATTTGAAGTGTATTACATATCAATTTGTAACGATAAATTTAAGTGTAATAATTCAATTAATTCATGAAACAGGATCAAATGCTTATTTTAAAAATAAAAATATTTTGAAATGATGCAGCTGTATTTTCATTGACAATAATTCAGTCACTATTCATGGGCCAGCAATATTAATGCCTTGCTCCAACAGCTGATGCCCGCTCATAAATTTAGGATGGACTTTTAATCAACCAATTCTCGCTTCAATGGTAGATGAGAAAATAACTTTTTCATATCCAGTATCAAATCTTGAACTAGCCCTAAATGAAACCGTATACGATTAATTTTTAGGAAAAAGGAAAAAAAGGAGTTGTCTAGTTCCAAGATAACTATGTTACTTCTTGGTTCAATATTAGATATTTTTGTTAAGTATTCGGCGTTTCTTGTCCAGTTACTGGGCTCTCAGGTAAATAATTGGATAGAAAAAAATAATTTCAACATCCTGTACTACCACTACAACTGATGATGAGTCCTAAACCCGAACTCATCATCAGTTGCAGTACATGGTAGAGACTGTGCCGTTTCTTGGATAAAATATGAATAGGGAGGAATTTGTCCTAGATCAAGCTCAGCTGTCCGGTTCTACCCTCTAGATAACCATTACTTAGAGGCTGGGTGAGCCCCAGAAGGGTTCCAGATCCAGCTGTTAACAAATTAAATTTGAACCTGGAACCTTCAGCATAGCAACTCAGCAGTTTACACATTGAGCTACCCCGCACCCATTCATAAATAAATATTATATTAATAGTATTTAATTTAAAGTCTGAGAATGATTTGACTTTTTCTGGTAGATGAGTTTGTTTGAACCTTTGTTGTGTGATGTACTACATGTTATTTCCATACATAAGAATTTTTAACTAAACTAATAAAGTTTGTCATGAAAGGACTGTTATCAGGTTTGGGCCAAATCAGCTAACAAGGGATATTCAGGTCATTATAAATGACTTTATAAGTATCAATACTTTGTATAAGGAGCAGTAAGGATGAGTGTGTACGCGAGGAATTCGATGAATTAGTGGAGTCCCTAAGTTCAACTCCTTTCAAAAATGTTTTAAAACATCCACGTGTTGTAGTACTCTGTAATGGTGAGCAGTTTATTATCTAGTAAAAACTAGATAAAATCTGAAAACTTCTTTGAGTGAAAAAATGCCTCTATTAAAATCATAGTGGTGTGTACAAACATAAGAGACTAACTACATATAAAAAGAAAATGCTGGATGAGTTATATTCTGCAACAATTCCAAACTATTTTTAGAGAAACATGAAAGTCGCCATCAATTCTTTTTGTCTTTGTTAATTTTGTTTTACCTCAGCATATTTCACTGTCATTCTCTTTTCCAAGAGCTGTGAATAAAACAGTAAAGGGGAAAAAAGAATATAAATACCTCGGAGCTAAAACATTTTCCTTGTTGCAATTAAATTGAATATAGTTGGTTAATGGAGGATAATCATTAAAGAAGAGTGGGTAAAATGGCCTTCCTCTACCTGGCCGAGCATTACGTTAAAATATGGTCCCCCAAAAATAGAACACCCAGGGAGCATAATAAAATTGGTATTAAGGTTAAAAGTTATTTTAATTATAACCATGTTTTTTATAATTGAGGGAGTGGAGTGGCTCAGTGGTAGAGCACTGAGTTGCCGTGCCGAAGTTCCTCGTTCAAATACGACTGCAGGCAAGACTTTTATTTAGTCTGTTAGCAGCCGGAGATGGATCATACAGGATCTAGGACCTTCCTGGGGCTCATCCAGCCTCTATAAAATGTTATAAAAATTGGTACCCAAAATAAGGGGGAACATCTGGCGGTACTGAACTCCAGACCCGTTAACGGGTTGTAGTGGTACAGGTTTTAATTTTTTTATATAATTGATATGTAATATAGAATAGAATAATATATTGAATCAAATTTTCTGTTATTCATAATTTTACGTAAAATGATCCCCCTGCCGAGTTAGTAGGTACATATATTCTTCTGATATTAATGGTTGATGCAAGACACCTCAGTACCTATATGCTGGGTCAAATTCTCAATTTCGATGATTGGAGGAAAACTTGGGGTTTGAGTGCGATCTCTGCCAAAATCATCTATATATGAGCAGTTATTATAAAGAGAAGAAACAATAAATTGAAGTAAATTAAGCAGAATAATTGTGTACTACAAATGAGACCTTCAGGATCAAAAACGTAGAACTCCAAATTTCAAAGATTTACTTTTCCACTAATTAAGTCAAGCAATGCATAATGTTCCCGAAGGTTAAATTCAAAACCGAACTCTGACAATGAGAAATAAGGTGGCAATGTGTCCTGTTCGATAAAAGTGTAAGACGGAATTCAATGTACACAGTGAAAAAATCATATTTAAAACCGAACATTTGTGCATTGCCATGTGAATTAACTAAATACATTCTTTTAAAACAGTGACCTGGTATGTTATAAAAAAATACTACCTTAGGATCAAGTTGTTCTCCTTTTTTTTTTTTTTTTTTTATCTACACCTAAATAGCTTATAGTTTACAACTTAATTTAAGAAATGTATCAAAAATTAAAAACAAAATCAGTTTCAAACAAATATTCTCCATCAAATGTTAGAAGCTCAGTATGTAGAGTGCTAAATATATTTGCCGAAAGTTGAAATCCTATGTTACATAAATAATTTATTAAATATGTTAACAGCCACAGATGGACACTATGGAATCTACCGCAGTATCTTTAAAATGGGTAACCTAAATTAGGGTAAAAACCAAATGGTTGATCGTAATCTCTGTTAAATCACCTCTCTGCACAACCATTGTCCTAGTAACAGTATAGTCTCTATCTTGTTCTAAAATACTTAATAAAATAAAATACCATAAAATACTTCATGGATTGTAGTCGCACAGATTTTTTTTTCATATAAAACTAGAACATTAAATTATAATGCAATTGGGAAAAACCACAATGCAAAGCCTTATGTTTCAAAAATACACCCACTTACCAGTCGACGTTTCGCCTATTCAGGCATAATCAAGAACTTGATGATGCCTGAATAGGCGAAACGTCGACTGGTAAGTGGGTGTATTTTTGAAACATAAGGCTTTGCATTGTGATTTTTCCCAATCGCATTATAATAAATAATAGTGTTTCTTTTTGAGTTTTTGGCTCTATTTTAGTGTCTAGAATATTAAACTTATTCAAAGAAAATTATTTTTTATATACAAATTTTTCGTTATTATATTTTTATTATATTATATTATATGCAAATTAACATTAATTATTTGTAACCATAAAACGAAATACTTTCTATTTAATCAACTCTTAAAATGCACAAAGTAACGTTAAACTGGTACAATTCTATCTCGGTATGCGCCTTCAATTGACAAAACCGCACTACCCGCATAACAGATCAAAAATGCAGGCTTTGTATCCAGCCAAAAGCCGGTTTTGTTCTATTGTACATGACATACTCAAGCATAGACCACAAAACAGTCACGTATACTAACGTATATATTCAATTATATAGCGCTTTGTTCAATTATGATTTAATATTTCAATAAATTTACTTACATTACAAATATTTTTAATTCAATTTACGAATCAAGACCAAAAGAGTACGAAGCTAACACACACTACAGAGTACCTTTTTAACATTCATTAGGCTTTATGAGGTCATTGAAAAAGTACTGAAAGTTGGAACGACGTAGACCTTTTTTTCAGTCATTTAGTCCTGAATTTATAGATCAGAATTTCCGGTTCTCCCAAAAAATAATAATGATATTAAAGGGCTGACAAATAGAGTGAAAGACGGGTTTAATTGTATTTTTTAAAGTAAATATTATTCTGATTTATTTAATTAGATTCAATCAAATAATTAGCAGTTGTTTTTAGATAAACGATAAAACGTTATACACTTAAATACAATGATCGAAATTTGAAAAAATTGGATATGTTTTCTATTATTTTTGCTCTAGACTAAGAAATGATTTTTCCTAATATAAAAAAAAAAGAATGTAAATACTTTACCTTATCTAAGGATAAATGTTTATCCTTTATGCCTTTATTATTATAAATCTTATTTTCTTTATAAATACTTGGCTTTCCAATATTATGTCGTAACTTCATTAGCATATCTATTTCTTTTTTTGTAACAGCAAAACATTTCTTCTTAATCTCCTTTATCCATTTATCAAAATAGTTTATAGCTGATATTCCTAAAAGGCGGTCAATTACTTCAAATAAGTAAAGTTAAAGGAAGAACTTTTGAGTAATTGGCAGTTTCGACCCGCCAGACTTCAATTTCAATCAGTATAAGATCAATCTTATTGACATTAAAGACCATTTAAATATTCATTGATATAACCAGTTTGTCTGGAATCCATAGAGCCATTTTTAAGAAAATTTTGTATCGATAAGAAAAGCTATAGTAATAAACAGAAATTTATTAATCAAGGCCTACTTTGATAAAGGAAAATATAAAAAGAACAAATTAGGAATCATGATGCGTGTTTATACAATATCAATATCACCATATACAAAATATATATATATATACAAAAAATGTTTTTTGGACGACCGAGGAGGGTACTCCCATTTATCCTAGAGGCGGAAAAACACCATTTTATAACTTATGCATTTGTTATTTTAATTTAACTACAGCAGATTCTTAACGCTTTAGGAGAAGTACCCAATATTATTCTAGAAATTGAAGTCAGTTCATTACTTGCCGTGTACCCCCATGGTGAGGCTGTAAATGAGTATCCACTTAGTATTGTTTTGAGATATTAAATATTTTGTATCAAATAAAATAATGATGTGTTTTTTTTATTTTTATTTTGTTTTATATATTGGGTCGTAACGGATGAAATGTCAGTTTCGTTAGTTTCTTATATTTCTTTTCGTTAGGGATTAGATTATTTGTACACAAACAATTATGTTATGTATACTTTCTGAAAGATCATTTAATCCATTTTCATAATCAGTCTCACTTTTCCCTATGAAAGTGAAGCAACGTTTAAAAAATAAATAAGAAAATTATGTCTTCCGCGGAAATTTTTATCTACGAATTTAAACTTGGCCATAGCGTCAAGGAGGCGTTCCGAAACATTAGTAGGTATTGTTTACGGTGAAGATACAAAGAGTGAAAAAACAATCTTGCGTTGGTTTGAAAAATTTTGGTCTGGGGATTATGACCTTACCAACAAAGAACGTGGTTTGCCGAAGACTAAGTTGGACCAAGAAAAGTTGAAAGAGCTGGTCAAAGCGGGCCCTCTCCAAACCACTCGTAAATTAGGTTCACAACTTGATGCAAGTGCCATGACTGATGCCAGGCACCTTAAGGAGCTGGGTAAGACAAAAACCTGGAAATATGGGTATCACATGAATTAACCGAGGTCCAACAGCTCACCCGATGTTGTTTTCTTTTCCAGGAGCTGATGTAGAGGTCCTTCCTCACCCACCATATTCTCCGCACCTTTTTCCAACTGAGTTTTACTTTTTCCGTTGTTTGGATATTTTTTAAGAAATAAAAAAGTTTGATAACGAAAATACCCTGAAATCGGCCTTCCTAGACCTCGCTTCTTCCTTGACACCTAATTTTTAGAGAGCGTGGATAAAAATGCTTGTTTCACGTTGGGAAAAGTGTATTGAAAGTGAAGGATCCTATTTTGCTTAATGAAAGTATTGTTTAATAATTTTTTGCTAATAATTTCAATTTACACCTTCACTGACATTTCATATGTTACAACCCAATACATTAGTTTTTTGGTTTATAAGAAAAATATCTAATTGCCTATGCATTTTACGAATTCAAATAACAGTCCTCAAAATCAAATCAAAATATTGAAATAAGATGCAACTTATCTGATTTTTTAAACTGATGTATTCTTCTTTTTTTTCTTTTAAATTCAAAAGCAGTGATAAGCTTTTTGGGAGGGCTTAGCGAAGTCCGGAACAGTGGCTTTGTGATTTTCCCAACTTTTAAAAATATTTATCATTTAACTGATTGAGGGTGATAACAGACTAAACAAAAAGTAGATTTTCGACGTGAAGTATGACTTCAGTAAAATCTTGTTTATTTAATAGAGAAAAATAATAATGTATTTCGAAATTAAGTTACATGTAACAATATCTAGCAGAACTAGCACTAGAATTAAATTAGTTTCCTATTCATATTTTTTTTTAATTTTTCACCATTTTAATTAAATGAAAACACAACCAAACTTAAAATATATCTATTTTATCAAGATTCTCAAAATTCTAATAATTATAAGAAATTTTATTTAATAGAAGATCTTAAATACGGGAAAATGTATTAGTTAACACTCAAAATAATTAATGAATCAGTTTCGCATAAAATAAAGATTTAGTAAGGCTATGTATAATTTAGGCATTGAGCGAGAAAGGTATTAGCCACTTTAGAAGCTCTTCGATATTAATTGCTACGGATAAAGTTTACCTTTAACAATTTAATTGCCTGAGTACTTCATGCTTTTAATTAATTGCAATTAGCTTCTTCAATCGTGCTTTATAATTTACTGTGTCTCTATATATAGTTTAAGTGATACTAATACCAGAATATTATTATTATTACTTTAATGCTTCCTTTTATCACTTCGATTACCACAGCTAAATATAGATTCATAGTGTATTAATGAAGACAGAGTAATAAATAATTTAACTTTTAATTAAAACAATCGTCGTTACAGGCTACTTCTACATTTACTAGACAAATGTTCTTAAACGTTAAACTAAATAGAAATGATTCATCTGCATGACTATTTAGGGATACGGTGTAGAGCTTTGGGGTTCCACTCTTTCTTCTTACAATCCAAAAACCTTTGTAAAGTGCTCAATGTTCCTTACTTTGTTACGAATGAATTCGTCCATAATAACATTGGCATTATGGAAGAGGATGATTTCTGTATATGAAAAGAAGATGGCTTCTTAACCATTTAAGCTGAATCTGTTATTAGTCTCTCTACTTTTCCTTATCCATGTTGTTAAGGCCAGATGATGAAGTAATCTTATAATATTATCAGTTTTAATCATAAAAAATTAAATCAGTTTTTTGTAAAAGAAAGAACATTTTCCTTTTTATTAATTTTTCACTTTTTGTAAATGTAATAATTAAAACGTTTATTTTCATATTTTTTTAGAATAATCTATTTTAGTAGGCAATAAGAAACAGTCGTATGTTTAGTAATAAGTTCAAAAAACACATGTTATAATAATAAAGAGAGAAAAAAAACACATTACAAAATTGGAGTCGACCGGCTTTTGTTTACTCCGTCTCTATCAAGCCAGACGGTGTTGGCACAAGTTTCTTAACGTGTAAGTTATAAACAATAGCAGAGTCGTATATGTGGACTTCAAGAGGTACTAAGTCGCTGCCCACCAGCAGGAGGAATTAGTTAAAAACTCGTTATCGATTCGACCACTTCTCATCTCATCATCTTAACATCCTCGGTCGCCCTGCCAACGAAAATCCTCTGACATCTTAACATCGTCAAAACAGATAAACATTTATTATTGTGTTATTGATAAACTTTTATTTTGCAATTGACAAACATTTTATATGGAATTAAAATAGGATTAGATTTATTATCGTAAGATTCAATTATAATATGTTTCCCTTCTTGTTATTAGTTAGTTTTAATTTATAATTTAGTTAGTATAAGTATTTAATTATTCCATTATAAAAACGTTTAAATTCAATTAGCTTCATTTATTTTTCTATTATCAAGAGTATTGCTTCCTTTAATTTATAAAATTTATTTATGTTACTAATTTAATAAAGGGTTACAATCAAATGCCATGCGATCTGCAATATTGAATCTGAAATATCATATTTCCCTTATACATTTCGGTGCTCCAACTGTTTCGCGGTAGTTCAAACACATGTTATTATAGGCAATTAAATCCTATGTACTTCTTTTTTCCAAAAGAGTAAATTTTTTAAAACAAAAAGTAAAATTTTTACAATAACAAAAACATATTAACTTGTAACCATTGTAAGTAAACTCATTTTCATTGTAAGGGATTATCCCACCAATGTTTTAAAATTTCTATATAATTTAAAATAAAATAAAACAACATATATATTTAAAAAAATTACAGGCAAGTATGTTTCATTCAATATATTTACTTGCTGTGTTATTATAATAAAGTTGCAAATAAAAAATGAAACGAAAATAAGGGGTATACTTTAGCATTAATGGAGTAATTAATAATAATTATCGACTTTAATATAATATAAAATAAATATATCCTGTCATCCTTCCTCAAAGATCTCCAAGAGACTATCAAGCCTCTCCCCAACCCATGAAAATTCTTACCGAAGTTCCAATTAATTACCCACGATGAGATTAAAGCTAATCGTTCTGTGGAATGCTAACGGCCTAAATAATCACCGTGACGAACTTGAAATATTTCTACATGACAACCAAATAGATATTGCTTTACGTACTGAAACACGCTTTACTCACCGCAAACAATTCTATATAAGGGACTAAATTACAGATCAGACCGAGCAGACAACACTTCACATGTCGGATCTTGTAATCTCATTCATAAAAACTTATTCCATTATCTTATTATATAAAAACTTATCCCATTCCTTCCACTACAACTGATGCTATTCAATCAACCTCAGTAACCATAACGACTCTTCCTTTCCATATCACATTTTCAGCTGTATTTTGTCCTCCCGATAAATCTCTTTCCTATAACCTGCTTGATTCCTAAATCCAATTTCTTGGATCGCGCTTCATTGCTTGAAGACACTACAACGCTTAACACCAACGATGGGGTTGTCACATCCACCAAGAGATACGCTCTTCGGGCTCCAAATAACCCTCCATATAGGCCTACATCGCTCAAAAAAAGTCCCGACATCCTGGACATAATTATCATCTCCCAGATTTCCTCCACCCAAACATGATAACACCTGAAATCATAAAATTAATAATTCTCAACCACATGATTTGCCACAGCATATTCGTATCCTCTTAAGAGAAAAACGCAAAGAAAGATCGAAGTGGCATAGAATTTGGTATCCAGCAAATAAATCTATCTATACTAAATTGACTAACGAAGTAAACAGAAATTAGAAAATCCAAATTTAAAAGTTAACGAACCTAAAGGAAAATCTAACGACTACTGTCAAATCATTAGTAATGACCACCAAAAAGATGGTTCCTTATGATAATTTAACCATCCACTCCTTACTGAAACCAATGACTAGACAAGATCTTACGAAGAAAAAGCATAGTTATTCGGCCAATTTTTTTCTAAAACTTTTCAACCACATCCTTATGTCATGAATGCAACCCACCAAGAATATATAAAAGCAAAGTTAAATATTCCTCTTCAAATGACCCACCTTCCCAAAGCATTCCATCATTCAGAAATATCTAATATTATTCACAGATTACCTTCTCGTAAAGCTCCTGGACAAGACCTCATTACGGTCCACATCTTAAAACATCTTCCAGGAAATCATCATCATAGATGGCTCTACATCCCGTCACCGAGACCGGGCCTCCTCCAAAAGCCTTCGTCAGTCAATACGATGGGCTGCAGCAGCTCTCCAGTTTCGACTGCAGTGCCCGTGCGTCCGCTGTCACTGAGTCCTCCCATCTGACATTTGGCCTGCCAACCCTTCTTTGTCCATGCATCCTTCCGGACAGCATCCTCCCGGGTATCGCCGAATCATCCATACGTGCGACGTGCCCGGCCCATCGAAGTCGTCCTATCTTGATGAACTTGACAAAGTCTATATCCTTATTAAGGGCGGCTAGTTGAGCATTTCTCCTTCTTCTCCAAATTCCATCCTCCCTAACAGGGCCAAAAATCCTTCTCAAGATCAGTCTCTTGAAGATCAGAAGTCTACTTTCATCTTGCTTCCGATCCATAAGTTAAAACAGGGTGGACCAAGGTTTTGTAGATAGTGATCTTGGTCCTGTTAGAGAGGAATCTGCTTCCAAAATAATTATTAAGGTAATTGAATTTATTTATTAAAATAATACCAAACCTTTACTAAAGGAGTAATGTTTGTTTGTTGGTTCCTTCTGTCGACTTCTCGAGAGATGTCGTTTCCGGAGTTGATCTCAGACCCGAGGTAGACAAAGCTGCTTACGTTTTCGAAATTATATGGTCCAGCCTCAAAGCTACAGGTTCCTAGTTCATCTCCTCCGACTCTCATATACTAGGTCTTAGCTTCATTAATGTGCAACCCAAGTTTCTTTGCTGAATATTCTATGGACAAAAATGCTTCTCCTAATGCACGTTCCGATCTGGCGGCAATATCAAAATCGTCAGCGTACCCCAGAAGCTGAACTGTACTGGTAAGGAGGGTTGGATTCCGTTGAGTTGCATTCTGGACATAGGTACAACTTTCTCCGCAGCGAAGTTAAAAAGAAGACAGGCAAGAGCATCCCCTGTCTTACACCGCAGTTAGTATCGAAGTCCTCCGACAGATCACTCCCCACTCGTACTGCACACTACTCGCACTTTGACCCCGACATCGTCATTTTCACGAGGCGTATCAATTTAGTTGGGACGTTCATTTCCAACAGGGCCTGATAGAGCTCCGGCCGAGTTACGCTATCGTAGGCGGCTTTAAAATCAACAAAGAAGTGGTGGGTAACTGTTCTATACTCTTTGCATTTTTCCAGCATCAGCCTCAGTGTCAACAGTTGGTCCAATGTCGTCCAGGAAAAGCCATTCTATTTCTCACAATCATATATAATGCTCTAATCCGCACTACATATTTTCCTAACCTCTGGAAATTATCCGTCGCAAAAATGATACCTAAACCTAAAAAAAAAGCGGAAACCCTTCCTCTTACCGTCCTATCTCACCTGTACAATGTATGGATAAAATCCTGGAAAAGCTCATTCTAAAACGATTATACCCCATCCTGGATGCGAACCACTTTATCACAGATTACCAGTCTGGATTCAGAACATCCCACTCTACTATCTATCAATGTCATCGTGTGGTGCATGTTGTTTCCTCGGCTTTGGAACGTGCACTGTATTGTCCGGCGGTCTTTCTTGATGTTGAACAGGCTTTCGACCGAGCCTGGCACCCCGGGTTGCTTTACAAATTCCGTAAATTCCTACCTTCTACATACTTTCTCATTATCCAATCCTATCTCTACAACAGGTCATTCACAGTAAATCATAATAATCTCTAATCAACCCTTATTCCTCAATCTGTGAGTGTTCCTCTAGGCCCCGTCCCTTACACAGTTTATACAGCTGACATCTCAACTCATCCTAATACTATCCTTGCCACGTATGTGGATGCCACTTGTGTACTATCAGTATATATTGATCCAGTTAAAGCATCCCATACTCGTCCCATATCACTGATTTTGAAAAATGGTGTTAAAACTGGAGGATTAAAATAAATTCCCACAATTCCATCAAATCACCTTTACCCTCGCTCGTAAACCAACGTCTTCCTGTCCTCCTGTATCGTTTAATAACATCCCACTGATCCCTGTAGAACAGGTCCGGTACTCATATTAGACTGAAACGACAAGAAACAGTTCGACGTTTCAGGCTACTTTTTTTACTAGACAAACGCTCTAAGCTCTCAATTAATTACAAAAGACTCCTATACATGACAATCATTAGACCCATCTGGACTTATGGAATAGAGCTTTTGGGCTCCACTAAACCATCGAATTCTCACAATCCAAAATCCTTCGTAAAATCCTCAACGCTCCTCCTTACTCTGTTACGAATAAAGTCATCTATAATGACCTTAATGTCCCATTTGTTGCTGATTTGGCCCGAATCCGATATCTAGCTTTTTATGCCAAACTTTATTTCAATCAAACCCACTAGTTTCAAACCTAGCAACCCTTCAATTCCTGATAATCCTCCGAGGCGTCTGAAAAGAAGATGGCCTCGTGATTTTTTAAGTTGAACTCTTTATTTGAGTACTACCACTGGGTAGTTTCTCTACTTGGCTTTATTCATCCCAATATGTACCATTCATCCTATTAACTTGTTGTATTACTATAATACAGTTGTTCATTGAAAAATAAAATAAAATTAAAATAAATATAATTGAAAATACATATGTACAACTTTAAAATAAAATTAAAAGTCATATTAATAATGAATTTAGAACCGTACTTTAACAATATTTAAATATGCAAATTCAAACTTACCAAAAGCTATTAATAATAACTCCTAATCAAACTCACCTAAAACAGAAAAAAATGCAATTAGAAATTATTTTATAGAAAATAATATTATTCATGTATAATTCGTGACATAAATTAATGCTGAATTATTTTCAGAACTTGTTCTGAATAATTATGATTAGATTGTAGCTTTCGAAGTCAATTGATCAGTTTTCACTCAATCAAGGCAGTCAAAGGAAGACACATTTGATCATGTCCAAGAACAAAAATGTTTGGAAATTTAATGATGAAAGTACTTATATTTCTTTTTGCGAAAATAAACAAACAAATGATTTAAGATAATGTATTTTCTTAAAGTAATTTTTCCAGAGAGAAATAAGGCATTGCGTTAATTATGAATATATGCGGATAGGAAGAAGCAATATTTTCAGTTTTTACTTTTTAGTAATAGTCATTATATATATTTACAATAGTGACAATATAAACAAATATTTTAGGATTTATGAAGACTTTTGGATTATAAGAAGATATTTATGGATTAATATTTTATTTTAATATATAAGGAGCAATTCATAAAATATTTGTCCTGGAAAAATATGTTTTTTTTTTTCTTTTTATCTATATATTTTATCTAAACATTGGAGGGACAGGAAATTTTCTGAAAAATTCTGAAGAATTTTTTAAACGTACTTATAATACTTTTTTAAACGTAACGTATTTAAAAATCAAAAAAGAATTTATTTGTTGACCAATTCACGTTCTCAAACATAGTCTGTTTATTCACTATAACCTTGATGATTTACACACATCAGTCGATCGACGGATATATTATGTTATATTTTATGGTGCCTAAATTTATGCTTAACTTTTTTAATTGTATGTATTAATGTATATTTTTTCCACTAATTGACTGATTATATTTACATAATTAAATAAAGAAGCAAAATTATATAAAAATTTAACATTAAAAAAAAAATCTTGAATAATTAAAGGTTGACCAATGAATAAATATCCTGAATGAGTAAATGATCTGGGTGGAGGTTAAATTAAATCTTTAAATAGTGAGCTACTGTTATAGGCCGCTTTCTCCGCCAAGTTACATTAATCACTTTAGGGAGTATATTTATATTTTTTCCTTCTGTAAAAAAAAAATACTCTGTGAATAAAATATTTTTATGGCACGAAAGCAGAGCAATTCGCTGTAAAACCTTTTTGTGGCAAGCATCTGTAATATGAGAAAAGGCCGGGCCAGTATACGATCCTCCGACCGCCCCCTGGAATATTCCTAGAATCCTTCCGCGGGTATCGTATTTTACAGTAAATGGAGAGATATCGTTTTACACACCAGTGGAAATGGAAATATATATCATACGCATCGTAAATTGGATTAAATTCCCTGAAAATAAAAAAAAATCCAGGATAGGGACATTGTTATTATCCAAATAAATTCATTTCAATTATAATATTTGGTACATCTACACGAAAAATAACTATCTACGTGTTCCGGTAACTAACGTGACCAATTATTTCTTCGAAATCAATTTTAATTTTCAAATAAATGTTATTCTGCCTTAATTTTTTTTAAGGCTTGGAATACGGAAAAGCTAAGGAGTGCTGGGTACCAATTTTTTCATAACGAATTTTATTCCCACTCAAACTCACTACTTGCAAACCTAGCTACTTTTTCACTTCCTGATAATCCGAGGCTTCTGAAGTAATTCTATTCTCTACTTGTCCAATCCATTTTGTATCATCCATGCCATACAAATTTCTCATTCATAATGCGTACATTAAATATTTAGGTAATGCCATAAGCCATGTTTAGTAAATAAATGAAGTTATCATAGATATTACGTATATCAGTTTCACATGATTGTTGTGGGCTTTGTTGATTGGCTTACACTGATGAGTTCAGAACAATTCAAAATTCTTATTTAGACGTAAAGGTCAAGTAAAAGCAGCTTAGAAGAACGAAATATTATTCATACATTAGTAAACGTGTATTCATTTACATGTAATTGAATAATTGTCAACGTGCTACTGGAGCACTTTTTTAATGAAGGCACCTAAATCATCTTAATAATATAAAATTGTTCATGACATACTAGTATTGAAGAATACAAGCCATGTAATAAGGCATATTAACAAAATTAATTCAATTATAGAGGCTAGTCGTTCTCGAGATCGCGTGTGCATGATGTGACCTCCACTTAGCTTAAAAACCTATTGCTATTTTTACGAATAACAATTTTATACGGCATGGTTTGTAAAAAGAATTTAAATCTGTCCTGAATTTTTTAACGCAAATAGATTATCATACATCACTAAATGCTGTACTAACATTACTGAGGGTAGGTTGGCACAGCTGTGTCCTAGAAACCATTTAGAGGTGTTGAGTGCAAACGAATAGGTTATACCTTTTCACTTGAGACCTTGCCCTATGAATATTTATAATTTATCGTTATCTGGCTCGTTCACTAGGTAAATATTCCAGTTGACACCTATCAACCATTAAAAGGAAAATCTATAGCTGTCACCAATATGACTTCATAATATCAATATTAAACCCTTCAATATTTGATAAGGTTCAGAAAACATAATTATCCCCATTTTGGAAAAAATCATTAAAATACTAATTATGTGCATTAATTTGATATTTTGTAATGGTTTTAGTTGAATCGCCAACCAAATTTCCAGATTTAGTATACCATTCGATAGTGAGAAATCAGTATACTATGTGAGAAATCAGACGAAGCGTATTGGTTTCCACTATCCACCTTCCACTATCAATATTTATGCCACTAAAATATAAAAGCAATAAATTGTTTTATTTTTTATATAAGAGCTTTTTTTAGAATGAACGCTAAATGGACACAAAATAATTGTAACGAAATCATCATGTAAGATTTTATGAATCCATAAATAAAGACAAATGTTTTTATTGAAATTAAAAAACCTGAAGAGTGGTATAAAATTATTTGCAACAAAATATATTGTGGGTTTTGGATGCAAGATGGTTTTAGTAGGCATTCTAATTTAATTAGTAATTAGATAAGGCTGAAATTATAATTAGAATAGATGGTTGTACTTATTTCAAACACTAAACGGAGAAAATTGGTAAAAAATAGTAACACTACAAAACCTTTAAAAATAAACCCTGTACCCCCAACCCGTGAACGGGTCTCAGTACGGGGTTCAGAACATGGTACAGACTCTACTGTTTCATGGACAACGGTTCTGCAAGGAGGTGACTTGTCCTTGGTCACGCTCATCCACCAGAGTTTTTCCCCTTATTTTGAGTACCCTATTTTTATAATATTTTATAGAGGCTGGGTGAGCCCTAGGAGGGTCTTAGATCCTTTATGATCCATCTCCAGCTGTAAACAGACTAAATAAATGTCTTACCTGTAGGGGGATTTGAACCAGGATTTTCGGCACGGCAACTCAATGCTCTACCACTGGAGCCACTCCGCTCCTGTGCATATACAGGTTAATAAAATTTTAAATGTATTCTCCGGCAGCCAAAAATAACCAAAATTATAGAGATTTGCCTGTTTTTTCCTAAATTAATTTAATTATAAACTAAAAAAAACCGATGTTATAAAAATTAAAATAAATAAATTTGCACCAGCCAACGTGTAAGGTTTTTTTTTCCGATTATTGAGGAAATGAAGGAATAAATGATGATTAAATGATCATCGTGTGATTTGCGAATGTAGGTAAGTCAAGATCTTGTGGTTTATATTTGAATATTGGGATGTAAGGTGGCGTTTTGGTTCTTAAGGACTTGAATAAGAAAGTCGAAAATGAATAATAAGTTGGAAACATCTTGCTTGTTTCTTAACATTTCTCTCTTTCATTCTTCATTCATTCCTTCTTCTAGGCTGTGATTATAAAAGTGGTTGAATTTATTTCAAACACATTTTAGCAGCATTTCAGAGCAACCAAAAACTAAAGAACTATATATGACGTCAAGGTTATTTTAGAATTTGATAGAGGAAATGTATTGTATAAAATGTCCTTTTTGAACGTCAGGGGTTTCTCATAAAAATTAGTTATATAAATTAAATATTTAAAATCAAAGAAGTCTACTTAATTTATAATGAAGCAGACGTTGTTTACTCCATAAAGATTAGAAGGCTGTGATTCTCTGTTCATGGGGCTGTAACGGAAGATGAGGCCATTTCCAAAATGATTTTGACAGATCCTCTCCCCTGCAGGAGAAGAAGGGGGAGACCGAAGCAGAGCTGGTCGGATGGTATGGATAGAGACGAGAGGGATATTCTGGGAGTTTGATGAAGGCTGGAAAAAACAGAGAAGACTGATGGAGGAGGCAAGGACGCGAAAATGCGAGCATGATTATTATTTGATTAACAGTTTCGTTAAAGTATTTAAACTGATTCTCCCAAAAAAAATCTTGTCGATCATTTAAATTAGTTCTATAATGCTTTGTAAATTTGTTCTATGGTGAACTGTACAAATTGAAAACATACATTCTCTTTTAATTTATATTATAACCGTCCTAGTTATCGACTGTATTAAGTATAAATGGATACTTGAAAAATAGAATAAACATTGATTTGGATGTAATGAAATAAAAGCCATGATTAAATTATTATGCATATTATTGTATATCATTAATTATACATGTTTCACGTACTTAATAATGTTGATAACGAAAATGGGACGATTCCATTCAGCTCTGCGTCATATATCTGTGAACGGCATGCTGTGGGTTGCTCCTTGCTACGTTGGCTGTGTTATCTCTACTCCATCCTGTTATTGTTATTATAGTCTAGGAAATATGTTGAGGACATGTGTTTGGTTCTCTTGTACCTATTCTAGTCTGCCATTTTGTCCTAGTGGCAGGCTTAGGTGGATTTGAGATAGAGCAGAGACAGTATTAAGTGTTACTATAAATTGAGCATTAGCTTTAATCTTATGAGAATTTATGAATCAAGAGGATTAAAAAAGGTATTAAAAAACTATTACGTTTCTTGTAAAAAGCTATAAAAAGCAAAAGATGGTTTTGTATTTGCTTATTTGCTAATCAGGTGAAATTAGTACCTTAATTAAATTATCAATGTTGTAATAAGGAGCATATGGTAAATCTGAAATAATTAGGTACTCCAAATCATTAAAACAAATATAATTTAGTAATAAAGTTGTTCTTTTTAATTTCTCCTAAGTTATCCTCCTCCAAGTCCTCAACCTGTTCTCATTTACCACTCTCTGTTTTTCACCGCTTCCACTTTTCCTGGATTCTCTCAGTCGGTTTCCCTTTGTGGTTTTATCATTATCCTCTAATATATTAATTTTTTTGATTGATCGCCGTTCCCCTTATTATCTTTATTACCCAATAAATTCTTATTTATTATTTCCGAAATTATTGAAAACCTTAATGGTTTTTGCTATATGATACATAGCATAGAACATCTAAGCTGTTTAATTTTCTGCCTCTGTAATGTTGGAATCCTGCTAGAAGAGTCTTACAGATTTGCTAATGCACGATTCTATGTCTCTGGTGGGGTTAGATGTGATCTAAATATCTTCTCTCGTGCTGAATGATGCCTGAATCAGCAGAACTTTGACACTCAAGTTTGTCCTTAAGTCGTAGAATGACTTAAGTCATCGTTTTATTAATATTCCTATAATTATAGAAGATAAATGACTGGAACCATTCTTTTAAAATGATCGGAATTAATTATTTATAAGACTTTGAAGAGTAAAAATTGAGGAATATTAGAATCAAGCCTGTACAATACAATGAAATTCTTTAATAATTAGGTATCTAAAAAGTTTACTTTAAATTTAAGAGTTGTGGTATTCCCTTATTTCGATTTCACTCAGTTAGCTATTCTGTTATGGTGAAAATTAAACTATTCATTCAGTCATTGGCTTGCTTACAAACAAATTTGAACCGTTCGTATTGAAATAAAATTCTGTGATCAGCCATGAATTAAGGAGGAACTAAAAATTTAGCCATTAAAGGATTAAAAAAAAAAAATTGTACCAGTATAGCCCATAGTCTTGAGTTCAATACACGGCATAGACGGTATTGTTACTAGAACGACGGTTGTAATGGTAAATTACTTGTTCTAGATCAAGCTCAACCACTCAAGGTTTCCTCCCAATTAGGAGTACCCACTTAATAGAAGCTGAGTGAGCCCCAGGAGGGATAATAGATCCCATAGGGTCCTTCCGTGGTTATTAAGGGATTAAGTAATTTATCTGCCACAGCGGGATTTGAACCCAGAACCTTCAACAAACCTCAACACTGAGCTTCTCCGCTAACTAAATTAATTATACAGCTGAGAAATATATAAAAGGTATGTAATTTAAGTTGCTTCGGATTTCATCAAGATAACTTTTAAAAATGTGAATGTCTATAGAGTATGATTCCCCTAATAGTTTTACAGGTTTCAATATATATTTTGTAATCAGATTGGAATAGATTAAGGTTATAGTCGACTATATCGAAGTTGTCACACAAGAGCGGCCTGGATAAGTCGCTTTCAAATGTTATAACCATATTTGAACTATTTTCTCTCATTAGATATTAATTTTATAATTCTAACTCTAGCAATAACAAAATCACTGGTAGAATTTCTAATTTTTCAAATGAATTAATCCATATAACCTTTAATATTTTTTAAATTCATTTTATTCCTTTCTAAATAGTAGAGAATATGTTTTTTCATGGGGAGAGGAATGGCTCAGTGGTAGAGCACTGAGTTGCCATGCCGAAAATCCTGGTTCAAATCCCGTTGTAGGCAAGACTTCTATTTCCCGTCGGAGATGGATCATATAGGATATAGGACCCTCCTGGGGATCACCAAGCCTCTAAAATTGGGTACCCAAAATAAGGGGGGGATCTGGCGTTTGAGCATGATCTAGGACAAATCACCTCCCTGCACGACCGTTGTCCATGAAACAGTACAGTCTCTACCATGTACTGAACCCCAGACCCTTCAAGGGTTGTAGTGGAACAGGTTTTTTTTTAATATATTTTTTTCTGATTGACACAAAATAAATAAATGCATATGCTACAAATAAATAAAATAAACTCTGTAGGAGTACTTAAGCAAATGGTATCAACGTTCCTTGATGTCAACTAACAATTCAGTTCTCATTCCATTTATATTAAAATTCATTTCCTTTATCATAAATATAAATATTTAATGGTTTCTTAATCAGTTTATTTTTGGTTTTTATGTATTTTTTTCTGTTTATTCTTGAATTTAATATATCATTGTTTTTCTGCAATACAGTATTTATCAATTAGGCTTTTAAATGTCCTAATTAACATATTAATCATGAGGTGAATACAATTAAATGCTTCCAGGAAATTAATGAATTCATTAGCTTCCACAGGCAATTACCGTCCAGGATAAACAATGGAAATGATTTATTGAACGTAATTAATTAATTTTATTTTTAGTGAAGATGAAGGTGGATATTAAAACAAATCACAAATAGAAACAAAATATTTATTAGAAACAAATCCTTCAGGTTTTCATTGGTCTGAATAAACAACCAAAAAATGTGGTAAAATAACATTTTAATTGTTATTACTATTTTGATATTTATTAATTACTGTACTAATCCCTTGACCATTATCTAAGTATTTTGGTTTATAATTTGTTTGTATATTTTTTCCAATTATTTTATATATATAATTCTGTTAGACACAAAAATAAAAAAATAATTGGAATAGAAGTAATTCAACTTATACTACATTAAAAACATCAATTCAATGTAATCACTAAACATGCTAGTAATATAATCTTTTTGAATAAACATATAATAAATAATAAAAAATGATTTAATAATAGAAATAAAACCCATTTTTTAATGATCATTAATCTCACAATGAAAAAGATATACTCGTTTTGTTCTTCGTGTTTTTCCCAATATTAGTTTGTCTTAAACTTTTTTCCTTTAGATAAACTCTTGTGCCGAAAGTTTTAGGTTCTTTACGGAGTAAATTCAACAAAATCTACCACATATTTGAACTTGTTTTGATAACGGGAGCATGCACAACGCATAAAAAACGTGAGTTGATTACTCAACATTTTAATAATAGGAAGTATTAGAATCAAATAGCCGAAATCATTAAAAGAAAGCAGTTCAACTGTCCAGCATATAGTGGAATGAAAAAACTGTTAGAAAAAGTTCAAGTGAATGAAACCGGGATCATCAGATAAATAAAACAATATCCTCGTTTAAGTGCACCCGAAATAGTCACGGCATCATCCAAACGCTTCAGCAAGCTAGTAAACTAAGAAAGAGCAAAGTGTGTTTTAAGAAAAGACAAAAAAAGAAAACGTGTGTACTCATATTATTGAAAAAAGCGGTATATTTTGTGGAACTGACTTAAAAAAGAACCTAAAGGATTTAGCACAAGAGTATATTTAAACAAAAACAGTTTAAGATAAAAAAAATTGGTAAAAATAAAGGTTAATCATTCAATGTGAGTTTAGTAATCATTAATAAATGTGCTTTATTTTTATTATTAAATCCTATAATAATACACAAAAAACATATTAGTGGGATGTTTATTGATTGCATTATTGGTTATAGGACATGGTTTATCATTTTAAATGTGGGGCTATATCTTTCATCCGTGACGAAACGACATTCAACGAGGAAGTTTTGGAATTTAATAGTGAGATATATATTAATCGAACTTGCAGAGAGTTATATAATATTGAAACACCCATGAATGCCGGAGAGGCCAGATGAAGAATACACTGGAAGCAGAGAGAGCTGCAGGAGAACGAAAGGTTGGACCATGCGTGGTAGAGCTATCGACCGCCGGGTTCCGGTCACCAACAGGTTGCATCCTTGTTCCGCCGCTCTCCTCCTATGGTTCACTTGCACTAATACTATGGTAGTCTAATTAAATCAAACCACAACCAATTAGCTGGAACCAGCTACATAGGGCAAACGGGTTTTGAAACATTATAGGGATTACAGTTTAAACTCGTGTACTTAGTTGGTATAAATGTATACCATTATGTAGGTTTATATTTTCTTGACTGTTATAAATAATTTATACTTTTGGTTCTCGAGTTTTAGTAAATTTTTTAAAGTTCTGTTTGGCTATGTTTTGAGACTATGTTGGTCTCATATTCTTTTATATTATTCTATTTATATAATATCTTTTAGTGAATATATTAAATAACATACTAGTTTAAATATTAATTGACACTTGCAAGATTATTAGTGTAATAACATCTTAATTTTGCGACGTTTCGGTACTATGTTGGTCTCATATCCATGCCCTAAAAGGAAAAAAATAGCTTTTAGTGAATACATTAAATAACACACTAGTCTAAATATAAATTGACACACAGGTGTTACACGCGTACAAGATGTAAGATGAATTAATGAATTCATAGTCAGTCGATTACATTTTCAATACTTACATTTAATGCAAATATTGCAAAGAGTTTTGATCAATGTGTAATGTTTGATTATTAGGATCAGCATTATTTGACTGATTAATGTTAGTACCACTTATGTATTAACGTCTTACACGTGTCAATTTATACTTAGACTAGTGTATTATGATGTATTCACTAACAGCTCATTTGTTCACTGTTAGGGCACGATTATAAGACCAACATAGTCTCGAAACATCACCAAAACGAAGTTAAAAAAATTAATTAAAACTCGAGAGCCATAAGTATAAATTGTATATGTTCATATATTCCACGCTGTAATAGTTATATAAACTGCTAAGCATAAAAACTCTATTTTATATATATATATATATATATATATATATATATATATATATATATGTTTTAACCATGTCATTACCAGATGATTCACTGTCAATTGTTATCCACTGTAAGTGACTGTACAAAATATATCGTACAAAAGAACTGTTAGTTGATTAAATACAATTCGTCATAAGTGAGTTAATTGTCATGAATCAAATATAGTTATGTATCAAATATAGTTATGTCTTTGTAGTATATTATTAGTTTTTAAATAATGATAATTTAAAAGATAGTTTGGGAGCTATTCGGAAGTGTGTAGAATGCTGAATAGCTACGACTAAGTTCTCGGAATCAATTTCTGCTATGAAAAAATAATAAGTAATTTGTCAACTTCCATAGATGGATCATTTTGGATCTTCAAGCAGCCTCTATTAAATAGATACCCTTAATTGGGGAAAATCGTTGTACTTAAGTGTGATCTCGAATAAATAACCTCCCGGCACAACCGTTGTCTAAAAGACTGTACAGTCTCTGACATATAATGAACCCAAATCCCTACATGGGTTGTATTTGTACAGGATTTTAAAAAGAAATTTATATCTTTTAAAAACAAATAAAATGCCAACTGTCTGTTAAATGAACTGTCAACCATCCATCATCCAGCAAAATCACAATAGAGTATTTATTAAACTAGTTTATTAAGGTGGAAAACAATTTAAAATTTCACTAAAATAGAGCCAAAAACTCAAAAAGAAACACTATTATTTATTATAATGCAATTGGGAAAAACCACAATGCAAAGCCTTATGTTTCAAAAATACACCCACTTACCAGTCGACGTTTCGCCTATTCAGGCATTATCAAGGCACCAAAAACAAAAAGGGGGTTATGTGAATCACATCTCGAAGAAAAAGGTGCAATACATCCCAACGATCAACAGCCCAAACAGGCTCCAAACATGAGACAGCACCCCACCATTATAAGATATATAAGCTCCGTGAAAGAGACCATCTGCACGATGTTCGAAATTAACTTGTACCCTTCATTCCTCATTAAAAAATATTGGAATTTGAACTATAACAAGATTCACAATAATATGAACTGTACTTCTAGTGGTGGGGATCTTGCATTGTCGGATAGTGGTGGTGCCGAGAGAAATAATATGAATGGTGTCTTTTTTGCGTGCACTTATATTAAGGGCCTGTCAGAATGTGTTAGAGATATATTTAAAGAGTATGATGTTTACGAGATTAGGCTTGCGAATAAGATTACAAACAAGATGAGTAAATTTTACACTCCATTAAAAGATAAAATACTTACACAGCAACAATCAGATGTAGTGTATGAGATTAGCTGTTTACAATGCCCTAAAATATACATTGGTGAAACATCACAATTGTTGCACAAAAGAATGTATCAGCATCAATATGATTGTAAAAATATTGGTGGCAAGGAACCTAATACAACATTGGCCCAGCATACCAAAACTTGTAAGCATCAATTTGATTTTTAGAATGCTAAAGTTATTTACAAAGAGAGCGATGGCTCTAGAAGGAAGTTGTTCGAGGCCACGCAGATTGCACAAAAGATTGACATTTCGGTAAATTATAAAACAGATTGCAGAAATTTGAACCAATATTATTCGGAAACGTTGAATATTTTAAAAGAAAAATTTGGCTAACTTTGCTAATATGTATAAATTTTTCTAGGTTAATATTACTTAATATGTTTTGTGTATCAGCTGATTCTAAAACCTTCCCAGCTGGTTGCGTATTACTTTCGTTCAGTTGTATGTTGAACGTCTTGGTGGTGGGGTGCTGTCTCATGTTTGGAGCCTGTTTGGGCTGTTGATCGTTGGGATGTATTGCACCTTTTTCTTCGAGATGTGATTCACATAACCCCCTTTTTGTTTTTGGTGTCTTGATAATGCCTGAATAGGCGAAACGTCGACTGGTAAGTGGGTGTATTTTTGAAACATAAGGCTTTGCATTGTGGTTTTTCCCAATTGCATTATAATTTAAAATTTCATTCTCTAATTGATATCTCAAAACTTTTCTGGATGGAAAATCTTCCAACAAACCCATATTTAACAATCGGAGGCCATATTTTTTTAATCTAGATCTTTTATTACCCAACTTACAGCTCAAACTTATATTTAAACCTTAATTACTATCTATAAACTCTTGCCACATTTTTTAAAAAAAAAAACCTTTATTTACAATTTTACATATACAAGCAGCATCATACTTTCTCATTCTCCAATCCTATCTCACAAATAGAACTTTCCAAGTAAACCATAACAATGTCTATTCATCCCTCTTTTCCCAATCTGCCAGTGTTCCTCAAGGTAGTATCCTTGGTCCAATCCTTTATATAGTTTATACAGCTGACATCCCGACTCATCCTAATACTATCCTTACCAAGTATGCTGATGATACATGTGTATTATCAGTCAACACCAATCCAGTTATTGCATCCCAAAGCCTCCAATCCCATATCACTGATCTTGAAGAATGGTGTCAAAACTGGAGGATTAAAATAAATTCTCGAAAATCGCATCAAATCACTTTTACCTTACGTCGTAAACCAATGACTTCCTGCCCTTCAGTATCCTTTAATAATATCCCACTGGTACCTGTAGAACAGATCCGATACTTAGGGTTGTACCTTGACAAACGATTGACCTGGAATCCTCATATAAGACTGAAAAGACAAGAAACCGCTCGACGTTTCAGGTTACTTCAACACTTACTAGACAAACGCTCTAAGCTCCCAATTAACTACAAAAGACTCATCTAGATGACCTTCATACGACCTATTTGGACTTACGGAGTAGAGCTTTGGGGCTCCACTAAGCTATCGAATTCCTCTCGTATCCAATCCTTACAATCCAAAATCCTTCGTAAAATCCTTAATGCTCCTTATTTTGTTAAGAATAAAGTAATCCATAACGACCTTAATGTCCCGTTTGTTGCTGATTTGGCCCGAACCCGGTATCTATCCTTTCATAGCAAACTTCATTCCCACTCAAACCCTCTAGTTTCAAACCTAGCTTCCTCTTCAATTCCCGATAATCCTCCGAGGCGTCTGAAAAGAAGATGGCCACGTGACCTTCTTATTTGAACTTTGATTTGAGTACTACCAGTGGGTAGTTTCTCTACTTGTCATTCTCATGTCATTATGCAACATGCATTCTATTTAATTGTTGTATAATTGTAATACAGTTGTAAATATCAATAAATAAATTTAAAAAAACAAAAAAAAAACAAGCAGCATTAGTGTAAGTATATGTTCCGGGCTTCCTTTACATGTTTAAAGAACAGTGCTTTTAATTAATTAAAGTTGTCTTTTATAAATAAGTTTTACAATAGCAAGAAAAATGTGGAAAAAACCCGCTTAATTCTTGCCACATTGGTATGTAGTAACACTGATAGGTATTTATCGGTAAAATATATTTTCAAATCGCATAAAAACTCTTACCAGTAATCCTTAAAAATTATCACTTCAAAACGAAATAACTTTGTAAGAAAAGATCACATAGAGAAAGTATTGTGATAAACGTAACTCGAAGCTCTACAGATTATTCGTATCCTTCCTTAGTTGCAATCTCAAAGTTATTGAACCTCTTTTTACCATTAAAAGTAATTTTCCCGTTGGATTAAAGGACCCATTTTTTGCTAAGCTAACTAACTCCAAGATACTTTTTTAAATACTTTTTAATTCTAAGTATAGATTGCACTAAAGTTAGTAATGGAAGTGAAAATTCTATTGGACTAATGTATGAATGGTTAACTTGTGCTTCTTTCATTTTGTTCTAAATTCATTCATTAATTTAATATTCTAAATGAGATTAAAGAATCCGGTACGACGAGTTAACTTTAAGTTAATATAAATTTTAGAAGTCTCCATTAAGTTTCTATATTTTATTTGTAATAACGTAGAAATATAAATTATTAGCCATGACAATCATTTAATTTATAAGCCAGAGATATTTTTTAGCTTTAAAGAAAATTATATTATTACTACAATTCGTGGAAATTTGGAAATTTGTTTTCAACGTGAAAAATATTTTTCCAGTTGTATTTTTAAGTCCAATATAAAATTCCTTCACAGTTAAAAAATTATCCATTTTTATTATGAAGTTTTTATTGATTTAAAAAACATTATGAGTGCATTGAAGCAATGAATTTTCAAAATTCGGCCACGAAGAATTATCAGATTATTTTAATGAATCTAAAAGTATGACATAGAAGTAATTTTATTATTACATGGTTCACATGGGTAGTTGGGTAGTGGTTAGCATAACAATGTTCTGTGCCCAAGATCGCGGTTTCGACGCTCGGCAGATAGGGTTAGGATTTTTTATTAAAGAGTATCCTCGTTTATGCCATCCTTCGGAGGGGGCTTAAGATGGAGCATGTCAATTTCTGGTATCTTTCATGTCAATTATCCCTATCATACTAATGCCTGAATAAGGAAAATTTAGTACTCCCACTGTAAAACTGTAGCACAGCACTCCAACTGTATTTTATATTTTTCTATATTATAAGTTTTATTGAACAGGTATTGAGTGATGTAATATACATTTCGTCATCAATTTGGCATGGATATGAGAACAATATCGTCCAAAATGACTCCAAAAGATAGTTTCACGAGTTAAGGCTGATTCTCAAGAACTGAAAGAAAAAGATTTTTATATATATAATTATTTATGTATAGTTTAGTATATAATTATCTATTTATAGTTATATATACTATCATAAGAATATTAAATGATGGATTGAATTAGTCAGGGGGTGCAGTCACTGATAACTCAAAATAATGATACATTATTTTGTGTAATCATTGAAACCCCCTGACTAATTCATTCCATCATTAGAATTATCCATTTAACTATTTTCCAATTAATCATTTATGAATATTTATTTGTCTCCAGTAATATCGATGTCTTTAAATGTTAAATACGGCAAAACTCGAACATTTGAAACTTGGATACCAAGAATCCGATATAGCGAGACAAAATTGAATCATCTTAAAAAAAATTCATTGATTTTCCGTTAGCGCCTTCGTTTTAGCGAAATAAATTGGTTAATAAGAACTGTTAACTGTGTAGATTTGGGATTGTAGTGATGATTAACTAAGTTACAAGGAACTCCCGTTTACAGAGCCAGAGGTAGAAGTTATTCAACTCTTTATGTCCTTTTACTTAGCAAAATTAAGGACTACTTCGAACTCAATGAATAATTATTTATTTAAATCTACTTTATGAAGTGCTTCAAGAACTGGATATAACTTATTCTAAATTAACCTTTCTTATTTTTTCCATGCCGTCTTCTCATCAACAGACCACCATATTTAAATGTTTCTATGCGTCTTGTCGCATGAAACCATTCTTCAACGCCGCGATTCGTTCATTGAATTATGTTTTCTTCAAGCCGCTGCTTTCTTTCCTTTCTGCATCCCACATTGTATGTCCTATGCAAGATATTTTTCAAATTCGAATGAATTTTAGAAGTTCGTCATTGGTGGTTCTGTCAGTTCATGGTACCGTTAGGATGCGTCTATGAATCCACAATTCAAACTATTCGAGATTGTTATCTTATTTGAAAACAAAAGATATGACCAGGACCGGGACTCGAACCCGGGTCTCCCACCTGTCCGTGGTGGTGCTTCAACCATCTCAGTCATCCTGGTTCGTTTCTCGGTCAGTAATACTGACTGGTAATACTGAGTGATACTAATAGTGATACTGATTGGTAATACTGACCATTCATATTACTCAATAAATTTTAATCTGACTCGAATAATTAAATATCTGTTTTTAAGCATATACTTTACAAATGCCTTTCTAGCCATTTCTATTCTGAGCTTGATTTATTTGTCTTGATCCAATTGAGCACCAATGATTGGACCAAGAAATTTGTGTTTTTTTAACTCTTTCTATTTATTTTCCGATCTGTGTGAAAATAGGGTTTCAGTTTGGTTTTTTATCGGAACCTTTCATAAGCAATGACCATTTACAAAAGAAAGGTTATTTAGTAAAACGACTTTACGAAATCAAAACATTTTTATTCAAAATATTTACCCCCATTTCCTATACATTTACCCAATGTTTTATCAAAATTTCATTCCCAGAACTGAAAATTCAAGGTTTTGTGACGCAATAAAATCTTATTACATTTTTTATGTAAAAATCACTATCAAAAATATTACTCTGAAGGAAGTTGTCCAAACTTTTGAGCAGATAAAATTTATTTGTAGATAAGTCTGGCAAATAAGGTGGGTGTGGGAGTACACCGCAACCCAGCTCGTATAGTTTCTTCTCAGACTGTCTTGAAATATGAGGTCTGGTATTGCCGTGTAACAGGATAGGTCACTTCCGAGTATCCAATGCTGGTTGTTTTTTTGATAAATTTTTGTTGCACTATGTCAATTTACTGCAGAACGATATGTAGAAAGAGGGAGAAATGAAATGAATTAATTTATGAATTAAATAGTTATTCATGAATTGTATAAAACAAACGTCGAATGTTAATTCCCCCCGAACGCTTTAGTAATGTTACATGCAGCCTGGGTTTTTGAGTGTCCAAACTCAAAAAAAATTCTCACATAAAACGCGTGTTTCGATGGTCATATTTGATACTAAATCATATACAAAAGAATACTCGTTCAATTGTAATGATAGTAAAGAGAAATTAATAACAGTTCATTACAATATTTACATAGTATAAGTCCACGTTAACGAAACAACCTATACTTATATCAATGGATTTAGTTTTTTCTGTATTAA
Organism: Arma custos; assembly: GCA_037127475.1. Classification (NCBI taxonomy): domain Eukaryota; kingdom Metazoa; phylum Arthropoda; class Insecta; order Hemiptera; family Pentatomidae; genus Arma; species Arma custos. Next base: position 165,044,425 of record CM073759.1, read on the forward strand.
TGGTGAGTCATACATCATCAAAATCTCGGTTGATTTTTGCTAATAGAGATAGTAGGTTTTGGGTTGCAGCAAATTAGCACAAAATGAAAACTTAGGATTTCTTAACGTCTATTTTAATTTTATTATTCCACATTACCCAAAATCCCAGATAATAGATGTGATAAAAAAAAAAATAATGGTAAAAAAAATAGAAAACAAAACTAAAATGTAGAGAAGACATTGTCAAAATTTATTTAAAAGCTCCCCACGATTTTTACGATAAAAAGATTTTTTTTCGTTCATCACTCTATTCTTATAATAAACTTATTAAAAATTATTTTTTAAATTTTAGTTCGGCTTTGTTTTAAAAACTAATATTCAATTTCTAATTTGTATTCGGCTAACTACAAAAGCGAGTTTTTTAATTTTTTTTTAAACTATTATTTATTGTTCAAATACTTTATTTGAAAAGAAAAGATATGACCCGGAGGTGAAAGGTGAAAGGTGGGAGACCCGGGTTCGAGTCCCGGTCCTGGTCATATCTTTTCTTTCCAAATAAAATATTTAAAAAATTATATCATATAACAATAAAATAAATTATATTATTTATTTTATTTCATCACGTTTTGGGGACAATTAGTAATGGTAATGCAATGTCAAAAAAGCGAAGTGGCTCAGTGGTAGAGCACTGAGTTGCCATGCCGGAAATCCTATTTCAAATCCCGCTGCAGGCAAGACTTTTATTTAGTCTTTTTGCGGCCGGAGATGCATCATATAGTATCTAGGACCCTCCCGGGGCTCACCCAGCCTCTATAAAATGTAATAAAAATAGGGTCCTCAAAATAAGGGAGGGATCTGGCGGTTGAGCGTGATCTTGGACAAATCACCTCCCTGACACACACACACACACACAAACACATTTATATATATATTTACAAATTAAATTAATGCTAAAAAGCAATTAGGAAACGTTAGCTTTAGGTTTTTATTTACCTTAACACTAAAGGACATTTTTTTTTCACTCCAACATTACTGACCGATAAGATCGACGAGATGACCTAAATTTAAATGATCAGCTACTGCTTTATAATTTATCCATCACTGCCTTGCCACCATTCGGAGATAAATAACGTTGCACGCTATAATTGCACGCAACATTATACCCCTACGCGACATGGAATGATAACATATTTTTATTCAGATGCCACAACAAGTCGAGAATAAAACGGAATCAATTTAAAAAAAGTTTTTTTATCACAAAAAATCTAGAAACAGTAATGATAATAATAATAATAAAACTATGCACAAGACTTGCATTTATTACAGGTGCAGTACATAACTATTAATTGATAAACGACACGTCAAGATTTATTGGGACTAGGGCTTCATTACTGATCACAATATTCCTCATAACAAACATGATTTTTGGCAAATCCTAAAGGAAGAAAAATGTGAGAATATCATCAAAATAGGAGATGATAATCATCACAAGGTGATTGCCGAAATAAATCGACACTGAAACAAAAATATTAAGTTGATAATGCAAACGTTTTGCCGATCGTCTTTTCGACTAACTGTTGATTCCGGAAATAAAGAAGAACAACAAAATAATTAGATATATCAGTTAATATTTTGGGACAACTGCAGAAACCTGTGCTGTTCGGGAATGCGAGTATTGGTAGAAAATTCATGAATATTGAAAATTCCATTTTCCATAAATTTTAAAAATATCCAGGTTGGAATGGAAATAATGATAATATTGAGGACAGAGTGAACCAAAATAATGTACAACAAGCAGGAGCCAGTACCAGTAACATTTAAAATTCATGGTCATCCCTCTCGAGAGACGTCCCTTAGGTGCCGTATACCAAGCCACCACTCTAAACTGTTTTAGCAGTGAATAATCTGTTGCAGGAATATATAACAAACGACCGCGATCTCCATGAAATTCACCACAGGATATTTATAGGGTACAGCCCATAATACAGAAGCAAGGAAAGTTGTAAAACATTAGTTTCTTTGAATAAATATTTAAATCTATCCGCAAAAAGGAAAGATGATGCTGACACAAAGATTTTTGAACCACCTTGGAGAGAAAAGGTTTGAGCATAAAACTTTTGAATTATGCAAAAAAATTGATTTCTCTCTAACTACCTCAATAATTTTGACAGTACATCAAGAATTGAAAAATTGAAGAAGTAATTGATGAACTCTAGTGAAACATCATTAGATATGAACTCAAACCGAAGCTCTCAACATTCTCAGAACTCAATAAACAAGCTAATGTTGCCTTGATTTTTCCATTTGTATTCTTAAGAAACAGACCATCTTTTCAAAATCACACCATTTTATAAACAAAGATAACCTATAGAATCACCCAGGTACTTACAGCTTTTATCAAATGTCCTGCCAAAAAGTACGTTTTTAAAATTTAGTTCTATATTAGAGTATACTGGCCTGTTTCTTTAATTCCTCTTAAAAGGCTTCATTCACCTCTGTTTTGCAACATGCATGGATGCTTGGAGGAATCTGTAACCTGAAGCTGCTTGATCACATCAGTATTGAAAAGTTAACTGTTAATGGATTCTTGAATAGTAAGGGTTCGCAGTGTATCATACAGGTCATAGGTTTTAGTAGTGGTAAGTTAAAATTAAATTTACAGATGAATAGAAAAAGGGAAAAATAATTACAAAAACCAGGTACTAAAGGGTCATAATAGGTAGGAACCAATAGAACCTAGCAGGAGAGATATACTTGCAAAAAGGGGCAGACCTAGAAGAGATAACAGGGAGAGCTGAGATGGAAAATCCTGGAGACGCCGTTACCAGCGGACCTACCTGAAGAAAATCCTATATACCCCTTCCTTTAAAATACACATAAGTCTTAGTTTAATTAGGGGTTTTATGGAGAGATCATAAATAATCTATGATGAGATATCATTATTGTCCATGCCTCAATGTAATGAACATTAAAATAAATGATAAGTAGAGTAATTATCTTCAATAACTACTCATTGCATCCCAAAATAAATAGAAAAGATAAATATCCACTTAAAAGACAGAACATAGTAATTATTTATTATCAAAACAAAACAAATGTATTAATCGACAGTATTAATTTTTTTTTTTTATTTGATTTTATTTAACGTCGCTTCGACTGCTGAGGCCATTAGCGACGTCTGCTCTTAATATATTTCTTGTATTTAGTTTGTTCGTTTTACGAGTATATATATCATAGTCCTCAGCAGTTCATAATAATTTTTTAAAGGTTGGCACGTTTCAATTTCTAAATTTGTTCTTATTATTTCGTACTTCTTTCATTCAAATAGATGCTTGGTAATTTGTACATTGTTGCAGCTTTGGCAGGTTGGTTGGTACTGCCCTAAAACTAGGTGGAGATGTGTCAGCTTAGTAAGACCAATTCTTAACTTGCTTATAATACTGCACTCTTTTGGCGTTAGGCCGTTTGGAGGGATCCAAGCAGTGTTTTTTTCTTTTATTTGACGGAGGTGATTTTGCCGAAGGCTCTCCCACTTTTCATCCCAATTTTCTTTAATTTTATTTTTTATCTTAACAAGAGAACATCACTTTTTGCAGCTGCTTTAGCCCCCGCAACTGCTCGCTCGTTGCCGCTTATACCTACATGCGAAGAGGCCCATAACAGTGAAACTGTTTTATTGTTTTCCTTTAAGGCCATCTTCATGCTCTGAATTTTCAGTAAATTCAAATTAATTAAATAATTATTATTATAAGAAACGTAGTATGTCGCATAAGGTCTTCAGTGACGAATGACCTTACTAACTCCAGAAGAGTTATCATGTTTCTCTCATCCATTGCAAAGAGATTCATGTTTATAAATAAAAAATAAAAAATAATGAGAGATCTATTGCCCCTTTTCTTTTAATCAAAGTTTGTTAATTTCTTCAGCTTGTTCTATTTTCTTGTGCCGGGTCAATAAAGTAAGTTATCTTACTTCTCCCTAGAGAGAAGAGGGTTCAGAATAACTTACATCCGTACACAAAGTTTCTGCTGAATGGATAGTAGTTCTACGCAATTGGTTGGTAAAGAATATTATACCACTACGTGTTGTGCGGTTTGCATGACATTACAGCCAGAATATTTTGATCAATATTCTTCCCATGTACTCATGACCTCCGTTTCGCTTAGATATAGTAGTCTATAGGATCAATATTGCTTCTATTCTTGACCTGATGATATTTATCAGTAGCAAGTACAAAAGTATTTTTCCGGACGCCAGGCTTTCATATTATATTATTAAATGATATCGTATTATATCATATAACATTCAGTCATAATGAATATTTTCAATTTTTAGAAAAGGTTATACAAGGATAGACCATATCTGGCCGTAATTATAATAAATCATAAAGATCCATGCTAGATCATGTGAGATGGCTTATAAGTAATAGAGCAATAGATTTCGGATGAAAATCTATTTTACAAAAATATATCGCACTGGTATTTCTAAAGAGACGTAAGTCAAAAACGGAAAATGGAGGAAACTATTAATGAGCTTTGAATAGAATTAGGAAACAGTGACACAAGTGTCTTCTGTCAGACAAGCTCTGAAGTTAGCTTGACATAGTTGTAATGAGTGATATTTACCCATTTCTTACATTGTCATAACTCACCACCGATAAAAAACCGAGTTTTTAGTTTTGTCAATTTAGTGAGCATACCAGTATTTTGAGTGAGTATACAATATTGACGAATTATATACTGAAGAAACAAAAAAAAATAAAATAAAAGTAACCTAAAGTACATACAAAAAAATGAAAAAAGAACAAACGAAAAGATAAGAGAGAAATAATACTTGCCACTAATATTGACAGTAAAGTAATTAATTTTCATACATAATGAACATAGTAAAGAAATATAATAACTGAAAAAAATACACACTTAGCAACGTACAACAAAAGTTGTGCTAAGTAAAAAGTGAGGTTATTTCCTATTTTTCAGCTTTTTATCTGTTTGCTTCGCCTCATTGCTGCCATCATGGTTAAACTTTATTGAACTTCTAATACTATTCAAATTAGAGTGATTTAAACGCAACATCATATAGTTTGTTTATTTTATTTTTATTTTTTATAACAGTTTATATGATGTTATCCAATATGAAATAATAAAATTAAAAAAGAGGTAAGGTTTTAATTATTAATAAGATTAATAGTACTGAGTTAGATTATAAGAATTGAGATTAAATAAATATTATTTTCACCATGCGCCATGTACCATAACATTTAAAAGACAAAGTTTCGTGGGTGAGGTTATTTGAAGTTTGTGAGCTTTTCATTGTTTGGCATAGCATCAGAGTTGCCATCTTGGTTACACAATATTCAATATTCAAATGTTCAAATGTTTAATGAGTGTTTACACTTACAATAAAGAGGCATATGATAAATGAACATATTAACGTTGAAAAAAACCTGCATAAAAAAATTTATAAAAAATTACCTTATTTATAAATTTTTTATAAAAATTGAACTAGCGGAAAAAGCACCTATAATATATCTCATATTAACATTTATAAAATAAACGATAACCGTAAAGAAAACACAATTATGTTGAGAGAAACATGGGCGATTTCATGGACGTGTGAGTCTATCTTCTCTATTCGGCCTAGCTGTTCAATAATTTAAACATAAATAGCGAACGGTGGACAATAGTCAGTTTGTGATTAATTCACCAGTTCTGATGAAAAAATGCCGAATTCGTTTCATTGTCGTGACATATTACAAAAGAACGAAAGCGGCTGTGTTAGTAATTGATTTATGTCGAGTAGAATTGTTGTTAAATTTTTAACAAAAACTCCATACGTTTGGTCTTCGTTAACAGTTATGAGGTTAATTTTACATTTATGACAAAGCTCTGTGGCCTGTCTGGGTAAAATGGGGTTTAATTATTACTCATTTGAATAAATCAACCTTATTTGAATTTCAAATTTAATCTAGGTTTAATCACAAGAATATTTGTCTTTAAAAATATTGAATATGCATAATAACGTTAAAGTGGAAAGAACTTCGATATAGATGACATCCGCCAGAAATAGATCGCTTTATATCGTGTATCAAATAATCAACCTATCTTTTAGCTGAAAATGGATGGACTAGTTCGTTACTAATCCAGGACGATTATTATTTTATAAATAGGTACCTTCTGACATAAACTATTTAATAGAGGTATCGGTAGACCCTCATGATGCTCATCCAGCCTCTATATATAGGACAACATTAATTTCGAAAAAAAAATGTTCGGCCAAATCATTTCGCCGAACATTCATTGGGATAGAAACAATACATTCTCATCCGATGTATTTTACTCAGGACCCTTCATGGATTATAGCAATTACAGGATTTCGTGAATTTTTTAAAATATTAGTGGTTTAAATGTTGTCAAGCTCTTGAAAAGTTAAATGGCAGACAATCCTTATATTGTACAATGAATACTAATGTTACCTGCGACTCAAGGACTTCGTGGACAGCTGCGTGGGTATACTGGAGGACACATAGGGCAAATTGTAAAAGAAATGAACCCCTAAACATCCTTATTTAAAAACTAAAACTCTACTATATTGAAAAAAAATTACACTCAACTACTATCAATAAGAGTAATTCTAAAGGCATTAATAAAATAATAACTACAGTTTTAAACTGAAATTCCCCGTAAACAAAATAATGACAACTGTAATAAAAATAACAACTATAATTTAAAATAAGATTCACCATCAATAAGATAATGACTAATAAAAACAATAACGATAATTTAAAATAAGAATCACTATCCCATCTGCTTTGTGATCGAAACGTGCAAAAGAAAATGGAAATATTTAATGGTCAGATTCGATTGGCTCAATCAGCAACTGAGCAACAATTTGGCTACACCTCAAATCTAGTCAGACTACAGAAAAATAGTGACTCCTATCTTGACAGCTCATCATCCTTCCGGGTGGACCACGACCCTGCTCGCCGGCATTGCCAGTTCTCAACTCTTATGGGGTCATAAATAAAAACGAACGGTCATAAATAGGCTCATTCCAGTTAACATAAACATCTTTACTCCTGTGTTTGGGATGTTCTGCCACCTTGCGGGCAGAGTTGGCTTATTTCATTCTCGATCCTGGGAATATTCCTGACTAATGTCTGGTGTCTGTTGAGCATGGGAAATGATTTGTAAGCACGTCTCGGCCACTGATGAGAGTCTTAACAATATAATTTCTTAACCTATATTACCATTAAATTTATCTCTTTTCTTGTTTAGTTTCTAACACAAATAATATAAAAATGAATGTTATTTTTGGACATACTTTCAGAAAGGATGGTTCCAGATCACGAAAAGTACCTTCAAGTATCTTTGAAAAGATCAACAACTAACTGGATTCGGGAAGTAGAGAACGATTTAGAAAGAAATAATATAAAAGAAGACGACACTGTGGACAGTGAAATTTTCAGAAAAAGGATCTTGACTATGAAGGGATTCCAGGGAAGAATGGAAAAGATACTTTAGACGAAGTGGTCCGAAGACAGAAAATTGAAGGGGTGAAAGAGAATTGCAAGGAATGAAAGAGAAAAAAAAGGATGGGAAGAATTGAAATTGACGAGTGGCCCAACTATTTCGTGCCATCGAAAAGTAGAATATTAGCCGATACCGCCAATCTGCTATTACTACCGTCAATACATAATCTCCCTAACCCAAATACATAAGATAACTTATCATCCTCCCAACTACACCAACAACAATCGGCTCAGCAATCATTAGCTTTCTTTAATTAAAATAACACTGTTCTCAAAATCCTCCCTTCAACAAAAATGTTGTTTTATTATGTTTTGAAGTGTGCTAAACACGAAGTCAGAAAATCTCCATCAGGCACCATTTTGTGTCAAATCTGTGTTTTAGGTCAAAAAATGTGTCGAGGTGTTTTTAGACATTTTGAAAATTTTTTGATCACTGAAAACTTTAACAAAAAATTAAAAAACCTATTTAATTTTTAAGCTTTTATAATGTATTAAAAAATGAAAAAAATGGGAGAGCATAAGTATTAGGCTTCAGGAATATTGTGCTAACATTCACAAAGAAGGGACTGTTGCCTACTGGTGGGCTTCCCTAGGTACCTGCCCCAGGCCCTCCTCCTAAACTTAACAGTCTTATTTGAACTTCGATACGGACCGGAACTTTTTTAGTTTCAAATCTAATATGCCGCGACAGTGTAAAAACGATCCTGTATATTTGTGGCGAAGTGACATTCAAGTATATTCGGAAAGTCATGGCTCCAGTGATGAAGAAGGTGTATCAGTTATACTTTGGATGCCAAGTAAAGTGACCAGGATAAACCGTGGGCACCTAAAATTTGTTGTACTTCATCTAGCTGTACTCTCAGCGGTTAGCTGAAAGGAACACATTAATCAGTGCCTTTTGCTGTTCCAATGATTTGGCGAGAGCCAAAAAATCATGCAAATGATTGTTATATCTGTTTGATTACCATTAAATGTACTTCAGCCAAAAGTAAGAAGAAAATAGTAAAGCCTAACCTTCCATCTGTCATGAGACCTGTTCCGCACGATGAGTCTATGCCCATCCCACCTAAGCCCCAGAATTATTCCTTGAGTGATAAGGAAGAGGCTGATTCTGAGAATATTTCACCGGAACCCGGAACCAGAAACGAAATACAAGCACCAGGAAGTCAGGTAAACAAAAAAAAATTTATTAAATTTACGAAAATGTTTTTTATTTTCTAAAACAATCTCCAATTTCTAAAAAATGGTGCTTGGTAGAATTTTTTTGACTTCAGATTCGAATTCAGCACACATGAAAATATCAAAATCAGGAACAACTTCTCAAGGGAGCAAAACTTTTTTTTTGCATAACAGTGTAAGTAAACCAATTTGTTCGTTTCCGAACTCAACTGCTGAGGCCAGACGTAAAAAATGATTGTTAACTTTATTTTTATATTTTAGTTAATAATATAATATTTATCAAAGAATCGTGCATTTTTTTTATAAACATGCGTTTAGTACAATATGACTGATTGTAATTTTTTTACTCAGGGTAAGTGACAGTATGTAATGTTTTAGTGTACGAAACGGACTGTTAATCCACTGTCTTGTTTAAAAAGTGTAACTAAGTAGTTTAAAAGTGAAAATATAAAACGGCAACACATCGGCTCACGGGCTTGTCACCCGTGCAGAGCACTCAGCCTGCCACCACTGAAGCTCGACCACGCAGCACGCCACCCTACGTCGGGATCTGCGTTCTTCCAGCTTTGACCATTCAATTGAGGTCTCAGTGAAAATCGGAAAAACTAGAAGCATCTCTTCTCATGGACCAGTCATTACTCGTATCAGTAATTAGTTTTTATTTTTTGTAAATATTTTTTATGCAAATGGAAAATATATCATAGTTCATGGCAATGCATTATTCATCTTAAAAATTCTTTAAATTAGTCTTCTTTTTTTGTAATACTATTATTAATTTTTTATCTTGAGGAAATTCTTGTCTTTATTTTCCAAAATAAATAATTTATGTTATTGTTTTTTGCTATAAAGTATATTTTTTATTATTAAAAAGCTATTTGCACTATCCAGCCATCACATACTAGCTTTGGGCAAAAGTAAAGGTCCTATTGAGCCAATAAACCAAGCAACTACTTTGCAACCTCATCTCAACTTTTACGAAATTATTACTTCAATTATATCCACCAGATGCATGCCCTCCAACACCACCTTGGGTAGTTTCCTAAAACATGTACATATAGAACATTTAAAAGGATTACGGTGTAATAAATCTAATTTTTATAAAAGGCACGAGCTAAGTAAAGTAAATACTTGAAAAACACAAGAGCTTCCTGGTTTTAATCACGCCTTCATTCCCCCTTGAATTTCCTTTTGTTATATTTAATACAAACCCTTAGCCCTTAATCTTCTCGACTTATTAAAACTTTGTTAAAACTATCTTCTTCTATTTCTACACAGCTAAATCTCTGCCGCTTTTGCTACTATACTTATTCTTCTTCTCAAATTTACTTCATTAACGAAATTGCAGGCTCACATGTGGTGTAGTGGTTTTCGTATCAAACTTCTGTGACTATGATTGCAGGTCAGCAGCCTGGCAAGTGGCCTTAGGACTTTTTTAATGGTATAAAAAAACCTTAGTTATGCAGCTCTTCGGAAAGTTTGTAAAATGGGAGTTCTGAGCTGTGCGGTGTCAGGTACTCCTTAAAGATCCTGATCCTAATTATACCTTGATGGTATAACAGTATAACAGATACCCACTGTTGCATCTTACAATTAGACATAATATCATAAAGTGGTCTTAAACCATTAAATAATTATTTATAATTTATAATTATAATCAATGTTAAAGTATATTGTTATATCGGCACCGCTTGTTTAAAATAAAATAATTGGTAAAATTAAAAAAAGATTTTTTTTAAACTAAAATTTTTAAATGTTTCAAATAAAGTTAAATTTATTATCAATATAAAATTTAAGTCTTATCGGTACTTGTTCATATAAGAAGAATACTAAATTATTATTTATAAATATTTTGGCTTAGATTTATTGTAGAAATAACTTCAACCTGTTTTGAGATCAATAATAAAAGGAAGATGAAGAAAATAATTGTTTTTAAATCCACTTTGCGAGACTCATACTCAATCCGTAACGATAATATGAGTTCAGCAAAATGGAAACATATGAAAAGACCGTGTAAAAAGAAAGTCCATCAAGAAATTTATTTTAAAGAATTAATGTTGCGCGGTAAGCTCATTGGAAATGACTATTCAGAACAAAAACATCGTAAACTTTTATGTTTCTTTATATAAATAATATATTTTTTTATCCCATCTCTACCCTCAATATACACATAAATACAATATTAATAATTTCGTTAAATTGGCTATTAATGATGTGGTTATATAACTAATGAAATTTATAATAATGCTAATAAGGGACGTGGAACTTGTAATTTATATCAAATTACATGGGAAATTCCAAATTAAGAAAGAGTAACCAAATAAATGAAGATATAAATTGTCAGGTTATGTTTGTTTGAAGAAAAGAGTAAATTAATCAATGACATTAATCATATGTTTGAAAATGAAATTACAGAAAAAAGAGAAAATAAATGAGAAAACAATTAAATTCACACATAAATATATTTACCACGAGTTAAACCCCAAAAAATAAATACTGAAATGATTTTAGGAACCAAAATAACCTTCGCTTGTACCTGATATTTTAATGTGACTTCATTTAAAAAAAAAACTCTACGTACAACCCAAGATGTGCCTTTGGTCAATGCATGGAACTATTACTTAGTAACGGTAGCGCAGGTGATTTGACCGTGATCCAACTCAATCGCTATTTTACCTCCTCCCCCCAAAAAAAGGGGACCTACTTCATAGAGATTGGATGAACCCCAGGAGGGTCGTCTGCAGATCCACAGAACAATCTGTCGACAGGCGTGTACGTAGTTTAGCAACACAACGCTCTACGCCCTGAGCTATCCCACTCCCACTTGTTTTAAAGGATAACAAATATGAATGGAAAAAATAATAAAAAATGTAATCTAGAATAGTGATTGTAATTGTTTTTGATATTGGTAAAACGAAATTAACTTTTTCATTTGATTTAAGACAGGACCGATTGAAATTACGCCCTTAATACCCTTTTACTGTATTCAATTTAATTTTAATTGTCTCCTATTTTGGAATAGTTGTTTGTATATTTATTAATGTCACTTTAAGCTACGATGTCTAATCGGACGATGCGACTGCAAGAGTCATCAATTTTGTCTTTTCAGGTATAATACAGATAGGAATTTTTAACGAGCACAGGCCCTAAACCACCATTTTATGATCCCTCTGAATTGGATTACGGCATAACCTATTATTTTTCACTCCCTTAAATCCTAAGGCCTGCAGGGCTGCATACTCACGACCGCTATGATATCCACTAAACCATAAGTGACCCCGATATAATTCTTAATTACCTCCCTAAACTATCAACACCTCCCTGCTGATAGTTCTAAAAAACGTGAGCGCATTGCCCTAATACATAAATGTATTAGTCGATTTGTTACTAGTAACTAGTGGGGTTTGAGGGGAAAAAGATGGACATGAAAGAATTGATCGGTTTCGGGCCAAATCAGCAATAAATGGACATTAAAGTCGACATTGTTAGTAACAAAGAATTGACGAAGTTACGAAGTATTTTGGATTGTAAAGATTGGATGGTTGATACTAGAGAAATTCGATGACTTAGTTGAGCTTCAAAGCTCTACTCCGTTCAATAACATAAGGCTTTTGTAATTTATTGGGAGCTTAGAGGGTTTGTCAAGTAAATGTTGAAGTAGCCTGAAACGGGGAGCAGTTTCTTGTCGTTTCACCTTAATATGAGGATTCCAAGTTAAACATTTGTCAAGATATAGTCCTATGTACCTCATCTGTTCAGTGTGATGTAATTAAACGATACAGGAGGACAGGAAGTCATTGGTTTACGAAGAAGGGTAAAGGTGATTTATATATATCCTTGTTTGACAGTGAATAATTTTTACTTTTCGTCCTTGAGGTTCAGTAAATTCCTTCAACTTCTTTTTGGCGAAGTTTCGAGACAACAATGTTCTCCTAATCATGCCTTGACAGTGAAAAAATGAGCTTTTAGTAAATTTCACATTAGTTTAAATATGAAATTGACATTTGTACGATTCTAAATGGTAATTACGACTTGATAACGAAATGATATATCATAATCACAATCATGCCTCAACTAATAACAATAATAATTAATAAGCATTTATTAAATTATATTAAATAACATATAAGACTAAGTATAAAATTAGCACGTAAACGATGTCAACAAAATACCTGTCCAATACTTTCATATTTGTATAATTCATGTCAGTATTGAAAAACTATATTGGTTGATTGATGCGGCAATGTTGGCAATTTGCGGGCAACTCAAAATTTAGACTGTCACATATAGCGGAAGGGTCCCCTTTTCTTTCTTTGTATTTAGAAATATAAGTTAACTTATAATCATTAATCATTATTATTTAATAAACAACTCCTAGTCAATCAACCACGTCAACCTTTGGAGAAGAAAGGGATAAGTCTCTAGAGATCATTGCTTGGGCAGTGAAGCCAATATAGCTGTATATATATACGAGATGGGCGCCCTTTATAATCAAGATATGTCGCCTAGAAACCAGATGCTGTCAGAACGGAGGTAACTAGTCATCGAAGCCCAACTGTAAGTTCAGTCTTATTAATTATTCTATGTCTTATTATTCAGACTCTGTGAACCAGTGATCACCATCATCAAGTTCGCTTAGGACCATCACCTCAAACTAAAGACTATAAAATCATATCACCGTATCACCCAACCGCGGATGTTTCCTTTTGTTTGATTTGTTGTACTTTGTTTTCTCTCAGATTATTTAGAAATTCAAGGTTGAGAAATATTTTGTTGTCTTATATGACACTCCATTTTATTATCTCTAATTTAAGTGTTCATGGCTCTTTCATTTTTTTATCTTCATTGTTTCTTTGAATTGTATCAAAGTTATTCCTTTTTTTCTATTTAACGTTTTTAGCTATTAGCCCTTCATTTTATTGTACTTTATATATATATATATATATATATATATATATATATATATATATATATATATATATATATATATATGTGTGTGTGTGTATATAATTGGATTCTCCAATTTCACCTCAAATATATACATCTCTATAAGCTCGAAGGGAGGACACAGAAGGATAACGGTAAGGAATCCTAATGTGGTAAGTTAGAATGGAGGGAGAAGTGTCACCCTCATCCAGGATAAATTGAAGCTGCTGGATGGGTAGCGTTCCCTAGTCCCTGGTAGCTTAGCCTCTACCACCTACCAGGTTCTACATTAACCTCTGGGGCAAGAGTAACTGTTAAACATTTGTCTCTATTTTAGTGATTATTTCGTTCGTTTTGTTCTTATAAAAACATTCCGAAAACAATTTTACAAAAACAATTCATTAGGAGGCAGTAATTTTTTGTTGCTGACGCTTTTTCTTTACTATTCTTAACAGTCTGAAAACAAAATATTAAACTTTAAAAAAAATATAATTACACCCAACAACTAATGATATAATCCTAAAGGCACTAATAAAAATAATAATTACAATTTAAAACCAGATTCATCCTCCCATAGTGATCGGAACGCTACAACCAAAAAGAAAAGAGAGAAGAAAAATAAAATATTTTATAGTCATAATTGGTTGGCTCTATCAGCAACTCAAACTTCATCTCGCTACACCCCGAATCATATCAGACTATAGCAAAAAGAGGGATTCCTACCTTGACGGTTTATTTTTTATCCGATCGCAATACGACGTTTCTCGTCTAAAGTACTAGTCTTCGAACTCTAACTTATTGGGGGAAAAAACTCTTAAAAAGGCTAATTCCTGCTAGCAAAAACATTTTAAATATTCTCCCGTGACGTGCTGCGCCCTATAGGCCGAACTTGGCTAATTTCTTTCGGTCCTGTGGGAATGATATAGAAATCCAGGAAAATTTCTCGTACAGAAGTAGGCTATACTTCCAGAACTGGATGTGGGAAATGATTGCTTAGCACATCTAGACCACAGATGATAACCTTAAAAATATAATTTCTTACTTTAATTAATTACAAATTGCTTTTATTTTTATTTTTAGTTTATTACAACTATGATCCTTGACTAGCTATAAACTCGCTGTCCATCCATTTTCAGCTGAAAGCCACTAAGAGACACAATTCACACACGATACAAAGTGATCAATTTCTGTATGATACATGTCATCTGTATCGAAATTCTATTTAACATAACTTTTATATGATGTTTATGTTTATTTTTTTCATGAAAAAATTATTAACATTAAACCTAGAATTTAATATACAGTTGATTATTCAAAATTCGGACTAAATACGATTTCACAACAATTTAACCCCGTCAGGCGAAAGTGGTTTGCTGTGAATGTACAATTAACTAGATAATAGTTAACGAAGACCAAACTCATGTAATTTTTATTAAAAGTTAAAAAACAATTGCATTCAACATAAATAAATTACTGACCCAGTCTCTCTCGTTCTGTTGTTGTAATATGTTGTGACAGTGGTATGAATTCGACATGTTTTCATCAGAACTGATGAATCAATCACAAACTGAGTATTGCCCACCATTCGCCATTTCTGTTTAAATTATTGAACAGCAAGGTCAACTAGAGACGCGTTTGACTACATGAAATCATTAATTTTTCAATATTTTTATTTTGAAGAGAAAAGATATGTCAAGGGCTTCCATGTTTCCGTCATGGTGCTCTGCCACCTGAGCTATCCTGGTTCGTATTCAGATCAGACCAGCCCATTCTGTTCACTCATCCCATATCCCCGTATTCTCGCAATTCGCGATGTATACAAGGGGAAGAATAATCATTGAACATGACTATAATTAGGATCTTGTTGACTTAAGTACGTCATTTATTTTTTTTATTGATTGTTATAATTTTAAATATTTCTGTTTTGAAGAAAAAAGATATGTCCAGGGCCGGTATTCGAATCCGGGTCTCCCATGTTTCCGTCATGGTGCTCTGCCACCTGAGCTATCCTGGTTCGTGCCCCGGTCATTCATTTTTCCCCTAAAATAATTTTTTTTTTTATGATAAACGTTTATTTTATGAATGCTTATGCAAGATTTGTATAAATTTGGTTGTTTGTTTTATGAGTTGTTATTTTGAAAGTAATATAAGTTGGGTCTTAAAAAAAATCATTTCTTATCACGATCGCTTATTTATTAAAACAAGACGTTGAAGCGGTAAAACTTTTAAAGTGACTTCCAAAATCACAAAAAATTATTGTGATACCATGATATATCCATTTTTCAAGTTCATTAATGTATATGGCCAATAATGAAAAATTAAGCCAATAATTCTATTGAAATTATCATTTTTTCTGGAATAGATTTAATAGGGATACATGAAATTTAATTTTTTTTATTGTTTTCATATTACAATATTTTATAACCCCTGTTGTTTGGATAGTATTGAACTGCTGAATTAAAAGAGGTTGCCATCACTTATGAGCTATGGAGTTTTTTTAAAATAGATATTACACGACTGTAGTTATTGTTAACATTTTATTTTTAAATATAATCATTATAAATATATTTGATAACCTCTTTCATTCATTGTTATTCTTCTATTTTAATATTTTACAATTGGTTTTTACTTATCTCTAAGGAGACAATTTTTCAGTAATCTTAGCTGATTGTGTTTTGGCAGATGTATAACCTCGTGTTCTGAGAAAAATTTCTTTATATCCTAATTAAAATATGCTTATTCGGCCTGGAACTTTCCATTGGCTAATTGCATAGCGTCGCGAAATGGCAATAAATAGTTGAAGAGAAGGCATTGACGATGCGTCGTCGGAATGAATGAAGTGATTGGGGAAAAAAAAACTCTCTGGAAAGAATACCTTGAACACAAAACGCCAGAAAACTTCTAACCCTATAACATCAATAGGATTAAAGCTAAAAATAGGGCTTTATAGAAGCCAAGAGGAAAACCAGGATTGACTTCGGACTAAAATTGGAATCAGACTTTCATCACAATCGGAAGTTATTATAAAGTGTACCGAAGGGGTCGAGGAAAGAAAGACCACCGACCTTGAAGTTTCTAAAGGACAAGGAAGGAAATGTTCTCAGGGATAATGGAATAATGGAATGGATATCGAATAATGGAAAGGTGGAAAATATATACAGGAACGTCTGGAGGGGAACGGGAAGTTCCCACATGTAAGTGAAGAACAGATAGGGTAAGATCCATGGAATGATGACGCTATATTGGTGAAGATGAACTAGAGGAAGCCATACTAAGCATGAAACGTGGAATTCAGGTAACTATGAAATAAATCCTAAAAAAACATGAGACCCCAAGAAAAATTGATTGTTATATTTCTTGAATCTAGTGTGAAAACAGGAGATAATTCCGAAGGAATGGGAATTAGCCGTTCAGTCCTAATCTTTAAGAAAAGAGACAGCAGAGACTGTAACAAATTTCTAGGTATTCATCTCTTAATTCTAGAAAAGAGAATAAGAAGAAAAGTATAAAGATTACTCCATGAGGCAAAGACCAGTAGAGACTGAATAAGATCAGAAGAGCCGTAAACGCTCAGGGCATGAGTGGAGAAGCTGGCAAAGGTCAGAAAAGTAATCTAAATATGAATAAAAAATTCTATGATACTTCTCGGGAAGATTGAGGGCAAGAAGTGATCGAGTCCGGAATAACACTATCAGGACGAACGTTAGAAATTTGAATGTTAAGCCAATCAACGAGGTAATAGAGGAAAACCAACTGAGATGGCTTGGACACCTCCTGCAGATATAGCCTAAAAAAATTTCTAACGAGAATGTCTTGCGGAAGAGTGTCGTAACGAACGGACATTTCGCCGTTTGTTTAAAAATTTTCAGCACGTCGTTAATTTTTACATTATTTATTTACAATTAGAAATGCTTTTAATTTTTCAAAACTTCAAAGTGAAACTAGTGGACTTGTGTTGTTTCTGTTGTCTTGCGGAAGAGTGTCGTAACGAACGGACATTTCGCCGTTTGTTTAAAAATTGTCAGCACGTAACACAAATCAATTCACAAAAGTAAATATTTTTAATTAAAAAAATTTCGATTTTATAAGGTTGTTTTACTAACTGATCATTTGCTTTGAAAACGGACATTTCAAGTGGAACGACCCAATCCGGCCAACACCTTTATGCCTTGACATCTGAAAATTCATTTTCATAGAATATCAAAATAGTTTCCCACTATTCGGGGGAAAATAGTGGTAGAACCGTCAGTTTTACCAGAAAGACTTGATAGAGGGATGTCAAAAGTGGATGATGGTTTTGTTGATTTTTTATGATTTAATATTTTGAATTTTACATTTTTTTTTTCTTAAATGTACCGTAATTCTCCACCATAAAAATAGTTTAATTTTCACATTTTGAAAAATCTATAATCATATCTGATTATAAATTTAATCAGTTTTATGGTGGAACAATTTTTAATTGTTTCCTTGTTCCTCTGTGCGGTTGATTAAACTTCTCAACTGCCACCGCCTTTGATGGCCAATTTTCCGCATCAACTGCTCTCGGCGTTGTCTAATTATAGAATCTATTTTTAATTACTTTTACATCAGTTTATTAACATTTAACCCTTAAAGTGCGGGCGACTCTTGAGCTCTTGAGGTCCGAGGTAGAGCGAGCGCTGAGCGCTTACCATCGCTGTGGACGCAATATTTATCAGCTCTATTACATGTTTAAAAGTTAAAGGAGTGACTAATAAATTACTACATTATTTATTTTGCACCAGATTGTATAATAACAGAACTTTCTTTTCAAACATCAATCACGTATTAAAATATGTAAAATGCATATTATTACAAAATAAAAACAGGAGTACCTTCGTAGTTATTTAGAGTCTCGGGTGATTAAGAACTTCTAACAGATCTAACAGAGAGAGATTTTGATTAACTTTTAATTTATTTCTATTAACCTGATTGTTTCATAATACAATATCCCATACTCTTCAATCCAATATCACTGACCTTGAAAATTGGGGTCAAAACTGAACGATTAAAATAAATTCCCACTAATCCCATCACATTACCTTACCCTCCATCGTATACCAATGACCTCCTGCCCTTCAGTATCGTTTAATAACATCCCGCTGATCCCTGTAGAGCAGGTCCGGTACCTACACCTTAACCAACGCTTAACTTGGATTCCCCGTACGAGACTGAAACGACTAGAAACAGCACGACGTTTCAGGCTACTACAACATTTACTAGACAAACGCTCTAAGCTCCCAATTAATTACAAAAGACTCATATACCTGACAACATTAAACCCATCTGAACTTACGGAATAGAGCTTTGGAGCTCCACTAACCCATCGAATTCCTTTCGTATTTAATCCTTACAATACAAAATTGTTCATAAAATCCTCAAGGCTCCTTACTTTGTTACGAATAAAGTCATCCATAATGACCTTAATATATTAGTAATATTTTACAATTTTTATGAATCATTTTAATTTGTTTGTATCTTCTATATCTAGCTCTGAAGAAGACCTACAATGTGAATCGAAACGTTTGTTTTTAAATACTTAGTTCAACCTTATTTATGAAATTACATCTCTGAACTTCGCTCAGACCATTTTATTATCTGCTACACGTATGTTAGGCAACCAAAACCGTAGTAATACCTTTTTCAAATTTAGGAAAACTCTGATTGTAAACAGATTGTAAATTCTGATTGTATGCAACCTATGAATGTATTTTTCGAGTTATTTACCTATTTAGTATTCATTTACTAAATATCATACATTTTATACCAATAAGCTGTGTATTTTGTAAACAAGATATTATTAACAGCAGCATTATCTTTATATCTGGCCATAATATTTAAAATCAGATTAAAATATATTGTTATTTTAGGAAATTAAAGCTCTAGGGAGAATTAAAGCTGCCCGGGATCAGAGGCCCTCCTGAGGTTACACACCGAACCTCTTCATGCTGAAGAAAGGGTACTCGTCGGGTCCTTTGTTGCCCATCATAAAACTAAAGAACTCCTTACATGAAGCCTTTAGAACAACTTTAACAAAACCTACCCTGGCATGTTAATATTTTCAATATATGCTCACTATATAATTTATCTTATTTTAGTGCTAGTTAATATCTTCATTTCGCTATTAATTAAATTTCTCTTTAATTTTTTTCGGTAGAAATGAGATGTAAAATAAATTAAATAGGCAGTCATTAGCCGGCAGAGTGAAAAACCACAATTAGGAATAACAGAATTTTCTTTTTTACTTCTAAATAAATTATAGTCTGAATTATCTAAATTTCTTAATTCGTAAATTGAAATTATTAACATTAGTCTGGTTTTCACATCTATTGGCTCTCTGAGCAATAATTATATGCAACTTTCAAGTAGGTTTTTAATTTATCAAAACTGCACAAGCTCAATACAAAATATTAACGCAACTTAATTGAAATTATAATTATTACACAGTTATATTATTTATATCATCCAAATTCTAGAGTATTTAGATCAAAAACTCTACGACACTTAACTATGACAAATAAAATTTAGGGAAAACGAAAAGTTTAACTAGTATTTGAAGTTTTAAGTCATTATTATCATGAGCTTCACAACTATTAAACGATCTTTTAGTTAAATATTATTATTCTTATATCGATCGAATTCTAACATTTAAACTAAAGTTAGTTGAAACAAATCATATAACTCATATGCTGGGCAGCTAGGCATAGCCAGTCTCGCTCAATACCTCACGAGCATATCATAAAGAAGAAAGTGAATAAATTAAAACATTTTCATATTTTATGAAAGGGAACGGAAGTGGTTCAGTGATAGAGCACTGAATTGACATGCCGGAAATCCTGGTTCAAATCACGCTGCGGGCAAGACTATTATTTAGTCTGTTTACAGCCGGTAATGGATCATATAGGATCTAAGACCCTCCTGGGGCTCACCCAGGCTCTATAAAATATTATAAAAAAAATAAAGAAATCAAGAAAGTTTCTTAATTACAGTATACCGCTGTATAATTACACCAAGGAAAATATCATTTTTAAACAACATTAAATATTCCATTGATTTAGTTTCTATTGTTTCGAAAATTTAAATAAACAAATCCAAACATTTTTCATCCAAAAATAGTCAAAAAATCCATTAAAATGGTACATAATAAACTGATAAAAATCGCCAAAGCGTAGACAATGAGTAGAAAACCCTATTTCTAAAGCACCAACAAAACCAATTTTTATAATATAGAAACAATAAAAATTTTCAACATCTATAATACAAATATTGCTACTCAATAGAGGATGAAATAAAGTAAATAAATCTGAAAAGCAGACAGGCATAAACTGTATTTGTTAGAGATAGGATACGTTGTTATGATAGGATACGAAAAGTAGTTAGTGAAAAGATACCATCTTATTTTCTCTTGATGTCTGCCTTGCTAGACAAATAAGTTTTTCTCTTGTATGTTGTTACATAATATCACTATTCTCCAATCCATTTTTTATACTTAAATATGAGTAACGTTTTCTTTCCCAACCAAGTGGTAATTTATATTTTTTTTCTAATCAGAAAAAAAACTATATTATTACTAAATCCCAGAGGGGTGAAGTCGAATTTCCTTCAAAATGATTTTTTGTTCTAGGGAATAAAGTACTTCTATGAATTGGTAAAATATTTTATCGAAAAAAAACACTGTACCACTAAAATCCTTATAGTGTTTTGTGTTGCGTACATGGTAAAGGCTATAGTGTTTCAAAGCAACAGTTGTGCATGGAAGTAATTTGTCCAATGTCAAGTTCAATCACCAGGTTTTATTCCCCCATAAACTAATCAACTTTTTAGAAGCTGTGTGTGCCCCCTGAAAGTCTCCAAATCCCACAGGGTCCGTCAATGGCTGTGAAGGATTTAATAATTTTTGTGCCACAACGGGATTCGAACCTAAGACTTTCAGTACAGCATCTCTGCGAGAAAAGAAAATCATAGATTTTGCTAAGGCGTGATTAGACTGAATGAAATTTAATAGGAAGCAAATTGAAGTACCACGGGAATTTGAAAGAAATCTCTGATATCAACATAGCATTTGATTTATTAATTTTAAGGACATATGAATATCTTTCTCTTAACTAAGCATATATACAGGTGATTAATGATTAAACTTAATAGTAGCAGCTATACAAGATAAATACTATATCTAATGAACAAATATGATTAATTACTAATATTAAAGATTAACATTGAATAGGAGCGGTAAGAACCATTAACAGAGATTGCTCCATGCTAGGCCAAGATTAGGCCATTATGGCCAAGATATAACAAATAAATATGAGCGATATAATGAAGAATTTACGTGATCACGACCTGAAGGGTTAATACGATTAATTAGCTTGAGTCATCCTTTTGGTATCATATAACCACAATGAGTTGTTGATTACCAGCAGCAGTATTAGTCGGCGATTTGAGGCCTTATGATAATGAAATGGGACTTACGATTTGTGTGTTCTTTATGCCGAAGTATACTTTGTCTAGTGTCTCAGTAGAGCTCATCTCAGGCTGCAAGACCTCCTGGACGCTGGACGTTCTCAATAAAGAATATCGGCTTGAAAGCGGCAAGCGGTCGTAGCTGCGAAGGTCTGGTACGACAGTCCCGCTAGGCGTCCATGCAGCAACTGCCCGCAGCTCCAAGCGTCATTCCCCTCTCCTTGATTTTGGCGGTAAAGTATATTTCCGATCTGAGAGGCAAGGATCGGTTCGTTCCTATAGGCGGGTAGTACAGGTCCGCGGCTAAACAGATTTAATGAAGAAGTAGAGGACCTCTCATACACACATTTGTTTTAGATATGCTAGCTTTCAATGAATTACGTATAATAATGAAACATTACTATCTATAATACATAAATACTAAAACCTCAGAACCTTGTATTCCATTATGAATATTTGTTTAATTTCCCTGTTTTCCAAGAAATTTCTTCAATAAATTTTAGGCGAGAGGCAATATATTTCCACTTGTGTAGATTTTTTTTATTTTATCTTCAATTTAAACTCTTTTTTAAAAACCTGTAGCATTACAACCCGTGAACGGGTCTGGGGTTCAGGACATTGCTGAGACTGTAATGTTTTACGGACAACGGTTATGCAGGGAAGTGATTTGTCCTAGATCACGCTCAAAGAGGCTGAATGAGCCCCAAGAGAGTCCGAGTTCCCATAGGGCCCATCTCCGGCTGCTAACAGACTAAATAAATGTCTTGCCGTCAGCTGGACTTGAACCAGGATTTTCGGCATTGTAACTCAGAGCTCTGCTACTGAGCCATTCCGCACCCCTGAAATTCTTTTTACCATTTTCAAAAAATGATGTTGCTTGAAACCCTTAAATACACAAGTTGGTAGTTCACCAAAAAAGAAAAAAAACTTTTTTACTAAATAATATAACAAGGAAAAATATAAATGGGATTCCTCCCTGGCAAAGTTTAAATACCTTTTGGATGCCTAGGCCACTTCAAACAAATAGAGAGTCTAAAAGGAAATTCCTCCAACGAATTGGACGCTCTGAGGCAGTTTCTGAAACCATTTTCTTCAAGTACAGTTGTCTCTTAATAGAATGCGCTGTGAGGATAATTAAAACGACTAATTTCATTCGGTCTTAATTGACCTGTTATTGCTGAATGGAGTTTTACAACGCCTCTTTTGAATTTTATTAAGACCATTGTTGATTAACCAGATTTTCCCTTTATTTAGGCATATATCACGTTAGTTTCAATGAAACTATTTTGAATATATAAAAAACTGGTCAATATTTTGGGCCAGTTTCATATGAAATTTCTATTTTTATTATTTCTAAATTTCGTTTCATTTTATTCATTTGGAATTAGTGAACTTTGTTGTTTATTATGATAATGTTTATAGATTGTTATGAGTAATTATTAATCTTCCCCTTTTGGTTATATTTACTATCACTACAATTATGGGAGCATAATGTGCCATTAAATATGGCCATACGACACACGATGTACGTATATTTTTTATGATTTTAAATTTGTGCAAATGGAAGCTCAATCTGCAAGAAACATTACCAACGCTTTCGGGGAACGCTGTTGTGACGAACTATTCGCCGTTGGTTTGAGAAATTTATAAATTCAGAAATAAATAATTAATTCATTCCTCCTTTCTATCCAGAAGTGAAATCCATATTGTGCTGCATGGATATTGACATCCTGCAGCAAAAACTTTTCAAAAAAACAACCTTCATTGGTTAATCGGAAGGGACCTATACTCTTACACGACAACACTAGACTTCATGATTCACCACAGACAGTTTTCCATACTTTTAGAAATTTGAAAAGCGTCCTTAAGTGTAAAATTCCTGAAACTAATTGTCAATTAATTTCATCAAAAATATTTTTAATTTTCAGTTCTGGGGTTGAAATATTTAAAATACTTTCGGTAAAATGTATAAAAATGAGAATAAATATTTTGAATAAAATTGTTTTCATATTTTAAAGTTTCCAGCCCTACTGGATTCTTTAATAATATTCCACTGATCCCTGTCGAACAGATACGTTACCTAGGACGTTATCTGGACAAACTTCTCACTTTGAATCCTCATACAAGACTAAAAAGACAAGAAACTGCTCGAAGATTTCGATTACTTCAACATTTACTGGACAAACGCTCTAAGCTCCCAATTAATTAGAAAAGACTCATGTATATGACAGTTATCAGACCTATTTGGGCTCTACTAAACCATCCAATTCATCTCATATCCAATCCTTACAATCTTAAATCCTTCGTAAAATCCTCAATGCTCCTTAAAATGTCACAAACAAACTTGCTTCCCATATTATTCCTGATAACCCTCCGAGGCGTCTGAAAAGAAGATGGCCGCGAGACCTTCTACTATAAAACTTTACTGGAGTGCTACTGATGGGTAGTTTCTCAATATCAATAAATTAATCTGTAATATAAAATAAAATATTTTAAAGTAGTTTTACTAAATAACCTTTCCTTTGAAAACGGACATTTCAAGCTGTGCGACTTACAGTAGCATTAACAGTAGCTCATAGCTTGAAAGAGAAGCAGGTTAGCTCAGCGTGTAGATGGCTGATTTGTTCTGCTGAAGGCCCAAAATTGGAATTCGGCTTTTATAGATAAATTATCTAATATATTAACAGTCATATACGGATCATGTGGGATCAGCAGACCCTCCTAGGGCCTAAGCAACCTCTATTAAGATGGTAATCTTAATTTGAGAAAAACATGAAGTCGAGCGTGGTCACCTCCATCTCCACCACTACTCAGCAAAATCCTCTTCCTGCACAACAGTTGGCTTAGAAACTGTACAGTCTCTACCATCCATTGCGTCCAAGTACTTCATTTAGTGGTTATTATTGTTTTATCGTTTGGGCCAGCTGAGTACAAAGGGAGCTCGTATCCACTCTTCATGTTGTTCCTTTCCTCTTCCAGATCTTCTTCATCCTCCGACAGTCCTAGAGATACTGGGAAAACTCACTTCAAATGGCTTGTCAAAACTGCAGTCGATCGTGCTTTGTCTCCATTAGATCTCTAGTTTTTCCATATCTGACTTATGCGGCCATTTTTCTTTGAAGCCTTGCACTTAACTATCACTGTGAAGTTCATGTTAATGAATCCTTTGGAGTCCAGATGGTCCAAATTTGTCAGTCACCTGTTCCTTATTCTTGTGAATAAGAATAATAATTGTATCTTCCTAGTGCTCATCATTGTGACTGTAAGTGCCTCTATTCTCCCTACCTGGTTCTAATGTCGTCCTCAAGATCTCCTCTTTGATCTCCAGCCCCCTGAATGGTCCTTTCCGTTAAAAGGAACTCGGAGGCATACAGAACAGTTTTCTGAGTGTCTGATTTTAGGATTCCAGGAGAGGCAATTCGACGAATAGATACTTCGGCGGAAATGATAAGCCCTTACAAACATGCACAAAAGCATTTTCTGGTAGAGTTTTATTTTCAACTTACAATGGTAATCAGTTCTCGTGGTTATGAATATACGTTATATATAACAATTATTTTTGAGTTATAGTATTTATATAATCTTATATCCTTCCATCTTAATTTATTAAACTTATATCACCACAGTAAACTGATTATAATATATCAAAGCTATTCAAATAATAGTCCAAGTTCTATTAAGCGGTCTTGACTAAGTATTATGACCTATAATTTCTTTCTAACTATGCGACAACATACTTATACTAACAGTAATACCATCACTCTTCTGCTTAGCGTTTGAAATATATACTGTCAATAATAATATCAAAATGAAGGCAATTTCATTGGGGACGAGGAAGATATGGCGCGTTTTCCAAGAGCATGGAAAAATAGTCAGAGCCTATTTATAAATCTCTTCTGACATTTCTTTGTTATGATCCAAATAATCCGAAATTTACGGTTGCCATTCAGAATCGTGGTTGAGTTCAAACAATTCAAAAATGTATACACAAAAAATCGAAAAGTTAAAAAAATTACAAATTGGTCGATTTAGGCGTCGTTTTCTAAATAAATTGCATCAAAGATTAAAAGGTGCCACTTTCAAATAAATTCTAACTGCACTTGACCAAAACTTTTTCATACACAGTTTAAAAAGGCTCATAAATTGGAATAATCCGAAGTTTTCCAAACTGGTAGTGTTTGCGGGTGATTTCGGTAAATGGTACATCATTTTCACTTCCTTTTTAGTTACTTGTGATGATAGTTGTTAGGTCTAATTGTCCAGCTTAAAAAAAATTTGGCTGTCTATAATTTCTGGTAAAACGCGACACAGTCTAACCTACCAATTTAATATCAGAAGATAGAATCTTGAAATTCTGACTTCATATTATGCGAGGAACGTTAAGTATCGTGTTCAATATTAGTTCTGGTAGATAAAAAATTGATTAATATGTTCTAATAAAAAAATAAGCATAAATATATAAGGTAGAGATGGACAAATGTGAACGAATATATTCTAGAGAGGATTGTGTTAACACATGTCCGATGTAGTTTAATAGACAATACAAAAGCTCCACTCCGGTGGGAGAATGTCATTGTTCAACTTTCAATGCATTGCTACAGTATTCATATCTGGAAATGTAGATACACTTAATATGTAATAAAATTAACGGTGTTCATATATGATTCCACACAATTAGTGAACTTCACGCTGTGAGTATTATGGAAGTATTCCTCCAAAAAAGATGCGTCCAATATATGTAACGTATATTGGTTCGTTAATTGCACACCTTCAGTTTTTAGTTTAGAAATTCAGATTTTTCACTTATTTAAAAAAAGAGCGGAGAGGCTATTTTTTCTTCCAAGAGGTGATGGGTTTTGTGGACGGTTAGTGCGTTTTCCAGTCTATTCAAACTTGTAAAATCCGGGACGTCGGTAACGTTGTGAAATGTGATTTTTTTCGGAATGTTTCTTTAAGATTGAGCGTCAAAATTAGGGATCGAAACTAAAAAAATGGTGTAATTTCTCTTCATTTAGAGCGGTAAAGGATAATGACAAGAGTATAAATGCTCAACAGTCCATTTCATATAATTTATATATAATATATAGCTGCTTTGTAATATGTAGCTGCAGGGTTATGTTTTTAATTCAATCACTGATATATAACTAGAAGGAACTGTATGATCTGTAATTTTTTAAAATGGTGTAAGTCCATTCAGATCTAAAAAAAAATCGCTTATTCCATTAATAATGATTATTATTTCATAATAAAATTTAAAAGATGTATAGTGTTAAAAAGATCACTCTTTGCTTAGTACTAAGTTCTAACAACATAAAATTTGCCTATATTTGCAAAATAATTCAAATGTAAACCTATAAATATCTCGAAAAATGAGAAAATGGACATCTCTAAAATAACATCGCATATAATATTGATTTTCAAGAAAGATCAAAAAATATCCCTACCATGTCCCTATTAGGACACATTCAGAAGATGATTATCATTATATTTTATTATTTGTTATTTTCATTTGTAATAATAACAGAAACGATGAGATTTCGGTAACATTTTATCTTTTATTGGGGATGTAAAAAAACCTTCAGTCCAGTTCTTTGTATTTTTTTTCATTTATTATACCTAATTAGGTGTCTGACAATGAGATAAGATACACCCAACATATTTTAACGAAAATCAAAATTTTATTTAATGACTATTGGAACTATTATCTACCATAAAGAAAAAAAATTATATCTAGTTGACTAATGTATTTCTGACATAAGAAGTGTTTGATGGGATCAAGATATATTGAAAATGATGATACAGATCGAAACGTATAATAAATGAAAAATGCAAAGAACTGGACTGAAGGTTTTTTTACATCCCCAAGAAAAATATCTAATTAGCGTCCAGTACCCTTAAATCTAAATTAAATAACATTTTATCTTCAAAATCTAATTCCTTATTTTTTATTAATAACCATATAATTTCATTCAACTATATAGTTATTATTAATTAATATAATATTAATTATATAGTTATTATTTAAAACAGCAGGGTTTTCTCCCAATATATTACACTTTATTTTTAATATTATGTTTTAATTAATCATATAATAACTTATAATTAATATGATAACATAATAATAATATGATTACAGTAGTATTTTGAACTATCAAGCTTTTTCATATCTTTATTTTTTTTTCTGTTTATTTCTTTACAACTCGTGATTAATACGATTCTCATTGAACGTGCTTTTTTAATTATTCAATAAGCTTAATTAACTTTTAAAGTTAATTCATATGAATTTATTAATTATAAAATAATCCTTACTTGGTACCTACAAGTGGATGGTAGCGCCTTCAATAGCTTCAACTACACTACCGCACAACAGTTAGGTCTTGCCGGCCACGTATCTGTGTTCCCTAATTCCTAGCTTTTAAATAATTATTCATATCTTATTGGATATAATCCAATTTTCTAGCATGCATAACCATATAATTTTATGAAGCATAAACTTTAGTACCCAATATCATATTTTTTAATAATAAGTTTATTATTATAATGTAATTGATAATAATCATAATCAGGAGATCTCTCAAGTTTTTAGCCTCCTCCTAATGGTATATTAATTATAGCTATATCTATTACGATAACTGTAAAAGCCAATCCATAAAAATCCAATCTTTTATAATAAAAAAAAGCAGTAGGTAGTTTTATTCTGTGAAACAGGCCAATATTTATCAGGTCGTATGGATGGAAGCTAATTGAAGGTCACCGATAAATTTGCATTAAAGTCAGAGACCAAAATGAAGCCACGCCCAAGTTTCACATTATTCTATGTGGTTATATATACATAAATGTTTATCCTTCAGTGATTGAGGTCTTTATAAATATTAGAGGTATTACCCAGATATGATTGTATTATGTTAATATACATGTATATATACATACATATAAAGGCATAAAGAATAATTAAAATAAAACAATTCGCAAAAGTAAAATATATGAAAAGAAAGTGAAAGAAGCAAAAATGCACATTATGAATAGCCCAATCGATATAATGCTATTCCACAAAATATATATTACATCTATAAATTACATTACATAAAGTTTATTATAAAAATATATACTTATAGATAGATATCTTAAATAATACCTTCATGCCATTTTACTATATGTTATTTTTTATTACTTCTTGTTGTTCCATATCTCTTATTGGAAAATTAATTTTATCTTTATGTCTCTAGATGACTATATATTTTGTTATCCATAACTCATCATCAAAGTCCATCCCTCTACCGCTCATGCAGTGTGAGCTTTGTTAATCATTATCATTATATATTATTATTCTATCAGTATACTACATATACCGTTATTCATTACCATATATTATTTTAATTTCTATGAACCTTGTATGTTTAGCCCAGAAGAAAAACTGCAATGAGGGTCAAAATATAGGCTTTAAAAATATACTATTCTTCTTTCTTCCTCCGTTTATATATATATATATATATATATATATATATATATATATATATATATATATATATATATATATATGTTTGTGTGTGTATGTATAAATACACACTTATGTATATGGGGAAGTCGAATGGGGAAATTAAAACTTAAGGTGAAATACAAGCAAATAAATAAATCCTTTATTGTGATAAAAAGTCATTGACCTCATCGAAAGCTTCTTAACAGCTTTCCAGATTAAATTAAGTAATCCCTAATCCTTTAACTAACCTAACTCTAATGAAGGCAATAGGCAATAAATTTTAATTTACTTTAATTGGATTAAGAAGGATTAAGTGAACACCGAATTCTGGAGCTTAACTAATTGCAGGCTTTGGATTAGTAAATTCTATGCATATGCTCATTATATTTCTTCAAACAATTTTTTAGGAGTACAAAAATAATCTTACTAATATTATAAATGTGAAAGTTTGTATGTTTGTAGTTTATACATCATAGGCTACAGCAAGGGCAGATTTATGAGGGGGCACGGGGGCATGTGTCCCCCTTTATAGTACATATGTAATTAAAGGCAAATCAGGAACTTAGCATGTTGAAATTTGTAGATAGGTTCATTGTATAGTTTAAGAAAGAAATTTGGATAATTCCAGCATAAGGGTTTTTCCTTTAATATAATAGGGGTTCAAAGGTTGTATAGGATCCGTCAGTTTTGAAGTTAGACATCTGAAATTTTGGATGTACGAGTAGCTTATATTTAAAAAAAATAATTTAATTATTTATTTAAAATGATCTTTCAATAAATTTTATGTAGCAGCCCAAATTCCACGCGAGCGAAGCCGCGGGCATAAGCTAGTAGTAACATAAATAGAAAAATAATTAAATTGTATATGTACTTTTCAGTTCCCAGTTAATTACTAGGTTAGAAAGGAAATGTACACTTCTTTTAGGTATATGCCATTTGGCGGATTTGGCTTGTCTGAATTCTATTTCCTATTTATGAATCTTGAATATGATAATCATTTCCACATAATTTTCAATTTTCACTATAACCTTCATGTGATACCATCCATTATAAAATACTTACATACTTAATACTTGTATCATGCAACTCATGAGGGGTCGAGTACGTGGTAGAGATTTTACAGTTTCTTGGACTACGGTTGTGCAGTCCTAATTCATGTTCAACCGCAGGGTTTTCTGCCAATAAAGGGTACCAACTTTATAGAGGCTGGATGAGCCCCAGGATGATCTCCAGATCCCTCAGGCTCCGTCCCAGGCTATTAACTGTTTAAATAAACTATCTGCTTCAACCGGATTCGAGCCTGCGACCTTAGGCACAGCAACTCGGTCCGTTACCACTGAGCTACACCGCTTCCTAATACACATAATTAAAATGTATATTAAATTTATAGAAATGCTGTATTTCTCTGCTCATACTCAATAACTGTCCATTAATTTCATATCAATATAAATATTTATAAACCATTCGAGATAGTACGGTTAAAGTGTATTATTGTATTTTGAATTCATCAGTTAAGCAATTTCATTTATTTTCCTCGCTGGTCTTTTATTATGGTCTGTGTAGTCTAATTCGTAATCTTAAAAGGCAAACACATTTTATTACAGCATGAATAATAAAAGGTAACTATGAGTCTGGTGAAAATGATTTCGTCTTTGTTTGGAGAAGCCGCCATCTGCATTTAAGATTTTAATCTGAACTATGCCATTAATAAATTTAAAGAAATCCTTTTAGTTAATTAGGTAGTTGATTTATTAGTTAATATCCGGAACACGGCTACAAGCCTTACTGTAAATAATGCTAGCCTAATTAAACGATGGCCAAACATTTCCTCTTTCATTAGAAATTAGATTCATTTTCCTGGGCTAAAAGCGCTAATGAAATTTTTTTTAAATAAAGTTTTTGTTATTTTAAAATATTTTCTATGTTGCCTAGCAACGAATCAAGGAACTACTTTTTGTATGAGAGGAAAATAGTTGACTGGATGATACTATGGAGAATTGAGATAGTACAGTCAAAAAAACAACACCAAATAAGTAAAGGACTTATATTTAATGTGTGCCGACTACTACTTTTTGTTTTGTCTTTTGTCGTGCTTGATCAGTTAAATTATAAATATTTTTTAAAATTGATTAATCAAATATTTAAGATGAATTATATATTACTTTTATATTCTCGAAATCTATTATCTCCTCGAAAACAGGAGGAAAATGTGATCAAATCATAATCTTTAAATATCACAAAATATATTTAAAATATAGTTTAACAAGTATTGGTATTTTTAACGTGTTAGTATAGTAAAATTATACATATATCTACCATAAAGCTTGCAATAAATTGTATTTTTACAGTTTTCGATTCCCCTCTATTCTATTTCTCTCTATTGTATGTTTTTCGTGGTATAATATTTTATCAAGGAACTAATAGTAGTTTATTCCTTATTTCATTGTTGATCAAAATGGTTGGTCAAAATCCTATCAAGTTTCGTACTTTTTAGTTATTTCATTTCTATTTTTCTTTTTCTTATGTTTTTGTCACTTTTAAATACTTCATGATGTGTATTATTATGAAGCCTTCTGGCCAGATATATATTATGTTTATTTTTCTGTTCATGTTTTAAATTTGTCTGTAATTTTAAAGGGACTTGGTCCCAGAATCCAATTTTTTTCTATTCCCATAGTTAGAATTATGGGAGCGGAGTGGCTCACTTGCTGTGGCGAAAATCCTGGTCCAAATCATGCTCGCCGACAGACTTTTATTTAATCTGAGATGAGCCCTACGAGATCTATGGACCCCTCTGGGGCTCATCCAGCCTCTGCAAACTGGGTATCCAGAATAAGGCAGAAAATTCTGGAGGTTGAGCGTGATCTAGTAATCAACTCCCTTCACAATCGTTGTCCAAGAAACAATACTTTCTCTACGTACTGAACCCAAGGCCCGCATGGATTTTAATGGTACAGATTTTTATTAATCTTATAATGTCTTTCGTTTATAACGTATTTTACTAAATATCAAATTAAATTTCTAATTCAAATAATGAATCTATTTAAACTTTTATTGGAATATCAACCGAACTATAGTCGACTCTCAAAAGAGAAATAATTGAACTAATGAAAAATAGCTTTTAAAGATAAAAATGATAACTTCATATTCCAACTTTACATTACTTAAAACAAAGGAAAAGAAATACCTTTATTCCCTATGTAGAAAGAAGGTTTTGCTAAGAAAATTCAGATAAAAAACAATAAACAGTTAGTACATATAACAAGACATTTTGGTGATCACATAAATATATGGATGAGTTATGTATTATTTAAAGGTATATGATTAGGAATTGTTTAATTATGTATAATTAGTTATATATTAGTGATAAGTATAAGTACATAATTGTTATATACAATGTTTTCATTTTATGTAATGGAGTTTATAATATTTAGAATTATATGTCTAGTGGATAGAATTAAGTATTAAGGATTCGACGTGGCGGATTGCCAAATTGTATATTAACACGGATTCGACTTTAAATTAGGATGTATATATTTTTCGTATTTGTGAAGTTTGTGTTTAAATGATTTACTGCCATTTGATTGGCTCACGAAAGAAAGTGGGAGGTAAAGGTGTAGTGGAGGGGATGACGTAAGCCTGTAGAGGCATAAGAATTTGTTAGAGACTTTATCTGGAACCGTTGCCTAGACTTGACGTCCCCGCTTACCTCCTCTCCAAATAAGGCTTGTATTAGAAATAATTGTATAATTGTATTTAATATTAATAATTACTTGCATGTTATAGTGTTCTATGTATATATATATAATTGGAGAATATATTTCATTTTGGGATTTCCTAGTTTTGAAATTGGCCTTATTTTCTCCTTCTTTCGGTCCACGGACATTATTAAACATATTTTATATCATTTAGGGAGAAGAGTCATTACAATTGGTAGCAGAGCGTGATTTTAATTTAAAAAAAAAGTGGTGATTAAAATTTTGAAATTGAATTTTTGAGGGCTGGATTTTAAAAATAATTAATAAAATGGTAAGAATGGATGAACTTGCGAAAAGAATGGACGAGATCCAACAAGTTAATGAGGGGTTGCGTGAGCAAAATCAGAAATTGGTAGAACAAAACGTAGAATTAAATAATCAAATAGCAGCATTAAGAAAATTAATGGACGACAGTTTAAAGCAAATGTTTGAACAATTGAATAATTCAGTTATACCCCAGAGCGTCGGTAACCAATCTTGTGATTCGGGCGAAGTTAATAAAACAGAGAGAGAGGGGGAAAATAATGAATTAGGTGAAAATACAAGCCGAATGAACACTACTTTAAATTTTTTTGGGAGCAGCGGATTCAAAATTGCCCAATCACCTTGATTGAGTAATCCGGGAATTTCCAGTACTAAGAACGGACAACCCTACGAGCTTATTAAATTTCATCGAAGCCCTTTATGATTTAATTCAATTAGCCCCGAATCATTTTTCTAAAGTTTTTGAGTATTAAAAGAATTTCTACGAAATAAGATTATTACCTACGACACGATTCGCGAACGTTTATTTCAACGGTTCACTAGTCCCAAAACTACGTTACAATTTAAAATTGAATACATTTTTCGCACTCAGGGGGAAGATGAAAGTTTTAGAGAATTCGCCGATTCAATTTTGAAATTCGGAATAATAATCCAGGATATAGAAACTAATGAATTGATTGATATCATTTTAGAAGGGGTATCAGACCAGGTACGTCGTTATTTCAATTTTATAGAGGCACCGAGGAATTTAAATGAGTTAGAAAAGTTAATAAACAGGGTTGAGCAATCTATGATTCATAATATAAGGGCGACGTCTATGGAAAATATTCCCCAATTTTTGAATCGACAGATAAATAAAAATGTTAGATTTTACGAAAAAAAAGGGCCCCTCAAATTATTGCTTACCGGAAGATAGGTATCAACGGAGAGAGATAAATCCCCATTATAATCCTAGTTGGGTTCGTGCTAGGAGTAGATTTAATGCGTTTAATCACAACAAGTTTAGGAATTAAGACTCACATCGTCGAGACAATAATAGTTTTAATGAAAATCATCGAAATCGGACTATAATAATAATAATTAAAAAAATGTCATCGATTATGAAAAATAATTAATGTTTATATGGGGCTATATTAATAATAAAAAAATTTGTCGCCGTGAATGATTGAGAAAGATTATGAAAAATTGATGTATTAATTGATGTATAAATTAAAAATAAATTAATGAGAAATTGTGATGTGTTACTGCGAGTTAATAATAATTATTGTGTTATGAAATTATCTTATAAATATTCGGTCCCCTTTTGAATCACAAGATTGATTACCAACCAATGAGTCAGAGGAAAACGATATTGAAGTAGCCCATGTGTTCCAATTAAAGAGATTTAGAGATTAATAGGAAATATATATATATATACATATTTTTTTTATACGAGAAAAAGAAAATTTTAAGAAAAAATTTAAGTAAATAAATAGTAAATTTAAATAAGTAAATTTATAGTAAACAAAAGAAACTAATACAAGTCTGTTTCCCTTCTATGTCCTAATGTTGCCCTAAGATAGCAAGTATATTTGTAAAATGAAGGATGTTTATGCTTAGTTGAAAGTAAATACTATCTATAGAGAGATAAGAGATGACCTGAAACTTGGCCTACAGTGTTTTGTATTATAGCAGTATCATGTTAAAGTCATATTGTAATGAAAGTAGAATATTTTTAATTTGAAATTGATTCTGTTTTTTTAAGTTTCAGATATTTTTAATAAATATACTAATTATATGATCTATTGTAAGAAGATAATAATGATACAAGATGAGAGATACTTTATTTTGGTTTAATTTGAGAGAAGTATTATATATATTTTTTATTTTGTAGCCTTGATTTATTTTACTGATTTTCTATATATATAATTGATTTTGTTTAAAGAAATGTAGGTTATCTTGTATATATATGTTGTATGAAAGGAATATATGATTTATGTCTGTAAAGTGTTGTAAGTTTGTTATGGGCAATGGAGTAAACAAAAATAATAATGGCCAAGTTTCTTCAAATATTATATTTAAGTATTTTATGAATATATAATATATGATATTATTAGTACATTTTTATGAATTATGATTATGTATTGGTATCGGAAAAAACTTGAATTAATTGACTGATATTATGATTATTATAATTATGTACAATGTAATTGAAGATGTTGGCCGGCATCTTATACTGTCAAACGACATAAGTTATCAAAGTTTAGTTTCCAGATCGAGAACATTGTTCGAGTTATGTTGCAGAGAACACTGCAAAATCGAGCTGCATCTCGTTAAACGGCAATTCCAGAAATCATCAATCCTGAGATCATCCAGCGATCTTCGAGGAACATCCCAAGAAAGAAAACTGCTATCCAGAGAACACCGAGACTGGACATCAGTGAACAACACTTCGCATCAAGAAGATACAAATACTTTTAAATTATTTTGTATTTGTATAAATTCAGTAATTAATATGGGGAAAGTTAAAATAAGTTTTATTATTAATAATTGATAAAAGTAGAAAAGTGTGAAAATTTTTTTTAAAGAAATTGATTGAAAATAATATGGGAATTTTTTTTTAAAATAAAGATAAACAAATTAAATGATAAGAGAGTCCTCATAAAATAAAAAAAAAAAGAGAAAGAGAAAATACATAAAATATGAGACTGAAGTTTTTTTCCACATGTATTTAAATTGATTTTTGGCTTTGACAAAAGCAAGATCAACTTATATAAATGTTTTTTGGTTTCAGTAGTAAAAAAAATATATAATAAAATAAAATATTAATTAAAATAAATAAAACAAAAATGAACAAAAAAAAAAAAATCAATTGAATACCTTTATTCCCTATGTAGAAAGAAGGTTTTGCTAAGAAAATTCAGATAAAAAACAATAAACAGTTAGTACATATAGCAAGACATTGTGGTGATCACATAAATATATGGATGAGTTATGTATTATTTAAAGGTATATGATTAGGAATTGTTTAATTATGTATAATTAGTTATATATTAGTGATAAGTATAAGTACATAATTGTTATATACAATGTCTTCATTTTATGTAATGGAGTTTATAATATTTAGAATTATATGTCTAGTGGATAGAATTAAGTATTAAGGATTCGACGTGGCGGATTGCCGAATTGTATATTAACACGGATTCGACTTTAAACTAGGATGTATATATTTTTCGTATTTGTGAAGTTTGTGTTTAAATGATTTACTGCCATTTGATTGGCTCACGAAAGAAAGTGGGAGGTAAAGGTGTAGTGGAGGGGATGACGTAAGCCTGTAGAGGCATAAGAATTTGTTAGAGACTTTATCTGGAACCGTTGCCTAGACTTGACGTCCCCGCTTACCTCCTTGTAATTGGCCTTATTTTCTTCTTCTTTCGGTCCACGGACATTATTAAACATATTTTATATCATTTAGGGAGAAGGGTCATTACAACATAATAATTTCATCTGTGAAAAAATAGAATTCTGTTGAAAGTGAATATGGATTGACCATATAATTATTTAAATAACATAAAGATTTTAACAAATAGCTTGAATTATTGCTACTTTATTTTTCAAAACATAACTTAGTTACCCTATTTTATTAGCTCTCTAACAAAATTTATCGAATTTTACAGAGAAGTTGAACCTTTTTTCGATCAGTGTACCTCAAGTGAATTGATGCATATATAACATATATTGAGGCCAGAACCAGTGATCCCCGATGACAGATTAGATTGTACTTTTATTTTATTGTTAAGTGTAATAATCTTAGTTTAGTAGGTTTTGGTGAGATGCTAGAAATAATTAGATAAATTCACAGAATTTAACAGTATTTTTTCAGTAAACTATTAGTGTTTATTATTAAATATGTACTATAAATTTTAAATAAAACAAAGAACTTAATACTAATATTAAGATATTATTATTTATTTATAATTATCTAAAGCAGATTGGCAGGTGGGCGCTCTTTCGATAGATTAATCCTGTCAGACACATTCCATCTCATTTCTAGTTCGATACTCAATTATTTAATTGAACACATTCTATCTTATTTCAACTGTAATACTCAATTATTTATCCGGCTGTATTAATTTTACTATTGTTGATCTCCAACATAAAACCAATAATAATAATAAAGATTTACTTGATATATTACTTGATAAATTTCAATAAATAATTTTTTCAAAATAATAGTAAAGAACCTTTTTTTAAGAATCTGACCAACAACTGGACCCCTACACGCACATATAAAAAATTACAGACCATAAGAATACAACAAATTCAAGTCTATGGACAACTACAAGTTATAAAACCAAGTAGAATGACCCATAGAGTATTCATTTTCTCAAAAAATTTAAAATGGCCAACACATGGATTAAGGGGACTGAAAAGAACTCGAAGTCACTCCGGATGACGTAGAAGAATGTTCTTTACTTAGAGTTAACGGATCATTATATTGGATTAATGACCTAAGGTTATTTATTGTGTACACTTGTGGGGTCCTAACCCCTAAATGGTGAAATATCCTCCATGATGTCAGCAATGTAACTTCCTTGACCTCTCCTCTTCTTTTACATGGATATATATCTTATATAATTATACAAGATTAGAAAATACGAGAGTGGAGAGTAGAAAGGATATGGTGTGGTTAGCTTTTACTATGTAAGGCAGTGGTCTCTAAGTTAGATCTAGAGTAGAGAGTCAATAAGTTATAATGTTAGTAAATAAGTTATTTCAAATAATAGTGTCACTACATATTCATGTAATATATGTTCAATATCACTATAGATATAAATCTTTCTTATAAGTCGTTTACCGATTGATAACTTTAAGAATGTGGCCGAGGCACCATGGTTCATTTCATCAGAACTTAGTAGACCTCTTAAAATGGAAACATCGGACAGATAGCAAAGCCATGTGGGAAGAAAGTCATCACAGTAAACTAAAATGTATTAAAAAAAACAGTAAGGGCATGGTCTACATCCTACCGCAGCAGCCTTACAGAGGAGGATGCCCTGGCCGGCATCAGAATAAGTCACATTCGGCTCACTCATTCATATTATCATTCATATTATTAAAAAACAGCCACCGCCTTCATACCAATGTAACGCCATTCTCACAATTAAAATATTTTTTTCAAGAAAACTATTGCCTATCAACAATAAATGAAATAGGATTAGCACCAAATTAATCGGAGAAACATGGTGACAACGAAGCTGCCATCGCGCTAGTCTTTCTTTGAAAGAACATCGCCTCCTGTCTCAACTATAGCTGAAACTTTATCTAAACTTTTTTGGTGTCCAGTTTGAGTGTGGGCAAGTGATTCCGCTAAGGTATATTGCTGACGAATAATATATACAAGCATATTATAAAGCGAACTATAGGCGTTGATGGCTCAAGTATCTTACGCCTATAAACATAAACAACTTTAAGTAAACTTCAACAGTTCACAGCAGTAATTAGTGAGTAACATCGTCTCTGTGATACTTTTTTTTTTTTTTTTTTTTTTTATACCTATTAACTTTATCGTATATTCACGGCTTTTTACATAGTCATAGTATGTGTACCAGTGAAGTAAAATGTGAAGTTTCGTGGCTAATTACGGACTTATAACGTGAGTACATTAATTATAAATTAAGTGATTTAAGAGACAGGAGTTGATTATCTTTGTGCTGGTCGCGACAGGTTCATCCCCACCCAGTATAAGGTTCATCCCCACCCAGTATAAGGCAAGACAGACCCTATCAGTGTTGCCTCTGGCACCGAATGAGGTTGATCTGCGCCGTATTCAGATCAGATCTCATACGAACTCTTTATTTTTATTTAGTTCCCTTTCTGTCCTACCTTTCTTTTCTTTACTACTATCTGCTCCAGTGACATAATAATCCAAAATGAAGTTTTACCACCAAGTATTATCCAGTAAATCAGATAAAAAAGGAAATACAAAGAGAAGTCGATCCCTAGAATCAACTACGAGTAATAGCCCTAGTAAACCTAAACCTAATAGAAGGCGTAAAGTCGATACACCTCCTACTACTCCAATTGATAATAAGGAACCCAAGGCAGGACCGTTGAATGAAAATACCCAACCAGGGTCATCTACTCAGTTCACTGAAGATTCTCCCTTCTACTCACCCAACAGATTCCAGCCCCTAACAAATTTACCTAGTGAAGCAATGGAGACCACATCGGCCCCTAAAGTGCACAGGCCTCCATCAATTTTTGTACGGAGCATAAAAAACTTTAGGCTTCTTTGCACACAACTGAATAAGGCAGTAGGCACCGGAAAATACTATTGCACTAGCAGGACCAACGATACAAAGATCCAGTCAGACACGCCCGAGACATACCGACGAATAGTCAAGTACCTAACGGAGACTAAAGCTGATTACCATACGTATCAATTAAAGGAGGAGAGATCCATCAGAGTTGTAGTCAGGAAATTGCACCCAACCACCCCTGCTGACGTCATAGAAGAAGAATTGACCGCCATGGGCTTCAAAATTAGACAAATTACAAATGTCTACAAGAAGAATACTGTACACCCCAGGACAGGCAACAAAACTCCATTACCTCTCTTCTTCATAGATTTAGAACCAGCACCAGGAGTAGAAAAAATCTATGATGTTAATAGACTTTACTATACCCAGGTTCAAATCGAAAAGCCTTACCCAAAAAAAGACATTGTGCAATGTCATAAGTGCCAAGCATACGGGCACACTAGGCACTACTGCCATCATACTCCAAGGTGCGTCAAATGCGGCGAACCGCATACAACTGAAGAATGTGTCAAGCCGAGAGAAACACCAGCTGTCTGCGCACTATGTCTTCAAGGCCATCCAGCCAATTATAAAGGTTGCCAAACCTACAAAAATATAAAATCTCATGTTCTGGCAGCACGTCGGCCCAGCGAAGAAGTGAGGACCTCAAGAAGACAGCCTTCTAAAATTGTAGATGGAGCTGTCTCCTACGCCGAAATGTCAGGTGGTCAACAAACAAATAATCTCGGGGCCACGCTACAACCCGAACCCCCAAAACACCTCTCTAAACCACAAATCAATCCTTTACAACCACAAAACCAGCCCCAACAACCAATATATTCCATGAATCAAAATCCAAATATCCCGCACCAAATCCCTCATATCCCCCCTCCTTCAAATGCTACTGATCTCACAACACTACTCACATCATTCCTCTCCGAGTTCAAATCCATGGTCACACCACTAATATCTCTCCTAACAAATCTTGTTTCCCATCTCTTTCCTGTCCAACAAAATCCTTAAATGACATCTAGCTTATCCATTCTCCTTTGGAATGCGAACGGTATTCGAAACCACACTGACGAACTAACATCTTTACTGCATGATAAAAAAATTGATGTAGCCTTAATTACAGAAACTCGTCTGACCAGTAAACGGAAGCTCAACATAACACAGTACCAAAACTACCGGACCCACCATCCTGATGGAAAAGCTCACGGTGGTACTGCTGTCATAGTCCATCAATCCCTCTCCCATCACTCATTTCCACTCTCGTCAAACGATCTCCTTCAGGATACAGCTGTACAATCAAAACCTTTTCCTTTCGCATCACATTAGCATCGGTGTACTGCCCTCCTAATAAATCCATTTCCCATTCCGAATTCAGCTCTCTCCTGAACTCCTTAGGGATTCATTTCCTTTTAGGTGCAGACTTTAATGCGAAACATCAACAATGGGGCTCAAGAACTACTAACACCCGAGGTCGCATAATTCCAGTTTTATTTCTCC
Source organism: Arma custos (assembly GCA_037127475.1). Classification (NCBI taxonomy): domain Eukaryota; kingdom Metazoa; phylum Arthropoda; class Insecta; order Hemiptera; family Pentatomidae; genus Arma; species Arma custos. The sequence goes on from CM073759.1 coordinate 165,085,804, forward strand.
AGGCACCCCTACATATTGGCCCACTGACCCAAACCGAAATCCTGATCTCCTTGACTTCTTCATCCATGTTGGCTTAGGTCTCTTAAACTATTCCATAGAACGCCTTGATGAACTGTCCTCAGATCACAGTCCTTTGATCCTTACCCTTTCTATAGTCCCAATATCCAAACTTCCTCCGCCATCATTTATTAGGGGACCAATTGACTGGAACCTATTTCACCAGCTTGTATCCGAGACCATTGACCTCAGAGTTTCCCTAAAAACACCTCAGGAGTTAGATGATGCCGTCAAATCCTTTTCCAATTTGATCCAGCAAGCAGTTTGGACTGCATCTTCAACCCGTCCTTCCTTCAAAGTCCGAAAGAAAAATCCATTACCGCAAGATCTTAGGGATCTTATCCTTACCAAACGCCGTTACCGATCCCTTTGGCAAGAACCAGGCATCCTCACGATCGGAGACTGTATAACCTTCACCAAATTAGTCAAAAAGAACCTGACAACCTATAGATCCGAATCCTACAAATCCTACCTTTCCACACTATCTGCTTCAGATAATTCCCTTTGGAATGCCACCAAAAAATACTCAAATACCACTCTATTTCACATCATCTCCGCCGTGAAGACGGTTCATGGGCTGCATCAGATGAGGACAAAGCAGAGGAATTTGCCAAACACCTTTCAAATACATTTATCCCACATCCTGAAATCCACCCTAACCACGTTTCCAATATTAATGAATTCCTTTCTTCACCCATTCCTCTATCCTTACCTCATAAAGCTGTAAATCCCTCTGAGGTCAAATTTCTCTTACAAAAGTTAAAAGTCCGCAAATCTCCTGGACATGACCTTCTTACCACCCAGATCCTTCAACGTCTTCCTCAAAAAGCGATTATTTTCCTTACCTATCTATATAACTGTATCCTTCGTACAACTCACTTCCCTTTGCTGTGGAAACACTCCGTCATCATCCTATTCCCTAAACCTACCAAACCACCCAATGTCACTTCATCATACCGACCCATCAGCCTGCTTCCTATTCTTTCCAAAATTTTTGAAAAAATCCTCCTGAAACGAATCCTACCCATCATCGAGTCCAATAATATTCCCTCACATCAGTTTGGATTCCGTCCCAGGCACTCGACGGTCCAGCAGCAACTCCGAGTTATCGATCACATATCCTCTGCTCTTGAAAGCAAACAATACTGTACAGGCGCATTTCTGGACGTAGCACAAGCTTTCGACCGGGTATGGCATGCCGGTTTGCTGTTCAAGCTCAAAACCCAGTTACCTCAATCCTTATTCCTAGTTCTTCGATCCTACCTCTCTGATCGCTACTTCCAAGTACGCTGTGGATTAAGTATAATGAATACTCCAATCTTTACCCAATTCAAGCTGGAGTTCCCCAAGGCACCGTCTTGGGTCCTATCCTATACATATTGTACACCGCTGATATCCCAACTACTCCTGAAACCTTCCTTGCAAAGTTCGCAGACGACATAGCTATCCTATCATCTCATCCAGATCCCGAAATGGCTTCCTCAAACCTACAAAGCCACCTTTCACTCATTGAAATTTGGTGTAACCAATGGCGGATCAAAGTCAATGAGGAAAAATGCAAACACGTGACTTTTACCCTTCGCCTGGGAACATGTCCTTCTGTCCAATTCAATGAAACCATCCAACCTACTTCCGACACAGTACGATACCTTGGCTTCCTCCTAGACAAAAGAGTTACATGGAATCCTCATACCAGACTCAAAAGACAAGAACTTAACAGACGATTTAGCCAACTATACAGACTACTATGAGGACAATTCCAAGGACCTCCGATCTTTCAATAGACAATAAATTACTAATATACAAGACCATCATCAAACCTATTTGGACCTATGGACTGGAACTGTGGGGGACCGCAAAACAATCGAATATCAGACGCATTCAATCCTTTCAATCCAAAGTCCTGAGAACTATTGTCAATGCTCATTATGTTTCCAACAAAACCCTCCATAATGATCTCAACATTCCGTTCGTCCTCGACCTAATCCCTACTAAATTTTCAAACTTTCACCAAAACCTTGCCTGTCATCCCAACCCCCTGGCTCAGTCACTATCCAGTTCCACACATCCATATAACCCACCCCGCCGTCTAAACTGGTAATGGCCCCGAGATCTGTTGTAATAATGTTATTTGGAGTACTGGCACTGGCCAGATTCTCCACTCACGACCTGTGTATGTGAAGCGCCCTTAACCAGCTTCCATTGGCGTTTAATGCCAGTGACGCGGCTGGGAAAGGGGCTGGGGCTTCCCGGACTCCTGCTTTGCCGTCATTCCTGGGGAAGAAGCTCAGTTCGGGGACCCCAGGCAAATTGTAAATAGGGTATGAATGTGTACATTTTATTTTTTTTTTATTATTATTATTATTAGTATTATTTTTTTTTTTTTTAACTTTATTTTATTATCATTTCCCCATTAATTTCTTTCTGTTACCGCATGTATATATTTTTCCACATATATATATTTATTTATTTTATTTTATTTATATTATTGTTTTATTATGGAATGACTGTAAGCTACACAGCACTATTACTTATTGCCCACAAGTGGCAGATTGTAATATTTCAATAAAGTGTTAATATTAAAAAAAAATAAACTTCAAAATTCCAGGTATTCAAAAAACATTTAAAAAAAGAAGAAAACGAATGTAAGAGAAATGGAAGAAAAGAAAAAAATGAGGGAATAGTTGAAACAATTGTAGTCCATAGCATATATTTTGTTACTCAAATTTTTATTTAATTTTTTTTTTTTTTTTTAATAAAAAATAAACTGGCCAATGTAGTTTCTGTCAGCAAATGATATTTAAATACAATTATCATCTTAAAATTTAGAGAGTATTTTGTCGACACATTAAGAAGAATTTAACTATTCAAGAAATTTAAGCAATCATTCGTAATAGAAGTTTTTTCATTATTCTTTTTAATCATTAATGAATTTTTTTTTTAAAAACGTTTTTATTTTTTTAATGAGCTACGAAAATACCTTAAGGGCATTTTCATGATTCCCCTGAATTCTATTAACCTTTGCTTTTTATTTTGGCAATATTGGTTGGATTTGCTACGATGGTGCTCTAGAATAAAGAGAATAAATTAACAAATTAATCATAATACACAATATCTGTTGTTGTGTAGATTCCAAGAATTTTGATCAATACACACTGCTACTAATAATGTTGGTTTTTCATTTAACTTTACTTTTTGCTGTTATGACTATTCATAGGGTGCTACCATGTGAGCTCTTAATTTTGCCTAACCGGGTCTAATTAAGATAGGGGTGTTTAGGCTCGAGATCCCCATTGTACGCCCCTTACTAAGGCAAGCATAACCAAGGATTTATAGTATAAAGCATACCCTGCCGGGCTGTGAACCTGTGATCTTATATAGGTCACTATAGAATAATAGAAGACTACTAAGCTAACCACTAATACACAGTTAAACCATATCAATAATATTAAAAAGACGTTTGGAGTACGTCTTTTAAATATATATTTAATAAATAAAATACTATTTTTTTCTTCTTTTGCCTCTCATGATGACTCTATGGATGGAACGTTTATTAATATTAGGACATGCACCATATTTAAATTATCAAACTTATAAAGTTTTATAATTCAGGAAATTATGACTTTCAACCTCAACTCAGCCATCACTATAACATGCCCTCCTTCATATAGCTTGTACAACTACCTGTTCTTCCCCCTTCTTCTTGCACCTCCCTCTTCTTTGGGATTAGTATTTTTTTTTCGAAAACGATATTTTTTTCATCGCGTCTAGAAACCATACGTTAAAACCGGAAATATTACGGTCTTATTTATTCTGGTTTATATATCCTTACCCCCAAGTAATAAGTTTAAAATTAAAAATATCAATTAGCAGCGACTCCGTATAGTTGAGCATTAGACAAAAAATAAATAAGTATAAATTATATTTGATAATTACAGTTGAAGTAATAACTCAAAGTTAAAAAACAAAATTAATTTAGAAACAATTTGAATACACATGAAGATAATGCGATTCCACAAACACGATCAATAATAATTTAATCCCTTATATAGCTTTTTACGAGCAACAATACGATGCTATTTGATGGTGTGTCATTACGTGAGTGGATCTGGAGCTCGTCCAAGAATCCCTACTGTTTCATCGCCATGTCTTCGGCTGAACCTTTGCCAAAACAGATGATAACGCGGATAATAATCCTGTTCAGTGAGCCAATCACTGTTCCAACATCCAGCGATATGGACAATTACATAAGGTCATTTGACTGAAGTTTTTATTATTTATCATTTTACCCTAAATATATCGGTCGTTTTATAGGACTTTAACAACTATTGTTTACACGATCTGAAATTTTCGATTAGTCATTTCTAAAACCTTAAAATACATTAATCACTTTCATCTTTTTTATAAAAGAATAAAAAATATTTTCTGGTCTTTATTTATCAATTAGATAACCAATTTTTACTTGCATAACTTCAATCGTAATAAATAAAGAGTCCTAGTTTTCAACGAAAATGCATTTTGTAAAATCGCAAGTCTCTACTATTTCTACAGCCTAAATATAAATTAGTATATACAAATGAAATTATATATTTAAGATCGTTAAATGTGATCGAATGTAAAATAAATGTCTGTAATTTATTAATTTTATTGTTAGGGAACGCAGCTTAGTAGGTAGGGTGCTGCCAGTGGCCGCTATGACAAATTAATTGTACTTACTGTACAATCTACACTGTAGAATTCAAAAATGCTCACCCATTACTTTTTACTTTATACTCACCCATCCTCTAATAAATGGGTACCCTTAACAGTTGGGAATAGCTGGTGGTTAAGCTTGATTGTATATTAGGGGTGAAATCACAGGAAATAGCTCATATGCATATATATTGGTACACACATACACAGATAGGAGCATTCCTCTTCATTTATCAGATAGTAAAGGAACCGTTAGAGTTAATTTATTGCATGAGTCGACCTATATGTACTGTAATGCACTTTATTGCCTAGCACATTATGGTACTAATTCAATGACAACTGTTTAAGGTTTGAACCACAAGCAAGAACTTAAATTAAGACAGCATAAACATTTTATAATATATATTTTATCATTATATTATCAATAGACAATAATTAATATTCATTTACGCAAAAAAAAGATAACTACTATGGAAAGAAAAAAAAAAGCATGTTTTGAGATTTTAGAAAATGTATGCAATGATTTAACACGTGATAATAATATTACAAATTTTTCTTGAATAATAAGTTAATCTTATATATATGGAGAAGAAAATGGTCCGGGTGGAGGTCAAACAAATTCTATCAAGCAGGGAGAACTGTTGATTGGAAAGCCAACGTTTCGACCCACATTGCAGGTCTTCTTCAGGGATAGTGATGGAGTCAACAGTCTGGGTTTTTTTTTTACTGTGATTCCTTAAGCAACAAAATATAATATTTGCTTTTTATTTCCTATTTTATATTTAATTTAAAAGATAATTATACTGATTAGTACAAAAAAACTTAAATACATCCAGAAATAATAATTTTCAAAAAAAAACTCAGACTGCTGACTACATCAGAAGCCCCGGAGGAGACCTGCAATGTAGGTCGAAACATTGGCTTTCCAATAAACAGTTTTGGAAATCATAAGACAATTTTTTTTAACCTCCGTCCGCTCCATTTTCTTCCTAAAATTATTAATTCATTACACGTCGTCATCTGGTTTAATAATAGATTCATAGTGAATATTAAATATTACAAAACAGACATTAGCATATTTCCTAGTAAATAGTCTTAATGTACGATTTGAAGAATTATTTTTAAAACGTTGTGTGTAGCGCTCTATATCGTACTGATTAACAGTGTTTCAATGAAAATACATTTTAGTCTTATCAGCATAAGAGTATATAAGTATTGCGTAAATAATTAACCGGGATAAAACAGGAAAGCACACAGGTTTAGGAAAGTAATGAACAAATTTAACTGCTACATGCAAGTATATCAGGATAGTTCAAAGCAAGCTCTCTATTGCATACTAACGAATGTTTACACGTGTACGATAGCGTATCCAGTACAACAAAGAACCGGCTGTAATTACGAGTATCCTAATTACATTAATTAATTAAAGACCTGGATTTAATCATCTGTTATACTAGAGTTTATCATATATTTGGAAGGTTTTTTGTTTTGTTTTTTACTTTGATTCTATTAAAATACAAAGCTATCTATCCTTAAGCCGCAAAATATATTATTTCCTATTTTATATTTAATAAAAAAAAAATCATTATACTGATTAGTATAAAAAAACTTAAATCCTTCTAGAAATGATCATTTTAAATTAACCACGACATTACCAAATCTAATACGTTTTGTTTTATTGCGTTTTACAACCGGTCGTATATTACACCAAGAGAAAATATGCCTAAAATTCATCTAACCATTCTAGCCACGAAGGTTAATTCCACTCATTAAATCAAGTAGGATTCGAACTGATGTCGCAGTAGACTCGAAGCTGCTAAGGTGATGGTTCAACGCACTCGGGGTTCGAATTCTAAATTTACGAGTTTATCGAGAATTTGATAAACATAGCATATTCAAGAATATTTGATGTGATAATTACGAATTTGAATTAATACATTATAATAATTATCTATTTCAGTAAAGCCTCGATTATCCGATTTCCTATAATACGAACTGACTTCACTGAAAATGTGCCAATCCTTGAAAATAAATTTGAAGAGTATTTTCTTTAAGGTTTGTTTTCTGTTATTGAACTATTATTATAGGCGTTCCAACATATGTTGCCTCACCCTCAGACCTCCATGTATCCAATCCTCTTCCTGGAGACCTCGACCAGCCATCTGCTGGACTCCCTCCATCCACATGCTTCTGGCCCATCCGCGTCCTCTCCTGCCTGGTGGATCCCAATCCAGGACTCGGTACGGCCAACATTCAAACGCCATTCTCTTCACTTGGCCGTACCATCATAGGCGGGGTGCCCCGATCCTTTCATTTGTTGATATATCCACATCCATCCTCTGTCGAATTTCTACGTTTCTTAGTCTGGTGACACGGACCATAAATCCATTTCAACCGCCTGCACCTTTGAGTATGAGTCCAGACGGGAGCATTCGACAATTTATTTAACATTTATTTATTCATAATTGTTTTTTTTAACTTGAGACAACAAAATAAAATAAAGTTTACGCGAATTACGAATATTCGAACATTTGATTATCCGAATGACCGAGGTAAATAAATACAGACGACTGCATAACAGTGACCTCTACACACATGTTCCAAAAATGTCGGATATTATGAGAAAAAGGAGAATATCATTTTATGGTCATTTGTTTAAAATGAAACCTATTAGACTGATGAACCGGATTTGACCTCATTTTAAAGAAAATAAGACAACACCTGCCTGGTTCGAAGATGTAGAATAAGATTGACAGGAGATAGATATTACCTACAAGGATGTTCTGGAAAGCAACCGTCACAGAATGAAACTGGATACTCGTGTGAGTTTTCAAGAAAAGCCAAAGCTGAAGGAATGGACGAAAGAAAGAATGGAGCAGCACCGGCGATGAATGGGGGAGTACTGTGCGAATATCAAGAAGAAATACAAAAAAAAAAAATTCAAATAACGTGGTCCTTAGTTGGCCGATACGTTAAAAAAAAAACATAAATGAAGCTTAAATTAAATAGGTACAAATAATGCACATTATACTTTGTAAATTGACAACACTCCCGACCCTTTTCAACATTTCTAAAAAGAAACTCAAAGCTCTTTCCCTGGATTTGTTCACTCGACCATATTGTTTTAATTAAAAAAAAGACTATTACATTTTTAATAAGAGTATTGAACAAATCATCACCACAATTTGGAACAAATAAAGCCTTGCACTTAAGGTGGAGGCGGAAAACTCTCTTGGCCACAAACTCTTTCCTATGCAGAATTGCTTAAGCCCTTTCTGAATATTTTAAAATGGGTTTCCACGGCTTCCCCTTCAGAGCACCTCGTGAGTTCAGAGAATAAATTTTAAAGTTCTTGAAGGACCTAGAATACATTAAAAACCTATATTCCCAACTAAATACAACATTCATGAATTATCTTTCAAAAATGTGTAAAATAAAATATTAAATATTTATTTTGTCATAGATTTTTTGGTTCAGACCTAAAAAGAATAAATATATAAGATATAAAATCAACACTACAACTACGCAATTTAATAAATAAACAGTATTTCTCGTGTTCACCATCAATATTAAAAATTCGGTTATCCGGAATATAAAGCAGTTTCATATCATTTATATTATTATTTATTTTTATAAGATGTTTCCTTTAAAATTCCCAGCTAAATATTAAAATGTTTATGTTTGTTGGACTTTTCTAAATTCCTCTTTCCTCTTGTCTTTCATAAATTGCTGTTTCAAAAAAAAAATTGTTTAACTCAGTAAAATTTTGGAACTTGGAAATAATTAAGTTTTGATACTAGGATGTCAAAGCGCGATTTTCGCATAATTTTGTTTTACGAGATTAAAGTCAGCCGAAAAGGTATTAAGGTACACGACGAGAAATATCAACTAAGTCTGGGCGCGAAGGCAGTATAAGTAAGTGCAGAGGTCAACGATTGTCCCTGGGATTTTGGAGAGGAAGACTTGAGCATTATGCTCCCAAAAATCCAATATTTTTACTGGAATATTTGTAGAAGCGATTATTAATGAAGGCTTGACGCTATGATAAAGATTTTATTTTTAATAATCATTACTGTAAATAAATTATTTTATTTGGTCTATCATCATAGTCCGCGTAAAATCCATTATAGATCTGAATACATTTTTTTGTCGACGCTTTCGAATTCACTCCACTAATAAAATTTTGTGTTGCTAAAGGTCCTAACAATGTTTGTCAAGAAATATAAAAAAAATCTTCAATAAAATAAATTGGTATGGGTTCCGATTTGAGTCACAAGTTTTAACTTTTCATTCGTTTCCATTTTTATATTCTGGAAAATAAAAATAATAGTGAGTTCTAATATGAAACAAAGAATGTAGTTATGGGAAATTTGTATACTTCGGTAATCATTTCATCCAGAAATGAACGTTTCAACAAACATGCATCATCTATGCTTCGAAATGTTTTTGAAACGTTCATTTTTTAATGAAAGTTTTACCGAAATATACATACTTCCTGATATTTTCATATTAAAACACAATTATTTTTAATTTCGAGAATATTAAAATGAAAATGAATGACAAGTTAAAACTTTTAACTCAACTCGAAGGGACAATCTACGGAACTGATATGGATAAATAAATAATTGTTCTCCTTTAATGAACACTAAATAGATGTAAACAAATAAAATAAAATTTTGAAACAATAAAGCAATTGTCTATTCTTGACACGGTACCCTGTGACGTCACTACTGTATAGTAACAATAACCTCACTGGCTTTATAACCTGTGACCTCTTTGGGGCGGGTTGGATGTAGTGACAGTCAGGTATACATGATGCCTAAACACCCGACTTATAAATGGAACGACTCGTCCAGAATCTTTTGAGTGCATTGATGAAAAACATTATGCTGACAAATATTACGCACTCGCGTTACTGTACATCTGCACATCTGGTAGAAACATCTCGGGATGACATGACGGGACATGACGGGACACCTGTAGCTGTTATCTAGAGGTACATTATGGATACCAATGCCAATGGAAACCAATATTATCGACCGGTCATGCATTATCGATATATAATACATGACGTTTGCATGCAATTAAATGGATTGGCGCAAGCAGTGAGGTAATTAAACTCTAATGTCATCTATGAGTTTGTCTAAGGTAAGTGGAATTGAGTAGGAATTGCTATGCCCCAAAAAGTATATGTTCAATTGATAAACCAGGAAAATATTGTAGTGAAAATGTGAATTATTACTTTTCGTTCTCGAGATTCAGTCTATTCTTTAAGTTCCTTTTGGTGACGTTTCGAGACTGTGTTGGTCTCATAATCATGCCTTAACAGTGAAAAAACGAGCTTTCAGTGAATTATATTGAATAAAAGACTAGCATGAATATAAAATTGGTATGTGTATGATGTTAAAACATAAATTGTACTTATTACAAATTGATATTACCACATCAATCAATCAAATATCTGTTCAATACTTTGGTTTGTATTTGGTAAAACGCACACATGAGACGAGCGATAAGAAGTGGTTACATGAGATAAAGTGGTTGGTTTCATGGCGATCTGCTAAATCACAAGTTCCCTTAGAACGCATAGGGTTATGTTTGTAGATAGGGGATATATATTACCATCTCCAACTGCTGATTCTAAAAAAAAAAAAAAGCACCATGAGAACTGCCGACAGAAGTGAATAATATTTAAAAGATTTATGATTTAAAATTTTTGTGTTGTTAATTTCTTTTATTGATTATTAAATTAAATTTGTTTTTTTATATAATAAATTTTGTTATTTTGTATTTAATTTCTTATTTTTTCAACGCAAATATCGATAAGAATGTTTGAAATGTTCGTCAAAGAATGCTTTGTTTTTGTTATTAATATGTCTACTATTTCTACAATTGTACAATGATTTTACTATTACACTATTCAACTAATAATGGTCTAAAACACAATTTAAATAGAACTTCTAAAAAAGACGAAAAGTTTAACTAGATTTTGATGTTTAAAGTTATTACGAGTATCAATTACACAACTACTAAACGGCCTATTAGTTAAATATAATTATCCTCATATCAATCGCATTCTAGCCTTTGATTTAAAGTTGATAAAAAGAAATTGTTGGAAGAAAAAAACACAGGCCGCTATGTGTTGCATGTTGCTAACGCGAACTCACCATTTTGCTTTCTACCAAAAGTTGCCAAACGCGGCTAAAGAAGTTTTCTTTTCCAGATTCAAAAAATACAAATACTTTAATCAATACAATACTCACAGAGAGGTTTAATAAAATTATCCAGGCAGATAGAAATAAGTGAGTAGTTGCCTGGAAGAAGGGCGTATGTTACATTTTTCAGTTTTTGTTTTTTTTGTTGAACAAGGTCGATGTGATGGCCCCTACCGCTAACGTTAGTTTTTAGTTGCCTAAACAGTAATTGGGGTCAGAGATGGCACAATCGTTGCCCATACCAGAGGATGATCGGTCTCTCAAGAGACAAATTTCCAGTGGAAGAAAGGCGCATATGAAGATATCCTAACCTTACTAGTGCTTCAAGGGCGTAAGTGCAAAATCTATAAAATGGAAGGAGGGCGTATGTGACAGTCACCTAATTAAATGACCCGTTCTCTTATTTTGGCTCTACTGTAAACTTTAAAAAATGTAACACGCGCCCTTCTTCCCGGCAACTATTCAACTATTGACTGATTTAGATACACGTTGAAGCTACAGTGACAGAGCGAAGTGCTGGGCTTGTTAACAGCTCAACTTCTAGACCTCAACTTGGGATCGGCTTAAGAGGCTTTGAATAATGGATAGCCTTATCTAACCGCTAAGGTTACTGCTTGCTTCTTTTCCACCATCACACTCGCTGGTTAATGTTATAACAGTAAATTAAATTAGGAACTCAAAACTATCAGTTAAATATATGAGCCGTTTATTTTGAAAGTGACCTAACTCCGTTTTTTAAAATTTTGCCTAACTCCATTCTTGATAAGAAAACATGCATTAATCACTTAATAATTGTTAACATTTTAATTGGAACCATAAATTTAACAGCCTTAGATACACTTAAGCAGTATGACTCATTAGTATCCTATACGTATATTTTTAAATTCATCGAAACGCAAACCCTTAAATATTTGAAGATAAATGGAGGTATATATATATATATATATATATATATATATATATATATATACACACATACACACACACACAAACACACACACACACACGCACACATATATATAATGTTGGTAGATTCAAGTATTAAATTTGGTGTTGAAAAAAAACTAAACTGAGTTGATCTGAAAAAAAAAATATTTTATTATTATTATAACAATGTTTTTCTTTTACATGTTTTAATGAGTCATATTATTATACGGTCTTATCTGTAAAAAAAAAAATTAAAAGCATTAAAGTGAATATTTCACACACTACTTACAAAATGTTTCTCCTTATCAACAAAAATCTAACTGAACGGCTTTTATATCCCAGCTGTTACCATAGTAACCATATCAATAATATTAAAAAGACGTTTGGAGTACGTCTTTTAAATATATATTTAATAAATAAAATACTATTTTTTTCTTCTTTTGCCTCTCATGATGACTCTATGGATGGAACGTTTATTAATATTAGGACATGCACCATATTTAAATTATCAAACTTATAAAGTTTTATAATTCAGGAAATTATGACTTTCAACCTCAACTCAGCCATCACTATAACATGCCCTCCTTCATATAGCTTGTACAACTACCTGTTCTTCCCCCTTCTTCTTGCACCTCCCTCTTCTTTGGGATTAGTATTTTTTTTTCGAAAACGATATTTTTTTCATCGCGTCTAGAAACCATACGTTAAAACCGGAAATATTACGGTCTTATTTATTCTGGTTTATATATCCTTACCCCCAAGTAATAAGTTTAAAATTAAAAATATCAATTAGCAGCGACTCCGTATAGTTGAGCATTAGACAAAAAATAAATAAGTATAAATTATATTTGATAATTACAGTTGAAGTAATAACTCAAAGTTAAAAAACAAAATTAATTTAGAAACAATTTGAATACACATGAAGATAATGCGATTCCACAAACACGATCAATAATAATTTAATCCCTTATATAGCTTTTTACGAGCAACAATACGATGCTATTTGATGGTGTGTCATTACGTGAGTGGATCTGGAGCTCGTCCAAGAATCCCTACTGTTTCATCGCCATGTCTTCGGCTGAACCTTTGCCAAAACAGATGATAACGCGGATAATAATCCTGTTCAGTGAGCCAATCACTGTTCCAACATCCAGCGATATGGACAATTACATAAGGTCATTTGACTGAAGTTTTTATTATTTATCATTTTACCCTAAATATATCGGTCGTTTTATAGGACTTTAACAACTATTGTTTACACGATCTGAAATTTTCGATTAGTCATTTCTAAAACCTTAAAATACATTAATCACTTTCATCTTTTTTATAAAAGAATAAAAAATATTTTCTGGTCTTTATTTATCAATTAGATAACCAATTTTTACTTGCATAACTTCAATCGTAATAAATAAAGAGTCCTAGTTTTCAACGAAAATGCATTTTGTAAAATCGCAAGTCTCTACTATTTCTACAGCCTAAATATAAATTAGTATATACAAATGAAATTATATATTTAAGATCGTTAAATGTGATCGAATGTAAAATAAATGTCTGTAATTTATTAATTTTATTGTTAGGGAACGCAGCTTAGTAGGTAGGGTGCTGCCAGTGGCCGCTATGACAAATTAATTGTACTTACTGTACAATCTACACTGTAGAATTCAAAAATGCTCACCCATTACTTTTTACTTTATACTCACCCATCCTCTAATAAATGGGTACCCTTAACAGTTGGGAATAGCTGGTGGTTAAGCTTGATTGTATATTAGGGGTGAAATCACAGGAAATAGCTCATATGCATATATATTGGTACACACATACACAGATAGGAGCATTCCTCTTCATTTATCAGATAGTAAAGGAACCGTTAGAGTTAATTTATTGCATGAGTCGACCTATATGTACTGTAATGCACTTTATTGCCTAGCACATTATGGTACTAATTCAATGACAACTGTTTAAGGTTTGAACCACAAGCAAGAACTTAAATTAAGACAGCATAAACATTTTATAATATATATTTTATCATTATATTATCAATAGACAATAATTAATATTCATTTACGCAAAAAAAAGATAACTACTATGGAAAGAAAAAAAAAAGCATGTTTTGAGATTTTAGAAAATGTATGCAATGATTTAACACGTGATAATAATATTACAAATTTTTCTTGAATAATAAGTTAATCTTATATATATGGAGAAGAAAATGGTCCGGGTGGAGGTCAAACAAATTCTATCAAGCAGGGAGAACTGTTGATTGGAAAGCCAACGTTTCGACCCACATTGCAGGTCTTCTTCAGGGATAGTGATGGAGTCAACAGTCTGGGTTTTTTTTTTACTGTGATTCCTTAAGCAACAAAATATAATATTTGCTTTTTATTTCCTATTTTATATTTAATTTAAAAGATAATTATACTGATTAGTACAAAAAAACTTAAATACATCCAGAAATAATAATTTTCAAAAAAAAACTCAGACTGCTGACTACATCAGAAGCCCCGGAGGAGACCTGCAATGTAGGTCGAAACATTGGCTTTCCAATAAACAGTTTTGGAAATCATAAGACAATTTTTTTTAACCTCCGTCCGCTCCATTTTCTTCCTAAAATTATTAATTCATTACACGTCGTCATCTGGTTTAATAATAGATTCATAGTGAATATTAAATATTACAAAACAGACATTAGCATATTTCCTAGTAAATAGTCTTAATGTACGATTTGAAGAATTATTTTTAAAACGTTGTGTGTAGCGCTCTATATCGTACTGATTAACAGTGTTTCAATGAAAATACATTTTAGTCTTATCAGCATAAGAGTATATAAGTATTGCGTAAATAATTAACCGGGATAAAACAGGAAAGCACACAGGTTTAGGAAAGTAATGAATAAATTTAACTGCTACATGCAAGTATATCAGGATAGTTCAAAGCAAGCTCTCTATTGCATACTAACGAATGTTTACACGTGTACGATAGCGTATCCAGTACAACAAAGAACCGGCTGTAATTACGAGTATCCTAATTACATTAATTAATTAAAGACCTGGATTTAATCATCTGTTATACTAGAGTTTATCATAAATTTGGAAGGTTTTTTGTTTTGTTTTTTACTTTGATTCTATTAAAATACAAAGCTATCTATCCTTAAGCCGCAAAATATATTATTTCCTATTTTATATTTAATAAAAAAAAAAAATCATTATACTGATTAGTATAAAAAAACTTAAATCCTTCTAGAAATGATCATTTTAAATTAACCACGACATTACCAAATCTAATACGCTTTGTTTTATCGCGTTTTACAACCGGTCGTATATTACACCAAGAGAAAATATGCCTAAAATTCATCTAACCATTCTAGCCACGAAGGTTAATTCCACTCATTAAATCAAGTAGGATTCGAACTGATGTCGCAGTAGACTCGAAGCTGCTAAGGTGATGGTTCAACGCACTCGGGGTTCGAATTCTAAATTGACGAGTTTATCGAGAATTTGATAAGCATAGCATATTAATTCATTACACGTCGTCATCTGGTTTAATAATAATAATAACTGATTTAGATACACGTTGAAGCTACAGTGACAGAGCGAAGTGCTGGGCTTGTTAACAGCTCAACTTCTAGACCTCAACTTGGGATCGGCTTAAGAGGCTTTGAATAATGGATAGCCTTATCTAACCGCTAAGGTTACTGCTTGCTTCTTTTCCACCATCACACTCGCTGGTTAATGTTATAACAGTAAATTAAATTAGGAACTCAAAACTATCAGTTAAATATATGAGCCGTTTATTTTGAAAGTGACCTAACTCCGTTTTTAAAATTTTTGCCTAACTCCATTCTTGATAAGAAAACATGCATTAATCACTTAATAATTGTTAACATTTTAATTGGAACCATAAATTTAACAGCCTTAGATACACTTAAGCAGTATGACTCATTAGTATCCTATACGTACATTTTTAAATTCATCGAAACGCAAACCCTTAAATATTTGAAGATAAATGGAGGTATATATATATATATATATAAATATATATATATATATATATATATATATACACACATACACACACACAAACACACACACACACGCACACATATATATAATGTTGGTAGATTCAAGTATTAAATTTGGTGTTGAAAAAAAATTAAACTGAGTTGATCTGAAAAAAAAAATATTTTATTATTATTATAACAATGTTTTTCTTTTACATGTTTTAATGAGTCATATTATTATACGGTCTTATCTGTAAAAAAAAAAATTAAAAGCATTAAAGTGAATATTTCACACACTACTTACAAAATGTTTCTCCTTATCAACAAAAATCTAACTGAACGGCTTTTATATCCCAGCTGTTACCATAGTAACCATATCAATAATATTAAAAAGACGTTTGGAGTACGTCTTTTAAATATATATTTAATAAATAAAATACTATTTTTTTCTTCTTTTGCCTCTCATGATGACTCTATGGATGGAACGTTTATTAATATTAGGACATGCACCATATTTAAATTATCATATTAAATTTCATGGCCTTTCTATATTACCGGATCAATTTATAGGATTAAATCAATTACCTTCTGGTATTAGTTAATAATGTAACAAATTAAAAATTTACAGGTAAACAAATAAAAATAAAAATTTTTACAAATTACCTCAATGATGTTGAATATTTAATTTAATTGCGCATATATTAAAAAATGGGATTCGTTACCATGAGAAACTGAATTAAAAACTAATTGGAGATTGCCCCTTCAAGCCTTTGTGATAGACTACCAGCATAACAGTTCTCTCTTATGTCAACAGTTCATGGATATCGGACTACAATGAGATTGTTAATACGTAATGTATCTACAATTTAATGTTAACTCAATAAAATGTTAACTATTGTTAATTCTGAAAAAATATTAAAAATAAAACAACAGTGTGATAAAAAATCGAATGTTTTCTTACACTTATCTAACACAAATTGTTAACAAAAGAAAATACAATAATTATTGATTTAAATTAAGGAATTATTTTAAACATATGTTTTACCTTAATTTACAAAAATTAATTACAGAAAAAATCATTTTACAAATTATTTCAATGGTATTGATGATAATGACGATTTGGTACAATTAAAAACTGAGAGATTTGGAGATTGCCCCTTCAAAATTTGGCACTACACTACCAGCATAACAGTTCTCTCTCTGTCAAACAACTCATGGATATTAGACAACAATTATACTTTGATAATGGAAGTAATCAGGATAAACTCATATACAATTGAAAACTAACCGTTATCTTAAACCGATTAAGTAATAGTATAATAAGTAGGGCTACTATGTATTAACAATTTAATGTATTGTATATTCTATTTTATAAACTATATGGATATATGAATGCACTCTTCATTACGGGTTGTTTTTAATGATATAAATTTACTGACTAATTAATAGTAGACATTATTAATTATTTAACAGAGCTACAGGAGAGGAGAATCACCGCTGCCGAAATGAAATTTCTGTGGAAAACGATTGGAAAAACAAGGAGAGACCGAGTTCGCAATGAAAGGATTCGTCAGGAACGTGGGATAGCCCCATTGAAACAGCTCCTAGACACTCGTCAGCTGAAGTGGATAGGCCACGTTATAAGGATGGACATCCACAGAGATACTATAAAGAACTATAAAGGACTGGAATATGTCCCAGATGGAAGGCTGGATTCCTGGCTAGACGCTCCTCTACACTAAGAAGGAAAGCTAAAGTAGAAGAAGAATCAATATTTAGTTCAGATAATGAAATTATTAATAATTAGTTCAGATAATTGGTAATATAGCTTGGCAATTCTGCTCTTGGATTTCGAATTTATAGAAATATCGTTCGAAATAGTAACAGGACAAAAAATAAATAAATTACCGTTCCTCATAGAAATATCAGGGTTATAGAATTCATTTATTATTAGCAAAAAGTCATAAACAAAAAGACATGAATGCGTCAATATTTGGTCAGTTCAGGTATGGATGAGAAATAAAGAGAGTGATAAAATTAAAGATACATAAAAAAACACTGAAGGTTGGACAAGGTCTTAAGGTATGTTAAAATAAGGCGTCGCGTTGAATATTCTGTCCTGAGAAGGATGAGACCTCTGGAGAATTCAGGAGATTAAACAACACGGAAATGCGAAGCATCCACCCGGTTAATATAATTCAAGTGATAGCGTCTCGAAGATTAACATGGACCTGTAAAGTTGCAGGGCCTAGAAACGAACGAATTCCTAAAATGTTAATAAGCGCTGTGCCGACAGTGAAGCTCTGAGGGGTAGACCGAGGCGTAGGAGGGAGGATTGCGTTAAGAATGATCTGGCGGATTTGGGTTTGGGTACTGTTCCGTGGACAGAAGTTTGTAAGCAGCGATTGGTTGGATCGGCATCGAGCCTTCGGGCTATATATATATATATTGTAAAAAAAAAATTTGTTTAACTTGCAACATTTTCAATTGATCGTATAACATTGTATTTAAAATTAAGTTAGAGCGAAATGTAGCACAACGTGTATAAAATAGGAAAAACGAAATTCATCTTAAGAAAAAAACCTCCAGCCAAATGACCTTTTTGAAATTAGTGCAGTTGAACCAAGAAAGATTGCTGAAATCGTATAATTTCCGATTAATAATGTAAAATAATTTTTTTAATTGAGTAGGAGGTATCCAGGAAAGAAAAATATGTAATAAAATTCTGAGAACGAAATTTATCCTATGGAAAAATTCTTTTGCCCATTGACTTAAATTGTAATTACTGATCTTGAAACATGAATAATTGTCTCATTTCTAATTAATGATGTATATTAATTTTTGAAATTGACTTAGAGCCCTATGTGTATCCAGAAAAAAATTATATGTATTTATAAAATAAGGAGAACTAAAATAATACTGAGGAGCAAATCTATAGTCCATTGACTTTATTGGAATTGCTGCTCTCGAAACAAGAAAAAATGTTAAAATTGTCACATTTTCAATTAATCATATTAATTTATTCCTTAAGAACACTATATGCAGCAACAAAAGAAAAAAATTAGATAAAATATACAGATCGATGATTCATACTTTGAAAAAAAAATCTCTACCCCAGTGATTTTATTGAAATTAAAGTTCTTGGAACAAGAAAAAGTTTTAAGAACTTTGTGTTATGAATTTTCTATACCTGAATGATGGGCTATTGCATGAAAATGAAAAGTTTGATTTTCTTTGAACCAATTTTATCGACTCCAAGGTTATTGTTCCTATATAACCCTCCGACAGTCAATATATTGATAAATAATTCGTCCGTTAAGGGAGCTAAAGAGAGATTTAGTAATGAGTTTTCCAAGTAGATTTAATAGCTCCTGTATTGGTTTAAAAACTTCTCTGTTTAATTATTAATGCTCTAAACGAGCTTTGTTTTCTTTGGACAACTTAATTGCTTAACTGCAGGTTCTCTACCTCAATCAAGATTGGTTAATCTGTTAAATTTTTTTAGCTTGGAAGTTTCATTTGACTAATTATTTGTGAGAGAAATGATTCAAATATTGTTATTGATGGTTAGATCCCGAATTTCT
This sequence comes from Arma custos, assembly GCA_037127475.1. Classification (NCBI taxonomy): domain Eukaryota; kingdom Metazoa; phylum Arthropoda; class Insecta; order Hemiptera; family Pentatomidae; genus Arma; species Arma custos. The sequence continues at coordinate 165,105,276 of CM073759.1, forward strand.
TAGAGTTCCATGCATTAAAACCGTCATAAAATACATGAATGTGTTAAAAAAATCGCACAATTTCACTATTTTTCAGGCATTGTTACAAGACGTTTTCTGTCTTAATGGTTTTTATTGTCCACTATTAATTATTCTTCTTCTTTAGCTTCCCTTCTTAGTGTAGAGGAGCATCCAGCCAGGAATCCAGCCTTCCATCTGGGACATATTCCAGTCCTTTATAGGTCTTTATAGTGTCATAATTTATAATTATTATTATATAATTATTATAATTTATATAATTAAAAACAACCCGTAATGAAGAGTGCATTCATATATCCATATAGTTTATATAATAGAATATACTATACATTAAATTGTTAATACATAGTAACTCTACTATGTTCTAACAACCAAGTCAGAATTCTAATGCAGTATTTATATTTTCTTAAATATTTTTTTATTGATGATTGGATTCTATTTTAGTTGGCTATAGAACGTAATATCTGAGTAAATTACTTAATCGGTTTACTTAAACGGTTAGTTTTCAATAATTATTGTATTTTCTTTTGTTAACAATTTGTGTTAGATAAGTGTAAGAAAACATTCGATTTTTTATCACACTGTTGTTTTATTTTTAATATTTTTTCAGAATTAACAATAAGTTAACATTTTATTGAGTTAACATTAAATTGTAGATACATTACGTATTAACAATCTCATTGTAGTCCGATATCCATGAACTGTTGACATAAGAGAGAACTGTTATGCTGGTAGTCTATCACAAAGGCTTGAAGGGGCAATCTCCAATTAGTTTTTAATTCAGTTTCTCATGGTAACGAATCCCATTTTTTAATATATGCGCAAATAAATTAAATATTTAACATCATTGAGGTAATTTGTAAAATTGTTTTTTGTTTTTTTTTACCTGTAAATTTTTAATTTGTACAACAAAATTGCTTGACTATACCAACAAAAAATGTAAAAAAAATTTACATTTACAAAGGCATTTACATTTTCTAATACCTTATAAGAGTTATCCGCTTTTTATCCTGAACGTCTCATACCTATTTGAACACGTTGGTGAAGTTTAAGTTCATAAAGGAGGAAAATTGGTAATGTCAGTCTGGTCCTTTCCACAACCTAATGGTCCTAACTAAGTACATTAATTTAATTGCTCTATTTTCAAACGCATAAAAAGACGGATAGTCCTTTTTCTTTCACTGTTCCTTGAATTGCACTGATGCTTCTTCAGATTATGAACACTTGAAAAAAATTCTTTTTTTCTGGTAATTTTGGATTTCTACGATTAAATCTACAAAATTCCAATTAATGCATTGTGTTTAGGCGTGATTAGACTGAATAAAATTTAATAGGAAGCAAATGGAAGTACCACGGGAATTTGAATGAAGTCTCAAATATTAACATAGCGTTTATTAATTTTAAGGACATATGAATATCTTTCTCTTAACTACTATTAAATTTACATGTAAGAAAAGATAAAAATTAATAATAGCTTCTACAAGAATAACTTAAGACTAAACATGCAACTTAGCGATCTAATGAACAAATGTAATTTAAGACAAAAAAAATGATTAACATGAATGGGAGCGATAATTAACAATAACAGAAATGCTCCATAATGGCCAAAGATATAATAACAACAAAATGGACTTGAACGTTATAATGAAGATTTCAATAAGGCGCGAAGATGTGCGAATTATTATTATCTTCGCCAGTGATCACGGCATGAAGGAGCAATGAGTATGATATCATTAATTAACTTGAACTGTCCGGTTGGTACCATGTAATACGTTGATCATCAGGAGAAGAATTAGTTGACGATTTGAGGCCTTATGATAATGAAATGGGACTTACAATTTGTGTGATGTATACCCAATTAGCATCTCAGCACAGCTTCTGGCGAGTGACAAGCTTTAAGACCTCTGGACGTTCTCATAGGAATAGCGGGTTGAAAGCGGAGTGATAAGCGGCAGTGTGCGATGGTCGTTGATCCAGGCCATTCAGGTAGCGAGTGAGGACTCATAGCGTAGCTCTCCCCTCTCCTTCGTTGTTGCGGTAAAGTATATTAATAAAGCCTAGTATCCCAGAGGCAAGGATCGGTTCGTTCCATCTGGCGAGTAGTATAGGTCCGCGGCTAAACACATTGAGTTAAAACAATTCTTGATTTTGACAAGGGTATTGAGGGCACAAGACTACTATAGTAGTCATTATTAATAGAAGCTAAGTTCACTAACGACGCACCAATATGATGAACTATATATGCAAATATATTCCATACCTCAAGGCGAACGATTTTGCAACAAGTGAGAGTTATCTCCGTACTCAGATTTTTTTCTAGTTTTTCAATTATTGGGTATGAGATTAAAAGATTTATATGAAAATGAAAATTGAGGGAGAAAAATTTTAAAATCTCAAATATAATGAATTTTAATTTATTTATTATATTTTATTGTTAGATGTTATATTTTTTTTATTATTTTTAAATATTATATTTGAAAAGAAAATATATGACCAGGACTGGGACTCTAACCCGGGTCTCCCACCTATCCGTGGTGGTGCTTAGCCACCTCAGCCATCCTGGTTCGCTTCTCGGTCAGACACGTCCTTTCTTTTCAATAATCCTATATCTCTGTGTTCTCGCAATTTGCGATGTATGCACGGAGAGAATGTTCATTTCTGTGAAAACACGGAGATATAGGATCATTGAAAAGAAAGGATGTGTCTAACCGAGAAGCGAACAAGGATGGCTGAGGGGGCTAAGTACAACCACGGATAGGTGGGAGACCCGGGTTCGATAATGGCGATAGAAGACAGATTTCTTTTTAATTAATGGTATGCACGTAGGATAACTCTTTGAGTTGTACCTTCTGGTATCGTTTGGGCCGAATTAAATTGTAGTACGAGGCTACATTTAATGAATAATTTATAGCCGCGTGATTTATAGTTCTAGAACTCTGCCCCCCAAAAACACCTTATGCTCTCACTTAATCAACTCCTAATGAATTGCCTTGTATTTCTGTCTCCTTCTGCCCTTTTCTACTTGTTCCATTCCATGCTTTTTAAACTATATTATAATATTGTTAGTTGTTATAATTTTTAAATATTTTTATTTGAAAAGAAAAGACATGTCCAGGACTGGGACTAGAACTCGGGTCTCCCACGTTTCCGTCATGGCACTCCACCAACTGAGCCATCCTGGTTCGACTCTCGGTCAGACACATCCATTCTCTCAGCTGATCCAATATCCCCGTATTCTCGCAATTTGCGATGTATACAAGGGGAAGAATGTTCATTGAACATTACTTTAATTAGGATCTTGTTGACTTACGCCCTAGTTGACTTCCCCTTTTATCATCTTCCCCTCGTATGCATCGCAATTCACGAGAACACGGGGATATGTTTTTTCTTTTCAAATAAAAATATTTAAAAATATACTATAAACTAATTTTTACGGTAATTTTGAATAATAATTTTAACTATAAACTCTTCAAATCTTGAGATATGTCGAGTACAATATGAACGAACGTCGTTGCTTCGACTTGGTATATAGCTCTTATAGAACGAGGAAATTATAAAAGTTTGCAAAGTTAACTATGAACTGAGCTGCTGACTCCATCCAGATGTAATCCATGTGTTGACATCCCAACTTGTATATATAATTCAATTATATATATAGTTTCCCTTTTAGAATCATCTAGACGATGTGTTGTAATAAGGAAAAATTATTTATTTCACATGATTTGAGTTAACTAAATTCAAAATTAAATTAAAATCAATTCAAATTTAAATGGAATTCCAAAATTTGGAATTTTCTCCAAAAGTATACAGTAATTTTTTGAGAATATTATTCCAATGAGGCGTTCAGGATCAAAATCAGATGGATATCTCTGAAATATCAAAAATCGACTTCACATTTTTCCCTAGTCCAGTTAAGCAATTTTTCATGCATCCGAAACATCAGTTTCAAAATTGGACTAAAATTATGAGAATTAAGGCAGAATAGTGTCGTGTAAAACAAAATTGCTTGACTATACTAACAAAAAATGTAAAAAAAATTTACGTTAAAAGACATTTACATTTTCTAATACATTATAAGAGTTATCCGCTTTTTATCCTGAACGTCTCATACCTATTTGAATATGATAATACATAATTCAAGGTAACATTTCCAATTTAGCTTTAGTAATTTATTCCAGTTCTTATCAGTGAATATAGGTAATTAAAATCTGCATGAGCCATAATGGACTTACATTTGTTTTAACGTTTGTTTCATTCATTTCTTCTCTTTCATTCATTCCCTTTCCTTTGTTTGTTCTTTCTTTTGTCCCAATGGGCCCTTCATAATCGATATATTTGCCATTTTTCAATATCAAGCTTAACAGAATATTAAAAATTCCTTATAGGCCTTATTCGGGTAATTAGATAATTAATTTAAAATATGATTTTAAATCAAACGTCCAAGTGAAAACTATTATTCCAATTTAAACAAATATGTGATATTTTGGCTGGGAAAAAAAGAAATGAGTCTAAAGTACCAGAGTGAAATCTGAAGAAGCTAAGAGAAGTATGATTATAAAATGGCTATTAGGAGAGTCTGAGTAATGAACTAACTTTTTATGATGATTATGTTCCCTCCCGAGTTATCACCTGAGCCGAAGTGAGAGGAGGGAGCAGTGATGATGGGTAGAGGGGGAAGGTCTAACGGATGTGCTCTCCCAACTTTTAGGAGAAGTTAAGACTTCTATTAGCGCGGAGCCTCTTTACAGTCTTTTACCTGATCAAAAATTTAACATTTAATTAAAACTTAGAAAAAATTTAATTTAATTTAGACTTTCACCTTGTACAAATATTGCTCATTTCTTTAAGCATCTGTTTGTGATATAATCACCTATCTCTTAGGAATATGTAATCATTTTTGTTAAGAACAACGAGTTTATAATATGTATTGGTTATCTGTTTTTCTTAAAATAAGTTTTTCCTTTCAGTTCTTCAGATCCAGTCCTATAGTCGTTAAACTATCTTTTAGGGACGCTTCGTGGCTATTTTGTTCTAACAATAAAGCAGTAACAGTGAAAAACAGACATTTAGAGTTATATTTTATCACAAACTAATCTATAATATTAAAACTTGTAAGTGTATTGTAGGGCACGATGTTAATACATAAATAATAATTTTAAATTGATGACGAAATATTAACCACCACGTCACTCAATCAAAATAGTCGAACAAGATTAACATAGATCTAGTGAATATTGTTCATGACTAGTTGATGAGTTAACACTGCCTCCAACATCTATACTCAACGTTAGGCGCAACAGTCCTCACAGGACCTGAACTTCTGCCACCATTATTCACCATTACTCTCGGTCTGCAGCGAGGCTTCTCAATTTTCATTTCCCCTTCTATCTTGAATCGTCCTCCAAGCTGTTTATTCACCAACGCTCGGGTCTGCTCCTTTTTTATTTTCCTTCTAGTGCACCATTTAATATCATTTTGGACACACAGGATATTAGGCTCCCCGTACAATTCCATTAGTTCGGCTTCAGATCCTCCACCTGTGCTCTTCAGTGATAGTTTCAAACATCTTTCTCAGGAATCTGCTCTCCCAAACCAGAAGAGATCTTTGGTTTTCCTTGGTCAGATTCCACGTCGCACTACTATGCATTGCTACCACTGTAATGATGGTTTTATATAACAAAAGCTTTGCTTTCCTGGATAGTCTTTTGTACCGTTTATCTTTTGGAAAGCTTTTTGCTGGGCATAAAAACATCTGGTTCCTGCATCTGCATCCATTCTGCTCTTAATTTCAACTTCTAAATCGTTGCTCTCGTCACTACTCCCCACAGATACTTGAATATACTAGACCTGTGAACGGGCTTTCACACAAGTCAACAATATCTCTTCTCTCTCCGGTCGGTCTCTGAACTGATCTCTAAGTCCGAGTTGAGGACCCTACGTAATTGAACAATAGCTGGCTTAAAAATAATAACATTCTTATCCCTGAGCCCAATTCTCTTCATTAGGTATAGTGAAACAGTTTGTTTTTTTATTTCGTTTTATTTGACGAAAAATTTTGTAAGCTACTTTTAAAAATTGTAATTACACCTGAACACTCAAAATACATCTAGCATTCTTCAATAAAATATTTAATATAATACTAATAATCTCAAGAAGAAGTTCAAAATTGTACAAGAAGGATTTATTTCTGTTGAATAAATAAGGCAGGTGGCCTAAGAATTTTTAAAGAGAGTATAAAATCCTAGTTATGCCGTTTAAGAAGGGAAATAAAATGGCGGTTCCAAGCCTTTGTAGTGTAAGGTATTCGTTAAATATTTCTATCCTAAAAACTCCTGGATAGACAATAGGCTACCACAGTAGCAACACCATATTAGCCATAGCTGCCTAAAGTAACGTAAAATCAATCAAACAAACATAAATAGGAATAAAACTACAATGACCAACATAAGGGAGTGTGTTAGTTCGCATGCGCCATAAAAATAACTTTTAGTAATTAAAATAATCATCATAAAAACTTTCCTTTCCTTTGACGACTTTCCTTCTATTGTAAATCCCGTTATAATTCTATGATCAGTTTGTTTTATGTTACTTGTACATTTGTATGTTATTTTGTTGTATTTTATTGTATGTTGTATGTTATTTACACGAAATATGGGACAAGATGAACCCAAAAGAGGGATGTAAAACCTTTTGGTGGAACTCTTCTCCACAAAAAGAAATGGCCCTCACCCGCTTCAGAATTTGTATTCAAGATTTACACACCTGCACCTGCTTAGTAAAGAAATGATACCACACTACCATCATTGTAACAACAAAAACAAAAACACTCTAATACTAAAACATATTTTTTATGAATGTCCGTTCTACAGTTATAAATTAAATTAAGAAATAGAAACAACTCAAAACAATCCAAAACAACCCAAAGGCTTTAGGAATTACTTTACTGACAAATTAATATATTTTTTCATCGAACTAAATTTAATAAGTCGTTTATAGATTTGTATTGACATTTGAAAGCTATTCACTTTTGTGTTTAAAAAAATCATAACAATCAGCAAACATTAAAGTAGTTCTGAACTTATAATGAAACATTTATTGAACTAAGCAATCCTCTAGGTGATTAGTAAGCATCTGATCTAAACTAATGTTGGCAATAATAATATATATATATATATATATAAAACTGTGAGAAGAAATATGCAAGATAAGATCTGGAATTCAACGAACGGACAGAAGGCCATATTGCGAATGTAAAGAGGCCTTTTATTTTCAAAGAATCGAAAAAGGCAGGTGTACCAACTGAGAACACGAGAGCACATTTTTCCTTCCTACTTTATCTTGATCAAGTATCTTTTTCAACCTAAAAGGCAAGTAAAGATTACATTATTGGCGCGACAGACTCATAAAGAAGTCCTTGGCCTGCTCAACAGCTCTTCCCCAATCGTCCCGATCGCCTGCTCGAGTGATGGAGACCTTGCTCAGCCTCAGATCCTCACAGACGGCATCCTTCCATCTAGCTTTGGGCCTTCCTCGAAGTCTTACTCCATCCGGATTTCCTGTATACAGCTTTTTAGCTGTCCTTTCTTCCTCTATCCTATATACGTGGCCCAGCCACTTAATGCGTTGAATCCTGATGAAGCTCGATATCGTTACGTCTCCATATAACTCACTCAGCTTCTTGTTCCTTCTGATCCTGAGTTGGTCGTTATCTCGCACTGGGCCGAATATTTGCCGTAGGACTCTTCTTTCGAATCTATTCAGCTTTTCCACGCTGGATTTATTCAGTGTGAGGGTTTCACCAGCGTATGTCGCTACTGGCCTAATGATGGTTCTATATATCATCAGCTTGGACTTTAGGCTAAGGAGCTTACTTCTCAGGAGCTTTGAGATCCCAAAACATGCTTTATTAGCTGATACTATCCTGGCTCTAACTTCTTCCTCCTCATCCAAATTCTCATTTATAAGACTTCCTAAATACTGGAAACTTGACACGCGTTGGAAAGTGTATTTTCCAAAAGCGTAGCTATGAGGTGGTCGGTTTTGTTTTCTATTCTTTATTACCATGACCTCGGTTTTCTCCTCATTCACATGTAGCCCCATTTTTCCAGCTTCCACTTCCAGCCTCTCAAAAGCTTCTTTTAGGAGAATCAGCGATCTTCCTACTAATACAAGGTCATCAGCATATGCAAGAATACCCAGATTACGGTTAAAGATGGTTCCCTCCATCAGTAATCCTGCCCTTTTAATGACACTTTGCATTACAATATTGAAGAGTAGAGGTGCCAGCGAGTCTCCTTGCCTAAGTCCTGTACTAATCTTAAATTTTTCTGTGGTTGAGCCATTTACCCTTACGCTGCAAACTGTGTTTTCCATCGTACTCATTACCAAGCGCACCAGTTTGGATGGAATTTTCATTTCGCTCATAGCTCTGAAGAGTTCACACCTGGATATTGTATCATAAGCCGTCCTGAAATCTATGAACAGCATCCACATTGCATTGTTAAACTCTTTCATTTTTTCGCACATCTGCTTGAGGGAAAAAATCTGATCTATAGTAGATCTGTTAGGTCTAAAGCCTCCTTGGTATTCTCCAAGATTTCTCTCAACATAGGGCAGTAGGCGGTTATACAGAGTTATCGAGAATATCTTATAGGCAGTATTCAGTAGGCTTAACCCTCTGTAATTTTTACATTCTGTAGAGTCTCCTTTCTTCTTGTAGATAGGCACTATAATAGACTCTTTCCATTCTCTCGGGATTTGCTCCTCTTCCCATATTTGAGCAATTAGTTCCTGCAGCTCTTTAGTTAGAGCATTGCCAGCTGCCTTCAGGAACTCAGCAGGGATACCATCTGATCCTGGTGACTTGTCATTTCTCAGCTTCATAACAATATCATTTATATCCTCTCCATCCGGTGGTACTGCTTCGTCTTGGCTGTCATGCGAGTCACATTTCAATATACTTATTGGTTCTTCTGTCTGGGTTAGAAGTCCTTGGAAATAATTCCTCCATCTCACTTGGACGTCCGTCTCCAGCACCAGTAGTCGCCCCTCCTCATTTTTTACCATGCTCCTTCTAGAGCAGTAACTGGTTTTACACAACTCCACTTCTTTAAAGAATTTTTTGGTATCGTTACTTCTTCTGGAGTTTTCGATATCTTTAACCTTATTGTATAGAGCTTTCCTTTTCTTCCCTTTCAAGATCTTCTTTGCTTCTCTTCTTGCTTCCTGGTACTCTTTCTTGCTATTTCTCGTGCTCATACTCAGGTATTTTAATCTTTTCTCATTTCGTTTTTGGATTGCCTCTTTACATTCTTCATCAAACCATATATTTCGTGATGGTTTCTTGTCCGTTTTGCAGTATTCGCTCGCGGTCCCCGTTATAATTTCTTTAATATGACTCCAATGTGCATTCACTTCCCATCCATCTTCTACTACCGGTGTATTTCTGATTCCTTCCTCTACTCTAAGGGAAAAACATCGTTGTATTTGCTCATCTTTGATTGATTCCTTGGACCATTTGTTGACCTTAGGTTTGGTCTTTCCATTTTTGAAGGGAGACGTTTTGAGCATTATTTTCATGATAACGAGGAAGTGGTCAGAGTTGACATCCGGGCCTCTAAAAGATCTCACATCTTGGATATTATTGAAGTAAGAATTATCCACCAGGATATGATCAATTTGAGTAAAAGCACCATTGGGGGAATGCCATGTCTGCCTGTGTTTATCTTTATGAGGGAATACTGTGCTCATAACTACTAGTGAGTTCGATATTGCGAAGTTGATCATTCTTTCTCCGTTGTCATTTGATTTGTTATGGAGACTATTAATCCCAATTGTTGGTATGAACTCTGATTCTTTACCTACCCGGGCATTAAAATCTCCCATAACAATCTTCACATCACCAGATAGGCAACTTCTCACGATTCTGTCCAGATCTTCATAGAAAACTTCTTTTTCTTCGTCGTTCTTTTCTTCTGTTGGAGCTTGTATATTTATCACTGAAATATGTCCGGTCCTTCCTCTCAATCTCAACTACGGCTGATTGTAATCTCTTACCAACAAGAAATGCTGTCCCGAACTCATGTCTTTCTTTACTCCCACTATAGTAGAGAGTTGCTTCTTTTCTTTTGAGAGCACCGGCACCAGTCCAACGTACCTCTTGGATTGTAGCGAGGTCAACTTTCATTCGGGTCAATTGTTCTACCAACTCTTGCATAGCTCCAGGTCTAAAAAGGGTTCTCACATTCCATGTTCCAAATCTATATGCCGTGTTCCATTTTCCAGGTCTTTTCCGTAAATCAGTCCGATATCCGAGGCTCAGCTGTTGAGTTCTTTTAACCAGGTTATTTTTTGACAAAAGGCCCCTCCTTTCAACCCTCCTGCTTTATCCGGGCTTGGGACCGGCAATGGAGTCTAGTTAACTAACCCCACAGGCGCAGTAAGTAAAGATAACGCAATATAATTTATTAAGTGGGGCTAAATTAAGGAAAACGTTAATGAAATAAATTAAATTGATAAAACGATCTAGGAAATTATTTATCCTATAAAACAGGAAGCTTAATTATAATAGCAGAAAGTTTAATTAGAAAGATAAATATTAAAGATAGAGCAGAATGTTTTATTATATTTTTAATTCTATTTTATAATACTCCTCACGGAATTCCAATTATAACATTTATAATGGATGATGGAGATAGTGGGGGGGTTGCAGTAAAAAAAAATCAAATAAGTCAAGACTTATTTTTTATTTGTGCTAACGTTTCGACCTACTAAAAATAACTATAAAAAAAAGCATTACAGTACCAAGAATATAATAACTTATCGAGTTATAGAAAAGTAAAAAATATTTACAATATATCCATAAATATTTTTACTAAGGATATATATATATATATATATATATATATATATATATATATATATATATATATATATATATATTAAGGATAAAGAATTAAAAAAAATTACAGAATAACTGTACAGAAGGAAGATAATGTAAACAAAATACAAAGAGAAAGAAAAATGAGAAGGGAAATCGATACAAAATGAAAAAGGTAAAATAAATATAAAAAGATGAGACATAAAGGTATGGAAAACCTAGTTTAATTGTAGATAAAATATAAAATGTATGATAATAGACTCCTAGAGGTTACATAAGTAAAATGTATGAAAAATAATACAAAATATAATGCCAAAGAATAAATACAGAAGAAATATGTAGAAAGTAAGGAATAGGAATCTGGTTGAATGACAGATAGAGGTGTAAAAATTTGAAAATATAAGTATGGGATGTTAAATAAATGTATATAATTACAATAGAATGAAGTTATATTAATACAAAATATGATTTTTTTTTTTTTATTTCTTAACCCCTTTGGTTGTTATTAATATTTGAAAAAATAACACATTAATATTACAAATGATACATTGTATCTCTTCTACTGCACCAGGTGCATTTTAAGAGAGGATTGTCTGAAGGATTTTCTGAGCATTAATTAAATGGAAGGAGTGGGGGATCCAGTGATGGGGCTCACTAGTTCTGTCTGATTGAAGTTTGTTAGTAGTTTACTCAGTCCATGTTGAGTGTCTGTACGTGTGTTTGCCAGCGCTGAGGTCGGCCTGTCGGTGTAAGTGCGTTGAATAGTGGGTTCGTGCAGTGTTGGAGGCTATCAAAAAATTTGATATGCCTCCGTGTGATGAAGTCCGTTACCGTCGGGAGTCCGAAAGTCTCGTGTATTATGTCTGATTTCGTCCTTTGTAGAGAAGTGTGCCTTACTATACGCCTCAGCATACGGTTTTGAAATTGTTACAAAATATGATGTAAATATATAAGGAACTTATAGAAATAAAGATATAAAATTCTAGTCGGGAAAGGAGATAAATTTAAAAATTAAAAAATGATATTCATTAATTATTCTACCTGTCATTCAACGAGATTCCTATTCATTACTTTCTACAAATTTCTTCTGTATTTATTCTCCATCATCAATTATATATCCCAGTCAACTATTTCCCTCTCTAACATGTATAACATTTATAGTTTCTTTTAATTGTTTTTTTTTCGAATTCTTTCTTTTTATTCTTTATTTTTTTATTCATTACGAATTTTTCTTTCATCCCTGAGTCTAGTCTCAAAGGTATTTACATTTACCGTCGGGCAATCATTCGGAGAAAAATAAAAAAAAAATAAAAAAAGAATTGTTAAGTAATACAAGCTGGCACACTCAAGAGAAATTGGTAACAGTCCTGTAGGAATCCGATCATACTATACTTACAAGTGAGAAATATAAAAAAATTGCTTACCAGACATTAGCAATATTTAATAAAATTATTATTTATAATTATTATTTATATATAATAACCATTATTGGAAACGATTAAATATTTTGTTTGTATAACTAAAAACGTAAAGATTTTAAAAATCTTTATTTTGAATATAATACATTTACAAATGTACATTGAATAGCAAACAAAAGATAAAATTAAAGATCCATAGTTATAGGCAGAGAGGAGTCTACTTTTTCATGAATTATTTTAGGGGAATAAATAATGAAAGTTCGGCAAACAAATACATTTTCATCTCTTCTGCAATTATTTATAAATATCATACTGAAGAACAGTCAAATCCGTTGTTGTTAATAGATTAAATAATTTATCTGCCACAGCAGGATTTCAACCCGGGACATTCAGCTCGGCAACTCAACGCTCTACACAATGAGCTACCCCGCACCTCTCTGTTTATAAGATCTATGATTATAGAATAATTTATTATATATAACTCATCGAGGTAGATTCCAATTTAGTATCACTATGTGCATCAGTTTTAAATCCCGCTGTAGACCTTTTTTAAATACTTTTTTTAAGACTTTTATTTAGGATCATATAGGATCTAGGACCCTCCTATGGCTTACCAGACTCAATAAAATATTACAAAAATATGGTACCTAAAATAAGGGGGGGGGGAAATCTGGCGGTTGAGCGTGACCTAGGACAAGTTACCTCCTTGCAGAACCGTTGTCCATCAAACAGTGCAGTCTCTACCATGTACTGAACCCCAGATCCATTCACGGGTTGTAGTGGTACAGGTTATGTGTATCAGTTTGAAATCTTATCTACTTATACAGCCTGTAAAATTGGTTATGCTCTATTGCTGATTTATATTTATCAATAAAATTCATTTTTATTTTTGTTGTTAATTTAATTTATTTAAAAATTAGCATTATCAAAATTATCTAATGAAATGTAGAAGATAAATAAAATTCCTCTATCTTTGTAAAAAAAAAATATATTTTTCGAGAAGTGTAACAAATTTAAGGATATATACGGGATATGTTCAGTTATCTATAGTTAATTTCAGCTCATTATTTTGTGTCCAAGGATCACCTTTCTGAATAATAAATTCGCCTTTACTGCACCAAAATCTAATTACTTTCTAATTGATTTGAAATACAAATTTTAAAAATAATCTTTATATTAGCAGTACGAATGTATAGAAGAGTGTCTAGTTGTACTACATACATTGAAAGGCAGAAACAGATCCTCCGACTCGATAGCACTAGGAATAACGTTCCACAATCGAACAGAAAGCACAATCGATTTACTAAGGCCAATTACGCAGTTAACCTTTCCTGTAGCATTTACAAATCCAAATGTTAGTACTCCAATCACATAAGTTGTAAATCGAACAGAAAATAAAAACGCAGAACTCCTATTTTTACTACTGTCTAATATTTAAAAGAAAAAAAGTGGAAGGCTACTATCTTAATTTGGATTATAAATATCACCAAAACTGCCCGCAATCAAACTATTAAACTACTCCAATAAAATTAATAATCGATTCATATGCTATCGAATTATATTAAACTACCTTTTACCCAAGGCTTCGCTCGCGTAGAATTTGTTCTGCCACATAAAGTTTCATGACAGATTATTTTAAATAAATAATTTAATTTTTATTTTTAAAGAGAAAATACAAATGTTTGAAACGAAAAAAATGACCAATAATTATAAAAAATTATAAATAATTTAATTATTTTAACTATAAGTTACTCGTACATCCGAAATTTCAGATGTCTAACTTCAAAACTGACGGATCCCATACAATCTTTGAACCCCTATGATATTAAGGGGAAAACCCTTGAGAGTGTAATTGTCCAAATTCATTCTTAGTGCTATAAAAAGAACCTATCTGCGAATTTCAAGATTCTAAGCTCAGTGGTTTCTTCTGTGCGTTGACCGCTGGGTGTGTTAGTCAAGATTAGAGTTTTGTATAAATTTCGCCTTTGTGGTGTATTGATAAAAAATAGCCTATGTCTTGAGGTTATGAACAGGCTTGAGATTATCCATATCAAATTTCATCACAAACGTATCTGCACAGCCGTGAAACATAGATTGACACTGGTTAACAACAACAGAAGTTTACTGTTGTTCGTGTCAGTAAAGGATTAGGTTTTTTTCACATTCTCAAAGATTTTATTTTCAATATATATATACAATTTACAAATAAATTGGAAAAGAGGACGACCCAAAAAAGATAGTTGCAGGATGTGGAGGAGAGCATGGTAGCGAGGGGTATTTGAGAGGGAGAAAAAAAATTGTTAAATAAATAACAAATAAAAAATTGTTTAATAAATAACAAATAGCAAATGCTTCTATATAAACAAAAGCCTTGTGTTACCTTTCGGTATTTTAAGGCGTTACAATGGGCTGAGTCCGCTGAAGGCGGTTTTTACTCGAACCAGTTCGAGGCCGATGACGTCATACAATACAAAAAAGGGAGGGACCGTTTAGTAATGGATTAGTATGTAATGTTATTGAATTTAATTAGAAGGATTACTTAGTATAACGTTTTCACTATGTAACTTGATTTGTTTTGTTCAGCGAAAATATTTAGATTTTGCGAATAATACCCCCAGGTATGTCGCCTATGTCTTCCTCTAGACCTTCAACCTTAGCCTCGTATGTCATCTTGGCCAGCCTGTTGTTTTTCATTCTTAAAACATATCCAAACCATCTTAAACTGTTTTCCATTCATTGATAGGAGATGAAATATGTTCATTGAAGCACGTGTAAGAGGATATTATGACTGATTTTATAAATCTGTACAGATTTACAAAAGTATTAGAAAGAAAAGCATTAAAGAATTGAACAATATAAAATATACGAAACAAACATGCCTGTAAAGAATAATAAAATTAAACGATATTTATCAGGCATTTTAGTGCATAGCCACAACACATGAAAGCTCGATATAAAATAATTTTTTTCTGTAAAGTAACCTTCATACACAAAAACACAGCTAGCTAAATCACCAGCTGGAGTTCACATACGTATACAGAGGATCCGCTTTTTGTGTATCCACTTATTTAATTAATTCAATTCAATAATTTGAAGTTTAAATCATTTTAAATTTTTACGTTTTATCACTTTTTCTTATTACTTTCCTTGTATTTTGTCAATTTCCTATTAGGGAGTCTGCGGGAACCCTTATAGAGAAGAGAGTGTGATCGATCAAGTTTATTCGCAAAGACACTCTTAACGCTTCCTCAGCATTCGTAACTTTATTTATTTTTCTACCCCTGCTCACAGATAAGTTTAATTTATTTCCTGTAAGACATTTTATGGCAATCCTTTTTATATAGTTAAAATCTGAATTATAACCTTGTTTGAAATTGAATAAATAAACGATCCTTATTGTAATTCTTTTGGTGCTTACATACCCCAGATACACTATTTATTTATAAATAATATATTGAAGATACTCTATTTATTTATGAATAATATATTATA
Source organism: Arma custos (assembly GCA_037127475.1). Taxonomy (NCBI): domain Eukaryota; kingdom Metazoa; phylum Arthropoda; class Insecta; order Hemiptera; family Pentatomidae; genus Arma; species Arma custos. Next base: position 165,121,083 of record CM073759.1, read on the forward strand.
ATAGATAAGTAAATTGGTAAACACAAGAATAGACCTTTGGAAAGGAACCCAATTAAGATAAAGACATATAAATAATAATTTGAGTACTCATCCTAAATGAGACTCTGGCATCCCAAATATCAATATATATATATATATTCAAGTTATATTCAAGAGCAGAAACATAGCATTATTAAATGGTATCCAGCTTGTGGGGGACTTACTATCCAATTTATTAATTAGAATTTGTTTGATTATTTATCTTTATCAACTTTATGTTCTCAATAGTTTTACAGTCAAATTGGTTTAATGAATCAGATTAATAGATTGAATTTTTTATTCTTTAACTTTTTCTAGAGACATAATTATAGTTGATTATTATTGTTATTTATATTCGTCTAGTTATGTATTGTTATCCGAGTGGCATAATCCGAATATTCATACTCTTAATGAAAATCATACCAACTCGTTCGGTGACTAATGCTCTAAAAGAAGCATAGATGGATCCTCAAAACACCGGAAGTATAGAACAGGTGCATAGCGCTGAGGGATTGATATCGGAGACTGACGGTGAAGCGGCAGATAAGTTTAATTTATTTCTTACAGGAAATAAATTAAACTTATCTGTGAGCAGGGGTAGATTGGGTTATAGGTCGGTCTTCTTCTAGTCACCTCCGGGACTCATCCTCTCGGTCCACGTTGTTCGCCGGCTCCTTCTTCCGCAAGATCTCTCCAGTCCTCCTTGCTTCTCCGGCCTCGTCTCCAGAGTAGCTCCTTCCTGTTTCGCCTTCGTCTCCCGAGTGACTTCTTCAGCCTAGTTTTAGTAGTAGCTTGCCCCCCTTTTCTTCTTTCTCCACCATCTTGGACCAAAGGTCTGTTCTTTGTCCAAAACACATTCCCTTTCATGTGTCCCGACATGACACATTTTCCCCGCTCGGCATCCCTTTCATGTTGCCGGCAATACATAGCATTAACAATGATGTACAAACAGAAAAAAATTATTAATACATCATATAACCACTATTTGTAGTTCTGAGAATTGTATTTTCATTGTAACTTTAAGCTTACTATATAAAAGATTCTCACACCTTATAAAAGATCGCGCATCAGAACTGGTATATGGATGTGTTCGTACATGGACATGTTTAAAATTATGTTTTTTACAATTAACAAGATTTTCTAAGGATTCATTTGGGTAACTAATGTTCATACATATTAAATTGAATTACGGTACTACAAATAAACAGTATTGTATAATGTTTGGAAGAACATTTTTCAGTCATCGACGTTTTCAACAAGAGAGGTTATAGTTGTTGGCAATGTAGTTCGAAATCATCACTTTGTCTTGAGGTCTTATTTTTTTATATCATCCAATCAGGTGTCTGGTGTGTGGAGCCAAGTCATCATTCAGTCTGTAACTGGTCAGAACCCAGGTTACCAACTGGTTTAGTTCATTTCCAGTATCCCCGTGCTCAAAGGGCCTTAACTAGAAGTAAAAGGTAAATATAAAGCTGAAAACAAGTTTTGACTGTTTATAGAAATTAAAATTTGTTTAATATCCCACTTTAATATGTTTATGTGTTTTATTCAATAAAAGTACTTTCTTAAAGTTTATATTAATACCTGTAGGTAAATCTCGAATTTTTATTTGGATTGTATAAAATAAAAACTCCGCCTGCTGTGTTCTGAGTCCGGATTAAGGAGGAGGGTTGGTTCGATAGGCTAACTACCCACCAACCGACAAAACCCGTAAAGTTCAGAAAACAACATATAGCCTCGGAAGGGAATGAGGAGCTGTATGGAGAGCCTGCCTGTGTCAACGGTATCATTGATAATCCAGAATTAGATGGATGGGACATGTAGAAAGAATCCCAGAATACAGGATACCAAATAGAATGCTCTATGGGAAACCAGATCGCAGATATTGGTTGGCTATGGAGGAGGCCCGGGTTCTTGTAGAACTGTAGCGCCAGAACAATAATAATATTCCATAGAATAAATAACTTTTCTATAAATATAAATTATTTGTATTGGAATGTATTTGTAATTTATTGTATTTATTAGTTGGAAATGTTGCTATTACATTATATCCAAAAACTTAAATACAACTGTAATATTTTCTGCCAACGACAATCTTCGTATCAATAATTTAATTTATAAAGTGGTTAATCATGAAAATCAATGGAATTATTTTTAAATAACGTCAAAATATTGCTCATTCTACCTACGCTATTCTTTTAATAATACACAAATTAATTCTTATTTGAACAATTATTAAGGAAATTAGAGAAAAATGAGCAATTGATTATTTTTTTCGAAGAACTCATTTTTAATTATAATATATTTTCAGCGATGAGCTTCTTTTTTGATGAACATATTTAAAGGTAAGGCAAAAAAAGATATGAGTTATACTAAAAAAGGGCTCGCGTGTCCTTTTTCACAAGCCACTAACACGTGAAACCATGAGATATAAATATAACACCAACAGAATATTTAAACTACTCGAAGGCCCCGAATTTTATATACATTAATGAAATATTTCTTTTTTTCTTTAGTGTGAAATATTTATTTTCACATTCATGTACCATAAAGTTTATCAATTTTAATTTTTTTTTAAATATTTTTCAATGTATATTTAAATTTCAGACTAGGCCTAGTGCTGAAACCACCTATACAACGGATGGTCAAAAAAATAAATAAAATAATAGTACGTCTAAAATTGAAGAGAGAAGAAAAAGTGTGACGGTAGTGACTGATCCGTAAATTTAGCAACCACCCTCACATAAATCTTAAACACCAATAACAACTCTTGTAAATCATCGCCCTAAAGGGATCTACAAACCACAGGAAGCTATGTCATTTCACAGTAATAGGGAGAAAGAGAATAGGTTTCAAAAAGTTGAGTAAATTGAAAAAATAAATAAAAACAGATACCACTATGGGAGGGTCTTTGGCTCAATAAATGTTGGTTTACATTATAAGTAGGTAGCAGAGTGGCTCAGTGGTAGAGCACTGGGTTGCCATATCGGAAATCCTGGTTCAAATCCCGCTGCTACGCCTCAGAGACCTGGACACTTAACCCGGTACTCAACTCCAGATTACAAGCTACAGAGATGGACTATTGGAGGAGATGCCTAAGGATCGCCCGCCTGGATAGAGTCAGAAGTGAAGATGTTAGAGACAGGCTGGGCGTAACCGAAGGATTTCCGGAAAGGATTGGAAGAACAGGCTGTGATGGCACGGACTCTGCCAGCGGGTGCCAGAACGTAGGTGGCCGAAGAGACTTTTGCTGTGGGAATAGGCAGGCAGACGAAGAAGAGGAAGACCCCGAACCCGGTGGAAGGACAGCGTGGAGGAGGAGGTGGCCGGCAGGGGACTTAAGGAGAAAGACTGGTGGAATAGAGAAAAGTTTGAGGGACGCTCTGACTTAACCAGGCAACCCATTCAGGGAAAAAAACAGCAAAAGTAAAAGTAAAGTAAATCCAGCTGCGGGCAAGACTTTTATTTAGTCTGTTTGCAGTCGGAGATGGATTATATAGGACCTAGAACTCTCCTGTGGTTCATCCAGCCTCTATAAAATATTATCAAAATAAGGTACCCAGAATAAGGGGAGGAAATCTGGCGGTTAAGGGTGGCCTAGGACAAGTCACCTCCTTGCGGAACCGTTGTCCATGAAACAGTACAATCTCTACCATGTACTGAACCCCAGACCCGTTCAAGGCTTGTAGTGGTACGGGTTTTTTTCTTTCCATTATAGGCAATATAAATGCAGGCATATAGCCATCGATCATATTAATGCATGGTATAATAAAACACCGCTAATTTGAACTATAAAACAGGTCTCTCTATCCATAATCATAACTATTCACGAAACACTGGAAAAAAACTGAATGAGTGATATTATCCATTTTAATTAATCTCAAAATACAATTATTTCCATTTCTTACAAAGCAAAATAATAGTCGTTCCAATATGAAGTAATATGGGCAAATACGATATTATAGCTTCATTTTTCGAGTATATTTTTTAAATTAACTATTTTTCTAAAAATATGTATTTCTTAATTAACTTTTTTCCTTTAAAAAAAAGTGGAGTTAGAGGAAGTGTAGCAGTATTGATTTCAACGGCTCAACATGATGTGCAATTCCCGGAGCGTTACCTAGAAACGTCTGTTTGGTTGGTAATTAGTTACTGTCAGTTATTTATCTTCAGCCTTGGTGAATAGTTGGTTAACTCCAATACTGCCCAGAATGTGTTAATTGTACATAAGAAGGCGGAATCGAGTACATAAGTGGCTAGGTCAGGGCTTGGCTTGAATAGCGCAATTGCTTATATTACAACTCCAATTCAACCCCAAAACAAAGAGAATGACACGAATCCGCTTCTCTCATACTATTAAATCGTTTTTGATAAAATTCGCCTCAATACATATTCACATAGGCATATCACATATCCACATACTCACCGAGGCAGCAGATATAACCAATTGGTTTAAGCGGAGGCTATTTTAGATTGGAATGTTGTTTTTTTTTAATAAGGATTGCAATTTACAACCAAATGTACTTTTACAACACAGGTGTTGATTGTGCTGGGGAAATTCAATTATTTGACTATGGAGTGAAAAGAATAACTATAGTAATAACTTAATTATGTTTGTTTTAATGATTTTATTACTCACATAATCCACAGTCATTAGATATTTTTTATTACAACATTAAAGGTAGCTCAGTGGCTAGATTTCTGAGTTGAAATACTAAAGGATTCGGGTTCAAATCAGCTTATGGTAGATAAATTATTTAATTTTTCAGTACCCACAGATGGACCCTCCTCTGCTTCCAGATGGTGACTCACCCTGCCTTTTAAAAGTGGGTACCCTAAATTGGGGGTGAACCTGGGGGTTGAGTGGGATCTTGGACATATCACCTCCCTGCACAACCGTTTCTTAGAAACAGTATAGCCTCTACCATGTAATGCACAATACTCTTTGATAAAAATGAGTTGTAATAGTACAGTAGGATAGTTAAATTCAGGCAATGATCTTAACTAATTGATAAATTGGTGAACACGCAATTATCTTTGGAAAGCAACTAAACTTATGTGGTCATAGAATTCAATTCAACCAACTAATAGACAACAAGGATTTTTTAATAATTACTTTCAATAATCACTCAATGACATACTGTGAATAATATACCACTGTCTCTTAATGGAAAGTTCGTTTGTAAGTGATAACTGTATGAAACGCAAGTTATGGTATAAATCACTAAATACCGTATTAATTTAATTTTAGCCCCAGTATTAACTCTAATTAAATTAAATATACCTTTTTTTTTTAATTAATAGGTAACAGTGCAAATATGGAGAAGAAAATCGACCGATGAAGGTCAACAAATAATTTCGTAAATAGCGAAATAATTGATTAGAAACCGACTTCTCTAAACACACGACCATCTTCAGGCCTTAGTGATCATAAATACGGGAGTCAAATCTCTTTTATGAATTACTCTAATAAAATTTAATAATATCAATTAACTACTTAATAAAAAATAATAAATATTACTAGTAGTACTAAATAGACATCAGGAGCTGAGTACTCTAAAAACTCAGCAATCCTCCTCCCTAAATATATTATATATATATATATATATATATATATATATATATATATATATATATATATATATATTGGTTTTTACTTTTCTTGACTGTTATGGAAATAATATAATATTTAGATCTTGAGTTTCAGTCTTTTATTTCTTTATTAATTTCTCAGGCGACGTTTCGAGACTAGGTTAGTCTCATATTCATGCCCTGACAGTGAACAAATGAGCTTTTTAGTAAAAACCATCAAACAGCACACTAAAATAGATGAAAAATGACTGAAGATAGGGTGTACTTACAATTTCTAAAGAATGAATCAGTTTTTCATTAATCTGTTGCCTCTTAAAACAGCATAAATTGTTTGTATTGTAATTGCTGTGATCAATGAACAAGTAATCCATTTTTTAGGAACAGCAGTTTATTTAATTGTTGAATCATATTAGATTATTGTTATTTTTATATATTATGAATTGATTAAATTTGCATAACACGAGCTAAGACCCTGAACATCCGATTTTTTGTTTACAGCGCGATTTCTATATTTCTCTATAGTTATCATCTCCTTTATATTCCGTTTGAAACTATTTTTCTCTTGGTGTATTATTTTAGGTTTATCAAATTTAAAGGTATGTTGTGTATTTCTAAAATGTGTAGTGAGAGCTGTTTGATCTGGTTTATTGGGGTTTTTTATTATTGAATCACAACTATATTTGTGTTGGTACACTCTACGTTTTAAGTATTGTTCCGATGTTCCGAAATAGGATTTACCGCATTTATCTTCACATTGTATTTCGTACACGACATTTGATTTTAGCTCTAATTTATTCGAATCTTTGGTTTTTGTAAATAGTCTTGACACAGTGGCTGTGTTTTTGAAAGTAATTGCGGAGTCTTTTTTACTTTTATTACCGGTGAGTGTTTTTGCTAGTCTTTCTGAAAGTGTTGGTATATAAGGTAATGTATAGTATTTTTTAGGATTTGTTTCATTTAGGTTGTTTTGGTTAGAAAGTGTTTTTGTTGTTTTTAATAAATTGCGAAGGAGGCTGTGCGGATAACCATTCTTTAATAAGAGGTCCACTACGTTGTTTTCGGCTGTTTTTGGTGTATTGGGGATGATAATTTTCTCGCGCGATTTATTAGATTTTTAGCCGTATTTATTTTATATCTTTTGGGGCATTGGCTTGTGTAGTGTATGTATCGACCAGAGTGAATAGGTTTTTGCCACCATTTAGTTTCTATTTCTCCGTTTGATTTTCTGATTAAGAGAACATCTAAAAATGGTATTTTATTATCTTTTTCAAATTCAATAGTAAAATTTAATCGAGTGGAATATTTATTAAATTCATTTAAAATTATTTCTTTTTCATTATTTTCAGTTGGTATCGCTGTTATTATATCATCCACATATTTGATTAGAAACGGGATATTAAATGGTATTTTTGGTATGACTGTATTTAACAGTTCTTCTAAGTAAATATCAGCTAAGATAGGTGAAATAGGAGATCCCATAGGGCAGCCGAATTTTTGGATATAAAATTTTTCATTGAATTGAAAATATCCTCTATCTGTACATAGGGCCAGTAATTGTAAAAATAGTTTTTTGGGGATTTTTGTATGCGTTTTTAATTTATTCCAATTTTTTTCTATTATAGTTTTTATTTTGGAAATGCATATGTTAGTAAATAAAGACGAGGCATCTAATGACATTAATTTATAACCTTTAGGAATTTTAATATTTGTGATTTTTTGATGAAATTCAAATGAATCTTTAAGATTATATTTATTTGTAGATAAGTGATTTAACAATTCAGCTAAGTATTTTGAAAGCTCATACGTCGGTGAATTTATGAATGATACTATAGGTCTGACTGGGTTTCCGGGTTTATGATTTTTTATAACTGTATATAATTTAGGGGAAGTCGGGGAATTGGTAATGAGTTTTTTGTATGTTTTTGTATCAATGTAATTATTTTTCTTTAATAATCCTAGAGTTATGTTGGTATCTGTCATCAATTTATGTGTAGGATTGGAACCGACCTTTTTATAAGTTTGGGCATCATTTAGCAATAACTCAGTTTTATTTATGGATTCGTCTCTGTTGATCGCGACAGTTTGGTTTGTTTTGTCTGTTTTTGTGATTATTATATTAGGTTGTGTTTTAAAAATCAAATAAAAGAAAATCAAATAAAAAAGATATCAAAAATAAATAATAAAAGATCAGCTAATATAGGAAATGAAAAGTGGTTTGTTAATCTTACTAATACAGTATTTCCATCAGACGTGAAACAGTTTTTATCTCTCGGCCCTAAATATTGTATAAATTATGAACCTAATCAATTACCTGTAACAGTTATTACTGTTACATTTCCTAAATGTAAGAGTAATTTATTAATAGCTGATTACAGTGCTAAGTCCTTGATGTCTCCATCCCGATTCGAGATCGGCTATGACAGATAAATTATTTATTCTGTTTGGGATGAACAGACCTTCATTGGGCTCACCCAGCCTCTATAACACAGAGAGCCATAACCTGGCGGTTTATCTCACCCAAATCCCCTTCTTCCACTTTTTTTTTTATCTTAAAAGTGTTGCGAACTCGGGCATGAGAATAGAAGTCATAAAGTCTGCAGTACTTTTTTTTTGTATTTTTGAGATATCTATTTGTAAAATGAATCTAAGAAGGACAATAAGAAATTTCTGTACGCCTCCCTTGGGGAGAGGCCTCTTTTATTAATATATTTGGTAAATAGAATAGAATAATGCAGAATACAAACAAATGTTTATTCTGCCCCTCAAATCGAAGACGCTCCCTAATCCCTCTGAGCTATACTGAAACAATGCATGGTGGAATATCCTTCTTCTTTAGATCTACAAAAAAGACATGATAGCATATATTTATCTTTTAAGGATAGCTTACCTATTGTATCTTCTAAAAAATTGGTTACGTACAATGCGGTACTTTGAAAGTTATTTAGAAAAGCTATTTAGATGGATACAGTATTAATAGTTAAATACTTAAGTTACCTTAAGCATCTCATGTACATTATTAGAATATTTTATAATTTATATTAATATTAATATTATATATATTTTATTTTTAACCAAAACTTAGTCATTTAAAAAAAAGTTCTAAACTTTTGAAGAAAAATGATTGAATGTCTTCCACCAAGATATGATATTTTATACCATGAAGTCTTGATGAGAAATAAAAGTGAATAATGTATACTAAAAATACTATTGTGTATTGTTTATGAATTTAATTCAAGAAAATCCTACCAAATATTGACTCAAGTCATGAATGTGAAATATAATATCTACCATAACTTAACACTTCAAATAATATTCTTCTCAAATGTTGAGGTATGAAATAACTTTTTTAGAAGAGACAGCCTATCACTAAATAAATCTCAATAGTTTTATTTAGCCCAAATTAAGTTGTAAGAAAGTTTTATGGTTCAATAAATTAATTAGTGCTACAGAATATCATTTAATATTTGGTGCCATTATTTTCTGTGGAAAGCGATGTTGGGAACATTTTGATTTAAATATCTAATATTTGGCAGTAACAATTACAATATGTTTTTTCAAATGTTAACATTTTGTTGTCATATTATTACATTTTTTTTATTTTGCTGTTTATATAGTAGTTTAACATTATTTTTATATAAAAATCACATATCTTAAATCCTCTAATATAATAATTGTGTATATACAATTTTAACTTCTCCTTGTGATATCTTATTGTATTTCAATTAGTAAAGTTAGAGTTATGAAGCTAATTAGTTAACCCAATTACTTAATTTATAATACCTTTAATAAATTAATAAAATAATTATTGAATTAGGATATTATAATTTTCATTTATTTATTTTTACATTTGTAACTAGGCATTAAGGTCATAATAATGCAATAATAAATAAAGGGTCTTGAAGGTCTACTACTAATTTTCACATGCTAACCGCAATCTTAGAATGCAGTTCTTACAATACATGACTATTAGTATAGATTTATGCAAATTATTCATTAATTACAGATGGAAATTATAGATTTGTATTTTTATTTTATTTCATTTCATCATAATTTTAATCAAACAACGCAAGTATTACTTTTGTCTGAAGTTTTATACCGCATTTTATATATTTCTTTGATACGCCTCTCCTGCCATACTCCACCATTTGTTCATATTCTCTATATAATCTTATAATAAATAAGACTTCAAAACTTATTATCCCCTGTGCAGAACACATCAACTTTTGATTTATTTCGAAACACGTCAGAACTCAACTAATCCATCATCAAGTTTTAAAACATCGTTTAATATTTATTCTTCTTACCTACAGAGAAGCAATTTGTAAATTATATTTCATATAATAATATGTTTCATTTGATATTAAAGCAGATTTTCTAGTTATGATTATTAATTTGTTTTTCAAAGCGACTCGATCACTAACCAGATAGGATTGTTGATGGAACATTGGATTGTTCTTATTGTCGTTTGTTTATTTAACGTCACGTTATGTTGCTATGGCTAATCGGAGGATGCTACGGTGGGAGCTCTAAATGTTGCCTATCCAGGTTTAACAAGTACCTGACATTAAATAGACTCGGGATCCCCGTTTTACGTCCCTTCCGTAGGACGGCCTAACCAAGGATTTTTACTCCCTTTAAAAATCCTAGGACCACTTGCCGGGCTTCGTAAACCGGCGATCTTGGGCTTTGTTATGCTAACCACTAGATCACAGGTCGCCTGATATTGTAATTGGTGCAATTTTGGGCAATGATTATTATGGGCAGTTGTTGGGTGTATATTTAGTTTGAATATACTAGTGTTTTTTTTTTTTTAGATTTTAAGTGTTTGGATTGGTTTCAAAAGTTTTCCATATATGTCCCTTGACCCTACCTTATTTCTCACCCGGCTTTTTCTACGTGGTCTAAGAGAGGAGCCGCAGGTAACCAAATGTTTTTTTGTTTTTTTTAATTTTATTCTAATAATTTAAATAAGGTTTCTATATAATTATATTTGTTGTGGCTTTTTGTGTAATATAAATGATATAGGATTGAAAAATACATTGCTTAAAATTGTTATAAAAGACAGTGATTTTACTTGCATTTTAAAGTCTGTTCAGTTTAACAGGAAGAGCAATCTAATCCTCCATGCTCACGCTTTACGCCTTTCTTTTATTCCCTCGAAAAGTGTAAATTAGGCGGAAGTGGGAAATGGGAGGTGCAAAGTGGAAAGTGGAGAGAAGGGAACCTGGCTGTTCCGTTTCATTGCCACTAAATTTGAACGCTTTATGAGTTTATTTCGTCTTAACTGGGTTAGAGGCGGACCCAGTCTTATCTTGTTTTTTATTGCTTAGAGTTCAATCTTGCTAGCAATGTTGTAGGCTACATGTGATTGTACAGTTATCAAACGATTAATGTTATCAAGAGTGTTATTTAATCAACTGTAACAATAATTGACAGTAAAATTGATATTCAACGGGACCGGAGTGTCTCAGTGGGATATAGTGGGTACCCGAAATAAGGGGGGAAAACTGGCGGTAAAATATATACACAATGTACTATCTATCTATTTATCTAACGGCTCCTTGCAAGACCATGGCCTCCTCAGTGATCCTCCTCCACTCCGACCTGTCTTCGGCTGCCCTTCTCCATCTGCCGACAACCCACGTCCGAAGATCCTCCTCCACATCCTGCAGCCAACGAAGTCTAGGTCTCCCTCTGCTCCTCCTTCCACCAGAGTGTCCCTCCATTATCATTTTCGGTAATCTACTTCTTTCCATTCTTTGTACGTGTCCCAATCATCTTATCCTGGCACTCTTAATCGTGGCAAGGATATGTGGTGTAGATTTCTAAGTTCTGCACAATGTACAAAGAAAAAAAAAAAAAGAAAAACTTATACGGCTACAAGAAACGAAACCAAAATTTCAATAAATTATAAATAATTTAATATTTTAAACAACTGCTGTTATTGTTGAAAGTTTTCACAATTAAACATAGCATATTACTAATAAGGATTGACAATCTAAACTGCATACGCGATCAAATAAATGAAGGTGTATTTATATTTTTTTGAGATTTTTTTAGTGTATTATACTCTATAGTATAATTTTTATAATACGAAAATTCAGATTACTGAAAACCAAGAAAGCATTTGGACTTGTTTGAAATATGTATAATAAGAAATGTCTATCATAAAACACAAAAATTAGATTCTACAACACAGTAATTAAACCAATAGTCCCATGTACAAGTTAAACAGTTTCATAGGAACGAAAATAGAGCTAAAAGTGATTGAGAAAGATTAATAGAAAAATGTAAGCGCCACATCATACACATGTTAGGTAGAGATTACTAGCCGCCAGAACACAGAAAAATTATCTAATATCGAAATGGGTATTAGAAATAGACGACTTATGTTTTATGGACATCTAAATAGGTTACCTAAAAAATTATTAAACGTCTATTGGACTATGACAGTCTTCTTAAAACATCAAAAACCGTGGGTTATTAAAGTTAAGAAAGATTAGGCTAACACAAGAATTGATATAACGGAAATATGTCTGGATAAAGATCTATTAACTCCAGAAAAAGCAGAATCATAACCATATCGACCAAAGTAGACAGAAGAAAATATTTGCACATCAAATTTGAACTTTAGATAGTCTACAGATCTACTATTCGGATAATAGAAATAAAAATCCATTTTTTAAAAACAACATTATTAATTTTTAGCGAAAATAATTAATTTATGTAGGTTTATTATTGTGTATTATTAAAATATATAGAAAGTCTTTCCGATATTAATGTGTATTCATTGAAATCTAACATAACCAAAGATATCTAAAATATCAAATACCCAGTAATGGTTCAGAATTCCTGGAAAATAATGATGTCTCACATATTACTTTTTTTAATACAAAGAATGATTAAATAAAGAATTAAGGATAAAAAATGGAAAGTGCTTTGAGTCGAACTGAAGTAATGGGACAATATTGGATTTGGCAAAGAGGTCCTGATCTTCAATTTCCTTTTATATTTCAATCAAATCCAGCTCCAGCCATTACCACTTTTCTCAGCAATGAGGGATTATTCACACAACTCTTCAATTTCACTAATTTTTATTCACTATCAATAATCCGAATAAATAAAATGAAATGAATTATACATTTCAATTTAATTATATAGATGGTTCTTTTGTGCAGTTGTATTAATGGCCAACATGCGATTATGAAAACCGACAGTACCATCTACACATATCAGATAGATGAAGTACTATATTGCATTTTATTATTCGATTCCCGCCTAAATCACTTTAAATTTATTTTTTACTCTCAAACAGGTCCTGATTAGAGATTTGATAAGTTTAAAATATCTCAAAGCGTATGGTAAAAAACAATGGAACTTATTTATGGGGTTGCTATGAAAACTGTCTCTGTCAAAACAATTTAATGTATAAAATATATCATATTTATGCTCGAGTACAGAGGGGAATCATGAACTGCTCAATCCGGTTTGCTTTCGATGCCCCGAGGAAGTCTCATATGTGTTACCTCTATGATGAATTAAAGTGACTGACACTATTTCCTAGGTTCTTTCTTACTCCAAACCATATCAACTCACAACATCCATCTTATATCTATAGTGTCCTATAATTTAAATCCTCTATCCCAGGCCACAATTTCTCGCCTTTCCGATCTTTATAGCCGTTCCCACAGAACCAAAACATTTGAGCATTCCTTTCTCGCCCGTTCTACTACTCTTTGCAACTCATTCCTACCTGATATCCCTCATGTGTCTTCCTTATCCACATTTACCTTCAAGCTTTTCCTATATCTACAAAATTCCCAAACAGATGCTCTATAATCAGTAATAATTAATAGCTCTTATTCATCAGAATTGGTACATGAATTACTGTAAATACTCTTCACTTATAATGATAATATTTTTTATATTGTTAGGTGATTTTATTTATTTATTTTTTCTCAGCTCATTTCATTATATTCTAAATTTGTATGTTTTTTTTTTGTCTCTACCATAACATACATTTCGGTTAATATTTATTTTCGTGTTATTATTCAAATATTGTATTATTCTAATGATGTAGCCCTTTGGCCAGCTAAGTATTTATTAAATTCTGAACACATCTGTTATTCTTAAGAAGCACCTACAATCTTTGGTCTTAAAAGTCGAAAATGAAGTGAAGTGTGTAAAATAAATAGTAAATTAAACATATGTTACGGTATGTGGTTTGTTACCCTACTCAAATTTAAATTTTTTGTGAAAAAATTAACTTGTGTAAACAAGTTTGAACGGAATTATTGATTCTTAATGGAAGAAGAAGATTGACGATCTATGGGCATATCAACCCATGGGGGACAGAGAGGCTTCCCAACAACATTCTCGATCTTCACTAAAAATCCATAGCTTCAGGAGGTATATCAGAACTTAATAAGAGCTATTGAGGATATATTTATTTTATTTATTTAATGAAAAAGAACTATTGTTGATCCGACTGAAATGTAGAAGAATTCAGAAGCAAAGTTGCTCGTGTTCGCTTTACTCTTTCAGCAGAAGAACGATCGAGAAGGAGTCAGAAGGACTAAACACTAAGGAAAGAACACCTTTTATCAAATGTTAATAAGAAAGTGTTTTAGAAAGAATACACTATCCATATCTATAATTTAATAAGGAAACACATATTCCAGTCTACTTTTTCGAGGCGACGTTTTTTGAAAAATGCACGTGTTTTATAACAATTTCGGGGACGTATAGTGTCTAGTCGATTGGTATAATGTATAAACATAGTCAGAGAGGAAAATAGTTGACTCGAAGATCTAATGAAGGATACAATTAGCTAGGGGGTGCAGTCAATAATAACACCGAATAAACAAAACTTATTTATTACTAGTGCCGACTTTTCGGCCTACGTTGTAGGCTGTCTTCAGGGCTAAGAAAGAAAAACAGAAAATAACATTTAAAAAAACATTGCAGTACCAAGAAAGAATATAATAACATACAGAGGTATAGAAAAGTAAAGAAAATTAGCGATGGGTAGATCATTAAGGATAGATATGAATAACAAAATGACAGAATAGTGTACAGAAAGATGATAATATAAAGAAATACAAGGGTAAGAAAAATGAGAAGATAAAAGTAAGATACAATATGAAAAATAAAGAAAAAATGTAAAATGGTGAGACTTAAATAGTATGGAAAACCTTTTACATTTGTACCTTTTTATTTATTTTTCATATTGTATCTAACATTTTACCTTCTTATTTTTCTTACTCTTGGTATTTCTTTGCATTATCACCTTTCTGTACAAATATTCTGTCATTTTGTTATTCATATCTATCCTTAATAATCTATCTATCGCTAATTTTCTATGACTCTCTGTGTTATTATATTCTTTCTTGGTACTACAATTTTTTTTTTAAATGTTATTTTCTGTTTTTCTTTCTTAGCCCTGAAGACAGCCTACAACGTAGGCCGAAGCGTCGGTACTAGTAATAAATAAGTTTTTACTATTTGGTATACAATGTATTTATTTATGCATTTATTTTGTTTATATCATTGATTTTTTATGGAATGATTGTAAGCTACATAGCACCATTACTTATTGCCCACAATAGGCAGATTGTAATGCTTCAATAAAGTGTTTTCTTCTCTCTCTACTATTTGGTGTTATTATTGACTGCACCTTCTGACTAATTTATCCTTCATTATAAATATAGTCATGTATTAAAATTATGATCACTTATGGGAGAATAAAAATCGGGATTATTTTTCAAATGAAATGCTTTTCAGATGGCAAGCTATCACCGAAGAAAGTTAAGAATTTAATTCAGACTATTAAAATAAAAAACCTATACTACTACAACCCATGACGAGTATTGGATTCAGTACATGGTAGAGACTACTGTTTCTAGGAGAACTTTTTCCTGTCAACTGTCCGAGATCCGAGATCAAGCTCAGGCGCCAGGTTTTTCCCCCATGCAGGGTACCGACTTTTTTGAGGCAGGGTGAGCCTTAGGAGGATTTTTTAGACTCCGTAGAGTTCAACTGTGGCTGTTAAAAGATTAAATAAGTTATCTACCGCAACCGTATTTAAAACCGGGACCTTCAACATACAAACGCAGCCCTCTACATGCTGATTTACTCCGCTCCACGAATAAATTTCATAGACGTAAATAAATACGTCGAAATTTCATTAAATTTTAAGTTATTTCATTTAGATTGAATATTTCAGGTAAGTAAGACTCAAATTGAGCCAACGATTTAAACGTGTGGTGCGGAGAGACTGGAAAGTAGCTGTATGAAAATTATTTCATATAAAATATATAACCTGATTGTGCGAAAGTGGAAGATTTATCTTACTAAAAGACGAAAGATTAAACTTAGTTTAAGAGGCTAGCTTGAGCTTAGTTAAGTTTATAAGTTTCTGTTAAGACAATGTGTTATAGAATATAAAAGAGAAGTTCATTCTTAATTGAATGACTTCACCATTATCTAGTAAAGTAACATAAATATACAGATTTGTACAATTGTTTTTAATTTGAGACTGGTCTATTTGGTACAATATGTAATTTTTGTGAATCCTAGCAAATTACATAAGAAATAAATATTTAAAAAAAAATAAATAAATATACAGTTTGAATGAAATTGACATGTTTTCCAAAGCAAAATGCAATGGAAGCATTCCAAGAATTATTAAATATAATGTAAACGTGCTCTAAGAAATTTCTCTGATATTTGAAGATGTTTTTGAATGTGCGGGTTGCAAGACAAATATACAAATTTGTGTTAATAAATAACTACATTATTTTTTTATCTGTTCAAAATACAATTGAAATGTGAGTTGTTATATTAAAATTTAGACGTATTTGTAATATTATTCGAGGAGCGCTGTAGCCAGTGTGTAGAGATTATTAGAGAAAAATGATTTTAATGTTAATTTTATTAGTCAATTAGTTAATCGGATAGGTAATAATGGACAAGTATTTTTAAACTGACATATACATCATTTCTAATTTAACAGATTTATTTTTCAATGTTCTGTTAATATGCTCCCCATTTTCTCTGTTTCGGCCCTTCCTCTAACTCATTCTGTCTTTTAGTGTTAATAAACAATAAAGTGTTTAAAATAATTTAAATTTATAAACGATTAAAAGACTAAGACGTGGTTATCCCAAAAAAAAACATTGGGTTTATTATGCGATTTCAAGAGATTTGCGACATGAGACAGCCAAACTGCTACCTCCTTAAATGATTTGAACTACAAAAAGAAGTTGTTTTTGGTTTTATTTTATTATTTTTTACAAGATTAAGCTGGTTTAAAATTTTATAAAATATTTCGAATTTTATAAAAATATCTTTCTTGATAATACAATCACAAAACAAAGAGGCTTCACCGTATTAATAAAATATGAAAAGTGATTGCTTTAAAATAATAAATAAGAATATCTGTATATCTTACCCACAGTCGGAAAACCAAGCGATTTATTCTTCAAACGAATTTCAGATTATATAAAAACAAATACAAAAACAGTTTTATACAAAAAAGTAGTCCCCACGTAAATCTTTTATTATGAAAAATACAAAAAACGATTAATATTTTTTCACTTAAAAAAACATTCCATTAATACTGCGCAAAAGTGAATAGGGATATTACATTTAATAATTACATTGATATCAATTGTAGTATAATTTCTAATAAATATTCTATAATAAAAGTAATGTTAAAATGATAGGCAAAGTAAATACAACAAAATTAGTGGTGTTCCTATAAAATTTGCGCAGTTTAATTGCGTTATAAAAACAAAAGACAATTTCTGAATACCTTAAATCCATCGTTCAAGAAACAATAAGTCAAACTACAACCAGTAGACGATTTAAGACTCAGCCCCTTCAAAGCATAAGATACCTTACCCGCATTACAGTTCAGTCATTCCGGTCATGTGTTGCTGAACAGTGATACATTTGAGAACATTTATTTCTTTCTATTATTTTATTTTATTTTATTTCTTTATTTTAACTTGTTAGATTGTTGAGAACCTGTCATAGATGGTAGAGATGATCAGACAATAAATTTTATAAATACAAAAAAGGGATATACTGGAAAATTAAACGAAAGTCAGTAATGACAGTCACCATAATGTGACACTAAGCTTAAATACTAAAACGTTTTAAGCATGAATGCTATAAGATGCTCTCTAAGCAGGTTATTCATTTGCTCACAATGAAATCTATTGAATAATTTATTTTGTCCTTCAGTCTTTTTTTTTAAGAAGATGTACATCTTGTGATTAAATTATTGCATGCTAGCTCATCTATCTAACAATAGTTATTAATTTTATTCACTATTCCTTATTGCCTGCAAGTGGCAGATTGTAATGCTAATTCAATAAAATATTTGTAAAAAAAAAAATCATTTATTCTCTTCTTAATCTTAAATGCTTAATGTCTTATCAGGATTCGTACTTTTTATTTATTTTTTTTTGTTTACTTAGTTGTCACTTCATAAACACTTTGTGATTTGTATTATGTAGCCTTCAGGTCAGATATATATTATGTTTCTTTTTTGTTTGTTAATCTAAAGGAGCTTGGTCCCAGAGTAAAGTTACTTTCTATTCTACCCTATCTGATACCTTCGTTCGTACACAAAAAACAAAAACAAAAAAAACTGTGCCACTACGGCCACGAACGTGGTAGAGACTGCACTTTTTATAGGACAGCGGTTGTGCATGGAGGTGATTGGTCTGATATCATGCTCAACAGCCTGCATTTTCCTCGAATTTATAGAGATTGGGTTAGCCTCAAAAGGGTCTGCAGATCTCAAAGAATCCATTTTCAGCTCTTAAGAGATTAAGTAAATTATCTGCCACAGCTGGATTTTAACCCGGAATCTTCGGCGAAGACAACTCAGCAACCACTGAGCTACCTCACTCCTTTGTTTGAAGTTGAATTGTTTAGTACACAATGCATGTAAAATAATTTGAAATAGGAAGAAAAAATATATACAGGAAAATCTTGCTTATTCCGACTCTATTCACCCGAATCTCTAAGAAAAATATCATTCCCATTTTGCAGCGTATGAATGCTCAAGAATTATCGTAAAAATAATATTCCAATTTTCATTAAATCATTTTTTAAACATATTTGTTTTATACGATTTCTTATACGACGAACATTAGTTATTTAAAATCAATTGATTTAAAACGTATCAATTCCTAATAATGAAGTTATAGGTCAGTTAAGCATATTTACAACGAATATCTATGTTAAAAGGGTCATTTTAAATTAAGTTTTTGACAGCCAAAAAAGGTCAATTACCATCAAAATAGAAAGCCTGGTTTATGCACGAATGATTCCGATACCAATTCTCTTGACCCGTAACATCGAAGAAAACAAACAATGCTTGAGAAGCATGTATTATCGCCCGTGTATTTTCAGCCGCTTTCATGGATCAGCAATCTTTAAAGTAATAAATTCCTTTCCCGTAGTATCTCAAACGAGACCATGGATGAATACGAAAGCAATGCAAATTCCGCGTGTTTGATTTAAGGCGTTTTCATTAATATAGAACAGGTATTAACTTAATAAATTCAGGCAGTACTCCCTTTTACAGCTACCGTTCATAATAATGCAACATAAACATAATAATACAGCATAAACATAACAATGCATCATAAACAAAATTATACTAGACATCTTACTAAGCTTCCGTATTTAGAAACAAATACATGAAAGATATAGATACTGCAACTACCCTGTATGACTACGATTCATGAGGAGTCTTTGATTCATTCTGTAAATACTGTACAGTTTCTTGGACACCGATTGTGCATGGAAGTGGTTTGTTATAGTCCTAGACCAGGCGCAACTGCAAGGTTTTACCCTATTTTTAGTATCCACTTTATAGAGGTTGTGTGAAGCCCAAGAGGTCCCAGACCCTAAAGGATGCATCCCCGGCTGTTAAAAGATTAAATTGAATCTGCCATAGCTGGTTTTGATTCCGGAATCTTCGGCACGGCAGCAGAGCGCTCTATCACTGAGCCTCTCCCTCTTTAAATTTTCCCTCATTAAATTTGTGTAATTGAAAACAACTTAAAAACAACTTAGAAAATTACATCATAAACATAAATTAAATTGCAGAAACTATAATGTAATAACTAAATTGTAAAAAAAGTAATTCTATATTTTAGTTTATATTTCATATCTTCAATCGAAAAAAATAAAGAGATAGAGCCTGAGATAAGCTAAATTGAAAATTTATGCTTCAATATAAACTATTTGATAAAGACGAACCCACAAAATTCAGTAGAGCTGCAGGATTCAATTAAGATGAGGTTGACTTGTTTTATCGCGATTTAGAAACTTTTGCAGCGAAGTTTCTCTGAATCTGTCCTATTTATAACAAGGACTAAACTAATATTCACTGATCAAAAGCTCCATAAAATACCTCAGATGTTAGAAATCAGAGACTTTGACAGAAATACCCAACTGTTTCGTGCGTTTCTACTGCTTTGCATAAAAGTTGCCTTTTTCTGATAGAATAAAATCAGAGAAATGTAATTTTCAGTTCATATTTAAGTTGATAAATTAAGTGGTTTTTTTCGGGCCTTTACAACCTTTGGTCATATGCCGAAACCCAGAACATTTTGTTGCCAATACTCTCGGTCTTCCCAATCTCCCTCCGCCAAGCCTCTTGCTGCCATCACCTCTTCACCTCCTTGCAGCCAGGTTTTCCTTGGGTGGTCTCTTTTTCATCTCTCTGGGATATAGTCCAATATCATTTTCGGCCATCTCTCGGGGCCCATTCTTCTCAGATGACTATACCACTGCAGCTGCTTGGTCCCAATTTTGTGCATTATCGTTTCCGCTGTAACTATATCTCTTATGGCAGAGTTTTTCACTCGCTCAATAGCATTGGAAACGCGAAAACTTCTTCTACAAAAATCTCTTTCTTCAGCTTGCAGTCTTTGTGCATCTCTTGGTTCAACCTTAAGTTGATTGAGTTATTTGAGTGCTAAATTTAAATTTTCATTATTAATAAAGTTAAGGCAAGTAGAAAAAATATTCACCGTAAATATTAAATAACAAATTCAAGTTAGAAGGTGACGAGGCCACCTTATTTTCACAAGCATCGGAGGAATTTCAGGAATTGAAGAGGTAGGTAAGTCTGAAACTAGTTGGTTTTAGTAGAAATAAGGTTTGACATGAAAGGATTGATATCGGATTCCAGCCATATCACCAAAGTTGAGTTAAAAAAGTAACTCCAACTTTCATTATTTGAAAGAATTAGATAACAATCTATGAAACGGAAGCACCTAAAAATCTGCCTATAACGACAAATATTTATTTTTGTTTTAGAAACCTAGTTTAAATAATTTTTACCAATAAAATACAAATATCTCTTATGATGACTGCTTTAGTTAACATAGCTGTGTAATCCCTTATAATCTAATGCCAGGTGATTCAATGAATATATTGTTTAGACGAGTAACTATATTGCATACAATAGTTACAGAGAGAGAGAGAGAGAGAGAGAGAGTGAGTGAGAGCGGGTGGATGAGTGGCATTGTTGTGATTATCTTGGTAGCGGTTGACAGGCGAGATAGGCCCTCGGAGGAATGTGCTATTATCAATGGGACTGTCATGACAGCTTCCTCAATCTAGCCATTACTGTCGCAATATCTCACTGTATATATCTCTCTTTTATTCTCTAAATATATTTTCTAGAAAAAAAGTTATGAACTGATTTTTTCCAACATCTTACGTACCTAACTTACGTATTTATATTAAGTAAAAACATTATTTATTTTTTTCATATCGACGGGAAAAACATGAAATAACACAAATTAGATTAGCAACATCATGCAGCATGCAAAACGAGTAATTATTTTTAACTACCTTATTATAATGAAATGAACAGCGAATTCGAATTGATTTTCAAAGTAACCCACCTAAAAATTAATTGCACAATCTGAAATTAACGTTTGGATTGATTGTCGATATTTACTACTCTTCTAAAAGCGAGGTCAATATTTGCTGTATAATTTATAGCTAGGAACTAATGTATAGACTTATTTGAATTATTAAACATATACCTAATAAGGGTCCAAAATTTCATCATAATGAAATTGAAGATGAAGGTGGCAAATCAGTTAAAGATCTATTAATAATTATAAAAAGAGGATGCGTTTTTCTTATAGATTAATTCATATTTTGATTTTTTATTCGTAATAGTTCTTCATTAGTTTTTGCAATATTTGAAACTACACATATTGTAAATGATAAAGAAATAATTATTATTACTGTTAACTGGGCAGTTATATTGAAAATTTTAATTAATCTTATACAATAACAAAGAACATAACCCTTCACAATGTGCACTTCATCAAACTGATAAATCGTTTCAAAACAATGTATTACATGCAATATTTGAAACTACAATGCAATAACAAAGAACAAATATTCACAATGTGCACTTCATCAAACTGATAAATCGTTTCAAAACAATATAATAAATGCAATATTTGAAACTACGATTAATGTAAATAATAAATAAATAATTACCACACACAATTATCAAACAGAATAGTATGCGATGAAAAGACTGCAAATGTATCAGCTTTCAAAAATTGATGCCTTAGTTCACAAATGTGTTAAATGCAAATTTTTCAAAAATGGGTTTTGTTATATAAATAATATTGTAAAGTTTTGATCAGGAAATCATAGATCATATGTTGATATAAAATGAATAGGGAAGCTGTGAAGGTTACAAAAATATATTATGCATATGTAAATATAACTCAGGAACGCCTGGACCGATTTTGATTTTTCTTGACTTTTCTTCTTTTTTGGCCGAAGACCAGTCCTAAATGGCTCGAATCATCGAAATCGGTCCAGGCGTTCTTGAGTTATTAGGTCAGTAACTAACGCCACTCTCTTTTATATATACAGATGATAATAGTTGGCCTTGATAACATTTGTGGAAGAAAATGGTTCCGTGGAGGTCAATAAATTTCTCCATATCTAAGAGAAATTTATTGACCTCCACCCGAACCATTTTCTTCCACATAAATGAAATATAATTTGTAAATTAAAATATATTCCAAAAAGCCATATTACTTACCATATCTTTTCCTTGGCATTAGAATTATATATTATAATAAATTGAACTGAAATATTGATGAAAATTTTCTTAGCAAGTTTTTGAACAGACGTTCACAAGTGTCTTCTCATTTTATTGTCCGGGTCGTTCTAAACAGACTTAAGATTACTATTAATTCAAACAGATGCTATAAAGGCTACTGTAAAGGCTAACAAACGATCTGCGGTGTCCATTTACTTCGCCATCTGTTGGCAGCAGATTTATCTTCAATTTGACTTAGCTCAACCAGCAATTTATTTTTATAAAGTCTGGCGTGACAAGTACAACTTTAACGGTATTAAAAAAATCTCGTATTCCTCTCTGAGAATAAACTTTATACCTAGATACCTAAAGTGATACAAGATGGGTTGCATAGCTGTGAGCATTGGACTTATTTCAACAAGAATTTATATTTAAGTCGCAAGATATTAAGTATTAAGTAATCGTCTTATACAAAAAGGGTCATAGAAAACATACAACAATTTACCATACCTTTTTTTCTAATTCTTAAAACTATGGTACTTATACTTCTCGACATGATCAAACCACCTTTATTTATCTCTGTAGTATACAAAAATGTTTTTAGTAATGTAATATTATATAGCCCTTGATAGAGAACTTTATTATGTTTAGTTAGTCTTTGGTCGTGCTCAATTAGTTAAACTATAAATATTTTTTTAAAATGGCCACTTTTCCTGACTTATTTAAGCTGTCACATATGTAAAATATAGCACTATTTTTCTATTTAGATGCAAATAATAGAATGCAACGATTTAAAAAATAAAATAAAACTACATATTATTCCAATCTTTCTATTTTAGGACTATTATTTCTCTCTTTCTTTCTTATTCATACATCTCTCCTACCTTGCGGTATATAGATTTTGCATAGGGAGAACCACCTGTCTCTGTCCAGGTCTTCAGTCGATCCAATCCTTTTTTCCTTAAGGATATCTTGGAGGTTATCCTCCCAAGTCACTCTCGGCTTTCTCTGGGTCTTTTTCCTGTTGGTTTAACCTCCATACCTTTCTTCGCTGACCTGTAGTCATCCATCCTCATTACATGGCCAAACCATCGAAGCTGTCCTTTCTCAATTAACTGATTAAGGGTTTCAATTTTGAGCGCAGTCCCTCTATTTTCCTCAGGTACCACTATTTTCTCACTTCCATAAGTGAGAATAGGAACGTATGTCGAGCGGTAACCAGCCAATTTAGCTTCTTTTGTCACTTACTCAAAAACTTTTTATTTTATTTAGCAGAAAACATCCTTCTCGAAGTGGCGATTCTCGCACTGATTTCATCATTTAATTTTCCATTCTCATGTTTTAGGCTGAAAAAGGTTAACAACTAGCAGGTTAAAGGAAGCAAAGGATGATTTAGAAAGAAATTATATAAGGGAAGACGACCCTGTGGACAGATAGACTTGTAGGAAGAGGATCTTTAATATAAAGATTCCAGGGAAGAGCTAGGAAGAAGCATCTAGTTAAACAGAGATGAAAGAATATTAGAAGAGACGGAAGAGAAACCAGCAGGATGGGAAGAATTGAAACTGGTCCTTGATTCTAAGGTAAATAGGGGGGAATTGTAGTTGCAAATTTAAGAAGATAATCTCAACTAAAAAACAAACAAAAATATATGGATTGAAACAACTGCATTATTTTTACCTGAAAGTATTTTTCCATCGAACTGCAGGTCTAAGGTGAAATAGCGAAAGAATTGAAAATTGAAAAAAAAAATTGACTTAACAAAATATGAAACTGATGATAAATTAGACAATTTATTTTAACACGTATTCAAATTCGTCACATTTCGGAATTATTTTTAGTGTGGCTAAATCTAAAATGTTTTTAATAAATACCATAATAAAATAGCTGATACTTTTTTTTTTGTCTTCAGAAACAGGTTTATGAAAAATTATTAGTGCGAACATTTTGTTTTATTGGAAAAAAAATTATAACTTTAAAATGAGGGGTTTTAGCTGTTTTCCTTGTCCATCAAACAATAAAAAAATGGACATGATGGAGAGTAAATATATTATCTAATCTAAATTCTATCTTAATTAATAAGTAGATAAAACTTTAGTTAATTAATACATGACTTTATCGATTCATTATTAAATTAAGAGATGTTCGGGCGATCAATTTATGACTCGGGCGAGTTTTACAAAAACGAAGGCACATCATATAACAAAACCGCTGTTTGGAACTTATTGAAGCTAATCCTAAATTATTAACTTTTCTAAATACCATAGCATAAAATTCTTAACTTCATTTGTACCTTAATGTAAAAGATTGGTAACCATATTGTTATGGAATATTTTAGTGATGAGAAAACGGTTGACTAATCTTCAGTAAAATTTGAAAAAGTCGGGGGTGCAGTCAATCAATTTTACACAAAATGAGTTTAAAACTTATTTTATCACTGCTAACGTTTCACCCTAACTTTTAGGTCATCGTAAGGGCTGAGAATAAAAAAAATAGATAATCTATATAAATAGGGTAACACCAAAGAAAGAAAAGTGAAGTACCTGATATTTTCTTTGGTCCTGGTTATTCCTTTTTATTTTATTCTCAGCTCTGATGATAACCTAAAGCACAAATAAAATTTTTTGGATAAAATTTAGTCATTGCGTTCCCCTAAACTTTTCAATTATTATGTTTCATATGTTAATGTATGTTTTATATTAAATAAAATATTGTATGTTCTTTTTTTACGACCTTTTATGTATACACCCGCTATTGTTTCTAACTACTAAGTAGGTATTTTAGGTAATACACTATGTCTCGAAGGAGTTTGTCCATCCTTGTTTAAGTAAGAAAGTATACATTCTAAGTTTCTGTCTTAGATTCAATCTATAAGTATTGGGAAAAACCGGGAAAGTAAGCCCTGATGATAGTCAAAAGCTTAAGCCGAAACGTTGGCACAACTATAAGTAAAATTTATTTTGAGTAAAATGTATTTAATGCACCCCAACCGTTTCAAACTTTTCTTAAGATTTTTTAGGTTCCATCATTTTTTTTTTAAATATTGTTTTTCTATCCGTTACCCTGGACTAACATCAATTGGTAGGTGAATGACATGGGGTCCTGATATCAAGAAAGCTAATCACTAAATCTTAAACTGAACTAAATCTCTCTTCAGAAAAGAAAAAACTCCAAATTAGAAACAAGACGAAAATTAAACACGTACACTAACTTACCACTTTTGACATGTGCATTACAAATCAAACAAACTCAACGGACTCACAGAAAACGACTACAAACTTTCTAATAAATAAAAACTCAGACTTCTAACAGAATGTCAATAACAAAACTCTGCATACTGACTTTAAAATACCAACGGTTGTCGGACACATATGAACATAGTATAAACGCTTTCAAGAAAAACGACATCGACATTCAAACTCGATGGTCACGATTCTCATTCTTGATAACACTAGGAGGAGACTACACAGAACTAGACTAAAAAAACTTGGATGAGTGATCCTGTTAACGTAGAAAATTAAATCAAGCCAATGAGGAGAGGTACCGCTGGGTATAATTATTCTTCATGCCTCTCATGTCATTATGTTTATTTTACTGTCAGCTAATTTGCTGATTGTCAATTTTTGTATTTTACAGGTGTAGATACAAATATAAAGAGAAAAAAATCTATCTACGCATCATTTGATATGTGTTCTTCATTCCAATAACCAATTGTTTTCTAAAAATTACTAGTAAATAAAAAAATTAATTACATGTTTTTTAATGCCTCCGATGTGATATTTAATACAGTTAGGTCAAAACTGAGCTTGGTTGAACCTGCCAAATCAATATCACTCAATAATATATCATCGGCCGAACTCGACCGTTGGCATCATCAATTCAATTAATTGTTGATGCGCTTCATCAGCACTATGTTTGAGCGTTATCTTAACTGCTTGAACCTATCGATTGATTATATATTTATATCAATTCTATAATAGTTGTAGAAAGCAGATTGATTCCTTCGATTGATCAGTTTGGCTTGGACAATCAGTGCAGGAATAGCAGGCTCTCTACCTTCCAGTGAAGCCTTCTTTCCTTACTAGGCAGAACAACTTTGCATTTAAATTTCAATTTTGGAGATACACCTCAATATATTAACATAGTGCATGCTCTGCGATTCAAGGTTATGTATCCTGCTATATTTAAGTGGGCTCGTCGAACATTCTATGTAATATCTTAATTACGAAGACGTTGTTGACCCTCCAAAGTTATCGGCCAAGTATCACATCTGTACAGAGCAGTTTGAAGGGATTTTGGTTATTATTACCTTATTTTTCTAAATATTTAACATGGAATCTTCATACCAGAATATTTCCAAGGTACATTTTTATACTAATCCACTAAATATCTTAATCCTTCATGTATCCTTCAATCCAAATTCTCAGTCCAGACCTATAAAACATGATTTCACCATTCCGATCTGTAGGGTAAACCGGGGGAACGGCGACACCCCGGGTAATGCCGACACTGCAGTTCTAGCCATCCCTGCAGAGATATTTGTGAAGTGCTTTTCGCTGCAACCTTGCGGACATCACCGCAACTAACGCCCAGTGTGCCTCTGTCGTTTAGGTAAACAAGTTGTGCTGTGAGTTGAAATTAAAAGTTTTTGCTGATTTCGTTGTAATATTTCCTTAGCACTTCATAGAAGGTAAATGTAATTATAAGTTTGTAATCCTAAATAAGATTATATAAGTTATAAAGCACGATATTTAGCGAGTAGTTTTCGTTTCGGTTCGGTCACTAACCTGCCCTCATAACCTGTTTAGATGTCATCTTGTCTTGCCGGGGTAATGCCAACATCCCTGGCCGGGGCTATTCCGACATATCGGTATTGCCCCGGTTCATTATGAATGGGATTGGCTAACGTGTTTTTGTTTATTTATTTTTAGATGGTGCATTCTAAGAAAAGATTAAGAAAGAAAACTACAAATCATCCAAATTTGAACATAACTGGCATATATAAAAGCCCTGAAGCTGGAACATCTTCAAACAGTGTGCATGATATGCCGACAAATGCAGAAAAAAGTCTATGTTGGGATCTGCTTGGTTTTAAACAACAGCTTTCAATAATATCTCCTGTAAGCCTACAACAACCTAATAATCAACTCAAAACCAAAGGCAGACCTAAACAGCACTCAACTATTGTCACTGCTACGTCTATAAAAGCAGTATTACAAGAAGCGAAGAAGATCAAAAAGGAGAAAGAGGTAAAGGCCAAGATAGCACTTAAAAAACTTCAAAAATCCTGAAGTGCCCACAAAAAAAAAATTAAAAAAATCAAGAAGGAAAAAGTAGATGAAAATGTAAATGCCTGTGAAAATAAATCAAAAAAGTCAAATGTTGCAAAGAAAATAAAAATAGTAAAGAAAACATGCAGAAGACAAATATCTATCTCAGAGTCTTCGTCTGAAGATGACATTGCTGAGTCGAAGCTATGTGACGATGACGAGATGGATGGCATGGTAAATTTACTTGGAGGAGACTCGGAAATGTGTTTAGTGTGTAGAGAATTCGGACGTAACGAACTTTGGTTTAGGTGTGTCGTTTGTGGATTGTGGCCACACGCTGATTGTAGCGGATTTGATTCTGCGGAAAACTATACTTGCGACCATTGCATTAAAAAATAATTTATCTTTTAATCTAGCTTAGATATACATTTTATTACAAAATATGTTTACTCAAAGTTTGGATTTGTTGTAAATACTTTTTTATTCCTAATAATAAATTCCTCAATATTGCAACTGCTCACCACTTCATTGTAAACGTTTCATGTACAATAAAAAAGTTTTTTAAAATTATTAAAGCATTAAATTTTCCTTCTACAACCTATGTTGGTATTACCCCTAAGGTATATCGGAATTACCCTGGTTCATGGGGCAATTCCGACAGGTGGTTATAGTTTACAAACAATTATTTACAAAAAAAATGTGAAGTTGTTTAAGCATATGCATATAAGAAATCGGTAGGCCACATTTTGAAGTAGTTATGTGTTTTATTTTGTATTTATATCTCTTTAAATACAAAATATAAAAATAAAAAACCCTTAAGGTGTCGCCAATTCCCCGGTTTACCCTATACTCGTTCCCTCAGAACCAAAACATTCGAGCGGTCCTTTCTCACCCGCTCCAACACAATGTAGAGGTCGATCTCACCTATTATCCGTTATGCTTCTTCACTATTCTCATTTAAATTCTTGCTTTTCTACCATATCCTGACTTCCCAAAAATATGGCCTCTATGGAAGTTATTTTTTGCTTGAATGAATCAGTATTGAATAATTTATTTGTTTTTTAAGAAAATATACATCATGCAAATAAATTATTGCATGCGTTTAACAGTTGTTATTAATTTATTTATTCTCTTTGACTGCATAATATCTTGTCAGGATTCGTACTTTTTATTATTTTTTTTTGTCACTTTATAAACACTTCATGATCTGTTTATAATTCTTCAGGCTTCTGGCCAGATTTATACTATGTTTCTCTTTCTGTTCACGTTTGTTATTCTAAAGGGACTTAGGGAAGCCCTAGAATAAAGTTATTTTTCTATTCTATTCTATTCTAGAATGAAAATACAAACAACAGCTCGCCGTTTCAGGCTACTACAACACTTACTAGACAAACAGCCTAAGCTCCCAATTAACTACAAAAGACTCGTCTAAATGACCATCATACGACCTATTTGGACTTACTGGGTAGAGCTTTGGGGCTCCACTAAGCCATCGAATTCCTCTCGTATTCAATCCCTACAACCCAAAATCCTTCGTACAATCCTCAAGGATCCTTATTTTGTTAAGAATAAAGTCATCCATAACGACTTTTTTTTATTTATTTTTTTTAATGAATCTTGTAGTTTGAGACTTTGAATAAGGGTTGCAGTGTAGGCCTCATTTACTCTTTGTACAGACATCATTCTACGAACAACTTTACAATATATATAATGTATATTGTTGATATATTAATATATTCTTAGTCTGCCAACGGCCATACCACGTTGAACACACCGGTTCCCGTCAGATCACCGAAGTTAAGCAACGTCGGGCGTGGTTAGCACTTGGATGGGTGACCGCCTGGGAAAAACAGTCGGTAACCATCCGAGAAAAACCGCGTGCTGTTGGCATCTAAATTAACAGCTAACAAAGTACACACTTACTGGCAAAATAGGGCTTTGAAAATAAAGTCTTAAAGCCAAATTTAAAAAAAAAAAAAAAAAATATTCTTAGAAACTCTCCTATTTTTCTTTGTGTTGCACCTTATTCCAGAAATAAGGGAACAGGAACTTTTGTTCGATCGAAATCCTCGCCTAGCCGTGGTAATAATCTCCTCCTCAATATCCTGTCCTATATTCCTGTATTCCCGGCTCCTAAATACATATCCTTCAACGTCGGCAGCATCAACCGGCATCGAGGAGTTGCGATGTTCAATCACCTCTTCACTCCTGAATACTTAAATATATGAATCAGTATTACATTGAATATCGCACATTCCAGTTCATTGATGAATCAATAAAATTAAAATTAAATTTTAAAAACTAGCAAGAGTAGGTTTGAAAAATGTTAAATTCATTTTTCCCTTAATTATAGGAGGACGAAAAATGAGTGAAGCGCGAGGATGGGTGCGTGAAATTACTTAATTTCTCGTTAATATAGTCCGACTTGATTCAATAAGTCTGAATAAAATAATAAGTCTTAAATCTCACAATTGAAGATGAAGATCGTCGTGTATCTAACTCTATCCTCTACCTTGGCGTCACTCTTGATAGGCATTTTACATTCTCGAGTCACGTCAGGGGGAGGCTGAAACTGGCCCGACAAAAGTCCAATAGGCTCTACCACCTCCTCACTTCGCCCCAACTGTCGTTACGGCTTAAATGCCAAATTTATAAATCAATTATTAGACCAACGCTGCTCCATGGTGCGCCGCTCCTTAAACATATTTATAAAACCACACTAAAAAGTCTACAGCAGTTCCAGAACTCCATCCTTAGGCGTATAGTTAAAGGCACGTCGCTCCAAAGGGCGCGTAATACTAAAATCTATGAGGAGCTGAAACTCCCGTCTATACCGAACTACATTAGCCGGAGGCACATCAAATTTTTTGATGGGCTGAAGGCGTGTAGCAACCCACTCTTTAGAGACATAGTCCCCCCTCCCAGACCTGGGAAGTGGCAAGGCAGTGTCCCCTTGGTCGACGTGCTCTCATTGCCCTAGGGATGGGATGAGGACTCCCTTGTCCAAGCCTTTCTTCCTTTCTTCCTTCCTCTCCCCCCTTTCTTCTTCTTCCTATCACCTAATACCTTAAAGCGGTCTCTCCCTGCTTTGAATGTATAGAATCAGCGGCCATGGCCGGTTTAGAGAACCCTTCTTCAGCGGACTCATACTATGTATTGCTTAAAATACCTCCGGGTAGAATAAGTACTGTGGTGATCTGTATGATTTATTATTGAATCGTTTGAGATTTATTGTTAACTTGTACCTTCTAAGAATTATTAGAGAGTTAAACATTGACCTGCGATGTTGTTAAGGTTAGATCTACTTATGTGTACGAAATAACGGCATATAATTGGACGATGTCAAGGAGAGGGGGAGGGTAGAGAGTTTTGGATTAGACATACAGAGCTTTAAGCTTGTCACTTTGGTTCCGGACTTCAGATAGCTTAGACGTGCTTTTCTCTCTCTCTCTCTCTCTACTTTATTCAGGCTTGTATAAGAAATCATATATTATTGTACTTTGATTTATGAAACTATTGTTTGCATGAGTATAAATGTATATTATTTGTGAAAATATATTTTACATCGGGTCCCTTATTTTTGTACTGGCTTGTTTCTCCTACTGTCGGTCCACGAGCCTATTTTGAGCCCATTTTATATATCCAGGGAGAAGGGCCAATACAGTACTATAATTATTTCCGTATATATATATATATATGTATATATAAGTTACAAGTGTAACTAGGACAGTATTATTGTTAATACCATGATTGTAAATATAAACAATGTAAAACATATAAAAGCAGGATTATGAGACAGAATAAATCAGTATTGTTTCAGAAGTCTAATAGTGTGTGTTATTTCCTTCCTTTTAATCTTTTTTTTATTACTATCCGTGTCACGACACTTAAGTGGTGCCGAAACCCGGGAACTTGTGAAAAGAAAACCAGGTTAAAGAATTTTTTTTTCTTCTCTTTTTTCTCTTTTCTCTCCGTGTAGCACCTTTATTGTGATCACGAAAAGGATAATAATGCCTGAAGGAAACAATATCCTGAGACCAGCCGTGCTCACGATGGACGCACAACCTCATCCGCAACCTCAACCACAACCCGCAACACAACCTCCGCTAGAAGCACAGGAATCAGTTTTAGAACTAAACCCTAATTTCCCGTTGTTGCCGTCAACTACGTTGTCATTAGCGCGTGCGGACCTAGCTGCAAGAGAAGCGAACGAGTT
The DNA here is from genome assembly GCA_037127475.1 of Arma custos. NCBI lineage: Eukaryota > Metazoa > Arthropoda > Insecta > Hemiptera > Pentatomidae > Arma > Arma custos. The sequence continues at coordinate 165,153,292 of CM073759.1, forward strand.
AGAGCGCATGAAGCTTAGGAAGAACAACGCGCGGGATCTGAGGAGAGAGATAAGCGAGCTCGAGAGGTTTGACGGTGAAGTCGGGGAGCTTAATCATTTCCTGAAGGGAGGAGACCGAATAATGTATTATATTCACATTCAAACCGAGGCAAAGGACATAGAGGAACTCGATGCCACTAGACTAAGGGCAGCTCTGGTATGTCGTGTCAGGAGGAGCATACTCAACCTAATCCAGGCCGATGAGGAAACGCCGTGGCACGTAGTCAAGGAAAGGTTAAAGAAAGCGTTTGGTGGGGGACGATGGGCTCCCGAGGAAGACATGCTCCAGATGTTCAGGGAGTACCGGAAACCTGGACAAGGTAGAGGGGCAATACGCAGCATTACTTCTAGCGCGGTACAATAAAATAACAGAGAAACTACGCGAAGTGATGGAGACGGAGCAGGTAGAGGCCAGAATGGATTTTCTGTCCAGAATCTTGAAGATCCAGCTCGCTAGGGATACTGGCAGAAAAGAAGGGTTACCGCGAGATAAATCATTTCTAGAATGTGCCCAGGAGATGGTTGACTCAAGCGCAAGAGAAGAGGAAGCCAGACAAAGCGAAGAGGTAGAAGCAGGATGGAGTAGGGTTACGTATCGTAGACCTGAGATACATAGAAATCGGCCAAGATTAGAAGCTGGGAGAAGAAGAGAACCCGAGAAGTATAGGAAGGAGAGGTCGTTCGCGAGAGACAGGCGACCAGGAACAGATAAAAGGAGTGGAAGAAGGGAAGATAGAAGGTGCCACGAGTGTGGCAAGACGGGCCATCTGGTGGCTCAATGCCCTCGCACAAGGTGCTTCGAGTGCAACAGCGAGGGGCACATGGCACGACAATGCCCCTATATAAAGCGAAGAGAAGTAGACCGGGGCGAACCGATGGAGGTGAATATGCAGAGGTTGCGGAGGGACACTGGACGGAGCCGTAGAGTTGGATCAGCTGATGAGACAACAGAGTCATCGGGTGTATCGGAAACAAAGGAGGAAGAACCAGGTAGCAGTGGACGAGAGCAGCGGAAGGAACAGCGACTAGTAGGGGCGAGGAGCAGGAAGCACGCAGCAATCTGAGGAGGGTGTCTGCGGAGAGGCGACTGCGCTGAGACCTGCAATAACATTAGAGGTGAGTCTTGCTGGTTGCCAATTATTAGGATTAGAGGGGGAGTGCTGTATCTAGTGGATACGGGGAGTTCCAACACTATTGTGACAAAAGGGGCGTTGGAAAAGTTGTACGGGAACGAGAGGGTACTCCAGGTACGCGAGTGTAAATGCCAATTAATTACTCTGGGCGGGCCATGCAAAGTAGAGGGAGAAATAAACATTGAGATTAATTGGTGGACAGGGAAACAAGGAAATTTGAACGTCCATGTAGTGGAAGGAATGACCCGTCAGTACCAGATGATTGTAGGGTGCGACCTGTTGGATCAGGTAGGATCGAGAGTGCGGATCCATCACGGGAAATGGGATATTAGGATCGGGACGCGCTCGTACAGCGGTAGAGGGACCGAAAGAGGTAGGGAAACGCAAATCGGGGCGGTAACCAAAATCGATGACTGGAGGGGGGACATTCGGCGAGAGTTTCGGGACATTTTTTTTCACGAGGGGGATGTTTTAGGGGTCACGGGCAGGACGGTGCACGAGGTTCCCCTGAAACAGGACTGGATCACATATGTTAAGGAACGGAGATATCCTCAGGCACTTCGGTCCCATATCCGTGAAGAACTCAAATCTCTCAAGGAACAGGGGATCATCGTCAATAGTACGTCGCCGTATAATAGTCCTCTATGGGCGGTTAAGAAGAAGAGTTTACCGGGGGATGGGAAAGACCGGTACAGAGTGGTAGACTATCGGAAGCTTAACGATAACACTGTTGACGAGAGATATCCGATCCCGCGGTTCGAGGATATTTTAGATAGGCTGAGCGGGGCGACCATTTTCAGTACGCTCGACCTTAAAGCGGGATACCATCAGATTAAGATGCACCCGCGCGATCAACATAAAACCGCGTTTAGCTTCGAGAGAGGACATTACGAGTTCACGCGCATGCCGTTCGGCCTAAAGAACGCCCCAATCACCTTCCAGCGCTTGATGGATGAATTTCTCAGAGGCCTAGGAGAGTCCTTCTGTCAAGTCTACATGGACGACCTCCTTATCTTCAGTAAGACGGAGACGGAACACGTGGAACATTTGCGCAAGGTTTTCGCAAAGATCAGAGAGTTTGGCCTCAAGCTGTCCCAGGAGAAATCGATTATGGGGCAAGAACAAATCACGTTCTTAGGCCATAATATTTCCAGGGAAGGGATCAAACCTGACGCAACTAAAGTGGAGGCGATTCGTAAGATGGTGGTGCCGCATGATGTTAAGGGTATTCGTCACCTGTTGGGAACCCTCAACTATTACAGAAGATTTATACCGGACATGGCAGCATATCTCGTCCCTCTGAACAAGCTGCTCAGAAAAGGGTCGAGGATAGTCGTCACGCCTATCATGGAAAACAACATTCGAAAATGCATGGAGAGGCTGCAAGAAAAACCTGTGCTAGCGTTTCCAGATTTTCAAAGACCCTTCGCGTTAACGACGGATGCGAGTGAGTACGCTTTGGGGGCAGTATTGTCGCAAGGAGAGGCTGATGGCGAGCGTCCGATAGCTTATGCAAGTAGACGGCTGACAGACGCGGAGACGAGATATAGCGCTTTGGAGAGAGAGTTGCTTGCTATTGTATGGGCAGTGAAACATTTCCGGCCGTACATCTTCGGAAGGAGGTTCCGAGTACACACCGATCATAGGCCACTCCAATGGATTGGAAGACTTAAAGAGACATCAGCGAGAGTGGCCAGGTGGAAGGAGTTCCTGGCTCAATATAACATGGACGTGATCTACAAACCGGGAAAGGAGAACGTTGTAGCGGACTGGCTGTCTCGGACTATTACAACGAACGCGGTGGAAGAAGTCGGGGAATCATCACGAGACGTGCGGCAATTCCTGAGTGAATGGACACCTGAGAGGGAAGGAGGGGAGGCAACGGGAGGTCAAGAGCTACCATCCGAAGAGAGTTCCACAGACGACAGACCGGATAGTATGGAAGAAATAGATGATATCATCAATGACAAGAGGCGTCAAGTAATTTGGAAAACCCGGACATCCGGTCTACTGAAGATCGATTTTGCAAAATATGGGACGAGCAGCATCATTACGGTATGGTCCCAGCCTGGGATTGGAGATGACCAAATTTGTAGAGTCCTAAAGGATGTATCGAAACAGGGGAAAGTACACCACATCTACGTGGGAAACGTTTCTATCTGGGACAAAATTCAGAGGGTATTGAGATCGGAACGCATTGGGCTAGACCGCAGCTTCATTCGCTGTAAACGTATGGTGGAGACCATCAGAGACGAGGAGCGGCAGAAGGAAGTGACCATAGCTCATCACTAAGGGAAAACCAATCACCGGGGAATTTCAGAGACTCTGATGGCATTGCGGCGGAGGTATTTTTGGACGAACATGCGGAAGACGGTGAGTGACATCATTGGGACTTGTGAGGTATGTCTCCGCACGAAATACGATCGCCATCCGCCGAAGGTCACACAAGACGAGACAGCCACAGCGGAGGCGCCGCTCATGGATATCCAAATCGACACATTCACCTGGAGAGGATACAAATGGGTAACGATGGTGGATCTATTTAGTAAGGTAGCCATGGCCTATCTGGTACAGGAACGATCGGCGGATGCGGTGTTAGCGGCATTAGGCCGCTGGTTTCAGTTTTACGGGGTTCCAGAACAGATCGCATCAGATAGTGGTCGAGAGTTCGATAACGCAGCAATTCGGGAGGAGATGCGCGTTTTAGACGTTAAATGGCACCTCAACACGCCGGGACATCCTAAAAGCAGGGGATGTATTGAGCGGCTTCACGGCACCCTCAGTGAGCATCTGCGGGTATACCAAGGTGAGAAAGGTTTGGAACCAGACGTTGCCATGAGCAAAGCTATTGTCACGTACAATCATTCTATCCATGCGGCCACGGGGTTCTCGCCGTTTGAGATACTTTTCGGCTTGAGGGAACGTCGGAGGGATTTTAGAGGGGTCACGGAAGACGAGGTACAAATGGTAAATAACCGCCTGGAAATGAGACAATTATGGAAAAAGACCTATCGCAAGATTCGAGCCGAGAAAGCAAAGAGGGTGGCGCGAGAGAATTTGGCCGTGCGGGATGCGACAGGGAGAGTGGCGATTGGGACGATTGTGTACCGGAAACTAGGGTCCAATAGAGGAAAAGAACCGTCGCGTTACGAGGGACCATTCAGGGTGACAGTGATCCGGGAACACAATGTGGTTACCATCGAGAGCTTGAATGCCCCACATCGGAGACGGACGGTCCATATCGAACAGTTGAAGATCCCAGCACGCGAACCGTCGGTTGGGTAGTTACTGGAGTATCCTCCCGTTCTACAGATACAGAGACACGTATGAGCTGTATCTCGGTTTGTAATTGTGTTAATAATAGAGTTAAGTTTTTTTTCTTTCTTTCTCTGACTATTTTGTATTGCAATGATTGCGTTCTACGCTGTGTACTATATATAACATGTGTAAAAGACTTTCTTTCTTTATTGTATTTTCTTTTATTAAAGGTAGACTGGTGTACAGTTCTCGTATGTCATTTTCTGTTGTGTTAACTTATAAGATTCTATTTTCTTTTGTCATTTTTTTTTTTTTTTTGTTTGTTTGTTATTTGTGAGAGTTTCCGAGGACTGTTCGGAAACTGGCAGGGGGGAGTTACAAGTTTTACTAGGACAGTATTATTGTTAATACCATGATTGTAAATATAAACAATGTAAAACATATAAAAGCAGGATTATGAGACAGAATAAATCAGTATTGTTTCAGAAGTCTAATAGTGTGTGTTATTTCCTTCCTTTTAATCTTTTTTTTATTACTATCCGTGTCACGACACTTAAGTTATATATATATATATATATATATATATATATATATATATATATATATATTTATGTATTGTATATATATATATATATATATATATATATATATATATATATGTATACCATATATATTGTAAATATTTTTTTTTATATAAATAAATGGAGATTCGAAACAAAAAGTCTTAAATCACTTTTCCCCTAATTAGAAGGAACTAGTGAGTCCCTTCACTAGACCCCCGACTCCTACCATCTAATTAATCTCATGAAAATCCTATTCATATTTCTCTCTTAAAATGTACCTGTTGCAGTAGAAAAGATCCCATATATCATATTACTACTAAAGGTTATAAAAAAAATAATAAAAGCCAAGGGGCTAGGAGAAAAAAAATCATTTTACAGCATAGATCTATTATATTATTATGGATATATTTTTAATTGTAATTGTATTATATTATTGAATAAAGTAGATAAAGAATAAAAAACTAGATAGATCACATGGCGATATTATTCTCTAAGGTTGTCTAGAAATGCCATTATTCTAGACATCTGCCACACAGACTCATCTGGAATCCAGTCGAAGCTACCGTCTTAGCAGCTGCTGTTATAGGTGGTTTTCTCATTCGTTTTTTTTTTAAATTTCGTATTGTCTAGGATCACGCAACAACTTTATTTATTTCCTTTCGTCTCCATTATTCCTTCATGCGTTCATTAGTATAATTCTTTTTATCTTCTGTTCATCATCGTCTAACCTTTCTGTTCTGTCTTCATCTTGAAACTCTTCGAAATATTTCTTTTTGAACTTAAATTCCCTTTTTTTCTAGCATGTGAGACTCTAGGATATTCATCTTTTCCAAATCTTCCGTAACTTGTTTAGTCGACGTTGTTGTGGTCTTTTCCGGAAATAGTGGCTTATAGTTTTTGGTCAATCTATGCTTGTTCAATATGTATAGATCTCTAAAGAATGTCAGCCTCTTCTACTCGATTCTTTCGACTTTCTCATAGATTTCTGTTGCTTCGCAGTTTCCATCAGTCTTCGGTCTTAACTGCACCAAGGATTTTTCTTGGAATACTTCTTTGAAGGACCATTTTTAGGCTATAATTCATCAAGAGGCATTCCGTTTTTACGACAGTGTTATAAGGTCTTATTTTGGCATTCCAAGAGATCCATTTATTCTTTTAGATTTTTTCTTAATACATAAATATTGACGATTCTTTCAATTCAATAAAACCCTGGGAAACGTCTACTTATTTTATTTATTTATTTAGCTCTGCTAACACAACCTATGTTCACGTCCACTTTGTGACCATTGGGTATTTCCTCACGAACAACGGACGTGCGTTTCCTAAGAAAAGAAAGAGGGTGAAAGGTTAATTTCCGTGATATATAAATAATTGGAACCTGTCGGCAAAGGGAGACAACTAAAACAGAAAAATCAGATATGCCACTAGTATGTCCTGGGTCTATCTAAGGTAAATTTTCTGTATACTCACACAAATAAAGAGGAACTAGTAAGACTGCCTAAACCAGATTGCATTGAATATGAATTATTATTTATATGTATTAGGAGGGTGCCCCTGAGCCCTAAAACCAAAATATTGGAACAAGACATAGCTTTATTTATTTCTTTAATTCGATTTATCAGAAGATTATTTTAGTTGGATAAAAATAGCACATAGGAGTACATATTTTATCAATATTCAATAATTGATTCATATAAAATTAGTAACATTTTAATTTTGAGCGGTTGAAAGGAAGCTTTGAATACAACTGATTTAGTCTAATTCAATGTATTCGTTACTTCGGACTCTATTAATTACGAGATGAAGTGTGCCAGGCATAAAAAAATATTAGATTTATAGTTTTTGAACAATTGTTTATAATATTCCAATAAAAAAAATTTAGAATCTTAAATATGAGTTTTGTAAAGCTAGCTCCTTTTCTCGGAGCGTTTGCTAGGCAATGCCGATAAAATGCTACATCACTAAAAGCTTTTTTAGATAATGTACAGAAAAAATTAATAGTTAATCAGCTGTTACAAACAATATCGTTATTTCTTCCCATAGATTATCATAAGGCTCTATATGGTTTTTGTTTAAAATAAAAATAACAACAAATTATGTAAGCAAAGGCAGGCCTAGTAACTCCCCTAGTAACTAAAATACAAAACATGAAAAAAAAACTCTTTGTGTAGATAACGTTAATCGATTCCCCACTGACAGTTACATTGAATGCCATATTTATCTTGACCTATAGGATTCTTTAGTTAATTTTCGCAGAACTATTCAGGTCTGTAAAATGAAAGTTTACTTAATACTTCCAAAACGTTTTTCCAAGTATGCCATTATCAAGAAGTAATTGTTCATGTTTTTTCATGAGTTTTTTTATGTCATCTTGTGTAACTCTACGTTAAATAACTTGTTTCCATGACGACGAAGAAATGATGTGATCATTTGAAAGTGACAAATACAGAAACAGCTCTACTAAAATCGAATCAATGCAAATATTTGGAGTTCATCTAATTTATTTTATGTTCATTATCTGTTTGCTCTTAACTTGATACTCTTGTTTTTTTCTGAAAACAACATAAGTAGGGAACATCTATAATATATATTTTCATACTAGAAATATATCTTTTGGTAAAAGATTTTAACAATTAAAAAAAAAATTAAGTTAATGATAAAGTGATGGTAATTTTTAATTATTATAATGAGGTTTACACTACATTCTTACTGTACAAAGAAAAAAGAAAAGTAATAAAATCAAGCCACATCTATCTATTATCTACAAATTAAAGTTGTTTTTTTTAATGGAACTTACAACTGTAGTATAACATTATAGCAATTAATCACAATAAATCATACATGATAGCATTAATAAAATCAAATAGAGAAACTACCCATTTACTCAAATAACAAATTCAACTTAAAAAGTAACAAGCTATCTTCTTAAAACAAAAATAAAAAAATTATTAAAATTAAATTTTACTATCAATTCTATTATACAAAAAGGCTATTAGTAATGTATTATTTTATCGGCGTTGCCTAGCAACAGGTCAAGAAACTACTTTTTGATTAGTCTTGTGTCTTGCTCGTATAGATAAATTATTATCATTATTTATTTATTTATATTATTTTATTGTTATAATTTTTTAAATATTTAATTTTAAAAGAAAAGATATGACCAGGATCGGGACTCAAACCCGGGTCTCCCACGTATGCTTCGTGGTGCCAAGTATCCATCCTGGCTCACTTCCTGGTCTGACATATCCTTCCTTTTTCTTGATTCTATATCTCCTGCATCGCAATTTGCGATGTATACACGGGGAGAATGTTCATTAAACATTAATTTTATTTTTGGATCTTGTTGACTTACGTCATTATATATTGTTATAATTTATTTATTTTATTTTATTGTTAGATGTTGTAATTTTTTAAACAGTTTTAAATATTTTATTTGAAAAGAAAAGATATGAACAGAACCGGGACTCGAACCCGGATCTCCCACATATCCTTCGTGGTGCTTAGCCACCTCAGCCATCCTGGCTCGCTTCCCGGTCAGGCATATCCTTTCTTTTTCCTGATCCTATATCTCCGTGTTTTCGCAATTTGCGATGTATACACGGGGAGAATGTTCATTAAACATTACTTTTATTTTTGGATCTTGTTGGCTTACGTCATTATATATTATTATAATTTATTTATTTTATTTTATTGTTAGATGTTCGAGTCCCGGTCCTGGTCATATCTTTTCTTTTCAAATAAAATATTTAAAAATGTTTAAAAAATATATATTTTTTTTTTATCGGCAAATCACTAAGCCAATGTTCCTAATCTCTCCAAACTCATACACAAAATATAATAATTCTTTCCTTCTTCAAATTGGAATTTTAATAGAGAAAAATGGGATGCATCGATTTAAGAAATAAATCAAGCTATTATTCCAATATTAAAAGTTACTTCAATACAGAGAATGCAGCGAGATAAGATTAAGACATTTTTCTTATAAACAATTTTTTTTTTATTTTTACAATCAAACTTAAAATAAAAAATAATTTCATAATTTTATTCAATGCAAAATATTCAAGATACAAAAACTATACTAAGTAGGTACTCATATTTTAGGGGGCACAAAATAAATATTATACTAAAATTAGATTTCTAGTAAAACTAAAATTACTATTAATTGATAATATGACCGCCATTCTTGCAGGGATTATCCAGCTATACATATGCAAAGTAGATATGGAGGCTATACCATATCGCATACATTAGCAGCTTATGGCCATCCTCAAACCTAAGGATACCGCAAGAATTGAAAGCATTAATTAGCTTGATCGTCCTGAAAAATGTAGTGTCCTTAATAAAAGATATAAATGGAACTAAGTTCGTCTCTCAGTAATTAGAATCGAAACAAAATCCCTCCTCCTAAGTATTTATAGTACTTAAATACTCTGATTAAGTTAATAATATATGTGTATACAAACGCAAACTATCAGAAATTCCTGATAGCAAAACTATTAAAATAAAGGAAGATTTGCCTAAGGATGTAAGAGAGACGAGGCGGAGTTTGTTTAAATATCTTTTGCAATATAAAGATCGAGGTTCACGGGTACTGATGAAATATGATAAGCTCCTTATAGATGGAAAACTTCACACACTGGAAGAACTAGAAACGTTAGAAAATAGCAAAACCAAGAGACAACGCAGTGAAGAAATATAACTAAATATAAATGATAAGGAACAACCTGAAAAACCGGTAAGAAGTCACATAAAAATAAACCAAAGAAATAAAGAGGCAACAGCCTGGATGGATACTACCCCAAAACGAACCAAAATTCAAACAACTCTTCAAGGGATAGCAATAGAGATAGTTTTAACAGTGGGCAGAAACCAAGAGATAGTTCACCTTTATAGGGACGATCAAAGCGAGGACTCTGTCAAGTGAAGGCAGATTAACGGAATTAGAAAATGGCCTGAAGAAAATCTATTGGGACATAATAGGGATTTCAGAATGTTATTTTTTGATAATTTATAAAAATGAATGTTAAATGTGTATATCAATATCTATAACTAATTATTGATAATTTAGAAGCCGTAATTTAGTCTTTGGTCTTGATGTCGTGGTTCTTTAGAATCCTGGCGATCTTTTCTGAGTTGCCTTTGATGTAAGGAATGGTTGTCTGGTTTTTAGGTTCGTTGTCGGTTTCGTTCTTGTCTTGTTTTTTTAGTTTTCTCTTGCGTTCTACTCGTTTAATAGTTTCTTTGTCGTATCCGTTTTTTAGGAAGGCTGTTCTCAAGTGCCTCTTTTCTTTAGAGAGCTGTGACGGTTCAGCTATCATTTCAGCTCTGTTGAGTAGAGTGTTGATGATTCCTTCCTTTTGAGACGGATGGTGGTGTGATGTGGCATGAAGGTATCTGTCTGTATGTGTAGGTTTACGGTAGACGGTGTGTCCAAGGTGGTTTCCCTTCTTCTCGACCAGGACGTCTAGGAAGGGAAGTTTCCCATCCTTCTCCAGCTCCATGGTGAATTGTATGTTAGGGTGGATGCTGTTTAGGTGGAGTAAGAATCTGTCCAGTGCATCTTTTCCGTGCTTCCAGATGGCGAAGGTGTCGTCCACGTATCTGAACCAATATTCAGGTTTTTGGGCTGCGGTGGAGAGTGCCTTCTGTTCGAAATGTTCCATGTACAGGTCTGCTGCCGGTGAGCTCAATGAAGATCCTTTGTTCAGAAGAAGAGTACCGACTGACGGAGATATGCATGAAAGAAACTTATTTCCTGTTCAATGGACAGTACTATAAGCAAATGGAAGGCACAGCCATGGTATCTTCATTGAGCTCACCGGCAGCAGACCTGTACATGGAATATTTCGAACAGAAGGCACTCTCCACCGCAGCCCAAAAACCTGAATATTGGTTCAGATACGTGGACGACACCTTCGCCATCTGGAAGCACGGAAAAGATGCACTGGACAGATTCTTACTCCACCTAAACAGCATCCACCCTTACATACAATTCACCATGGAGCTGGAGAAGGATGGGAAACTTCCCTTCCTAGACGTCCTGGTCGAGAAGAAGGGAAACCACCTTGGACACACCGTCTACCGTAAACCTACACATACAGACAGATACCTTCATGCCACATCACACCACCATCCGTCTCAAAAGGAAGGAATCATCAACACTCTACTCAACAGAGCTGAAATGATAGCTGAACCGTCACAGCTCTCTAAAGAAAAGAGGCACTTGAGAACAGCCTTCCTAAAAAACGGATACGACAAAGAAACTATTAAACGAGTAGAACGCAAGAGAAAACTAAAAAAACAAGACAAGAACGAAACCGACAACGAACCTAAAAACCAGACAACCATTCCTTACATCAAAGGCACCTCAGAAAAGATCGCCAGGATTCTAAAGAACCACGACATCAAGACCACATTCTCCACAGACAAAACAATAGCTCACATCCTACCGAAACCCAAAGACAAGTTAGGACTACGTACTCCAGGCATCTATAGCATACCCTGTTCCTGTGGCAAGGTCTACATTAGACAAACCGGAAGGACCATTGAAAGAAGGTTAAAAGAACACATATCTAGTGTCAAAAACTTTAAGACGGAAAAATCGGCTGTAGCAGAACACTTCTACAACACCAACCACCACATACCTTTCGAAAACACAACCACACTGGTTAAAGAAAATAATTATCACCTCCGCCCCATTAGAGAAGCCATTGAAATTATTAAAGAACCCAATAATTTCAATAAGGAAGACGGTTACAAACTCAGCAAAAACTGGTACCCTGCCATAAAACAAAAGACCAACACATCAACCTACCATCCACACATACGACAATACCGAACACACACGAACCCACCCGAACACAACACAGCCCACGGACTCGATACAAGCGGGCCAATGGGAAGGCAGACTTCGACCGAGACCCCCCCACCATTAGGTATATACACCCTGACTCCACCATCCGCTCTTCATTTACTGACTAGCCCTGAGGAAGCTCACAACACGATGAGCGAAAGCTTGGCAAACAAAACCAACACCACACGGTCCATCCCGGAAAAAGATTATATGGGCAAATATTAATGTTAAAAATATCTGGTAAGGGTTCTTCCTCTTCAGAACAAAAAGGATTATTTTTTTCTATTATCCGAATTCCATTATTCCCCATTGATTTACCTAACGTAACCTCGATTTGGTCTGTTTCATGTATAAAATTACGACCCAAAATGATCTCGAATGGAATTGCATTTACAGGGACCACATAAAACCGTACTTCAACAAACACATTTTGTATACAAATTTTAGCTATAAAATTACCCATTATGTGAATTGATGAGTTGTTGATACCTGTATATCTGGTTTTGGGAGGCGGCAAAAACTCGATAAACTCCGGAAACAGTTCCCTGAGTCAATAAGAGCAATACATCTGGTAGGAGTAACGGTGCTGGGCGCTTCCACAGGAACGAAATTAAACGATTCCAGGCAGTGGCGATCGTGGTACGTCGAATCATTGAATTTGCAGTTGAGTGTCTTTTTTGAGGGGCAGTTGACAACTCTATGTTCAGAAGAACCGCATGCATAACAAGAACCTGGTTGTCGTTTTGTTTTTTTGAAATTTTTAGCCAAGTGACCTGTTTCGTTGCAATTAAAACAACGGGCAAACGAATTATTATCTACAGGCATTTTAGAGTTCTTCACCGTGGTTGGTCTTGATAATCTAACTTGAGCTGCATCTTTTCTAATTTGTGCATACACTTTTAATTTTTCTTTGAATTCCTTTAAAGTTTTGCATCCATATAGTTTTTCTGTCTGGGGTGTCATCTAGTCCTTTTACAACATGATGCATTAATGAAAAATCGTCTAACTCACCCTTTGCAGCAATTTCCTTCATTGATAGAAAATAATCATAAATGTTTTCATTTTCTTTAATTTTTTTCTCTGACAACATCTTATGCACTTCCGCGACCAACAGCGATACTTTAAATTCTTCTAACAGGACTTCTCTTAGTGAATCCCATCCTGTTAACCCTCTTTCTCCTGCAACGAACATTTGCACTGACCCTTTAAGGTGTTTCTTTGCTATAAGGTAAGTTTCCAGACCAGACTATTGGAAAACCTGTTGGTTCCAAGCCACCTCATCCAACCAATTCTCGATCGTAATGCCAATCGCTCCAAAAAGTCTGGAATTGATCCCTACATATCCCGGAAATTGATTCGGGACTGATGAAACAAAGGTGCGGCGTGCGAGTTACACACACTTTTATAGTCTTGACCTTCCCCTTCTTTGTCAGACTCATCTGTTTCTTCATCACTTCATTTAATATTTTTATTAAATCATTCCTGCTTCCATTAGTGCTAAGACCATAAGAAATTAATTTTTCCTTAGGTTCTTTAACCTTCATATGATCCATGCCTTCGCGTAAGATAAATATTCACAATAAGAATGAAAAATAAACTTAAAATACACACTTACGGTCACATCCCACTTCTGAATTGTAACTGGTTGTTATAATGTTCTCAAATATTACTTTGTACTCAGTTTATTAAATAATATTAAATTACACACTTGCGCCACGAGGCAAAACATAACCATAAGTTAGCATTAAGGTTAGGCTCTAGTACTGTTACCTAGTGCCTCCATGATTGTTACAATAGCTTGTCGAGATGCAACCCTAAGTATCGTATCTGCTCTACAGGCACCAGTGGGATATTATTAAAAGATACTGAAGAGCAGGAGGTTTACGACGTTTGGTAAAAGTAATTTGATGCGATTTTTGAGAATTTATTTTAGTTCTCCAGTTTTGACACCATTCTTCAAGATCAGTGATATGGGATTGGAGGCTTTAGGATGGGAATAACTGGATTGGTGTTGACTGATAATACACATGTATTATTAGGATACGTGGTAAGGATAGTATTAGGATAGGTTGGGATGTCAGCTGTATAAACTGCATTAAGAATTGGGCCAAGGATACTACCCTGAGGATTTTACAAATAATAGAAGCATTTTTAGCATTCTTAAAGTCAATTAGAAATAGGCTATGGAAGATAAATTACTTATTCTATTAGCTTCGAATTGAGTCTCCTAGGTTCAACCAACCTTTATAAACTAGATATTTCTCAATAATTAAAGGAAAACCTGGATTTGTGAGCGATATCGGCCAAATAAAAACCTTGGCTTAGAAACACTACGATTCCTACAATACACTACATAGATTGTATGTGTTTTTTTCTTTTTTTATTCCATATACATGTATCAATGATATAAAAATTATGCATTTCTGAAGTTTGAAGGCGTCTACACATGATTCGGTATCAATGTAGTCTACTGCTATCATATGACATATACGTTTGTATAATACTGATTATTTTATTTAATACTAACATTAACATATTCGTACGTACTGACTTACACATGTATATCTGCTGTCCTTTTCAGATGATGCATTACATTACAATTTCGCTGGCATTTCCTTTTATTCAATACCCTTAATCAAACATAAAAATAGAAGGTTTACATTATTTATTTTCAAAACTTTTTCATACATAAGTTCTCTTTTCAATGAAAAAAAACAATTGATGTTTTAATCTTGAATTATTTAATCAGCGATAAAAGATATGTACACATATTTTAAAAATGAAATTTAAAGAAACAATGAATGAATGGAAAAAATGAATTAAATAGATTTTTTATTTTATTCATCTTATATCTAAGTATAGTATATAATAAATAAATAATATACAAAATTCCTGGCTGATAAAATATAAATAAACATTAGATTGATGAATGAGGTATATCATGGTTGATTTTTAATTATATCTAATAATATATTTTTAAATTATAACTATTTATTTCAATTTAATTGAGCGCTAATCGATGCACAATATTTTTTTTAACCTGTCCTTTGCTAATACAAATAGATTAAATGGTTTACTAACACGTGACAACATATAATTGTCCATTGGAGAAACATTTAGAACATTGGGTGTTCTAGGTCCAAACCGCAAATGGGCATAGTCAGGCCTTGAGACTTGTTGATGTGCATAGCAAAAGCCAAGCTTATACAAAATTGAAGTATTTTGAACGGTATTATGGGTTCTGATGGTATCATTGGAATACGTGGCTACAGGACGACTTCTCCTTTAAAGATTCCAGTCAACATTGCTGCTTTAATAACATTCCTGGTGATATTTTTGATGACCAAACGTGTAAGATTCCATAATTGGTGGATTCAAACTACACATAATTAATAATAATGGCCGACATATATCACTTAGGGGTATGAAAAATAGTTTACATCCTATTCTCAGACCTTCTGAATATAGACAAAAAATTTCATAAGAATCGGTTAAGTCGTTTTGGGAGGAGTTTTGTTACAAACACCGTGACACGACAATTTTATATATAGATAGAGCTAAGATTCGGATTAGTTATTATATGATTGGATGGAACTTAACTCAGGATCTGTTAAACCTACAGAGCTGCATTTGGGCTCATATTATAGCAAATTTAATCTTTTTAATCTTCTTTAAAAATGGTTATTTATGTTGTTTCCCTAAAACGCACCGATTAGGAGATACAGGCCAAAAAGTGAAATAACTCCGAAAATTTCGAAGTTTTTCGGCCACCAATAGCATTCCCGTCGGTTTTTTCGGTTGCGACTTGGATTTACACTATTCAGACATGCCCTTACAACATATCGAAAATGCAGCATCATCAAGCGTCACTGCTACGATCGACGCATAATCAATAATAATGGCCAACACATATCACTTAGGGGTATGAAAAATAGTTTACATCCTCTTCTCAGACCTGCTGAATATAGATATAAAATTTCATAAGAATCGGTCAATTTGTTTCGGAGGAGTTTTGTTACAAACACTGCGACACGACAATTTTATATATATATAATATATATATATATATATATATATATATATATATATATATATATATATATAATGTAATCCATCTATGTTAACAGTGTCATTTTATTTTAATATTTTTTTTTCAAAAAGAAAAAAATAATTATTTTAAATTTTAAATTTATTCTTATTCGATGGAAAGAGAACTAAGATCTTTTTTATTTGTTTTCTTTCTTTATAATTATTGTAATCCAATTTATACCTTTTTTTCTTTCTTTTAATCTGTTTTTAAAAGAATGATTACTATTGGAGCTAGCTCACAATTTATTTTCAGTTGAAATTAAATTGTATTTTAATAATTAATTTGTTCTAATTAATTAATTCTATTCTAATCTAAGGCATTATTGTTTATTTTATTTTTTATTGTTATTGTTATTATTATTTACATTATTTTGTAAGCAGTAATAATACTTAGATTTGTACAGCAATTGACAACTGAGGTAAGTGGAAATGGAGAATAGTGTATTTTTAAATATTAGACATATTTTAAGAAATTATATTAGTATAAATAATTTAATCTTTTAAGTTTTAGGTTTAAGGTATTTTTCGTATAATTCAGTATTCAGTATACAATTAGTTGTGTATTAAGTGCATAAAATCAAGCGTTTCACTTTCACTATGAAAACACATAAATACAACTTTACCTTCCCTTTCTCTTCATTCCGTTTCAATGCTTATGCAGTAAAGTTCTTTTCATATTTTTTATATTTAAAAGATATGCAAGCTTGATTAAGCAGCTGTTTAAATATTTTTGTTATTATCAATGTTTCAATAAAGAATAAATATGTTTATGACTGCATTTAATAGTTTATTCTGTATTTAATTTATAAATGTAAAAAACATGCATACATTGTGTATTTTTTACAATTTAAAATTCATTTTATTTTATTTTGGATTTTTTTTTAATATATATAATAAAATCATTAAGTTCACTCACCTCTGAACGTGATCTTGGCTAACTTGTCACCCTTTGCCCTGCCACCGACGTGGAACTGCCTCAGCCTTACCGCCAATGACATCTCTACGACGTGAAGCCTGCCCGTGAACTGAAGGCCTCTCTACCCCCACCACAAGCTCATCCCCACCCTTCTGTTTACATTCCCCCCACTCCTCGGGAACCCGAATCAAGTAGTAATTAGTAAATTAACTGGTTGGTTACCATAGTATTTGGATTAAATTGTCTTTAATAATTTTCAACTGCCGTGAATCATTCTCATATATTAAAAGGAGCGAGGATGACACGAGTTTATAATAATAATAAGGCTTAGCCGACCCGAAGGCTCGATGCAGATACCACCAATCTCTGCTTCAACAAACTTCCGTCCACGGACCACTACACAAACCCATAATTCTTCAGATCACTCAACGCAATCCTCCCACCTACGCCTCGGTCTACCCCTCAGACGCTTCAAAGTCGGTATAGCACTTATTAACATCTTAGGAATTCGTTCCTTACTAATCCCAGCAACATTACAGGACCATCTTAATCTTCGTGACACTATCACTTTTATTTAAAGTGTGTGAATAATATTTACTGGATGCATGCATGGATGCTAATCTTCGTAATTACGCGTTATGTAATATCCTACATTCCCCAGCGGTCTCATCCTTTTTTGGACCGAATATTCAACGTAGCACCTTATCTTCGAATACCTGAAGACGTTGTTCATCCTTCAGTGTTAGTGGCCAAGAGTTGGAAGGATGATGATTTTATAAAATCTGATTTATAGATTTCGGGGCAAGGATAAACAGAAAAAAGAACTGAAAACCATCAAACGAATGTCTGTTGATGAACCTTCCTTTATGTCTATACGCGCCTTCGAATTACCGTTTAATCCACGAATATTATAAGACATGGATAGTTCGTCATATCATTGGAGATTACCGTATAAACATTGATGGACTGCTAAAGTAAGGAAATTCCTAAGGCCACCTGCCGGGGTAATGCCTAACGGACTCCGCAAATTCCAACCAATTTATTCCAATTAACTTATACTCCGTTTCTATCTCACTAATATATTGTTCTCAGTTAAACACAATAATACTTAATCAACTCTCAGTTTCAAGTGTTTCACAATGCAGTATCCTCAATCCATTTCTCTTAACATTTTAAACAGTTTACATCTTATCTCATTCTAACACTGTCCTCACCACAAAAAACTCTCGACAGATGTGTGATTTTGGTCAAAGATGTATCCTAAACCCTTCGATCATATGCCATACATAAACTTTGTAGAAATTGGAGGAACAAAATATATCCCAACAAGTCTCTTCAAATCTCCAATACCGTCCTTCGTAAACCCATGACTTCTGTTATATTCTGTTGAGCAGTTCCCTACTTAAAATATTATCTTGGCAAACGTCTAACTTGGAATCCGCATACACGACTAAATAGTGTAACTGTACTTCGACTGAAATGGTTTTAGGGTAGCATAACTAGTACAATTTTTAGATGAATCGTATCAATGTATCTTAATTTTCCCAGAGATCACTGTTCGGAAAAATTAGAACAGCATATCACTTGCGAATGATTACAAAAAAATTATGTACTACTATTCTACTGTGCTACATCTGACGAGTCCTGGCCTCCTCCATCAGGCTCTTCCAGTATTCTCTGTTTTTTGCATCCTTCGTCCAGCTTCTAACTTCCAGGATATCCCTCGCGTCTCTGTCCACACCATCTGACCACCTCAGCTTCAGTCTCACCCTTCTTCTCGTGCATTAGAGAGGATCTGTCAACACCTTTTTAGGAATGGCCTCATCTTCAATTCTAGCCACATGGCCAGCCAATCACTGTCTTCTAATCTTCAAGGAGTATACAACATCTGCTTCATTGTATAATTAGTATACCTTGTTGTTTGTACACTCCTTTGTAGGAGTAGAATAGTTTGTACCTCCTCCACCAGTTTCCATCGAGATAAAATCCCCCGAAGATTCATCGGAGGGTTTTTCTCTCAAAGACTTGGAGATCATACTAAATTGGTTTGGTCATTGACCGTGTCTCAAAAAAAATCATCAAATAAATGACTTTAATAAGGCTCATTTGTATTTACAGAGTTGAGTTTGAGGGCTCCTCTCAGCCACCGAATTACTCATGAAATCTTTACAAACCAAAATCATTCGTTAAAAACCTCGATGCTGTCAAAACCCTCTTACGAAGAAAATTAAAAAATGTTTCATATCTCTGGTGGTTAGGCCCAAAGCAAGTACCTTTTCTCCCATGACGAATTCCTTTTTTAGTTTCAAACTTTCTTTACGTTTGATCCGGGAGTTTAAAACTGTTACCTGAGTACTGATGTTTATCTTTTACATGTTGTTACATCTGTTCTTTATATACGAGATGTTAGTTTTTAGTAAATGTAGCTATTAATTTCAATTAAAAAAATCGATAAAATTGTTCCAAATATTAATTTAGTTTTAATAGAGTTTTCCAATGCTTGGCGAAAAAGATGAATCTAAAACTAAAAAGCTATTTTTTAAGTTTTTCCATACGCGTTCGTAAAAAAAAAATTAAAAAAATGAAATTCTTTATTTTTTAATGTAGAAGCTAAATGTAAAATTTTATGTTACTTGCTTTAAAAATGACGTAAGTCCCATCATACAAACTGTCATCCCTTATTGCACGCTTCTGGTGGTTGATTATGCAAAACCTTTAATATAATTATTACTATGTTTATTAATACAGCCTTCTAACTTTCACATCTCTAGCTTAACAGGTTACGGATTTCCCATATTTTAATCTTTTAGGGGTTGATTTTCAATAAATAAAAAAACACCTAATTCTTTATTTTCAATGTAGAAGTTAAATCTAAAATTTCAAAGTACTCGCTTTAAAAATGACGTATTTTTATTACAAATTTTTTAACCTTTTTTACCCTCTTAGGGGATGAATTTTCAAAAATCCTTTCTCAGGGTGTACTGGCCTTATAAAATATACCTACTGTTCAAATTTCAAGTCTGTAGCTTATGCCTGTTACGGGCTACTGGGTATTAAAATGAATTAAACTATTCCTTGGTTAAAGATACTAATATTTATTAGCAATGTGACGAAAAGAATATAATTAAATTATTAACAATTAAATTATTAAACTGATATGAATTTACAATAACAAAAATTTTAAATATTTATTATCTAAGCCTAACTCCTATTTAATTATTACAATATTATAAGATATTACTAATACTAAATAGCTTAACTATTTACATAAGCTTGTACAAATACCAAACAATTACAACTACTACTTAACTAATTAACTACTAATAATTAACACTTACAGTTCACTAATTAAAGTCCACCGACCGTAAGATTCTCCAAATATATCAAACTGACACACATTCATTCACAGACACGGTTTATTACACTGACACTCACTTATTACAAGTTCATCACAGCGCCTGGTCTACTCTCTAACTGACCCACTCGAGGCGAGGGGGGTATTTAAATAGGCAAGGCCGAACATTCTAGAACACGAAAGTAGGGGGAAACTCTTCTGGGATTGTTGAGAACCTTCTTAATCTCTTCCAACAAAGAAGAGCCGGTTCTAGTATGTTCGACAAGGTTCTAATCCAATCCTAACTTCTCCCGCTGACGGGCTTAAGACGCTAATCCCTTGTTTCCGTACTTCTCTCTGTGACCGTGCCGTTTTGGCTCTGCGGTGGTCTGTCTGTCAGGAAAAACTCTTATGTATATACAGGATGTTTCAGGGTTAAAGGCCCAAACTGAAAATTTGAACTAAGGACCTCAAAACAAGAAAAAAATTTCCTATGAATGTATGTCCGCAAACGCTTTGTTTAGGAGATATTCACATCTAAAGATTTCATTGTTACGAATTATTTAGGCATATTAAATAAATAAAACTTATTTTATTTGTTCCAACTAATTTATTTATTAAATGTAAACCATTAACATTCATATTAAATGTTCAAAGTGATTTCCTTAAGCATTCAGACAGGCTCGGCATCTTTCTTCAATAGCAGCAGTAGCAGATCGGCACTGGATATGTAATATTGTTTCAGAAGACTCAATTATCCTTCTTCGTAAAGAATTAAGGTCATTCACTGGCCTTGCATAGACCTTTTGTTTAATTGTTGACTCAATGGCTACAATGTTATACATTAAAGCCAATAAAGAATTTATTACTAGACCTTTTGTTTAATGCCACCCCAAACAAAAAAATCCAGTAGTGTCAGGTCTGGAGACCGAGCAGGCAAAGCCACTGGTCCTGCAGCGCCAATCCATCGTGCTGAAAATGGTGCTGACGAATTGCATGGGGATTTTCATGCAACCAGAGATAATTATTTTTCTGATTCAAAATACCTCTTCTTGCGAAGGTAGCTTCATCTGTCCATAAAATTTCTCCTGAAAAGTGTGGATTATGATCAGCTTGATTTATATACCAATCTGAAAAATTTCTTCTTTGCCGTAAATCTTGCGGTAGTAAATTTTGTACCCGTTGATAATGATATTGGTGACGTCCATCTGCAATGAGAGTTTTCCATACTGTAGTTGGAGTAACATTTAAGTCTGTCCAGCTCTTCGTACACTGGCAGATGGATTATCATCAAAATATTGTAATACTGTCGCACTCCTTTCTTCATTTCGTGAAGAGGCTAAAATACCATCAGCATGTGGTACGACAGCAAATGTGCCAGTTACTCTAAGACGTTGAAACGTAGAGTAAAAGGTAGACTTACTAGGTAATCTTCTATTTGGAAATAGCGTGGAATATTCACGACGGGCAGCATTGGAATTACCATTGCAAAAACCGTACACAAACACCATATCGGCATATTCAGCATTAGAATAAATGGAAGTCATAATGAGTACTCTGCGAAAGCCTCAAACAAACTGATAAATGTTATTGATAGTTCTATTATTATTATTTGTTATTGATGTTCTATCCCAAACAGTAGTTAATTAATCCTAAAGTCCATAGTTTATGTACAGTTAGGGAGACGAGGTCATATTAGTATTCTATCTAAATTTATCTCCTAAACAAAGTGTTTGAAAACAAACCTTCGTACGAAATATTTTTTCCTTGTTTTAAGGTTCTTAGTTCATACTTTCAGTTTGATCACTGCTGCTGTTGAAGAAAGATGCCGATCCTGTCCGAATGCTCAAGGAAATCACTTTGAACATTTAATATCAATGTTAATGGTTTACATTTAATAAATAAAGTAGTTGGAACAAATAAAATGTTTTATTTATTTACTATGCCTAAATAATTCGTAACAATGAAATCAATTTTCAGTCTTGTATGAGTGAAAAGACAAGAAACTGCTCGACGTTTTCGCCTACTTCAACATTTACTGGACAAACGTTCAAAGTTCCCAATTAATCACAAAAGACTCATTTACATGACAGTTATCAGACCTATTTGGAAATACAGAGTTGAGCTTTGGGGCTCTACTAAACCATCCAATTCATCTCGTATCCAATCCTTACAATCCGAAATCCTTCGTAAAATCCTCAATACTCCTTATTATGTCACAAACAAACTCATCCATCATGATCTTAATATCCCATATGTTGCTGATTTAGCCCAAACTAGATACCTATCCTTCTATGAAAAGCTCCAAACACACTTGAATCCGCTAGTATCTCAACTTGCTTCTCTTCCATTCCTCCTGATAACTCTCCAAGGCGTCTGAAAAGAAGATGGCCACGAGACCTTCTACAATAGAACTTTATTGGAGTGCTATCAATGGGTAGTTTCTCCACAAGTGTTTTGTTTTTTTCATGTCCTTTGTTCATACAGCAGATTTACTTGATGTAATATAATTACAGTTGTAAATATCAATAAATTATACTTAAAAAATATATATTTATATATACATATATATTTTTTTTTTTGTTTTACCAATAAGAGTAATCAAAAACTGAAAAGCTATTTTTTAAGTAGTTCCATAGTACGTTAAAACAATGGAATTGGAATGCTTCTTTTGTGAACAAACTGCTATAAAAGAATAAATCCAAAAATGCCATTCGTGTTAAACGTAAGATCGTGCATAGTAGATACGAAAAGTAGTGCTTAGGGGTGCATATTACTTTTCACGAGGTAGGCGTTGTATAATATGATATTTCATATATATGATAATAAATATATTATTGAAATGTATAATTCATTATACTATTGTTATTATGCATAATATAATATTTTATACCACTCCCTCAAATCTCTTTAGTAGACAAGGCATGACAATAGAATTTATATATCACCATCACGTCCAAATCCTCATTGAATCATATAAATTTAAAGATTCAAATTTAATGGTAAGAAGTTACTATTAACAATTTATATAACATTAAACGTATATAATAATTGTTAACGATTTAATTTTAACTATTTACTTAATATTTTAAAGTTCACCAAATTCTCATTTAACCAACTGCTTTCGCCTTTAAAATCGGTATGAATCCTTAATTTGTAAATTCTAAGAAAATAAACGTTGGAAAGGATTTGCATAAAGTACAATTTGTTGTGAAATGAAAACTTTAATAAATTACAACTGGTAAAAATCTTGTTCTCCGAAATTATTTAAATTCACCTTCTTTTTATCCGAGATTAAAGCTTAAATCATTCCAGTATTTCAGCATTAACGTTGAAAAAGACTTTAAATCATCAGCAATTAATGTTTTCCTAAAGTTCTTACAGTATTTTTTTTTTATTCAAAAAACGATCCCATCTTTCCAAATCTTAAAACAACTTTACTGGTTGTCATCCTAAAATTACGACAAATCATTCTAAAATTAATTTTTCATCTGAATAAAGTTACGCACAATTTCATTAGTGTATATAAGGATGTAACGTATGTTATGAATACCATACATTTTTTTAAATATTTAGTATTACTCCTACAATAATTATCAACGTCAAATAGTGATTGTCTTTTTTGTTCTGATCCTCCAAAATTGTATTTATAAATAATTAAAATATACAAATCACTTCGTCACTCAAGCAAGGTCCTTTGTGAGTCAAAGGTAGTGGAGTGGGGCCAAAAAAGTAATCTTTCCAGACAAAAAACTATTTCTCTATATCAAACATAACCCTACATGAAATGGATTAAACTGGATTAATTAAGCTTATGATTCTTAGGAAATTAACTAACTATATATAATATATAATTAATAATATTATATATTATAAAATATATAATGATTATACATTTTATAAATTGTTTAAATTTTTAAATATTTTTATTTTGAAGAGAAAAGATATATATGCCCCGGCCGGGATTCTAACCCGGGTCGTCTGTTTCTCCGTGACAGCACTCTACCACGACTCCGGTAGCTCAATTGGTAGAGGGCTGACACGTAGAGACAGACGACCCGGGTTCGAATCCCGACCGGAGCAAATCTTTTCTCTTCTTCTTCTTGATCTTCAAAATAAAAATATAATAATTATATTTAATTATATCCATTTCTAGTGTTTATAAATAAAAACTTTAAAAAATATAAACATAATTGTGAAACAGAATGGAAACTATTCTCCATCTCCTGGATTATTAGTATTTTTTAATATGGAATGGCTAATACTAATTTGACCGTGGGAATAGTTGGCATTGTGTGTCAATCAGTGATATGTTATTACTAAATATTTACATATTATGAATACTTTTACTATCTTACAGCTTAGAGTGAGTGGTAAAGGGGAGTTGAAAAACAGAAGTGAGCGAAAAGTGACTGTGTTAATTTTATTTAATGGTGTACAATTTGAGTGTAACAAAGAAAAAGGGTAAACTTAAACAAATTTAATTTTTGACGTTAACATTAAGGTTTATTGTCACAAAATATTTTATAAATTTATATATTTTATATTTATTTTATAGGCTACGACATATGACGCATTGTTATAAAATAAAGTCGTTTATTTATTACATATATATATATATATATATATATATATATATATATATATATATATTTATATATATATATATATATATATATATATATATATATATATTTTATATATTTATATTTATACATATACATTGAGTTAAAAAAAAAAAGTATGGGGTATGGCTTTACTGATATTGTGATATTTCATGTGAAATGTCCAATTTCAAAGTACTTCACACTACTTAATGAAATAATGTTAATTATTAAATAAATAAATTTTCCCCCACAGGTGTTATTAAATTTTCAATCTCAGGACTGAAAAATTCTCTTCACAACTTGGATTCGATATTTTCCCAATAAGGAAATGGTTTGTCAATGTATTGGTTCGTTTTCCACGAAATATCTGTGCAAAGGATATAGTAAAATAACTTAAAGTGAAATTAATACATTTCTATTTAAAACTGCCTTTGCCTACTATTTCGTCCGCGTTGATTTTGGATAAAAACTTAAGTTGAGTTTAAACGGAGAATGAATTAACAAACTACCTACTCCAACCTAAATTAACTTAAATTAAGCTGTACTCGTTATTATCCACAATGACTAAAAGCATTTGTGAATTCAGCCAGCCTACCAATTCTTATCCCTTGTTGATCGATTTAATAAAATGTCCTATTGAATATTAAATGGCATAATTATAGAACTTTCGATGTGTTTTCGTGAGAAATCCAATATGTAATATCCAAAACTGTAATCTCTTGAATTGAAATGTATACTCGGATTGTATTAGAGGTATCCGCGGGATAATAAATAGCAGTTTCTTCTCTACCACATCCCGTAATTACAGTACCTTCTATGATATTTTTGTACAAAACTTTTACCTGCAGTCTAGTCCAATTGCACAATTTTGGAAGTTTTAAATTTCGAAGTACCATTAAAGGCGCCTCAACTTTAAGTAAAAGTTTATGTGCTGGGAGACCAGATGTATTAAAATATTTAAGAATTCTGTGCGATAGTGCACGTAATTCTTTTTTTTAATGTAGAAGATAAATCTAAAATTTCAAGGTACTCGCTTAAAAATCTACGAGGATTTTACGAAGGATTTTGGATTGTAAGGATTGGATACGAGATGAATTGGATGGTTTAGTAGAGCCCCAAAGCTCAACTCCGTATGTTCAAATAGGTCTGATAACTGTCATGTAAATGAGTCTTTTGTAATTAATTGGGAGCTTTTAGCATTTAGTATTTATTTTTAATTTTTTTTTACATGAAAATCATTTTTAGAAATTTTATCCATTAGGAAGTTGTCCGAATTTCGGAACAGATAGAAATCTGTTAGAGATAAGTCTGGTGAATGAGGTCTTTGTGAGGGGAATTCTTGCAACCCAGCTCGTTTAGTTTTTTCACTGTCGGTCGTGAAACATGAGCTGAACAAAGCAGCTCAGGTGGAGCGCCTAGTTGCTTTGCTGAAGGTCCTAGGTTCAAATTCATCTGTGGCAGATAAATTGTTTGATCTATAGCCATGGATGGACCCTGTTGGTCTACAGACCCTCCTGCCGCTCACCCAGCCTCTATAAATTGGCTACCTTAACTGGAAAAACCTGCCGATTGAATTTATTTGTCCGAAATAGCAATCGTCTTGATTTGCAAGACTGGAAGGCCCAAGATAAGATTCAAGTCGAAAAGGATGCCGCAGCTAAAAGTCTGTTTATAAATCCGGCTGTAGCTAATATTTCATTTAATCTGTTATAAAGGGATGGACCAAATGGATTCTAGATATCTTCCTAGCACCCGCCCAGCCTCTATGAGGTAGGTATACTTCATAGGGGGAAAGATCCGGCGGTTGAGCGTTATCTTGGACAAATCACCTGCTTGTGCAACCGTTGTTCTAGAAGCAGTAGTTCTTTGCCATGTACTGAACCCAAGATACTTCATGGGTTGCAATAAGAAAAAAAAGCAATGAAAAATAAATAACGAAAAAACAAGAAATTAACAGAATAAAAAGTTCTGTATTTTTAAGAAGAAAAAAAAGGTTTAATACAGGTCTTCTCTCCTGGCTTGAAATGTCAGTTTCGCTTTGCACATTAAACTAATTAGCTGTGTGTTTCCTACCACTCGTGTGTGATACCACAAAAGCGACATTAGGAAATTTAATATGCATACAGAGAGCTCTACAATCGGAGTTCAGTCGTGTCAGAGAAATAATCTAACAGATGAGTATATACATTCTAACGTCCCGATATCAGTTATATCATGCCTTTCTCTCCTTTGAGGCAATCTCCATTTAACAAAATTAAATAACATTTTAACAAATTTCTAAAACAACGAAAATATAATTAAATATTTTTTGTAAAAATTGTCATGATTGCAATCAACGTTTCATATATATATTATATTCAAAATATATTTATCAATATTAGATACTTTTTTTAGTTATGTGTTACTCAAATTCGAATACCCATAACCTATACGTTTTCTTAAAAAAATAATTAAAATGACGACACCAATCCAGTTATTGCATCCCAAATCCTCCAATCCCATACCACTGATCTTGAAGAAAGGTGTCAAAACTGGAGGATTAAAATAAATTCTCAAAAATCACATCAAATCACTTTTACCTTACGTCGTAAACCAATGACTTCCTACCCTTCAGTATCCTTTAATAATATCCCACTAGTACCTGTATAACAGATCCGATACTTTGGGTTGCATTTCGACAAATGATTAACCTGGAATCCTCATACAAGACTGAAAAGACAAGAAACCGCTCGACGTTTCAGGTTACTTCAACACTTGCTAGACAAACGCTCTAAGCTCCCAATTAACTACAAAAGACTCATCTACATGACCATCATACGGCCTATTTGGACTTACGGAGTAGAGCTTTGGGGCTCCACTGAGCCATTGAATTCCTCTCGTATCCAATCCTTACAATCCAAAATCCTTCGTAAAATCCTCAATGCTCCTTATTTTGTTAAGAATAAAGTCATCCTTAACGATCTTAATGTGCCTTTTGTTGCTGATTTGGTCCGAACCTGGTATCTATCCTTTCATAACAAACTTCATTACCACTCAAACTCTTTAGTTTCAAACCTAGCTTCATCTTCAATTCCCGATAATCCTCCAAGGCGTCTAAAAAGAAGATGGCCACGTGACCTTGTTAGTTGAACTTTGATTTGAGTGTTACCAGTGGGTAGTTCCACTACTTGTTATTATCATGTCATTATGTATAACTTATCCTATTTACTTGTTGTATTATTGTAATACAGTTGTAAATATCAAATATATAAATTTTTTAAAAAATGACGAAACTTCTAAAGAAGTAACAAAGAACTGAGATTGACTTAAAAAAACAACAACTACGTGTCGTGTTTTCACATTCAATCCGAAAGTATTGAACCAGGTACGGTATATCAACGGTTGTTTAAGAATATTAATATCTATATATATATATATATATATATATATATATACCTAATTCATAGCTTTCAAATTTGTAGAAATTTATATTTACCTCTCTGTAACGGAAACTGTTGGATTCCCATAAAATATTATATTTGTCATTACGGAATGTCTTATTTTGAATTGCTAATAGAAATACCAAACTAGCTATAGTAGAGAGATGATAATTTTATTATCAATTTGTCTTGGTTTCTGATTAGTATATTTGAATGAGACTTACATAATGTACAAAGTAATAAAACTGTGTTATCGATTATTTAACTGATGCTTGCAAAAATGAATTAAAACAACGAAACTTCTAAATAAGTAACAAAGACATGCGAACATAATTGACAAAAAAAATATATGTGTCGTGTTTTCGTATTAAATTCAATAGTATTAAGCCAGGTCAGATGTCTCAACGGTTGTGTAGGGGTGTACTTTTCTGCAAATAGCTATAAGTATCTAATTCATAGCTATCAATTTATAGATATATTTACATCGCTGTGAAATATCAATATTTCATTGAATGAACTAAGACCGTGCTAACATGGTGTTAAGGCGTGATTAGACTGAATATTTATTTAATAGGAAGCAAATGGAAGTACCACGGGAATTTGAAAGAAATCTCAGATATTAACAAAGCGTTTGATTTATTAATTTTAATAACATGCGAGATATCTTCTTAAATACTATTAAATATACATGTAAGAGAAAATACAAATTAATAATAGCTTCTACAAGAATAACTTAAAACTAAACATGCAACTTAGCGATCTAATGAACAAAGTAATTTAATACAAACAAAAGAAGAAAAATGATTAATATGAATGGGAGCGATAATTAACAATAACAGAAATGCTCCATGCTAGCATAATGGCCAAAGATATAATAACTACAAATAAACTTGAACGTTGAAATTGCGTGTTAGATTTGGACATTCGTTCAATCCGTTTGTTTCATTCATTGAAGTAAAAAATTTAAATATTTTTAATAAATACAAAGGTTTATTGGTTTCTTGAAACGAAACAATTTACTAACAGTCCTTTCCCACTCATGAATACTTTATACTGCCACTTAAATTTAACATATGACAGTCACCTTGTATGACTACACAAAAAACACACTAGTATTTAGTATTGCACTAGTATTTTTAAAGTGATGGAACTCAAAAATAGATGTGTTTTCGTGGTTATTAAACACCATGAAAGAAATGGGCAAATATCTCTTTATTACTTTATCAAAATTATATGGAAGTTCAGAGCTTTTCTGCCAGAAGTCACTTTTGCCACTCTTAGTGTCCTAATGCATTGCCAAGCTCACTTATAGTTTTTAACGGTTTTCCAAAAATGAGTGTTTTTGACTTGTTTCACTTTAGAAATACTAGTGCGATATATTCAAGGTTTGCTTCTTTATGTTTACAACCATAAAAACATCAATAATTTTGTAAAACTTATTGAATACACAGTAATGTTATTTGTATTTAGTGGATGAGAACTTGTTCGGCGTACTAACTAGACTAGGAATATGCGTTTGTAAAGAGGCTACATATTATCTGCTTCCTTTTCCCATTGTTGCAAATTTTTAAACATAAAATATACAAATTTTTCTGTTTTATACTCTACGCAATGCCAGCGATTACTGTTGAACATCTTTCTTTATGTATCGTATTCTATAGAACATTGTAGCTATACACCTCCCTTATCCGATGATGTAAAGACAGAGATAAGGATAGTAAAAAACCAATGGTTGATAAAGAAGGCAGAGGCAGAAGCTAGAAGGGAGAGATCAACAGGCTGGCGTGAGGAGATAGGCCGGTTGCCATGGCGACGACCTCTCTGCCCCGCAATGCTAATACGCCCTTTGTTCCTAACGACTCTTTCGTCCCCAACATTGATCAAAGGAATCTTGATTATTCTAAAGAAAAAACAAATTTAGAAATGTTCATTAGTCAAGAAATTATTAAGTACTGGGCAAGATTTAAGAATAAGTACTATTGGAAAATTAATACTAGGTCTTATTGTAGTACCAGCAAAACCAACTGTTGTATAAATAAAAATACCATATGGTAAAAGGTCATGTGGGGGAGGTACATTTTAGGTTATATTTTGAATGTGATAAAAAGGTTACAAAAATCTTTTTTATCTCCAGTTGGTACAAATACATGTGTTTTCGGCTCAATTAATTAGGACTAAAGTACGTCTTTTCGCCCTGGGCATTAGAAATGGTATGGACATTTGATCAGGATGGATGATAGCAGAGCAGCCAAGCAATTGTAACTCCAGACGAAGTAAGACCACGTGGAAGACCAAAGGGAAGGTGGGAGGTGGAAGGTCGCGGAATCTGAGGATATGAGGAAGATTGGAGTGTCCAACAGACTTGCCGCTGACCATAAAGATTGGGAAAAGGCAGTAGAGAGGGCCAAGGGCAGCTTCAGGTGTCTCTCGAGCCATTAATTAATTAATTAAAGAGGAAAACCAAATTATTTACTTTGTTTGGAGAAAACAGGACAGCTGACTGAGAAAATGGATAGTCACGTATGTACGAGAATGTAACGTCATATTCATACTGGAATATCTTTGGGGTAATTATTTAAAACATTCACCCAAAAATTATTTAATTAAGAATTTATTTCAATTTCGCCATAAGTTCTAAATTCCTTTCAAATAAGTCCTAAAGACGGATGCATGTTTATCAATGTATTGGTTAGTCAAAAATAAAACCTGAATACAATTATTAATATTGTAATCACAAGTACATAGTGTCTTTGGATTGAGTAAGAAACATTATTAGTAAAATTATTCTTTTCACTTTATAGGCAAAAATACTTATTGCGACGATTAACAGATTCATTGTCATCAATGATGCATATTAATATCATTACCATAAAACATGTATATACAATGAAATTGAGATTTTTTAGAAAATGAGATTAGTATAGAGGATGCTTCGTCAGGAAAATCTTTGGAAGGAAATACGCCAGATATCGTCATGTTCCGTGGGTGTGAGTTCAGATCTTTTATCACCGATATCTTCTCGTTTTCAAGAGTGTCCAAGTCTCCTTCTCTATACAAAAACGTCTAATTTTATTATTTTTCTTCTCCATTCTCCTTTCTTTAAGCGTGGGTGGTCGGATCTTTAAGCGGAGGTTGATCTCTGATCATTAGAGGGAAATTCTTTTGGACAGAGCTTTCTTGTGAGTTTTCTGAAAATTCTTTCTAAAAAGTTAATTTAGGGTTAGCTTCTTGCTATGTCATCCGTCGGAAGAGGCGTAAAATGGCCTGTGCTATGTCAGGTAATCGTAGGTTGTTTTAAATTTGAGGCGTAAAACCGATTGGTCATCAACAACTTAGTTTAGTTTGGTTTAAATATAAAAATACATATATAATATTAATATACATATATATATTTATATTCGTTATTTAGTAACAATTTTTACAAAAAAAAAAAGGAAAATAAAAAATAGGAGATAACTGTGTTAGGGCATTGCTCTTTTGTAAAAGGTACAGCCTTGGAATATATGGACTACTAGACTTTGCCCTCGGCTTCGCTCGCGTGGATTTTACTCTGCCACATAAAGTTTCGTGACAGATCATTTTAAATAATAATTAAATAATTAATTAAATAAAATAAAATTTAATTTTTTTTAACTATAAGTCACTCGTACATCCAAAATTTCAGATGTCTAACTTCAAAACTGACGGATTCCATACAATCTTTGAACCCCTATTATGGGGGAACCCATGGGGTTGAATTATCCAAATTCCTTTCTAAGTGCTCCTTTAAGCTATACAAAGAACCTATCTGCAAATTTCAAGATGCTAAGTTCAGTGGTTTCTGCTGTGCGTTGACCGCTGGGTATGTTAGTCAATCAGGTTACAGTTGTATAAAAACTTCGCCTGTGTGGTGTGTTGATAAAAAGTAGCCTATGGCCTTCCCTTGGCTTGAGATTACCCAGATCAAATTTCATCTCAGACGAAACAGCACATCCCTGAAACATACATTGACACTGTTCGTGTCAGTAAAGGATTAACATGTAATGTTATTGCATTTATTGAAAAGGATTACTTAGTATAACGGTTTCACTTGTCCTACGACAGCAGCGAGAAATTAAAACTGAAAGGATAGGAATAATGTACATAACTAGGTAATTTATCAATGTGTTTTAAGTTTTGGCGGTCCTACTTACCTACTGCAATGTACTCCTGTAAACTTTTTTTTTTCTTAGCCCCTTTGGGTTTGAAGGTTTCAAAACATTTTCGCTGAACGAAACATATCCTGTAAACTATGTTACTTGATTTTTTTCAATATTGAAAAGTAAAAAGTGACCTTACATAAATGTTAAGACCGTGGCAAAAATTCCAACGAAAAGCCCTTAAGTCTCCAAAATAAAACTGGGGTTAATTATTCATGGTTTGTTTTGCTGTTATTCTCTTTCTACCCTGAGGATGCCTGAATAGGCGAAATATTAGACAGATAATTTCAATTTCTGTTTTAATTCAATTTCAATTTCTGATATTATTTTTTTTTTCAAATCCTCTAAGATTTTATTTACAATATATATATACAAATTTACAATAAATACCTGCAAATGCTCCTATTTAAACAAAAACCTTTTGTTACCTTTCGGTATAAACTATATCCTGTATAAACTATATCGGTATAACCTGTAAACTTTATTTTTTCCTTTTTTTTCTGATCCTCCATAAATTTTATTTACAATATTATACAAAATTTTATTTACATAAATTCCTGAAAATACTTCTATATAAACTAAAAGCCTTCTGTTACCTTTCGGTATTTTAAGGCGTTACAATGGGCTGAGTCCGTTGAAGGCGGAAACCTGTAAACTATGTTACTTGATTTGTTTCGCTCAGCGAAAATATGTAGATTTTGCGAGTAAGAAACACGTAAGCGAGCTACTCAGGGGGTAGCCCTGTAGCAATCCTGACAATATTTAACAATTACATTAAATAACCGCGATTTCCTGCTGACCATGTGTTGGAGGTAATGTGTTATATCCAAGTACATTTTAATGATATTTATCGTTATTGTATTATGACCGAATTACACAAAATCATTATAGATTGTAGCCTATGTGTTATTCGATGTATTAACTAGATTACTATAAAGTTTCATCAAACCTAAGCTGTTAAACCTAAGCTTTGGGGTTCCATGAGGTATAGTGGTTAGGATAACAACCTACTATAGGTTTTTTAAAGGGAGTAAAAAAATCTTAGTTGCGTCTTGCTTCGGGAGAGACGTAACATGGGGGTGTCGAGTCTATGCGATATCAGGTACTCTTTAAAGATCCCTATCCTAATTATACCTGGATAGGCAAAATTTAGGACTCACACTGTAGAATCGTCCGATTAGCCATAACAGCATAAAAGTGTCGTTAAATGAATTAACAAACAACTACCTAAGCAAACAAATAAACCAAATCATTGTTTGGAAAGCCAACCTTGTTTCCATCCTCATATCAAATCTCAATCAATCAAATTCAAATTTATTCTAATAAAAAAAATCTAATAGAGAGTAAACTACAATTATGGGTAATTCTACCAATTACAGAGTTTTTATAGTCAGGATTTGTTTGAATTTGATTTCTAATTGATAATCGATGAAAGTGATAGTTCTTTTTTTTTGGTTAATCTATATACACTAATTCAAACATAAATAATTAAAGTATATAACTTACTCGTAATTTTTGAGGGAACGATTTCCATTAAAAAAATTAATTATATCAGAAATGAATTAACTCAAACATTTCATATTTGGTTTGGGTAGAACACTAAACTATTATTAATCTTAATAATTGATCCTGAAGAAGAAATATAATGTGGCTCGAAACGTCGGCTTCCAAATAAACAGTTCTCCCTATTTAAGAGAACTTTTTTTACCTCCACCTGGACCATTTTCTTCCTCTTATGTTTAATCTATTGTATACATCTCCATCCCCGGTGAATATTGGTCAAGTCGAGTTTGGTGTAGAAAGAGTTAACTGTATTGAGGTAAGTAGAATCATTCTATTAGCATAGTTTTTGGCTTGAAATGCAATAATAATATAAGCAATACATCGTTTAAAAACCAGCTGCTTTTCCTCAAACTCCTGCTTAAAGTTGCTTTTCCTATCCTCGAGAGGTAGCTTTGGAAGGCCATAAAAACCAACGGTTTCTTTACTATCTGGTTTTCCACGATGAAAAAACCAATCGGGTAGGCCCAATTTGTGATGCTGGTTGATGCATTCATATGATATTCATGCAGCCCCGAATCATTCAAGTATATTTGTGAAGTATTAGGAGTATATGAGTATAATATATTATGTATGAATACAAAAGGAAATGGAGCTTTCATTACTTAAAAAAGGATATGGGACATTACGAAGCAAAAAGGAGTCCAACTGTAAGGTTATAAGCTGTTGTAAAGTTGCAACATTGTGTATTTTTTTTTATATTGCGAATATAGAACTCTGTAATTAAACGTCATTAACTTTATTATGATTCTATTATAAATAATTTATTTTAAAAAATATGTTTTTAATACATTTTATTTTGTCTGATTAAAAGTAAACCTATTAATATGTTGAAAAATACATTCCTTAACAATCCTGATACTACATCTATGCCAGGGGTTCCCAAACCCGGTTTTTTGTACCATGCCTCCCTTTTGTTGAAACGAAAGCTTCTGGCGCCCCCCCCCTTAATAATAAATTGTGTGGGCCTAAAAACAAAACAAAAACAAATGAGTATTACATTGAAAAAAAAACATTTATTTATACTGCCATAAAGGTACAACAATATCAGTTTTCATAAAATACAAAAATTATTAATAAGAGAACAATATATTAGGTTGGTTACTGAGATGGATGGGCTTGCATTTTTCTTACTAGTATGCCTATTCGTGGCTGTGTTTTAGTAAGTGCACAACGTAAGTCGCTAGCAACATCAAGTGTATTCCGATACTTATATATTATATATATATATATATATATATATATATATATATATATATATATATATATATATATATATATATATATTGACACAAGTGTTGAAAATGCTTTTTCGCACAAATAGTTGCTTGAAAAAGGCAAATCTAAATGAAGAGCTTCCCGTGATACACTAGGATACACTTTGAAATATTTTAACCTAATGAAGGTTTGTCCATTATATCAAAGTGGTCAATTTTCTAAACATCATGATTAATTAGAATTTTAGAAAGACTACTTAAATATAATTTAATGCTCAACTTGTCTCGCGCCCCCCCCGACATGTCCTCACGCCCCCCAGGGAGGCGCGCCCCTCAGTTTGGGAACCGCTGATCTATGCTGACGAATTCCAAATTTATTTATTCATTCCGGCTTCCGACCTAGTAATATCTCATAACAAGGCATCAATAGGACATGAATCGAATAATCATTGGGTTTGCTATCTATACAGGATGTCCCGAATTTAAATGACAAAACTTCAGGAACTTATAAGGGACCGAAAGACTAAGACAAAACGTCTTTCAGAGATTTGCTCGTTTTTGCTTAGTTTTAGAGAAAATCGTAAAAAAGAAACAAAACAAAAATGTTACATGTAGCGATTATCACCTTTCAAAGTTCGTCAGGCTAGGCAGTGAGATATGTAAACACTTAATGTTATCCTTTACATTATTTTATTTGTTTACATTTTGGCTTCCTTCTAGGATTATAATTCCTTAATCAGTCTTCAGTCAGTTACTCAGATATTTTTGTGTGAATAGCATCCATATTCCAATGTTGAATACGCTGATATGATTTTTGTGTATGGTTTCTGTAACGGTAATGCTTTAGAAGCAGTGCGGGAGTATGCGCGCCGATTTGTAAATAGAAGAGTGCCTAATCGACGAGTCTTTTCGTTAACTTTTAATAGATTAGGAGAGACTGGGTCATTCTTAATACGTAATGGATGCGACCAATTCCAGGCAGCATTAAGAGCTGATTATCGGAAAAGAAATTGTGTCCAACGCTACTTCGATAACAATCCTGAGACTAGCACCCGAAGAGCATCTGCTGCATTAGCAATATCGCGGCAAGCAATATGGTGGATTTTGAAAGGTGATAATCGCTACCCATACCATCTTCAAAAAGTTCAGAATTTGTTACCTCAAGATTATGTCAAGAGATTGAATTTTAGTAACTGGTTTCTTGAAAAATTCGCGATGATAATTTATTTCCATTAAAAATTATATGGACCGATGAAGCTACCTTTGCAAGAGGAGGAATTGTTAATCAAAGAAATTATCATGTATGGGCTCTTGAAAATCCCAGAGCTATTAGAGAGAATAGGTTTCAGCATGAATTTGCTATAAACGTTTGGCTTGGAATTTGGAACGGATTACTGGTGGGACCATATTTTTTACCTGGAAGATTGAATGGTATCACATTTACACATTTTTTGGAGAACGACTTTTCTAATTATTTAGATGACATTCCCTTACAACAGCGGATTGAAATGTGGTTCCAACTCGATGGATGTCCAGCTCATTATAGCAGATTGCTCGAGCTTGGCTGGATATAAATTATACACAACGATGGATTGGACGTGGAGGAGTAGTACCTTGGCCAACCAGATCACCTGATATGACACCCATGGATTTCTTCGTATGGAGAACCTTGAAGCAGAAAGTTTATTCGGTGTCAATCAACTCAGGAGAGCAATTAAGTGACTGAATCATAGATGCAGTGCACCAAATATCATCAGAACAATGTTTAGCTGCAATTTATCAAGTGAGTGCTAGATGTAATGCTTGCATTGGTGCAAGAGGACAACATTTTGAGTAATATTTACAATAAAAAGAACATAACATAAATATAAATGAAAATAAATAAGTATAAAAATGAAAACTTGTTTTGTTTCTTTTTTTGCGATTTTCTCTAAAACTAAGCAAAAACGAGCAAATCTCTAAAGGACTTTTTGTCTTAGGTTTTCGGTCCCCTATAAGTTCCTGAAGTTTTGCCATTTAAATTCGGGACACCCTGTATAATAAAAATGAATCGCCAAATTCCTTGCCAACCGCTAAACTCGAAAACGGCTGGACCAATTCGGGTAATTTTTTGTTCATATTTTCGCTAAAGCGCATAGAAGGTTCTTATGTAGAGAAAAAACGGCGAGGGAATGACGAGGGAAACCTTCGGTGGCCGAAAAACCTTGAAATTTTCGGAGTTTTTTTCACTTTTTGGCCTGTATCTCCTTATCGCTGCGTTTTTGAAAAGAAACATAAATAATCATTTTTAAAGTAGATTAAATTCGCTACCGCAAATCTGTGGGTCTCATAGATTCCGATTTCGGTCCCTATCGTAAAATAAATAACTGGAGTCTTATCTACCTATCTATATATATATATATATATATATATATATATATATATATATATATATATATATATATATATATATATATATATATATAAAAACCTCCAGTCACGATGTTTGTCTTGGGCTAATGTCCGAAACTACTGGACGGATTTTAATGAAATTTCGCACAGATACGTAACATTGTCCAACTTAAAATATAGGCTATATTTTCTTTCAGTTAACGACCGCGATATTTTTATTGCAAAGCTATATTTTTTTCTAACCTGCTTCATTTTTTATATGTTGTAACCGTATGTTTGAGTAGTGTAAATCCGAATTAGCATGAAAAAAGGGATGGGAAAGCTTTTGGTGCCCGAAGAACGTCGACATTTTCGGAGTTTTTTCAGTTTTTGGCATGTATCTCCTAATCGATACGGTTTTTGGAAAAAAACATAATTAACCATTTTTAAAGTAGATTAAATTTGCTAAAATTTGAACCCAACCGCAGCTCTGTAGGTCCAATAGATTTACAATTGAATAATAAATACTGGCATCTTACCTATCCATCTAGATAATAAAAATTAATCGCCAAATTCCTTGCTAACTGCTAAACTCAAGAAAGACTGCGCCAATTCGGCTAATTTTTTTTCATGTTTTCGCTAAAGCGCATAGAAGGTTCTTATGGAGATAAAAACCGAAAAAATGACGAGGAAAACCTTCGGTGGGCGAAAAACCTTGAAATTTTCGGAGTTTTTTTCACTTTTTGGCTTGTATCTCCTAATCGTTCCGTTTAGAAAAAAAACAACATAGGTAACCATTTTTAAAGAAGATTCTGTTACCCGCGGGGGAGGGTGAGGGAGGGGGAAAACTGGGTGAATAAATAAACCCCACACATTTATCTATCAACAACCAAACTATAATATATTGAACTACAAGTTACATATGACATATGAAAATGACACTCATCAAACCCCTTATCTATAACAACATTCCTATACACTAATAATCTTTACAATATACTTATTACCTAATAACCGCTAATAAACAACCTAATTCTGTTATAAAACATTTTCCAGAATTTCATGTTACATGACAGTTAATTAAACATAACACTCCTCAAACCCCTTATCTATAACAACAATTCTAATAATCTTTACAATGTACTTATTACCTAATAACCGCTAATAAACAACCTTAATTCTATTATAAAACCTTTTCCAGAATTTCATATTACATGACAGTTAATTAAACATAACACTCCTCAACCCCTTATCTATAACAACAATCCTAATAATCGTTACAATGTACTTATTACTCAATAACCGCTAATAAACAACCTTAATTTTATTACAAAACATTTTCCAGAATTCCCTATTAAATGACAGTTACCAAATCTATTATCCACCGTCATTGATCCTTAGCTCATAACGGCTAATAACATAATAACTCTCTTTAAAAAAACCAGTTCCCTCTCTCATATTCGCTAAGTTGACAATTTCCAAATAAAACTAGATCTATCCATTATAACAACAATCCTACGTACTAATTATATTTATAACGTACTCATTACCTCATAACCGCTAATAAACACCATAATTTTATTACAAACATTTTCCAGAATTGTCTATTACACGACAGTTACAATTCTATTATCCACCGTTATTCATCCTTATCTCATATTCGCTAATTGAACCATTTACAAATAAAACTAGATCTATCCATTATAACAACAATCCTACGTACTAATTATATTTATAACGTACTCATTACCTCATAACCGCTAATAAACACCATAATTTTATTACAAACATTTTCCAGAATTGTCTATTACACGACAGTTACAATTCTATTATCCACCGTTATTCATCCTTATCTCATAACTGCTAATAACACAATAACTCTCTTTAAATAATATATAACTCTCTTTAACAATAACTCTCTTTAAAAACCAGTCCCCTCTTTTCCAACCACAACTCTATGTGAACTAATACTTAAGAAAGATTCCTATCTGTCTTATGGCCAAACGCGACGATTCTCAACGAAATAATTTACTGGCTCTATCTTCAACTGACCACACACTGGCCTCACCCTAAGTCTAGTCAGACTACAGTAATTAGAGGACATAATACCTTTCTCTGGCGTCTTGCTCCGGAACCAAGGCTTCTCGCTCGGCCCCCGTCCTCTGGTCTCGGCCCCCATCCTGCGAAGTTCCCAAACCAGCCATCGGCCGAGGTACTATTCTTTTCCCGGGCCGCTCGCTCGTCCTCGTCTTCTCGGCTTGGCCCCCTCCTGCGAATTTCCGCACCCGCCGCCGGCGGAGGTACTCTTCGATTCTGGGCCCCGAGAGGAAAACCTCCGGGTACTTAAGCTTCCCCGAGCTGTCGTCAGCACTCTTCTTTCTTCGTCTGACAGGTGCTGCCCCTGGTGGTCATTATTTTCCCAAGAATCTAAATAATTATATTCCAAGTGTCCAAGAGCCGTATATTTTTCGTTGAGAATTGCTGACGAACTTCCGGCTGAGCTAGCATTCCGGGCTCCGCGCCTCCAAAACGGACGTTAACCTCTATTAAAAATTAACTTTTACTTAAATGTTATAAAAACTAAATGTTAAGGACCTACACGGCCTTTAACCCAAAAACCCTATACAAAGAACATGGATGTAATAGTCACAAAGAGAAATACTTAACAAATCTTATCTGGCAGATGATAACATTTACCTACATATTAATGTACAAAATCCTTACAACCTAAAGTCCCTTTTTTGTTTAAAAACCTATTAATGAGAAGAAACAAATAAATGCTAATCATTTTCTATAATACGTAAAACTAACAATAAACTTTTGACTGCAAATGATAACATACTTCTTTTTAATCACAAAGATGAGAATTCAAAATTTGTTTACACAGATTACTTTCCTTATAGACATATAAATTCGCTATCATTTCTAGTATTGAACAAAAGCTGTAATTAATGCACATTAACTAACTACCTTTACAAAAAATATTCTCAGCCCGTTACAATTCAATTTGCTACAATTTGAGCCCAATCGCAGATCTGTACGTAGAATAGATTCCGAGTTCGGTCTCTATCGTGTAATAATTAACTGTATCTCCTAATCGGTGCGTTTTTGAAAAAAATAAACAATTTCATTTACAAATTTTAATAGGATGCTTACCGCTGAGCCGCAAAGAAAATATAAGGTAAACAGTAAAATTTGGCAATTACTTGGCCATATAAATCACAGACAGTAACGACGGCCCACAGTAGAGTGATTTACGACAGCATATCTGTGATTTATATGGCGAAGTAATTGCCAAATTGTACTTTTTACCTTATATTTTCTTTGCGGCTCAGCGGTAAGCATCCTATTAACTATAAGGTTCCACTACCTCATTTGTTGGACCAGAAGGGGTGGAGATTTTCCTTAAATTTGGATATGAAGTTGAGAAAATTCCCGAATGTAATATTTGTGTCGCTAATGGAAGCTCTTGTATTGCGGATAAAAGATTATCTATCTTAGTCAATCATTCAAGTGAGTAAATTAAAACCTTTTTTCCAGTCATATATTATTTTTTCTTTATTTAAAAACGTTTCAACAATACCATACTATGTCATTCTCAATTTACATTATTTATAATTCCTTTAACGTTATTTAATTTTAAAAATATTCTCTAAATTTTTTTATAAATTTGTACATTTTCAACCTAAAATAAAAGACAAATCAAATAAATACATAATTTTACATACAAACATGTCCCAAAAATACTGAATAAAAAGTATAGATACCTTTTTGGTTGATTGTCATATAATTTAAAATATTTCTTACAAAGCTTAGAGTTACAGTGTACTCCATGGTCAATTAACAATTTTTGAAATTTGTACTTTGGACTGTTTTTCATTATTATTATTAAAATAGTATTTTAATTTGTTTTCTTCTCCAATATATAGTCATCATGAATGGTCAATTAATATAAATTAGTGATTTTTGATCTATTTTATATCTTTTATTTATTTTAAAAAGTTAATTGTATGAATTAAGAAATTGGAAAAATGAAAACAATGTTATGAGGTTCCTGAGAAGATTATGTTATCTGTGTTATCTAATAAGTGTAGACTTCTATATTTCTTTATTTCATTTTTAACTTTAAAATTACTGATGAGTACAATTTACTTATTTCGTTAGATTCCTTCCTATCATTTACCACCTTATCTATTTTGTCATTGATGTATAATGCTTCTAAAAATCTCCTTTTTATCTTATTTCCCTCTCTGTGCAAAATGCGTGGCTTTTCGAAATCAAATGTGTGTGATTCTTTTTTGCAATGGGCTGATAATGCAGTGTCTTATTATTGTCTTTGAATTTGGTTTCAGATTATTTTTGTGATGATAGAATCTATTTTTTAGATGTGTACCGGTATGTCCTATATATTGTTTATCACAATTTTTGCAATCAATGTTAAATACCACATTTATATTATCTAAGATTGGTATTTTATCTTTTTTCTGTTTATTATTGTTACGGGCTACTGGGTATTAAAATGAATTAAACAATTGCTTAATTAAAGATACTAATATTTATTAACAAAATGATAAAAAGGATACAATTAAACTATTAACAATTAAATTATTGAACTAATATAAATTTATAATAACAATATTCTAAATACTTATTATCTAGGCCTAATTCCTATTTAATTATTACAATAATATTAGATATTACTAATTATAGATAGCTTAACTAGTTACAATAGTTTCTATGAAGATATTGTGAATATAACCGTGGATTGAAGCCGCTGTCTCGAAGAGAGTCATGTAGTCTTCCCACGGCGTCTTTCCGTCGAATACTGGAATAGTGTTGTGATTTGGTGGCGTCCCAGCATTGGCGGGCATAATGGTCCTGTGAAGGCTGCCCTCGGAGGAACGGTCGGTGTCGTTCGTCGGTGGGTTGCTCATACGTCCCTCGAGAGCTTCTACTTTTTGAATAAGTTCGCTCACTTTTTCTCCTAACCTAGATTCTACATCAGCTACTTTATTATCGACATCGGCTAACTTATTATCTACATTAGCTAACTTATTCTCAACATTTTCCATTAACTTATTCTCTAATGTCTCTAACTTAGACTCTAATGTGTCCAATAAATCACCTTTTACAGTACCTAATTCATTCTGTACATTACCTAATTTATTTTCTACATTGCTTAGCTCATTACCTAGCTCATTTTTAACATTGTTTAATTCATTACCTAACTTATTTTCTACATTGCTTAACTCATTTTTAAAAGTTGCAGACAACTTGCTTAAATCAGTTTCAAACAGAACGTCATCTGGATTTTCCCCTAAATCTACAAAAAATTGACGCAAGCGCTGTTGCAGCACACTTTTAGTTCCAGATGAATCCAGATCACGTTCCTCCAATTCCCTTTTCAAATCCGCAACTTTTAAATCAATTAATTTAACACTTTTAGAAGCCATTATACATACAGTAGCCCAATAATTATAAAATGCAAAATAATAGCAATTACACAATGATCCCACTTCTGACACCAATTTGTTACGGGCTAC
Source organism: Arma custos (assembly GCA_037127475.1). Lineage (NCBI taxonomy): Eukaryota > Metazoa > Arthropoda > Insecta > Hemiptera > Pentatomidae > Arma > Arma custos. The sequence goes on from CM073759.1 coordinate 165,196,371, forward strand.
AGGGTATTAAAATGAATTAAACAATTGCTTAATTAAAGATACTAATATTTATTAACAAAATGATAAAAAGGATACAATTAAACTATTAACAATTAAATTATTGAACTAATATAAATTTATAATAACAATATTCTAAATATTTATTATCTAGGCCTAATTCCTATTTAATTATTACAATAATATTAGATATTACTAATTATAGATAGCTTAACTAGTTACAATAGTTTCTATGAATATATTACACTACAATTTATAACTAATAATTAACACTTACAGTTCACTAGTCCACCGACCGTAAGATTCTTCAAGTATCACAAACTGACACACAGTAACAAACAGAAACAGTTTGTTACACTCGCGAGACTGTTACAGTTCACTGATACACTTATTACACTGGCCGGTTCAACACTGACTAGTTTATCACACTGACACTCACTTATTACACTTATCACTGATCTTCACTGGTCTACTCTCAGGTTAAGACTGACTGACTCGAGGTGAGGGAAGTCTTTTTATAGGCAAAGCCGAACATTCTAGAACACGAAGGGGCCAGAAAATTCTGGAATCTTCTTAATCCTTTGCCGACAAAAGGAGACGATCTAGAACTGTCCTAATCCTATTTTAACTTCTCCCGCCGACGGATTTAAGCCGCTAATCCTCTTGCTTCCGTCTTCCTGCCGGCGCCCGTAACATTATGTTTTTTATAGGGTTTATGGTTTTATGTGCCAATTTTATATCTGGGATATGAATGGAGATGTACTCCAGTTACAAAAACAAGATAATTAAAATAAAAAGATTATCTATTTCAATTATCACCATATGTTTTGATTTAAATAGTTAAATGCTATGTTTTATATCATATGGTTTTTATAAGAAATGTAACTTTTAATGTCTTAATGTAATTGTGAAGAAAAAGCCTAATTCACAAATGTATTCATGAGAATGTTCATGAACTAAAACTAAATAAGTTAATTGTAGGTGAAAATTACCTTAGTGTTGTATCCGTTAACCACCTCCACCGCTTTGCTATTGCGGAGATGACGTCCGCAATTGCCAACTAGCTAACCATAAAAAAATAATAATTTATTTATACAAAATTACATTTTACTAATTGAGTACTTGTTGAACATTATAATTAAAAAGGGTGGATTAAAATCATGTGCATATTCTCGGCTAAATCACTTCCCTACACAACCGTTAGCCTGGAAACATTACAATACCTACCACGTACTCGACCCAATAGGGTTGGTCTTATTCCCAAGTTGTCACAGATTAAAAGAAAACAAAATGTTTTTATAAACGACGTGGTAAAAGCGTGAAGAGAACAAATTTAACGAAAAATAAAAACTTCTCCTTAGTTCTTATATGGAAATTATATTGATCCTAATCAAATGTATAGTTTAGCGAGGGAAATGGGATCGATAGTGACGTGTGTCTTTCGTATCTGCTGGTTAGTAGTCGTCTCCAGAAGCCACATTTTTTTATTGAAGTCGTTTCTGTTCCCTTCCACTTTGCTGTATGATTGTATTGAAGATTTAATACATAATTAAATTTTAACTTGTCTTTATACTTATCTTTTTATAGAAGCTGGGCATCTAGGGTTCTTTGTCAGGCATGTCTACCCCAGGTCTGGCCATCTTCTCTTCCTTCCGTGTCTCTTAAAGTTCTTGCACTCCCACCAGTGAGCTGAAGCCTCTCATGCCCGCCTCCTCTCAAGAAATGTGCGTTTTGCATGGTAGTTAAAAATAATATGTTTATTGTTGAAAATTAAGTAATTAGTGTTTAATGATGTTTCTTGAAAATTAAATTTCGTCGATATCTAAACTTTCATCTTCATCGAAGTTTTTTTCGACGGGAACTCCGTTCGTACATCCTCCACAGGCACCGGAGCAGGCAATCCCTGCTATGCAACAACCGCCGCGCATCCCACACCCAGTCGTGCAGCGACAAAAGATCATTTTCAAAACCGAGTCGGGTGCCACAGGGTCACTGCAATGCAGTCCATGAAGGCTCTGAGAGACATAGGTATTAATTGTTCAGCCTCACTGCAGAAGCTAGCTGAAGGTGGATAGGTACTGTTGTCATAAGCCATGGATTCAATGTCTTCCAAGATAATCTCGGCAGCTTTTTGTACAGTTCTCTCACGTTTCCTTTGTTCATCTTTACACCTTGAGGTGCACCACGAGTCGCTCAAGATTTTATCACTAAAACTACGAAAGGAGACGACAGTTTGTCTGGTGCTAATTGTACCATTGGTGCTAAAAAAAATTTGGTCCCCATATTTTTCCCTCAATCTGTCCTTAATGGTCTTCACATGTTGTGGTTCTCCTGTAATAACCTGTTCCAACAACTCGTCCATAGAATATTGGCAATTATCAGTACCTTCAATATAATCGAAGATTTCTTCTATTACATTTGAAATCCCTTCATCTTGAGACCGTCCAGATTTTATTTTTGAAGGTACGGAGGTCAACAAGAATCTTTTGTAAAAATCCTCATGATATGTTGCATCTACTGCGTTTAGGTCAAAAACAGTGCACATACATATTACTATGTCGTTTCCTCACTCATCCTTTCTTTTCTGCCCATGATCGATAATGGAATTGTGAAACGCACTGGTACGAACATGAAAAACTGTTAGACGCTTAGCATAAGGTTTTTTTATCTCCTTCTCTTCGTCATACGTTTCTGTGCAGAAAAAACACTTTGTTTTAAAATCAAATTTCACTTGTCCTGAACACAAAGACGAGACATCACGTTGTGTTGAAGATTGATCTGAAAGAGTGTCTCTCAGTAACCTCTTTATTGCGTCACTTCTCACGTATTCTCTTTTGCAAGAATTATAAACAACACTATTTGTCTTATTCCTGAAACCTGCCTCTTTTCCATTTTTCCTTCACACACTTGCCTTCACTAAACCAATTATTCCTTTTTACTGACATTACCCAAATCACTTTCAACTTCACTCGTACAAATTAAACACTTCTCAGCGATAGTCACATACATACTGGAAATGAATAATCTTATTCTATGCTTCTACAATTAAATGTATTTTGAATATGTAGGTTAATATTTGGGATGCCAGAGTCTCATTTAGGATGAGTACTCCTTCCTTCCTTTCCTGGTTCCTTTCCAGAGGTCTGTTCTTGTTTTTACTAATTTACTCATCTGTTATACCTTCAATATATTATTTATAAATAAATAGTGTATCTGTAAGCACCAAAAGAATTACAATAAGGATAGCTTATTTATTCAATTTTAAACAAGATTAATGATTAAGATGTTGATATATAAAGAGGATTGCCATAAAATACCTTACAGGAAATAAATTAAACTTATCTGTGAACAGGGGTAGATTGGGTTATACGTCGGTCTTCGCCTGGCCGCGTCCGGGTCTTCTGCTTACTCGCTCCTCGGGGTCTCCAGAGGGCTCCTTGCTTCTCCGGGTCTGTCTCGAGGATGCCTTTCTCAGTGGAGTTTGTTTGCCCTCCCGTTTTTCTTTCTCCCAGCCATCTTGACGTGACTGTCCCAACAGTTTCAAAAGTAGGGTGTGTAAGGTCCATTAGCCTTCGCAAAAATATTTTACAACCTGTACAGCGGATTCTTTTGAAGTGGCAAGAGGCGGGTGCCGCTCTTGTACCTGCTTTTACACTTATCTTTAGCAAAAGTTATGGCGTTCATTAGCAAATATTTAAATTATTTATAACCAAAATTTCTAATATAATTTACAAACAGTTGACTATTTTTAATTATAGACAATTTACGAATCGTTCTATCATTTAAAAAATAATCAACTACTCCTTCAAGCGATATCCTAAGTCCAGAAACATTCCTTTTCGTTAAGCAATATTGCACCCGGCGGTAATGTTGCTTTTTCATTACCTTACTCCTAAGATAATTTGGGACGTCCGCTGTCCCAAACAAAACATTTTGTGCTACCATATCGTTCTTAATATTTAACTCACTAATTTTTTTTATTTTTTTTCTGTATATTTTTTATACCATGATTATTGGAGTTCCATTTTTTCTGATAAAAAGTGCCGTGTGAACTAGTTGCAGCTAATTGTTTTAGTTGTGGTATAAACTACAAAATGAGGTATAACCGACAAACGTCTTGCACTTTTACCTTTCTCCTTTGATTTTTTTCTTGATTCTTAGCTCGTGGTGGCGACTTAAACTTTAAAAAATCTGTGTTTAAAGATTCCCTGTGCTTATAAACCGTCAGTGCAATATTTTCATCTGGTTCTACTCTGTTTATTGTATCATGTAGAGACAAAAATTCCTTAAAGGATTGTTTAAATGTAATGTTATCATACGAATTTATATCTGCGATCATTTCAAGATTATTTCTAGATTTAGGACTGTCATCTAGCAAAAAAGTTTATAGAACCTTTTTTATAGAGAATTTTACGAAGATTAATTTAATATATGATCATTTTTTCGCTAGAGGCAGTATTTTTCGAGTTATTAACAAAAAACTGAAAAAAAGGGGACCTTTCCCAACCTTTGTCTTTATTAATGCTTACAGCATCGCGACGACCCGTTGCCAAGTAAGGGCCTCCTTTATTAGCCTTCGCCAGTTGTCTCGTTCCAGATGTTTCAGCTGCCTCCCAGTTCCGAACCTTTAATAACTCTCGTGCATACCACGCCGTCTCCATTGTACGTCCATGTAAGCGCACCGTTAATAATTTTCTGGAGATTTCACCATCTTCCATCCTCATCAGATGCTCAGCGCATCTAAGCCTTCTTAGATGCACAACAATGACGTCTGCCTCATTTAGGAAATTTCTTAATTTTAACTTAATTCATTATTGGTTCTTCTTCTCTATTCTCCATCAACATGGATTGAACCACAGATATTGCAGGGGATTTTGCTCTCATGAACTAGAAGGTCTTGTTCATTTTTCTTAGTTGAGATTCATGTCTGTGAGCCATATATTAGGACTGGGCGGATTAATATATTATATAGCAGAAGCTTGATACTTTTGAATCTCTCATAATATGCCTTCGAAGGCCATAATAACACCAATTAGAAGCAGCAATACTTCTTTTAATTTTCACCCTTACATCCCGATCGATATTTACCTGGGGTCCTAGTTAGATCAATTCCTTTACCTAATCAAATTTAAATGTTCCTATCCGAATCGTCTCGTTTCGCATTATTTCTGCCACGTCGTCATATACTTTGTCGTTTGTTCTAGATCTAAAACCGATGTGGCTGTCTCTAATCGATGCGTCTCTTAGGACTGTTGGTGTGAGATGTGCTGAATTTGATCTTCAATTACATCAAAAATCTATAAGGTAAGATACATTTAGAGCTGAGTGTCCTTTGTTGTAATTTTGTATAAATAAATTATTATTTTTTTATGGTTAGCTAGTTGGCAATTGCGGACGTCATCTCCGCAATAGCAAAGCGGTGGAGGTTGTTAACGGATACAACACTAAGGTAATTTTCACCTACAATTAACTTATTTAGTTTTAGTTCATAAACATTCTCATGAATACATTTGTAAATTAGGCTTTTTTCTTCACAATTACATTAAGACATTAAAAGTTACATTTCTTATAAAAACCATATGATATAAAACATAGCATTTAACTATTTAAATCAAAACATATGGTGATAATTATTATTTAACTGAATAAATCATGACATTCTCAGATCCTTTTAAAATTTTAGTTCATAGTCTTTTAAATCGAAAGGCGGTTGGGCTCTCTAGTAGAGCGTTGCAGAGAATTTTCAAGAGGTTGTAAGGCTATTGCGTGTTCGGGCTCTTGTTGCCCAATTGTCTCTAGCTTCGGCTCAATTTCCCCCAAATGAAGATCCAAGATAATTCAACGAAACTGTCGTCTTCGAAGCGCACCCTGGTATATTGTGGGTTGACGTCAAGTATGTCGACTTCCTCGACCAATGGACGGAATTTTCTTCTTCGCACGTGACTTAATAAGGGCTTCCTTTGAAAGCGAAACTATGTTGGTAGTTAAAAGATCGTTAAAAGATCGCCTGCTGTGCCGGAACATCTTTTCTAATGGTGCGTTGTTGGTTGCTGTGCACAATAGGGATTGAATCGCGTGTAGAGCATCAGGGAGCACCGATTCCCAATTTGATGGTTCCAACTTTCTGTGTTCGAGAGTAAGAGGTACTGAGCGCCATTTTCTCGCTCGATTTGGCCGTTACCTGAGTGGGGTTGTAAGGCGCCGACATGGAAGTGGCAACTCTTCGAGTGTGAAGAAGAAGGTGGACCAAATGTGGTTAACAGGTCAACAAGTGAGTTAATCACTGTTGACCTGTTTACCTGGGACTTACAAATAAAGTACATTAATAAATACTTTTCATACTTTCTTTGGTTAGAACACTGAACTATTATCAATCTACTGTATACATCTGTAGTATAATGAGTTAATTGTAATGAGGGAGGCGGAATCGTTCTATTCACATAGTTTTTGGCTTGAAATGGAGTAGTAATATTAGCAATGACCCTATTTCAAGCCAATGACTGAAGCACCCTAAAACACTCGATACAAAAATAAAACGACATCCCATCTCTAAGTACAAGAAGCTCATAAAATGGATAAAATTTACTTATTCACCAGGGCGGTAATACAATGTACAAAAAATGTAGAGAAAAAAAAGAGACCCAATTTGTGATGCTGGTTGATGCATTCATATTATATTCATAGAGCCCCGAGTCATTCAAATATATTTTTGGAGTATTAGGAGTATATGAGTATTATATATTATGTATGAATACAGACGAATTTGGTGGAAATAGAGCTTTCATAATTTAAAAAAGAATATGGCAGATTACGAAGGAAAAAGGAGCCCAATTCGGTAGTAAAGTTGCGAAATTGTGCATTTTTTTCTTATATTGCGAATATAGTATTCCGTAATTAAATATCATTAACACTATGATTCTAATATGAATAATTTATTACTTTAAATATTACTTTAAAAGTAATTTCATTTTAATATATTAAAAAAATAAAAATCTTATGTACGTAAATGGTCGGCCTGGGAACTCGTGTTATCGCATGTGCCACGTGACCAGGCCGCCAGAAGCCAGTCAGGTACGAGAGCTGGTGAAGGATGGGCCCTCTTCTTGGCTCACTTTAGCAGCATGCTACTTTCATTCCAAACACCTCCGTCCGATACCGAGGGCACATCAGGGCGAGAAGAGGGCACATACTTCACTAGCCCTGGCTCCACAATAGTCTCCACTGCTCTGTACTTATATTTCTATATCTGCTCTTATTCTTATATTGTCGGGCACCATTTCCTGTTTTCTGTATTTTCTTCAATTATTGGGGCAATCCCATAACACCAAGCAACGGTGTTATTTATCCTCCAGGATCACCAAGCAACGGTGTTCATTCTCTTCCTGGAGGACGCATCCGTCGGCACCAAGAGTCACACACCAGGAGACAAGAAAGACAGACACCAGGAGGGATACCCATCCTCTTATGCGATATTAAAAAAAAATTAATTGTACCTTACTCACAATAATGCTCTTTTTTTTCTCTCAAATTTACCCTTAGCCCGCTGCCTCCGGCAAACGCATTCTTTTCAGGACAGAATCAGTTTTTTAATACTAAAGACTATCATGCCTCAACACTACTTTTTATGATTAAAACTAAGCCTATTAATATGTTAAAAAATGCATTACTTGCCAATCATAATACTATATCTATGCTGACAACTTCCAAACTTCTTTATCCCTTCCGGTTTCCGACCTAGTACTAATTCCTATCGATAGGACTTGAATAGGACTTGTTCTCTGTTCGTATAAGGCATGGAGATAGGCTACTCCTCGAGTATAAAGAACAAGGTGGATCAAATGTGGTGAATAGGTCTACAAGGGTAGGCGAATGGAAATGTGGAGTGCTCTTTGACGATTGTTAACAGATATTCGTTCTTTGATTTTCAAGGAAAATGCCCTCGTTGAAGTCCATGACGATTCACTTGAACGGATGCGTCGCCATTACGACAGTAGTCTTCAAATTCTTGTAAGGTGGCCAAAATTTTGGTAACCCTAGGGTGGCATAAGTCGCAGTGTAGAGCGTATAATTTGTCAATTTGGCTTGCGTTATACACCCTGGGGAATGTGTCAGCTACTTGTTTATATTTTCTCGTCCTCTAAATGATTTCATAATTGTAATGAGACATCTCCAACCGCCACCTCTGAATCCATCTGAATTTTTTTTTATTCTGATGTTTCATATTGAACATGAACGGTAATGAGCGATGGTGTATAATAATGTTGGACATCAGCAAGGTAGTAAAAGATAGACAAAATCTCAGTGGGCAATAGTGAATGGAATTATATTGGGAAAGATTGTTAGATCCTCTTAACAAACTTGAGCCTGAAGGTGGAATTTTAACACTCCATTAAACCCTTTTCTAAGGGTTTACTAATACAAACGTCATGTCTATGAGTACACAATGGTTATTTGGGGGAAGTTTTGGATAAATGAACATAGTGGACTTTCCAAATTGCAAGAATCAAAATTAATAATTCAATTACTAAAGAAATTTGTTAATACAAATAACCTACAAGTGAATGAGGTCATCAATAAAAAACTTGAAATAATGGAAAAATCCCCGAAAAATAACAATACAACACACAGTGCAATAGTTTTCAGAAAATTTCATTGTGAATCAGTTTCATCATTAAGTATACAGCGATCATCACCAAGATGAGAACAGTGTTGCACTTTGGCCGCATTCTTTGCATGCACACTTGGTGAATCTTGTTTTTTTTTATCATCCCAGCAAGAATGGTAGTAATTTCGTTTATTGGCATCAGTAGCTGCTGAATCTGTGGAAATTGATCTTTGGAAAGAACTTCTCGAAGACGTGAAGCTATGGTGTGTAACAAGTGTGGAAGAAGTTATTAGGCAATCAAGTGATCCTATATGAGCTCTCTTCCCAGTTCACGAAGGAAAACTCGACAAGTAGTTTTGCCCTTTCCCTAAAACTAATAATTTGACTATTGTGGCCAGCAACATTTAAAATGGTATAAAATAATATCATTGGTCAAATTCTCGCACCTCTTTGGACATTGTATGCCAACCAATGTCCACTTTTATGATATATATAATAAATAATCCTTTCTTGTTTCTTTTTCTTCCCTCTTTCTTCATAGCTGCTCCATCTGTATGCATACTAGAATTAAAAAGAATATTTTTTTAGTATGTTTATTTTGTGGTATGAAGCCCAAATGCCCTCTTTTAATAAATGCAAAAACACTGCAGTATGTCTCTCTTTTTTCAAATCTTGGCATATTTCTTTGGTGTTTCCTGTATGTTTTTTCTTAGTGTCGAAGAGAGCAGTGTCGCTGAGCCTGTTGTCAGCAGTGACCTTAAAGCCTGTGTTACGAAGATGGGTGACCAGAAGTTGAAAAATATTTACAGGTTTATTACTGATCTGAAAAAGACCTTTAGGATGCTCACTTCCATAAATTTCCATATTGCTTGTATAATAAACAAATGAATCGATGACAGAAAATATTTTGATACCATATCTCACAGGCTTACATGGTAAGGTATAACTATAAAGGGTATGTAACCTACCACTAAAACCTTCCAACTTCTCATGCATGTATGTATGGTAGCATCTCCTCCTATGAAATAATAATCTTTACAGTTTTTGATGAATTTTTCAAAAATTTCTCAGATAGAGGAAAAGCGATCTAGTAGTTTCGGCTTTCTTTGTTTCCCTACCATCGAACCTTAGAGCTAGAATTAAAAAATTAAACCAATTGATTCCCATTGTGAGACCAAATCCATCACTAAACCACTAATTAGTGAATAGGAAGGATCCTCACATTTCTGTGATACGTTAGCTAAAAAAAGAAATAAGGCCTAGAAATAAGAAAAAAAATTAGAACTAAGGTGTAACAGTCAGCCATATTTCGACCTAAATACTATCTTAGTGGCTAAAAAGGTTGTTGTTGTTGTTGTAGGGTACAGGATCAAACTGAGATTTCAATTTTTCTATTTTATAAACTAATACAATTTTATTTATAAAAAATATAATCTAATTAAAACATAAAATAATTATATATTATATTAAAATATTAAATTATTTCTATATAAACTTTAAAATAATAAATGATGAATCTTCCCATCATTATAATCGGATTTACATCATTAAAAAAACCAAGGGTTTTTTCCACAATGAATCAGAAAAAAATAGATTAATATATTTCATACTTTTTTTTTTATACTTGAGTTACAGCTGGTATCCCAAGTGTTTTTCGAACTATTCTTTCAGCAATTTTGTTGAATTCTTCCCTATTTTCACGCCACATTTTGGCAGCATCAACATTTGCACCACTTTCATCATTCGGCTCTAAGGAAAAAATGTAATGAAATAATAAAAAAAATATTGAAATAGATAAATTCTTAAATAGAAATATTATGTAAGCAATTATAAACTGAAAAAAAGCTACTGTGTGAACATATCAAAACTGAGATTAGTAGTTACAGAATTATAAATTTAATATTTTAGTAAAATAATACTGATCCACAAAATGTATACAATAATACAATATTTAATTTTTCAAATAAAAGTCTTTGTAAATTAATCTAATAGTGGTATTCTAAATAAAAGCATCAGCTGTTTATAAAACAAATGGATGATTGGTTTGTATAAATTGTATATTATTAATACAAAATTTTAAATGGCCTTAAATTCTAATTGGGCAGTTAGAGCTACCAAATTGTTCCTTCACACCATTCTATTCGAGTTACAAATAATTTTGTACCAACATGGGTGAACAGCAGTCAAGTTTTTTAGTTCTAGTAAGTTAGAAAACAGATTCTATTTTTTTATAGTAACAGTAACTCATTCTAATCTAAAAATATTTTCTTATACCAGTAGTTTTGATATTACACAATTATAATAAAATACACTAGCCTTTTATTCTTATACTAACTATAATATAATATTATTTAGGTTATAATTTTATTATAATATAGGTTTTACTGGACTAACAATTGATGATATTTCATTAAGAAGCAAAAAAAACATTCTCCAGTCCAATTGTTTATTTTTTTTTTTTATATAAGTATTTACTATAAAGACGTTTCGACCCTTTGGGTCATTCTCAATTTTTTTAATTGTCTGTCATGATTCATACAATTTGTCTCATGTGGACGTCTATAATATAAAATTTATTGGAGAAGAATGTATCTCCAATAAATTTTATATTATAAACGTCCACATGAGACAAATTGTATGAATCATGACAGACTGTTAGGGCGTAGTAATGGTAACAGGGATTGCACCCTTGAACCACCTTTCCCTATTGTACTAAAATAAAAAACTCAGATAGGCTGCTGCCTTAATCTGATCAAACAATTTTCTGCTCGGACCGCTTTCGAAAAGTAGACTTCACAAAAAACTGTGAAAAAACAGATGGACCGCTCGGGCCGCTATCCAAAACAAGACTTCACGAAAAAACTGTGAAAACAGATGGCCCGCTCGGGCCGCTATCCAAAACAAGACTGGGGCGATGTTCGCTTGACTCACACCGACAAAAGTTTGAAAACAGCTGTTTCACTGCTATACATTACGAAATTTAAAAACATTTATTTTCTAATGAAAATTAAAATAATACAAAATATAGATTAATTGAAAAAAAAAAAATATCAACTATGAACATACGTTTTTTTTATAATTACAACTGAGCGGCCGTAACACCGCCCACCAAATTTTAAGTATTAAAATTTCAGTCAGGTCCAACCTCTGGAGGAGGTATCAAGAGTGCTAACTGAGTAACTGGTCGCAAGTATTCTCCTTTAGGGGTTTTTAACTTTACTTATAACACCATCTTTACTGGGATAGGTCTCAATAATTCTTGCTGCTGGCCAAAAGCGAGGTGGTACTCTGGTTTCTTTGACTAGTACTAAAGTTCCCGTAGTGATATTCCTAGTGTGTGATCTCCATTTGACGCGCTGCTGTAAACTGTTCAAATACTCTAATCGCCATCGCTGCCATATGTCCTGAATTGACCTTTTTACTAACTGCCAACGAGTTAATCTATTCACTGATATATCGGTCAGATTCAATTCCTGTGTAGCAACTAGAGGTCCACCGATAAGGAAATGACCAGGTTTTAGAGCATCAATGTCGTCCAGGGATGTGGAAAGTGGGCACAATGGACGCGAATTTAAGATGGCCTCTATGTTGGCAATAATCGTATTTAACTCCTCAAATGTAAAACAGCGGTCATTTAATATAACCGCTTCCCAGAGACCTCCAAAGTGAGGTGAGGCAGGAGGGATAAAGTTCCATTCTATTTGTTTCATGTGGCAACGGTCGATGATACGCTCTTGAGTTCCTGGGTTTTGGAGATGATTCCACAACTCCTTCAGTCTTCTATCAGCTCCCACCATGTTTGTTGCGTTATCTGAGAAGATTTGAGAAGGGACTCCTCTTCGGGCCACAAACCTGTCTAGGCATGCTATGAAAGCGTCAGTAGTAAGTTGTGACACTAATTTGAGATGAACTGCCTTTATGCTCATGCAAATGTACAAGCGTACATAGGCCTTGTTTGTAGGTGCCTTTTTTCTGGTAGATTCCTTGATTAAAAAAGGACCGGCAAAGTCCATTCCTACATTTAGGAACGCCCGACCTTGCTCAAAACGAGAAACTGGTAGTGGACTCATAAATGGCATATAACTAGTTGCTCGTAATCGATGACATGTGACACATTTATGTATCCTGGACCGTATAACTTTTCTTGCCGTGGGTATCCAGTACTGTCTTCTAATTAGCGACTGAAGTAGTTGAGGTCCAGCAAGTAAATATGATTTATGAAGATGATCAACTAGCTTAATTGTCAAATGGGATTTGGGATGTAAGATAATGGGATATTTAGCCTCGTAAGTCAGGGGGCTGTTCTGTAAACGTCCGCCCACCCTCAGAACTCCAAGGGAATCCAAGAAAGGTGCGAGAGATAATAATTGGGTTTTGTCACCCTTTCCGTTGGTGATCAGAAGAAGTTCCTTACGGTAAAAGTGATTTTGAGACATTTTTATGCAGACCTTTGTTGCCTCGAGAATTTCTTTGTAGATCAAACTGCCCGTCATCCGTACGAAATTCTTTTTTGAGTTGTTTATGATTCTTAGTATATAGGCAGTTATTCTTTGAATTTTTGAAAAGGAAGAAATGTTTATTAACCATTCTTCCACTAAGGTTTTAGAAAGATAAGTGAGTGACAAAGGTGTGGATTCTGGTTTAATTTCAGCTAAATTTTCAAAACTTGTTGGAGATGATTGTGCTATCCTGAGGGACCTTGTCCTAGCCATAACTGTCGTTGCCAATATAGACAGTAATGTTGAAGAGAAGTTGGAAAGATTCTTCTTGACACGATATCGGCGTACATTATGTGCACTTAACTCCAATCTGAGTATCAATAAAGTTTTTACAGGGGCAATGCGAGTCTTTGATGCTAACAGATAGGAAATATTTTCCTTTTCAATTGATTTTGATCGCAGGTAGATTGCTGCGGTATATCTGAGATCCGATATGTCTGAGAACCTCATAGTAAAGGGTTGATGAGTATGAAATGGCATATTGCAATGAGATCTGATATAATTATTTCCGATTGTATATTGCTATTAGTTGGCGAAGATTCGTCCAACTTTAATTTAAGGGGCCAAGGCTTCTGCATTAATTGCTTAGATTTAATATTTATTGAAGACAAATAGCCTAGCGGGCTAACTTGTCTAGCGATCGTAGATAAAATTGATTGATTCTTTCTCCTTACTGAAGGTGTACGAACCTTATGGTATAATTTGGAGGAATTTGGGTTCCATATGATTCCTAGAGGTTTTACATACGATTCATGATGAGATGTTATTTCTCTTAAGACTTCTGAAATAGATTCGACTCCGCTGTTGGGATTACTGGCCGAGTTATTCAATTTAAAATCAACCCGAGTGATGACCTTTTGTAATTCTGGAGATATAACGTTTACCTCAATAGCATTGGATTCAGTAAAAACGTTATCTATGTTCATATTATTCTGCAGAGAACTAACCGCTAAGGGAAAAACTGGTGGTTCATTGTTGATTGGTTGCTTAAGTTCCCGCAAAGCTAAATAGGGAGACTCTTGAACCTTCTCTGAGGGAGTAAAACGATAAATTATATGCAGATCCAAAGGATTATCTGGTTGTTTAAAATTTTGTAAGAACATTTTGCAAATATCTGAATTAAATTCGATTGGAAATTTTGAAGTATTTAAATTATTTTCGATGTGCGATTGTAATGGTGGTTGGCTATTGATTGAGCCTCTAGAAACTTGCATAGAAGCATCCAACACTATTCTTGGTTTCGTAGTAGAGATCACCTGAATAGTTTTATTGTCATACTCATTACCTAGAGATATGTTTGCTCCTTCACAAGATGGAATTTCAGTGATAAATGCCTCATAAAATGCCTCCCGTGTATGAGAAATGAGGTTGGCAATATGGGCTAATTTTGTCGGTTTGTCCAACCGAGCTGCTGCGCATTTAGCTTTGATGGCAGTTAAATAAAATTGCTTCCAAATCTTTTGAATGTTGGAAAGCCTCACTTTAAAAATGATAATTTTAGTGGGATCTGAGGCGAGCGATTTGCCAAGAGTTTGGGTATCGAAGATGTCTGACGATAAGTCTTCGATTAGAACGATTTGTTCTTCAAGAGCTTCTGTCTGTCATCTACCTCGAGAGCCATGGTAACCAAAGTTCAAAATAGTAATTTACGAAAAATAAAGAAAAAGAGGTTATAAAAACTTGGAACAAATCTAGGAGAATAAGTGTCCAATATGTCTCATTTACAAAGTAAATTGAATAAAAAAATCGATATCTGAACACTGCAAGAAACTAAATTATAAAACATATGTTCATTTACAAATGAAATTAAATCGATAGCAGATAAAATAAAATCGATAGCTGAACGGAGAAATAAACTAAATTATAAAACATATGTTCATTTACAAAGTGAATTAAATCGATAGCAGATAAAATAAAATCGATAGCTGAACTGTGAAATAAACTAAATTATAAAACATATGTTCATTTACAAAGTGAATTAAATCGTTAGCAGATAAAATAAAATCGATAGCTGAACGGTGAAATAAACTAAATTGTACAACACATGTTAATGAAGAAATGAAATAAACTAAATTGTACAACACATGTTAATAAAGACAAAGTTCAACAAAAAAAAAAGCATCCGGCCCGGAGGACCAAAGTTGTTAGGGCGTCGTAAGGGTAACAGGGATTGCACCCTTGAACCACCTTTCCCTATTGTACTAAAATAAAACACTCTGATAGGCTGCTGCCTTAATCTGATCAAACAATTTTCTTTAAAGAAAATTATCTAATATATTAACCATTTAAAAATTGTATTTGAATTGTAAGATCAAATGAATAAATGGGATGTCAGATAATACCGAACGCTTATTTATTTTTTTTAAACCTTATATTGATAAATAAAGACATAAATCATATTACTTAAAATTAAAACAAAAGAACAATTAATTAAATTAAAATACAATCAATACAATTATTGTTTCCAACAATGAATAATTAAATAATAAACGAAAATTAAACCTTTTTGATTTGGTACAATATAAAAGAACAAAACAAGTAAATTAAATCAAAATAAGCAGTTGAGTGAAATGAATAAAGTTACTAAACAAAATAATTCGAACATGAAACAAAATAAATAATATTTTTCAAATGAACTAAATGATGGTTATTTAATTGCGCAATTAAAATAAATAAATGTCTAAATACCCTGTAGATTAAGATGTGCTGGAGCGAAGTCGAAGATGACAAAGCCATGATGATTTATGGTTGAAGGTGGACAATCAAGGTCGCACTCACGAAAACGATGACACTGACTGCCGTAAGGTAGGTCCTGAAGGTACACTAGCCAAGATGACAATAGTGGTGAAGATGACCGCTCGGGCCGCTTTCGAAAAGTAGACTTCACGAAAAACTGTGAAAAAACAGATGGACCGCTCGGGCCGCTATCCAAAACAAGACTGGGGCGATGTTCGCTTGACTCACACCGACAAAAGTTTGAAAACAGCTGTTTCACTGCTATACATTACGAAATTTAAAAACATTTATTTTCTAATGAAAATTAAAATAATACAAAATATAGATTAATTGAAAAAAAAAAAAAATATCAACTATGAACATACGTTTTTTTATAATTACAACTGAGCGGCCGTAACAAGAAAATTAAAAAAATTGAGAATGACCCAAAGGGTCGAAACGTCTTTATAGTAAATATAAAAAAAAAATAAACAATTGGACTGGAGAATGGTTTTTTTGCTTCTTAATGAAATATCATGTTATAATTTTATTATCTTCATAGATTTTATTCCACTCTAGTTATTTTTTAATTTCTCGTCAATTATTTTATAATTTAAAATTTTGTTCATTATATTTCATTCCTGTAATGTTTCTCTATAAAAATGTTACATTTTCTTTGATTCTGAACTGTTAATATTGTTATTCATTTTTTTTTTTCAGAGCCCTGGTCTAAAAGTTAGGCCAAAACGTTGGCACAAATTAAATAAGCTTTACTTATTTGTGTAAAGTTCATCGAAAGAAACCCCCCCCCCCAACATTTTCAAAAGTACACATAAATAATAATGTTAAATGGTATTAGTTGGCGATTTTATATTGTTATGGGCGCGAGAATTGGCTATTCCTGGAAGAGAACAAAGCCCCCTTGTCGGCAGAGATGAAAGAGGCCTTTTCGCGAAACTTCGAGATCCGTCCCATATGTTCTAGATCTGGCATTCTGTCTCATCTCGGCGCGAGTAAAGGCAGTGTTAAGTAAAGTAGTAAAGCAGTGTCTGGCTTTGCAATGCTCCTGCAACATTTGAGAGGCTGATGGAAAGCGTGTTAAGAGGTCTCTCTTGAGAAATATGTCTGGTTTACTTAGACGACATCATTGTGCTGGGAAAGTCCTACGCTCACCATCTGAAGAATCTGGAGAAGGTCTTCGAACGACTGCGTGCAGCGAACCTTAAATTAAATCCAAAGAAGTGTCATCTCTTCCGAAGGCAAGTCAACTACCTGGGACATTTTATGTCAGACAACGGAGTTGCTGTTGATCCAGGAAAGATTACGGCTATCACCAACTGGCCAGTACCTCGAGATAAACATCAAGTGAGAAGTTTTCTCGGGCTCTGCACCTACTACAGGAGGTACGTGAAAGGATTTGCTAACATCGCAAAACCTCTTACCAGGCTTACCGAGGAAAAACGGACTTTCCATTGGGATCATGAGTGTCAGGCATCCTTCGAGGAGTTGAAGAACAAATTGAGTAGTGCGCCTATTCTGAGCTATCCCCGTCCCGAGGACAAGTTCATACTCGACACAGATGCCAGCAACACCGCTATTGGAAGCGTTCTCTCTCAGCTCCAAGACGGAGAAGAAAGGGTCATTGGATACTTAAGCAAAGCACTCTCAGCTCCGGAACGCAACTACTGTGTCACAAGGAAAGAGCTTCTGGCAGTAGTAAAATCCATAGAACATTTCCATAAGTACCTATATGAAAGAAGGTTCCTCCTGAGAACGGACCACGCGGCTCTAATGTGACTACTGCGATTCAAGTCAGCAGAGGGGCAAGTGGCGAGGTGGATAGAGCGCCTTCAAGAGTATGACTTTGAATCTGCTCATCGTGCTGGAACGAGTCATAGAAATGCGGATGCGCTCTCAAGCAGACCTTGTGACGAAGAATGCAGGCATTGTTCTCGACATGAGGAGAAACAGGCAACATTGTTTCAAAGGAACAGGACAAGGACCCGGACCTGAAACAAATGAAGCAATGGAAACTATCAGGGCAAGGAAGACCAACCTGGCAGGATGTTGCCCCAATGTCGAAGAATGTAAAGACGTACTGGGCTCAATGGGACTCCATTTTAGTGGACAACGCGGGGTGCTGAAACGGACATTGGAGAACACGGAAGGAGATCAGCGCAGACTACAGCTCATCGTTCCAAAGAGTAAAGTGCCCGAAGTACTAAGGGAACTACATGACGGAGCATCTGGCGGCCACCCTGGAGTTCACCGTACATTAGAAAAGGTTCGGGAACGCTTTTACTGGGCACACCTCAAGGACGATGTGTTGGACTGGTGCAGGCGTTGTGCGACTTAAGCGGCTTCTAACGGACCCACAAGAAGAAAGAAGGCCCCTATGAAGAAGTACAACATGGGAGCACCGTTTGAGAGAATAGCGATCGACATCGCTGGCCCTTTCCCTGTGACGGACGAAGGTAACCGATATATCCTCGTGGCCATGGACTATTTTTCTAGATGGGTGGAAGCTTATGCCCTTCCGAATCAGGAGGCAGTCACGGTTGCGGACGTCCTTGTGAAGCAGCTCGTCAGTAGGTTTGAAGTACCAATGGAGCTTCACGCTGACCAGGGACGAAACTTTGAGGTCTGCAGTCTTTTCCGGGATGTTCGAAGCACTTGGAATACGAAAGACCAGGACGACATCTCTTCACCCTCAATCCGATGGCATGGTGGAGCGCATGAACAGGACAATGAGTCGATATTTGTCTAAGATGGTCTCCGACCATCAGCGAGACTAGGACCAGTATCTTCACCTGTTCCTTCTGGCCTACCGCAGTTCAGTCAGTGAGGCAACGGGGCAGACTCCCGCAAATGCACGAAGGACGACATCTGTTTTACTTGGTTACCAAGCGTGCCAGTGATCAGAAGCCAACATATGACGCACTGCGGCGAAGCCTTGACGACCTGCGGAGTAAGCTTCTGAGACTGCGTGTCACCAGGCTCGCCATTCCGAAGTTGGGCTGTGGATACGACGGCCTGGAGTGGAAGGTTGTCAGGGGCCTGATTGAACAGACATTCGCCAACTCTGGAGTTGCCATATTGGTGTGCACATTCAACCCCTGGAAAGAAAAAGCGTCTCCATCGGTAGAAGCTCATAACTTCCTGATTTCTCCGGACTATGCTCCGGGGCAGAGCACTTTTAAGGAGGGGGCAGTGTTATGGGCGCGAGAATTGGCTATTCCTGGAAGAGAACAAAGCCCCCTTGTCGGCAGAGATGAAAGAGGCCTTTTCGCGAAACTTCGAGATCCGTCCCATATGTTCTAGATCTGGCATTCTGTCTATTTAAACAGCATCTCGGCGCGAGTAAAGGCAGTGTTAAAGCACACGGTACGGTTAACATCGGAAACAGGGATAAGCCAGTGTAATAAGTCAGTGACAGTTTGTGAGTGTAATTGTGTGACAGTTTGTTATATTCAGAGATTCTTACGGTCGGTGGACTTTAATTAGTGAACTGTAAGTGTTAATTAGTAGTAATTAATTAGTTAAGTAGCGGTTGTAATTGTATGTGATTTGTACAAGCTTATGTAAATAGTTAAGCTATTTAGTAATAATAATATCTTATACTATTGTAATAATTAAATAGAAGTTAGGCCTAGATTATAAATATCTAAAAATATTGTTGTTGTAAATTATTATTTCAGTTAATAATTTATTTGTTAGTAATTTCTCTGTTATTAATTTAATTGATAATAGTTTAATTGTATTCTTTTATCACTTTTATAAATAAATACTAGTATCTTTAATTAAGGAATAGCTTAATTCATTTTTAATACCCAGTAGCCCGTAACAATATGTAGGAAAGAAACTAATCTGGATGGAGGTCAAAGAATTAATTCCTTAATTAGTGATGATAAACAGTATATCACTATTTAAGAAATTAGTTCTTTGACCTCCACCTAGACCATTTTCTTCATCAAAAATAATAATTATTTCTTTCTTTAATGCTTGCAAGAGACAAAAACATATTCAGAATGTTATTATGTATTCTTACGTATCTCCTAATGCAATTTCTTTCAGAAGAGAATTTGTAGCTACTACCACAAGTCTTCTATTAATCCATTTTTAACAATATTTTGTTTTTTAATAAAATACACTTTTTCTTCCATTCCTTATAAAATATCCAAGGAAGATCTTTGTCATTACTCAGAACCTGACTAGACCTTAATCAGTTACCAAACTACTTGATTAGATTTTTGCATTTAACATAAATTGCTTAATTCCTAAATTATAGCCCATGTAAATAATTATTAGCCAATGTTAGAGAAGCAATTAGTTGACTAAATGGGGAAACGTATCGCCTTCAAATCCCATAACAAACTCTCCAATATTTATACCCGAGTAAAAGATCCCATTCCCCTAAAACAATGCTCTCAGGTTTTATATTGGATCCCTTGCTCTACTCCTAACTGCAACTCTTCCTACATCGGCGAAACCAAAAACCTCCTTAAAGACCGCATTACCCAACACAAATACTCCGTTTCCTCCCATAACCTAACCGCTTCAAAACTCTCCAAACAAGTCCTATCTTTTAACCACATTTTCGACTTCGAAAATATGTCTATCCTAGCCTCTGTTCCCAATTATAATAAACGTATTCTCTCGGAAACCATTCACATCAATTTAGATTCCTCCACTGTTAATGTCAAGACCAACTCCCATCACCTATCCTTAACCTAGTCCCAAATTTTTAATTTACTTAAATGCCCTTAAATTCTTAAATTATTCTAGAATTCTTACATGTCTATATATCATCTCCTATAATACACATTGATCACCTATTTTCCATTATCATATTATCTATATTCATATTTTATTTTCTATTATCTATTATCATATTGTTCTCCTATTATCTCACCTATATATACACATTTTGACCATTGACTTATATTTTATTTTTATCTCTCCACCATTTCCCATTAATTTAGTCATTATTTCTCTTGGTTTTCTTTCTTCCCCTTGTCTTTAATTTATTTACGTCTTTTACATTATTTACGTGTCACTAATATTCACTGTACTAGGCATTTTCCCTATCTCTCTTTCTCAGTTATTTTTTTGGCCATCAGAGATCGCGGTTAACGCTTCCGATTCATTTCTAACCTATTTCAGTTGGCAGTTGGCCTTCCTCGCCGCCGCTCAGTATATTTGGTTAGTACCCATATTAATACTTTATCTTATCTCCATCCTATCCACCTTCACCTTTCTTCGCACCTGTTTCCCACATCATCTTTTGGCATCCATCATATGTTAATAGCATAGAGTTCATTATTATTTAGCCTCATATTTTTACATCTACTGAATTTCTATACCTATTTTCTATATGTTTCTGTTATGTTCACATCATATTTTATATTAATACAACTTCATTCTAATTGTATACAGTTATAAAATTAACTTCCCTTACTTATATTTTCTATTTTTTATTCATACTTTTCTTTTCTACTTTTTATTCACTATATTTTTTATCGTTTGCTTTGCTTTCTACATAATTTTTCAATTATTTATTATTTGGCATCACATTTTGTTACAAATTTCTTTCAGTTTTCTTATGTTAACTCTATAGGAGTCTATTATTATATATGTTATATTTTATCCATATTAAACTAGGGTTTTCATACTTGTATATCTCTCTCTTATATCTCACCTTGTTATGTCTATATTTTTTCATTTTTTATTTCATTTTTCATTCTGTTTACCAATTTTTCTTGTTCTTGTTTTTTCTTTTTTTATTTTATTTACATTATCACCTTTCTGTACATTTATTCTTAGATATATTTTTATTCATATTATTCCTTCACTATTTTGTTCAGTTTTCTGTTACTCTACTATATTATATCATCATTTTCTTGGTACTATAATGTAATTTTATAGTTATTTTGTTTTGTCTGTTTTCTCTCACAGCCCTGAAGATAACCTACAATGTAGGTCGAAAGGTCGGCACACAATAAATCAGTATGCACTTATTATAGTGTTTTAATTGACTGCACCCCCAACTATCTCTATCCTTAAATTATTAGCCTAGTCTGAATATGATCTAAATGCTTAATTACATCAGCCAATTGTTAAGACAAAGCTGATTGCATAATCTGTTATTTAAGTAAAATTAAATAATAGAGTAAGAAAGTGAAATGAATTAAACTTGCTTTATTTATTCCACTTTACTGACCACATTGAATGAGTGAAATATTGAGGCGAATGAGCAGGTGGTATGGGTATTCACTAGTCCAAGACAAAAGAACATCCTTCTATTCACTGCCTTGAATGAATCACCCACTAGCTACTAAACCGGATAATAGTATATAATAATGTAGCTTAACCCTTAACATGTTAACAACCTAAGAATGTCTAAAGAATAAAGTTATGTTACCTGCTAACATGCTGACAACAGACAATAATATCTTTTCCACACTCTGCACAGGACTCCATCTTTCTGCGCTTGATTCATAGCCCATCGGATCATCTCCAGGGGCATGTAAAATAGAAATGCAAACACGACCATCAGCATAAACTGAAAATAAATATATATTACAATCTATAGATATTTTATAAATTTGAAATTCACCCACATCGCTCAAACTAATCATTCATCTCACCTTAAGTAGGGATGATATCAAGGGCGGATCCAGGATTTTTTTCTGGGGAAGGGGGGGGGCACAAAGAGCAGACGGGTAAAAAATCAACAATAACTTAGAAATAAACTTGTAGTATTTATAGAAAGTTTTCAAAGATTTATTAAAATATCTAAACAATAGTTTCACTCATGTTATTTCTGTTATTTTATTCATATACTAGCTTTTTCTCACGACTTCATCCGCGTTGATTTTAAATAGAAATCTATGTTGAGTTTAAACGGAGAGTGAATTTTGAATTCACTCCATATTATAAACAATGACTTAGAGCATTAGTGAATTGAGCCAGCCTACCAATGCTTTTAATAACCTGTCATTACCAGATTTTAATAAACTGTCATATTAAATATTAAATGGCATACTTACAGAACTATGGAGAAGTTTTCTATTGAAATCCACCATATAATATCAAAAACTGTAATATCTAGGGCCTGCTGACGGCTGACACTAGCCAGAGACCCCAGTAGTAGAATCACTCAACAATGGCCAGTCCCCTAGGGTGAGGAAGCGAAGATGTAGGCAAGGGTTGTTAGGTGGCTCCCCGTGCCGCAGGCGGGAAACGCTTCTTCGGTAGGCCTGGTAGACTGATAAGGTAGGCTAGAGCCTGACAACTCGCTACGAGCCAGTCAAGAGGCTCCGAGGAGGGCAGTGGGCTAATAACCCATTCCCCTTAAACACTTATTATTATGAAACCTCTACAAGCAGAAATAGCTGGATCGTCATTACGGAATAAAACCAGGAAACGTTTGAAGGACTTAACCTTTTATCCCTATATAGACTATGGGAACCTTTTATCTTTATATAGACTCGGAGTCCTGCGGGCGCTCCTCGAGCAAATTGACAACTATCACATTGACATCGCGGCGATCCAGAAAGTCCGCTGGCTTGGAAGTGGCACCCTTGAAAAGAGGAACCACACCGTATACTACAGCTGCCACCAAACAAACCAGATATATGGAACCGGATTCATTGTCAGAGGAAGAACCCGACAATTAGTAACAAAGTTTACCCCCATCTCTCCTAGATTGTGCTACCTACGTTTTAAGGAAAAAATTTTCAATATCTCAATGATTAATTGTCACGCACCTACAGAAGTGTCATCAGAAAAAGAGAAAGACACGTTTTACGAAGACCTCTCTTAAGCCATTAAGATTTGTCCAGCCTATGATGCTAAAATAGTTCTAGGAGACATGAACGCACAGATAGGCATGGAATGAGTACACCTACCAAGAACTGGAACCTTCAGTCTCCATCAGAACACAAACGCCAATGGCCAAAGAGTGATAGACTTCGCAAACACCCATGGGCAAGTCGTCGGACATAAGATATCACCTTTCTAGGATAGGCATAACAGAATTCAATAGATCCTATTTAAGAAAGGGATCTCAACAAACTATTTTCTTTTGTTAATAATTTCTAACAACGGACATATCGATGCCTTAGTTCACAAATGTGTTAAAGGCAAATTTTTCAAAAATGGGTTTTGCTATATAAATAATGTTGTAAAATTGTGATCAGGAAGTCATAGATCATATGTTGGTATAAAATTAATAGAGAAGCTGTGAAGGTTACAAAAATATATTGTGTGCTTAAACTTGAACTGTATTTCTTGTGTTAAATTATCATCAAATTTGACTCCTGTAAAATCTTGTTTTCGGCACTTAACACATACGTGAACTAAGGCATCAATATATTCTGTTATCTTTATTCTAAAGATTCGACCAAGTTTTAAGATTAAAAGACATTGAAAGTTTTTGAGATAAGTGAACTCCAATAAGAGTAAATTTAAGTAAGGAATCTTATCTCTTCATAATAAGAAAAGAAATATTTATTACAGTATTTTGTCATAATTTCTTTTTATTAGTTTTGAAATACAGTCAGAGTCATAAATATTCATACACTATTATTATTTTTATTTTATTTCGTTTAATTTTTTATTTATAATATTATTATTTAATTTAAATGTATGTAATAACACATTCATAGCTGTAGAATGGAATAAATAAGTTTTCATAATAAGTACGAATGAATTAAGAATAATAAGTAATAGTTTATGATAAGATGCACTCATAACTAACAGTCAAAAGTATTCGTATTATTCTTATTTTCTTTCGTTTAATTCTTTTTTTATAATATTGTTATTTAATTTAAATGTATGTAATAACACATTCATAGCTGTAGAATGGAATAAATAAGTTTTCATAATAAGTACGAATGAATTAAGAATAATAAGTAATAGTTTATGATAAGATGCACTCATAACTAACAGTCAAAAGTATTCGTATTATTCTTATTTTCTTTCGTTTAATTCTTTTTTTATAATATTATTATTTAATTTAAATGTATGTAATAACACATTCATAGCTGTAGAATGGAATAAATAAGTTTTCATAATAAGTACGAATGAATTAAGAATAATAAGTAATAGTTTATGATAAGATGCACTCATAACTAACAGTCAAAAGTATTCGTATTATTCTTATTTTCTTTCGTTTAATTCTTTTTTTATAATATTATTATTTAATTTAAATGTATGTAATAACACATTCATAGCTGTAGAATGGAATAAATAAGTTTTTATAATAAGTACGAATGAATTAAGAATAATAAGTAATAGTTTATGATAAGATGCACTCATAACTAACAGTCAAAAGTATTCCTAAACTGGACTTTAATCCTTTGTTTTTCCCCCCGGCCTACGGTAGATGGTTTGAGGACTACCTCTAATCAGTCCTTGCTTAGACGTCTTTGCAAAGGTGTATAATTAAAAAGTGTGTTTTATTTTTTTCAAATAAAAAATGGGAAGAAAATCAAAAGAAATGACCAAAGAGGAAAGAAAAATTATTGTGCGTTTACATAAGGAATGTAGATCGCTTAGAAATATCGCCAAAATTGTGAATAGACCTCAACCAACAGTCCAAAACATTATCAACAGGTATGGATTGAGAAAAAGTTTTATGTCTAGGGAGAAAATGGGAAGACCAAGAAAAATCAATTATAGAACAGAAAGGCTTATCCTTAGAAAGGTTAACAAAAATCTAAAAATTAGTGCCCCTAAATTAGTTGTTGAACTTTTTTCCGAATAAGGAATCCGAGTAAGCTTATCAACAATGCGTTGATGCTTACCAAGAAACGAGCTTCATGGCAGAACAGCTCGACGAGAACCATTTATCAATGTTGTTAATAAAAAAAAAAGATATCAATGGTCCAAAGACCATAAAAAAAAAAAGTGAAATTGGATTTTGGAATAAAGTGATATTTACCGACGAGTGCGAAATTGAAATGTTCGACAATCAAAGAAAATAAAAAGTATGGAGGAAAAAAAATACTACAATGGAGACGAGGAATATAGTTCCAACAATCAAACATGGTGGTAAGTAACAAAATTCCAGTAGATTTAACGAAAAAATTAGTAAATTCAATGCCAGATGGTATACATTGTATATTAAAAGCGAAAGGTGGACCAAGTATTAAAGTTTATCAGATATACTTAATAATATAAATATTTACTTTATATAAATGTTCCAAAGTGTACGAATACTTTTGACTGATGTTTTTCAAATATTGTTCATATGATGTTATATGAAAATTTGTATAATAGTTCAGAAATATATTTATTGATTACTGTTAAGTTATAAATTAAATGATGATTTTATTTTTTTATCATACCCATTAAATAATACCGATATTTGTTATTTTTCGGGAATTGGGAGGTGTATGAATAATTTTGACTCTGACTGTAGTTACCTTACTATCTTCAGGTAGTTCAGTACTATGTTCTATGTACTATGTTCAGGCAGTTCCGTACTTAGGGTTTACTACCTAAACATGGGCAATTCAGTGCTGTACCTTCCTAAACCTTCCAATTGCGGAGTTTGAAATGACCTTTTCTGTTCAAAGCTTTCAGACCCCAATATATCTTCCCAAGACTACCTGATAGGTTTGTTATTCTGGTACAATTTTAAAATGTTTATTCCTTTAACAAATTTTAAAGTTTTATTTATTTTTCAATTGGCTTTTCTATTTTCGATATAATTTTAATAATTTCCATTAAGCGATGCCTTTTTTTTTTTTTTGCTTCATTTTTTTGTAATTATAGGAATGGTTTCGAATAACAGTCGTTTTAAAAATTCATATCTTTCATGACCAGAAGTTGCATTTGTGGGTAAATAAAGTTGTAAAAATAAAAGTTTGATAAGACTATTATATGAAATTATAAAAATTGAGGCATTTTTTAAATAATTTATTAATAAATTAGGAAAGAGTCGAAAGAAGTTTTTCTATTGAATTTTCTTTGCATCTCTCTTGTTTAATTATGCCTGTGCCCTAACTTCTGAAATATAACATACATAGGTAATTCTAAGAGCATCTCAAAAACGGTTTAATTGTCTAAGTATATGAAATATTAGAATAATAAAATTGTTTAATAGTTATTAATGGACTGTTCGAGTTTTTAATGATTTCTTTCTAACGATAAATAAATCTACATAGTTGGAATAAAAAATAAAATAAAATAGTACATTGTTGTTTTATGTTATTACATGTAATTTATTTAATGGTGATTTTATTCGGGTTGGTCCAGTGTGTCCTGGATCCGGGAACAGATGTGGCAGATACATTCTTTATCTTCTATAAGCTGTTAAAAGTTGATGCACAGAACGCCATCTACTGGCAATACTGGAAGCAGCATTTGATGAACACAACGCTATCTACTGGCAATGCTGGAACCAGCATTTCATAGAATGAGACGTTAATTACTACGCTTATAACTCAAGAACGCCTGAACCGATTTTGATTTTTCTTAGGTATTCTTCTTTTTTGGCCGAAGACCAGTCCTAATCGGTGCAAATCATCGAAATCGGTCTAGGCGTTCTTGAGTTATAAGTGTAGTAACTAACGCTACTCTCTTTTATAAGTATAGATTTTAACAACTGTCATCACATGATTTGCCTATAAGTATGTACTGTAATGGATTATCCACAGTACACAAAAAACCGTCTGGGGAGCCACGTGCCCCCGTGGGAATAGGGAAAAAACAAACTTTTAAAAATGACTAACACATTGAAAAAAAAACATAACTCTGAAATATCTCAAAATGAAGGAATACGATTATTTAATTGGTAAATGAAAATATATTCAATATTTAATAAGTTATGAAATCATTACATCACTTTTCTACATAAACATTAAAACTAAGTTTCAAGCTGGCCACCCATTTAAGTTATTATAACTTTTTTTGTAAACTTATCAGATATGTACTCCAGCCTCCAAAAAACACTGATAAAACTGTAGTAAGAATATAATGTATTAATTATAAAAGTAGAAAGTAATAAAAATACTAGAAAGGAACAGAAGTTAAAAAGTGAGGTATATATTTATCATGAATGCCGCTAGAAACATTTCTAGTGTGGGCCCTTTCTCCGGAAGGTTCTGATAAAACATGGCATATTTAAAATAGTACACAAAAATCAAAGACTTAGTAATTAATACAGTTTGAATTCAAATGTATCCATTATCTCCCCTTAATTAATATTTATTTCCAAATATGTTATTCATTTAGTTTTAAAAATGACTAACAAATGAAGAGAAGAGTTGGCTTTCTTCTTTTATTACACTATGGATTATAGGACATGGAATCACTAAGTCCACTGCAGCGGAACTTTTGAATACAATATAAAAACAATTGATGTTGTTGTTGTTTTTTAATGATGCATGACATTTTAGTAAGATAAAAGTTATGAAACCTTAATGAGTCAATTTAATTTTTAATTTAATTCTTTCTACTTTCTTTACCTCAATAATATTATTTTATCTTTTTAAGCTAATAGGTTGGACACTGAGGATAAAATAAATTCTTAGGAAATATTGTCAAATCTATTACTGTGGTGAAAAAATTCACTAGCATTTATACGCTCCTCTAGAGTTCCAGATTTTTTTATCTTCCCCAACCTTTAGCAATAGTTCTATGGCTGATTGAAAATGAATTTTAACACAGCAAGATCCAAACTCTAACTACAGTAGAGCTTTGATTATCCGAAGTGAGGGATTGACATTGCCATTTTTTTTTAAGAGTATTTTCGCTAAATTTTGATTTCCTGGAACTATTACTAAATACTAACTATTATACTTAACAAAATAAGAAATTAACTATCATGAAGAAGTCAAAATTGTACGAAATTAATATTTAAACTATCTTTGTCACAACTATAAATCTTGCTATGCATGTACATATTTGTATTGTCATTCATTATTTTAACAACAGGCATATAATTTTTCAACCTACATAATACACAATAAAATAAAGATTTTTCTTATACGAAGGAAGTGATTGGATTTTTTGTGTGTGTGTGTGTGTGTTGATTGGTGATCTTCTTTAAGGGAATTTTGTTTATCTGAATCACATTTACAACATTAGTTTGGATAGCCGACATTCTACTGTAGTTAGGGATCTATTACCTAGACCACTAACAATCCAATTAGTAAGCAATAAATTGATTTTCTTATCCTTCAAGAGTACTTATTCAAGACTAAGTATTTATTTAAAACAATTTATCACAATGAGTAACAAAGTTTTCTAATTAAGTGCCACAGAAGTAGAAAACAATGTTCTCTGTTATGGATTGAATTTAATTTGACCACCATTTGATCGAATGTTGTCTAAGCAATAAACAAAAATCAACACAATCTTAAAAAACTAAAAAAATTCATATATGATTAATTCTAGCTTAAATCATAGATATATTTCTACAAGAGTTGCTTACTGTTAGGATGAAACATTTCGCACATGAACTGCATCTTAGGAGGGCTAAGAGGATAATCAGGAGGGAAAACTAACTTTGTTGGGAAAATTCCTCCTTCAAAACAGGTGCCTTCAGGTCCACTGGAAAAAGTTAACTTTAAATACTCCAACATTTTGTGAATGTAAGATAAACATCTCAATAATAATGGCATACGTTATGAGAGCCTCCCATTCAAAAAAATTTTCTTCATTAACTGGTCCAGCAATTATGCCTTCAGGAGGATTGATAGTAAGTTCTGAAAAAATAAGCTAAGCTAAATAACTTGATTCTTAAGCAGTAAGTAAATAATCAATCATTGACTTAAAATTTTACGTTTGTATTCTGCCATCAATCTTCTCAATGCTGACCCTGCCATTTTTTTTCAATATATTTTAATTATTTTCCTAATCACAAAGACATAATTTTCGAAAGTGGCAAACTGCAATAAGGTTACAGAAAGTAACCAAAGAGGTACGACCGGCTCATTGTAAGCCGAATTTCAATTCATTTACATTAATTATCGACAGTACAGCAAACACCAACTATGTAAAAGAGTTACAAAAAGATTAATCTATATATTAATTGCTTCGGAGGTATTATGAGAGGATATGGATCAAAAAGATTAAAAAGTCCGCTCTGAAAGAAACATGGAGGGAAAGGGAAGAATTGGCCCACTTTCTGCGGTCTCTTGATCAGTGTCGAGTTATAGAAATGAATAGAATGAAAAAATCTTACATAGAATAGAAAATAAACTTTATTCTGGGACCAAGTCCAGCATCAACGATGATCAACGAAATTGCATCTGTGATTGACTTCAAAATGCTGTAGATAGCTTCTTTCATTTTAGTTGTGCAGCGGCTCTTCCAGGAATTGGAATGGACCCTTATTCGATGTGATTTGTTATCGCATTTTACAGTACAGGTAAAGAACTATTTGGAACTTTACTAGAAAGCATTCGCACGTTTCGCAGCAAACGCAACCAAATATCTATTGTTGTGGAAGAATTCGACCGGCATTGTTCTTTCGTTTTGTAAATAAGCTGTGGTGATTTCTAGTATTAAGATAGCCGTGGGTAACCTCTCAGTAAAAGTAATTCTTACCACGTTTTTGCCATTAGGCTAGTTTTTGGTTATATGTGAGGAGGTGACGTACCTAGGCGTTAAGTTTATGAGAGGCTTCGACGCCACCCCTCACCTGAGATACCTGAAGGATAAGATGACCCTGTCACTGAACGGACTGGGAAGAATAGGGGGTGCATTTTGGGGCCTCAGGTACCCGGCAATTTATAAAGGAGTGGTCTTAGGTATATCTTGGGTCCTGAGGTATGCATCCCCGGCGTGGAGCCGCAGCCTCACGCAGCTGCAGAAGAGGAGAATGGCGACCATTCAGAGACTGGCGACCATTCAGAGACTGGCGACCATTCAGAGAGAGACTGGCTCTGCTGAGAGTCTCGAAGGCCTACAGGACGGTGTCGCATGAGGCGGTGCGGGTGTTGACGGGAGCGATGCCCCTGGACCTCGTCCTTAAGGAGGACACTCTGAAATACGAGGTAAAGAGGCAAGGGCCAGCAGCGCTCCGGAGGGACTCCGACAGAGGATCGGCGAGACCCCGAACATGTGGAAGAAGATCGTGAAGGAGGACTCCATTGACGAGTGGAACAACTATCCCTATTTCAGGGGAATTTGTGTACGGGTGGAAGGAGGTGGTCGGTCCTGCACACTTCTCCATTAGCAGGATCCGACCACCCGGCGAGCCACCAGGAGATGAGCCCCACCAGGAGGAGAGAGATGCAGAACACGTAGACCGGACGGATGCAGACTGGCCAGATGCTGACCGGACGGATGCGGCGGACTAGGAGGGCTGGACGGCACCCGGACGGATGGAGACCGGCCAGGAAGCTTGAAAGGTGCTGCCCCATCAGTAAGGTGCACCTCCGTGTACCGGGCAGCACCACAGATTTTTATTATTTATAACATTGTCCCCAATAATTAAACAAACCCCCCCAAGGTTTATGTATAATAAGATTTTTTTTAATAAATAAAGAGTTGTTTATTGGCAGTAGTGGGCGTGCGTAAACCCAACGTATTAACCCGCCACTGCCGAACCCCGTATGCCAGCAATGGCAGGTAGGGGAAAAAAAAGTTTTTGGTTATATTTATATATTATATAAACTTGTAATAATATTATTTAATAAAAGTGATATTAAAACATGTGCGTGTATTAACAGATCACCTCTAAGACACAATATAAGCTCTCGTCTATCTTAACTATTTTTTCAGGACTAGCGATTTTTTTTTTCTTATGTTCCGATAATACGTCTACATAAACTTCTCTTAAATTGTTGTTCCCATAGGCGGATCCAGGGGGGGGGCACGGGGGCACGTCGGTTGTTTGTGTACTGTGGAGAATCCAATACAGTACCTACTTATAGGCAAATCATGTGATGATAGTTGTTAAAATAACAGAAATAACATGAGTGAAACTATTGTTATGATATTTTAATAAGCCTTTCTATAAATACTTCAAGTGTATTTCTAAGTTATTGTTGATTTTTTGCCCGTCTGCCCGTTGTGGCCCCCAGAAATAAATCCTGGATCCGCCCTTGATTGTTCCAATCTACAACAGTATAATGATTCATATCCAGTTGTTTTTTACACCATTTGACTGATGTCATCTCTTCACTCCAGCCGTAAATAAATCTCAAAGATGTCAATTAGGACTATTCAAAACACGTATCGTTGCGAATACTCTTCTTCGTGCGGCATGTTGAAAGATTGCTCCACCAACGTACTCTGTCACAAAAATACAGTTTCATTTCATGGTTCTGATCGCATGTTGCATTTACATTGTTATATTTATTTATAAGCGATCGCTGCAATGATTGAAAAGTCAATGATAATTTAACTTAATTTCAGAAAATGATTAAAAACAGTTACATTTTTAGCTAGTAAAAGTAACTGGCGTACCTAAAGCGAATAAATCTTTATTAAAACTAATCACCATCAATAGATCTATATTTTTTTTTCCAGATCACGCATTAATATATATATTTTTTTTTTAAAGGTCAATTTTAGATAATTCGTCTCTTTACAAAATATAGTATTTGATAATGTGGAATACCTATTAAAGTGATTCAACATTTTTAAAATAATTAAATAAGTAGATTAAGAATATTATGGGAAGATAGTTATCATGGGAAATATTTTAATGAAAGATGTTTTCCATTTTCTCTTTGATCTCATTTAGGTACTTTCATAAATAGAAGATAGAGACGTCAGGAGTCATTTTTACGACCTCTGTGTCCCGAAGCCACGCGCTTTGGTTCAATCCCCGGTCAGTCTTGATGGTTACCCCTCCTCGTGGGCACAGTTGTGTTAGTTTTAGTATGGTCAGGGAATAGTATTGTTTATTAAGTTTTAGTTATTACTTTATCATGCTTGTTCTTTTCGAGACACCTGGTGGATATGCCATTTTTAAGGTATGTATTCTGGTTTTCAAAATAACTTAACATACTACACGCATGAACACGTGTGTTTACAACTCATGTTCAATTATCTGATAATTGTTCAATTCTTTAGCTCCTCGATGAAAAAAAGCTGTCGAAGGCAGATGATCTATATAAGGATTTTGAGACACCAGAAGGAGCCAATCAAATGTAAGAATTTTCAAAATAAATAATTGTACATTTTTCACATTTACAATGTTGTTTATTTTTATTTTGTTTCAGTTTGAAATTAAAGCATTTTGAAAAGTTTCTTGATACTACAGAGGCATTAGCATCTACTACTGCTGCTATTGAAGGAAAAATAAGTAAAACTCTTAAAAAGGTAAGTTTAAGTTATCAATTTTTTAATTTCTTTGTGTATTTTCAAAATTTTGTGGTTGCATCAATCAAATGTAAGTGTGTTTATATTTACAACATTACATAAATTGTTAGATAATGTTAGAAATTTTTTCTAATTTATTATGAAGTATATTTGACCACTGAAGAAATCCTTGAGACAATAGATGTTAAGGGGTTCAGTCAAGTAAATTTTCTGTATTGATTTGATTGTTTTGGCATTTTATAAATTATATTATTTACACTTTTATGCCTTTTTAATTACATACTTATAAATTTGTTCCTGATCTCAACCATCATATCCTAAATTTCAAATTCCATCTAATGTTTTTTTTAATTTTATGATTTTCTGCTTATTTCATCAACTTTTTTAGCGACACACATTTTTTCTTTTTCCTCTTTCTTTTTTTTTTTCTCAAAGCTTTGCCTGTTTTTTCTTTTTAATATTCAGGATTTGATTTTAGGCCCTAAAAAATGTATTCAAAGAATCTCAGGAACAAATTCTTGTTGCTGATGCTAAACTTGGAAATGCTGTAAAAGATAAATTTGACGTGCCTGTCATATCAAGTTCTCCTGTCCAAGAACTGATGAGATGTATAAGGTCTCAAACAGAAAGTTTACTCTCCGGACTGCCAAAGAAAGAGTTCACAGCAATGGCTTTAGGTCTTGCACACAGGTAATATATTTTTAATAACTGTCAATTCAAGGTTATTTTGTATTTTAATTTATTTATTAAACGTATTTATTTCTCATTACTTCTTTCCCCAACCAAATAGGGTACTTGCATTTGTATCATGGTCCGGTAGGTTAGTCATGTTGACAATATTTTCTAATGATATAATTATGTAAATTTGCAAGATATAACATTTAACCAACTAACACTCCTTGGCACTACAGTCCTACAAGGACCTGGGCCTCATCCACCACTGCAATCCATGGCTCGTCCACTCCAAGCTGGTGAAGATCAGCCTCCAAATCATTTAGCCATCTAGTACAGGGCCGTCCTTTGAGCCTTCTACTTTCGTGCTTCTCATAGATAGTCTTCTGGGCATTCTCGCTTCCGGCATCCTCACCACATGTCTATTATTCTGTGGCACTACAACCCATGATAGGTCTTGGCCTCCTTAATAATTCTTCACCATTGGGCTCTATATTGTTCAGCCATTCTTCTGGTCCCAAGGAGGCTCCTAGCATTAGTTGCCACCCCATCCATCCAACGTAACTTGGACGCCCGGCTCTCCTAGTGCGATCCAGAACTTCACTTCAGTATCTTTCTCTCCCAGATATTCAATATTCATCATATGTCGCAATTGGTCTGATGATGGTTTTATATCATGCGATTTTGACCCTTCTTGACATATGCTTAGTTATAAGGGCCTTTTGTATCGTTTAGTAACAGCAATTAATTACCTGGGGCATCTTGCTTTTATATCCTTCTCTGTTCAGTTGTCTGTTACTGTACTGCCCAGGTATTTAAAATTTTAAATTTGTCTAAAGCTGAGTTTCATAAACAGGGCTTGTTTTTCTACCAGTATGTTCCTTCTTGACTTTGTTTATTTGGGAACCCATTTTTTTCTCTGTTTGTTTGAATTCCTGGAAGGCTGCTAGAGCTGTTTTAAAAATAACCATATCAGTGAAACAAAACAAAATTAAATGAACCCCTATCCTCCAGTATTACCTTTTCCATCCCCTGGTACCTAAATCCAAAATATCAGTAACCTTATCAACAGATTTCATTTACTTTAGCTTTTACAATATTCTTATGATATTTAGGAATTATATGAAGTAATTTATATTGATTATTACCTAATAAACATTATTTTTTTCAGCCTGTCTCGCTATAAGCTCAAGTTTTCTCCTGATAAGGTGGATGTCATGATAGTGCAAGCAATTGGTTTGCTTGACGATCTTGATAAGGAGTTGAACAATTACATAATGAGGTGTAGGGAATGGTACGGATGGCATTTTCCAGAACTTGGAAAAATCATAACTGACAATCTTGCGTTTGTGAGGATCGTTAAATTGGTTGGTGAGTACTAATTTTGTTTGTATTGACCATTTTATGTTTGTTTCAAGGATCTAAAAATAAATTTTTGTAGATAGAGGTAATATTTTTTTAGACAATTACTTATATGAGAAAAAAAATTCTTCGTTTGGTGAGTATTAAATTCTTTCCTAGTGTAATATAATAGAACAGAAATGTATCTAAAAATTTCCAGTGCATAACCACCAACATAATAATTTTTTTTAATGAATTTTATTGTTTATGTCCAGACTACTCTCAGTATTTTTTTAAAAAGTATTGTTCTTAAATATTGCTGTGATTAACTACTCTTTCTAAACATGAAACAAAATTGTTTATTTTAGTCTTTAAAGTCACTGACTCGTGACATATAATGCCTAGGTTAATGCTTTTAACTTACATATTCAAAAATTGTATTGATTATTTCTAGTTTTGTTTTTGACAATTAACTTGTTATGTGTCTTAAGAGTCGCTGCCTATTGAACTTATCTCTAGACAGTGCCAAAGAACTCATTTATTAAACTTTTTATTTATGCACTGTATGGGTTACTTTCTGCCTTTACAATCACCTGATAAAATACAAGAAAATTGAACTTATCATTATATAAAGATATCTGTGATGAATTGTTACTTTTTTTATTGAGTCATGAAAATTGTTATTACTTATCGTTATATAAACATGTAATTTATCAATCATTTTAGCATATATTAAAAATATTACTTTTTTGAGTCTTAAGAGTCGCTTTCTGGAGAACTAATCCCTAAATAGTGCTAAAGAACTCATATATTAAAATTTTTATTTATGCATTGTATAGGTTACTTGCTGCCTATACAATCACAAAATAAAATACATTAATATTGAAAAATAAAAAGAGACCTTACATAAATGTTAAGACCGTGGAAAATATTCCAACGAAAAGCCCTTAAGTCTCCAAACTAAAACAGAAATTGAAATTATCTGTCCAATATTTCGCCTATTCAGGCTTAATTTAACTAATTATATTGGACAAATAATTTCAATTTCTGTTTTAGTTTGGAGACTTAAGAGCTTTTGGTTGGAATTTTTTCCACGGTCTTAAAATAGATTAAGTGCTTTAGAAAGTTATGAGCTTATTGTTATAAAAAGATGGCTGTGATGATTTGTTTTTACTAATAATATAAACAAATGAAATTAAAACTTTATATTGAGTCTTAAGAGTTAAAAAAAGTGCTACAGAAACTTTTGAACTTATCGTAATGAAGAGATGAATGTGATCAGTTGTTTTCACTGAGATAAAGTTAGTTTTTTGAGTCTTAAGAGTCGCTGTCTAGTGAATTTATCCTTAGATAGTGCTAAAGAACTCATATATAAAAATTTTTGTTTATACATTGTATTGGTTATTTCCAGCCTGTACAATCACCAAACAAAATACATAAAGAGTGTTATAACCTATCGTTATTTTAGTACAACTTATCATTATATAAATGAAAAATATTACTGATAAAATATTTTTGAGTCTTAAGAGTCGCTTCCTAGTGGACTTATCTCTAGATAGTGCTAAAGAACTCATATATTAAAATTTTTGTTTATGCATTGTATTGGTTACTTTCTGCCTTTACAATCACCAAATAAAATATATAAAAATTGTTGTACTTATTGTTGTATAAATATATCTGTGATGAATTGTTTTCACTAAGATTAAAAAAGCAAATAAAAATCATTTTGAGTCTTAAGAGTCGCTGCCTTGAGAACTAACCTCTAGATAGTGCTAAAGAACTCATATATTAAAATTTTTATTTATGCATTGTATAGGTTACTTTCTGTCTTTACAATCACCAAATAAAATACATAAAAATTGTTGTACTTATCGTTATATATACATGTAATTGATCAATCATTTTAACATAAATATAAAATATTACTTTTTTGAGTCTTAAGAGTCGCTGCCTAGAGAACTAATCTCTAGATAGTGCTAAAGAACTCATATATTAAAATTTTTATTTATGCATTGTATTGGTTACTTTATGCCTTTACAATCACCAAATAAAATACATAAAAATTGTTGTACTTATCGTTATATAAAGATATCTGTGATGGTTACTTTTTTATTGAGTCTTAAGAGTCGCTGCCTGGTGAACTAATCTCTAGATAGTGCTAAAGAACTCATATATTAAAATTTTTGTTTATGCATTGTATTGGTTACTTTATGCCTTTACAATCACCAAACAAAATACATTGAAAAAT
This sequence comes from Arma custos, assembly GCA_037127475.1. Taxonomy (NCBI): domain Eukaryota; kingdom Metazoa; phylum Arthropoda; class Insecta; order Hemiptera; family Pentatomidae; genus Arma; species Arma custos. Next base: position 165,233,737 of record CM073759.1, read on the forward strand.
GGAGAAATAGAGGTTGGTCTTTGAGGTATATCAGATAGTGGATCGCTAGTTTTAGGATTTAATATTACTTTCTTTTATTTAAATGTATTTCTCGTGAATTCATCAAGTTTGTATTTGTTGATTAGGTACTCGAGAAAATGTTGCTTCTACTGATCTCTCAGATATATTGACTGAGGAGATAGAACAGCAGGTCAAAGAAGCTGCTGAAATCTCTATGGGTACGGAAATATCAGAAGATGATATAATGAACATTCAGGCACTTTGTGATCAGGTACTAAATTTTTTTGATTATTTTAATTTATTATGTTCTATTAGTTTTATGTTTGTTTTGTTAATGATTTTTGTTTATTTTTGTAGGTGATAGAAATGTCACAGTACCGTAGTCAGTTGGCTGAGTATTTGAAGTCTCGAATGTTTGCCATTGCACCAAATTTATCTGTGTTACTTGGTGAAGTTATTGGAGCAAGACTCATAGCACATAGTGGTATGATAATTATTTTAAATTAATAATTTTATTTTAAAAGATTTCTGTTTAATTATTGGTGCTTCATACAATTTAACAATAATAATTTTTGTTAAGGTTTTTTGTTATTCTTTATTGCTAGTATTGTAAATAGTAGCCAAAGTATTTTAATTGATCCAAATATAAATTTGAGATCTTTCTTAATTTGTTTCAGAGTCACATTTATATTGATTAGTAGAAACTCTTTGCTAATATGTCTTAAAGCTAAATTGCCACAATAAATATCTTATTTTTTTATAGGTTCATTAGTCAATTTAGCAAAGCAGCCAGCATCAACTCTGCAGATTGCAGGAGCAGAAAAGGCTTTATTTAGAGCTTTAAAGACTCAAAAGAATACTCCAAAGTATGGTCTTATCTATACTTGTAATATTGTCGCAGGAGCCAGTATAAAGAATAGAGGAAAGGTAATTGTTTAAAAACTGTTATCTTTTGTAATATCTATTGCGTTATATCTACAGTACGGTGAATAAGTAGTTGAGTCGAATTTCTTTCAAAATAAGTTTCCTGTTATTACTGAAGCAGAATCATGCTATTTTCGCTGTGAATAAGGGGCTAAGTCAGTCATGGCATTGGCTTAATTAGGAGTTATTGCATATAATAAAAATACATTTCAAGCAAAAAATTACTATGAGAATGACACTATTCCGCTTTCCTATATAATACAGTTAACTCTCTGAGAAAAGCATTTGATTTAACCACTTATTGATTGCAGCTGCAACTAATATATTTCTATATAAGTGAGTGAATGAGTATGTACTTTTTTTTTTAACAAATTATGAAAAAAAAATTTTAATTTTTAGATTTCACGTACGTTAGCTGCAAAAGCATCACTTGCCTCTCGTGTTGATGCTTTAGGAGAAGACACTAGTGGAAATACTGATCTTGGACTAGAAATTAGAGCCAAAATTGAATTACATCTCAAGTCATTAGAAGAGGGAAACCTTAGAAGGTTATCTGGCACAGCTAAGGCCAAAGCGAAATTTGAGAAATACCATGGCAAAAGGTATAATCATTAATGAAGTTGCTTAAATTAAAATCAAAACAAATTAAGATTATATTATTAATTATGTTTATGTGGTTAATTAATTAGATATATTTTATTATGATATGTTTATTATCTATGTGGCTGAAAGTTAATATCTGCAATTACACTGTTCTGCAAAAATAAATAAATTTTTTCACCCTTGAAAAATTATCAGTGCATTCTATGTTTTCAATGATGCTGAATCCAAATCTAGCATCAGAAAAATTCTAACACGTACAGTTTTTCAGAGAAATCAATGTATTCACAAAAAAATAAGATGCTTAACTTACTAACATCATTTATTCAATTATCTATATAATGTAGAAACTACAAAATAAGGCGTTCTGATAATACAAAATGCTTAATACATAAACCGTAAAATTAGAATTTTTACCTAATGTGTTGTTTTCTTCCTTTTGTTGTCCTCTTGAATTGTTTCTCGTAGAATCCAGCAGTAGTCCGTGAGCATTTTTTCATTCCATTTTCCGCTATACCTCCTTTCCATTTCAGCAATATCCTGATGGAACCGTTCCCCGTATTCATCAGATACAACTCCAAGATTGTGAGGAAAAAAGTATGAGTGGGAATGGAGGAATTTAAGGACATGCTACAGCCAAGTACTTGGTAGGCTTGTACAGTTCAGTCACAATTTGTTTATAGTTATTTGACCTCACTTATCCCGAAAACGAAGCGAAGTATATTGCTGCATACTTCTTTAAATAAAACCCATGCTCTTCTTTCTGGATTGGTCAATTTTTCTAAGAATTCCTGGTCTTTAACTAGTGATCGTATCTGTGGACCAACAAAAATTCCCTCTTTAATTTTTGCATTACTAAGTTTAGGAAACCTAATTTTAAGGTGAGCGAATCCTTTCCCGTATTTGTCCATTGCTTTAACAAAATTTTTCATTAGGCTCAGTTATATTTGAAGCTATGGTAGAAATTTTTTTGATTTGTCAATCAAATCAGGATAAGCAATGTTTTTCTGGCCGGGCACATTCGTTTTTCGAGAAGGCCGCTCTTTCACTGTGTAATGAATGTGTCTTGTTCTACTGTCCCATTCACCTAGAAAACAACTGTACTTTGTGTAACCTGCTTAAAGACCTGTAAGCATGGCTATTACCTAGTTTTGTCAATCCTTCCTGGCCAGAAAAGTAGACAGTTACATTTAAATGGGATTAGATTACTATAGGAGCAAAATAAAATATGTGGACTGTCATACCATCAACTACATGCTTCTACTTAACTTAAAACATGGGTTTCTATTAAAAAATAAAATCTGTCATTATGCAAGTTATCATCCAAAATCCTCATTTTCCTGAAAAAATTATGATTTTTACTAAAAAAACTGTAAGTGTTACAGAATTTTAGACATCAGAATCGTGTTCAGCACACCAAAAAAAACATAGGGAAACACCATTATTTTTCCAGGGCAGATTTTGGAGTTATCTTTCTTTCGGCCAGAATTATATTGATCGGATAATATAAATAATAATCCACATAGCTTATTTATTTATTAAATTATCTCCTACTAAAAATAGTTATAGTGTAATTGAAATATTAATGACAACATTATACGATGATTCAGAATTATTATATTCCTTGTGTGAATTTGTTTTCAGTCAATTTCTTGGATACAATACCCAATCTGATTCAACTCTCGGGAAAAGAAAGAAAGATAAGAAACCATTGATAGAAGATATAACACCAGCTGAGGTCAAAGTAGAAAGTGAAGGTACGTGTTTAATTAATGAAGAATTATTTTCTTAAATATTAACTCATACAGGGTTGTTTGATAACAGCCTTTACTTAAAATAGGAATACCAGTTAGTGCGTATAGTTAATTAATTTGTTTTATATCTTGATTTAATAGAAAGTCCTCCCAAGAAAAAGAGGAAAGTCAAAGAAGAGCCTATGGACGAGGCAGAAACAACAGAACAAGTAGAGGTCACACCATCAAGCAGTTCGAAAAAGAAGAAGAAGATTAAAGAGGAACCTCTTGAAGAAGAAAGTCAGGAAGTGGAGATGGTAGAAGAGGTTGAGGTTAGCAGTTCCAAAAAGAAGAAGAAGAAGAAAATCAGAGAAGAGGCTGCTGATGAATAAATAATAATTGTAAATACAAATATTATATGTATAGCTATAAATATATTTTCTGTTTTATAATTTTTTTTTGTCTTAAAATAAATAAGTACCCTTTATTTGTTTGTTATTAATTTTTTCACATAATATAAATATATAGAGTTTACTAAACATGGCCATTAATCTGTCAAAGATTGAAAAATAAAATAAGACTGTTTTTTAATTGAATATTTCGAATCCATTTATCAAGGATACAAACAATGATTGATTATTTTTAAACCATATAAAATAGAAAATATGGTTAGAGATGCAATAGAAATAGACCATTTAATGATTTATTGGTTACTGTATTTCAATATTTCACACTTCATCAAGTTAAAGGATCAAAGTTTTGTAAAATGTCTTATTATTGTTACAATAATTTGAGCTGATATCCATACTGTATTTTCCATCTAGTTGTAAAATTCCCTATGTACAAAATAACTTATTATTTAGTCTGCTTTTGTTGTGGAAAGGCTTTAAACTTTAATAATTTTGATAGAAAGGCTATAAATAAATTTGTATTACTAGCAAGAGTATGATACAATTTTACATTAAAAATTGTATCTGTAGGAACTATGGGTTTAACAATGTTAATGTAGCCCTATTTCCTATGGTTGGAAAATTTGGCTGGTAAGCACAATGTTCTTTGATTATTGATGTCTGAATCTTATAAACCGGACACTACTGCTGTGGTTTCAAATCGAAAATTTGGTCTGATCATAATGGTAGTATTGCAATAGATGCTTACATTATAGTGTAAAAATTATCTCGGGCTTCGTTGTATGTGTATTAAACTATGAATCAGGGGTCACTTGTGATCTAGCGGTTAGCATAACAACTTACTATGGCTGTGGGTTCGCAGCCCGGCAGTGGTTTTTTAAAGGGAGTAAAAAATCTTTTTTTAGGCTGTCCTTCAGAAGGGACATAAAAGGGGTTCCCGAGCCTGTGCGATGTCAGTTACTCATTAAAAATCCCTATCATGATTAAACTTGGATAGGAAAAATTTAGGATTCCCACTGTAGCATCGTCCTGTTAGCCATAGCAGCATAAGGTGGCGTTAAATTATTAAAAAAACAAACTATAAATCAGTAGTTCAAAAAGTTATTCTAAATTAAAATAAAATTGTATTATCATTAATCAAATTTTCACAGCATTAAGTATTTTCTAATTATCTAAATTATCTCTTCTTGCTTATTACAGAGTACTACAAAATATCTTTATCAAATACCATTTAAAAATTGAAAGTCTTAAGATTTTTGTGATTGCAGTACTTTTTTTTTTTTAGGAAGGAAAAATTAATATGAATGTAAGATTGAAATAAAATAGAAATATCTCTTTATTTAAAAAAAAAAACACATTCAGGTACATTTAATGGTGATAGCATTTCCTTGAATAATACTACTAAAAGGTATTTTTACATCACTTCAATCAATATCACAGAATAAATAATCAAATTGTTTACAACATAAACCTATAATACAAAGGAAATACAGCAAAAAATATACCATCTTTGTCAATAATTGTAATTAGTAGAACCTAACTCATTAGTGACTGTTACTTAGTTAAACAAAAATTATCATATGAAGTACATGATTAATTCCTGTTAAACCACAATTATTCTTAAGTGAATATAAAAATAAATGAGCCATTAAAAGTAGTATTATGTAATTTTTTCGTAAATGCGTGTCAGGTAAATTCTTCAATTTCACTTTGTTTTCATTCAATTTTAATGCCCAGTATTAACTTTCATGCATAATTGGTTTTCTTATTATTACCACCTGTTATAGAAATGTATTTCAACTGCCTCCGAGTTTAAATATACTGCTAATTTTGAATCTATAGAAACAACACTGGCATAGTCGAAGTCAAGCTCATAAAGGATGTGGTTAGTTTTCAGATCAATTAAATAGCCTGTGTCATAAGAACCCCAATCTGCTCGGGTAACAACATAAAGCAGATCTTTGCTAATGAATTGTAATTTCGCCTGTGCTACTGGATCGGAAGACTGCAAATCAACACTGTATTCTGTAGCATATTCTAAGTCGTAAATAGTTAATAAGACTCTTTGGCCAAATTTACAGTTAGCAACCGAAGCAAATTTGGGTTCAAAATAAGACACTTCAAATCCAAATGGGCGAGAAGTAGTGAACTCTCGAAAATAAGCAAATCTTGACCAAACTTTAAAGACATAATAACGGCCTGAATGAAACTCTTCACTTACTAATGCTACTGTCATATCTAAGTTCGATTTTATACTAATTACTGAAGAAGGAAATAAATCAAAATCTAAATAATACCCATTAGCATCAAAACCTGTGACCGTATATTTGCTTGTAGCCACATAAACTCTGTAATGATCATGTAATAGAAAAGATTTCTTTTCAACCTTAAAGGTATGCATCGTTGAAAACAGTAATGAATAGATAAATAACTGACCTCCATATAGTATACACAAACCATTTTCAATTACTGCATGTCGTAAACCATTAGAATCTGATGGGTAATAATATCTCGTCAGGACAATAGAATCTTCATGGCATACCAGAAACCCTTCAAGAAAATAATTCAGGTGTCTTGAAAATACTGTAAACACATCGCCTTGCCTCACAATCAGGTGATGTTTAGTGAGGCCTAATGATGTTACTGGTTCATCAGAGACCAGTTGTATTGACTGAATAAAACGATTCTTTTCTTCAAGATCATAAACAAATATGACTCCAAGCTCATCTGTATAAGCTAGAAGTGTATCATAAACAGACACTACTGTTGTATTCCAAGTGGCAATAATATGCACTGATTTACGATCTTGACGCCAATTATGCAGCCTCCTTAAGGCATACTGAGCAAAGGCTGTTGCCCAATATGATCTGGTTTCTAAAGATTCTCCTAAAAAATACAATTAAAACATTTAAAAAAATGTTGCAGTTATCAGTATTCTATTCTGTTTCTAAATTAATATTTTATTTTGTAAAAAAACTAGTTAATTAACTGTAGTGCAAAAAAAAAAAGATGTATTTTTTTAAAAGGTAAATTCTTACCCTTGTTTATTTAAACAAATAAACTCCACTAATAAAAAAATATATATTTTTATCAATGTCTTTGAACAATTAAGGTAGCAATAATGAAAAGACTGAAATGCTGAATTTCAAATATATTTCCTACCTTTATTTTGTTGTCATACGTTCTTCTCCAATTGTTTCAAATGATGTTAAAAGATATTTTCAAAATGTATACGTTTTGTTGCAAATATATAAACTTTACATTTTTTTTTTATAAAAAGAAACTGAAATATTAATACAGTCCATAATTCTTATGCACTATTATTTATTTTTCTTCTTTACCTTTAATAATTTTGTAAAGTGAATAGTTGTTTTTCTAATTCAATCTCAAGGGATAAAAAAAATTAATACACATTTGGGGAATTTCATTGCATGCTCTGTTTCATGAAATGAAATCTTCCATTTTGGAAGAGCAACAAAATAGATATACTGCTCAAAAATCAAGAACAAACTTCACTTAAAAATAACAACATACCCAAAGGCTACTAATCAAAGATATTTAAATTACTTTTGTAGTTTGATGCCAAATTATTAAAATACAATACGAACAAATGGTATCAATTATTGATTAATCAATACATTGATACAAAGAAATGTTAAATGTTGGTGATATAAATATTGAAATACTCTCAAGATTTTAATTATTCGTAACTACTTGGCTATGAATTTTTATCTTTCTATTTTGGGTAGTATCTGCAATAGGTACAGAAATCATCAAGAAAAATAGTTTTAGACAGTTGTGATGAATCATGACATCAAAATAAAATTAATCAGCTGTTAACAGAAATAAATTGACTTCTCTATATTACTTTTTCCCTGTTTATTTGAATAAATTTATGTATATAAAAACATGTATGTTGAAAAAATCTGTTTTACCATCCATATAAATTTAATTATTTAAAACTAAACACTGTGTATTGGAATAAATATATTTTTTTTTTATCAATTCACTATTGATTGAAGCAACAATAAAAAAACAAATAAATAAACTAAAATTCTTAATCTTATAATATTAATAAAAATTATATGAACCTTGAAAGTATCATATAAACCTATGGTGTTATAATGTTAAATATTAATTTTATACTTGATTATATAAAAGGTATTACAAAAATTTTGTTAAAATAAATTAATGGTTGAATTAATTTATATAAAATAGAACAAGATAAAAAAAATTGGGTATAATAACAATGATACACAGATAAACACTAGGAAAATATAAAAATTCTCAGTATAAGAAATACTCATTCATAGATTATCATTAACATAAAATACCAACATACCTGGGTTTTCAAAATCTAATCCACAAAAAACCCACTCCTCGACACATAATCTATGTTTTTTGCACATTCTTTTCCAAAGTACATCCGAATTCCCATAAGACCTCCATTGTTTACTTACACAACAGCATGAAGCTAAATCATTAGCATTTAAGAATTTCAATATTTCAATTGCAATCTCAGGAGGAAGACTTCCTACTATGTCCATATTTTTAGTCTGAAATATAAACCACCATGATTGTTGACATAATTAAATTGGCCGAGAAACAACAAATTTTAAGGGTATATTTACATAAAACTAAAATTCTAAAAATAGTCCACCAATGGAGGTTGCAACTTGGCTAAGTGTCAAATTATAAATATGTATGTATTTTTTTGTGCATTATAAATTTTAAAATTTAGAAGTTTGTTTTTTCCAATACCTAAATAATGCAGCAATTTAATTTTTTCAAAAATGGCTCAGTTGATATACCTCTGTGAAATAATGAAAAATAAATAATTTAGTTCAAAAGAATTTTCATGTTTTGTTTAATGATACTTTTAAAAAAAATTGTATTGAAATTTTTTTAAATCTAAAATTGTGTACTCATTCTGGTAGTATAGTTAATTGGATAACTACATCACAATTACATACAGGAGGATAATAGGAGAACATCTTGGTTCTGTAGACAGGCATCATCCTCCTAAACAATCACTTGACTGACAAGCTAATATGTTTAAAAAACAAAACCTTCACATTGACAAAGGTCATTAATGAGGGACTACTGCACCATTATTTATAACTTTATTCTGCTATTTTTAACAAGGTTCAAGGGATCTAGACAGTGTAAAGGCGTAGGCGCCTATAAATAAAGTTCATTCAATTTTAAAAAATCAATTGAAACTCAAGATTTAATATCGCATAACGATGGCAACACTGATTAAGAAATGGAGAGTTGTAAACACTGTTTTCGTCCCAAAACGTATCTAAAAATTTAGTTGCCTTCTTTCAAAGCAATGTCACGTCCTTTGAAAAGGCGATTTCAGAAAGACGTAAATATTTAATTTTCAATATTTAATCTATTTAAATACGACCGTTTATAATAATTAATGATATGATAAATAATAAGGAAGCAATCAGTGTATTTGTATTCCCTCTTTACAATAAATAATATGCTGACTACTTCCCGATTAATCACTCTATCATATAAATCCAAGTCGATCAACGGACATTGTGTAAGAACTAATATTTTAAATATTACTTTAGGATGAAAAGAAAGAAAAATATAATTCAACAATATCAAGTTCTATTGCTGAGATCATACGATTTAGTCTGGATGATCAGTTTCGTTCCCAATGTTTCCAAGTAATGAAGGTAAAATTCATAGTAATTTCTCATAACTACATGTATGTCATATTAAATTCATCCATTTTTCTATTGCACTCAAATAATATGACCAGTGCCGGTTGGATTTTTAGATTTTAAAGGAATCTTTTTTGAGACGCTTATGTTCTATTTGTTATGAATATCAATATTAAATTTATTTTCAAGTATTTTTTACACTACTAAATTGATTTTTAAGTTAAAAACAGACAAAACTAGCTTTAAAATCAAAACGGATACATCCAAAACCATTGATAACTGGATATTAATTAATTTGATAGCGTAAACTTTATTTAAAAGGCTTCTACACTTTCGTAGTGTAAATAAAAAAATTACAGTTTATATTGAAATATTAAATTTAATGAGAGCTATAAGCTATAATGTTTCTAAACAAAAAGCACCATTTGTTACATATCCCAATATGTTTTTCCTATTATTTGTAAGGCATTAACTTAAGAGCTCAGAGAACTACTGAAAGATGCTATTATAACATTAGGTATAAACCTATGAACAAAAAAACGGGTTGTTTTTAATGCATTAAAAGCAACAATAAGTTCTAAGAAGTTTTGATTTCTGTATCAGTACTAAAGTACAGCTTGTCCCCTCATATAAAAATACCATTGTTTTGTTATATTTGAAGCATTATTAAAAAGTTGTATTCTTATTTAAAAAATAAAACGAATAATTGTTTATATTTATCTAAATCTTTAATTAAACGCTGAAGGCTGTCAACAATGAAAATAAAATAAAAAAAACAAACAAATAAATTCCAGATAGTGAAAAAAAAAATACAAACTATGAACAGTCTTAGATTCAAGTCAAGCTAGAGACCATTTCTCAAACACCATTTGTCCAGGAATGACATACCTGTGATCAAGCTCTGCAAGGCTGTTCCCAAAATTAAGGGTACAACTTTACAGTGGCTGGATTAACCACAGCAGGGTCTGCAGACCCCACAGGGTCCATATTTGGCAGTTAATAGATTAAATAATTTATCTTCCACAGTCAGATTCAAACTGAGGATTTTCAGCACAACTCAGCACGCTGTACACTGAAGCACCCCAGTGATAAAATGATGATCCCCTGAAATAAAAAAAATCTTTTCAGATACCATCATTAATTTTCTAGGTAATCATTTTGCAAGTAGTTGCTTCGAGTAAAGTCACAAAACGTTTTAACTTTTCATTTGTTTTTTTTGTAATTTAAGAGAATGTAATTATGGGAAATGTTAATCATTTTATCTAGATATGAACAACAAGATTTACTAAAGCACCATACAAATTAAGAATGTTTATTATATTATTTTAAATTTCAAATGTTCTTCTCTCTAATAACCAGTCCAATAGTCACTTTGATAACTAATCATCCTGGTTCAAAATAAAAAACTAATAATAATAATAAAAATAAAAATAAATTGGAAATACTAATACGTTAACTAGGATTTAGATGGTTTTGATTCAAAAAGCGTCATATATGTAGTAGGTAACAATAACTAATAAATAATTCTAAATGATACTTTATTGCCTTCGACTTAATTAAAGCATGGAGGTATGATTTTTTGAGTTATCAAGAACTAAATTAATTTTCCTTTCATTTGAAAATGTAAAAAAATATTCCATTATTTTTCATTCTTACCTTAATGATATACATTGAAGCGTTAGATAAGTTCAAGGAATTATCAGTTCATTTCTAAATTTTCAGGTTAATAATACAAATGATTTCCAGCTTGCAATTAAAGACAAGTTAGATTCACTTGTCAATCCTCGTTCCAGTACATCACCAACATTACGAAAGAGGCCATCGTTCCATGATGAGGAGGCTGAAAGAGTTAGTCCTTCTGACAGAAGTAAAATGATTCCGCCAGTCAATTTAGAAAAACAGACTGATGAAGTAATGAAGAAAGTATATTATAAGTCTTAACACTTAAGATAAATACATATAAAGAATCATAGGTTCAAGAATCTTAAACATATCTAAATCTGAAATGATTGATTTATTTTTCTGATATTTTTGGCAATTTATATTTGTGGCTTGTTCCTGTTTTAAAAATTCATTTATTTATTTATTGTCATTCTAATTATAAGTCTCATAATTTTTTTTTAATATGTAAAGTATATTCTTTTATACAGTGTATCGTCAGGCTAAAAACACATATTTTGACTACTTTTTTGTTTTTGGCCCATCTTCAAAATTGGTGTATTGCAGATATTTTCTTAAATGCTTGATGATTCATATTTTTAATAAGATTAACATTTGGTTCAAAATCGTAAAATTTTACTATAAGTGTTAGGATTTCAATTAACCTTATTTCTATATTTTTATTATATGAATACAATTATATATATGAATATATCATATATATATCTGGAAGTTATAATTAATTTTCTCCTTTGAATCATGATTATTCCTCTTTGATGTCTTAGATTTCTAAAGATATATTGTGATTTATATAGAATTACTTTTACATACTATTAAATCTGTGTTATATAGAATAGAATTTAAGGAAAGTGAAGACAATTTTTTGAAATTTAACGTCTTTAAATAATAAAAATGCCTATGTTATTTGCAGTACATCAATCACATTTTGTATATATTTTTTTATATAATGTATTTGTTGAAATACATGCTTGATGATTTATGTATGAAATGACTTAATAGCATATACATAAAATTTTACTTTTATTTAACAGTTACTTACTCGATTTTCTTAATAACCAAATATCTAAAGTTTATAAATTCATTCTATTCATAAATATTTACTAATGAATAATAATGGGCTTCTTTTCACTTTTAAGGCCGATAAAACAGGAGGCTTACAGAATAGTGAAATGCCAAATTCTCTCATCGAGAACATAACCGATTCTCATATTGATGAGATTGCAAAAGTTCTTGAAATGACTAACATTCTGATAGAAGAGAATGTTGAAGACAAATACAAACTACCCGGAACAAGTGGAGCTGCGTCAAACATTTTTCATGCAAATTGTGATGAAGGTGAATTGGCAGGTTTCTGGCCTACTGAAGAATGTTGTCTTTGGGATACTAATATTCAGGTTAGTATTGACTATTTTTAAAATTACATTCACCCAAATAGGATTGCTTAAGAATGAACATTTAAATATTCAAATGTAAATTATTTATTATTAATTATTAATCATTTATTTTATTAATTATATTTTTAAAAGTCTGAAGGTCAATATAAATATACTTTTAAATGATAAATTAATTATGAAAAGTTAGGGAACTACTTATATGATTATACTTGTGCACATTCCCTTTTAATTTCAAGTTAATACACAGAGATGAGAATAGGAGGCATGCTTCTTCCCTTGTGAAGTATTTGATAACCTTACTTTAGGCATTTTCAACACCTCTAGGATTCTAATAGGACTTTTTTCATTCTGTGTTTTGTTTTTTTCATTTGATTAGTGGAGATGTCACTGTTGTGACAATATTTTAAATTCATCAAATATAATAGTGATCAAGAAGCTTTGTGGGACTCAATCAAACTACATAAAAAATATAAAATAATTAGTCAAGATAGTCCTTGGTTGTTCGTCTACAATAATCAGCTAAATGTTGAATTAAAACTGTACCACTATAACACATGAAAGGTCTTGGGATCAGCATGTGGTAGAGACTACTGTTTCTAGTGAAAACCACCAGGTTTTACCCACTTTACAGGGCATGGGTGAGCCCAAGGAGTGTGTCCAGATCCGATAGAGTCCATCCCTGGCTGTTACCAGATTAAATAAATCACCTGCCACAGCTGGATTTAAACTTGGGGCTTTCAGCATGGCAACACAAGCTACCATGGTCCCATGTTGAATAAAAATAAAATAAAATTTGCCACTTAGTTTGGAAAAGTAAAAAAAAAAAATAAGTGCTCTATTTTGGCTCTCAAAATCTCAGGTAGCTCAACTTAGGTATCCATGTAATTGGTATCATTGAAAAAAAAAAACAGTTTCCAGTCAATAAATTCTGGTAAATTAAATTTCATAGACACTCCAGAAAACCATAAAAATGGCTTACGGAATACCATCAGTATAAACATATTAAATTATTTAAATAAAGAAAAAAATAAACCTAAAAATACACTAAATAGATTCACTCAAATTATAAATAAAGATATCCTAACTACAAAGATCTTCTTTAAAAATAATGAAGATCTATGCATAATTAAAAGTGATAAAACTAAAAAATTAGCTATAATAACTAAATCAGACTACAAGAGAAAGATTTTAGACATTTTGAATGATAAAGACACTTACAAAAGTATAAGATACAACCCGATGAATGAACTGAACATTAAAATAAATAAATATTTAGAAAAGTTAGTTAGATACAGATATATAGATAAAAATTTTAAAAATAAACTATCAAATAAATACTAAAGTAACCCTAGAATTCACGGTTTAATCAAATTACATAAGGAAGGATATCCTTGCAGACCTATTGTAGATGGAACAAACAATCCAACAGATAACCTTTCAAAATTTTTAAATAAATCCTTAGATTATTTAAATAACAGTAACGAATATGACATTAAAAATGCAATTGAATTAAAAAATAAATTAGACAATATGAAATTAGAGCAAGAACAGATAATAAGTAGTTTGGATGTGGTATCTATGTTTCCAAATATACCATTAAAATTAGCTTACAAACTTATAAATGATAATTGGGAAAACATTGAACCATATACTAGTATAAAATGTAAATCCATTTTTTTGGAAGGTATTAAACTATGTACAGAAAATGGATTTTTTACTTTCGAAAACCAATTTTTTAAACAAACAAAAGGATTACCAATGGGAGGCAGATTATCTGTAAATATATCTGGTATAGTACTAAACTACATTATTAAAGATAGCCTACAAAAATTAAACAACCCCCCTATGTTATTAGTAAAGTACATAGATGACATTTTAATTATCACAAATAAAAATAATTTAGAAAATTTTAGTAAAATCCTAAATAAACAAAATAAAAATATAAAATTTACACAAGAATTGGAAAATAATAACTCAATAAATTTTTTAGACCTTACTATCATAAGAAAACAAAATAATAACCTTAAAACAAAATGGTATAAAAAGGATATCACCTCCAGTAAATTACTTAATTATTATTCAAATCACCCGAGACATCAAATAAAAAACATAGCATTAAATCTAATTAATAGATCAATAAAATTAACAGATGTAGAATTTTTAAAAGAAACGAAAAACAAAATATTCAAAATCCTTCTTAACAACGCTTTTCCAATCAAACTAATAAAAGATTTATGGCATAAACAAATCAATTTAAATATAAAAGATAATCACTTACCTATAAATATAAAAAATAAATTAAATACAAAAGAATCTACTAACTTTTCAAAAATACATAGCCAAAATAATGCAATAAAAATTAAACCTTCTCAATCTAAAATAACTAATTTTTTTGTAAAAGAAACTAATAACATAGATCCACTTATAGACAATGATAAAATTAATATAGTAACAGAAGCACAAGATATAGAATTAAAACATAATAAAATTAAATATAATAGTATAACCTATATCAGAGGCTTATCAGAAAAAATCGAACCAACCTTTAAAATTTATGACATACCAGAAATGAGGATAGCACAAAAACAAGAACCCCAATCTAAAACATTATAACAAGTCAAAAGGATAAGATACCAATTATGGAAAACAAAAATTTAATATACCAACTTACTTGTAATAATTGTGATGGAATATACATTGGACAAACAAGTACACACTTAAAAAACAGAATATATCACCATCAAAATAACATTAAACCTAAAGCTAAAACAAGTACAGCATTGTCAGCACATTGTAAAAAGGAATTGCACACTTTTGACTTCGATAAGCCTAAAATTCTACATAGAGAAGATAATACTATAAAAAGAAAAAATTTAGAGGCTTTATTTATAAATGATAAATTAGAAAATGCTGTAAAGGATAGAAAAGAGGCAGGAGAAATTAGTAAATTATATTCATCCATAATTTTGAAATTAAAAAATAATAGATCATAAGAATACTTATACATTGAAAACAAAAAAAAAAAAAAAAATTTTCCATATATTTTCAAAATTAATTAATTGTTTTGATAAAATATTATTTAAAAAATATATAGTAAAATAAATAAATAAATTAAATTCATAAATAAAAAAAAAAAAAAAAAAAAATTTAATTTTACTTTATTAATGTACCTTATAGAACATAATTAGTTATATTTATACTAAAGTCTAATGACTAATAAAAATAAGAAAAAGGATTAGATGGTTCAAGGATCAGAGTTTGGTTTTTTGTGTAATGGAATATAAGTTTGACTATGGAGGACTAAAGATCTCCTTAAAAATGATTTTTAAAAAATATTGACTTTCTAGGTATTTGTACTTATAGTATGTTATCTTTTGGACATTTATGTAAAAAAATTTTTATATTATTGTAATTATTGTTATTTTATTTAAAGTTAAGGAATGCAGAAAAATAAATAATTGAAAATGACACCATAGTGTCGAAACGTTTTGTCATATAAAACAATAAAGGAGTTGACTGGAAGCCGATTTTTTTTCTTGAAGATGAAATTCAAATAAATCCAGTTTTAAAAAAAGGAAAAAATTATAAGAATATAAATATACTTTTAAATGATAAATTAATTATGAAAAGTTAGGGAACTACTTATATGATTATACTTGTGCACATTCCCTTTTAATTTCAAGTTAATACACAGAGATGAGAATAGGAGGCATGCTTCTTCCCTTGTGAAGTATTTGATAACCTTACTTTAGGCATTTTCAACACCTCTAGGATTCTAATAGGACTTTTTTCATTCTGTGTTTTGTTTTTTTTTCATTTGATTAGTGGAGATGTCACTGTTGTGACAATATTTTAAATTCATCAAATATAATAGTGATAAAGAAGCTTTGTGGGACTCAATCAAACTACATAACAGTGTCAGTCTAGACTTCAACCAGTGAGGATCTCTGTGAAGGATTAGCTGAACGCGCCGGCTCCTGCTCGTCAGGGAGTACCTTATCATTATAATTCTTTTCTTTTATTTACTTTTACTTTCATACGTATATATATTCTTGTAATTTTCTAAATTTATTTTTGTATTATTATTATTAATTAATGGCGGATAATAACATTATTAGGTTGGAACCCAAACCACCTGACCCACCTTTTGATTTTAAACTTCCGAAGGGAAGATTCTCTAAAAAGTTTTTAGTGATGTCTATTGCTAAAAACAATGATAATAAAAGTTTCCTAGACTTCAGTCCATTTAAAATTTTCCGTTTTATTAAAAGTTATGCACCACAAGTTAAAATTAAATTTTTAAGAAACGGGCTAATCCTATTAGAAGTACTAGTCGAAAAGGATTTTATCAATTTAAAAAATATAAAAGTTTATGAAAATTATCAAATTAATTTTTCGTTACATAGAACATTGAATTTTTCAAAAGGTATAATTACCTGTAACGAATTCATGAACTGCTCAGAAGAAGAACTTAAACACGAATTGGCTGATCAACATGTTGTAGACGTAAAAAGAATTTATAGAAATTCTAATAATGGAAAAATGCCAACACCTTCTCTAATTATTACTTTCTGTAAGGCTGAATTACCCGAGAGACTTATATTAGAATTTACAAATGTTAAGGTAGTACCATATATCAAACCTTTAATGTGCTTTAAATGTTACGATTACCGTCATGGTTTTCGTAATTGTAAAAATATCGAAGTATGTGGAAAATGTGGTGAGTCTCACCAAACTCAAGAAGAAAAGTCAAATTGTAAGACATATAATTGTAAGCATTGTGGCGGTCCTCATGCCGCCTGGAATACGTCATGTTCATTTTTTAAAAGGGAAAGAAATATAGAAGAACTTAGGGTTTTACGAAAAGTGTCATATGCCGAAGCTGAAAAGTTACTTCAGCCCCTCCCACCACCTCCAACTGATCTCCGGAATACAAGTCATTCTTATGCTGAAGCAACATCCTTCCCCCCTACAAATTTAATTTTAGAACAATTTGGAAAACTCACCGCAATGGTTGAGGTTCTTACCAATAAAATTAATATTTTAGAAACGATTGTAAATAATCAAATTACAAACCAATGTGCTCCACTCGATAACGAAAAAACCAAATGTACGTCAAATATAGTTAACATACCTGATAACCATAATAACGAAACAAATGCCAAAATGTCAACAAAACCTCCAATTAAAAAAATAGATCAACAACCCGTAATCCAAAGAACTGGAGATAAACGGGAGAGACCTTTATCTCAAGGGTCGAGTATGTCACTTACCGATTCTAGTTCATCAGGACTTGCGTCGGGGGGCAAACCACCACGACCCAAAAATAAAAACATTAAAAAATGAATGTCTATCTATTGAACTATAAAAGGGTATTTCAGGATTATTCTTATAAGAGCTTACTTTTTCTCTCTTTTAATAAATATAATATTCTGTACGTACAAATTAAATTTCATATATTTAAAAAAAACATTATCGCATTTCATAGCATTACATATATATATATTTCTGTACCTCTCTACCTTCGAAACGCATATATTTCTATAAAATACTCATTTATACATCTATATGTTTATATTTATATCTATATGTTTATACTTATGCATATATATTTATATATTACTTTTTATATATTTTATTTTATGTGTGTATATGTATGTATGTGTATGTGTATGTATATTTTTTTATTGTATATGTATATATATATATATATATATTTATTTTGTGTATATATATGTATATATGTATATATATATATATATATATATGTGTGTATATATATATATTTTTTTTTTTTTTTTTTTTTTTTTTATTTTATATGTTTATATTACTTTTTTATTTTTTTTATTTTTTTTTTATTTTTTTTTATTATTATTTTTTTTTTCCTTATATGCCAATCAAATTTTCATATCGATCCGTCCATCATCCGTTCTAATAGGTCTATTCTTTAAAATCAATATTCATGATTATTGGACAATGGAATATAAATGGCATTATCTCGCATAAAGTAGATCTCATCTCACTCCTAAGGGACGTAGATTGTAAAATTATATGTATCCAAGAGACACGTCTAAAAGAATCTGCCGATTTTTCTCTCGCTGGTTTTCAAATCTTCAGAAAAGATTTTACAGAGGGACGAATCGCATGTGGTGGAGTGTGTATATGTGTTTCCAATCTTTTCTCCTGTTCTGAAGTCCCACTAAATACTACTTTACAGGCAGTAGCAATCCAAGTTCTTCACCCATGGAAAGCCACAGTTTGTTCACTCTACCTACCTCCAAACAAACCATTTACCGACCAACAGTTGCTTCATCTTTTTAGGCAACTACCTCAGCCTCTTTATTTGTTAGGAGACTTTAATAGCCACAATCTCATTTGGCACTCTTCTAAAACTGATTATAGAGGACGTATAGTCGAGTCCTTTCTTGATTCATCCCAGCTAGGGATTATGAATGAAAATTCCCCTACACATTTTTGTAGTGCTACAGGTGTCTCGTCACACATAGATCTGTCTCTGGCTAGCCCATCTCTCTTTCAACGAAGCAACTGGCGTAGGATTGACGATTTGTATGGATCAGATCATTTTCCATTAATCATTGATTGCCTTGATAGACAGCCACAATTAAAGTTTATAAAAGAGCCGAGATGGAAGATAAAAGAAGGAGACTGGAAAAAATTTCAAAACTTAGCTCAGCTGAAAGAAATTAATTTAGAAGAACCGGATATTAATAAACTTACCGAAAATATAAACAACACTCTTTTGTCGGCAGCAGAAATATCAGTCCCCAAAACGAAACAGCAAAGTAATAAAATAGGAGCCCTCTGGTGGAATAAAGACTGTGAATCTGCTGTGAAATCCAGGAAAAAGGCTTTAAGAAAATTCTGGAGGCACCCGTGTTCAGATCATCTCGAACAGTATCAAAATGTTCGCCGTAGAACACGGTACATATTAAACTTAGCGAAGAGAAAAGCGTGGAGAGAATTCGTATCACAAATAAACCATCAAACACCTCCATCACAAATCTGGGACACGGTCCGTAAAATATCGGGAAGATGTAAAACAAATACCCGTCTAAACTCATTACAAACTTCAACAAATACACTTACAAACCCCTTAGAAATAGTTAATTATATTGGCTCATACTTTCAAGAGATTTATTCTGATTCCAACTATTCCCAGCAGTTTTTAGTAATAAAACAACTAAAAGAATCCGAACCACTTAATTATAGCACAGATCCTCTTGAACCTCTTAACAATCCGTTTACAATCTCAGAATTCAACGATGCTCTAAGATCCCGAAAAGATACAAGTCCAGGCCCTGACAACGTTTGTATTAGTTTTATCAAAAATCTCTCCATAGAAAACAAAATTATCATTTTAAAATTCTTAAATAGGATTTTTCGTTCTGGTGAATTCCCTGAAGTTTGGAGAAAATCCATTGGTATCCCAATTCTAAAAAAAGATAAACCCGTCAAGGAGGCCTCCAGCTATCGGATTATTTTTCTCACCTGTTCACTGTGCAAACTAATAGAAAAAATAATATCAAACAGACTCCAATGGTTCTTTGAAAGCAAGGGGTTACTAGAGGAATGGCAAAGTGGTTTCCGAAGAGGTAGAAGCACTAGAGATAACATCATACGTTTAGAAAACGATATATGTGATGCTTTCGGACGGAAAGAGAAACTACTAGCAGTCTTCATTGACATTAAAAACGCTTTTGATTGTGTATGGAGATGGCTAATTCTAAAAAACCTTGCAAAAAATGGAGTAAAAGGCTATATATTAAGGTTCATACATAATTTCCTAGAGCGTAGAATATTTAGGATAAGAAATGGTAGTATATACTCTGATGAATATGAACAGAAAAACGGAGTACCGCAAGGAAGCGTAATTAGCCCTTTCCTGTTTTGTTTAGCCATTAATCCAGTCTTGCGTAAAATTCGGTTAATGGTAAAAGGTGATCTGTATGCAGACGACCTTCGGATTCACTATTCAGATAAATCAATAGAAAACCTACAGCAAGTCATACAAGAAGTTCTTAATATAATTAATAGTTGGCTAAATAAACACGGCTTTACCATATCTACCAATAAAACAGAATGCATACTCTTTTCCCCTAGAAAAACTCTACACCTTCCATCTCTTTACATCAATAACGAAGAAATTCCATATAAAGATTCCGTTAAATATTTGGGCTTACATTTTGATTCTAGACTCAACTGGAATATACATTTAAAACATCTTAAAACATCATGCCAGCGTTCTATTAACGTCTTAAAAATGTTATGTAGTACTTCTTGGGGGGGGAGACCGCACTAGCATGCTCATGCTATATAGAAGTCTAGTTAGGTCTAAACTTGACTACGGTTGTATGCCATACGGTTCGGCTTCAGAGGGAACTCTACAAATGTTAGACAGTGTTCATCACGCAGGCATTAGGATAGCAACTGGTGCCTTCCGTTCCAGCCCTGTTCTTAGTATACTGTCTGAAAGTGGAGAGCCACCTTTAAAATACCGCAGGGAGTACCTCACCATGAACTATTATCTCTCCATATTAGCATCCCCAGTTCATCCATTACACGAATTCGTAAAATCTGCACCTCCAAATCATTTAAACAACAGGAAAAAATCATTTAAACACCGAATAATTGAAATAATAGACACCATAAATATTACAATACCAAATGTTTTACCTCACAGTTTAACATCAAAAGCACCGTGGATTACATATCCCCCAAAATTCAATCTAACATTAACTAAGATGGTTAAAAAAGAAACTAACCCCATAGCGTTTAGAAATGAATACCTCAGGCTTTCCTCCAATGATTTCCCATCAGCTACTCACATATTCACAGATGGTTCAAAAGACAAGAACGGTGTTGGTGCTGCTTTTGTCTGTGGGTCCAGGAAACAACAATACTCAATGAATATAGTCAGTTCAAACTACACGGCAGAACTAGTAGCTATCGCCAAAGCATTACACATAATAATACCAACTACAAGCACCATCACTATTAACACCGATTCCCTCTCTGCTCTCCTCGCAATTCAAAATACATTCTCAAGACATCCTCTGATAATTGAAATATTTGAGGCACTTTACAATTTAAAAAGAAACAAAATAGGTGTGACGTTTGTTTGGGTACCTAGTCATTGCGGTATTTTGGGCAATGAAATCGCTGATAAAGCTGCTAGAGAAGCAATTAAAAAAGGCGATCAATATAATAAAGTTACACAGGGAGACGTAGTTTGCTTCATTAGAGGAAAAATAAATGAAAAATGGGGATTAGTTTGGCAAAATACCACTAATAATAAACTGCGTGAGATAAAAGCAGATTCCAGAAGCTGGAGTACTTCGGTACGTGAAAACAGAAGAGAAGAAGTCATTCTCACCAGGCTACGAATAGGTCACACTCGTCTGACTCACTCATACCTCATGGCTAAAGAAGAACCCCCTATGTGTGAAACGTGTGGACTTCCGCTGAGTATAAAACATTTTCTCACGGAATGCAGGCGATACCAACTTCAAAGAGAAAAATCAGGAGTTTCAGGAAATTTGGATGAAATATTAGGCAACAGCGAACAGAACTTAATTTCCTTGTTTAACTTTCTAAAATCAACAGGCCTTTTAAAAAATATATAAATTTAAAAAAAATTAGGAGTCAATTATTCACGAGAGACTACGATTAAAAATATATATGTGTGTGTGTATGTATGTGTAGTGTGTGTGTGTGTGTGTGTGGGTATATATGTATATATATGTATGTATGTATATATATGTATATATATATATGTATGTGTGTGTGTATATATATATATATATAATAAATATTTATTTTATTTTAAATTAGAAATTATATAATAAGATTTTCCTTCAGTTTAAAATAATTCATAGAGCATTAGTTAAGCCACATTGAAATATTCCTTCCTATTAACCTATCAATAAATATCAACAACTCCATTATCCACTGGCGTTAATGACATAAGGTTGGCACGCCAAAAAAAAAACAAAAAAAAAAAAAAAAAAAAAAAAACTACATAAAAAATATAAAATAATTAGTCAAGATAGTCCTTGGTTGTTCGTCTACAATAATCAGCTAAATGTTGAATTAAAACTGTACCACTATAACACATGAAAGGTCTTGGGATCAGCATGTGGTAGAGACTACTGTTTCTAGTGAAAACCACCAGGTTTTACCCACTTTACAAGGCATGGGTGAGCCCAAGGAGTGTGTCCAGATCCGATAGAGTCCATCCCTGGCTGTTACCAGATTAAATAAATCACCTGCCACAGCTGGATTTAAACTTGGGGCTTTCAGCATGGCAACACAAGCTACCATGGTCCCATGTTGAATAAAAATAAAATAAAATTTGCCACTTAGTTTGGAAAAGTAAAAAAAAAAAATAAGTGCTCTATTTTGGCTCTCAAAATCTCAGGTAGCTCAACTTAGGTATCCATGTAATTGGTATCATTGAAAAAAAAAACAGTTTCCAGTCAATAAATTCTGGTAAATTAAATTTCATAGACACTCCAGAAAACCATAAAAATGGCTTACGGAATACCATCAGTAAAAACATATTAAATTATTTAAATAAAGAAAAAAATAAACCTAAAAATACACTAAATAGATTCACTCAAATTATAAATAAAGATATCCTAACTACAAAGATCTTCTTTAAAAATAATGAAGATCTATGCATAATTAAAAGTGATAAAACTAAAAAATTAGCTATAATAACTAAATCAGACTACAAGAGAAAGATTTTAGACATTTTGAATGATAAAGACACTTACAAAAGTATAAGATACAACCCGATGAATGAACTGAACATTAAAATAAATAAATATTTAGAAAAGTTAGTTAGATACAGATATATAGATAAAAATTTTAAAAATAAACTATCAAATAAATACTAAAGTAACCCTAGAATTCACGGTTTAATCAAATTACATAAGGAAGGATATCCTTGCAGACCTATTGTAGATGGAACAAACAATCCAACAGATAACCTTTCAAAATTTTTAAATAAATCCTTAGATTATTTAAATAACAGTAACGAATATGACATTAAAAATGCAATTGAATTAAAAAATAAATTAGACAATATGAAATTAGAGCAAGAACAGATAATAAGTAGTTTGGATGTGGTATCTATGTTTCCAAATATACCATTAAAATTAGCTTACAAACTTATAAATGATAATTGGGAAAACATTGAACCATATACTAGTATAAAATGTAAATCCATTTTTTTGGAAGGTATTAAACTATGTACAGAATATGGATTTTTTACTTTCGAAAACCAATTTTTTAAACAAACAAAAGGATTACCAATGGGAGGCAGATTATCTGTAAATATATCTGGTATAGTACTAAACTACATTATTAAAGATAGCCTACAAAAATTAAACAAACCCCCTATGTTATTAGTAAAGTACATAGATGACATTTTAATTATCACAAATAAAAATAATTTAGAAAATTTTAGTAAAATCCTAAATAAACAAAATAAAAATATAAAATTTACACAAGAATTGGAAAATAATAACTCAATAAATTTTTTAGACCTTACTATCATAAGAAAACAAAATAATAACCTTAAAACAAAATGGTATAAAAAGGATATCACCTCCAGTAAATTACTTAATTATTATTCAAATCACCCGAGACATCAAATAAAAAACATAGCATTAAATCTAATTAATAGATCAATAAAATTAACAGATGTAGAATTTTTAAAAGAAACGAAAAACAAAATATTCAAAATCCTTCTTAACAACGCTTTTCCAATCAAACTAATAAAAGATTTATGGCATAAACAAATCAATTTAAATATAAAAGATAATCACTTACCTATAAATATAAAAAATAAATTAAATACAAAAGAATCTACTAACTTTTCAAAAATACATAGCCAAAATAATGCAATAAAAATTAAACCTTCTCAATCTAAAATAACTAATTTTTTTGTAAAAGAAACTAATAACATAGATCCACTTATAGACAATGATAAAATTAATATAGTAACAGAAGCACAAGATATAGAATTAAAACATAATAAAATTAAATATAATAGTATAACCTATATCAGAGGCTTATCAGAAAAAATCGAACCAACCTTTAAAATTTATGACATACCAGAAATGAGGATAGCACAAAAACAAGAACCCCAATCAAAAACATTATAACAAGTCAAAAGGATAAGATACCAATTATGGAAAACAAAAATTTAATATACCAACTTACTTGTAATAATTGTGATGGAATATACATTGGACAAACAAGTACACACTTAAAAAACAGAATATATCACCATCAAAATAACATTAAACCTAAAGCTAAAACAAGTACAGCATTGTCAGCACATTGTAAAAAGGAATTGCACACTTTTGACTTCGATAAGCCTAAAATTCTACATAGAGAAGATAATACTATAAAAAGAAAAAATTTAGAGGCTTTATTTATAAATGATAAATTAGAAAATGCTGTAAAGGATAGAAAAGAGGCAGGAGAAATTAGTAAATTATATTCATCCATAATTTTGAAATTAAAAAATAATAGATCATAAGAATACTTATACATTGAAAACAAAAAAAAAAAAAAAAATTTTCCATATATTTTCAAAATTAATTAATTGTTTTGATAAAATATTATTTAAAAAATATATAGTAAAATAAATAAATAAATTAAATTCATAAATAAAAAAAAAAAAAAAAAAAATTTAATTTTACTTTATTAATGTACCTTATAGAACATAATTAGTTATATTTATACTAAAGTCTAATGACTAATAAAAATAAGAAAAAGGATTAGATGGTTCAAGGATCAGAGTTTGGTTTTTTGTGTAATGGAATATAAGTTTGACTATGGAGGACTAAAGATCTCCTTAAAAATGATTTTTAAAAAATATTGACTTTCTAGGTATTTGTACTTATAGTATGTTATCTTTTGGACATTTATGTAAAAAAAATTTTATATTATTGTAATTATTGTTATTTTATTTAAAGTTAAGGAATGCAGAAAAATAAATAATTGAAAATGACACCATAGTGTCGAAACGTTTTGTCATATAAAACAATAAAGGAGTTGACTGGAAGCCGATTTTTTTTCTTGAAGATGAAATTCAAATAAATCCAGTTTTAAAAAAAGGAAAAAATTATAAGAATATAAATATACTTTTAAATGATAAATTAATTATGAAAAGTTAGGGAACTACTTATATGATTATACTTGTGCACATTCCCTTTTAATTTCAAGTTAATACACAGAGATGAGAATAGGAGGCATGCTTCTTCCCTTGTGAAGTATTTGATAACCTTACTTTAGGTATTTTCAACACCTCTAGGATTCTAATAGGACTTTTTTCATTCTGTGTTTTGTTTTTTTCATTTGATTAGTGGAGATGTCACTGTTGTGACAATATTTTAAATTCATCAAATATAATAGTGATAAAGAAGCTTTGTGGGACTCAATCAAACTACATAAAAAATATAAAATAATTAGTCAAGATAGTCCTTGGTTGTTCGTCTACAATAATCAGCTAAATGTTGAATTAAAACTGTACCACTATAACACATGAAAGGTCTTGGGATCAGCATGTGGTAGAGACTACTGTTTCTAGTGAAAACCACCAGGTTTTACCCACTTTACAGGGCATGGGTGAGCCCAAGGAGTGTGTCCAGATCCGATAGAGTCCATCCCTGGCTGTTACCAGATTAAATAAATCACCTGCCACAGCTGGATTTAAACTTGGGGCTTTCAGCATGGCAACACAAGCTACCATGGTCCCATGTTGAATAAAAATAAAATAAAATTTGCCACTTAGTTTGGAAAAGTAAAAAAAAAAATAAGTGCTCTATTTTGGCTCTCAAAATCTCAGGTAGCTCAACTTAGGTATCCATGTAATTGGTATCATTGAAAAAAAAAACAGTTTCCAATCAATAAATTCTGCAAAAACCAACAATCACTAATCAGTTACATAAATCTAAAAACAAAAACCAAAAAACTTGTCCTTACAGTATCCAGTACAGTACGTATCCATTAAAATTTCCGCTATTCATTATTTTGACACTTGAAATTATTATGGTAGCGATTTCAGTAAGTTTCTAGTAGCCCAGGTACCTCAAAAGTAATGCCTAAGGCAAATATACAAAATAAACAAGTATGTATAACTAACTAGAGTTCCTTACAAAATTTAAGTCATTTTAATGTTTTCTGATTTGGAACAAAAAAACTATTGTTCATGCATAATATCATTGTCTAATTTATATTTTATCTGTTAGGAAAGTAATAAAGATATCTCACTGCAAGAGGAGATTAATGACATAGATTTAAATGAAGAGGATACAGATTGGTAGGAAATCAAGATTAAAGGACACAAAATAGAAATAAGTTATGGCTGTAATAATGTTTTGTAGATTATAAGATATAAAAAAAATTGCAAATATTTTTAATCAACATAAATTGAAATACATAGCCACTAAAATTAATTTCTAATAAATATATTCAAATTAAATTTTATTTTTTTATTAAACCAAACAATCTTACTCTTTGATACTTGTTTTGGTTTGGGTTCAAGAAACCTCCTAGGATTAAAGTAGTCCCAAGTTATGATATTAATAAATTTTAGTATGGCTTATATTTATCACAACAGTATTAAAAAGTTGGTTTTGCATTTATGACGAAAGGTGTGATTGGAAATATTGCATTTAGAATAGTTGATTATTAGCCAAATTTTATTTTTGCATCATTAAAGACAGATGAGATTTTATACCAATTATCGCATAAATAAATATAATATAAAATAAGAAGTTATTAAAATATAGTAATGCATATGACCGAAACTTTTGGAGAAGTTTGCTTGGAATAAAAATAATGTAATTACTATCACCTTTACCATTTAATTTAACACAAGATTATGTCATTAGAAAGATGAGATACATTGAAAAAAGTTTGAATTTGGGTTATAAAATCTACTTTGGCAAAATCAACTGTAATCCCAGATGATCTTGTTGATAAATGAGGGAATTAATTTGTACGTGTCAAGAAGATGAAGTACCAAGAGTCTATAAAATCTATAAGAAACAAACTTTAAGAGGAAATAAAGGTGTAATTAAAAGAAAGAAATGTTTGTTATATTTTTGGTTTTGGCGTGACCAAGTTTTATGCCGCCTGTACCACCCCATGACGGGTCTTGGATTCAGTACGTGGTAAAGACTGACAACAGATAACGGTTGTGCTGGAAGATGATTTGTCCTAGATCACGCTCAACTACCAGATTTTCCCCCCTAATCGGGTATCCACTTTTTAGAGGATGGGTGAGCCCCATGAGGGTCTTAGATCCCAAAATACCCATTTCCAGATGTTAGCAGATTAAATAAAATTTGTCACAGCCGGATTTGGACCCGGGACTTTCGACATTTGGACCTGGCAATTCAGTACTCTATCACTGAGCCACACCGCTCCCCTAAGAAATTTATGCCCAAACCTAAATATTCCAAGCATTGACTTGGAGGATGAGTGAAGTTCCAATAACAATTAATTTTAAATGAAAAAATGCAAAAAGGGCAGAAAACAAATTACTATAAATAAATAAAATAACTTGTGAAGCTTAATATATTTACAGAACCATAACTAATAGGTACATAGTAAACAAGTAAATGTAAATAATATAACACATTTTCATATATTTTGTGCAAATATTAGTTAGCTCTATCAGTCTAGTATTTAAAGATAGACAATATATTACAAAGTAAATAAATTTACATTATACAGTAAGACGGCATAAAAATCATAATATATTTAATTTACCAAAATAATTCTAATGGACAATCAAACAGCATACAGGTTATGTTGGTAAGTAAATATATTTAAAATAGGTAATAATTATATTTTGATTTTCTAGTTTCATTCCTGTCTTCTACACATAAATAGAAAATATTTACAATCAGCACCTTGCAAACACTCATGCACACTGAACAATATGTAGTAGAGTTGAGAAAGTGACCGAGTTAGATTGTCAAAGTGATTAAAGAAAAAGCAATACTAAATTTATGTGATTCGAAACCAGAATATCATTCATTTTGTTAAATCACATCTACTTAATAAATATAATTATTAATGGCCTCAAAATAATTTTTATTTGAAAAAACTATTAATTGATAAATTTTTAAAAAATATTTTCTACTATCACAATTTTACTCTAATTTTCTTACACTTTCGAAATGAAAACAACAAAACAGGATTGGAAAACCATAAATATTTACAAATAGAATACAATGTTATTTAAATAATAACTTATTATTATATTGAATAAAAAAGGGAAATATAAACAATTGCCCAATTAAGGCTTTGGATATTTTAATATTTTTTATCCAGATATTCTAAATATTTTCAAATAAATAATGTTAACTAACCCACATAAACATGTCTTTAAATACACCTTTTATTCTTAACATAAATAGTAGTAAAAACATAGAAGATGACAAATTATCTCGATTCTGTCTTCTGAGGTAAATTGAAAACAAATAAATGCTACTAGTAAAAGAAATGTATTTTATGAAAGGAAATAGAAATATTACCTTAGTTTAAATTGAAATTGACAATTGATAAATCATTATAGAAGATATTGCAAATCGTTAGAAACTCTCTCAACAACCAAAACTGGCATTTAAAAGTGAAGATGTATTTAAATCCTTCCATAATGATTAAATAATTTAATTGTGAGAATTATTCGTATGATTGTGAAACTAATTTTTAAAAATAATAATGTAAAAGACATACATATTTTCTTGTTTCTTTTTTTTATTATGTTTATTTCTTAAACTTTAAATTTTTGGTAAATGTTAACTTAGATAATGGTATATTCTATTTTAAAAAAATATTTTGTGGGAATTACAAAACAAATTTATATCAATTGAAGAATGTATAGTCTATTAATAACACATAAAGTATACTAAATGAAACACAGTATGTATATAAACACTCTAATAATAAACTTTCATTATACGTTTTTCTATTTTGGAAACGCTTGAAGTTGAAAAAAATATATATAAATAAGTATATTGTTTAAAGACTTTATTAAGTTGCAATAATTAAATTATTGTTGTTTACACTCACATTGTACTTAAGGATATTTGGTTGAAATAAAATTAAAATTTAATTGAAATAGTAATATGAAACAGGATGGTATCTATCTTTCCATATTTAATAAACAACAATGATCAGCAGTTGTTTTAAAAAAATGTATGTTACAACATTAAAAATAACTATAGAAGTATACCTTCTTATTTAAAAAAAAAATTCAAATGGTTCGGCAAATAGTTTCATATCACAGCTAAGAATAACAATGCTACCAAATCGAGCAGATATATATTAATAAAAATACATTACTCAAAGCCAATATACTAGGCACTGCAATATATTATAAATTGAAAATATATAGAATATTTTTATAAATATCTAATACTTAATAAGTGATCAGTTTTCATTTAACTTCTAAATATGAAAGGAGCAAAGCATAATTTCCGAATGAGGTCAAATCTCAGACAGTGCTACTTTGATTAAACTACAGTATGGGCGGGCTTTGAAAGACAAATTATATCTAAGGCATGCCTATCACCATACACAAATAATTTCTATATATTTTTATTTAAAGAAAATTGAAGAAAATAGATCTACTATTAAAAAAGAAAATCAAACAAAGATTGATCTGCTGATGAATCAGTTACATTGAGCATTTGAGAAGACACATGGATCAAGGAAATAGGCATTCAGAATCACAGTACTTTATATAATTCACAAATATTAAAATCAATTGTATAACTCATTTTATTAAAAATCAACTAGTTTTATCGAGTAAGTGAATAATGAAGTAATGTTTATGCTTAGGCCATTTAAAGCAGTAACAAATATTAGTGAGGCATGTGCATATGCAAATTATAACCTTTAAGATAACAATATAATTCTATGAAATATAGAAATGATCTAATCTAATGAAAAGTCACAAGACACCTGTATTGCTTTGGTTTGATTAAAGGAGCTTAAGTAGTATAAAAAAAAAGAAAACAAGAAAAACATAATTAAAATCTTAACTTGTAACCTTGCTTAAGAATAAATTCCTCTTTTCAAATTTTATCATTTTAGCATTATTGAAATACAACATTAAGAAATATATAATACAATTATTATTGAAGAACTATTTAGTTTCTGTAGTTTTAATCAATAATGGTATAGAGCAGGGAGAAACAACTTTTACCAACATTTAAAAAAAATAAATTTGATGTAATTATAAACAAAAAATATATCTTACAAAAGGTATGAAAATCTACTTATTTTTTTAATTTTAATAAGAAGATGAATTACATGATATCATATTAAAATGAATAATCATCTAATTGAAAGGAAACTAATATTCTCCTCTGCCCTAGTGTTGAAGCTCATAAATAAATAACAGAGAAAAATAAATCTGTAGATATGAAATTATCCAGATCCATAACATTCTAAAAACATAACAACAACAGTTAGGAGTTAGACGATTCTCCATTGCAGGACAGAAGTGTCTCGACCACCAGCACTGATGAGCCTGCTCTCATCAGCCAAAAAGGTAACATTTGTCACGTGAGAGCTGTGGCCTCCATAGTTGTGACATATGGACTGAAATCATAATGGAATTTTTGTTAGATGATCATTAAAATTTCATAATATGGACTGAAGTTTTGTTATCTTCAGAACTTAATTTAATAAAAAATGTATATTACCTTAGGCTGAATGGTGGGCCAACTATAGAGTTTTACTTTTCCCCAATCATCACCCGTAGCTAGAAGGCCACCAGCAGCAGCGGATGCATTGACATCAGTGCCGTCAGCCCCTTCGGGCCAGGCACCAATAGATGTGAAAGAAAGTGTGCACGTTTGTGTGGCCCATTCAGTATCCCTCATCTTTGAAGGTTGTGTGATCTGGCGGCAAACACTTGGGCTCCCTTCATAATAAAAAATGACTATTAACTTAATTTTTGGGAGAAATAAAATTGTTATAATTGTGGATATATATATATATATATATTTTTATTTTATTTATTTTTTCCTTTCACGCAGTACCCCTACGCAAAGGACGTTTATTGTTCTGCATGTTCCGTACATTTATAGTACATTACATACAATTGTACTTTCATGTTGTTGTTTCTTTTTCTATTGTTTACATTTTTTTTTGTATTATTTATATATAAAACTAAATGCTAAATTGAAAATACATCATTAAAAACAAAACTTAAACATAAAAACATTGATCACAGTAAATATTAAGCCAGTTGAACAAAAAAAAAAAAGAAATAGGAAAAAACACAAAATTACAACAAAGTAATATAAAACAAAACTAAATTTCTTGTTGAAATTATAATATATACATATATATATATATATATATATATATATATATATATATATATATATATATATATATATAAATATATATGTACTAGCTTTTGCCCGTGGCTTCGCTCGCATAGAATTTGGACTACCGCATAAAATTTCTTGACAGTGCTTTTTAACAATAATTTAAAATAATAAATAATTTATTTATTTAAGTAATTTAATTTTTTTCACTATAGGTTACTCGTACAAAATTTCAGATGTCTAACTTCAAAACTGACGGATTCCATACAACCTTTGAACCCTTATTATAATAAGGGTGGAATTATTCAAACTTCTTTCTTAAACCATACAAAGGACCTATCTGAAAATTTCAAGATGCTAAATTCCTGATTTGCCTTTAATTATGTACTATAATGGATTCTCCACAGTACCTCTAAAACTGTCGGGGGTGGGGAGGGGCAGGTGCCCCGTGCGCCCCCCTAAATCCGCGATAGATATAGCCCATGTGTTATACTGATGTATAACCTATATTACTGTAAAGTTTCATCCAAATCCGTTCAGTAGTTTTTGCGTGAAAGAGAGACAAGCATACAAACTTTCACATTTATAATACTAGCTTATGCCCGCGGCTTCGCTCGCGTGGAATTTGGTGTGCCACATAAAGTTTCCTGAAATATCATTTTAAATAAATAATTTAATTATCTTGTAAAATATACGTTACTCGTACATCCAAAATTTCAGATGTCCAACTTCAAAACTGACGGATTCTATACAACCTTTGAACCCCTATTACATTAATGGAGAAACCCTTGGGTAGAATTATCCAAATTTCTTCCTTAAACTGTACAAAGAACCTATCTACAAATTTCAAGTACTAAGTTCCTGATTTGCCTTTAATTATGTACTATAACGGAGGGAGGGGGGCATATCTTCGTGCCCTCACATAAATCTGCTCTTGGTGTAGCCTATGATCTATAACCTATTTTACTCAATAAGTTTCATCGAAATCCGTTCAGTAGTTTTTGCGTGAATGAGTAACAAACATAAAAACAAATAGTTTCACTCATCTTCTTTCTGTTACTTTAACATCTATTATCATGTGATTTGCCTTTATTTACGTCCTATAATGGATTCTCCACAGTTCCTAAATAACAGTCGAGGGGGGGGCACTTTCCCCCATGCACCCCCCCTAAATCCGCGCTTGCTATAGCCTATGTGTTATTCTGATGTATGACCTATATTACTGTAAAGTTTCATCCAAATCCATTCAGTAGTTTTTGCATGAAAGTGAGACAAGCATACAAACTTTCACATTTATAATATTAGTAAGATTAGTAGGATAACAAAACAAATAGTTTCACTCATGTTCTTTCGGTTATTTAAACAACTATTATCATGTGATTTGCCTTTATTTATGTACAATAATGGATTCTCCACAGTACCTAAAATACTGTTGGGGGCATGTGCCCCCGTGCACCCCCCCTAAATCCGCGCTTGCTATAGCTTATGTGTTATTCTGATGTATGACCTATATTACTGTCAAGTTTCATCCAAATCCGTTCAGTAGTTTTTGCGTGAAAGAGAGACAAACATACAAACTTTCACATTTATAATATTAGTAAGATTAGTAGTATATCAAAACAAATAGTTTCACTCTTGTTCTTTCTGATATTTTAACAACTATGATCATGTTATTTTCCTTTAATTATGTACTATAATGGATTCTCCACAGTTCCTATAAAACTGTCAGGGGGGGGGCACCTGCCCTCCGTGCGCCCACCCCCTAAATCCGCGCTTGCTATAGGCCATGTGTTATTCTGATGTATAACCTATATGACTGTAAAGTTTCATCCAAATCGTTCAGTAGTTTTTGCGTGAAAGAGTGACAAACATACAAACTTTCACTTTTATAATATTAGTAAGATATTATAATTTCAGCCATATATGATTTTTAAATCTTATTTATGATTCCTATATATATGGCCTATATATACATATATAGGAATCATAAATAAGATCTAAAAATCATATATGGCTGAAATTAGTTAAGGTACATCCACAAAGCCAGACATAACTGAAAAAGCCATAACTTTAGTTCTTCAAAACATATGTAATCAAAATATATTTAATCTCAATGTTACCTTCTTTCTTCCATACATTGAGTTTAGATGTGTTTTGTTATAATGAGGAAAGAGTAAATAAATACTGGATTAAAATTAGCAGTGAAATATTTTGTTTATACATATTAATGCATTATATTGTGATTGGTGATTGTTAGTTAATAAAAAAGTAATAATAAAACTAGTAATAACTAACAGTACTGGGGTGACCTGTGGTCTAGTGGTTAGCATAACAAGCTACTAAGCCCAAGATCGCGGGTTTCGTAGCTGGGCAGATGGCCCTAGGATTTTTTTAAAGGGAGTAAAAAATCCTTGGTTATGTCGTTCTTCGGAAGGTATGTCAAACAGGGGTCCCGAGCCTGTACGGTGTCAGGTACTCGTTAAAAATCACTATCCTAATTAAACCTAGTTAGGCAAAATTTAGGGCTCCCACTTTAGCATCGTTCAATTAGCCATAGCAGCATAATGTTATGTTAAATGAACAAACAAGAAACAATACATTAATTATACAAGCAATGACCCATTAAATATATTAAATTATTTATTTGATAACAAATTAATAAATTGAAAAAAAAATAAGAAGAAATTATAGTGAATTTCATACTATACTTAACACATTTATTGTGGTAACTATAATAATAAATATAAAGAAAGGATTAATCAATCTTCAGAAATTATACTGTCAACATTATGGTTAATAAACTGAAGCTTAAAATTAAAGTGGGGAGCCACATTTGTAATATTTGGCTATTATAAAGTAAAACTTCAAGCAATATAACAATATTATGTTCTATAATGTATATTATAGTGATTTATTACATACAACCATTAAACAATTTATGTATCTTTAAATTTTGTTATTTTGAATTAGTTAATTGAAGCAGGATTCATAAAATTATTTTAAAAAATGTTCATCAAAAGTTTCATGACAAAAATGTTTTACAATACACTTTTTATAAATTTCTTTTATATCATATTTATAAAATCACTTTCATTCAATTCATATTATGAATTCCTTCCATAATATTTTAGTTTCAAAATCAGTTATGTTGATGTTTTCAAAACTTGAGTCTGATATTATTCCTCCTAGTTTATTATTACTACATCAATAATATGGCCAGTTGCTGCTATTTAACTTTTGTATTGTTTAACAGGGCTACACTACTTGTAACTAAAAATAAAAATTATTAAAAGCTTAAGGATAATCATTCATCAAAAACAGTCCCTATGAGCAATATAAAACCAACTAATCATATTGTATTAATATTTCTACGTAACAGTTAAACCCCTAAATAAATTTTTAAAAAAAGTTCAACTTACAGTATAAGACCTCGTAGTCGCCTGAATTTGATCGCAGGTACTGACTATCCATAGACCAGTCTAAATGAGTAATGAAGCTTGAATGGCCCTATATATTCAAAATAGAAATACATTTTAGTAATTCAAATTAGTTAAATTATATTATACACAAAATGTTAATAGTTAATATTGTTATAAACAAAGACAGGAATCATGCCATTGCAAACGCAGTTTTTAAAATGTTTCCCAGTAATTATCCGAACATTTTCTGAGTTAGTTCAGGTAT
Source organism: Arma custos (assembly GCA_037127475.1). Lineage (NCBI taxonomy): Eukaryota > Metazoa > Arthropoda > Insecta > Hemiptera > Pentatomidae > Arma > Arma custos. The sequence goes on from CM073759.1 coordinate 165,269,237, forward strand.
TTAGGGGCAATTAACCTCATTTTTAAAGTGAAACTTTTTTTCTATCCCCCAAAATTTTTCGTTCATCTATCGAATGTCGCATTATATTACCTTCTCGCATTACTTCTTTCATATGAATATTTGATGAAGCATCTTAATTTTTATCCGGTTCATTCAATATATTTAATTTTATTTAGGCCTTCAGTCATTTGCACAAGCTAAATTACACTCTGAGCCGCCGGAAAAAATTAGTAGACTGCCGACAGATGTCATGCCGGGTACTAGTAGGGGTCCAGCGTCGAGTGTTGGATTTAATACGTTTATCATTCAAAGTGGCGAGCCTATATCCGAAAATATTGTTACAGAAAAAATTCTGTATCGAAGGAAACTTGTGGAAAGATGTCGCAGATATCCTCAGAAATGCAAGCGGCTAAAATCGGGCGCCAGTTCTAATCATGGCATGAGCAGCAGTTATGTAAGAGTATGAGTCGAGATACAATGTCTATATCCCAGATTTAAATAAATATTGCTCTTACTTTTTAATATGCGTTTATCATTTAAATGATCGTATTAATTATGTATTCCGTACTCTAATACGCAAATTGAAATTAAATTTTATAATTGAATATTTTGTCTACTATTGATTTCCCATTATCTTTCTCATTTTTCAATAATTAAGTTAAGATTAAAAACGCATAATCGAATAATTTTCCAACATTTTTTAGTTATATGCCTACAAACTGAAAAAAAAGTTTCCCTTGCATCGTGGTTTCATAAAACCACACAACTTTTTTTTTAATCTCATTTTTTGATAATACGTTTTTTGCACATTTATTTGGGTTTATCACATACTAGTCTTCTTAGTATGATTTATAGGTTTCCTTCCACTTTTTTTTTAACTTTTTTTTAAGTATTCACTTTCTTTTTACTTCAATATTTAATTAGATGACTCATTTCACTTTTAAAAAAGCTATAGGCCGACAATTTAAAGAAAATCTTTAAGTGCATATTTGCCAAAAAATAACCTTTTATAATTGAATTAAAAACCAACTTATAGAAAACATGATGAAAAGAATGTAAAACAATTCAAAATGTTTAAAAAAAAAAATAAATTAAAAAATCAGATGATAAGGTAGGTGTCTGAAGTAGAGAGATTTTATCTCACAAGATCAGGCAAAACCTCCCACAAGATTTCCTTTTTTTTTGTCAGCCTATACAGGTTATTTAAATAAAAAGTAAAATGGATTATTCTAATATTATTATCCTGCTTTTCCAAATAAATACTAAATTAACATTAGGCCTTTATTAAAAAAAAAATCCATTAATTTAAGTTTGTTAAGCATACAAATAAACATAGAAAAAACAATATTTAGTACTGTTAGAAACAATAATATATGTTTAAAAAACTAGATTAAAATATTTAGAAAGCATTATAAAATAAATATATTTCTTATAACATACAAACAAGATATTTCCAACACATAAGTTTGTGTTGTTTTGATTTAATTTTTACCATTAGAGAATAATCAAACTGAAAATGTTATATGCATTAGAATAGAAAAGGTTTTGAAAAAATAATTGAGAAAAATAAAATTGCATGGTTGAGCATTACATTCATAGGTCAGAGAGGATTTAAGAGCCATTCAAACATAAGTAAAGCAAAACATGCATGAGGAAAAACAGAAGTTATAAAATAACAAGGATTTGATTATTCCAGAAAAACTGGAATTAAACAAAATAAAATTATGTAAATAAATGATAATAAAACCAACAAAACAAAAAATAACAAACAAACAAAAAATAAGGGCAAAACAATAAACAGGACAAATAAATCGAACTTGGATTAAATTGCAAAACAAACAACAGGGATAAACTACAAAAGGAATCGAACCCACCAATAGGGAGATCAACGTTGGTGTTGTTTTCCTCTTCCTTTTCTCCGTCTAGTCAGCAATAAACAATAATTGTTTTGTTTAAAAATTATAACAACTGGAATATATTTATGCAAACAAACAAATATAATTGATGAAGAAAATCATTAAGAATAACACTTTTTATAAAATAAAAAAAATCTAAAAAAATTATGTAGAATTTTAATGTTTTAACATTTTTTTTTTTAAATACCGAAAGAAAATCATTAAATAAAACAAAAGAGAGAAAATGAACCAAAATGGTACCATTCCTCAACAACAGTATACTATAACATAAAAACTATTATTTTATAATAATCACAGTATTTTTCAGGAGTCATAATTTGATCATAATGTTTTTTAAAATAAGCTCAATTATTGTTAGAATATTGGGACATTAAATAAACCATGACAACTTTCCTTAATGCAAAATTATAAAGTATAATAAAGTAACTTTTTGGTGAACCTAAAGAACGAGTCCCGCTTTCACACTGGCTAGAACAGAGGTTTGTAAGTTTTACATAATTCCTACCTTAATCAAAGTACATAAGGACTTTAAACAACAAATAAGGAGTTGGAGAAATTGACTTTTTTAATGGGAAAAAGAGTCAGCTGAATATATTCAGAAAACTGGAGGAAAGATATTCTAAAAGTGATCAACATGATCATCAAAATTAAGGAGATATCTACTTTTATATCAATCAAAAAATGATTTAAATTAAAAATATATTTTATAATTAAGTTATACTTAAACAAATTATAGTCTAAATTAGTATTTATTCAAATAATTTAGACCAAAATACAGCAATGTAATTTTTTAAGTGAAAAAAAAGGTTAGATGGATGCATCTTGGCATTTATATTGTTAATGAACTATTTTGAATATTACATAGGCCACATAATAGAAACCAGTTTTTTGTTTTTTTAAATCATCCACTTCAAACTAGATTTCCCATGAAACTGAAATAACAGATAATAGATTGAGGAACTAACTATAAAGATTTGCTTTAATATAACAGAAAGAAAACAAATTAAACAATGGAACAGAAAAAAATACAAGAAAATATTTACAATGCCACGACATACAGCATTCTGCCAATAATGGAAAGAATCCAAAGCTGTGACAAAAAAAAAAAAACATCCATATTTTATTTATAAATATAAGTTGTAGGAAAACAAAAGCTCTTAGCAAAGAGAAAGATAAAAGAAAATGTTGCAGTTCATAGAAAAATATTACATAAGATATTGATGATTTGTATTACACAACCAGCAAACAGTAAACAACATAAAGTGAAAGTGTAAAGAAATTATTTTACACAAATAGTCGAACCTCTATGTATATCAAACAATTTCAGACACCTTTTAAGATTATCGACAATCAGAAAATCCAAAAATGACAGCAGTCTATAACTTTTAATAAGCAACCAAGGTTCAGATATATTCTTGTTTAATGTTTTTGTTGTTTTTTCCTAAACATGGCTTTTTGCAAAAACCTGTAGACTTCTAGAATTTTCTTATCGCACTTAAAATAGTTTTCATAATCACATGAAATAAATTCACATTTCTCAATTATGCTTATTTTAGAATATATTAAGAAAAATATAATCATAATCTAAAATAAACCTTTTTCAAACTTAGGAGAGATATTAAAAAAAGAAACCAATCTGTCCTGAAGGGTGAACAATTTAACAAAGAATAAATTCTTATATATTTAATTTTTTAAATTGGAATACAACTTTTTACCAAAATACCAAAAAATATTATTCATAATTCAAGCTTCTTAAAGAAAAAAAAACAAATCCAATATGTAAATATTTTTGATAAATAGGAGTTGATATACATAGGTTCAGCTATTATATTCACAGTAGATCTTGGATAAAAATGTGCATAAAATTCATCAATTATGAATATCAGATTTTTTGTTTTAAAAAATATTAATAAAAATTGATTTTTGTTTACAAGTTCTTTAAAGTTGAAAAAATAATTATATTGATATAGAAAAAAATTAAGCAATCAATTTCTAATATATAAAAAGAAAAACTGCTTACTGTGCATCGACCTATTCGACTGTATTTCCCAGCACTAGTTCCTATCTGGTAGATATATATATTGTTGTCACGGGAACCAAGAGCCAACATTTCAGAGTTAGGAGAAAAGCTAACAACCTAAAAATAAAAAAAATTAATAAGTATAATTTATGGGGCTTTTAAATGCTTACCAAATAGAAAATCAAACAGAACATTAGGTTACTTCCATAGTCATTATCAATTTGTTTCTAACTTGGGTGTATTCCCTGTCTACCTAACACCGAGTCAACTTCATTTTACTAATCATGACTGTTCATTTAACTGAACTACTGTATGCTTTTAATGTTGTTGTAGATGTACTTTGGTATTATACTAGAAATTGAAATTAAATTTAATAATTATTTTGAACCCACTTAGTGAGCCTATTAATTAAAATATGAGTACTCACTCAGTAATGATTTTGTATTAAATGAAATAATAAATTTTTTTTAAAGATTGATTTTATAGATAAAGAAAAGTTTATAAGATTGTTTTTGTTTGTTCATTTAACGTCACTTTTTGCTGCTATGGCTAATTGGACAATGCTATGCTGGGAGCTATAAATTTTGCATATCCAGATTTAATTAGGATAGGGATTTTTAACGAGTACCTGACATCTTACAGGCTCAGGACCCCCGTTTAATGTTCCTTCTGAAGGACAGCGTAACTAAGAATTTTTTACTCCCTTTAAAAAATCCCAGGGCCAACTGCCCGGCTATAAACCCACGATCTGGGGCTTAGTAGTTTGTTACGCTAACCACTAGACTACAGGTCGCCCCCTAGTTAATAAAATAAATGTCTTATTTTACTAGATTGTCTGTATTGAAATAAAAGCCCTAAAAATGAAATATTGGAATAAGATGTAGATCGTTTTAATTTGTTTGACGGCTTACTTTTAAGGTTTACACTACTTGTGACTACTAGTAGTAGTACAGGCCATACTATTTACAACGGGCCATTTATTTCTAAATTTATAATTAAAAGTAAGTTTTCTTTCTTTTCAAAATAAACAATAACAAAGGCAAACATTGCTAATCACAATAAGTTGAATTATTTTTTAAATGCTATAGCAATACGAAATATTATTTATAAATTTTACACACCTGAATTGGTTCTGATCCATCAGTATGAGAGGTTAGAATTTCTCTACTATCAGCATCAACATGGAGCCATTTGCCAGTCGAGCAGCCAACGATGATAGATTGACCATCAGGTGAAAAACAAGCACTCTGGCCTTCTTCCTGCAAAATAATTTCAAATGATAAGTAGAACTATAGAAAAAGATTTTGCAATAATAAAAATGAGCCTCATCGTTTAGATTCATTAGCTATTGTAGGTCCATGTGTATTAGCCTATCTACAGATCTGCCATTGTTTATAACCTTAACACTGTTAATTCCGATACTGATAACACCTACCTTCTAATTGATATTAATGGAAAGTGAAATATACAAAATGTAATAATAAAATGCTAATTCTAGACCCCTCTAGCCACATTTTTCTTCTTATATAAATGTTTTCCTTACACTTTCGATGAAATCACCTCTATTTCTATCCTAGTCAAAATCCATTTGATGACTTTTTTCACATAATTTCATCTTTGGAATTATTCTGAACTTCTGGAAGTATTTCAGAGCTTTTTATTTTAAAGAAGGCTATTAGTGAATTCTGCTATTCGGTTCATTTTAAATAAGCAATAACAAAAAGAGTAAGATAAAAACACAAAATTAAATTTAATAAACAATACAGAAATATCAGTAGACAGTAGACACAACTAACAAGACAAAAATACTATAAAAACAATTTAATAACGCAAATAACTCGAATGAGATGAGTGATAAGAAGAGGTTACATGAGATAAGGAGGTAGGTTTCATGCATACTGGCTAATACATAAGTACTCTATTGTATTATAAAATGAGAATGACTACAGACAGAATATGATAATGACATAGAAGAAATATTTTTTCCTTCTGCCTTACCCCGATATCTTTGCTCCACACTACGGTGCGAGACATACTGTCCCAAAGCTGGAGTATAGAGTCCCATCCTGCAGTGACGAATTGTTGCAATGAAGGATGAGCCGCTAAAGCCCACACTTCGGAAGTATGCCCTAGCACGACGTCGGAGAACCCGAGATCAAATGATCCCGATAAGATACAGTTCTTGGTAGATCCAACAAGCAGCTGCGGTCCTCTTCCCTGAGCAACTGTCCTAACGCCTCCAAGATGGCCAGCAATCTTTAAAAACAAATGAGTAGTGTTTAATATAAAAACTACCAATCCTACTAATATTACAATATTAATTTATACAATCTTATTAATATTATAAATGTGAAAGTTTGTATGTTTGTCTCTCTTTCACGCAAAAACTACTGGACGGATTTGGATGAAACTTTTCAGTAATATAGGATATACATCAGAATAACACAAACGCTATAGCAAGCGCGGATTGATGGGAGGGAGGGAGGCACGTGCCCCCCCTCCCCCCGACAGTATTTTAGGTACTGTGGAGAATCCATTATTGTACATAAATAAAGGAAAATAACATGATCATAGTTGTTAAAATAACAGAAAGAACTTGATTGAAACTATTTGTTTTGATATCCTACAAATCTTACTAATATTATAAATGTGAATGTTTGTATGTTTGTCTCTCATTCACGCAAAAACTACTGAATGGATTTGGATGAAACTTTACAGTAATATAGGTTATACATCAGAATAACACATAGGCTATAGCAAGCGCGGATTTAGGGGAGGGCACGTGCCCCCTGACAGTATTTTAGGTACTGTGGAGAATCCATTAGAGTACCTAAATAAAAGCAAAGCACATGATGATATGTGGTAGCATAGGATAATGTGTCCCCTCCCCCCAGGTATAGTACATAATTAAAGGCAAATCAGGAACTTAGCATCTTGAAATTTGTAGATAGGTTCTTTGTATAGTTTAAGAAAGAAATTTGGATAATTCCACTCCAAGAGTTTCCCCTGTAATATAGTAGCGGTTCAAAGGTTGTATAGAATCCGTTAGTTTTGAAGTTACACTTCTGTAATTTCGGATGCATAAGTAACTTATATTTAAAAAAATATTTAAATTATTTATTTAAAATGATCTTTCACAAAACTTTATGTGGCAGACCAACTTCCATGCGAGCTAAGCCGCAAGCATAAGCTAGTATTTGTATACCAATTATGGAAAACAAAAATTTAATATACCAACTTACTTGTAATAATTGTGATGGAATATACATTGGACAAACAAGTACACATTTAAAAAACAGAATATATCACCATCAAAATAATATTAAACCTACAGCTAAAACAAGTACCGCATTATCAGCACACTGTAAAAAAGAATTACACACTTTTGATTTTGATAAGCCGAAAGTTTTGCTTAGAGAGGATAATACTATTAAAAGAAAAAATTTAGAGGCTTTATTCATAAATGATAAATTGGAAAATGCTGTAAATGATAGAAAAGAAGCAGGAGAAATCAGTTAATTATATTCATCCATAATTTTGAAATTAAAAAATAATAGATCATAAGATGCCTTATACTTTGAAAACAAATCAGATAATAATTATAATAACCTGACCATATAACCTACTAGTAGATCTTTAAAAAAATAAAAATTTTTCCATATCTTACTAATATTATAAATGTGAAAGTTTGTATGTTTGTCTCTCTTTCACGCAAAAACGACTGAACGGATTTGGATTAAACATTACAGTAATATAGTTTATAGATCAGAATAACACATAGGCTATAGCATGCGCGGATTTATGGGGGGCGTACGGGTACACGTGCGACTCCCCCCGACCGTTTTTTGGGTATTGTGAAGAATCCATTATAGTACATAATTAAGGGCAGATCATATTTGTGAAAATAACAGAAAGAACATGAATGAAACTATTTGTTTTGATATCCTACTAATCTTACTAATATTATAAATGTGAAAGTTTGTATGTTTGTCTCTCTTTTACGCAAAAACTAATGGACGGATATGGATGAAAATTATTGAGTAAAATAGGTTACACATCATAGGCAATGATGTGTAATAGCAAGGGCAGATTTATGTGGGAGCACAGGGGCATGTACCCCCCTCTTATAGTACATAATTAAAGGCAAATCAGGAACTTAGCATCTTGAAATTTGCAGATAGGTTCTTTGTATAGTTTAAGAAAGAAATTTGGATAATTCCATCCCAAGGGTTTCTTCTTTAATATAATAGGGGTTCAAAGGTTGTATAGAATCTGTCAGTTTTGAAGTTAGGCATCTGAAATTTTGGATGTACGATTAACTTATATTTTAAGAAAATAATTAAATTATTTATTTCAAATGATCTTTCACGAAACTTTATGTGGCAGACCAAATTCCACGCGGGCATAAGCTAGTATTTCATAATTAATTAATTGTTTTGATAAAATATTTTTTAAAATTATATATATAAAAAATAAAAATAATAATAAATAAACGTTTACATTAAAAAAAAAAAAATTAAATTTAAAAAAAAAATAATTTTTTACTTAGTATTATTTTTGTTGATGTGCTGTTAGAACATAATTTGTTATTTTATACTAAAGTCTAATGATTCATAGAAATGAGAAAAAGAATCTGATGGTTCAAAGATCAAAGTTTGGTTTTGTAATGCAATATTATTTATTGACCATGGAGGACTAATGATCTCCTAAGAATTTTTAAAAGTATGACTTTCCAAGTATTTATACTTATAGTGTGTTATCTTTGGACATTTATGTTAAATTATTTATAGTATTGTAATTATTGTTAATTTATTTATTAAAGTTAAAAGATGCAGGAGAAGAAAAGATTGAGAATGACACCATAATGTCGAAACGTCTCTAAAGAGTGAAAATTAATGAATAAACAACAACTGGAAAACGGTTTTATTTCTCTGAAAGTTTGTATGTTTGTCTCTCTTTCACGCTGTCTACTGAACGGATTTGGATTAAACTTTACAGTAATATAGATTATACATCATAATAACACATAGGCTACAGCAAGGGCAGATTTAGGGGGGGGCACGTGCCCCTCCAGATAGTTTTTTGTGTTCTGTGGAGAATCCATTATAGTACATAATTAAAGGCAAATTAGGTAATTAGTATCTTGAAATTTGCAGAAAGGTTCTTTGTATAATTTAAGAAAGAAATTTGGATAATTCCAACCCCAAGTGTTCTCCCTTAATATAATAGGGTTTCAAAGATTGTATGAAATCCGTCTGGTTTGAAGTTAAACATCTGAAATTTTTGATGTACCAGTAACTTATAGTTTAAAAAAAAATTAAATTATTTATTTAAAATGATCTGTGAGGAGACTTTATGTGGCAGACGTAATTCCATGCGAGCGAAGCCTTGGGCAAAGCTAATACTTTATAAAACTCATTAAATAGGAAATATGAAAAATTAATCAAAAATAAATAATGGTTATTTTAATTATCTTGTTTTTATTACTGGAGTACATCTTTCTTAGTCAAACATTCAAATGAGTAAAATAAAACCTTTTTCCAGTCATATATTTTTTTTCTTTATTTTAAAAACGTTTCAACATTTATATGTCATTCTCAATTTTACATTTCTTATAAGTTCTTTTAACGTTATTTAATTTAAAACTATTCTTTAATTTTTTTAAATAAAATTTGTACATTTTCAACCTAAAAATAAAAGACAATTCAAATAAATACATAATTTTACAAACAAACTTGTCCCAAAAATACTGGCTAAAAAGCATAGATATTTTTTAAACGTTTTTAAAATAAAGAATAAAAATATATGACTGGAAAAAGGTTTTATTTTACTCATTTGAATGTTTGACTAAATAATGGTATAAAAAACCCCAAAACACGCTTCAACAGCTTTTTAATAAAACTATCTATCATTCGACGCTACAACCCTTGTAGTCGAGTCTTGGCCTACTCCAGCATCGACCACCACTTTTCTCTAACGAGTCTGCTACCCTCCAATTGAGTTACCTTAGGAATAAAACTAGTAAGTAGAAACAAATTTCCAATGAGGTGAAAATAAGAATTCAATGGGTGCTATTATTTTAATAATATTTGTAAATATTTAATTGATTTATATTGATAAAAGTAGAGTCATTATCTTATAAAGTACCTCACACTTTTTTTTACTATAAAATGAATTTTTTTTGTTCATAACTATATTCTTATTTTAAACATATTAAAAATTATTTTATACTTTTTAGTTTTGTTTTCTATGAAAGTGTGTTCATAGTTTTTTAAGCTTTTCTTTATCAAGAAATAACATTTTTATTTATTTGTTTTTTTAATAGTATATTGAGATGTTGAGAACAAGAAAGTCAAAACAAAAGAAGACTGGAAAACAAAAAATAATTTTTTTTTTTTTTAATTGTATTGACTATTATGTTAAGGCTGCTAGACACGGTCATTTTGGTGTGTCAGTTCGATGTGAACACACCAAACTGACACCGAAATGACTGTGTCTTTACTGGTGGGTAAGAACAAAGAGTGTTATATAATAATTTTATAAAAATAGATGGCTGATAAGGTATGAAATATATATATATATTTTTTAATATTGACTTTAAGAAGTTTTATTAATAAAATAAAAGTGGTAAGTAGAGAATCTTTGGTTTCTAAATTTATAATGATTAATATAATACATATTAAAATGATATTATGATATAATATTATATATTACCCTAGTTTCATATCCAGTTGGTTCTAGATTACTATCTAACTGCTTAATGACACCATCTTTACCTCCTCCAGAGACAATACTTCCATCTTTTAAAACACATAGACTGAAGATCGGGCCATCATGAATCCTTAAAACCATCTTAGCAATGGAATTCGTGCCTATAAACAATTAATAATGGTAGATAAACAATTAATCTAAAACAAAAGATTTAGATAATTACTATTTAGTGTCAAATAAACAATTTTTTTATTGATTTTTTCAATCTATTGAAATTTAGTTAGATTCTATCTAGAAAACATCAGAATATTGTTTCCTGTCTATATCATGACATGGCATATTATAAAATAAATTACTGACAATTTATAAGTTTAAAATTAACTGATTTACAGCATTATCATACCTCGTCCCCAGACAATAATATTGCCGTTTGAATCACCAGAAAGGACATCTCCAGTGTGAGTGAAGGCAAGACAGGTAACATACTTCGGCTTCTCTCGACTAGCAAAGACTCCAAGACGTTTATACAGTGCACCACTTTGGTCGAGAGACCAAAAGGAGATGTGACCTTTCCCACAAGTTACGATACTTCCTTTATCCAGTGGATGCCACTCACAACCGATCACAGTATCTACAGAACACTGGGGAGCATAAACTTGATTTATTTGATTTACAATTATAATAAACTATATATATATAACAAATATAAAAATATAACTCTTAGATTAGATTAAAACTAGAAATTTTGCTACACTGTAAAGTAGAACAACGCTTAACTTAATCCTCTTCAAACGGCTTTCCAGATTAACTAGGCAGTTATGATTATCCAAACTAAAAGATTGCCAGAAAGCTCAAAAAATATCTTGAAAAAAAAATCTAACTAATTCAAAAACAGACCAATTTTGTTTTCTGAAAACATTTCAATGTATCTATAGAATTTCTAATATATTAAGTTATATGAGAGGAAAATAGTTGACTGGATGATCAAATGTAGAAAGGAGATAGTTGGGAGGTGCAGTAAAAAAAAAACACTGAATAAGTACTAGACTTATAATTATGTGCCGACGTTTCGACCTAAAGTGTAGGTCATCTTCAGGGCGATTTGGAGAGAGAAGCCGTTGGGTGCAACGGCTGGCTAACAATCAACCAGCTGTTGATTCAACCAGCCAATTAGCCAGCCGTTGCACCCAACGACTTCTCTCTCCAAATCGCCCTGAAGATGACCTACAGTGTAGGTCGAAACGTCGGCACATAATTATAAGTCTAGTACTTATTCAGTTTTTTTTTACTGCACCCCCCAACTATCTCCTTTCTACATATTAAGTTATAATTGATTGGTCTCGTAAATTTAAGCTTAATTTAATTGCTTTTGAGTTGCACATTCAACAGTTAGCATGCTGGAAATAGAAATATACTAACTAAATTAGTATTAAAGTTTTCAGATTTAACAAAGGCGAAATATTTGTAATAAAATAAATACACTTCGAACAGAAGGAACTCTCCACCATAGTCCAAAAACCTGAATATTGGTTCAGATACGTGGACAACACCTTCGCCATCTGGAAGCACGGAAAAGATGCACTGGTCAGATTCTTACTCCACCTAAACAGCATCCACCCTAACATACAATTCACCATGGAGCTGGAGAAGGATGGGAAACTTCCCTTCCTGGATGTCCTGGTCGAGAAGAAAGGAAACCACCTTGGACACACCGTCTACCGTAAATCTACACATACAGACAGATACCTTCATGCCACATCACACCACCATCCGTCTCAGAAGGAAGGAATCATCAACACTCTACTCAATAGAGCTGAAATGATAGCTCAAGCGTCACAGCTCCCAAAAGGAAGAGGCACTTGAGAACAGCCATCCTAAAAAACGGATACGACAAAGAAACTATTAAACGGGTAGAACACAAGAGAAAACTCAAAAAACAAGACAATAACGAAACCAACAACGAACATAAAATCCAGACAACCATCCCTTACATCAAAGGTACCTCAGAAAAGATCGCCAGGATTCTAAAGAACCATGACATCAAGACCACATTCACCACAGACAAAACAATAGCTCACATCCTACCGAAACCCAAAGACAAGTTGGGACTACGTACCTCAGGCATCTATAGCATACCCTGTTCCCGTGGCAAGGTTTACATTGGACAAACGGGAAGGACCATCGAAAGAAGGATAAAGGAACACATATCTAGTGTCAAAAACTTTAAGACAGAAAAATCGGCTGTAGCAGAACACTTCTACAACACCAACCACCACATACCTTTCGAAAACACAGCTATACTGGTTAAAGAAAATAATTATCACCTCCCCACCATAAGAGAGGCCATTGAAATAATCAAAGAACCCAATAATTTCAATAAGGAATACGGTTACAAACTTAGCAAAAACTAGTATCCTATACCAAAAGACTAACACATCAACCTACCATCCACACACATACGACAATACCGAACACACACACGAACCCACCCGAACACAACACAATCTACGGACTCGGCACAAGCGAGCCAATGGGAAGGCAGACTTCGACCGAGACACCCCCCCTCCTAAAGCATATACACCCTGACTCGACCATCCGCTCTTCATTTACTGACTAGCCCTGAGGAAGCTCACAGCACGATGAGCGAAAGCTTGGCAAACAAAACCAACACCACACGGTCCATCCCGGAAAAAGAACATATGGACAAATAATAATTTTTCCAAAGCAAAGTGAGGATCAACTAATGGATAGGTCTTTTCGATCTAAAACTGTTTTTTCAAATAATTTAATTTCATCTTCAAAAAAAAATCAGCTTCCAGTCATAATTCTTTTATTGTTTTATATAATGAAACGTTTCGACATCATTGTGTCATTTTCAATCATTTGTTCCTATGCATTCCACAACTTTAAAAAAAATAACAATAATTACATAATATAAAATTTGTTTACATAAATGTCCAAAAGATAATTTACTATGAGTATAAATACCTGGAAAGTCAGTCTTTTTTTTTTTTTAAATTATTTTTAAGGAGGTCTTTTATTCTCCATAGTCAAACTTACACTCCATTACACTAAAAACCAAACTCTGATCCTTGAACCATCTAATCCTTTATTCTTATTTTTATCAGTTATTAGACTTTAGTACAATTATATCTAATTATGTTCTAAAAAGTACATTAATAAAGTAAAATTAAACTTAAAAATATAAGTATTCTTATGATCTATTATTTTTTATTTTTTAATTTCAAAATTATGGATGAGTATAACTTGCTAATTTCTCCTGCCTCTTTTCTATCGTTTACAGCATTTTCTAATTTATCATTTATAAATAGAGCCTCTAAATTTTTCCTTTTTATAGTATTATCTTCTCTATGTAGAATTTTAGGCTTATCGAAGTCAAAAGTGTGCAATTCCTTTTTACAATGTGCTGATAATGCTGTACTTGTTTTAGCTTTAGGTTTAATGTTATTTTGATGGTGATATATTCTGTTTTTTAAGTGTGTACTTGTTTGTCCAATGTATATTCCATCACAATTATTACAAGTAAGTTGGTATATTAAATTTTTGTTTTCCATAATTGGTATCTTATCCTTTTGACTTGTTATAATGTTTTTGATTGGGTTTCTTGTTTTGTGTGCTATCTTCATTTCTGGTATGTCATAAATTTTAAAAGTTGGTTCGATTTTTTCTGATAAGCCTCTGATATAGGTTATACTATTATATTTAATTTTATTATGTTTTAATTCTATATCTTGTGCATCTGTTACTATATTAATTTTATCATTGTCTATAAGTGGATCTATGTTATTAGTTTCTTTTACAAAAAAATTAGTTATTTTGGATTGAGAAGGTTTAATTTTTATTGCATTATTTTGGCTATGTATTTTTGAAAAGTTAGTAGATTCTTTAGCATTTAATTTATTTTTTATATTTATAGGTAAGTGATTATCTTTTATATTTAAATTGATTTGTTTATGCCATAAATCTTTTATTAGTTTGATTGGAAAACCATTGTTAAGAAGGATTTTGAATATTTTGTTTTTCGTTTCTTTTAAAAATTCTACATCTGTTAATTTTATTGATCTATTTATTAGATTTAATGCTATGTTTTTTATTTGATGTCTCGGGTGATTTGAATAATAATTAAGTAATTTACTGGAGGTGATATCTTTTTTATACCATTTTGTTTTAAGGTTATTATTTTGTTTTCTTATGATAGTAAGGTCTAAAAAATTTATTGAGTTATTATTTTCCAATTCTTGTGTAAATTTTATATTTTTATTTTGTTTATTTAGGATTTTACTAAAATTTTCCAAATTATTTTTATTTGTGATAATTAAAATGTCATCTATGTACTTTACTAATAACATAGGGGGGTTGTTTAATTTTTGTAGGCTATCTTTAATAATGTAGTTTAGTACTATACCAGATATATTTACAGATAATCTGCCTCCCATTGGTAATCCTTTTGTTTGTTTAAAAAATTGGTTTTCGAAAGTAAAAAATCCATTTTCTGTACATAGTTTAATACCTTCCAAAAAAATGGATTTACATTTTATACTAGTATATGGTTCGATATTTTCCCAATTATCATTTATAAGTTTGTAAGCTAATTTTAATGGTATATTTGGAAACATAGATACCACATCCAAACTACTTATTATCTGTTCTTGCTCTAATATCATATTGTTTAATTTATTTTTTAATTCTATTGCATTTTTAATGTCATATTCTCATATTCTCATATCTCATATTCACATATTTTAATGTCATAAATAATCTAAGGATTTATTTAAAAATTTTTGAAAGGTTATCTGTTGGATTGTTTGTTCCATCTACAATAGGTCTACAGGGATATCCTTCCTTATGTAATTTGATTAAACCGTGAATTCTAGGGTTACTGTAGTATTTATTTGATAGTTTATTTTTAAAATTTTTATCGATATATCTGTATCTAACTAACTTTTCTAAATATTTATTTATTTTAATGTTCAGTTCATTCATCGGGTTGTATCTTATACTTTTGTAAGTGTCTTTATCATTCAAAATGTCTAAAATCTTTCTCTTGTAGTCTGATTTAGTTATTATAGCTAATTTTTTAGTTTCATCAGTTTTAATTATGCATAGATCTTCATTATTTTTAAAGAAGATCTTTGTAGTTAGGATATCTTTATTTATAATTTGAGTGAATCTATTTAGTGTATTTTTAGGTTTATTTTTTTCTTTATTTAAATAATTTAATATGTTTTTACTGATGGTATTTCGTAAGCCATTTTTATGGTTTTCTGGAGTGTCTATGAAAGTTATTATTGCTTCTACATCTGCTATCATTTGATATATATTTATTTTTTTATTTTTTGGTTCATAATTGAAGTTATCGCCTAAACTTAATAAATTTATAATATTAATAGGTATTTCTCTAGAAGTTAGGTTGATTACTCTATTGTCTAAGTGTAAGTTATTATAATAATAAAAAATATTAAATTGTTTTTTGGTATATTGATTATTTCCTTGGATATTATTAGAGTATATAGTTGTTTTGTGTTTATCTGAAATTTCGCTATTATTATATGGGTTTTTGAATTTCATCCTATTAGGTTTATTTGTTTTGATATTAATGTTTTTTAACTTAATATCTTTAATATTTTTATTCCATCTTTCACATATATTTGTAATTAAAACTTGCAAATTTCTATCTGAAATTTTTTCTATAGTTAGTTTCAATTTTTTCCTTATTGAATTGGTTAACCAGAATGCCTGTTTTTTGTCTAAATTAACTATTTTATGTCCTATATAATTAAAGAAATTATGATGTTTTGTGTTATTTAGGAAATTTTTATTAAAACAGTTTTCTATATTAATTATATGAGATAAAAGATGATTAGGTAAAATCTGGTTTTCCATGCATAATTTAAGGTAAGTTAGTTTACATTCAGCATTAATTAATTTTAAATTCAGATCAAAAATCATTCTCAGTGTATTTATACTCAATTCAAAATTATCTGGACTTACATTTTGATGTTTTGTACAATTCAATAGTTCATTCTTAAAATTCTTAGTCAAATCTTCTACTAATTTTTTAGAACATAATTAGATATAATTGTACTAAAGTCTAATAACTGATAAAAATAAGAATAAAGGATTAGATGGTTCAAGGATCAGAGTTTGGTTTTTAGTGTAATGGAGTGTAAGTTTGACTATGGAGAATAAAAGACCTCCTTAAAAATAATTAAAAAAAAAAAAAAGACTGACTTTCCAGGTATTTATACTCATAGTAAATTATCTTTTGGACATTTATGTAAACAAATTTTATATTATGTAATTATTGTTATTTTTTTTAAAGTTGTGGAATGCATAGGAACAAATGATTGAAAATGACACAATGATGTCGAAACGTTTCATTATATAAAACAATAAAAGAATTATGACTGGAAGCTGATTTTTTTTTTGAAGATGAAATTCAAATAAATCCAGTTGAAAAAAGGAAAAAATTATAAAAATAATTTAATTTAATGTAATTATTTATTTTGTTAAATTAAAAAAATTAGATTGATTGATATTCTATTTAAAAACATTTTATTTCATACAAATTACATAAAAAAAAAAAAAAAAAATCAGTTTGGATCAAGATATTCAACAAATTAGGTAAAATATAGTTCAAGATTGAAATAGATATGAAAAATAATTGTAAATATCTTATAGATAATTTTATTGAGAATCTGAGCTGTAATGTCTAAATTAAGCAAAATTTCCAAGATATTCTATTGCAATACTGGTTATAAATAATATTTCAATAATATAATAATGGTTATAAACAATAGTTTACTATTTATTACTATTTCTATTACTTATATACTACTAACCATTAATGGTAACAGTGGTTATAGATAGTATTTTACCTTAGTTTCTGTAACTTTCACACCCTTATCACTTCTCTGCCAGTCCCAGATTGAAATGTTGTGTTCATTAGCATCATCAATTGCACAAAGGTACATACCACCATCCTTAAACAAAACGATAGAAATCAGTAAAGAAAAAATCAAAGTTAAAATTTCTAGTTACAGAAGTAGCTAAATTAGAAGTAATTATATAAATTAGAAATAATTTGAGGATAATAATTATCTTTACTTATTTAGATTATATTAATGCATACTGTTTTAGAGAATGTGAGACATGCTACAGAGGCGTGAATTTCGCCGAGACCAACGACAGCAATAGTGGATAGGCTCACCGAGTCCCACACTCTGATATGGGCTCTTCCATCGTGTCCACAGGCTTGTCCGCTAGCCAGCGTCATACGATTGGGGTGTACAGCAAGGCTAAATGAAACACATACTTATAAATAACAGTTTAACAATACATAAAGAACATTTATTTTAGTCAATTGTGTCAATAATGGTGTAAGTAATGGCTATTGAAAAAAGTCTACTCAGCCCAAACAAGTGTTTTATTTTTAAGAAAGTTTTATTGTATCATCATTATCCACTATTTCTAAAAACTCTCTTGTCCTTCTTAACAAAGAAAATATTTTAAACAAAACTTTAATGTGCAAAAGTACGTAACATTTGTATTTGCAGTTAAAAAGTCATCTCTCAAAAAACTAATTTTCGTTAAAAAAAAATTATACATATATATCGGGTCATTGCATATAAAATGTCTGTTTTCAAATGAAAGAATATTTATCATAACAACTTTATGAAATCAAAACATGGTGTGGGGCAGACCAACTACCAAGCAAGGTGCAGCAACTCAACCTGACAACCCTGTTTCGCTAAATGCCAATTGTATAATTGAATAAGCCAATTGAAACAACAATTGATAGCTTTACAAGGAACCTACTACAACATTAGCAGATCTTCCAAAAGGTGAAGGTGTTATGAGGTTCAGATTTATCACACGATTACCTCCAGGAACATCTGCGCAGAATGGGTATCACAGAATCTGATATTTGTCCCATATGTCTTTCTTGTGTAAAGGACGGAGCAAACTTATGACATCGCAGTGATCTTAAAGATGTTCCAAACAATGATGACAATGCATTCTTTATTAGGAGGCATGTCGGGTTATGGCGGAAATGCCCCATTCTGGCATTGGATAAAATTTTTTTTATAAAAAAGGGTGAGTGTGAGAGAACTTCATGAAACATGTCTGTCATGAAACATGAGGTCTGGTGTTGTCAAGTAAGAGTATAGGTCCCTTCTAATTAACCAATATAAGCTTTTTTTGATAAGTTTTATTTGCATTGTGTCAATATCCCTACAGTATGATGTGGATGTGATTGTTTCACCTCCGGGTAGAAAGGAGAAATGAGCTGAAAATTTCTCAAACCAACAGCGAATTGTCTGTTCGTTACAGCACCTGAACACGGTGGTAATATTTCTTGAAGATTTTGTTAATAACAGATGATTACACTTTGTTGTTACATTTGTAAACATAAACATAGTAAACAACAGAAGTCCACTAATTCAACTTCCAGTTTTAGAAATAATAAAAATGTAAATTTAATATATAATATCCCAATATATAATTAATTTTTAATTCAAATTCGAGCTTATCTATACAAAATACTCCATATTTTTTTTTTATCAAAGGTTATAGTATAGTGGATATTTGATATAATATTTCTCAGTTGTGAATAATATATGCCATCATAGAGTTATATTAATAAAAAACTAACGATTAATTTTTGTTTTAGAATTAATATAACTTACCACTTTACATCGTCATTGTGCCCCAAATAATGCCTTTGAGTCTGTTCTTCAACGTTATAAAGGACTACAACAGCAGCTACAAAATATACCATTTCACCAGTTGGCAGTAAATATAGATTATTTCGGCAATCTTTTCCACGGTATCCATAACTGTTATTATGTATTAAGGAAAAAATTGTCAAGTAATATGTAAATTTTAAAATAATCATTAATGTATGAATTATAGACAAAAAGAAAATAAAAACCAAGAAGATATAAAGTGATATGACCTTAAGTGTGAGATCGGTTAAGGTTAAATAAATTAATTAATTAAGGTTAAATTAAAAATTAATTACTTATTGCAGACAAAAAAGAATTTATCATTGACATTTGTCAGTAATGTTAAGACTTTAGAAACCCAAGAGTTGTTTGGAATAGACAAACTATATGTATATTAAATAAAAATAAAAAATAAAATAACTTTTTACCACAAAGGTATGAAAAGGTAGAGACCAAACGGATTATGTAAAGATACTGCCCTTCAAATTATAAATAAATATTTATAATGAAAATTTATTTGGAGGTACCAATAATAATAATATAAAATAAGCAATCATCAAGGTAAAGGTCAAAAGACCTGTAGGCCTTGAAATTAATATATTATTATTGATAATTATGATTAAAAAAAAATTTACAAGTTATTTAGGGACCATGAATTCAATATTGGAAGAGTCACAAATTTCGGAGTTAAAAATAATAAAATATGAATAAGTAATAAATAAATGATATGGTTATAAATTAGAAATAATAACTAACCTTAAACTTTGAAGAGTGAATATGTGGCAATTCCTAGTATTTAATAATGTTACTAAAAATCGAACTTGTCAGCAGCAGTTATCTCTTTCAAAATAACATATTTTTTAATGAAGTAGTTTCTATTATGTTATTCATATATTAAAAGAATAAAAACAATTTTGAATATGATCGTTTCCTCATATTATTAAAAAAGTTCCTGGAAGAAGTTCTTTTTTAATAATAAGAGATAAGAACATGACATGTGTCGTAAATGATATGTTATTAATTTTGACAAAATAAAATATTGATTTTTTTAATTGTTAAATTATATTAAATTTAATATAATTGAATAGTTGCCTGGAAGAAGGACGCATGTTACATTTTTAAAGTTTGCGGGAGAGCCAAAATAAGAAAACGGGTCATTTAATTAGGTGACTGTCACATACGCCCTTCTTACATTTTATAGATCTTGCACTTATGCCCTTGTTCGATTGTAAAATAAGCAAAAAAAAATTAAATAAAAAATTGTTACATCCACGGTGCTTTGGTCAAAATGTATATTTTGACATGACATTGAAAAACCGAACAGTTTATAGAAATTTCGTGTGTGGAGAGGTATTTCTTGATGAGAGAGCAGTAGAGGCCACCATATGGACCTTGTTCCACAAAAAAAAAATCACGTGGACCTTGTTCCACAAAAAAAACCAAAACTGAAAAATGTAACATACGCCCTTCTTCCAGGCAACTATTCAATTGTTAAAACATGTCAGTTTGAAAAAGGTCAAAAAGGCCAAAACATTGCATTTATATGATGATTTTTAAAATAAAATTTGTAAACAAAATGAACAAATTTTATTGATTAGATTTTTCTTTGGAATTAAAAGAGGTTCTTGTTATTATACAATTGTTTATTTATTAAAAACTGTGTTTAAAACTGTTGATAATAAAGAACTTATCTTCGAGGAATTTATTGTTATTAGTTTTTATGTGCTTTCCTAGCTTTTATAAAAAAAATTCTGGGATGAACTTAATCATGATAGTGAATCTGTTTTACTAACTAATCAAATTAGATGCCAATATAGTATTTTGAATTAACAATGCGAACTTGGATTTTCTCTTTTTGGTGTAGAATTCTACACTGAATAATGAATGAAAAATGAAAGATTAGAAGTGATGGGTATTTAATGAATGGTTTGATATTTAATGATTTATAAACTTTATAGTCCCCATTTACTACCAACCAACTAGGTACTACAAACAACTAGAATGGAAGAAACAAGCCAAAATGAAGGGGATGATTTAAAATATATTACATTGAATGGTTCATATAGATTTATTATTTATGTATTTAAGCATTTTACTGAATATTTTTTTTTAAATAATAGAAAATAATAAAAAATTATATAGAGATTATCTATTTATTTATAGAAACTAAATGAATAGCCTTGAGCAAGGGTAAATACCTGAACAAACTATCCAGGAAACAATTGAATGCACTTAAGATCAGTTGAAAAGCTAGAATTATCTTTGAGAAACAATTTTTAGTGACATCATGGCCTACTTACAGTTAAAAACAGTCTGTTAATTTGTAAGGTCTTTCAAATAACCCTAAAATTTAAGAATTTTTTATAAAATTCAGTATGTCCCATACTAACTTTTACTGTTACAAAGTTCCAAATCTATAAAACAGAATAATTAGTATTATTTCAATGGATATATTCAGGGATTGAAACAGTAATTTTTTTCAAAAGAGTTTGACTTTAACTGTTTAAAAATAGCTTTTATCAATAAGTGGTAAGTCAGAAAATTTTTTTAATAACTGTTAAATAAAAATTCTAGCATAAAAAAGATTTATTTAAACTGTTACTTGTTAATTCTTTTATAAAAAAAAATTATGAAAGACCATAATTATTAAATCTAAAAACACTTAACTGTCCACAGGTCTACGGAGTCAAATGTCACCAGGAACCGACAGTGTTTTAGAAGAATTAATTTTAAAAATTCGTGAAATAATTTATCGTGTGCAAATAATCACTTTAAACAACATATTTACAATAAGGACAATACATTAAACTATTTATAACGGTATTTGTCAAATCTTACACTTAAAACACGTAGATTTTCTAATTTTATTCACATTACTAATACGATAAACCCTTTGTATATACATTTTTATTTCCAAATACAATCGATATTCAGATGTTCAGATACACAAAACAAGTTAATTATAGCACAATTTATTTATACTTTTTTCCTCTGTATACCAACTGTTTTGACCCGGTTGGCTTAGTGTTAATAAAAAAAAAATGAATTAAAAACAGGCAATAAAACATTAATTATCTAAAATAAAAGACCCAAAATCCAAATTTGTTTGCATTCATAAATCCTCACCCAGAAATTGTGGTATGGGCCAAAAGCTTTCGGTGATAGCATCACACACAGGATGTCTGAGCGGTCATTTAAGAGTTAAAAAAAAATTATGAGGGAGAGTGGCAGAGCTCAGGTTCAGATGGTGAGATGGGCGACAATGTCTGTGTAGGCTATTGAGAGATCATTCAATTAAAAAAGAATACCCCAAGGTCCCCATCGCACACCCTATTATGTTATCTGCCTATGTGATAGGTTTGCAACCTTTGGTCCTAACCCTGGGCAGGTCGAATTAATCAACCCTGCAAGTATTCTTAAATTTGTGGGTTTAGCCAAGCTAAGATTATAATAATCGCATACATAGGGGCGCACAATAGACCAAGCAGTGCAACTTATGCCCACAAAAAAAAAAAAATTTCATACTGGCACAATAAAAAATGTGCATATCCAGTATTGTATAAATTAGCATTAATCATACACAGTTTCCCAACAATTCAAGTTTCTGTAGGAAGGGCATTTTAATTTGTAAACTATATTTTGAGTGATCATAGGTACATCTTTGGTAATGAAACCCTTGAAAATATTTAAATTGAATTAAATTTTTGTATTAACACTCATGTTGTTTAGGCTCTAAGATGACTTCTGAAAATAAAAATTTAAAAGCATATTATTTTTTTGTTAAATTTTTTTTTAGTAAATGGTTTATTATAACTGTTGAAAAACAAAACAACTTTTATACATTTACATATAAATATAAAAGTTGTTTTTTATTATAAAAACTATATATGCTTTTAATTATAAAAGTTGATAGTTTAATTCAGTCCCTGGATCTATTATATCAACTTGACTTTAGTTAATTTGAAGACTTGACCCATTACTAATAATTTTCAATTAAATTAAAGAATGTATTGAACATAATATTAATAAAAAGTAAATAAATTCAAACATGTGATGTTCTTTAAATGTATAATTGATAAATTAATAATAATAAAAAAAGGATACACCCATTCTAATTTCAACCTCTGCTGGGGAGGTGCAGCAACTTTTGCTTCATCATAGGTATCGATGAGGTTTGATGGGGCATACAGTACAACTGGCCGGCCACGGAGGTACATACGCAGGCTCCCTTCCTCTGCATTGTACTCTACACACCTAATGGAATATTTATTTTAAATAAACACTATATATATATATATATATATATATTTATATTTATACTATAACATTTCTAAAAGTAATAATTTGAGCCGATAAGATGTTATCTTACTATCAAAAAATACACAATAAGTCTAAATTTTTAACTAAAGGGTTTTTGGTAAAGATTTATCATATCTTCACTTTTATCTCCAGGTAAAAGCTGTATCTATGTCACAGTGAATATTAACTAGAATATTCACATTATTTTGAAACCAAGTTAAGTAAAGAAATAATAGATATAAATAAAAACTCCTAAAGAAAAAATTCTCTCTTTTAAGTTTTTATTCGCTGAACCTGATGTAATGCAAAGTTTGCTTGAAAAATATAACAACACAAAAATAAATAAATTATATTATATATGTTACATATATAACATAATATTAAATATGAATACACTTTACATGTATGTATGTATATTAAATGTGAACTTATAATACAATTGTCCTGAATTATAAAAAAGAAAAGAAAAGTAAAAAGGAGTACATGATGAATCTCTTGTATTTTTAATTTATATTTTTCCTGCTATTATTTTGCATATTATATTATTATTATTATTAATAAAATGCAAAGTACAAATACTACAATAAGTTTATTTTTATTATATATCATAACTTTAACTTAAATTTTTAGATACTTTGTCCATAATTTTACTTTTTATTACTTTAAAACTAAGAAAGAAAATCAAGCATAGTTGAGATCTAATAATTCACTTGAAATAATCATATTTTTTAAATGAATTTTGCCATAATTAATATTTTAATTTTTATTGGCCATGGCTAAATTTTAAAATAATCCATACTGCAATATCTAGATCTTGTAGAACACAATTTCTCCATTAGCTTAGTTCTATTTAAAGCCCCAATCAATATCATGCTAACACTTTTTAGCTGATTAGAGTTTAAAAATTAGTGGCAGCAACTAGTAGTGAATTGAAAAAAAAAATTATAAATTATATTTTGCAAAGGATTTAACGTACTAAAATAAAAATTAAAATTAAATCAATACCACAAATTAAATAAAAATACTTTCTTTCCTGTGTTCAAGGAAGTAAAATGAATAGAGTCAATAAAACAAATACTAAAAAATACATTAGGCTATTAAAATTGTTCTAGAAAATAAATACATAAAAGGTAATAAGAAAAACTAGAGTGAACTATAGTAAGTTAGATCCAAAAACAACTACCTATGAGGGAATGGGTTCAGTGGTAGGGGCTGTGCTGTTTTTTCAAGGTAAAAACAACTTTGTTGGGATCTGGCTAAGATCAAGAACTGAGATAGAAGCTAGTAACGTTGTGTGTTATTAAAGTACACACACACACATATATATATATATATATATATATATATATATATATATATATATATATATATATATATATATATATATATATATGTAAATTTAAACAATAGAATACAAGCAAGAAAAACTACATAGATCATGGATTCATGACATAATTCAGACATGTATACAGGCATCAAGAAATAGAATAAATATCAGATATAAAAACAATACTTTGAAAAATATTGTATAACTAATATAATGTTTTTTCATTTTATTAATTGATTTTCATCTTAAACATATCTTTTTCTTCGATATGGATGTTGGGTTATCCAAATAACCAGTTTTGTATTTTGCATACTTATGAGGAAAAAAAACTAATTCACAATAGATGGAAAAAAAAATCAAAATTATTAAGCTAGCCAAGCATTCCTTGCTTTAAAATATGCTATACGTTCCGCCAATACTACAAATAAGATATTAGAAGCAGTTCTGCTCCAATAATTTTAATATTAAAATTTACAATAAATGGGCAAAGAAATTGTTGAAATACACAGACAGGTGTTAAGAAATGAGGTTTAACTTCATAAGCATTAAAAAACTGAAAAGCAAAATGTATTAAATATTTAAAAGTAATTTTTGATGCATGTATTTGAAAGATATGCTTAATACAAAAAGTAAAGATGTCAACACATGGTGAAAATCTGAATTTCTAACTAAGGGTCTATTTGTTATTGGGGATAAACGGAGAAATGAGATATTTTAAATGATGCATTGTAAAATTTAATCAAATAATGTACTATTAAATTATATATGTTAAATAGCATTACATAAATATAGTTAACAACATTAAATAATACAAGAAATGTAGGAATGGGCATGTCGATATAATGTTAAAAAGCTGAGATTGTGGTCAAACTCTTACTGCAATTAACAGAATATTAAATATTTTATGCCACAACTTGAAAAAAAAAATGTATTATGGTTAGGTTAAGTAAGTAAAAGAAAGATACTTGGTGATTGAAATGGCATTTCTTAAAATCATATCAGAATTTAAACAAATTATTTTTATTTTACTGTTTATAAAATGAACAAAATAAATATACATTTTTAAATCATTAACTATTATAAGAAATTTATTAAATATTTATATATTTAAAAACATCAAATACTGAGAACATAAATAAAGGGAT
Organism: Arma custos; assembly: GCA_037127475.1. Lineage (NCBI taxonomy): Eukaryota > Metazoa > Arthropoda > Insecta > Hemiptera > Pentatomidae > Arma > Arma custos. The sequence continues at coordinate 165,295,405 of CM073759.1, forward strand.
GATACCCATTTAGAAGATACCTCTCAGTTCCTGACATATTAAGTGCACTGAATTTCAAACTTGACTGCACCGGTAAAATACAGAGGCTACCCACCCATGGAGCAGTTTCCCCTTCTATCAAACCTTCTCAAGGTCTTGCAAGTTGACTCACCAACTACAAAGCTTCACAGTGTCTGGAACTAATCTCTTGGGAAAATAATGAAAACAAGGGCTCTTTTAAATTTTTCCTAATCAATATTCAATTAACTATCCTCCTTACAATATACATTATTGTACTATTGTATTCAAGTCATAAATTTCTGTCCCGTTTATTGCTAAATCAATAGAATTTACAATATAATAGTAAAAAAAAAATAAACAAACAAAAAATAAGCAATGCAAAGATATGTTTTATGGAGCTTCATTATCAAAATATGTAAGCAGATAATAATTATCTATACCTCACTCTTATCTCATACTAAACACCCCCACGCACACCCACACTTTGTTTTGTAAATTTAAAAATAGTCATCATGATGACATATTTCAAATAAGAACTGATGTCATGAAAAAAAAACTGAGCAGTTATGGAAGGAACAAAACCACTACAAGATAAATCATGAACCACAAGTGACAGGAAAAAGACGAAAATTTCCACATCTTCTAAAAAAAAAAAAAAGCTAAAAACCTAAATAGATGAAAGATCATATTTATACAAAAAATAAATCAATACTTATTTCTTAAATAAAAATTGATTTACTGAATAGTTTAAATTCAATAAAATAAATAAAAACAAGAAACATATAATATATAAATATTTTCTGATAAAAAAATAGGGTTTTGGAGAATATGAATGTTCTGTAATGAAGTATTTTAAAAATTAATCCAGACACTATTTCTTTCAAAATACCTCAATCAATTTCTTTATATTATTTATATAAATATGTACAAAGGTTCTTTAACATTATAAAGAATTTGATTTAAAAAAAAAAATGATAAAAAGTAGTTTTGTGCAATGCCATCCAAAATGTAGACATGTAGTTATTATTCTTTTGAATTAGAAATTTCTAAATAAGTAAAAAATTGTTTGTTTTTTTTAATTTGACCAAAGTGAATATTTTAATTTATTTTTTTATATATGTACAACTTACAAACACAGAAATACACAACTTCTATCATAATTGATTATTGTAATAATAACTTCTATTGCAATTCGTTATTTGAAGTAGTCATGATACTTTCATTATAATATAATAATAATTTCAATAAGCTTTGGAAAAATTACTATAATAAATAGTAAATACAAAAACTTCATAATGGAATTTTACTGAACCATTCCTGGTATTCCAATAATCATTATATAACAATTTTAAAATCATGCACTTTAAGATCTTCAATTTTCAATGCAATAAAAGATGCTTAGGAATATTATAAGTCACATTAGCCTAAGGGAATATCATATAATAAAATATATCGCCGTTCCAAAGAATAAGTATCTATATGCAAATTTTAACATTTGGAGAGTATTTTAACGTGTAGAGTGCTGTCTATTAAAAATACCTAAGTGAATATTTTATGTTGATAATTAAGATATCAAAACATGACCAATTAGATAAAGAAATGAGCTATTTATCTTCTGCAACTACTACTCAAATTCAGCTTTCTTTAATTGCACAAATTTTTACATATGCCACTTTGACTTTGGAATGACAACATAATATGGTGCAGCATGAAACATATATAAAAATATTTATTCAGTCAAAGCCGATATAAACTGTAGATGATGACAAGTTACCTAAAAATGACATTTTGTTTCAATTACTAGAATGAATTTTTAAGAAAAATTTATCATTAAATTAAACAAAATAAAAATAGTAATTAAATAAACCTGAACATACCCATGTTTAACATGATGATGATTATTCTGAGTGTTCCCTTTCATATGTAAATTAAACAGTGACTTAGCAGAAAGCCTAAAATAAAAATATACAACATAAACATGCAAAAAAAAAAACATGCTACTGATTCACAAAATAATTCAAAAATAAAATAAAGTATCTAAAACTACAAGCCTTAAATATTTTGGAACAATAACAATGACTGTCACATGAAACACAAAATATTTTTTTCAAGCACAGCTCAATCCAGTAGCATTTTAATGTCATTTAATGACCTAAATTGGATTAAAAACACAATATCTTATAAGGGGAGGTCTTTGGAAAAATTATGTTTGTCCAATTTCGATGAAACTTTATGTTGATACAAGGCCAAAAAATATTAGACACTTGTTTCAGAGTTCTTGCCAATGCATTTTACGAACTGAGAAAAATTTTTGTTTTATATAATTTTAACATGATTATAATATTGTTTTGTACCTTTATTCTGCATGGTTTTTAAGTTGATTAAATATCAATTTATTAATTTATTGTAAGAGAAGATAATGATATTGCGGATTGTATTAAATGAACAAACATAAAAACCATCACATGTTCCTTTATTCTATTAGATTTTTGTTTCCATTTACTTATGATTGTATTTAGGTAATTTTATGAATTTAATCATTTATAATAATAATATTTATGAAAAAATGATTTAATTTTCTATTACATTATTGCTATTATTTTCATAATTATTAATAATCATATTTAGTTATACAGGGTGTCCCGAATTTAAAAGGCAAAACTTCAGGAACTTATAGGGGACCGAAAAAGTAAGACAAAAAGTCCTTTAGAGATGTGCTCGTTTTTGCTTAGTTTTAGAGAAAATCGCAAAAAAAGAAACAAAACTGATGCATTAGCAATATCGTGGCAAGCAATATGGCGAACTTTGAAAGGTGATAATCGCTACCCATACCATCTTCAAAAAGTTCAGAATTTATTACATCAAGATTATGTCAAGAGATTGAATTTTAGTAACTGATTTCTTGAAAAAATTCGCGATGATAATTTATTTCCATTAAAAATTATATGGACCGATGAAGCTACCTTTACAAGAGGATGAATTGTTAGTCAAAGAAATTATCATGTATGGGCTCTTGAAAATCCCAGAGCTATTAGAGAGAATAGGCTTCAGCATGAATTTGCTATTAACGTTGGGCTTGGAATTTGGAACTGATTACCATCAGGGGGACCATATTTTTTACCTGGAAGATTGAATGGTATCACATTTTCACATTTTTTGGAGTACGACTTTTCTAATTACTTAGATGACATTCGCTTACAACAGCAGATTGAAATGTGGTTTCAACTCGATGGATGTCCAGCTCATTATAGCAGAGTTGCTCGAGCTTGGCTGGATATAAATTATCCACAACGATGGATTGGACGTGGAGGAGTACTACCTTGGCCACCCAGATCACCTGATATGACACCCTGGATTTCTTCGTATGGGGAACCTTGAAGCAGAAAGTTTATTCGGTGTCAATCAACTCAAGAGAGCAATTAAGAGACCGAATCATAGATGCAGTGCACCAAATATCATCAGAGCAATGTTTAGCTGCAATTTATCAAGTGAGTGCTAGATGTAATGCTTGCATTGGTGCAAGAGGACAACATTTTGAGCAATATTTGCTATGTATTGCCGGCACCATGAAAGGGATGCGGAGCGGGGAAAATGTGTCATGTCGGGACACATGAAAGGGAATGTGTTTTGGACAAAGAACAGACCCTTGGTCCCCTTATGGTTTTATGGTCCAAGATGATGGAGCAGGAAGGAGCTACTCTGGAGACGAAGGCGAAGCTGGAAGGAGCTACTCGGGAGACGAAGGCGGAACAGGAAGGAGGTACTCTGGAGTCGTACACCAAGGAAGACTGGATAAACAGGCCCTGCGGAAGAAGATGAGTCCCGGAGGCGGCAAGAAGAAGACTGACCTGTAACCCAATCTACCCTTGTCCACAGATAAGTTTAATTTATTTCCTGAAAGGCATTTTATGGCAATCCTCTTTATATATATTAAAATCTGAATCATTAACCTTGTTGAAACTGAATAGATAAACAATCCTTATTGTAATTCTTCTGGTGCTTACATACCCCAGATACACTATTTATTTATAAATAATATATTGAAGGTATAATAGATAAGTAAATTGGTAAACACAAGAATAGACCTTTGGAAAGGAACCCAATTAAGATTAAGGAATATAAATAATAATTTTAGTACCCATCCTAAATGAGACTCTGGCATCCCAAATATCAATATATAAATTCAAGATAAAATTAAAGAGTAGAAACATAGCATATTTACATTAAAAAGAACATAACATAAATATAAATGTAAATAAATAAGTATAAAAATGAAAACTTGTTTTGCTTCTTTTTTTGCGATTTTCTCTAAAACTAAGCAAAAATGAGCAAATCTCTAAAGGACTTTTTGTCTTAGTTTTTCGGTCCCCTATAAGTTCCTGAAGTTTTGCCATTTAAATTCGGGACACCCTGTATATATATATATTCAGATGGATTACATAAGAAATTGTGGAAATTATTAAAAACAATTTTATAATTGTTAGCAAAAACTGTAAGAAATGTGTCTAAATTCCTGGATCTGATATCACCAAATAGAGTTTCATTAAACAGATATCACATCACCTTCTCTTGTTTAAATGTAAATTGTGATTGACAGTTTTTTTTTTTTCATTCTTATTTACTTATTTTTATCATATATTCTTTAAAATTTGTTGTCAATTTAATAAAAATAAATGTGGAAAGGAGAAAACATGCTGAAAATGACATTATGGCTTATTAATTACAAAGAGTCAGCAAAAAGTTTGTTTTCTTAAGTCTTCCTACTTTTCTTCTGCATTTATAAATTACTCAGGGTGTGAATTCATTTTGAAACAAAATGGTGGATATTAAGGTCAAGTATGGAGGATAATTGGATGACTTTGGTGCCATAAAAGAAATCAGCCTTTAGTATAAGAAAAAAATCTAAGCACATTTCAAGCTGAACTTATTTTATTGTAAAAATATCATGGAAAAGTAAATGACCCAGATGGAGGTAAACAAAAAAACGAAAATTCAAGGACTTTGATTTATAATAAATAGTAAACCACTATTTATTAGAAATCAAAGTTTCAAACCACATCACAGGTCTTCATCATGGCTGAGTAAACAAAAAATAATTAAAAAAAAATTGTTTTAGAGTTTTTAATAGTTAAATATATTTATTTATTTTTTTTTTAACTTATTGTATATTCAGCCTATAATAAATAGTTGCTTACTTCATATTACTTCCTCAAAAGTTGACAGTCTATATAATTGGGTACCAACACTGTTAGTGTGCATTGTCATCAGAAATAGGTAACATATCCCTACCTTAGTATTACAAAGTTCTACGATACAAATTAATGAAAATGAGAAAAATAATATCAAAGATTCTGAGCAACATATTCTTAAGGTGATAGAATATTATAGTTTTTTCAGTCGGGTGCCCTTGAACAGCAGATAAAGAATCCCATTAAAATTGTAAATGAAAAACGAAGGAATGATCATATATAATGAAGAAATAAAATAACATTCATATTCTGCTGTAACTTGTTTTATCATATTTCGTTCCCTCAGATCAACAGATTTCGTGAGTCAGATGGCGTTTGGTACTTGGAATATGATAATAAAATGATTTACTGAATTCTAGGGATGCACCTTTTGAAAGTGGGACTACATAACATTAAATTTTGGAAAAAATACTAGTTGATAAAATCTTCATTAAATCTTGGTCTCTCATTTGATGTTCTGTCTGTGAATGCTTTTTCATATTCACTAGTACTCTCAAAAGTGAGATAGAGAAATATTCCAATTTTCTCAAGCTCCGTTCAATTTCACCTCCTAAATGCATGAATGCCAGGGTACCGAATTTTTCATTGTGATTATATTCAAATTTCGACTTATTTGTAGAATATGAACAATGGAAAAGTTCATCAAACTATTGCAGTCTTGAGAAACACTGCTATCATTCATTAATATCAAATATTCCAATAAGGGAAAGTCTTCTACCATTTCCAGCTCTTCAGTGCTTTTCTTTTCAAGAAGATACTGATCTAAAATACTGTTCTTTTCTTCGCTTATAGTTTTTTTTTTTTAACATCTACATATGCAAACAGATCACATAGGTATTTCGGCAGTTTATTAAAAGAAAAGTTATATTCATTGCAAAATATTTTGCGATAAATATATGACTTGACAGAACTGAAACCTGTTCTGCGAAGATTAGATATGTATCAAACATTTTTAGAATAAATATATCACCTTCGATAAACTCCCTCTAAGTATTAGATCAACAGTGATGACCCTCAACTTAAGGAATCAAATTGACGTGATGTCGGACCAGATCTGCTGCTTTATCAGGAGTATACTTCTTTTCGTGTTTTCTTTGTGTACTATTTCGAAAATTATATATGGGTTTCAGGCTTAATCCAAGCGATCCATAGAGAATAATTCGCATACCTGAACTTGATTATTAATCAAAATGAAAAAACGTTAAAACTATTGTTTTTTTTTGTTTCTCTTTGTTTTCCCTTTCCCTCTTCTTAGTAGTTGATTCTAAGCAGTGGATTACTTATTTAGGTTGTACTGAGGATAAATATTCGGAAATTTAATGGATTACATAGATGCAAGCTATAAGATTAACCATGTGCTTCAGAAGTAGTACATTTTTGAGAATAACAAGACTCTATGTGGAACATAGGACTATGTGACTCCCATTTAAAATCTTCAAGACATACAACTTTGTATTTTTCGTCTTTGGATGATACTCGGCCACAATTTTTTGAAGTTTTGAAGATCTACATATAGTTTTCGACCCATAGAACCATTTGATGTCAAAGTCTCTGATTTTTCAATTTTGTAACATAAAACTTTGTAATACTAAGGAGTGATATTTAGAATAGGATGACACAACTGCAAAATCTAGTTACATCATTAATGATTTAAAATCATGGAAATAAAAATAAACGCCTCAATTGTTAGGTGTGACTTTGATCTTGATAAGTTATACTCATTTCAGTTAAAATACATGAGTGTAGTAGGAATTAGAAGATGGGCTGAAAACTGCCAGGAAGACAATCTCACATCAGTATACCGCATATTTGGAACTGGATCCTGTCTTCATTTGGATAGATCACTAAGTTATGAGTCGCAACCAATTTTTGTCATCAAACGATGGAACTTTTTTATGAATTATAGTAGGATAATAGGATAATAGGATTATATAGTATAATAATATAGTAGGATATAATATAGTATAATATAGAATATAGAATATAGGATAATAGATAATAATATAGGATAATATGATGTAATATAGAATATAGGATAATATAGTAGGATAATAGGATAATATAATAATATAGTAGGATAATATATAATAGGAACAAAATAGAAGATGATACCTTTGATGTAGTTTCAGTTATAATGCAAGGAGATACTATCTTGACTTTACATTCGGCAGTAAACATACAATTAAACTAGAATGCTAGCAAACAAATTGTGGCTAATCAGTCCCTATATAAATGATTTGTAAGAAGTAGCAGAGTTATACTCACAATAAACCAGGAAAAACGTTAATCATGTAACAGCAAATAGGCTGCTGTGGGTTGATCACATCACAAGAATGAATGAAAAGAAGTCATGGAAGAAAATCCTGGGCATGGCAATCATAGAAACAAAAACAAAAAGAGGCAGATCTAGGAGCCGCTCAAAGAGCAAGATGGCAAAAGATGCTGCCAAATTAGGAGGAAAAACAAAGAAAAAAAGAAAAAAAAAAAAAAGAACTGCAAGAACTACAATTGGGCATTGGAATATCCGGACCATATTAGCACAAGTGGTAGTATATGCTGATGATATAACCCTGATCACAGACACTTCTGAAAATCTGCAGCGGATGATGACTGAATGGGAAGCAGAGCTTGCCAGGAAATTATGATCATAAATGTTAATTAAAGTAAAATATAGCAAGTTGGAAGAAATCCTGAAGATAAACATATTGTATGTAATGAACAAGAAATGGAAGTCAAAGAGGAATTGCACAATGATTTGCAGAAATGGGAAACTAGAACAAGAACTTTCGAACAGGATTAAAAAAGCAAATAATGTTTGCTACCAGATCTGCAACACTATTTTAGGCAAAAGAGAAGTAGGAAAGGACGTGAAACTCGGTATATTCAAAAACGTATATTTGCCAGTTCTCTTACATACAGGATCTGAGGAATATGGCGAGAGATAGAGACAGATGGAGATCCTGGGTTGATGCGGTACCTCGATACTGAAAGACACAAGAGGAAGAAGAAGAAGAACTGGAGCTAATGATCGAGAAGGCCAATGTTCCTAAAAGGCTATAGAGCCAAGGGGAAGGAAGAAGAGACTAAATCGCTAGAGAGGAGTCTCAAGCTGCAACCAAATGGTCAAGAATTAGAAGAGGGAAGGAGTAAATATCTATCTGATTAAGAGAAATATACATTTAAAATAAATAATGTATGTAAAAATAAACAAATAAATAGTATAAATGCAACTTATTTCAGCCAAACATCTTTCAATATATATGAAAAGAGTGCATAAAAGTATGAGTGTCAAGCATGTCATTTAACCTCGACAAATCAGGAAACAAAATTCAGAACTGATAAATAAAAACAGGTGCATGACGATTAGTTGATATGTGACTGAATGTGTCTTAAGACAATAAAGGTCACTTATGCAAATAAGCTGCAAGCATTTTGTATTTGTGCAACTAAATTTCTACATCAACTACTGATTGACTGAAATAAAACAGTTAATTGATTATAATTTTGTTAATTTTAATATGAATATGAATATGAAAATAAAGGAACATTAAAGAAAATGATAAACAAAACTTTTGCCTTGTTGTAAGTGCAAATATTACTGCATAAATAATAATTATTAATTAATTGTTTTAGAGATGGCTAAGTTAAAATCTAATTAATTATATGACATTTCAAACCACAAGAAAAAAATTAATACTAGTAACGAAGAGTTCAGTAAGTCAAATTAATGGCAAAAATGCAGTTTTATAAAAAAATTTAAAAGAGCTGTACTACAACAAAACATTTAGCAAATCTCTTTATAGAACTGTACATATGGCTGCTTTAATAAGATACTCTTACCTGGAGGAACTATGTGCTGGCACCAAACCACCAGACGTTTGTTGCTGGTTACAGAAGTCACCAGTGGAGGACCAGCGTTTATTAAGGCTACTTGGAGTAGGAATGGTGCGAGGTGCAGTGTTAGTTGGGCTCTGACGCATCAGAGGAGTTTGAGGTGGCGAAACTGAACTGGAGCTTGGGGAGTCCGAGTGAAGGGACCCAGTTGATTGGTAATGTACACCTCGCCTGGAAAATAAATCAAAAGTTGTGGTTTAAAATAAAAGTTATAAACAAATAATTTTTTTGTGTGTTTTTTATCATATCATTAAACTGAGAGAAAAGTCGTTATTCTCTAAGTTGTTGTGTTGAGTTGAATGAAAAGTCACAACAATAATTTTTTAAATCAACAATCAATTACATATAAAAGCAAATTAGGTAAATATAACATTGGTAGAATAATTATCTAGAGAAACTAAATTCCTTTATTTGGACTATTTTAATCTAGACTATCCTAGATATCAGTTCTGCAGATTGTCACTTCAAGTCATGTCACAACTTTTCATTTGTTTCCTTTTTGATATAAACGAAAATAAAAATAATTTTATTACTGACTTATAGATTTAAGAACCAACTTATGCAGACTGTTTAGGTTATATCATCATCTAAACTCTGAAAGGTTTGTTTAAACGTTCATTTCTAGATGAAATGATTACCGAAATATACTCATTTCCCATAATTACACAATTTTTTTTATACTAAAACTTAAGATTATATCTATTTTCGGAAATATTAAAAAGGAAAGGAATAAAATGAAAATTAAAACTAATAGTGACTTAATCAAAGTGACAACCTGCAGAAGTGATACCGAAAAAAGAATCATAATGATCTAAAACAAATTATTTACGATAATAAAATACAATAAAATCTTATAACACATTTTATTAAACAGTTTATCTAATAAAAAAAAAAAAAAAAAAAAAACTAATAAGAATACGTAGAATTGTGATTACTCAAAGCAATATCAAATCTATAGTAAGGAAGCAGGAGGCAATGGAAGATTAAATAATTCTGGTAGGAGAATTATCATTTGATAAGCAGAAAACAGAATGTGGAGAAGTATTTCCTCACTCAGCCTCAGAGGAGTAGCTGGGACTTATGAAGAATCAACAGAAGTGGGTGTCAAAGATTGGGGAGCAGGGTGGCTCAGTGGTAGAGTGCTGAGTTGCTGTGCTGAAGATCCCGAGTTCAAATCTGGGTGTGGTAGATAATTTATTTTAATCTGTTAACAGCCGGGAATCGATCCTGTGTGATCTGGGGACCCTCCTGGGGCTCACTCAGACTCTATAAAATGAGTTCCCTTACTAGAGGAAAACCTGGTTTTCGAGTGTGATCTCAAACAAGGCTTAAAACAAAGGCATCTTAATGCCTCTTATTATAAATCAAGAAACTATAAAAACAATTTTTAAATCCTTAATGAAGTTGAAGGAAGAGAGTGGAGCAGCTCACAAAGAGATTATTTACCTAGAAAAATTGACAATCAAAAGAATTACAAAGCACCTATATTAAACGAGAAAACATGAAAACATAGAGGACCCAACTTTTAAAAAATAAATATAATTTTCTCTTATACAGGTGCCATCACTGATAAGGGGAGAGGATATATTAATCTTGTAGCCTTTTTATATTTGTTAGTGCTTATATATGTTTTTTGCTTGCTGTCTTTATTGTTTTTCATTTATAATGCTAGTGCCAAGAAGGTCAATACATGAATTTATGCTTTAAAACAATGGCTTGAAGTTATTATTTGGGAAGTTGCTGACATAAGTGCCGTTTAAGAGTTAAAACCAGGATTGAACCGTCAAGATTATCATTCGTCAATGCCTTAAGATTCATTTATTTCTGGAATAAGAGAGTGACAACTGTTAAATTTTGTTTTGAACTAAGCACTCCAAAAAAGGCGTTCACAGAGAAGAAAATGTGTTCGAGAGGGTTGAGTGCTATTGATTTGAAATCAAACGGAGATAGAAAAATAGGAGGAGAAAATCTGATCGTAAAATTAATGTTTTGAGAATAGAAGAAAAAAAAGGACCACTTATCTCTCAAAATAATTGTTCACGCCATTTGGCGTTCTTTTTGTAAATAAATTTATTCCATACTTAAAAAATAGGTAAAGTGTCAAATACATCTTCAAATAGCACACTAAGCTCTCTAGCGGCCGTTTGGGACAACTAACACTTCAATTAATTGACATAATCCCAAACAGAGCGCGATTTACGGGTGCTCTCTTCACCTGTGGTACTGTTTTTAATCCTGTCTTCAGCCTGCAGCCACTAAAGCACCACGCGAGTCTTTTCATATGCCTCCAGCTATCCAGCTAAAGCATTCGCGAGTCTTTAATCCAGCTATCCAGCTTAATTACAATTACCAGTTATTGATCAGTTTAATAATTTCCGTTTATTCATGTGTTACAATTATTTCACGATTCATCTGCAAATAAGTCTGGATTCCCCAGGAGTTTTTCAAAGGCACAGGAAATCTTCAGGACTAAGAGACGCTGCCAGCCTCTTTTGGTCTTTGAGTACGCAGAGACCAAAGTTCCTGTCCGTATGCTGCCGGCCTACGTCTAGGGTGAGTCACCTTCTATTTTCTGTGGTTTTGATTTCTTCCTGTTACCTCTTTATAATATCGAACGCTTTTAAAATTGCTTATACAGTCCATATCCAGAGCGAGATTTATCTAAATAAAATTACATTTTTAAGAAATTTATTACGAACTTTCGAGCTTGTCTCAACATTTTTGGTCCTAGCGGGCCGGATTAAAAATTCAACATTTTTGGTCCTAGCGGGCCGGATTAAAAATTCAACATTTTTGGTCCTAGCGTGCCGGATAAATTTCTTAAAACCAGTTCAAGCGTTTATTTCATTTCCTACTTTCCTAAGTGATCGTAAATTATTGGCCTTACAAACCGAAATTTACGATTTCTTAACCTTAAAAAAGTGTTCGCATTATAGAGAGATTGAATACCATTCTTTTTTGCAGGTGAAACCCACATATTTAACTTCTAACAGAAATTTCATTAATTTCAAAATTAAAATTTCCAAAAGTTTTGAAGGTTTTCCAGCCTTTTTTACGAGTTTTCAATTTTCATTAAATTACGTATTAAATACGCACGCTGAAGGCAGCCATTTTCTATTCATTTTTTATTACTGTAGGCTCACGGTACAGAGAATCACTTATAACCTTAATCCTAAATTGCTTCGTATTCGTATCATTGCTTGTTTACTCTCACTTTTATTTAAAAGTTATTATTTCATTCATCAATCATACGTTCTATTACATTTAGCTTTTCAATTAAGTTTCACTTTATTTTCTGTTCAACATTTATTTTGCTTTACCGTATTTCTAAATATTTATTTAAACATTGTACTATTAAAAAATTTCCATCATGCCTACAGACGATAAAAATCTCGTACTTCAAACACAGCATCTTTCAAAAAGGGAAAATGTTTTTGCCGATATTACATCCCAATGGGATCAGATAAAATCTTCCGATGTTTCAGATATTTTAAGTGTACAGGTGTGTTGTGAGAGCTTACCCTCCCTTCAAGCCAAATTTGAACAGGCAAATGACAAAATTGATGACCTTAATGCATTATTACCAAAACAGAATTTCGTCAATACTAGAGACCCTGCAATTGCCTTTAACAACATCTTACTCAAGATCAAAACGAAATATTTACAGTTAAAGAGGGAAGAACCAACTCCAACCCCTACACCGGTCATTAATACCACTCAGAGTTCTCAAGGTAATTTCTCCTTACCTCCGATTCAATTGCCGAATTTCTCAGGTGATATTGAAAAATGGCCTGAATTTTTTTCTCTTTTTCAATCCCTCGTTCACAACAATACCTCTCTCTCTCAAATTCAAAGGTTTCATTTTTTGAGAACAAATTTAAGCGGAAGTGCCCTTTCCGTTATTTCAAATTTCCAACTCACTTCAGAGAATTATGATCTTGCCTTCACGGCTCTGGTCGATCGATATCAGGAACCACGCAGGATAGCTCAGGCCTATTTGAATAAAATTCTTCAATTTAAACCTATTAGTTCCAATTCACTAAACAATTTGAAGCATTTTCTAGAAACTCATCAAAATTCTGTATTAGCTATAAAGGCGTTGCCTATCGACGACCTTGCGAATTTCCTTTTATTAACTTTATCATTAAACAACCTCGATGCTCGCACTTCAAAGGCATTTGAAGATTTACATTCTTCAGAAACCGTTCCGTCATTTGATGATCTATTAAAATTTGTTACCCGACAAATTAAAACATTAGAAATAATTTCTCCTCCTAACACTCACACCAGGAATTTTAAAGTCAATTCTCTCATTGCTAATAGCAATCCTGTTTATCTAGCTAAATCAAACAGAACTCCTGCTGTACAGTCAAATTCTTCAAATTTCCGATGCATACTTTGTCCAAAGACACACTCACTGTCATCCTGTTCTACGTTTTTTCCTCTCAGTCGAGAAAAAAAAATCGATCTTGTCAAGAAACACAAGCGCTGCTTCAATTGTTTAGGTCCTCACCTGATAACCTACTGTAGGTCCAAGTTCACGTGCCGAAAATGTAATTCTCGCGCTCACCACACGCTTTTGCATCCCTCTGAAGTTGTAGATTCAAATTCACCTTTGAACTCCACGCCTAATCGCACATCAGATTATGGCAATCATACGTCCAGTGAAAAATCATCCTCTTCAGCTGATCAATTACAAGTTGATTCCTCAATATCTCTCAGATGTGTTACTTCCGGTAACCCCGTAACCTCACTCCTAGGCACTTTCCGTGCGTGTATTTTTGATTCAGAACTAGGTTTCGTCCCAGTCCGAGGAGTAATCGACCCTGGATCACATATTTCGTTTATCTCAAAACGCCTTTTTGACCAGTTGAGTCAAAAAATGCGCGATCAACCCATTACTGTTTCAGGTTTCGGTGGACGTCTTTCGATCTCTCCCGGCACTGTTTTGTGTGACATTTTCTCCAGGCTTTCTCAGAGCCACATTCTCGCCAACCCATCCGTAGTTCCTCAAATAACATATCACTTACCTCCTCAAAGTTTTACAGTAGATGTTGCTCACGCTTTCGAGCATTTGCCGCTGGCCGATCCTGATTTTCATCGATCGGACCAAATTGACCTCCTGTTAGGTGCCGATGTCTACCCGCAATTATTATTGCCTCAACCCTTTGTTCCTAGTTCTATCGGGCCTATAGCTATTAATACCATCTTCGGTTGGACAATCGTAGGTCCTATCCAGGCCTTATCTTCCAATCAGCTAACCACTTCATTAATTTCCTCTTGTCAAAAATCCCAGGAACTCCATAAGTTTTGGGAAATTAAAAATATAGTTACTCCCACTCCTCAAGACCCTCTGGACATTATTACTGAGCAACATTTCACCGCCACTCACAAGCGCAATGATGATGGCCGATACTCGGTGGCTCTTCCTGTCAAGCCAGACGCGACTCCTTCTAGCTCAACAGTACCTTGCCATGCTGGAGATTCATTCAAGCCACTTGGCCTCCGCGTACAGCCTATCCAGGCTATCACACCACCTAAGAATCCAGGTCAAGAACTAAGTTTACAGCATAAAATAAATGGTGCTAGGAAAATCATTTCGAATCCTGAAAAACCTCAACCCAATAAATTACCAGAACTACCGTTCTCATCAAATAGCGAACTTACAGTTCGACAAATAGTTCACAAACCTAGATCTACATTTATTTCTAGGCCAGCACCAGCTGTTCCTCGCCAAGATGTTGTAAATTCCACTAACATCTTTCCTACATCTAAAGTAGAACCTACAAAAAGTGTTATCCCGCCACCTATACAAGATGAAAAACCCACGCCACCACCTGAGCTTAAGGCACAACCAGATCGAACCTTTGATCATTTTTCTTCTCCCTTCTCATCCCTTAATGGACTTCAACGAAATGTTGCTTGGATGCGCCGCTTCCCACCGAAGTGTCGATCATGTAAACTGTCCGAACCACATTCAATAGGCCATTTAGTCGTGTCAGAAGTACAAGACGCCTTGCTCACTATTGTTTACTCACTCAAGCGGAACACTTTTCTCAACTACTGCCCAAAATCCGAGCTGATCTACCGGTCAAGCCCTTTGCACCCTTATACCTTCGTCGATACTCTAGGAGTTCTCAGGATGGGCGGCAGATTTTAAGACCCCGACCAGTAGAGTCGTGGGCTTCCTATTTGTTCAAGGCTGTTGCCTTCCTTTTTGTTCAAGGCTGTTGCCTTCCTCTTTGTCCAAGGCTGCTGCCTTCCCAATTGTTCAATGCTGCTGCCCTCCTGTATGTTCAAGGCTGTTGCCTTCCTCTTTGTCCAAGGCTGTTGCCTTCCTCTTTGTCCAAGGCTGCTGCCTTCCTAATTGTTCAAGGCTGTTGCCTTCCTTTTTGTTCTAGGCTGTTGCCTTTCTTTTCTTTTTTTGGTTTTTATCCTGTCCAAGGCTGTTGCCTTCCTAATTGTTCAAGGCTGTTGCCTTCCTAATTGTTCAAGGCTGTTGCCTTCCTTTTTGTTCTAGGCTGTTGCCTTTCTTTTATTTTATTATGGTTTTTATCCCTAGTTCAAGGCTGTTGCCTTCCATTGTTTAAGGCTGTTGCCTTCCTAATTGTTCTAGGCTGCTGCCCTCCTATATGTTCAAGGCTGCTGCCTTCCTAATTGTTCAAGGCTGTTGCCTTCCTATTTGTTCAAGGCTGTTGCCTTCCCAATTGTTTAAGGCTGTTGCCTTCCTCTTTGTCCAAGGCTACTGCCTTCCTAATTGTTCAAGGCTGTTGCCTTCCTTTTTGTACTAGGCTGTTGCCTTTCTTTTCTTTTTATGGTTTTTATCCTGTTTAAGGCTGTTGCCTTCCTAATTATTCAAGGCTGTTGCCTTCCTTTTTGTTCTAGGCTGTTGCCTTCCTTTTTGTTCTAGGCTGTTGCCTTTCTTTTCTTTTTTATGGTTTTTATCCTGTTTAAGGCTGTTGCCTTCCTCTTTGTCCAAGGCTGCTGCCTTCCTAATTGTTCAAGGCTGTTGCCTTCCTTTAGTTCTAGGCTGTTGCCTTTCTTTTCTTTTCTTATGGTTTTTATCCTATTTACGCCCAGTTGGGTTCTTATATTTTACTTTGTTTCATTTTCTTTCCTTTTACTTTCTCGATTTCCTGTATATTGTTTTCCTAATGCCTCTTATTATAAATCAAGAAACTATAAAAAAAATTTTTAAATCCTTAATGAAGTTGAAGGAAGAGAGTGGAGCAGCTCACAAAGAGATTATTTACCTAGAAAAATTGACAATCAAAAGAATTACAAAGCACCTATATTAAACGAGAAAACATGAAAACATAGAGGACCCAACTTTTAAAAAATAAATATAATTTCCTCTTATACAGGTGCCATCACTGATAAGGGGAGAGGATATATTAATCTTGTAACCTTTTTATATTTGTTAGTGCTTATATATGTTTTTTGCTTGCTGTCTTTATTGTTTTTCATTTATAATGCTAGTGTGGGATTTTCCAAAAACGGAAACCAAAGCGGTATCTTTCTTCCAAAAACAAAAGGATAGTGCCTTGGAAGAAGTTGTGCCAAGAAGGTCAATACATGAATTTATGCTTTAAAACAATGGCTTGAAGTTATTATTTGGGAAGTTGCTGACATAAGTGCCGTTTAAGAGTTAAAACCAGGATTGAACCGTCAAGATTATCATTCGTCAATGCCTTAAGATTCATTTATTTCTGGAATAAGAGAGTGACAACTGTTAAATTTTGTTTTGAACTAAGCACTCCAAAAAAGGCGTTCACAGAGAAGAAAATGTGTTCGAGAGGGTTGAGTGCTATTGATTTGAAATCAAACGGAGATAGAAAAATAGGAGGAGAAAATCTGATCGTAAAATTAATGTTTTGAGAATAGAAGAAAAAAAAGGACCACTTATCTCTCAAAATAATTGTTCACGCCATTTGGCGTTCTTTTTGTAAATAAATTTATTCCATACTTAAAAAATAGGTAAAGTGTCAAATACATCTTCAAATAGCACACTAAGCTCTCTAGCGGCCGTTTGGGACAACTAACACTTCAATTAATTGACATAATCCCAAACAGAGCGCGATTTACGGGTGCTCTCTTCACCTGTGGTACTGTTTTTAATCCTGTCTTCAGCCTGCAGCCACTAAAGCACCACGCGAGTCTTTTCATATGCCTCCAGCTATCCAGCTAAAGCATTCGCGAGTCTTTAATCCAGCTATCCAGCTTAATTACAATTACCAGTTATTGATCAGTTTAATAATTTCCGTTTATTCATGTGTTACAATTATTTCACGATTCATCTGCAAATAAGTCTGGATTCCCCAGGAGTTTTTCAAAGGCACAGGAAATCTTCAGGACTAAGAGACGCTGCCAGCCTCTTTTGGTCTTTGAGTACGCAGAGACCAAAGTTCCTGTCCGTATGCTGCCGGCCTACGTCTAGGGTGAGTCACCTTTTATTTTCTGTGGTTTTGATTTCTTCCTGTTACCTCTTTATAATATCGAACGCTTTTAAAATTGCTTATACAGTCCACACCCAGAGCGAAATTTATTTAACTACCTGCATTTTTTTGGGAAATTTATTTCGAACCTTCGAGCTTGTCTCAACAATAATAATATTAGTTATTTTCATTAGAGAAGGTCAAAGAGTTTATTTTAATAAAAATTGGAGTAAACACGGATGATGTCATAGCAGCTAAGATTAAAACATGAGTCATTGCTTTCACTAGCTGCTTGTGCTTCTAAGGACTCATGTAAACATTTTTGTTTTAAGTACTAAACTTCTTTTAAATAAAATTATTAGTTTTGTTAATTTATGACTCAGGCATGAAACATTATAAAAAAACAATTTTAAATAACCAGTCATGAGGACTCCCAACAGAAGTGAAAACTGAGTTCTTTTTTTCTAATTTTTAAATCAATTATAGTCTGAATTATTTAAATTTCAAAGTTGTATATTCAAATTATTAAACATTAGTATGATTTTCACAAATACTGGCACTCCAAACAATAATTATGTACATAATTTATTTTTTATTTTTGGTTCTTTTTTTTAATTATTTTAATATTTTTAAATTTATATATATATATATATATATATATATATATATATATATATATATATATATATATGTATATATTTATATTTTTTAAAGTTTGAAGAAAAAATATTATGTCTTGGTCGGGAATCGAATCTGGGTCGCCCGTGTCTCTAGCACGGTGCTCTAACCACTGAGCTACCAAGGCACACATTCCAGCCAAACAAATCCATTCTCTTCAATGATCCTATATCCCCGTGTTCTCGCAATTTTTCGAGGTATACATGGGAAAGAATGTTCATTGAAAATTACTTTAATCGGGATCTCGTTGACGTTACGTCAATTTTATATTCATAATTTATTTTTTATTTATGGTTCTTTTTTTAATTAATTAAATATATATTTTATTTTATTTTATTTTTTTAAATTTTGAAGAGAAATGATAATGTCTTGGTCAGGATTCGAACCCGGGTCGCCCGCGTCTCTAGCGCAGCACTCTAACCACTGAGCTACCAAGGCATGCATTCCAGCCAGACAAATCCATTCTCTTCACTAACCCTATATCCTTGTGTTCTCGCAATTATCCGAGGCATACACGGGGAAGAATGTTCATTGAGCATTACTTTAATCGGGATCTCGTTGACTTATGTCAATTTTATATTCATAATTTATTTATGGTTCTTTTTTTAATTATTTAAATATTTTTAAATCTATCTATCCATCCATCTATCTATCTATCTATCTATCTATCTATCTATCTATCTATATATATATATATATATATATATATATATATATATATATATTTCTTTTTTCTTTTCTCTTCAAAATTAAAAAAAAAATAAAAATAAATTAACCAAAACATATGATGGGCTGCACAAACTCAAATAAAAATAGAAATAATTTAATTGAAATAATAATTAGTATATAATGGACAATGGAGATAGTTGGGGGGTGCAGTCAAGAAAACACTAAATAAGTCGAGACTTATATTTTATGTGTGCCGATGTTTCGACCTACGTTGTAGGCCATCTTCAGGGCTAATGGGAGAGGCGGTTGGGTGAACTGTGTAACAGATGAAGATGACCTACAAAGTAGGCCGAAACGTCGGAACACATAAAATATAAGTCTTGACTTATTTGGTGTTTTCTTGGCTGAACCCCCCAACTACAGTAGAACCTCGATTATCCATCAGGGTATGGGACCAAGATGGTGACGGATTTGGGAAATATACTGTTAAGAATTTTAATTTTATTACAAAATGTATTTATTATAAGAGCAAAACAAAACTGAGATCTTTAATCTCCGTGGGCCAATGATAATTACAGTTTGGGATTGGTTGTAACAATTTAAATTAAAACACAATTTTTATATAAAAATCACTCACATTTATCTCATCCAATTGTCTTAAAACTTCTTCACCCATAACAGTGACGCCAAATGACACCGATGCTTCTCTTGACACTTGAAAACTGATCCTTACAGCAGACTCTCAATGGTAGAAAATGCTTGTAGAGATTCTACCTTCAGGACATCCAATCTTCAAGTCATGTAACTTAAGTCTTCACTCAGGGCGTTCTTGAAGAGAGTTCACAAACCTGGGAAGGTCTTCTCCTAAGGACCCCACGCTGCAGAATGCTTGAAAGATGGCGGGAGCTTTGCATTGTCCATAGTGTGTGGCAATGCCATTTGTATGATTTGAAAATCAGTTTTACTTATAAAAATTGTGTTTTTCATTGAACAAACCAAATATTAATTTAATAGAAAAAAATACGTTATAAGTTTTGGAATTATTTTTATTTACTTAATTAAACTAATCATAAATCTATATCAACTTTACGGTAGTCCGATTGATAAGCAAATCATCGATGGTTTTATTTTTATTTATTTCTAACATATTTTGAATCTCAACAATACGGATATGGGAGTGAGTCATATGTCTCATATATACATATAAATTGAACAATATATTTCAAACATTCAACATTATATATGTACTCGTAACTTATTTACGTACTAATAAGGTATACGTATGTAGTAAAAATGTTTTTAAAAAAAATAATAATTACGTACATCAATGGCTAAAAGCACAATAATTGTATGTCCAATTTTTTCCTCTTGAGAAATTAATATCAATTTAAAGGCGGAGTTTAGCTCTTTAAATGATTATATAGAAGGGACATACTCTATGGGTCCCCCGCACGCTTTATATCATTAACTGTCGTCGGAGGAATTTCATAGGTTTTTGCTAAGATTGAAGAACTTTCATCTTTTCGTTTCGTCAATTTCAAACTTAGTAGCGAGATCTAAACTCTTCCTTTGTCTTTTTTTCCGATATTATTGTATGTACTTTTAAGAAAACGACAAGTACCCGTAAGACAAGAATGAAAACTGAAGGTAGTTCAACTGCGGAAGCTACATTAGGTAGAGATGAGAAGATAATTAATTTCTGAGAGATGTGTGTGAGGATACCTAGGTTTTGAGTAAACAACAGATACTAGAAAACAAAATTGTCAACACACAAAGATTGATTCTTAGCCGGCGTCTATGACTTTAGCAAACAAACAATCTTTTTTTTTCTCAAACTGAGGTGACGGTTAACAGAGAGTGACGGTAAATAGAGTGACAGATAATAGAGGTTTTACTGTATCTCCATTCTCCGTTATATCATCCAGTCAACTATTTTCCTCTCTAGCATAATTAGTATATAGTTATATTATTTATTTATTGTATTTACATAGATGTTAATGAACTTTCATTTTTCTTTCTTAGCATTATTATCGTCATTCAGTTCAACAATACTTAGATCATTTGTACTTTCAATCATTTCATAAAACAATGCATTTAACTATTGCAAATATATTATAATATCCTAAATATATTAGGATACTCCAAGAAGAGCTGAAGTTTACCAACATCAGTATTAACCCGGCAAAAACCAAATTAATGAGGATCTGAAGGAAGCCAAGCTATGAGAGTAATCAGAACTAACGGTGAAATAATTGAACAAGTAACTTATTTCAGATATCTGGGAGCACACCTGCAGGATAGTGACTAAATCGATAATGAAATAACAGAGCGTATTGGAGCAGCAAGCAGAATGCTCAATCCCGTGAAAAGAGATTTCTTGAACCGTCGAGAGATGGAAAAAATACAAAGATGGCTGTCTTCAAATCTATCTTTGTTCAGATCTTGACATCCTCCTTGGAGTTATGAACTCTAACAACCAAGCATAAATCAAGACTTCAGGCTGCCGGAATGAGGTTTCTTAGGAAAGTGGCAGGGAAGACCAGAAGAGACCGAGTGAGTAATAAAACAATAAGGACACATCTCGAGACTGTTCCAGTCATTGAAGAAATAGAGTGGAGCTGGCTCAGATGGTTTGGACATCTGTTACGTATGGAGCCAAGACGCACGGCAAAATGTGCATACAATGCATGAGTAGAGGGCAAGAGAGGAAAAGGAAGACTAAGACTGAAGTGGGATGGTGGGGTGAAGGAAAAGAGGAATGGATTGGAATAGAAGAAATGTGCTGGTACAGAACAGGGACAGCTGAGTCAAGCAAGCTCTACAGAGGGTCTCCTCACACTGCTTAGGTAGTAGACGAGGAAGACTATGATGATAATGACATATTTATTTAATTTTGATGTCACGAGGTCCACTTTTAAGCAATTTCAAGGGAACAGCATTGTGGAGCACATCCCAAACATATCAATATACCCCTTAGCAAATGAATAAATTATTCAATATTTATCATAATATAAAATGCATAAGCACAGTAATCTGTAAGAATTACTCAAGTAGTCTGCAGAGACATATAATTCACCGTTATAGCCAGATAATTAACCAAATAAGTTTGGAAGTTGACAGTATCAATGGTAGTAGGTTTTTAAATTAAATGAATATATTGTATTGGAGACTATAAATCATATTCTACTAAGATGGCTAATGCATTAAAATACTAATAACTATTCTAAATATCTTGTTTTTGTAACTGGAGTGCATCTTTATTAGTCAATCATTCACATGAGTAAATTAAAAACCTTTTCCAGTCATTATTATTTTTCTTTATTCTAAAAAACGTTTCGACAATTCCTTGTCATTTTCAATTTACATCATTTTTTTTAAATCTTTCAACACTATTTAATTTTAAAAATATTTTCTAAAAAATTTTTTGTACATTTTCAACCTAAAAATTAAAAATTTAAAAGACAAATCAAAATAAATACATTATTTTATATACAAAAAAACATGTCCCAAAAATACTGAATAAGATATAGATACCTTTTTGGTTAATTGTCATACAATTTAAAAATAAAGCTTAGAGTTATAATGTACTCCATGGTCAATTACTAATATTTGTAATTTGTACTTTGGACTGTTTTTTATTATTATTGTTATTAAAATAGTATTTTAATTTATTTAGTTCTTCAATATATAGTCATTATGAATGGTTAATTAATATAATTAGTAATTTTTTTATTTATATTGATCTATTTTATATCTTTTATTTATTTTAAAAAGTTAGTTATATGAATTAAGAATTGGAAAATGAAAAACAATGCTGAGGTTACTGAGAAGGTTATGTTATCTGTGTTATCTAATAAGTGTGGACTTCTATATTTCTTTATTTAATTTTTTAACTTTAAAATCACTGATGAGTATAGTTTGCTTATTTCATTAGATTCTTTCCTATCATTTACTACCTTATCTATTTTATCATTTATGTATAATGCTTCTAAAAATTTTCTTTTTATCTTATTTCCCTCTCTGTGCAAAATTCGTGGCTTTTCGAAATCAAATGTGTGGGATTCTTTTTTGCAATGGGCTGATAATGCAGTGCTTGTCTTTGAATTTGGTTTTAGATTATTTTTGTGATGATAAAATCTATTTTTTAGATGTGTACTGGTATGTCCTATATATTGTTTGTCACAATTTTTGCAATCAATGTTATATACCACATTTTTATTATCCAAGATTGGTATTTTATCTTTTTTGCTGTTTATTATGTTTTTTATAGGGTTTATGGTTTTATGTGCTAATTTTATATCTGGGATGTCATAATTTTTAAATGTTGGTTCAATTTTTTCTGACAAGTTTTTGATATAGGTTACACTTCTGTATTTTATTTCATTTTGTTTAAAATCTTTTTTTGGTGATTCATTAATTATCTGAGCTGTGTTATTTTTGGTTTGGGGGTCTTTTTCATTATTTTCTTCTGTCTGAAAAAAATTTGTAATCTTAGTTTGAGATGGCTTGATTTTTGATGTTTTGTCATTTATATGGTTAATTTTTTTACTATTATCAAATCTATTGATATTAGAGTCATTTTCTATATTTATTATGTTATTATCTATTTTATTCTTAATTAAATTATTTTGTTTGTGCCACATTTCTTTTATAAGTTTTATTGGGAAAGCATTACTAAGTAGAATTTTGAAAATTTTATTCTTTGTTTCATTTAAATATTCATTGTCTGTTACTGTAATTGATCTTTTTATTAGATTTTGAGCTGTATTTCTTATTTGTTGTTTTGGGTGGTTTGAGAAAAAATTGAGTAATCTATTTGAGGTTATATCTTTTTTATACCATTTTGTTCCAATTCTATTATTTTTAGGGTTTCTTATGATGGTTATAAAAGTAAAACAATTTTTTTAGAAGGAATTAAATTGTGTACGGAAAATGGATACTTCATTTATCAGGGTCAATTTTATAAGCAAACGATAGGTTTACCTATGGGAGGTAGACTATCAGTAAACTTATCAGGAATAGTCCTTAATCATATAATAAATAATAGCCTACTAAAATTGAACAGCTCATCTATATTCATTGCTAAATATATAGATGATTTATTAATTATTACAAATGAAAATGATTTAAATAAATTTAACTCAATATTAAATGAACAAAATAAAAATATCAAGTTCACAAAAGAAATAGAAAATAATCATTCTCTAAACTTTTTGGACATAACCATCATAAGAAACCCTAAAAATAATAGAATTGGAACAAAATGGTATAAAAAAGATATAACCTCAAATAGATTACTCAATTTTTTCTCAAACCACCCAAAACAACAAATAAGAAATACAGCTCAAAATCTAATAAAAAGATCAATTACAGTAACAGACAATGAATATTTAAATGAAACAAAGAATAAAATTTTCAAAATTCTACTTAGTAATGCTTTCCCAATAAAACTTATAAAAGAAATGTGGCACAAACAAAATAATTTAATTAAGAATAAAATAGATAATAACATAATAAATATAGAAAATGACTCTAATATCAATAGATTTGATAATAGTAAAAAAATTAACCATATAAATGACAAAACATCAAAAATCAAGCCATCTCAAACTAAGATTACAAATTTTTTTCAGACAGAAGAAAATAATGAAAAAGACCCCCAAACCAAAAATAACACAGCTCAGATAATTAATGAATCACCAAAAAAAGATTTTAAACAAAATGAAATAAAATACAGAAGTGTAACCTATATCAAAAACTTGTCAGAAAAAATTGAACCAACATTTAAAAATTATGACATCCCAGATATAAAATTAGCACATAAAACCATAAACCCTATAAAAAACATAATAAACAGCAAAAAAGATAAAATACCAATCTTGGATAATAAAAATGTGGTATATAACATTGATTGCAAAAATTGTGACAAACAATATATAGGACATACCAGTACACATCTAAAAAATAGATTTTATCATCACAAAAATAATCTAAAACCAAATTCAAAGACAAGCACTGCATTATCAGCCCATTGCAAAAAAGAATCCCACACATTTGATTTCGAAAAGCCACGAATTTTGCACAGAGAGGGAAATAAGATAAAAAGAAAATTTTTAGAAGCATTATACATAAATGATAAAATAGATAAGGTAGTAAATGATAGGAAAGAATCTAATGAAATAAGCAAACTATACTCATCAGTGATTTTAAAGTTAAAAAATTAAATAAAGAAATATAGAAGTCCACACTTATTAGATAACACAGATAACATAACCTTCTCAGTAACCTCAGCATTGTTTTTCATTTTCCAATTCTTAATTCATATAACTAACTTTTTAAAATAAATAAAAGATATAAAATAGATCAATATAAATAAAAAAATTACTAATTATATTAATTAACCATTCATAATGACTATATATTGAAGAACTAAATAAATTAAAATACTATTTTAATAACAATAATAATAAAAAACAGTCCAAAGTACAAATTACAAATATTAGTAATTGACCATGGAGTACATTATAACTCTAAGCTTTATTTTTAAATTGTATGACAATTAACCAAAAAGGTATCTATATCTTATTCAGTATTTTTGGGACATGTTTTTTTGTATATAAAATAATGTATTTATTTTGATTTGTCTTTTAAATTTTTAATTTTTAGGTTGAAAATGTACAAAAAATTTTTTAGAAAATATTTTTAAAATTAAATAGTGTTGAAAGATTTAAAAAAAATGATGTAAATTGAAAATGACAAGGAATTGTCGAAACGTTTTTTAGAATAAAGAAAAATAATAATGACTGGAAAAGGTTTTTAATTTACTCATGTGAATACTAATAACTTGTTTTCACTGATCTATAATAGAATATCAGCAAAATGATCACTTCCTTCAATATCACCAGCTTTGGTACCAGTCCTCGGAAACAGAAATCTAGCATATTAACTCTAGGAAGAAGCATCTCAAAATAGAATAGAACAAATAAAAAACACCTAGCACTTTCTTAAGATTGCAAAACTGACATATCGGATTGTTTTGAATGGAGATTCTTCAAGCAACTATGAATAGCTCACACTCCAATACCTCTAGTTCATGTTGAATAGAAGGCAAAGATGAAAGCTCATCATGAGTTTGGAAATACCTCACATAGATACAATTATATTTAAATAATGTAATAAATTAAAACTCAGATTAACTGGCCCTAATTTAACCAATGTCAAAAAAATATTAAATAATCTCCAAATTAACAAGGGAAAGACCAAGATACTTATATGAACAAGAATGACCCAGTTTGCCTACAGAAGCGTTATGTAGTTGGAAACTACAGATTTGGAAGGTTAAAATATTAAGTACTTGGAATCAGCGGTCAATGACAATGGAGAAAAAGTAAAGTACAGAATAATGGCAGCTAACTAAGCTTATTTCAGCCTGACCTAACTCTTTGGTAATAGACTTGTAAATCGGAAAAGATGGCTGAGGCACATAATCAGGATGGGATGGAAAAGAATAGTCAGAAGACCTGATGGAGTAAGACCAAAGGGAAGATGGAAGGATGATGTTGCCGAGAATCTGAAGAAAACATGTATTTCCATCAGGGCTTGCTAACAACAAGTAAGACTGGGGAAGAGTGTTCGAACTGACCAAGGACTGCTTCAAGTGTCTGAATAAATGAAAAAAAAGTTCACATATATAGTAGAATGATTTCAGCATCCAAGCTATCAATCACTTTAACTAAATTATTAAAACTAGGCCACTTAATAACTTCAGTTAAACAGAAAAAAATATGACTGACTTTGACTGTTAATAAAAACAGAACAATTGATAAAAAAAAAAATGAAAGTAAATTATGTATCTAAACTTGTTTTTTAATTTTTCAACTACATTATAATAATACCAGTAAGTCTATTTAGACTGAATAATACACAGTAAATCTATTTAGACTGAATAATACATACTAAATAATTTTAATTTAAAGAAATAAATATGATTAATTTATATTTAATCATTGAGATGTCTTAATTATATTATATTAATTTTAAATATTTTTATTTTGAAGAGAAAAGATTTGTCCTGGCGGGGATTCGAACCCTGAGCTATCAGGGGTTGTATCCAAGCCAGCTCAGTGATTTAGAGCACCGCACTAGAGATGCAGACAATCCGGTTTCGAATAACGGCCAAGACAAATCTATTATCTTCAAAATAAAAATATATAAAAATGATCACCATCAAAAGAACAATAAATAAAAATAAATTATGTATATTATGTTAAGATATATTAATATAAATATGATCTACATATTAACTTTTCTTTTACATTTAAATTTTTACCTAATATACAAGTTATATTACGATTACATTTTAGTTTGTTTTTTTCTTTCCTTGTATAGGTCTGTGGTTTAGGATATAAATGTGGATGGAGTCTTACTGTATTGATATCCTTAGATTTATATGATAATGTCAATAAATTTTATAATGGGGGTATAATTTATAATTCAAGTTATAAATTAAAATATTTTGTTGATTACATAATAATACCGAAAACAAATCATAAATTGGAGCATAAAGTGTTGAGTGGGTGAGGGATATGGTCATTGAGCTCTTAACTCTGGTAATTCAGTAAAGCTTGTTTGAGCCTGTTTGAAACAGTAACTCCAAAGGCATTAGCATCAGATCATAACATCATGAATATTTCATAACCTTTAACAAGAGTTTGCTTCATCATAGCTCAGTAATTGTTCCTTTGAAACTATGACGTCATAGGTTTGGTGTTGTTACATGAATATTTTTCTTGATTTATACTAAGTATGTGAAAATCTGAATTGATTTCACCTTAAATTACTAAGTCATAACCTATCAATATAGCACTAAAACATGATGATGAACTGAAGGTCCATAACATTTCATAACAAATTTCGTTTTTTATTAAGAAAAAGTTAACTTTCTTTATATTTTTCTTTATATTTCTAAAAGTATAGTAATGTTACAGTAAAATTAAAGGAAAAAAGGTAAGTTTATTACAGTAACAACTAAATGTCATTTTTTCTCATATATTCTTTCTCTCAACGAATTGAAACATAATGAGTAATTAATGTTGTATACACTATTATTCTTACATGTCAATAAAGATAATACAAGAATAATTATGATACTAAATACACACTTCTATCATTGTAATGATTTTACCATATTTTATCTCAAAATATCGAGAACTAATTTTTGAATGTATGGATTCATGAATAATGTGTTTTTTTTTTTTTTTATTGGTTTTCACTACTTAGATTAATATAAAACAAAAATATTTTTTGAAATTGTGATGTCTCACTCCATAAAAATAGTAAAGGTAAAGGAGGGTTGTCCGCCCATAGTGTAAGGTATGTGCAGAGTGGTTCAATCCTTAGAGCGCCTATTACGGAACAGCATCAGTTTGACTACAAACTTTTATTTTTTGGTGGCGTCAAGAAAAACAATACTAATGTGATTAGAGCCAGGTGATAACGTCTTGCAAGCCAATTGTAGGACAAAAGGGACCATGATTGCTTAATTATTGACCATAATAATCTTTTAATAAGTTCTTCATTATAAAACAAAACTTCTATAAATATCAAATCAGTACATAGCTAATTTTAAATTTTTTTCTAGACTAGTACAAATAACTTAGGTGTAAATGGATACCTATGAGGTAGTGATGTTGGTGTAGAACTCTGAACTCTTCTGACTGGTTCTCTTCCATTTGGCACATCCCTAGCATTTCGGTATCTGAGTCCTGTGTTTTCTCGTGGACTATTTCCTGGGCTGACTGTAAACAAATTTAAAAAAAATCTATACTATAAGAGCATGAGAGAAATAAACTAATATACTTTATTAATAATAAAATGCTGTGGCACCGGTTTGAATCTCTAGTCTGATTTGATCAAAATATAATTTTAGATGGACCTGAAAGAAATTAATTGCCTTTAGGAACAATATGGCTCTTTTCCTCTACAGGAATCAGAAAACAACAACAAAAAAAACAGCCATCTATTAATACCTCACAAAATGTATTCTCTCTTTTTCTCATCCATAAAACATAGTTTAAAGGATTAATTCTTTACCCAAACATTTTTTCACCTAAAAAAATGAAATTTTTTAGTTTAATCTTATCAAAAAATTGTCTAAGATAGTATATTTTTTATAAAACCTTAACAGAGGTAAAGAATATTCCCAAACTTCTGACCCAAATGGGGGTTAGAATTCTACATAATAAATATTAAGGGAAAAAAAAGTTTTTTTTTATTATGGATACAGATTTGATTCCCATTTAACTCAGGCAGTGTCATAGAGGTGCATAGTATGGTGAGCTTCTATATGATAAAACTATCCTTTCTTTGAACTGAACATTACTACTCACTATTAATAAAATCTATTATGTCTTCTTGCCATTGGTGTCTAAACCATTAACCTATCTCATATCTTTCCAGAACCTACTGGATTTCTATAATCCATTCATTCATAAGAAATGTTGGTTTTCAAAGGAAAGGTAAATTTTGTAAAGCAACTTTATGAAATGAAAACATTAGTTCTCGTTTTAAATTCTGTGTTATCAAATTTTCAATTCTAGAACTGAAAAATTCAGGGTTGTGAAACATGAGGTCTGGTCAGCGGTTAAGATTGTGAACTGCGCAAAAATGAATAGGGGATACCACTAATTTTGTTATATTTACTTTGCCTAGCATTTTAATATTATTTTTATTATAAAAAACATTAATATTTATTAGAAACATTAAATATAAATGTAGTTATTAAATATATAATAATATAAATGCTAGGTAAAGTATATACTACAAAATTAGCAATATTCCTATTCATTTTTGCGCAATATAGTTTAAGTGTATAGGTCCCTTTCGATTTCAAGTTGTTTTTTATAAGTTTTTGTTGATTTTGCTAATATCTCTGCAGTAGGATGTGGATGAGATGGTTTCAACTCTGGGTAGTAAGGAGAAATGAGTTATTTTCCCATTGACCGACCACAACACAGAAACCAATATTTTTTTGGATGCGAATTTGGTTTGGCATGTGCCCCGTCGATATTTATCCTTCCCTGAATTAGATGGTTATGTTTCTTGCAGCTTGGGCTGCTGAGTGTCCAAGTTTAAACACATGAAAAATATTACTAAAAAAATGCATGTTTCCATAGACATAGTTGATGGTATAACAATGTTCGTTTAATGGTAATGATAGTAAATATTACCAAACGATAGAGGAATAATAACAGCTCATTACTATCTGTAAACATAAGCATAGTAAAAAGCAAAAGCCAACTAATTTTACTTTGAATTTTAGGAATAATAAAAACAGACCATTCACATGAAAAAACCTAATAAAATAAGAAAATTTCAAATTTGATGTTTCAATTTAAAATTGGAAAGAAATGAACAGTATTTCAACAGTATATATAGTTAGTATGCATACTTTTAATTCCAGTTAATATATAAAAGCTTGTCTTTTTATTGTTTGTCTCAGACTCTAGGCGTAATGCTTACTTCTGTTGTTAGCCTGCGGTTTGGCTATCTCCAAGGCAGCTATCCTCCTGAGGACATCAGCAAGGGTGGACCGAAGGCATGCTAATTCTTCGCCTTGAGACAATACTTTCTTTTCTAGGTCACAGAGTCTCTCCCGCATCGACTCATCCTCAGACAGGATCATCTCATCTGGAAAAAAACATAATCATTTAGTAATAAAAAAGTAGCATACATAGCTAAGGGATTGACTTTAGTTTTAATAGAGTAAAAAAAAAAAAGAAATAACTTTGAAAAAACAGACTAATCAGGGTATATTGAAGTTGGTAGAATTTAATGAAGTAATAATTGTTATTGGCTGAAAATATTGTTATTAAATTCATTTATTTCACATTTTTACTTTTCCATTTGAACATGTATTGTATCATATATGGATATTTAAATAATATTATAACTATAATTTACAAGTGGTTCCCAACCTTTTTAGTTGTATGGACCAACAATCTGGAAAGGAAAACTTTGAGGACCAATAACTAAATATAAATACACAATACCAATAGATTGTAGTGGAGAGGGAACACTAATCACAGGTTATTAGCTTATATTTAGGATCAAAATTGCTGCCTCGATCCACTTCTGGATTAAGCTTAACAATCAGTAGTTACTAGCAATTGGGCATACCTCTCACAGCAGCAAAGAAGAAAGCTGGCAACGGCGCAGAGAACGGCCCTGCTGCGAGTGACCAAGGCGTAAGGACAACGTCCCACGAGGCGGTGCAGATTCTGGCGGGAGGTATGCCTGTAGACCTCCTGCTGGGTGAAGATGCTACAAAGCATGATGTGAAGAGAAGAGGCTTGGCAGCCCTTCCGGAGCGAATCCAGGAGAGGATCCGGGCAAAACCGAACAGATGGAAGGACGAGCTCAGGAAGGACTCCCTGACTGAGTGGAATGGACGGTGGGTGACATCCGAAAAAGGGAGCATCCTTAGGAAGTACTTCCCCACCGTCGAGTCAAGACTAAAGGCCAGATGGGTCCTTCCTGATTACTGGATGTTGCAGATCCTCACGGGGCATGGGGGGGGGGTTCAGATGGAAGCTAAGCCAGCACGGATATGATCTGGAACCCAACTGCCCCAGCTGTGGAGTTCCGGAAACTGCCGAGCATGTAGTGGCATCATGCACCGCATACGACGCCCTGCGCGCGAGGTTATCCATGAAAACAGGCATCTACGGAGTCACCGAGGACGTGTTCCCTGAACTTGTGAAGGAGGAGAACTACGCAAGTTTCAGGGAGTACGTATACGGATGGAAGGAGGCCGTAGGCCCAGCCCACTTCATGCTTACACGGAGAGGACAGGCACCGGGAAGACCGCCGGACCAAACCTTGTAGGAATCCGAGGAGGATGAAGGATAGGCGCGAGGGAAGAAGACGAGGAAAGGATAAGGTGTAGCCCTAAGGTGCACAACCATGCACCGGGCTACACCATAGTTCCAGTGTTTATATTAATAAATGGATATATAGAATAAAATACCCGATTTGTACCTCCAGTGGTGAACCCCCACTGGAGGAAACCCTGTATGCCTCACAGGCAGGGAAGGGGGTTTAAAAAAAAAAAAAAGTTACTAGCAATTGAGTGACAATTGTTTACACTCAATTTTTTTTTATCTACTCCGCACAACTTTTATACAGTACTAAGAAGCTGCTGGCCATTGGTTGGGAATCGCTACTCTTACTATTATACTACTATTATGGTACTTGTGTGTTAATGCAGCCACAGTAATTTTTGCCCACTTGTTCGCATGTGCGAGCAGTTATATTTTATATCCGTTATATTTCTAACAGATGATTATATTATACATTATATTTCTAACACTAACCACCCCTAACCTCCCCTAGCCCCAATAAATAGATTTAAAAACGTTATGCAAGATAGCTGTTATAAAAGATAACTGTTACAAAATATAACTGCTCGCGCAGGCGAACAAGTGGGCAAAAATAACTGTGGCTGCCTTAACACACAAGTACCATTATTATATTAATATTGTTTAATAATATTCCAATAATTCTTGCAGAGGTATATCCCATACTACATATTGGCAAACATTTAAATTGGAATTCTCATATTAAACTGAAAGGACAAGAAACCGGTCACCATCCAACTTGATCACTTACTAGACAAACGTTCTCATAAAAACAAAAAAGACTCACATAAATGACTATCATAGGAACCATTAGGAGTAGCGGGGTAGAGCTTTGGGGCTCGACTAAGCCATCAAATTCCTCTTGTATCCAATCCTTACAATCCAAAATCCTCCATAAAATCCTCAATGCTCCTTACTTTGTAATGAATAAAGTCATCATAATGATCGTAAAGTCCTAGTCCCATTTGTTGCTGATTTGGACCAAAGCCGATATCCATCCTTTCATAACAAACTTAATTCCCATTCAAGCCCACTAGTTTCAAACCAAGCTTCAATTCCCGACAATCCTCCGTATGTCTGAAAAGAAGATGGCCTCGTGATCTTTTAAATCAAATTTGTTATTTGAGTTCAACCAGAGGGTAGCTTCTCTACTTGCGACTTCTTTCATAATAATTTCTTTCTCTAATTGTTGTATTATTATAGTACAGTTGTAAATTCCTCTAATTGTTGTATGATTATAGCACAGTTGTAAATTCCTCTAATTGTTGTATTGTTACAGTATAGTTGTAAATTTCATGAATTGTTGTATTATTTTAGTTGTAAATTTCAATAAAAGAAAATATTTATAATTATTTTTAGTGAATTTTATTCGAAGTTAGGTAATGAGTGTGTCATCAAAGGCTCTTTTTCCAGACTATAAAAATTATATTTCCACTTTTTTTTTTTTTTTTGTCATTTCTTAGAAAGATGTAGACTTAAGGGGATAAACAAAAAATTCTAGCAAGATATATCTCCGACTAAATCAAGCTTCCAAAAATATTAAACGAAATTTAACGACTCAACAAATACCAATAAACGTAATTGATGTCATAAATAAGCCAAACAAGATGTCATGGAACATTTAAGAACAGTTAATTATTACCAAATACAGAAGAAACAATCATTTTTCTAGTAAAACGTTTAAGTAGATAGTTAAATAATTCTGACCTAAAGTTGTATATTGTTTTGAAGGTCAATTGAAGTCAATTTATTGCTTTTGGTGGATAACATGAACCAATTCTGCTGCTCTGAAAATTTAGTAATTGTTCAATTTCGAGTAAATGTGGCCAGAAATTAGGTTTACATATTTGGTCATATCTTGTTGACCCAACCTAATCCCACTAATCTACAGTGGGAGTCCTAAATTTTGCCTATCCTGGTATAATTAGGAAAGATATCTTTAATGAGTACCGGACCCCAATTTTACGTCCCTTCCGATGGACGGCATAACTAAGCATTTTTTCACTCCCTTTATAATATCTTAAGGACATATTATAAACCGCGATTTGGAGCTTAGTAGCTTCGCCAATATATATGTACCATGTAACGGAATCTTGAACTCAATTTTCGGCCACTTCAAAACATGTAATTAAATTGAAACTTTTAAACACACTTCTCAAGGACCGATGACAATACAATAATTTAATAAGTTTGTTTCATTATCCTGACCAGAATCAGCGATTTTTTAAATCCGAAGAATGATCTTGTGCCAAGTAATAAGGCGTGTACTAATGGTCCAGGCAACGAAGACCAAACATTGCCAGATGGAGGAAATAATTCATGTGGAAGCCAATTTTGGCACACTTGTAGGGAAAGGTGTCCTGAACAACATACTAAAAGTACTGAGGGGTGGAGGTGGAGCTAAGGGTGGGGGGCCCTCTAAAGCTCCCTTTTTTCAGTTTTTTGTTAATAACTCGAAAAATATTGCGCCTCTAGCGAAAGAATATTTATATAATAAATTAATCTACATACAATTTTCTATAAAAAAGGTTCTATACACTTTTTTGCTAGGATCAATGCTTAAGGAGATATGGAGGGGGGAAGATGGAAAATGAAAAAAAAAAAACGTTTTTATTGTTAAAAACGAAATTTTTGTAGTTAAAAATAATATGTTTATTGTTGAAAATTAAGTAATTATGATGTATTTTGAGCATTAAATTTCGTCGAAATCTAAACTTTCATCTTCGAATCTCGAAAAATACTGCCTAGCGAAAAAATGTTCATATATTAAATTGATATACATAAAATTCTCTATAAAGAAGGTTTTATACACTTTTTTTTACTAGAGGACAGTTCTAAATCTAGAAATAATCTTGAAATGATCGCAGATATAAATTCGTATGATAACATTTAAACAATCCTTTAAGGAATTTTTGTCTCTACATGATACAATAAACAGAATAGAACCAGATGAAAATATTGCACTGACGGTTTATAAGCATAGGAAATCTTTAAACACAGATTTTTTAAAGTTTAAGTCGTCACCACCAGCTAAGAATCAAGAAAAAAATCAAAGAAGAAAGGTAAAAGTGCAAGACTTGTGTCGGTTTTACCTCATTTTGTGGTTCATACCACAACTAAAACAATTAGCTGCAACTAGTTTACACTGCACTTTTTATCAGAAAAAATGGAACTCCAATAATCATGGTATAAAAAACATACAGAAAATAAATATAACATTTTAAAAATGAGTGAGTTAAATATTATGAACGATATGGTAGCACACAATGTTTTGTTTGGGACAGCGGACGTCCGAAGATATCTTAGGGGTAAGATAAAGAAAAAGCAATATTACCGCCGGGCGCAATATTGCTTAACGAAAAGGAATGTTTCTGGACTGTAGATATCGCTTAAAGGAGTAGTTGATTATTTTTTAAATGACAAAACGATTCGTAAATTGTCTATAATTAAGAATAGTCAACTGTTTCTGAGAGACACTCTTTCAGATCAACCTTCAACATCACGTGATGTCTCGTCTTTGCGTTCAGGACAAGTGAAATTTGGTTTTAAAACAAAGTATTTTTTCTCCACAGAAACGTATGACGAAGAGAAGGAGATTAAAAAACCTTATGCTAAGCGTCGAACAGTTTTTCATGTTCGTACCAGTGCGTTTCACAATATCATTATCGATTTTACAAAAGAAAGGATGAGTGGGGAAACGACATAGTAAGTGTCTGCACTGTTTTTGATCTACACGCAGCAGATGCAATATATGAAGACGATTGTTACAAAAGATTTTTGTTGACCTCCTTACCTTCAAAAAGAAAATCTGGACGGCCTCAAGATGAAGAAATGGAAGAAATTCAAATGCAATGGAAGAAATCTTCGATTATATCGAAAGTACTGATAATTGCCAATATTCTATGGACGAGTTGTTGGAACAGGTTATTACTATAACCACTCCACATGTGAAGACCATTAATGAGAGATTGAGGAAAAATACGGGGACCATATTTTTTTTAGTACAATTAGCACCAGACAAACTGTCTTCCCCTTTTCTAGTTTTAGTGATAACATCTTGAGCGACTATTGGTACATCTCAAGGTGTAAAGATGAACAAAGGGAACGTGGGAGAACTGTACAAAAAGCTGTCTAAATTATCTTGGAAGAAATATAATCCATGACTTATGACAACAGCACCTATCCTCCTTCAGCTAGCTTCTACAGTGAGGCTGAACAATTAATACCTAAGTCTCGCAGAGTCTTCATGGACTGCATTGCAGTGACTCAGTGGCACCCCACTCCGTTTTGAAAATGATCTTTTGCCGATACACGACAAGGTGTCCGGTTGTCGCCTAGCACGCAAACGAACGCAGCCCCCCTCAAAGACAACTTCGATGAAGATGAAAGTTTAGATTTCGACGAAATTTAATGCTCAAAATACATCATTAAACATTAATTACTTAATTTTCAACAATAAACATATTATTTTTAACTACAAAAATTTTAACAGTAAAAATTTCATTTTTTAACTATAAAAACTTTTTTTTTTCATTTTCCATCTTCCCCCCTCCATATCTCTTTAAGCATTGATCCAAGCAAAGTGTATAGAACATTTTGTATAGAAAATTTTATGTAGATTAATTTATTATATAAATATTCTTTCGCTAGAGGCAGTATTTTTCGAGTTATTAACAAAAAACTGAAAAAAGGACCTTTAGAGGCCCCCCCACCCATAGCTCCACCCCCACCCCTCAGTACTTTTAGTATGTTGTTCAGGAC
Source organism: Arma custos (assembly GCA_037127475.1). NCBI lineage: Eukaryota > Metazoa > Arthropoda > Insecta > Hemiptera > Pentatomidae > Arma > Arma custos. The sequence continues at coordinate 165,332,008 of CM073759.1, forward strand.
ACCATTCCCTACAAGTGTGCCAAAATTGGCTTCTACATGAATTATTTCCACCATTTTTCCTTCGTTGCCTGGACTATAAGCCCTATATGGTTTAATCCGTGGGACATTTCGTATATCTTGCAACAATTTTTTTTTTTAAATCGCTGTAATAGGAAACAAAACCAAAAAGGTATAAAATCATTATGGAGAGCTGAACGAAAATATTCATTTTACCGTAAGTAAGGGTGGGGTGATTGTTAAGAAATTTTCATAATGAGTCTACTGTTACGGGCTACTGGGTATTAAAAAGAATTAAACAATACCTTAATTAAAGATACTAATATTTATTAACACAACTGATAAGAAGGATACAATTAAACTATTAACAATTAAATTATTAAACTAATATAAATTTATAATGGCAATATTCTAAGTATTGTAATCTAGGCCTAACTCCTATTTAATTATTACAATAATATAAGATATTACTAATTCTAGATAGCTTAACTAGTTACAATAGTTTCTATGAATATTATAAAATTACACTACAATTTATAACTAATAATTAACACTTACAGTTCACTAGTCCACCGACCGTAAGATTCTTCAAGTATCACAAACTGACACACAGTAACAAACAGAAACAGTTTATTACACTCGCGAGACTGTTACAGTTCACTGATACACTTATTACACTGGCCGGTTCAACACTGACTAGTTTATCACACTGACACTCACTTATTACACTTATCACAGATCTTCACTGGTCTACTCTCAGACTAAGACTGACTGACTCGAGGTGAGGGAAGTCTTTTTATAGGCAAAGCCGAACATTCTAGAACACGAAGGGGCCAGAAAATTCTGGAATCTTCTTAATCCTTTGCCGACAAAAGGAGACGATCTAGAACGGCCCAAATCCTATTTTAACTTCTCCCGCCGACGGATTTAAGCCGCTAATCCTCTTGCTTCCGTCTTCCTGCCGGCGCCCGTAATACTGCCCCCTCCTTAAAAGTGTTCTGCCCCAGAGCAAGTCCGGAGAAATCGGGCATTTATGAGCTTCTACTGATGGAGACGCACTTTCTTTCCAGGGGTTGAACGTGCACACCAATATGGCAACTCCAGAGGTGGCGAATGTCTGTTCGATCATGTCCCTGACAATCTTCCACTCCAAGCCGTCGTATCCACAGCCCAACTTCGGAATAGCGAGCTTAGTGACACGCAGTCTCAGAAGCTTACTCCGAAGGTCGTCGAGGCTTCGCCGCAGTGCGTCATATGTCGGCTTCTGATCAGTGGCACGCTTGGTAACCAAGTAAAACAGGTGTCCTTCGTGCGGCTGGTGGAGTGCCTTCCCGACACTTGGTCCTTGGCGTTCCAGCTCCTCAGTTCCGCCGAACTTCTTCCTGAAGACCGTTGCAATCCCTCGAGAAGTCCTCAGATCTTCGGCAACGCAATGGGCCAGAGAATGCTCCACTGGTAACGAGAAGATATCCCTGTAGATTACGTGAGTTACTCCACGGGTCCCTGGTACCTTCGTATTTGCAACTGGGTCATTATTTGTCTCCACGTTGTTTAGGTACCTAACCTGCTGGTCTTCTGCCGGGCCATGATCTCCTTTGTACGGTGCCAGTCTATTGAAATGGACTACCTTGGGTTTTCCTTTAGGCTGCTTCCTGATCCTATATATGACGTCATTGATCCTCTTGACGATCTCAAACGGGCCGTCCCAGGAGTTCGGAAGTTTAGGTGAGTAGCCTCGCCTTCTTCGAGGATCATGTAGCCAGACCAAGTCTCCAGATTGGTAGCCACCTTTCTCAGCCCTGATGTCGTAGTGCTCCTTCATTCTGTCACTTGCCCCCTGGATGTTTGTGCGAACCTTCTCGTGGATATTATCCATTCGCTTCCGTAGATCCGTGACGTACTCCTCTCCGGCAATTTCCTCATCAGGCTTGAAACCGAATTTCAGATCACAAGGCAACCGAAGTTCTCTGCCGAACACCACATTTGCGGGAGTATGTCCCGTTGCCTCACTGACTGAACTGCGGTAGGCCAGCAGGAACAGGTGAAGAGGTGTCGTCCTGGTCTTCCGTATTCCCAGTGCTTCGCACATCCCGGAGAAGACTGCAGACTCGAAGTTTCGTCCCTGGTCAGAGTGAAGTTCCATGGGTACTCCAAACCTACTGACGAGCTGCTTCACCAGTGCGTCCGCAACCGTGACTGCCTCCTGATTCGGAAGGGCGTAAGCTTCCACCCACTTGGAAAAGTAGTCCATGGCCACGAGAATATACCGGTTACCTTCATCCGTCACAGGGAAAGGGCCAGCGATGTCAATTGCTATTCTCTCAAACGGTGCTCCCACGTTGTACTTCCTCATTGGGGCCTTCTTTCTTCTTATGTGTCCGTTAGAAGCCGCACAAGTCGCACAACGCCTGCACCAGTCCAACACATCGTCCTTAAGGTTTGCCCAGTAAAAGCGTTCACGTACCTTTTCCAATGTACGGTGAACTCCAAGGTGTCCGCCAGATACTCCGTCATGAAGTTCCCTGAGTACTTCGGGCACTTTACTCTTTGGAACGATGAGCTGAAGTCTGCGCTGATCTCCTTCCGTGTTCTCGAATGCCCGTTTCAGCAGCCCGTTGTCCACTAGAATGGAGTCCCATTGGGCCCAGTAAGTCTTTATATTCTTCGACATTGGAGCAACATCCTGCCAGGTTGGTCTTCCTTGCCCTGATAGTTTCCACTGCTTCATTTGTTTCAAGTCCGGGTCCCTGTCCTGCTCTTTTGACACCTCTGCATCCACCTCATCCTGCATCATCCTGCCAACTGTCCATGACCACCGTTATCCTCAACACTGATGCCTGCTTCTCTTCTTGTCGAGAACAATGCCCGCAGTCTTCGCCACAAGGCCTCCTTGAGAGCGCATCCGCATTTCTGTGACTCGTTCCAGCACGATGAGCAGATTCAAAGTCATATTCTTGAAGACGCTCTATCCACCTCGCCACTTGTCCTTCTGGTGACTTGAATCGTAGCAGCCACATTAGAGCCGCGTGGTCCGTTCTCAGGAGGAATCTTCTGCCGTATAGATATTTGTGAAAATGCTCTATAGATTTCACCACTGCCAGAAGCTCCTTCCTGGTGACACAGTAGTTGCGTTCCGGAGCTGAGAGCGCTTTACTGAAATATCCAATGACCCTTTCTTCTCCATCTTGGAGCTGAGAGAGGACGCTCCCAATAGCGGTGTTGCTGGCGTCTGTATCAAGTATGAACTTGCCCTCGGGACGGGGATAGCTCAGAATAGGAGCACTACTCAATTTCTTCTTCAACTCCTCAAAGGATGCCTGACACTCGTGATCCCAAAGGAACGTCCGTTTTTCCTCGGTAAGCCTGGTAAGAGGTTTTGCAATGTTAGCAAATCCTTTCACGTACCTCCTGTAGTAGGTGCAGAGGCCGAGAAAACTTCTTACTTGGTGCTTATCTCGAGGTACTGGCCAGTCGGTGATCGCTGCAATCTTCTCTGGGTCAACGGCAACTCCGTTGTCTGACACAACATGCCCCAGGTAGTTGACTTGCCTTCGGAAGAGATGACACTTCTTCGGGTTCAATTCTAGGTTCGCTGCACGCAGTCGTTCGAAGACCTTCTCCAGATTTTTCAGATGGTGAGCGAAGGACTTTCCCAGCACAATGATGTCATCTAGGTATACCAGGCAAATTTCCCAAGAGAGACCTCTTAACACGCTTTCCATCAGCCTCTCAAATGTTGCAGGAGCATTGCAAAGTCCGAATGGCATTACCGTAAATTGCCAGAGTCCAGTCCCAATCGAGAACGCTGTCTTCTCTTTATCTTCAGGTTTCAATCTAACCTGCCAATATCCACTGCGGAGATCCAAGGTAGAGAAAAGTTCACACCCCTCCAGGGTGTCCAGCGTATCATCAATCCTGGGGAGCGGATAACTGTCTTTCTTGGTGACGTTGTTCAGAAGGCGGTAGTCTACGCAGAATCTCGTTGTGCCGTCCTTCTTCTTCACCAATACAACAGGAGACATCCAGGGGCTACTCGAAGGCTCAATGACACCATCAGCCGCCATCTCCTTGATGATCTTCTCGGCGTCCTCCCGTTTGGCTAACGGCAGCCTCCGCGGGACCTGTCGGATGGGCTTAGCATCCCCGGTGTCAATCCTATGCTGGACGATATCCGTTCTACCCCGTGATCCTGGGCTGATCTCGAAAACGTCCTGCCATCGGATAATCATCTTTTTCACTTCCTCGCTCTGTTCAGGCGAGAGTTCCCGGCATGATTCGTCCACAAATCCTGTTAGTTCTTCCGGCAGTCCTCGCAGCTCGGTGGGATGACGTTGCAGCTGACAAACCACTGAGGTAGCGGTTGTACATTCCCCGACCGGTGTTCCTTTGTTCAGCGTTACTGGGAAGCTGTTCAGGTTCATTAGCCGAATCGGAGTGGTACGTCCGACCTTGATGAGAGACCTTGCAACCATTACGCCGCGTCCGATCTCCTGTTCTTCTTGCCTTCCAGGTTCAATTAGCAAACATTGACCCTCAGGTAGGTGTCCTTCGATCGTCCCATGCGTTATGATTTGGCTCCGTGCAGGTAAAGTGGTGTCTTCTAGTAGGCGCACTCGTGCGTGGATGTCCTTTCCCTGCCGAAGGATGACTTCTTCGTCTCCCATCGTCATCACCCCTCTCGCCATATCCAGCTTGATCCCGTATGCGATCATCAAGTCCGTGCCCAATATGACATCTTCATCAATATCTGCCACGAGAGCGCGGTGCTTCAGATGTTGACCCCCGATGATGAAGGTGGCAACTGTATCCCCGTAGACCTTGGCTGGCTCTCCTGTGGCAGTCCGTAATGTCCAAGTCGTTGGTACGATCTTATCAGCCGGAACTGTCTTCAAGTTCAAGATAGTCATGGTTGCGCCGGTATCCAGTAGCAGACTTCGCAGCTGCCCGTTCACCATCCCATCTATGTAGAAACTGTTCGTTCTGCTTCCTATTGACGCAACTCTGATGGTCTTCCCGGGGCCTTTGACTTTACGGGTTGACAGTTGCCCCTTCCCATCAACCCTACTTAGTTTTCCTGTGGCTTTTCTTGTTTCTTGGATGGACACTTGCTTCTAGGGTGTCCAAGTTGGCCGCAGCTCCAACAGCGTATCTCTTTCTTACGGGTCCTGAGAGCCTCCAAAACCTTTGTCACTATGTCTTCGAGGCTAGGGACCACAGTAGGCTCCGCTTCAGCTGCTCGAACTCGCGCATGGCCCCATACTGACTGCCTGACAGCCTCGAATTCCATGGCCTGAGATAATGCGTCTCCCAAAGTCTTTGGCCGGGCGAGCTTCACTGCCTGTTGCGTCTCGGGGTCCCGAAGTCCATCCAGGAATTTGTCGACAGCCAGGCTCTCGTAGACATCATCGGTGACCAATGGGTAAGCATTCCTCACCAGCCGTGCAATGTCTGCTTCAAATTCCTGTAGCGTTTCGTTGGTCTTCTGGATCCTGCTTCTCAGCTGTGAGCGATATAGCTGGTCCATGTGGCGGTGGCCGAAACGCATCTCCAGTCTTCTAACCAGTTCCCCGTAGTTAGACCGCTCCGACATGGGCATCCCCTGCAGTACTCCCAAGGCGTCTCTACGCAAGGCCAGGCACAACGCTGAAGCTTGTGTCTCTTTTGACCACCCGTGGATCGAAGCCGCTGTCTCGAAGAGAGTCATGTAGTCCTCCCACGGCGTCTTTCCGTCGAATACTGGAATGGTGTTGTGATTTGGTGGCGTCCCAGCATTGGCGGGCATAATGGTGCTATGAAGGCTGCCATCGGTGGAACGGTCGGTGGCGATCGTCGGTGGGTTGCTCATACGTCCCTCGAGAGCCTCGACTCTTAGCCTAAGTTCGTCTTTAATTGAATTCAGTTCTTCCTCTAACCTAGATTCTACATTAGCCACTTTATTATTTACATCGGCTAACTTATTCTCAACATTTTCCATTAACTTAGTCTCTAATGTACCTAACTTAGACTCTAATGTATCCAATAAATCACTTTTTACAGTACCTAGCTCATTTTTAACATTGCTTAATTCATTACCTAGCTCATTTTTAACATTGCTTAATTCATTACCTAACTTATTTTCTACATTGCTTAACTCATTTTTGACAGTACCTAATTCATTACCCAACCTGTTTTCTACATTGCTTAACTCGTTTTTAACAGTACCTAATTCAATTTTAAAAGTTGCAGATAATTTGCTTAAATCGGTTTCAAACAGAACGTCATCTGGATTTTCCCCTAAATCTACAAAAAATTGACGCAACCTTTGTTGCAATACACTTTTAGTTCCGGATGAATCCAGATCACGCTCCTCCAAATCCCGTTTCAAATCCGCAACTTTTAAATCAATTAATTTAACACTTTTAGAAGCCATTCTGCATACAGTAGCATAGTAGCCCAATAATTACAAAATGCAAGACAAAATACAAAATAATAGCAATTACACAATAATCCCACTTCTGACACCAATTTGTTACGAGCTACTGGGTATTAAAAAGAATTAAACAATTCCTTAATTAAAGATACTAATATTTATTAACAAAACTGATAAGAAGGATACAATTAAACTATTAACAATTAAATTATTAAACTAATATAAATTTATAATGACAATATTCTAAATATTGTAATCTAGGCCTAACTCCTATTTAATTATTACAATAATATAAGATATTACTAATTCTAGATAGCTTAACTAGTTACAATAGTTTCTATGACTACAATTTATAACTAAAAATTAACACTTACAGTTCACTAGTCCACCGACCGTAAGATTCTTCAAGTATCACAAACTGACACACAGTAACAAACAGAAACAGTTTATTATACTCGCGAGACTGTCACAGTTCACTGATACACTTATTACACGGGCCGGTTCAACACTGACTAGTTTATCACACTGACACTCACTTATTACACTTATCACAGATCTTCACTGGTCTACTCTCAGGCTAAGACTGACTGCCTCGAGTTGAGGGAAGTATTTAAAGAGGCAAGGCCGAACATTCCACAACACGAAAGGGCCAGGCAATTCCGGAATCTTCTTAATCCTTTTCCGACAAAAGAAGACGATCTAGAACAGTCCTAATCCTATTTAAACGTCTCCCGCTGACGGAGTTAAGCCGCTAATCCCCCGCTTCCGCCTTCCTTTGTACGCCCGTAACACTATATTTTTATTTCATTCTCAAAATGCACTATTAGAGTTTTCTTTCAGTCAAATTCAATTTTAAAGATTTTAATACACAGTTTCTTAAATAGTTTCAAACCGTATACTTACTCATATATGTATTTTTAACTGTAATTTTTATAATTGGCATTGGATATTACCTCCCCAACAATTTGGTCTAACCTTATCTGATTGAAATCATTCTGTTCTAGATCTGGGCTTTGTAACAAACTTTGTATTTAATACACACTAAAAACTTGTTCCTGTTTAATATAAAACAGGAGTAATAATAATAAAAAATGAGGTCCCATGCTGTAATTTTTTTTTTCAAGAATCCTTATAAAAATTAGTTTTGAAGTTCTTCTTTTTTTCTAATTGTGTTGCCCTGTACTGTAATATATTCCATTATTTTAAGGCTTTCCATAAGTTATTTTACAGATTAAGTAAAAGAAGTTATTTTAAGTATCAATAACTATGATGGCATAGGGGCACACTATTTTTTTGCCATGACAATACACTAGAAAACTAGGGTGAAATAAAATTAGGAATAGTATGGAAAAACTAGTCAATACTACAAAGGAATGAACAACCTGCAAATATTTCGTTGGTTTATTAAGGAAATAAAACAGCTAAAATCATAAAAGTGGCAGTCCCAAGTGATACTAGTCAGTAAGTTAGTAGAACACTTGAGTTGAAAAATTGGGGAATACTAAGAACTTGCTTTGTAGCTGAAATCGCTTTATCATCTGGAAAAAGTGTTAGTGACTTCAACAGTCATTCATTGAATGGGCTAATACTTAAAAGCACAAAAGAGGGTACAACAGACCTTGACATAATCTAGAAAAATTAAAACTGCCACAATATGCAGTTCTATTAATCATGCCGAATTACAATATTCCTTTCCTAGATTGGGACTTTGTAATACAATACCCACACCATAGTACAGCCTTATTAAGTTATTACATGCCAGGAATTTTTTTTCTATATAATATAGAGAAATTGTACAGACATTTTAATACTGTTGCTTGACAACAGAGAATTGTGTTGCCAGTACACATGTTTCTTTGGACATGACCTGGTCCTATAGGCAGGCATTATACTCGTACGTGAACCCGTGGGTTTTGTATGAACTAATGTCTTTTACGTGACGAAAAAGAACCTGCCTTGAATTTCAAAGTACACAATTTGTTTTTTTCCTTGATCTTTCTTTTGGACTTAGGGCTCACAAATATACACTGAGTATTACCACTAGGTAGTTTCTCTACTCGCCTTTATCCATTCCATTAAGAATATTTTGCTTGTTGTATTATTTATAATACAGTTGTGAACTTAAAAAAAAAATATTTATTAGAAATTATACCATATTAAATACTAATGTGGTTATTAAATATATAATAGTATAAATGCTAGGAAGTACGCAGAACCACGAATAATAACCTTCATTAATGAATTTTAATGCATCTGGAGAACTAAAATAAAAGTCTTAGGCCTTTAAAATATTAGGAAATATTTATTTTCCTATTATGCGAGCGCCATAGAAAAAATTGATTTCCGAAAACCTTACTTTCTGACGCTAACGCCTCTTTTTTGGAACTCAGACGTAATAAAATATATCACGAAACTATAACATATATATGTATTTAAATAATAATAATAACATTTATAATTTGCTAAATATAACTATAATATCTAGTATTTCCTCAAGTAAGTAATTATTCTTTTCGTATAGTATCGAAAATAACTAACCAGACAACATTTAGCCAATTCAGGCATTATCAGTTCGTACACCGAGTTTGAGTGATTTGAACAATTATACAATTGGAACAATGCGGGTTAGTTCTCCCTAGTTATTATAAATTTCGTATTTTAAAGATGTAGCAAATTTTCTATTCAATATCTGCCATTATGAGGTTGAGCACAATTCCTTTGAACTAAAAAGCCTTGTTTTACATTCAAGTATTATAAATCAAATAAAGAGATGTGCATTGATGTGATTTTTTCGGTCTATGACCTGATGATACTAGAATTAGCGAAACCAGACAAAGGCTTATTTATTTTCCCGCATTTTAGGGACTTGAGGCTTTGTGTTTTGGATTTTTCTATAGCATTGCATAAAATATAAATTTACATTTTTAAGAAAGGAAAAACAAAAATAATATTACAACAGGTTCTATTATTTTACCTCATGCTATTATTTTTTATTTCTGAATAGTAAAATACGAAAAAGTTCTAACTTGGTATTTTACCAGACGTAATATATTCATTGTAATAAGAAGTCCTTTTCTTGTTATCTTAATCGTTGTTTCGCCTAACCTTGGAGATTCCCATCAGTTTATCGTTGTGGAGAAGAATACACTTCTTAACTGTTCCAAAAGGCAGGAATATAATTTAATAATTAGAGTTTTCTAAAACAAATTAAATAAATCAGAACACTCACTGAGGAACAATTACATTTTTCCAAGACTATAACAGAGATTTATCGTATAAACTTAAAACATGAGAAAGAAAGGATATCACCTATAAATAACAATATTTCTCTAAACTATAAATAAATAAATCTCCCTATTATACAAAAAAAAAACTTAGTAGGAGAGAAAATCCTTGATTATTCCATCCTTCGGAAAGGATGTAAAATGGGGTTTCCGAGCCTGTGTGGTGTCAGGAACTCGTTAAAGATCCCTATCCTAATCATATCTGGATAGGCTAAATTTAGCCACTGTAGCATCGTCCGATAAACCATAGCAGCGTAAAGTGTCGTAAAAATGTATAAACAACAACTTACGTGATATTTTCGTAAATATTGTGAAATTATGATATTGTAGTTTCACTGGTAAGAGCTAAGAATTTTTATATCTAGATTGGTATAAAATCGAGGAAACCTACTTGGGCCTATTTAGCCTTTACAAAGAGGATACAAAAAATTATTACACATCTCTACCTATCGTCACAGCAATTAAAATTTAATTTAACAAAAAAAAAAACTGTACCACGAGAACTCAACTGCCAACGGTTGTGCAGGCAGGTGATTTGGTCGAGCCAATCGACAAGGGTGCCCACTTCTTAGAGGCTGAGTGAGCCCCAAGAAGGTCTGCAGATCTGCACAGACCCGATTTAATCTGTGTCCAGATAATTTCTCATGATTGGTACGAAAAGAAGAAGAAAATGTTGGGAGCTAAGATCTGTTTGGAATTTCCTATGACAGAATATAGATACTGCATAGGGTACATTTGTGTTCAAGATGATTTAGTTGGTTTTTAACTAACTTTAATTTGACTTGTTTTATTGTTTACCTAATAATCATAATTTTTTTTTTACATTTATAAGTATATAGTTTTTACAAAACTTTCATTATATTTTTTTTCTTTAGTCAATGTATATGGTGTGAATGAATACTTGCAATCTTAGTACTTATTTCCCCATGTTTAGTAGGAAAAACATATCTTTTCTCTTGTTAATGAGTAAAACAATTATATAATGAATGATATAAACGTGTATTTGTTTTTTCGAAAATAGACCATAATAGTATTAATTTATACGATCACAATTTATTACATGTGGTGATAAATGAAAAAGATTCTAATGTCAGGTGAGAAAAATAAACACGATTAAAGGTCTGCATATCCCACAAGGTCGAAATATGGCAGATAACAGATTTTAATTTTAAATTGTTTTTTAATTGGTTTTAACGGTTTATTGTTATTATTACCCTCTTACGTAGACAGAAACCGTGTTATTATTTTATTTTACTTTTATACTATATATCATACAATATTCATATTATATTGGATCTTTACATTCTGCTTCAACCACACATATTTTAATTTTTTCTTTCTTGAATAATAATAGTTGATCTTATATCTATATATGAGGAAGAAAATTGCCGGAATATGGGTTTTAAAACAATTATCTCAAGTAGGGAGAACTGTTTACTGGAAAGCCAACGTTTCGACGACATTGGGCTAAACAAACGAAATACTGAAAAATTAAAATTTATAATATTTTATTTTTATTTTATTTTGATTATTTAAATATTTTTATTTTTGAAGAGAAAAGATTTGTCCTGACCGGGATTCCCCTGCCCGGTTCTTCCGCAAATCTAGCGCGGTACTCTACCAAATAAGCCAGACAGGAAGACCCGGGTTCGAATCCCGGCCAGGACTAATTTTTTCTCTTCAAAAATAAAAATATTAAAATTATATATGGTAAATAATAAAATACATAGGCATAAAGGTATCAGAGTGATAAAAGATAAAGTTATGGAGGCCGTTAAATAAATATACAAAGCAAATGAAATAAATGTTGAGCATAATAATAATAAATAATAAAGAAGGTAAGAAAAGGTAATGAAAATATGGATACGAAAATTTCATTTTTTATTACCTTCTTTATTACTTATTTGTTAATACTCTACAATTATTCTCTTTGCTTTGTATATTTATCTAAGGGTTCATCCATCTTTATGTTTTATCACTCATATACCCATTGCAGTCTTCTAATTTTTAAGGAGTAAACAAGATCTGCTTCGCTGAACATTGAGTAAACTTCGTTGTTGGTCTCCTTCGCCAGTTTCTATTTATAAATACTCCAGCGAAGATTCTCCGGAGGATCTTTCTTTCAAAGATTAGGATATCATGCTCAACCAGCTTCATCATTGTCCATGTCTCCTATCCATATAACGAAACTGAGCGGGCTAATGTTTTGTACAGATGGAGCTTGGTGTGCCGTGATAGAAGGAGTGAGGAGAATTCTTTGCGTAGACCAAAGTGGCACGCACCTATTAGTAGTACCATCCATATATCATTCTTTACCATATTTTAATATTTACCATATACAATTTGTATTTGTCTGTATTTTGTATATTTAGCCCTGAAGAAGACCTGCAATGTGGGTCGAAACGTTGGCTTTAAATAAACAGTTCTAACATTCATTTTTATTTTATTATTATATTTTATTTTATATTATCATCGTTTTATTTTATTTATTTACTATAAGAGGAGGGAGAGAGAACCTGCGCCACTGCTTCTTGGGTTCAATACATCGCACGGTCCTTGGAGTGCACTGATTCCAGTGAACAGAAGTGATTTTGTCGAGATCATACTCAACCGTTAGGCTTTTCTGACAATTTAGGTTACCCACATTATAAAGGCTTGGTGAGCCCAAGGAGGGTGGTCAGATCCCAAAGGATACCAAGATTTCAAAATTTATCTGCCATAGTTAGATTTTATTAAATCAGCACCCTACACACTCAGCAATCCCGCTTCTAAAAGATCTCTTAATTAAAGAACCAAAAAGTATAAGACTTCAATTAAATGCAAAATTAGCTGTAATAATGAGAAATCCAAAGGATCAAGATAAATGCAAAACGTGCTCCGTTTCGTGCAAGGAAAGATCCAATGGTGGGATTCGCTCCCAAAAGCAGGAACAGGTACAACTTTCGCTCACTAATTAACAGGTAGCTAAGGACTTGCAACATTTCCGTAACGTTCTAGAGAAATTGATAGGCAATGTTACCTCTGTTTTATTACCATGTAAGGCGTCGAGTTCTTTCTCTCTTGTAACGGCAATAGGCAACAAGTTCACTCGTTCTTAGCTAAATAAGTACGAAGAGATCCTAAAAAGTTTACTGTTAATATAAATTTCGCAAAAATATATATAACAACTTTTATATTATATTTTATATATATATATAACAATAGCTTTTATTAAGACATCGTGGAAAAATTCCAACGAAAAGCCTTAAGTCTCCAAACTAAAACAGAAATAGAAATTATCTGTCCAATATTTCTGTCAGGCATCCTCAGGGTAGAAAGAGAATAACCGCAAAACAAAACATGAATAATGCACCCAAGAAACATCCCACCCCCTCGAAGGCTCAAATGCAACTAATGAATCATAAGAAAGATTACTCGACCCCAGTTGGTTAAGGTTAGATAAAAACAGCTGATAGATACTTCAGAAATTCAATATACACCACCAAACTTCAAAAGCACCACAGGAAACATAAAAAATAGCAAACAGCACAAAACTTAAGACGAAAGACCATATGAAAAAATGAAAGTAAAAATGCAAGAAAAAAAATAATAACTTTATCAAGAAACCAGTTGACTTACGGCTAATCCACAAAACATATTAATATTGAAAAGTAAAAAGAGACCTTACATAGATGTTAAGAACGTGGAAAAATTCCAACGAAAAGCCTTAAGTCTCCAAACTAAAACAGAAATAGAAGTTGTGGAAGTATTTCATAGCTTCTTATTTTAATGATGGTATTCCCAAAGTGTTTTCTTTTCATCTAAATAGGTAATAAAACAAATTGATAAAAATACAAAATTAAATTTAATATACAATACAGGAATTTAAATGGAAAATTAACCAGACAAAAACATTACTGAAAACAATATAATAACGCACACACAAACGACTCAAATGAGAGGAGCGATAAGAAGAAATTACACGAGACAAGGAGTTAGGTTTCATAGAGACCGGCTAATACACAAGTACCGGGTATCCTGTGGTTATGCTTTATTAAAGTTATTATTGTAGTTAATTGTGTTTACTACAGATAGTTTTTTTTTTTTTAAATTGTGGTTATAAAGATACATTATTCTTGGCTGGTTTACTACAGGAAGTTACTAATCATTAAGATCAGGGTAGAGGGAAAACTTTACATTCTACTTATTATACCATAAGGCCCTCTTAAACCAGCATAAAAGAAGCGGTAGAGGCGCCTAGATCGAGCAGCCGGTCTATTCACACTATTATCCACGCCCATTGATTGATGGCAACGGAAAAAAAATCCATCATCCATCTTTCTATAGCGTCTCTCACGTCCTATTCTTTTTCGCCAGCTATTTATGAGCCTTCACACGATGAAGGTAATGCTTTGCCGTGTCCTACCATTGTCGATGATCTGAACTACGGTCATGTTTCTTCTCAACCTCCCAAGTGTCCAAGTCCTTAATTAAAAGCAGATGGAATATTAGTGAACCATTCCCAGTACTAATTACTGTACCAGTATACCAGTGTACATTTACAGTATACCAGTATACATCGCCACTGTGCAGTACCACCACTGTACAGTATATCAGTTTACATCGCAAATTGCGAGAACAGGAGGGGATACGGGATCAGTGAAGAGAATGGATTTGTCTGACCAAAGTGCGAACGAGGATAGCTTAGGTGGTAGAGCGCCATGACGGAAACATGGTAGACCCGGGTTCGCATCCCGGCCCTGGACATATCTTTTCTCTTCAAAATAAAGATATTTAAAAAATATTCCCAGTACGTTTAGTATGGAAAATTCATTCTACAATGGATGTGAAAAAAAAAAGTGCGAACAATATCAAGGCTCCATAAATAGTTGAGTACGATAGTGCAAGCACTATTGCTAAACATTTTAAACAGTTTTATTAAGAAATGGTAAATTTAAAAAAAAAATGCAATTACTTAATGACGACGATAGGTAAACTATAAAAGCGAATATTTTCCAACTTGTATTTGACTTTATTATGAAACATGACCCTGGTTATAATAGTTCATAAATATAATCATACAAAAAGGTAGGTGAAACTACAGGCGCATATCTTCAATACACGATTAAATACAATCAATTGTTTTATTTATTTTAGTTTTACCCAACTTTGGGATACCCCGGATAAATCATTAGTGTTTGTTCCGCAACTATCTCTCTGTCCAGTATCTCTACATTCTCCCTGATCTCTTACTCCTTTCAATGTCAGAGATTTTTATCTTCCGCTTCGTTCTCCCCCTTCAACCTCATCCATCCTCTTGTCTTAGGTTGTGCTCTTGGCACTTTCACCTCTAAGCATCTCCTCCGTAGCCTCGAGTCCTTTCAAGTTCCTCTCTGCTTCCTTAAATCAATTCGGTTTAGTCGTTTTATTTTGAATTTTCATACGTAGCCTTGCATAGCCTAATATTTATAAAGTATTTTAATATTATCGTCTGATAATTTTTATCCAATACCTACACTGAAATATTGGTGAGTAGGGGATTTCAGTATGGGCTGAGTTGTTGTCCTGAAGATTTCAGGTTCAACTCAGGCTGTGGCAAATAAATCATTAAATTCCTTAACACCCATGAATAATAATTAACAGCTGTCGGATTTGCAAACTCTTCAGGATCTCACTCAGCGTGGTAAGGTTAAAGTGGGTACAATTAGGGGGAAATCCTGGTCGTTGAGTATGACATCGGCTAAATTTCTCCTCCCTCCCATATTGAAAAATATTGATTTAATTTTAAAACATATACATACAATATTTGTTTGTTTATTCAATTAACATCACTTTATGCTGGTAAGTATAATCGGACGATGAAACAGTGGGAGTCTTAAATGTTTCCTATTCAGATATAATTAGGATAGAGATCTTTAAGCAGTGCTTGACACCGCGCAGGATTACCATTTTACGTTTCCTCCGAAATATAGCATAACTAAGGATTTTTACTGGCTTAAAAAAATCCATAGGCAACCTATAACGAACCTGTGATTTTGGGCACGGTAGGTTATTATACTAACCCCTCCACCATAAGTGAATCAAAATAAAATATTTTTATCTGTAATTTTTATTCAATCCATCATTACATCGATGTATTAGAATTCCAGATTTAATAATTAATCTTTTCACCCTAAGAAGTAATAAACAATGGCGTCTAACTATGTAACATAAAAACGTAATATAAAATAACTAAGTCTAACTTTATGTTTGTATTATCTATATATATACATAAAAGAGTTCGTCCTGACTGAAAAGACGATCGCAGAGCCAAAACGGCATAAGCTACAGACTTGAAATTTGGACAGTAGGTACATTTTACAAGACCAACGCGCACTAAGAAAGGATTTTTGAAAATTCGTCCTGAAAGAGAAATTATCTGTCCAATATTTCTGTCAGACATCCTCAGGGTAGAAAGAGAATAACAGCAAAACAAAACATGAATAATGCACCCAAGAAACATCCCACCCCCTCGAAGGCTCAAATGCAACTAATGAATCATAAGGAAGGTTACTCGACCCCAGCTGGTTAAGGTTAGATAAAAAACAGCTGATAGATACTTCAGAAATTCAATATACACTCACCAAACTTCAAAAAGCACCACAGGAAACATAAAAAATAACAAACAGCACAAAACTTAACATTCCACGGTCTTAACATTTATGTAAGGTCTCTTTTAACTTTTCAATATTAATATGTTTTGTGGAATAGCCGTAGGTACACTAGTTTCTTGATAATGTTATTATTTTTTTTCTTGCATTTTTACTTTCATTTTTTCATATGGTCTTTCGTCTTAAGTACATTAGTTGCATTTGAGCTTTCGAGGGGGTGGGATGTTTCTTGGGTGCATTATTCATGTTTTGTTTTGCTGTTATTCTCTTTCTACCCTGAGGATGCCTGACAGAAATATTGGACAGATAATTTCTATTTCTGTTTTAGTTTGGTGACTTAAGGCTTTTCGTTGGAATTTTTCTACGGTCTTAACATCTATCATCTTTTTACTTTTCAATATTAATATGTTTTGTGGATTAGCCGTAGGTCAACTGGTTTCTTGATAAAGTTATTATTTTTTTTCTTGCATTTTTAAGATTGTTTTTGTTTCTTATTTTTTTTAAATTTTTAATAAACATCATCGGTGTTTGAAATACTAATTAAGATTAATACCTGTATTAAGATATATAAGGAAAAAAGTAACGGTTACATTGTAAAAATGTATCGATATCAATTCGATAAGCCTACCTTGATCTAATAAATAAATAACTAGAAAGGAAATGGAAGTGAAAACAGTTCGTGATCAGTTCAGTTGAGAGAGGTCAGGCTGATCAATGCCAGTCTAGGGCAGTCTTAAATCAAATCACGCCACTTGAAATTGTAATGGATTCAATCGTCCATTCAATAGTAATAACAGTAATAATAATAATAAATCATAGATTGATAAAAATCACAGATGCAATCCGGAAAAGAAGAATTTCATATTATGGTCATCTATGTAGAATGGACTCCAGACGATTTACTGGAAGGTTTTTAAATATTTGAAAAGGCTAAAATTAAATAATATGTGGTTTGTGGAAGACGAAAAAGACATGGAGGAACTTAAGATTGTAGAAATCTATGTTATTTCAGAAATTACCTAAGAAGGAGACGGGACCTCTTGAACATCAGAAACAAAGGAAAACATAGTGCAGGAATGAAGCAGATGTAGTAGAAGAGACAGGAAACCAGCAGAGAGTTGAAGAAACTTAATCCATAGTAGCTTATTCGGAAAAAGATATATAAATATAAAATAATTCAACACCTTGGTTGGACGAACTTCGAAAGGAAGGAGTTCGAAGAACCTCAAAAACGCAAACATATGAGCAACAGACATTTTAGAAAGAGACATCTTCAGACACAAAGTGAATAAGTGGGAAGTACATCAGAGCAACTAAAGCAAAAGCAGTGCCTTCTCAGAGAGAATGAAAGCCTATTGGCCTAAAGAAAGCTTGAATGAGTTGTTTGCTTAACGTCTTCCACTATAGGGAGAATACGCTAATAATAAATCAACTATTTCAAAGTATATATAATATCAATTATAATTAACTATAATGACGAGCCTCATAATATTTCTTTCATTGCATTTGAATGGTCTCAGAAATATAATTCAACATACATTTTATACAGTATTTTTCTAGCATTATTCATGTCATAGACTCGAATAAAGGCAGGAAATGCTGTTAGAAGCATGCAACCGGTTAATATTATTCGAGTGATAGCGTCACGAAGATTAAGATGGGCTTGTAAAGTTGCTGGGCTTAGTAATGAACTATTTCCTAAAAAGTTAACAAGCTCTGTGTCGAATGGGAATCGTCTGAAGGTTAGACCGATACGCAAGTGAGAAGATAGCGTTAAGTGACCTGTGGGATTTGGTTTTGGTTAGTGGTCGATAGACAGAAGTTTGTCGAGAGATTGGTGGTATCGGCATCGAGCCTTCGGGTTCGCTAAGCCTTATTATTATTCATGTCATTTGAAAAATCTATTATCGGAGTCACAATCAATGTCAAATTACATTAAATTGAATCAAATTATTGTTAATTTGTGTTATTAATGACAGTATTACCCTTTAAGTTGTTCTGTAATTTTTGAAAGTATTTGAACATTTATGAAGTGTTTCAAATGTTTAAAGATAAAAGTAAATTGGTATCAAGTGCTTTAACTATAACTATAATTTTCAATTTAGATAAAGTTCCCACTGAACCTATTTTAAAATTAAAATACTTTTCGCATTTAAAAATTACCACTGAAAATAATAGCAACCAATGTAAATGTATGTTCAGTTGTATTTAAACTTAAAAAATAAATAAATATAGTGAGTTATGTAATAATCACTTTCATATAACAGCCTTTTTCGTAACCGTACCTCTACTTTCTCACAAATGATATTAGAAATTTTAATTTTCTTATTCCCCTGGAATCAGACCAAATTTAATCAATTAAGAAAACAGGAAACGACAAGAAAAAAAAAGTTATATATTAACACCTGGATTTGAAACCGATGGAAAAATTCCAACGTGATCCAAAGCTGAAAGTAGCGGGACAGTTTAATTATATTAAATGTTAATATAACGACACTTTAAAACGAGAAAAAACCAAAAAAAAAATATGCTAAAAACTAAACACTAAAACACCATAATAAATTGTATTACAATAGATACCTTGCGTTTAAATATGTGCATCAAACTCTAAAACTTTATATGATACATACTACTATAAATATCTTATATTTTTTTGTGTTATGCTTTACAAGTGAAATTTTTTCTTGTGGTGAGCTGATTCACATAAAACTAGCGAAACTTACTACAACCATATTTTAAGCGATAACAATTATCAGTGATGTAAGTGATTGTAAAGAAAATATACAGTGCTATTAATGTCATAAATTAATAATTAACATTTTAATATTTCTGTCCTTTATTATGCAGGAAATTATCAAAAGAATAACGGTATTTAGCTTAAGATAGACTCTCTATTACATAAAAAGTTTTCGTGGTGTAATGTTTTAAAGACGTTGCTTAGCAAAGGATCGAGGAGTACTTTTTGGTTAGTCTTATGTCGTGATCGTTCAGTTAAAGTGTAAATATTTTTAAAAATTGGAAATCCACAAAGCAACTGCTCCTGAATTCTTTAAACCGCTAAGCCAAATTTAGCACTATTTTTTAAAGCAAATTTTAATTTAAATGGAATGCATCGATTTAAAAAATAAAACAACCTACATTTTATTCTATCATTTCGACTTTAGTACTGTCAATACAGACAATGCAGGGAAATAAGAATAAGAAATTTTTCTTTTAAGCTATAAATTATTTTTATGAAGGATAGAATTGGTCAGGGGGTGCAGTCAATGATAACACAAAAATAAGAATCACTTATTTTTTAATAGAGCCGACTTTTCGGCCTACGGTGTAGGCCATCTTCAGAGCAAATAGTGGGAGATACGGCTCTATCGAATGCCAAATTATCATAGGTCAACTATAGTTGATCTTATTATTTTTATCATTGACTGCACCCCCTGACCATTTCTATCCTTCATTAGAATCATCCAGGTAACTATTGGTCTCTCTAATATAATTTATTTTTTTATCAACAAAACAAACCTAAAATAAAAACGAAATATTATTTCTTTAATATTATTTTATTTAAAGCAAAATACTCAACATTTCAAAACCATCCTAAGTGACTACGCCAACATTAATAGGCTTACTAGTGGGGTACAAAGTACTAAACTGAGTTTTTATAATAGTATAGAAACTATTCTATACTATTATCGGGGTACATTTACTAAAACGTTAAGTACCTACAATAGTAGTACAATTAATTGAACAATTATATAATACTTATATAAAATGGGGTTCGGTTAAGCGGATAGAGGGTACATGGTAGTAATTATTACAAAAAAAATATGTTATAAAGGTAAAAAATCAACTATATAAAATCAATTTTTTAAAAATCATCTATCAAAAATCAGCCATTTAATAATGCTATGTTTTGTATGCTTAAATATATTTTGAAAATTCTGATAGATTTTGGGATGCCAGAGTATCATTTAGGATGATTACTCAAATTATTATATATATGCCTTTATCTTAATTGGGTTCCTTTCCAAAGGTCTGTTCTTGTGTTTACCAATTTACTCATCTATTATACCTTCAATATATTATTCATAAATATATAGTGCATCTGGGGTATGTAAGCACCAAAAGGATTACAATCAGGATCGTTTATTTATTCAATTTTAAGCAAGATTTATGATTTAATATATGTTGAATGATAATTGTTGACCTTGATAATATATGTGGAAGAAAGTGGTCCGGGTAGAGGTCACAATGAATTTCTCGTAGAATTGGAGAAAAACTTTATTGATTAGCCAACGTTTCGACCTACTTTGTAGGTCTTCTTCAGGGCTATGTGCAAAATACAGACAATATAAGAATAAAAGTGGTACAAATATATAAAAAACATATTAAATATAAATGAACAAAAGTAAGGTGAATACAGGCAATAAAAATGATAAAGATGTACAGCAAGGTAAATATGAAGGTTAAAATGTATGAGTGTATACTATAAACAACGAAGTGCCAAAAGGTATTAACCTACATCATAAAGAATAAAATACTAATATAACAGAAAGTGTTGAAAAGTAAAAAAAAATTAAGGTAATACAGATAAAAAATAAAAACTGAATATAAAATAGGAATGTGAAATGATAAAAATGATATGGGTAAATGTAGAAAATGATAAGAATTACGAAATAGCAATTGTAGGTAATAAAAAAGTAAGAAATAAAAATTGTAAAACTATAAAAATTTAGAAACCAAATTATATAAAATAAAATAAAAATGAAAATAGAAAATATTTTAGAAAATACACTATTAATATTGATAGGTAAAAATACTTTATACAAGTGTAAGGAATATTAATTTTAAAAAGAATATTAATTGCATAAAAGAAAATGTAAGAAGAGACTTTATATAAGACTACTTCTATCTTTACTCTTCCACATATCCTTGACTTTTTTAAATATGTATTTTAGTCCATTATAGCCTAATTGTATTATCGCTTATTTTACTTAAAACATACTTATTTTCTTTAAATGTATACTTAAAGGTAAAAATAGTCTTATATAAAGTCTCTTCTTACATTTTCTTTTATGCAATTAAAATTCTTTTTAAAATTAATATTCCTTACACTTGTATAAAGTCTTTTCACCTATCAATATTAATAGTGTATTTTCTATTTTCATTTTTATTTTATTTTATATAATTTGGTTTCTAGATTTTTATAGTTTTACAATTTTTATTTCTTACTTTTTTATTACCTACAATTGTTATTTCGTTATTCTTATCATTTTCTACATTTAACCATATCATTTTTATCATTTCACATTCCTATTTTATATTCAGTTTTTATTTTTTATCTGTATTACCTTATTTTTTTTTACTTTTCAACACTTTCTGTTATATTAGTATTTTATTCTTCATGATGTTGATTACTACCTTTTGGCACTTCGTTGTTTATAGTATACACTCATTTTAACCTTCATATTTACCTTGCTGTACATCTTTATCATTTTTATTGCCTGTATTCACCTTACTTTTGTTTATTTATATTTAGTACGTTTTTTATATATTTCTACCACTTTTATTCTTAAATTGTCTGTATTTTGCATATAGCCCTGAAGAAGACCTACAAAGTAGGTCGAAACGTTGGCTAATCAATAAAGTTTTTCTCCAATTCAACTATAAATTCATTGTGAGCTCTATCCGGACCTCTTTCTTCCACAGATTTAATATATATATATTGAGAAGTACAGTTAATGATTCAATTTTTACTAAATATTAAAAAACCATCGTATATTTTTCTTCATTAATTGTACCTATAACTTTTTACATATTTTTCTAAATTCTCGAATATATGCTAATTTAGTAATAATTGAATGATTCTGAAAATAATTTCGAAGTCAAAATAACCATAAACAGAGCTGTTAATAAACTGTGAGAGCTAAACATTAACTGCTTTAAATACTGTTTGTACTTAATATGTATTAAGTGGTTAATCTGAAATCACTTTATGTCTCAACACTTTCTGCTAGAAATATCTGACGAAAATGTGATGATTAATCAATGATGGTAGGAAATTGCATATAAATATATTTCGGGAATTAAAAGTAAACATAAGGAAATCGTTGGAAAACTTATTGCTTATAAACCATTTATGTAATCAATTGCGTATACAAACAGATTTTTTTTCGATTAGAGATTTGATAAGAAGGCACGTTATCAGTTGTGATTACAAGTTTCAATAATCACTGAATACGATTTCATGCTTTGTTATTTAGATTACATTTATTTGTTTTGTTTTTTAATTACAAAAATGTTACTTAAAATATAAATTTTATGTTGGTGTGTAGGAAAAATACTTTTTTTATGCATATTATGGTAGACAATATATAACACCGACCTTCCTCTCTGTATACACCACTAGATGTAATATCTAATTAAATAATTTATTCGTATAAGCTGTTTACATAGTAAATATTATAGGATTTTTTAACAATACCTCAGTTATTAACGAATTTTTTTTTTTTATCTATCTGTCTATTGGGAGTCGGAGTGGCTCAGTAGTAGAGCACCATGTTGCCATGCCGAAGGACCTATGTTCAAATTCCGCTGCTGGCAAGACTTGTATTTAACCTATTAGCGCCCGAAGATAGATCCTAATGGATCCAGGACCTCCTGGGGCCCACCTAGTCTCTAAACTGGGTACCTAAAATAAGGAGGAAAACCTGGTGGTTCAGCTTGATCTAGAACAAATCACTTCCCTGCACAACCGTTGTCCAAGAAAAAGTACAGTCTCTACCATGTACTTAACCCCACACCTTTAATGGATTGTAGTGACATAGGTTTTTAAGTATCTATCCATTAATTTCTCCTTCAGTTCCTACCGCTTTGAATGTCTTAATATTCATGACCCTTCATGGGTTGCAGTGGTGGGGGTTTTAGGACCTGAAGGAATCTACTGAACAAAAATCTCGATCTCGGAAGTTATTTCTATTGGCTCCGTTTCCAAATAGTTGAGTCATTTTTATATTTACACGATAGTGTTTATAGGCGTCATTTGTCTCACCTAGTCTATATTTAAAATAAGGATTCCAATCGAAATTCTCTAATATATTTATAAATTTAACTAAGTATAATATTAGCTTTAGCAATGAAAATACTAGTTTAAATAGCCACCTTTTTAAAATAACATTTTTTAAAGAAGAAATTGAGGGTTTAGAAATAAAAAAACACATCAATGATATGACACTTAAAATAATTAAAAAAAGGATGATGGTTTTATAATCAAAAATGAATTAAGTGAGACCTTGTAAACTTTTTTCGTCTAATTATCATTCTTCTGCCATAAGTACCTGAATAATCATTATAATCTTGAATAATAATAGTTGACCTTATATATATGAGGAAGAAAATGGTCCGGGTGGAGGTAAAGAAAGTTATCTTATATAGGAAGAACTGTTTATTGGAGATCCAACGTTTCGACCCACATTGCAGGTCTTCTCTGGGCTTAATTTGCAAAATACAGAAAATTAAAATTACATGTGGTAAATATTAAAATAACAATAAATAACCATCAAGATGTCTGATTGATGCAACATAAAGATGTGGGGAGACCCTAATGTGTGTGTGTGTATATATATACAAAGTAAGGGGAATAAATGTAGAATATTAATAACTAAGTGATGAAGAAGGTAATACAAAGGTAAGGTATTGTCTTCTTTATTCTTGTTACCTTTTGCTTTATTTTTATTACTTTCTTTATTACTTATTGCATTATCTTTTTTATCAATTAGTCATTAATACTATACATTTATTCACCTAGCTTTGTTGGAACAACCAGTCCTCGATTGGTAGCAGAAAGAAGCGGACCACTATTTACAGTCAGAAGAGGCGTAAGACAAGGTGATACTCTTTCGCCTGATCTGTTTAACTGCACTCTGGAAAAAGCCCTCTGAGGTATAAAATGGAGAAATAAGGGCATTACGATAAATTTTGTAAACCTTAATAAGCCCGAATTCGCAGATGATGTGGTTCTAATTTCAACCAGCGCTGAAGAGCTGTCAGGAATGATTCGTAGAATGTCAAGCTGCAGGCCTAGAACAAAACTATTCTAAGACAAAAGTTGTGGCCAACAGTCTACAAGAAATGATAAAAATCAACAATCAAATTGTATGTTATGTCGATGACTATGTATACCCAGGTCAGGTTATATCTTTTAAAGATAGTGCGAATAAGGAAATCCAGAGAAGACTTTCATTTGGTTGGAAAAAATACTGGAGCATCAGCTTTATAATGAAAGGCAACCATGAAATGAACCTAAAAAAGATAATCTTTGACAGCTGTGTGCTACCAGTAGTTACATATGTACTCCGACTAGGTCCCAAGGCTCAAGCTAATAAAGTGGGCTTATGGCAACGTGCAATCGAAAGAAGTGTCCTGAAAATAAGGAAGTGAAATAAAGTGAGATGTAACGCAATTAGAAAGCAAACGAATTTCAGGGATGCTAACTTTTCCATCCAAATACAAAAATGGAAATAGGCAAAGAACACCTAATGCGTACTACGGATGAGAGATGGTCGCGTAGACTCACCGACTAATTACCATGCAACTGGAAAAGATGCAGAGGAAGGCAGCCAACAAGATAGGGGGATGGTTTGCCATGCCAACAAGATGCCAAAAACTTCGTGGGCTCCAATTGGACAAGAATTGCTCAAGATAAAGTTAAGTGGCAGGGATTAATGTCGAACTTCCCAATAGAACTGGTCAATCCACTCAAGTTATACCATACTCCCATAAGGGAAGGCCTATAATGAGCAATTATTACAGTAATTAAATAATTAATTCTTCTTTCGACAAGAAAAATCGTATTATTTGCTATTGTTATTTAAGTATTTAATATTAGGCACTTTACAAATATGTATATATCTTTGTAAATACAAGTAGTTTTTGTAAACTATTTTGTTTTATATTTCTCTTTATAATAAAGATTAATTTATTCAATTAATTGGCAGCTAACTTTTATAAAAGCCTAAAGAATCTGATGATTTCCAGAATACTCAGCATTTCAGAACCAAGACCTAATTCTAGCTTTGCTGACATCAGGACTAATGTGTAACAGTTACTACATTTCTTTCCATTTAAAAACCTATTCACTGTAATAGGTATTTATAAAATATTATAAGAAATTTCATTTATATTGAATTTTTTCAGTAATTTTACATGTGAAATTAGTTATTAGTAATTAGTAGGGAACATGGGGTATAGTGAAACATGGGGCACAGTGAAACAAAATAGTTTTTCCGCAAAATATTTGTATCTGACCAGTGGCGCTATTTATTTATTTATTGTATTTGAATCTACCTGCTGTTGATCTTAAATATTACGTATACGTAAATTTTTGACGCTTCGTAATAATCTGTATTGCGTAATTTTACTTGAGTTTACAGAGTATTGTGTTATATTTTGGAAAACAACATTGTCTCCAGTATAGACACAGGTAAGTAACATTAACGTTCATCAGTTAGTTTTTGTGCGAAAACGTGGTTTTCGTTATTTTGGCATGGGGGACACATTGAAACATGAATCATTGGGGCACAGTGAAACGTTTCACTCTGCCCCATAGGATTTAAAAATGTATTATTTTTGCAAAACTTTTATTTTTTAAGTAATTTTAACACGTTAAAGTATATTCGTGTTCTTGCTCTGACTTTTGATGCTAAACATGTCTTTTAATTTTTGATGATGTGAAAAATGGTTCGTAATTACAAAAGAGCTACGAACATTGCTTCATTTTCGGAAGATTTTAACGAAATTCACCAATCTTCAAATTGGGATGAGCAGAAGGCAGCGGGTGTTGATTGGTTTAGAGGATTTTTGGCAAGGAAATCCCAAATTAAGTAATTTAATGGACAAAAAGGAAACATTGCAAGTTAAGAGGACACTTTTTGCAAAAAGAAAACGGCATGTTTCGGATTCTAGCAGTGACAACGCCGATGCTATTGCCCTGAATGATTCTGACAATCATGAACAAACGCGTGAAGAACTAATGTCATCATTAAAGCCAGATGAATTTGAGGATCTGGACAGGGATCCAAAAGCAGGAAGAAATATTATGTTGGTGTTGTAACCAAAGAAAGAGACTCTGAAGAAGACTATGAAGTAAGGTTTTTTTGGAGGGGCACAAAAAAAGAAAATTCATTTCTAAAACCACCAGCTGAAGACATAGTATCAGTGCAGCATAGCCAAATAAAAATGATTCTCCCTAAACCTGTTCAGTTTGGACGACCAAAAAAAGCTCTGGAGCTACTTATCATTTGGAATTGGCGTTTCTTCTATAAATATGGGATAAAACTCCATGAATATTTCCTCAAAGTTATTGAAGAGTTGAATTTATTTGGTAGCTGTGGACATTCTTATTCTACTATTGTGAAAAATTCAAGTTTTTATATTAAGAGTGTAGTTCTTTAAGTCATAATGCGCCGAAACTATTATTCAAATGTATTTTTGTTAAAATCCTGATAAATGATTCATGTTACAAATTCACTGTGCCCCATCACCTGTTTCAGTGCACCCCCACATTTCATTAAATATGTTTTTATACCATTAATATTTCCATATGTTTTACTATATTTCCTTCATTTAAAATATCATTCATCAGCTTAGTGCTAACTACTTTCTGTATCACTTATTAAATAATAACCTGTATCACAACACCCCGTGAACTGGTCTGGGGTTTAGTATAAAGACTGTGCTGTTTCATGGACAACAATTGTGCAGGGAGGTGATTTGTTCAAGATCATGCTCAACCCCCAGATTGCCCCCTTATTGTGGGTACCCACTTTATAGAGGCTGGGTGAGCCCTAGGAGGGTCCAAGATCCCATATGATCCATCTCCGGCCGCTAAAAGACTAAATAAAAGTCCAGCCAGTAGCGGGATTCGGACCAGGATTTTCGGCATGACAACTCAGTGCTCTACCACTCAGCCACTCCACTACCACTTATTAGATAATTCTCACTTATTATTCTTTTTGTTTTTAAATTTATTTATATCCTACAATACATCCTAAATTTAATTGCATTATTAGAACACGAAATTATTATTTTATTTTATAATTCAAATATTTTCTATCTGGTTAGAACAACAACAATAACATTAATTACATATTTTACTTTATTTATTTTTACTCTTTACAATTCTTATATATCATTTTATTTTGTATCTTGTACATTTAGCCCCGAAGAGGACCTACAATTTAGTTCGAAACGTTGGCTTTCAAAAAAATAGTTAAACGGTATTAAACAAATTATTTTTCTCTCCTCCACCCGGATAATTTTTTACCCTGTATTAAAAATGAGCTGTATAATTTTTACAGCTTTAATAAATCAGTTAATTTTATTTATTAGAATAGGATTGCGTTCTCTTGGGATACTTCCTAGATTATATTAATAAATTTAAAATTAAGCGTGTATATAATTTTAAATAATATTCACAAACCAATCTGTTCCTGCAATGATTTTTTTAATTTAACACTTCTTTAAAAAAATATATTATTCAACAGTGGACCGATAGTATAAATAGTATTTCAATAAAAAAATAATGAGGTACTCTATCTTGGCCCGTTATTCGTGCAGGTAGGTTCCCAGTCCTACTGAAGGACGAGAAAGGATATTTGCTATGATAATGTTTTATTTGTTCCGTCGAGCGATCCATATATTTGACTTCTCGGTCCTTTGTACCTCCGCTGTGTCGTGAAAGTTTAAACAGCCTCACCACAAAAACAAATAACGAACGGATTATTCGTAGTCAAGGTAACGAGGTAATTTTACAATGAAAAGTTGTGATAACAGGCTTGCTGATAAGAACATCTGTTAGATTGGTTGAACACATGTGATGTTCGGCAGCATAGATCAATATAAAAAAATGAGCCGAAACTTCAAAATAGAAAGAAAACAATTGAATAACACTAAAACAAAAAGTCCCAATATGTTGGAAAATAACAAATCAGAGAATGTTTCATAGATTCAGGCATCATTAAACATTCACTTCAATAATAAATGAATTTTTTAGTATATTGCTGTGAGGCTGCCTTCTCTGATTGAGTATGTTTGGGTGTTGATGTGAGATGAGCTGCATATGATCATTGATGTGATTTTTTTTTTGTGTGTGTTTGATCATATGATTCTCCATTGGCGCTAACTGGTAAATTATTTCCCAGTATTTTAGAAATATAATAATGTGTTTTTTTTTTGTAATTTTCAAAATGAATTCTAAAATATATATAACTTTTTTTACTAATTACTAATTTTTAAAATATTTTTCCACCAATTTATTTTCGATTTTTATTTTTAATATGTTTTCAATTCTTTCAATAAAAGTGTAAACATTTTTATAGATCACCAATTTAGTTTCAGAACATAGCACTCCACAATCCAGCAATGTCATCGTGTGGTGGACGTTGTCTCATCCGCATTAGAGCACGGAATGTACTGCACGGGAGCTTTTTTCGATGCAGAGCAGGCTTTTGATCGAGCATCCGGGTCTGCTGTACGAACTCCGTAAATTCTTACCTTCTACTTACTTCCTTATTATCAGTTCCTATCTCAGTAATAGAACCTTTAAAGTAAACCATAATTTTCCCTATTCTTGCCTCTTTACCCAGTCTGCTGGTTTCCTCAAGGTAGTATCCTGGGTCCCATCCTATACACGATATATACAGCTGACATCCTAACCCATCCTCATACATACGTTACGTTGACACAGGTGTGTTATCAGTAAATAAGGATCTAATAAATCCTAACAAATCCCACCAAATTACCTTCGTCGTAAACCTACGAATTCCTGCCCTACTGTATCCTTTAATAACATTCCACTGATTCCTGCCGAACAGATACGTTACCTAGGACTCTATCTGGACAAACGTCTCACTTGGAATCCTCATACAAGACTGAAAAGACAAGAAACCGCTCGACGTTTTCGCCTACTTCAACATTTACTGGACAAACGTTCAAAGCTCCCAATTAATTACAAAAGACTCATTTACATGACAGTTATCAGACCTATTTGGACATACGGAGTTGAGCTTTGGGGCTCTACTAAACCATACAATTCATCTCGTATCCAATCCTTACAATCCAAAATCCTGCGTAAAATCTTCAATGCTCCTTATTATGTCACAAACAAACTCATCCATCATGATCTTAATATCCCATATGTTGCTGATTTGGCCCAAACTAGATACCTATACTTCCATAAAAAGCTCCATACACACTTGAATCCGCTAGTCTCTCAACTCGCTTATCGTAATATCCCTAATACCCTCCGAGGCGTCTGAAAAGAAGTTGGCCTCGAGACCTTCTACTATAGAACTTTATTGGAGTGCTATCAATGGATAGTTTCTCCACAAGTGTTTTTTTTTCATGTCCTTTGTTCATAGAGCAGATTTACTTGATATAATATAATTACAGTTGTAAATATCAATAAATTATTCTATTATAAAAAAAACAAAACATTTTTATATTTAAAAACTAATACCCCTATATGCCTAAGGGGCTTTAGCAATAAGCTTACACAATATGTCCCATGACTTCATGCATGATACGAGTACTAAAGTGGAATAAATTTAATAGCAGCGATGCCCTTGGTCTTTTAGAATAGAAGGAGTGACGCCATATACCGGCTGTCTTGAGAGATTAGCATGATTGAAAAATGTGATAGGTTACAAAGAATTAAGTTAAGAATTTAAGCCAGATTTCCTTAAATTAAGAAGTAAAAAGCCTTGGTTATACAGTCCTTCGGAGGGGACATACAATAGAAGTTCCGAGCCTATGTGGCGCCAGGTATTCGTTAAAGATCCCTATCCCGGTTGTATCTGAATAAGCAAAATGAAGGATTCCCACTGTAGCATCGTCCGATTAGCCACAGCAGCATAAAGTGAGGTTAAATGAATAAATATACCCCTAATTTTGGAAGTGTTTGTGATAAAAGCCAATATACTTTACGAAAGTTGTTTCACTGAAATCTATGCATAGGTATACTCGCTGTTCTGTTTTTACCGGGCATTTTTCTGTCTTGCATTGTATAAAAATATGATGCAATTCGATTGGTTCGCGTCAGCACCACGCTAGAGACAGGGGATGCCTAGAAGCCTGTGCACGAGTTATACAGTTTCTTTTAATCAACTTTAGTTTAAAGGTTAGAATTCCATTGAAATAAGAATAACTTTATTTGACTAAAAGAACGTTTAATAGTTGTGAAATTCGTACTAACCCTCCAATGGTACAGTGAGCTGGGAGGACATAAATGATACGGTGGGGTCCTCACATACCCCAACTTTTTTTTTAAGGTTTGAGGTGCTATGGTATCAGTGCCTCTCTACTCACCAATAAGAACATAATTCTAATACTGTGACATGACTTTATTCTTCATAAAAATACATTTTCAAAGCATCCTGGGGTCGGCCCTAACCCCACCGTACCTTTTGAGGACTAACTTATAACATCAATAACTGGAAACGATTGAGGTGAAAATAATTTAAGTATTGTATTATGTATTATTGAACTTAAAATAATACTAACAATGAAAATACAATTTTTGTAAATACAAACATAAGGTATAAATAATATAACTGTATACTAATTATTATTCCAATTAGATTATTATTATTTTGTATTGAGCTTGTGTAGCCCATCATATTTTTGATTAATAAATGAGGCGCTTGGGTTCAAAACCGGTCAGATCCATTTTCAAAAATTTGTTTGCAAAAGATTTAATTTAAATTAATCAATTTAACAATTTTTTAAAATTATTTTTCGTTATTTTGCTAACAATTCACTTCAAACAATAGTACTGATAATTTTTTATGATCTTCTCTTTTTTTTAATATCATTTAATATAAAAAAAAATTTTGGATATATCTTGATAAATAAAAATCGAGATCTGGTTAGTTTATGGTTGATAAAAATAAATAAAATAGTCATTTTTAAAAACAAATATCTTTAATCAATATAATGAAACAATATATACAAATAGTTTTGATTTTTTCATACATCAAAAATTTGAATTTGTTATAATTGAATCCTCACACTGAATAAATCCAGCATGGAAAAGCTGAATAGATTCGAAAGAAGAGTCCTACAGCAAATATCAGGCCCAGTGCGAGATAACGACCAACTCAGGATCAGAAGGAACAAGGAGCTGAGTGAGTTATATGGAAACCTAACGATATCGAGCTTCATCAGGATTCAACGCATTAAGTGGCTGGGCCACGTATATAGGATGGAGGAAGAAAGGACAGCTAAAAAGCTGTATACAGGAAATCCGGATGGAGTAAGACTTCGAGGAAGGCCCAAAGCTAGATGGAAGGATGCCGTCTGTGAGGATCTAAGGCTGAGCAAGGTCTCCATCACTCGAGCAGGCGATCGGGACGATTGGGGAAGAGCTGTTGAGCAGGCCAAGGACTTCTTTATGAGTCTGTCGCGCCAATAATGTAATGTAATAATTGAAGTAACCAATTTTGATAGAAAATAAAAACATTGGAATCTTTTGGTATTGGTTTTTGAAGGATCCAGACGGTTTTAAAATAAATACATCTAATACATAATTTTTGGCATTAGTAACTTATTAAAAAAAAACAAAAAACATTTTTGGTCAAAAATGGATGTAGGGTGATTTTGAAATTAAACGCGTCAAATGAACATTTATATAATTATTGTTCAGAGTGTCAATACATGTGAAATCCAGGCTAGTGTTAATAATTGAAATTTAAATAATTCAGACTATAATTAATTCATAAATTCAAAAAAAAAAAAAAGAACACAGATATTCCTGTCTTGAGTTTTCACTTCCGTTGCCAGTCATCAAGCCTATTTTATTTTGTTTATTTTTTTAGGCAGCCAAGAACTAATAAAATTGAGGATATAATAAAATCGGTATGGTAATTATAAGTATGAGGGGGCGGACTGAATGCGGAAACTACTTTAGCTAGGTAGAGAAGGTAAGCCACTGCATTAGTGATAAAAAATACTTGAGTGCCACCTGCTCTACCTGTGCAACAGGTGGTGGGGCATCTGCCTCTACCGACCATCTGCCACAGGTGTCTCGTCTCTCTTACAGGTAAGACGGAGTCGGAAGAACTTCAAGAAGTGGAAGAACTTGAGGAGTTGCTTAGATCGAATATATCAAGATTATCTTGAATAATAATAGTTGGCCTTACTATATATCTGTGGCACCTGTGCATAGTGGGCTAAGTCGAGTTTTGTGAATTTCAAGCTATCTACTTATAATCGTTATTTTTCTGAACTTATTTTAAGTTCAAGATTGTAGTATCAGCCCACGATTCACAAAGGAATATCCTTCATTGCAATGGACGGAACACAGCGTGTTAGCCACAAGGAAAGAGAAAAAAATTACGATTTTAAGTAGATAGCTTGAAATTCACAAAATTCGATTTAGCCCACTATGCACAGGTGCCACAGATATATAACTAGCTTTTGCCCGCGGCTTCGCTCGCGTGGAATTTGGTCTGTCAAATATAGTTTCGTGACAGATCATCTTGGTTTCGCCCCGCCTTGCTGAATTCATCTTAACTAATAATAGTTATTTATATTATATATATATATATATATATATATATATATATATATATATATATATATATATATATATATATATATATATGTATAAGGAAGGCTTCATTGGCTTTCCAATTAACAGTTCTCCCTACATAAGAAATATTTTTTAACCTCCACCCGGACCATTTTCTTCCTAATATACCTAAGTAAGGTCAACTACCATTATTCAAGATCTGGAAGAAGCACAGCTTATTATTACTAGCTTACTAAACATTTCAAGTCAGTAATTACCAACGGAGGTAAGCCATTTTTATAGCAGCATTTATTGCAAACTTCTCACTATTGATAGATTTATTGTTTATTTCCTCTAAGTACAATTTTATTACTGTTTTCAAGTTTTAATAAAAAATTTATAAAAAATAAAAACTTTTATAAAAAATCTTTTATTCTTTTATAAAAAAAACAATGCCAGAAACATATGTATGTACAAATGAGCAAATAAATATTATCTGTTTTTTTCTGTGAATTATGAAGATTCTGGTGAATATAGAAAAGGTTAAATATTCTAAATAATATCCTAAATAAAGAGAAAACTCGAATTTTCATCTATAGAAAAAAGCATTTCTAATAAAAAAAAAAAAAAATGTATCTAGAAACAATAAGATTCCCAGCTACAAACCAATTCAATATTTCAATCCATTCGTCACGTGCTTCTTCTGGTTTCGACTGAGTCTTCAAGTTCTTGGCCGACGTTTGGCTGAGACTATAAAAATGAAAATGAGAATGATTTTTTTTTCAATCTTATATTAAGCCCTGAGGAATCTAGCAGTATGCCCAGTGAAACGTTGGCTAAGAACTTGACGATATGGTCGAAACTAGACGTACTGGATGAATGTGTTAAAAATATTGGCCGTGGCAATTTAAGAGAGTAATCAATTCAATATTTTTACACCTTTACGTACCGTGAAAATTAATCTTAAGAAATAAAAACAAAGTTAACAGGCTAAGGAGTGTTATCGAGGAGAATATCGAGTGAAGAACACCACGATTCAAATGAGCCTACTGAGTTCTACGCCTTCAACGGCATGGAAGATCAGATAGTTACAGATACGTGAGTTTGCAGGAGACAGGGAGAGTTAACATTTTAGGAAAGATTTTATTTTATTTGCATTTTATGGCCAGGATACGAAACAAGTGGGAAGATGGATTCTATCAAGCATGTCCTTAAAAACCATCATAGGCCGATATATTTAAATAGTTCTTAAAATGTTAAAATCAGCCAAAGAGGATTTGATGTAAAATAAAAACTAAGTTTCAAAATATCTATAATTATATACTCAAAGAACATAAATATAAACAAGATTTATTACAAAGGAAATAAATGCTAATACTGGAAACCGGTATTTCTTCAATCGTAGGCTTTTCCAAGGAAAAAAGACTCATTTCCATAAATTCCAGAATTTTTATGTGCATATTAAATACCTCAAAAAATAAACTTTAAAGTTAAAAATAAATCTATGATCATTTAAATAAATTAGAATATATTCACAATATTAACAAAACTGAATTGAAAAATATATCCCTTCATATTATTATAAATTCCTTGGTATATTGTGAATATTATGTGATACCAAACTACATAAAATTGAAGAAAAGTATATGCAATAATAAAATAACGACCGACAAATGATATTATAAAAATGTATTGGTATTTTAATTATAAAATGGAAAAAAGTATTAATTATAATTTTCAAAATACAATACTTATATTTTTTTCAATAAACATTGGTTATTAAGTATAAATAATCATTTTAGTAAGTTACCTTAATTAAAAATAATTATTGTAAACTAGTTTATTCGTTACTTGAAAATTATTTTACCTCCTTCAAGAGGTCACCTGAATTTGAATTTAACAGCCACTTCGATGAGTTTGGACGTTGTCTAAAAATTGAAGTTTCTTAATTGTAGATCTATATCTATTTAACTTCTGAAAACTTAAAAAATGTTTAAACAATTAAAAAAATCGTTCGGAATTCAGTATAAAAGGACTAGTTTGGTTATAAAAGAAGTGGATAAAACTACAATGAAAGAAAAAAATAATACAGGCAGGATTAAATAAAATATGGAGCTCAAATATCAAAAATGTATATATTTTTATTTTTAAAGAGAAAAGATAGGCCCTCGGCCGGGATTCCAACCCGGATCCTCTGTCTTTCCGTGACAGCCCCCTACTCGAATCCAGGCCGAAGGTCTATCTTTTCTCTTTAAAAATAAAAATATTTAAAAATCAAAAAAATGACCAATAA
This sequence comes from Arma custos, assembly GCA_037127475.1. Lineage (NCBI taxonomy): Eukaryota > Metazoa > Arthropoda > Insecta > Hemiptera > Pentatomidae > Arma > Arma custos. The sequence goes on from CM073759.1 coordinate 165,367,184, forward strand.
TTATAAAAAATCAAAAATTTAACATTCATCACTACTTAAATAAATAAATAATAAAGTTAATAATAAATGTTTAACCTCTGTTTTCATGGGAATTTCATTAATTTCAAGTGATACACTTCGATCACATTAAACAATTTAATACTATAGATAATAAAATTAAATAATGCACATCATAGTTGGCTTTATTTTTACCTTAGAAAATAACTGTCTAATTATCGAATTCTTATTTTTCATATATTACTATCAATTTTTATTAAAGCCATTAAATATTTGAATTAAATAAACCACCATTAATATTAAAATTAAAATGTTTAAATGAAAATAAGGGTTCATTATATGGTAAGGACTACACTGTTAATGCATCGATTTGTCCGAGATGAGGCTTAACCGCCAGGTTTTCTCCCCAATTAAGGGTACCCAATTTTATAAAGGCTGAATGAGTCCAATTGTACCAAATTTATATAAGCTTGGTGAGCCTAAGGGGGGTATGTAGACTCCACAGAGTCCAACTATAGCTGTTTACAGATTGAAAATATGATTGCCATACTATAGATATTCAGTATAAGCTGCTCCACAAGCATATAATATTTTACATAGACACAATGAGCTTTATTAAACTAGCCATTAGAGAAATAGTAAACAAAAAAGTTTAAAACCTATATAAATATAATGAAGCACTTCAGGTATGTCGATTTTAGCGAACAAAGTGCTATAACTTTTTGGCATACACTTATCTTAAATATGTAATCTCAGTTTTACATCACTTCTCGATGCCTGTATACAGTCAGTTTTGCGAGGCTTTGAATATCTCAGTACTTTTCAACACAATATATTTCCTATCTGCGTAAGATAAGGTAAAAATATAAATTATTTGCAATTTTTAAGAAAATCTTCGCTCTTGAAAGGATATAAATATCTAGTAGGATTGTAACGTTTATTTCAAAACACATAACTAGTTTTGTTATGAAAAAAATAACGTCCTTGGACTTTCGTCACGTTTAGGTTGCATCGTTGTTATATAATAATAATAGTAATACCTTTAGTATGGTAGCCTTCGTCGTATGCTGGGACAAGCCCCTTTAGAATAATAGTACAGGTATTGTAAGCTATTATGCCTTAGATCAGCGATTCCCAAACTGAGGGGCGCGCCCCCCGGGGGGGAGGGGGGGCGTGAGGACATGTCAGCGGGGTCGCGAGACAAGTTGAACATTAAATTAAATTTAAGTAGTTTTTTAAAATTCTAAATTAACCATGATGTTTAGAAAATTGACCACTTTGATATAATGGACAAACCTTCATTTTGGTTAAAATATTTCAAAGTGCATCCTAGTGTATCACGGAAAGCTCTTCGTTTATATTTGTCTTCTTCAAGCACTTATTTGTGCGAAAAAGCATTTTCAACACTTGTGGCAACAAAAACAAAGTATCGGAATAAACTTGATGTTGCTAGTGACTTGCGTTGTGCACTTACTAAAACTCAGCCACGAATAGGCAAACTAGTAAGAAAAATGCAGGCCCATCCATCTCACTAACCAACCTAATCTATTTTTCTCTTATTAATAATTTTTTTATTATTTTATGAAAACTTATATTGTTGTAGCTTATGGCAGTATAAATAAATGTTTTGTTTTCTATGTAATACTTCTTTGTTTTGTTCCTAGGCCCACACAATTTATTGTTAAGGGGGGGGCGCGAGAAGCTTTCATTACAACAAAAGGGGGGCGTGGTACAAAAAATTTTGGGAACCCCTGCCTTAGAGGATAAAAATAATTACAATTAATTAATTATTACAAATAATTTAGTAAGTGAGAAAGAGTAAAACAACAAAAAAAATAATAATGATAACCACCAATAACACTATTTGAAAACAGATTAGAAGGAGGGAAAGAAAAAAATTAAAATAAGATAACTTAGGCCAAGCAAAAAACAAAAAATAATGAAGAAAAATTCAAACAATACTATCAGTGATTTACACTTATTTCGTTCATTTCTCCTTCTTTAAAATGTCTAACTAGATGATATTAATACATATGTACGTGGTTTACATCCCACACACGAATATATATACACACATACAAGTGTACATTAAAAAACATCATTCATTCATTGAATGAGAGAATTCTAATTCAAAACTGATCCTAATATTTCCGAATTTTTGGGAATTGTAGGGATATTAGGTGGCGGAATATACGGGATTTGGAGGTAGGAAGATTATTGGAATGACGATTGGAAAAAGGTATAGAGTTCCGATGGGAGAGGTCCGGATAAGGAAAGCTTATTAATCGTGTTATTGCCATTTATAACCGTTATACGCAATTTCAGTTCTCTTAATATTTTTCCAAAAAATATATACATGTAAGTTTGTTTGTATATTCGTTTAACGCCACTTCCTATTGCTTTAAATATTCCAGTAGTTGGATTCCTAAATTTTGTCAATCCAGATAGAATAAGGTTGGGTATCATTGAGGAGTACCTAACATTATAAATACTCGGGAACTCCCTTGTTTTACGTCACTTCCTAAAGATGACTCACCTAAGGATTTTTTATTCCATTATAAAATATCATCGGGCCACCTTCCAAAACCGCAATTTTATGTATCAATCTGCAGCATTGTCCGATAGGCTACAGCAGCGTAAGGCCACGTTAAACGAAACAAACCAAGAGTGTGTTAAAAGGAACAAGATATTAATTAGATCATACAAAATCAAATTTATCTACAAAATTTCATGTATTCTCGGGAAAATGAACATTTAACCTTCACGTTTGTTTATAAACAACATAATATGGGAAATGAAGCTATAGTATATTAAATGAACTACAAGCTTATAAATTACTTGAAAAAATTAAGAGACCCTTCAACTATCTTTAATGTATTGATGTATTGATTTAAACAACTTATCCTTGTTCTATTGATAACTTACAACAATGTAAAATCTATCTACAAGATGGAAACAAGAAACAAGTTCTGCATTTACTAGAAAACGTTCTAACTTTCCAGATCATTACAAAACCTCATTTACATGACAATGTTGTCGTATTTTTACACACAGAGTTGAGCTTTGGGTTCCTCCGAGCCAACACTTTTCTTAAAGTTCTACATTCCTTCATAACATCCTCAAATTATTTTTATTGAATCATAAATAAAACCTTCTATAATAACACAGATGGTCTGTATATTTCTGATTTGATAGGAAGCATATATTTGAATTGTCAAAATTGCAAATGTTTGATTTTCAATTTTTTCCTTCTTACGAGCTTTTAGTTTTAAATTCACAACATTCCTAAAAGATGAGCATGACCGATTCAATTTTAATTTCATTCATGGTTTCAATAATTTTCACCAAATATAAGTTCAGATATAATCAATTCAAATAATTTAATGTATAAAACATATCCATATAAAACAGATTCCTTATCCAGAATTCTATTTTGTCATGTGAACACCTTGCAATCAACATCATGTGGTATTTTTATATGCAGTATAAGTCTTCTCTAAACCATAAAATTAAGCGTAGTCAACCCTTGACCCCATTATAAGTTCTCCTTGTTGAAGAGAATTTTTTCTGACCTCCACCCGGACCATTTTCTGACTCATAAAATTAAATCATTCCACTACAATCCAGTAAAATCCTCTTTGACAGTTATAACAATACACAAAATTATCAATAACGACACTAATGTCGCAATCGTAACTGATTAAGCTCGAAATAGATTTATATTTTTCATCCAACCAAATCGATCTAGATTTATATCGATCTTACGATAAAGAATTGTCACTTAAGTGAGACACTTATCTTAGTGGATATAATTTATAAAAAAATAATAGGAATTGACAATATATGGAAAAACTAGGATAGATTGATGATTTCTTGTATTTATGATATCAATAGTTTTAGTATTTCACATGATACAAAAAAAATAAAATTGTAAGGGGAGTCAAAGGAAAAAATTATCGCCAAACAATTTTTCAAATCAACTCGTTTTTTTTTCAAATCGAGGTAAAAATAAAAGTTGAATCGAAGAAATAAGAAGCGGATTCACACTTAATCATTTTCTGAGACATTAAGTGTCTTTAAGTTTTCCCTGAAATAGACTGGTAATCATTCCCTTCTCAAACATCTATTTTTAATCTGATAAAATGTATAATCCCGTTCAGATGGGGATATTACCATTAATTTCAGATGTGCCGGTTATGTGTAAAAATGATTAGTGGACTGTATTAAGAAAAAGAAACATACAATTTTATTTCAACTAATTAAATTTTACATTTAACTAATTGACTGCTAACAGAAAAGGAAAACAAATGTTTTACATGCATTAGATGGTCGTATCTATGTTGCAATGGCGTTTTCTTCGGCCTCTCTTCTCCTACTCCACATCCTCTAGTCTGGGTAGTACTGAATGCACTCATGTTTGTTTGTAAATAGCACACTGAGTATTTTAACTTGCACATGATGCTCATTCAAAGGTGGCTACCTAACAACTATATTCACAACATGTGGAAAAACAAAAGAGTTTCTACAGCGGGGTTGCCAGTTTTAACTTGAATTTTCACTATCCTACGCCTAATGCCGTGAGCATACCTGATAGAAATTTTTTTGTGATTTATATGTTTAATGCACCTTGTCTCAAAATCAATCCTGAAAACAACTATTTCCTAACTATAACTGAAAACAACTATTTCCTTCATGTTTAGTATCCTAGAAACACCTCATTTCCCACCCTCTTTACTTCGGCTAAAGCTGCCTGGTGCATGGGCGAACGACTAGGCAGTTAACCTTCAGAGAAGATTAATGAATCGTATCATAAGATTTATCTTCTGGTTAATTTATCACAGGTCGCAATAATACGGACGGAGGTGACTTTAATTGGATTTTACTTGTTTGATCCAAAAAAATACTTTTTATAAAAATTATATATTACTAGCTTTTGTCCGCGGCTTCGCACGCGTGGAATAAGGTCTCCCACACTGTTATTTTAATGATTATGATCATGTGATTTGCCTTTAATTATGTACTACAATGGATTCTCCACAGTACCTAAAAAACTATCAGGGGGCACGTACCTCCGTGCGCCCCCCTAAATCTGCGCTTGCTATAGCCTATGTGTTATTCTGATGAATAAAATATATTGCTGTTAAATATCATCCGATTCCGATCAGTAGTTCTTGCGTGAAAGAGAGACAAACATACAAACTTTCACATTTATAATATTAGTAGGAGATATATATATATATATATATATATATATATATATATATATATATATATATATATATATATATACATGTACTAGCTTTTGACCGCGACTTCGCTCGCGTGAAATTTGGTCTGCCACATAAAGTTTCGTGAAAGATCATTTGAAATAAATAATTTAATTATTTTTTTAAAATATAAGTTACTCGTACATCCAAAATATTAGTAGGATATCAAAACAAATAGTTTCACTCATGTTCTTTCTGTCATTTTAACAACTTTTATCGTGTGATTTGCCTTTAATTATGTACTATAATGGATTCTCCACAGTGCCTAAAAAACTGTCGGAGGGGGACACGTGCCCCCGTGCGTCCCCCCTTAAATCCGCGCTTGCTATAGCCTATGTGTTATTCTGATTTATAACCTTTATTACAGTCAAGTTTCATCCAAATCCGTCCAGTAGGTTTTGCGTGAAAGAGAGACAAACATTCAAACTTTTACATTTATAATATAGCTTATGCCCGCGGCTTCGCACTCATGAAATTTGGTCTGCCACATAAAGTTTCGTGAAAGATCATTTGAAATAAATAATTTAATTATTTTTTTAAAATATAAGTTACTCGTACATCCAAAATTTCAGCTAAGTTCCTGATTCCCCTTTAATTATGTACTATAAGAGGGGGTTACATGCCCCCGTGCTCCCACATAAATCTGCCCTTGCTATAGCCTATGATGTATAACCTATTTTACTCAATAATTTTCATCCATATCCGTCCATTAGTTTTTGCGTTAAAGAGAGACAAACATACAAACTTTCACATTTATAATATTAGTAAGATTAGTAGGATATCAACACAAATAGTTTCATTCATGTTCTTTCTGTTATTTTCACAAATATGATCATGTGATCTGCCCTTAATTATGTACTATAATGGATTCTTCACAATAGCCAAAAAACTGTCGGGGAGAGGGAGCACGTGTACCCGTACGCCCCCCATAAATCCGCGCTTGCTATAGCCTATGTGTTATTCTGATGTATAAACTATATTACTGTAATGTTTAATCCAAATCCGTTCAGTAATTTTTGCGTGAAATAGAGACAAACTTTCATATTTATAATATTAGTAAGATTAGTAGGATATAAAAAAAAAAGTTTCCCTCATGTTCTTTCGGTTGTTTTAACTACTATTATCATGTGATTTACCTTTAATTATGCCCTGTTATGGATTCTCCACAATACCTAAAATACAGTTGGGGGGGAGGGCACGTGCCCCCGTGCGCCCCCCCCCCCTAAATCCGCGCTAGCTATAGCCTATGTGTTATTATGATGTATAACCTATATTACTGTAAAGTTTCATCCAAATCCGTTCAGTAGTTTTTTCGTGAGAGTAACAAAGATACATACAAACTTTCATATTTATAATATTAGTAAGATTAGTAGGATATCAAAAAAATTGTTTCACTCATGTTCTTTCGGTTATTTTAACTACTATTATCATGTGATCTACCTTTAATTATGTCCTATTATGGATTCTCCACAATACCTAAAATACAGTCGGGGGGGGGGCACGTGCCCCCGTGCGCCCCCCCCCCTAAATCAGCGCTTGCTATAGCCTATGTGTTATTCTGATGCATAACCTATATTACTGTAAAGTTTCATCCAAATCCTGTCAGTAGTTTTTGCGTGAAAGAGAGACAAACATACAAACTTTCACATTTATAATATTAGTAAGATTAGTAAGATTAAATGTATATACATTATTTGCTCAGTGGGTAATGCGCTTAGTTCCTGATGTGACAGGTAACTTATTAACAAGCCGTGATAGATAATTTATTTCTCAGAACCTTCCAGGGCTCACCCAGTTCTGATAAATTGGGGGGAACCTGGTGGTTGAGTCTGATATCGGCCAAATCACTTCCCAGCACAACTGATGGCATAGAAACTGTATATTTCTATCATGTACTGAACAGTAAACTCATCATGGGCTGTAGTGATACAGGTACATTATTTGAATGCTCGATCTCAAACATAAAACCTTAAACCTATATTTTATTTAAATCAGTTTCCTTTTTGATGCAAACAGGAACTAACTAACTAGTTAATTATTTTTTTTTTGTATTGATCACTTAGGATCACCTAACAACTTAATTTCTTTCCTTTTCTCTTCACATTCCTTGGCATCTTTCCTGTGATCTTATGTCCAGCTTCGTCCAACCTTCTATGGTGTTTCTTCATCAAGTTAAACTTAAATTTACTTCTTTTTTTTCAACTTTTCTAAATCTTTTCTAACTTCTTTAGTTTATGTTGTAGTGACCTTCTTCTTCCTGAAACAGTCAAATATTTGTTAGACCAATCTATGCTTGTTCATGTAGTAAAGATGTTCGAGTAATGCCAGTCTCCTCATCTGCTAAGAATCTGAGATTTTTTGCACCTTCTGTTACGTCGCAGATTCCTTCATTCTAAACTGTACTCATTTTTCTTAGAACAGTTCTTTCCAATACTTCTAGAATTTTTCAATTTCTAAAGAAATAAGTATACCAGATTTTAGAAAAAGTTTCCAAATCGTTTGAAAATCTCTAATAAGATCGTCTAATTAAATTGCAACTCTTTGAACCTTGCTATGATTATTGTTTGTAAAATTTGTAACTACCAGTATCTCCAGTAACAAATTTATGTTACACATTCCTGAATCCATCTTCTTTCAGACGCCTAGAGTTATCGGGAATTAATGAGGAAGCTAGACTTGAATGGGTGTAGAGTGTGCCATGTAAGGACTAATATCGGATTCAGACCCAACAACGAACTGAACTTAAATGAATGAATTCATTCCAGACAAAGTTAGGATTACTGAGGATTTTACAATAATTACCAGTGATATCGTAAATGACTTTTAGTGACATTTTACATACGTAAAGCTATCCATTTTTTATGAATTTGCATTAATTTATTTTTCATTACACCAAAATATTTTAAAAAACATCGAAGTTTACTAAGTAAACATTCATTATAAACGAATGTTTTATATTTATTTCAAGAATTATTTATATCCTTATTCTGATAAAGTTACTTTTATTTTATTTCGTTATACGCTCCCCTTACTTAGTTTATTTTATATAACATTAAGAGTTTTTTTTTTAGATTGCCATAATTCCTTTATATTATTCATATTGAGCCACTTTAGTCTTCTAATCAATAATCAACATCAGTTTCCACGCCTGGATCTTATTCTTCCAGCAGCTTAAAGTCCAGTATATCAGAACCTTCTTCCCTTCTTCGATGACATCTCCCAACTTAAAACCCTAATAGCTTTTCACCATTCGTCGAAATTCATATTTCTTCATAATATTTTTCCTTCGGAATACCAATTTCTTTAAAATCCTTATCACATTCCTGAATTTTTTGCCTAAGGTTGTATATAATACCATATTTTCTTTGTCAGGCGATCATCGGACATTCTGAAAATGTGTCGTTAGAAAAGCTTTTCTTTTCAATTGATGTTATTGGTTTTATCCTTCTGTATAATTCCTCGTTTGATCACAAACATACATACTCATCATTGACCCACCTGTTCTTGTGCTTAAAATCTTCCTTACAATAAACGTTCTCTTTTGACTACTAGATTAATTAGTCCTTTTCTGTTCATAGCCAAAGTCTCTGAAGTCTCTTCATGCTTTACCACTGTACCATAGCGTTTTAACTTGGCTCCAATGCTCAATGACTTCTTCTTATTATTAAGTTCTTTGTCATGTTCTTATTATTAATAAGTTCTTATGTTCGGTCCAATTTGCTGGTACTTTGAATTTGAGGTTAATGGCTTCCTGTCTGGGCTATTTTATTGGACCAGGAATCTAAATTTCTCCTATCCTATCTCTTCCTATCTCCCCTTTGTTTAAATTCATCAATTCTGGTAATGCTTAATTCCTTATTTATTAGCTTTGGATTTCTTTATTGTAGGATACATTGATGGTCAACCAGCCCTCACTTCCTAATAAAAAATATAAAACAAAACGGATATAATAGTTTTATTAACAATTAATTTCACAAATATACCACTAAGATGAAACATTTCGATTATTCAACAAATAGAAATATTATTTTCGTGACATTATGTTAACAGTTGTTTATTTTATAATGTTAAATAGTCTATATTAAGAATGGAAATAAAAACATTCGTTATCATCTTCCAGAACATTCTACCACATACTGAACTCATGGGCTGTAGTGCTACAGTTTTTCTGTTTTCTAATTATTTGGTAATATAAAAAAGTATTAAAATAATTACGATTTTATAATGTTAAAACTCGTTTTTAACATCTACATACAAAATATTTCAACCTTATCCTGATAAATCTCTATAGTGATAAGCCATATTTTAAGTGACTGATAAGGTATATTTTCTACCTTATTATTTTTAATTTTTAGAGATATATCATGATGGAAATAATTCGCCGATATAATTATAACATTTAAGCGGAAGTATTTATTAGAAACAATAGCGGAAGATACTTAATGTTAAAGTAACAACAACTGAGAATATTACTGAATTCAGATATGTAGTCAGAATTTTCCCATCAGGCATAGTTTTTCTGTAAAAGCTACTTTTCAAAATATGATTTTAGCGTTTTCTTTGGCCTGTCATAGGAACCGTTACCTCATATGTAGCTATTTTACTCAAGCTGTATAATTGAAATTATTTGCAATGTCATGCGGAAGCGCAATAAAACATGACTGTGCAGGTTCATTGTTGTTGTTTATACATGTTCAGACCTCTTTGGCATTGTGATGTGTCAGTATTGAGCTGACTGTGAGATTTAAGGAAGAAATACACAAATACAGATACAGAAATACGAAAAAGAAGAAAGAAAGGAAGAAAGAGACTGTGAGATTGTTGAGTAGTGAAATATTTCCTTCCTTTCTGTTTAGAAGTGTGTTGTGCATGTTGTATTTCTGTGCTTTATTTTTTCATCATGCCAAGAAATTGTGTAAATCATGCAGATAATTTCTGCTATATTTGTGGTGAGCTGACCTTCAAGTCTCAGAGGCGAAATTTGACCCCACTTGTAAAGAAGTGTTATAAACTTTACTTTGGCTGTCAAGTTGGCGATTTTGATAAGAGCTGGGCCCCAAATACATGCTGTGTTTCGTGTGTTAGACTGCTGACTGGGTGGAAAAATGGTACACATCATATGCCATTTGCAATTCCCATGATTTGGAGGGAACCGAAGGATCATTTAACTGACTGTTATTTTTGTTGGACAAATATTAAAGGAATCACATCTAAAACAAAATATACAGTTAAGTATCCGAATTTGCAATCTGCAATGAGACCTGTCTTGCACAGTGAAGAGTTCCCCGTACCAGTATATGCAGATACAACCTTAAGTGATAACTCTGGTTCTCACCTGACTGAAACTTCAAATGATTCAGATGAAAATAAAAATGATCTTACATATGAAGCCAGTAGCTGTTCATCAGAACCATACTTTCCCAATCAGCAAGACCTTAGTGACTTGATTCGCGAATTAAATCTGTCTAAACCGCAAGCGGAAGTTTTAGCTTCCAGACTCAAAGGGTGGAATCTACTCCAAAAAGATGTAATAATTAGTAGATATCGTAGCCGCCATAGTGTTTTTAAAGTATACTTCGCTGAAGAAAATGGTATTGCGTTTTGTAATAATATTTGTTCAGTTAATAATATTGTTTCACTGAACAACAATGAATTTGTTTCGGGCTTAAAAATACCCAGTTATTATGTATTTTCACCCCCTGAGTTCAAAAATCATCTCGAAAATGACCAATTAGCTCTTGTTTTCAAGGTACAGTAACATGTCATTTTTTAATACTCAGCTTTCACTTTGTCGAGAAATTTAGTTTTTGGATGTTGGTACGCCTGCGTCGAAGCTTAGTTTGAAAGCTGTATTACTTCACAACGGTAACCGTCTTCCTTCTATTCCTGTTGGACATGCAGTTCACATGAAAGAGACTTATGAAAACATGAAAGCCCTCCTCCACTCAATCAAATATGCTGAACACAAGTGGAAAATCTGTGGTGATATAAAGGTCATCGCTTTACTTTTAGGAATGCAACTGGGGTATACTAAATACTGCTGCTTTTTATGTATGTGGGACAGTAGGGATAGGAAATCACATTACATTCAAACAGACTGGCCTGCAAGAAATCTTGGCCCTAGTGAAAAAAATGTTGTTGCCCTGCCTCTCGTCGACCCGAAAGATATATTTCTTCCACCACTACATATAAAACTCGGTTTGATGAAAAACTTTGTCAAAGGCATGAACAAAGAAGGAGAGGCCTTTAGATATTTGAGGGAAAAATTTGCTTTCCTAAGTGATGCAAAAGTTAAGGAAGGTGTTTTTGTTGGGCCACAAATTCGGGAGCTTCTGAAGGATCCTGCGTTTGACAGAGTTTTGGAGAGGAAAGAAAAGGAAGCATGGAATGCGTTCAAGGGAGTTGTTAAAGGTTTTTTGGGGAACAAAAGAGAAGATGACTATGTTCAGTTGGTGAGGATACTTCTACAAAAATATCATAAACTTGGATGCAACATGTCTCTCAAAATTTATTTCCTCCACTCTCATCTAGACTTTTTCCCTCCTAGCTGTGGTGCGGTCAGTGATGAACACGGTGAGAGATTGCATCAGGATATTTCTGTAATGGAACAAAGATATAAGGGCCGTTGGAATGAATCAATGCTTGCAGATTACTGTTGGTGCGTGTGTAGGGATGCTCCAGAACTCACCTACAAAAGACAGGCCAAAAGAAAAATGAAATCCACATGATGGTAATAATATCCAACCTGCCAAGTATTCTGCCATTAATTTTCAACTCCAAATTAATTTATAATGTTGATAAACTTATGGTTTAAAATTTACTGATTTGCCTCAATTTGTTAACGTTATGTATTTTGACCCATGGTGTATCACAGAAACTAGAGCTAATAAATTTTTTTTCATTGTCATTTTCGTTTTTTTCAACCCAAAATTAGTAAGATTTGACTCATGAAGTGAAGGAAACATTACAAAAATATTTTTTTGTTGGACAGTGTTATGGAAACTCTTGGGTTTCAACACCGGCCAGATGAGTGGCGATTGTTCATAGACTCCTCTAAAGTAAGTTTGAAGGCTATGCTGCTACATATTGGCAATAAACTTCCATCAATACCGGTAGCGCATGCCGCTGATATGAAAGAGACATATGAAAATATGAAACTAGTTTTAGAGAAAATACAATATGGAAAATATGAATGGAATATCTGTGGTGATTTAAAGGTCATTGCTTTATTGCATGGTTTGCAACTTGGGTTCACCAAATTTTGCTGTTTTTTGTGCGAGTGGGACAGCAGAGATAAGAAGTCTCACTACGTTAGAAAGTCATGGCCAAAACGTGAATCTCTTATTCCTGGCCAAAAAAATGTGGCATGTGTCCCTTTAGTGAAGCCTGAAAAAATATTTTTACCTCCATTGCATATTCAGTTAGGAGTTATGAAAAATTTCGTCAAAGCTATGGATAAACTTTCTGATGGATTCTTGTACTTGAAATCGAAATTCCCTAAAGTCAGTGATGCTAAATTGAAAGAAGAAGTTTTTATAGGACCGCAAATCCGATCATTAATGGCTGATGAACATTTCGAGGGACTGTTAAATCCACTGGAGAAAGCAGCCTGGCAGTCTTTCAAAAGTTTGTGCTGCAATTTTCTTGGAAACCATAAAGCAGAAAACTATCGTGACATAGTGGCTGATCTTCTTCATTTTTATAAAGCTATGGGATACAACATGTCTTTAAAAATTCACTTCTTGGACTCTCACTTGGACTTCTTCCCCGAAAACCTTGGAGCTGTCAACGATGAACACGGTGAGCGTTTTCATCAGCAAATTTCTACAATAGAGAAGAGGTACCAAGGCAAGTGGAGTTCCAATATGCTAGCTGACTACTGTTGGACTAAAATGAGAGACGTTCCAGATGCAAAATATACCCGAAAATCACTATCTACCACTTTCTAAGTAAGTCAGAAGCAGTAGTTATAATTTTGAGTTAGATAGCTAGTTACGGATTTTTTGGGATATTATAAAAAATTCAAATGAATATCACACAAAACTCCTGCCCGATGGGGAAAAACTGTAATTATATTTGAATTCAGCACGAAAAATACTTTTAGAATCTGTTATTTTAATTCTTGTGAAAGAAAAAAAGTTAAATTTTGTCGACCAGTGTAACCTAGAAACAGTAAACAAAGAAAAAAGCAATAAAAACGGCGCTCCAAATGATGCAGAAGGAAATGGAGCATTATGCTGCAGTATACAGAATGTGTTCAGAAATTACACCATTAACCCAAATAACCATTAGAGCCTTCAAATGTCAACCCACGGTCGTTACGAGGGAAACAAGGTCGTAATCTCTGAGGTTATCTGTTGTGCATTACTATTCTAAGATTATATGGCCAATGAGGTTTTACAACAATAGTATTTTATCTAATTATTTCACAGGCATTTTATTGAAAAATAACTAAGATAAATACACGATACTGCAACTCTGTAAGAAAGAGAGATTTCCACAGAAATTAAGAAACAAATAAATTATAATTCAAAATAAAACACATTTTTTACATCATTGTTTATTTAAAGTCACTTCTATGGCAAATTGGACGATGCTACAGTGGGAACTCTAAATTTTGCCAATCCTGGTTTCATTAGGATAGGGATTTTTAACGAGTACCTGACAATATACAGGCTCAGGTCCTCGTTTAACGTCCTTTCCGAAGGATGGTATAATTAAGGATTTTTACTCCCTTTATTAAAAAATCCTAAGGCCACCTGCCGGCTTAAAAACCTACGATCTTGGGCTTTTAGGCTGTTATGCAAGCCACTGGACGACAAGCGCCCACAAATTTTTGCTTTAGGTTTTATGATATTCCGCATTTTCTTTATTAGGCGATAATCGGACATTCGGAAGATTTGTAAATAAAACAACAAAACTTTTCTTTTTAATTCATATTGTCATTTTTCCATCTTTCTTTGTAAGTGCTTGTTTTAACTCAAATAGTGGAAACTCAAAAAAGTGGAACGCTCTTAGAAAGGAAGAAGATTTCCATAGAAATTATTGAACATTTAAAAAAAAAAAAAAATAAATAAAACAAGATCTTCAGATTCTGATGCAATGTTACTGTAGTATATGATGAGTTAACATGTTTTCTTTTTAATTAAACATTGCAGAAAACATCGTATTTATATGGTTCCCTTCCATATTAATTTCAAATTAATTACAAAAATAATGAGGGAATATTGGCTGTATAGGTAAAATATTTTTAACTATTTTAATCCTGATAGAAAATCTTTTGATTATCAATTTGTTGCGCTTGACAGGTGTGGATTATATATATAGAAAAAACAACTTTTCTTTTTTACCCCTTGGCATATAAAATAAAATAGAGCATATATGTAAAATGAATAAAAGGAAGCGGAGTGACTTAGTGGTAGAGCGCTGAGTTGACATGTCGAAGCTGGGTTTAACTTCCGCTGCTGGCAAGACTTTTATTTAATCTGTTAGCGGTCGGAGATGAATCCTAGGGGCTCTATTACCCTCCAGGGGCTCACCCGGTCTCTATAAAGTGGGTAATCAAAGAAGGGGAGAAAATATGGCGATGGAGCGTAATTTCCTAGTTTAAATAACCTCTCTGCACAATCCTTGTCCAAGAAACAGTCCAGTCTCTACCATGTACTGGACCCGAGAACTATCCACGGGTTGTAGTGTAGTTGTAACAAGACTCAGAATAGGCCACACCCGACTTACCCATGGTTACCTTATAACAAAGGACGGTCCACCGAAGTGCACAACATGTAATAACATAGTTATTTTCAGGAAGCTCAATTACAAAGAGACCTCCCAACTATTCTTGGTGATAATAACAAAAATATAGAAACGGTCATCAAATTTCTAAAAAAATATAATCTTTTAACAAAATTTAAAATTTGGTCAAGAATATAAAGAATAAAGAAACAAAGAAATAATGTAGATTGAAGGACGGACACTGAAGACCCTTGATGTTGAGTGTCCATAAGCAATTCTACCTAACCTAACCTCCAGGCAACGCAGAGATAAGACCTTGTGATCCTAAAGTAGGAGATAGGAAAAACAGTATAATATACCCTACATATCTAAATTTTGTAGAAACGTTTAAGCGTCACTAAGGCGACGAAATAGAAAAAGTAAATTTATATCGCCCAAAATAAGTAATTTCAAAAAATAATTAAGCAAATTTTTGTAAAAATAAAATAAACATATAAACTAATTCGTAAAAAACTTCCACATTCAATTAAAATAATTATGACAAGAAACAGAATGGAGTTATGAAAAATAACGCCATCTCGAAACTTTGAATACAGTTACCGATAAGTTAAGTGAAAAACTTATTTAAGTCAAAATATATTTTAACAGCTGCTAATTGATTTTTAAGCTCAAGGTGCGTGCACTTACATGCGTGCTATTAGTGTGGCAGTTCCTCATTAATGTTCAACATAAATCACTTTTAACTTACCTGAAACAAAAATTTTAGCTATTATTATCACATGATTACAATTAATTAACATTTAAAACAACATGTTGCATTAATAATAAATAAATGGATAGTAAATTTAATTCATAGCTCAGACTGATAAGAAAAACCTTTATTTTTTATATAAGAATACTTTCAGTTGTAAGACTATTCATATCCTACATCGTCTCCAGAATTAACCCCTTTTTCGGATAAGCAATATAATAGGATTTACCAGGATATGAATCAATAAACTTCCTGGACCCAATCAACAATCACCTACCTATTCATCGCTATCACCTAGCAGATAACGATATCTCCTGATATTATTGGATCATGATTCTTCGGGGAGGAAAATGGTACGGGTGGAGGCCAGGGGAAAAATGTCTTCAATAGGGTTAAAATATATTAATAATTTGAAACCAACGTGAGGAGCCACATTGCAGGTATTCTTAAGGGCTGGATAGACAAGATACATTCAAATTAAATTTTATTTTAATATTAATAATAGTCATCAAATTTTTAATTGCTTTGGTAAAAAAAAAAACACTCAAAATCTCTCAAACTAAGGTTCAATAATGTTTGTCTACAAATATTTGGTATATCTCTCAGTAATTAAATGGAAAATAGAGCAGCTGAGCAATAAAAACACACACATAAAAATACTCTCCTTATTAACTGCGTTAGGTTTAATGTTCGATATCTAATTATATCTCTTATCACCAATATATTTGGCCACGTTTATCTCGCTAGTGCTTTTCAGAAAGACAGATAAAAATTTATTTGTTTTACAGTCCATATTTTTAAACAGTGATTAAACCTGTCATTCAAAATTTCTTCTTTTTAGCAACCTCAATTTCAAATTTGTCATATTGATTTTTTTTAAATAGATTCTTTTTAGGCTGCGATAAAAATAAAATTAAAGTAAAATCATCAATCAAATAAACCTGAAAAAAGTAAAAGGCCATCTTATATGTACAACCATACGATTTATTATGCTGTTTATGAATATTTGTATGACATCGCATTTTTCAGCAACTTCAATTTAACGAGGAGTTGAAATTTTTTTGTTTGTCAATTATAAAAAGGTTCGTTATTTAAAATAATTATTCAAACTAATATTTCTAATTTTTTAATCTTCCCTGTCTAATGTGAGAGCCTGAGAATAACACAACGATGTCGAAGGTAGTGCTGATTCTTCAGGCCACCGTAGAGTTTAGTTATGTTGGTTAAAGTCTCGGATGTTCAGAGCACTTGCTTCTTCCATAAGGATGCATACTTAAGAGCGTGTACAGACGTTTACACAAAAAGTAATATTTTAATTTAATGTTATTTTTATTTAAATTAAGTTTAATTAGCAAATTATAAGTCTTTTGTGGATATTACGATTATTGAGGAGGAAACAAAAATTTATAAGAGGAAGTAAATGGTCCGAGGGGGAGGTAAGAAAAAATACTATTTGGTAAGAAGGACTGTATTTTTTTAAAGCCAACGTTTCGACCCACAGTGCACTATACATACAACATACATGTAAAATAATATATGGTATAATAATAATATATGTAGTATATTGATAAGAATAATAACATATGTAGTAAAGAATAACAAAATATATATACAATATATATATATATATATATATATATATATATATATATATATATATATATATATATATATATTATCAAGGAATATGAGTAATACAAAATTATAACAAAAATGGGGAACCCTTGATATATGAGATATATATTTTGTTATTCTTTACCATATATAATTTTAATGTATATGTATCTTGTATATTTAGCCCTGAAGAAGACGTGCAATGTAGGTCGAAACGCTGGTTTTCAAAAATAAACGGTTCTTCTTACTAAAGAGATTTTTTCCTGCCCTCCAACAAGACCATTTCCTTCCGCGTATATATAAGGTCAAATAATAATATATTCAAAAGTTTGTAAGTTGATTTTGGTGAGAGCAGCTAAGCACTGAAGATCAATAAAACGTTTTAATGTATTGATTTTTTTTCGTGATATATTGCAAAAGTTGTTAATTCATATTTGAAGGAAGCTATGAAATTAACCTTGACCTACACCTAGAAAAAAAATCCTTGATCAAGCCCTGCAGTGGGTGATTATGAATGAATTTTGCTTTCGAATCTTAATTGTTTTTTTCTATCTAAATTTTACTGAGTAAAATACTACGTTATTTTTCTTTATGTCTAAAACATCCATCTCTGTAACCGTTGGCTTTGAGGCGCGCCCTGAGAAAGCATATTATTAAAGAGAGGTGTAATTTTAAACAGGTTTGGCCAGGATTAAAGGCTAGTTGCATGTCATCCATGTCCTTGAAGTTTAAACTTCACGTAGTATCAACAGATTTAGTCTAAGATCAAGGAGGAATAATCCGACTTGTTTTATACGAATTCGGTTAATTAAAATCATTTAAATGAAAAGAATTACGAAGAAATAGTAAATAATAAAAGGATTGTAATTAATATACTTTTATGAAGCGTATAAGCACGGTCAAAAATAGCCTGGAAAAACTAACAAAATACAATAAAAATATAGTACACTGGTTAGAGAAAAACCGGGAAAAGTATGGCCATTTTTAATTTTGGAAAAGCCAGGGAATCCACGAAAAAACTGGGAAAACAGTTAAATGAGAATATTTATGGTCAAACTAAAAAAAAAAAAAAAAAAAAATATATATACATGTATATATATATATATATATATATATATATATATATATATATATATATATATATATATATATATATATATCGCGGGTTTTCAGCACAGCAGGTGACCTTAGGTTTTATAAAGAGAAGTTTCGTCATCCTTAGTTATGCCGTCCTCCGGAGAGCATGTAAAATGGCAGTACTGAACGTGTGCACTGTCAGGTACTCGCTCAAAGATCCCAATCCTAATTATAACGCTAAAGAATCGTCCGATCAGCCATAGCAGCATAAAGTAGCGTTAGATTAATAAAAAAATAAATAAAAAAGACTGGTATAATCTATCCCGAAGAACCTAACCAAAAATGGGATAAAAAAGATTTTATTGTTTGGTATAATGATTTTAAAACACCGTTATATTTTTTCTTCCTAATTAATATATTTAATATAATATATTAATATATATATATATATTTTATTTATGGTTCTTTTTAATTTATTTAAATATTTTTTTTTTTTTTAAATTTTGAAGAGAAAAGATTATGTCTTGGCTGGGATTCGAACCCGAGTCACCTGCGTTTCTAGCGCGGTGCTCTAACCCCTGAGCTAACAGGGCACTATATACATATATATATGTATATATATATATATATATAGATATATATATATAAAAAGCCAATTTATGCTATTATGGCTAATTGGACGATGTTACATTGCGAAATAAATGTTGCCTATCCAGGCAAGGGCGGATCCAGGGAGGCACCGTTTTTTGTGTACTGTGGAGAATCCATGTGCATAATTATAGGCAAATCACATGATCATAGTTGTTAAAATAACAGAAAGATCATGAGTGAAACAATTGTTTTGATATCTTAATGAACCTATGAAATCTTTCTGTAGATACTACAAGTTAATTTGTAAGTTATTGTTGATTTTTTTCCCGCCCGCCCGTTGTGCCCCCCCCCCCAGAAAAAGATCCTGGATCCGCCCTTGTATTAGAATAGGGCGTACCTTTACCGGGTACCCAACACCGCAAAGGCTCTGGACTTCCATTTTCCGTCCCCTGCAAAGTATGGCATTACCTAGGATTTTTTACTACCATTAAAAATTCCTACACCCTACCGCCAGCCTATGAATCCGCGTTCTTGGCCATAGTAGATTGTTATGATAATCAGGTGACCAGGTTGTACACTTAATCATTAACAAAAAGATGATTAGAACATTTTAAAAGAATATTTCTGATGGTAATATCGATATCATCTTGGAAAGACGTATGAATGTTAACATATGAAATTAAAAAAAAAAAATCGTACGACTAGTCGCAGGAAATCCACAGATGGCAAACCAATTAGCTAAAAAGCTAAAAATTTAATATTTTAAAGGAGGGTACATTTTTTTGTCTTGATCGATTAGGCACTACGATGGATGATTATTGAAAATAATAAACTGAAAAATCGATTAGACTTCAGTTTAAGTCCTTTGCTTTGGAAAAAACTGATTTTTAGATTCAAATACTATAATTAAAAATTTATTTGTAATTTAATTTAAAGATTATAGGTCATGGTATCAGAGTGGGCTGGAAGTCTAACAAAAACATTAAAAATAATCACTATTTACCGTATACAGCCTTAGCGCTGGGGATGGGTAGCTAAGGAAATAACCAATACAGAAAAACAAATAAAAAAATAATTTTTTTAGGGTAAGAGAAATAAAAAACATTTTCCAGTTATTGTTTATTCTCAATTTTCACTCTATTAGAGACGTTTCGACACTATGGTGTCATTTTCAATCTTTTCTTCTCCTGCATCTTTTAACTTTAATAAATAAATTAACAATAATTATATTACTAATGTAACAATAATTACATTATTACATTACATTAGTTATATTAATAATTAAGATAACTCACTATAAGCATAGGTACCTGGAAAGTCATACTTTTAAAAAATCCTTGGGAGATCATTAGTTCTCCATGGTCAATAAAATAATATTACATTAAAAGACCAAATCTTGATCTTTGAACTATTATAGTGAGTTATCTTTGGACATTTTATGTTAAATTATGTATAGTAATGTAATTATTGTTAATTTATTTATTAAAGTTAAAAGATGCAGGAGAAGAAAAGATTGAAAATGACACCATTGTGTCGAAACGTCTCTAATAGAGTGAAAATTGAGAATAAACAATAACTGGAAAATGGTTTTTATTTCTCTTGCCCTAAAAAAAGAAGAATTAAATCCAGTTTAAAAAAAAATAAATAAAAATTTATAAGAATAAAAAATTAATTGGTAAGACCAATTCTAGTACCTATACATTTTTTTTCTCGAAAAATATGGATTACTTGAGCACTTAGTAGTTTTTTTTTAATTGTAGAAGTGTATAATTAAAATTTTAAGACGAGAATAATGCCATCGTTGTAAAACTTATTAACAAATAAACAACACTAAAAAAAAAGAAAAATGAATGCCATTACATTTTTTAAAATTCTTTATCAATTTTTAAACTGCAGTAATGCCTGTACAATGTCTTTGGACATTTTATGTTAAATTATGTATAGTAATGTAATTATTGTTAATTTATTTATTAAAGTTAAAAGATGCAGGAGAAGAAAAGATTGAAAATGACACCATTGTGTCGAAACGTCTCTAATAGAGTGAAAATTAAGAATAAACAATAACTGGAAAATGGTTTTTATTTCTCTTGCCCTAAAAAAAGAAGAATTAAATCCAGTTTAAAAAAAAATAAATAAAAATTTATAAGAATAAAAAATTAATTGGTAAGACCAATTCTAGTACCTATACATTTTTTTTCTCGAAAAATATGGATTACTTGAGCACTTAGTAGTTTTTTTTAATTGTAGAAGTGTATAATTAAAATTTTAAGACGAGAATAATGCCATCGTTGTAAAACTTATTAACAAATAAACAACACTAAAAAAAAAGAAAAATGAATGCCATTACATTTTTTAAAATTCTTTATCAATTTTTAAACTGCAGTAATGCCTGTACAATGTCTTTGGACATTTTATGTTAAATTATGTATAGTAATGTAATTATTGTTAATTTATTTATTAAAGTTAAAAGATGCAGGAGAAGAAAAGATTGAAAATGACACCATTGTGTCGAAACGTCCCTAATAGAGTGAAAATTGAGAATAAACAATAACTGGAAAATGGTTTTTATTTCTCTTGCCCTAAAAAAAGAAGAATTAAATCCAGTTTAAAAAAAAAAAAAAAAATTTATAAGAATAAAAAATTAATTGGTAAGACCAATTCTAGTACCTATACATTTTTTTTCTCGAAAAATATGGATTACTTGAGCACTTAGTAGTTTTTTTTAATTGTAGAAGTGTATAATTAAAATTTTAAGACGAGAATAATGCCATCGTTGTAAAACTTATTAACAAATAAACAACACTAAAAAAAAAAGAAAAATGAATGCCATTACATTTTTTAAAATTCTTTATCAATTTTTAAACTGCAGTAATGCCTGTACAACTACAACCAATGAACAGATTTAACAGATTAAATAATTTTCAGTAACTTTCAGCTATCTCGACAAACCGAAAGCTAAGCTATCATTGTTTTATTCAACGAATTTTTGAATTCAACGAATTCAAGAATTTTGGTTGTTTGATTATTCAAATAAACAAAACATATAATTAATAATATATCTGTATAATTACGATAAATCCTAAAATAAAAAAAAAAAAAACCTTAAAATACACAGTTTCTATTTAATTTATGTTCACATGACCATAGACACAAACCTGAACCTAATTTTAAATATTGCATGTTATTTTAAAGTCCATTCTTCTTTGCCAAATTTACATAATGTATATTATTAGAAACTTCTTGGCACTATCTTACCATACTCATCTCCCCTCCCCTCCCCTCAATCTCTCTCTCTCTCTCTCTCTCTCTCTCTCTCACTCTCTCTCTCTCTCTCTCTCTCTCTCTCTCTCTATATATATATATATATATATATATATATATATATATATATATATATATAAATATATATATGAAATAATAATAAAGCTTTATTGGCATCATATGTTTATGACAAAAGCCTCAATTTTGAACCACAGTATATGTCCCTAGCCACTTACATCCAGTTGGTTCCCACTCTTTGGGTAATTTCATTCCTCCACCAAGTACTGCCTTCCCCTGATTCTCAATTGGCGGTTCGGAGTTCACTCGGTACTGTTTTTCGACCATCTCTCGTCCTTTTCAGTTTTCGGGACCTCCTTGCTGAGACTTTTAACTTTTACACAAGTTAGGATATCTCGGTTCTTAATTTTCTCATTTCTTTGGATTCCCAACATACTCCTTAAACATTTCATTTCCATGGTATCCAGTTTCGCCTGTTCCTTTTTTGTTATTGCCCAAGTCTGTGCGCCATACAGGGGGATAGATACAAGACTGTAGGACTTTTGTTTTTAGTTCTGTAGTGAAATTACCCTTAAAGATATTTTTTAAGGACCAATATTTATCCTTCTGTCCAATTCTTTACTGTATTTTTTTTTCTAAAGGAATTTCTTGACCTAGATTTATGAATTGAATTGAGTATTCTGTTATATGTTCTCCTATTGTGATATGCTATTCTTTTGTATTTGTAATTATTTTCGAGTTTTGGTAATTTATTTGTAAGTCATATTTTTTACATTTATCGTTCAGATCATTAACCATTTTAAACAAATCAGTTTTGCCAGGAGCTAATAAACATTATATATATATATATATATATATATATATATATATATATATATATATATATATATATATACATATATATATATATATTATGTAGGCGTATATAAAACATAAGGAAACTTTATTTATAATAATAAATCACTGAATTAATGAACTGGCCCGACATCACATGCGTTCTTATTCTTATGACATATGGTAGTATGATTGGGCATATACTCTTGACTCATCGAATTTCATAGACGAAATTCATAACAGTCTTAATTAAAGACGGAAAAAAAAACATAGATTTTAAGGCTAAAATTAGAAACAATTTTTAAGTTTCCAATATGAATAATAATGAAGGTTCGCTTACAATATCATAACTTAAGAAGATTTTGATATTCAGCTTTATTCGGTTTGCAATATACTTTCATTTTTAATAAAACAAAAATATATGAACATTTTTAATAGTTAAGTATTTAAAAATGTATAATTATACTTTTCTAAATTTTGTTCGAGATTAATTATTACTGTTCTAAACTCTTGCATTAATATATTCGAATGATTAATTTCATATTTATGCATTAAAATTAAGAGAAAGTTTCTTGATAGAGTGATTAAGATATTTGAAATATACACTCCTCGTCGAAAGTCAAATTCAAATTTGAATTTTACAAAAACGCCTTTCTTTTCATAATAAAGAAAGGTCCCGAAATCTGTAATGAGCATTTTTAAACTGGTCATGAACAAGTCATATTAAAATAAATTATAATATCTCTTCCAATAAACAAAACTGAAAAGAAAAAGAAAATCTCGAGAACTATGGGTGTTGCAGTACCTTTGATTTTATATGGATGCATTTTTTTTAATTTTTACTTGCTACTGGTAGAGTAATAATTAATTTTTTATGTAAAGCAAACCTAAAAATTTAGGTTATTTCGTGGTATACTTAAATTAAATTGAAAAAATAAAGAAATTGTAATTTTAATTACTAAAATTTTATTTAGCAATTAAGTAGCTTGGAATATAAAGGTTACGATTAATCAAACAGCCATAACTCACTATAAGCACTGTTTGTTTTCTTATAGTCTTATCTCTTCATCCAAGCACTTACAATCGCTTCTTATTTATTGGCGCTTCATTATTTATTTATATGACATATTTTATGGGTTATTGTCATATTATGGTTAATTTATATGATAAATGTTTAATAAAAACCGGTGTCATGTCAACAGAATTATAATAAAATAATAATTATATTCAATAGAATTATAAAAAATACCATACATTTAGTTGGTTTAAGTATTTAAAAATTAAATTCAATCATGAAGTAATGTTTCTTCGCCGTATTACAGTGACATTATATAATTGATTAAAAGTATTTTTAAAACTTTGTCAAAAAGATTCCCGCAGCATATTTTGTTTTTAGTTATATATATATTATATTATTATATCTTCAATAATAATTAGAAATATCATTTTGGGTGAATCGGGCAATATTATCTTAATTAGTCGTTTGTACAAATATATAAAAACAACATCAATTATTATATTTATTCGCAAATATAAATAGCAACGAGAAAAACAAATTTCTGGATTTAATATATGGGTCATAAAGATTTTAATGTATTATGAAGAGAATATTGTAATCTCATGGTAGGCGTACTACCCACGAAACGTAACCTATGTTAATAGAACCATATATATAAAAAAATGTTTAAAAAAATTATTTAAAAAAAAAGTATTAAGGACTCCCAAAATAAGAAAACGATAGTATGAAAAACAGTTTTAATGAACTCTAATAAAATATTGTAAACTGATAATTACCGATATGACCTTATACTTATGACAATTTCTTAAATACAAAAAGATACTTCCATTAGCTGAGTCCCATTTTCTTTAAATTCTTAAAAATATTTATTATTCTGAACATATTTTCATAGTATCTTAACCTTCTAGTGATTAAAGGATTAATCTGCCTCAGTCCGATTCGATCCTGGCAAAGAAAATAAATAGATGGTAAAGGAAAATGCCTTTCCTAATAAATACATTTTTCTAATCTCTTCATAATGCATTGTGTTGCTAATTATGGTTATCCAGCGGTAAGGCAAATTTCTCTTCTTTTTTTCAATAATTTAAGCATACTATAAGTTTCAAGACTATGAATGGTAGAATTGAAAACGATTTTTTGTCAATTTGATTTATGAATTCAAAACAAAACTGAAACCTATTGTGTGTAGTATTATAGTTGTATTGTGTAAAGTTTTAGTATAAGGAACAATAGTAGTCTTCAGAACGAATTTGAATAAGATAAAGATTGTATTTATGTTTCATAAACAAATATTGTTACCTAACTTACGCTGAAGCCTCAATGCAATGCAAAAATGAAAAACAATTGTTCAAGATAATTTGCCTTTTCTAATAAATAAGGATACATTTCAACTAGAAATTATTATATTATATAAGTAGACGTCTTATGTAAATTTTTGTTTATTTATTTAACTTCGCTTTATGCTGTTATGTCTTTTACGATTTTTTTTTTCAATTGACCTAAACTCATTCCTTTAAACATTGTATTTGCTTGTTTTGTTTTATTCGTTCGTTGTTCGTTTTATTTGTTCATGCTGATATGTATACTCAGACGAGGCAATAGTTGGAGTACTAAATTTTGACTATCCAAGTATAACTAGGATAGGTATCTTAAACCCTGTATGTAGTACCTGACATTGCACAGGGGTTCGGGATCTCAGTATTACGTACCCTCCGATGGAAGGATTTACTAAGGATTTTTTCTCTCTTTAAAAAAAAACTAACGCTTCTAGCCGGGTATGGCGAACCCACGATCTTTAAGATAGCAAGTTGTTATGGAGGTTGTAGTAATATGTTGCTAACCATTACACCATGGGTGAACCTTGTCTGAGAAATCTTATAAGATGTATACCAAGAAATATCCCCCAAAAAACCATTATACTTTTTTTTTAGTTTTATCCATATTTAATATATGTATAATTTTCATGCATACTTCTATAAATTGTATTTATATTATTATGCTATATGCGTCTGGAATTATTAGATTATTATACTAATATAATAGTAAACAAACAAAAAGCATTATTATTGTCCATATAATCTTTTTCCGGGATGGACCGTGTGGTGTTGGTTTTGTTTGCCAAGCTTTCGCTCATCGTGTTGTGAGCTTCCTCAGGGCTAGTCAGTGAATGAAGAGCGGATAGTGGAGTCAGGGTGTATATAACTAGTGGTGGGGGGTCTCGGTCGAAGTCTGCCTTCCCATTGGCCCGCTTGTATCGAGTCCGTGGGCTGTGTTGTGTTCGGGTGGGTTCGTGTGTGTTCGGTATTGTCGTATGTGTGTGGATGGTAGGTTGATGTGTTGGTCTTTTGTTTTATGGCAGGGTACCAGTTTTTGCTGAGTTTGTAACCGTCTTCCTTATTGAAATTATTGGGTTCTTTAATAATTTCAATGGCTTCTCTAATGGTGCGGAGGTGATAATTATTTTCTTTAACCAGTGCGGTTGTGTTTTCGAAAGGTATGTGGTGGTTGGTGTTGTAGAAGTGTTCTGCTACAGCCGATTTTTCCGTCTTAAAGTTTTTGACACTAGATATGTGTTCTTTTAACCTTCTTTCAATGGTCCTTCCGGTTTGTCCAATGTAGACCTTGCCACAGGAACAGGGTATGCTATAGATGCCTGGAGTACGTAGTCCTAACTTGTCTTTGGGTTTCGGTAGGATGTGAGCTATTGTTTTGTCTGTGGAGAATGTGGTCTTGATGTCGTGGTTCTTTAGAATCCTGGCGATCTTTTCTGAGGTGCCTTTGATGTAAGGAATGGTTGTCTGGTTTTTAGGTTCGTTGTCGGTTTCGTTCTTGTCTTGTTTTTTTAGTTTTCTCTTGCGTTCTACTCGTTTAATAGTCTCTTTGTCGTATCCGTTTTTTAGGAAGGCTGTTCTCAAGTGCCTCGTTTCTTTAGAGAGCTGTGACGGTTCAGCTATCATTTCAGCTCTGTTGAGTAGAGTGTTGATGATTCCTTCCTTTTGAGACGGATGGTGGTGTGATGTGGCATGAAGGTATCTGTCTGTATGTGTAGGTTTACGGTAGACGGTGTGTCCAAGGTGGTTTCCCTTCTTCTCGACCAGGACGTCTAGGAAGGGAAGTTTCCCATCTTTCTCCAGCTCCATGGTGAATTGTATGTTAGGGTGGATGCTGTTTAGGTGGAGTAAGAATCTGTCCAGTGCATCTTTTCCGTGCTTCCAGATGGCGAAGGTGTCGTCCACGTATCTGAACCAATATTCAGGTTTTTGGGTTGCGGTGGAGAGTGCCTTCTGTTCAAAATGTTCCATGTACAGGTCTGCTGCCGGTGAGCTCAATGAAGATCCCATGGCTGTGCCTTCCATTTGCTTATAGTACTGTCCATTGAACAGGAAATATGTTTCTTTCATGCATATCTCCGTCAGTCGGTACTCTTCTTCGCTCAGAAGATTTTTCATAAGGTTCAGGGCTTCATCGGTAGGGACCTTGGTGAAGAGCGACTTGACGTCGAAGCTTACTAGGATGTCGTCTTCGTTTATATGAATGGTTTTGATTATGTCTATGAATTGTTTGGAGTTGCGGATGTTGTGTTGTGTTTTGCCAGTGTGGGTTTTAATTATGTCGGAGATGTATTTGGATAGGTGGTATGTAGGTGAGTCAATGGTACTGACTATGGGTCTCATAGGGATACCGTCTTTGTGTATTTTGGGTTGTCCGTATAGTCTTGGTGGGATTGGGTCAGATATTATGAGCCGTTTGGTTTTTAGTGTCTGGCTGGTGTTGATGATAGTCTGAATTTTCTTGTTAATGTCATTAGTGGGGTCTTTCTCCAGTTTCTTGTACGTTCCATCGTTGAGGATTTCCGTCATTTTGTTTAGATATTGGTCTGTCTTCATAATGACGGTGGCATTTCCTTTGTCAGCAGGGATTACAAGAAGGTCGTCTCGTTTCTTCAGTGTAGTGAGTGAGTTGTATTGCGTCTTAGAAAGGTTAGGTCTTGGTGGCTTGGCTTTACGTAAAATGTGACTAATGTCTTGCCGGATGGTTTCGGCGGCGTTTTGGTCCATATTCTTGATACATGCTTCTATGTTGGTTATAATCTTCTCTGTAGGTACATGTCTAGGTGCGATGGCGAAGTTGAATCCCTTCTGGAGGACGCTTATGGTTTCTTGTGGGAATTCTTCATTAGTGAGATTTATAACAGTCTTCTTTAGTGCGTCCTTGTAGTCGGTGCAGCTTGTATTTTTCATTGATAGTTTGTGATATTTTCGTTTTTGGATGGCGGAGTGTTTACGGTAGATGTTATCCGCTTGTTCCCAGGTGAGATGGTCAATCTTCTCCCAATCGTCATTTGCTATTTGGTTTGCTAGGAGCAAGTGGTTATCTAGCAGTTTCTTCTCAACGGTGGATAGTTCAGATCGGGTGTCACTGATTCTTGCTTTCAGTAATGCCATAGACGATCGACGTAAAGCGTTTTGAATACGTGGGCTGGAACTTTTTCTTTCAAGGTTGGAGCATCTGGGTATGATATTGTAGTCTCTACATCTTTTGAGAAATGTGAGTTGTGCCAGGAGTCTCATCTTTTTCGATCTTAGTTTTTCGAGGCTCTTCATGTTCTGAACAGGAACCTCCCCGTACAGGTTGATCAGATGTTCACGTAGGCTTCCACGGTCTGCGGTATTGTCCATATAATCTTTTTCCGGGATGGACCGTGTGGTGTTGGTTTTGTTTGCCAAGCTTTCGCTCATCGTGTTGTGAGCTTCCTCAGGGCTAGTCAGTGAATGAAGAGCGGATAGTGGAGTCAGGGTGTATATAACTAGTGGTGGGGGGTCTCGGTCGAAGTCTGCCTTCCCATTGGCCCGCTTGTATCGAGTCCGTGGGCTGTGTTGTGTTCGGGTGGGTTCGTGTGTGTTCGGTATTGTCGTATGTGTGTGGATGGTAGGTTGATGTGTTGGTCTTTTGTTTTATGGCAGGGTACCAGTTTTTGCTGAGTTTGTAACCGTCTTCCTTATTGAAATTATTGGGTTCTTTAATAATTTCAATGGCTTCTCTAATGGTGCGGAGGTGATAATTATTTTCTTTAACCAGTGCGGTTGTGTTTTCGAAAGGTATGTGGTGGTTGGTGTTGTAGAAGTGTTCTGCTACAGCCGATTTTTCCGTCTTAAAGTTTTTGACACTAGATATGTGTTCTTTTAACCTTCTTTCAATGGTCCTTCCGGTTTGTCCAATGTAGACCTTGCCACAGGAACAGGGTATGCTATAGATGCCTGGAGTACGTAGTCCTAACTTGTCTTTGGGTTTCGGTAGGATGTGAGCTATTGTTTTGTCTGTGGAGAATGTGGTCTTGATGTCGTGGTTCTTTAGAATCCTGGCGATCTTTTCTGAGGTGCCTTTGATGTAAGGAATGGTTGTCTGGTTTTTAGGTTCGTTGTCGGTTTCGTTCTTGTCTTGTTTTTTTAGTTTTCTCTTGCGTTCTACTCGTTTAATAGTCTCTTTGTCGTATCCGTTTTTTAGGAAGGCTGTTCTCAAGTGCCTCGTTTCTTTAGAGAGCTGTGACGGTTCAGCTATCATTTCAGCTCTGTTGAGTAGAGTGTTGATGATTCCTTCCTTTTGAGACGGATGGTGGTGTGATGTGGCATGAAGGTATCTGTCTGTATGTGTAGGTTTACGGTAGACGGTGTGTCCAAGGTGGTTTCCCTTCTTCTCGACCAGGACGTCTAGGAAGGGAAGTTTCCCATCTTTCTCCAGCTCCATGGTGAATTGTATGTTAGGGTGGATGCTGTTTAGGTGGAGTAAGAATCTGTCCAGTGCATCTTTTCCGTGCTTCCAGATGGCGAAGGTGTCGTCCACGTATCTGAACCAATATTCAGGTTTTTGGGTTGCGGTGGAGAGTGCCTTCTGTTCAAAATGTTCCATGTACAGGTCTGCTGCCGGTGAGCTCAATGAAGATCCCATGGCTGTGCCTTCCATTTGCTTATAGTACTGTCCATTGAACAGGAAATATGTTTCTTTCATGCATATCTCCGTCAGTCGGTACTCTTCTTCGCTCAGAAGATTTTTCATAAGGTTCAGGGCTTCATCGGTAGGGACCTTGGTGAAGAGCGACTTGACGTCGAAGCTTACTAGGATGTCGTCTTCGTTTATATGAATGGTTTTGATTATGTCTATGAATTGTTTGGAGTTGCGGATGTTGTGTTGTGTTTTGCCAGTGTGGGTTTTAATTATGTCGGAGATGTATTTGGATAGGTGGTATGTAGGTGAGTCAATGGTACTGACTATGGGTCTCATAGGGATACCGTCTTTGTGTATTTTGGGTTGTCCGTATAGTCTTGGTGGGATTGGGTCAGATATTATGAGCCGTTTGGTTTTTAGTGTCTGGCTGGTGTTGATGATAGTCTGAATTTTCTTGTTAATGTCATTAGTGGGGTCTTTCTCCAGTTTCTTGTACGTTCCATCGTTGAGGATTTCCGTCATTTTGTTTAGATATTGGTCTGTCTTCATAATGACGGTGGCATTTCCTTTGTCAGCAGGGATTACAAGAAGGTCGTCTCGTTTCTTCAGTGTAGTGAGTGAGTTGTATTGCGTCTTAGAAAGGTTAGGTCTTGGTGGCTTGGCTTTACGTAAAATGTGACTAATGTCTTGCCGGATGGTTTCGGCGGCGTTTTGGTCCATATTCTTGATACATGCTTCTATGTTGGTTATAATCTTCTCTGTAGGTACATGTCTAGGTGCGATGGCGAAGTTGAATCCCTTCTGGAGGACGCTTATGGTTTCTTGTGGGAATTCTTCATTAGTGAGATTTATAACAGTCTTCTTTAGTGCGTCCTTGTAGTCGGTGCAGCTTGTATTTTTCATTGATAGTTTGTGATATTTTCGTTTTTGGATGGCGGAGTGTTTACGGTAGATGTTATCCGCTTGTTCCCAGGTGAGATGGTCAATCTTCTCCCAATCGTCATTTGCTATTTGGTTTGCTAGGAGCAAGTGGTTATCTAGCAGTTTCTTCTCAACGGTGGATAGTTCAGATCGGGTGTCACTGATTCTTGCTTTCAGTAATGCCATAGACGATCGACGTAAAGCGTTTTGAATACGTGGGCTGGAACTTTTTCTTTCAAGGTTGGAGCATCTGGGTATGATATTGTAGTCTCTACATCTTTTGAGAAATGTGAGTTGTGCCAGGAGTCTCATCTTTTTCGATCTTAGTTTTTCGAGGCTCTTCATGTTCTGAACAGGAACCTCCCCGTACAGGTTGATCAGATGTTCACGTAGGCTTCCACGGTCTGCGGTATTGTCCATATAATCTTTTTCCGGGATGGACCGTGTGGTGTTGGTTTTGTTTGCCAAGCTTTCGCTCATCGTGTTGTGAGCTTCCTCAGGGCTAGTCAGTGAATGAAGAGCGGATAGTGGAGTCAGGGTGTATATAACTAGTGGTGGGGGGTCTCGGTCGAAGTCTGCCTTCCCATTGGCCCGCTTGTATCGAGTCCGTGGGCTGTGTTGTGTTCGGGTGGGTTCGTGTGTGTTCGGTATTGTCGTATGTGTGTGGATGGTAGGTTGATGTGTTGGTCTTTTGTTTTATGGCAGGGTACCAGTTTTTGCTGAGTTTGTAACCGTCTTCCTTATTGAAATTATTGGGTTCTTTAATAATTTCAATGGCTTCTCTAATGGTGCGGAGGTGATAATTATTTTCTTTAACCAGTGCGGTTGTGTTTTCGAAAGGTATGTGGTGGTTGGTGTTGTAGAAGTGTTCTGCTACAGCCGATTTTTCCGTCTTAAAGTTTTTGACACTAGATATGTGTTCTTTTAACCCGGAAAAAGATTATATGGACAATACCGCAGACCGTGGAAGCCTACGTGAACAGCATTATTATTGTTATGCTGTCAAAGAAATATGCTCAAATAAACTAGAACTGACGCTACAGAAGGAAGTGGAGTGGCTCAGTGGTAGAGCGCTGTTGCCGCGATGTAGGTCCCGGATTCAAATAAGGCTGCTAGCAGATTTTACTTAATGGAGATGTATCTTTTGTGGTCTGGGACCCTCCTAAATTCACCCAGCCTCTATATGTAGGTAAACAAAATAGGAGGGGGGGGGATAAACCTGGCAGATAATCGTGGTCTAGGAAGAATCACCTCTCTCCACAACCATTGTCAAAGAAACAGGTATGTCTCTACCATGTACTGAACCCAAGACTCTTCATGAGTTGTAGTGGTAGAGGAAACTGTAACTAACTATTCCTTCATTCCGTTTTTTATTCTAATAATTACTGAAACATAAAAAACAGCCTATCCAATCCAAATGAGGCTTTAATTAGTAAAGAATGAAGAAGATAAGGAATATTCAAGCTTTCACTTCAGTTTCTTCACTTGCAGTCAACCTGGAAGTATTCAGTACAGGGTGGAATAGGAGAATAAGGAGCAATTTTCTACGACAACCTTTCGAAGAAGACAAATATCGGGACACTCGTCAACAGACTAATTACAGTCGCAAGGACGAAACTACTAATTACACCTGTTTCGAAATCTCTAATCTTATCGTGCGAGGTGTACTTCATTCGAAGCTGTTACTGTTTAGAATAGTCCGTAGAATATTCTAATTGATACAACAGAAGGATGTGATCCCCTACTCGGGATGTGTGCGCCACTATCCAAAATATTTTGCTGGAAAAAAATGCTTCCCATCCAAAATAAACTACCTTCGAAAGATAGCAGATTACATGAAATTCTTATAAAAGTAATTGTGCTTGAATACAACCTTTAATTCCAGCTCTCGTAATCAAGCCTATAATAATATTTTTATCCTTATATTTATATTAATATTAACCTTGGAGCCAATGCATAACAGTGGTCCAATGATACAATGAGTATTGTTTGACCATTTTTAAATATTTTGATTTTTTTATATGAGATTACCCAACTGTTGAGAAGTTATTTGTCTCTTCGTGAATGATTTCCCTCAGCTAATGACCCGAGACAATTACCCACACTTCAAAGAAGTTATATAGGAGTAGAAAGCGGAAGTGGCTACAACATTTTTCAATATCGGAAGAAGAATCCATGAAAATAGTGAAAAACCTTGGAAATGGCTTAAAGTGAGAAGATTATAGACAATACAATTATTGTGTGATAATATTGTCAAAACCTGTATTGCCGTAAGGGAAGGAAGGGTGTTAAAATAAATAAATATTATTGAGATGCTCAAAACTTTTTCGATTTTTTTTTTATTAATGTACCTTGTATCATTTCCTGAATGGCGCCCATTTTTATTAGTATGTGCACGACCGTTTTTTTTTTGTTTTTTTTCAAGATTAGGGTTAATTTAAATATTTAATGCGCAGGGTTAACTTAGAATATCGCAATTGACAACATTGTTTTTATAAAAGCCTCACCTAAACATTGTTTACTACCCCAAATACCCTAAATTCAAAAATAATCTCCAAAGTATTGAAAACTTGGAAAATTCAGTTTTAAGACCCATACATAACAACCATGGAGTGATTTTTCTGGATATATATTGCTTTCTACGGTTAGGTATTATAAACTACTAGTCTTATATAGAGCAAGAACACTGAAAAATGTTTCCTTAATATAAAAAAGAAATTAAAACTTGATTTTTTTTTTTAAGTTTGGGACTAGTTATCTCTTGTGGGACTGAATTTAAAAATTTGATTCCTGCTCATTTTGTAGACCTAAATGATAGCAAAGTATCTTATAAATTTCATAAACCCAGATCAAGTTCGTACATCGGATCTTTTATAATTAAGAGGATGTAAAATCAAATGTGATTATTAATTTTCCTCGAAACTAATGTAGTGGTACCGGCATAAAACCCAAAAACTTGCCGAAAGTAGTTACTAACTACTTACAGAAGGGTGATATTCAATAATGTTTAAGTGATGTAATCTGAAATAAAATTAACTTATGTATAAGGACTTTTGCAACAACCTAGAATTCATGCAAGATTTTCTATTGAGATTTTAATAAATTCCATATTTTGTGCAACGGCATACAAATGTCAGGATCTGTGCCTTTGTGATTTAACTGGTCTAACAGGACTAACAACTAGACAACGCCAATAAAATATCAATACATATTTTTTATGAAATAGAGATATTAATGAAATGAGTGATTCTGATTCACAGCTGACATGGAAATAGAAACAACCAGCGAACTTTTTGGCACCCTTCCATAGATTAAGGTTAACGCCACGTTAGAAATGAGGAAGGAAATGACTAATGACTAAGCAGATTTTCTTCAAGAACGTTCTCGAACGTAAGTTCAATTTTGTGACGAAAGAAATGTCATATGATTTTATGATGATTAAATATTAATCTAGCAGCTGTTCTTTTATTTTATCTATTTTTTGTAGAAGTACATTTTTTTTATAATACTTGTTTAAGCTTACTTTCTAAATAAAAATGCAGCCATGATGTACACTTTCATTATAAACGAATAATGAGAGCATATTCGTAATTCCCACGAACTACACTCCAGTTGTGATCATTAGATTTCATTTGCGTTTAAAACGCATTTATCGTTATTTGCAATAGAAGAGGAAAATTAATTATCTTCAAGAATGTTTAATTTTTTTTTTAGGAGCCATTTTGAGGTTATAAGTTTTTTAACTATGTTATTTTTACTTGAAACCATATGGGAAATTAAAATTTGAAAAATGGTTTATTTATTTTAGTGCTACACACATTATAGAGTAATTTGAATGTTATAAAAATGAAAAATAAAAAAGTATTTTCGCTTCTTGAATATATATATGACAAGAATACTAGTGTGAAGTTTAGAGCACGGGAAGGTATGTATGACAAGACGTCACAAATATGACAGTTAAAGGAATCCCAAGTGAATATTACTCCTACAACTTAATAACTGTCACCTGTTCCGGTTTCATTTTAACCGGTATGGTTTCATTTTCATAGGTTATGGTAAGTTAGTACAAAGAGAAAAATTGATCTTAAAATTAACAAGATTTTCCCTTTTACATGAAAATTCCCACTATTATTTGTTTATTTATTTAACGGAACTTATAATACTATAGCCAATTAAACGATGCTACAGGGAGAGTACTAAATTTAGGAATAATTAGGATAGGGATCGTTAACAAGTACCTGACCCCGAACTGGATGGGACCGCCATTTTACGTTTCCTCCGTAGTACGGTATTTCATTACCACTATTTGAACGAAAATAGAAAATAAAAATCTGAATAAATAATAAAGGTGCAGCAATTTAATTTCTGTATTTTGAAAGATGGGTTTAATTAAACACATCCTGATTATTTATTCCAATTATACATCACCTCGACCAATTTATATTACGGTCAACGTTTTTTGTCTCATACATATTTCAAAAGACTGTACCACAATGTATGAAGAGTCATGAATCCAATACATAGTGGAAATTGTACTGTTTCTATGGCAACAGTAGTGCAACATATATAAGGAGTACCACTTTATAAAGGCTGAGTGAGCCTCAGGAGGGTCTACAGATTACACACTATCTGAAACATTAGGAGTAAATAAGTAAATAGAGTAAGGGGCATCCAGCAGATAGCTTAAATGTCCCTTGGAATTGGTACCTTTACTCTTAAGAGACTGGACGGCCAATGTAGGCAAGACCCGGACAACTCAACATGTAGACTGTCACATATAGCGAAGGGTTTTTTCTTTCCTTATGATAAATGTATTATTATAATTTATTTATTATAATATAATAAAATATAACTTATATAGTAACTATAGTATCATCAAACCATAACGTTATTCAATTAAATGAAAAAGGATCTTGATATATTATCTTTACTATAGTGGTCAATCAACCACGTCAACCTTTGGAGAGAGGCATATGATATGTCCCTATTTCATTAATGATATAGAATTATTATATATTAAGTATAACGATCTCAGGGTGGCATCCCATTTTATTATTTAAATATTATTTAGATCAAAGGATCTGACTTTTCCTTGAGATCATTGATTAGGCAGTGAAGCCAATATAGCAATACCTTATACTCTTATATATCTCTTCATAAGCTTTGATTTTAAATTCAGGTACTTGTGTGTTAACGCAGCCACCGTTATTTTTGCCTACTTGTTGTCATGCGCGAGTAGTTATATTTTATAACAGTTATATTTCTATTTATTTATTTAATCTTCTCCTCTTCTACCGCCAACGGTGTGAGGATCCGTTCTGTAGAGCTTGATCCATGAATCCCTCTCCTGTACCAATCCAAAGTATGATTGGAATGAATTCTTCTTCTTCCCCATTCCAAACCTCTTCTGTCAAAGGCATCCTGAATTGCGCCTTCCCAAGTCTTCCTTTCGGTCTCATACCATCCAACTTTGTCTCATATACGGCCTTCGC
This sequence comes from Arma custos, assembly GCA_037127475.1. Lineage (NCBI taxonomy): Eukaryota > Metazoa > Arthropoda > Insecta > Hemiptera > Pentatomidae > Arma > Arma custos. The sequence goes on from CM073759.1 coordinate 165,403,700, forward strand.
CACTCTGGTTTCCACCATTCTGGAGACATGTCCGAACCATCTCAGCTGATGCTCTTCGATTAAAATTATCCACAGCTGGCCCAAGTCCACATTTGACCGTATCGTTACGTTTCGCACTTGGTCTCTGCTATTCTTCCCTTCCATTCTTCTTAAATATCGCATCTCCATGGCTTGAAGTTGGCTCTTGTGCTTTTTGGTTAGAGTCCAAGATTTACTTTATAAACTACTTTTTTTGTTTTTTGACACTTCTTTTTTCCCGATGAATCCTTTCTTGAGAGAATTAAAACACCTGCTGGCAGCTTTTATTCGTTCATTTATTTCGTCGTCTATCCAGCCGTGTCCGTTAAGGTGCGCACTGAGATATTTAAAACCCCTTACTTGCTCTATCCTCGTATTGTTTTACAAGTCTTACGACTCGGTCACCATGCTTGCTTTTTCTTACTATTCTCATGATTTTGGTTTTCCCTGTACTTATTGTCATGATAATCGTAAATTGAACTGGAGGTTCTTACAATTCTTTGCAAAAATAATTAGGTCATTAGCAAATGCGAGGATACTTACGTAACACGTTATATTTCTAACAGATGATTATATTATGCATTATATTTCTAACACAAACCACCCTTAACCCCCCTAACCCCAATAAATAGATTTAAAAACGTTATGCAAGATAGCTGTTATAAAAGATAACTGTTACAAAATATAATATGTATTTGATTGTTTTGCTTTGTTTTATAATATGTATAGATTGTGTAGTAAAATATGGCACAGGAGACTTAATAGTTATAATAGCAATATAAACTTTATTGATTTTGAAATAATAATGAAGGAAAATAAGCTGAGAAAGTTACATATAATTGATTAGCTGAAATAATAAATAATATAATATAATAAATAATAATAAAAATAAATAAATAATTATAAAAATATAATAAATAATAAATAAATGATCCATCGAATTCCTCTCTTATCCAATCCTTACAATCTGAAATTCTTAGTAAAATCCTCAATACTCCTAGGTTATAAATAAATTAATCCATAATTACCTTAATGTCCCATTAGTTGCTGATTAGGCCCGAGTCCGATATCAATCTTTTCATGACTAACTTTATTCCCAATCAAACCCACTACTTTCCTCTTCGATTCCTATTAATCCTCCGATGCACATGAAAAGATTTGCTCGTGTCTCTTTTAGTTGAGAACTTCTACGGGTTGGTTTCTCTACTTCCTTTTATCTCCAGCCATTATGTATCATTTATTCTATTTACATTTTTGTTATAATACAGTTGTAAATTGTAATAAATAAATTTTAAAAAACATTTCATATATATCGGGTAAATTGGACACAAATTTTTATATGAATTATTCTGTTTTCTTTGCAAGTATATCTATAAAGGGGTCGGTAAAAAATAACCGACAAATATACATGAGACGTTCGAGATCAAAAGTGGAAAGCTCCAAAAATTGCAAAAATTGACTTTTCACATTTTTCGCTGAAATCCTCAATTATTTATTTTTCTTAGTTTATAATATATCTTTTTTCGTCTGAACGGAAAATTAACAATCATATATACATAATTATTACACAAAACTTAAGATGAAATAAGTTTCACTACATTTTGCGTAGATAATTTTATGTTCAGATTAGTATGTGATCTTGAAATCTTATTATTTATTGTAATTCACTAGCCTGTTGTTGTTTTTTACTCTTAAAAATATGAGAACAATAAATCCTCTAAACATCTGCAAAAGATGATTTTATATTTATTGACTGAACCTCAGTATTCCGAAACAACTTACGTGTATATATATATATATATACACACAGTATATATAATACACACAAATGTATGTGCATATATATTTATATGATTAGAACACTCAGGGGAAGATTAATAATTTAATTGTCATTATACTATGAATAGGGTCACCGAAGAGAATAGTTCATATTCTCATATTGAATAGTCTATTGAAGAACGAGCGCAGTATATTTCAATAGCTCTTTGTATCGAAGGTCTTTTCCCATTTAAATTAATTGCAGTCATTCGACAGCTGATCTGAGGAGTTTGGCCGCTCAGGCAACCATATAAGTAATTTTATATGTATCACAATACCATTTAATTCAGAACAACTTTATTTTACTAGCAGTTTGAGAGATTTCGGAAGAATCACCTCCCTACATAACCGTTGTCCTAGAAATAATTTAATATCTACAATGTACTGAACCCAAAATCCTTTATGTGTTGTAGTGATACAGTTTATATATATATATATATATATATATATATATATATATATATATATATATATATATATATATATGTATATAGGCTTTGTGTTATAGGTGAGAATAAGATTGAACAAAGTAATATGGAATGTGTATGTACTTAGGTTCTTTGATAACTAGAAAAAAAACAAAAAAAACAACGAAAATTGAGAGAAAATAAAGGCGTGGTCAAAGGCACGAAATGCTTGTTATTTCCGATTTTGAAATTACTTTAGCTTGTCCTCTCTTTTTTGATAATATTTATTTTCACTAAAATTATTTAGCATGCCATCAAATATGACCATATAAACATGTGATTTTCGTGTAATTTTGTTTTTCTGAGTTAAAGTTGGACACTTGACAGCCCAAGCTGCAAGGGACTTTATCACCGGGAAATGGTATTGTAACGAACGGACTGTCCGTCGTTGATTTGATAAATTTTAAGCTGGTAGCACAGATTAATTCATAAACAATCCATTTATTCTTTCTACCCAGATGTGAAATTGTGGTGATCTGTAGGATTTATTTATTGAATCATTAGAGAGTTAAACATTGACCTGCAATATTGTTAAGGTTAGATATACTTATGTGTACGAAATAAAGGCATATAATTGGACGATGTCAAGTAGAGGGGGAAAGTAGAGAGTTTTGGATTAGACATTCTGAGCTTTAGCTTCCCACTTTTGTTCCGGGCTTCAAATGGTGTACATCTCTCTCTCTCTCTCTCTCTCTCTCTCTCTCTCTCTCTCTCTCTACTTTATTCAGGCCTGTATGAGCTATCATATATTATTGTAACTTGATTTATGAAACTATTGTTTGCATGTGTATATATGTATATTATTTGTGAGAATATATTTTACATTGGGTCCCTTAATTTTGTACTGGCTTATTTCTCCTACTTCGGTCCACGAGCCTATTTTTGAGCCCATTTTATATATCCAGGGAGAAGGGCCAATACAAAATCATCACATCCACATCATACTGCAGGGATCCTCACATAATCCAACAAAAACATATCAAATTACAACTCGTATTGGTTTATCGGAAGAAGCCAGTACTCTTATGGCAGACTTAAAGTATCACGACAGACAGACAGTGAAAAAACTAAAGAGTTACGAAGTCATCCCACACCCACTTCTTCGTACTTATCTCCAACAGATTTCTATTTGTTGAGAAATTTGGACAGCTTTCTTAGTAAGAGTAAAATTTTTGAAAATAATTCCCAAGTCAAAAAAAGCATTTTCAGACTTTATTTCATCTCAAAACCCTGATTTTTTTTCCAGTTTCGGATTGAAAATTTGTTAACACGTTGCTAAAAATGTATAGAAAATAAGCAAATCTGATGAATATGAAAAGTGAGAGCATAATGTTAACATGCTTTTCCCTTTAGGGTTACCTTACGATTTTGGGTTTGGATGGTAATCCAAGAATGGAATTACGACAACAGCGATTGATGGTATTGCTATGTTATGCTCATTAAGCCCATTTGATATTTATAATATTATTATCACAGATTTTGTAGATTATCTGGAATATACAATACATTAAGAACTTAACTAGCACAAAAAAAAAAATTAAGACCGGAGGTAGTGGCAGTCTACCTGAAGGTAATTGCTGGGCCTTCTTAACCTCGCTAGTTATTGTTTTAAGTGTCTCCACTGCCTATTGTTAGCCACAGTCTTCCATTTTTCAAGAAAAGTGAAATTTCAAAAACTTTTTTATTCATTGTTGCAATATTTATTTTTAGTTTTCCAATTCGTAGGAAAAATATTAACACTAGTCGCACATTTGTTTCATTTAATGACTAATATAAATAATTTGGTATTCGACTATTCATGTAATGCATGACTGAGACTTATGACCAATAATACCTATTCTATTGAATCAAAATCACTTACTGTAGGGCACTTTCCAATACCGGGTTGGGGACTGGCTATAACAAGTAATTATTTATTCTATTAGCCGTGAAACTATACTATGAAGTCGGTAGTGTCTCCTGAGGCTCACACATAATTTATAGAGTGGGCGTAATTCGATTAATCACCTCCTTGCACAACTGTTAGCCTAGAAACATAATGCATTAGAATCATGGATGCAAACATTTACTAAGAATGATGTTAGATAAAATCTTCTAAAAAAAACAGAAGCTAATATTAAGTAGCAACTTGAGGAAGTAACTATGCGATTGCGAAAACAAGGTGAAAGTCAGTTCTTGATAAGGGCAAAGTTGAAAAACATTGGAAAGTGCCTTAGAATATATATGAAATTAAGAACAAAAACATATGTTCACTTGACATCTTATCTCTCGAGATTGCAAAACACATTGCCTCGAATTTCAACATGTGTAGAGGCAGACTTATCTCTTAACGATTCATTAGTGTGTATCTAAATAGGAGATCATTTAGACTTGACTTCTAAAATTATTTAGAATTTAAGTAAAATTAAGTTTATACATACCTATATATAAAAAATAAATAACAGGTTGAACAAGGTTTAAAATTAAGTAAGATCCAAGTGCAGTTGAGTATCTGATAGAACTGCTGGAAATGGACACTTATCCAATCTACTGATCGAAAATGAATGCAAAGTGTACTACTAAAAAAACAAATTGCTAGATTGTCGCTACACTAAATTGTCCGATATGAATCTCTATTACAACTAGAATTTTTACTTGTTTAAGAAAATGGATTTCCTGTAGCAGCAAACAGAAATACAGTAATTAATTTATAAAACTAAATAATTTGAGTGAAAACTTTTATTTATACCAAGTGCTGGAAAAGAAAAGTCGGAATGATGTTAAAAAATTGGAATTTCCAGGATCCAAAAAATTCGATACTTTATTTTCTTTAAAAGTCTTATAAGACAACTAATTTTAATTGGACGTTCATCTGTTTTAACCCGCAAATGCGAGAAAAAATAGATGATAATAATAAAAATAAGACTTACGCCATTAAAAAATTAATGATTTTATAAATTTAACTAATCTCAACCTGATTAATATGAAATTATGAAATGAGCCGCAAAAAATATTCATCTCAATTACTCAGCCTAACAACTTCATAAGCTCATCTTAATGTACACAACGCCATCACTCATTAATATAAACTGGGTGCAGGTTCCGCAATTCAGCGTTATATAACCTCCTAAATTCTCCAGTGGGCTTATCCTTTTTGTACCAAAAATTTTACGCATTCCTTATTTTCGAATAACGTAAGACGTTTTTCATCCTTCAGCGTTAATGGCAATGTTTTAAATCCATATAGAACAGTTGGAAGGATAATAGCTTTATCATTTCCGATTTTTAGTTTTCGAAACAAAAGGCCTGAAATAAGTGACGTCGAAGCCTAAAAATAACAAGGATTTTTGCCTTTATTTTTCGCTACGCTTTCGTATTTTTTTAAACATAAAAGTAAATAAGATTTTAAAAAATAACATTTTCATATTTTCAAACTACCTATTCAAAATAATTTATGGAAGTAGCTCTAAAATTTTATGTTAGGTATTGTATTTATTAAAATTCATTTTACTAATGCTATATTAATTACAATACTATACCATAGTATAGTGCTGAGTTTTTATTATAGAATTTTGCTGCCGAGTGTCCTAGTTTAAACTCATAAAAATTACGGATACGCAGAATGTATATGCTTAAATATGGATGTCTACGCGTAAATGTATTTTATAAAATAAAAAATCTTATTTAGGTTAATATTCATGTATTGCTTTATCTTCCAAAAGTTACTACAAGAAATACCTTGTTTTATGTTATATCAAATCAATTAATAAAATAGTTCTTCAAATCTAAATTAATATTATTAATTATTATTGAATGATCATAAAGGATCTGCAAGAGCGATCATTGAAAGCGGAACTATGATAATGCCTAACTATAGAACTGAAAAAACCGATTCTACTTCGTCATCCCACGGAGTATTTATGAATAAATTTCCATCTCATTGCTTCTTCTTCACAGATCATTTTCATTCTTCCTTCTGCTTCTCGAATTATCAATTTTTTTTTCTTTTACAATCCGTTTTAATAAATTTCAGTACTCAATTTACATTTAAATGTATATTTAAGTAAGTTTTTAAGTTTTATGCTATGAATTTCATATTTTATGAATTTTCTATGCGGATTGTTATCAGGGGGAAGGTGTTGACGTTAGTGGTGATTATTCAAATCTTTAATTCGTTTGGTTTGCTAAACAAAATTCTGAAAAAATTGTATATTACGAACCAATAATTAACTTTTCAAACAAAATAAAATTAAAATTTATTTTATTTATTTTTTTTAATTGTTATAATTTTAAATATTTTTATATTTGATAAGAAAAGATATGCCCAGGGCCGGGAATCGAACCCGGGTCTCCACCCCCCTTTTCCAACGCATCATTTCCGTTGTAGTTCTCTACCAACTGAGCTATCCTGGTTCGTACCTCGGTCAGACATATCCATTCTCTTCACTAATCAAAAATATTTAAAATTATAAAAATTAAATTAAGTTTCTTTTAACTAAATTAAAACCGTTTGAAATTAATTTTTAATATTTACAGGTGACTAGCTTTTTCCCGCTGCTTCGCTCGCGTGGAATTTGGTCTGCCACCTAAAGTTTCGTGACAGATCATTTTAAATAAATTTTTTTTTTTTAACTATAAGTTACTCGTACATCCAAAATTTCAGATGTCTAACTTCAAAACTGACGCATTCCATACAATCTTTTAACCTCTATTATAATAAGGGGGAAACCCTTGGGGGTGGAATTATCCAAATTTCCTTCTTAAATTATACAAAGAACCTAACTGCAAATTTGAAGATGCTAAGTTCCTGATTTGTCTTTAATTATGCATTATAATGGATTCTCCACAGATAACAAAAAACTGTCTGGGGAGGGCACGTGCTCCCGTGCCTCCACTAAATTTGCCCTTGCTGTACCAGGTCTGCAAGTTTAAAATGTCGTTTATTTCTTAAAATATAATTTAATTTACAAAAAAAGTATAATATATTTTATTCAAAGTACTGGCCCTCGCTTTCTACACATTTTGTCCATCTCTCGGGCAATTTATGGATACCATTCCAAAAGAATGCTTCATCTTTATTTGAAATCCATTCATCGAGCCATTTTCTTACATCCTCCAAATTGTTAAAGTGTTGCTCAGCCAATGAGTGTCCCATCGATGAGAATAGGTGATAATCAGAAGGCGCCAGGTCAGGTGAATACGGCGGGTGGGGTAGGAGTTCCCAACCAAGCGAAGAAATCGTTTCCTTAGTCAATCTGGCTGAATGTGCAGGAGCGTTATCATGCTGAAGAATGACTTTGGCGTGCCTGTGAGCCCATTCTGGGCGTTTTTCGATCAATGCGTGACTCAAATTGATCATTTGTTGTCGGTAGCGGTCGGTATTGACTGTTTCGCCGGGTTTGAGAAGCTCGTAGTAGACTACTCCCTTCTGATCCCACCACACACACAGCATTGTCTTCTTCCCAAAACGATCCGGTCTTGCACTCGATGTGGATGGTTGTCCTGGCGTTACCCATGATTTTATTCGTTTGGGATTCTGAAAATAAATCCATTTTTCATCGCCAGTTACAACTCGATGCAAAAAACCCTTTCTTTCGTGGCGTAAAAGCAGCATTTCGCACACAATTTTTCGTTTTTCCATCTGTCGTTCGTCCAATTCATGTGGAACCCATTTTCCAACCTTTTGAATTTTTCCCATAGCTCTCAGGCGATCGGAAATGGCTTGTCTAGTGACATTCAACTGTTCTGCCATCATTTGTTGGGTTTGGGTATTGTCTTCGTCTAATAAAGATTGCAATTCGACGTCCTCAAACTTTTTTGGTCGATTTTCTCGTTTTTTGACCAGTAACATCAAAATCACCACGTTTGAAACTTTGAAACCAACGTTCACATGTCTTGACGGTTGGAGCAAGATCGCCATAAGTCTCAACAAGAATTCGATGACATTCAGATGCCTTTTTCTTTTGATTGAATAAGAAAATCATGACATGCCGCAAATGCTCTTTATTTGGCTTAAAATTAGACATTTTTAACACCAAAGAAAGGTATGATACGTCCACGTAAACGACTTAAAAACAACTGACTTTTGTAAACAAATGACTAACAAACAAAATAGCGTTTAGAGATAAGCAAATCCTTCAATAGGCTAAGAGCGCATTCTATTGGAATTAAAACGACATTTTAAACTTGCAGACCTGGTAGCCTATGTGTTATTATGATGTATAGCCTATATTACTGTAAAGTTTCATCCAAATTCTTTTGGTAGTTTTTGCGTGTTCTGTCACTTGGGTTTGGGAATGTTCTGTCACTCTACCGACCAGGAGCACTTAATGAGCTCCTGAAACAGATCGATAGGTACAAACTAGACATTACTGCCATCCAGGAGATAAGATGGAATGAAAAAGGGATCCTCAAAAAGAAACAGCACATAATTTACTATAGCTGTAGCGAAAGGGAACACACGTTTGGAGTGGGATTTATTGTAAGAAGCTCTTTTCGTCGTCTGGTCCTAGGTTTCGAACCTATCAGTCCGCGAATCTGCGTCTTGCGTGTTAAAGGGAAGTTTTATAACTTTAGTATTTTAGGCGTTCATGCCCCGACAGAAACATCAGATGAAGATGAGAAGGATGAATTCTACGAGGCATTGGAGAGGGCTTTCGACTCATGCTCCACTTATGATATGAAAATCATTGTAGGCGATTTGAATGCCAAGGTAGGACGAGAAGAAATGCATGTCCCGACTGTAGGTAGATACAGCCTCCATGAAAACTGTAATGATAATGGGTCGAGGTTGATTAACTTTGGTGCCTCCAAAGATCTTACTATCAGAACCACGATCTTTCCCCGCAAATGCATTCATAAAGTAACTTGAACCTCTCCTGACGGAATAGCCGTGAACCAAATCAACCATATTGTGATTGATAAGAGGCATATAAACTCACTCACAGATGTCCGTGTATATCGTGTGTGCCTATGTGGATTCCGACCATTACTTAAGCATTGCTCATATCATCGGGCGAATCAATACCTCAAAACCCAGATTTCAAAGAAGAAAAAGGTTCAATCGGGAAAAGCTGTTTGACCCTGTGGAAAGGATGAGATTTGTAAACGCGCTGGACCAAACACTCTTAGCATCCGACTATGAGGAAGAAGAAGTTAACGACCAATGGAAGAAGATCCACTCAATAGTGACCGGGGGGCGGAGAGGATATTGGGAGAAGAAGAAAGAAAAACTGAATCCCCATGGTTTGACGAAGACTGCTCGCTTGCAAAAGAGGCCAAAAATACAGCATACAGAGCCCTAATAGCGAGACGCACTAGGCGCACTGTTGAGGAATACAGGGAAAAAAGAAGAACGGAGAAGAGGCTTCATAAAAGAAAGAAACGATCTTGGGAGAGAAAGGAGCTAGAGCCTGCCGAAATGCTCCAAAGTCACTGGTGATATAAGAAGATTCTATGCCAGAATCAATCAAGGCAGGGAACCATATAGGACCACCCACTCAGCATGCAAGGATCGTGAGGGTAATAGTATTGTTGAGAAAGCGGCGTGCATGAACCTGTGGAAGGAGCTCTTTACGAAAATCTATGCAGGAGATCAGAATGAGGAGAAAAATGGCAATAATCTATTTCTACTGGAGGAGGATGTTGAGCCACCGGATATTGAGGACATAACTGACGCATTGGAAAACCTGAAGATCACAAGGCACCAGGAGACGACACGCCTGCTGAGCTGCTGAAGTTTGGTGGAGAGAGACTGAAAAAAGCCATTCACAATCTCATTATGGATATCTGGGAAAAGAAAGATATGCCGGCAGAATGGAGAAAATCTTTGATATGTCCCATATTCAAAAAGGGGGATCCATTCGATTGTGGAAATTATCGGGGCATAGCTCTGCTACCGTGTGCTTACAAGGTCTTTTCGAACATTCTGTTCCAGCGGCTACTCCCATTCGCGGAGGAGGCATTCCTTTCTTTGGCAGAAGCAGCAAGAAAACTTGGTCTGGAGGTCAACCATGATAAGTCCAAGTATATGATAACTGACCAGCACCCAAGACATCCAGGGGAGAAAGTGGAATTTGGAACATGCTCCGTCGAATGGGTTTCCGAGTTCACGTATCTGGGATCACAGGTGGCATGCGATAATGGAATCGGAGCAGAGACCAGAAGAAGGGTATTGGCCGCAAATCGATGTTACTTTGGCCTGAGGCTACAAATGGCAAGTAGGGTAGTTACAAGGAAGACAAAAATCATTTTGTATAAAACCTTGATTCGCCCGGTCCTTACTTACGGAGCAGAGGCTTGGACAATGGCCAAACATGCTTACAAGGATTTAGCCATATTTGAGCGCAGGATCCTACGAAGGATTTTTGGACCGGTGTTAGTCGGTGGAGAGTGGAAACGGAGGACAAACAAAGAAGTCTATGTCCTTTATGGGGAGCCTGACATGGTGACTCTGATCAAGCGATACCGCCTGAGATGGGCTGGCCATGTGGCCAGGATGGACGACGAGGAAGCTCCAAAAAGACTAATGACGGAGATCATCCATGAGCGGAGGAGAATTGGCCGTCCCCGACTTCGATGGATCGACTGTGTGGCTGCGGATGCAAGGAGTTCGGGAGTCTGCAACTGGATGGCAGCAGCACGGGACAGAGACTTATGGCGGCTGCTGGTTGAGGAGGCCTGGACGCGTCAACGTGTTGTAGCGCCAGACTAATAATAATAATAGTTTTTGCGTGAAAGAGAGACAAACATACAACCTTTCCCATTTATAATATTAGTAGGATTAGTAGGATATCAAAACAATATCTTCACTCATGTTCTTTCTATTATTTTAACAACTATTATCATGTGATTTGTCTTTATTTATGTACTGTGATGGATTCTCCACAGTACCTAAAAAACTGTCTGGGGTGGGTACGTGCCCCGTGCCCCCCTTAATCCGCCCTTGCTGTAGCCTAAGTGTTATTCTGATGTATAACCTACATTACTGTAAAGTTTCATCCAAATCCGTACAGTAGTTTTTGCGTGAAAGAGAGACAAACATACAAACTTTCGCAGTAGGATTTATATATAAATTTCATTTAGTTTCTCTTAAATAATGTAACTAAACTCATTCCAAAGGTTGGTTAACAGACAAATTCTTTAGTATCTTTTAGTAATTCAGATAATTTAATTAAGTATCTCTCACTCACACACTATTTTTGGGGCAGTAATTTGGAATTCTTGAAAAGACCTGGAGGCCATTGGAACTTTGAATTAAAAACTTTTAGGATCACGGTTCATTACCTTCCAGTTCGTTTTAAACAAATATGAGTGGATGTACATACTAGCTAAGATGTCATAATGTTAATTATAATAAACTCTTTTTTAATATGACTTTCCTTTGGAATAAAAATTGAAAACCAAATGAAATCAAAGCAAAGTCATGAAACTTTCACTAAGAATGAAAAAAATATGGAAAGAAGAGGACACAATAGTGAAAACTTTGTCAAATAATTCCACAAAAAAAAAACCAATGATTTATCTGATTTGCCAGCCGTTTTCTTCAGCCGACTTCCCCTAAAACAATTTTTTAAATTTAATTTCCAGCAAGAAGCTTTCTCACCATCTTAAATACGAATAAAAAAATAATATAATTTTTTAAACATTTATTTGCCTAACAGTTCAAAAGAAACTAAAGAAAAATCTATAATCACTGAATTAATATGTTTTAAAAATGAGATTAAAGCAATGAAAAAAAAAGAAATTAAAAAAAGAGGTAAGAAACCAGGGCTCTAAGAAAGAATTTCTGAAATAGAGATGAACTATTTATTTCCTTTTACAATTAGCATTCGTAGGTTCACCTAAACTAATCAATGTTAATATTTATGTGATATAAATGTAAGAGCCTAACAGATAAATTTAAACAAATAACTTTGGAAATTTTTTGAAGATAAATATCTGAAGAAATTATAAACCATAATTTACTACTTCAAATATTGAGTTTTTCTAAACAAACATTGTATTTCTATATATTCTTTTAGGCTTCCACGACCACTAATATTACAAAAGACTTTGTTTATTTCTTCTGGTTTAGACAGTGTAGATAACTTGCTCGCCAACGTTTCGTCAACTTCCTCAGGGCTGAGATGAGAATGAATCTATTCATCCTCATAGAGAATATATCTATTCATTCTTATCTCAGCCCTGAGGAAGTCATCAGCATGGTTGACGAAACGTTGGCGAGAAATTTATCTACACGGTCTAAACCAGAAGAAATAAACAAAGTCTTTTGTAATTGTATTTCTATTTTTGTTTTATTTATTTTTTTGCATTATTATAACAGTAATATTCTACAAAAAATATTTATTAAATAGTATTCATAGTGTGTTATTTTAGGAATATACTAAGAAATTAGAAAGGGGCATAATAAGCGTCTCTTAATCTTATTTAACTAAATCCATTTACTGTTTTGAGGGTTTGTTACATACATCGTATATGTAATAATAGCATAGCATATACATCGTTGTGCCTAAGACACTTAAAATTTCTAAAAATTATGGATACACCAACAGAGGGAAGACCTAAAATATAAAGTTAAAAATAGAATCCTCTAAAGAAGTAATTTTTAAGGATTCTTTTACAGAACTAATTTAATTAAAATTCCCTACAGCCCTTAGGAGTTCAATGTTCTTTAAATAAGGCAAATACAGCAGATATACAACATGGTTTTTCGCTGACTACACGTGCGCATTAATGTGACCATTTCTTTATTTCCCATTAATGTAAAAATCAAATAAATACATTCTTATTAATTATGTGTTTGACCAGCTGTGGACCGCAACAATTCAAGACTTTGGAATCAAGAAAAACTACAACAAATTTCATGACCCACTTGATGGACACCCAAACTTATTGGTACGATCATTACTAACTCACACATTACCACAGAATCCGGCTAGTTTAAAAATATGGACAAACGGGCAAATATTTTTATTAATTAACACTTAGCAAAGTGTGATGGTTTTAAACCTATACAGATTTTAAATTTAAATACACATTTTATCATGGAATATAATCACTAAATTATTAACAGAATAAACGATTTTTTAGATCCAAATAGATTTATACCAATTTCAAATAATTATATAATGGACGTCTCATATTTCTTTTCTTTTATAAGAATTTGCACTTTAAGTATTTATTTATTATTATCACGTGGAATAATAAAAGTTGACCTCATTTACATAAGCAAGAAAAAGGTCCGGGTGGAGGTCATGAAAAATTCTCTTTAGTAAGAACTGTTTATTTGAAAGCCTACGTTTCGATCCACATAACTGGTCTTCTACCTTAAGGGTTAACCATTTTTGTTATTACTTTTTTTTTTACCACCCATATCCCTGGATGACTTTATGTATTGTTATTCTTTAAAAAAAAAAAATTGCACCACTACAATCTGTGAAGGGTTTGGGGTTCAGTGCATGGTAGAGACTGTGATGTTTCTTTCACAACGGTTAGGGCGTGATTTGTCATAGAACACCACCAGATTTTCCCCAGTACTCAATATAGATGCTGAGTTGGCCCCAGGAAGGTCTGACATCCTTTCTCCATATCCATCTCCGGCTTCTAACATTAAATAGAAGCCTTGGCAGCAACGGGATTTGAACCCAGGACCTCAGCGCTCTACCACTAAGCTACTCAGCTCCCATATTGTTATTCTTCACTATAAATTATTTTAATTCATATGTATTTTGTATGTGTAGCCATGATCAAGATCAGCAATGTGGGTCGAAACTTTAGCTTTAAAATAAACAGTTCTCCATGATAAAGAGAATATTTTCTCATCTCCACCAATACAATTTTCTTCCATACCAGCCTTTATAAACTGGGTACCCTTAAAGACGGAGATCTAGCTGTTGAAAATGATCTCGGACAAATAACCAACCTTCACAACCGTTCTATCAGAAACAGTGAAGTCTACCCTATACTGAACCAAAAACTCTTCGAAGGTGTTATGGGGCAGGTTTAATTTTCTTTTAAATTGCTTAAATGGTCTATTTACATTTCATTGGTGCAAATCCTATAGAACAGTAAAGAAGCACAATACGCAGCAGGTGACAGCAATGCTATCAAGAACGGACGGAAAGGGTGCGGACGATGCTGCACTAAACAGCGATGTTGGAACAAACGATTTGCATCCGAGATAGCTCTGGGCCTTTGTGAGGCCGGAACTAGAGAGCCTTTCACAACTGTGTCACTCCCGCAGCAGGGCGGAAACTGTTCTTGGTACGTCAGTAGAAGGTCACTCGATCTATATACTACAGCTCGATACAAAACCTCAGAAAATATTGAATTTCACGCTAGATGTTTCACAATCTATAGGGAGGTGTAGTAATAATAAGAGGAAGAAAATAGTGCGGGAGGAGGTAAAAAACACCTCTTAAATAGGGAGAACTGTTTATTAGAAAGCCAACGTTTCAACCCGCATTGCAGGTCTTCTTCAGGGGTAATACACAAAATACAGAACAATTAAAATTATACATGGTAAATATTAAAAATGCATATAGGAATAAAGGTTTCTGAGTGATAAAACATAAAGATGGGGGACCCTTACATAAATATATAATGGAAAAGGAATAATCATAGAGTATTATCAATTAAGTAATACAGAAGATAATACAGATTAATCTAATATAGATGGTGAAATACAAAAAAGAAATATATAGAAAAATTGTTGATATAATATTGTAAAGGGTACACAAATGAAATAGATCGATCTTTTAATGGGTTACTCTTTCACTTGACAAAGTGATAAGCAAACTCAGAATCAAAAATTTACTATGACATTCATCAAATCTAAAGCAATCGTTCTAGATATAAAACGAAAAATGATTTTTTTTTCACATTCAATACTTGCATTTGTGTCGAGGATACGCATTGCTAAAAGCACAGTAATCCAGCATATCTATAGTTTGTACTTGACAGTTTATGAATAAGATATTTCTTCATTTCACTATTCATCTGTCCATCAGCAATTGCAATAACTGATTGAAAAAAGCGTCAATAAGATACATATAAAGCCTCGGTCTTGCATAACGTTATATGCAACACTAGAGGAAGTTATCACATTACATAAGAGTTGAAGGAGGCAATCAAAACATCACTAACTACATCCCTTCGCGCTGAGTATTAATAGCTTCTAACTGAATTTTTTCTTTAACTGATATACTGCGCAGAAATATTATTTAAAAAACCCTAAAACGGACTTAATAAACTTTGATGATACAAAGAGCTGGAGTATAAATAATAAGAAAGGGTTGCCTGTGGTCCATTGGTTAGCATAACAGACTACTATGCATAAGATCATGGGTTAGCACCCCGACTGGCGGCCTTATTTCTTAGAGGAAGTAAAACATTCTTGGTTATTCATTCTTTAGGAAGGACCGTAAGACGGGAGTCCAGTTAAAGATCTCGTTAAAGATCAGTCAGTACCTTAGTCATAGCTAGGTGAAATTTAGGACTCCCGCTGTAGCTTCTTCCGATTAGCCACAGCTACAAACGCGGAAAATCCGCTTATGGGACTAATATTATACGTTTCGAGTACTCTAAAGCTTCTCCTATTTTATCAGATTTATAGAACCGTAGATAAGAAAAGTGAAAAACTCCACATTTCAGGAGACAGAAAAACTGTTTCCCGGTTCATTCAAAATCAGTGCTGATCGTCAAAAACAGATTACCTACACCATATACGTTGTTTTGTTTTTTTGGCCTAATAGATTACTCTATATGAATTTTGATTTTATGAACTGATCAAATCCTAAAGCAATCGCTATAATATAATATAAATAAAATAAATACAAATATAATATAATGATATATAATATTTAATTATATATATATTTATAAATAATGTATAATAAAAAAAAAACCTGTACCACTACAACCCGTGAACGGGTCTGGAGTTCAATACATGGTAGAGATTGTACTGGTTCAAGGAAGACGGTTATGCAAGGAGGTGACTTGTCCTAAGCCTCACTCAACCGCCGGATTTCCCCCCCCCTATTTTGGGTACCCTATTTTTATAATGTTTTATAGAGGATGGGTGAGCCCCAGGAGGGTCCTAGATAATATATATTATATATGAATGAATAAAGCCTTTATTATAATGAGAATTATAAAACAAGATGGTTTACAATAAACTACTAATATTTACAAATATATTTTTTGTTGTAAATATTAGTATATTATATATAAAATAATATAAATCTTTAAGGAAAAAGTTTTTTTTTATTCGATACTTTAATATTTATCGATGATAAAAAGAAAACGACAGAATTGAATATCAGTGATACAAAATAAAATCAGAAATGGAGTGGCTCAGTGGTAGAGCGCTGATTAGCCGCGCTGAGGGTCCCGAATTCAAATCCGGCTAGGGCACAACCGTTTTCCAAGAAACAGTACAGACTCTACCACATAGTGAACCTAAGAATCTTCATGAGTTGTAGTGGTACAGTTTTTTTTTTGTTTTTTTTAAAATAAAATCAATTTAAAAATAAAATAAAAACTAAGTAGTAACATCTCACTAAAAAAATAAAATAAAATAAATAAAAAATTTTCCATAAATTCTAAAGAAGCATTAGCCAAATTTCTTTAATATTTTAAGTTCTGAAGTATCAAAGAATTCACTGAATCTCTGTATTTAAAAATGTATTTTACATTTTTCATAACATGCACGCCAAAAAATAATAGTTACATAAACAAGAGTAAACTTCTTGGATAAACATTATAAATGAGATGAAAAAATTATATATTTATTAATAAAATATACACTTAGAAGTTTTGTAAGTTTGTATAGTTACTTTTAATAATACAATTATTATCTAAACCTCGTTTTTCTGGTATTGAAACAAAAAAAAATCGTTAAATGAATAGCAATGGCTGAAGAATTAAAAACGGATACTGTTGTGAACACAGAGAATTGATTATTTTCACAATAGTTTCGCTTACACAAGCATTCACAATTGGCTTGTTAGAAGGTTGAATCCACCATTTTCAGATAAACAAGATTTAACAATCAACTAACTAATTGAGATAGAACCATTAATAATAAACCCAAATAAAACTTGAATCGGATAGTGTGATGTAACTTTTTTCTAAAACATAATATAAGGCTAAGAAAACAGCTGGTTTCTTACCTTTTGTTTGCAGCAGAAATTATTCTACAAACAAAACGTTTATTTAGTAATAATAAATAATTCACAAATCCCAATTCGTGAAAGAATTAACAAATATTTGATAATAAATATAAAACATCATTGTTAATAACGGATGAAATATCACGGATTATAATATTTCATTTTAATATGATTTAATTTTAACAAAATGAATTCTGCTTTATTATACGTCAGCAAGGTAATTTTATGTCAAAAATGAAATCGATTTTACAGCAAAACACATTTAGATCGCTGTTTAACTAACTATGTGATAATATCAAACTAAATGATAAAATCAAAATATGTATTAAATTTAAATAAGCATTTAAAATAAAAATATAACAATCACTATCGTATACATAAGGTCATGGAAATTATTGGAATAATAAGAAACAGTAATTTTACGATTTAAATATATTAAAAAAAGATTTAAAAAACCGGTACCAAGTCAACCCATGAGGAGTATTGGTTTTATTACATGGCAGGGGCTGTTTTTTAAGTCAACGGTTGTGCAAAGAATTGATTAGTCCGAGAGGCTTCAGCCAGGTCTTGCACATGCTTTACAGAGGTTGGATGAGTCCCAGATAGGTCTCCAGATCCTAAAGTGTCGGTCTATAGATTTTAATAGATTAAATATTGTAACTGCCACCGCCGAATCGAACTCAGGAAACAGCTACATCGATCTATTCCCAAAAAATAAAATAAAATAAGCAGTCATGAGGATTATCAACAGAAGTGAAAACTCAAAAGTTTAATATTAATGATTCTATTATTTTAGGGAAAACAAAAAGATTAATCTGTTATCGATGCTTTACAGAATTATTATTACTATGAATTCCACAAATATTAAACAATTTTAATATTCTTATATAAATCGAATTCCAACACTCATATTAAAGATGATTAAAATGAATTGTTTAACTCATACACAGCCCGCTAAGAGTTGTCAGTCTAGCAATATACGTCAAGAGTACGTCAAGCATGACGATGACGCGAACCCATAAGTTTTTCTGCTATCGAACATCGCAAAATGCGGCTAAAAAAAGTTAAGTAAATAAATATTAAAAAAAAAAATAGTTCCACTAAGCCATCGAATTCCTCTCATATTCGATGACTTCCTGCCCTCTAGTATCCTTTAATAATATCCCACTGACTCCTGTAGAACAAATCCGATAGTTAGCATTACATCTTGACAAAAGTTTAAATTGGAATTCTCATATTAGACAGAAGAGGCAAGAAAAGCTCGCCGTTTCAAGCTACTGCAACATATACTAGAAAAATACTCAAAGCTCCCAATTAATTACAAAAGACTTATATACATGACTATAATAGGACTATTTGGATTTACGGAGTAGAGCTTTGGGGGCTCCACTAAGCCATCGAATTCCTCTCGTATCAAATCCTTGCAATCCAAAATCCTACGTAAAAGCCTAAATACTCTTTACTTTGTTACGAATAAAATAATCCATAATGACCTCAATGTCCTATTTGTTGCTGATTTGGCCCGACCCCGATACCAATCTTATCATGAAAAACTTTATTCCCACTCAATCCCACTAGTATCAAACCTATCTACTTCTTTAATTGTCGATAATCCTCCAAGGCGTATGAAAAGAAGATGGCCTCGTGACCATTTAAGTTGAAGATGTTATTCGATTACTCCCTCTGGATAGTTTCTCAACTTGTCTTCTATGTATGTTTAATATGTATCATTCTTGGCATTTACTTGTTCTGTACTTTAAAGCTAAATTTAGAAAGTAGACTACTGGTAAATATAAATATATATAATAATAAGATAATTATGGGGAGGTAATGAAGGACCCAAGTCCGATTCCCGAAGTGACAGGCCTCTGATGAGTAGAGGTGATTGGACCTGGCCGAGGGAGAGTGAGCGGTGAGAGAGCGCGGTGAAGGGCGCTTACTTTCTTTCCCGGAGAATTCTCCGCCTCTGGGAACTTCTCGGGATCAGCGCTTATTTCGAAAGTAGCAATCGCTGCGAATAACTTCTTATGCATAACCATGTGGAAATATTCGCGAAGAAAAGAGAGTTTTGAAGCGCGAAAAAATCGATAATTTAAAATACAACAGCATGTTCCTCACACACTATAACAAATAAACCTAAAACCTATACCGGTAGACGGATCTGGGGTTCAGTACCTCGTAGAGACTGTACTGTTTGTTGGATAACTGTTGTGCAGGGAGGTGGTTTGTCCTAGAACACGTTCAACCGCCATACTTTCCTCCTAATTTTGGGTGAGCCCCAGGAGTGTCCTAGATCTCATATGATCCATCTCCGGATGCTAACAGATTAAATAAAAGTTTTGTCAGCAGCAGGATTTGAACCCAGGATCTTTGGCTAGGTGACTCACCCTAGTTATTACTTAAAATAATAAAAATACTATTTTTTAAAATATAATATAATGATTGCTATCAGATATTAAATACTATTAAAAAGTTTAATATTAAAATTAATGTTAGATACTGTACTCTGAAACAGACTGACCTTTAGCAGGGCGTTCAGCACGGCTAAGAATTATATTCCTTCCAAGGATACTTTCACTCAGTTCACTCGCTATATTAGGAAGCTTCGTAACGACGTATTACTAGTCTCATCCAATAATAATAAAATTAATAATAATACTAAACAATAAAAATTGATTGTTTAGTATAGTAGTGCCCTTGCAGATGACCAAATAATTTTTTCTGACTCACTGCATAGAGCCACAGAATAAATCAATGAGTTGAAGATACAAGTAGCAAATATGGGACTTCAGAGCTCTTTTCAGAAAACAGAGTTTACAACGAAAATTAAGACAGCACCCAGAATGTTAAAGAAATGAAAAGGGAAAATCAAACGGACGTAGAAATTTAATTATCTGGAGAATGGTTAGATTCTAGCTCCTCTGAAAAAGGAATTAGAAATGGAAATGGCATATCAGCTGACCAAAAACGTCTATAAGAAGAAATCAGTATACATTAATGAACAGAATACTGTAGTATATTTGCATTTAAATGCTACAACTATGGTACATTTTCCAGCTTCGTAATGTTTTTTTAAGTCTATCATTGACAGTTATCCATAATGTTAATTAATAATCGATATAATATTGCTGTATTAATAAAAATAATAATCGATGAAGTCTGCTAAAGAGATAACTTGGCACCATGGCACCAGACAACGTCTCTCCAAGACAACCTTTACTGTTCCGCTAACCTTGACTCACCTCAGCTCTGGCATCCACCTCAAGAGTCTGCCACAGAAGTTGAATCTCAACAACACGCATGCGACAAGTATATATACCATTTACATATTTGTTATTATATATTTTTTTGTTTCTATTATTTATTAAATGGTACAGTTTTTTTTACAACATAAAAAATTTTTAAAACATAATTATAGGTATTTTTTAAAAATAATTTTAATCATCTTATTAAAATAATTCTGCACCTTATAATTTAGAAGATGAATTGATGCCTGGTTAATTTGAGCTTTTCGATCGATTGGGGACAGATATCACGGGAATTGATATACATACAGATTTATAAAATTAAATCATAAATATATATAACATTATGATTTCATTTTATAAATCTTAAATATTATAATAATATAATCATAAATATTTTATGTAAATTAGTCCTGTGTGGCAGATAAATTGCAGATGGATCGTGTAATAACTGCAGATATTAAGTATTCATATTCAGGGGGGGAGGAGATTTGAGAGAATTAAAAATTTCGTATTAAAAAAAGTAGAATATAATCAAAATATAATATCGTTAATAAGCAACAATAGTAATAAATAATAAATACATTGGTTCCTAAAACTTCATTTCTCTCTTGAAACAGAACAGAACTTTTTGAGAGTTTACCTCTGAAGTACATACATGATTATATAAACAATTAGTTACAAATAAGAAAAATAAAAATAGAAAATCTATAAATAAAGCGTGTTCCGATGAATATTAAAGCAAAGATTCACATCAACCACTTTTTTTTATATCATTTATTTTCCAGATCGACTGTTCCTAGCCTTAAAGGGTTTTTTAAATAATGAATTTTAAACTTTAACAAAAGGTAAAAGTGTGGGTTTCGTCTCATGCAAGAGATCTCCCTAACTGTACATTATCAGCTTATTTGCAATAGAAGTTATAACTATGCAATAGTTTTTTTTTCATATAAAATTATTATAATGTAATAACAAACAGAAAAACCACTTTTTAAAATTAATTCATAAAAAAAAGTCTTAATACCGGCGTACTGTGCGTATTTTTATGAGATCGTATATAATGTTAGCCTAATTTCTTATCAGCTGTCCAAATAACGATATTAAATTAAGGTTATGTAAATCAATCTAAATACATTCCTTTATTGAGTTCGTGTGAAAGAATGGATTTTGAATAATGGAGTGAAAAAAAATTCTTTCACGATTAAACAACGGATTCAAATGATGGCATTAAACAAAAATAATTGTAAAAAGTAACAACTACACATTAGGGAATTATAAGAATTTATAAATAGGGTTCGCGCATATTTTAATAGAAACACCTTCTTTTCACCATTTTTTAATCAATTAATAAGAAAAACTTTTAATAAATAAATATCTATTATAACTTAAAATACAGAAAAACGGCAACCTGTTATGAAATGTTTCTCGTCGCTGTTTTGAAAATTAAAATTGTTCCACATACAATTTTCCTAGATCTACAAAAAGTTATCTTAAGATTTCAGTAATCATTTCATAACGAAATTAAAGTTTCAACAAACATTTCAAAGTATAGAAGACATGTGCTTTGGGAACGTTTATTTCTAGGGGAATGATTGCCGAATTATACATATTTCTGATGATTATATTCTTTTTTCCATACTAAAGCTCATAATAACAAGTATTTTTGGAAAATATTGAAATGCTTTTGCACGAACTCAACAAAGGGATATGTTCCCCAGATTATCGCTTCGAGTTGAGTTACAAGAATTTTTAACTGTTAATTCGTTTCATTTTTAATATTTTCCATAACAAATTTATCATGAGCTTTAGTTGGAAAAAAGGATGTAATTATGATTAATGGGCAGATTTCAGTAATCTGTTCATCATGAAATAAAGGTTTCAACTATCATTTCGAAGTATAGATGATATATGTTTGTTGAAACGTTTAACTAATTACCGAAGTATACACAATTACCGTAATTACATTATCTTTTCCATACTAAAGCTCACGATAAGTTGTATTTTAGTAAGATTTTAAAAGAAGAAAGAATGAAAATGTAAAACTTATGACTCAACTCGAAGCGACAACCAGCGGAATAATTACCATTATAATTAGTTTTTGATTTTTAACGATCTCTATACATTTAAATGCGATTTACAAATTATGGCTTATCGGATCGAACGTATTTGAGATAACCGGCTGATACCAGTGTTGTAAAAGCTGAATGACAAGGACACCATGGTTACTACTTTGTGTTGACAAGTGATACTTAAGATTTGATAACATGAATGAGTATTAAACTTATGGATATTGGACAAATCATAATCCGTAAAATTAGTTTAAACTTCTCTTATCATATTTTGGTGTTTGTATATATAACCATGTTCAAATAGAATGAGGAGCATGAATGAAAATGATCCTCGCCTATGGCAAGATTGCAGAGAACATTCGCAAAACCGCTAGACTACGGTTCTCACAGGAGTCATTCCCACCTAGAGGTCTACCTTGTAGTAGGGGAATACCGTGTCCCTCCCCCGTTGTAAACACAACGCATACCTGAGATGACCTCACGTGTACTATGACTAATCCTAAATCGAATATCCTCCTTGGATTATTATTAAATTATTTATTTATTTTTAGATACAACATGGAATGAATTTTAAAACTACATATTATTAAGACAAATATAATAGATAGTGTCATTTACTCACTCCAGGCGTTTATCACTCCTGAGAGAGTGTCTGCGGGCGGAGTGGTGTCCATTGCTGAAGATCATGACACACACGGACTCAGAGATTTCAACTTAGACGAGCATATTTAGGAAACGTCGACGGCACAACTCCACGCCACTCACTGAGCACGGAATCGATATGAGCGCGGAGGTGGCGGCATCAACGGCCCATTCGTGCACTATCATTCTCTACGCGCTCTTCTTTTGATTTCCCACGATTTATAATTGCAATATACTTATATAGGCAATTTTTGGACTGGCAATTTGCGTAAAGTAAAAGGTGCATGTATATTAGCAAGTATGCAGGACTGTTATCAGCCATTGTTTATAACCTGAACACAGTTAATTCAGATACTGACAACACCTACCTTCTTATTCATATTAATGGAAATTGAAAAAAATTGAAATTGAAATATAAAAAATCTAATACTGCTAATTATAGACCCCTCTAGTCAAGAAAGGGAACGGAGTGGCTCAGTGGTAGAGCACTGAGTTGCTAGGCTGGAAATCCTGGTTCAAATCCCGCTGCAGGCCAAGACTTTTATTTAGTCTGTTTGCAGCGGGAGATGGATCATATGGGATCTAGGACCCTCCTGGGGCCCACCCAGCCTCTATAAAATATTATAAAAATAGGGTACCCAAAATAAGGGGGGGGGAAATCTGGCGGTTGAGCGTGACCCAGGACATGTCGTCTCCTTGCAGAACCGTTGTCCATGAAACAGTACAGTCTCTACCATGTACTGAACCCTTCATGAGTTGTAGTGGTACAGGTTTTTTTTTTCTAGTCAAGAAAGCGGTTTTTTTTTTGTATCCATACTTGTCAAGTAAAACCATTCGACATCAGCAGTTTGGCTATCAACAACTAAAACTGGCATGCGAGGCGTGAAGAACAGTGCCCAGCGCTACATCTCCAGTGGGTTGATTTAATTTCCTATAATTAAATTACCTAACGCTCATTGGTACTTGTGTATTAGCCGGTAGCGGGGGACTGTCCGTAAATGTTTATAACCTGAACACTGATAATTCTGGTACTGATAACAACTACCATCTTATTCTTAATTATGGAAATTGAAATATATAAAATGCAATAATGCTAATTCTTAACCTCTAGCCACGTCCCTCTTCTTTTATTAATGGTTTCCCTACACTTTCGAAGAAAACGTCTCCATTTTCATCCCTGTAAAAATCCATTTGATAGACATTTTCACATAATTTCATCTTTCGAATTCTGGAAGTATAACAAAAAACAGAGACCTTCTGTTCTCTGTAAGATCTACCTAAAGGTTTACCCATTTTTAGTTATAAATTTTTTATCACTTATATCCCTAAATAACTATATACTTTGTTATTCTTTATTACATATATTATTATTCTACCAATATACTACATATAATGTTATTCTTTACCATATATTATTTTAATTTATATGTATCTTATATGTAGCCCTGAAGAAGAACTTCAATGTGGGTCGAAACGTTGGCTTTAAAATTAACTTCTTACTAAGAGAATTTTTTCTGACCTCCTCCCGGACCATTTTCTTCCTCTTATTATTTTTTATAGTTGTTCCGTTAATTATATTAAATTATTAAAGCATTGCGTCAAACACCGAAGAACGGTAAATAATACTACTAAAAATATCACTTATGTATAAGTAATGTTTATTAGATAAAGACAAGATAATATCAATTAATTAAATATCTCGATAGCTAAATTTAGTCAGTGAGCTGATCGATGGGTAAATAGAATTGATGATAAAACCGCTGATTCCAGCAATATAGCCCCTCATAACTTGCAATAGCGTATTTACGTCAATCTTTATCAACAATACAGTTTCCTAATATGCATTATTATTTCTAAAAATGGTGAAAAAAAAATAAGTTACATAATACCATTTGATAATTCAAAATGATCATTCGATGAACGGATAATCAGAACACTTTTCTTTACCAGGTTACTTTATAAGATAAACCATAATTATATATTTTTTAAAACAATGCCCTCAGTCTTGAATAAAGATATTTATTATTAATATTAAATAATACAAGTTGAATTTATATATTGGTAAAGAAAATGATCCGGGTGGAGGTAAAAAAAAAATTCCTCAAATAGTGATAAGCTGTTTATTAGAACTCTAATTCTCATATACATATGAAGAAGAATATATATATATATTCTTCTTGATGTGCCCCGACCGTTGCAAACGTCGACTATCATCACAGCGATTTTAATCCACCAACTTTGTCGTAGCTCACAGGCTAGTTGTGTATCGAAAGAATTTCTTTGTCAAACTTATCGATTCTCTTCAGATTTCCGTAGAATTTTAGCTGTTGTTTTCACATTGTACTAGTGATGTTTTCAATGTGTTTGTAGAGGTCTAAATTTTTCCGTCTCTTCAAAGTTCCCTCAGCATTTTCCGAGTTCCTTTATTTCTTAATTTTTTTTTTTTTATGTATGACAACATAGAAATACAACTCTATTGTAGTGTCTGTTTTTGGCGTTGTCGGACATTGCTCGTTTCATGTACTTGTGTTTATACGTGTGTTTGTTAGCCTGCAAGCCACTTCCAATTTTCTAATTATTGTTGTCTCATTGCTCAGCCTAGATATATAGTATACATTCCTCAAAAATATTTGAATACGTCAGTCCATTTCATAATCCCATGTTTTACTTAAATTTATTAATTCATAAATGAATGGTACAAATGAAAGCAGTAGACATTTTTACAATTTTTCTGGAGAACGAAATTATATTATTAAATTTCAATGATTTTTCCCATGGCTAGTTCTTCTTAAACCGATTCAAATCAGGAATTTGGACTGTTTTCTCCTAACAATACAACTTAACAATACAAATCGAGTACTTTCTCAAGAGCCAAATAAATGCTGTAAAAAAAAAAACTTTTTTCTTCTTTCCTCTTTAATTTTTTTCTTACCTCTTTACTGTATAAAAAAAACAGTTTCATAAGTACAATACATTTATTATTGGATTGGACAAAATTAAAGCCGGATAAGCTTTAATATAGAGCAATATGGGAAAGCTAGTTAAGCCTAGTTGTTTTTAGGAAAAAGTCACCACTCCCTCTTTTCCATTCTCCTTCATGTGATTTATTATTTTAGGGAGAAACAAGTTCAATGCTATTTGTGAACTTCTATTATATTCCTAATATGTATAAATTAAATATATAATATTACAGATATCTAAATATTAAATTATTCAGAAGAATTCTTCTAATGAAAATGGATTTTAAAGTTAAAGATAACTCCCAACCTGAAACGCGAGATGCTCTATCTAACCTCAGTCATCCAATCCTAAAGTCCAACCTCCAAGTCAGCAAATACCTCTTCATCCTCAAACCTTAAGGGTCAATCTTCCACAACCGAATCGTGCCAAATCCTTAGATCAACACACATTGAAAACCCCCTACCCAACCCCCCTATTTATGTAAATTATCCAACCCAACCTCTAGATCTATATCCTATCGAAACTAAAGCCCAAACGACATTACTTCAATCCTATCATCATTCCTAAAAGATCTTCAAGGAACCATAAAGCCACAAATCATCCTTTTGACCAGAATCCTAACCGAATTCCCGCTTAATCACCCACGATGAGCATAACAACCCTAGCTGTCGTTTTGTGGAATGCTAACGGCCTAAATAATCACCGTGACGATTTTGACTTATTTCTAGGTGACAAACAAATAGATATTGCCTTACTGATCGAAACACATTTCACTCACCGCACACAATTCTATATAAGGGACTAAATTACAGATTAGATCGACCAGACAATACTTCACATGTCGGATCTTGTATTCTCATTCATAAAAACTTATCCCATTATCTTATTATATAAAAACTTATCCCATTATCTTATTGTATAAAAACTTATCCCTTTATCTTATTATATAAAAACTTATCCCATTCCTTCCACTCCAACTGATGCTGTTCAATCAACCTCAGTAAACATAACGACTCGTCCATTCCATATCACATTTTCACCTATATATTGTCCTCCTGGTAATTACCTTTCCTATAACCTCCTTGATTCCTTATTCCTATCTCTTGCATCGTGTTTCATTGCTGGAGGAGACGATAACACTAAACACCAACGATGGGGTTGTCGATCATCCAACTCCCGTCGAAATATCCTTTCTTCTTTCAAATCCATTAAGAGTTGCTCCATCCTTGCCCCAACTAACACCATCTATTGGCATACATCTCTAAAAAAAAAGGTCCCGATATCCTGGACATATTTATCACCTCCCAGATTTCTACAACCCAAACCAATATCCAATTCTTCCATCGACGATCTTTCATCAGATCACAGCCCAGTTCTCCTTTTCTGACATTCAAGTTTCGCTCCCAAGCCTTCCCCTCCTACATTGATTACAGGACATATAAACTGGGACAACTTTCATTTCAGGACAAATTTCAATCACCTACTCCTTAATGAATCCAATGTCTGGTCAAGATGTTATGAAGAAAAAGCTCAGTTATTCAGCCAACATCTCTCTAAAACGTTTCATCCGCACTCTGACATTATAAGCCCAACCCACCTTCAATGTATAAAAGCTTAGTGTCCTCCTCCAAATAACCCTTCCTCCCAAAGCATTCCATCCTTCAGAAATAGGCACGGCCTCATCACGATCCACATTTTAAAGCATCTTCCCAGAAAAGCTATTCTATTCCTCACCTACATATATAATGCTATACGTACCCCGTACTACATATTTTCCGAACCTCTGGAAATTATCCATAGTAAAAATGATACCTAAACCTAAAAAAAAAAACGGAATGCCCAACCTCTTACCGCCCTTGTATTGCTATAGGTGGCAATAAGGGGCCTAGGCCAGGTAGAGTAAAATGATCCTTAGGGTACATTACTTTACTTTGAACAGAGGGGGCAGTTGTCGGTACGCAGCAGTCGAGTCAAGACGTAAGGAGGAGGATGCAGAATGAAGCCCCATGTATCATAAGTCACCTATATCTTCCCCTTTTCATTGTAAGTTGTTTTTAAGATTTATAAAGTCTGTAACCATGATCAGCACAAATAAAATATAATGTTCTTCTATAATTATTCTTATTTAATAAACAACTCCTGGTCAGTCAACCACGTTAACCTTTGGAGAAGACTATATAAGTCTCTTATTTATTAATAACATAAAATTATTACATATTAAGTATAAAGATCTCAGGGTGGCATCCTATTTTAGTATATAATTTGTTCAGATCAAAGGATCTGACTTTTCTCTGAGATCATAGCTTGGACAGTAAAGCCAATACATATAGCACCCTATCTCACATTTAAAATCCTGGGATAGCTTATCCTGAAACGATTGTACCCCATCCTGGATGCAAACCACATTATACCAGATCACCAGTTTGGATTCCGAACATCCCACTCCAGTACCCAGCAATGTCATCGTGTGGTGGACGTTGTTTCCTCTGCATTATAACGTAGATTATATTGTTCGGTGGTATTTCGACCACCGATTATATTATAATCACAATAATTAGATTATATTGTGACGAGGAACAGGCTTTTCCACATAAGCCTGAACAGCTTAAGTCTGGCACCCAGGATTGCTTAACAAACTCCGCCAATTCCTATCTCCTACATATTTTCTCATTATTCAAGCCTATCTCACTAACAGGTGGTTCAAAATAAATCACAAAAATTTATTTTCATCCCACTTTTTTTACTCTGCTGGTGTTCCTGAAGGCAGTATCCTAAACACAGTTTATACAGCTGACATCCCAACTCATCCTAATACTGTCCTTACCACGTATGCGGATGACACATGCCTACTATCAGTCAACACTGATCCAGTTATAGCATCCCATACTCTCCCATCCCATATCACTGGACTTAGAAAAATGGAGGATTAAAGTAAATTCCCACAAATCCTGTCAAATCACTTTTACCCTCCTTCGTAAACCAATGACTTCCTGTCCTCATATCGTTTAATAACATCCCACTGTTTCCTGTAGAACAGGTCCGGTACTTAGGACTACACCTTGACAAAAGATTAACTTGAAATTCTCATACTAGAAATGAAAAGAAACAGCACGACGTTTCAGGCCACTTCAACATTTACTATACAAACGCTCTAAGCTCTTAATTAATTACAAAAGACTCATATATATGATAATCATTAGACCCATCTGGACTTACGGCATAGAGCTTTAGGGCTCCACTAAACCATCGAATTCCTCTCGTATTCAATCCTTACAATCCAAAATCTTTCATAAAATTATCAATGCTCCTTACTTAGTTACAAACAAAGTAATCCATAATGACCTTAGTGCCCAATTTGTTGCTGATTTGGCCAGAATTCGATATTAATCTTTTCATGACCAACTTTATTCCCACTCTTTCCAAACCTAGCAACCTCTTCAATTCCTTTTCAATATCCGAGGCATCTGAAAAGAAGATGGCCTCGTGATTTACTAAGTTAAACTTGCTATTTGAGTAATGCCACTGGGCTTGTCATTGTATACATTCATTCTATATACTGGATGTATTAATATAATACAGTTGTACATTACATTGAATAAATTATTTTTAAAAAAAAGTTAAGGATACTTTAAAAGATAATCTGTTTACATAAGATTGTTGACTGTGTAGGGTGTAAATAACTCTCTATTATATTTTAAAAATATTACAGCGTGAAATAAAATTGGATAGAATAAAAAAAGGTTGAATTTTACTGATGAGGAATGCCAAAAATTCATTTTGAAAAAGAGTGACAACTGGTGTTGGTAGATCCGTAGATTAATATTTAATATATTTCCATCGCCTTAGTTATCGCCTTAGAGTTCATATTTTGAACTCTATATGCTAATGGATCGGAGTCTTACAACAGTCGGTAAGGCATTAGATACTCTGATTTATGTACGGTAGAGAATAAAATATTAAAATATTGTATATTTTGATATTTCACAGGGTTTTTTTTCCAGAATAAATTTATTTGATGTTGATGTACTTAGTGTTTTGTGTAGTTTCAGTAACATTAACCTACTACTACTATACCCAAAATTATAAATATGCGTTATTCTTATTATTGTTCTGGCTCTACGGCCCTGCAAGAACCCGAGCCTCCTCCACCACAGCCAACCAATCTCTGCAATGTCGCGCTATTTCCTAAAATCTTGTACACCCAGCAGCTTTAAGTCCTCTTCGACATCGTCCGGCAATCTGACCGGAGGGTGTCCTCTGCTTCATTTGCCGTCTGGTTTCCCACCGAGCATTCTACTTCGTATCCTGTGTTCTGGCATTCTTTCAACAAGTCCCATCCATTTAATTCTGGCTTTCTTAATCAACGCCACTTTATCAGGCTCCCCATACTGCTCCATCGGCTCCTCATTCCTTCTTCTTCTCTATACCTCATTTTCGGCCACTCCACCTCATATTCTTCTTAATGTTTTTCTTTCCCATGAGTTGACCATAAGTTCTGATTTTTTGGTCAGAGGTCATGTCTTGCACCCATACATGACTATATATACCGTTCTTACGATGATTTTGTATATTTGTAATTGCATTCTTTTAGACTGGGATTTAAACTGCAACACCCTTTGTAGTGAGGAGTAACACCTATTTCCTGCAGTTATTCTGGCTTGTAGTGCGCTCTCCATTTTGTTATTAACTATAACAACACTTTCCTGGTACTTGAATTGGGTTACAGCTCTAAAACTGTGCTCTCTGAAACTCACTTTTCCATTCACCACTTTTTCCAATTTTGAGTTTTTCATGTATACAGTCTTATTTCCGTTCATATATATAGTTGAGTTATAAATATGCATAATAATAATAAAAACTTTTATGAGTTAATATAATAGCAAGCAGCCCTAAAACTATAAAGTCAATAGAGAATGGAGATAGCTGGGGGGTGCAGTCAAAAAAACACCAAATAAGTATATAATAAGTACAAGACTTATATTTAATGTGTGCCTACGTTTCGAGCTACCTTGTAGGCCATCTTCATGGCTATGAGAGAGAAAACAAACAGAACAAAACATATATAAAAAACGTTACGGCAACATGTAATGTAGAAAAGTAAAATAGTGACAGATGTATAATTAAAGATAACGAATATAAAATACAGAATAAATGTACAGAAAGGATTATAATGTAAACATAATAGAAAGGGAAAGAAAAATGGGAAGGTAAACAGAAAGATACAAAATGAAAAGATTAAAATATAAAAAGGTGAGATATAAAGGATTTAGAAAAAACTAGTTTAATTACAGATATAAAATGTATGATGATAGACTCCTAGAGGTTACATAAGTAAAATGTATGAAAAATAATACAAAATATGATAAATATAAATTCAATAAGTGTTCTACAGTCTTATCGGGAATACCACGAGAGCTTCTAATCAGTACTTGAATATAAACTAAATAATTAAATAAGTATAAACATAATTAAATATTAATAATAAGCATAAAGCAATATGTTCAACAATACGGGCAGTACAATGTTTTATTTTTGACAAGGTGATGCTGAGAGTCGTGCCTCTTTAAAGCGCGATATGTTCAAATCCATCAAACATTAAAACAGTAAACTCCAATAACGTTTTTAATTGTCCTTACATATTAAAATGCAACCTTTATAAAAAACACCAGAAAAGAAATTATTTTTAAATAAGATAAAATTTCAACGTGGATCCGTGAATAATGGAAGTTATGCAATCTGCCTCTTGCATTATTGTTGTGGAAGGTTTTTAATACTTGAGAAAGCGGGCTTGCACAAGGGTCGTACTGTTCTAAGGTCAACCGGCAATAGAGATTTAGTGATCTTCTTCCCGTAAATGCCAGAGATTCAAATATATAAATAAAATTAGAAGAAAATAAACCTGTACAAAAAAAAAAAGATAAAGGTGCAAAATTTATTTAAACAGAAAATATCGGTGGTAGCGTAACATAAAACAAGAACTCGGATTTTGAGAAAACTAATCCCCCCTCCCAAAAAAAAAAACATTATTTTTTAAAATACATTCCAATTTCAAAACCGCTTTTCTACAATGACTAGAACTAGAGATTAAATAAAATGTTCAAAAGGAATATTAAAATTACCCAAGTTTTCTATGAGATCTCTGAAGCGCTTTGGCGGTTATTCTTCAAGGCAATTAAATATTTTTATCTCCAGCTGGTACAAAAACATATGTTATTGGCTCAAATAATTAGGACTAAATTACGTCATTTCTCCCTATCCGCTATAAACTATGTTAAAAAGTAGAAAAGAATACTTAGGGAGCTGGAAACAAAGATGACAACTTAATTTGCTAAAATATTGTAGTCCAACATGTAGAAGAGGTCATGATAAGGTTGGTGCGTCTGTCAGTGTGTGCCATTAAGTACAGTTGTTTTGGGTTTGACTAGTGTAGGTTATAGAGAGGCTGGAATACCTACAGAATCTACGTTTTAGCTATTCTAATTTTTGTTCTGTATCTACGCTGCTTATTTCTAAAACATAAACAAAATATAGTTTGTCTTCTTACATTCCATCCGGAGATAATCTTCTATGTACCACGTAGATTAAACCTATCATTATTCTCATAAATATTTCTCGAGTTCGTTCGGGAATAAAAACCTGTTACTGAGGGAATACTGATATTCTTTAGTCTCTAGGTGAATTAATAACTATTAGCTGGGAAATGTTAATAAAAATTTAGGAGAAACATATCAGATTATTTGCTAGGACATCTAGAAGTTAAGCCTAAAGCCTGTAGACGGTGCTACTATTACTACAAAGATTGGATATATATTTTTTTTTTAAATCTGTAGCACTGTAGCAACCCATAAAGGGAATTGCCCTCAGAACTTATCAGAGACTGTACAGTTTCCAACTCAACTGTTGTGCAAAAAGGTGATTTAGGCTAGATTAATTTTCCTCACAACCGTCAGGTTTTTAAAATATTTTTTGATCTCACAGGATTGTTGCTTGTTTATTCATTTAACATCACTTTTTACTGCTATGGCTAATTGGACGATGCTACATTGGAAGCTATAATATTTGCCTATCCAGTTATAATTAGGATAGAGATTTTTAACGAGTTACAGACTCATTTTAACTCCCTTTCTAAGGACGGCTTAACTAAGGATTTGCTGTTAACAGACTGAATAATTCATCAGTCATAATATGCACTTGCAATTTTATAATCAATCAACAATAAATTACAGAATAGGATGTAAGATCTGCCCAACATCATTGTCACTGTTGTCATTTCCTCGGGAAAGTGTCACCAATTGATCGATGAGATCCTATCCTACAGCCAACAATTCACCATCTTCAGAATAGAAAAGTCCTCAATTAAATATATTATTTTGATTAAATAATTAATGCTGTAAAGAATTCTAAAAAAAAAAATCTTGAACTCAGCAGATGATAGATTTTGAGTAAACGGTTTTGCAACGTAATTTGGCCGAGATTACGCTCTACTGCTAGCCCCCCCCCCCACTAAGGGCACTCAATTAAATGCACTCACTTTACAAGGGCTAGAAGAGTCATATGAGAGTCTTCGGACCCCACAGGTTCCATCGCTGGCTGTTAACTGATTATAACCGAAGCTACTCCGCTCCAACAAAACAAATATATTATAATTTATTTTACTGTTATATGATATAATTTTTTTAAATAAAAAAATCCCGGAAGGAAATTTTTATATTTCGGTGAGTGGATAGAACCCAATTTTGGTGATAAGGAAGCCTTTTGAATAAAATGGAAATGGCGTACCAACTCGCCAAGGGTATTTACAACAAAATGTCAATGTCGTTAAATGTAAAACTCAGACATATGTGCACTGTTGTATTGCCGGGGTTAATATATGCCGCAGAATGCATAACTATTAATACGAAAGGTATGGAAGAAAAATTGCAGATCAAAGGAAGAAAGATCTTTAGGAAAATGCTTGGCCCAA
Organism: Arma custos; assembly: GCA_037127475.1. Lineage (NCBI taxonomy): Eukaryota > Metazoa > Arthropoda > Insecta > Hemiptera > Pentatomidae > Arma > Arma custos. The sequence continues at coordinate 165,438,035 of CM073759.1, forward strand.
TTAAAGACCATGTGAATACAGGCGACGGATTAACAGTGAGCTGTACACTCATGTTATTAGAAAAAGGAGAGTAGCATTTTATGGTCACTTGTTAAGAATGAAACCTATTAGAATGACGAACCGGATTTTTACATATTTTAAAGATCAGAAGACCAAACTTTCCTGATTCGAAAAGGTAGAAAAAGATATACAGGAGATGTAGATTACCTACAAGGATGTTCTGGAAAGCAACCGTCTCAGGATGAAACTGGATACTTACGGGGGTATCCGCTGAAGACGAAGAGGTCACGGCCAGCTGGATGTTAGAACGGGACTACATGCCCGTCCTAGTATCAACAGGTCTTCTTCGCCTTTTCTCAATGCCAACTTTCGGCCGGTTCTTAATTTCATTAAGGAGTTCACGTCGAAAGTGAGGTGAAACAACAGGAACGTAGCTAGTGGGGTCTAGGATTAGCATTATTACTTTTTATAGATTTCTATTTCCATTAATATGAATAACAAGTTTGGTGTTATCAGTATCAATGTTTAGGTTATAAAAAATGGCGGGTAACACTATTTGGCTACCGGCTAGTAAACAAGAATTACTTCACGTGATAATAATGTTAATGTTTACATTTAATGAAAAAGTAGTAGAAACAAATAAAAAAAAATATTTAATTATGAAGCAAAAATAACCATTCTCCAGTCAAGTTTTTCTTTATTATTTACCTACTATAAATACGTTTCGACCCCTTCGGTCATTTTCAATTTCTTAAATGTTTGTCAGGATTCACATAATTTGTCTCTTATGGACGTCTATAATTTAAAAATTACTATGAGATATATTTTTCTCCATGGTCATTATTACTCTACATTATACTTTGGACTGTGTAAGTATAATGCAGAGCAATAATGACCATGGAGAAAAATGTATCTCCTAGTAATTTTTAAATTATAGATGTCCATAAGAGACATATTATGTGAATCCTGACAAACACTTAAGAAATTGAAAATGACCGAAGGGGTCGAAACGTATTTATAGTAAATAATAAAGAAAAACTTGACTGGAGAATGGTTTTTTTGCTTCATAATTAAATATTATCAATTATAGTCCAGTAGAACCCATATTATAATGCATAAAAAAAAAAAATTATTTCTTATTATGCCAAATAATTCATAACGTTGAAAATCTTTAGGTTTCTCCTAAATATCTCGTAAACAGGTGTCTCCTAAATATATCCTAAGCAAAGCGTTTGCGGGCATACCTCCATAGGAAATATTTTTCTTGTTTTGAGGTCCTTAATTCAAATTTTCAGTTTGGCTACTTAACCCCGAAACACACTGTATATGTATATACATTGCACATTTCAGCAATCACTAATTTTGGACAATATTTACAGAATAGGCATTTTGAATGAGTACTGTGGTAGTTGGTATTTCGTCAATTCGGCATGATTATGAAAACAATATAGTCTCAAAACGTCGTCTAAAGAGAAAAAGTGATGGTACAAATAAATTAAATCTATTAGCTTTGAATAACTGTCAATCATCATGTAGCCACAAAGATAACAAATTAGGTATTATGAAATTTGATTGGTTACCTGGGCTGGGTGATGTTTCCAGGTGATTATCACCTTCCTCAAGTACACCTTCGATCTTCATCGCACCATCACCTGTGAACAAAAAATAATATATAATTCCGTAACATGACTCCAGGTGACATTGCAGGAACATATTGCATAGGAATAATGATACAAAATAGAGTCCTTCGAGCATGAAGCACCTTTCCAGCCCAGCCTAAGGTCAACCTCGCTCCTTATATATAAAATCACTGACCATAAGGGGCTTTAATCTCATTATTATAATCATATCTATAATGATACATAGAGATATTAAATTATAACTTTTTTGGCGAATGAGAACAGCTGTTGATAAACTAGAACAAGGCCCAAAGGTCATGTTCTCACTGAAGGACCTGGACAACAGATGTCTGCTTAGTCATAGGAAATAAATTATGACTTTTTTTTAAAAACAATAATTTTTTGTTTTAATTTTGTTTCAGGCTGGAGCCACTGCGACTGCTCTTCTTTAATTTTTTGGTTTTTTAACTACATTAGCATTTTCTGTATTTTTGAATATTTGGATGGTAGACATGTTTCGATATTCAAATTCATTCTTTCCATATACTTTTTACATTCAAATAGATACTTCATAGAAAGTTGTGTATTATGTATTAGGTCGGTTGATACAGTCCTAAAGTAGATAGAGATAAGTCAGCTTTCTATGTCCGCTTCTAGTCTGATTATTATTCTGCATTCTTTTGACGTTAGGGCGACGTTAGGAGGTATCCAACCAAAGAAAGTTTTATTACCTTGTATCTTTTTTTTAAAATTAATTTTCTTTAATTTTATTGGATATAACTTTAAACCTTCCCGACCCCGAAGGAGCAGCAAAATCTTTTAGCCCAAGCCTAGGTTCGTTCGTAAACAACCCTTAATGCTCTAATCTAATAAAATACAGAAAAATATTGTACATTTTTGTTATACTGGCGTCACTGGAGGGTTCTTTTTTCATCTCTGGTTGTTGAGTCAGGTTTATAAATGATACTCGTAGGTTATTTATACATAAAGGTTTTCTATTTATAAATAAGAAATTTAGGGTATTTGGGTTGGGTATATAAAATAATAATTTATAATTTACTCATTAATTACTCCATTATTACGTATCATTCAACGTTCTACCTTAAAAACCTCATTTTCTTCTTTTAATTTATTTATTTCTTTAAAAGTAAAAAACGAAGCCCTAAAAATGCACTATAGCAAACGCAATTAAAAGCGAATTTTCCCCTAAATAAAATGCTCGAATTGATTTTTTCTAACCAAGAGCTATATATCTCATTTTATATCTGTTACTGTAACTAACGTAACTTTTTTTAGCAATTTATTTTTTTTCATTACAAAAAAATGTCATTCTATCCTCCATATTTTTCAAGACAGGGAGTAACTGTACACAACACGTAATCACCAAACAACTCCATTAACCTCAAGGATAATGGAAATATTTATGGTAACGATAAGACAGAGAATAAAAACTATAATATTTTTTTTTAAGATGGTCCAAGGACACAATGGCAGGCATCTGTTCACTTCATCATTCGACTTAATCAGTGTGGCCACGGGATCAATAACTAATGTGATGAACTATTTGGACTACCGTAAAATGGGATAATTTTGGGTAAATTATAGCTTGTGTTTTTTTTGTGTTGTTTGTAGTTTGGTTTATTCTATGATTGATACATTATGTTCGTTCAGTCTGCAAACACATTTGGGTAGACCCCTACAGTGATACTACCTTGCAGCACTTTGGGGACTACACTCGTGGAGCGGGGTTTCATTTCTTTTCACTGCTTTTTCAAAATTATTGTTTTCATAGCACTTTCTCTTGTGACTCAAGAACTGTAATATCAGAATACTTGCAGGTGTGTATACTCATTAATTAAAGCATGCTAAAGTCCTTAATGTAGATGTAATCACGTTAATATATGTATTTAGTTTAATAATCGATAAATTGTAAATTTTCACTTGTTACCCTATGGTTCGTTGTTTCAGGATTTTATATGACCATTATGCCTAGAAATCATTAAAAAACTCTTGGCATATAGCTATACAAAACTTTTTTTTTTTAAATATTTTATTTTATTTTATTTTAAAATATGTACAAATCTTAAAACAATACAAAACTTACACTGAAGAAAATTCACAAGAATCCTTAACCCTTCCCAAGGTGTCAATGGCGTAACTAGAGTTGACTCATGGGGGGATTAACTCCCAACAGTCAACCACGCCAACATATTACTCCCTTCAAAAAAGATGTCTCGTATTATAGGTATAATATGTATTATACTATAAAATCATGTAGCTTCAAATTAAATAAATAGATTTTAATTTTTTTTTATAAATGTTATTTTGGAAGTTATAAATTGTTATTTTTGGAAGAGCGATCAAGAAGTAGCTTATAAATACAAGTAACTCTATTTATTGGTCACAATAACTTACTACATTTGATTGCATAGGGAACTTTCTAGACCCATCCAGACTTTACTTCTAGATTCTAAAAATTGTCTAAACTGTTCTTCCCATATTTGCAATCTTATTCTTGCCGCCATAATAATATAATTAATTGTAAATAAACAGTATTAAGTTTCTGTTTGTCATTTTAGTGTACCTTTTATTCATTAAAATAACTGTGTTTGCACTTTCTTTGTTGTGTTTTTAGCATCATTGGCCCTTACTTCTGTAATCCCACAATAATAATTTTGAAAAAGTAAAATCCTTCAAAGTTTTATTTTTTTAAATTGTTACAATTTTTTTTTAATTTCTGCTACGCAATGAGGGTTATTGGACCCTCCCTCATTACGCCTATGCAAGGTGTCGAAATAAAATTTTAAAAAATATCTCCTGTGACTTTTTCTGTTAAAAATGGCCTAAATAACCATACATTTTTTAAAAAATTTTTTTGGCCCTACCATTTTTTAAATAATCCAATAATCCGTCCAAACTGAGGTCAGAAAGACTAGCTTGCCTTTGCTGCAATCTGTGACATGTCCTGGAACTATTCATGTAGAATACTGGCTACACTGAGCATTAAAACGCTAACAGGAGTACATAACAGATGTTGTGGCCAAACGGCTACATTAGGCATGAAAGGGTTAAAAGAAGCCTAGAAATAAGAGATAATATGCAATCGATCCGAAATGCCTCCTCCAAGTACAAAATACAAAAAAATACATACTAATTTTCCTTGTTCTTTCTTAATTAAATAATGAGCCTAAGCAATATTGTGTGGTAAAAATTGGAGCAAAACCATTTGTCTTGCTGTTTCTAGTGAAATAATGCACTTTGTCAACGTTACTCCCAATAAATGGGGTAAGATTAGGTACAAATTAGTAAAATTTGTTTAAGTTAAATACTCTTGTTTCTAGAATTATTTGTCTATTTCATCTCTTATATAATATTATTCCTGTTATATTATATATATATATATATAAGTTAAGATAGGACATATACCAGTATAGACACTAATCCTAAACAGTGAATGTCAACATTGTAAATAGTATAAATAGAGGATTGTAACTTGAATAAAGCAGTGTTTAACTAGGCTTCATGCGTGTTATTATTCTCCAAACTTTTCTTTTTTTTTTTGTTTTATGTGCCGAAGCTCTTAAGTGGTGCCGAAACCAGGGAATTCGTTAACATTTCCCAGTGAAGATTTTTTTTTTACGTAAAAACAGTTCGTAAAATTTTTTTTTCTATTTTCCTTTTTTCGAATTGTTCTTGTTTTATTTTTTTTTTTTGGGGGTGTTTCGTATGTCAACAAGTACCAGCATGAATGAACACGGTCAAAGTATTCTCAGGCCGGCCACGTTAACTTTAGACCAACCACAGCCGGAACAAGAGAACCCTGAGTTCCCGCCGTACCCATCGACGACTCTAGCCATGGCGCGGGCGGACTTAGCAGCACAAGAAGCAAATCGAATAGCGCAAGAGACAAATGAGCTGGAAAAGATGAAATTGAGGAAGGCTAACGCGCAGGACATTAGGAGAGAGATCTCTGATCTAGAGAAATTCAATGGAGATGTGGGTGAGCTCAACCACTTCATCAAAGGGGGAGACGGCATCATGGGCAGTATACAGTCACAGGAAGCGGCTGATCTTTTAGAGGAAACGGACGCGAGAAGATTGCGAGTGGCACTAGCACGTCGGGTCAGGAGGAGTGTCCTAAATTTGATCCAAGCCGATGAGGATACTCCATGGACGGTGATTAAGGAGAGGTTGAAAAAAGCCTACGGAGGAGGGCGATGGGCCCCAGAAGAGGACATGTTACAGATGTTCAGAGAGATGAAGAGGACTGGGCAGTCGAATGGCCAATACGCAGCAGGACTTCTCGCAAAATTAAATAAAATAAGTGAAAAATTGCGTGAAGTGATGGAAAGCGCGGTGGAGGCCTGGATGTTGTTCATGACAACAGTTCTCAAGGTACAACTGGCACGGGATACCGGAAAGAAGGACGGTCTACCCAGGGATAAGACATTCGTAGAATGTGCTCAAGATATGGTAGATGCGAGTGCCCGGGACGAGGAGGAAAAAGAAAGAAGTGTTCGAACCAGGGTGGAGTAAAGTGTCCTATCGCAGAAACGAAGTAGGTAGAAGTCGAGCAAGGATAGAACCGGAGAGAAGAAGAGAGGGAGATTTCGGTAGGAAGAGGCCGATGATAAGAGAGAAGCGGCAGTTCAGTGACAGGAAGAACCCGAGAAGAGACGACAGGAGGTGCCACGAATGTGGTAAGACAGGGCACCTGATGGCCCAGTGCCCACGCACGCGCTGCTTCGAATGTCATAGCGAGGGGGACATGGCTCGGCAATGCCCGCACATACGAAGGAGAGATCACGATCGAGGAGAACCGATGGAAATAAACGCTCAGCGAATATGGAGGAGGAGTAGAGTTCCATCTGTTTCATCGAAATCTTCTGGGACTTCGGGATCCGAGACGGAGGGCAGCGAACCTGGTGGCAGAAGAAGCAGTGAAGCCGGTAGCAGAGGGGCCCCTGGAGGAAGGCGCAAACAGCGGAGTGCAGGGAGGAGACCCGAGGAGGTAAGCAGGGAATGAGGATGGTGTAAATGGAGGGGCAACCTTTTATGTGTTAATACTATTGGGAAAAAGTGTGAGCGGTTGCCTATAATTGAGTTTTGTAAGGGGTGGAAATGCTTGGTGGATACGGGGAGTTCCTGTAGTTTAGTGAGTAAGGAGAGTTTAAATATAATATTTAAAAGAAATTGTATACCAGAATTCAGGAAGTGCCTGTGTAAGTTGGTCACTTTGAGTGGTCCCTGTACCGTCGAGGGTGAAATCGAGTTGACACTGGGTAAATGGGGACAGGAAGGTGAAGTGGCGACATTACACGTGGTAGCGGACATGCCGAGGGAGTACGGGGGAATTCTGGGCTGTGACCTACTCCGAAAACTGGGTGTAAAATTGCGGAATTCAGGGGGTGCATGGGGTATAAAAATCGGGAAAAAGGTGTATAAATCGATCGAGGATGGTAAGAGGGGTGCGGGGTGTGTGGGAGCTATCACACAGGACAGGGAATGGCGGAAAAGGACAGTAGACGAATATGCGGACATTTTTTTTCGCGAAGTGGAACCGTTAAGCGTGACGGGCGAAACTCTCCACGAAATTAATCTGAAGTCCGAGAAAGTTACCTACGTTAAGGAACGAAGATACCCGCAGGCCTTGCGAAACCACATCCGGGACGAACTGGAGGAGCTGAAGCGTCAGGGGATCATCGTCGATAGTAAGTCACCGTTTAATAGCCCCTTATGGGCAGTGAAAAAGAAGTCCATCGAGGGTGAGACTCAGGACCGCTATAGGGTAGTGTTCGATTACAGACAGTTGAACGAAAACACGCTAGACGAGAGGTACCCCATCCCGAGATTGGAAGATATCTTAGACAGGTTAGGCGGGGCGGTGATTTTTACCACATTAGACCTGAAATCCGGGTACCATCAAATACGTATGCACCCCAGAGACCAGAGCAAGACAGCTTTTACATTCGAAAGGGGGCATTACGAATTTACGCGCATGCCCTTTGGCCTGAAAAACGCGCCCATTACATTCCAAAAACTTATGGACGAGTTTCTGCGTGGTCTAGATGAGAATATGTGCCAAGTGTACATGGACGATCTTCTCGTTTTTAGTAAGTCTGAGGCACAGCATATTGAGGACTTGAGACGGGTCTTTCAGCGGATTAGGCAGTTTGGGCTGAAGCTTTCCAGGGAAAAGTCTATCTTAGGACAGAAAAAGATCAATTTCCTGGGTCACACTATATCGGAGGAAGGAGTGCGTCCGGACGGAAAGAAAGTTGAGGCGATTGCCAAGATGGCAGTTCCCACTGAGGTGAAAGGAATTCGGCGGCTGTTAGGAACCCTTAACTATTACCGCCGTTTCGTCCCAGAGATGGCTGAAAATCTCGTTGCGCTGAACGAGCTCCTACGAAAAGGGCGTACGATTCGGGTTACTCCGGAAATGGAAGCGAAAGTTAGGAAGTGCATGGAGCAGCTGCAGACCCAACCGGTTCTCGCGTTTCCAGACTTCAATAAACCGTTCTCCATTACGACGGATGCTAGTGAGTATGCGTTGGGGAGCGTACTATCTCAGGAGAGTGAGCAAGGGGATCGACCGATTGCATATGCGAGTAGGAGGCTCACGGACGCGGAGTCTCGGTATAGTGCCCTAGAGCGCGAACTACTAGGCATCGTTTGGGCAGTGCAACACTTCCGGCCCTACGTGTTCGGGAAACGGTTTAAGGTCCATACAGACCATCGTCCCCTTCTGTGGGTGGGAAATCTAAAAGAGTCATCGGCCAGAGTCACGCGGTGGAAAGAGATCCTCAGCCAATATAACATGGAGGTGGTCTATAAGCCGGGAAAGGATAACGTGGTAGCGGACTGGTTATCCCGCGCTCTTCAAGTCAACGCAATAGTGCCAGAGGTGGGCGAATCATCGGGAGATCTGCAACGATTTATCCAGGAATGGACACCAGAGGGAGAAGGAGACCTCGGGACGGACCATCGGGACAATGCAGATTCCCCCGACCAGGACGAGTCTGGAGAGGAGCGGTCGACGGAGATGGAAGAGCTGGACGAGCCAGTCAATGATAAAACCAGACAGATAATCTGGAAAACCAGGACGACAGGGCTTCTGAAAATGGAATTCTCCACGTACGCGAAGCACAGTATCGTTACTATCTGGTCCCAGCCGGGAGTCAAGGAGAAGCAGATATGCAGGGTCTTAAAAGATGCTTCCAAGGTTGGCGCGACACACTACATCTACGTCGGGAACGGGACGGTATGGGAGAAGATTCGCGGTCTATGGAGACAGGAGAAGATCGGCATAGATAGAATGTTTATCCGATGTCGCCTGATGGTAGAGACCCTACGGGATGCTGAGCAACAGAAGGAGGTGACGTGGACGTACCATCAAGGCAAAACGAACCATCGAGGGATCAACGAGACCGTTGCAGCCCTAAAACGGAGGTACTATTGGATAGGGATGCGGAGGACGGTGGAAGTGATTGTGCGGGAATGCGTCATCTGCCATACTGTGAAGTATGATCGTCATCCTCCGACGGGATTACAAACCGAGACGTCTACCCCCTCGGCACCGGCGACGGACCTCCAGGTAGACACCTTCACGTGGAGAGGTTTTAAATGGGTGACGATAGTGGACGTCTTTAGTAAGACAGCTATGGCCCACCCGGTGAAGGAGAAGTCTGCGGCGGCAGTCAGCGATGCCCTTCGAATCTGGTTCCAGTTCTACGGGGTACCAGACAGAATTTCCTCGGACGGGGGCAGAGAATTTGATAATGCCCAATTGCGAAAGGAGATGCGAGAACTAGGGGTTGATTGGCACTGGAACACTCCTGGCCATCCGAAGAGCAGGGGTGGGATCGAACGACTCCATAGCACCCTGGGGGAACAGGGTGTTAGCAGGTAGCAACCAGGGTGTTTCATGCGGACAAGGGTCTGGAGGCAGACGAGGCGATGCCCCGCGCCGTAGCGGCTTACAATCATTCGATACACATGGCCACCGGGTTTTCCCCTTTTGAAGTTCTTTTCGGTCTTCGTCCCCGAAGGAGAGATGCGCGGGATACGGTCGTAGACGACACCGTGGCGGAACGCCTGGTCGCGAACAGATTAAAACTCGACCGAATATGGGGAAAAGCGCACGCACGAATGGTCTCAGAAAAGGGTAAGAGAGTAGCCAAGGGTAATTTCGGTGTCAAGGATATCATGGGGACCCTTCGGATAGGCGATAGGGTGTACAGAAAGATTGTGTCCAATCGCGCAAAGGAAATCCTCAGGTATGAGGGGCCATTCAAAGTGATCGCGATTAGGGAGCACAATCTGGTTACCGTTCAGAGTCTGGCGGAACCCAGAAAACGTAGAACGGTACATATTGAGCAGCTGAAAATTCCAGCTGGAGAAAGTAGTCTGTAAATATATATTTCTTTTTTTTTTATTATTTTAGTATTATTATTATTTTGTATTTGTAGGTGTTTGTTAAAGTAGGTCAATAGAGTGATAATGTTCTGAAGTTAAAGTGCTAAGTGAGTTTTTATACATAGTGTTTTCTTTTCTTTTGATTTTCGCAAGTGTTAGCTTTATTGATCCGAGGATATTGTATTTGATTTTCTTTCTGTTATTGTTTTTGTACTCTTATGTTATTACTATGTTTTTGTTTTGTTTTTGAGTTTACGAAGGTGTTCGTAAACTGGCAGGGGGGAGTTAAGATAGGACATATACCAGTATAGACACTAATCCTAAACAGTGAATGTCAACATTGTAAATAGTATAAATAGAGGATTGTAACTTGAATAAAGCAGTGTTTAACTAGACTTCATGCGTGTTATTATTCTCCAAACTTCTCTTTTTTTTTATGTTTTATGTGCCGAAGCTCTTAAGTTATATATATATTTATATATAATATATATATATATATATATATTTATATATAATATATTTTTTTTCCGGGATTTTAACTTAGAAAGTAAAGATGGAACCAACTTAAAACTTCTAAAAGTGTCCTTTACGGTAATGAATCCTTAACTTTGAAGTAGGATTGTCTCTTTCAAATACTACGAACTGCGAAATATATATACCAAAAGAAAAATAGTGGCTGGAAAATCTAATTCAATACTGAACCATTGTTTGTTTGAAGTAGTAGTGGGATAGTAACTAATCGGACACAATTATGTCTTGAGTCGGTGCGGCTTTTCTCACGAAACATCATTTAACTTTGAGGACATGATTATTATGCTTCAGATATTTAGTTTATTCCGAAAGTATTTTTGTGTGGAAATAACCACTATAAACTTTATTATAACTCAATAAGTGAGGGACAGTGAAAGCAACCATTTTTTTTAATGACCCACATAAGCAATATAATATTAGCAGTCGTTATGTGTAGTAACTATGTGTAGAAGTTACTTGATGGCTAATATGTGTAGGTTACATTATCACGTCTCATACATAACCTTCCTACAAATAAAATGTTTAACAGATTTATATAATAATAATAATAATAAGGCTTAAGAAACCCGAAGGCTCGATGCCGATAACACCAATCTCTACTTACGAACTTCTGTCCACGGACCACAACCCAAACCCAAATCCGCCAGTTCACTTTTACCGCAATCTTCCCACCTAAGCTTTGGTTTACTCCTGAGCGGCTTCCCAGTCGGCACAGCGCTTATTAACATCTTAAGAATTCGTTCATTACTAATTCCAGCAACATTACAGGCCCATCTTAATCTCCATGATGATATCACTTGAATAATATTAACCGGGTGCATGATTCGCAGTTTCGCGCTATGTAATCTATATTCCCCAGTGGTCTCATCCTTTTTTGGACCGAATATTCTACGTAAAACCTTATTTTTGAGTACCTGAAGACGTGGTTCACCCTTCAGCTTAAGCGGCAAACTTTTACATCCGTAAAGAAGAGGTGGAAGGAGGATGGTTTTATAAATTCTGATTTCAATATTTCGGGACAAAAGACGTGAGCTTAGTAATTTCCTTACCCGCATTCATCAACGTTTCTATATTTAGCTTTAAAGTTTCTCTGTCTTCAACCAACAGTAACAAATCGTTCACAAACCAAGCACGGATATTTTAATATTCATAATCAAATTCAAACCTTTTTAGTTGTCAATCACCTTTTTAATAAACTACTCAAGTGTTCAATTGAATAGTACAGGTGAATGCGAATCACCTTGTTATAAACCTGAGTGAACCTCGATCTTCTCCGAAAGATTAATACCGATTCTGGCCGTATTGAAAGTTTCACTCATAGACATTTTCACCAGAATTTCTTTTCTACTAATTTCTTTGGCATACCCTGTTTAATCAATATGTTGTACATCATTTGACGGTCGATGGAATCATAAGATTTTTTAAAATCGATATAAAACTGATGAACGGCTTCGTTGTATTCTAATTACATTCCTCTAGTATTTGGCGTAAGGAAAATATTTGATTGATAGGGTTAAACGGTTTCGTTTAAGACCACATTGATAATCTCCGACACATTTATATATTTTTAATTAAATAACTTTTTTTTAATCTACCATAATTCCTTCTGTTCTATAATTTTTAACTATGTTTTTTATTAATTTTCATTTTATTATTTTATCTACTATAACTCTGTTCTATAATATTAACTGTAATTGTTTAACAATCTTTAATCTATTTCTACTATAATTCTGTCTTAATTTGTTACTTTTTTGGATACTTGGTTAGATAATTTTTCATTTTTTACTTTGCTCTAATTTTTAATATTTCATTTGTTACTTTATTGGATTTATCTAGGACCTCTTTGTTAATATATAGTACATCTTTCTCATTATATAATTCCATCCCCTTTGGTTTTCGGTTAACTACACACATTATTCTATCAATTTACTACATATAGTGTATTTCTATACCATATATTATTTTAATTCATTTGCACCTTGTATATTTAGCCTTGAAGAAGACCCGCAATGTGGGTCGAACCGTTGGCTTACTAATAAAAAGTTCTACCTATGTAAGAGAATTTTCTTGACCTCTACCGGGACCATTTTCTTCCACATATGTACAAGGTCAATATTATTAAACTTATATATTTTTAATTTATTTGATGATTAGTTTATTTATAAAGATTCTTTTAAAAAATTAAAGAAATGACACCGAGTGAAACCTTGACCTCCATTGAGCGAGGAATAGCATTCCCTTATTGAGACCGAATTCTTGACCTGGTTCTTAAGGCCGGCAGGTATTCACACATTCACTCCGCTGCCTTCTCTGTCTTCTGAGTCCAGCTACGCAGGGCCGCAACTAGATTTTTTTTCCGAGGGGGGACGATGTATTGGAAAGTTTATCGAACATTGGTCCCTTCAAAAACATTTCGATATTGAATCAAATAAATACTAATTACGATGGAATGAATAAGTCGGGGTGTGCAGTCAATGATTACACAAAATAAGCATTACTTATTTTACTGTACCGACGTTTCGGCTTAAGATGTAGGCTATCATCAGGGCTAGGAAAGAAAATAACTATATAAAGCCTTGTAGTACCAAGGAAGAATAACAGATTTAATGTATAAAATAGATAATAATGTAAAGAAATACAGAGAGTAAGATAAATTATGGGATAAGAAGTGAGAAAAATCAAAGAGTACGGTACACTATGTAATAACTGATGAGACATAAAAATAATGTTAAACTTATTTTTTTTTAATTAACAGAAAGTTATGGTAATTTGCATGTCAGTTTTTATATGATTGGGTTGAAATATAATGATAACCATATGATCGGTAAAAATCACATTTGATAATACTTATAGAAAGTTATATATATATATATATATATATATATATATATATATATATATATATATATATATATATAACTAATATATATATAATAATATATATATATATATATATATATAATAATATATATATATATATATATATATATATATATATATATATATATAAATTTACATTAACAAAAATCATGATTTTTTATTTATAAAAGGATTGTATAGAAATTATGGATAAAAAATTAATAGATGCCGAAAGAATGATCCTAAAATGATCAATAATAATAATGAGACATGATTGTATACCGTACATTTATTTTCCTAGCCCTGAAGATAGCCTACATATTACACCGAAACGTCCCCCTGACTAATTCAATCCATTATTAGAATTATGAAGTTAACTCTTTTCCACTCAAATATTAATTATATTGTGTCGTTTCATGTTAATTGTACATTTTTATTATTTCTAAAATTCTGATTGTGAGATTGGTGGACTTCTGTTGTTTACAATGTATATATTTACAGGCAATATTTACTATCACTACAGTTGAACAAACCATCAAATATGAGTTCAGAATACCATCAAATATGACCATGGAAACTCAACAGCCCAAGGTACAAGAAACATTACCACCGCGTTCGGGGTTGGGTGTTGTAACGAATAGCCCATAGTCCATTTTCAGTTAGTGAAACAGATTAATTTATCAATAAATAGTCAATCCATAAATGTTTCACTTCTCCTTTCTACTCAGAGGTGAAAACATCACATTCAAATCGCACAGCAGGGATATTGCCGTAATGAAACAAAAACTAATCAATAAACAACCTGCGTAGGTTAGTCGAAAGGGACCTACACTCTTGCTCGACATCGCCAAACCTAATGATTTGGCGACAGACAACGAAGAAACTTAAAAAGCTGAATTACGATGTCTTCCATTTCCACCTTACACTCGTCAAACTCATCTCCAACAGAAATTTGGGCAACTTGCAAAGTCGAAAAACTTCTTCTTCTTCCTCTTATGCCATTTATCTAACGTCGAGGAGCCTCAAGCCAGCGCTACCGTTCTTCCCGGTCTCTGCTTAGCCGCTTCATTTCATTGAGGGATCTGCCTCTTTTGCTTCCAATTCTCTGGTTGTACTCTTGGTAAGTGAATCTGGGACGTCCGCGTGGTCTCTTTCCGGTGGGCCGCGTCTCTAATACCTTTATTGGATTCATATCCTCATTCATGATGCAGACATGTCCAAACCACTGGAGATGCAGTCTTTCTAGAGTGGTTTTAAGTTCTGTGACTTCTAGTTGCTGCTTTCGTTTCTGATGCGATCTCTTCTGGTTCTCCCAACAGATCAGCGAAGCTCATTTCTGCTGCTGTTATGCGACTATTTCTCGAAAAACAATCATTAAAATACCTAAAGCCATTAAGCGCACAGTTATCACAACATGACCTATCAATTACGCGTGAGTATATCTGTATTAAATATACTAAAAATGATTTTCACATCAACAACTATTAAAGAACAACGAATTAATCTGAAAATTCAGTAATTTTGTCCTGAAATTAATATAAAAAATATAAATACATGATTATTTCAGACCTACCTGGAAACAAAAATAAAAAGAAAGACAGACTGAAACAGATCGGATCGCAAACCGGTTATGCCCGAATTGTTCATAAAACTGAAGAGAATGTCGTCACTTATCTTTTGTAAAAGAGAAAAGGTTAAAATGGCGACGCCCTCGGAATGTAACTGACCACTCCTGCGGCCCGTTCCTTGTCCACTCTTCCTCCGTCACTGACTACAAAACAATACACTCTTCTCATGCGTCAGCAAGTACGTCATCTGGCTTCCTCTCTTGAGTCGAACATTTTCATATTTGTCTCAATATTTAAGGTAATTAAAATTCTTAACGGGCAGTTTAAATTCTCTTCACTAAGCATTAGCATTCCAAGTAATACATCCTTAGAAGAAGTTAGGTTCAAGTAGTCAATCCGAGAAACATCGAGACATAGAAAAGTTAGAAAGTAAAAATAAATCATTTTTCATAGAAAAAGTTATGATTAATCATACCAATAGGATAGAGTGAGTCAAAACTAAGAGTATTTTAGTGGAAAATAGGTGACTGGATAAATTCTAATGATGGATTGAATCAGTGAGGGGTCAAAGTCAATTTACAGGGCTAGGAAAGAAACCGAAAATACTATGTAAATTATTGCAGCACTAAGGAAGAACTACAGAATTTATAGTAATGTACAGTGAGTAAGATAAAATTATAATAGAATTATCTATGAATAACAGAATTTTTGTACAGAATTGGTAATAATGTAACGAAATACAGAAAGTAAGATCAATTATGAAATGGCTAGTGAGAAAAAGTAAAAAGTAAAGTACATTATGTAAAACTAGTGGGACATAATAAGCATGAAAATCAATGCCTGACTTAGCCCTTAGTCACTAATAAAAAAAACACGTTTCTCTGAGTATAAACAACTCATTTTGGAGAAAATTCGACTTAGCCACTTATTCACCAGAGCTGTAGATATAATCAATTCATCTTTGCTCCAGAAAGTATTGACTCTGTCGCGTTTAAAACTATTGCTTGCTTAACGGTGTCTAACAACTTCATTATATATTTATGCCAGAAAGGGGAGGTCTCTTAGCAAACTAAGGTTAAACCCTTAAAAACAAATAATGTTTAGCAGTGTTGCCAACACTCGAAGGCTTTATTTAAGACTTGATCCATAGGAAGAAAACGTGAATATATACGTAGAATATTTGAATTCAGTTGTTTTCAAGATACCATTACTTTATTATATACTTACGTCAACGTATAATACGTCAACTTATTAATATATCAACTTATTAAAATTATATAATACGTCAACTTATTAATAAAAATAAGTTGACTAAATAATCGATTCAAAATATCGATTTAAAAGTTATAAATCAGCTATTGCAACATCAGTGTTGCCAACATGAAAAGGTGTGTCTTTTGTAGTTGGGCCTTGATCCACAGGAAGTAAGGACATGTAAGCACGGCGGATGTCACGTTAGACCTCGTCCTTGGTTCACCTCCTAAGATCTGCTCTTCATTTCATCTCGGTTTAACTAAGATAAATATTTTAATGTTACTTGAATTATCAATTAAAATTATTGACTATTTTAATATTTTTTTCGCGACTTATGTGAAAAAAAAATTTAATGTGTTTCGTTTCAGAATTTTCAGACAGGCACGATCAGTAAATTATAAACATAATTATGAATATATATTCAGGCATGAAAAGAAAAAAGTTCCAAAAAAACAATTTCCTTATTTCCTATTAATACAACAGGATAGAATTGGCGACCTGTGTAATATTGGTTAGCGTAACAACCTATTAAACGCAAGATCGCGGGTTCGTAGTCCGGCAGGATTACAGGCAGGCCTAGGATTTTTTTAAAGGGAGTAAAAAATCCTTGTTTACGCCATCTTACGGAAAGGACCGTTATACGGGAGTCCCTAGCCTGTACGGTGTCAAGTACTCTTTAAAAATTCCTATCCTAATTAAACCTGGATAGGCAAAATTCAGAGCTCCCACTGTTGCATCTTCCGATTAGCCAAAGTAGCATAAAAGTGACGTCAAATAAACCAACAATATGAAAGACAAATATTTGCCACAGGAGAGGAGGTATGTTAAATGGGCATTGGTGGTGGTGGGATGTTTACTGTTGTTGATGTCTTGTATGGCCTGTGAGGTTGGGAGGTATTTATTTATTTTTCTTCTCCTATTACTCTCTTGCTGCTCTGGCTATGAGCGAGAGAGTAATAGGAGAAGAATAATATATAAGCGAAATATCAGCAGGAATTTGTTTTGCCAATTTTTTTGGAGACAAACCATTTTCTTCGTATTTTTTTCCACCCATGTCCCAACCAATATTTTTTGTCTCTTTTGAGCTATCGCTTTTATATTTTAATTATTCATTGAAATTTGGTGTAACCAATGGCGGATCAAAGTCAACGAGGAAAAATGCAAACACGTGACTTTTACACTTCGCCGGGGAACATGTCCTTCTGTCCAATTCAATGAAACCGTCCTACGTATTTCTGGCACAGTACGATACCTTGGCTTCCTCCTAGACAAAAGACTTACATGGAACCGTCATACCAGACTCAAAAGACAAGAACTTAACAGACGATTCACTCAACTATGGTATACAGATTACTATGTAGGACCTCCCATCTTTCGATAGGCAATAAATTACTAATATACAAGACCATCATCAAAACTATTTGGACCTATGGACTGGAACAGTGGGGAACCGCAAAAAAATCGAATATCAGACAGTTTCAATCCTTTCAATCCAAAGTCCTGAGAACTATTGTCAATGCTCCTTATTATGTCTCCAACAAAACCCTCCATAATGATCTCAAAATTCCTTTCGTCCTCGACCTCATCCCTTCTAAATTCTCAAACTTCCATCAAAACCTTGCCTGTCATCCCGACCCCCTGGCACAGTCATTATCTAGTTCCACACATCTATACAATCTACCCCGCCATCTAAACCGGCAATGGCCCCGAGACTTGTTATAATAATGTTATTTGGAGTACTGGGATTCTCCACTCACGACCTGTGTGTGTGAAGCGCCCGTAAGCAGCTTCCATAGGAGTTTAATTCCAGTGACGCGGCTGGGAAAGGGGGCACGGGCCTCCCGAACTCCTCCTTTGCCCTCATTCCTTCAAAAAAAAAAAAAACAGAATATATCACCATCAAAATAACATTAAACCTAAAGCTAAAACAAGTACAGCATTATCAGCACATTGTAAAAAGGAATTGCACACTTTTGACTTCGATAAGCCTAAAATTCTACATAGAGAAGATAATACTATAAAAAGAAAAAATTTAGAGGCTCTATTTATAAATGATAATTTAGAAAATGCTGTAAACGATAGAAAAGAGGCAGGAGAAATTAGCAAGTTATACTCATCCATAATTTTAAAATTAAAAAAATAATAGATCATAAGAATACTTAAATTTTAAGTTTAATTTTACTTTATTAATGTGCCTTTTGGAACATGATTGGTTATGGTTGTGCTAAAGTCTAATAACTGATAAAAATAAGAATAAGGGATTAGATGGTTCAAGGATCAGAGTTTGGTTTTTAATGTAATGGAATACAAGTTTGACTATGGAGAATAAAAGACCTCCTTAAAATAATTTTTAAAAATAAAGAGACTGACTTTCCAGGTATTTATACTCATAGTAAATTATTTTTGGACATTTATGTAAACAAATTTTATATTATTGTAATTATTATTATTTTATTTTAAAGTTGTAGAATGCATAGGAACAAATAATTGAAAATGACACAATGATGTCGAAACGTTTTATATAAAACAATAAAAGAATTATGACTGGAAGCTGATTTTTTGTATTATTTTCTTGAAGATGAAATTCAAATAAATCCAGTTGAAAAAAGGAAAAAATTATAAAAACTTCAAGTTTAATCATGGCACAACTCAATACATAACTTTATTAAAAAAAAAAAAAAAACAGATGCTGGAAACGGAATACCAGATGTCGTTTCTGAATTAAAAAGCTTCAACCAATACAATTGCTAATGAAGGCTCAAAAGTGCCAATTTTTTATTTGATTATTTGTTCTTTTGAAGGAGCGGTATGTATTGATTAATAAATAAATTGCATAAAAATATGTATAATTATTGCCTAATGTTAATAATTCCAATTTACAAAATATGATATTGATCTAAAAAATATTCCTAAATTTAGAGTTTCCTCTTCTGTCGATGTTTCTAATGACTTTATTAGTAACTTTTTAAATAGGAAAAAGAATGTAAGCTTAAAAAACTAGCTCTTAAGGATTATCATAGTGTGTCTCACTTATCATAAAGTGAAACACATTATGATAATCCCCAATAGAAAAGTCTAATAAATACAATAGATTTATCTACTGAGTTAGAAAAAATAATAAAAACCGATCCAAAAAGATTACCCCTACTAACCGTTCAGCATATAACGGGGCTACAATAAACAGACCATGCAGTAGTTAATTGCTTTAGTAATTACTAAACCAAGAAAGAGAACATGGTATAACATGGTACAGGTTAGGTATCATGGCAGAGCTAGATTTTCTTCAAAAAATATATATAGTAGGGCAGGACAGCTTTCTCACGCTTCATAAACGGTACATAAGAATAAAAACACTAACGAAAAGAATATCTGGAAACAGAAATGTTTAATGTTGTTTTTAAGCATGAACGGTACTTATGAAGAACATTTCTTTCTAGAAACTTCGATTAAAAAAAAAAAAAACCTAGCACCACTACAAACTATGAAGGGTATGAAGGCTCACAGTCCAGGCAACGAAGACCAAAAAATGCCAAATGGCGGAAATAATTTATGTAGAAGCCAATTTTGGCGCACTTGTAGGGAAAGGTGTCCTGAAGAACATACTAAAAGTACTGAGGGGTCGGGGTGAAGCTAAGGGTCGGGGGCCTTTTAAAGGTTTTTTTTTCAGTTTTTTGTTAAAAACTCGAACAATACTGCCTCTAGCGAAAAAATGTTCATATATTAAATAATCTACATAAAATGCTCTATAAAAAAGGTTCTATGCACTTTTTTGCTAGAGGACAGTCCTAAATCTAGAAATAATCTTGAAATGATCGCAGATATAAATTCCTATGATAACATTACATTTAAACAATCCTTTAAGGATTTTTATTCTCTACATGATACAATAAACAGAGTAGAACCAGATGAAAGTATTGCACTGACGGTTAATAAGCACAGGGAATCTTTAAACACATATTTTTTAAAGTTTATGTGGCCACCACCAGCTGAATCAAGAAAAAAATCAAAGAAGAAAGGTAAAAGTGCAAGACGTGTGTCGGTTATACCTCATTTTGTGGTTTATACCACAACTAAAACAATTATAAAAGCTGCAACTAGTTTACACTGCACTTTTTATCAGAAAAAACGGAACTCCAATAATCATGGTATAAAAAATATTCAGAAAATAAATATAAAAATTTTAAAAATGAGTGAGCTGGTTCTAACTATTAAAAACTATTCTTAATTATAGACAATTTACGAATCGTTCTGTCAATTAAAAAATAATCAACTACTCCTTCAAGCGATATCTAAAGTCCAGATATCATATTATATTATATCTTATGACGAATATTAAATTGGTCATTCCATGTAATATCAGTGAAAAAGTTAGAAAACTAATTCTTATTATAAATCGATTTGAATATATGTGAGGAAGTGACGGCTAAAACTGTAAGGACATTTAAAAATAATGGAAGAAACACGGATTGCAAAGAAGATTTTTAATTACGTTAATAATCTGAAGAAAACAGTAGAATGGATAGAAGCAGTGAAGGAAGATGGCAACAAAATAGGTGTTACAGAAGAAATAATAAGTGAAAAAACCACTTCAGGCTAATGATAGAAAATGCAACCTATGAAGAAGACAAGCCGAAGCCTCGACCAAAGAGAGTGTGGACAGATGATCAGAGACGAGCGGCTGGAGAGAGAATGAAGAAGTACGGGGGAGATATGAAGAAAAATAAAAACCATTAGTCTTTAAGTTGCATGCGATCCAAAGATGGCCAAAGTCATAGATAAAAAATAAAATAGATTCCATCGACCACCATATATGTACTATACGCCACATTAATTGAGCAGTAAATACCGAAGAATTATTATAATATATAATATTATATTATATTATATTATAATATAATAATTAATATTCGTTTTTGCTTCAGAAAGAAATATTGACTTCGTCCCGTTTAAAACCGTCGTTTGCTTAATGAGAAGCAAAGTCATTATGTACTTAAACGGGTCATTAAGGGTATCCAGACAAAAGTAAGACGCCATTCTCCTTAGTTTTTAAACATTTTCTTTAACGTTTCTTTGTCGTGATATATCAAGAAGACCTGCAATGTGGGTCGAAACGTAGGCTCTTCAATAAACATTTCTCTCTACTTAAGAGATTTTTTTTTACCTCCAACCGGACCATTTTCTTCCTCATGCATACATAAAGTCAACTACTATTATTCAAGTTAGAGAAGAAATTAGTTGACAAGGAACTTCTAATTAAGGATAGAGATAATTGGGGTGAAGTCAATTAAAACACCATAATAAGTGCATACTTATTTATTGTGTGCCGACGTTTCGACCTACATTGTAGGTCATCTTCAAGGCTGTGAGAGAAAACAAGCAAAATAAAATAACTATAAAATTACATTACAGTACCAAGAAAATGATAATATAATCATGTACAGTAACAGCACTATACTATACTTATACTATTATTCAAGATGAACTAAATGTAATAGTTGGAGAAATGGTGAGGGGTAGTGCAGTGTTTAGAGCGCTGAATTGCTATACCGAAGAAACTGAGATCGAATTCAGCTGTGAGAGATAAATCATTTAATCTTTTAACAATTATAGATGTGGGAGCTGCCGACACTCCTGCGGCTCACCGAGTGCTTTCGGACAAATCACCTCCCTGCACAAAAGTTGCTTCAAAAAAAGTAATGTCTTAACTATGCATTGAGCCTTAAAAACCTGTAGTAGTACAGGTTCTTTTCGAGAAATTCTTTCTTTATAATGCTTTCCTTTTTTTCATAGTTCTATAATCAGAAAATTTCTTAAAAATTAAGTTTCTTATCAGTAAATAGGTTCTCTAATAATTATTTTTAAAAAATATCCCAACTTCATCCCACTCTTAGCGCCAATATTCACTCAAGAATACTAAGTTGGCCGCAATAACCCAAAATGCAAGTAGTTCCATCATAACTGTTCAAGGGCGGATCCAGGATTTTTTTCTGGGGGGGGAGACGGGGCAGAAAATCAACAATAACTTAGAAATACACTAGTAGTATTTATAGAAAGGTTTATTAAAATATTTAAACCATAGTTTCACTTATGTTATTTCAACAACTATCATCACATGATTTGCCTAAAGTATGTACTGTAATAGATTTTACACAGTACACAAAACACCATCTGGGGGGGGGGCACGTGCCCCCGTGCCCCCACCTGGATCCGTTTATGTAACTGTTACTTCCATACGTGAAATAAGCGTATAGAAATAACAGTTATCGGGCGGCATTATGTATCAGGATAACTGGATCTCGTAGATAAGAATGTCAGAACTATTCAGAGTGGAAAAGGACTCGGCTCGCTGGCCAAGGGGAAAGTGGAGAGCAGTTTTCCAGCTGCCTACATCCCATTAGTGCATCCTCTGTCGGTTTAGCACAATGAGAAACCGCCAGGTAACAACAGTTAAGAGTATAGGTAACAAGGGATAGGTAGTGGGAAGGTGAAGCTAACGGATTTTGTTATTATTATTAAAAATAGAAACATTTAAAGTCGCAATTATGTATTAAATATTAATTTAGACGCAAACACACACACACACACACACCGTAGTTTCCAGACCTCTATTAGTATTTTCTAGTCATGGCATAATTATTCCGCAGGTTGCCGCTTCGAGTTGAGTTACAAGTTTTAACTGTGCATTCGTTTCATTTTTAATATTTTCCAGACTGAAAAGACAAGAAACTGCTCGAAGTTTTCGCCTACTTCAACATTTACTGGACAAACGCTCTAAGCTCCCAATCAATTACAAAAGACTCATTTACATGACAGTTATCAGACCTGTTTGGACTTATGGAGTTGAGCTTTGGGGCTCAACTAAACCATCCAATTCACCCCGCATCCAATCCTTACAATCCAAAATCCTTCGTAAAATCCTCAATGCTCCTTATTATGTCACAAACAAACTCATCCATCATGATCTTAATATCCCATATGTTGCTGATTTGGCCCCAACTAGATACCTATCCTTCCATGACAAGCTCCATGCACACTTGAATCCGCTGATCTCTCAACTTACTTCCCTTACTATTACTGATAACCCTCCGAGGCGACTGAAAAGAAGATGGCCTCGAGACCTTCTACTATAGAACTTTATTGGAGTCAAAGTAACCCTTTGAAAGGACCGTTTATTTATTAGCACATTCCATAAGTGAGTATACTATGTGCCTTTTAAATTCATTTTTACAAATAATTAACTACAGTTTGATAATACTAACATGTATACAAAAGACATTATATACATGCTGTTACAACTTAATAAAAATTAACAAGATTAAATTAACAAAATTAACAATTATAAATTTAACAATTAACAAAGTTAAAATTACAATAATTACATAATGATTATCTATTATATGTTTTACATTGCATGATTATTCTTAAATGGATGTCGACTTTTCAAAATCGATACTATAAATAAATTTAGTGAGTTCGGGTCGAAATTGATTGTATAGGTCATGTTCAGCAACTGGCCAAACTTTCCCTCTTAATATTGTGGAGATAATTAATTTCGATCTTTTTCCTTCATACATTTGGCAATATCTGATATCATGTTGTTTCCTTAAATGATTGTTGATAAAAAATAATGTAATTAAAACTGGAATTAATTTGTTACGTTTAAATAAACATTTTTGATTCCGTTACAATAAAAAAAAAATACGGATTTAAATATATCTATAGATGAATATAAGCTACCTCAAGAAAATATTGATTACTGAAAGAAAGAAAGAAAGGTATATACATATGTAACCATTTGGGATGATTAACTGGCAATGGATAAAAATAAAATTAACCGATTTGGATCTTATTTTTCGACCGAGAAATCGAAATGCTCTGACACACTTTATTACTACAGATGTAACTGTCTTGATTTTTTTCTCTTTAATTCTTTCATGTATCGTTATAAAAGAGCTGCATTGTAAATAAAATACTCAAAACGAAATGTAACAAACAAAAAACCAATAGTGTATATTAAATGAACTCAAGAAAACATTTTTACTGACTATGTTAGATCTTTTTAACTATTCGAAGAAGTAAAAAGGGACAAGAGATATAAGATCCTGTGCAAAACTTAAATCTTTTTTTTTTCTTCTTACCTCCAAAATTAAGAGGAAAAAAAATCTGTTCCTTAGGACTTTATTATTTACAAGTTTTTTAAGTACCCGAAAGTTCCGCATTCTTATCCAAAAGAAGTTCTATTTTTGTTGGGGTTTTATTTATTAAGTGCAAATTAAATAAATCACTTCAAAAGCAGTCGTGACATAAATAAAAACAGGAACAACAGATTTACTTATAAAATATAATATTGAAAATAATTAGTAGTTCTCAAAGTTTTATTTGAAAACAGCGTTGTAAAATTTACTCTATTCTGTGAAGAATTCTACTGGAATATTGTATAAAAAATAATGAATAATGAAAAATATCGAGTTATAGTATCGTGTAAGAACTAACATTCAGAAGAAATCATTCAATGAAAACTTTGAATCTATGATTATTACATCGTAATGTTTTGTAATATTTTATAAATTAATAAAGAAAAAATATTGATTGCATGAAAGTTTTGATTATAATTAAATTATACGATATCATATGGAATTATAATATAGTATAATTAAAATAAGAGAGCGCAGTAGGTCACTGCACAACCGTCGTCCTTGAAACAGTACAGTCTCCAACATGTGCTGAACCCCAGACCCGATCACGGGCTGTAGTGATACAGGTTTTTTTTTAATAATTAAAATAATAATAAAAAAATTAAATGAAAACACTAACAGAGACGTAAATGAATTATAATTTACTAGCTTTTGCCCGCGGCTTCGCTCGCGTGGAATTTGGTCTGCAACATAAAGTTTCGTGACAGATCATTTTAAATAAATACTTTAATTTTTTTTAAACTATAAGTTACTCGTAAATCCAAAATAAATAAATAATAACATCAGATGTTACCTTCAAAACTGACGGATTCCATACAATCTATGAACCCCTATTATATTAAGGGGGAAACCCTTGGGGGTGGAATTATCCAAATTGCTTTCTTAAATTATACAAAGAACCTAACTGCAAATTTCAAGATGCTAAGTTCCTGATTTGCCTTTTATTATATACTATTATGTATTCTCAACACAAAAAACTGTCTGAGGTGGGACACGTACTCCCGTGCCCCCCTAAATCTGCCCTTGCTGTAGCTTATGTGTTACTTTGATGTATAACCTATATTACTGTAAAGTTTCATCCAAATCCGTCCAGTAGTTTTTGCGTGAAAGAGAGACAAACATACAAACTTTCACATTTATAATATTAGTATGATATCAAAACAATAGTTTCACTCATGTTCTTTCTATTATTTTAACAACTATTATCATGTTATTTGCCTTTAATTATGTACTATAATGGATTCTCCACAGTACCTAAAAACTATATGGGGGGAACGTGCCCCCGGGCACCCCCCTAAATCCGCCCTTGCTGTAGCCTATGTGTTATTCTGATATATAACCTATATTACTGTAAAGTTTCATCCAAATCCGTTCAGTAGTTTTTGCGTGAAAGAAAGACAAACATACACACTTTCGCATTTATAATATTAGTAAGATTACTAACGGACCCGACAGCAGTACTGTTCTAACGTTTTAAATTCAAAAATTATTTTTTAAAATTTAAAATAAATTGTAATTACTTGGACCACTTTGACGGAAATATAAGATAAAAATGAAGAATCTTTAAAATATATAACGTCATCACACATAGAGTTATCACAACTTGACATTTCAATTACGTCTGAGTATATCTGTAACCTATAAGCTTAAATGGGTCAAACATAAACTTATAAAGGGTAATTATTCCGCAGGTTGTCACTTTGAGTTGAGTTACAAGTTTATTTGTTTTATATTTAACATTTTTCAAAAATACAAGTTATGGCTAGCTTTAGTATGGAAAAGAGAATACAATGTAATCATGGGTGGTGAGTGGATTTCGGTAATCATTTCATCTAGAAATAAAAGTTTCAACTACAATTTCGAAGTATAGATGATATATTTTAAATATTTTTGTTTTGAAGAGAAAAGGTTTGTCCTGGCCGGGATTCGATTCGATTTGTCCAGGTCGTCTGCAGCTCCGGTGCAGTGCTCTAAACCACTAAGCTACCAGGGGTCGCATCCAAGACAGACAAATCCGTTCTCATCACCGATCCTATATGGTGGTACTCGGTGGTTTAGAGCACTGCACTGGAGATGCAGACGACCCGGGTTCGAATCCCGGCCAGGACAAATCTTTTCTCTTCAAAACAAAAATATTTAAAAATAATCACCTTCAAAATAACTAAATTATAAATAATATATTGAGGTATGTCAATAAGATCCTAATTTAAGTAATGTTCAATGAACATTCTTCCCCGTGTATACATCACAAAAATTGCGAGAACACGGGGATATAGGATCCGTGAAGAAAGGATTTTCTGACTTGGATACGACCCCTGGTAGCTCAGTGGTTTAGAGTACTTCACCGGACATACAGACGACCCGGGTTCGAATCCCGGCCAGGACAAATCTTTTCTCTTCGAAACAAAAATATTTAAAAATAATTACCATCAAAACAACTATTAATAAAAATAAATAATAGATGATATAGGTATGTTGAAACTTGTATTTTAGGAAAATATAAAAAAGGGAAACGAATAAACAGTTAAAATTTGTTGTAACTCAGCTCAAAGCGACAACCGGAAACAGATACATTATTAAGATATAAAGATATAGCGGACACGACAGACATTTTAGGAGGATAAATTAATTGAAAATAACGTCATCTATAAGACCGAATTGTGTTTCTAAACCATTTTAAAGTAACAAAGGAAAAAATTATAACATGGGAGTATTTATTACAATTAAAGTTGGCATAATTTAAAGGGGAAAAAACTTTAAAATAAAGACGTAATTGATTACTTAATTAGGTATTTATAATATCCATAATATTTATATGCACATTATACATAATATAAGACTAACCTGTGTAGCTGTAGGCAGGGCAGCAAATGGAGCTAGATTGAAGAACAGCACGGTATAAACGTGAGAAAGGAATGTTGGAAAGCTTAAGCCGATACCGGCACTCTTACTCGAAGGAGACCTGGGGCTCGACTGAATCCACTTGTTTGTTGTTGAGTGGTGGGGTTGGACCTTCGAGAAGCTTCTCATCTTTGCCATTATATCATTTGTCTACCGGCCATTTTGTGTAGTAATTTATCCCCATAAAGAATATATTTAAAAAAAAATTATTTATTGAAATTTACAACTTTATTATAATACAAGTATATAAAATGAATGATGACATAAGATAAAGACAAGTTGAGAAACTACCCACTGGTAGAACTCAAATATATACTTGTGTACTAGCCGGTCCCTAGGGACTGTAATCCACCACTTTTTACCTGAAGACAGATAATGATAACACCTACCGTCTTATTCATATTTGTTGAAATTGAAATATACAAAATGCATATATAAATGTGTAAATAATCATCCTTGACTGAAAAGATTGTAATCGTTTTCTTTGAGTCTGTTTAACGAAGCCGTGAATTTGTAATTCATAGTTCCAAACTGATTTTCGTAAGTTAACGTGTTTAATCCAAGTCTTGTTTCTAATTTGGATTTTTTTTTTTTTGAGTGGTGAAAACATAAGATTGATTTAAAAGATTTAGTGATTGGCGTTATTTCTATAAGTTAGGACCCAGAGTAGTATAAAAAGAAACTGTACCACTACAACCCTTCACTCAGAATGTGGTAGGGATTTTATTGTTCCGTGAACAACAAGCGATTAGTCCTAGATCACGCTCAACCGCCAGATTTCTCCCCAATTTTGGGGTACCTACTTTACAAAGGCTGGGTAAGGCCCAGGAGGGTCCTACTAGATCTCATAGGATCCATCCCTGACCCCTAACAGATTAAATAAAAGTCTGCCAACAAGCGGGATTTGAACCCAGGATTTTAGACATGCCAACTCAGTGCTCTGCCACTGAGCCACCCATAAAGAGAATATTTAAAAATATTGCTCCTAGAATGAATAGAAATTTGTAAAATTAAATCTCACAGGTGGGCCACCTTATATACAATGATAGGCTGTATAAAAAAAAAAAAATTACCATTTATCAACCAAATATTAGTATTACTATTTCTTTGATATAAAATATCATTAACACTCTAAGTATAGTCCATTGTTATCTACCATCATTAGCCATCTGCTAGCCAACTCTTCGATCCCACTCCTTGGGATGGCAGGAGGGTCTCCAAATTCCTCAAGGTCCATCCCCGACTGTAAATAGAATAAATAAATTATCTGCTAAATAAATAATTAACTGCTGATTCTAGACTCCCCAACCACGCCCCACTTCTCATGTTTTCTCAACACACTCGACGAAGACATCTCCATTTCTATCCTTCTCAAAATTCATTTGATTAACTTTTTCACATAATTTTATCTTAGGAATTATTCCGAGCTTCTAGAATAATTTCTCAGCTTCTTCTTTTAAAGATGGTTATTCCCAACGTGTTATTCTGTTGATTTTAAATAGACAATAACAAGACAAAACACTAAAAAACAATTCAGAAACCAATTTTATAACGCTCAGACAAATAACTCAAATGAGGCGAGTGATAAGATGTTAAACGAGAAAAGGAGGTAGTATTCATACAGTCCGGCTTATACACGAGTACCCTTAAATAACAAATTCAACTTAGAAGGTCGCTAGGCCATGTTCTGTTCAGACGCCTCAGAGGATTAACGGGAAATGACAAAGTATCTAGGTCTGAAACTAGTGGGTTTGAGCGGGGAAAAAGTTTATCACGAAAAGATTTATATCGGGTTCCGGCCAAATCAGTGACAAATGTCAGTAGCTGCAAACAAAAGTCATTCTGATGACCTTATTCGTAACAAAGTACTAAGCATTATGGATTGTAATGATTGGATACGAGAGGAATTCGAAGGCTAAGTGGATCCCCAAAGCTCCACTCCGTAAGTCCAGATGGGTCTAATGATTGTCATGATGAGTCTTTTGTAATTAATTGCGAGCTTAGAGCGTTTGCCTAATGAATTTAGAAGTTGCCTGAATCGTCGAGCAGTTTCTTGTCGTTTCAGTCAAGTATGATGATCCAAGTTGAAAGTTTGTCAAGGAGAATTCCCATGTATCGGATCTGTTCCACACGAATCAGTGGGATGTTATTAAAGTGTACAGTTGGACAGGAAGTCATTGGTTTACAAGGAAGGGTACAGGCAATTTGACGGGATTTGTGGAAAATAGTTTTAATCGTCCAGTTCAGACACCATTCTTCAAGGTCTGTGATAAGGGTTAGGAGAGTATGGGGTGATATAACTGGATTAGTATTGACTGATAATACATATGCATAATCAACATAAAAGGTGAGGATAGTATGAGAATGGGTTGAGCTTAAAGAACATTAATATGTTGATTAATGCATATGTATTATCAGTCAATACTAATCCAGTTATATCACCCCATACTCTCCTAACCCTTATCACAGACCTTGAAGAATGGTGTCTGAACTGGACGATTAAAACTATTTCCCACAAATCCCCACCTATGTCCTATAATGAAAATTCCGTTTTAATTGGCACAATGGAGTTTGATCATCAGGTGCAAGTTAGGAACGCGAATATCGAAAAAAATGTGGATACACGTCATTTCCATTTAAAAATGTAGATATCGTGTTATATTTTGAATATAAATTTTCCTCTTTATATATTTATCCACACCTGCCAACTACAACACATTGATAACAAATACTTTATTCACGTTCATTTTAGTCTCCTCAGGCACGTTGAGTCGTTGTCATTTGTTTTAGCAGCTGGGTATGATGTCGGTGAATTTTTTCTTGAAAACTTCTGTAGTTTGTTCGAATATGTTCGCCGACCTTTGATATTTAAGTCAGCGTGCGAAGTTTTATAATTAACATACCATGGTGCTTTTGTGACAAATCTAATCATCCTTGACGGAAAAGTTTGTAATCGTTTTCTTTGAGTCTGTTTAACGAAGCCGTAAATTTGTAATTCATAGTTCCAAACTGATTTTCGTAAGTGAACGTGTTTAATCCAAGTTTTGTTTCTAATTTGGATTTTTTTTTGAACGGTGAATACATTAGCTTGATTTAAAAGATTTAGTGATTGGCGTTATTTCTTTTAGTTAGGACCCCAGAGTAGGATAAAAATAAACTGTACCACAACAACCCTTCACTCTGAATGTGGTAGGGATTTTATTGTTCCATGAACAACAAGCGATTAGTCCTAGATCACGCTCAACCGCCAGATTTTTCCCCAATTTTGGGGTACCCACTTTACAAAGGCTGGGTGAGGCCCAGGAGGGTCCTACTAGATACCATAGGATCCATCTCTGACCCCTAACAGATTAAATAAAAGTCTGCCAACAAGCGGGATTTGAACCCAGGATTTTAGACAAGCCAACTCAGTGCTCTGCCACTGAGCCACTCCGCTCCTAGAATAAATAGAAATTTGTAAAATTAAATCTCACAGGTGGGCCACCTCATATACAATGATAGGGTGTATAAAAAAAAAAAAAAATTACCGTTTATAATCAAATATTAGTATTGCTATTTCTTTGATATAAAATATCATTAACACTCTAAGTATAGTCCATTGTTATCTACCATCATTAGCCATCTGCTAGCCAACTCTTCGATCCCACTCCTTGGGATGGCAGGAGGGTCTCCAAATTCCTCAAGGTCCATCCCCGACTGTAAATAGAATAAATAAATTATCAGCACATAGAAAATGATCTAACATACACAAATTTATTGGTTAGCAAGAGTTGTATCAAAAATATTCATATCATATTTTGATAGTTTAAGAATCTAAACTTGAGAATCTAAGCTAAGCAAAACTGTTAAAATGTTTATTGGGTTAAATAACAGAGAAATCAGTCATTGTACCAATGGTTATTCATGATTTACTACCACTCTTCCCTTTGGTGGTTAGAAAAGGCATAAGCATGATAGAAGTGCAACCAATGGTTAGGCTACTTTACCTAAAAAATTCCCTTCTCTTCATTAAGTGGGGAAAGAAACACAAAGGTTATATATCCAGCCTAGTCTGCAATTGGTGTGGAACTTGGGGCCATGTAGTCCAAATAAAGAAAAGATCTGACTGACTCGTCATATGTAGATTGTGAACCGAGAAATGCCTAATGGAGGTAATGGAATCTTCTCGCTTACTTGATAGAAGTGATATAGACGAAGGCATGAGAAAATGACTATAAAAATGAATGACGAATAGAATACATTCGAACTGTGTAAGTTCAGATACCAATTCCTTTAACGCGTTCAAGTGAAAAAGGAGATCTAAACTAAGACTATGAAGAACCACCTCATATTGTTTTCTTCCAACTCCCACACATTTTCTGTAGTAAAGAGACGTGGCAGCACATAGTTACGATATCCTTGTCAGCGCTGACAAGCCACTTTAGTAGCTGTTCCAACCACTGAAAACAGCACAAAATATCATTTATAAAGTACATTTACATGAAAATACCTCTCAATATAAGGAAAACAACTTTTAAACAATAAATAAGGAATAGTGAACACCACAATGGTTCCAAATACTCTATCAGGAATAGTGAACAGCACAATGGTTCCAAATACTCTGTCACAATTAATCATTCTCATGTCCTAGTTACTGCACACTCACACTCTCCCCTGCTTCTCCATAACATTCCAATTGTTTACCATCTAGCTCAATCTTCTCAGTTTTCCAACATCCTCCCGCCTGTGAGTGGTGCACTCAAAAATATCACTCTCCATAAGTTCATCCATTTGCTGTTGGGTAAGATGGACCCGGATGGTCCCTCCAATCAGGAAGGATCCTATCTGAAACTATTCCCAATTCGCTGTTTTCTAAATTTTTAAAGAACATCAGGAATTTCCTCATCACCAAGAGCTTGCTTAATAGGCCTGGTACCAATCAAGCATACTAAAAGCTCTAACCTTAGTATGGTGTATCTTCATTTGACACAGCTATGGATTCCTCTCCTAATGTCAAGTAGGCAGAATTGTCAAGACCATTGATGCAATTATAATTTTGTTAAGACCGTGGAAAAATTCTAATGTAAAGCCCTTAAGTCTCCAAACTAAAACAGAAATTTGTTGGACAAATAATTTCTATTTCTGTTTTAGTTTGGAGACTTAAGGGCTTTTTGTTGGAATTTTTCCACGGTCTTAACATTTATGTAAGGTCTCTTTTTACTTATCAGTATTAATAATTATAAGTTTGATTTTGCAGATTTGAATCTTCATCATGATTATCAGCTTCCTCGCCTTATCAATTTCTTCTTCTTCATAATCATTGGGTTCTTCTTCACTCTCCTCTTAATAATTATCTTAATAATATCTTTGGGTCTTTTTCATTTAACCTTCGCATCTCTAATTTATGGCTAGAAATATATACATGTGATTATATTAACTGTTTAATAAAACATGTGTCAAGGTGTAGTATTTGCAATTTGTATAATGGCTATGTTTAAGTTATATGAAGAATTTAAAGATTTGGATTATATAATTAATTATCTACAGGAAGTAGGCAATGCCATAATGGTCAAAAAATGAAGTTATACAAGAGTATGAATGCTTACAGGTCAGTTGCCAAACGGAAAGTGGCATTAGAGAAGTTAATTGGTTAATGGTTCTAAAATTCCATTAAATACAGCTTTGACATTCATTTATGCTTGGACCAAAAAATATACAACCACGTTATTTAGTAAAGAAGAATTAAATTTCTCTGCGGAAACTGCTGCCAATTGAAAGAATTATTTAATAAGGGAAGTTTGCACAAATTTTCTCATCAGAAACCCAATCAGAATTGGAGGAAATGGGATGAAAAACAGAAACTAATGAATCCTGTTTCAGCAGACAAAAATAAAATGTAGGTCGAGTATATACACAACAGTGGGTTTATGTCCCTATCTCCTGAATGTTGAGTAGCTGCCTCTGAACTTATTGTCCAACAGTACCTGTCCTGTGCAAGCAGAGGGATATGCCAGGAAACAAAATAATGCTTGATTTATGCAGTGCCTAACAGGAATGAAACAACACTGTTAGTATGCATTCATCCTAAAACAATTATCATGTCTGACTTACAGAAGGCTTACTCAATAATAGAAAAAATAGTTGAATTTGAGTACAAACATTATACAGCCAGAAAATTTTGTGGATCAGTCAACTAAAGCACACACAGTCAATTGAGTCACTATAGGCTGCAATCAAAAGAAGAAATAAGGTAGAGGCAGTCACTTAAAGATCCTTATTGGATTTCTATATGTGTGAATTTATGTGGAGACAGAGGTATAATGACAAATTTTTTTAGAAGTTATTATAAATCACATATCTACATTTTGGTCTTTATTTTTTTCATAACATCTGTATTATTTTTAATATAAAAATAGGTGCGGGGATTAAACGAAAAATACTCTTATCTTCATTTTTTTCAACTTATTCAGTTTAAATTTCATTAATCTCACCTTCCTTTGTTTTAACTGTTACTTTATTTTCTTCTGGCTTCTCTGACTTGGTTTCCACAAGTAAAATTTAAATTGAAGTTTGGGTAATCTATAGGATTTCTCGACCGCACTACCTTCTACAACCCAACTTTTGCAAGAATTCGCTTTTCAATAAATAGTAATTTGCAACCAAATGCACCTAGTTTATCGTTTAATTCACTATATCTAGTATTATAAGCAACTGCACATTTATGTTCTTCTTTACAACTTTCATCAGAAGTATAAGTCAATTTCATTACCTCTTCTTGAATTTGAATCAATTAATTCTTTTGGTCAACTAATAGTTGCAAACAATTTTTTATATTAAAAATATTTACTAGTTCACCTTTGAGCTCTTCATCCAACTCACTAGCATATTTAGAGAGAAAAAACACAAATGAGTTTCTTTTTACTTCTCAATACATCTATAATTAAATTATTTTATTTATTGTTATTATTATTAAATATTTTTGTTTAATATAATTATATCATTTTTTTAAAACAAACAGTAAGTTCTGTCACGGTCGCCATTTTATACAAACAGGCGTCAGTTTATTAGAAACAAAGAAAACTGTTGAAATCGCATTAACAAACAACGGATATATTTCTAATGATACAAAAGGAAACATGCACAATTTAATGAAATAAAACAGTACAAAATATTCTTTTATAAAATATTTACACGAAAATGCCTCAAGGTGAAATAACTGTAAGCACAACAAAGATATTGCCAACAAGACAATGGTTCCAAATACTGACAAGCTCTAGCGCAATTCATTTGCTTCTTTATTCTCCTAGCCAAATCCTGGTTTCCCATACTGACAAGCTCTAGCACAATTATTTTGCTTATTTTTACTGTAGCACAATTCACCATTCTCTTTTCCTTTGTCCCCGCACCCTCCCATCAACCTTACCTTATGCCTGCACAATCTCAAACGCTGCTCAAGCAACCCTACAACTTCCAATTGTTTCTCATTGCCAAGTCCTTGTCAGTTTTCCATCAAGTAGGTCAGAACTAATTATCATTAAAAAACTTATATCAGCACTCATATATCGATTCTTTCCTATCGATGCCTGATATTTATGGTATCTTTATTAAATAAAAGTACTTGAATGAGTACCGGTATTCTATTGATATGAAGTAATTCGTTTGTTAATTAGTGATGGGCCAGAAATCACGAACTGTTACTTTTTCACTGCTACTCAAAAGTCACAGATCTACCTGTGATTAGAAATTCATCAGTAACAGTTCCAAACTGTTCTTCAGATATGGAAACTGGTCGTCGGTGATCGGCGATAGAACGCGAACGGAATTGAAGCGTGATTGTTATTGTGACTACAGTAACAGTTCTAAACTGTTCTTCGCATTTGAGAACTGGTCGTCGGGGAACGGAATTGAAGTGTGATTGTTATTGGGTCTACAGCAACAGTTCTAAACTGTTCTTCGCATTTGGGGACTGGTCGTCGGCGAACGGAATTGATTGTGAATACTGTGATTTAGGTTAAATGATTGATTACTGTTGTTAGGGCGTCGTAAGGAATTGCACCCTTTTATTATTAATTTTATTGTAGAAAATTAATAATAAAATAATATAACTGCTCAGTAATAAATTTAAATTATTAGATCAGTTATTCAGAGTAAACTAGTCGTCGAAATAAGATTTTTCTTGAACTAAGGAAATCTGTAAAGTACAAGAAAAAAAATTGGCATTGGCATTACTGTGTACCAAAAAATCTAAAAACATATTTTTTTATAAATTTTCTTTACATTATATTCTGTTCTATGTTATTGAAAACAAAATAGCGATTTTATATTATCTAACTATTATTGAAATAAATGTTTACACATTTTTTAATGATGTATTTTCATTTTACCTTGCATTGCACACTTGGTAAACATTTTAATAAAACTTTCCCGAAGAGCGAGCTGCACACCCGGTGTTATGTATGTCTTATTTATGTGAATTCACTTACGAATTGGGTGATTTCCATTGTAAACGTTTTTTTATTAAAAATAAACAATATAAAGAAAAACAAATTTTCGCACCTGGGGACCGTGTTTGAAAAAAATCGTCGTTTGAATGGGTTAAACCATAAGAGCAAAATTTACGTTGTTTCGGATATTGAAAATAATTCCATCT
This sequence comes from Arma custos, assembly GCA_037127475.1. Taxonomy (NCBI): domain Eukaryota; kingdom Metazoa; phylum Arthropoda; class Insecta; order Hemiptera; family Pentatomidae; genus Arma; species Arma custos. The sequence continues at coordinate 165,474,009 of CM073759.1, forward strand.
GTTTGTATATTGACAGGATTATAGTGAATTATACAAGTAATTATAATTATAATAACAAGTAATTATAAGTAATTAATTACAAGTAATTATTATCCTTATAATGCATATTCTGTGATCGTTATATTCAAGATGTGGAATTAAGTACGCCGGTGCAATCACAGTTAGTAGCAGTTAAGAAATCACAGGTAAGAAAAATCACAGTAACGGTTAGAACTGTTACTTAAAAGTAGCAGTTAAGCCCATCACTATTGTAAATTGAAATGGAGTAGGTGAAATGACTTTGCTGACGTGATTTTCATAATTTTCTCCCTTCATCGCAAATTTTATATTTTTGATTTTGTTTTTTAGTGAAAAAACAGTGATATAATATACTCTTTCTATTTTAGTTTTCTTGTTTAGGAGTTTTTTTGGTACTTTTCCAATGACGACCTACCCCAGCGCCCCAAGTGTCACTTTCGTTAACTACCTGTTACTGTTAGCAAAACCTTCCTTAGTCCTTTGTTATTGTTTGTGTCTAGTGAACGTTTATTTGTTTTTATGTTAATTATACAATATGAGTTGGAATTTGATGAAAATTTTTCGCGAGGTGATTGATGAAAAGTCAGCTGTGGTATTTCTACAGGAGCGGAACGTCATATTGTGTTTAATCATTATTGTTTATCATAAATGTTTTATTATATCTTATTATTTATTTTCTATTTTAAATATTTAAATTTTAAACATAAATAATTATATTTAACTACAATGTGATGTTTTTTGGTTAATTGTTTTGATTGTTCTGTATATACGACACCGTTTTGATGTGATATTGTTATTTTTAATGAATTTTGTTTATAATAAATGTTATTTTTTATCTTCTTATTTATTCAGTAGTTTATATATTTTAAATTTAAAGAGAAAATATGATATAGAGCTAAAATATGATTTTTTTTTTGTATTTCTTTTATTTTAGCTCTATATCATCTCCTATTTCATTTACTAACAATCCTCTTGTCTGTTTACTATTTCAAATATATTTCAGGCATCATAACCTGACAGGCTGCAAATAGTTGAGGTAAGTGCCAGAGGAGCGTGCTGGGGTAGGTCGTCGTTAGATTGGAAAAGTACCGTTTTTTTATGATTACATTTAAAATAAAAATACAAGTTTTATTTTATTACAAAATAATTTTCGATAATTTAATTACAACTTTTTTATATTAAATTGCATCAAAATTGTTAAATAGTATATTTTGGTTTTAAATATAATGCAAGTAACATACAACACTGCTTGTTGACCAACTCTGTGATTCCCAGTCTCAGCTGATTAAGCTTTGTTTCAGAACGTTTTGCTTCAGAACGCTTTGTGTCAGTACTGTTTATACTGTCTGCTCTAATATTTAAATTTAGAATTGATTTCTACCTTATTTAGGTTGTGTTTTATTAACTCATAAGTGTCTGTCATGTGTCATTATAACTCTTAATATATATTAACGATCTTCATTTATTTTCTACTTATTGTCAGTTATTTTGACCAGGTGAACAAAATTTCAGTGTTACACTCTTGCTTCTGTGAAACGAATATAGAACCAAATGGGGAAAAAAGGTAATTATGTTATTTGATGTTAGTAAGTTGTAATTGTTTAGACATTCTTAAAAGCCAGATAATTATTAAATTCGTAAAGAATTTTGTTTATTGTCATGGTTTTATATAAATGTTCATGTGCTTTCTAAATAATAAGTAATTGGAGAAATTAAAAAATATACAATGTTTTTATTAGTATATTTTTGATCATTAACATTGTATTTGTCAAAATATGTTATCCATCATTAGGGAGGTAGCAGGCTAGTCTTTTTATTATTGGCTTGTTAACAATATGTTGGATGTCAAATGAAATTTTAAATTGAAATTCTTTATCCTTGTGTTGCTATTATTTATAGAATGATAGTTACAGTTAATAGAATCAGCTTAACGGTTCTATAATTTTTCACTTGCTTATTGCTTGTTATAAGAATCATTTTGTTAGTTTGTTCATTTAACGTCACTATTAAGCTTTCAAATAATATATACTACTATTACAATCTTTATTTACTGAACCAACTTATAAGATAACAGCAACATAAACTTCTCTCTTGGCTTTTTATGCCCTTGCTTATATTACAAAGAGGTATGCTCAAATAGTCTCCTTAACACCCTCTCTGGCTATTTGAGTGTTACAAACTAATTTACAGAAAAATTACAAAATAATACATCAAAACAATATTTAAAGAAGCACACAAATAATAAAATCTAAATGAAGTAGTGCTTGTCAGAATTAAAATGCAAAAATTAACAAAAATAATTATATTAAACCTAGAATACATTCGACTAAATGACCCTTAATTTATCTCTCAATTCGATAAACCTCACCTTACCTGATGATTTTGTGAAAATATCAGCTACATTATCTGCACTGGAAACCTTATTCACACTAATTTCTCCTTTGCTAATTAAATCAGAAATAAAATCAACTGCTACTCGAATGTGTCTTGATTTTTTAGTAAATGAGCCATTTTTAGCTATACCTATTGTTCCAGAATTATCCTCAAAAATGGTTGCAACATCGAACTGAATGCCCAAGTCCTTTAACACATCCATTACAAATAGAACATCATCAACACAATCGGCCAAAGCATAATATTCTGCAAAGGTAGATGATCGAGACACACATCTTTGTTTTACTGATCTCCATATGACAGGACAACCTTTCACATAAATAACAAATCCAGTGGTTGACTTTGAATCAGTCACATCTACTGCCCAATCGGCATCAACAAAAGCATTTATCCACGGCGAATCTGACTTAGTAAACACCAATTTCATCGATTGTGAGTGATAAAGATAAATCAATATTCTTAAAGCATACTTATAGATTTGTGGAGTACAGTAATGTTGAAAGCGACTTAGATATCCTACAGAATAAGAAATATCCGGACGAGTAAATGTAGCAATATACAATAAGCTACCAATCAATGATCTATAATTAGTATTGTCATTCTTCTCCAGTTTTTCTATTCTCAAGTTGTATTCCATGGGCGTATGTTTAATATTTGAGTCCAAAATTCCATGTTCCTCCGCTAATTTTTTAATATGTTTTTCTTGAGACAATGTCATAACAGTATTTTCATATTCAATGTCGATACCCAAATATGTAGTTAGTTTACCCAGATCTTTCATTTCAAAACGTGATTTTAGTTGATTCTTTAATTCTTGTAAGATTTCTTCATCAAGGGAACAGAGCAATAGATCATCCACAAACAATACACATATGACACCATCATCTCGAATATACAGACAATTATCTACTGAACTTCTTCTGAATCCTAAAGATCGAATACATTTATCAAAACATTCATACCAGTTTCTAGGAGCCTCTTTCAGTCCATACAATGATTTCAGCAAATGTAAAACTCTTCCATCTCCTCTGTCAAATCCTTCAGGTTGCTTAACATAAACTTCTGTCCTGATTTCGCAATTAAGGAAGGCAGTTTTCACATCCATTTGGTGAATGTGATACCCTCTTTGGACACTAACTGCCAGCACTGTCTGCAAAGTTCCTATTTGAGTAACAGGTGCATAAATTTCCTCAATGAAGTCATCAGTCTGCTGAAAACCACGAACCACCAGCCTTGCACGATAAGTTCCATTTGATTTTCGTTTAAAGATCCATTTCAAATGAAGTATTTTCTTGTTTTCTGGCTTTTCAATCAATTCCCATGTATTCGACTTTTCAATAGAACATATTTCCTCATTCATGGCTTCTAGCCATCTTTCTTGCTCATCTGACTTAATAGCTTCCTCAAAATTCATTGGTGAGTTAACATTACATTGATGAGCACTCATCACATAATCATTGTATTTCATGGGCATATTCCTTTGACGCTGAGGTCTGTCTGTGCTAGACATTTCCTCTGCAGGTTTGGCATGTAATGGTATCTTATTTTCCCTCAGCTCATTACCACATCGTTCATGATTTTCTTTTAATTCATCACCACTTTCTCCATTGCTATCTAAAATTTGTATGCAATTATTAAGATCATCAATAAATTTAACATCCCTAGAGATTACAATATCTTTTTCATTAACTAAAATACGATAACCATCTTCAGTGTATCCTACCAACTTCCCTTTTTTTCCTTTACTATCTTGAGTTGACCTATGACAATGAGGAATTTTAAAGTAAAGAGTACTTCCATAAGGCTTCATATTCCCTACATTTGGCCTTCTGCCAGTGAAAATTTCTAAAGGAGTTAATTTTTCAAAAGTAGAACTGTGAACCAAGCGATTCCCAATGTAGCAAGAGGTCATGACAATTTCCGGCCAAAATTTTTTATCCAAGCCTGATTCACGACGAAGGCACCTAGCACGTTCCATGATTGTCCTATTATACCGTTCAGTGACCCCATTCAACTCATGACAATAAGGTGGACTCGGTCCAATTTTAAAGCCCTTCTGTAGAGCATAATTCTGAAACTCTTGATTTAAATATTCAGTTCCAGAATCACAATGAAATTCACAAATAAGGTTTCCAGTACTAGCTTCAACAAAATTTACATAAGCTTTGAAACATTTTATAACATCTGACTTTAATTTTATAATATAAACCATGGCTAATCTCGAATAGTCATCTATGAAGGTAACAAAGTATTTTTGACCCTTGTAACCTTCAGTGTCCATTATCTTAACATCTGAGTGTATAATTTCTCCAACATACTCAGCATACACCTATCGTTTTTGAATGGCAGTCTAGTCATTTTAGATTCAATACAATATTCACATTCTAAATGATCACTTTCCAACTCTGGCAACCCATTAACAATTTTATACTTTGACATGAAGCTCAAGTCTTTAAAATTACAATGACCCAAAATTGTGTGCCATTTTTCTTTCTTAGTACAATTCAAACTTACATAATTAGTGGAAATATTATTTGAAAAATGTTTATCAACTACACATTCTACTGGATACATACTTTTAACCTTTTTTGAAAAGAATATCATATTTCCATGACCATTAAATACTTCAACATAATCATTGTGCATAAAAATGGAATGTCCCCTATCTGTTAAAGTGGAACATGACAAATTTTTCCTCTTCAAAATAGAAATATTTAAAAATTAAAACAATTAATAGAAAATTATAAAAAAAAATTGTTTAATGATAATATGTGTTATCAAGGATGTATGTATAGGCGTAAGGATATATACTTACGTAATTATGGTATATGTATATAAATATTTACATTATTAATTACATAAATATAAATATAATGATATATAATATAGGTAAGAAAGGAGGAGGAGGAGGTGGTGGAGGTGGAGGTGGTAGACCTCAACAAGGAGACCAGCAACAGCAAGATGCTCCTCAAGATTTTCCACAGCTAGGAGCAGGAGGAGGTAAGTGAGCTATTCATTTTTGTTATAGAAAATAAGATAGCATTGATTGATTTGATTGAATAAAACAGGTAGAGGAGGCAGAGGTGGTAGAGGAGGAGGAGGAGAAGGAGGAAGTGGGGGTGGTAGACCTCAAGAAGCTACTCAAGATTTTCCACAGCTAGGAGCAGGAGGTTAGTATACCTAACCATTTTGGTTTTAGAACATATGATAAATTTCATTGATTTGATTGAATAGGCATGTATTAAATTAGAAACAACAGTATAACCTTATACTTAAAATAATTTTAATTTTAAATTCTGCCCATAATGGGCAAAATACTTGAAAAACTGATTCTGAAACGTCTTTATCCTATAATAGAATCCAACCAAATAATCCCAGATCACCAATTTGGTTTCAGAACGCACTCCACAATCCAGCAATGTCTTGTGGTGTACGTTGTCTCATCCACATTAGAGCGTGGAATGTATTGCACGGGAGCTTTTCTCGATGTAGAGCAAGCTTTTGATCGAGTCTGGCATCCATCCGGGTTTGCTGTACAAACTCTGTAAATTCTTACTTTCTACTTATTTCCTTATTATCAGTTCCTACCTCAGTAATAGAACCTTTAAAGTAAACCATAATTTTTCCTACTCTTGCCTCTTTACCCAGTCTGCTGATGTTCCTCGAGGTAGTATCCTGTGTCCCATCCTATACACGATATATACAGCTGACATTCCAACCCATCCAAGCACTGTCCTCACTACGTAGGCTGATGACACATGTGTGTTATCAGTAAATAAGGATCCATTTGTTGCATCCCCAATCTCTTCAATCCCATATCTCAAACCTTCAAGAATGGTGTCCAAATTGGAGAATTAAATAAATCCTAACAAATCCCACCAAATTACCTTCACTCTTCGTTGTAAACCTACTGCCCTAATTTATCCTTTAATAACATTCCACTGATCCCTGTCGAACAGATATGTTACCTAGGACTCCATCTGGACAAACGTCTCACTTGGAATCCTCATACAAGACTGAAAAGACAAGAAACTGCTAGACGCTTTCGCCTACTTAAACATTAAACTGGACAAACGTTCTAAGCTCCCAATTAATTACAAAAGACTCATTTACATGACAGTTATCAGACCTATTTGGACATACGGAGTTGAGCTTTGGGGCTCTACTAAATCATCCAATTCATCTCATATCCAATCCTTACAATCCAAAATCCTGCATAAAATCTTCAATGCTCCTTATTATGTCAGAAACAAACTCTTCCATCATGATCTTAATGCCCCATATGTTGCTGAATTGCCCGAACTAGATACCTATCCTTCCATGATAAGCTCCATACACACTTGAATTGGCTAGTCTCTCAACTTTCTTCCCATAATAGTCCTGATAACCCTCTGAGGCGTCTGAAAAGAAGATGGCCTCGAGACCTTCTACTATAGATCTTTATTAGAGTGCTATCAATGGATAGTTTCTCCACAAGTGTTTTTTTTTTTTTCTTGTCCTTTGTTCATACAGCAGATTTACTTGATGTAATATAATTACAGTTGTAAATATCAATAAGTTATTCTATTCTAAAAAAAAAAAATTTTAATTATTTTAAAGAGTGGCTAGGGAGAGAAGATGAAGATTCTTGACATTCACTATCTTGTCAGAATCATGCTTGATGTGTGAGGAAAAAAAAGTGTCTATGAAAATTAATTCATTAAAGAGAAACAAACGTTAAACGCTTTAAACTTTAGCAGCTGCTGATTTTATGTATTAAAAAGAAAAGAAACATGCTTTTAGTTTTAATGCGAAAATAAAATTAAGAAAAGCTATTATTATTATTATTCTGTTACCAACTTCATCTAGGAAACAGAGGAGGCAGAGGCAGAGGTAGACCTCAACAGGGAGAGGCAGGCGCTTCCTATCCTCCGCCTCAACAACAGCAACAGCCTCATCAGCAACAGCATGATGTTCCTCAAGATTTTCCACCACCAGGAGCTGGGGGTAAGTGTGCTTACTTTGTTATAGAATATATGATAAATTTCATTGATTTGATTGAATAGAACGTGCGTATAATTTGAAGCAACAGTATAACTATATACACAAAATATATATATATATATATATATATATATATATATATATATATATATATATATGATTATGAATATAAATAATAATTATGAATATAAATTTGACGTAAGTCAACTAGATCCCGATTAAAGTAAATGTAGAAAACAGAGGATCAATGAACATACTTCCCCGTGTATACCTCGAAAAATTACGAGAACACAAGGATATAGGATCAGTCAAGAGAAAGGATTTGTCTGGCTGGAATGCGTGCCTTGGTAGCTCAGTGGTTAGAGCACCGCGCTAGAGACGCGGGTGACCTGGGTTCCAATCCCGGCTAAGACATAATCTTTTCTCTTTGAAATTATAAAAATGTATATATATATATATACACATTTTTATTTTTTTATTTTTTCCCTTCACACAGTACCCCTACGCGAAGGACGTTTATTTTTCTGCATGTTCTGTACATTTATAGTACATTACATACAATTGTACTTTCATGTTGTTGTTTTTTCTATTATTTACATTTTTTTTGTATTATTTATATATAAAACTAAACGCTAAATTGAAAATACATAACCAGTTGAACAAAAAAAAAAAAAGAAATAGGAAAAAACACAAAATTACAACAAAGTAGTTGAAAACAAAACTAAAATGCTTGTTCACCTATAATATTGATTTTGTGTAGTGATGATTAACCACACTGCTTTAGCAAACATCTTGAATTGCTGAAAATACTTCCAGTATAAGTCTTTAACACTGATTGGCCAACTGTCCTTCTGCATCACATGGTTAATAAGTTTAGTCCTTGGTTCATCTGTTAGTCTGCAGTCATATATTAGGTGTAAGTAAGTTTGTTCGATGGTAAAGTCACAAGGGCATGTCTTATTGTCTGTAAGTTTAAATTTATACAAGTAGGATTTTGTGGGTCCATGTCCTGTCAACATTTGTGTGAGGTAGAAGTCAGTTGTTATTTTGTTATTCCTAAAATATTCATGTAAGTCATTTATGTAAAGTTTAAGATGTTGTCCTTTAGTTGTCGTATCCCATGTGTTTTGCCACTGATCCATATTTGTAACTGTTTGTCTGTGTTTCAAGTAAGTCTTAGTCAATTTACTGTAGAGAATTGAAAGTGAGCCGTCTTAGGCAGCTGACTTAGCAGCCTTGTCAGCTAATTCGTTACCGACGTTGCCAGAGTGCCCTCTCACCCACCTGAAGTTGATGTTGTATCCTGCTTTTTGTAAGTGGAGTAAAGTAAGTCTGGTTTCTTCAATCAGTGGTTCATGAATTTTGCGATTAATGAGTTTGTATAACGTACTTTGGCTGTCAGTTAGTATGCAAATAGATGTCCTGGGGAAATTAAATGTCTGTATATATTCTAGTGTTTTCAGTATAGTGTATTGTTCAGCTTGATTGTTTGTGCAATTAGGTCCAAGTCTGTAATTCTTTACATCAGTCAGTACACAGTCTTCAAACAATACCGCTGCACATCCCACGTTTCCACAATCTTTACTACCATCTGTATAAATTTCTGCTTCAGCATAATCTTCCTTTGTAGGTTGTTTGATTTCTGGGAAATGTGCAGGATGCTTCCAATTTTTATAGTTAATAGGTCGTTCAACGTCATCGGCAAGTATCCCGTCACAGTCTTGGTTGGTCCGAAGTAAGGTATATAATGTAGTGTACTGTTGAGCGATCAAGTCGATGGGGATCAGTTTTGCAAGTACACAGGCTGCTTCATAAGATAATGTCTTGAAACCTTTTACCATTTTGATTGCCATTAATCTCTGTACACGTCAAAGTTTCCGTAAATTGTATTTTCTCTGCAGTCCTGTGTGCCAGGTGTTAATAGCGTATGTTAGTATTGGTAATATGGTTCCTTTGTACAGTATCCTTAATGCTTCAGTTTTTAGTCCCCATGTATTCCTAGCTGCTATCGTTAAGTTGTTAGTAAGTCTCAGTAGTTTAGTCTCCAGTAATTCAATATGTACGTTCCATCTTAATTTTGGGTCAAATGTTACTCCTAAATATTTTAGTTTATTTGTTTGTTGTAGAAGCTGTCCTTGAATTTTACCTGTAAAGTTGGTAAAGTCCTTGATCTGGTAAAGATCATGTATGTAGATTTTATAGTATTGAAAGTTAGTTTGTTTTCGTGTGCCCAGTTGTCAATTTTTTGAGTGTATTATATTAATTCTTGAAGTGTTCGAGCATTGTCAGCTTGTGTAAGTAAAATTATGTCATCCGCAAGTGCCTGCACAACCACACTCTCCAGATATTCTCTCATCAATAATCCATTTACGATTAAATTCCACAATAACGGAGATAGTGCAGACCCCTGCGGAGTTCCTAGAGTCTGTGTTTTTCGTAGTTGACATTGAGATGTTACAATACAAGCCTGTCTGTTTTTGAAATAGTCTGAAATCGAGTTGTAAATGTTCCGTGGACAGTCCATTGTCTGTAGGGTATGTAAAATTGATGGCAACCAGGCATTGTCAAACGCTCCCTTAATATTAATAGATATTAGAACAACATGTAGTTTTCTACTCAAGCCATATTGAATAAAATCAGTTGCATTTTTTAGTGCATCTGCCGTAGAAGTTTGGGGGGTGAAACCAAACTGATTTTTATGAATGTGATCATTTGTATACAGATAGTGTGATAATCTTCGATTTATTAATTTCTCGAGAACTTTGCCTCCCGTCGGAAGTAGTGATATCGGTCTTATGGCAGTATACTATTATCTTTTCGTCCTGGCTTAGGAAACAATACAAGCTCAGATTTCTTCCACTCTGTTGGAAAAATTCCATTAAAGAAACACTCTTTGTACAACTTAGTGAGAAAATTGGGAAATATTTTAAAAGTATATTGAAATATTTCAGTGGTTATGCCGTCTAAACCTGGAGTTTTCCTTGTTTTTAAGTTATAAATCATATCAGCTATTTCGGAATTTGTAAGAGGTAGATCATCTTGTGTTACTCCATGAGATATAATCGACTGTCTAATTTCTGTGTGACACGGTAAATCTGTACTTATCAAGTCAGTTCTAATGAAGTTTTCAAGAATATATTGATATGTGTCAATAATGTTAGTTGTATATGTCCCATCTTCTTTCTGAACCGTCTTTAGAGTGTATTTGTCACGTAGTTTGTCAGCAGCATATTTGTAAGGCCATTTCCAAGGGTTCGTAGGGTCAATGTTAGTACAGTAATCTCTCCAAGAAGTCAGTTTGCTCCGTCAGAAGAGCCTCACGCATTGCCTTCTAATTTCAAGGTATTGATTCTTCCTTGCAGTACGTAAATTGTCGTCCTTAGTCTTTTGGTAAATCTTTCGTAGTTGGTTAGTTTCTTTCCTATATCGCGTCAGTTCGTCATTCCACCAGGGCTTAGGCATATGAATCCTAGTTGATTTAAAATTGCCACCTCGAGTTTTAAAAGATTTTTTACATGTTTTATTCAGACACGAGGAGAACTTTGCTAAAACTAATTGAATATTGTCACTGTTTAAAATATCTTTCATGCCAATATCGATATCATCTGTTACTCGAAATATTTTTCCTGTTTCTAATTTAATTATGTTACCGAAATATTCCCAATTAGCTCTGTCGGTGTTAAATCTAAATTTAGAATAGTGATGTATTCGTCTTCGTAAGTAGGTATTAATAGTGTAAGTCAATGTCAAGTGATCCGAAAAGTTTTCCTCTGTCCTGATTTTCCAGTTATAAATGTTCTGCATTAAAGATAAACTAGTCAAAGTCAAATCAATATTACTTTGTTCTCTAGGTCCGTCAAATGTCGGTAAATTCTGATTTTGGTTAACAATATTAAGATTAATTATTTTTTATAAAATTCTCCAATTTTCGTCCTCGTCTGTTAGTGTGTCTGTCAAACCATAATGTAGATCTGCAATTACTATCGACTGCTATTAAAATTTTTTTATGACCAAATTTATCAATTATGAACTGTAATTTATTAATTTCATCATCTATGTCCCGTGTTATATCTAAATAGGCATTTACGATAACCAAATTAAATTTATATATTGATAATTCTAACACTATACAATCCCTATCACTGCAATCAGTATGTAAAATAGCATCTATCATACGATTGTTGATAAGAGCAAGGGTACGTGGATTGCAACCTCCTATATATATATATATATAGGTGGTATAATTACCATATGATTGGTGTAATTGTTTGTTGTAAACATATGGTTCCTGAAATAGTGTTTTATCTATGTGTTTATAACTGAGATAATCGATTATCAATGATGTAGATCTCAATGAATGCTTTAGATTAAGTTGTAATACGTTTATAACAGAATCATTTTAAGTTCCTGAATTAACAATCATTAACAATTAAAAAGGCATTAGCCCACCTAATATTCGGTGTTAAGGACCATCTTATCAATAGCATTTTTATAAGATTTACATACCGGACTGAAAGCAGTGTGGTTAACCGCAACTCTTAATTGTGGTTTACAATGGCTGTTGTAATTTATACAATTTATACACCTATACTGTTCATTATTCTCCTTGTTGGGACAATCTTTCATTTCGTGCTCACCACAGCAAATGGGGCAGGTTAGCTTTCCTCAGCAGACATCCTTCCCATGGTTATATCTGCTGCATTTCATACATCGTCGCACGCTGATGAAGACTTTGCCATAGCAGATAGCATACCATAGTTTCATTGATTTTTCCGTTAACTATTTCAGAATAACTTGGAGCTTTACTAACCTCAGATGTAGATGCCCTAACTGGAATTTCAGCATGTCCCTGTCTTCTTTCTTCGTTTAATTTTTCCTGTACCTGCTGAATAACCGCTAATCCTTGAAACAACTGCTGTTTCAATTCCTTCTTTAAGGTCACAAATTCACCTACTGGTTTTAAAAGTTCTACTGCAAAATTAAGTAGTGCTACACAGTCCGCCATATTGGACCCATATCATCATATATATATATATATATATATATATATATATATATATATATACATATGGAAGAAAATGATCTGGGTGGAGGTAAAAAATGACAGAATTGACTTTCAAATACAACAGTTATTACCAGGTGATCTAATGTCCTTTAAATCAATCGATACTATTGTTAATGAATACATACATAATTATATATATATATATATATATATATATATATATATATATATATATATATATATATATATATATATATATATAATGTTTTGGTTCTTGAGTTCCAGTCCTTTCTTAAATTTATTTTGGCGACGTTTTGAGACTAGGTTAGTCTCATACTCATGTCAAGTATTTAAAGAATAGATCAGTTAATCATCGACCAATTGCTTTACGATATCTCATAAAATGTTAATACAGTGAAACTCCTCTATAATGGACACTCGCGGGATGAATGAAAATGTCTGTTATAGAGGGGGTTCTCAGGGGAAAAAACAGGTTATGGATACAAATCAATGCCAAGACAATTTTTCTGAATAAAGGATGCACTAATTTATTTGGCACACAACAGGAAATAATATTTACAAATATGAAAATATATAAAATGTAATAACCTAATTGATTGTTACACAAATGTTTACATTTCTGTTTTTAAAAAGTTGGTAATTAGAGTTTGCTTTTTGTAAATAGCCCTGGTCATTTGATGTTCTTAGTGAATAATCAGATCATTCAATAATGTAAACCTATTTTCATTAATTTTTTCTTTGTAATATTCTCGAAACCTTGATAGCTCCAAAATTTCTTTTTCTGATTTAATTTTGTCATATCTTGCAATAAAAAAAACGACATAATTATTCAACGACTCATTCACCTGGTTGTTGGTAAACAAAATGTATGCTAAAGTCATATTTCTTACCTTGAAGTTCTTCATGATCAAAGTTATCATCCTCATCGTCAGTGTCCTCGTCCGATTCCAAAGAAGAGCATGGTTGGGGGTTGATTTCGTTAAAAATGTCTGCAGGGTAAATTGCCAACAGCCCTGCAAGACTGGATTCATCTTCCATATTTTCTGCGACAAGTTGTTCTTCTATTGGGAACCCTGCTTTTTTAAAACAATATTTTATCTTTGAAGGGCATTCGTCTTTCCAAGCTTTTTGATCCAAGTTACTGCTTTCAGTACATCAATGGATTTTTCAATGGAGAACAGAATGGAACATGGATCCATTCAATGGAGTTCTGTACTGGTACGTTTTTTTCTGAATTAGCTATCAGGTGATGTAATGCTAGCTGACGATACTCTACTTTAAAATTTTGGATAACTCCTTGATCCATGGGTTGACATATTGAAGTAACATTTAGATTCTAAATATCTTGTTTTTGTAACTGGAGTGCATCTTTATTAGTCAATCATTCACATGAGTAAATTAAAAACCTTTTCCAGTCATTATTATTTTTCTTTATTCTAAAAAATGTTTCGACAATTCCTTATCATTTTCAATTTACATCATTTTTTTAAAAATCTTTCAACACTATTTAATTTTAAAAATATTTTCTAAAAAATTTTTTGTACATTTTCAACCTAAAAATTAAAAATTTAAAAGACAAATCAAAATAAAATACATTATTTTATATACAAAAAACATGTCCCAAAAATACTGAATAAGATATAGATACCTTTTTGGTTAATTGTCATATAATTTAAAAATAAAGCTTAGAGTTATAATGTACTCCATGGTCAATTACTAATTTTTGTAATTTGTACTTTGGACTGTTTTTTATTATTATTGTTATTAAAATAGTATTTTAATTTATTTAGTTCTTCAATATATAGTCATTATGAATGGTTAATTAATATAATTAGTAATTTTTTTATTTATATTGATCTATTTTATATCTTTTATTTATTTTAAAAAGTTAGTTATATGAATTAAGAATTGGAAAATGAAAAACAATGCTGAGGTTACTGAGAAGGTTATGTTATCTGTGTTATCTAATAAGTGTGGACTTCTATATTTCTTTATTTAATTTTTTAACTTTAAAATCACTGATGAGTATAGTTTGCTTATTTCATTAGATTCTTTCCTATCATTTACTACCTTATCTATTTTATCATTTATGTATAATGCTTCTAAAAATTTTCTTTTTATCTTATTTCCCTCTCTGTGCAAAATTCGTGGCTTTTCGAAATCAAATGTGTGGGATTCTTTTTTGCAATGGGCTGATAATGCAGTGCTTGTCTTTGAATTTGGTTTTAGATTATTTTTGTGATGATAGAATCTATTTTTTAGATGTGTACTGGTATGTCCTATATATTGTTTGTCACAATTTTTGCAATCAATGTTATATACCACATTTTTATTATCCAAGATTGGTATTTTATCTTTTTTGCTGTTTATTATGTTTTTTATAGGGTTTATGGTTTTATGTGCTAATTTTATATCTGGGATGTCATAATTTTTAAATGTTGGTTCAATTTTTTCTGACAAGTTTTTGATATAGGTTACACTTCTGTATTTTATTTCATTTTGTTTAAAATCTTTTTTTGGTGATTCATTAATTATCTGAGCTGTGTTATTTTTGGTTTGGGGGTCTTTTTCATTATTTTCTTCTGTCTGAAAAAAATTTGTAATCTTAGTTTGAGATGGCTTGATTTTTGATGTTTTGTCATTTATATGGTTAATTTTTTTACTATTATCAAATCTATTGATATTAGAGTCATTTTCTATATTTATTATGTTATTATCTATTTTATTCTTAATTAAATTATTTTGTTTGTGCCACATTTCTTTTATAAGTTTTATTGGGAAAGCATTACTAAGTAGAATTTTGAAAATTTTATTCTTTGTTTCATTTAAAAATTCATTGTCTGTTACTGTAATTGATCTTTTTATTAGATTTTGAGCTGTATTTCTTATTTGTTGTTTAGGGTGGTTTGAGAAAAAATTGAGTAATTTGTTTGAGGTTATATCTTTTTTATACCATTTTGTTCCAATTTTATTATTTTTAGGGTTTCTTATGATGGTTATGTCTAAAAAGTTTAGAGAATGATTATTTTCTATTTCTTTTGTGAACTTGATATTTTTATTTTGTTCATTTAATATTGAGTTAAATTTATTTAAATCATTTTCATTTGTAATAATTAATAAATCATCTATATATTTTGCAATGAATATAGATGAGCTGTTCAATTTTAGTAGGCTATTTTTTATTATATGATTAAGGACTATTCCTGATAAGTTTACTGATAGTCTACCTCCCATAGGTAAACCTATCGTTTGCTTATAAAATTGACCCTGATAAATGAAGTATCCATTTTCAGTACACAATTTAATTCCTTCTAAAAAAATTGTTTTACTTTTTATATTCGTGTAGGGTTCAATTTTTTCCCAATTTTCATTTAAAAGTTTAAGTGCTAATTTAAGTGGGATGTTAGGGAACATTGATACCACATCTAAACTTGCAATAATTTGATCAGCTTTTATATTGATATTATTTAGTCTGTTTTTTAATTCTATTTTTTTTGTTTTTTAATTTTAATTTACTCATGTGAATGATTGACTAATAAAGATGCACTCCAGTTACAAAAACAAGATATTTAGAATAAAAAATCAAGGTGAAACCCTAGCGCCTAATATATCAAGAAGCAGACAAAAAGAAGTAGAAAAACATGTGAAAGAATATAGAAAAGAATTATTAAATTGCATTGACCAACAAAATGTAAGTTCTTTTAATGCTGTTTTAGGTATGGATACAATTAATATAATTTTTAACCATAGTATAAAACTTATTAATGCAGAGTGCAAATTAATATACCTTAAATATTGTATAGAAAACCAAATTATACCGAATCATATTCTAACTCATATCATTAATTTAGAAAATTGTTTCAATAAAAACTATTTAAATAACAATAAACAAAATAATTTTTTTAATAATATAGGACAAAAAATTTTAAACTTGGATAAGAAACAAGCCTTCTGGTTGATTAATTCAATTAAGAAAAAATTAAAAGAAAAATTAGAAAAAATTAAAAATCAAGATAAAAATCTATACACTTTAATCTGTGACACATATAAAAAATGGAAGAATATAATAAAAGAAATTAAAATAATAAACTTAAAATTTAAGGCAAATAAATATAGTAAGACACCCCTCATAAACCCATACAATGATAATAGTACCTCAGATAAATATAATACCACTATTTATTCTAAAAATATGAAAAATAATAATAATAATAGTACAGGTAAATTATTCAATATATTTCATTACTACAATAACCTACACACTTATAACAGAGTAGTAAACCTAACACCAAGACAAGTACCAAATAATATCATAAATCTCTTAAGTTTAGGAGATAATTTTAATTATAACCCTAATAGTAAAAAAATCAATATATTTCAAATGATAGCAGAAGTGGAAGCAATAATTATAAATTTAGACACTCCAGAAACACATAAAAATGGGTTAAGAAACATAATTAGTAAAAATATTCTAAATTATTTGAATAAAGAAAAAAATAGGCCAAATAATACAATGAATCAATTTAATAACTTAATTAATAATGACATTTTATATACAAAATTATTTTTTAAAAAAAATAAAGATTTATGTATCATAAAATCAGATAAAACAAAACAATTGGTAATAATAACAGATATAGATTATCAACAAAAGATGTTAGATATATTAAATAATAAAGAAATTTATAAAAGCATAAGAAATGACCCAATGAAAGAACTCAATAATAAAGTTAATAAATATCTAGATAAACTAATCAAATATAATTTTATTGAAAAAAATATGAAAAAAAAATTATCAAACAACTATTATAATATACCTAGAATACATGGCCTAATAAAAATGCACAAAGAAAATTATCCGTTGAGACCAATAGTAGATGGCACCAATAACCCAACAGACAACCTGGCAAAATACCTAAATAGATCTTTGAATAATTATAATAATAATAATGATTATGATGTTATTAATGCAATAGAATTAAAAAACAGACTAAATAATATCAATATAAAAGCTGATCAAATTATTGCAAGTTTAGATGTGGTATCAATGTTCCCTAACATCCCACTTAAATTAGCACTTAAACTTTTAAATGAAAATTGGGAAAAAAATTGAACCCTACACGAATATAAAAAGTAAAACAATTTTTTTAGAAGGAATTAAATTGTGTACTGAAAATGGATACTTCATTTATCAGGGTCAATTTTATAAGCAAACGATAGGTTTACCTATGGGAGGTAGACTATCAGTAAACTTATCAGGAATAGTCCTTAATCATATAATAAAAAATAGCCTACTAAAATTGAACAGCTCATCTATATTCATTGCAAAATATATAGATGATTTATTAATTATTACAAATGAAAATGATTTAAATAAATTTAACTCAATATTAAATGAACAAAATAAAAATATCAAGTTCACAAAAGAAATAGAAAATAATCATTCTCTAAACTTTTTAGACATGACCATCATAAGAAACCCTAAAAATAATAAAATTGGAACAAAATGGTATAAAAAAGATATAACCTCAAACAAATTACTCAATTTTTTCTCAAACCACCCTAAACAACAAATAAGAAATACAGCTCAAAATCTAATAAAAAGATCAATTACAGTAACAGACAATGAATTTTTAAATGAAACAAAGAATAAAATTTTCAAAATTCTACTTAGTAATGCTTTCCCAATAAAACTTATAAAAGAAATGTGGCACAAACAAAATAATTTAATTAAGAATAAAATAGATAATAACATAATAAATATAGAAAATGACTCTAATATCAATAGATTTGATAATAGTAAAAAAAAAATTAACCATATAAATGACAAAACATCAAAAATCAAGCCATCTCAAACTAAGATTACAAATTTTTTTCAGACAGAAGAAAATAATGAAAAAGACCCCCAAACAAAAAATAACACAGCTCAGATAATTAATGAATCACCAAAAAAAGATTTTTAACAAAATGAAATAAAATACAGAAGTGTAACCTATATCAAAAACTTGTCAGAAAAAATTGAACCAACATTTAAAAATTATGACATCCCAGATATAAAATTAGCACATAAAACCATAAACCCTATAAAAAACATAATAAACAGCAAAAAAGATAAAATACCAATCTTGGATAATAAAAATGTGGTATATAACATTGATTGCAAAAATTGTGACAAACAATATATAGGACATACCAGTACACATCTAAAAAATAGATTCTATCATCACAAAAATAATCTAAAACCAAATTCAAAGACAAGCACTGCATTATCAGCCCATTGCAAAAAAGAATCCCACACATTTGATTTCGAAAAGCCACGAATTTTGCACAGAGAGGGAAATAAGATAAAAAGAAAATTTTTAGAAGCATTATACATAAATGATAAAATAGATAAGGTAGTAAATGATAGGAAAGAATCTAATGAAATAAGCAAACTATACTCATCAGTGATTTTAAAGTTAAAAAATTAAATAAAGAAATATAGAAGTCCACACTTATTAGATAACACAGATAACATAACCTTCTCAGTAACCTCAGCATTGTTTTTCATTTTCCAATTCTTAATTCATATAACTAACTTTTTAAAATAAATAAAAGATATAAAATAGATCAATATAAATAAAAAAATTACTAATTATATTAATTAACCATTCATAATGACTATATATTGAAGAACTAAATAAATTAAAATACTATTTTAATAACAATAATAATAAAAAACAGTCCAAAGTACAAATTACAAAAATTAGTAATTGACCATGGAGTACATTATAACTCTAAGCTTTATTTTTAAATTATATGACAATTAACCAAAAAGGTATCTATATCTTATTCAGTATTTTTGGGACATGTTTTTTGTATATAAAATAATGTATTTTATTTTGATTTGTCTTTTAAATTTTTAATTTTTAGGTTGAAAATGTACAAAAAATTTTTTAGAAAATATTTTTAAAATTAAATAGTGTTGAAAGATTTTTAAAAAAATGATGTAAATTGAAAATGATAAGGAATTGTCGAAACATTTTTTAGAATAAAGAAAAATAATAATGACTGGAAAAGGTTTTTAATTTACTCATGTGAATGATTGACTAGTAACATTTAGAGTAAAAAATATAAGTTATATGTTTTTTAAATTAAGGTGGACGTGGGACGTTGCATTATCCAGAAACAAAACAATTTTTCTGTCCAACATTTTCATTTTTCGGTCTAATTTTTCTAACCATTCAGTCATTATTTGACCTGTCATCCATGCCTTTTTGTTTGCTTTCCATTCAAAACCTATCAGGTCCAAGTGTACGCCTTTGAAACATCTAGGATGTTGAGCTTTCCCTATCACCAATGGTTTTAATTTCGCGCCTTCCAACCTAGAACATAAAAGGACTGTTAGCTGTTCCTTTGCTTTTTTGCCACCCATACAGTTCTCACCCTTGTAGCATAACGTTTTTCCGGTAGAACACGATAAAATAAATCTGTTTCGTTTCGTATGCATTAAATATGTCCTTTGCATCAAACACTTCGATAAGACTTGCGATTTTATTTTCCATGCTATCACTGCTTCCGTGTCTACAGCGGCAGGCCTCCCCATAATTAGCTTAAACACAATGTTGTGACATGTCCTGAAGCGGTCAAGACCTACCATTGAATGCTTTGAAATTGTCCATTTTTAGCTCCCTACCTACTTCTTGAGCTTTTTCCTGCATCATGGGTCCTGATACAGGCACTTTTTGAACACGATTATGGCAACATTGGAGCCCTGTTTCTATTGATTCAATTCATTCCTAATTTTATGTTTGTCCGTTGCGAGGGGTTAGAAATGCCGTGTCCGTGGCCGGTATAGAGGGAGTCCGTTATAGAGGGGTTAAAATAGCTTGATTTCATAGATTTTATCTCGGGACTTTAAAAAACTGTCCATAAAGAGGGGTTGCACAGTATTGCAGTAGTTATGATCAATGAGTAAGTAATAAATATAATGAGTAAGCAATCAACGAAATGATCATTGGAGTTATGAGAACTTTCTCCAAATGATAAAGAGATTTCAACTCAATAGACAGTTCTTGTTATTTCCTAATTTTTCTTTGGTATTTGTGTTGTATCATGGGGGACTGCTATTTCTATGATTCTGCCAATTTTCTTTGCTTTATGGATCAACAAAATATCTTGACGGTTAGATATTACCCTGTGGCCCTTGATTATTTGCTCATCCAAATAAATTTTTATTTCTTTATTTTCTACAAGTTTTTCTGGTTGATACCTATTGTAAGTCACCTCATCTCCGCCCAACAGTCCTAATAGCCTGCATATACTTTGGTGATATATTATATTATATACTATACTAGCGACCCACCCCAGCTTTGCTTGGGTAATAAGGCATAATATACCTACATCATTTGTCTGTCTAATGTATTTCATTATATAAAAATAAAAACAAAATATTTCTTTATAGACGAGGGTAGTGATAAAAATGGTCCAAATCGTCTCGTAGTGATACTCATCAGTAATTTCATGGAGGATAGGGTCTATCAGATTTATTATTATTCTGTTATCAACTTAATCTAGGACACAGAGGAAGAGGCAGAGGTGGTAGGGGAGGTGGAAGAGGAGGAGGAGAAGGTGGTGGAGGTGGAAGAGGAGGAGGAGAAGGCGGTGGAGGTGGTAGACCTCAACAAGGAGAGGCAGGGGTGTCTTATCCTCCACCTCAACAACAGCAACAACGTCGCCAGCAGCAACAAGATTTTCCACCACCTGGAGTGGGACGTAAGTGAGCTGTTAATTTTATTTAAGAACATACAATAAAGTTCATTGATTTGATTGAATATGACATGTATATAATTAGAAACAACAGTATAACCTTAAGCATAAATTATGCTTAAAATAATTTAAATTTCTCCTACTAAGAATGTTCAGTATTCTAATATTAAGATGCTTTTATTAGCTTTGCCTGCATTTAGATATGTACACAATAGAATCTTTGAACTCAATTTTCGACCACTTCAAAACATTATATTAAATTGAATCTTCACACACTTCACAAGGACCGAGGACAATACAATAATTTAATAAATTTGTCTCATTATCCTGACCAGGATCTTCTCGATTAATGATCTTTCATTTCTGAAGACACCTTGTAGTGTCTTATGCTAAGTACTAGGAATACATAGCTTAATCTTATAGACAAGCACATGACCAGACTGGGGATTTTTGTATATTCTGCAATAAAATGAAATAATAGTTTAATAATATAAAATAAAAAATAAAAAAAAACACGTGTTTGTAGTCAGCAAAACTAAAAAGTAAAAAATATATAATAGTTTTAAAACTATAAAAAAAAAAAAAAAAACTAATGGAAAACAAAACTAAAAAGTAGATAATAATTTTCAACGAGTTTAAAATAAAAAAAAAAAAGAGTGATGAACAAAAAATTCATTTTATTGTAAAAAAAAAAAAAAAGTGTGGGGTGCAAATTGTAAATATTTTATTGACTGATGTGGTAAAAAGTAGAGTCAGTATAGAAATATCTTTGAAACATCCCTGATTTTTTTTTTTTTTTTTCAAACTATTATTTATTTGATAAGTCATTTCCAATAATATTCATGGCATGTTAAAGAATGACAAATTCCATTATTCATCTGATAATTTTTCTTTATCTTCATTTCATAAGATTATTTATTTTTCCTTCACAGTATTTTTGTAATATTTATTCAGAATATCTGTATTCTAACACTAACTGTTTGGAAATCAATTAATATATTCCATTGCTTTGGAAATACCACTGAACAGTATCAAATTATCAAATGATAGAAGGCCCCATTGGCATTTCTACAAATTTAATAAGTTTTGTTAAATGAACCTATCTTGTATATATTTTAGTTGATCTTAACTAGTCAAATTACAGAATATGCAACTACATTACTGATGATAACCAATATGCTTTTAGACTTCAACAATCGATCAAATACTTTTTTCTTAGGCCAAACACTAGAGACAAAGTTAAAATACAAAAGAATAATTTCATTAAGGCTTTTGATTCCATCGATAGCTGTATAAAATTTAAAATAGGATATAACAAAGAAGTTAGTAAATTTAGTAGAAATATGCATGACCAAAATATTCATTAGAGTTAGGCTCAGTAATTATTTTCCACAGAAGTTAAGTGTTTGCTCATGTTTAAAAGATGATTTGCTTTTGCATGTAATATTTAGAACTAAAATATGCCAATTGAAAGGTGATACCTGCTGAAAAAGGTTTTAATCTTGATAGTAAAGTATCCGTACTTTGTTTTTAGGATGATTTATTTTTGTTAAGTAAAGATGCGGAAACCATTAATTAAGTTGGTGTAAAATAAATTTGGATAAGACATAGTATTGGTTAGCAGCAGAAAGTGCAGTGATTTTGGTGATAGTTATATGATATATGAGGGAATAAGTTTGATCGTTGTGAGAAAGTTAAGAGTATTTGGTAACTTTGAAGAGAAAATAAAGGTGAGGTTAAAGATAGGAAATGCTAGTCTTTTACGAGGTAGAGCAATGTCATTACGAAATTTAAAATCCCTACCGATGAGATCCCCCCCCATGGTTTGAGGCATATTCTTGTGAGCGGCTTTTTGCCGTGAGGTTACCTTTCAACAATTGTAGTTAATCCTCACATGTAAATGCCAGTACAGATCATTTTATCACAATCTGTAGACTGTTCTGCTATCACCATACGGACATGAACAGCATTCCAGTTCTAGGTTCCGTAAGTTGCACTTCTATTGAAAAACCCAAATAAGACCGTATGGTACTTTGACCCGACAATTAATAGATTTACCCTCATGGTGATCTATAACAAT
Source organism: Arma custos (assembly GCA_037127475.1). Lineage (NCBI taxonomy): Eukaryota > Metazoa > Arthropoda > Insecta > Hemiptera > Pentatomidae > Arma > Arma custos. The sequence goes on from CM073759.1 coordinate 165,497,258, forward strand.
CTGTTGCTGCCTCGTCTTATCAAAAACCTCTATACTATGCCCTAACCCTTTATAGGATACTCATTGATTTAGCGGCCACATAAATATACCTGGTCTCTTACAGGTTTTAAATAACACAGCCGCTGTATTTAGCTTATTTTTAATTTAACTGTAGATAGGTGCCGCTAATGATGGTCAAATTTATGGTGATGTTTTCCATCCTAAGGGGTTGAACTTTCGACTAGTGTGACTTCACATTTATTGGCTAATTTTTACTGCTTAAATCCTAAATGTAGTTTTGTAGATCTATTGATTACTTATTTATTTAATAAAATGAATTAATTAACTTGTCACTCTTTTGTTATTTCGTTTCACTACAAGAACTTCATGAACAACAGATTTATTTTGAGCTATAAGATCGCCTGTTAGGGCAATCGATGCCATAAAGGAAAAAAAAACCACCTTCATTTAATTTATCACCTTTCTGAAGTATGAAGTCAAATGACAGGGCCTCATAGAAATTATTACATTACGTTTTATCCTAAACATCATACTAAACATCCTTTCTGGTTAATTTTGTAAATTTCCAAATCTCTCTGTATCGAGAAGGAAACTTGCCGTACATGGAATCTAAACATGAAAGCCTCGCCTGGAATAATCTTTTCTTGGTTGTGTCTGAAATAGATGGACACCCTCGAAAACAATGTCTGTTTCGGAAGGTTTCGTTGTCTTCGGCATTATGTTAGCTGAAAATGTTGTAAGGGAAAATGGAAATAATAGATGTTATTATAATTAGTATATTTATATGTATAAACAGTGCAGTTTCGATCATATATTGAGCCCCAGACTCATTAACAGTTTTTAGTGATACAGATTTATCATTTAAAATATATATAAATATATCTTTTAGCAATGAGAATATAATTTTTGAAACATCGCCCAAATTTGTTTTGTGCTTGATGGCAAACTAATTAATGCATGTATACTTATTTAATATATATTTTTATTTTAGGAATGCAACAGCCTCCAGGAATTTCTGTGGGGCCAAGACCAGATGTTCGTGCTCCCGGGCCTCAGTTAACACAGCAACAAGGACCTCCTAGAGGGCCTTGGGGTCAACAGCAGCAAGCACGCCCTCCTTCGGAATCTGGTCCTAGAGGACCTCCTGCCTGGAGTCAAAGAGCGTAAGAATCTTAACTATGTATGATTTTATCAATGGCAGTAATTAATATTTAATCTCCTTGTTTATTTAAAAAAATTGTTTTTTTAAATTTTTTTTTATCATATCTGGGGATGGGTAGCTCAGTGTTTTAGGACATTAACCAATCTTAAAGTTGAGGCCATGGTAGCCAGAAATGTCACAAAGACATCACCCTCATAGCAATCTCATTATTGCTGCATCACCAGTTCAAATCTGTCCTGAGTGGATTGAAAATTTTTTTGTGGCAGACCCAGGGAATAAATCTTGACTTTCCCACTGCGGTTTGAAATATTCAGTAACCTCTAGGAAATACCCACCCTGTTTGCCTAAATAGTAGTTTGAAAGGATCGAACATTATTAAGCCTCTAAAAATAACTTGAAGTTGTTTTGTACTGGAGGTGGGCATAGTAGTTCCTTTTACTGAATCGTTCCTTTTGAGATAGTTCATTCTAATGAACTAGTTCAAATTAACTACATAGTTCATTTTTCAAAAGAACTAGAAATGTACTAAACTAAGAGAGGAATTGATGACGGAAAAAGATAGAGAAACTGAGAGATCAAATGAACTGAAAATAAAAATCACTTCTGTCTTATTTCTACATTTACTTTATATTATTTGCATTTACGTCTGCTGTATTTTTCCTAAATAATATACCTTGTTCTTCCATATTAACCTTTATATTTAATTCACTCATTTTAAAAACTATAATATTTACTTTCTTATTAATTTTCATACCCTGATAATTGGTTTTTCCCTTTTTTCTTATAAACAATAAGAAACTAGATGCAGATAATTGTCTTGGTTTAAAACACAAAGTGGTGGGGCCTATCTGGCCTTTTTCCTTTTTTCCTTTTTCCTTTAATTACAAATATTTAAGAAAACTTATAAACTACTTACAAAGAAAGACGGCCCGCTGTTATAACTTGCTGATTCTAGACTATCGCTCCATCCAGTTCCTCCATTTTCATTTGACTGCGTCTTCTGAACAGCTGACCTTATTTCTGAGAGTAAAGGTAATAAACCAAAAGGGTCATTTTACTCTACCTGATCTAGGCCCCTTACCATATTTACTTAGGTACTTCTAATGTTTCAGATAGTCACATATAGCATTACCCATCATCCAAATTTTTTTGTAATTAGCTAATGTTTAAAAATGTATAATCTTCAAATAGATATTGACTCAAAATGTAAACAAATATAAACTATATTTACAGGCTTAAACAGGATACATACAAAACAATAAAAGGAGAAAATTTACAAGAGTAGTTTTACAATGCATAATACAAACAACAGATTAACTATGTCCACACTATTAGACCGTTGCTTAGTCCTGCTCTCAGAGACGTGGTCTAAGCTGGTCTCGCTAGACGGGTGCGGAGCTGCTGCTGAGACTAATTCCCGTTGCTGATACCAAATCGATGGTGTAAGGTCTACTGCCGACGAGACATGGCCAAGTCTGAGCAATATTCAACATTATTATTGTCATTCTAAATTGTGATTATACATTTTAATTATGATTATTGTAATTATAAATCATAACTATCATCAAGTATGTGTATAGGTACTTAAAATTATTATTTTAATTTTAATATAATTAAAATGATTGGTCTTTATCTATTTAATATCATTTTATATAATATCAGATATGCAGGGGAAATGTTCATTTAACTTTCTTTGATCCTTGTCGGTTTTAACATTTCCCTCTTCTCACGAGTCAATCCAATCACAGTCTTGGCCAAAAATCCCTACAATAAATAGTTAGGTTAAGGAAAACCGTGAAGAATTTTTAGAAAAAAGGAAACACGCATGCCAAACACTGAGGAAAAGGAGAAGGAGCTTCCTCAATGAACAACTTACAGATATGGAATTAATCTTCATAAAGAACAACACCAGCCTCTTTTACAAAAGCTGCAAGATGAAAATCAAAGGGTTTACACCCTCTGGTACTAAAGAGGAAAGGAAAACCCCTGGCACAAAACGAAGAAGAAATCTGGGACAAGTTCGCAAAGAAAGTATTTTGAAGAACTGTTGAACTGTGAAGAACCAAGTGGGAAACTGGCAACAGTCGACAACACCCCTCTGGATGCGGAGTTATACCCATCAGACGATGAAGAACTGGACGAGATCATCGCGTCCCTGAAAAAACAACAAAGAGAACTGTGGAAGGAAAACGACTCCGGAGCGCGGTCTTAGGAACGAAGAATGACCACAAAAAAGTGTCTCGCCTATGCAGACGATCTCGCCCTCTTCGCGGAAACAAAGGAAGAGGTGGTCACTCAGATAAATGCCCTCTCAAGGATAGCCATGAAAACGGGCCTAAAAATTTCCTCTGAAAAGACCGAACGAATGACCACGGATTCAAAATAAAAGAAAAAGGCAGTCACCAAACTGGAGAGATTGTGTTTCGACCTCAGGAACTTCTACAACAAAAATAACTTATCCATCAAAGCCAAAGTCCGACTATAACACCTTGATCAAACCTGTGATACTATGTGGGACGGAGACCTGCTGTCTCCCTAGTGTGGAAAAGCTTCTGAAAGTGAAAAGAAAAATCCTACTTAAATTCTATGGACATATGATGAGGATGAACGGGAGGTTAAACCAGGAAATCTTCCGGCGATTCCACCAGCGCAAGAACACGACAGGGTTTTTCAAGCAGATCAGGGTCGACATGGATTCAGCAGGACTGAAGGACTCTAACTGCCAGGATAGAGAAACCTATAGAAAGTCACTGAACGATATAAAGGTCTTCGTGGACAAAGAACGCTCAAAAAGGGGTTGTGTGTGGTCAGAGGGAAGTGTGAAGGAAGAGAAAGTTGAGGAGGAAAACCTAAGCATGATATTTCCATGGTCTTTAAGGCCTTTTCGTGCTAAAAAAAAAAAAAAAAGTAGGTTAAAGTGTCGTGTATCTGAGGAATTCGTAAATTCAAGTAGTTTTTTATATAATTTTTTATAATTCATTAATAATTTAAACAAACAGGCAAATAAATTGAATTTTCACTTGATCCAAACTGTTACAGGCCATACTATTACAGTCTACACATATAGCAACTCTTACCCTACACGATTAAACCTGAAAATGAGGAACGACAGTACGATGAACTAGTTCATTGAACTAGATTGTTCACGTACTTCTCATCTCTACTTCTGATCTCTAGTCTCCGACTAGTGCGTGAACAATCTAGTTCATTGAACTACATCGTTCACGTACTTCTCATCTCTACTGGTGAGTGGTGTGCACTAAAAAGAACTATAGTTCACCAAAACAGAGAGCGCTCTTTATAGTTCATTTTCCGGATCTAGTTCAATGAGCTAGTTTGCTCACGTACTTCTCATCTCTATTTTGTACAAAACTCTATGAATAATTTCACTTCAAAGTTTGTTATATGGTTATTTATTTTATGTCACTTTTTGCTGCTATGGTCAGTCGGGGGTTGCTACAGTTAGAGTGATAAATGTTACCTACCCAGGTATAATTAGGATAGGTATCTATAATGAGTCTCTGGTATCGTACAGGCTTGGATCCCAATTTTACACCCCTTTATTAAGAACAGCACAACCTAGGAATTTTTACTCCCTTTTGAAAAATCTTAGGGCCACCTGCCGGACAGCATTGGGCATAATAGCTTGTAATGTTAACCTCTAGACCACAGGTGACCCCACTTCTAAATTTTTTTAGTGTATTTAAAATAATTATACTGTAATACTTATTTTAATGTTGTATGTAATATATATAACGGCTAATACTAAGGATATGCAGAAATTATTTAAATGAGGAGGATATTGACAATTTATATGATGAACTATCAAGTCAAACGCCTTAGGAATACAAATGAAAATTTCATCTTTTAAAGAAAATACATTTTAAAGTTTGCTAAAGCAACTATTAATTTCAGTATACTGTTAATTCACATCCCCACAATTCATATTACCAGTCGTCAAACTAAAGAACAGGGAACCAGCTATTTCAACTAATTTTAGCCTCAAAATAAAGATCCATGGCTCAAGGAATAAGCTCGTGGTACTATAGCTGCATTGAGCTGAAAACCTTTGGTTCATGTGAAGAATTAGTTATCTGCATTTAAGAAACTATTTATTAAATAATTATAACTGATGTAACATGTAAAGGCACAAACACCTTGAGTGTTTATTTGTAGCCAGTTAACAATTACTGTTATGTTTGGTTATACTTATATTAGATATTCCCAGTATTATGTTTGGAATGTCCGGTATTTGAAAAATAACACACGCGTTTGGCAAAACAAGAAAACATACTTTATTTCAATTAGAATTAATACATAACACATAGAATATATAACCTGTATATCACCTTCTATTCTCTCTATTCCTAAACACATGGCGGAAAACAAGATCAAGATACAACAGTCGTCCGCCACTTTAAAAAGGAACATTCTATGATAATGTCCTGCAAAATAGTACAACAAATTTATAAACTACTAGCACTGTGAGGCAGGCGTCCGCCACTTGAAAAGAAAAAACAAACTAAGATAGAGAAGTAAAAAAAATAGAGAGGAAGGTGTCATACAAAAAAAAAAATATATATATATTGTTGAGGTTCAAAATATATCAAAGTTATTATCGATATTTGGCGTATCAATGGCGGACCAATATCAAGTGGCCGTGAATTTATAAGTAAATAAAAATTATTCTAAATTTTAATAAAGCGTATTTAAAAATTTTAAGACTGATTGCTTATTAAACACAATTTTTATATATATCTGTAACTGATTTTCAAATCATACAAATGGCATTGCACACTAAGGACAAGGAAAAGCTCCCGCCATCTTTCAAGCATTCTGCAGCGTGGGGTCCTTAGGAGAAGACCTTCCCAGGTTTGTGAGCTCTCTTCAAGAACGCCCTGAGTGAGGACTTAAGTTACATGACTTTAAGATTGGATGTCCTGAAGATAGAATCTCTACAAGCTAGTTTACCACTGACAGTCTGCTGTAAAGATCAGTTTTCAAGTGTCAAGAGAAACATCGGTGTCATTCGGCATCACTGTTATGGGTGAAGAAGTTTTAAGACAATTGGATGAGATAAATGTGAGTGATTATTATATAAAAATTGTGTTTTAATTTAAATTGTTACAACCAATCCCAAACTGTAATTATCATTGGCCCACGGAGATTAAAGATCTCAGTTTTGTTTTGCTCTTATAATAAATACATTCTGTAATTAAATTAAAATTCTTAACATTTGGCGCCCAACGTATAGGCAATGATAATTAGGGATAATAATCAGAATTAATAAGTAAAGAAACATTTTTTTATATATAAAATTGCGTCAGCGGCAACGTAACCTATACCTTAATTTTCGTGTATAAATCCGAATAAGATTCACTTATTAATAACAGTAGAACCGGTAAAAATAATAAAAATAAAGGTTTTATTAATTATACTCTATTGATTAACTAGTTATTGTCTAAAATATTAATTTAAATTCAAGATGTCTGAAAATGGTGATGGGAGTGAAAGTATAGGGGAGAATAATAGTCAAATTAAAATGTTAGAAGAGTGCCATAAAGTAGTGGAAAATGAGTCAACAATTGTCAGGGAATCACAGACCGCCGTCGGAAGTCAAAGCGTCATAGAATTAAGAACCGGTCAGGAATTCGCCGGAAACGGGCAACACGCGGCTGGCAAAGAAAGCGCGGTAGAAACGTCTGGAGCAAGCATGATGTTTGAGTTATATAAAATGATGAAAGAGAATAATAAGAAAATGGATAACATGAGAGAAGAGAATAATGAGAAAATAGATAAAATGAGAGAAGAGAGTAATGAGAAAATGAATAAAATGAGTGAAGAGGGTAATAAAATAAGAGAACAGATTAATAACATGGGTAAAGGTCAGGAAAGGCTTAGAACAGAAATTTCTGGGTTAAAAACAGAAATAATTAATACGATTAAACAAGTATTTGACGACGGGATTTCGAGGTTGGAGGTTAGATTAACGAGTCATAAAGAAGAGAAGGTTACAAAGTTAACAAATACTGTGGATCAACAAAATGAATTATGTTTTGCTCAACTTGATACGAATATAAAAAATACGGAAAATGTTATTATACCTTTTGAAATTAATGAAGAAGAAGCTTATACTATCCATGATATTAATAAAAATGCAAATGAACTTTTTGCCAATGATGAAGAAGAAATTGATGAGGAAACAACTATTAAAGAGAAGAAGAAATCCAAACTAACTTTTTCAAATGATAAAGATGATGATGATAATTCAACAATTAAAAAAATTGTAATTGGAGATGAAACAAGAGATAACCAGTGTTTTAATGAGAAAATGGAATTGAATGATTTTTCATCAGAGGATGAACTTAAAAGTAATTTGGAGAAGAGTTTGATAAAAAACCAACCTGTGTGTGATTATGAATTTGATGATGGTGATAAGAAAGCTACCAATGACAATTGTTATGATGCAGTTGATGTTTGGGGAATTGATAAACCAAACAAAACAAATGAAGATAATATTGATGAGCCCAATACTACCGTGAAAAATAAGAATTTTGACAGTGATATTTATGATGCCGAAGTATCTTCTGATGAAGGCCAAATAAAAATTATTAATCATGAGGTGGAAGAAAATTTTGACCATTCCGAAAAGATAAATAAAGAAAGAAAGGATAAAGCTAAGAGAAATAATTTACAAAGAAAAACCAAGCAAACAGCCAGTAAATATTATATTGGGATAAAATGTTGGAAAAGAGCTGCAGACATCCGAAACTACCTGCGAGGAAAGGTGAAGGAGAAATGTTGATTTTCAACGCCGGTTGGAATTTAAGGAACTTTATAGGATTACAAAATGACTAAATCGCAATAAAATCTTTGTTTAAATTTGTTCACACCTGCTACTAAATCTAATAAAACTAATAATTATTATATATAAAACCAAAAATTAATGTAAATTTAATAATTCATAAAGAATCCGGAAAATAAACATTTTTTTTTATTATTTTTTTTTTTATAAGACAGGCGAATGTTGAGGTTCAAAATATATCAAAGTTATTATCGATATTTGGCGTATCAATGGCGGACCAATATCAAGTGGCCGTGAATTTATAAGTAAATAAAAATTATTCTAAATTTTAATAAAGCGTATTTAAAAATTTTAAGACTGATTGCTTATTAAACACAATTTTTATATATATCTGTAACTGATTTTCAAATCATACAAATGGCATTGCACACTAAGGACAAGGAAAAGCTCCCGCCATCTTTCAAGCATTCTGCAGCGTGGGGTCCTTAGGAGAAGACCTTCCCAGGTTTGTGAGCTCTCTTCAAGAACGCCCTGAGTGAGGACTTAAGTTACATGACTTTAAGATTGGATGTCCTGAAGATAGAATCTCTACAAGCTAGTTTACCACTGACAGTCTGCTGTAAAGATCAGTTTTCAAGTGTCAAGAGAAACATCGGTGTCATTCGGCATCACTGTTATGGGTGAAGAAGTTTTAAGACAATTGGATGAGATAAATGTGAGTGATTATTATATAAAAATTGTGTTTTAATTTAAATTGTTACAACCAATCCCAAACTGTAATTATCATTGGCCCACGGAGATTAAAGATCTCAGTTTTGTTTTGCTCTTATAATAAATACATTCTGTAATTAAATTAAAATTCTTAACATTTGGCGCCCAACGTATAGGCAATGATAATTAGGGATAATAATCAGAATTAATAAGTAAAGAAACATTTTTTTATATATAAAATTGCGTCAGCGGCAACGTAACCTATACCTTAATTTTCGTGTATAAATCCGAATAAGATTCACTTATTAATAACAGTAGAACCGGTAAAAATAATAAAAATAAAGGTTTTATTAATTATACTCTATTGATTAACTAGTTATTGTCTAAAATATTAATTTAAATTCAAGATGTCTGAAAATGGTGATGGGAGTGAAAGTATAGGGGAGAATAATAGTCAAATTAAAATGTTAGAAGAGTGCCATAAAGTAGTGGAAAATGAGTCAACAATTGTCAGGGAATCACAGACCGCCGTCGGAAGTCAAAGCGTCATAGAATTAAGAACCGGTCAGGAATTCGCCGGAAACGGGCAACACGCGGCTGGCAAAGAAAGCGCGGTAGAAACGTCTGGAGCAAGCATGATGTTTGAGTTATATAAAATGATGAAAGAGAATAATAAGAAAATGGATAACATGAGAGAAGAGAATAATGAGAAAATAGATAAAATGAGAGAAGAGAGTAATGAGAAAATGAATAAAATGAGTGAAGAGGGTAATAAAATAAGAGAACAGATTAATAACATGGGTAAAGGTCAGGAAAGGCTTAGAACAGAAATTTCTGGGTTAAAAACAGAAATAATTAATACGATTAAACAAGTATTTGACGACGGGATTTCGAGGTTGGAGGTTAGATTAACGAGTCATAAAGAAGAGAAGGTTACAAAGTTAACAAATACTGTGGATCAACAAAATGAATTATGTTTTGCTCAACTTGATACGAATATAAAAAATACGGAAAATGTTATTATACCTTTTGAAATTAATGAAGAAGAAGCTTATACTATCCATGATATTAATAAAAATGCAAATGAACTTTTTGCCAATGATGAAGAAGAAATTGATGAGGAAACAACTATTAAAGAGAAGAAGAAATCCAAACTAACTTTTTCAAATGATAAAGATGATGATGATAATTCAACAATTAAAAAAATTGTAATTGGAGATGAAACAAGAGATAACCAGTGTTTTAATGAGAAAATGGAATTGAATGATTTTTCATCAGAGGATGAACTTAAAAGTAATTTGGAGAAGAGTTTGATAAAAAACCAACCTGTGTGTGATTATGAATTTGATGATGGTGATAAGAAAGCTACCAATGACAATTGTTATGATGCAGTTGATGTTTGGGGAATTGATAAACCAAACAAAACAAATGAAGATAATATTGATGAGCCCAATACTACCGTGAAAAATAAGAATTTTGACAGTGATATTTATGATGCCGAAGTATCTTCTGATGAAGGCCAAATAAAAATTATTAATCATGAGGTGGAAGAAAATTTTGACCATTCCGAAAAGATAAATAAAGAAAGAAAGGATAAAGCTAAGAGAAATAATTTACAAAGAAAAACCAAGCAAACAGCCAGTAAATATTATATTGGGATAAAATGTTGGAAAAGAGCTGCAGACATCCGAAACTACCTGCGAGGAAAGGTGAAGGAGAAATGTTGATTTTCAACGCCGGTTGGAATTTAAGGAACTTTATAGGATTACAAAATGACTAAATCGCAATAAAATCTTTGTTTAAATTTGTTCACACCTGCTACTAAATCTAATAAAACTAATAATTATTATATATAAAACCAAAAATTAATGTAAATTTAATAATTCATAAAGAATCCGGAAAATAAACATTTTTTTTTATTATTTTTTTTTTTATAAGACAGGCGAATGTTGAGGTTCAAAATATATCAAAGTTATTATCGATATTTGGCGTATCAATGGCGGACCAATATCAAGTGGCCGTGAATTTATAAGTAAATAAAAATTATTCTAAATTTTAATAAAGCGTATTTAAAAATTTTAAGACTGATTGCTTATTAAACACAATTTTTATATATATCTGTAACTGATTTTCAAATCATACAAATGGCATTGCACACTAAGGACAAGGAAAAGCTCCCGCCATCTTTCAAGCATTCTGCAGCGTGGGGTCCTTAGGAGAAGACCTTCCCAGGTTTGTGAGCTCTCTTCAAGAACGCCCTGAGTGAGGACTTAAGTTACATGACTTTAAGATTGGATGTCCTGAAGATAGAATCTCTACAAGCTAGTTTACCACTGACAGTCTGCTGTAAAGATCAGTTTTCAAGTGTCAAGAGAAGCATCGGTGTCATTCGGCATCACTGTTATGGGTGAAGAAGTTTTAAGACAATTGGATGAGATAAATGTGAGTGATTATTATATAAAAATTGTGTTTTAATTTAAATTGTTACAACCAATCCCAAACTGTAATTATCATTGGCCCACGGAGATTAAAGATCTCAGTTTTGTTTTGCTCTTATAATAAATACATTCTGTAATTAAATTAAAATTCTTAACAATATATATAAAAGCCATGATGCAAGGTACTATTCAATATCTTCAGCTTTATCTTGGTTGTTGCAGTCATAATCCTTGAGGTATGCTGGTCGACGTCTTTCTCTTTGAGGGCGAGCTTTAATTCGAGGAGTCACATTGCGATGTTCTAGCGAAGGCTGCATTAATTCATTTCTACCTGTAGTCTGGGTGGTTGGAGTTAAATTCTGTTCCGGGTCCAAAACAACACCCAAGTCTTCGGGTGGTTCATTCGCAGAGGTAGTCCGATTCAGGATCAGTTGTGGTGTAGGTGGTAGCCAGTCTGCAGTATGGGTATGGTTCTGCTCCCACGTCGCATCAATTGATTTTTTGAATTTGTCCAGGATTGGTGGCATTTTAGGCAATTGCTGAGGCACGTCGAACATAACATGGCGAGCTGTGCGGTTCCTTCTTCCTGACGTAACACTGTTTCCCTAAGATTGAGGAATATCCTGTGGTTCAGGCACATCGGTAGAAATCAGTTGATTGATATGGCATTTTAGGGTGCGCCCAGAGTCAAGTTTAATTAAATAATGCCGAGAGCCCAAACACTGGACGATTGTTCCAAAACACCAGGTATCCCTATTGTTCTGATAAAGGCGAGCTTGAACTCTAGCTCCCTTTTTCAACGATTGCCTGCAATCAGTAGAGCTGGTCGATTTCTGCTGTCTGGTTGGAAAAACAAGGTCTAGTTTAATCTTCATTTTCCTGTTTAGATATAACTCTGCCGGTGAAAACCCACATGAAAGGGGGGTTGCTCTGTAACGGAAAAGGATTCTTTTCACTTTCTCAGACATAGTTCCAGGTTCGCTTGCTGTGGCTTTTAGCCTTCTCTTCAGAGTTTGTACACTTCGCTCTGCAAGTCCGTTGGTTGCTGGGTGTCCAGGAGCAATGAGGCGTTGTGATATCCCTCGATCTTTACAATACTGTTCGAAAGCACTACACGTGAAAATAGAAGCGTGGTCCGATACAATCTGGTTAGGGAATCCATGATTGGAGAATATATCGTCCAATAAGGTTATGGTCGCTTGAGTAGTCGGAGTGTCTCGAACCACGCGAACTTCCAGCCATTTGGACTTCGCATCAATGCACAGGAAAAAGTAGAAACCGTTCATTGGCCCAGCGTAATCTACGTGAAGGCGTTCCCAGTTGGCATTCGGGTCGTCCCATGGGTGTACTGTGACTTTTGGTGGATTGTTTCTTAATGGCGCACATTCCAAACACCCTCGGACGGTGTGTTCTATTTCCTTATCCCAATACACATACCTTCTAGCCAGTTGCTTCATTTTTGTAATGCCAACGTGAGTGGCATGGAGTTCTTTCAATATGGCGGGTCTAAGAAGCTTTGGAATAGCCACTCTATCCAACCTAAATAGGATTCCATGTGAAATAGAGTAAGGGGAGTCTTGGCATGCCGTTTGCAGATCCTTGATGATTTTCTGGAGATCCGAGTCTAACGATGTCGCCTCAGTGATGGTCTCAGCTGTTATTGAAGTGCTGGAAACATGGAAAACTGATTCAAAATGAATAAGGTTCACCTCATCATTGATTGAAATGTCTGCAGTCTTACTCGAATTCGGGAGAGGAGCCCTTGATAAACAATCCACATACTGATTTTCCTTGCTCTTCTTGCATAGAACTGTGTAGTCAAATCCTGAAAGGAATGAGGCGTATCTAAGTAGTCTGGCTGAAGTCATCTGTGGTAAAGCTCGGTTCTGTCCAAAAATCCGGGAAAGTGGCTGATTATCAGTAACCAAAAAGAAATGTTTCCCGTAGATATAGTTATAGAATCGTGAGACTCCAAACACAATAGCTAGTGCTTCCCGGTCAAGTTGACTGTAGTTCATTTCTGACGGTGTGAGGGCACGGGATGCATAGGCTATGGGTTTTTCATGTCGGTCTACAGAATGTCTAAGAATTGCTGCAACTCCCTCCGGACTAGCATCTGTGGTTAAAATAACAGGCAGTGCTGGATCGAAAGGAACTAAAATTCTGTCACTGCACATTTCTGCTTTGAGTTTAAGGAAGACATTTTCACATTGCTTGGTCCACTTGAAACGGTGTCCTTTAGTTTGAAAATTTCGTAAGGGAAATGAAGTCGTTGAGTAATCAGGGATAAATCTTGCATAATAGGTAAGCATACCTAGAAATCTACGAACTTCATCGACATTCTGTGGGCGTGGTAGTGCGGAGACAGCCTGGATCTTTTGAGGATTTTTTCTGATAGCATTCCTTGAAACGACATGGCCAAGGTAGTCAGTTTCAGTAGTGAAAAACGAACACTTGTGATTATTAAGGTGCAAGTCATACTCTGACAGTCTTCTGAGGCATAGCCGAAGGTTTTTTTGACTTTCCTCCAAGGAAAATCCGTGAACTAGGATGTCATCGTAGTATACAGCACATTTGGGCAGACCCCCCAGGATTTGAGAAATAGTTCTATTAAACTCTGACGGGGCAGTCTTAATGCCAAAACTTAGTCGGTTCATTTTATATGTCCCTCTATGGGTGGAAATGGTTTGTATCATGCTGCTTTGTTCATCTACCGGGAGGTGCAGGTATGCCTTGAACAAATCGAGTTTACAGAAGTAATTGGAATTACGAAGGCTACTTAAAACATCCTCCACTCGTTGAATAGGAAAATTTGCAGAAACCAAGCGTTCATTTACACTACATTTATAGTCGACACAAAGTCGAACTCCTCCATCTGGTTTTGGAATTACAACAAGGGGAGATCCCCAGTCCCTCGTAGCCACTGGTGTAATAATGCCAGATTTTTCAAGTGAGTCAAGCTCCCGTTCCATTCGAGCACAAAGAGCAAATGGTACTGTGCGTTCTCTGGTGTAGATTGACTTGGCATTTTCCCGCAATGCCAAGGAAATTTTTCAATTTGGGACACACCCAATTTTTTCCTCGAATACCTCAGGAAACTCATTAAGAATGCCAACCTCATTTAAGGCGTAGAAATCTGTGAAATCCTGAGGAACATGTTTAAGTGGCATCTCTGCATCAATCTGTTTAAGTTCTAGTCCAAGCTTCCTTATCCAGTCGCGACCCAAAAGAGCGTCATGGCCAGATGGAACAATGTACAGGTCAGCTAAAATGCGTTTGTTTTGTAGGTTACTGCAACGTTTATTTTACCCTTGCAGGGGACGATGTCCTTTGAAAAAGCTCTGAAGTTAATATGCGCAGGTAAAAGGTCTTTTTTGAGGTTAAGCTATTGTAATTTGTCTTCCGGCAGAATAGAGAATTTCGCACCAGAATCCACCTCCATTTTGAAAGGTTTACTGTTGAGAGACACAGTTATGATATACTTCCCTGAGCAGGCACTGAGTTCATATAAATCAACTACGCTAGACGAGACATGTGTAATAGCATTGCATCCGTAAGACTGGGTTGAATGATCAGAGTGGCTTTCGTCAGATTCATGTCCGATTTGCTTAGAATCAACAGGTAATTTAGATAAGGTTTTGATACACACTCTTGAAACATGACCTTGTGCGAAACATGAAGTGCATCTTAGTTTTTCTCGGTCGATTTGGCAGTCATTTGATTTACGAGAACTTTTCCCGCATCGAAAACATAAATTTTCAATTCCCAATGTGCGATAAAAATCCCGCGAACGTGATGGAGGACGACGACGCGAGCTTGGAGTGGTGTCCCGGGGGTGGTGAGGACGCGAACCAGCTTTGTCTGTATTTGAACGACGTGAAACTTTGTTAACATCACTTGAGTTGGATGAAAATCCCGATGTGAGAGCCAGGGAGGAGCTCATGCTACTCATTTCCTTACTTTGAATTCGTGAAGCTTCCAATGCCAATGCTTTTTTAAAAATATCATCAAACTTAGTAATATTAGCTTGTAATAATAATTCGCGGATCCAATCGTCGCGGATCCCTCGCACAAACTGAGCCCGCAAAAAAACTTCAGATATCGAGACTTTTCTCTTACACGTAGATTCAGTGCATTCGACATGAAACTCACAATCTGACAGATGACGTCGTAGCGTAGCAACATATTCAGAAATAGACTGACAGTCCTGTTGGTAGCAAGATAGAAAATAATGTTTAGAAACAACAACATTCCCAGCGGGCATCAGCATCCTCGAAAATTCCTCTGAAAGTGATTTGTAATCAAGTGAGTTCAACGGTCCCTCAGGTCCTAGAAATGCGGCCAAATTGTTGTATTAAATAGGGCCTATTGAACTCAAAAGTAACTGGGATTTTTTCTTATCACAGGTAACGTTTTTCATAGCGGCGTAGTTTTCGAAACGTTCGAGGTATGAAGAGAATTTCTCCAATGTTGACTCAAATCGTTCAAACGGTGCAACATTACCATTGCCAGTAATGCCTCCGGTCTCTATCAACTGTTCAACAAGAGCTTTTTGATTGTACGCAAGTGCCTGGGAGAACGTTTCTAAAAAACTTTTGAATTGATTCTCATCCATTGTAAACTGTATGTATAATGAAAAATAAGATACCTGTAGTATGATGAAAAACGTAGTGACGTTCGTAGACGGAGGTTAGAAACGATTTTGAATCTTGATATTCGGTTTGATAGCAGTCATTAATACTGAACTATTCGATGTTTTAATGCTCGTCGCCAATTATTATGTTTGAAATGTCCGGTATTTGAAAAATAACACACGCGTTTGGCAAAACAAGAAAACATACTTTATTTCAATTAGAATTAATACATAACACATAGAATATATAACCTGTATATCACCTTCTATTCTCTCTATTCCTAAACACATGGCGGAAAACGAGATCAAGATACAACACCCAGTTAAACTACTTATTTGTTCCAATCTTGAATTATGCTCTCAATTTTTAAGTAATATCCTCTTCTTCTTCCTATTTGCGTTTATTAGCGTTGATGCACCACATCAACCCAGGGTCCAAATTGGAGGCTTGAATTTATAGAGCTTTGAATCATTTATTATCCCGTGATGGGTGATAGGCCCAGTAAGCAGAACTCTGTTTAACATGGGATCACGGTTCCAGCAATGAGGCACCTGAACCTCTTCTTGAAAGATTCCTCCCCTCAAGACATCCTACCAAGACCCAGTCCTCTGCAGGAGTTGGTTTCTACCACCTTGTACTGGCTTGCTCAGCTTGGTAGGGCCTGCCATGGATAGGTGAGATAAAAGAGTGGAGAGGAGCTGAGTAGCCATTAGTGTCTAAGTAAGTCACGTCACTTTCCCTTTAGCCTCTGCTAATAATATCACTAATATTTTTTATTTCATCTTGAATAATTATTGGTTGACTGTATGAACTTTATAGGGGAGAAAATGGTCTAGGTGGAGGGCAATATTCAAATGATATTAATTAGAAACCAATGGTTTGGCTCGCATTGCAGGTCTTCATCAGGACTTAGTAACAAGTATGGGAGGGTCATTGACATAACTACATAACATGGGTTGATGCTTTTGAATTGATTCCTGTTTTTCTGTCACTTTTTTACATTTTTATCTTTCCTTTATGTTTATTGATTTATGTCTCTTCATATTTGTTTTATATATTTTTTCCAGACCGCCCCCTCAGCAAATATCTCAACCACCATCTAGGGAAACTACCCCTACTCAACAACCACCACCTCCTGTTCAGCAACAACCGACTGCTCCGCAACCAGTTAGAGCACCACCTGCCCAGCCTCAACCACAACCACAACAGGCACCTCAACCGAAGTCTGCTCCTCCAGGTAACTTTTAATTTATAATAGTTTCTTGTTGGTTATTATGGTTTCTTCTTGAATTGTTGAAAGATGTCTTCCTCCACCCTCTTTTGGCTTTCAGTACCATTAATGCTGTTGACTGAGAGAAGCTTTGGGATCTCGTGAAAATTCTACTTTTTTCTATACTAGTAGGAGGAAAATCTAGGTTCAGAGATTCTCAAGCTGAATATTAATGTATACATTTTCTTCCAGCTACCATAATTACACATTATTGAAAAAATTTTCATGAATGTGATAAGTTTATTTGTTATTGATTTCTATCTCCATTACTGATAGAAAAAACTCAGTAATTAACTAAAAAATTAATTGATAAACTGTAAAGAACAAACAAACAAATGCAAATATATCAGCTGGAGGAAACAAAGACAGCTAAACACTGCAAGAGCTATAGAATGAGAAAGGATTATGAAAAATTTATTTGGGGTGACCCAGGTATACAATAAGTAAAGGGTTTGTTCAATCTAAAACGACCGCTCCTCTTATTCTACCTGCTCTACTTCTTTGTACGAGAGGCAGAGCCCTCTATCACTGCCTGGGCCAACTGCTCAATCTACCAGTGATAGTTTAAGTACAGTAGTTGACAAGGAACAGTACGAGAAGAACATGTGCTCCTTTTATGCCATGGAGTAGACACCTACTCAGAGAGCCATCAGGATAGGGAGGAAGTCGCAACCAAGAATAGCCATTCACAGATTATGCATAAACAGTAATATCAAGTTATATTCTTGTATTCATGTATACCAAAATATATTTATTTCATTTCATCTTTATACAGCCCACATATCAGAGATACCATATCCCATCGATGCCATAAACAGGGTAAAAGGCCAGGATCAGGCATAACCAGAGATTTCATCTGCTTGAAATCTTATCTTTCTTATTAGCAGAAGTTGGTTCCACAGTTTCCCTAGAATATGACAGATATTTAGTTAACAACGGATGGAAAAATATCTGGGATTATAAAAAAAAATGAAAGTGACTAGACAAGTGTTGAGAGTTGTTTTTTTTAGTTATCTGAAGTAACTGAATTTGTATGCTATCTAGCGGCAGGAGTTCATACTATACTGCAGCTTCCCTAAAATGTCACAAGATCATCTAAGGTCTAACTTCCCTTGCTGCCCATCGGCACAGGGGCCCACCTAATTCCAGAACTTCTACAGAACCCCACCTATGAAGGGTTAATATGTTGTCCATTATTTGTTCTTTTCTTGGATGAACATCTACTCCCTTTCTCAAGTTCAGTGATTCCAGTTATAATCTGTTCACGGTTTGTTAATGGTGCTTTCCCATAATATTCTATTAGGAATGCATAAAATAAAGGGAAGGAGGGGGAGTTCTTGCAAGTGGCTGACCTGCCTACCTTGAGGACAATCAATTACAAAAATGTTGTAAGTATGCATTAACTGTGTACTCAATAACAACTAAAAATTTACATGAACACATAAAGATTATCTAAATAATTCTACGTAATAATTTTACATTTTAACATTTTATTTGAACTCTGTCTTATAAAAGAAGTGTATTATCATACTTTTTGAAAATAGTTTTGTATGATTAATATTATATTAGTTTTCTTATGATTAATATTTTTATTTTAGGCAGTGCTTTAGCTGAAAAAATGAGAACATTATCCGTTAAGTCATCAACATTTATTCCACCAAAAAGAAAAGATCGTGCCGAAGAGCGTAAAAAAGGGAAAGAAATTATTGTTGAAACTAATCATCTTAATTTAGATATAAAGAATAAGACTATGGTGATTCATCACTATGATGTGTCTATCAATCCTGAAAAACCATATCGTAATTATAGGTTAGTATGAGATTATTAAATTAATTTTTATTTTTTTATCTATATAATTTTATTATTCATTAAGTTTATTATTATACCACTAAATATGAAAAAACAACAACAAATGATTTTAAATTTAATTTGTAATTAGAAATTATTATCTTATGTAGTATTTATGAGAAATCTGACCATTGATATAATTTCTCAATGAAGAATTGATACACTAATTAGTAAAATTTATTTTTTATTATTTACCAACGTTTCAGTTGTAAGTTCTAGAGCTCAAGGCTGTATTGTTTGTGGCAACTGACAACAATCAGTCGCATTAATAAAATATAAATGTCATCGTACAATAAAATATAAGGTTAACTCTTTACATTAACCAAAAAAATGATTTATCAAGTAAATTAAATATTTTTATTTCTTACTTTGTACATACGTAAGTATTGTGTATTGATATTGACATTCCTTTTTTCTTTTTTTTTTTACTGTAGTTTTTGATGAATCTAATAATTGATTGAATTTGGTATGCCTATATAATGAATTTTTCTATATATAGCTCTTTATTATGTTAGTTTGAGTACATTCCTTGAGATAATTGTGGTTTGTCACATTCTCGTCCCAAAACCTTCAAATATTAAGTAGTGACTAAATAGTCTTTCTCTACTAAATCTGAGAATGCCTGAATGAGCTTTTGCTAGAGAGGGGCTTAAAATGGGCCATTGAAAGTATCAACACTTTTATGTGACAACTGGCAATAGCTTTGTGATTTGTTTGGTATGCCATCTAATAATGAAGATGATCGGTGTGATTATCTTTGGTGTAAAGCAATTTGCAAATTGTTGTAATTGTCTATATAAATATTACGGATTTCATAATCATACATCAGCCTGGTTATTCAATTAATTATGGATCGTTTTCGTACCTTATGTACTCTTAATGATAATACTCATCCCTTACAATGATAATCAGTCTGCACCAAACAAGTGATAGCTGTTGTACAACTTGGCATTGAGGAAGACCCTAGTCAATTGATACAACGTCGTACTTAGCAATTTGAGATGTGTCTACTTTATGGAAAGATTTTATGTACATACTTACAAAGTTCAGCTCCAGCAGCAGCCGACCACCACTTGTGCCACCGATTTGGCCAATGGACTGACCACAAATTCATATTCATGTTGATGTTCCGTAAAAACTTATTTCTGTGATGAAGGTCACTTTAGCTTGATTGGATCATAATTGTAGCTTTTGGAGTGAAGATAATTCACAAGCCATCACCAAAAAACTGTCACATCCTGAATAAGTAACTGTTTAATGCACTTTATGAATTGGCAAAATCATTGGTAAAGAAAATGTTACAGATAATCGTGAATGGTATGATTACTAATTATTAATAATTATCAGCTGGCAGGTGGTTTTAGCAGAACGGGGCCGATTAAATATCGTGCAATGCAATCAATTTACTCTGAGAATTATTTAATGAATGAATAATTTCTTGAATGGCCCTGTGAACCAGCCACCTAGGTTGTATGACCTAACCTCAATAGATAATTTTCCTAGGGATTATGTCAAATCACTTTTCCACACATATTAACCACAGAATATTGAACACTTGAAACGCATAATTCGGTAAGTTATTGACGAAATACAGGCGTGATATGTAATAATATAGTGTGTGAAAATCGAACATCCACTTTTTGTCATCTAATCTACACGGCTGAAATCATTTTCAAATATTAATGGCATTAAATTATCTTTCTAATAATGGCAGTTTCATTTATACCAAAAATGACTTTCTTTGTTTGTTATTAATCAAAGTTGTGAACCTCTACAAAAAACAAAAAAAATCCGATATTCAAAGAAGTAGTTAGTCATTTCAGGATGTAATAACCTTCACTGGTTTTAAGAAGGTCTTAATTTAAACTATATTTGTGCCTTCAAGACTTGAAACAAATTACAAAACAAATCATTTACTAAATATTTTTAAAGGAGTATATTTAAGGAGAAAATGTTATCTTATCATGTTAATTTGTTTAATAATTGATTTTTTATATTTCAGACAAGCTGTAGAAGCTGTGCGATTGAAATGTTTCAAAACTCGATTTCCTGCCTTTGATGGAAAGAAAAACCTCTACAGTTATCCTGAGTTACCTATTCTAACTGCGGTATTTCTTTGGATTTAATTTACCAATTAACTTTAGTAATTATATATAAAAATGCATCAATATATCAGTGTTTTAAAACATGGAAAGTCAAAAATCACCATAAAAACAAAACTTCTTAAATTTGACTTTTTCCATTAATCCTACAATCCTATTCTAAAAAAAAATAATAGCCTGCCAAGTATTGTTATTATATCATAATTTGTATTAAAATTTTCCTTTATAACTTTTTTATATCAACTTCTATTTTACTAATATTTTATTTCTATAAAATATTTACAAAGCCAAACAGATTTTCATGTATGTGGAAATTGAACTTGTTCCTATTTTTTTACATTTATTAATTGATTTGTTTGTTTTTTTAGTTATCTATTGCTAATACAAGATGCAGGATTTTTAGTAATCCATAACAGTAAAATTAAATAATATAATTTCTCTTCAAACTAGAAAAAATAGTGAATCAATTTATAACTTATTAGTTTGCCTCAAAAAATAGTTTGACACATTTACTTTTGCAAACATAGTTTTCAATGTATCCTATTATTTTTTTATCTGTTAAAGTTTAAAATGTACATTCTTCAAATTATATATATATATATATATATATATATATATATATATATATATATATATATATATATATATATATATTGACTACTCTATTGGGATATTCATTCTTTTTATCATCATTACTTGTTGCTTTGAAGGTTGCATATTTCTTAAAATTTAAAAGATTGAAAAAAAAATAGTAGGATCAATTTTTTTAGAAATTATGTTTTAATCTGGAACCAACCATTATCAAGAGATTTAGTAAAAATCAAAAACATAACTGGTACTTGTGATTTAGCCTGCCATCAGGGCCAGTTTATAACCTGAACACTGATATTTCTATTACTGATAATAGCTACTTAGTTACTCATATTAATTGAAATCTACAGTAATAAAAACCTTTTATTTCACAAGTTTTTTTATTTTATTTTTGAGGACAAAATAACTCTATGCATCCACCACCACAAAAATTCATTTTGTATTTTAGCTTGCTTAGTAATTATTTACCAAAAATATATATTTGATTTATATGCTAAAGAAACTTCATGGTTGTATAAACGCGATTGAAAAATAATAATGGAAAAAAAATTAGGAAAAATTATGATAAAACAAAATTGAAAATTAAAAAAAAAATGAAATTAAATTTTCTAATGAATAACAATATTAAACTGAAACGGTACTACTCGATAAGTCGTCCTCGGACAATTTGACAATGAAGAAAGGAAATAAAAACAAAGAAAATAAACTTACCGAAAAACTTGTCTTCCTCTCTTCATTGACGTCTCGTAGGTGAGCTCACCGTAGCGTACGTCAATGCCGGTCCTCTCAATTCGGAGATATAAGAAAAGATATAAGAAGAAGATAAAGTGGTATAGGACATGCGGGATAACTAACGAACTGGAAACCAAATTCAATTCTTGAAATTCACAACATATGACAATTGTTTTTTTTAGCGGTAAACAAATGACTAATTTAGTAGGCAGTGAACAAATAGACTGACCCGGGTTTATATATAGAAAAAATTAGACTTTCTAAATATCAATTACAGAACTGAACATACCGCCCACCCAAAATTGATAGCAATTTTGTAATAAGGAACCATGAAACTTTCGAACAGAAGAAGCGAACTTGCAATGGAAAATATGTACAAAAGGAAAAAAAAAAAAAAAAATAAATATATGAAAAGTAAAGTAAAGTTTAATTTATTGGAAGGGGTACCAATTTATTGGTAGGCCGTATAATAGAACCGGAGGTGGTTCGTAGTTGCACCACCCGTACTACTCCATCACGACCAGGTAGAAGTCTTTCAATCCTTCCCAGGGGCCATTGCAAAGGTTTAGTGTTCTGACCAACAATCATAACCACATCGCCTATGACAGGATTCGGGGAATTATGGGTCCATGTAGGTCGTCCGATCATAGTCTGGAGGTACTCATGACTCCATCTCTTCCAGAAGCTCTGGAGCGATTGTTGGAGAACTTGCCAGCGGGATAAGCGGTGTAGATTGGTGTCTGTCAAGTCCTCTTCCGGCGCAGCCAATAGTGGTCCTCCAATGAGGAAGTGCCCAGGGCTCAAATAGTCTACATCGTCGTTGGGGTCGGACGAAATAGCGCAAAGCGGACGGCTGTTAAGAACGGCTTCGATGCGGGTGGTCAGCGTGGTGAATTCTTCAAAGGTGAGTATCCGACTTTCCATAACGCGAACTAGGTGGCGCTTCACAGATTTAACACCAGCTTCCCAAATACCACCAAAATTTGGAGCCGCGGGCAGATTGAAATGCCAAATAATCTCACGTTTGGCTAAATTATCGTGAATGTCTTCAGCGTGTCTCTGAAGAAATTGATGAACTTCCTTTAGTGAGCGGGACGCCCCGAGAAAGTTTGTACCGCAGTCACTGTAGATATTCGAACATAATCCACGACGGGCGATAAAGCGGTCCAACGCAGCAAGGAATGCACTGGTGGTAAGATCGGAGACCACTTCCAAATGGATCGCCTTAGTGGTCATACAGACGATGAGACAAATGTAACCCTTAGAAATGACAGCCTTTCGGCGGTTACTTTCCTTAATCTGGAAAGGACCAGCAAAATCAATCCCAATATTGGTGAAAGCGCGGACCTGGCAAAATCTTGAAGGTGGTAAATCTGCCATTACAGGTTGGTTTGCCTTGGCCTTGAGTTTGTAGCATAGCAGGCACCTAAATATGCGCATCCTGATTAGTTGACGAAGTCCTGGTATCCAAAATTTTCGTTGAATGAACGCCTGCATTACGCGTGGGCCACCGTGGATTGTGGTTTGATGATACCAGTCACATATGAGGGTTGCTAAATGTGATTTCTTATGCGAAATGAGGGGGTGCTTGGCATCATACGTTAGATCTGAATGCCTAAGCCTGCCGCCCACCCTGAGAAAACCCAGCTTGTCAATAAAAGGTGATAACGGCTTAATAGCTTGAGACATTTTTTCAGGGGACGTAGTCTTAAGATCAGTATGGAAGTATTGTTCCTGGGATAGGCGGACACATAAATTCATGCTGTCTCGGAGTTCTGAACCAGACAGTACACCGGTTTTACGATGAGGTTTTGCGGTGCTGCAATTGTTAATAAAGCGAAGAATATACGCAAATACGTTTTTGAAGCGTTGGAGCGATGAAAAAGATCTGTTAGTGGTAACAAGCTCGTTCGGTTCGGCGGTGGCTAACATCACAGTAGTTTCATATTTGATTTCAGGGATTCCTTCTAGCTGATCAAAGCCAGAATCTGGCCATCTGTTTTGAGATAGTTGCAAAAATGGTGGTCCTTTCCACCATTGAGAAAACTGCATTAGCATGCGAGGCATCAGACCTCGGGATCCACAATCAGATGGGTTATCTTGACTGGAACAGTGGCCCCACAGGTCAGGTGGGGTGATCTCTACAATGGCGGTTCCCATATTGGCGATGAATGTTTTCAATCGGTGTGGCGGAGTGTGGATCCAGCAGAAAACGACTTTGGAGTCCGTAAATAAATGCGTCGCAGTGATGGTAATGGCGGTTCGGAACTCTTCGAGGGATTTAGTAAGGCGAGCTAACAGCAAACTTGTACAGAATTTCAATCTGGGAATAGTAAGGCTTGGTTTAAGGGAAACGACTCTACATTTAGCCTTAAGTTTTATATTCTTCAAGTCCCGCTGGAGCCTCGGCCAGGGGTATAAGCGGTCATTCAATGATAATCCAAGCGAATCTAAGATGAGTTTCGTTGTAGAGCTGGTACCTTTTGTCACAGCATGATGTGATATGGCAAATGATGAGGGTTGGCAAGCTAATTTCATGTGTGAGGTGTCCAAATACTGCTGGAGGAAGGCATTATATTGAGGTTCTAAAATTTTACACTTGAGCCTGCTCTCCATGTTCAGGAGTACTTTATGAGCGGTATCGCGGTTATTTCCCAGCCTTGGAACCTTGATGTTTTTAAAAGGAAGAGAAACTATATATTGGTCAGAGGTTATTCTGCGGTAAGTGTTCATCAAATTTAGCTCAGGGTTCTGCGGTGCTACAGGTGCGACCTCTTCAGTCTTCCAGAAACGTTGAAGAGCAATGTCAAGTGGTGAGGTGCAACCAAAAAGCGATACGATCCTATTTTCTGCTGGTTCGGTAATTTTCCCCAATAAAATCCACCCGAAGGAAGTTTTCACAGCTGACGGGTTACCTCTGATGATGGAATTATTGTCGCCGGAAAGGATTTCGGGATAGAGATCCGCGCCCAGAAGAAAATCTATTTTCCCTTTTACGTGGAATGCCGGGTCGGCCAATAAAATGGAGGAAAAGCGATTTTTGAGTTCATTTGAGAGCGACGTAACCGGCAAGTCTGCACAAATGTCATGGAGCACCACAGCTTCTGCGGAAATAGATTTGGCTCTACGGTGTTTAGGGGTTAACGTGCAAGAAACCATTTTCGTCTCGCTAGTCGTAGCATGGTTACCAATCCCTGTGATGTTCAGTGGGCAATTACGAAGCTTTAAATTTAACCGTTGGGCCATTTCCCTGGTTATGCAAGACACCTGAGAGCCAGGATCCACAACAAGGCGTATAGGAACCTTCCTACCATCCGAAGCTGTAAGAAAAGCCTCTGCTGTGCCCAGCAATACTGTGGAGTACGCAGTACTGGATGGGGAAGTACGGGCACTGCAGGATAGTGCTTGTGTAGGAGGCGGATTTTCAAGTGATTCCCTAGGTGGGGCTGTGAAAGTAGAGCGGTGTAAACGTGAATGATGTTTCGAGGAGCCACAAGAGATGCATTTACCTTTGGAGTTACATTTTGACAACATGTGGTTTCCCAGGCAATTAAAACATTTTCTCAAGGTTTTTACAGTCTCCCAGCGGGCATCTACATTTTGCTTCAAAAATGTTTCACAATGAGGTAGCTTATGTGAAGCTGAACAAAGCGGGCATACAATATGAGCGGTGGAACATTCGGTGGAAGCAGATTTATATGGCGGTGAAGAAGTTCGGCTGTGATGCGGGTTAGTCGTGATCAGAGCGGCTTTTCGTGGGAAATTTGCCCGTTGGTTAGGATTAGACTCGGTTCTACCAGGAGAACTTAGTTCGAGAATTTTGCAACGCTCGGTTAGAAATTCCGAGAATTGTTTGTACGTTGGATACTGAACCCCTGAATACTTGGCTTCGAATAATTTTATGCTTTCCGTATCCAAGCAACGAAGACCAAAATGAAGCAGAAGTGTATCAGATAAGTCTGGTAGATTCAATGCCTTGAGTGCAGCAACATTTGTTAGGAAAACGTCAGATAACCTTTGCAAATTTTGAAGATTTTCTTGGGAAAGCGGTTTAAAATTCGTAATTTTTTCTAAGTAAAAATTTGCCAATAACCGGTTGTTTTGGTATCGATCAACTAAAGTTTCGAATGCAATCTGATAGTTATCATCAGACAAATGAATCGATTCGATTAATTTCAAAGGTGGGCCTCTCAAAAATGAGCGTAAATAGTGAAATTTTTCAGATGAGGCTATTTGTCGATTTTCATGGATAAGGGACCGAAACAGACAGTAAAAATTGGGCCACTCTTGAAGATCGCCGGAAAATATTTGTAAATTGATTTTTGGTAGTTTCGCAGTCCCTATATCTGGTCTCTCATTTTTCGTAGGTAGGCTAGTACTAGTAGCTGGCTCAGCATATTGCGAGGCTACTGCTTTTGCTGAATAGTATAGCTCGTCGCAGGCTTGAGACCTAGCGGCCGTGTCGAAATTTTCGGGAGATTCTGTTTTGAAAGCAATTTCCATAATTTGATCCTGGATTTCGTCAAACGATTTGTAATCCATGTCAATTTGTTCCATTCGGGATAAAAAAATGGGAAAGTTTTCCTTAGTAAGATTTTTGGATAAGTCAAAAACAGTTTGAATTTTATGAAAATATTTCTCCCTCTTCTTAATTAATAACTTAATTTTATCATCCGCCATCTTGAAATTCAAAATAAAAATGTGATGAAAATAGTACTGAAAATATTCAGAAAAAACAACGTTTAACTTTAATTAAATTCAAATCTCAACTGCTAAGTGTACTATTTTATGGAGAAAAAAAAAATGAGTTTGCTAAATTGTTACAAATTTATATAAAAATTGCAGTTCGCTTCTTCCCGAAACTAAACGAAGCAGCGTGAGGTGAGGTTAGATCAGACGAAAGCAAACGACCTCGTGGTTGCTATGCGAGATATCAAAGAAATAGTAAATAAAATTTTATTTTGGTTAAATTCCGAATTGAGAAAATAATTAACTAATTTTCTTAATTAATTAATCCGGCCCCGGAGGACCATAAATTATGTAAAAACGCGATTGAAAAATAATAATGGAAAAAAAATTAGGAAAAATTATGATAAAACAAAATTGAAAATTAAAAAAAAAATGAAATTAAATTTTCTAATGAATAACAATATTAAACTGAAACGGTACTACTCGATAAGTCGTCCTCGGACAATTTGACAATGAAGAAAGGAAATAAAAACAAAGAAAATAAACTTACCGAAAAACTTGTCTTCCTCTCTTCATTGACGTCTCGTAGGTGAGCTCACCGTAGCGTACGTCAATGCCGGTCCTCTCAATTCGGAGATATAAGAAAAGATATAAGAAGAAGATAAAGTGGTATAGGACATGCGGGATAACTAACGAACTGGAAACCAAATTCAATTCTTGAAATTCACAACATATGACAATTGTTTTTTTTAGCGGTAAACAAATGACTAATTTAGTAGGCAGTGAACAAATAGACTGACCCGGGTTTATATATAGAAAAAATTAGACTTTCTAAATATCAATTACAGAACTGAACAATGGTCAATGCATATTTAATTGACCCTGGTTATGAATAAGGTTTTAACAGGAAGAACATGAAGAATTGATTGATTAATAAAAATATTCAACTTCACAAAAAATATATATTTCAGTTATTCAAACAGTAAAGGATTTGCCTGTAACATTTCTGAAAATGAATGTATCTTTTTTCATCATATTTTAAAATAGACGGCAATTTCCAAATTGTCACTCTGTTCATTTTAAATAGTCAATAACAAAATTAAAAAACGAAAAACAATTTAATAGCACACATACAAATAACTTAAATGAGACGAGTGATATGAAGATATTACACTTATAACATACGCTAATGTGGAAGGCTTTATGGAGACCGGCTAATTCACAAGACTGCCTAAGACATAAAAAAACAACTCTTTAACTCAATTTTGGCCATCTTGTTATTTATGTTTGATCATTCATTGACTAGACTTTATATTGATTTTATAAAATTGTATTCTAGGAACTGGTTGAGACTGTGATTATTCATGATCAGGAAAGAGATCAAGAAAAAGAAATGACAGTTACTATCAAGTACGCAAATCCAGTGAGTGTCTCCACGATATGGGAATACCTAAGGGCTGGTACTTCAACAGCTACTCCACAGGAGGCAATCCAAGCGCTTGACATTGTCTTAAGACAACCTGCCGCTAACAAGTAATGGTCATCGATAAGTTTTAAGGCTGGATTTTTAAATATTTATCCCCTTCAGCTGTTGAAAAAAAAATTAAAAACTAAAATAGGTTTTTCTATATAGGTTTCCACTGAAATGGGGCTTTCTTCATGCCCACAACCCACAAGATTTGTAATTAAAGTTATGTATTATAGTTTTCCCATTAGTGTGTACTAATTAAAATGTAATGACTGACTGAAACTGTATATTTGTCTACAAAGGGCATCAGAGCAGATTATAAAGGGGGAGGGCTATAAGCATTATAATATGTATTTATTTATTTGTAATATTCCCCTTTTGAAATATGGTATATTCTATTTAATGATAAGTAATCATATATTATAATGAGACAATGCATATTATATTTTATTTATGGTATAACGTATAACGTTTCCTTTTTCAGGTTTGTGACCGTTGGAAGGTCATTCTTCTCACCTCCGCCTGGCAGAGTAATTCAGCTTGGTCAAGGCCTAGACCTTTGGTACGGTTTCTTCCAGTCCGCAATTATTGGTTGGAAACCATACCTTAATATTGATGGTAATTAATCAGTCAATTTCAAATATTATCCATATTTTATAATCCTTTGTTAAATAAGTTGTATGTATAGAATACAAAGTCCACATATTTAGACTTATATTAATTTTATAAATTGTAGTTAAAGCATATTTCTTCTTAAGCTTCTTAAACTGACCCAGAATGAGTTTTCTGTCCATTTGCCAGGATTAAGATCCTCTCTCCTAGTTCTCGATAGTTCTCAAGGTCGCTTTTGGTTTTGGCGTCCCATCCTTTTTTTTTTTTCTTTTAATATGTAGATGAGCATTAAATTCAATTCATACAAAATTTCGCCCTTTTCTGTTACTAACAATATACTTGTATTTTTATAATTATAGTGTGTTTTATCAGAGCCCTATCATATTCCTTCCATCCCTATTTCCTTACCGGCATTTATCAACAATGCTGTATTTATTTTTATAGTTTCCGTGTCTTTATCCACCAGTACCAAATCGTCTGCAAACCCAAGCACGGATATTTTACTGTTCGGATTCAAATTCAAACCTTTTTCGATGTGTATCACCTTTTAAAATTGAAAATAATTTCAAACCTGAGTGAACCTTGAACTTCTTCCAAAAATTACTACCGATTCTAAACTTATTGAAATTTTCACTTTTATTTATTTATTAATTTATACATCTGTAGGGACTTGAGTTACCAATTAATGTTTGAATCCAGCCAGTCACCAAGATGCAGAATCTCTTATCTCTTTGTACTAGGACCTAAGGAATAACCAGTCGATTATGAGAAGCTGTGATCAGACCGCATGGTGTAAGGAAATAAAGTTTATTGTTCCTAATAAGTGTTTTCTTATATCAAATACCTAAACATCCTTACCAGATATACTGATTTATTTGGTATACCATGTTCAGTCAATACGTTGTTCATCATTTCATGGTCAATGTAATCATAAGTTTTTTTAAAATTGTTATAAAGCTGATGAACTACTCTGTTTTCTCCAACTTTTTCTTTAGTGTTTGGCATAAGGATAATATGTGATCAATAGTTTAACGATTTTGTCTAAAACCACATTGATAATCTCCAATAATTTCATGGGTATATTCTGTTTTATACTATTTAGGATAAACGAGAATATTTTATAGTATAAGTTGTTAGGAGTGAGATTCGGCAATAGTTATTACAGTTTTTTTTGTGGATGGGAATAAGTTCTTTCCATTCTTTGGTCATTATTTCATTTTCCCATATCTTTTTAACCAAAACATGAACCATTGAGACTCCTGCTTTCCTGCATACTGTTATCAGTTTACTAGAGATATTATCGATCCCAGCTGCTTGGTACGATTTCAGTTTTTGACTTTATTTCATTAAAGCACAGTATAAATATCCAGTGGTGGATCTTCATATCTATTATTTGAGTGAGATATTCCTTACAAATGGTAGAGGTTGGTTCAAGTTGCTCAGTATGTGCTGATTGTTTAATTGAAGCTTGGAATAGGATTTCGAATGATTAACTAAAGAAATTTTTATTTCATAACTGCTAATGTTCTTATTAACTTGATATTCTTGTTACTCTTAATTATTTATCATTTTTGTTGTGTTTTTTTAGTGGCTCACAAAGGGTTCCCTGCTGCAAACAATTGTGTAGATGTTTTGCAAGAATTTGTCCGTGGAAATGTAGCAGATCCGCGTCTCAATATACAATCGTATGAATTAGAAAGTTTTGTTCAATACATTAAGGATTTAAAAGTTGTTTATGAAATTCCAGCAAGGGGCATAAAGCGAACATATAAAGTAAATAATACATCAACTTGCCCAAGAAATAACAGGTTTGTAATTTTACAATAATGATAATAATAAATTTTGATTACAATGTTCAATTGAAATATTTTGCCTAAATACCTCCCTCTCTTGATTATCGCTACATCATCGCAATCTATTTTCTTTTTCTGTTTCTTAATCCTTAACATGATAAAAATTTCCATTTTTATTAATGGAAAAATCGTTTAGTAAATAAATTGCAATACATTTTTAACTATATAAATTATAACATAGCAGCTAAGAGATTACTAAGCCAAATAATTAAATCTAAAAATAGTTATAAAATGCTTAGTAAAAGAATTTGATGTGGTGTGAAAGGAAAAAAAAGATCAAAGTTAAGTTAAAGAATACCTTCTTTAGGAGATGTGTGTGTTTTTGATAAAACATAAATAAATAATTATAGTTTATTATATCTTTATATTATATAATTTTTTAAATATTTTATTTGAAAAGAAAAGATATGGCCAGGACCGGGACTTGAACCCAAGCCTTTACCTCTCCGTGGTGACGCCTTATCCATCTCGGCTATCCTGGCTTCGATTCACGGCCAGCCATATCCCCTCTTTTCAATTGAACCTACATCTCCGTGTTCTCGCACTTTGCGATGTATACACAGAGAGAATGTTACTTTAACATTATTTTATTTTGGATTTAGTTGACTTTAAGTCGTTAATATTATTATAATTTATTTTATCTTTATATTATATAATTTTTTAAATATTTTATTTGAAAAGAAAAGATATGGCCAGGACGGGGACTCGAACCCGGGACCTTCACCTCTCCGTGGTGACGCCTTATCCATCTCAGCTATCCTGGCTTCGCTTCACAAATAAAATATTTAAAAAATTATATAATATAAAGATAAAATAAATTATAATAATATTAACGACTTTAAGTCAACTAGATCCAAAATAAAATAATGTTAAAGTAACATTCTCCCCGTGTATACATCGCAAAGCGCGAGAACACGGAGATGTAGGATCAATTGAAAAGAGGGGATATGGCTGGCTGTGAAGCGAAGCCAGGATAGCCGAGATGGATAAGGTGTCACTATGGAGAGGTGAAGGTCCCGGGTTCGAGTCCCGGTCCTGGCCATATCTTTTCTTATCAAATAAAATATTTATAAATAAATAACTGTGTTATCCTTTAAACTAAATCCATAGTCAATAATTTCTGCACAATAATTTTATTTTTAACAATTTTTAGAGAAAAATCTTTACCCTGTGGGTTCCAATTTTATATGAGGAAAACTTTTGGCGTTTTACAACATTTTAAATGGTCATCTTTACTAATGTTAATATTGTAATTTATGTCTGTTATTATACTTGTTAGCTGTTATTTTTTATTTTTGCAGGTTTGAGATTGTTAATAAAGACACCAATGCAAAAACTGAAATGACTGTAGAAAAATATTTTTTAACTCAGTATAAATATACACTGAAGTATCCTCACCTCCCATGTCTTACAGTTGGCTCACGTGAAAAGCCTCTGGCGCTTCCACTAGAGGTAATTTTTAAAATTGATGTATATGCTTTTTATTTACAATATGAACCATAGTATGATAAACAGTTATATGCATGCATATGTGTAGTTATGGGTTGTATTTATTTCCATATCTACTAGTTTATTTTTAAAAAAAAATTTTGACAGTTCTAACAACCAATCAAATTTTGTCATTTTGAGTCATATGAAACAATTTCACCCAATCATGTCTGATAATTGCATTCAGTGAAATTATCAATCACTATGACAACACATGTTGAGTTTGTACATCTTTTTCGCAAACTGATATCAAAATGAGGTGACAATATAACCTTACCACGACTGTTCTTAAAACCAAATCGACACTGGAAAAATGGAACTGACAAATGGTACGATAATTTACCTGTTATGAAGAAATATAATAAATGGAGGGACCAAATCTGCTGCTAAGGCAATTGGCTTGAATGTAAAGGATTAAAAGGTAACAAATCACTCGAATAGATCAACTGCTTCTAGTGAATTGGCAAAAAGTGGTGTAGAAGAACAATTGCTGAAAATTAGTGGTACTAGCAATATATAATTAGTAATAATATATACTGAAAATTAGTGGCCATAGCAATCAAAATTCTATAAAACCATACTTAAATCTCTATCAAGAATACCATAACAAGATCATAAATATTAAGCATGGTAATAGATCTATAGTAGAGAACAGCAACGAATCTAATGCTAAGTTAAATTTTAATAATTGTACTTTTAATAAATAAATATATGTTTTGTTGTGTTGAGTTATAAAGTTTTTGTCACAACATTTTCCATCGAATATCCCTCGGACATTGACAAATGCCTCATAATTTTATGACAAATTTCTCAAGCTCGTTACCAATGAAACGAGCTTTCGATTGTCATAAAATTATCTCGTCTATTATCAATGTCATTGGGATATTACTACTGATAATCTTGTTTCCTATTCTTTAATGCTCGAAAATTTATGTTAACACCAGAGCATTGAATTTTTTTTCTTGTTTTCAGTTATGCACAATTGTTGCCGGTCAAGTCACAATGAAGAAGATGAATGATAACCAGACTCGTACGATGGTTAGAGAGGCTGCTGTAGATACAGAAAGGAGAAAATATAAAATTGTTAAATCTGTAAGTGTTATATCGAGATCTCTCTCTCTCCCTCTCTCTAAAAATTTAATTATGCTACATTATTAGTTTAGAAAGCACTGAGTTGCCATGCCGGAAATCCTGCTTCAAATCTCGCTGCGGGCAAGATTTTTATTTAGTCTGTTTGCAGCCGGAGGAAGAACATATAGGATCTAGGACTGGGGCTTACCTAGCCTCTATGAAATGTAAAAATAGGGTAGCCAAAATAAGGGGAAAAATCTAGCGGTTGAGCATGACCTAGGACAGCTCACCTCCTTGCAGAACCATTGTCCATGAAACAGTACAGTCTCTACCATGTACTTAACCCCAGACCCGTTCATGGGTTGTAGTGGTACAGGTTTTTGTTTTTTATTAGTTTAGAAACAGCATTAAATTATGTATATAGCAGTACTTACCCATTTTATAAATTTTGGTGATTCATTTCTTTTCATATCATTGGGTTGTAGTAAAATATAAGGAAAGCATTAATTTATTTATGAAAGCTTAATTCAATCCTATGGGATTTCACCTAAGTTCTATAAAGTGGTTATCCTTAATTTGGAGGAAAACCTGGTAGTTGAGCCAAATCATCTCCTCGCCCAATTGTTGCCTTAGAAACAGAATAATACAGTTCCTGTCATATACTGAAACCAATATCCATTATGGGTTGTAGCAGTACAGCTTTGTTTTTTGTTGTGTCTATTTCATGCAATTAAAACAAAAAAAAGAACTGTATTACAATGTTGTTTTTTTAATATTATAAAATGTTTTTGTAGATATAATTATTGTATATAACATACATTAGCTTAACAATTAGCAGAGTTTTTCTTAATGTTTTGTAACTATCTTAATGTTAAGTATTTAAAATTATTAAAACCAAGTATAGCTTCTTATGATGACTATGTTGTGTTTTCTTCTAGATTGAACAGATCAACTTTAATAGAGACCCTTGCTTGAGGGAGTTTGGGCTCTCGGTTGACAGTAACTTCACTAAAGTCAAGGCTAGAATCATAAATGCACCAACAGTGGAGTATAGAGAAAAACCGGTAACACATAATTAATCTAATATTATATAAAAGTTTGTATGTTAATACATTATCAACTAGTGCTTCATTCCCTTCAGGAACAAAATAATTATTGTTTATATGAACTAAAACAAATAGAGATTTTGTCTGTGTGCTTTATAAAAGAGTCTTATGTCAAAACATAACTGCTCTGAGTTTGTAAATTTTGAGCAAATTATTGAAACTCGAGTTACTTACGAACTTTCAAAATAAATTAAAGATGCCATATTTTCCTTTTCTATTTAATTATTTTTTTTTAATCACAAAAGTTTCAACTTGCTTAGTCGAGTAGTATTTTCTCTTAGAGTAAAATAGAATTAAGCTAGATCTAAACAAGAGTTTAATTTTCTCCTATCATTCCTTCCTGGAAATGCATTTTATTGACTTCTGATGGGTCCATAAATTTTTAGATTTATATCAAAATTCAACGGGAAATAAATTTTATAAACATCTGAAAAACATGAGAAATGAGAAAGAATGCCGTATAAAGTTTATAAAGGCTAAAGAAGGTCAAATTCTTAGTGGACTAAAACAAATATTAGAATGATGGATAGAATACATTAATTAATTAAAAACATAATGTGAGAATAACGACTTAAGGGAGGGGAGGGTGTTCTTCATTTCATTTTTTTGGGTTTTCTTAATTTATGAAAAAATTATATAACAGAGAAGTGATAAAAGAAACACAGTTGGCTGTTAATTGGTAGATGTATGCTTCTGTCCTCTCTTGTGGAACTGAATCCTGGGCCTTAAAACAATTTGATCGCAGTCACCTCCAAACCATGGAAATATGAGATATCTGAGGAAAATAGAGGGGAAGACCAAAAGAGACCAGATACATAACAGAGTGATAAAGGTTGCACTCAAAAGTGAACCTATCTATCAGTTAATTGAGAAAGGGCAGCTTCGATGGTTCGGGCATGTAATGAGGTTGGAGGACTGCTATTCAGCTAAGAAAGCTAGAAAGAGGGGTGACTTGGGAGGGTAATCTCCAAAATATCCTAAAAGAAAAGGGATTAGATGGGCTGATACCAGGAAAGTAGCCTTTGGTAGAGACGCTCATTATTCACAAATCTCTACACCGAAATGTAGAAGAGATTACAGAATAAGAAGACCATTTAACCCTGGAATACTAACTTTCTTAGAGTAGTCATTTAATACTAATGTACGTATTAATGACGTACACAAGATATTTTTTTCATTTAAGGTAAAATAAAAAGGCCAATTTTTTATTTCACGAAGCACATTACAAACACAATCATCACAAAAAAGTGAGACAGAAGGTCAATAAACAATAAAACTAGAGAAAAGTATTAAAAAAAGTTGAACAATCAATTTTTAAATTTTTTAAAAAGTAACAAAATTTTCATTTCACATAGCATTGATATAATTACTATGAAAAAAAAATGAAACAGAAATATCGTTTCCATTGTTCGCACACTGAGGACATATTTTATGAGTATGATCGCCACATATTGTGTTGTTGCAGGTGCGAGAATAGGAATATGTCATCCTCCTTTTACTACAGGGGCATGTAGAACAATATGATTTTTTTCCAAATTTGTTCCTCTTTTCTACCTGTTGTGGTGTAGAGCGATCGTCGTCAATTTCTAAAGTTTGTCTGGTAACCAATCTCAGCTCATATGAAATTGTTGGTAATGATAATCTTTGGTACTGCCAAGGTTTCGCTATTAGGTCATGTAAATTTAGCATGAATTCGATCCTTGTCAAAGGTTTTTCATTACACTTACTTTGGCGATAAAAGTTATGAGCTTAAATATTGTACGAATTTATGCAAGCCATATTCAACATATTGTAAAAATAACAAAATTGCCATCGTCTCGTCTTTCTTCCACAATTCATATTTTGACACATTTGATCAAATGTGTCAACTGCACCCTTTGTTTCATTGTAAGTGTGTATAAACTTGCTTATAATTTCCACTAGCTTATAATTAGCACTACTTCCTCTAATTGAAGCTCCATGATGCATTGACGATACCATGGTAACTAGCTTGTTTGTTTTCGGTTTGTAAGAGACGATTGTTGTTGTCTGAGCTTAAAAAAAAAGAAGAATTAACACCCCTTTTTTCAAATTTTAAATCGACAAATTCTTCTGGTAACTCTTTCTTATTTTTTCTTATGGTCCCAACTACAGTTAATTATTATTGCTAACATACGTATCAGCAGTGTGTACAATGATAATACACTATTACTAATGTATGCTTCAGCGACATGTAAAAAATATTCTATACCAACTAATGTACGTATTAAAGACATAGTGACTTACCTTATTCATTGTGAACAAATAGCACTAAATATGGCACAATAACAATATTGTCTTCATGGCAACCATTGGCTAACTAAACACTAGAGGCTTACATTGGAGGGGGAACTTGAAACTACGAAAAACAAAAAGGTGGCAGCCGATTTTCCTATGAAGCGTAGCGGAGATGCACATTCTAGGGTTAATCTATGTTAATTGCATAATTGTTACAGGTAGTGGTTAATAAAGGTGTCTGGAGAAGTGAAAAGTTTATTCAAGGGGCTGAGTTAGTTCATTGGAGAGTGGTGAATACTAATCCAGCAGTTAGAGAAAATGATTTGAGGTGATTATCAGCTGATAGAATTATAGTTTACTGTGCTCTTTTGAAATTTAGAATCATTTATAAATTAAATTAAACATGTTTCCTTTGTTAAAGTAACCAAGTTTTATTTTGAAATATATTTTGTTCCTATATATTAATTTTCCTATCATATGAGGCGTGGAGATGTAAAAAGGGATAAATCCATATTTTATAATTTGTTTAATGTTTATCAAAAATTTAGCGCCCTCTATGCGGTGGTACATGGTTCATCATTCAAAACATGTCAAAGCCAATCTAATTTTTCTAAAAATAATTGTCTCAAATAAATAATCATTTCATAATAACCTAAATTATGCATACGCTTGTGATTCCTCAAAAAAATTTTAATTTGTATTTATCCCCTTATGCATCTCAATGCCTCAGATATCTGTTTATTAATGTATCATATATAAAGTGCAGTTGGGAAAGATAAGGATAAGTGTTTGAAGGGCGGTAGCTGATTCAGTAAGGTGCAGCTTCCCCAAATCCAACCAGGTCTGATTTCAAATCTGACTCAGTTTCCTTCTCTTTTCAAATATGTCTATTCAATAAATTGGAAATAATCCTTATGACTTGAAATTACTACTCATCTTTAATATTATCTATGTATGTTATCAATACATCGGCCAGTTTTATTATATAGACACTTTTTCAATATGTTTTAACATAAAAGTGTTCAATTTTACTGTGTATAAGGATATAGAAGGGTATAATAACAAAAAATTAAAAAATTCTTTAATCTGGAAACTATCTAATCTAATTATCTGGAAACTAATCCAGGATTTTATGTTTTCTTTAATTTACTCTCCAAATAGTAAATTTTT
Organism: Arma custos; assembly: GCA_037127475.1. NCBI lineage: Eukaryota > Metazoa > Arthropoda > Insecta > Hemiptera > Pentatomidae > Arma > Arma custos. The sequence goes on from CM073759.1 coordinate 165,535,264, forward strand.
TATGTTTCTTGGAATTTTGGCTTTTATAAATGTTAACACTTATTAATCTCTTTGGAACAAAAATTTTAGTTTACCTCTGTAACATTTTGCTACTTGGAAATAATTCAATCTTTACTTTACTAAGATGTCAAAGCGTTATTTTCACATAATTTTGTTTTACTAGTTGGCCAGAGCGGGTCCTGATGAAAGGCCCGAAATATCAAAGAAGCCTGCTTTCGCCCCAGATTTCATTTATATTTCTGGCCGTTTGGGACCCGTTACGGCTGAGTTTGAACTCGTAAAACAAAATATTTTGTGAAGATCACAATTTGACATCTTAATCAAGACTGAATTATTTCCGAGTAGCAAAATTTTACAGAGGTAAACTAAATTTTTGTCTGAAAGAGGATTAATAAGTGTTTACGTTTATAAAAGTCATAAGTCCAAGTTTACTATTTGGAGAGGTATTTTAAATAAAACATAAAATACTGCATTACTTCAATATCATTGTTTTGGTCATAGTTTATACTATGTGCTTTATTTTTTTTATAATATCTTTGATATATGAAAAGCTTGTTTTCTCATTGCTATTTCATATTCAACAACCCAGCATAATTTAGGTAATTCTACTCAAATACAGTCTACTTCCTATTGCCATCCACTGAATTCTTCTCCATTCAGCTCCTTTTCACCGAGTTTAATCGAAAGTTCTGCTTTGTAATATTAACTAATGTATAAATGTAAGATATATATTTTTATAAAGATAGATGTTTGCAATTGGATATTTTTATTTTTTTCTATTACAATCTTTATTCTATAGGTTTAATAAAGGTTGAAAAGATTTATTGAACTTAGAATGATTTGTATTGGTTTTTTTTTTCTTATTCTAGGAAGCTGGTAACAGATTTAATAAATTATGGAAGGGAATGTGGCATGAACATATCCAATAATTATAAAACGGAGTTCATAAGTAATCCTCGTGACCTTGAAAAATATTTTAGTTCATGCCTAAAAGAAGAAGTTAAACTAGCAATTGTTATCTTGCCTGATAGGGGGATGACTTATGGTAAGTTTTTTATCTTACTGTGACTTGATACATTTTAACTGAGAGGCATGTTACACTAATCTGTAATGTTAAGAAGTATTTGTATATCGAAGCCTTAGTTCACAAATGTGTTAAGTGCAAATTTTTCAAAAATAGGTTTTGTTATATAAATAACATTGTAAAGTTGTGATCAGGAAGTCATAGATCATATGTTGATTTAAAATTAATATAGAAGCTGTGAAGGTTACAAAAATATATTGCGCAATTAAACTTGAACTATATTTCTTGTGTTAAATTATTATCAAAGCTGACTCCTGTAAAATCTTGTTTTCAGCACTTTACACATATTTGAACTGAGGCATCGATATGTGTTGTGTATATACCAATGTTGGGATAAATAAACTACTGTGGTCAAAAAGTAAGGTGAATTTGTTTATAAAATGTAAATTCTTTATTTATTCTTCCAAATCAATTTCATTCCGTTTAAAGTAATCCCTGTCCGATAAAACGCATTTTTTCCAGTCCTCGAAACAGCCTGAATATTCTTTTTTCGGTATAGCCTTCAAGACCTTTTTCGATTCAGTTTTTATCTTCTCAATCTTGTCAAAATGGCGTCCCTGCATTGGCCTTTGGAGTTTGCTGAATATCCAGAAGTCGCATGGAGCCAAATCAGGCTATTACGGTGGTTGCGGAACGATATGAATCGAGTTTTTGGCAAAAAAGTCGCGAAGAACCAATGCAGTGTGAACCGGAGTCATTATCGTAATGAGGGATCCAAGAGTTGTTCGCCCATAATTCTGGCCGTTTCAGATGAACAGTTTCACGCTAACGATGCATAACGCTCTAAAAAATTTTAAAAAAATGTAAAAAATATTTACCTGCCTTCCTAATGTCCGGAAGTTTTAAATGACAATTTCACCTTACTTTTTATAACAGTAGTATCGTGTCCTTAGTTATGAGAACGAACGATATATGAAATAATGTATTATTTGAGTAATTCGAATAAAGATACCAAATCATCCATCATCGTGAATAATAAATAATTTCAATTCATCCATCATTTCAATAAAGATTATTTAACTGACATAAAAAAAAACAACTGGAGATGACAGTTGATACTTTGACATGTCGCCCATAATTGCCCTAAAGATGGCCTACTCCTTTTGGCTGAAATGTTAAGTAAGTTTTGCTTATTTTTTGTTATATTTGACTGCCAATTCAATCCATTATTATTATTATCCAGTCAACCATTTTCCACTCAAACTCAATTGATATACATTAAATTTGATGGCATTTTCAGGAGTTAAGTCATTTATACAGTTGAAGAAGGTCAAGACCTGTAACCGGGTTGTAACGTTTTGCCGTTATAGAAAAAATAAAGATATTTATAAAATTAATAAATTGAAAAAGTTTAGATCAATTGTATTTTTGAAGTCTTTTCAAAATTTATATTGAACAAATTTAGATTTGTAAGAATGTTATCGATGTATGTATAAAATCTTTAAAATCCAATCTGCTTTTTTTTTTATGGTTACCAAGCAGTGGCTTTTTTTGTTTTCAATGGGTAGTTATTGACAAAATCTTGAATATTTGGTTCCTTCTTGAGATTATTAAAAAATTTAAATGAGGAATTTTGTCTTGTCTGTGTATTAACATTTGATTATGTTTGGTAATCACACATTTGGAAAAGATTAATGTAACTTTTCGCTGCTCCCGTTTCCACAAAGTATCCAATAATTAATAATAATAATAATCCAATAATGGTACCAATGTCCTGTTATTCATAAAAAAAGTTGTAACTGCTTGAATTTGTCATTTGTCAATCATACCCATTTCTGCTGGTCTTGGGATGTTGTCACTGTATCTGCAACAGGCTCACGATTGTGATTGTTCAGTTCTTTTCAAGCTAGCAAGATTTCCACTGTATAATTTTAATAAATCTAAGGAAATGCAGTTTACTAAAATCAGAGACAATAATATTTACCGAAATATATATAATATTTGTATAATACACACTAGTATATATCATAACACTATTATTGTTTTTTTCAGCATCCATTAAGAAAATTGCAGAACTTCAGGTTGGTATTCTTACTCAGTGCCTGAAGTCGATCACAGTGATGAAAAGACTAAATGCTGCAACCTTCATAAACATATTACAGAAAATCAATGCTAAGTTGAATGGTGTCAATCATCATATCACCAACAGTTTTTGGTAATACACATTAGTTAATTATTTTTATTTCACAAACATTAATATAAAGTACAGTGGAATCCCGATTATTCGTATTTCCGGCTCAGCTCAGGCTGGTTTAAATACTATATTGTTAAAAGGGCCAATCATAATATTATAGTCATTATAATGGAGAATGGAGATAGTTGGGGGGTTCAGTCAAAAAAAACAACACCAAATAAGTACAAGATTTATATTTAATGTGTGACCTACCTTGTATGCCATCTTCAAGGCTAAGAGAGAGAAAACAAGCAGAACAAAAATATATTAAAAAACATTACAGTAACAAGAATATAGTAACATGTAATGTATAAAAGTAATATAGTAAATTAATAATAATTAAAGATAACGAATATAAAATACAGAATAAATGTACAGAAAGGATAATAATGTAAACATAATACAAAGGGAAAGAAAAATGAGAAGGTAAACGGAAAGATACAACATGAAAAGATTAAAATATAAAAGGGTGAGATATAAAGGATTTGGAAAAACTAGTTGAATTACAGATATAAAATGTATGATAATAGATCCCTAGAGGTTACATAAGTAAAATGTATGAAAAATAATACAAAATATGATGCCAAAGAATAATTACAGAAGAAATATGTAGAAAGTAATGAATAGGTATCTCGTAGAATGACAGGTAGAGATGTAAAATTTGAAAATAGAAGCATGGGATGTAATATAAATATAGTTGATTGGATTGATAAATTTGAAAATTAAAAATTAAAAATAATGCTTATAAATATGAACTAATTTGATTACCAACATATAATGAGATATAATGTGAGGAATGGAGAAAGGCTGAAGAGAAGATATAAATATTAAGATAAGTACGCACCAAATAGGAGAGGCGGCTGGGTAATAAACACTGAAAAATACATTACAAAGCAAGACGGAAGCGCTAGCAGCGATCTGTAGCGACCAAAAAAGTAACTAAGAGAAAGAGTATAGGAAAATGAGAGAAAATGAATAAATAGGTAAATTTTATGACAAGTAAAAAATGTGTAAAAATATTAAAGATAAAGGAGAGATAGTTAAGAGTTATGAAGACTGAATAAATGAGAAATGGTAGAAAGATGATATTAAAAAAATGTAAAGATATTCAGTAACAGAAGAAACATTAGTAACAAAGTAACAGAATTTAAGGTTTTTTGTGTAAATTAAAATTTTGGGAGTAGGTGATGTGAGTCGGTCTTAAGATTGATAGCGGAGGAATCTAAATTGATGTGGATAGTTTCAGAGAGGAGGATGCATGGTTGGGAACAGAAGTTAGGATAGACATATTATCGAAACAAAAAATGTGGTTTAAAGAAAGGGCATGCGGAGAGCTTAGAGGAGGTATGGTTATGGGAGGAAATGGCATATTTGTGTTGGGTAATATGATCTTTAAGGAAGTTTTTAGTTTCACCGATGTAGGAAGAGTTGCAATTAGGAGTGGAACAGGGGATACGATAGACAACATGTGAACGTAGTTTAAGAGGAATAGGATCTTTGATACAGGTATAAATATGGGAGAGTTTGTTATGGGATTTTAAGGCAATATGAATATTGGGGATAGAGGAACGTAAGTATTTTTGAATGTTATTAGAAAGGGGGTATATATGGCAAGGGTCTGTATATAGGGATAGATGGCGGATATGGAGACCGGGTGGGGGTGGGTTTTTTTTGTAGTCATGGATGAGTTTATTAACAATATAGGGAGGAAAATTGTTTTTTAAAAGGATTTCTTTGATACGGTGGGTGTTGGTTTTATGGAAGCAGGGGTCAACAAGGGATAGGCCACGGTGAATGATATTTTTGGCGACGTTAGTTTTTAGGTAGTGCGGATGTTGGGAGTAATAATTAAGGAGTCTGCTAGAATAAGTGGGTTTAGTATACCAATCTGTGGATAAGGTGTGGTCTGGATTTTTAATGATAAGGAGGTCAAGAAAGGGTAGTGACTTATTGGATTCGAGTTCAACGGTGAAATGGAGGCAGGGATGGTATGAGTTGAAGGAAGATAATAAATCTAGAATAATGTTTGGAATTGGGATAAGGAGGAGGTCGTCTACATATTTTTTAATGAAAAGAACATCGTCAAGGAACTGGGGTAGAATGGAGTCGAGAAGGTCATTTAGGACAATATTAGAGAGGTTAGGAGCGAGGGGATTTTCCACGGCAAGTCCAGAAATTTGGTAAAAGAACTGTCAATGGAAGGTAAAGTAGCCAGAAACATCGGCACACATTAAATATAAGTCTTGTACTTATTTGGTGTTGTTTTATTGACTGCACCCCCCAACTATCTCCATTCTCCATTGTATCATCCAGTCAACTATTTTCCTCTCTAATATAGTCATTATAGTACTTTTCTTGTAAAAGTTAACACGAAACGTTCCACATTGTCTTCACCGTTGCTTCTTTAAATTCGGTCCCGTGTTTCTTTCTTTTATTGACCACCCAATCTTTTGGTAGTAACACCAATTCTTCTAATCTTCTATGTTCATTTAATTCATATTCTCGTTCACAGCAAAATTCCATTAATATTTCCCAAATATATTTGTGGCTGTAGGTTGTATTTCTGGGAATTTTTTCTTTGATTAGCGCATTTATACTTTAAGCATTCGCATTGCCAAAACGTGTTATCATGGTGATTGATAATTGCACTGAATGCAATTATTAGTGTAATGTTGACATGATTGGGTGAAATTGTTTCATATGACACAAAATGACAAAATTTGATTAGTTGTTGGAACAAATTTGTTCTACTCTTCTCAGTTTCTGGCATTCAGTGACGCCTAATAATCTTAAGGTCCTTACCAATTACAGCACCCCTTGCAGAAGTTTCCTAACCTAGTGATCAGCAATTTGGCTTCTTCAAAATGTTTTAAGACCTCAGGGTTGAATGGCAATTTGTGATACTCTTTATAAATTATGAACATTTTTAAGTGATTATTTATGTTTTATGTACTGCAGGGTATATCTACCTATGTATAACTTAAGGAAAATTTTGCTCCGAGATCAATCAAGTATATATATCCAGGCTAATTTGCCATTTTTAGTTATTGGGCTAACTCAGGTATTGGAGGACATTATCAGTTAAAATTAGATGGTGTTTCTTTTTCGAAGGGGCTACAACTGGTGAAGAGTCAAGGCCTCCCATAGTCCTGTAGTCAAAAAGATGATGCCGCCAATCTTCTCTGTTTTTTGCTGCTGCTCTCCACTTTCTAATCTTTAGCATTTTATGTGCATCTAATACAGGTCTTTTCTGGTCCAAAAATCTTTTCATCAAGGAAACTTTTGGGTATTTTATTACCACTCATTCTTGCAATATGTCCTGTCTATCTCAGATGGACAGATTTTACAATCTGCGTAAGATCCTGGTCTTTTTATAAAGACCAGATGCATAATCTCAGCGTTTTTTTCTCAATTTACATACACCTTTGTCACACATAGGCCCTAAAACCCTTCTCAGTATCTTCCTTTCTAATTTTACTAGGGACGATTCTAGGGAATTTTTCAATTTGACGATTATGAAAGAACAGGCCTGATTATACTGAGTCATTCAGAAGAGCCGCATGTTTTTGAAACGCACAGTACACAACGACTAGAAGAGTGGAGGAAACCAGCACAGTATTATTTATTTTAGCAGGCTTTGCCATTTTAGTCACCATGTCACAATGGAATGTAAAAAACAACCGTGTGTTCGTGTATGATAACTATGTTAAAGTGGTGAATCTGTCATCCAAACACAATGTCTCTTTTGACATTTCAAGATCGGCCGTCACGAAAACGTACTAGATCGCAACACTATTTTTATATGGGTCATGAATTTCAGAACAACAGGAACCGTAACTCGTCGCAAATCACCAGGTGCCGTTCGTACTGCACAGACACCAGACATTGGCTGAGTGAGGGCAACAATATTGAGGAGCCCGTGTCATTCTGTTACCAAGCACGCTGCCACAATAAACAAAACTGCCGATATTGGACCTCAGAGAACCCACAACAAATGCATAAACGACCCTTGCATAGCTCTTGAGTGACAGTCTGGTGTGCAGTAGTTAAGTGTGGAATAATCTGCCCTTATTTTTTGAAGAACATGGTGTCCCTGTTACAGTCACATAAGATCGCTACATTGGAATGATCACCAACTTTTTGGTGCCAGAACTACAGAGGTGGGGAAAACGAAAGAGGTTGTCATTTAAGTGATGTAATTTTCCGTAAATAGTAGAATTAAATATTTTTTCAATGCATAGTAAATGGCATTATGTAATAAGTAATTTCATGTTAATAAATAAACTATTCATGTAAAATCCACCAAGTACTCATTTCAAAAACATGTGACTCCTCTGAATGACCCGTATATCTTATATATTTGTATCTTCTTTGTCCTGGAGAGGGATTAGCTTCTTCAACCTATAGCAGCATACATGATATGCTACCTTGAAAATAAAGGTTTTAGGCAGTTAGTGGAATAAAAAAATTACATACATATTCTTCATTATGAAAAAAAAAGAACATCGATGCTTCTTTTTGTTATACTTGTTTGTATCAATTAAAATATTACGCTATAATATTTTACGTTTACAATATTTTTTATCAGTTTTGAACTATCTCTTAAGCTTTTGATAACTCATTTGCTTTATAAGTTTTAATATTTTTTTTTTATTTTAAGGCCGAAAATTTTTCAAAGACCTATCATCGTTATTGGTGCTGATGTCACACATCCAGCCCCAGACCAGGTCAATGTTCCATCTATCGCAGCTGTAAGTTTGATTTCTTCTTTATTTAAAATTAAGATTTGTTGTAGTATAACTTAATAACTTATTGTGATATGTGTGTGAGCATTTTCTGATTTAAGTCAAAAAAGAATTAACTTAATATAAAATTAAGTTGTTATTAGAAAAAACATTAAATTAACAAATTTTAAAATCTCTTTTTAGTGAAAGTTTCTTTATAATGTAATTGTTTACTAAATAGGTCAAAAATGTGTAATAAAGCTTAAATAAAAACTTAGTAAAATGTTAATAAGTTAAACTGATATTATTAATGAAATAAAACTTTTCCGTGAAAATAAAATCAATTAATGAAAATGATTAATGCTTAATTATTTAAAGGACTAAAATAACATCATATTTCTAACTAAAAATAAAAACATATTTCAAACTGAAATATCTCTAAAATAATTTCACAAATATCTTTAGTGAAATTATTTTTGAAAAAAAAAAAGAGAGGACTGACTCTGCTACAGAGCGTGTTACTCCTTTAATCTCCTAATAAAGATATTTTTATTTAAAGTAAGGTTTGTATGTTGTTGTTGTTTTTTGACTTTTTTGTATTTCTGTTATGTTATTAGTTAGAAACAAGTAAATTTCATTCTCACAACACTGACATCCTTTTTCCATTTTTTTTCCACATCATACTTTTTGGTAAATCAAAGAGCTTGATTGAGACCAATGCCAAAAGAAACCTTATTTTATTTATACAAAATCAAAGCTCAATAAATAGAAAAGTTTTTTTTTTTGTAAAGTAAATGATAAAACACTAACAAGTTAAATACTATTTTAAAAATTGAAATTTTTTTTGTGAGACAATACACTCAAAGAAAATTAAGCAGTGATTAGAACTTTATAATAACTTTATAATTTGTATTCAACAATTTTTGATTGATCGCTTCCAATACAACAAAAAAAAAAGAATGTTTTGTTTCATATGAACTGTATTTTGTTACTCTTCAGGTCTTCTGTCTCTTTTATAGTTAATTCCATATCATATTTTAAGGAATATGGAATCTTTTGTAAACTGCTAAGTATTTTCTACCTTTATATTACATTATATCATATATTTATTTAATTGCTTTTACCTGAAAGATGAATAAAACGCATATTAGTTTAATAAAGTGTATTTTGTTTCATCAATTTATGAACTGCTTAGGTGGCGGCTTCTTACGATCCAAGAGCCTTCAGGTACAATATGATATGGAAATTGCAAGCACCACGGGAAGAAGTAATCAGAGATCTTGAAACTATCATGGGAGATCAATTACGGATGTTTTATAGGAACACTCGCTGTAAGCCTGAAGCTATTCTCTTTTATAGAGATGGTGTATCAGAGGGGCAGTTTAAGGTGGTGAGTAAGAGTAATCCTGAAAAGTTTTTTTATTAAAACTAAATTAATAAATAATTACTAAACTACCTGTTTGTTCTAATATAATTTAATTGTTTGTTTAATAAAGACAAAAGAGTTTTGATCCGGATTTGATACAAAATATTATTTTTGCTGGATTTGTATAATTGATAAGGAAGTGAGAATCTCTGATAATAGGGAGTTGAGTGACTTAGTGATTGAGGACTGAATCGCAATGCTGAAGGTTCTGGGTTCAAATCCCGATCACTGGCATACTTTTATTAATCCTGTCAGAGGCCGGAGATGGATCCTATAAGATCTAGGACCCTCCTAGGGTTCACCTAGACTTATTAAAGTGGGAGCCCAAAATAGGAGGGAAAATCTGGCAGTTGAGTGTGATTTAGGACAAATCCTCTCCTTGCAGAACCGTTTTCCAAGAAACAGTACAGTGTCTACCGCGTAGTGAACCCAAGACCCTCCATGGGTTTTAGTGACACAGATTTTTTTTTTTAACCACCATAATAATTTTAAAAAATCAAAAGGTGCAAGGAGTTGACATCCAACTCCGTTTTGTTGAGATAGGGTGAGTCTCAAAAGGACCTCCCTAACCTGGTTGGTCCAAAGATGATAATCAAATCCGGGATCTAGAGGGTTGAAGTGTAATAACTGATGTACTTTGTTACTCCACTCCCTTCCACAATAAACTTAATAATTATCATTGTTCCAATTTTCAGTCTACCTCTTAGCTTATTGCTTCCATTGTATAGTGTATGTTTAGTTTCAACCAGTAATGCAGTGGTTATTGCAACAATAAATTTCAACTAATTGTTTTTATTTTGTCTACAGATTTTAGATCAAGAGTTGATGGCCATCAGGAGGGCTTGTACTCGTCTTGAAAACGGATACAATCCTCCAATTACTTTTATTGTGGTACAGAAACGTCATCACACTAGGTTTTTTCCTGACCAGAGAGATGCAGATGGTTAGTATATTTTATTTTTTCTTATTGTGATCATGTAATCAATCTTAAATGATTTAAAAGAATGTTATTTCTAATTTTTAAAATTTAAATAATAGTAAATTTCTTTCATTTTTGTTTGATTTAGCAAATGTACTGTCTGGTATTAATGGAGAGGATCATATCAAACTGGTGGGCTTATAGGTCCATTTTGCCTACCAAATAAAAGTCAATTGAAAGCTATTTTTAAACAATTATTAGTTGACAGTTAAAATTTTGGGTTGTAATAAAAGTAATTCCGGTTTTCCCAATAGATAGCATTAAAATCTTTTATCTTCATTAATAACAGATTTAAAGATGTTTTGTTACTTTTAGTACTTCAGGATTAATTTTTATAGATGATATAAAATATAGATAATATAAATTGAAATGGTCTCAGTGCTTAGTGATTTTATTAAGTTTTTGAAGAGTTTTTTTTGATATTGTCTGCTTTGACAGGTAAAAATAAGAACGTGCCTGCTGGTACAGTGGTCGATACTGAAATCACTCATCCTACCGAATTGGATTTCTATCTAGTTAGTCATGCAAGCATTCAGGTAAGCTGGAATAATCATCGTATATACATATAATGTCAGAATAATTATTGCTAAACTGATTGTTACTTTTTGTTTAATTATGGATGTTTTATTGATTTAAAATCATATGTAAGCTTTACGTACTGATTTTTTTTTTTTTTTTTTTTTTTTTTTATAGGGAACAGCGCGTCCTACTAAATATCATTTGCTATGGGATGACTCTAATTTATCCGAACAGAGCTTAGAAGAAATAACTTATTACCTTTGTCACCTCTTCACCAGGTAATAAAACAATTTTAATTGTTTTATTAATAATGTTAAAAGGAGCTAGAGTAAAAAATTAATATTGTTTTTTTCTTTCTTTTTTCTTTTTTTTTTTAGTACTCCATATATCAAAATACTAAGCTAAGTTTCTCTTACCTCTGAAAATAGTTATAACTAACTCCTATAGATATAACTTTGTTGTTTGTTTTTTACTCTTTCTAGGCTTTCTAGTTTAATTTAACCCTGCAATGGCAATGACTCTAAGTCAGGTTGGGGAACTCCTTTCTCCCCATTGTATGGACCAAATATTTTGTGTAATACATATCCTGTTATCACATACTCTTAGGTATAGGTCTTCTCCTCAAAGTTAACTATCGATTTTCATACACGTATAACAGTAAAGAAGACCATACACAAAAGTTGTGTTCATATACCTTTTATTCTGCTTTGGCCTATCTTATCTCTAAGAATTATTGTCACTTGTTTCTGAAAATAATTTGATACATGGGTGATTCTCAAACTGGGAGCAACTTTTAGGACCTGATATTTCAAAATTTAATTGTTCCTCGATGGTGAAACAATTTTTTTAATTTATAGTAGGAACATTTCCAGTTCATTTTGCACGGCTAAACAGGAACACCTTGACTCCATAAACACTCCTCTTGGGTTATCGTATATATATGTGAAATATAAAGGACACTGTATGAGCACTGCAAGGGTAACAGGGATTGCACACTTGGACAACCTTTCCCTATTGAAGGAAACTCTAATAGACTGCTGCCTTGATTTGACTCAAATAATTTTCTGTAAAGAACCTGATAGGTTATATACGTAAATTATATTTGTATTGTAAAATCAAATAAAATAAAGGAGTGTCAGATATAATACTGAATTCTTATTGTTTGAAACTTTTATATTGATAAATTAATAAATAAATCCAGTTACTTATAAATAAAAAAACCCAATTAATTAAATCAAAATACAATTAAAAAAATTATTAACTTTCCTAAAAAGAATACTTAAAAATTAAACCTTTCCGATTTGGTACAAATGTAATTAAAGTTCAATTGGTACAATATAAAAAATAAAAGTAAATAAGTAAATTAAATCAAAATAAACATGAAATGGAAAATATATTAAATATCCGTTGAGTGCAATGAATAAATTTAGTAAGCAAAATAATTTGAATATGAAACAAAATATTTTTGTATCTTGTTTACTTAAGTCATTAATGATATTATAATTTATTTTATTGTTATGATATAATTTTTTAAAATATTTTATTTGAAAAGGAAAGATATGGCCAGGACCGGGACTCGAACCCCCCGGGTATTTCCCTCTCCGTGGTGACGCCTCAGCCTTCTCGGCCACCCTGGCACGTTTCTCGGCCAACCTCATCAATTCTTTTCACCGATCCTATATATCTATCTTCTCGCAATTTGCGATGTATACACGGGGAAAATGTATACAACTCAATTATATAATGTTTGAAAATAAGAAGTTTTCATTTTTTGTGTATTCTTTCTTTTACTAATGGCTATTAATAACTAAATGCATGTATTGTTAATTAAAATTGTATGCATTTTATTTTTTAAAAGGTTTGGGTTAATTCAGTTAATTGAACATTACTTTATTTTTGGATCTTGTTGACTTTAAGTCATTAATATTATTATAATTTATTTAATTGTTATATGATATAATTTTTTAAAATATTTTATTTGAAAATAAAAGATATGGCTAGGACCGGGTCTCGAACCGGCCAAGGTGGCCGAGATGGTTCAAAAATCCTGGTTCAAATCCCACTGCAGGCAATACAGACGAAATTTTTATTTAGTCTGTTAGCAGCTGGAGATGATTCAGGGGTTGTAGTGGTGTACAGAAAAAAAAAATTGTAACAGTACATAAGTAATAATGTTTTTGTATATATTTTAATTATTACATATGTTGTTTATTTACATTGTTAAAATGTAATTAACGGCACATAGTATTCTATAGAATGGAATGTGCCAGTGTCCATGGAATGTACAATTAACGGTCCTTTCAAAGGGTTACTTTAAAGGAAAAAAAAAAAATATGGTTAGCTGATGTGATTTGTAAAATTTTAATGTTCAGCAATCAATAAATGTATCATTGGCATGGCCTAGTTTTCATTGTCTCTTTCAAAAAAGATACATAAGAATGAGAATAACAAAAGACTGAAATAATGAGGAATTGAACTTCATGGTTGTTTCTTTGTACGACTTTTCACAAAACCAAGAAAGTTAAATTACTGATTTGTAAGGTTGATAGCAATCATCCATTTAAAAAAAAAATCAAATAAATAAAATAAACGGTTTTGTGCCATGCCACAACCATGACAACCATAAATATACTTACTCATTTTTCAATGTTCCAGCACACTGCCGATGTGGTGACTATTGACCCAATGGCCTTCAAAGGGTCGGACATAGCTATCATTGTTGACCCTATGGCCTTCAATGGGTCAGACATTGCTATCAGCGTTGTCCCTAAATCAAAGGACTAATTATAACCATCATTAGCATTTCTAGTTTAGACAATGGCAATGATTTTTTTTTTTCAAGGGACATATTTCGAAAACATTTATTTGTAGTATTTTTTTATATTGAAATGAATTTTTTTTATGAATTTGAGTTTAATTTATAAATACTCTTAACTTTATATATGAAAAACATTCTTGTATAAGCTACTTTTACACAGGCAGAAAACACTGTCACAATAAGTATAATTGCTGTCAGGGAGAGGCCACAATAATGAAAGTCAAGGGTTGTAAGACTACTTAAATATAATTGTAATAATGAATTATATTATTTTATTGACATAAGACATAGAACTAACTGCAACACACATAAAAAAAAAAAAAAAAGAACTGCATAAATCTGTTATGCAGAGCTTAAATTGAGGAGAGATTGAAACTTGCTTGTAGTTTAAGAATCGCCCTCATAAGGATTATCGTAATGATGATAATAAGTTTTACTGTATCATTTCTGACATTTATCTTTTTTTTTTTTATCAGGTGTACCCGCTCAGTTTCATACCCAGCACCTACATATTATGCTCATCTTGCTGCCTTCCGTGCTAGGGCGTACACGGACGCAGATAGGTAAGTTTGGTTTCTTTAATGTATGATGTTAAAAGAATAAAAGTAATGCTATTAATTATAAATAATTTGATTGTTTAATTCCAGGCTACAGCTAAACCAACTTCAGCAAGAGCAGGACAAAAGAACTGTGAAGGATTCTGTCTGTAAAAGAAATCCTATGTTCTTTGTTTAAAATAAAATATAAATATATATATTTATTTATATTTTATCGTGATATGTTTATATAGTTTTATTTTTTTATAAAAAGTTACTTCTTATTATTTTTGTGTAAACTTGTATACAACTCAATTATATAATGTTTGAAAATAAGAAGTTTTCATTTTTTGTGTATTCTTTCTTTTACTAATGTCTATTAATAACTAAATGTATGTATTGTTAATTAAAATTGTATGCATTTTATTTTTTAAAAGGTATTGGGTTAATTCAGTTCATATATTTAATACTTCCAATTTCTATTATTATACAGATTAATGTAATAAATCTTTGAAAAATAATTATTAATTTGAAACAATATGGTTATGTTACTTAAAACAATGGCTTTATTGATCAATTAATCTGCTCCTTATATTGAACATTTTTCTTCAATTATTGCTATCTTATCAGTTCCACAGGTTGTTGCTTTCATTTGAGTCTCAAATTTTAACTTTTTATTTGTTTCCTTTTTAAGATTTTAGAAAATAAAAATAATTGAGAATTTTAGTATAAACAAATAATATAATTTTGGGAAATGATTACCGAATTATATTCATTTCCCGTAATTACTCTCTTTTTCCATCCTCCATACTATTATTTTTATTTTTGGAGAATATTAAAAATGAAAGGTTAAAACTTGTAACTCAACTCGAAGTGACCACATGCGAAAATGATACCACTGTTTTACAGAGAGCAATGGCTTAAATAATGACTCCAAATTATTCATTAAACCTTTTAATAACAACAAATAATTGAGGATTAGGTAATTTTACAATTTTTAAGAGCAGAAAAAAACGGTTTTGACAACAAAAAATGAAATTTCAATTGGAAAATAATAACTACTCTATTGAAAAATTAGGTTTTTTGAGTTGTTGTTCTTTTATTATATATTATATATAATATATTTTTTTTACTATCTATCTCTGATGGCTCTTGAAGGACCCTGGCCTCCTTAACAATTCTGCTCCACTCAGAGCAGCATAAAGATGTCGAGGCTGAACTGCAGCTCTATCTTCTCACTCCCAGAAGCTGTAGTTCAGACTCGACATCTTTATGCATGTCAACATTGTAGTCCTTTTTTTGTTTTTTTTTTAAGGGTGGGCATAATTGCACTGCGACCATACTTGGTCTATTGTGCGCCCCTAAGTATGCGATTATTACAATCTTAACTTGGCTGAACCCACAAATTTTAGAATATTTGCAGGGCTGATTAGTTCGACCTGCCTGGGGTTAGTGACTCTGTCCTGACCAAAAATTGCAAACTGTAGGTCTGCAAACCTACCACATTAGCAGATAACGTGATAGGGTGTTTCGTCCTCTGAACGACAGTAGCGGCAAGTGGGAAGCCGCTCCAGTCTGGACATATGGGTATTGAGTCTGCAATGACCCGTTTATGCCGCTATGATTGTTTTTAATGCTTCCCTGTCCAGATCCCAAAGAGCATTACATGTCTTCTCATCGGGATTGTTCTGGAATAATTTAGAATGTTTTAATCCTTTATGCCTCACCAAAATCGGTGGGATTTCTTACGGTAGATATCTTTTATTCTACTCTTGGCGTAGCTGAGACTAATGCTGCTTACTGGTTCGGGAGTACATAGAATGTTATCCGATCCCAGCCTGGCTAGCCTGTCAGCTTCTTCATTGCCCGGGATGCCAGAGTGTCCAGGAACCCACTCAATGCTAACCCTATCGTAGTCCTTAGCATATGTCACAACTGGAAAATGGTCTTATATACTCGCACTTTTTTTTTTATTAAAAAATCTTAAATTATAAAATTTATTTTTTCTCATAACTTTAATAGTGAAGTTCATCTTTAAAATAAAATAATGTAAATCAGAGAGAAAGAAAAAAAATAATCAGAAAATTATCCTAGAAAAAATAATTTTAATAAATTTAAGAAGTCATAATTGATGAAAAGACTAGATTACGTTATGTAACCATTTATTAGGTCTCGGTGGGATCGATTATGAAATATATAAGGAACAGAATTCATCTTTTCATTCTTATTATGCAGTCTCGCTTTATGGAAAATGCTATTAGTTGGAATGTACAGAGGTAACAAAAAATATCTCTTCATAAAATTTATTGTTATATCTATTTACAACACATTGTTTTATATATATATATATATATATATATATATATATATATATATATATATATATATATATATATATATATATATAATTATAAAATCACGTTTATTACATTCAGTTAATGAAATTAACATACAAGCAACTGATGATATCCACTAATCATAAAACTACAATATAGAACAAGAGAAATTGAAATTATTACTATAACATTGAGAAAATTTTCAAAATGTCTTCACTATCACCTTGTTAATCATTAATAGAGTTACATAGACATGGAAAGTATATTTGTGATAATCATAGGTTCGGAATTGGTGGAGTAAGCACAGGAACTTTCATAAATATTTGTTGTTCAATGTCAAATCTGGTTAACCTCGGTTTTAGTCTTCCAGCAGTAGCACTTTAATACAATTCTCTTATTAAGCAATCCTAGAATTAATAAACCTTAATATACATTATCAACAACAGCATTTTTCAATTTTCACGTTATTTATATGTATATACAAATGAGAAAACAACCATAATTATAAATGGAAACCATGTTAAATAAAATAAAATTCATTTTGAACATTAGTTTCCATTAATAATTTGGAATAAAAGTTCACTTATTCACAATCCTTAATGTTAAAATGTCAAAACAATACAATCCTTAACTATTATTTACAACGTACATATGTATATATATATTTATATTCATACATAAGAGTATATAAGTATATATAAAATATTGAAAACAAGGAAGTCTATAAAATGCTCCCGTTTTTTAATACTTTAACTTTACAAACCAAACATTTAAATGATAAGTTGTTATTATGAAAGCAATAACAATATAAGAAAATAATTCGTTGTTGAGTACTTAATTTTCCAATAGAAATAAAACATAAACAAATTACTCGGGATCTTCCAATTTATCTACAATCGCATAACAAAATGTTATTCAACAGTTTCCATTATGTATAAAAATCATATGCTGATTTCTAGATACTCCACAATCGATTCCACAATAAAAATAATTTTAAAACAGTGGAACCTTTATAGTCTTCACAATGATCCGTTTTGCCACATTTGCCTTGATATATTAGCCAATAGTATTAAAAAATGTTTTATGTCATTCAAGATTTTCTTTTTTCAAAGTCACGCCGTGGCAGTGCGTGCCCTAGAAATGTCTGGACTATGTTTGATATTGGAGCATCGGGGCACCGAGGTTGGGGTGATGAGAGCTGTTCATGCGCAGTGCTGACAAGCTCTTGTTATACCACTCATCATCAGGTGACATGCCTGCAACAAATATCTTCTATTTAATTTGTTTTTTTAAAATGATTTCACAGTAATTATAAATAATAAAGGAAAATTAACCATAAAACCATATATCAATTAATAAATCTAAAAGAAACCAGTGCAATAGAAAGATGAAAGAGCGTTTTTGTGATGTCGAGTTCATACATTGCATCACTGTTGTAGTCAGTACCAAAAATTTCACCGCAAAATTTCTAGGGATACACTAGGAAAATGAATCCACAATGTAAACTTAACTGGGGTTCAGCATGAGGTAGAGACTGTACTGTTTCTTGGGCTGGGAGATGATTTGTACTAGATTACGCTAAACCGCCAGATTTCTCCCTTATTTTGGGGTACCAACTTTAGAGAGGCTGGGTGAGCCGTAGGAGAATCTCAGACCCTAAAAGATCCATCTCTGGCTGTTAACAGTCTAAATAAAATCTGCCACAGCCGAATTTGAAGCCGTTGACACAGCAAGATATTGAAAACTGTTTTTTTTTTTAGCATACCATGCTGCATACACTAGTTTTATTTATATATTATTTTAAGGCACCTTCGATATAATCTCTTTCGGATCCATAAAAGTTAAGAAAAATAGGGAAATTCTAACTTTCTAATTTTTCCTCTTACCCTGACTGAACCATGTAGACATTACTAATTATTCGGCTGGAGATTTTGAGTGTCACACTACTTTTTCAAAAAAGTAATTGTGAAAAAAATGTCTGGATGGAAAATGCAATATTTTTATTTCTTTTAAGTTGAACTGGTAAAGATTGGTAGATGAAAGACATGCTTGTATGTGCTTTAACAGGATCATGAGATTTGGCCAATAAATATGCAACTATATTTTAGCAACTTTTTAGATTTTATTAATCTCATATCGTTGTCCTAACAATGAAAAATTGGCTTTGAGAGAATTAACAATAAACAGTTATTGTGGGAAAAAAAAACACTAAAATTTATTAATCGAAGTTTAACACTTGTCTATATATTATAATTACACCAATACAAAATAAAAAATTTAATGAATTACCAAAATTTTATTTTTTTCAGCCCTTCAAAATTTGTCTAATAAGTAGATCTAAGTAAATAAAACATAATGAAATAGTATTTTCATTTAGTTTGAATACTAAGAACATTTACTTTAAATACTATTAATATTTACATATATATAAATATGTTTATACCTGATAATATACTTGTCTTCGACCCCCCGAGGAAGTCTCATGTGTCCCACCACTACGATGAGTTAAAGTATGAAGTATGTTAAGGAAAAGTAGAAGGGAGAAAATAAAGAAGACAGAACTACAGAAGCTGACTGGTACGCGTGATATTCTCAAGACAGCTGTGGGCTGGACACATTGCAAGAATGGGATCAACACATTGGGCTAAGGCAACAACGGATTGGTATCCAGCTACGAGATGACGGTACAACATACAAAACTTCATGGGAGTATTATGGCACTGTTCTGCTTGGAACAGACGTAGCTGGGGTAAATTGGGAGAGGCTTATGCCCAAAGAAGGGCCTTTTTTTTCTTTTTAAAACCATGTAAATGTAAAAACCATGTAAAAATGTACATAGAAGAAAGAGGAAAAAAATAAAGCTTATTATTATTATTATTATGTAAATATTATATTATTTTAATAATGTAGCCCTTTAGCCAGATGTAATTTCATAAGGGACCTGGTCCCATAATAAAATTATTTTTATCGTCTATTCTATTCTACGATTTTACCTGTAAGAATATATTTATAGAAATGTTTAAAATAAATTTGTTGCTAAGACATACGCGGGAGGAAGCAAAAGGCACAAGAAGAGACTTGATTAAGATGTCCCTTAAGTGGGTTAGCCACTCCCAGATCAATCTGAGGATGCCTTGAGACAATTTCCTTCACCGCTCTCAATTTCCTCATCTCCCCAGTAATCATCGCTCCCTGCTGTCTTTTCATTCTTCAAATTCGAAATTTTTCCTCAGCAAAATAACGTAAAAATAATTTATTATATATGTTATGATAAGAATACAAACCACGCCTGTTGGATAAGTATAAATCATCCTATTAAAATAGTAAAATTACATTTACAACTAAAAGAAATCGACAATGAGATATACATACCCATTGAATCTTGCCTCATTCCAGACGTCATGTTGGTCGCTGTATGGCTCATGGAGAAAGGTTGGCTCATTGATGGATAACTGGCTGCACTCATCTGAGAAGATTAAATGATTAAATTTATTATTTTAAATAATAAAAATGAAAAATAAGTTATAATGTAAGTATAATATAATAAACATAATATATCATTTGTGGTAAAAGCATATGAGTGGTATAGAACAAAGGTAAACATACTATGAAGCTGGGAAAAAGGGAAAATGTTGCCAAAGAAGTCTAAGGAAACGTAGAAGGAACTTGTGATTTAGCAGGTCACCATGGACTGTTATCCACAAGTGTTCAAAATCTGAACACTGATAATTCAGATACTGATAATACCTACCCCCTTGTTCGTATTTTTGGAAATCGAAACCAAAATTTTGTAGTGAAATGTTAATTCTAGATTCCTCTAGTAACCTATCTTTTCTTTTATATATATATTTTTTTTTTTTTTTAATTTGTTCCTCCCACGGAGGGACCGCTTATTAATATTAGGACATGCTCCATACTTAAGTAAGCATATTACATGTGATTTTAATAATTACAGATCAGTTTGGTATTATAAAAATGTAGAGAAAAATACCAAGAAATAGGGGATGCTACCACAATGACCATTAGGGGACAATGTGAAAACATTGAAAATTAGAGTAGAAAAGAGAAGATTATAGACAATACAATTATTGTGTGACAATTAATATTGACAAAACCCGTGTTGCCATAAGACAAGGAAGGGTGTTTAAATAAATACCACAATGGCTGGATATGGAGTTTATGTTCACTTGGAGTTGAGGAAAAATTTCCATAACAGGTAACAGTTTTGTGTTAAATTACAACTTACACTAAAATATTAATATACAGTTATCTAATTTCACATTATCTCAGTTGTAATATTACCTGTGGATATCTATTGATGGTATTTGGGTGTGGGTAAGGTTGGTATCCCCGAGTGGCTGTTGGGTAGATGTTGCGCATCATGGCTCCATTGCACGTCGGTAAAACTGAAGGGGCAAGTGCTTTTTGTAGCTGCTTTTCTTGCTTTCGGTATTTCGCTCTCCGATTCTGAAACCATACCTGCAAGGAAAGCCTCAATGAAAATACATCCATAATCCATTTTGAAATAAATAAATATTACAACCTCAATAACTATTGGCTAATTGAACTATTTTTCATGTTTCTATGTACTTATCTCTTTCTTTCAATGGACAATCCATATGCCTAATAAGGCACTGAATCTAACATGAATTGAATCTTTTATTTTGGACAAAATAAATAAGTATGCTAATATTATAATATATCAACTTATTTACTAGATTATCTGATACTTAATTACTTTATGGTTTACTCAATCAAAATTATTAAATAAAGTAAAAATTATATTTAATCCACTAAAAGTAAACATGATGTCTATTTGCCTTGAAGATAAAGAATTCTGCTCTAATTTTTGACTACATAAAAACAAAATCTTGAATAATACAATCATTGGAAATTTCCAGTTTGATAATTCCTTTTTTTCCTTTTGCTTAAAAGCAAAAATTATGGTATATGTATTAAGAAGAGACTTTGTAAAGTTGTCCCTGATACAATCATTACTTCCTTAAAAGTCAGAATATTATTCCTTTAGCAGAGTGGATTTGCTCATCAGTGCCTATCTCTCGTAAATGAAGTTGTTTATTTTATGCCATTTCATTTTACAGGATCATCCTGCTTATAGGGCTAAGTGAACTAAGGGTGTTAAAGAATTGTAGATAACATGTATTATCAACAATTATCAATTCCAACCGATTTAAATTCATCTTGTTATATTTACGCTGACTCATCCTTTGAAGCCTCCCCTCATATAATATTTTTTGTATCCATCTGAACAGTCTATTCCCAACTTATTCAATATATTTATTACTCTACCACATTGCATAAGCAAGTTTTGCAAGATTAAACGACAAACAAATAAAAAAATTATTGTAGTATTCATTTTAGTATTCCACTGTTGTCTACAGCTTTTGGAACAAAAATGAGTACTTATTTACGTTTAGTGGTTTTTAAAAGAAACACAGAAGGATATTACCGTGTTTAGTACTCAGTTAATGATAAAGATCAATTATTCCAAGCTTCAATTATAATTATGATAATATCAAATTTTAAAGTGTTATAAAAATTTATGTAACATATTTGTTCTCATTGATAATTATTAACAATAATAATTGTAAAATTCTTTGTTAAATGACTGAACGATTCAGTGGTTTTTGATGCTCTGTGATAGGGTTTGATTTTGTGATTTTTATATCAATTTGATTGGTTAAATATATTGATCTTTACGGTTGAATTATTTTTTATAGTTATGTAAATTCAATAGATAAAAATAATTGTAGTATGTAATTAAAGTGTCTCAATGATTACGTGTTAATTAAATACTATAGACGATGATAAGAAAAATCTTAAATCTGAGATTTATTTATTTATACACTTCTAAGTTTAAGAATTATTTTAACTGTTCCATGATATTGAGAAGATAATTTGTAATTCATCAACAAGTATCCGATGACAAAAGAGAATTGTAGAATACTTTTATTTAGATCAGTTTCCTTTGTTTGTTTAATTAACGTCACTTTTACGCTGCTATAGCCATAGCAGTGCATTATTAGCCAATCGGATGATGCTACAGTGGGAGCTCTAAATTTTGCCTATCCAGGTTTTATTAGGATAGGAATTTTTAAGGAGTACCTTACATGGCATCGTCGTACAGGCTCGGTACCCCTGTTTAACATCCCTTCGGAAGGACGGCAAAACCAAGGATTTTTTAACCCCTTAAAAAAATCCTAGGCCACCTGTCAGGCTAGGAACTCACTATCTTGGGCTTAGTAGGTTGTTATTATTATTTAGGATATTATGCTAACCACTAGACCACATAGGCCAGTGGCCAGGTGTTTGAAGGTCGCAAAAAATTGAAGAGTGCTGCATTTTTGATATGTTGTAAGGGTCTGCCTGAGTAGTGTAAATCCCAAGTTTGCAACCGAAAAAATGGATGGGAAAACTTTTGGGGGCCAAAAAACCTCAACATTTTCGGTCTTAATTCAGTTTTTGGCCTTTATATCCTAATCGGAGCGTTTTTGAAAAAAAACATTAGTGACCATTTTTAATGTAGATTAAATTTGCTACACACCGAAGAAGTGATCCTACGATGAAAACGACAAAACGAGGCCTGTATGTGTTATACTTCTCTAGTTAATAAAAAAAAAATGAAAATTGAGGAAAGTAGGTGTTTTAAGAAAATGGCCTTGTACACCACAAATTGATCCAAAACAGCTTGTTTATTGTAAAATATAAATATTTATTTGTAAATTACAAATACAAAAATAATGGTATTACTATGTAGTATGAGCCACCCAGTCTCCCCGAGGTTTTTCAGCCACCAAAAGTTTTCCCATCCGTTTTTTCGGCTGCAAACTTGGATTTACACTACTCAGGTCTGATCCTTACAACATATCAAAAATGCAACTATTTTCAATTTTTTGTGACCCTCAAACATCTTTTTTGGTAAAAAAGACCAATTTTCAAAGGGGCGTAACTCAGAATCTATTAGACCTAGAGCTGCTTAAATTAAAGTTTATTAAATTTACTAGAACTTCATTCCCAATGATTTTCATCATAGGATCACTCCTTCGGCTGGTGTTCCTCACGAATGTCTGCCAAAACTTAAAATTTGTAATTACAATGCAATTGGGAAAAACCACAATGCAAAGTCTTATGTTTCAAATCCAGTAATACACCCATACAATTCCACCTCTGGTTTGTATGTTGAACGTCTTGGTGGTGGGGTGCGGTCTCATGTTTGCAGCCTGTTTGGGCTGTTGATCGTTGGGATGTATTGCACCTTTTTCTTCGAGATGTGATTACATAACCCGTTTTATGTTTTTGTGTCTTGATAATGCCTGAATAGGCGAAACGTCGACTGGTAAATGGGTGTATTACTGGATTTGAAACATAAGGCTTTGCATTGTGGTTTTTCCCAATTGCCTTATAATTTAAGTGTTTCTTTTTGAGTTTTTGGCTCTATTTCATTGACTTAAAATTTGTACTTTTTGGAAAAAATTACCAATTTTCAAAGAGGCGTAACTCGGAATCTATCTTCAGAGCTGCGATTGGGTTCAAATTGTAGCAAATTCGATCTACTTTAAAAATAGTCACCCAAGTTTTTTTTCAAAAGCGCACCGATTAGGAGATACAGGCCCAAAACTGAAATAACTCGGGAAATTCTGATGTTTTTCGGCCACCCAAAGTTTTCCTATCTGTTTTTTCAGTTGCAAACTTTAAAATGCAAAATGCATGAAAATGAAAATGAAAAATGCAGCTCACTTCAAATTTTTGCAACCTAAAGCCCTTTTTTGGTACCTGGCCGCTCACCCCCAAGATCAGTTTCATTCTGAAAATAACAGCACAGGATAAAGCAATCTTGTAACCTTTTGACATTTGTTATTGTTTGTGTAGGAGTGTATTTATGAATACAGCCTTTACCGCGTTTTATGGTTTTAATTTATAAAATATGATGCAAGTGTGGGATATTCCGAAAACTGAGATTGAAACAGTTGCATTTTTCCAAGAAAATGTATATTGCCGCGAAAGAAGTGTTGTCAACAGGATCAAAACATGAAATTATGTAAAAATCTAATGATTTGGAGGGGTCAGTTAAAAAGCTGCAGAAATAAGTGCCGTTTAAGAACCGGAATCTTGTAGAATCTAAATTCTTCAAGACCCTCATTTCTAAGTGCTTTAAGATTTATTTATTTCTGGTCCAAAGAAATGGCATCAGTTAAATTTTGCTCGCAATAACTTAAAATTTCCAAACAGCGTTCATAGATTAGAAAGTATTTGTGAGGAAGTTGTGTGCAATTGGTTTGAAACATATTCGGAGATGTTAAAATGGGAGGAAAAATATGGTAGTTGAGGAGGATGAAACTTTATTTATTTTTATTTCAATTATATTATAATTTATTTCAGAGATATATAAATTATTTGTACATGTTATTATTAATAATAAAATGTTCGAATTATTGAATTGTAAATGTTATATTAATAAAAAGGGGTTATTTTAAATCCAGTGATGTGGCTGGGAAAGGGGGCAGGGGCCTCTGGAACTCCTGCTTTGCCATCATTCCTGGGAAAGAAGCTTAGTTCGGGGACCCAGGCAAATTGTAAATAGGGTTTGAATGTGTACATTGTTTTATTTATTTTTATTTTTTTAGACTATTTTATAATCATATTTGCATTAATTTCCTCTTATTATCGCATGTATATATTTTATTACATTCACTTATTCTATTTTGTTTATATCATTTTTTGTTTTGTTATGGAATGGTTGTAAGCTACATAGCACCATTACTTATTGCCCACAAGTGGCAGATTGTAATGTTTCAATAAAGTGTTTAATAAAAAAAACAATAATAATAAAAATAAAAAGATGTAATAAGTTTTTCGTTAGGTCAAAACTCATAAACAGTGGCGCTAGTGTCGGAATGTTAGGTTCAGAACCACCCTAACAGACAAGTACCGGAAATAGGTTTCGGAACCGTTCAGATCGGCTACGTGTCCCGCCTCGATGTTCGACTACCACACTAAGTGACAGGCAAACCTGGTCGATCGATCATCAATTCGCAACAAAAGGGACTCATCTCAACTAGTACGAAAGGGACTCATTTCTCTAAAAATAGTGATGGGTGTCGAAATGTGGATCAGCTACGACAATGTAGTGCGCTGGAGATCGTGGAGTACTGTTGACAAGCCCAAAAGGCAGGCCTCCATCCGAAAAATATTTTGCTCCCGTATTGGTGGGATTATCGAGGCGAACTGTTTTACGGGTTGCTTCCAAAAGGAAAAACGATTGATTCAATGAGGTACTGCAAGCAGCTAATGGAATTTGACTAGGCAGTGCGACAGTAACATCCAGAACTTGTCAATCGCAAAAGTACCTAACATTGTATGACCATGATAACACAAGACCACGCTCCGCAATAGTCACACATCAAAAGGTAGTGCAACTTTGGCTGGGGTGTTTCATGACACCGTATTTTCCTACCTTCTATTCTCTTACCTTCGAACCTTCTAGCGCGCTTTTATGACTGTCGGTTTTTGCCGCAACTCAACGAAAAATGTCTACTTTTACAGGATTTTATCAGAATATCAAATATCATGGAATCCTGAGGATGTAAGTTATAAGAATAATAATTTTAAATAAGACTCGAAGGAAATAGGATCTGCGATGAAAATACAAGCTGTTGTGTAAAAATGAAATGATAATTTTATCATCAAGAATATGGGGACACAACTGTGGAACATAATTTTCAATAAGTGTAAAATTAAAATAAAGTGATGAATGAAAACATTTATTTTATCGTAAAAATACATTTATAGGCTGATATTGGTAAAAGTATAGTCATTATGAAAATATCATAACCCCTTTTTACGCTCGGGTTTGTATCACAAAAATGTAACCAAAACATCAGTTTTTTTATGTTGTATTTAAAAAGTTTATATTGTTGAAAAAAATTTAAAAATAGAACAAAAATAGTTTTATTATTTCAATATTAGATATTTAAAATATAAATGAAATAATTAATACAAATTAGTGACTTGATTTTGTATGGTATGTATAAAAACGGCTCAACATTGAAAAATGTTTTATTTTATTATAAAATATATATAATTGTAATCATTCATTTATTATTTCAAAATACACCTACAGAAAATTGTAAAAAGTTTTATTAACTATAAGAAAAGAAACTATATGCAGAAGCCGGTACAAATTACAAGTAGCAACTGGCAAGCACGATTTGTCGTATGTAATACGAACCCTGTCGATACCTGCGAGCAGCACTCGGGTTGGTGCGTCATGCTATGGTAATTGCGTATGGAATATACGTTATATGCGTATGGTACGGTATGGTGCGTTAGAGTATGCCGAAAGCACGCGAGCGCTGCTCATTCAAAATCATTAACTGGTTAATAAGCACCCACGTTCTTTTTACCATTAAATGATCTTTTTCGTTCATCAATCTATTCTTATTTTCTACCTTTTAGGTCTGTTTCCTTTCAATGCGTGTTTTTAGTTGTTTTTTTAAACTATTATTTATTTCTATTGAACTTCTTGCATAAAAGTAAACAATTAAACCATAAAAATTCCACACTTTCTTTTGTTATTTAATGTTTTTAGTATTAATATTTATATTTATATTTAATCTAATTTACATTAAGGATTTGGTGATGTGGTATCCGTGGACAGAAGTTGGTTAACAGCAGCTGAAGGTTCCGGCATCAAGCCTCCGGATTCTCTGCCTGGAATCGTGGGTACTCTATAAAGGGTAACCATATTGGTCCTTTTAATCGAATCCATCCTCGGAATAAAGTTCTGTGTACTCAACAGGCAATAATTTAAAACAAATAAGACAATCAATCTTATTCAATTTACAATAAATCCTAATCAGCTAATTTTCTTCAGGATATCAATTGTAGTGTAATGATAATGTTACAATATCCATCAGTCAAGATCATTTAAAAAAAAAATCATTTTCTGAGGTAAAGTAATAATGACTTAGTATTGATATTGAAGGGGAAAAAGTAAAGATTATGTTAACAGAACCTTAAGTAGTAAAAAGAGTCTCTTTTTTTTTTTAACCCTCCAAAATTTATTTGTTTGTTCATTTTACGTCGCTTTATGCTGCTATGGCTGATCGGACGATGCTACAGTGGGAGCTCTAAATTTTGCCTATCTAGGTTTAATTAGGATAGGGATTTTTAACGAGTATCTGACATCACATCGTACAGGCTCGGGATCCCCGTTTAACGTCCCTTCCAAAGGATGGCGTAACTAAGGATTTTTTCCCTTTAAAAAATCGCTTGACGGGCTACGAACCCGCGATCTTGGGCTTAGTAGTTTGTTACGCTAACCACTAGACCACAGGTCGCCCCCCCCCCAAAATTTATTTAACAACAAACAAATACAATAAATACCACATATGAATGTTTGTTACTATTTCACGCAAAAACTACAGAACGGATTTGGATGAAAGTTCACAATAATATAGGTTATACATCAGTATAACAGATAGGCTACAATTTATAATGATTTTGTGTAAATTGGTCATGATACAGTCGAACCTCGATATATCGAACCTCGAAATAGCGAATTCCTTGATAAATCGAAGTTTTTCTATTCTCCTTGAATCTGCCTATCTTTTCTACGTTATTTTTACCTCTACATGTCGAAGGATTGGTTTAGAAGACCTTGATATATCGAATTTTCCAAGATTCCTTAGCTTACCGCACCTCTACAAAACGAAGTTTTTGTAGGAAAACCTCTACATATCGAAGTCAATTCGTTAAATATGAACCGTTTAGCCTGAACAGCTCGTTTTAAGAAGCATTGACATTCTCAGAACGGCCTATTTTCTCAATTAATCCTGTAACTCCCCCAATCACATTTGTTTCCAGTTTGTTTTGGTTTCTGCTAACACTTGTGCAATAGGTTTCGTCTTCTGTCGTACTAGGTTAAGTATTGGATGATGCATTGGATTAAGTGTCGCTTTCAGGTATACAAACTACAATTTCCGATTTTGTTCAAAGCTCAGCTTATTTTTTTTTTCACAAATTCAGTATCTTTTTTTTAGTCTATTGTTTTATTGTTAAATAATGACGAAGTATGGTTTTTATTCTAATTGTGTATTTTTTTTCCAACTGCTTTTAGTTATACTTGTCATAAAAATTCTTCATTTCAATATTCAAAAATAGCTATCTTAAGCAATGTAATTGGCGTAAATTGTATTGTTGTACATATGTGTACAATATTCTAATAAAATAAGTACATTTTTTTCTATATTACATTGAGTATATACATATTTTATTATGAACCTCTATCTCTATATATCGAAGTCAGTCAGAAATCACCTCAATAAATCGAATCTCGCTATATCGAAATCCTCGATAATTCGAAGTTTTCTCGTTTCCACTGAGTTTCGATATACCGAGGTTCGACTGTATAACGATAAATATCAAGTAAGTCGGATAAAATTCTGCCTTCTGAGTAGCTTGCTCACGTGTTTCTTACTCGCAAAATCTACATATTTTCGCTGAACGAAACACGAGTAACAGTTTACAGGAGTATATTGCAGTAGGTAAGTAGGACCGCCAAAACTAAAAACACATCGATAAATTACCTGCATATGTACATTATTCTAATCCTTTCAGTTTTAATTTCTCGCTGCTGCCGTAATACTAAGTAATTCTTTCCAATAAATTCAATAACATTACATACTAATCCTTTTCTGACACGAACAACAGTAAACGAAAGTAACTTCTGTCCATCCGGTTTGTTAATCAGTGACAATGTATGTTTCACGGCTGTGCTGATCCGTTTGTGATGAAATTTGATATGGATAAACTCAAGCCTGGGGAAGGACATACGTTACTTTTTATCAACGCACCACACTGGCGAAGTTTACATAAAACTGTAACCTGATTGACTAACACACCCAGCGGTCAACGCACAACAGAAACCGCTGAACTTAGCATCTTGAAATTGGCAGATATGTTCTTTGTATAGCTTAAATGAGCACTAAGAAAGGAATTCGGATAATTATAGAACTAGACTAATGTTAATAATTTAGATTTACAACTTTGAGATTTAAATAATTAACATTATAATTAATTTACAAATTCAAAAAAGAACAAAGTTATTCCATTTTTTTTATTTTTCAATACTGTTGGTAGAATAAACTAATGAATGCCTATTCATTTTTTTTATTATAAAAATTATTGAAAATGTTTTTTTTCTTATTTACATGTACATGTTATTTTACATGTTGATATTTACGTCGAAGTTGCATTTCAATCTAGTACAATAATTTACGATTTAAAAAAATTGTTGAACGAAAAACGTTAAGAATTGTATGTATGAGATGAACCGTTAAGAATTGTAGATTAGATTTGCCTATCGAAGAGGCCGGTGAGATATTTTAAGAAGGCGGGACAGACAGCCTGATCTGTATTCCAGACTTGGAGTTGCTATAAAGTATTCCCAAGTGGCTTCTTAGACCTGACCTGGGTTCGATTCTCGTCACTGGAATAACCTAGAAATAGTGGCTAAAAACATAATCTGACCTGAGTTTTAGTGCGAGGAGTTATAACTAAAATGGAAAAACACTGATTCATAATTTATTTAATTCATTGGCGTAATCAGAAATAGATTTTAACAACTGGTGCATCATCACAAAAACATCAATGGTTCCTTAAAATACAGAATTCATGCAAAAGTGAAAAGTAAGGGATGTTAATCGCTATAGGTACTTAGGTACCACAACGCGTCATGGCTCTACCAGTAGGCTTATAAGCCTCACATACTTGAGGAAATAAGTTTGAACATCTCGAGAAGTTTAAATACCTACTTAGGATCTATGGCAACTAGAAAAAACGAAATTCAAGAGGAAACAAAAGCGCGATTAAAGGCGGGAAATGCTTGTTATTATTCGGTCTCGACATTACAGACTTGGCGTCTTTTGTCCCGAAATCTAAAAATAAGAATATATAAAACCATCATCATTCCAAATCTTCTTTAGGGTAGTGAAACTTGGCAGTTAACGCTGAAGGATGAACAACAATACGAACCCAGTCGATACCTGCGAGCAGCACTCGAGTTAGTGCGTCATGCTCTGGTAATTGCGTATGGTATATACGTTATATGCGTATGGTATGGTATGGTGCGTTAGAGTATGCCGAAAGCACGCGAGCGCTGCTCATTCAAAATCATTAACCGGTTAATAAGCACCCACGTTCTTTTTACCATTAAATGATCTTTTTCGTTCATCAATCTATTCTTATTTTCTACCTTTTAGGTCTGTTTCCTTTCAATGCGTGTTTTTAGTTGTTTTTTTAAACTATTATTTATTTCTATTGAACTTCTTGCATAAAAGTAAACAATTAAACCATCGAAATTCCACACTTTTCTTTTGTTATTTAATGTTTTTAGTATTAATATTTATATTTATATTTAATCTAATTTACATTAAGGGTTTGGTGATGTGGTATCCGTGGACAGAAGTTTGTTAACAGCAGTTGAAGGTTCCGGCATCAAGCCTCCGGATTCTCTGCCTGGAATCGTGGGTACTCTATAAAGGGTAACCATATTGGTCCTTTTAATCGAATCCATCCTCGGAATAAAGTTCTGTGTACTCAACAGGTAATAATTTAAAACAAATAAGACAAACAATCTTATTAAATTTACAATAAATCCTAATCAGCTAATTTTCTTCAGGATATCAATTGTAGTGTAATGATAATGTTACAATATCCATCAGTCAAGATCATTTAAAAAAAAAAATTCAAGAGGAAACAATAAAACCATGATCATTCCAAATCGTCTTTAGGGCAGTGAAACCTGGCAGTTAACGCTGAAGGATGAACAACGTGTTAAACTATTAATTAAAGTTTGGATACCACTGGGCTAGATTGAAACCTATGCCAAATTTTGTTTTTCTTTACTTCGCCGATATAATAAATATTCATAACAAATCATATCCCGATGGCGCCTGTGTTCAGAATGAGTTATAATTCCTCTTCATGATTAATACACCCACGTTGTGTAATCGGTCTGGAATGGTTTAGCGGCCTCTAACGCTGAAGGATTAACACATCTTAAGATATTAAAAATAAAGTATTGATTAGAATATTTGGTCCATAAAAGGATGAAACCACCGCAGAATTTAGGGGAGTTTACACAAAGCAGAATTGCGAAGCATGCACCCGGTTAATATTATTCAAGTGGTAGCATCACGATGATTAAGATGGGCTTGTTTAGTTGCTGGGCTTGGTAAGGAACGAAAACCAAAAACGTTAATAAGCGCTGTGCCGTCGGGGAAGTTTCTGAAGGAAAACCGAGACGTAGGTAGAGAATTGTGTTAAAAGTGATCTTTTGGGTTTGGGTTGTGGTCCGTAGACAGAAGTTTGTGGTATCGGCATCGAGCCTCGGGTTCGCTAAGCCTAATTCTTCTTATTATGATTCTAAATACACAGAATAAGGGAAAAAATGATAAGAGAATTCTTTGCGTGATCATCCAGGGACCATTTGCAATAAATAAGATAAATAAAAAAAACTGTACCACTACAACCCATGAATGGACTCGGTACGTATTCTAGTGGGCATCGGTAGTGCAGGGAAGTGATTTGTCCGAGTTCACGCTCTAGCGCCATTTTCTTTACTCTGTTTAGGTTGCCTTCTAGACCCAGTGAGGTCCCAGATTCCAAACAATCCATCTCCGGCTGTTTACAAATCAAATGAAATCTTTCACAGCCGCACTTGAACTCGGGACCTTCGGCACGGCAACTTTGCGCTCTACCACTCCGCTCTTTTCGCAAATGATAATCAAATATATTTCAATTTCCCATAGCAAAAAGTAGTGAGGAAATAATTGATCGTAGATATCCTGAGTAGAGTAGAAAGTGGTCGGACGTGCGATCGATGAATCATATACTAATAAGAAAAACTTATTTATCTTGTACCGACGCACAGTGTTTCGATTAGTAGGAGCTAGCTGAACAAAAGTCATGTTAAAATTCTAAAAAATTTTATTGGAATATTGTTAACAATTGTTCAAAACCTAGAAATTTAATATTTGTTCATGCCTGGCACATTTCATCTCGTCAGTAATAGAATCCGAAGTAATGAATTCATAGAAATAGACTAAATCAGTTGTATTCAAAGCTTCTTTTCAACCGCACAAAATTAAAATGTTACTAATTTTATATGAATTGTTGAATATTGATAATACATGTACTCATAGGTGCTATTTTTTTCCAATTAAAAAAATCTTCTGATAAACAAACTATCAATTTTTTTTTTAAATGCATTAAGGATTTTTCCTCATTTTGAAACTTTTAAGTGATGAAAATGACTTGTATCCGTTTGTATCCTGAATGAAACTTTGCTGAGGACTCGGAAAGAAAAATTAAAATAAGATTGGCTAATTATTACTCCAAAATTTCTGATAAATGGTGGGAAAATCAAAGCAGCGCACCCAGTTTCGATTAGTGCAAGCTAGGACAAAAGTCATGTTAAGAAATCTGAAATATGGTATTGGAATATTGTAAACAATACTTCAAAACATGGAAATCTAATATTTGTTCAAGTCTGACACACTTCACAGCTTGAGGGTTAGGGCCCAAAGTAATCATATAAACAGAATAAAGCAGTGGGATTCAAGGCAACATTGATAGTTTGATCATCAGAAGATTTATTTTAATTGGAAAAAAATAGCACCTATGATTACGTATATTATCAATATTCAACAATTGATTCATATAAAATTAGTAACATTTTAATTTTGTGCGGTTGAAATGAAGCTTTGAATACAAGTGATCTAGTCTATTTCTATGGATTCTTTACTTCGGATTCTATTTCTGACGAAATGAAGTGTGCCAGGCATGAGCAAATATTAAATTTCTAGGTTTTGAACAATTGTTTACAATATTCCCATAAAAAAAGTTAAGAATTTTAAACAAGACTTTTCTCTAGCTAGCTCATACTAATCAAAACACAGTGTGACGTTTTGGCCTAACTTTCAGGCCACACATTACGTGGTAACGAACGAAAAAGAATTAGACATAATAAAATAAATATAATTTTAAAAATAAAAAATTTGAATTGAAATCAATGAATATAATTAAATATAAGATAAAATAGCTGAGAATTAATTTTACAAACAATAATTTATGATAATTGTAAAGTTTCAAATATGGATGGTGTATTTCTCGATTTGAATATCAATTTCTCTTTTTGAAAGATAAGTAAAAAGAGAGTAGGATGAAAATCACTGAAATGTTTGAAAGGCTGAAAAAAACTTCTGCAACAAAAAAAAAAGTGTGCTGAAAATATTCCTATATTTTAATGTTTGAAAAATTAACCTAAATTAATTGTCGTAACCGTTGCCATAGGCATATAATATTTAATTATTAGGGTAAATCGGGGGAACGGCGACACCCCGGGTAATGCCGACACTACAGTTCTAGCCATCGCTGCAGAGATATTTGTGAAGTGCTATTCGCTGCAACCTTGCGGACATCACCGCAACTAACGCCCTGTGTGCCTCTGTCGTTTAGGTAA
This sequence comes from Arma custos, assembly GCA_037127475.1. Lineage (NCBI taxonomy): Eukaryota > Metazoa > Arthropoda > Insecta > Hemiptera > Pentatomidae > Arma > Arma custos. Next base: position 165,569,404 of record CM073759.1, read on the forward strand.
ACAAGTTTTGCTGTGAGTTGAAATTAAAAGTTTTTGCTGATTTCGGTGTAATATTTCCTTAGCACTTCATAGAAGGTAAATGTAATTATAAGTTTGTAATCCTAAATAAGATTATATAAGTTATAAAGCACGATATTTAGCGAGTAGTTTAGTATAGTTTTTGTTTCGGTTCGGTCACTAACCTGCCCTCATAACCTGTTTAAACGCCGTCTTGTCTTGCCGGGGTAATGCCAACATCCCTGGCCGGGGCTATTCCGACATGTCGGTATTGCCCCGGTTCATTATGAATGGGATTGGCTAACGTGTTTTTGTTTATTTATTTTTAGATGGTGCGTTCTAAGAAAAGATTAAGAAAGAAAACTACAAACCATTTAAATTTGAACATAACTGGCATATATAAAAGCCCTGAAGCTGGAACATCTTCAAACAGTGTGCATGATATGCCGACAAATGCAGAAAAAAGTCTAAGTCGTGATCTGCTTGGTTTTAAACAGCAGCATTCAATAATATCTCCTGTAGGCCTACAACAACCTAACAATCAACTCAAAACCAAAGGCAGACCTAAACAGCACTCAACTATTGTCACTGCTACGCCTATGAAAGCTGTATTACAAGAAGCGAAGAAGATCAAAAAGGAGGATGAGGTAAAGGCCAAGATAGCACTTGGCCTTTACCTCATCACCAAAAAACTCTTCGAAAATCCTAAAGTGCCCACAAAAGAAAAAATTAAAAAAATCAAGAAGGAAAAAGTAGATGAAAATGTAAATGCCTGTGAAAATAAATCAAAAAAGTCATATGTTGCAAAGAAAATAAAAAAAGTAAAGAAAACATGCAAAAGACAAATCAGAGTCTTCGTCTGAAGATGACATTGATGAGTCGAAGCTATGTGACGATGACAAAATGGATGACATGGTAAATTTACTTGGAGAAGCCTCGGAAATGTGTTTAGGCGTGTCGTTTGTGGATTGTGGCCACACGCTGATTGTAGAGGATTTGATTCTGCGGAAAACTATACTTGCGACCATTGCATTAAAAAAAAAAAAATTTCTCTTTTAATCTAGCTTAGATATACATTTTATTACAAAATAAGTTTACTCAAAGTTTGGATTTGTTGTAAATACTTTTTTATTCCTAATAATAATTTCCTCAATATTTGCACATTTATTTTAATAACTGTTCACCATTTCATTGTCAACACAAAAATGTAAACGTTTCATGTACAATAAAAAAGTTTTTTAAAATTATTACAGCATTAAATTAGCCTTCTACAATCTATGTTGGTATTACCCCTAAGGTATGTCGGAATTACCCTGGTTCATGGGGCAATTCCGACAGGTGGTTACAGTTTAGAAACAATTATTTACAAAAAAAATGTGAAGTTGTTTAAGCATATGCATATAAGAAATCGGTAGGCCACATTTTGAAGTAGTTATGTGTTTTATTTTGTATTTATATCTCTTTAAATACAAAATATAAAAATAAAAAACCCTTAAGGTGTCGCCAATTCCCCGGTTTACCCTATCATCAAGGAATTTATGGTAAATATACACAGCGCAAAAATGAATAGCTACCATTTACATTATTATATATTTAATAACTACATTATTACATTATACATTTAATGTAGTATAATTTCAGTTAATATTAATATTTTTTTAAATAAAATTTTAGAAACGCTAGGCAAAGTAATTACAACAAAACTAGCGCAACCCTATTTATTTATTTATTTCTGAGCAGTCTATATAGAATACACATTGAAATATATAATGTATTTCCGGAAGGTGACGGCTTGTGCTTTTTCATGGAAGATGGAGTAATGTTACTTTGTAACGTTTTAACATACTATGTTTGATGTAAATAAGCATAAATGGGATAATGCATAAAGAGGATGTTGTACAGAGGATTGACCAAAATGCAAACCGAGACAAATAAAATTGTACACTTATTTTTTAAAAATAACAATGGATATATACTAATTAAAAACTAATCACATTTAATAGTCTGTCGTTTCAACTTTCAAATGATAGTACTTCCAACAATCTTAATTAATGATAAATAATATCAGCTGGTTGTCGTTCCAACAAGCCTTATTTTTTTTCCAAAAAGACAACAAGAAATTTACAACTGTATTATTGCAATACAGGTGCAACAAGGTGCAAGCTTCGATGGCTTAGTGGAACTCCAAAGCTCTACTGCTTAAGTCCAAAATCCTTGGTTATGCCGTCCTTCGGAAGGGACGTTAAACGAGGGTCCCGAGCCTGTACGATGTTAGGTACTCGTTAAGGATCCCTATCCTAATTAAATCTGGAAAGGCAAAATTTAGGAGTCCCACTGTAACTGAGCCAAATTAGCAGCATAAAGTGGCATTAATAAACAAGGGCGGATCCAGGATTATTTTGGGGAGGGCACAACGGGAAGACGGGCAAAAAAATCAACAATAACTTAGAAGTAAACTTCAGTATTTATAGAAAGGTTTCAGAGGTTTATTAAAATATCTAAACAATAGTTTTACTCATGTTCTTTCTGTTATTTTATTCACATATTTTAACAACTATGATCATGTCATTTACCTATAAGTATGTATATACACAAAAAATGTATATATACACAAAAAACCGTCTGGGGGGCCGTGCCCACGTGCTCCCCTCCTAAATCCGCCTTTGTTAATAAATAAGCAAACAACTCATCTTGCATTACCAATTACTGGCTGTGCTATTCATTCCAATTAAACTGTCACTTTACTGAGGTATAGTTTTGAAGCTATTTTTTTCCTAACCATTCCAATTTTATGGATTACATAACATATAATATGGTGACGTAACGTGATATCGCTTCAGGAGACCATAACTACTCCTACTACCACGGTGACAACGTGCGGAATAAGTACCCATACCTGTTATATTATATCATACCGTGGCATTTAGAATACCACTACAATCATTACTTGATCTGAAAGATGAAGTCCTTCGATTATATTACACTTCACTCACATTGTGATTTATATTATTATTTCTTTTTAATTTTAATTTATTATTATTCAGAACGCAGAATTAAGGAATAAATATCATTACAAAAATATATTAAAATATTTTACACTTTATTAACAAACAAAAATCAGCTGCTGTGAAAACGATTATTGGAATATTAATAATTTCTCTGCAAAGGAAATGCCGCAGACAGTAAAAATATTGGAACGTAAAGATTGCAGCAGTGAGGGAAACCCCGCTTTTACTAATTCCTGCACTGATATTGAAACTAAATAGAGACTCGTGTTTCTAAGCCCATAGTGGGAATATAAAAGGGTTTAACATGTCAATCAAGATCTGGCTAGACAAAATCTTAATGGAATAGAATGATTTGTATCGATATTTATATTTAAATAATGATCAATTTGAGAGGAATGCTCACGGGGATACCTCTCCCGGGTTAAGATTGTTGAGACGTACCTTCAGCAAGAATGTTTACTGTTGCTGTCCTAGAGGGCTGACGTATTCAACTTACTCATACTTCCTGACCTATTGTTAGATCAAAGTTTCAAATCTCATAGTTAAAAAATTCACTTGAAAAAAAGGTACCAGTTCCGCAGGTTGTTAATTATCTCGAAAATAAAAATAATCCTGAATTTTAGTATGGAAAAAAAAGAGTGTAATTATGAGAAATGTGTATATTTCGGTAATTTTTTTTTTTTTTTTTTTTTTTTTTTTTTTAAGGATTTTCTTCACAAATGAAGGTTTCCTCATCCGAATTCTTCTTTCAGCCTTCTCTTCCATTCGTCCCTGTCAAGCGCCTCCTCCTCCGTCATTCCATGCCCAGCCAAGCTTTCTTCCACTTTAGCTTTCCATTGGGTTCGAGGCCTTCCTCTCTTCCTCCTTCCCTCGGCCTCCCACTCCATGACCAATTTCGGGATCCGCTTACTGTCCATCCGTTTCACATGACCAAACCATTTCAATCTTCTTTCTTCAATGACCTCTAGTATGTTCTTTTTAACTTCCATTCTTTCCCTGATGTCGCTATTTTTGACATGTTCCACTCTTGATATTCGGGCAGATCTTCTCCAGAAGTCCATCTCTACTGATAACAACTTTCTTTCCTGAACTCTATTGAGGGCCCAGGTTTCAGAGCCGTAGATCATTATACTTTGGACCACAGCACTATATATCAGCTTCTTCGTCCTTCCCAGTATATTATTACTCCATAGGAGAGAGTTAAACATGCCAACTGCTTTCCTACCATTTGTTATTCTTTTTTCTACTTCCACATTTGTGGTCCCTCCGCTTTCCAGTATGGACCCCAAATAGCAAAACTGCTCCACTCTGTCCAAGCTCCCAATAGTTGGGTCGTCTGCTTCGCTCCTATCTGTGCACATATACTTAGTTTTTGTATAGTTGACGTTTAATCCCCACTGGTTGTATTGGTCTACCACTTTTCTAAACATGTAACTCGCATCTTCTTCGTCCTGGGCAATAATCACTTGGTCATCAGCAAATAGTAGATGGTATAAGTGAAAGCCGTTTATAGGTATACCCATCGGATTACATTTTTTGTTCCAACTTTCCAAGCAACCATCGATGAAAATCTTAAACAAGGTAGGGGACATGCAGCACCCTTGAAGAAGGCCCTTGCTATTGGGGAAATCCTCTGATAGGGAACTCCCAATTTTTACTTGGCACTTATTATTTTTATATATTTCTTTTATGATTTTTATAATTTCATTATTTATGCCTGCCATTTCCAGAGCTCTCCATAATAGTTTTCGAGGGATGCTGTCATATGCCTTTTCCAGATCTACGAATACCATATCTAGTCTTCTTGCTTTCGCTGTTTGCTTTTCTAGTAGTTGTCGAAGAGTAAATATGTGATCAATGCAAGATTTTCCTGTTGTGAATCCACATTGCTCCTCAATTTGTGTAAATCCTTCCTCCAATTTAGTTTTAATTATTCTACCCAGCAGCTTCGAAATCGGATTTGTCACACATATGCCTCTGTAATTGTCACATACTTTTTTATCTCCTTTTTTAAAAATAGGAGTAAGGTATCCCAGTTTCATTTCTTGTGGTATAATATCACCTTGCAGTATGCTGTTCATGAGGTCCGTGAGTAACCCTGTCACCCCACTGCCGCCATATTTAATGAGCTCAGCATGGATTCCTCCAGGCCCAGGGGCTTTTCCATTCCTTAATTTTTTTTGTTCCATCTCTAGTTCTTCTCGAGTGACACTAATTGATGTACCAGTGTAGGGGTCTGTTTCCTCTTCTACAAATTCCGTCCTGCTCTCATGCAATAATTTTCTATAGTGAGCAGCCCAATCATTCATTTTTATCATGTTCAATCTGGCATTCTGATTTTCTCCCTTCCTCATACTCTTTAACACAGACCATGCCTCAGATGCTTTCCCAAATCCCAACTTACTGTTTATTTTGGCACATGTTCTTTCCCAAAATTCATTCTTAGCAGCTCTTACTAACTTGTGCAGCTCTCTCCTTTCCTTCACATAAATTTTCCTATCCTCGTCTTTCTTGGTGCTAAGCCATTTCAAATAGGTTTGTTTTTTTTGTTCGGCTCTTTTTATAATATCCTCTGTCAGCCATTCCTGTCTCCTCATCTTTCCAATTTTCTCACCGAGCACCTCTGCAGCAGTTTTCTTTAACGAAGTCTTTAGGAAATCGTATTTTTCTGCAGCACTAGTACCTTTAAAATCACGAATCAATTCGTTTATTCTTTGTTGGAAAAGTACTTTGATGCTGTCTTCTTGTAACAAATCTACTTTATACTGCACTTCTTCCAACATGTCACAAGCCTCACTGGAATTTCTATCCTTTCCATTTTTTTCCAACCAAGGAAATGTGCAAATTGCCTTTAGCAAGTGATGGTCCGACCCACATTCAGCACCTCTATAGACTCTTACATCCTGAATCGTTATTGAGTTGCATTGTCTAGTCACAGCATAGTCAATTATGGACTTGAGCTTTCTGCTTTCATTTCGCCATGTGAATTTATGTATATTTTTGTGCTCATAAAAGGTATTTAAAATTTTTAGGTCCAGCTGGTCACAGATCTGGAGGAACCGGTCCCCGTTGTCATTCCGCTCTGGTTCTCCAAAATTACCAACAACCCTACTACTGCTATCTCTGCCTACTCTTGCGTTCATGTCACCTAGAAGAAAAATTTCTTTCCGTTTTGGGATCTGTTCGATAATTTCCCTTAGGTCCTCCCAAAATTCGTCCTTAGCCTTGCCATTTTGATCATTTGTCGGGCCATAGGCGCCAATGACAACTATCTCTCTCGCGAAAAGAGTGATATTCATAGTGATAATTCGTTCATTTATCAATTCCCAACCTGTGATATTGTTTTTAAATTTTTTGTTTACTAGGATGGATACTCCAGATTTAGCTCTCACATGCTTTTCGACTCCTGACCAGAGGTGGATGAACCCGTCTAGCTCCTCCGTACCTTTCCCTTTCCTTTTGGTTTCTGATAGGACTATAATGTCCATATTAAATTTCTTAATTTCTATAGGAAGGTTTGGTAGCTTAGTGGCCAGTCCTTGAATATTCCAACATCCCATGTTGATTGTCCGTTTCCGCGCATTATGTCGTCTCCTTTTTTGACTTTCCGGTATCCGAGGCTTATGTTTTGGTCTTTTAGCATTTTTCGTTTTTTTACTGATGAGTGAGGAGCTGGCCCACTGCATCACCCCCAACCTGGAGGACCAGAGAGCTTTATTTCGGGGACTCCTACCCCTAGACGGGTTGCCTTCACTGCGGCTTAGAGCCCCATCTGCCCTCAGAGTACCATTTCCTGCACTCTGGCGAGTTATACCGCTCTGACTCGGTACCGCTTCCGTTGGCCTAAATAAGCATTTCGAAGTATAGAGGATGATATAATCTAAACAGTACAAATGTGTGAATTGTTTGTTTAATCAAAATACAGACAGTAATAGTTACTGTCAACAAAACCTTAAGTCTTTTTGTGACTAAACTCGAAGCGACAACCTGTGGAACTGATATCTCATTTTGAATTTAATACAGCATATATTGGTGCTTTGTATTTAATTACACTTTGTATATATTTTGTGATTTTACATGGTTTTAGATACTATTTTTGAAATAATTCTTCAAAACTGATAGTAATTAAAAATTTTGTCAGGAAATTGAATCTGTAGTTGCCGTATGAACCCCAGGACATAACATATCTAGGCTCTTACTGAGCTTACGTCCCTCTAATCTTAAATGATGGTTGCAGTGGTCTTCTGAATGTCATGCTATGTTGTGTAGGATACGGTCTTATACGTTATGCAACCTATAAAATTGGATTGGTTTAGAGAAAAATTGACTTATAAATATACCACAATTAACCAAGTGACAGCTTATTTGAGAATGACTAACATAGTAATGGGCAATTCATGATGAATAAATGTTAATAACATAAAATGATTAATTGAATAAATGTAACTGGCATAATTTACTGTTATATGAGAACGCTAAATATACAAGCTCAGTGTATGCAAAGGAACAGAAAATTATGCGAGATTCTAATACCAAAATAAATATATAATGACTAGATTTTTTTTTTATTTCTCCATAATAGATTTACAATATATACAATACAAATAAAATAAATAAATGTAATGCTTCTATACAATTCAAAGCCTTCAATTACCTTTCGATACGACCTGGCAATAATTATTTTATTTTCTCTAATGACTAGGCTAAATATCCTAGGGTTTTTAATCTTATTTACTGGGAAGAAACGGTGGTGGACAACGCCGATACAAATGAGAGAAATTTGATGACAGAAATGGCGTCACTGGTTGGGACTTAAACATGTATTCAGAACGCCATAGTATGTTACAATGATTTTGAATTTGATATATCATATGTGGGCACTTAGTATTTAATTGTACTTTGTATATATTTGGTTAATTAGTTGGTTTTAGATATGTTCTGCTATATGTGATAGTAATTTGAGCATTAGGAACACCTAAATAAAAAGGGTAAGGGGCATTGAGCAGTTAGTTTAAATATCCCTTAGGGTCGGTACCTTTACTTTTAAGACAGGATGGTAGTTTATATAATTTCGGTTGTCAAGCTATATAATTTAGTTCTTAATTTTCGATTATAAGACATAATAAAAACTAATTTTTTGAAAGTTGATATTGAAGCTCTCACTTATGATCATCGGTACATCGTTAAATTCCTTTAATGACATATAGCTAGTTTCACTAATTATTTGTTTTAAATTATTATTAATATTAATTGCACAACTATTAAACGGCTTTTTAGTTAAATATTATTATTAATGTGAAACTTTTTTTCTATCGCCCCAAAATTTTTCGTAGTCAGGAAGTCAAAATTAAAGTAGGAACTCAACATGTTACATATAGCGAAAGGGTCCCCTTTTACTTTCTTCGTAAGTAGTTTTATAAGTTAGTAGATATGATATGATCAGCACACAATAAATATAATGTTATTTAATGAAATAATATAGAATCTTTATTTACTAAACAGCTCCTAGTCAGACAACCACGTTAACCTTTGTAGAAGAGAGGTATATGTCTCTTATTCATTAATGATATTGAATTACTATATCTCAAATATAACGATCTCAGGGTGGCATCCCATTTTATTATTTTAATATTATTCAGATCAAAGGATCTGACTTTTCCTTGAGATCATTGCTTGGGCAGTGATGGCAATATAGCACTTCATAATTTTGAAATAACTATTACAAACTTTTTTCAAGCGGTGTTTTTATCTACGAGATTACTTATTAATATATATAATTAAAGTAAGTAAAATTTGGTCAGAAAGCATGAATCTGTTGTTGAGTACGTCTCTACAATCTTACCTGAAAGTTCTAGTGGTACTCTAAACGCAACAAAAGTTAACAATTCCAACAACGAATTTATTTCAGTAAAACAAAAAGTACTGTTTTTCGTCGGATTAAATTATCGATTCATAACATATCCAATGTTGTGTTTTTATACTCTTTAAAAATAATGTAAAAGGAAAGAACATATTTGTTGTAGCCTGAGATATTGTTTAGTTTGAAACCATGTTCAGCTGAGAGAGAGGAGGGCTATAGGTTGTTTGCCGCTCGCATCAAAAGGCAGACAGGGGAGTGAAAATGGAGAGGGGATGGCCAATGATGTTGCAGCAGCGGGGCTGAGGGCCAATCAGAGGGGTTGTGGGCGTGGACAGGCCGCCATGTTGCCACGCCCCTTCCAGGATCCCATCAAATGTAGACCCTAACCTCGTTAGGCCCCTCTCTCCTCCGTAGGGTAGGCTAACAGTTGGAAATTACAATCTTACCCCCTCCCCCCGGGGCAAAACGGCCCATCAGAGGGGCAATCTCATGCATAGAGCCGCCCAATCTCTCCTAAGGCGGACCGCTTCGATAATCATCAGCTGTATTATTATAGCGAGGAGAGAGGTGTGTATAAACTGCCTTATTATCCTCCTTTTGATATTGTCTTCCTTCCCGCCAGGATTAATTTCTGTCCCTATTCTACCTCCGTTCTCCCTCGTAATTATTTTCATTACCCCTTTCGGCTCCTATTTCTCATGATTAACGTAAAGAAGGACTAATAAATATTGAATTTACTAGTTTATAAACTATTGCATCTTCATTATTTTTTCTATAGGTCGTACTATTATATACTATAAGAATAGTAAAATATCCGTGATTGGGTTAGCGGACGATTTAGAACTGTTGGATTAAGATGTAGAAGCTATAAAGCTAAATACTGAAACGTTGATGAATGCAGGCATGGAAATAGGATTGAGAGTAAATTCGGTTAAGACTAAGTATATGGTTAGTAGCAGAAAAAAGGAAGAAACATTGGGGATGTTGTATGAGGGAATAAGTTTGAAAATGTGGAGAATTTTAAGAAGTTTAGGGTCTATGGTAACTAGAAAAAACGAAATTCAAGAGGAAATAAAGGCGGGAAATGCTTTTTATTATTAGTTCTCGACATTACTAAGCTCTCTTTTCATCCGAAATCTAAACAACAGAATTTATAAAACCATCATCCTTCCAACTCTTTTTTACCAATGTGAAACTTGGACGTTAACGCTGAAGGATGAACAACGTCTTTAAGTATTAATTAACGTTTCGATACTACTGGGCTAGGTTAAAACTTATGCCAAATTTTCTTTGTCTATAATTTTATAATTCCTCTTCATCACAGTCACGGTGCACAATCAGACTGGAATGGGTTAACGTTCTACTCAAATATTAATTTGTTTAACCTTATTAACAACAATTAAGTTCTTTTCGGCTTGGTCTACTTCGACGATTTAATAAACATAGAGCACAACAGTAGTGATGAATTTTTCTGACACAGTTTAAAATTTTCATTATCCGGAAGGACTCCAAGTGTGGAAAATTCCTTGTGTATAGATACCTTATATATATATATATATATATATATATATATATATATATATATATATATATATATATATATATATATATATATATATTTGCTAATGTAGGGTATACTAGGTACAGTTGTGTCAATTTTGGTTTGTTCTCCAACAATTCTGTTAATTTATCAGATAGCTGGGAAAATACACTAATTGTAATTTGTTTATTGGTCTACGTAAAAATACTAATATATTGACCTTAAATATGCTATATTATTTATAGGATGAAATAAAAAAAAAAGTGTCAACCGACCACACCACAAGACGGTTGTGACAGTGGTTGGGGTCGGTAATGACAGGTATAAACATACAGCAAAATGGTTTATGGTTACTTTTATTGTTAGTAATATGTAACATAACAAAACATAAACTTCTTCTAAACAAAGTTAACATTCATATAGCAAGTGAACTAAAATCTGACATCACTTTTGTTCTTATAATTAATAAGGCACTGTAACAACTAATATTATAACATTTTCTTAAAATAAGTCAGAACGTTCTTAGAATCCGTCACAAGCAGTATTTATGACCTTTTTGAATGGTCAAAAGACTGATCGATCCAATGGCTGTAGTTTGTGCGAGCATTATTTATGTATAGAATTGGTTAGGACCGGATTGCCATTTGTGGTTATACAGATTTCGATAACAGGTGCGAAGTACTTCATACTTTCACACTTATTGATAATTTGTTGATATCTCTATAACCGTATTATTAACCGTAAACAAATAAATTTAAAAAATAGGCGGTCATGAGGACTGTCGACATAAGTGAAAACTCAAAACTTTGGAATGACTGTGTTCTTTTTTGAATTTCTGAATCAATTACGGTCAGAATTATTTAAATTTCAAAAGTAATATTTATGTTTGATAAGATTTTGTGTAAAAACTGCATCGGTTGTCAAGTTATATAATTTAGTTCTTAATTTTCGATTATAAGACATAATAAAATCTAATTTTTTGAAAGTTGATATTGAAGCTCTCACTTATGATCATCGGTACATCGTTAAATTCCTTTAATGGCATATATCTGAGGCGTGGAGATGCAAAAAGAGATAAATCCATATTTTATATTTTTTTTATTTTTTTAATGTTTTTCACAAATTTAGCGTCTTCAATGCGTTTCTACATAATTCACCATTCAAAACATGGCAAAGCCAATCTAATTATTCTAGAAATAATTGTCTCAAATAAATAATCATTTCATAATAACCTAAATTATGCAAAAGTTTGTGATTCCTGAAAAAATTTTAAATTTGGATTTATCTCCTTTTGCATCTCAACGCCTCATCTAGTTTCACTAATTATTTATGTTTTAAATTATTATTAGTATCAATTGCACAACTATTAAACGGTTTATTACTTACTTATTACTTTTCATATTATTATTAAAGTGAAACTTTTTTCTATTGACCCAAAATTTTTCGTTTATCTATCGCATGTCGCATTATAGTGTGGTATCTATGGTAACAGTGTATTCTAAAGTTGTTGTGTATGTATTCCGTTTAAAGTTGTTGGGATCCACTCATATCACTTGGATACAACATTAAACGACGTTAGAGCAGCTACACCTCTACCAGACTCTGGTGATGAGTTTCCCTTCAAAAGAGTAAAGACGGAAGAAATCGGCCAAGAGGAAGAAAAGGAAAGAAGAAGAAGCGCCACATCGTGGTTTAATAAAACCACACAACTTTTTCTTATATCGATCGAATTCTAACATTTAACCTACTAAATTAACTAAAACAAATTGTATAACTTATACTCTGGCGACGCCTGCCTTGCGCAATACGTCACGATTATGTCCCGAATATAGGTGACGCGAAACAAAACGTTTCATCCCTACTCAACGCGGCTAATGAAGTTTTCACTTAAAAAAAAAACTGTACCACTAAAACCCACGCAGGGTCTTTGGTTCATTACATAGTAGAGGTTGTATTGTTTCTAAGACAGATTTAGAGATAACTAAAATAAAAACAAAAAATAACTGTGAAAAAAAATTATTCTGTATTTATAATTCTTATGATGGTGATAATTTTTAAATATTTTTATTTTGAAGAGAAAAAATTTGTCCAGGCCGAGATACGAACCCGGGTCGTCCGCGTCTCTAGCGCGGTGGTCTAACCAACTGAGATAACCTGGCTCGTAACAAGGCCACACTAATCCATTCCCTTCACCTATACTAGATCTTATAATCCCCGTGTTCTCGTAATTTTTGTGACAAGGGGAAGAATGTTCATTGAACATTACTTTAATTAAGATCGCGTTGACTTACGTCAATTTTATATTATAATTTATTTAATATTTATTATTATCATGATGGTGATCATTTTTAAATATTTTTATTTTGAAGAGAAAAGATTTGTCCAGGCCGGGATGATAATCCTTACAAATCATTTCGTTTCAAAATTAAAATATGTATTTAAAAATTACAAAAAAATGTATTGAAAATGGAAGGATTCCAAGGAAGAACGACAAAAATAACAGGTCCAATATAGTCTGAGGATAGAAGGAGGAAGCGAACGTATTTTGTTATTAATATATCGATTCTTTTCTTTATAATGAATGTACGAAGGCATACATGCCGTTGGGAGGTTGTACCATACATGCATTTGGGAGGTTGAACCGTGAGGTGATTTGTCTGCTATCACGCTCAAGCCAGGTTTTCCAACAATTAATGGTATCCAGTTTTTATAGGCTGGGTGAGCCCCAGGAAGATATTACCCCTAAATGATCTTGAATGTTGGCTGATGCTGCTCAACGATTCGTGATTAAGTGCCATTGTGAGGATTATAGGGTTGCTTAATGGCTGGAAGTGGCGCGATTATTCTGCCAACCTGGGGGGCAACCGCCTGGTGGATAGGTACATTGCGCGATTTTGGTCTCGAAGAACTTGTCTGGAAGTTGGTCTATAATTAATTATCTCGAAGATGAATAAAGGACTAGTAAGGCAAAAAAGTGTTATAAAGGAGAGGAGTGGTAGATTCGTAGTATTGCTGCCCAGAAACATGGCAGACAATGCCATATCTCCGATTCTACTTGAAATGCGCCAGTAATTCCCCAGATATTCGTAATTAAAAATATTTGAAAAAAAAGGAGCGATACAGAAAACAGTGTTTCTCTAATATCTAATTCATTAGACACGGTAAGGTATGTAGTGTTGTAAAAATAGAAGGGAATTTCTAAGTTTTATTAATATTTAACTCATAAAACTCACCTGTATCCGGGCTTCATTGAGTTTGGTAGTTCTGGCTAGCTCCTCCCTGCAGTAGATGTCAGGGTAGTGTGATTTAGCAAAGGCTGCTTCCAGTTCCGCGAGCTGTTCCTGAAAAACAGAAGCCATAATAACTTACAAAGGCATTGTAATTAATTCATATTGTAATGAGTTAGGAAATGTATTTTATGGTTAGTCCGGGCTTGGGTTAACATAGAACACTGAATTGCTATGCTGAAGGTCACGAGTTCAAATCTGACTGATATATTATTTAATCTGTTAACAGTCCGTGTAGGATTTTCGGACCCTTTTCGGGCACACCCAAGATTTGTAAAATGGTGATCTCAGGAAAATATCACTTCTCTGCACTACCGTTGCCTCAGAAACAGTACATACATCAATATTGTTTTTCCTGTCTGCATTGAATGTGATAACGGGTTAAGAAAAGATGAGTTCGAGACCGCCTATGATAGATAAATTAATTATTCTATTAACAACAATAAATCTGCTCTAAGGAGTCTGTAAACACTCCAGAAGCTGCTTACCAATCCCCTCTAAAGTGGATAACTTTATTAAATAAACGGGCGTTTGAGCGTGATCTCGTAAAAATCAATCCCATGCACAGCCGTCGGCAAGGAAGTACAGTCGCTACCATGTACGGAGCCCGAAGCCCTGGATGTATTGTAATGTACATGTTTTACATGCCAAAACGAAAAAAAATGACACATGATTGGATCATAATCCTAAACATGTTTTTATATAATAATTGAGATTACTAATCCAGTTATTCCATCCCATATCAATGGCCTTCAAGAAAAGTGCCAAAACTGGAGTATTAAAATTATTTTGGCCGAACGCAAAGGGTTATAGCCACTAACCAGCTTGCAAATCCCAACGAGCGATAGGATGGAATGATAATCAAATTTGGAGGATATAAACAACATTATAAAATAAATTATTAAACTCTAAATAGACTAAATGAATAGATTCATTTTTTCTTCATTTTTTGTTTGTTTTTTTCTTGGCATAAATTTGATATATATGTAACCATAAATTGTTTCTCTTACATAATTATTGTTAACTTATTTTAATTTTTTTTCTTTCTTTTGTTCTAATCTGTTCTCTTAAAATATTGTTATTGTTGGTTATTGACATTTTTTTTTGTTCATTTTTTTTATTCTTTCTCACTTACTAAATTACTTGCAATAATTAATTAAATGTAATTATTTTACACTCTAAGACATAATAGCTTACAATACCTGTATTGTTATTCTAAAGGGACTTGTCCCAGAATAAATAAAGACATTATTATTATTAAATACGAAAATTAAACATTAAATTGCGGTAATTAAAACAGCAATGTTATATGCCAGCGAAACCTCGGCACTTAATAGAAAAACAGATATGGAAAATCTAAAGAAAGGGGAAAGGAGGATAAGTAGACAAATTCTGGGACCAAGATGGACCGAAAAAGGGTTAGATTACAGAAAACATCGAAAATTGAAGAATATTCTAACAGAGATAGACATGAGGAGAAGACGTCTTAGGTTCTATGGCCACATAATGAGGCTTCCCGATCCCTCGTTAATGGATCCAAAGTATTAAGAAAGACTTGGAATTAGCAAAAATGAATAATGAAGATATAACACAAGAAACACTTTAAAATTTAAAGTTGAAAAATGGGAGGTTAATCCAGAGAAAATTGCGTCGAGAACTAGAACAAAATGGAGCGAAGAAAGAAAAGCTGAATTTTCGCAAACAATGAAAACGTGGCAAATAAGAAGAACAAGAAGCCCCAAACGTGAACCATCTTTACTTAGCGTTTTCCACTTTGGGAGCTTTATGACTAATAATAACAAATGAATAAACAAAGCTATGTTAATAATGACAAACCTGTGTGAAGGTGGTCCTGTGCCTCCGGCGGGCCGGTGTAGGGCACGAAGCTGTGGTCGGGGTGTGGCCAGGGTGCGGTGTGCTCACTGGGCTCTCCGTCTTCAGCTTCTTGAAGGCCCCTTCGCCGCCTAAACAGGCAACAGCATGAAGCAAATTCATTCATAAATTATAAAAAAAAAAAGAAAGAAGATAAAATGAAGTGTAAAAAAAAAAGTAGCAAACCACCTTTCGTAGTCCATAATACATTCATCTCTTCATTCGTTGCCTGGCTTTTCAGTCCTTGAAGAACCATGACCTCTGCTAACTTCTTCCTATGGTTTATACCCATCACTTTCAGGCCACCATCCACATCTCAATCAGGGGCCTCACTCTCGATCTCATTCAATCATTCGGTATTCCATAATGCATTCTTCTTGGAATTCTCGCTAGGACCATCCTCTCCATATGCTACAACAACCATCACAATCTATTGAGCTGGATGACTCTCACTATGCATATCATATTCTCCAGTGTAAGTCCCTTAGTTCTTGGGACAAGATTATCCACTTTTCCTCCACTTAGGCCCAAACATTGTACGCAAGACTTTTCTCTCCCTTACTTGAATGATTATACTATCTACTGCCAGTATAATGCAGGTTTCACATCCTTTACATTACTTATCCACAGCTGACCTGTGCAACTAATCGACAATCAGCAGATTGCCTGTCAATAAAATTACTAGAATGCCATGAGAAGCATGAAGAAGATCAGAACCCAATGGTACCTCTCCGGTACTTTGATTTAATTTTTTTTTTATAGCACATCCCTCATCCACGTTCTAGTATCGTAAGGCATGAGAGTCGTGGTTATTTTTCTATCAGTGGGATAAGTTGTTAGTGTAATTTTTCTTTAAAATGTTTGTAGTATGTTCTTGTGTTTGTCAACCGCCATTATGCCAAGTTTTGTAATTGACATAACATGATGCTTTTGTGATAACGCTAAGTATTTTTGATTAAAAAGTTTGTAATAGTTTTCTGTGGGTCTTTTTAGTAAATTCGTAAATTTGCTATACATTGTCACAAACTGGTTTTAGTAAGTGAACGTGTTTAATCCTGGTCTTGTTTCTGATTTGAATTTTTCTGAATAATTGATTAAGTATTATAATTAAAAAAAAAACTTTTACGGTGACAGAAACCACATTAATAATCCTAAGACGTCAGAATGTCTTTATTTAAGTGGTTTGAGTAAAAGTTATATTAAATACAAAAATTAAAAAAAGGCGACTCTACAAGATCATGAAGCTCAACTGCTTTTAAAGAAAATGTTTGGCTAGAAAATTTCCATCAGTTCCAGGCGCTGTTCTTTTTAATCAGTTCTTGTATGTATGAAATCCTATTTGTCTTCATTTGTCCAGACCTGGATTGCAATTATCTTCAGGGCCTGAATTCAGATTACTGACTCATTCCAATTTCCTTCAGTATCCTTCGAGTTTTTACTCTATCTGGAGTTCCCTTGTACAATGCCTTGGCTGCTCGCTCATTAATCAACTTAATTACGAGACCTAATCCATTGGTCTGTTACGAAATGGGAAGATGGAATGTAGGTATTACAGGTTTCTGTATTTTTCCTTATTTAATTGGTCACGAAATACGTCTCGTGCGTTTGCGCCTCGAACCGATCGAAATTGTCTAGCTAAGCGTTTCCTCAAGTCTCAGTTTGTGCAAGAAGAATTGTGCGAGCGGTGGACTACAATATTTTCTGTCTTATAAAATGTCTTTAATTGTTCAATTAGAATGCAATAGGAAAAATCCCAAAAATTCCTCAAGTATTTTATTTTAGTCATCTTATATCTAAGTATACTATAGAAGAAATAAATAATATAAAAAATCCTTAACTGATAAAATATAAAATTTGGTTTAATAAATGAGGTATATAATGGTTGATTTTTAATTATGGCTAGTAATATTGTTTTAAATTACAATAATATCATTAAAATCGGTCGAATAATTTCGGAGAGTAGCCCGGACAAACAGGATAAGCCGTGACATGAGATTTTTATATATATAGATAAGATTCGAGTTATTTATTATATGATAGAAACTGTACTCATAATCTATTAGCCCTACAGAGCTGCGATTGGGCTCAAATTGTAGCAAATTTAATGTACTTTAAAAATGATCATCTAGGTGTTTTTCCAATAACTCACCGATTAGGCGATACTGGCCAAAAACAGAAATAACTTTGAAAATTTCGAGGTTTTTCAACCACCAAAAGTTCTTTTGGTTTCAAAACCTTACAACTTTTATTTTTAATTATAATTTTTCAATAAAAATATCGTGGTCTTTATTCGAAATAAAATATAGCCTATATTTTAACTTAGAATGTTAGAATTTTACATAACTGTGCGAAATTTCATTAAAATCGGTCCAGTAGTTTCGGAGATTAGCCCGGACAAACATCGTGACATGAAATTTTTATGTCATCTGTACTTCGAAATGTTACTTGAAACTTTTCTTGTTGAAATTATTACCGAAATCTACCGATTACCCATAATTACATTATTTTTTCCATACTAAAGCACACAATAACTCCCATTTTTGAAAAATATTAAAAAGAGAAACGAATAAAAAGTTAAAACTTGTAACTCAACTCGAAAAACTGCGGAAACAGATATTATATATTAGATAAAAGTATGTGCATTATGGGAAGTAATAAATAAATGGAAAAAAATATTTGTATATAAAATATTATTATTTTTTCTCGAGATTATTATAAAAGAGAAACGAATAACATTAAAACCTAGTAATGACTTAACTGGAAGCGACAGCCTGCGGAACTGATACCGTTTTTCATCTAACCTGCTCAAAAAAGAGTGATCAGACTTGACAGTATATCGATCAGTGCCCAGCCTTTCTCATGAGCCACTTCTTTGTTTTAAACGAACGAATTGCATATCTGAGCTATCCATCCTATTAAATACTGATCTGAGTCTTATTTCCTAGATCTTGACATCGTACAGTATCCCTGATGTGTGAAGATCCTAACATTTTCTAGAGTTGTTTAAACATGGAGGATCTCATTTTCATCGGTCTATCGCCTGCTGAAGTCTCTCATAGATATCTCTGAAAAGATATATGTCGTTTGTTAAAAATAGGTAATGTATATAGAAATACTTCCGAAATGGGAATAAAAGATAAATATATAAATGAAATATAAGAAATATAAAAAGATAAAAAAAGGTGAGAGACAGGAGAAGGGACAGTAGGTCAGACCTGGCATCGACCTTAAACCCATCTGCATAATTATTCAAATTAAAATGGGCCCTGCCAAGGTCGTCCACGTCTACTTTTTTATTCCGCTTTAAAAATGAGCAACTACAGAATAATATATACAAACAAATTTTATTCTTTTATAAGTTATTATGTTATATTTGATGTTTTATGTTCTATAGATTTCCATCTTCGATTTGCTGGGTAATGAAGATTTGATAGTTATTTTTTACAGAGAAATTGAATCTTCTTTCAAATAATCCGGGTATCAGAGAGGATCAATTGATGCTTATTTTTTTACACAATTAATTATTTTTGTGAAATACAAAAGTCACCAGTTGATCCGGCCCAATGCTTGTCTCGAATATTATACCATTTTCGCCTTAATAATTGGCAAAAATAAGATCCTGGTCAAGATAATGAGACAAGCTGAATTATTGTATTGTCATTGTTCCTTGAAAAGTGTGCAAAGTTTAAATTTAAGTCTGTTTTTGAAGTGGCCGAAAATCGAGTTCAAAGATTCCATTCATGCAGGCGAAGCTACGAAAAGCGTGTTAAAAAGGGCATCGTTTTAATCGTTTGTTAAAAAGTCCCGGAGAGTAGTTATGCTAATTTCCTAATTCAGCAACACTCGTCGTATCAGTACAGCCTAGGGAAGGTATATTTTACCTAATAGATAATGTGGGAAAACTTACTATGAGTTATTCTGCTGTTAAATATTGGATGTAACAAAAATACTAATAAAATTAAATCAGTCCTAATTGTAACATCAAAATTCCATAAATATGAGTAAATTAGCTTGTTGACAACTTGAAAATAGTAAATAATAAAAATATTATAAAAAAAAAAAAAAGCTACCTATTGGCCCTTGACTCGTAATGGACTTGGTGGTCCATGACAGATATAATGTTTATTATTAGCTAAAATAATAATTAAAATATTGAATACATATTATATATTAATAATACTTGAATTTTTGTATGGGCAATTTCACTAAATAAGCTTTCAAGGAACATATTTATTTCCCCTCTAAAATTAAGCTCTGTTACTTCAACATACTTAACATAAGGCAAATAATCGGACGTTACCGTACTGTCCGCTATTATCTAAGGGTGTTAATAATGATAGCTTAGGCCGTCCTTTGGAAGGGACGTAAAATTGCAGGCCCGAGCCTGTTATTAAAGATCTCTCTCCTAATTAGGAGACCTTAAAACCTGGCTAAGCAAAATTTAGGACTCTCGCTTTAGCATTGAATCAACAAACTATTTATAATGAATTAAATTAAAATTTATAACAGCATTATCATTGCAATCACTATTTGGGATATTTTGGAGAATATGGGAAGTTGCATAGGTCCAGGATTGCTAGAGAGTATGTGAGGGATTTGGGTAATTTGTTTAAAGAAATTAGTAACAGCCATTGATTGAATCAGCAAAGAGGCTTAAGGTTCGCTAAGCCTTTTATTATCATTACCATTATTATTAAGATAAGTAAAATATCATGTTGCGAAAAAACGTAACAGCTTACAGATCATTACTTGGTAGAGACTGAAATGGCTCAAAGGAGGTGATTTGGCGAGATCATACTCAACCGCCAATTAAGGATTCTTATTTTATACGGACAGGGTGAGCCCCAGGAGAATCTGCAGGTCCCATCTATGGCTGTTAACCTGTATCACTACAACCCTTGAACCGGTCGGGGGCTCAGTACATGGTATAGACTATACTGTTTCATGGACAACGGTCGTACAAGTAGGTGATCTGTCCTACATCACGCACAACCGGCAGATTTTTCTCCCTTATTTTGGGTGCCCAGTTTATAGAGGCTGAGTGAGTCTCAGGAGGTTCCGCTGATCCCACCTGGCCTATCTGTGGCTGCTAACAGGTTAAATAACTTATCCTCCACCACCCAAGATTAACTCGCTACTTTCAGCGCACCAACTCATCGCTCTACATACAGAGCTGCAATTACATACAAGCTATAATAAGATGATATAACATAATAGAATGTTTAAACAAGATTTACGATAAATTAATATGATTTATGACAAAATGCTTAAATTCTGTTTCCTGGCATAATTTTTCGTCCATTTAAGGAAATAAAATATTGAGGTCTACTATAAAATTCAAATTTAAAATTTGTATAACCTTGGCTTGGTTAGTGAACTGGCAGTCAACAGGATGACAAAAAGTTAAAGGTAAGGGATAAAAAAACGTGACAAAAACCAAATCTGTTCTCAAGAATCGGAGGCTATTCCAAGCCGAAGCGGATGAGGAAGGGATTACCAGGAACATGTGATGGTTTGGGAAGGGATATAATTGGTAATTGGTTTATCCCAAATCAGATGACCCAGGAGGCCACTTGGCTCCTTACTGCCCACTTCCTGATTAGTCAATTATTTCAAGAAGGATGTGGGATCCCACTGGGATAGGTGTCATTCCACCATGTGGGTTGACCATTAAGGTCGAATTACATACATGAAAATTTTAGTTTATATATTCTCTGATTATGAAGGAAAAATTGTTTATTCTGTTAAAAACCATCATCCTATGAGATCTCGTGTCCTTCCTTTGGACTTACCCATCCCTTCTAAAGTGGTTACCGTTAATTTTGGAAAAAAAATTAGAGGTTGAGATAAATATTATCCAAAACAAACTTTACAATGTATTTCGTTATTAATTTAAAATTGAAAGCATCAGCATAGACAGACTGAAATCGTCTAGTCGTCATAAACCATAATTATTTATCGTAAATCTTGTTTAAACAAAGCCACAAATTTGACACCTTAAGCAGGGTTATAAATATTTTTGAAGTAATATTTTTATTTCCTTGAATGGAACTAATATTATGTTGGGAAACAAAAACTGAGAAATTTATTATTAATATTTTATTTATATTAATTTATCGTAAATCTTGTTTAAACAAAAAATTATATTATCGTATTATAGCTCGGTTTATAAATCGCTGATTTTCTGTGCAGAAGTTACAGCGTTAAAATCCAGCTGTGGCAGATTATGCACAACCCCCACATCGATTATGGAGGATTTTTTTTACTTTTCACTGAGGATTACTTCTTGGGGTGCCGATTCATAGTTTAAAATTAAGTTTTAGGAATTCCAAGTCAGATATGGCAACGGGTTTCTTTGAAAATTTATGGATTTATGGATTGTCTTATGGAACGAGTAAATAAAAAGCAATTTTACCTTCCAAAAAGTGGCGAACTTCTAATTTTTTGAAATTTTCTGAATGTTCGTGGTTTAAAAAATTATGAAATTTTTCACCGTCCGTCAGATCTTCCATCTTGCAAATCACTGTAAAAAATCAATTTTTATAAAAATTTATTCTACAAAGGTTAATTAGGCCCATAATTGTAAAAGTAATTTTAGTCAAAATAAAAAAAAAGAAATAATAACGAGTATATCAGTTATTTCAAACCATATTATTTTTAAACCAAATTAATTCAAAGTAATTTTTAAGATATAGTCGAAAATGGACCATAATATAATAGTTGTTACTTAAAAAATTTAAATAAGCTACTCAAACATAAGCATAAAATGTTACGTGGCTCTTTGGACAAGTTTTTGAACTACAAAAAAAGCCGACTAATGGACCACACCAAACAATATACAGAACTTTTAAATTTTAATTTTAGTATATTCTGTCACTATTTTAATATTCTTTATCTTTAATTATCATATTTGTTACTATTTTAATTTTCTACATTACATGTCACTATATTCTTGTTACTGTAACGTTTTTATATATTTTTTGTTATGTTTGTTTCTCTCTCATAGCCCTGAAGATGGCCAACATTGTAGGTCGAAACATCGGCACACAATAAATAAGTATGCACTTATTATGGTGTTTTCATTGACTGCACCCCCAACTATTTCTTCCTTACATTAGAAGTTCCAGTCCACTATTTCTTCTCTAACAAAAATATATAGAACTTATTTAGTTCTATTTTGGCGGTGCTACAAATTCAACAGATGAGATTCTTATAGAGAGAACCTATAAAACATTTTATAAACCTTCTAAATTGCACGTTTTGGATCTTTCACCTAAAATAAATAGACCAAAAATATACAAAATTAATTAATTACTTTAGCATTCACCACCACTAGACCAATAATGGAGGAAAACATTAAACTATTAGTATTTATTGCCATCATTCCTCGGGATTTTAGGAACATTTTATTAATCTAAAAACTCTAAAAAATTATGAAATATAAAATCTTTTTTTTTTTTTAAATGTATTTATTCCAATTTACAACCATATACATAATACATAAATTAAATGTAATGAAAGATATATAGTGTCCAGAGACAAAGGCAAGTAGGGAGACTATCCAGTGGTAGTACTCAAATAAAAAGTTCAGCTTAGAAGATCACGGGACCATCTTCTTTTCAGACGCCTCGAAGGATTATCAGGAATTGAAGAGGTTGCGAGGTTTGAAACTAGTGGGTTTGAGTGGAAATGAAGTTTGTCATGAAAAGATTGATATCGGGTTCGGGCCAAATCATCAATGAACGTGACATTAAGGTCATTATGGAATACTTTTATAATTATGTAATCCTTAATTACCTTGATGAGGGGCATTGATGATTTTATGAAGGATTTTGGATTGTAAGGATTGAATATGAGAGGAATTCGATGGCTTCGTGGAGCACCAAAGCTCTATTCCGTAAATCCAGGTGGGTCTAATGATTGTCACGTATATGAGACTTTTGGAATTAATTGGGAGCTTGGAGCGTTTGTCTAGTAAATGTTGAAGCAGCCTGAAACGGTGAGCTGTTTCTTGTCGTTTCAGTCTAGTATGAGGATTCCAAGTTAAGCGTTTAGTCAAGGTGTAGTCCTAAGTACCGGACCTGTTCTACATGAATCAGTAGGATGTTATTAAACGATACAGGAGGGCAGGAAGTCGTTGGTATCTAAAATGTAATATTGAAAGTGGTCTAAGTCATTTCAAACTTAAAAACATTTTCGCATGAAATTCACACAAAAGTGATAATCATTATTATTTATTATTCATTCTAAATTTTTTAATAATATAAAAATAATTTTTAATTAATTCAAAAGTAACTCATTGAATATTCAGAAACACATACACAATAGTACAAACAAACACCACTATTAAGAGTATGGGCACAGTGTTGATTTGTAGAATTTGTCATAAAAGGTATTATTTTAGTACAATTTTATAAAATTTACTGCAAGCTCCATTCATTAAATTTGCAACAACCTTTCTTAATTTTGAGTACAGTCAAAATAGGATCCAGTTTAAATTACTTTGAATTCATCATTAAATTAAAAAAATATATATTAACTAATAGAAAAAAGACTGAAACTAAATAGTTAAATTTATATAAAATATAATAAAATATAAACATTAAAAAACAAAATTAAATTAAAATAATAGTGTAATAAGGAAAAA
Organism: Arma custos; assembly: GCA_037127475.1. Taxonomy (NCBI): domain Eukaryota; kingdom Metazoa; phylum Arthropoda; class Insecta; order Hemiptera; family Pentatomidae; genus Arma; species Arma custos. The sequence continues at coordinate 165,593,615 of CM073759.1, forward strand.
TCAACTTTGTAAATGAAAGTACTTAATAATTTGTAAATACTTAATATATGGACTACCAACATAAGGTATGACATATATTTGTCTTAATTTCTATACTGAATAATTATATTTAATTAATCATATTCAATATAACGTATAATTATTTTTAGTGTATTTTTTTTTAAAGAAATTTGTTCATGTCTTCTTCCAATTATTATTTAATTGTAGCTAAGCAGGCATTTAAGTACTACTACTATTGAATTAATCTACTTTATTAAGCAAATTTTCTTTTAATTTATCGGACTTATGTTCTCCGTAATTAATATATATTTTAATATCAGCCCTGAAGAAATCAGCAGCATGGCTGGCGAAAGTTTGGCGAAAAATTTATCAACACTGTCTAAACCAGAAGAAATCAAAGTCTTTTGTAACAATAATACTATACGCACATTTTTATTAATACCAGGACCATCCGGAAAGTGGTACCCGTTTGTGCAATAAAGACACAGGAGTAAGTATTAACAAATATAAAAATTTGTATTGGAAAGAGCATACTTTACACTATTTCTCCACATAATCTCCAAGCAAATTTAGGCATTTGTAATAACGTGTGACGAGCATTTGTATTCCAGCGTCATAGTCCTCCGCCAGCAGCGAAATGAGATACGTAGTCACGCCTCTTTTAAGTTCTTCATCGCTGTGAAATCTTTTTCACTCTCTCCTTCATCGGAATAACGTCCCAAAAACGTCAGCTATACGCTTGGTTTTATGCTCATCTGTAAGCATGCGAGGAATCCACCTTGCACAGATTTTTGAATAATGCAGATGGTCTTTGGCAATTTCATGAACGTTTCTGGGTCGTGATTCCGATGAAGGAGAGAGTGAAAAAGATTTCGAAGCGATGAAGAACTTAATCGAGGCGTGACTACATATCTCAATACACTGGCGGCGGAGGACTATGACGCTGGAATACAAAAACTCGTCACACGATATGACAAATGCCCAAATTTGCTTGGAGATTATGTGGAGAAGTAGTTTATGCTCTTTCCAATAAAAATGTTTATATTTACTCCTGTGTCTTTATCGCACAAACGGGTACCATTTTCCGGATGAGCCTCGTAGAATGATTTCATCCTAATTTATTACATAATTTTGACTGTAAATTTGTTAATCAGTGTTATTTTAGTGTAGTTTCCACCACTGAGTCAAACCGCTGCTTGAAAAATTTATAGGAATTTGTAAAATTAAATCTCGCGGGTGGGCGAAATATTTAAAGTTAGCTCTTTATTAAGTTCCCTACCTGTCAAGCTAACTGCACCACCAGCCATTTTTGCACTGTTTGAGTCTTGTCTGTCATGCTTATATTTACTAAAAAAAATTATAAAAACAACAAATCAATACTTTATTTTAATAATTTAATAATTTTGTCTCATTATCCTGAATAGGATCTTACGGATCAGAGATTTTTCTTAAACGAAGACTCTTTAGTATCTTGTACCAAATACTGAGGCGTGTAATAGGTGATAATCATATGACTACTGGCGGGATTATCTTGGGAGTTAGATATTTTTGAATTAAGACGAAAATTGGTTTAAAAAAAACAACGCTTTAATAGCACACTAAACTAAAAAGTAAAAGATATTTTTGAATAAGATAAAAAAATAATTACGTAATGAACAGAAAAAGAATTCATTTTATCCAAAACAGAGTAGTGTGCTTGATGTCAAGTAGAGTATGAAAATATCTTAAAAAGAAACTCAGACATTCTTTTACGATGAAATGAATTTTTTTGTTGAATTAGTAAGAGGGTGCAGTCAATGATAACACAAATAAGTTATGCTAATTTTGTGCTTTCATTGACTCTACCCCCTGACTAATTCAATCCATCATTAGAAATATCCAGTCAAATATCAATTTTTTTTGGTTATCGGTCTATTCATATTTTAAACGTATTGAAAATTGTTTCGACATATTTGGGTTCAGATAGCTGTAATAGTATTAGTTTTAAATCTGATAAGGCTAACCTAATGGATATTGTTGATCCACAGGCGTGACACAGAAGACCCAACAATGGCAGGTGTAGGATCTGAAAGAAGACACCCGCGCGTTGACAGAGGAGACATGACAGAGTGCTAAATAATTTGCCCCGAGGAGAGGAACATGTGTGGACATATTAGAAACAATTACCACCTACGAGGTTCGAACTTCACACCCGCAACGTGGGGTGCGCAGCGCATTAACATCTCAATGCCCCTACTCTACCCTACATCTGTCATGTTCGATGGGGCCCACTTCACGCTGCTATATTAAGCACGCATTTGTAGCAAATGGGTGTTATCATTGAATACGGGGGAGAGGGATTTTGTTTTTACGTGTTTTTTAACAGAGAAAAAGTACGGCAAAAAATCATAGAGACAAAATAAGGAGAAATAAAATTAACAAATAAATTTAAATATCTAGGAGAAACAATATGCAATCATGGTTTGGAAAAATAGAGCATAAAAGTGAAAATTACAAAGTTGTAGAAACTAAGCTTCGCAACAGGAAACATTTTTAATAAGAAGAACCTCTAACGCAAAAAAAGCGCGCGCACGGTGATAAAACCAGTGATTTTGTACAGTATGGAGACAATGTGAGAAAGATCCTGAGATCTATGGGCCCAAGAAAACGCAGGAAGGCTATAGGTTAAATTGAAAATTCAATAAAATTTGAGATATTTGTGATTTAGCGGATCGCCATGGACGGTTAGTGAGTTAGCTCATCATTGGTAATTCTGACACTGATAAAGTGTACTTAATTATTTATATTAATGGAAATTGAAATATACAAATGGTAATAATTGAATGCTTATTCTAGCTTATTTTTTTCCTTTATATTTTCAACGAAAACATCTCTATTGCATGTTCTTGTCGAAATCCATTTATGTCCTTTTTCAAACACTTTCATCTTAGTTATTCTTTTGAACCTCTGGAAGTATTTCGATATTATATTAAATTTAATCAACAATGAAGAAATTTAAACAGACAATAAGCAAAATTAAAAATCTAAAAAAACAATAAGGAAAACTATTTAATAACGCACACACAAATAAATCAAGGGAAACGAGTGATACGAAGAGATTACATGAGATGAGATATGATAAGGAGGAATGGTTTCTTGGAGGCAATTTAAATCACTAGTACCATAGAAAGAAAACTGCCTATGAGGGAATTGGTTTCCATACATGATAAGAAATTTACACCCTCCAAGTCAACGGTTATGCTAGATTTTATCTACAGGAGTGGCCGGGTCCTAGATCCACCTTGAACATTTTTTCGGATCACCAGATTCATCACACCATAGCTAAATATAATTATTTTATAATGGCCAAAGTAGTGAAAAGCAATATATTAATCAAAGGCATTGTTTGTGAATCTATATATTTAAAATTAAAACAAGATAAAATTAATAATATTAATGAAGAATAATATAAATTAAAATCAAGCAATGCGACAAAACAATTTGTAATTAATACTTCAATAGAACACTAATGCAAAGTATTCGGTTGCTATTATATAATTTAAAATTTCATTATATTATTACTTTCATTATTATCATTGAGTTATTTTTAATTATCTTTTACTGCTTATCAGTTATCATCAATAGCCGAAATGCTTCAAATCATTAATTCAATATTAGAAGTGTGGAATGATTCTTTAGTATTGTCCTCTTGACTGCCTGAATTCGCAAAATATTGACGTTGTTAACTTGTTCTACCTTTTTTTTTTTTTTTAAGGCATAAGAAAATTGATTTCGGTATTTTTCTAGTTGTATTTTAGCAATTATTGAATGTCCCACTGTGATGGTAAAATAAAAAAAAAATGAATAATAACTAATAAAATGGCAGTTTTTTAATTAATTAAATAATAGGAGATTTTATAGTCCTGCAGGTATCAACAAACACGTTCATTATATATATATATATATATATATATATATATATATATATATATATATATATATATAAATATATACGTATATGTATAATATATACTACCCACACAATATATATGCTCCATTATATATATGTAAATGTAATTAGGTATTCCGCTTCTTATGCTCGTTTAAGTGTATGTGTCAACAAAATAATAAAAGTCGAAAATTTATTTTAATTATTTAGCCTGGAATGTTATACCAAAACATAGTAGCTGAAGCATCCAGTACACGGGATAAATATGAAAAATAACAATATAAATTTTATGTGAATTATTATGATTCTGGCTCCACCTTTAAGACCTGAGGCTCTACCTGCAAGAACCCAGGACTCCACCACCACAGCCAACCAATCTCTGCAATCCTGGGCTGTTTTCCTCCAGTCCTAGTACGGAGGAATACTAGTCCTCCTCGACATCGCCCAGCCAATAACTCGACATCCCAGGGCGTACACTGCTTCGTTTACCGTCTGGTTTCTCATTGAGCATTCTTTTTAGTATCCTATGGTCTGACATTCTTTCCATAGGTCCTATCCATCTAATTCCGGCCTTAACGCCATCATATCAGGCTCCCAACACAGCTCCATCAGCTCCTTATTCCGTCTTCTATTCCACACCTCATTGTCGGCCTCTCCGTCCCATATTCTTCTTAATATTTTCCTTTTCCATGATCATCTGAATTACATCCGACTTTAAGTATTTAAAATTAATACTAACTGGACACTGGTCAAATCCACCTCACTCTCTCTCTCTCCCAGATACACACACGCAGAACACATCCTCCTAACTAAACTAACAGGATGATACACTTCAGGGGTTAAATATAGAGATCCGAAAGACCGGAGCTTTTAGTAACAGCGGAAGTGAATATCTCATCATTTGAACGGACGTTTTTTCAAGATTCCGGGATATGGGAAAGAGCGGAGGGAACGGAATATGTCTATGGAATGAAGCAGTTTTTAAATCAAAATGTGCAGTTGATTTTCTCATTTTTTCACATTGAATTTTAATATTCTATTATAATTTTTAATTATGTATTATGGAATACAATTACATATACTTTGCTAGATGTAAATAAGCACTACATTGTTATCACCCTTCGTTTCTTTTACAATCTTTTATTTTTAAAAAGGCACCGATTTTTCAAAACATCTGAATTACGACTCAGCCATCGGACAGGTCTTGGTCCGAATTACAGGTTCCTTTTAAGTAAACTGGATCCGAGGAAGATTTCCAAAAGTTCTGGATGGATTCAGGTCTGCGGAACGAGAAGGCTATTCCAACAGCCTGATTACCGTCTCATGGAATCCGCCTTTTGTTAATTTTGATTTGCAAGTTGGCAAGGAACATTGTCTTAAAGAAAGATAAAATCTCCGTCTGGAAACATTCACAGCTGTTTTTCCAAATTAATGATAAATAATTTCGGCTATTTACCCTTCCAAAGAGCAGAGTGACTCAGTGGTAGAGCGCTGAGTTACAATGCCGAAGGTTCTTGGTTCAAATCCCGCTCGCTGGCAGACTTTTATTTAGTCTGATAGTGGCCGGAGATGAATCCTATGGGATGTAGGACCCTTCTGGGGCTCACCATCATCTATGAAGTGGGTACCCGAATCTAGGACCAATCACCTTCCTGCACAAACGTTGTCAAAGAAACAGTACAGTCCCTACCGTGTTCTGAGCCCCAGATCCTGGGGACTTTTATAATTTTTTTTTCACTTCCAACAAGCCTTTTAATCAAGAAATCTATGGAAGCTTTTATTGCTTCCCAAACGCTTACTTGACCTTGCAAATCTTAAGCGCCTCAACTTGATTATTCTATATCATCCGCATCTCCAGAGGCATCGTATTTCCTTGGTTCCTGTGTCCTCTACAATCTTTACTCTTCGAAGAATTCAACAGAGTATCCGTTTTAATAATAAATTGAAATTCTTTTACAATAGGGCCTTTATATTGTAATACATCACAGTTAAAAAATTGTGAATTTAATGTAGCTGTTCCACAGGTTGTCGCTTCATTTTGAAATACAACAACTTTTTACTGGTTAATCCTTTAATTTTTAATATTTTAAAAAAATACAAGTTAGCTTTAGTATGGAAAACAGTGTACATATGGAAAATGCGTATACCTCGGCTATCATTTCATCTAGAAATAAACGTTTCAACAAACATACATCATATATACTTCGAAATGTTAGTTAACAGCTAATAAACAGCTAACAGCTGAAACTCAACTCAAAGCGACAACCTGTGAAATGATTACTGTAATTAATAATCATGACAGTTGAGGCACGGAAAAATTGCCTTAAGAAAACATTTTTTTTGTCCGCAGCCATTTTATAAGAATAAAAGACAACAACAAACGAGTAGGTCGTTATAAGTCGATATTGTTTTTTAATAACGAAATTATTTTGTCATTTAAATTTTAAGATTAAGTTGTGGTGATCTGTATGAATTATTATTAAATTATTAAAGATTTATTGTGAACTTTTAGCTTATAAGAAGTATTATAGATTTAAGCTTTGACAATTGTACCATTGACCTGCAATGTTTGTAATGTTGGATCTGCGTATGTTTATTATATAACGACTTGCCATTGGTCGGTCGATGTCTAAGGGGGGGGAGAGTGTAAATTTGGGCCTATTACAGAGTTTTTTAATCCTAGACACTCTCATCTTAGACCCCAGCTAGGCAGGTGCCCTACTGATCTCTCTCCAGGCTTGTATCAGACATAATTATTTGTTGTATCAGACATTATTATTTGATGTATGAATCTTTTATTTGCATGTGTATGTATGTATATATATGAATATTGAGAAATATATTTTACTTTGGGTCCCTTAAATTTTTGTTTTTGACTAATTTCTTCTCCTACTTCGATCCACGAACATTTAGAGCCCATTTTATATATATCAGGGAGAAGGGTCAAAACAATTGGTAGCAGAGCGTGGTTCTGGAAAAATTAATTAGCGTGGTGTTTAATATAAAATAATTGAGGTGATTAAATTTGTATAAATTAATTTTTGTGGGTAATATTTTGAATATTGTAAAATGGAAGAACTTTTTAAAAAATTAGACGCGATCCAGGGGTTGCGCGAGAATAATCAGGGGTTACGTGAGGAGAAGAAAAAATTGGTAGGTCAATATGTTGAATTAAATAGGCGAATAGCCGCATTAGAGGAAATGGTAGGAAAATTTAATAAATTAGTTGAACCCCAAATCGACGGTGATAAATCTTGTGACTCGGGCTTAAATAATATAAATATAACAGAGAGAGAGGATAATAATAAAAATAATGATTTTGTAGAAAACGATACAAGCCTGTTAAACACCACTATAAAATCGCCCAATAATTTAAATAAAGTTAAATTTAACGGAGAGAATTGCCCGACAAATATTAGGTTGAATGATAAAGATAAACTTAGCCCGCTTAATCCTAAAAGTAATCCTATAAGAGTCAATACTAAGTATCAGCTAAATGCGTTAAAGAATAACAAGCCTAAGAAATGTAAATCACCACATCGGCGAAATAAGAATCATTTTAATAAAATTAAAAGAAGCGGCATTTATGGAAAAAATATTAATTATTATAAAATTAAAAGAAATTATAATAATAATTATAATCGTCAATTCGGGCTAGCTAAGGTTAATAATAAAAATTATAACACGGGACATTATAATAAATGTAAAACGGGGCATAATAATAAAAATTATATTAAAGGGCGTAATAATAGAAACTATAACTTCGGGCGTAATATAAATAATCACAATTATAATATGGGGCATAATAATAATCATAATAATAAGAAGGGACGTCTTAAAAATAATTATAATAATAGGAACCCTTTTAAGGAGAAAATATATAAATTTTTGGCAGACATAAAGTCTAAAGCGGCGCCCCCTCTCAACTAAAATTGAAAATGCCCGATAAACTAAACACGGCAATCCTTGCGGCGAATACGGCTTTAAATGATATTTGTAATTAATCTACGTCTAAGAAATTAAAAAAAAAAAGGTATATGAACCGGGCTTAATTAATGTTAATGTTAGAAAATTAAATTAATGTTCAATGGGACTATAAATATAAATATATTAATAATAAGAATTTTTTTTGTCGTCGATTATAAAAGAATTTGATTAATGTTAAAAGGGATTATAAATATAATAATAATAATAAAATTTGTCGTCGTTTATGAAAAATATAATTAATGTTAAAAGGGACTATATAAAAATTAATAATAAAAAAAAATTTATCGCCGATTATAAAAGAATAATTAATGTTAAAAGGGACTATAAAATTATTAATAATAATAATGAAAAATAAATAATTTGTCGTCGTTAAGTACTGATATTGATTATGAATGATTAAAAGGGACTATAATAATAATTAATAATAAATTGTCGTCGTGTAACTATTGATAAAAATTTTTGAAAAATAATTAATATTTAAAAGGGACTATAATAATAAAGAAATAATTTGTCTTCGTTTAATTATTGATAATAAAGATTTTGAAGAATAATTAATATTTGAAAGGGACTATAATAATAATGAAAAATAAAATATCGTCGTGTAATTATTGATAAAGATTTTGAAAAATAATTAAGATTTATAAGGGACTATATTAATAAATAAAAATTTTTTTGTCATCGTGAATTATGAATAATAATTAAAATTTATATGGGACTATATTAATAATAGAAATATAAAAAATTTTTTGTCGTCGTTGGTTATTGAAAAATTTTGAAAATTAATTGATATTTAAATGGGACTATATTAATATTAATAATAATAAAAAATAAAGTGTCGTCGTTATATGTTGATAATAAAATATTGTGTCGTCGTTAAATATTATGAGAATTGTTGTATTACTTCGGATTAATAATAATCATTGTGATGAATTGTATTATAAATACTCGGTCCCCATTTCAGTCCCAAGATTGATCACCGACGACGTTTCTAATTGATTACAGACCATTGAGTCTAATTGAATTTGATATTAAAGTATATGTGTCCCTATGTGTCCCGATTTGAGTCCCAATTAAGGTCCCGAATTAAAGGTCCCAAATTTGAGTGTTATTTTGAATTTGCCCGTAGGTCCCAAATTGAGGTCCCAATTTGAGAGTAATGTTAAATTTGCCCGTGTGTCCCAAAACTTAGGTCCCAATTGGAGTGTTATTTTGAATTTGCCCATGTGTCCCAGTTAAAGAAAATTAAAGATTAATAGGAGATATATACATATATATACATAATTTTTTTTGGATTTGAGAATAAAAAATTTTTTTTTAAATTTTTGAGAGAAATTAAATAAGTAAATTTAAAATAATCAAAAGAGTCTCATACAAGCCTGTTTACTGAGTATCCCAATGTAGTACTGAGAGAGCAAGTATATTGTTGTAAGATGAAGAATATTTACACTAGTGAAAGTGATCCTCTCTAGAGAGAGATAAGAAATAATCTCGAACTTGGCCTACTCCTACTGTGTTTTGTATCAGTATTCTATGAAGTAAACATTGTAATAGAGGTTAAATATCTTGTAATGTGAAATTGATTCTTTTTTTAAGTTTCAGATTTTTTTAATATATATATATATATATATTGATACATATGATATTGTAAGAAGATAATGATACAAGATGAGAGATACTTTATTTTGGTTTGATTTCAGAGAAGTATTTTATAGATTTTTATTTTTATAACCTTGATTTATTTTATGGATTATCTATATATATAATTGATTGAAAGATATAATATGTTATCTTGTATGTATATGTTGTATGAAAGGAGTTTGTGATTTATGTTTGTAAAATGTTGTAAATTTGTTATGGGCAACGAAGAAAACAAAAATAATAATGGCCAAGTTTCTTCGAAATATTTTATTATGTTATGGTTATGTCATATATGATATTATTAGTATGAACTTATGAATTATGATTATGTTTGGTATAGAAACATTTTAATTAATTGATTGAGATATGATATGATTATTGACCATTTGATTATATTTTGGTATAGGAAAAGGTTTAATTAATTTAATGATATTATGATTATGTACAAATTAATTGATTAATATTATAATTATGATGATTATGTACAAAGTAATTAAAGATGTGGCAGGCATCTTGTGTTATCAAATGACAGAAATTATCCAAGTTTAATTTACAGATAGACCAGATTGTTGGTCGTGCGCGACCACGGTAAACTAAATTTTGATTCTCGATCTTCTATCATCGATCCAGAGAGAATCCAGAGATCTTGCAGGAACGTCTCAAGAAAAGAAAACTACGAGCCAGAAAACGTCGAGACTGGACTTCAGGGACCAACACTTCACATCAAGAAGACACAAGTATTTGTAAATTATTTAGTTTTTGTATAAATTCAATGATTAATATGGGGAAAGTTAAATAAGTTTTATTCTTACTAATTGATAAATGTAGAAAATTGTAAAAAAATTTTTTTAAGATGTTGAGTGAAAATTAATATGAGAATCATTAAAAACAAAAAAAAGAAAGTGAAAATAAATAAAACTGAAGTTTTTTTCACATGTATTTAAGTTGATTTTCGGCTTTGCCAAAAGCAAGATCAACTTATATAGATGTTTTTTTGTTTCAGTAGTAAAAAAAAAAAATATATATAACAAAGTAAAACATTAATTAATAATGAATTAAAAGGGACTGAATTATTTTTGAAGTTGAATTGTATATAATTGAATTGAATTTATGGATATTAGGAATTTAGAATGAATTGAATTGTCTAAGAATATTGTTAAATTTTAGTAATTGGATACTTTATTTTGTAGAGAGTTGAAAATTTTGGAAATTTTTTTTTGAAAAAGTGAATTGAATATTATGAATATTTTGAATTTGAAATGATTTGAGTATTGATATATTAAGTATATATTACAGAGAAATCTTGAATTGTAAAGAAAAATTTTGATGATGGATTTTAATTCAGTAATTAATTCATACGCGTCTTCGTGTTAAAATGTGCAAGTGGTCTCTAGATTTAAGATAATTTTAGTATTATTAATTTAGAATAATTTGTGTTTGTATTGGGTGATATGTATATATAAATCCAATAATAATTAGAATCACCACATATTACACCCCACACTTCTATTTTATGGGCAGAAATTTTGATGGTTAGTTTCCATAATTAAGGGTCCCACATTTTACTCCGATGTGCTTTTTCCTGTAATTTGATGATTAATTTGACCTTGGGTCCCTTCTGTGGCGTGGAAAGGATTTGTGGAGTATTTGTGTCCTTCCTATAAATGGCACGGGCTAACTGCATGAATGGCAGACCCATTCATGAGGTTAATCCTGTTGGCCTGATCCTGTCGGAAGATGGTCCTGGTCTGGGCATCGGGTGGCCATTTTCCATACCCTTCCTGGGGTAGGCGTGCGGCACGACTCCACCCTTTTCCACCCTCGACATTGACACACATGGACGACTTGATAAAAAATTTTTATGTTGAGAAGATATATATATACATATTTTTGGTGTGTGTGTCTACCATAGATATAGCACTTCTAGCATATAGACAAGGCAATTTGCACATCGAGTTTTGGTAACTGCCCAAGTTATCTTTGTTTTCATCGCATATGTTCTATCAAAAATTGAAGTCATCAATTTTTTTTTTCTCAAGAGGGGGGGTAATGTGGTGATCTGTATGAATTATTATTAAATTATTAAAGATTTATTGTGAACTTTTAGCTTATAAGAAGTATTATAGATTTAAGCTTTGACAATTGTACCATTGACCTGCAATGTTTGTAATGTTGGATCTGCGTATGTTTATTATATAACGACTTGCCATTGGTCGGTCGATGTCTAAGGGGGGGGAGAGTGTAAATTTGGGCCTATTACAGAGTTTTTTAATCCTAGACACTCTCATCTTAGACCCCAGCTAGGCAGGTGCCCTACTGATCTCTCTCCAGGCTTGTATCAGACATAATTATTTGTTGTATCAGACATTATTATTTGATGTATGAATCTTTTATTTGCATGTGTATGTATGTATATATATGAATATTGAGAAATATATTTTACTTTGGGTCCCTTAAATTTTTGTTTTTGACTAATTTCTTCTCCTACTTCGATCCACGAACATTTAGAGCCCATTTTATATATATCAGGGAGAAGGGTCAAAACAAAGTATGTATTAAATAAGTATTAATTTTTCGCAGAACCGCACATGTTTGAATTGTTTTAAGTAAGAAATGTATTCAGATTTAATTTCTATTTGAAAATTAGAATATAATAATTTTAGTCGTTTGTCAAAAGTAATCTAGACATAACATTGTATATATCTACAGCCCCGGTGAATAAGTGGTTAAGTCTAATCTTCTCCAAAATGAGTTACTTGTACTTAAGTAAGCGGAATAGAGTTATTTTCGTACTGAATAAGGGGCTAAGTAAGGCATTGGCTTGAAAAGGAGTTATTACTTATATTAGTACTCCATATCAAGCCAAAAGCGACGAGAATGATACGATTCCGCTTACCTGAAAGCAGTTAACTCTCTCTGGTGAAAATCCGACTTGACCACTTATTCACCGGGGCTATCTAAATATACACATATAGTGGAGTAAGAGTTTTGTTTTTCTTTGTACACTTTTCCACGCACATAATTTCTTTCACAATGTGTCTGTTCATTGTAAGAGATGTTTTCCCGAAACATACCAATTCTTTGTCTAGTAAAAAAACAAAACAAAAAAAGTGTAAATCATTGTCGTCAATGGAATTAACATTCTTGTAGACAGGAAACCGAAACGTATAGAGCCGTTTCCTTATTAACTAGTTTGTACAGGTCGACTCAAAACATTAGAAATATCCAGGTCTTGTCTGAGAGAACATAATGTAATAATAAGAAAAAAAACCGCATCGTCACCGTATAGTTTTGTTGTGAAATTAAGAACGGATTTAATTTTTAATTATAATAATCTTGTAAGTATTTAATTGTAATTGAAATTTCGTTTTGACTAACACAGCACCATCCTAATTATATTGATCCATAACTTCAAACATGCAAACTTAGCAAATGACAATAAAAAAGTTTTTTTTACAATCTAGAGCGATTTATTTGGCATTTATTGATGAAAATAACACGTATTGAAAGAATATAGTTTACATATATACTTTTTTAAACTTATAAATTGAAATTTATTGATAAATAACGAGTGAATAAAATAAATGATACGTAACGTTATAAGATAAAGGCAAGAAGAAGAAAATCTACCTAGTGATAGCAATCAAATAACAAATTATACTGAAAAGAAAGGTCACGAGCCCATTTTATCATCAGAAGCCTCGGAGGATGATTCTCGGAAGAAAAGAAGAAGAAAGCAAGGTTTGAAACTAGTGAGTTTCAGTAGGAATGCAGTCTATCATGAAAGGGCAGATATAGGGGTAGGGCCAAGTTAGCAACAAATGGGGCATTGAAATCATTATGAATGACTTTATCATAACAAAGTTTGATCTTGATTGGATACGAGAGGTAATCGATGGCTTAACTGAGCCCCCAACGCTCTACTCTGCAAGTCATAATAAGTCTTATAGTATTTAATTTAAATTAGTCTTTTGTAATTAAATGGGAGCTTAAAAGGTTTGGCTGGTAAGTGTTGAATTACCTGAAACGGCGAGCAATTTCTTGTCGTTTCAGTCTAGTATAATGAGGATTTAACGTTAAAGGTTCGTCAAGGTGTAGTCCTAGGTATTAAATTTGTTTTACAGAAGTCAGTGGGATGTTATAAAAGGATACTGTAGGACAGGAAGACATTACGAATGACTTCATAAAAATAATATGTATAAAAACCAGGTTCAGTTCCAAACCTTTTAATTCAGATGACAAATGCTAACTATTCAATAACTTAAATTGCCACAATAAAATACTTTTAATCCATCACGTATTCCTTCTGGTTTAGACCGTATCGTATAATTCTTTTCTAGCTTTACTGCCCTGCCAGATTAAGCCCTATAAAACGTCGGCAAAGAATTTGATGACACGGTCGAAGTCAGAAGGATTACGCCATGAATGGATTTAATAACTTGCTTTTTTAAGTAGGAAAGCGCACTAAGTAAACAACTTATTCCTTAAGACCCAGTCAGAATTACCGTTTGTACTGCAATTGCGTATAATCACGTTTAAAAGATTAAGCGGCGACATGTCAAGACATGTTTATTGATTTTTATCTACTTCATCCAATTTTTTCGCGGAATATTCAGCAAATTTGATTTAATTACAGAACTACGTACATTTTTTGTATGCTTTTATTAAGGTGCTGGATGTATTTTTGAGTTCGATATTCAGCCAATTCAAAAGACTTAATTTAATTGAAACTTTGCACAATTCTCGAAGAACAAATGACAATACAATAATTTAATAATGTATGAGAGGAAAATAGTTGACTGGATGATAAATTGTAGAAAGGAGATAGTTGGGGGGTGCAGTCAAACAAAACACTGAATAAGTGCTAGACTTATATTTATGTGCCGACGTTTCGACCTACACTGTAGCTTCAGGATTAACAATTTTTATATGCGAAGAAACATCTGAGTCATGTGCCTAGCACTAAGGCCTGAATGGCTTAATCATTGAGACAAGCATATGACTACTGGCAGGATTAACTATGAAGTTTTATATATTTGGCAATAACAAAAACAAAACCCGTTAAAAAATATAAAAAGCCTGCGTTATATCTCTTTCAACGTTTATATACAGTCTAACTAAAAAATAGAAAATAAACGATAGTTTAAAGAACTAAAAACACGCTTTAACAGAAATCAAACTAAAGAAGTATAAAATAATTTTCAATAAGTTTAAAGAATTGAGTGATCAACGAAAAAATTCATTTTATCTCGATAAAAACTGAAATGAGGCGCTTGATGTTAATTGGTCTAAGTAAAGGCAACATGAGAACGTCACTCATGAACGAAAAAAAGTTTTTTTTTAAAGATATGATATTTTATAAATTTAATTTTACCAACATATAACATAACATAAATATTTGCAGCAATTAATATCAAGCACTACAAGCTTACATATCCTACTAACATTATAAATGCGAAATTTTGTATGTTTGTCCCTCTTTCACACAAAAACTACTGAACGGATTTGTATGAAACTTTACAGTAATATAGGTTATACATCAGAATAACACATAGGCTACAGCAAGGGCGGATTTATGGAGGGGGGCACGTGCCCCCAGACTTTTTTTTAAGTACTGTGGAGAGTCCATTATAGTACACAATTAAAAGCAAATCAGGAACTTAGCATCTTGAAATTTGCAGATAGGTTCTTTGTATAATTTAAGAAAGAAATTTAAATAATTCCATCCCCAAGGGTTTCCCCCTTAATATAATAGGGGTTGAAGGATGGTATGGAATCCGTCTGTTTTGAAGTTAGACATCTGAAATTTTGGATATACGAGTAACTTATAGTTAAAAAAAAATTAAATTATTTATTTAAAATGATCTTTCACGAAACTTAATGAGGCAGACCAAATTCCACGTGAGCGAACCCGCGGGCATAAGCTAGTGATAATATATAAATATATACATACATATATTATCTGAATTGCGATATTCTCTTTCTTTAACGGGGCTGTTACGGCCGCTCAGTTGTAATCATAAAAAAACATATGTTCATAGTTGTTATTTTGTTGTTTTTTCAAATAGTCTGTATTTTTTATTATTTTTGATTTTCATTAGAAAATAAATGTTTGTAAACAGCTGTTATAAACTTTTGTCGGTGTGAGTCAAGTGAACATCGCCCCAGTCTTGTTTTGGATAGCGGCCCGAGCGGTCCATCTGTTTTTTCACAGTTTTTCGTGAAGTCTACTTTTCGAAAGCGGCCCGAGCGGTCATCTTCACCACTATTGTCATCTTGGCTAGCGTACCTTCAGGACCTACCTTACGGCAGTCAGTGTTATCGTTTTCGTGAGTGCGACCTTGATTGTCCACCTTCAACCATAAATCAACAGGGGTTGGTTTCTTTGTCGACTTCGTTCCAGCACATCTAAATCTACAGGGTATTTAGACATTTATTTTTTTTTTAATTGCGCAATTAAATAACTATCTATTAGTTCATGTGAAAAATATCATTTATTTGTTTCATATTAGAATTATTTTGTTTAGTAACTTCATTCATGTATCTAGCCATGCTTATTTTGATTTAATTTACTTGTTTATTTTTTTATATATATATATTCAACCAAATCAAAAAGGTTTAATTTTCGTTTATTATTTAATTATTCATTGTTGGAAACAATAATTGTATTAATTGTATTTTAATTTAATTAATAGTTCTTTTGTTCTAATGTTAAGTAATATGATTTATGTATTTATTTATCAATATAAGGTTTCAAAAAAATAAGCGTTCGGTATTATCTGACATCCCATTTATTCATTTGATCTTACAATTCAAATATAATTTTTAAATGGTTAATATATCAGATAATTTTCTGTAAAGAAAATTGTTTGATCAGATTAAGGCAGCAGCCTATCAGAGTTTTTTAGTACAATAGGGAAAGGTGGTTCAAGGGTGCAATCCCTGTTACCCTTACGACGCCCTAACATTTTTGGTCCTCCGTTGGCCGGACGCTTTTTTTTGGAACTTTTTCTTCATTAACGTGTGTTGTACAATTTAATTTATTTCATTTCTTCATTAACATATGTTTTATAATTTAGTTTGTTTCACCTTTCAGCTATCTATTTTATTTTATCTGCTATCGATTTAATTCACTTTGTAAATGAACATATGTTTTATAATTTAGTTTCTTGCAGCGTTCAGATATCGATTTTTTTATTCAATTTACTTTGTAAATGAGACATATTTGACACTTATTCTCCTAGATTAGTTCCGAGTTTTTATAAACTCTTTTTCTTTATTTTTCGTAAATTACTATTTTGAACTTTCGTTGCCATGGCTCTCGAGTTAGATGACAAGACAGAAGCTCTTGAAGAACAAATCGTTCTAATCGATGACTTATCGTCAGATATCATCGATACCCAAACTTTTGGCAAATCGCTCGCCTCAGATCCCACTAAAATTATAATTTTTAAAGTGAGGCTTTCCAACATTCAAAAGATTTGGAAGCAATTTTATTTAACTGCCATCAAAGCTAAATGCGCAGCAGCTCGGTTGGACAAACCGAAAAAATTAGCCCATATTACCGACCTCATTTCTCATACACGGGAAGCATTTTATGAGGCATTAGCCACTGAAATTCCATCTTGTGAAGGAGCATACATATCTCTAAGTAATGAGTATGACAATAAACCTATACAGGTGATCTCTACTACGAAATCAAGTATAGAGTTGGATGCTTCTATGCAAGCTTCTAGTGGCTCAATCAATAGCCAACTAATAACAAGTCCACCATTACTATCGGACATCGAAAATAATTTTAAACACCCAGATAATCCTTTGGATCAAGATATAATTTATCATTCTACTCCCTCAGAGAAGGTTCAAGAGTCTCCCTATTTAGCCTTGCGGGAACTTAAGCAACCAATCAACAATGAAACACCAGTTTTTCCCTTAGTTGTTAGTTCTCTGCAGAATAATATGAACATAGATAACGTTTTTCCTGAATCCAATGCTACTGAGGAAAACGTTATTATATTTCCAGAATTACAAAAGGTCATCGCTCGGGGTGATTTTGAATTGAATAATTCGGCCAGTAATCCCAACAGCGGAGTCGAATTTATTTCAGAAGACTTAAGAGATATAACATCTCCTCATCATGAATCGTATGAAAAACCTCTAGGAATGATATGGAACCCAAATCCCTCCAAATTGTGCCATAAGGTTCTTACGCCTTCAGTAAGAAGAACGAATCAATCAATTTCATCTACGATCGCTAGACAAGTTAGCCTGCTAGGCTATTTGTCTCCAATAACTATTGAATCTAAGCAACTAATGCAGAAGCCTTGGCCGCTTAAATTAAAGTTGGTTGCAACTTCGCCAAATAATAGCAGCATTCGATCGGAAATAATTATATCAGAAGAGAAAACTCTAGAAACGATTTATATTTCTCATTGCAATATGCCATTTCACACTCATCAATCCTTTACTATGAGGTTCGCAGACATATCGGATCTCAGATATACCGCAGCAATCTACGTGCGATCAAAATCAATTGAAAAGGAAAATAATTCCTATCTGTTAGCATCAAAGACTCGCATTGTCCCTGTAAAAACTTTATTGATACTCAGATTGGAGTTAAGTGCGGATAATATACGCCGATATCGTGTCAAGAAGAATTTTTCCAACTTCTCTTCAACATTACTGTCTATATTGGCAACGACAGTTATGGCTAGGACAAGGTCACTCAGGATTTTACAATCATCAAGTTTGGAAAGCTGGTACCACGTTTCGCCAAAGGACAATCCAGCCGATATAGCCTCAAGAGGAATGTCCCCTTCCTCTCTGCAAGATTCCGTGTTATGGTGGCAAGGGCCAGCATGGCTAAGGAAGGATTCCTCCAAATGGACACTAATTCGAGCATCTTCAATGGGTTCTAAAAATCTACCAGAAATTAAAACAGACTCTACACTTTTGTGTCATATATACCCTACCGACAACTCAGAGAATGAATGGTTAATAAACATTCTTCCTTTTCAAAAATTCAAAGAGTAACCGCCTATATTCTAAGATTCATAAACAACTCAAAAAAGAATTTCGTACGGATGGCGGGCAGTTTGAGCTTAAAAGAATTTCTCGTGGCAACAAAGGTCTGCATAAAAATGTAACAAAATCACTTTTATCGTAAGGAGCTTCTTCTGATCACCAACGGAGAAGGAGACAAAACCCAATTATCATCTCTTGCACCTTTCTTGGATTCCCTTGGAGTTCTAAGGGTGGGCGGACGTTTACAGAACAGCCCCCTGACTTGCGAGACTAAGTATCTCATTATCTTACATCCTAAATACCGTTTGACAACAAAGCTAGTTGATCATCTTCATAAATCCTATTTACATGCCGGAACTCAACTCGCTTTCATAGCATGCCTAAACAGGCTTGTGGCTCGAAGAGTCCCTTCTCAAATCTTCTCAGATAGCGCAGCCAACGTGGTGGGAGCTGATAGAGAACTGAAGGAGTTGTGAAATCATCTCCAAAACCCAGGAACTCAAGAGCGTATCATCGACCATTGCCACATGAATCAAATAGAATGGAACTTTATCCCTCCTGCCTCACCTCACTTTGGAGGTCTTTGGGAAGCGGGGGTCAAATCAATGAAATCACATCTAGTAAGGGTATTAAATGACCGCTGTCTTACATTTGAGGAGTTAAATACGATTATTGCCAACATAGAGTCCATCTTAAATTCGCGTCCATTGTGCCCACTTTCCACATCCCTGGACGACATTGATGCTCTAACACCTGGTCATTTCCTTATCAGTGGACCTCTAGTTGCTACACACGAATTGAATCTGACCGATATACCAGTGAATAGATTAACTCGTTGGCAGTTAGTAAAAAGGTCAATTCAGGACATATGGCAGCGATGGCGATTAGAGTATTTGAACAGTTTACAGCAGCGCGTCAAATGGAGATCACACACTAGGAATATCACTTCGGGAACTTTAGTACTAGTCAAAGAAACCAGAGTACCACCTCGCTTTTGGCCAGCAGCAAGAATTATTGAGACCTATCCCAGTAAAGATGGTGTTATAAGAATAGTAAAGTTAAAAACCCCTAAAGGAGAATACTTGCGACCAGTTACTCAGTTAGCACCCTTTATACCTCCATCAGAGGTTGGACCTGACTGAAATTTTAATACTTAAAATTTGGTGGGCGGTGTTACGGCCGCTCAGTTGTAATCATAAAAAAACATATGTTCATAGTTGTTATTTTGTTGTTTTTTCAAATAGTCTGTATTTTTTATTATTTTTGATTTTCATTAGAAAATAAATGTTTGTAAACAGCTGTTATAAACTTTTGTCGGTGTGAGTCAAGTGAACATCGCCCCAGTCTTGTTTTGGATAGCGGCCCGAGCGGTCCATCTGTTTTTTCACAGTTTTTCGTGAAGTCTACTTTTCGAAAGCGGCCCGAGCGGTCATCTTCACCACTATTGTCATCTTGGCTAGCGTACCTTCAGGACCTACCTTACGGCAGTCAGTGTTATCGTTTTCGTGAGTGCGACCTTGATTGTCCACCTTCAACCATAAATCAACAGGGGTTGGTTTCTTTGTCGACTTCGTTCCAGCACATCTAAATCTACAGGGTATTTAGACATTTATTTTTTTTTTAATTGCGCAATTAAATAACTATCTATTAGTTCATGTGAAAAATATCATTTATTTGTTTCATATTAGAATTATTTTGTTTAGTAACTTCATTCATGTATCTAGCCATGCTTATTTTGATTTAATTTACTTGTTTATTTTTTTATATATATATATTCAACCAAATCAAAAAGGTTTAATTTTCGTTTATTATTTAATTATTCATTGTTGGAAACAATAATTGTATTAATTGTATTTTAATTTAATTAATAGTTCTTTTGTTCTAATGTTAAGTAATATGATTTATGTATTTATTTATCAATATAAGGTTTCAAAAAAATAAGCGTTCGGTATTATCTGACATCCCATTTATTCATTTGATCTTACAATTCAAATATAATTTTTAAATGGTTAATATATCAGATAATTTTCTGTAAAGAAAATTGTTTGATCAGATTAAGGCAGCAGCCTATCAGAGTTTTTTAGTACAATAGGGAAAGGTGGTTCAAGGGTGCAATCCCTGTTACCCTTACGACGCCCTAACAGGGGCTTTTCCACACTGTCTTCCAAATCTATTAACATGTTGGATTTTTCTATGCAATATAGAGATGGGAAAATTTTATTAGAGGATGTTTTTCTTTTAAAACAAAATGGATTAAACTTCAAGCTACTAGCAAGGAAATTGTATCAAGCATTTCTGCATAAAGAAAAGAGAAAATAAATCTGGCAATACGTGTTTGGGATAAGCGGAATCTTCTATAACGGTGATTAAAAGCATTAATGGATCGTAAAGAATTATGGATGCAATAATAAAACGATATATAGGACGAGCAATCTTATATATAATAGTACTATTGATGAAGGAAGAATGAATAGAATTTATTGTATATTATACATCAAAGGGAAAAGGGTTTATGAAAAAGGCCCAATACAAAGTTAATTGACTGCAGAGGGGAAAGTGCATGGTGACATTTCAAAGGCTAAAAAAGTGCCTATTAATAAACCGTGTCTTTGCTTCGAAACAACCTTTGCAAACACTGATAAAGGGTTGTTTCTACCATTAACATGATCCTTGTTGATTTTTAAATTTTAAGTTTCCATAATTATATCTATAATTAATTTAATATAATCTGTAAACAGCTGGGAATGGAACCTTTAAGGTCTGAAATACTTGTAGGTCTAACCCTGCCTCTATAAAGTGGGTGCCCAAAATAGGAGAAAAACCAGGAGCAAGAATCGGATCTAAGATAAATCACCTCCCAAGAAACAGAACAGTCTCTACCACTTACTGAACCCAAGACTCTCCTTGAGTTGTAGTATTGGTATTATTTCTAAAAAAAATTATATTCTGAGATGTTATGAAACACAAATATTGAAGCTGCATGGTCGATTATCAAGCTTGATTTAAGATAAAGAGATTTTCTTTATTACATAAAAAAGGTTTTAATGTTAATGTTATGTCTTATTTAATTGTTCAAAAGCGGGATGGACCGTAACGGATACATACCAATTCTTATTCCCAGAATTATTCTTTGTTCGCATCTACCTCTTATCGTTCTATCTACGGGATTCTGACTTCAACAATTCTTTACCTCTCTAACAAAACAAATGTATTCTATAATCTACAAGGTATTCTGATTGACTTAAGTCTTTCTACACTACCAGAACTAATCCACGTTAAAAGGGACGGGAAAAAACAAAACAAGAAGAACCCCCAAAAGAACCAACCTTAGTTAGTATCTCTCTACAGCTAAATGATTAATAGAACTACTAACCATAAGGGAGGTTATGGGACAACAGTTGAGAATGGATAAAAAATACAGCTGATTATAATGATATTATTAAAAAATAAACATCCTAAAGCACAGAAAAAAACAACAACGGTATCGCCATAAACCATAAAGAGTATTGAGTGTAGTGCATGTATAGGGGATTGAGTTTCATGAGTGTCAGTAGATCTCATAGGATGGATCGATCTATGGATACTAACAGATTTAATAATTTATCTGTCACAGCTAGGTTAGAATTTCAGCTCAGCAGTTCACATTGCTCTACCCCGCTCTGTAAGAAGGATGAAACGGTTAACTAATTTTCTTTAAATAAAGCCATATTAGTATTTGACTTATTGAAGTCAGACTAGTATTTGCGATGAAATAATTAGTTTAATCTTTTTCTAATGTTTAATATTATCTTTTTGCTTAGAAATAATTAACTTTTGCAATACATGAAAAGTTATGAGAAAACTTTTGGTACGGTACAGTTGGAGACAACATATTACAGGTTAGGTCGATGGAAGGTTGGTTATCTAAAAAGAAGTAGTGATTTTTTAATGTTTTCAGGTTTCAATTGTTTTAAATAAAGTATAACTATGAAATGTTTACTTTATTATTTACTAGCGATCCACTCCATCTTAGCTCGAGTAATAAGGCATATTATGCCTACATAGTTTGTCTGTGTAATGTATTTTTTTTTATCACGTACCGGTCACTAAGGACCACGTGTAGGTATATCATTGGTTAAGCTTCTTTGGGAGTCTTGATTTTCTTTTTTTCCCATCTCAGCTAATGTACTTTATTATATATAAATTATAAAAATTAAAACAAAACCAAATATTTCTTTCTGAGAAACTCATCAATATTCCAACCCGCCTACACAAAACCTCGACAAATTGTATACCTAAACCTTCTTGGTGAATCACTCTATCTGTTAGTGAAAACCGCATGAAAATCCGTGCAGTAGTTATTGAGTTTATCGCGAACAAATGCGGTCAAGGACTTAGTTTTATAATATGTATAGATAACACGAATACTGATGTTTTGAAGATATTTAATTTGTATAATCCACAACAATACCCAAATTTCAATCAAAATTAAGGTACGTTTACTTGAAATTAAGCACTATAATCTCTACAATGTCAACGAATGCAGTTGAATTTTGTGGGTTTTTTTTTTGCAGACTGTCGCTTCGAGTTGAGTTACAAGTTTTACAACTGTTTATTCGTTTCATTTTTTTACAAAAATAAAAATTATCAAGAGCTGTTGCATGGAAATGAGAATGTAATGAGTTGATATGGGTAATCATTTCATCAAGAAATAAAAGTTTTAACTAACATTTCGATGTATAGAAGATATATGCTTGTTGAAATGTTCATTTCTAGATGAAATGATTTCCGAATTATACACATTTCCCACAATTACATTCTCTTTTTCTAACTAAAGTTCATGATAACTTTGTTTTGTTTCGCAGCTCGGCAGGTGGCCTTATGGTTTTTAACTGGAATAAAAAATCCTTCTTGGTTATGCCGTCTTTCGGAAGGGAGTTAAAATGATTCTTATTTTAATTTTACCTAGAGGAAGTTGAGAAATCTTACTGTAGTATCGACCGTTTAGCCATATCAGCGTAATGTGACATTAAATAAAAACTCAATGGTTTGCTTTAACTAGACTAAAGGAAAACGCAAAAAATGAAAAATAAAGTAAAATATACAAGGCGGGTACGTCTCATAAAAAATAAATAAAATACAAAAGGTTCCTCGGTTATTAAGTGATTGACAAATAAATTCAAAACCTTGAAATATGCAGATTATTTAATTGGTAAGGGTTCTTTAGGGTGATTTTTTTTTTATTGTTTCGTCTATATGTATTTATTAATTAATAGATTAATTAGCTTGGGAATTACTTTAACAATTTGGAGGGAATATAAACGATACAATTTTTAAGTGTATCTCTCAATCTAATTCAATAAAAAAAATATCTATCAATGACTATAGTTTTAATATTGAAAATAAGCCAAAAAAATATTGGTCTCAATTAATTTTAAACTTCAAGAAGATTATATTAATAAGTAGCACTAGAGGAAAATTGAACGATATGAATATTCATTTTTGGAAAAGGCTATTATTTTTGTTATCATCATCGTTAAAATGTTATGAAGAACAGAAGACGGTCCGGAGACAATTGAATAAAAAAATGTTTATGGTAGCGCGTCTAATTAAAAATCATACTGTTGCCATTTATATCTGTTAAATATCAGAGAGGGAATAGGTTCATTTTAAGAAAAAAGTATTAACTATGAGCATTAACATTATTGATTAATAATTAACAGAGCTAATTATTAATAATGAGATATTAATAGGGCTAACACTATAATTGAATTAACATTTTGAACGGCATTATGTTATATATATATATATATATATATATATATAAAGTTACTGACATGAAAGATGGTAAGCAATGGAGTGAGTATGTAGTTACAATTTATGAAATAACCAAAGTACATATTCGGATCCGTTTCCGGAATAATACTGAAGTTGCTAACCTTTCTGGAGAAAGACATTTTTATAGGCCGTTCTGACACCCATATTACTTGAATCTAAATCCTGTACCACTACAAACCATGAGTCTTAAGTTCAGCACGTGGTAGAGACTGTACTATTTCTTGGATAACCGTTATGCAGGAATATGATTTATTCTTTAAGATTCTCAAACGCCAGATTGTCCCCTGATCCATTTTATAGAGGATGTGAGCCCCGGGAGGGTCCTAGATCCCACAGGATCTATCTCCAAGTGCTAACAGATTAAAAAATAGTCCGCCAGCAGCGGGATTTAAATCAACGACCATCAGCACGGGCAGCTTGGCATTGAGCCACTCAACTATCCAATTACTTGATTCTGGTTTTAAAAAATTCTAAATTAAAATAAAAACATTTATCATTAATTTTATTAACATTCCTACAGGAACGATGGAATAACTTTATAGAGCTTATTGATCGACGGGAAATTTGGGCAATGTGGGGTTTCCAGGAAAGGGTTTGGTCAAAAATGATACCAAGATTTTTAACAGAGGAACTGAAAGTAATAGGGTGATTATTTAAGATTAGTTGGGGAAGAGAGTTGATGGATTTAAGGCTCGAGTTTTAGCAGCATTTAGCATCAGTCTATTCAGGTCAGCCCAGGCACTGATCCTATTCAGGTCACCCTGAATATTAGCAAATGCAGCTATTATCACAGAGGGAAGAAAGGAGAAATAAATTTGGGAGTCGTCGGCGTATAGATGGTGGGAACAGTGGTGGATTGATTTAGGAAGGTTATTAATATAACAGTTGAAAAGGATTAGCGTAATACTAGAACCCTGAGCCACTCCTTTATTCAGCGGAAGGTAAGAGATAGGGGTTGATTTGGGACGGAGACCGCTTGAGCCCTATCCGAGAGGAAAGCTTGCAGCCAGTGTATTTAACTGTTGGAAAAGGAAAGAGATATTAATTTAGAAAAAGGATGGAATGGTTAAGCGAGTCAAAAGCTTTTGAAAAGTTGAGAAGAATTGTTAGTTTTTTCGTCCATGGCGGTATACATGTATGTCCCTGGTGATTTTAACGAGAGCAGATAGTGTGGAGAGGCCAGGACGGAACCCTGATTGAAGTGGATCCAGGCGTTTGGATTGTTCCAGAAAATTTGACATTTGGGATTGAACTATTCTTTCAAGAGGTTTGGAATGGTTAGAGAGAATAGAGATAGGGCGGAAGTCATTTGGATTTGAGGAGGGATTAGATGATTTGTTAATAGGATGGACTATTGCTTTTTTCCAGGAGGAAGAGAAAACTGACGGGAAAACCGTCAGAACCAACGGAATTAGAGTGGGATTTCATTAGGGAGGAGATAAAGACAGAGGGTGATATGTCAGAGAAATAAAAATTGTTGTAGTTGAATGGTGGTACTATTGAGAAAATGGGAGAAGTAGATTGTGAGTTGTTAGAGGAGCAGGACAAAAAATGTACGTTCAGTTCATCAGCTGAAACCGGAAAGACTACAGGAGAAGGGGATTTATAAAGGGAGAGTTTCTGAAGGATTTGCCATTTGGATTTAGGATCGGGCGCGGAGGAAAGGGCTTCATTTTTGGATTTCGCCTGCCTAATAGTAGATTGTGTTAAAGTTGAGGAGAGTCCTGAACATAATCTTCAGTCAGTCTTGTCCGCCTATAGCGTCTCCGGGCTGCGTCGCGCTTCCTTTGCAGTTCGTTTAAGTTTTGGCACATCCAGGGAGCATGCAATCGACGGAGGGGAAGAAGTTTTGAGAGGAGCATGGGTGTCCAGGGTACTAATAAGATAGGAAGGAGGTGAGTGTAGCAACCATGGAGTCAATAGAAGGACAAGAATAGATTTCACTCCAGATTCAAGGGAAGGCATAATGCTTTCACGACTGTTAGCATCTAGGTTGAGGAAGGTAAAGGTTTTAGACAGTAACTTCGTAGTATGGATATTATAAGAAATTTGGGTCATGAGGGGAGAGAAACAGGACTGGCAATTGGGAAGAGGAGAGTAGTTTCTGAGAAGAATCGAGGGCGAATAGATCCAACCATGTGTCTGCTCGATGAGTATGATGATTAGGAGAAAATGGAACAATGGAGAGGTTTAGTGAGTGAAAAAATTGTCCAGGTATAGAGTGTCATTGGATTTGGCAAGGAAGTTTGTATTGAAATCGCCAGAAATAATGATATGGTCGTAGAAAGGAATGTAATTGTATACGATAGATTCAAAGATGGAGTCAAACGGCACTAGAGAAAAAAAAAAAGGCACTAGAGGAGGACGATATACCACTATGCATGGGAGTGGCAGTCCATTACAGGATATTTCACTGAAAAGGAATTCAATACTCATATTCTGAGCCCCTCAGGGCATCAGACGGGAGTGAGGATTCAAGGATGCGGGGTTTCAAGGTAGGATGGACATACAGACCTACGCCTCCACCAGTCCGGTTAACCCGGTCATGTCGGAGAAACATATAGTCAGGTAGGATGATGGATGAGGTAGGAATATTGGTTTGAGCCATATTTCAGAGACTGGTATAATATGGTAAAAGTTGTTGGTGAAGTATTGTTGGAATTCATCGAAATGGGCCGGTAAAGATTGGGAATTAACGTGGCAGGAAATCAGGAGCCTAGACATCGGGAGGTGGTAGATGAGAAATTATCAATATCAGGTGGAAAGATGCTGAACAAAAATAATAAATTACAGGGTGAATTATGGTGAAAATTAAAATACAAGCCGTAACGTTATACGATTGAAATAAATAACAGAGAGAAATGAAAGTAAAAAATATAGTTCCATCTAAAGAAAAATAAGAACAGGTATATATAAATATAAAAGATCTAACTAAATAAGATAGTGAGGACCAAATAAAGTTCCATTGAAAATCCATCAGAGAACGAAACGATGCCAAAAAGTCGAAAGAACACATATAGGTCCGCAGGTTGGTCAATGTAGATAACTGGATGGGCATCATCTTTTCGGCCTCGCACTCTGCCGCCGGCGAACCAGACCTATCTCAGATTCCCCGTCGCTCTCTAATGTTGGGCCAACCAGCGTAGACATCTGTTGGCAGGAGTCATTTCTTCCCCAAGGTAAATCCAGTGGAAATCATTCTCCTACCAGCCAATATCCCGGGTTGATAAGTCCCTGTTTACCTTCCGACACTGAACGAGGTCGTCATGGAAAGACTGCCAGACGAACCTGCCAGGTGATAACTGGCGGTGGTCGAAGGTCGTCCTTCCGCGGCCATATTACTTGATACATCGATCAAAAGATAGGGAAAAAATCGCCTAGCTAGTCTTAATATTATTAAGTAAAGTTTAATTTGTTTTTCTCTTTATATTTGCATCCACACCTGCCAAATAAAACAATGACAATCAGCATATTGGCTGACAGTAAGGTAAAGTACAATGTCATGAGAGGCATGAAGAAGAACAGTACCCAGCGGTACCTCTCTTTGGCTTGATTCAATTTCTTATGATAACAAATCCCTCATCCACGTTCTTTTTAATCTCCTCCTAGTATTCTCTGGCATGAGAGTAGTGGCCATTTGTTCTATTAATGGGTTTGGATGTCCGTGTAGTTTTCCTTGAAAGCGTTTGTAGTATGTTCGTCAACAGTTGGTATTTTTAAGTCAGTATGTAGAGTTTTTTTATTGACATACCAGGGTGCTTTTGTGACAAGTCTGAGTACTTTTGATTGGAAAGTTTGTAGTCGTTTTCTGTGAGTCTGTTTAGCGATGCCATAAATTAGTAATTCATATGTCCAAACTGGTTTTAGTAAGTAAGTGTACGTGTTTAATTTTTGTCTTGGTTCTAATTTGGAGTTTTTCCTGAATAGAGAATACATTAAGTTCAGTTTGAGATTTAGTGATTGGCGTTTTTTTTAATGTGAGGTCCCCATGTCATTCTCCTATCAAATGTTAGTCCCAGGAATTGTACTTCGTCTGTCTGTGGGATGGGTGAGTTATTAAGGTAAATCGGAGGGCATGTTTCACGTCTAAGAATAAAAGTGATGCGGTTTGACTTTTCATGGTTCAGTCTAATTTTCCATAGTTGGCACCACTCATTCAACTTTTGTAGCTTTTGTTGTAAGTTTTGTGAGGCCTGTGTCGCGTCTTGATGTCTGGGTAACGTTTAATAATTTTAGAAATAGTAAGGATTGCTTTGGTTTTATTCGACCAGGAATTAGACCACACGCTTTTGTAATCACTAAAATATTAACGTCAAAAAACTTGATACTCTGAAATATTAAGCTTCCATACTATACCATATAATGGTAAATTTCAAAATTATATTGCCTGTCAAATTCTTCGTCCCCTTTGTCGTTAAACCTATTTCACTGCAATCCATGAAGAGTATTTGGGTTGAGTATATGGAAGTGCCCCAAGAGTGTATCTAGATCCCACAGGGCTCATCCGTGGCTGTATATTATGGCTAGATATTAAATAATTTATATAACCACAGCTAGTTTTGAACCCGCTACCCTGAGCATACATGTCTCTACTCAAGTCCTTAACTATCATTTATTAAATTACTAGCGACTCGGCTTTGTACGGGCAGTAAGACATATTATAACCACATGTTTTGTCTGTCTGATGTATTTTATTATGTAGATATTTATTCTAAACATAAAAACAAAACAAAACATTTCTTTATATACGAATTTATATAATTGCGCGTTAAGTTTTTGCGATAACCCATAAGATACTCATTTAAATTATATGGTATAAAATATTCTAATAATGCGCATGAAATGCATAAGGTAACTAAAGTATATAAGTTGATAAGGATTAATACTGTACTCATCTAAATAGCTTTCCAAATACCGCATTGTACGTGATCAATGTTTTTTAGAAGATAAAATGGGTGTAGTAAGCTTTCCTGTATATATATATATATATATATATATATATATCACTGACTACTATATCACTTATATACTATATATATATATATATATATAGATATATATATATATATATATATACATATATACTTATATACTATATTATATACTCACTATATCACTGACTTTTTTGTAGATCATTAAAAGAGGAATATTCCACCATACATTGTTTCGTTATATGGCAAAAGCTTTAGGCAGCGTCTTCGATGAAACCCCCAATACTATTAACTACATTACCTATAATTGTGGTTTTATTCCAACTCGTTTACACAAAACCTCGACAAATTATATAGCTAAACCTTCCTGGTGAATCACTCAATCTATTGGTGAAAACCGCATGAAAATCGGTGCAGTAATTATTGAGTTTACAACGAACAAACGCGGCTGAGGACTTAGCTTTATAATATTTATAGATATGGAAACAATCTCATAGAAATTATTTGAAATCTCATTTAAATATGTACTATTCTTAATGAGACCCGAACGAAAAACATATGAAGAAATAATGGACTAGAATGATTTCGTTAAACATATCAATGCACCAAATATTTATTAAAAATGTCAACCTCCAGGATTATTCACCCTTTCATACTAATTAGGGGTACCCCCTTAAAGAGGTCGAGAGAGAGAATTCCAGGAAGGTATGTAGATCCCACAGGATATATCCGTGGCTCTTAACATATCAAATAATTTATCTCCCTCGACTAGAATTGAACCCGGAACCTTCAGCACACTAACTCAGCACTCTACTCACTGAGCTACAAACGCTCCATGCTCAGAATATAAGAAATTTTAATGATTCGGAAAGTTCCCGATATCGACCTGTGTCCAATACCTGATGAAGTGATCGTGATAAAGTTCTCCTAAACATATTAAGCTATGGAAGAGAAGTTCGGAAAAGTGTTTTTGTCCAATATTAAATCAGAAACTTGATATCGACTCGATTATTGCCTAAAAAATTAAGTTAACAACTCGTGTATCGCCGACAGAGTTATCAGACGTACTACCAGGTCTGCAAGTTTAAAATGTCGTTTATTTCTTAAAATATAATTTAATTTACAAAAAAAAGTAAAATATATTTTATTCAAAGTACTGGCCCTCGCTTTCTACACATTTTGTCCATCTCTCGGGCAATTTATGGATACCATTCCAAAAGAATGCTTCATCTTTATTTGAAATCCATTCATCGAGCCATTTTCTTACATCCTCCAAATTGTTAAAGTGTTGCTCAGCCAATGAGTGTCCCATCGATGAGAATAGGTGATAATCAGAAGGCGCCAGGTCAGGTGAATACGGCGGGTGGGGTAGGAGTTCCCAACCAAGCGAAGAAATCGTTTCCTTAGTCAATCTGGCTGAATGTGCAGGAGCGTTATCATGCTGAAGAATGACTTTGGCGTGCCTGTGAGCCCATTCTGGGCGTTTTTCGATCAATGCGTGACTCAAATTGATCATTTGTTGTCGGTAGCGGTCGGTATTGACTGTTTCGCCGGGTTTGAGAAGCTCGTAGTAGACTATTCCCTTCTGATCCCACCACACACACAGCATTGTCTTCTTCCCAAAACGATCCGGTCTTGCACTCGATGTGGATGGTTGTCCTGGCGTTACCCATGATTTTATTCGTTTGGGATTCTGAAAATAAATCCATTTTTCATCGCCAGTTACAACTCGATGCAAAAAACCCTTTCTTTCGTGGCGTAAAAGCAGCATTTCGCACACAATTTTTCGTTTTTCCATCTGTCGTTCGTCCAATTCATGTGGAACCCATTTTCCAACCTTTTGAATTTTTCCCATAGCTCTCAGGCGATCGGAAATGGCTTGTCTAGTGACATTCAACTGTTCTGCCATCATTTGTTGGGTTTGGGTATTGTCTTCGTCTAATAAAGATTGCAATTCGACGTCCTCAAACTTTTTTGGTCGATTTTCTCGTTTTTTATCAGTAACATCAAAATCACCACGTTTGAAACTTTGAAACCAACGTTCACATGTCTTGACGGTTGGAGCAAGATCGCCATAAGTCTCAACAAGAATTCGATGACATTCAGATGCCTTTTTCTTTTGATTGAATAAGAAAATCATGACATGCCGCAAATGCTCTTTATTTGGCTTAAAATTAGACATTTTTAACACCAAAGAAAGGTATGATACGTCCACGTAAACGACTTAAAAACAACTGACTTTTGTAAACAAATGACTAACAAACAAAATAGCGTTTAGAGATAAGCAAATCCTTCAATAGGCTAAGAGCGCATTCTATTGGAATTAAAACGACATTTTAAACTTGCAGACCTGGTAAAAATGGATCCAGTCTCGTAAGCACTTTAGTAAAATTAGTACTACCACACCAATTATTCAAATAGATTTATTAACTAAAATATAAAGATCGTACATCAGGTACTGGCTCAAAAATATAAATTAATAACTAGCCATCAACCGTTCTAGATATCAGCCACAGGCAATATCAGAAAAAGCTATGATCAAATCATATTGGGATCAATTATATCATATGATCAAATTATATTGGGTTCAAGCTATGATGACTGATCATAATATCCCCCACAACAGACCTGATATACTGTTCATAAACAAACAATTAAAAAAGCTGCCATCATCGAAGTTGGGGTGCCTGCTGTGGATAATGTTTTTAAAACATTAAGTAAAAGATTCGTAAATACCAAGAACTGTGCGAGGAATTAAGACATCTTTACCGATTGGTGGAAGTTAAAGTACTACCGATTATCATATCCTGCAATGGTTTGATTCCTGAGGGAACAATCAAATCTATGAAGAAGCTCGAAATAAGTGGGAACTTCAAGAAGTGCAGAAAGCGGCTATGCTGGGGACTGCCAGCATCGTCAGAAAATTCCTCAACATTCCAAATTAATTATAAAATGAACCACACCCTTGACTTTGGTCAGGGCTGATGTATTTATCCGGCATAAGCCGAGAAATCCAAAATAATAATAATAATGTCTTTATTTACCATATTCTGGGGCAAGTCCCTTTAGAATAATAATACAGGTGTTGTAAGCTATTATGCCTTAGAGTATAAAATATTTATATTTAATTAATTATTACAAGTAATTTAGTTAGTGAGAAAGAATAAAAAATAATTAAAAAAATACTGAACAAAAAAAATGCGAATTACCTCTAATAACAATATTTTAAAAACAGATTAGAAGAAGAGAATAAGTTAAAATAATTATATAAGAGAAACAATTCATGGTTAAGAAAAAAGAAAAAAACAAAAAAATGATGAAGAAAAATTAAACATTACTATCACAGATTTACATTTAATCCCTCTATGTCTTTTTTTTTGGTTTTAACATCTAATAATGATATTAATACATATATAGATACGTGGTTTAAATTCCACACCTCATATATAAACATAGTTAATCCACACACACAAGTGTGTCATGATCTCACTGCACGACCATTGTACAAGAAGCTGTACAGTCTCTACCATTTACTGAACCCAACAACTTTCCAGACCAATAATGGTAAAGGTTTAAAAACAGAGAAGCAAAGAATTCAACAACGTACGTAATTTCGAAATTCATCGTTTTATGACGAATGTATTAGTAATATATTTCAAAATTATTAATACATGAAAGCATGTAGCTTCATCCCGAACATGTGTCATGTAAAATTTTTATATTTTTTTCAGGGAGCCATTTTGTTTCTTTGATACTTATAAAAACATCTTGAAGAATATTGTTTATATTGTAACTTAATTGGAAACATTTATAATAGTATTTATCTATGACAAGTAGTTCAGACAAGCACAATATAGCGCGTATAATGACGAGGAATATTTAATGAATCTGACTGCAAATAAATAACTTTTAAAATTTTTTGTATATTTTTCAGACAAAAGTGTCCAGTATGATGGCTTAATTTATTTTCTAAATCAATTTTATTCAAGAAAAGTGAACGATGTTTTAACATGATTATATGCGTTAAATCATGTTTTCTCAAGACCTCTTTAGAACCTCCTACTTATGAAATATTACCATTATAACTATAATACAAAACAAAATGACGGACTACCCAAGAAAATCATTTTTTTATTCATTTCTGTTTTTAACTATGTTTGCCTAAAAGTTGAGTGCCTAACTATGTGTGCCTACAAAAACATATTGTGATCATTAACTATTGTAGTGCGCATAACAGTTAGTTTCTAATGATACTGAATTGTAGTCTTAAATTAAATAATTTATTCGATTAAGTCTTATCACAAAACAATATGTAATAATTGCCATTAACGAAGCATAAAAAAATCTCAAGAATAATCGGTAAAATACTAAAAACTACCATTTCATCCCTATAAGTACCCCAACCAAACGCCAGGTTGTATCCGCTTAATTCAGACTCTGAGCTCCTGGAGAGCTTTCAGTTCTTACAGAGTCGATTCACGTCTGTAAACAGAATAAATAATCTAACTGCCACAGGTGGACTTGAAAACGGCTTTAGGCTGTACTAGCAGTATACAGGTAGGTTGGTTTTAGGATCTGCTTAATATAATTTTAAAAAGGGGTTAAAATTATTTGATAATTTTATTAAGCATAAAATGCCAAAGGAACCATGTAAAATGAAAGAAAATACGTTTTAATGATATGTAATACTAAATAAGTAGTTAGTTACCTACATGGGCTTTTTGGGAACCATAAACAAACTTATATTTTTAGATTAAAAATAATTGTTAGTTGTAAATGTAATATAAATAAAAGTTATAAATAACTGGGTGTGTAGAACAGAGTTTTATCAGACACCTTTTTCTTACCAAATATCAAATAAAACGTAATCTTACATAACTAATAAATAATAAAAAAGATATTACCCCGTATATTTTATTTTTATGACTAAAGTAAAAAGTTAGAATATAAAATTATTTGAATAGCTATGCGTTGAGAAGTTTGTTTGAGACTTAAAATCATAATAAAGAGAATCAATTACAATCAATATTAAATGCGAAAAATTCTTCTTATTTCTTGTTTTAAACAAATTTTCTTATTACTTATTCCTTTCATTCGGTTGTGAAAATAGAATGATTATGTTTATGGGAGAACGACGAATTTTCTGAGTAGTATAGAAAATTATACACTTGGCAAGATTGGAAATAGAGGATATTATATTTTATAGAATTTATTTAACAGTGACTTAATGTCATAGCTAGGATAGACCGTAGCGTCAGTATGAGGAATATATCTGATGTCCTGGTGAAAGTGGTCGATTTGTCACCAAAATGAGTTTCTTGTACTTAATGAAGCATATTGGAGTAATTTTAGTAGTGAATAAGGGGGAATTGACTTAAAATGGAGTTTCAAAAGTTGTAATTGTAAAATTGTGTAAATTGCTTATATCGCAACTTCATTTCAAGCCAAAAAATAAGAGAATGTCACTATTATGCTTCCCTCAATCTGGTTTGGGAAAAATTCGACATGACCAATTATTCACCGGGGCTGCAGATGTAAGATCCGATCTTGCTACATTAGACAGCAAAGTATAAAGGAAGGAGAATAAAAGAGCCTTTCATTTGCTAATTTTTTATGTCTAATCAATATTTTTTATAATCATTAAAACAATCCAGTACTACGCTGATCTTCTACCTTATTGTTATCAGGCGATCAAGATTTCTATTTTATTTTTAACTACGGAGTAGAGCTTTGGGCTCCACCAAGCCATCTAATTCTTCTCGTATCCAATCCCTACAATCCAAAATCCTTCGTAAAATCCTCAATGCTCCTTATTTTGTTAAGAATAAAGTCATCCATAACGACCTTAATGTCCCATTTGTTGCTGGTTTGGCCCGAACCCGGTATCTCTCCTTTCATAACAAACTTCATTCCCACTCAAACCCTCTAGTATAAAACCTAGCTTCCTCTTCAATTCCCGATAATCCTCCGAGGCGTCTGAAAAGAAGATGGCCACGTGACCTTCTTACTCGTCATTGACATTCTCTACTTGTCATTCTCATATCTCTACATGTCATTATGTATCACTTAGCTTATTTAGTTGTTGTATTATTGTAATACAGTTGTAAACATCAATAAATAAATTTTAAAATTTTTTTTAACTAATACAAAATATGGCGCATAATGTTATTATTTCTTCGCCCAGAAACTGTTTCAGAAATGAAAAAAAATATTACAAAGATTCTTCCATGAAGTCTCCTGTAAAAAAAAAATGTCTGAGCTTCTATGAATTTTTTTTTGTTCTCATAGGTCAGGTGAGGTTTCAGACTAATGTGATTTATTCAGAACAGAACACCAAAACTTAATAAACACGTTACTCTGATGATAATAAAAAAGTAGTTTTTATATAGTATTTAAATAATGAAATTATGAAGGTTATGTTGCTGGCGTATCAAGGTGCATATTAAATAATAAAAGTTTGTTGTTGTGTCTGCTAAGTTGGCGCATATATCGGGAAGTATGTAATGGGTGCTCAACATCAATTCAAATTTTACTTTTTAATGCTTTGATATTTGTTTTGTTGTTGGTTCATTTAACGTCACTTTATGGTGCTGTGGCTAATTGGAAGATGCTACAGTGGGAGCCTTAAGTTTTGTCTATCCAGGTTTAATTAGGATAGGGATCTTTAACGAGTACCAGTACAGGACCCCCCGAGACAAGTTGAACATTAAATTAAATTTAAGTAGTCTTTCTAAAATTATAAATTACCATAATGTTTAGAAAATTGGCCACTTTGATATAATGAACAAACCTTCACTTCCGAAGGACGGCATAACCAAGGATTTTTTACTTCCTTTAAAAAATCCTACAGCCACCTGCCGGGACACAAACCTGCGTTCTTGGGCTTAACAGTTTATTATGCTAACCACTGGGCCACAGGACAGGAGTTAATCAAAACTTATTGAACTTCGATTTAGGGTTTGATTTTTTTGTCTTGACAAGTAATTTCTGTTGTTAAAGGAAAACATTTAGTAGTGTGAATAGTTTGCTTTTTAGAGATACAAGCATTTAAGTACTCAACAAACAAATTCAACTTAAAAGGTCGCGAGGCCTTTTCTTCTTTGAAGCCTCCGAGGATTATCGGGAACTCGTCGAGTGGGAATAAAGTATGTCATATCGGGTTCCTTCCAAGTAAACAACAAATGGGACATTGAAATCAATATGAATGACTTTATCGTAACAAGGTAAGGATCATTGAGGATTTTACGAAGGATTTTTTATTGTAAGGATTGGATACGAGTGCAACTTAATGGTTTAATGAAGCACTTGAGCTCTACTCCGTAAGTCCATATAAGTCTTATAATAGTATGTAAATGAATTTTTTTTATTAATTGGAAGCTTAAAGGGTTTGTCTGGTAAGTGTTGAAAAAGCTTGAAACGGCGGGCAGTTTCTTCAAGGTGTATTACTAAATACCGGACCTGTTCCACAGGAATCAGTGGGATATAAACTAACATATACTTCAGGACAGGAAATGATTGGTAAACTTCGAAGGTTAAAATTGATTTGTCGCTGTTAAGACGATTTAGATAATAACTGAGTTAGACTATATATTCTATAATTTTAATCAGTTATCTAATTAAATAGGGTTAGGGTTGGGGTTTTCGGTAGGGCGCCTCAACTGCACGTTTTTTTTGCGCCATTTTCTTATTTATATGTGTGTACATACACACGCACACACCCCACACGCCCTCTAATTAAATATGTTCTGTTCATAAATGTTTTGAGATTTATATATAATGTTGTTTTTTGTTTCTGTTGCGTTTGTCATTATTAGAAATTCAATATGTGTATATAATTAGAAGGCTAACCTAAAAGGATACCTAGATTTCTTTCAAAATTTGTACGGTAGTTGGCTGCAAGGGAAGTAAATAAAACATTTTCGTTTCCGGGCAAGGAGATTTAAAGGGAGTCCAATTCCGAACAATTAATTCAGAATACATTTTCTTTAACATTTATGATATATGTGTATGCTATGCAAAAAATAAATCTGTATCAACATTTATGGGTCAAATCTATAAAAAATAACTTATTTTTTAATTATGAGATATTAATAAAAAAAATTCTTAAAACATTTTCGATACTTAATGGTGGGAGTAAACAAGAAAGAGCAAATAATTGCCCCATGAAAACACCATAATAAGTGTATACTTATTTATTGTGTGCCAACGTTTCGACCTACAATGTAGGCCATCTTCAGGGCAAATATACCATGCGGCGGCGAGGAAGACCTACTGCCAAGAATTGGGGGGGGCGTGAGGACATGTCAGGGGGGGCGCGAGACAAGTTGAACATTAAATTAAATTTAAGTAGTCTTTCTAAAATTATAAATTAACCATATTGTTTAGAAAATTGGCCACTTTGATATAATGGACAAACCTTCATTTTGGTTAAAATATTTCAAAGTGTATCCTAGTGCATCACGGGAAGCTCTTCGTTTATATTTGCCTTTTTCAAGCACCTATTTGTGCGAAAAAGCATTTTCAACACTTTTGGTAATTAAAACAAAGTATCGGAATAAACTTGATGTTGCTAGTGACTTGCGATGTCTCAGCCACGAATAGGCATACAAGTAAGAAAAATGGAAGCCCATCCATCTCACTAACCAACCTAAATCTATTTTTCTCTTATTAATAATTTTTGTATTTTATGAAAACTGATATTGTTGTACCTTATGGCAGTATAAATAAATGTTTTGTTTTCAATGTAATACTTATTTGTTTTTGCTTTGTTCCTAGGCCCAAACAATTTATTGTTAAGGGGAGGCGCGAGAAGCTTTCATTTCAACAAAAGGGGGGCGTGGTACAAAAAAGTTTGGGAACCCCTGCTCTAAAGGGATTATTAAGTGTTGGTAAATAACAAATAACATTTATAACTAATATTTTCAGACTTTTGAACTCGATAAAACAGTCATTTTTTTACACCCTATTAATATGATGATAAATAGCCGTAAATAAAAGGTGAGACTAGAGATCCGATAGATAGTCAAGATTTGTAAGCTTCATTAAGTCTAATTTCATCCTTAACTTCACTCAATACATATTATGAAACATTGTATCTAATTAAAATTAATTAAAAAAATTAATAGTAAAAATATTAACAAATTCGATATCAAATATTATTCATTACCTCAGTCAGATGATTTGATCCGCTTTATTTATAAATAATTAAAAATATGATTATGTGTGATAGTAACCATAAAATGTTTATTTATCAAACGTTAAAAAATATACATAATTGCAAAAAGAATGTATTGCTATCTATTGTGAATAAACTATTCAGTATTTAAATCAGTATTGAATAATGATTGATACATCTACATCTTCGGTGAAGATTAAGTGTTGGTAAATAACAAATAGCATTAAAATATTTACAGACTTTTGAACTCTGGAATTTGATAAAACAGTCATTTTTTTACACCCTATTAATATGATGATAAATAGCCGTAAATAAAAAGTGAGACTAGAGATCCGATAGATAATCAAGATTTGTAAGCTTCATTAAGTCTAATTTCATCCTTAACTTCACTCAATACATATTGTGAAACATTGTACATATCTAATTGAAATTAATTAAAAAAATTAATAGTAAAAATATTAACAAATTCGATATCAAATATTATTCATTACCTCAGTCAGATGATTTGATCCGCTTTATTTATAAATAATTAAAAATATGATTATGTGTGATAGTAACCATAAAATGTTCATTTATCATACGTTAAAAAATATACATAATTGCAAAAAAAATGTATTGCTATCTATTGTGAATAAACTATTCAGTATTTAAATCAGTATTGAATAATGATTTATACATCTGCATCTCCGGTGAATAAGTGATCAAGTCGAATTTCTTCCAGAATGTTTCTTGTACTTAAGAAAGAGAAATCATGTTATTTTCTTAGTAAATAAATCGGATATAGGCTTGTAAATGAGTTATTGCATTTATTAAAAATCAATTTCTATCCAAAAATACCGAGCATTGAACGCTTCTGCTTCCCTCAATACAATCAACTCGCTCTGGGCAAAATTTGACATAACCGCTTATTCCCCGGGGCTGCTGATATGAGAGAATGAGATTCAAGAGACTATAGATAATATTTTTCTGAACGTTCTGTGAGTAAAATATTGTTTCAGTTCTAAAATAAAATACATAAGTAATAATAATAAATAAGTTATTAATTTTGTATATTTTAACTATGATGTCAAATCGTTTTAGAAAACTAATTCTGGAAGCGTGAAGTCTCCTGAAACCTAGGGAAGGAAAACCATGTACCTCTAGAAAAAAAATATATACACTTGTGTATCTCCAGTGAATAAGTGGTTAAGTCAAATTTGTCTAGAGTGAGTAAATTGTATTAGGGCAAGGGGAATCGTTTCATTCTCTTAGTTTTTGCCTTAAAATGGAGTTATAATATAACATAGAACTTAAGTTCAAGCCTGTGTCTGACTTAGCCAATAATGTACTTCGAGAATAATACGATTTCGCTTCCCTTACTACAAGAAATTCGTTATGGACAAATTTCAACATAACCACTAATTCACCGTGATTTTTGTGGGGATGTGCCTTGTGGTAAAAGTGAAAATTTAATAATTTTAAGAGAAAAAGTAAATTCTTATATTATGACTCTACCGCTACAGTTTATATGCCTCTGAAAAAAATCCTCTGCACTCTTTGACATCTCAAACTCTGAAGGTGAAATAAAAAAAATTATATTATTTCTGGTATCAGTTTCGCAGGTTGTAGCTTAGAGTTGAGTTACATGTTTTAGTAAACGAATAAACAGATGAAATTGTTGCAACTCAAC
Source organism: Arma custos (assembly GCA_037127475.1). NCBI lineage: Eukaryota > Metazoa > Arthropoda > Insecta > Hemiptera > Pentatomidae > Arma > Arma custos. Next base: position 165,633,784 of record CM073759.1, read on the forward strand.
TCCAAGCGACAAAATGCGCAACTGATATTTTTTTTCTTATTTAAATTTGTAATGATGATTAAACCAACCTGTGTGATCGTGAAGTACTCTGGTAGGAGGTTCGGCAAGCCCGTACAGTCCAGAGAACTCTGCTTCCGTTTTGGGCCTTTTGTCAAGGGGATGGTCTTCGACTAGACCGAGAAGACCAAGATTAGGCCTCAGGTCGTCCATCAACTTCCCCCCTTGGGAGGTAGAAAAGCCTCCAAGTTGTCGGCTAAAGATGGCCGGGAAGATGAACTGCCCTCCTCCGCCTCCTTCGGACGAACTTGTCACCGTCGGCACCGCCGTCTCGGAGCACGTTTTGAACTCCATCGCATTTATACGGCACCGTTGCGGTCGACGAGTTCAGTAGCCGTTTGTACTATACGAGACCGACTTGCTTACTTGGAATCGGTATAAACAAAGGAAAAACAAGTGATCTTCTATATGATAGTTTAGTTAGGATAAGGCGGAGACCTCCGAACGAGGGCAGACATGACGACAAACGAAAAGTGACTAACTAAGTTAGCTGGAAGAGATAGGAGGGGTGGGGGCGACGAGCCTGCGCTGGGGTCGCCATGACAACCGCCCCCCACCAACCCCCCACCATCATCACCCCGCCACCATTAGGGGGGCCGCTTATCCTAGTTTTGCTATTGTTTCCATCCATTAACCTTATACATTTTAATTTACCAAATTACTTAGCCTCTTATACCCACCGAGAACTGAGCCTACTTGCTATCCTTTAGGACCTTGCGGATCGCTCGACGCAAAGGGTCCAGATCTCGACTCTGTGCACAAAATCGATTTCCAGTAATATAATTCGATTCCCTTGCTCCAGCTCATTCAAATCGCGTTACTATTGAGAGTTTATCAACATAGCCACTAATCATACCGAGCCTAATATTGTTATGCTTCAATACTTAGTTCTGAGTACATTTTAGCTGTGGATATGGGACCTGTGTGCTAGGTGGTAGAGCGCTGAGTTGCCATCCCGAAGGTCCTATGTTCAAGTCCGGCTGGTGGCAAGACATTTATTTAATCTGTTTACAGCCAGAAATGAACCCTGTTAGATCAGGCACCCTCCTGGGGCACACCCACTCTCTATAAAGTGGGTATGCAAAACAAGGGGGAAATGTATGGCGGTTGGGCGTGACCTAGGACAAATCACCTCCCTTTACAACCGTTATCCAAGAAACAGTAATCTCTACCATATACTGAACCCCAGACCCTTGTTGTTGTGGTTCATTTTTTAATTATTTTTTATGAAACATCTGTATCCCATCAAGAAAATAAAGGGTTCAGTAAAGGGTTGAGATTAGTTTAATGGGTAAATGTTTATAAGTTAACTGTTGTGCAGGTAGGTTCGTACTTACTGCCAGGTTGCCAGCTTGTTGTTATGAGTACAATCGTAATTTCTACTTTACGATCTAATCTTTATCGGTGACACCCAACATTTCCTACCAATAAATTTAAAAACCAATAACTTTCCTATGCCTTTACATTTCTACATACCTTTCTATATTAGCCTTCTCAGGTAATAAGATAATGGCCGAATCAAGAATAATGGGAAGATTATAAACAGCATATATAATGTATATAACAACATAAGATGAAGACACCGGCTTGATTGCTTGCGATGAGTGAGGAATATGGACTGCATCCAAACATAACCAAAACGGAATGGATGCTAATAAGGAAATTCAAACAGCATCCAGCACGCCAACTTAAGTCAAAAGCCATAAACTTACGTACAATTATAAGTATACAGAGAACGCTGATCAGTTCAAAATGGGATCAGACTATCGAAGTACGGCTAAAAATTGAGAAATCTTGAGCATCATTTAATGGTATGAAGGAACTACTCACGTTTAATGTCTTGCCTATTCCACTGAGAGTAAGACTGGTGAAATGCTGTGTGTTCCCATCTCTGTTGTACGGCGCAGAAGCATGAAAATGACGGAAATTATAAGCATGAAGAAGTTAAATGAATAAAATAAAGACGTTTAAAATGTTGGTTTAACGAACGACTTATTCTCCGAATTTCATGGACCCACCACATAACCAACAAAGGACAGTTGAGTAGGGTCGAAATAGATCAAGAAATCGAATTAGCAATCAAAAAGCAAAAATTACAATACCTGGGCCACATCATGCGCAATGGCAAATATCGTCACTGCAGCAATTAATGCAGTGAAATGTTCATATCAGGATGAGGAACACTCCTCGCTACATAATTGAAGGCAATGGTTTGGTCTGATCGGCATGTTAATAGCCAACATTAGATACAGGTAACGGACAGAAAAAAGAAGAATATTGGGCCAGTTGAAATCACTCATCTTGAATTGCTCAATACTGGCTATGTTAGTCTCAAATAAGGTGCCACTTTGTTATATTGAGCTATATATTCAAACCAACTTTTTTCTAGCCATTCCAATTTTATAGAGTACAAATGTATATAATCGTGACGTAGAAACAGTGTAACGTGACGTCATTTAACTGGATTTTAACTACTCCTTACACCAAGCTAGCAAGCTGCGGAATTAGTACTGGTCTATTGGTCGTTAGCTGTGAACAGTTTGGACCCAGAACCTTCAGCTAAGAAACTCATCGCTGTACATATTTAACTACGCGAAGGATGGGACCTATTCTAATTAATCGCTTTTAAAACAAATGAAAGATCTTCAAAATCGGACCAGTATCTTTGCAAAGGCATTTTGCAATGGCCTAAAGGTTGATTATAGCAACATAAATCGAAGGTAAATTTCAGCTTTTACCCCCCATGAAGGCTTTGTAGAGGCTCATGAGGTCGCACAGATGCAAGTGTCCATATATGGATATTATGATTACGAATAGGAATTTTTTTTAAATTGCTCACTCGGTTTAAATATCTCGACTTAACATAGTGCAAACGTTATCAGAATAAATTCAAGAAGCTTAAAACGTCGATATGTTTGAGAAGAATTGTTTTCATAGAAATCCTAACAACTGCATTCCCAAGAAAATAATTATATAAAAATTAGGTTACAACTAGAATAATAGATAATATGCAGATGGAAGATACCGAGATCTGACCGGGATGTGTTCTGCCTCATTCATTATCTAATATATGTGTATAAACCATTATGTTAGAAGCATTATTTGTTGTTGTTTAACGGGATCCTTGTTGCAAACATAAGGCAATAAAAAGCTGACTATTCTATGTTGTTAGCTGAAAATGCTAACATACAATGAATATCACAAAAAATATACAACTCCAGTATGCCATTATTTTTAAATATTAATCTTAGCAAAACAAAATTCGTGTTCTGTAAAGCCCCAACCACTAACATACAACTTATAGTGAACAGTTATTGCATAGAACGAGTTCATGCATACATATTTGGGAACACTGATCAACAGCAACAGCGATTATTAGTCCAGAAAACCTATGGTTTCTGATAGGGGTCGTGTTTGAGTTCTTTGAAATACAAAGCTGTTCAGAAAAATCGAAAAATTAAAGATGGTGCCTACTGGTCGAGTTTGGTGTCATTTTCAAATCGGTTCATGCTACCCTTGATTAAATAATTTTAAATTTGTTTATTGTTTATTCATTTAACGTCACTTTATACTGCTTTGCCTAATTGGACGATGCTATAGTGGGAGTCCTAAATTTTACATATCCAGGCATAATTAGGATAGGGATTTTTAACGAGTATCTGCCTGATGACATAAGCGTAAATGGGACCTCTTTACGTACTTTCCGAAGGACGGTATAACTTAGGATTTTTTGCTCCCATGCTTTTAATTCTAAGGGAACGTGGCGGGGTGCGAACCATCAATTTTGGGAATAGTTGGTTGTTATGCTAACCACCAGACTGCTCTATATATAAGTAGTCAAGCAAAAAAGTCATCAAGCAAAAAAAAGACCGTTTTGTCTGTTTATTTGTACCTACATAGTTTGGACAAGAATTAGGGTCAACCGCCGACTCACAGAGTAAAAATATAAAGTGCCGTATGAGATGGAAATAGTTGATTGGATGATCTAATGTAAAGGAGATAGTTGGGGGGTGCAGTCAATAAGTACACAGAATAAGTGATGAACTTATATTATGTGCCGACGTTTCGACCTACAGTGTAGGTCATCTTCAGGGTTAACAGAGAAACAAACAGAACAAAAAAATATAAAAATGTACAAAACAATAATATGGTGACAAGTAATGTAGAAAAATAAAATAGTGGCAGATATGAAGATAGAAAAAGGGCCAGATTATAATAAAATAAAGATATAGACAGATTTAAAAAAAATTAATGATAATGAAAAAATTAAAATAGTGAAAGTAATGAATTAAAAAAGTAGTTACTCAACGGGCGAAGTGGTGGCGTAGAGGTGGAACAACGGAGAGCAGGAAGATTTTGATTCTGTATTCGTGCACTGCGACGTAAAGGTTGGGAGGAGAAGTTCTGTCGGTGGCCCCGTTTATTGTTCTTCATGTTAATGCATGTATGAGATGAAAATAGTTGACTGGATGATCTAATGTAAAGGAGATAGTTGGGGGGTGCAGTCAATAAGTACACAGAATAAGTGATGAACTTATATTATGTGCCGACGTTTCGACCTACAGTGTAGGTCATCTTCAGGGCTAACAGAGAAACAAACAGAACAAAAAAATATAAAAATGTACAGTAACAATAATATGGTGACAAGTAATGTAGAAAAATAAAATAGTGGCAGATATGAAGATAGAAAAAGGGCCAGATTATAATAAAATAAAGATATAGATAGATTTAAAAAAATTAATGATAATGAAAAAATTAAAATAGTGAAAGTAATGAATTAAAAAAGTAGTTACTCAACGGGCGAAGTGGTGGCGTAGAGGTGGAACAACGGAGAGCAGGAAGATTTTGATTCTGTATTCGTGCACTGCGACGTAAAGGTTGGGAGGAGAAGTTCTGTCGGCACATGATATAAGTTCATCACTTATTCTGTATTGACTGCACCCCCCAACTATCTCCTTTACATTATATCATCCAGTCAACTATTTTCATCTCATACATGTATTAACATGAAGAACAATAAACGGGGCCACCGACAGAACTTCTCCTCCCAACCTTTACGTCGCAGTGCACGAATACAGAATCAAAATCTTCCTGCTCTCCGTTGTTCCACCTCTACGCCAACACTTCGCCCGTTGAGTAACTACTTTTTTAATTCATTACTTTCACTATTTTAATTTTTTCATTATCATTAATTTTTATAAATCTCTCTATATCTTTATTTTATTATAATCTGGCCCTTTTTCTATCTTCATATCTGCCACTATTTTATTTTTCTACATTACTTGTCACCATAATATTGTTACTGTACATTTTTATATTTTTTTGTTCTGTTTGTTTCTCTGTTAGCCCTGAAGATGACCAACACTGTAGGTCGAAACGTCGGCACATAATATAAGTTCATCACTTATTCTGTGTACTTATTGACTGCACCCCCCAACTATCTCCTTTACATAAAGTGCCGTAGATTTATATAAATATTTGGTAAATTTATATGTTTAATAATGTCATTATTCTTGATCATTCTATTTCTATATTTTTCTTCGTCCGGTAGGTCATACATTTCCTTCTTTTCTCCATTTCCTTGTTTCCTTTTCTCGTCAACGTACCCAAATAGCAGTCTCTTATTAGTAGTGTTGTCCTCCATTCTCGCCACATGTCCAGCTCATTTAAGCCTATAGTCCTATAGTCCTGATACATTTGATATAGTTCTGCAATTTGCCTCGGTCTGTATAGATGGCTTCAACTCTTACAGCTCCGAACATCCTTCTCAATATCTTCCTTTCGAAGAGCAGTAAACTGTTGGCATCTGCCCTGGACAGAGGCCAGGTTTCTGATCCAAATGTTAAAACAGACCTGATAATTGTTTTGTAACGGATGACCTTGATATCATCGGACGACTTCTTAAAATTTTCGCAGTCCCTGAATAACAAAATAATTATTTTGATCTTGAGCCCCCATCTCTGTTATGAGCCCGCAAATGCGTGAAAAATAGATGAAAATAATAATAAAAACTCGAAGCAGTGGGATTATGAATTGCTATATGCCAGTGAGACATTGACGTAAAACACTAAGGATGACCTTAGAACTAAGTCTAACTAAACTATCGACACTTTCATATGTTTTGGCGCCAAACTCGATGGTGGGTTCTGATTGCCTTGAGGGTTAGCCACCATATACTTAGTCTTTGCTTGATTCACTTGAAGTCTTATACCCCGTCCAGCATTTTCCAAAGCAAGAGAAGCCTTCTTTAAGTCCCTCTGTGTTCTTCCGACTGTATATGTCATCTCAATTCTTTGGGGACATTCATTTCTTCCATAGCTTGGTACAGTTTCAAGGATAAAGTTGAACAACAAGGAAAAAATTGAACAACAGGCACGATAGCTCAGACCCTTGGTTGTACATACAATCTGCAAATGGCTACAAATTATTTTTTTAAAGAAAATTATAATAATAAGATTAAATATAAAATTTTATTATATTTGGTACAATAATTAATTACTAGCTCGGTATTATGATTAACAACTTCCCACAAGATGCGCAGATTGTGAGAAAAAAACTCATGGTTCCCATGGTAACTATGCCATTATTACGCCTACAGACACCAGCCCAGTATTTCCCGATAGAAGGGTACAACAATCGAGACCATTGTTGACATAAATACCGGTAGGGAAGAGCGAGTTAAGTGCGTGCGGTCTGTGATTAGCGAGCTGTACTCACGTGCCACGTGTCACACGCGTGTGTTGTGACATCGTCCACGCCCTTCACTGACAACAATGTCAAACAGATTAGTAAGTCACCGCCTTCTTCCATTGTGGGTGTCATTGTCCCAGCGGCTTTGAATCTCAATCGTTTCGAAAATTGATTCATTGACGAATATAGACTAAATACTATATTTTAAATTATCACAATTTAAAAAACAATTTTTAAAAGCACTGGAAATAGGGTTGATTTTTGTTTTTATTATATCTCCGTTGTAAATCCGTTCTGATCAAACATAAAACAATCAACATTACAAAACAAAATTAATAATAATAATAGTTGACCAGACAATCTCCTTATAAAGTCAAGTGAGAGGATAGCAAGTATTATTGATAATTAAACCAGTATTATTAAAGCAATCTCTTACGACAATAATGTAAATTCAACTGTGGGAGAGAATCTTCGAAAGTAGCAGGACCTAGCGGCTGAGAACTATACCGTATGGAAAACGTGGTGGTAACACACATTATAATCACCACAAATTCACGGTGGAGGGCACTGAGATTCTAGGAGTTTCGCTTGAGGTTTTAAGGGAGGCCCAACAGGCAGTTCTCCTAGACACAGCCAGGATTGTAGAAAATTTCTAAACGTTTGAAGAAGATAAATATAAAAGCAAAAACTAATGACTGTAGATGGTTAGACTTGTCCCCTATCTCTGGTATGAACCCGCAAATGCGTGAAAAAATAGATGAACATAATAATAACAATAATAAAAACTCGAAGCAGTGGGATTATGAAATGCTATACGCCAGTGAGACATTGACGTAAAACACTAAGGATGACCTGGAAAAAAATCCTCATAGAAGAAAGAAAAATAATCGGGAAAATTATTGGATCAAAAGACAAAGACAATAATGTATTTAAGTAAATATGCTTCACACCAGACACCATATAGTTGTTCAACCACGCAAAAGACATCAGAAAGAAGCGACTAAAATTTTATGGCCACATCAGCGTCTAATACTATTACATACTATACTCTGGGTGATTCAAGTCAAAATTGATCTGGAAAAAGCACAGGCAGACTCAGAGGATATCACGGATAAAAGCATCATTGGAGATAAGGTATACAAGAAGGAAGTGACGTAAGAGAAATCAGTATTCACAGCCCAAAGACCAAAGTGGACTGGAGGAAGAAAGAGGACCTTCAGTACAGAAGGAGTTCTGAAAGAACTGGAAGACCAAGTAGCCATGAATGCCTAGCGTGGTCTGTTAAAAGACCTGGAACTATCGATCGTTAAATCTTGAATTTTTTACTTAACCGGGAATCCCTTGAAGCAGACCTCAACCGTCGACCCGAACTGGGGACTAATTTACCTACGGGTAACGAGCGTTTTTCCTCAGAGAGACCCTAAATTGTGGGACCTAGAGACCCTTCTGGGGCTCACCCGGCCTCTGTAATGTGGTTATTCTTGATTGAGGTGAAATCTGACCATTGACCTTGGACAAATCATCTCTCTGGACAACCGTTCTCCTAAAAACCATATAGTCTCGATCATATATTGAACCTAAGACCCTTATTGGGCTGTAGTGGTACTGGGCAGGGGTTATGATTTTTTTGATAATAGACAAACGTACATAATATTCCCAAAATACTCCAGTTAAGAAACAAAGAATTGAAGTGCAAGATCAAAATTGTATTTATTATAATGGGAAATATATTTACTTAGCTTAAACAAACTAGCCTATCGACTATGGACTAACAGTATAATTTAGAAACTACTCTACTATATCACTTACTTTACTCTCACTGTCTACTTTATGTCCTAGCTATATATTTTACCCATTCCTTTCTCAGGCATCAGAAATTCCTCTTCTGCCTTTTTCTCCCTACCACTAGAACCTTTATGTTCTCACCATATTCCGGAACCCATCTCTCATCATCTCTCCTTTCTAGTACCCATTCTCTTCACTTCCTCCTTTATTTGTTCTAAATACCCCCTTACATTCTTTGGTTTCAGCACTTCATCAAATATTACTTTGTTCAAGCTATCATTCTATCTTGTTTATTCTCTTTGTATGATAGAAGAATTTTATTCTTCGTTTTCTTATCGATGTTTTTTTTAACATATACTGTTTTTTCTCAATCGACATTTCTCACTTTTCTTTTTCGACTGATATATCATTCTTGATATCTTTCCTTCTATTCCCAGCAGCTGATCCGAGGTGAATCTCATAGGGTCCCATAGTGTTTTATGACTTTCGTAAAGTATAATTTTGGATTTCCTGTAGATATTCTTTTTGCTATATAAATTCCTAGCTGGAGGTAAACACATTCGCAATAAATAATAAATGATCTGTAAGGTATACAAATCTAATTGAGAAATAGTCAGAGCGGATGGAATGCTTCTAGTGAGCGTAAGAAGGCTGAGAGTGTAGCGACTGAGAGGCGACGAGCTGGAGCGAGTCAAGAGGTTGGACTGGAGTGCGCGAACCACGGGGTGCCATAGAGTACCAACACCAGCTGCACTCTGCACTCCACCGCTCCGTCAGCCAGCTGTCCACTAGTTAGCCTCTCCTTCTCTGTTCAATTATAATTAATTCAAATAGTCCCGGATTAAGATGATGCGACTCTTCAACATTAGAGAGTTTATTAAAAGTATGCTAATACTGCAATTTGGTTGGAACATCAGCTGTTTTAAGAGTGGTCCTTTTTTTTTTTTGACTATGTCAGCACGATTTTTCTCAAAAAATTGGCTCTGTTTTTTTACACATAAAAAAAACAGACACCTGTAAAAAGAGTGATACAAAAAAGGTTCTCCAGCCGGGACAGAACGAGCTATGGGCCACTATATATATCAGGAGAACATAATATTGATATGTGTATATGATGTAATGTAGCAGGTGGGAAGGCAGGTCTCATAATAAATAAAGATAAAACAAAGTACGTGCTCTCATCCAGAAAACTGCCATCCAGTGGATATCTCTAAGGAAGAGGGTGAAGTTTTGACAATGTTAAAACATTTAATAAAATAGAGCCAAAAACTCAAAAAAGAAACACAATTATTTATTATAATGCAATTTGGAAAAAACACAATGCAAAGCCTTATGTTTCAAATCCAGTAATACACCAACTTACCGGTCGACGTTTCGCCAATTCAGGCATTATCAAGACACAAAAACAAAAAAAGGGGTTATGTGAATCACCTCGAAGAAAAAGGTGCAATACATCCCAACGATCAACAGCCCAAACAGGCTCCAAACATGAGACAGCACCCCGCCACCAAGACGTTCAACATACAACTGAAAAGAAGGTAATACGCAACCAGCTGGGAAGGTTATAGAATCAGCTGATCCACAAAACGTATCAAGTAGTACTAACCTATATAAATTTATACACATTAGCAAAGTTAGCCAAATTTCTCTTTTAAAATATTCAACGTTTCCGAATAAAATTGGTTCAAATTTTTGATATCGTGTAAAATTTACTCATCTTGTTTGTAATTCTACTCGCAAGCCTAATATCGTAAACATCGTACTCTTTAAGTATATCCCTAACACATTATGACAGGCCCTTAATATAAGTGCAAGCAAAGAAGACACCATTCACATTATCTCTCTCGGCACCACCACTATCCGACAATGCAAGATCCCCACGATCTTGCACCAGAAGTCCGGTTCCTATTATTGTGAATCTTGTTATAGTTAAAATTCCAATATTGTTTAATGAGGAATGAAGGGTACAAGTTAATTTCGAACATCGTGCAAATGGTCTCTTTCACGGAGCTTATATTTTTAAATCAGTCAGTTTAATGGCTTTAAATATACTATTTTTAAGGTTATTTATTAACATATGTCTAGGGTGATTAGATTTTAAACTCAATATACGTTGGCTACTGTTTTCATTTCTCGTCCACATGGTTCTCAAAATTCCACTATCGTTATTAACATACATATCTAAGAATCTAATCCTATTATTAGTTTCTAGTTCATAAGTAAATTTGATATTATTATGAAAACCATTAAGACCCTCATAAAACCTGTCAATCTCATCCTCTTTCAACACAAGCAAAAGGTCATCCACATATCTTACTAATATTATAAATGTGAAAGTTTGTATGTTTGTCTCTCTTCACGAAAAACTACTGGACGGATTTGGATCAAACTTGACAGTAATATAGGTTATACATCATAATAACACATAGGCTACAATTTATAATGATTTTGTGTAATTTGGTCATAAGATAAGGTATTTCTTTAGTTAAGGTCTCCCTTATGACGTAGGTGATAACCAGCGCCGTCTACATTTCCCTACCGGCACTTTCCCCCGTCACTTCACCTCCTCATTGTTTTTCTTCCTAACCCTTATATACCCTTATTTTGTTTTCCGAAATGGTTTGTGTCAGTTGCAGAGTGTCTTACACTGATTTTGATGCCAGTTTCGGCATAAATGAACTTTTTTACTTTCAGTTTCTACCAAAGTTTCAGTTTCTATCAAAGGGAGAAATAATCGCTAAATAATGAAGAAAAATTCAAACAATACCATCAGTGGTTTACACTTATTTTTAAATATATCTAACTAGATGAGTGAGCAGCCACATCCTACTTATCCTAATATCCTATCCTATCCTACTAATATTACAAATGCTAAAGGTTTCAGTAAATAACCGCGATTAGCTACTGACCATATGTTGGAGGCAAAGTTGGGCAAAAAGTAATTTCAATTACAGTTACGAATACTTACAAATTATTGTAATTTAAACTTGCACGCGTACAGTTACATTATAAATTATTGTAATTGTAATTGCAATTACATTAAGAATCATTGTAATTGTATTTGTCGTAGGCAAATAAAATTACCGTTGAGGCAAAGTAATTCAATTACCAAATTACCAAATAAATTACATGTAATTGTAATTGTAGTTCTGAAATTCCAAGAAATTGTTATACAATTATATGTAGTTGTAACTGGTAATTCCAAGTCTTACGCCAAAGTAATAGGTACTAAAAAAAATCATTAGATAAATTCAATAAATAAATCAATAAGTAGCGCTTATTGTTCAATTAATTTACACTACCTAATTCATTTTGTTTCTACAGTTTCTACCTTAGATTGTCATTCTTAAAATAGAAACAACCCATCTATATGTTCTTGAATTATTTAAATATTTTTCTTATGAATGAAAATTTGCCATTATTGCGGTAAAATGAACGTGATGAATTCTCTTTAATTTTTTTTTTCAACTGTTATTAAAAAATTTGGGGAGATGGATTTTATTCGAGTGGGAATGCGCATTCCTGGGGCTGCGCAGCCTGCAGGACTACTTTTGCTCAATTACTCAATTTTTGTCTGTTTTAATAAGTAATTTTATTGCTACAACCACAAGTGTGGGTAATTGTAGTTTAATTACAGGTAATTGTAATTGTAATGGCGATTACTGTGACCAAAAATAATCGTAATTAAGAGCCTCAATTCTGATTACAGTAATTGTAAGAAGTAATTGCAATTCCTTAAAGTGATTACAGTAATTGTAATTGGATATTACATGTAATTGTTCTTTGAAATTGAATGTTTTTCTATTTTTGACCGTTTAACTGTTTTTCTATTGAAAGTATGGTTCATTTTCGCACATGTAATTGGAGATGTAATTAAATACTCATGTAATTAATTACTGCCCAACTCTAGTTGGACGTTATACTTAAATTATTACTAAATTGAAACTATTAAATTTGTGTAATTTATTTATTATTAACACCACAATGAAAAAATTAATTAATATTTAATTTTAAATGTATTTTATAATCCTACTAATATTATAAATGCGAAAGTTTCTATGTGTGTTTTTCTTTCACGCAAAACTACTGAACGGATTTGGATGATATACATCAGAATAACACATAGGCTACAAAAAGGGCGGAATTAGGGGGGAGTAAATGCCCCCCATACAGTTTTTTTTGTGCTATGGATAATCTATTATTATACATAATTATAGGCAAATCACATTATCATAGTTATTAAAATAAAAGAAAGAACATGAGTGAAACTATTGTTTTGATATTTTAATAAACTTTTGAAATCTGTTACAAGTTTATTTGTAAGTTATTGTTGATTTTTTCCTCGTTGTCCCGTTGTGCCCTCCCAGAAAAAAATCCTGGATCCGCCCCTGGACTACAATTCTGCTCTCCGAGTAGCTTTCTCACGTGTTTCTTACTCGCAAACTCTACATATTTTCGCTGAACGAAACATATCCAGTAACATATTTTACAGGAGTATATTGCAGTAGGAGTAGGACCCCCAAAACTAAAAACACATTGATAATTTAACTACACATGCACATTATTCTAATCCTTTTAGTTTTAATTTCTCGCTGCTGCCGTACGACAAGTGAAACCGTTTTACTAAGTAATCCTTTTCAATTAATTCAATAAAATTACATAATAATCCTTTACTGACACGAACAACAGTAAACTTCTGTCCGTCCCGTTTGTTAATCAGTGTCAATGTAGGTTTCACGGCTGTGCTAATCCGTTTTTGATAAAATTTGATATAGATAATCTCAAGCCTGGGAAGAACATAGGCTACTTTTTATCACCACAAAGGCGACGCGTCGCGACGTTTATATAAAACAGTAACCTGATTGACTAACACTCAGAAATTCGAAGATAGGTTATTTGTATAGCTTAAATTAGCACTTTTTTTTTTTTTTGAGAAGAAAACACTTTATTGAAGCACTACAATCTGCCTGTTGTGGGCAATAAGTAATGGTGCTATGTAGCAAATGGTGCTATGTAGCTAAATTAGCACTAAGAAAGGAATTTGGACAATGCCACCCCCAAGGGTTTCCCCCTTAATAAACGAGTAAAATATTCACAAAAAATTAAATTATTTATTTAAAATGATCTGTCACGAAACTTTATGTGGCAGACCAAATTCCTTGCGAGCGAAGCCGCGGGCAAAAGCTAGTATACTATATTTGCTTTACTGCCCAAGCTATGATCTCAGAGAAAAGTCAGATCCTTTGATCTGAATATTTTTAAATACTGAAAATGGGATGCCATCCCGAGACCGTTATACTTAATTTATACATAGTAATTTTATATCATTAATAAATAAGAGATACTCTTCTCCAAAGGTTAACGTGGTTGACTGACCAGGAGTTGTTTATTAAATAATAATAATAATTATTGAACCACATTATATTTATTTATGCTGATCATGGTTACAATGATAGGTTATAAAACTACTTACAAGGAGGATGCTATATGTGACTTATGTGATACAAGTGACTTTATTCTTCATCCCGTTCCTTACATCTTGAGTTGACTGCTGCTTACCGACGACTGCCCCTTTTGAAAGTAAAGGTAATAAACCCTAAGGGTCATTTTACTTACCATATTTACTTAGGTATTTCTAATTCTTCAGATAGTCACATATAGCAAATACATACAATGGATTAAATACTAATAATAATGATAACATACTTTCTTGTCTTTGAGAGAAATCCAACTTATAGGAGTATTAAAGACTTACTGTAAGTTTTATTGTGTATAACGGTTATTCAGAAAAAAAATATTACAAAATCTCTTTAGGAAATAAATATAGACGTTGTTACTTTATACCATGCAACACATTGACGTAAATGACGTCAATAGACGTTCAACTCGTGAACTTGTATTTATTTCATGAATAATTAAATAATATTAGTCTTTAGTACAGTAGGTAGGTATTCATTTCAGTAATGGACATAACTATTAACATCAATATATGAATCAGATATCTCAAAACAGATTATAATAATATATATTATCAATGGAAATGGAGCATCAATATACATTTCCACTAACTCCTGCTTAGATTTTTTGTATTGCAAAATTTAGCGAGTTTTAAACAATTTAAGGATGGTCCCATTTTTACAGTTAACGAACATAAAAACAATGTACGTTTTGTTTATATTGTCGTTTGTATATCAATCAGTATGTGTTCTATACCTCTTGAAATTGTTATAAAATGAGAGGAGAAAGAGAGGGAAAAATACCATAGCACTGTGAATAATTGAAGGTCTTCAAAAACAGTGAGGCTTTGTATCCCCACAGTGTGTACCTTGCATTGTAATCGCTCATAAAAAAGAACTTAATTTTTCTGAACGATTCCTTATACGAGAATGCTTTGTAGTAAATGATTATAGACAATGAATATATTTAATATAAATGCGTTGTTACCTCCACTTTGTTTACTGTCATTCATTTGTTTCTTCTCAATGAAGCCAGGTCCTAAATCACATTATTTTTTTCCAATATGCTTATTATGCCAACAATGAATGAATATCATTTTCTGTAGAGATGTACTTTTTTTTGAGATTTTTTTTTCCACCTATGAATCACATTTACATAGCAATTTTCTTTGACTCATTAACAAAAACAATGTTTTTTAATCATCGTGGTTTTGTTTATTATAACACCTCAATTCTCATTACAACTAAAATGTGTATTACAGTGATCAAAAAGTCGATAGAGTTCTTTTTGATTCTAGAATGGTCTAATTTTTTGTAATTATGCACTTTTGTTTTTTTATATTCTAAGAAATATTATTTAGTTTTTGGAGAAGTTCCTGCGTAGATGACAAGAGATAGCCTTATAATAAAGATCTCAAACGCCCCAACTTTCAGTTTAGCTACCAATATAAAGTTTGTTTTTTCTGTGAGTATTCTTTGATAACATTTGAGATAAGTGTTCTGGATCTTATCCAAGATGAAGTTTCCTATTGTTTTATGCAGTTTTTACTTTTGTAATTGCTCCGTAATGAATTTTAATCGCTTACATATTGCTTAAGTAGTCCAAATCATATCATTATTATCATAATCGACCGCCTAAGCAGTCTGAGGAGACCATTGGTAGAACTTGACACAGTGGTCAAGTTCCTGTACTGTACCAATTCATTTCTTGCATTCCAATTTTTTCCTCTTTTCACGAAAGCCTTCTTCACCCCGTCTTCCCAGTTCAGTTTGGTCTTCCACCCCCTCTCTTGCACTGTACGCACATTTTGCGGTGCGGCTTGGTTCCGTTTTCCAAACCATCTGAACCAGTTCCGCTCTATTAGAACAAAAACTGTCTTGAGATATGTCCTTTTTGTTTTATTAAGTATTTGGTCTTTTCTGGTCTTCTCTTCCACCTTCCTAAGATATCTTATTTCATCAGTATGAAGCCTTGATTTATGCTTATTGTTTGAGCCCACGACTCCGAGGCGTAGTTATGTTAAGATTGGAATAATGTTAGACTTGAAAACAGCCATCTTTGTCTTTTTTTCCTCCTCGTGGCACTTCAAGAAGCCTCTTTTCACGACTTTGAACATCCAGCTTGCTGCTTCAATACACTCTTTTATTTCACTATCGATGTAGCCACTCTCCATCGAGTTCCAGTTTCGCTTCTTGTTCTATTATTTTGATTCTAATAACTCGCAAGATTCTGTTTGGCTTCTTTTCAACCCTCATCACCTTTATTTCTGTCTGGTTGATAATCAAGTCTATATAAGTACATTCAGCTCTTCGAAGAGAACCCTACTATTGTGATGAAGAAACATCATTATCAAGGTCTACCAACGCAACCAGATCGTCAGCGAACGCCAACAATGATATTCTTTGATATGATAACAATGATAGTTAAAAGTATACTGCACAGAATGATACTTAAATCTTCATATTAAATTTAAAAAAATATATTTTAGAACTATTTTTTTAAGCACCTATATCAAGACAGCTTTACCGAACAGCTAAAACATTGAGGAAACCATAATTGAAACTTTGAGCTACACAGGTAATGTTTTTTTGTTAACATATTTTGGCTTACGAGTTTTGACTCCATGTTTTCATTCATGCCTTCGGTAAAGCGAAGATGTAGTTTCATTTTATTGTTTAATACCAGATTTGCAGCACGTTTAGTGACATTTAATATGCTATTTTTAACAACACTATTATTATTGTAATAATTTAATGTCATCAAGATGTATATTAAGAAAATGCATTTTTGGGTACGTAAAATATCAGAAAATTCCCTGCAATCATTCAAATTTCACGAAAGCAGTGTCGATATCAGAAGAAGCACGCTTCGAGGAGGCTTTTGGAGGATCGCATTTGATACGTCTAGTATCAACTTCAGTTTCATGCTCCTTGACTAACATATTTTTTCCTTCTATTTTTCCACCTCCGCTTTGTTCAATGCAAAAGTACACAGCACCCTCAAACACATTTTTCACTCTGTGAACCCCTTTTTTGACATCTCAAGTTATTCTGAAGATAATTCTGCGCCCATGCTATGGGATTCAAATCCACTAGTTTCAAACCTAGCCAATTCCCTGATGATCCTCCGAGGTTGCGTTAAGAGTGATCAGGCGGATTTGGGTTTGGGTATTGGTCTGTGGACGGAATTTTGTAATCAGAGATTGTTGGTATCGGCATCGAGCTTTCGGGTGAGCCAATCCTTACTAAATAATGAAAAAAAGTTTTAAAAAATTGATAAAAATAATAATGAAGGATTAGCGGGGAAAGTTATTTATGCACCTTGAGACTTAAGAATATAATTATTCCCTCAACAAAAGGTTTGTTCCCGATCTAACCCGAGGTGACTCCGAGTGCAAAAATATTGCTGGGAATAATGACAAGTTTAGTCTACGTGTATATAATAGGTGTATATAAGGTTTTATCTCCAGATAAAATAATAAAATAGCACAAACGTACTCTGTAGTTATTCTAGTCTATCTATGACCTATACTAGTCATAACCAAAACAAGTGAGCTGCTGAACCAACACACATTGACAGAGGCACCAGCTTAATCATGACTTCCTACTTGTTGGGCTACAATATTTTAGCGAATTAAGTTGTCATCTTTGTTGCTAGTTCCCAAGGGATTCTTTCCTACTTTTGTTTAACGTTTTGTAACGGATATGGTGAAATGACATACTTAAGTCCTAATTAATTGAGGAAAAAACGCATATTTTATATCAGCTGGAGATAAAAATGAATTGGTATACTGTAATAATGTCTATGGATATGGTATTGTTTCCATGGAGATTTACTAACTGCTGGCTATTGAAAAAAATGAATAAAAAATCGATGGTGTGGAGGAAGGTGGAAGAAAGTTGAGTGTGTCATACCCCGGGCGGAAGGGATGGTAACTCGGTTACCTCTCGGGAGGGATGGAGTGATAGAGGGAGGGAGAGAGGGAGAGAGGGAGAGAGGGTGAGAGAGAGAGGGAGAGGGAGAGAGCACAACTGTCATCCTTACATCGGAACCCTCACTGCCGGGCTGGGGATTAGATTAGAGGGCAAGACAATCAGGCATCTGTTCCCGCTTCTTTATCCTCCGCCTTCCTCCGAAGGATCCTTGCAGAGGATATAGCCTTATCTTGCAATACACAACCTCCATATAGATAGTCAATATCCAGGATATATAAATAGCGTGACCATATAGAAGTAATATATAAATATAATACAATATAATATATTATATAATATAATATAAATATTTATAAATAACACGCCCACAAGAATAGTAATACGAAGATAGATGACAAGACTCTCAATACAAGCAAATATATGAAAGAAAACTGCCCTTTTCTTATGTATTTTCTCTGACAGTGACACAGCCTACTAGATATCACAGCTGTTATAATTACAGACATATGAGAGGCTACAGTTTTAATTTACGGTAATAAATTATTTAAATAATATTGTGTGTTGAGTAAACTGCAACTAATCTCCTGAAATATATAAAGAAACACGAAGAAAAAGGCTTTAAACGATGTTTCTATTATTGTTTTTTCAGGTAAGTGAATGTTATGTAAGAAATTATTGTAAGTATTTAAGACTCGTAATTATGTATTGTAAATAAATCTTTTGTTTTTTAAGAGCACCACAATTCAGTCTTTATTTCCATATCCATAGGCATGAAGATATTATTTTTTATTACTCAGATATTATTATATTATAATATAACTCAGATCCACCAACTTTAAAGTGAAGTTTCTATGGACCAGTGGGTAGCTGTGGACCGTCTAGGGTGGTGGTTATGTACAGGGTGTTTCAGGGTTAAGTAGCCGAACTGAAAATTTGAAATAAGAACCTCAAAACAAGAAAAACAAGGTAAAAAATTTCCTATGGAGGTATGTCCGCAAACGCTTTGTTTAGGATTTTTCATTGTTATGAATTAGTTAGACATTCTAAGTAAATAAAACTTCAATATATTAAATGTTCAAAGTGGTTTCGAGCATTAAGGCGTGCTTGTTTACAAACATGGACATGTTAACCAAAAATTGTCTAAGAAATAAAGGAACATCATAAAACGTGAAGATATAATTATGTCTAAAGAAAAAAATTCAATTGCGGGGGCAAATGCAATAACTTCCTTCATTAGGAAGATAACAGAAGTCTGGAGGAGGCTCGCTGATTGATATAATGTTATAATATTATATCATAAGCTTACCTTCTTGTTATTTTAACTTTTGCTTGATTCAGCCAGTCACTAATTATTTCTTTAAGTTTTACTTTATCAATGAGATTCTGATAGACAGAATCATTGTCAATAGGTTGTTGGATTGGAGGGGAATCGGAATGACCAGGAAACGATCCTGGGCCATCATTTTTATATTCATTCTCATCGATTCGCCTAAATGCTCGATGACAAAATGAGATGTCTTTTTCATAATGGCTGCCATTAAGGGAGAGTGGTACAAATCCGCCACCTCGGGCAATTCCGCCACCCCTTGTTTTTGGTTGTTGCGTTGTGGGGAGACGAACGAGGGCCCGGTCTTCCGCTAGCGACAGACACGGGAAACAACTGGCAATACCGTCAGTGATGTTGTCTGTAATATCTGTTTTGTTTGAATATGAGTGAATTTTCATAATTTTTTTTACCAGCATTTACAACCCGTGGTATTGGGTTGAAGGTAAGTGTTTCTTATTTCTATGGAAGCATAAGTTGGTTCGTTATAGTTTCATGTATTTTCAATTATAATTTCACTTGTTTTCATCAAGTCGTTTGGTAGCTGTAAGGTTTCAACTACAGTAATGGCGTAGTGGGGTAATTCAGCCATGTTTGTGTGGGGCAATACCGCCATTTGGCGGTTCTGACAGCAACCCATGAAATCTGTTTTTCTGGAAAATGGAGATCAGAAGCAGTCAAAAGAAAAAAAGAAGGTAGGCCTAGAAGCTAAAATCAAAATGAAGAAGAAATATAGACCTGATAAAAGAAAAGATGTTCAAGGAACGAACAAATCTAAAGGCGGTGTTGTAAAGAAGATAAAGTTAGATATTAACAAGTTGAAAACAGAAAGAAAGTTCATCTTAAATATTTTTCAATTTATTCTAAAATTTTTAACGGAAATTAATGACTTTCTGCTTATAAAATGTCATACCTACTGTTATTTTATATTTTTCAATAAAACGCATATATATTATGTCGGATACCAATATATGTAGTCCTATCCATTACCCTATTCATCCCTATTGCTGAAAATAGGTTAAATAAAGCATATGGCAGAATTACCCAACGGCCATGGCGGAATTGCCCCACTATGTGGGTGTATATTTATATTTTTTTAAATATTACCCTCAATAACGAAGGCACACCATATATAAAAATATTATAAGGTAGAGAAATAACTAATTCAGGTATACAAACGTTTAAAAACTGTTTTAAGCAAAATTTCAGGGATTGGCAGAGATTTTTCCCTTAGGGTGGCGCCATTACCCCACTCTCCTAATAGCGATATTTGCATGAGAACGTGACATTTCTCTATTAATCCTTTTTGTCTGTCCTTGTCTGGACATTTGTAAAAATGGTTTTTGAGACATGTACGTTCGTCTCTGAAGAAAAAATATATATTTGAATTTATTATATTGTTACGGGCTACTGGGTATTAAAATGAATTAAACAATTTCCTTAATTAAAGATACTAATATTTATTAACAAAATGATAAAAAGGATACAATTAGACTATTAACAATTAAATTATTGAACTAATATAAATTTATAATAACAATATTCTAAATATTTATTATCTAGGCCTAACTCCTATTTAATTATTACAATAATATAAGATATTACTAATTCTAGATATCTTAACTAGTTACAATAGTTTCTATGAATATTATAAAATTACACTACAATTTATAACTAATAATTAACACTTACAGTTCACTAGTCCACCGACCCTAAGATTCTTCAAGTATGACAAACTGACACACAGAAACAGTTTATTATACTCGCGAGACTGTCACAGTTCACTGATACACTTATTACACGGGCCGGTTCAACACTGACTAGTTTATCATACTGACACTCACTTATCACAGATCTTCACCGTTCAACTCTCAGGCTAAGACTGACTCGCTGGAGGTGAGGGAAGTATTTAAGTAGGCAAGGCCGAACATTCTAGAACACGGAGGGGCCAGACAATTCTGGAATATTCTTAATCCTTTTCCGACAATAGGAGACGATCTAGAACGGTCCTAATCCTATTTTAACGTCTCCCGCTGACGGACTTAAGCCGCTAATCCCCCGCTTCCGCCTTCCTTTGTGCGGCCGTAACAATATCACCGCATATCAAGCATCGTTGTACCACACCCCTTTACACAACAAGTTGTTTGGGGATATGAAAAAAATACAAGTATTAAATTGAAAACAAAGAGTTTATTTTTATTGTTGCAAGATACATTATAAGTTTCAATTATATATTTTTAAAAAAATGATTAGAAAAAATAACCATGAAAATTTATTTCCAACTGGTCTCACGCCCTCCCTGACTTGACTTCAAACCCCCAAGTTAGGAAACCTCTGATATAACCTGCCTATCTCTGACGTAATCTGCCATGAAGGGCTCTGGCCTCCTTAACATTCTTCTCCACTCAGATCCTCTGCAGCTCTTCTCCACCATCTCACCCCCAGAAACTGTAATTCAGCGTTGACATCTTTTTTCTCCATCGTTCGAGAAGGAAGGAGCCTTCCATTATACGTTGTCTATTATACGATGAACATGTCCCACCCATCTTACTCTAAATGAGTGCTATGTTGGTTTTTATTCTGTATATCTTTTCGATTATTTTTCTCATGATTTTCCTCCCCTTGCTTGAAAGTAACTCATCTGTCTCTTTGTTAACGCCCACTTCTTAATGGTATACGTCTCTTGGGATATAAATCGATATAGAATAATTCTCTTGAGTTCCCAATCTTATGTGTTGCCATTTTTAATTATTGATTTATTCTCTTCTCCTTCTTCATTCTTTTCCATGACAAATGTGCTGAGGTACTTGTAGTTGGTAACATTTGAAGCCATAAAATAGTAATAATTAAAAAAGTAGGGTACCTACGATTTAACAGATTGCCATGTATCACATCTCCTTACCTCGTGTAAACCCGTCTCATTGCAGTTATTTGTGGGTGTGTGTTTATCTTATTGTTATTTAGTATTTTTTTAAATAGTTTTTCCTTCTTATTTTTATTATTGTCTACTTAAAATGAACATAACAACATTTACCGATTTGCCCTCTTCGGCATTCAGCTGTGAAATAGTTCCAGAAGTTATGAATGTTTCAAAAAATCAAATCATGTGAAAGGTTTATCAAATTGTGTTTGATAAAATGAAGAAAACGAGATATTTTTTTCGAAGTTGTAGGAGAACTACAACTTCAACGAACTACAACATTTAAAATTCATTGCTATTGTAATAAGCAATAAGTTATTTTAACCTCCGCATTAAACAAAATCTTCTAAAATAAATCTGTTTTGGTATTATACATCACTATCAGGGAATGAGAGAGCCGATAAATTGGCACAGAAAAGAGTGGGAATTTCTCCAATAGGACAGAACCATGGTGTGGCGTCCCCCTTTCCCTGGCTAAGGATATAATCAACAAATGAGCCAAGAGGGAGGTTGAAACACATTGGGACAGAGACAAGATAAAACCCACCAAGCTTCTTATAAACGATTCCAATCATAAACTTTATGAGAAAATCAAGAAAGAAGCCGCTTGTATGTCGAGGACCGATCTCAAGAGTATGGTAGAAGCTACTATAGTATTGTTGGGCACTGCAAACTCAGGAAGTATATGCACCGTCTTGGCTTCGAAGAAGAGCCCCGGTGCAGATGGTGCGCGGAGGAGGATGAAACACCTTGGTATGTTCTCTTGCACAATGTCGGAAGAGGATATGTGACCTTGGCCCCGGAGGAAACGAAACTTCAAGAAATGAGATTTAAAGATTACCTAAAATTTCTCAGAAGAACCCTAGACCTACGATAGGAATTTCAGGACTCGAGCACAATGGGCCTCTTTAGTATGCATGGTGCGTGGTAGAAGAAGAGTCAGCTATTATCATTATTATTAGATTTCTTTTTGTCTATTTCAATTTCTTTAAATATGAATATGATGGTATGTATTATCATTATTAAAATAATAAGTGTTCGGGTTATAAACAATGGGAGGGGAGTGACTCAGTGGTAGAGCGCTGAGTTGCTGTGCCAATAGTCCTGGGTTCAAATCCCGCTGCTTTACAGACTTTTATTTAATCTTTTGCAGCTGGAGACAGATACCATAGGATCTAGCAACCTCCGGAGGCTCACCCTAGCCTCCTCTATAAAGTGGATAACCAAAAATTGCGGAGAAAATCTCTTTGTTGAAGGTTATCTAGGACAAATCACCTCCATACATAACCGTTGTCCGAGAAACTGTCCCTTCCACCCCCTGAACCATGACCCTTCATGGGTTGTAGTTGTACAGGTTGTAAACAATGGCGGATAGCAGGCTACGACCATCTGCTAAATCACAAGTACCCTTGGTTTTACTCTTCTTTTTCGGGAAATTTTTTAACTGCTTGTCCCATTTGATACCAGCTAGTTTTTTTAGTGACGTAAGTTTCCCTGATATTTTTCAAGGGAACTTCACTCCAACTAAATCTCCTCCACCTTCCCCTCCATCACCGACAATATTTACATTAAACAACCGACTTCTATATTTTTTTTATAATTTTTTGTTAATTGTTTTAATTTTTAACTATATTTATTTTATTTGATTAACTATAGTTCGAATCCCGGCCGGGGGCATATCATTTCTCTTTAAATAAAAATATATATTTTTTAGGTCATATCTATTGCTATTCTTTCAAATGTTTGTTGAGACGTTCATTTCTTCACGAAATTATTACCAAAAAACATACATTTCCCATATTACACTCTTTTTCGTAATATAATTAACAATATTATTAACATTAGTTATAATAATTATAACGATAAGATTAACATCAATTAGTACAATTTTAATCTATTAAATCAGCACAAATAAAACAACACTCTATTTTTATTACATTTATTATTTAATCTTTATAATTATTATTTTTTACAGAAATTAAAAACTTTGAAATGATTTATCTGCCTCTCCGCTAAATATCCTTTGTGTATTAACGATCTCAAAAATTACGATGAATAAAAAAACAACGGAAAAGTTGGAGAAATGGTGGGGAAATTGGCGATACAGACAAGACCGTGCTGTAGATCGTGTCGTAGAAATGACGTCAATTAAATGGCCGCTGTCAAAAGCTACAACCAGTGGAATAATTACCATTTTTCATTTTTATTAATTTTTTTTTTTAATTATATATTTCTTATATGGTTTGCTACAATTCACAAACATTATATGCTGTTACAAATAGACCAGTTTCCAACTTAAAAACAATTGGACAAATTTAAATATATCTATATATACAAAAACTTTCAACAGATAACCCCCCCCCCAAAATAATAAGAATAATAATAAAATAAACAAAAATCGTAACTATACATTCTTAATAACTTATACACACACACACACATACATACATATATATATATATAAATATATATATAGTTATATATATATATATATATATATATATATATATATATATATATATAAATATTAACAATAACAATAAAAAAAAAGGAAATTGGTATCCTACAATAATAAATGCTTTATTATTTCATGTACATACCACTTTGTACTATTTTTGTATATTTCCCTTGTTCATTACAATCGTTCCAAGGTACATGCAGTTTCTAACTTTGAAGCCATGAAATAATAATAAGTAAAGTATCTTTTTGAACAAAAAAGTTATTGCTCATTGTTATACTTTATTATATAAGTATTTTAATCGACTAATCGCTCCTTATCAGATACCTCAGGAAAAGGATGCGAGGATGTGAGCGAAATAAGGAATAAGTAGCCGTTAAGGAGGACTGCTAAGTGTAATAAATAAGTTAGAGACCGGGAGAGGGAAGGTTGAGTTTTAACCGCAAAGTCAAGTTTGAACAAGAGAGAGAGAGAGAGAGAGAGAGAGAGAGAGAGAGAGAGAGAGAGAGAGAGAGAGAGACGGAGAATCTGGGCTGGTTGGGCGAAGCCTCTCGGGGAGAGCTAACTCGATTAGGAACCAGTGGGAGGCTGTTTAGTTGTGAGCGCTTTCATCTTCCGAGTCTTCTCTGTCCTCCTCCGTCATGTCGCTAAAAAGGAATATCTGACAAGGGGTGTATTCCCCTCTCCGATCTACTTCGCCTCTTCGCTAAACACCCTGGGTATTTCTTATCACCGATCCTTCCCTATCCATTCCAACGCTATCATACATCATTAATAGTAATTTTTATGAACATTTAATAAATCAGAGTGTGTAGAGTTCTGAGTTGCTATTCTGAAGGTTCCGGTTATCATCATTCCCATAATAGAATGAATAGTTAGAAGAATGATTATAGTAGTCTAAGCCGTCATATTGGTCGTCATTTCTGCGAATGAAGTAAATAAATAAATTGGAATCGGACGATATTATAGAAAATAAGACTAGGTTTTAAGCAGTCCAATAGGATCGGCGACCCCTGATGGCAGATTCCCAGACTGTTTAGTTTGTTTGTTCATTTAACGTCACTTTATGCTGCTAATAGGACGATGCTGCATTGGCAGCTCTAAATTTTGCCTATCCATGTTTAATTATGATGTGGATTTTTAACGATTATTTGACATCGTACAGGCTCGGGACCCCCGTTTAACGTCCCTTCCCAAGGACGGAATAACCAAGGATTTTTTACTCCCTTTAAAAGATCATAGGGCCACCTGCCGAGCTACGAACCCGCAATTTTCTACGCCCGTCAGACTGTCAGACTGAGGCGAAGTAGATCGAAGAGGAATACTCTCCCTTGTCAGATATTCCTTTTTTTGACTGATAATAGGAGCGAACTTTATTTATTAACTTATTTTTGAATAATTATTAAAGTTAAATCCAATGTTCAGAATGGATAGATGCAAAATTTAAGATGCGTCTATTGCAGTCATATCATTTCTATGATAACAGTAGGAATCAATATAGTAGTCAGCATAAAGTATTAAAGTAAAATAAGATGTCTAGGGAGATTACATGCAAAATACATAATAGCGTGATAAGATACCTTGGTTACGATTTTTTTTTTAATATACAGGGTGTCCCGAATTTAAATTGCAAAACTTCAGGAACTTATAGGGGACCGAAAAACTAAGACAAAAAGTCCTTTAGAGATTTGCTCGCTTTTGCTTAGTTTTAGAGAAAATCGCAAAAAAAGAAACAAAACAAGTTTTCATTTACGTTTATATTTATGTTATGTTCTTTTTAATGTAAATATTGCTCAAAATGTTGTCCTCTTTCACCAATGCAAGCATTACATCTCTCACTTGATAAATTGCAGCTAAACATTGTTCTGATGATATTTGTTGCACTGCATCTATGATTCGGTCTCTAAATTGCTCTCTTGAGTTGTTTAACACCGAATAAACTTTCTGCTTCAAGGTTTCCCATACGAAGAAATCCATGGGTGTCATATCAGGTGATCTGGGTGGCCAAGGTACTACTCCTCCACGTCCAATCCATCGTTGTGGATAATTTATATCCAGCCAAGCTCGAGCAACTCTACTATAATGAGCTGAACATCCATCGAGTTGGAACCACATTTCAATCCGCTGTTGTAAGGGAATGTCATCTAAATAATTAGAAAAGTCGTTCTCCAAAAAATGTGTAAATGCGATACCATTTAATCTTCCAGGTAAAAAATATAGTGCCACCAGTAATCCGTTTCCAAATTCCAAGCCAAACATTAATAGCAAATTCATACTGAAACCTATTCTCTCTAATAGCTCTGGGATTTTCAAGAGCCCATACATGATAATTTGTTTGATTAACAAATCCTCCTCTTGTAAAGGTAGCTTCATCGGTTCATATAATTTTTAATGGAAATAAATTTTCATCGCGAATTTTTTCAAGAAACCAGTTACTAAAATTCAATCTCTTGACATAATCTTGAGGTAATAAATTCTGAACTTTTTGAAGATGGTATGGGTAGCGATTATCACCTTTCAAAGTTCGCCATATTGCTTGCCGCGATATTGCTAATGCAGCAGATGCTCTTCGGATGCTAGTCTCAGGATTGTTATCGAAGTGGCGTTGGACACAATTTCTTCTCCGATAATCTGCTGCCTGGAATTAGTCGCCTTCATTACGTATTAAGAATGACCCAGTCTCTCGTAGTCTATTAAAAGTTAACGAAAAGACTCGTCGATTAGGCACTCTTCTATTTGGAAATCGGCGCGCATATTCCCGCACCGCTTCTAAAGCATTACCGTTACAGAAACCATACACAAAAATCAAATCAGCGTATTCAACATTAGAATATGTATGCGGCATTGTGGCTGATGCTATTCACACAAAAATATTTGAATAACTGACTGAAGACTGATTTAGGAATTATAATCCTAGAAGGAAGCCAAATTGTAAACAAATAAAAGAATGTAAAGGATAACATCAAGTGTTTACATATCTCACTGCCTAGCCTGACGAACTTTGAAAGGTGATAATCGCTACCTGAAACATTTTTGTTTTGTTTCTTTTTTTGCGATTTTCTCTAAAACTAAGCAAAAACGAGCAAATCTCTAAAGGACTTTTTGTCTTAGTTTTTCGGTCCCCTATAAGTTCCTGAAGTTTTGCAATTTAAATTCGGGACACCCTGTATAATAGTAGGATTGATTTTAGGAATGGATTCTATTGCTAATGCCTATAACTTACTCATATTTTCAATTATCTCATCCGATTCCAGTTTATTAGTTATCCATAAATATGTTAATCGATAAAGTTCGCTGCTATAATTAGTCGCTAAAAAGGAATATCTGGCAAGGGGAGTATTCCTTTCTCCGATCTACTTCGCCTAACAGTGTGCGTATCTGCCAGCACGGGTCACCCATACTATTGCCAATCCCTATAACTAATTAAACTTGGGTAATAAGGTGAGTGTGGGAGGACTTCGTAATCCGTCTCGTTTAGTTTCATCACTATCATGAGAGTATTCTGATAACCACTGAAGGATGTTTCTTTTAAAAGTTATTATTGCGTTATATCAATATCTCTGCAGTATTATGTGCATGTGATGGTATCATCTCTCAAAATCAAATTATTTATGAATTAATCTCTGTGACTCGATGAAAATGTCCCAAACCAACGGCTAGTGAAAGATGGGAAGAAGAAGTGATACCTGGTGAATGTTCAAATGACCAAATAGGCCCAATTCACAAGAGAAAAGAAAGAGAACGTCACCTTATGTAAGAACCATAGAGGAGGTTACCAAGGAGGTAATAGACGGTATGCATAGCGCAAGTGCACGTAAACCGATGATGTGGCAATCGTTGAAAGACTGTGGAGGCAATGTAAAAGTATGGCAATAACAGCTCATTAATTTTTCTATATTTACATATTATTTTAATGTAAGAGGTTCTCTCTCGTTCGCCATAACTAATGAGTTAACAGCTAGTAGATAGGCTTAAGCATAATGTAACAAAAAATGACTGTTATGTTGTATTTTATGCATGTATAAACTGGCAATTAATTAGTTGGCCCACATTTAATGTTTAAAACGACTTATGCGCAAGTATCGTAGTAGTACAAATAGGCGGGTTGAGCCGGAGCCGTGACCTTGAGGTCATTGTCTGTTGTAGCAGGGTCGGGGGTGTGACCTTGAGATGACCTTGAGGGTGGGAGGGGTGTAAGTTAGGACGAGGGGGTATTGACCTTGAGGTAGGTCCAGGTGTGCAAATTAAGATTTGGCAACGTCGCAGATGAGATGTGGCAACAGCGCAGTAGAAACTAGGTCATGGTTTGTTCTGAATGGATGTTGGTCATGTGACGTCATGAATTGAAGTGTTGAATGGGCGTGTGACTTATGAATGGAAGAACTGAATGGTAGTGTGACGTAATTTGTCTTCATGAATGGGATAAGAGTTATGAATGAAGCACAGGTTTAGGTGTGCAAAGTAAGATTTGGCAACGTTGCAGATGAGATGTGGCAACACCGCAGTAGAAACTAGGTCACAGCATAATGAAAGAGAGTATATTGTTTTCCGAATGGGAGAGTGTCATCATTTTGTCTTATGAATGAAGCACGTTGTTGCTTCCTCAATCAGTTAGTTTAGTATGGGTCGGCTAAGGAGCAAGAACCTGAGGTACGAAGACGGAAGGTTGTCGACATTCGTCGGCTGGTCGTCACCGGTGAGTCCATTGAAACTAGCGGCTGCTGGGTTGTATTACTTAAAATTGTCTGATAGGACAAGATGTCCATTTTGCGGAGTAATCTTGCATGAATGGAAGGAGTATGACGACCCTTTTGCCGACCATAAAAAATGGTCTAAAAACTGTTCGTTTATCGAGTATTGTGAACAATTGAATGAGCTGCAAATCATAGTGTCTGACGAGAATGATAGCGAAGAGACGGTATGTTGTTAAAAGGCTTCACAATTTTCTACATCGACTCAAAGATTTGCAATTATGCATTTCCTTGTATGAACTAAAAAGAAGGGAAATAAATGATGTGATAAAAAAACTAGAACAGCTGCAGCTTTCTCCCCTCCAATCCGTTATACCACACAGTCTTGTCGTTGATGATACGCGAGATGGATCGTCGAATGGACCTTGTGACCGAGTACCCACTCACCAACAGTAAATGTTTTCGAATCGGTTTGTGTAACTTTGTGCCGACTATCGCCATTAGCGAAAAGAAGAAAACTGTCGTTTACATGAATGTTGAGGAATGGACATATATTACCACCCGAGCTCCGAAAATTTTGTTATTGCTGCAGAAACGAAAAAAATCCTATGAAAAAGACCGATCAAGATGTCAAAACGTGATTTGTGAACTTACTACAAGAGGACGCACTAGGGTGATGCGGATAGAGCAGGTAACGCAATGGTTTGCAATGTTTAATCATGAGACCCTTCCACCATCGTCTGCATCTGCATGTTTCAACAGGAACGAGACGGTCAAACTTTGCGCAAATATAGAAAAAATCAACGATTCACTAGCATTGATAACAAAGATGGTTGAACTTTATAATAAGAATGAAGCAAGTGTAGTTACCGAACCAATTGATTTTAGCATAAATACAAATACACTGTTTTACAACTTAAATGAATTGAATTGTGATGATAATCAATAAAATAAGTTTCCTTTAATATGTTGTATTTTTTATTTGTCCCTTGAAAAATAAAATAGGAAGAAGGAAAAAAAAAACAAATACAAATTTACTGAAATCAAATATTTTTATTTTATGTAAATATAAAATTTAATTAAAAAAAAAATTTAATAAATCTGAATCAAATACTGATAAGGTAAATATAAATTTTTAAACAATTAACAATCTTGTAATGTTTCTGATAAACAGCTGATCTGTGGGTTGATTCCAGGATAGGACTCAGTATCTTGAAAATATGATGAATCCTGTTTTCGAATCTTACTCTGTCCCTCGCATGTGTTTCCCATGGACTGATACGTGCTGCACGATGAGCATAATTCCATGTTACAAGAGTACGAGTTTCAACAAGGTCCTCATCAGGCTTGAAAGATACCTAAATAAAAGATATTATTACTCGATATTTTGTAATTTCCGAATCGAGTTCTAATTCGTTTATTTTTTTTTTTTGGTTGTGCGTTCATTTTACATCTACATGTAAAATAATAAAAAAATAGTATACTCTTCTTCTAACAACCACAAAAAAACAAAAAAACAGAGAGTCAGTACAATTTACGGACCAAACCCGTTCCCATTTCATATTCTATTATTTTATCATGTAAAATGAGGCAGTAAGCTTTAGTATTGGCTGGAAAGTTTTCTTTCGCCTCTAATAGTACTCTGATATCGATAGTCGCACTTTTGATTGCTTCAGATTGCTTAGAACAATCTATAATCACTAGAGGCGCTAGTTTCTCGAAATCGGATCTTGAAAGCAGGGGCTGAGAATGTCTAACGCCATAATAACTCGTTTGAAATTCGTTATACATTTCATACAACAATGCTACTTTTCCTTGCTCAAAATCTAAATTTAAGTCATCGTACGGATATTGTTCACTATTCAAATAAAGTGTTAGAGGTTCTATTTCGATCACTTTGAAATGCAAAAATGAGATAGCGCGGTTTTTCTAAATTTGTTGAAGTTTTGACCGACCAATTTTCCTGCTGCGTCGCAGGTACATTGGGATATTCGTAAAGATCCCATGATCTGAATGGAATAGAAACGACCTTGTTCTTGTCTACTAGTTTTAATAACCTCAAACGTTCATAATCTGAAACACGAACATGAGGCATTCTCCACACCAATTTGTCAAGTTTTATTTGTACATCATCATCACCAAGCACGCAGTTTAGGTCAGTACTTGATCTGATCAAAACGAGCTCTTGCTTCAGATTGATTAAAATTTTACGATAGTCCTCGCAAATTCCAAAAAGAATATCAAGTGGTAGGCATACGCTAAAAACGCCGTTTTTATCCAAAGAAAGAGTTTTACCGGGCATTGTCCACCCCGCATTTTCTAATCCCATTACTCGATTAGGCGAAAATGATGCATTTTTATGCCCTTTAAGAGTAGTAGTTATCCCCGGATTTCGTACTCGATCGACTTCTATACCGTTTAGTTCATATCTAATTTCGTCAAACAAAAACGCGAATGCGTTATTAGTCAACTTTGGAGTGGCACCGATAGTGCCATCACTTTTTAAGATCCTCCCTTCGAGATAAATAAAACTTTGAGAAGGAAAGGTATAAATATCTTGTTGATGAATAGGAATTCTAATCTCGTCGGATTTGTTAAAGGTATTTCCCGTATAAGGCTGGTGCGAGTGATATTCAAATTGTGTAAGAGAATCGACGAATTTTATATCCGTCGTAACGTCTAGTATGTCATTCATAATGTTTGTTTAACCGAAAACCACACTGTTTTAAAAATATAGCGTTCGCAGTTGTTAGCGCTCTTGTTGATTTAGGTTTACTGGTTTTAACCGTTGTTTGACATCTCCTTTTATAATAATCGATGCAACAACTATCTTTAGAAGAAAAATCAATCCCCATTCTTTTTTAAATGTAATCTCAATGTAACCGTTTCTCCTCTAAAGTCGATAAGCTCTCCGTTCTGATCTACTAATCGAACGATGATATTGTCTACAGTCCTCACGTTGGTTGGAAAGTAAATGACCGGATTCGTGATTTCTATTATTTTATATCCTGGGTCTACACGCGGAAAGAATTGATGAATATTATGATCCGGTTCTCCGTTCACATAAGACCCCGATGCGATGTTACATTGAATTGAAATAATGTTTACGCTGAGAATTTTAACAATGTCATTTGATTCAGTATAGGAGCGATTCGGAGGAATGACATGATCGGATCGTGTAAAACCCAAAAGAGGACCAATAGAGTGAGGCTTCTCGGAATAGTTAAAGTATACTGCATGAGTTGTTTTAATTTCCGTTTTTAGCGTGTTGGAATTTCCTCTTATTATCACTACAGCGGTAGGGTCAAGATGAGAAATTTTTTCACGTAAAAAGGAGGCTATAGCATCGATATCGTACGATCCTTCAGGTATTTGGATCGAAAAATCACCAAAATAAAACATATCATTAGCGCCCTTTTTTATATTCGGAATAGCATTATATGTCTCAAATGATAACAACCCAACAGTATATATTGACCCCAATTCTAACGGTGGTAAAAAGTTTGCGGAAAGTACGCTAGAGTTGCCCGTAAGCGTTACTGTATAGCTCATGATTAACAATGATCAAACGCTTTGAGAAGCATCGACTAAATACTGTAAGCAGAGGTGTCCACAAACCGACGTATTCCACTCCTGATAACGCTCTCTATTATAAGTTATTTTTAGCCCCTTAAAGTACTCGAGCAACTTTGGTGGTGGTTTTAAGTTTCCAAAGGAATCAAAGTATTTCACAAAATTATTTTGTTTTACATAACAGACCCAATGTGAACCAAGTTCTGAGCTCGGCTCTAAATTTACAATAGCAGACTCGTGTTTGTTTGGATATCTAGGAAGTTTATCAATCATAAATACTCCTCGAAAATGTTGGATATTTAAAACTTTGGCCAAATAATTTAATTCTAAATCCGTCAATGGCTTATTCGATAGTCAGATCTTTCCAGATTTGTTTTTTTGTCGAGTTATAAACAGGCCGTAGCCTTTCCGATATGGTTTCAAATAAAGTCCATTTCCGATTTTCTGACTTTCCATCGCTTAATTATGCCTCTTTTGCTCATCTAATTTATGTTTAGCTTCTTTCGCCTCGTAGATAGCTTTAGCCACACTCGACGCTCCTCCCGCTAAAGATCCCACTGCAGAAAGCCCCGCCATTAACGGCACAAGAAATGGAAGAAATCCTCCCTCTTTTGGCAAAGGAAGAACTCTGGGAGGCAAAGGTTTTGTCTTACCACGTAAATGCATTTTAGCCTTTTTGTATGCCATTTTTGAAGCTTCGAGGATCGATGATACGTCAGCAACCTTTAGCGATTTAACTAATTTTTTGAAACTAATCTTTTTATTTTTTTTCTTCTTCTTAATACCGGCACCAATTTTACCTTTCGCTTTCATAGTATTTGTAACTAACCAAGCCGCGGCTTTTTCTCCCAATGATGAATCCGAAGCTTTAACTCGTTTCCAAGCGTTTTCAACCAAAATCATGTCCGCTTTTCTACGACTTTGCATATCCTTATCTTTGCTGTAAGCAATATCGTGTTCTTTACAAGCTTTATCAAGCTGGTTTATTCCACTATCTCCTCTATTTAGTCGTTTTTCAAGGTTTGTACCGGGGCCACAATACTGGTATCCTGGCAGGTGTAATTCAAACTGTTACTTATTTATGAGACTGTTTATCAAGCCTCTTCCTTTGCGAGTCTTACGAATCATACTGTAGTGAAAAATGACAATCGGCGATATATATATACAAGAAATGAATGATTTTGTCTGCATTCAAAATGAAATTAGTCCAACAAGAACAACGTTTTTCTACTTTGAAGTGTTTGCCTGACGAATCTACTGAGGTGAAACATAGCACATTATTACCAAACACCATACGAGCGTCGATATGCGGATCAAGCGGATGTGGAAAGACGAATATTATGATTGGACTTTTATTAAATCCAAATGGTTTAAAATTTAAAAATGTATATCTATTCGGAAAAACTTTACACCAGCTCAAATACCAGTATTTAAAAAATGTTTTAAATATGGTTCCTGAAATAGGATTTTACGATTTTGAAGATGCAAAAGATATGCCTCACCAAGTTGAATCTAATTCAGTCTGTATATTCGATGATGTTACGATGGAGGATCAAGATATAATTAAACGATATTTCAGTTATGGAAGACATATGAATCTAGATTGTTTTTACTTAACACAAAGTTATGTTTGCATTCCTAGACATCTGATCAGGTGTAATTTTAACTTTTTAATAATATTTCCTCAGGACGAATTGAGTTTAAAACATATTTACGATGAACATGTGAGCACTCCTCATATAGGTTTCCAACTTTTTAAAGACATGTGTTCATTATGTTGGAAAGAGCCTTTCGGTTATCTCGTTATTGACAAAAGTAGGGATTTAAACAATGGTCGTTTTAGAAAAGGAATCGATACATTTATTGTAGATATATAAAGGGTTTCCAGTCGTTGACGGAGCTCAGTCATGGACCCTAAAGTCACCCGTGAGATTATAAAAACTAGCGAAATTTTAAAAAACAAATTTCGGACATTGAAACGCGGTCTTCAGGATGTTGATGAGGTTCGTCAAGCATTCTTTACACCTGTATCACAACCTTTAAAAGATATTAAAGAGTCGTTAAAGTTGCAAAAAGAAACCAAATCGGAGCCGTCAAGTAAAAAGATTAGAAACAAAAATGATGAGATTGAGTTTACAAAAGATATTTACAAAAGAGCAACATTGACACCAGAGTTAGCCCATTCGACTCATCCGACAACTCCAATACTTTCGGCTAGTTCATCACCTGTTGCTGGTTCGACGTTTCCTGAAATTAAAGTAGAAAATGAACATCATGAAACTGAAGATTCACTAGTAGAAACAGTTAAACAGTTTGGAAACCAACAAAGAAAATATTTGGAGAAATTGTTGAGAGGCGATATTAAAACCTTCGATTCACGTTATGGCATTAGAGTCATGCCCGATGGAGGATTCGCAATAGGTGACTCAACTGATATTCAACTACATACAAACAGCGATGACATAACAATTAACGGGGTAACTTATGAAGGCACAGAGGGATTGTTGCAGTTACTTTACTTGAAAAATCCCGAAAAGTATGAAAAAAAAGACTTGGAAATGTATAAAAACATTTTAATCTCGACCAATGCTCACAAAAAAGGCTATAGTGAAGAACGAGGGAGACAAGGAATCAGATCAGAAAAACATAGAAAAGTTATAGCGATGCTTTTCACACCTCGTCGTACCACCACCCCTCCTAGTAAAATAGCCACACTTCGTTCGCACAAAGGTACTGGTCTCATGAGAGCCGATAAACCCATTTATGAGTATTGGGATGATCCTAATGAGCTAGTTGATCGGCTGAGGTTGCTAATATCTTCGGCGAATGCAGGTCACGAAGGACATGAAAACGAAATAGAATCGATAATTGAAGAGCTACGAGAAATAAATATATTATATTAAGTGAATATCTTTTCACTGTGTGTGTGTATCTCGGTGATGCTAATAACGCTCGGTTATCTTAAAAGATGAATGCATCGTTGTTAAAAAGTGCTGTCGTAAATGAATTGCACAAACCAGCTCGAAGAAAATATCCACGTCGGAAAACTGTTTTGAAAGGAATTAACGATTTATGGCAAATAGACCTTGTGGAAATGATACCTTATTCTGGAGAAAATAAATGAAATAAATATTTGTTAACGGTCATAGACTGCTTTTCGAAATTTGCTTGGGCTGTGCCACTAAAACAGAAAACAGCGGACAACGTGAGCAAAGCAATGGAGAGTGTGTTTTTATCGAGTAAATCAACTCCAAAACATATTCAAAGTGATCAAGGAAAAGAATTTTACAATTCAAAGTTTAATTCTCTAATGAAACAATACAATGTTAATCATTATTCAACTTTTTCTAATATAAAAGCTTCCATTGTAGAGAGGTTCAATAGAACATTAAAAGAAAAAAATTGGAGAGCATTCAGCCTGCGAGAAAATTATAAATTTTTAGATATATTACCCCAAATTCTACAAGAGTATAATTCATCATTTCATAGGACTATAGGTATGAAATCAATCGATGCTCGGCATAAAAAGATGGAGAGATACTTGCTAAAAAATGTGTATTCTACAGTGACTAAATCGAAAGTACGAAAGCAGAAATTTATAGAAGACGATTTTGTAAGAATATCTAAACAAAAAACAAGTTTTTCAAAAGGCTATAAGCCTAATTGGTCAAGTGAAATTTTTAAGGTAGTCAAGATTCAGAAGACATATCCGTACACATATTTGCTAGAAGATCTAAAAGGGCAACCGATCAGTGGTGCATTTTATGAAGAAGAGCTACAACAGGCTAAATATCCAAATATATACCTGGTAGAAAAGGTTTTAAAAAGGAAAGGCAATCAATTATATGTCAAGTGGTTCGGTGTTAATGAACGCAGCTGGGTTAATAAAAAGGATATCGTATAATGTTGAAGAAGAAGAAAAAAAAAACATATGCTCTTGTACTAGACATTTATTTTATACATACATCATATACTTAAAAATTTTTGTTAATTATTGTTAATTTTCTTGAAAAAATAAAAATCTAAATACTCTGTTCACTGGTCTAATTTTCTAACCTATTAATTAATTTAAGTAAGTGCGACGTATTTTATTTGTCCCTGGAAAAAAAGGGGAATAAGAAAAAAACAAATTAACTGAAGACATTTATTTTTTTTATAAATGAAAAATTTAATTAAAAATCATCTACATCAATATGTAGCAATTATAAGAAAAACATATTACAAAATAAATCTAAATGAAGTACTGATTTAGTAAATACAACATTTAACATATTTTAATTAAAAAGACTCCTCCTCAAACCATAAACAATGCGGTCTAAACGCCCTATGGTAATTGAGAGGGTTTATTAACGAATCGGTGTCATACAACAGTCCACAGTATACACATTTAACACTATTTTCGACTCCACGTATAAATCCAGCAAATGACAGCATATGATGAGGAGAAGAAGAATTGTCCCTATACGTTCGTTTACGAACGTCTCTTTTAATGAAATCTACAGCCTCACTATTTTTATTTACCCATGCAGCCAGACGATGAGCTTGATTTAAAGAGCAAACGAATGAAGTGTCTAAATGATAATGACATGCTATCTTATCATATTCCAACTGTTTCAGATTGGGACATCCAAAGTCGTGCAAATCATAAACAGGTCAATAAGGTCTTCTATAAACTTACACTTTTCTATTCCTTTTCCCCATAATACGTCATAGTTTTCTGCAACGGATAGTAAAACATTTTTCAAAGATTCATAATTTACAACACCATAGTCCCATTCCAGACCATGAAGATGTTTTTTTACCCAGAGATTTGTCTTTAGCCGATCAGCATTTTCGGCTTCTTGAGGCGGTTTAAAAATCCAATGACTAGAGTGCTCGTAATTTAACTACTGACAGTTCTTTCACTATCAGCTTGTTCGTCTCCAAACGATAAGCCTGTAAATCAAGAACTGCTGACGACATGTCTGGAATAAGTCTACTGACTCACACTCTACTGAAAGCGAGCCCAAATACCGACTGACCTGATCAGCATTTGAGTCAGCTCCTTATCCTACATATAAGCCATCGCCTTTTCTATCTCCTCATCAGTCAGCCACTATGCTAGTATAAGTTCGTAGTCTCAACGTCTTCAGTTTCCATTACAACTGCAGTAAAGTAAGTTTTTTTTTTTTTTAATTTTACTCGAATATCTGTTTACTAACTAAGTATATGATTTTAATTTTTTTTTTTTTTTAGATGTCCCTCCTGAAAAAATTAAATGAAATTAAACCCGCATATAAAAATATTGGAGAATTAATTATAGGACGGACGTATCAAATTCTACAACTTTCGAAGAAGGAGACGGAGTATGGCCCCTCAATTGAAGCAATATTATTAGATGAAGGAGAAAAAGAAAAAATAAGAATCTTTCTACCTAAAAGATATGTCTACGCATTTACAGAAGAAGAAATATTCAACTATGAAGGTACATTCTTACATTTTAAACATATAAAGAAAAAAAGTTATATTTTTATTTTTTTACTTAGCCAAGTGATTATTTTCTGTTTTAGGACAGCTAAAAATTCAATATATGGGAAAGAAGAAAAATGCTTATGACATAAAGTTTATGTAAACAAAAAAAAAAAAAAGGTTGAATCAGGTTAGGCTACAATTGTTTTGTTTTTTTAATATTACTTTTAGGGGGTAGTGTATATATATTTTTGTGTTTGTTTGACCAAGTAAGTTTTTAGATTAAAAATTAATAATAAAAGTAACGGAAATAATTATTTATGTGCTCATTGTGGATTATTGCTTACAAACTGGCGACATAGATGTCAATCGTTGTTTTACTATTGTCGAGGCTGTAGGAAAGAATTTAGCAAAAAGTTTAACTTTGAACGGCATAAATTAACTTGTCAATTTGGGGTTAGTAGTAATAATACACCCGACGTGAACACAATGGAGATACCAATGAAAAAAAGAAAATATAGCATTTTTAGTAGGCAGATGCGAGGGAATACGGTAGCTCAAGAAAATGGGATTATTAAAGCTTCCTTAGGAAATGCGGTTGAAGATGTTTACATTCCTAACGATAATAAAAAATTATTAGCTTCAGAATTTTTTAATAAGAAAAAAGAGGTTTTAGTAAAGTTACTAAATAGTTATGTAGATGAATGGAAAAATCTAAAATTAAACATAATGTTAGAATGTACATATATTAAGAAAAACGAAAATACTATTAGTGAAAGAACAGATTTTAATTTTAAATCGAAAGTTAGTACGATAGATGTTTCTATAAACCTCGAAAATTACATTGAAACAATTTTTGATAAAATTTTAGAGGAACAGGATGAGTTTGAAAAAAAAGGTTCCGGTTGGATGTATACCTCTGCAAACTATATCTGCCTACATTTAACTAAATTTAAGCCTTTCGGAGGATCTCAATATATTGAATTACCTAAAAAAATACGAGACAAACGTTGTGTTATAAATGTAAAACATAATACTAACGATTGCTTTCGTTTAGCTTTACTTAGTGATAATATTAGATCAAATGACTTTAACGCGTACAAAAATATTCATACTCCATATTCTTTTGATTCTATATCGTTCCCGACTCCAATTAGCGATATAAATCGATTCGAAAATTTAAATAACCTGTCTATAAATGTTTATGGCTTAGATGATAAAAATAATGTTTATCCAATTAGAATCAGTAAAAAGGATAATTATGATAAAACGTTTGATCTGTTGTATTTACAAAATGGAGAAAATTTTCACTATTGTTTGATCACAAATCTTTCACGATTAGTAAGTTCTCAAATATCTTTGTCAAAACGCGCATATTCAATCTGTCGTAGATGTCTGACCGTATTTCCAAGGACGTACGTAAACAAGTATAGGAAAAAAGGCGATGAGCGAAAAGACGAACACGAATTATTTTGCCGTGATCACAAACCAATTCGATCTGACTTTCCGAAAGAAGAAAAAATTGAATTTAAACATGTGGAATATACACAATCCATTCCAATCGTAGTTTATGCAGATATTGAATCTCTTTTGATACCAATTTCGGGGCCTATTCCTAATCCGTCAACATCTTGGAACAAAGCTGTTCATGAGCATCGTGCTTTTTCAGTTTCACTTCTGGTCAAGTCAAAAATGTTTGAATGTAAACCGTTTGTTTATACGGGAGAAAACTGTATGCTAGCGTTTTTAGAAAAACTCGAATCTATAGTTGTTGAAGCGGATAAAATATACGGTAATACTATGCGAATGGAAGAAATGAGCGAAGGGGAAAATAAAATATTTTATTCTGCTAAAGATTGCATCTTATGTCAATACCCTTTAGACGAACACGATCGAGTACGACATCACTGTCACTTATCAGGAAAATTTGTTGGACCAGCACATAATGCTTGTAATTTATGCACAACTTACAGGGTTACGATTCTCATTTTATAATCCCTTTCTTGGGCCGTTGTGAAAATATCAGCGTAATTCCTAGTAATTCTGAAAAATATATAAGTTTCAGCATAAAATTTAAAGGATGTAGTACAAAAATACGATTTGTTGACTCGTTTAAATTTCTATCATCAAGTTTGGAAACATTAGTGAACAATTTGCAAAATAAATCTAAATCAATTACTGATATATTTCCACATATGGCAAATATTATTAATGATGAAAACAAAATTAAATTATTGACAAGGAAAGGCATATTTCCGTACAATTATATTAATTCTTTTGATCGTCTAAACGAAACTCGACTACCTTCCAAAAATTCATTTTTTAATGATTTAACAAAAACATCAATTAGCGACGTGGACTATGAGCACGCGAAAAGTGTCTGGAAAGTCTTCAACATCCAAACACTAAAAGATTATGTGGAATTGTATATACAAACAGATGTAATTTTGTTGTGCGAAGTTTTTGAAGCCTTTCGACTTCTCTGTCAACAAATTTATCGACTAGATCCTGCATGGTTTTTTACTTTGCCACAGTTGTCTTGGAATGCAATGTTGAAATACACGAAAACAAAATTAGATGTAATAAAAGATATTGATATGGTACAGTTTTTTGAAAAGGGAATAAGGGGAGGCATTTGCCAAGTTGTTTCTCGGTATGCGAAAGCTAACAATAAATATCTAAATGAATATGACTCGACTAAACCCAGTAATTATTTACTTTACGTAGATGTCAACAATCTTTACGGTTATGCCATGAACC
Source organism: Arma custos (assembly GCA_037127475.1). Taxonomy (NCBI): domain Eukaryota; kingdom Metazoa; phylum Arthropoda; class Insecta; order Hemiptera; family Pentatomidae; genus Arma; species Arma custos. The sequence goes on from CM073759.1 coordinate 165,674,882, forward strand.
TTCCCTTGCCGTATATAGATTTTGAGTGGGTTGATGAAAAATTAAATGTATTAGATCTTGAAAATGAATCAGAAACCGGTTATGTGCTAGACGTTGATGTTGAATACCCCAAAGAAATTCATGATAATCTTTCTCAATTACCTTTTTTACCCGAAAAAAATAATCCACCTAATACTAAAACAGTTAAACTATTGACGACTTTGATGCCCAAAACACGTTACATAGTACATTATGTGAATTTAAAACAAGCTCTACAACTCGGGGTAAAGATTTCAAAAATTCATAGAGTGTTGAAGTTTAAACAAAAAAATTGGTTGGCTCCATACATAGAAATTAATTCAATGATGAGAGCATCAGCAAAAAATACATTCGAGTCAGATTTTTACAAATTGATGAATAACAGCTGCTTCGGCAAATTTATGGAAAACGTGCGGAACAGAATCGATTTAAAAATAGTAACAAATGAAAAATCATTATTTCGTCAAGTCAATAAACCAAATTTTAAAGGCAGGATTATATTTGCAGATAATGTTACAGCGGTTCAGCTGGAAAAAGAAAGCATTATTTTTGATAAACCCTTGTACGTGGGATTTGCAGTGCTAGACTTGAGCAAAGTTTTGATGTATCATTACCACTACAATGTGTTTTTGAAAAAATATGGTATAGAAAATGTTACTTTATGTTATACCGACACCGATTCATTTTTATACAATATTAGGACTGAAGATATTTATTCCGATATTTCTGGAGAGTTAAATAAATATTTTGATACAAGCAATTTTCCCACTTCTCATTTCTGTTATTCTGAAAAAAATAAAAAAGTCGTAGGTTTGTTGAAAGATGAAACTTTTGGAGATCCTATAGTAGAGTTTGTCGGATTGAGGCCCAAAATGTATTCGTACATAACAAAGAATGATATAACGGTTAAAATGTCAAAGGGAATAAAAAAATCGGCAGTTAACGATTTTACTTTTAGCGATTACCTAAACACATTTAAAGACAGCAAAAGTCTATATTCTTCATTTTATACAATTCAATCTAAAAAGCATAACGTTCAAACCACACTGATAAATAAAAAGTCATTATGCTCATTTGATAATAAAAGATATACATTACACGATGAAACCACTCTCCCTTATGGTCACTATAGCCTCAATGAAACAACGAATCTAACATTGTAAATGTATAAGAACCAATAAATGATTGTATACTAGTATTATTATTGTTTACTTAAATTTATATTTAGTTAGAAAAGACCTGTAATTAGAGTACTAGATTTATTTCAAGAATGTCTACTTATAGTATTATTATTGTTTACTTAAATGAGAAAATTAGACCTAGAGTACATGAAAAGTAACAAAAAATATGTTTAAGAATATGTTGTATAAAATAAATGTTTTGTACAACTGTATTTTTTTTTCTTTCACATATCCTTTTCCAGCTCCTTCAAAAAAATTTCCTATATATTACTAAAGTTCAGGAGGAACACATACGTCATCCAAGCTCATAAAAGCTAAATAATCTAAATCAATGAAACGTCATCCAATAGCCTATCTCAAAAGCAAGCCTAATCCCATTCATAAAAGAAACTCCCGTCTCAGTCATAATCTCAAAAGCATCCCATTCATAACTCTTATCCCATTTATATTCATAAAGACAAATTACGTCACACTACCATTCATAAGATGACGTCACACGCCCATTCAACACTTCCATTCATGACGTCACATGACCAACATCCATTCAGAACAAACCGTGACCTAGTTTCTACTGCGGTGTTGCCACATCTCCTCTGCGACGTTGCCAAATCTTACTTTGCACACCTGGACCTACCTCAAGGTCAACACCCCCTCGTCCTAACTTACACCCCTCCCACCCTCAAGGTCATATCAAGGTCACTCCCCCCGACCCTGCTACAGCAGACAATGACCTCAAGGTCACGGCTCCGGCTCAACCCGCCTATTTGTACTACTGTGGTTCATTCATAACTCTTATCCCATTCACAAAGACAAATTACGTCACGCTCCCATTCAGTTCTTCCATTCATAAGATGACGTCACACGCCCATTCAACACTTCCATTCATAAAATGACATATTCATGACATGCGTCATCCATTCAGAACAAACAGTGACCTAGTTTCTACTGCGGTGTTGCCACATCTCATCTGCGACGTTGCCAAATCTTAATTTGCACACCTGGACCTACCTCAAGGTCAACACCCCCTCGTCCTAACTTACACCCCTCCCACCCTCAAGGTCATCTCAAGGTCACTCCCCCGACCCTGCTACAGCAGACAATGACCTCAAGGTCACGGCTCCGGCTCAACCCGCCTATTTGTACTACTGTGGTTCATTCATAACTCTTATCCCATTCACAAAGACAAATTACGTCACGCTCCCATTCAGTTCTTCCATTCATAAGATGACGTCACACGCCCATTCAACACTTCCATTCATAAAATGACATATTCGTGACATGCGTCATCCATTCAGAACAAACCATGACCTAGTTTCTACTGCGCTGTTGCCACATCTCATCTGCGACGTTGCCAAATCTTATTTTGCACACCTGGACCTACCTCGAGGTCAACACCCACTCGTCGTAACTTACACCCCCTCCCACCCTCAAGGTCATCTCAAGGTCACACCCCCGACCCTGCTACAACAGACAATGACCTCAAGGTCACGGCTCCGGCTCAACCCGCCTATTTGTACTACTAGACAAATTACGTCACACTACCATTCATAAGTCACACGCCCATTCAACACTTCAATTCATGACGTCACATGACCAACATCCATTCAGAACAAACCATGACCTAGTTTCTACTGCGCTGTTGCCACATCTCATCTGCGACGTTGCCAAATCTTAATTTGCACACCTGGACCTACCTGAAGGTCAACACCCCCTCGTCCTAACTTACACCCCTCCCACCCTCAAGGTCATCTCAAGGTCACACCCCCGACCCTGCTACAACAGACAATGACCTCAAGGTCACGGATCCGGCTCAACCCGCCTATTTGTACTACTTATCATAGACATACATGATTTTTCATATCAATATTTAGGTATTTTGTATGATATTGTTTAATTCAATTTTCTGTCACATTGTTTAGGTTTATTTATTTATAATTGCATGCTTTAATTTAAATTAATAGTGCATTTACTAAATGTTACTAACTGGTCGTAGAGTATAATTTGTTTAAAATTTTTACGCATGCCTTTATCAACAAAAAATAAAAATATATAATTTAAATAAATGATGTGAAGTCTGTTGTATGTATACAGTATGAATGTGTATTTGGTGTTTAGATATAGCCTTAACATTCACACCGCGATGTTACAAGATCCATGGTCAGCATAAAGAAAAAATTCTCCAGGCTTGGTGTAGAAGCTAGGGTTGTGGGCCTCACTGTGAACCCCTCGTTTTCAAGGTTTTCACCTCGAAAACCTAAGTAATGGCGTTAAGTAGTAAGAAACTGCTAAACCTTCAGCGTAACATGTGTTGGCGGTGACTACAGCTTCAAAGTGGTGAGCAGTTTTAGCTTGAATCTGTAACAAATGGGCTGCAGAAAAAATGCGAATAGTGTAAGATGGATAATAAGGACTAACAGGGAAGTGTATAAAAGTAGATTGAAATGGCTGGGACATCTGCATAGAATGCATGTTCTAAAAAAAGATGGTTCTCACCCAAGAGGTTGGCCGAGGACTAGATGTAGATGTAGAATAGGCGGGTGACATCCAGAAACTGGGTCCGATATCAACATGGATGAAGATAAAACAGTGGGACAGGCTTGTTGAGCAGGACAAGGACAGCTACAGGCGTCTGTCGTGCCAAAAGAAAAAGAACGCCAAGTGATATATTCGTTATAACACTCTTCCCCTAACTCGGTGGTAATATTTAGGCCGATTGTTTTTAAAGTTTTAACTTTTTAAAAATACACTGTGTATTCGTTTGTATACAGGGTTATATTCCATTTTTAACAATGTTCGTTCAATTGTAGTGACAGTATACATTATTAAAAAATAAAAGCTCATTAGTATCTATATGCATGATCATAGTACACAACAGAAGTATACTAATTCCACTTGGAATTTTAGAAATAATAAAAACGGAAATTTCATATGAACTGATCCAATAAGTATAAGTATAATTGTTGACATGAGATGTGCTACCTATGTATAACTGGAACGCATTAAATTTAGTATTTTCAACATAATAAGCGTGCCGCAACGCAAAGGCTGGTAAGGGCAGAAGCTGGAGAGAGCGCAGTTTAGCTATTCTGGTGTGGCCCGCTCATCTGCATCTTAATCAGGCTACAGCCCCCATCCATGGTAAATTTGAAGGAGCTAAGCAACCAGTCATCGCTGTGTTCCTTTATTAAACGCTGGTGTTGTTTTTTTTTTACTAATTCCCTTTCCACCCCTTGCGTATCTTTTACGTCTTTTAGCTCGATTAAAAGGGAAATTTAAAGGGAGATTAAAAGTACCTTGCAGTATCTTGGTATATGTCCAACAGAGAAACTGATATTTTTTTAAAGTGAAAACTTCTTGCGACTTTTAGTAGGGAGTTAACTTGTTGATTCGCGTCAACATGCTCGAGACTGGCGATGCCTAATTGTCTGTGTGTGCAATTATAAAATTATGCAATTTGTTTTAATCAACCTTAGTTTAAAGATTAAAATTCCATTGATATAAGAATAATTATATTTATCTAAAAAGTCATTTAATAGATAAGCAATTGGTGGCAATAATAACTTAAAACATCAGTCACTAGTTGGACTTTCGTTTACCATAAAATATTTTATTTGTTATAGTTAATTGTCTTGTTTTATGAAATGATTAAACCAACAAATGATCTAAGTATTGTTGAACTTGGTAATGATGATATTACTGCTACTAATGAAAATAAATGATCGTGGAGACCCGTAACTTGGAGGGTGTGTTCATTGTATGACGTAGGCATCCGATAAGAAAGGATTTTCCGAAATTCTACCCCTAAGGGCTGAAAAAGGGGGACAAAGTTTGTATGCTTGCTCAAACTTACTCGCAAAATCTGCATATATTCGCTGAACGAAACAAATCAAGTAACATAGTTCATTTCTTTATTTTTTGATGGGCTGAAGACCTGTGCGAACCCCCTATTTAGGGACTTAAAACCAGTCCCCAGACCTGGGAGATGGCAGGGCAGTGTTCCCTTGGTCGGTGTGCTTACATTTGATCTAGGGATGGGGTAAGTACTCCCTTGTCCTTTTCCTTCCTTCCTTTTCCTTCTTCCTTCCTCCCCTTTCTTCTTTCTACACTTATTTCTTGATCCCGCTAAACGGTCCCTCCCTGTTTTGTATAGTATAACGTAAGCGGCCTTGAGCCGGTTCGAGTAAAAACCGCCTTCAGCGGACTCAGCCCATTGTAACGCCTTAAAAAACCGAAAGGTAACAGAAGGCTTTTGTTTATATAGAAGCATTTGCAGTTATTTATTGTAAATTTGTATTTACATTGTAAATAAAATCTTGGAGGATGTGACAAAAAAAGTTCATTTCTCGCTGATGCCGTGCAACAAATGAAACCGTTATACTAGTAATCCTTTTCAATAAATTCAATAACATTGTATTTTTTTTATTTAAATGGAGTTGTAATATATGCAATAACTTCTTTTGAAGCCAGTGCCTTAACTTAGACCGTTATTCACTACGGAAATAACTCGATTCCGCTTAGTTAAGTACAAGAAACTGATTTTGGAGAAAATTAGACTTAACCACATATTCACCGGGGTTGTAGATATAACGTATTAACTTTTTACAAAAAAGTTATTATAATAAAAAGGAAAAAAATTGTATCATCAACTTCAATTTGTTATTCTGATAAATAATAATTGTAATGCAATGCATAGTATTCTAAAAAAGTTTCTCGTCATGATTCGTGGTGGTAAACTAAGACAATAATGCATTTCATTAAATTGATTAATTCGACTAAGGGTTTTTTGGAATTTCTTTTAACTCTGTAAATAAGGGGGAGTGGCTCACTGGTAGAGCACTGAGTTGCCTTGCCGAAAATCCGCTGCAGGCAGTACTTAGTCTGTTTGCAGCGGGAGATGGATCATATGGGCTCACCCAGCCTCTATAAAATATTATAAATATAGAGTGCCCAAAATAAGGAGGACAAATCTGGTGCTTGAGCGTGACCTAGGACAAGTCACCTCCTTGCAGAATCGTTGTCTATGAAACAGTACAGTCTCTACCATGCACTGAACCCCAGACCCGTTTTTTTTTCTTTTATGTGTACCTTAATTAAGAGAAAAACCTGGCGGTTAAGCTTTGAACAACGGTTGGTTTGGTATCTGCTCTTAACATTTGCTGAACCCGATACCTTCATGGGTATCAATAATAAGTATGATTTCCTTTATTGTTGCAGAAACTAAAAATTTTACTTTTTTATTCTTTTAATTTCACTACACTAATATTAATGTTGAATAAGGCAGTTGTGAACTTTAAATATACATAACCAAGAAATGAAATCTAAATTGAATGAACTGCCTCAGTCAGAGTGGGGGGATCCGATAGCAATGGGAAAATACGCAGTATTGATCTTCTTTCCAACATCCAAAAGATAAAAAATGTTTATCCTGATAAACGTTTTATCCATTTTACATGAAAGTGAATCACTTTTTTTTTTTTTTTTTGTATGGTGAAGATACTGTCAAAGGGATTCGACTGTGTACAGGAAATTAGTGAAAACCATTCCTCTTCATATTCTGTAATATTTCATGCAAAACGATTCAATAAACCGTTCAACCATTTCAAGTGGAATATTGAGAAAAAAATTGCAAATATTTTTTATTGATTTTATTTATTTGCCTCTCAAATATCGCAGTATGAGGCTTTAATTTTATGTTCCTATTTGTTGTTAATAATTATGATTTCAATTATCATTGCAATGATTAGTTAAAGGTTAAAGTATTCTCTTCTAAATTATCGTTGCAATGATTAGTTAAAGGTTAAAGTATTCTCTTCTAAATTATCGTTGCAATGATTAGTTCTCCTAACTTTCTCCTAACTCTTCAATTAGGGGAATAACCCATATGTATTAAAAAAACTATATGTTTCTAGATCATATATATATATATATATATATATATATATATATATATGTATATAATGGAAATTGTTTACTAGATATATCTAAGAGAAGTTTGGAATGGTTTGGGGTGCTGTAAATAAATTTTACGCAAAATAATTTTCACTTATTATATTCCTTCCAACGTTTCGACCTCATCAGTGCTAAAACAAAACAGAATAGCACCAAAGAAAATATAACGGGTTTTTATAAACAGAAATGATAGAAATGAAAATAAAAAATACAATGAACAAAAGTTAGATTAAGAAATAAGTGATGACAGATGACAAGAGAAAAAAGAAATATAGAAGATAATTAAACATAATAAATTACTTGAGAATTTAGTATTTAACCTTCTATTACAATACGAAGTTTTCGCAATGCGAATTTAGTTTAAAATCTATTTCGTGTTAAAAAAAAAACACGCTCTAATGTCACAACATCGAAATTTATATTTCAATTTCTTAATGTAAATCTAGCTATTCTTACCCACAACGTATTTCGCTTACAACTCGTTATCAAAAATATTCATTTAATGTCATTTTCTTCTGCTACGGCTGATCCTACTATTCCACAAGTGGAGCCATTAATTCTTTCTCTCGAAGCATAATTAGGATGGGGGTCTTTAATGAGTACTTGAAACCGCACTCACTCGGTACCGCCATTTTACTTTTCCTCCGAAGGACGGCATAGAACCTCATCTATTACTTTTCTAAGCGAAGAGTTTTAAACCGTAGCGTTTAGAAATCCTCGAGGCAAGAAGAAGATGAGTAGTAATGGTAGGTTTTTTGTTTTGTTTTTATATCATTATTTCAATCTAACATTATCTAATAATATGTCATTATTTAAATTTCACTTACTCATTAAAAATTTATAAGTCAAAAATAAATTTAAAAACAAACGTATAACACAACAACAAATGAAGGGTCTTGGATTCAGTATATGGTAGAGACTGTACTGTTTCTAGGAGAACGGTTGGGCAAGGATATGATTTGTCTGAGAATACCGCTCAACCGCCAGATTTTCTCCCCTTAAAGTGAGCCCACCTTATAGGGGCTGGATTAGTTCCAGAAGGATTTGTAGAGCACACAGCGTCCGTTCGTGGTCGTTAATAGGTTAAATATTTATCTGTCACAGTCAGCAATATGACATACGCCTAGAGTAATATTTTTGTAAAATATTATTCTGTATAAAACTTTACATAAAAAACTAAAAGATGTAAAATTTAAGTACAACGAAACACGTTTAGTCATATAAATCACGATTTCATAGCATTACAATCTGCCATAATAATCTACGACTGAAATTTAAAAAAAATAGTCTTAAGGTCGAAGGGTATTGGAATTACACCTTAGTAAAAAATAATCTCTATGTTTCGGAGAAGATTAAAAAAAGAAAACAATCTGAAACCGGAAAAAACATCAAAGGATTATATTAGAAAAAACACAATGCATATATCAAAGTCTTGCGCAGCATGAAAACATTTACTTTTCCAAGCACATGTTCTCATTTATTTATTTTTTTTTTAAAATAATTAAATTCAAATAAAAAAAGATAAATGGTTCTAAGATTGCGAGCTAAATGAACTATTACAGGAGCCGGTGTGGAAAAATGAGTCGTATTTTACACAAACGTTTGCCAGTTTTTCTGAATTTAATTTAATTAAATTAATTTAGAAATATAAAAAATAAGTTTCTTCTATCAGGTTGGTTTGTTATTTTACGACACATATTATTTTCAGGTGTCACCTGAGCTGTAGCGGTAAGCATAATAATACTCAAGGTCGCGGGATAGGATTCCTTGCCCCTGAATTGGAACATCGCATTAAGACATTTTGTGTGCAGTTATTCATGAATATTAAACTCAACCCTTCCTCTCTGGAGGAAACCTTCTACTGTTTTTAATTCTTTATTCCACTCTCAAGATTAATAATTTTACTGTCCAGTTTGTTATAATATTTTTTTATTCTTTCCAAAAATGTTATTCGAAATGAATAGATCAGATTAGATATCACAGGAAACTCATTTAATGCCCATTAAAAAATAAATTGGTGGCTCAATAAGGGATCCTGATTCCTTTTGTGTATTGAAATATTTATTTTTCCTTATATATTCATTATTATTCTTTTATGTTAATTTTTTACCTCCTCAGTATCGCACTCAGTAAATTTGATGTGATCCGTTGGATCAAATTCTTCCTCATTGTAACCGAAGCAAGTACGGCTCTGTTCATGTCTCATATCATGTAATTTATGAAATATATTTGATAGGCTACCTTATACATAACACCTTTCTTGCTCTTCGTTCTCTAAATCCAAATTTTGTGTTACTTAAACCTGGTTAACATATGGTGCCGATTCTAGCCTATATTATTTTAAGCAAGATTTTTATCACTTGACTTGTTAAAATTATCACTCTAAATTCGATGCTCCTAAAGGTAATGATACTCCTTGGCCCAATTCTTTATACAGTTTATACAGCTGACATCCCAACTCATCCTAATACTATCCTTACCACGTAAGCTGATGATACATGTGTATTATCAGTCAACAGAAATACAGTTATTGCATGCCAACGCCTCCAATCCCATATCACTGACCTTGAAGAATGGTGTCAAAACTGGAGAATTACAATAAATTCTCGAAAATCGCATCAAATCACTTTTACCTTACGTCGTAAAACAACGACTTCCTGCTCTTTAGTATCCTTTAATAATATCCCACTGGTGCCTGTAGAACAGATCCGATAGTTTGGGTTGCATCTCGACAAACGATTAACCTGGAATCCTCATACAAGACTGAAAAGACAAGTAACCGCTCGACATTTCAGGCTACTTCAACACTTACTAGACAAACGCTCTAAGCTCCCATTTAACTACAAAAGACTCATCTACATGACCATCGTTCGACCTATTTGGACTTACGGAGTAGAACTTTGGGGCTCCACTAAGCCATCGAATTCCTCTCGTATCCAATCCATACAATCAAAAATTATTCGTAAAATCCTCAATGCTCTTTATTTTGTTAAGAATAAAGTCATCCAAAATGACCTTTATGTCCCATTCGTTGCTGATTTGGCCCGAACCCGGTATCTATCCTTTCATAACAAACTTCATTACCACTCAAACTCTCTAGTTTCAAACTTATCTTCCTCTTCAATTCCCGATAATCCTCCGAGGCGTCTGAAAAGAAGATGGCCATGTGACCTTCTTAGTTGAACTTTCATTTGAGTACTACCAGTGGGTAGTTTCTCTACTTGTCATTCTCATGTCGTTATGTATCACGTATGCTTTTTACTTGTTGTATTATTGTAATACGGTTGTATATATCAATAAATAAATTTTTAAAAAATCGATACATCGTTTGGTACTACATTTTTTAAATAAAGAAAGAAATATAAGACGTTTAAGGCGCTGGTGGCCTACCTGCGGCCCACCTTTAGCGGCCAACACCAACTATCTTCTGGTTCTCAAGATTCATCACACTTTTGCAAAATATTTATATCTTTCATAATTACCAAAGAAAGAAGGATGCTACAAGTAAACTCCTCAAGTAAAAGCATTAGAGCTGTGGTGTTATCGGCGTGTGTTCACAGTTTTATATGTACACCATGTCTACAATGAATACAAAAGCCCCTCGAGATATTGGGTAGAATCAAAAGATATAAATTGGCATTTTGGTCAAGTGATGCGGAATGAAAAGTAGTAGTCGGTACTTATAGTTATACTTATATTACTTATAGTTATACTTGTAGTTATTAGTTATGCTTATAGTAGTTAATCGTACACGGCTAGATTGAAGGAAAAAGAGGTCCAGGTCGCAGGCGTCACTCCTGGTTGAGAAACCTCAGTCAGTGGAAAAGATTAACATAGATAGACTTTTCTCGTGAACTGGTCAGTTAAATAATATAGTCCGTTATAATCGCCAACATCCAAAGAGGATAGGCACTTGTAGAAGAAGAAGACTTGGTTAATGGGAAGGTATCTATATTCTTACACGACAATGCCAGGCCTAGAGTGAAGAAACCAAACGAGCTTGGCTACGAAGCCCTTCCACACCCATCTTGTTCCCCAGACTTGAATTCAACAGATTTCTGTGTGTTCAGAAGTTCGAACAACTTCATTAAGGCCAAAATTTTTGAAAATGATTTTCCATTCAAAAACGCATTTCACTTCACAAAAACCTGACATTTTCATTTCTGGGATTGGAAATTTGATAAAATGGGAAAATGCATAGAAAATGAGCGTAGATATTTTGAATAAACGTGTTTTTATTTCATGTTAGACAGTTATGTTACAATAGATAGATATGATAATTAAAGAAAAAAAAATAAAGATAACGAATATTAAAATAGTGACAGAATATACTAAAATTAAAATAGAGGCAGATATAATAAAATTAAAGATAATGAACAGAAATTAAAACAGTGACAGATATAATAAAGATAACGAATATAAAATACAGAAAATAAATGTACAGAAAGGATACAAAGTAAACATAATATAAAGGGAAAGAAAAATGAAGAGGTAAATCGAAAGATACAAAATGAAAAGATTAAAATAATATCTGTCACTATTTTAATTTCTGTTCATTATCTTTAATTTTATTATATCTGCCTCTATTTTAATTTTAGTATATTCTGTCACTATTTTAATATTCGTTATCATTAATTATCATATCTGTCACTATTTTAATTTTCTACATTACATGTCACTATATTCTTGTTACTGTAACGTTTTTATATAATTTTTGTTCTTTTTGTTTCTCTCTCATAGCCCTGAAGATGGCCTACATTGTAGGTCGAAACGTCGGCACACAATAAATAAGTATGCACTTATTATGGTGTTTTAATTGACTGCACCCCCAACTATTTCTTCCTTACATGTTTTTATTTCATAAAGTAGGAACCTACCTTCTAAATCGACCTATACTATGTCATAAATGCTTCTATATATAAATGAATTTATATTATATCGAAGCATCTGCAATTTCACGGACTTCTGTTACGGACAGATAACCTGACGAATATCTGTTAATCGGTTTGAATATCCAAAAGCATAGAGACACAGGCCAATTGATAGTTACAAGCATTGAATACTTCCAGATTACTTTACAAAATAGCGCCTGATCTTCAAATCGTGTGAACCATGCAAACTTTGTCAGAAAAGACACTCTGAAGCATTATCTATTGCACTGTTTCTCTTGTAATTAAAACAGAGAACAATTTTAAAGGAGCATATGTATCTGAAAATGATAAACTATCTTCACTAGAAAACTTCTTAAATTATAACTGTATAAATAAAATCAGGCATGTATTCCTATTCATCAGTCTTCAATAAATTAAAATCTTCTTTAGGTTAGCCGGCTAGGTACTTGTTAATGAGGTCTCATCTTATTATGATGTTAAGTTCATCTGATAATATGTAGATAAACATTAATTTGTAGATACTTATGTATTTATTTATTTGTACGCATTGTTTTAATATTATTCATAAAACTTATCCTATTGTATATTGGTAAATTTATATATACATATATAGGTTACATATATATATATATATATATATATATATATATATATATATAGGTATTTGATTGAATTTTTGATGATTTATCTATCTTTATATAATTTATCTATCTATCTATCTATATTATTATACTTGAATACAGCCTTGGAATATCCTTGAAGGGCAGAGCTATAAAGATGAAGGATGGTTGAGATGACAGAGGCTGGGGCGATGGTGTAGGGGAGAAGGAATGGCGGAGGGGCCATGGAAACAGCGCCTGGTCAATATTCTCTCCTCATCCGCTATACTCGATATATCTCCTCTCTCCTCTCTTCTTATTTACTATCGTTCTTCTTATAATAGTTTATAATAATAATAATAATAGTAAACAGCCATTTATATATGAATATAACAACTATAATAATTTCATTAACTGTACATATTGAGCTGTGTGAACTACAGTAATGCATGGTATTTAAGTAATTATATATGGCTGACTGATCGAGAGTTGTTTATTAAATAATAGTTATTGGATAAAATTATATTTATTTGTACTGATCGTGGTTTACAATATAACTTATAAAACTACTTACGAGGAAATGCTATATGTGGGGTATGCTATATGTGGCTTGCTGTTTCTCTGCAATTCTTCATCCAGTTTCTTGCCTCTTGCCTTGCCCGCTCCTTCCCCAAAACTGCCCTATCTTGAAATGTAAAGGTAATAAACAACAAGGGTCATTTTACTCTACCTGGCCCAGGCCCCCTACCATACTCAGTTATGTCTAATGCTTCAGATAGTCACATATAGCAATATATATATATATATATATATATATATATATATATATATATATATATATTAACTAAATGCTAAATTAAATATACTTTTAACTAAATGTTCGATTCATTTTTGGGATCCCGAGAGATGCCCCGGTCACCCGATTTTACGAAAAGCTGAAGTGGCTTTACCCTTCCTATCGTCATAAGTTCTTCCTAGCATCCTTTCTTTATCAAGTTGTCCAATTCCGCCGACCATCATACATTTTCGATCTTACTCTTTCTCACTTACTAAATTATTTGTGATAATTAATTAATTGTAATTATTTTTATACTCTAAGGCATAATAGCTTACAATACCTGTATTGCTATTCTTCAAGGACTTGTTCCAGAATAAACAAAGACATTATTATTATTATTAAAATGGCGAAATAATTCAGATATCTTGTTTTAGAAACATAAAGCATTTTGTTTAGATTATCATCATTGTGTCTATATATGTAATGAAGAGATAGTGGGGGGTGCAGTCAATTAAAACACCATAATAAGTGCATACTTATTTATTGTGTGCCGACATTTCGATCTACTATGTAGGCCATCTTCAGGGCAAATATACCGAGCGGCATCGAGGAAGGGCAACTGCCCACTCATCTATATATCTACATATATGTGTATAGATACGGCCTTTTATAGCAAACTCCGTTGAATCCATTTTCCCCTTAAACTCCTCTCTGGGACATGTCCATGGTTAAAACGATTTGTATCAAAACCCGCTAAACCAGGTTAAGAAAGCCGAATAAATTTCTTCGTTATTTTAAACTCCTTACCCCCTTAGTTCGACTTTTTAGAACCCAGACATACAAAGAGTATTTTAAATCGAAAGTAAATTCTCACTATGATCGGCTAAAAGCGATGTTAAATAGAGCCAAATTCTAATTTTAATTTTATCGAAAGTATAATAAAAAAATTACTTAAATATAAAAATTCTGGAATGGTATTGATGCTATAAGTTGATAATTTACCTCCAGGGTTCAATTTTCTACCTTTTCTTTTGTTTTTTCAAGTTTCTTTAACAGACTTACGAATTCCTTTTGAGGGACTAGGGTCTAGACATCAATGTTTTATTTTCCTTTAAATCCCCCTGTCCTTGAGAACTCTTTCTCGTTTTTTTCCTTTATTTTCCTTTTTTGTCTTTTGTAATCAGATAAGTGTTGTGTAAAAAATGTTCGAACTCACATTACTTTTTAAAAAATCGCTGTATGAAGTTTGAGATAAGATAAGTTTTAACAGAATTTCCACGAAAAAAAATTACTTAAAATGAATTAATCAAGCACATATATTCTGAGCAGCCATAATCCGTGGATCTGGACCGATTAGTCATTTAAGACGGTCGTTCCTGGATAGAAAGTGGTTAATCGGCCTTAAAGGAACTGGTTATGGATCTATGGAAACTAAGGAATGGACTACACCTTGAAAATATCAAACTTTCTTGCACGCATTCATGAAAACTCTATCAGTAGAAAATTCTCTTTTTACTCTTTTTAAAATAATATTTTCTATATTCTCGATCTTTCGTTTTCAATAAACCCGAATGTTTGGTTTACTTCTGTACAAGTAACTTGATAAAACGTTAAATGGTCTTGGTTTTAATACCATAAGGTTTTTTTTTGTTAAACCAATTATTTGTTATAGTAAACACATTTCACGGCGGGATTTTTGGCCGGATGTTTTGGTAGCCCATTTCATCATTTTATAAAATAAGAAAAAAGAACCAGTGAAGAAAACTCATTATTGTAATTAATTACGATAATTAATATAAATATATGTACTCATTTATATAGCACAGGAGTGGCTCTGACTACCTTGGGGTTGACGAAATCAAACCTCGTCACAGTCATAATACAGGGAAAACCTGGCTAGTTATGCCATATCGAACGCATGGACCCGAAGAAAGTACCACGAAAAATGGGGTATGATAATCCAGGGAGAAGGAGAAAACGCGGTAGGCCACAATTAGGATGGATGGAAGAAGTGGATGAGGACCTCCGAAGGGTGGCCAAAATATTGGAAGAAACCCAGGTCTTTTAGGGACTGCAGCGCCAGGCTGTGATTGAGTGGGTGTTTGTAATATTAAAAATAAAAGTGGAATGGCTCTACAGCCCATCAATGAGCCCTGGCGCCCTCGATACGCTTCCGCCAGTCCTCTCTGTCCAATACAGCGGCCTCCCGGTTCTGGACATTTAATAGGCTCCTGGAGTCCTCAATGATCCAGCCATAGCAGCTTGGATCGCCCTACTCTTCTTAAACGTTGTACCTGTTCTTCTATTACTCTTCTTGGCCTCTTCAACGCTCGTCATTCTGGCCATATGGCCAGCCCAGCGCAACCTACCAAGGTCTGCATTGGTACGTCTCTTCCATGCTTCCTCCTCTCTAATAGGTCCATTAATTCGCCGTAAAATGTTCCTTTCAAATGCCTGAAGTAATTTTACATCGGGTTTTTTCATGACCCATGCTTCTGATCCATATAAATGGACAGGCCGACTGAGCGTTTTGTATACAATCGTCTTTGTATTCCATGACAATTAAAATGTCGATTTATCCCAAAGAAGCATATTTGTTTAACTGGGCCACTTCCTTCTTGACCTCTATCGAGATAGTATCGCTCGTTATGGTGGTTCCCAAGTAGGTAAAGGAGTTAACTCTTTCAAAGCCTCCTATCTTAATAAAACCAGTCAGCTCTATCGGTCCTCCCGCGTGCATGTTTGTTATTTTTTTTTAAACGATCAGAGTTGAATATTTTTTTCAGAGTTGGTCATAGGACATTTAAAAGATGGGGAATTAAAGAGCTGAAATTATTTTTAAAAACTGTCCAGCTTATAGTGGATACATTCGAAACGGAAAACCGCATTGCCATAAGTACATTACATAACATGTTTTAAATTGATAGAGATCGATATTTGGATCGTCAGAGAAATAAATAAAATCCGTGATTGTTCTGTCCCATGATTTTTCTATTATATTTCTTAAGAAAAAAACAGTATCCTGGGTCTGCAAAACCTGTTTGTTCCTCTTCCAGCTGTTTTTTCACAATTTGTCGTAACCTTTTCTCCAGAATGTGCGTGTACATTTTGTATGCCACAGACAAGAGGCTAATTGGTCTATAATTGGCACAGTCTGTTTCCTTTCTTTTTTGTAGATGGGGATAATCATACCGTATTCCCAATATTTCGGGATTCTCATGGTATCCCATACAGTCTGAAATAGCCATTGCAACGCTTTAATGATCTCTTGTCCACCATATTTCAGGAACTCTTCGGCAATGTTATCTCTAACTGCTGCCTTGCCTGTCTTCATCTGTTCAATAGCCAGTTCTACTTCTTCTTTATTAATGGATTATTCGCTAACTTCGTAGATCGTAGTTCCCTTTGTTCTCTAGCTGCTTCTACATTAGCGAATCTAGGTAGTGTTTACGCTTTCTATCTAATATTTAACCTGTTTCAGTCAGCAATTCATCGCTATTATCTTTAACATTTCTCACTGGTTTTGTTCTTTTGCCCTTATCAGAGTGCAGAATTTCACAGTGCGCCAAAACTTTTTAATATTTTCCCTGGAATTGTCATCTAGGCTCTTCCCAAAATCTTCCCATGATATCTTTTTTTGTGCTTTAACTACTACTTTGGCTTCATTTCTTGCTCTTCTATACTCAGCAAAGTTATCAGGTGTCTTATGCCGTCGGTAGGACTTTCATGCTTGCTTCTTCCGGCTAATAGCCAACTTCACAGTATCTTTCCACCATTTGCTGCGTTTGCCTTTATAGGTGAATTTTTATAGGCCAAATATCTCCTCAGCAGTTCTGTTGTTCTTTACCATATATTATTTTAATTTATAAGAATCTTGTATATTTAGCCCGGAAGAAGACATGCAATGTGGGTCGAAACATTGGCTTTAAAAATAAACTCTTCTTACTAAGAGAATTTTTCTGACCCCAATCAGGACCATTATCTTCCACATATAGGCATATAAGGTCAAATTATATTATTCACCGCTTAAATTTTTCTTTTATTTTTTTCAGCAGGTTGTTGGGCATTTTCAATGTAGATCAATATTTGTTGAACACCCTCACCAATGAGACGATCCCCTCCAGACCAAGCCACCCCGAGTTGATGGAGAGAGAAAAGGAGGAAAGAGAAAGGGAAATGGTGATAAATAAAGCAGAGGATAAATAATATAGGGCCAGTTGGAGAATTAGGTTCGTTAAGTAGTATTTAGTATTTAGCCGGCTCTGTAGGATCCTCCCAATTAGCCTACTTACTTCTTACAAAGGGAGGTTAAATCTCTCTCTCCCTCTCAGCCCCCTTTTATTTCTTTTTAATAGTAAAAAAATCTCGCCTTTTATTAATTAGTTAATAACTCCCTGGGATTTACATTTAGCTCCCGGCTCCATTACACTCGCTCGCTTCAAACTGATTACTTCCACTTCTAAGTTTGCTTACCTTTTAACATTTTTTTTTCTTATTTTTTATTAAAAAGTCTCAGTCGTCTTTCCTTCTTCCACGGGATGTTCGTATTAAAACACTATAATGTATTAAACATTAAACAACTAATATATAAAAATAATATATTACAAAAATATCCCATACAATGTAGCTCTTCTATACTTAATTTTTCAATGTTACCATTATGTTATGAATAGGTAAGAACTATTTATAAAATTTTGTTATGTTTTCATTTGTTCATCTTTTGGTTCTTAACTAGTAAAAAAAAAAAAAACCTGTACTACTACAACCCGTGAACGGGTGTGGAGTTCAGTAGGTACATGGTAGACACAGATGGTTCAGTTTATGGACAACGGTTGTGCAGGGATCTGATTTGTACTAGATCACGCTAAACCGCGAGATCTTGGCCCTTCTTGACATTTGGTTAGTTTTTAGAACGTTTAGTATTGCATTGTAACAGGGATTAGGAGCGGAAAGTCTGCGTTTATATCCTCCTCTGTCCAGCTATTGCGCCCAGGTATTTAAAATTTTGAGTTTTCCTAAATCGGTCTATCTAAATCTGACTAATTCTTCTGATAGTACGTTTTTTTTTGAAGTGCACATGTACATAGTCTTGGCCTCCTTTATTTGTAAACCCGTTTTTCCCCCAGCCTATTTGAAAAAAAAAAACCTGTACCACTACAACCCGTAACAGTCTGGAGTTCAGTACGGGGTAGAGACTGTACTGTTTCTTGGACTAGGTTATGCAGAGAGATGATATGTCATAGATCACGCTCAACCGCCACATTTCCCCCTTATTATGGGTATCCACTTTTTAGAGGTTGGATGAGCCCCAGGAGGGTCCTATATTGGGATCCATCTCTGCTCGCTAACAGACTAAATAAATGTCTGGCCAGCAGCTGGATTTGAATCAGGATATTCGGCATGGCAACTCAGTACTCATGGCAACTGCTCTACCTCCTGAGCCTTTATATTATTCTATCATTCAATTCCTCTTCTATTACAACTCTTGTATAATCAACTTATTTATCTATAGTAAATAATATATATATATATATATATATATATATATATATATATATATATATATATATTATTCTTTATGTTATATTCACATCATATTTTATATTAATACAACTTCTTTCTAACTGTATACAGTTATAATATTAACTTCCCTTACTTATATTTTCTAATTTTCTTTGCATACTTTAGATTTCATATTTATAAACATTATTTTTAATTTTTAATTTTTCAAATTTATCAATCCTTTCTTTCTACATATGCTTGTATTATTACATTTTACTCATGTAACCTCTAGATGTCTGGTATCATACAATTTATATCTATAATTAAACTATTTTTTTCTAAATCCTTCATATTCCGCCCCTTTTTTTATATTTTAATCTTCTCATCTTGTATCTTTCCGTTTACCTCCTCATTTTTCTTTCCCTTTATATTATGTTTACATTTTATCCTTTCTGCACATTTATTTTCTGTATTTTATATTCGTATTCTTTAATTATTATATCTGTCACTATTTTAATTTCTGTTCATCATCTATAATTTTATTATTATCTGTCACTATTTTAATTTTATTATATTTTGTAACCACTTTTATATTCGTTATCTTTAATCTTATTACTACTTTTATAATCGTTATCATATCTATTCACTATTTCATCATATCTAGTCACTATTTTAATTTCCACATTACTTGTACCACATTACTACATTAGTTGTCACCATATTCTTGTTACTGCAACGTTTTTTATATGTTTTTCTGTTTGTTTCTCTCTCTCTTAGCCCTGAAGATGGCCTACATTGTAGGCCGAAACGTCGGCACACAATACATAAGTTACACTTATTAAGGTGTTTTTATTGACTGCACCCCCAACCACTTCTTCCTCATATTAGAAGTTACAGTCAACCAATTCTTCTCTAATATAGTAATTCTTCTATACTTAGCTTTAATTAATACTGATACGTAATGTTATTATATATTTTTTAACAACATTTGTATTGTCTAAACTGCGCAAAAATTAATGGGGATACCAATAATTTTGTTGTATTTAGTTTACCAAGCATTTTAATATTACTTTTATGATAAAAAGCATTAATATTTATTATAAATTATATTAAATTGTATATTGTAAAGTGTAAAAATTTCCATAGTAATATAAATGGTAAGTAAAGTATATGCTACAAATTAGCAAAATCCCTATTTATTTTTGCCCAGTATATTTTATTTATGTACCTTTTACAATATTTTATCAACGAAGTCTTCTATATCATTAATATTCCATTATTTTTTTGTATATTTCACCATCTCAACTTTTTTTTCAAAATATCATTCATTAGATTAATTTGTATTACATTTTTGATAATACTCTATAATTACTCTCTCTGTTTTTTATATTTACCTTAGGAGTCCTCATCTTTATGTTTTTTTATCATTCATGTACCATGATGCATATATGTATTTTAAACATTTGACATGTATAATTGTCTGTATCTGTATAATTAGCCTTGAGCAAGACCTGCGATGTGGGTCAAAACGTTGTCTATCCAATAAGCAGCTCTCCCTATTTAAGAGAATTATTTTTTTACCTCGCTCGGACCATTTCCTTCCTCATATGTAAAAGACTAACTAATATTATTCATTGATAAGCTTCCTGGAGGTAATATAGCTGGAGGTTACAGGCTGTGCTGATTCTATTTATTTTAAATCAATCGGAAAGTGAGAGAAAGTTCAGTAAGTAAAATGCTGAATTCCTGAGTTGAAGATTACGGTTTCAAATCCGGCTGTATCAGACAAATTATTTAATCTGTTAACAACCACCAATGGACTTTGTATACTACAGATATCTACAGAAATCAGCTCAAAGATTTATTTAGGAAACCAACTATGATTCAGTCTAAAAGGGTAAATAGATTGAGATAGGCTGGAGGCGTTGCACGATGACAAAGAATCATCTGCCAAATAAAATAGTGACAATGGTACTACATTCAAGATTCAGAATACCTCGTCCTCAGTAGGGAGACAGTGTGAATGATGTTGTCAGGGTCCTGTGAACTAGATTAAACTAGATGGCAACAGCACAGACAGGTCTTGAACTGTTAAAAGAGATCAAGACTTAACAATAAATTGCAGTGCTAACAGAATAGAGTAGAATAGCTAATCTTATTCAGATAATTATTTATTCAATTGAAATTTAAACGAAACTCTCCATAATTGTATACTTTATGGAATATTAGAGAAGCAAGGTAGCTTATCGTGTAGAGTACTAAGTTGCTATGGTTCCAGGTTCCAGGTTGAAACCCGGCTGTGGCAGAAAATTATTTAATTTGTTAACAGCCATAGTTGGACCTGTGGGAACTATAGCCCTCCTAGTGCTCACCCAGCCCATATAAAGCGTGTTCCCGTAATTGTGGTTGATCATGAACTCGGACAACTCACCTCACTGCATAACAGTTGTCCTTTGAACTAATATGTAGAGACCCTTCATGGATTGTTGTGTTACAGTTTTTAATTTTTTAACTTCTTGTCAAAAAGCATTAGGGTTCTAAGAGTTAGACAAATACTTTAATGACATGCAAATCACTTGTGAAGATATTTATGAATTCAGCTGACTCATGATGAACTAAATGCCCACCGTTGGTTTTATGGAAAAACCAAAGATAGATATGGACGGAACAATGAAAAGAACAACACTGCCATCATTTGAAGGAATACCGGGCAAAGATCAAGGCTAAGGGAGTGCAGTTCAATTAATTTGATCCTCAGTAAGGTATCACAAAAAAAATTATTTGAATAATTTTTATGGTAATATTACTTTAGAGCGGATTTGGATTTCCGGGAGCGGAGTGGCCCGGTGGAAGAGCACTGATTTGCCATGACGGAAATCCTGGTTCAAATCCCGCTGCAGGCCATGATTTTTATTTAGTCTGTTTGCAGTGGGAGATGGATTATATGGGATCTAGGACCCTCCTTCAGCCCACCAGCCTCAATAAATTATTATAAGAATAGGGTACCCAAAATGAGGGGGAAAAATCTGGCGATTGAGCGTGACCTGGGACGTCACCTCCTTGCAGAACCGTTGTCCATGAAACAGTACAGTCTCTACCATGTACTGAACCCCAGACCCTTCATGGGTTGTGGTGGTACAGGTTTTTTTTTTTTTTTTTACTTTAGAATGGTCCAAAAGGCTTCATAGGTTTTCTCCCAATACTCACTTTATAAAAACTAGGTAGGATTGCAAGAGGGTTTGTTGATCCCATATGGTCGACTTATCTGTAGATCCAACAGGGCTATTAGCATATGGCACCATACACTCCTCCCTACTATTTCCTAGGCTCTTTCTTACACCAAATCATCAACTCACAACATCCATCTTATATCTATAGTCTCCTACAGTTCAAATCCTCTATCCAACCCCAGGGCACAAGAAGGGCCTTTCCGACCTTTATTCCCGTTCCCACTGAACCAAAACTTTTGAGCGTTCCTTTCTCGCCCAGACGGCTGTGGAGAATCCATTACAGTACATACTTATAGGCAAATCATATGATAATAGTTGTTAAAATATATGAATAAAATAACAGAAATAACATGAGTGAAACTATTGTTTAGATATTTTAATAAACATTTGAAACATTTCTATAATTGCTACATGTTATTGTTGATTTTTTGCCCGTCTGCCCGTTGTGTCCCCCAGAAAAAAATCCTGGATCCAACCTTGCAATAGATTGAAAAATACTATATATATCCCACACTTATATATATATATATATATATATATATATATATATATATATCTTAAGAGCTTCTGCACATAAAACATAAAAAAAAAGAAGAGATATTTGGGAGAATAACAACACGCATGAAGTCTAGTTAAACACTGATTTCAAGTTACAATCCTTTATTTATAGTATTTACAATGTTGACATTCACTGTTTAGGATTAGTGTCTATACTGGTATATGTCCTATCTTAACTCCCCCCTACCAGTTTACGAACACCCTCGTAAACTCAAAAAAAAAAAAGTAATAACATAAGAATACAAAAAAAATAACAAAAAGAAAATTAAATACAATATCCTCAGATCAATAAAGCTATCACTTACAAAAACCAAAAGAAAAGAAACCTTACACTCTGTACAAGAACTCATTTAGCACTTAACTTTAACATCATCCTCACTCTACTGACCTACTTTAACTTTAACACCTGAAAATACAAAATAATCATAATAATACTAAAAAAAAATACAAACAATGGTAACAATACATTGTTACTGGCTACTGGGTATTAAAATGAATTAAAAAATTCCTTAATTATAGATACTAATATTTATTAACAAAATGATAAAAAGGATACAATTAAACTATTAACAATTAAATTATTAAACTAAAACAAATTTAGAATAACAATATCCTAAATATTTATTATAACCTAGGCCTATTTAATTATTACAACAATATAAGATATTACTAATTCTAGATAGCTTAACTAGTTACAATAGTTTGTATGAATATTATAAAATTACACTACTAATTACATATTATTACAATTATTAACTACTAATTAACACTTACAGTTCACTAGTCCACCGACCGTAAGATTCTCCAAGTATGACAAACTGACACACAGTAACAAACAGAAACAGTTTATTACACTCGCGAGACTATCACAGTTCACTGATACACTTATTACACTGGCCGGTTCAACACTGACTAGTTTATCACACTGACACTCACTTATTACACTGACACGCACTTATTACGAGATCATCGCAGTGCCTCCTGGTCTACTCTCAGACTAAGACTGACTGGCTCGAGGTGAGGGAAGTATTTAAATAGGCAAGGCCGAACATTCTAGAACACGGAGGGGCCAGACAATTCTGTATCTTCTTAATCCTTTTCCAACAAAAGGAGACGATCTAGAACGGTCCTAATCCTATTTTAACGTCTCCCGCTGACGGACTTAAGCCGCTAATCCCCTGCTTCCGCCTTCCTTTGTGCGGCCGTAACAATATTTACAGTCTAGTTTCCCCAGCTGGAATTTTCAGCTGCTCAATATGTACTGTTCTACGTTTTCTGGGCTCCACCAGACTCTGAATGGTGACCAGATTGTGCTCCCTAATCGCAATCACTTTGAATGGCCCCTCGTACCTGAGTACCTCCTTTGCGCGATTAGACACAATTTTTCGGTACACAATATAGCCTATCCGAAGAGTTCCCATGATATCTTTCACACCAAAATTATCCCTGGCTACTCTCTTACTCTTTTCCGAGACCATTCGTGCGTGCGCTTTTCCCTATATTCGGTCGAGTTTTAGTCCATTCGCGACGAGGCGTTCCGCCATGGGGTCATCTACGACCGTTCCCCGCACATCTCTCATTCGAGGCCGAAGAGCTTCAAAAGGAGAAAACCCGGTGGCCATGTGAATCGAATGATTGTACGCCGCTACGGCGCGGGGCATCGCCTCGTCTGCCTCCAGGCCCTTGTCCGCATGAAACACCCGCAAATGTTCCCCCAGGGTGCTATGGAGTCGTTCGATCCCACCTCTGCTCTTCGGATGGCCAGGCGTGTTCCAGTGCCATTCAACCCCGAGTTCTTGCATCTCCTTTCGCAATGGGGCATTATCAAATTCTCTGCCCCCGTCTGAGGAAATTCTGTCCGGTATACCGTAGAACTGGAACCAGATTCGAAGGGCATCGCTAACTGCCGCCGCAGTCTTCTCCTTCACCGGGTGTGCTATAGCTGTCTTACTGAAGACATCCACTATCGTCACCCATTTAAAACCTCTCCACGTGAAGGTGTCTACCTGGAGGTCCGTCGCCGGTGCCGTGGGGGGTAGACGTCTCGGTTTGTAATCCCGTCGGAGGGTGACGATCATACTTCACAGTATGACTGATGACGCATTCCCGCACAATATCTTCCACCGTCTTCCGCATCCCTATCCAATAATATCTCCGTTTTAGGGCTGCAATGGTCTCGTTGATCCCTCGATGATTCGTTTTGCCTTGATGGTACGCCAACGTCACCTCCTTCTGTTGCTCCGCATCCCGCAGTGTCTCTACCATCAGACGACATCTAATAAACGTTCTGTCCATGCCTATCTTCTCTTGTCTCCATAGATCGCGAATATTCTCCCATACTGTCCCGTTCCCGACGTAAATGTAGTGGTCGCACCGACTCTGGAAGCATCTTGTAAGACCCTGCATATCTGCTCCTCTTTGACTCCCGGCTGAGACCAGATATTTTGTATATTTTGTGCTTCGCGTACTTGGAGAATTCCATTTTCAGAAGCCCTGTCGTCCTGGTTTTCCAGATTATCTGCCTGGTTTTATCATTGACTGGCTTGTCTAGCTCTTCCATCTCCGTCGACCGCTCCTCTCCAGACTCGTCCTGGTCGGGGGAATCTGTATTGTCCCGATGGTCCGTCTCGAGTTCTCCTTCTCTCTCCATTCTCTGATAAATCGTTGCAGATCTCCCGAAGATTCGCCCACCTCTGGCTCTATCGCGTTGACTTGAAGGGCGCGGGATAACCAGTCCGCCACTACGTTATCCTTGCCCGGCTTATAGACCACCTCCATGTTATATTGGCTGAGGATCTCCACTGCGTGACTCTCGCCGAAGATTCCTTTAAGTTCCCCACCCACAGAAGGGGACGGTTGTCTGTGTGGACCTTAAACCATTTCCCGAACACGTAAGGCCGGAAGTGTTGGACCGCCCAAACGATACCTAGCAATTCGCGCTCTAGCGCACTATACGGTGATTCCGCGTCCGTTAGCCTTCTACTCGCATATGCGATCGGTCTATCCCCCTTCTCGCTCTCCTGAGATAGTACGCTCCCCAACGCATACTCACTAGCGTCCGTCGTAATTGCGAACGGTTTGCTAAAGTCTGGGAACGCGAGAACCTGTTGAGTCTGCAACTGCTCCATGCATTTCCTAACCTTCGCTTCCATTTCCGGAGTAACCCGGATCGCCCGCCCCTTCTTGAGCAACTCGTTCAAGGAAACGAGGTTTTCGGCCATTTCTGGGACAAAACGGCGATAGTAATTGAGGGTTCCTAACAGCCCTCTGATTCCTTTCGCGTCCTTTGGGACAGCCATTTTGGCGATCGCCTCCACTTTCGTACTATCCGGACGCACTCCTTCCTCCGATATGGTGTGACCCAGGAAATTGATCTGTTTCCGCCCTAAAATATACTTTTCTCTGGAACGTTTCAGCCCAAACTGCCTTATCCGCTGAAATACCCGTCGCAGGTCCTCAATATGCTGTGCCTCGGTTCTACTGAAAACAAGAATGTCGTCCATGTACACTTGGCACATATTCTCATCCAGGCCACGCAGGAACTCATCCATTAGTTTCTGAAGTGTGATGGGCGCGATCTTTAATCCGAAGGGCATGCGCGTAAATTCGTAGTGCCCCCTTTCAAATGTGAACGCCGTCTTGCACTGATCCCTGGGGTGCATGCGTATTTGATGGTATCCGGATTTCAAGTCCAACGTGCTAAAAATCGCCGCCCCACCTGACCTATCTAGGATATCATCCAACCTCGGAATGGGGTACTTTTCGTTCAGCGTGTTGTCATTAAGTTGTCTTGAGTCAATTACCACCCTATAGTGCTCCTGTGTCTCGCCCTCAATGGCCTTTTTCTTTACTGCCCGTAATGGGCTATTAAACGGTGACTTGCTATCGACAATTATGCTCTGCCGCTTCAGCTCCACTAGTTCTTCCCGGATATGTTCCCTCAAAACCTGCGGGTACCTTCTTTCCTTCATATACGTACTCTTCTCCGATTTCAGATGAATTTCGTGAAAGGTCTGCCCCGTAACGCTCAGTGGATATCCCTCGCGAAAAAAAAATATCCGCATATTCCTCCCTTATGCCCGTCCTCCAATCCTTGCCCTGGGTGATTGCACCAACGCACCGCACATCCCTTGTCTCGTTCCCCATCATTTTTTATACCTTCCTCCCTATTCTGATTACCCATTGGCCCTCTACTTTACGGAGTTTCACCCCTAATTTACCGAGCACGCCACACCCCAAAATCCCCCCATAGTCACGCGGCATGATCTCCACCACATGTAAGGTTGCTACTTCGCCCTGTTTGCCCCATTTACCTAACATCAAGTCATTTTCCCCCTCTACCGTACAGGGACCACCACAAGTGATCAACTTACAAAAGCATGTCCTAATTTCTGGTTAACTCTTTCCTTTAAATATAGCTTGTAAGCTATCTCTATCTTCTAGAGTGCATGAACTCCCTGTTTTCACAAGACACCTCCACCCCTTGCAAAACTCAATAGTAGGCAACCGACCACATTTTTTCACAATAGCATTTACACAAAAATGGTTGCCCCGCCATTCACACCATCCTCATTCTCTCCTTACCTCGTCGGTTCGCCGCCCTGCACTCCGTTGCTTACTTCTTCCTCCGGGAGTTCCTCTGCCACCAGGTTCGCTACCCTCCGCCTCGGATCCTGAAGTCTTGGATGCTCTGGAAGATTGGGACGGTATTCTGCTCCTCCGCCTTATTCTCTGTGCGTTGACCTCCATAGGTTCGCCCCGGTCCTGGTCTCTCCTCCTTATGTATGGACATTGCCTAGCCATATGTCCCTCGTTGTGGCACTCAAAACAGCGTGTGCGCGGGCATTGGGCCATCAGGTGCCCCGTCTTGCCACATTCATGGCATCTCCTATCGTCTCTTCTCAAGTTCTTCCTGTAACCAAATTGTCGCTTCTCTCTGATCATCGGCTTTCTCCTAACGAAATCTCCCTCTCTTCTTCTCTCCGGGTCTATCCTTGCTCGATTCCTACCTGCTTCGTTCCTGCGGTAGGACACTTTGTTCCACCCCGGTTCGAACACTTCTTTTTCCTCCTCGTCACGGGCACTCGCATCCACCATTTCCTGAGCACATTCTACGAATGTCTTATCCCTGGGTAGACCATCCTTCTTTCCGGTATCTCTGGCCAGTTGAACTTTGAGGACTGTTGTCATGAACAACATCCCGGCTTCCACCGTTCTGGTTTCCATCACTTCCCGCAATTTTTCGTTTATTTTATTTAGTTTTGCGAGAAGTCCTGCTGCGTATTGGCCGTTCGTCTGGCCCGTCCTCTTCATCTCTCTAAACATTTGTAACATGTCTTCCGCTGGGGCCCATCGCCCTCCTCCGTAGGCTTTTTTCAATCTCTCCTTAATCACCAGCCATGGAGTATCTTCGTCGGCTTGGATCCAGTTTAGGACACTCCTCCTAACCCGACGTGCTAGTGCCACTCGCAGCCTTCTCGCGTCTGTTTCCTCCAAAAGATCAGCCGCCTCCTGTGATTGTATACTCCCCATGATTCCGTCTCCTCCTTTGATGAAGTGGTTTAGCTCACCTACATCTACATGAACTGTTAACGAATTCCCGGGTTTCGGCACCACTTGAGAGCTTCGGCACATAAAACAAAAAAAAAGATATATTTGGGAGAATAACAACACGCATGAAGTCCAGTTAAACACTGATTTATTCAAGTTACAATCCTCTATTTATAGTATTTACAATGTTGACATTCACTGTTTAGGATTAGTGTCTATACTGGTATATGTCCTATCTTAACTTTTATATATATATATATATATATATATATATATATATATATATATATATATTTCTTTTTTTTTTTATTCTCTATCAGAACATACGTTTTAGTCTATATTTAATTGCAGTATTCCAATAATGTAGACGTTTGGCCAGATGAATATTTATTAAATTTTGTTCATCTCTGTTATTCTAAAGGGACCTGGTCCCAGAATAAAATTATTTTTCTATTCTATTCCTTCCTACAATTTTAATTTCCACTGTTAAAATAAAAAGTATCCCTAGTACCCATGAACGGTTTTGGGTTCATTACATGGTACGAGCGTCATCCGGAAAGTGGTACCCGTTTGTGCAATAAAGACACAGTAGTAAATATTAACAAATATAAACATTTTTATTGGAATGAACATATTTTCCAATACCTCTCCACATAATCTCCAAGCAAATTTAGGCATTTGTCATAATGTGTGACGAGTTTTTGTATTACAGAGTCATAGTCCTCCGCCGCCAGCGTATTGATAAATGTAGTCACGCCTCGTTTAAATTCTCCATCGCTGTGAAATCTTTTACCCGCCAGAAAGTCTTTAAGCTTCGTAAAGAGATGAAAATCCGAAGGGGGCAAGTCCATGCTATACGGTGGATGGTCGAAGGTCTTGAATTGCTGCAAAAGTTGTATTGTGTTATGTTAACTCCCTGAACGCTCCTCGTCGTGTGTGTTCCCCCTCCCCAGGTTGAAGTTGCGACACCACCGGTATGGACTTATGGAATTCAGCTCTGGGTCGTACCAAGAAAAGCAACATGCAAATAATCCTAACATTCCAAAATAAAGTACTCAGAAGTATAGTTGATGCTCCATGGTACATCAGAAACGACAATTTGCATAGAGACCTCAAAGTAAATTCTGTCAGAGAAGAGATTGGAAGGTTTGCGATGAACGAATTAAAATCCACGTAAACGCAGAAATGCAGAGCATAGTTGAAGACGCTTCGCATCAAAAAGAGTGAAGCTTAATGACTTGCCATTAAAGTGAATTATTATTATTAACTCGGCACAACAACTCGGTTACGAGTCTTGGCTTTCTCCACCAGCCTCCTCTAGTCTTCTCTGTACAGCACAGCTGCCATCCAGTTCCTAGAGTCCCACACTATCTGAGGAATTTTTGGCCTCAGGTGTCTATTGAGGAACCTTGCATAAAAAAAAAACTAAAAAAAAAAACTTTGTTTCCTAGAGATATAGTTTCAAACTTAATTTTGTTCTTGACAATTTTATAGATTTCATTACATGAACGTAAAACGTATAAATCGTGATATCAGTTGAAGGGACTTAAAATATCCCTACCACAAAACCTGACAGCCTGAAAAATAAGTACCAAACAAAAAGAAAAGTAGCTATAATTAATGATGAGTTATACAAACTTATTAGAATGTAGCGTAGTTGCTTGGTAGCAGAGCGCTCAGTTGCTGTGCGGAAGGTCTTGGTTCCAAATACGGCAACGACGGATTTTATTTAATCTGAAAACAACCGGGGATGGATCCTTGAGGCTCTAAGACCCCACCTCTGGGGATCCTGTGGAGAAAATCGGGAAAATCTGGCGGTTGAGCGTGATCTAGAACAGATCCCCCCATCAGTACAACCTTTTCCCAAGAACCAGTACAGTCTGTACTATAATCTGAATCAAAGACCTTCATGGTTTGTAGTGGTACAAGCATTTTTTAAAAATTTGTTAAAAAAATGCCTCATATTAATCATCATTATTAATATTGATGATGATTAATGATTTTAGTATGAAAATGTGCTAAGAGTTCTGTATTTGTTGCAAAGCCTTAAATTAAAGGGAGGAAAGGCAGTCCATGAACTAGATAGAGAACAACTGGGAAGAGAGTGGATGATAACTGAGGCCAAAGTTGAAACTGAGTTAAGGCATTGGCGAAAAAGCGAGCGAGGTAGAGCTTTGTGGGGCTTCTATCAGCCCACGGGAATTAACCAACCAAAGGCTCTTATAGTTTGCTTCGTATTTCTTACTCACTCTCAATTCCATTAATAATGATTCGTTTATATGAAATAAAAGGAATCTTAAATTTTATTCAAATATAAGAAATGTTGTTCGTAACTATAGGCAATGGTTTGTTATTCAACAAAATCATGTGGATATACTTATACTCACCTGTACCACAACAATGGATGAGGGATCTTAGGTTCCATAGGAAGGACTACTATTTCTAAAGCCATCGGTTGTGCTAGAAAATGATTTGGTATAGATATGCTGTTCCCAACCTGGAGGCCTACTAGCCACGATGTGGACAATGGGCGAGTGAAGGGAATGAGCATGTTTCCTCTATGCGTGGCTGGCCCGACGTGACTTTTGGGCAGGTTGCTAACTAAAGTGTCTGTTAATGAAGACCTGAGAAGTGGAGGATATGTTCTCTGGTCTAAGAAGTCCAACTAATTTCTCATTTGAATAATTTTTTTTTTTTTATTATTTAATTTTTTATTTGCACCTGCATCTAGCAAATTTGAATGAAGTTTCTTTCTCTTCGATTTTCTCCATGATCATTCAGTTATTTTGGAAATATATATATATATATATATATATATATATATATATATATATATATATATATCAATTTTTCAGTAGGTCTCTTGGCCAATCTCTTTTTAATCTTTTTTTATTAAGTCCAGGTAACAGGGAGTAGGAAAGCGGAAGCACGAGTGGGTTTGGGTTATATTGTGTCGATGAGTGGAATGTTATGTATTGGTTATGAATATATGATTTTATAGTAGGAATGTTCATGTCGTTGTGTATAGTGTGATTCGAAACATACCACGGTGCATTAATAATTTTTCTGAGAATTTTGGATTGTGTTATTTGAATCTTGTGTATGTGAACTTTTTTTGCTGAACCCCAAAGTTCTGCTCCATATGTCCAAATAGGTTTTAGTATACTGCTATAGATAAGTCGATTTCCTCCTTCATCCCTCAATACAGGGGTGTACCGCAAGGCAGTGTTTTAAGCCCCATTCTCTATTTGAATAATTTAAAAATAAAAACAATAGACATATTTTGAGTATACTTCGTGTCCTGAATGGAAAAATCTTTCTGAGGTCCCAGATGTGACAATCAGCAATAGTGTAAAACTGTGTATTATACTATTGAAATTTCTCATCCTGGAAAAAACATATGGTGACAATTTAGCGATTATTTTTTCTGAAATTCTCAGCGGGAGGATTTCTGTAGGTCTCTAGTCGTAAGAAAATGCAAATATCGAAATAGGAAGGCACGATATGAACATCTACGAAATCCAGGGTGACGATTGATTACGATTCCAGCTATTGGGACTAGATTTCCATTAAGTATACCATAGAAAGGATATGACATAATTATATAATCACACAACTTATAATCAACATGGGATAGGAAGAAGTACGACACCCAGAAAGAAAGATTTCTGCTTATTGGAAGTACTTTCATACTGACGAAATGTGACCATTTCGATGCAAAATGGATTATTCAAGGATATTGGGTACCATAGGACATGAAGGAATCCATGCCAAGCTTCTGCAATATTGTCAAGGTGTCAGCCCTAGCTAACCTAGAACTCGAAGCCGCCGAGTATGTAGGCATTTACTACACTGCCTATGATTCTCAGAAAGCCAAGTTTATCAGAGAAGAGTTATGAGTCTTTCCAGGATCCCGTCCTATTTCTGCCGAATTCTCCGCGAAAGTTGTACCATATTTAATTGGTGTTAATCTAAACAATGATGCCAAAATCCCTCTATATATTCAGATTCGTCTCCATTGTCTGACTCCAAGCTGGTGAAGATCAGCCTCCAAATCATTTAGCCATCTGGTCCAGAGCCGACCTTTGAGCCTTCTACTTCCGTGCTTCCCTTTCTTCGTGTTCTGGCCATTCTCGCTTCCAGCATCCTCATCACATGACATAGTCATCTCAAACGTGCTCTTTTTTTTGCGTTTTACCCCTGCTTGTTTGGATTCCCGGAAGTCTCCTGCTAGTGCCTCAGTCATCTGGTTTCACACAGTCAAAAATTGTCTACTGTCACTGGCCACACAGTCCGCCCATCTCAGCTTAGGCCACCCAACTATGCGACGACTAAAAATTCAGCTCTTAATGCGGTCAATGTATCTGAGCCATAACAAAGTTTACGTTAAACAATAATCCTATATAATATCATAATAATAATAATAATAATAATAATGTCTTTATTTATTCTGGGACGAGTCCCAATAGAATAACAATACAGGCATTGTAAGCTATTATATCTTAGAGTATAAAAATAATTACAATTAATTAATTATCACAAATAATTTAGTAAGTGAGAAAGAGTAAGATCGAAAATGTATGATGGTCGGCGGAATTGGAAAACTTGATAAAGAAAGGATGCTAGGAAGAACTTATGACGATAGGAAGGGTAAAGCCACTTTACCTTATTTATTTATTTATTAATTTAATAAGTGAGAACGAATAAAAAATGAACAAATAAAAAATGTGAATTACCTACAATAACAGTATTTCAAAAACATATTAGAAGAAAAGAAAGAAAAAAATTAAAATAAGTTTACAATAATTATATAAGAGAAACAAATTTATGGTCACATACATCAAATTTATGCCAAGAAAAAAACAAAAAAGAAAAATTAAACAATATTATCCGTGATTTACATTTCATCCCTTTTTGTCCTTTTTAATATCCATCTATATACATATCCATCTATATACATATCCATCTATATACATACGTGGTCTAAATTCCACACACTCATATATATGAATACAAAATAACACACACAAATGTACATCAAAAAATATCATTCATTCATCGAGTAAAGAGAACATTAAGTCAAAACTGATCCCCTACTATTTTTTTGGGAATTGTAGGGATAATAGGTGCTGGAATATACGGGATTTGAAGGTTGGAAGGTTATTGGAACGACGAATGGAAGAAGGTATAGAGTTCCAAAGGGAGGAGGATTGGATAAGGAAAGCTCTGTCAAAAGCTGCAGTTCGGTGGTATGCTGTATATAGATCAGAGAGCCGAGAACGGGTGTTGCGGGAGAGGACTGTGGTTTTGAATTGAAGGAGATCGAAAATGTATGATGGTCGGCGGGATTGGATAACTTGGTAAAGGAAAGATGCTAGGACGTACTTACGGCGGTAGGAAGGGTAGAGCCATTTCAATTCTTCGTAATATCGGGTCACCGAAGCATCTCTAGGGATCCCAAAGATGAATCGAACGAAGCAATTAAGCAACCGCTTTAATTTTGCTTCGAGATCCCCAGAGATACCCCCATACACTGAACAACAATAGTCAAAATGGGGGAAAATTAAGGAAGAAACTAGGAGTTTACGGATTTCAAAAGGGAACAGGTGACGAAGGTAATTGAGACGCTTTAAGGTGGAGAAGGTACGACGAGAAATTTCACAATATATAAATATAAATTAATATATAAATGAATCCTATATAAATGAAATCCTCTGAATATAAGATAAATTTTACTTTTTACTTTTTAATTTTTTTTTATTTTGAATAGTCGACGTCCCGGGTTCGAATCCCGGCCAAGGCAAATCTTTTATCTTTAACATTCCCGCTCTGGTATTGTAGACTGTATATTAATTAGGTGATAATGATGATGAAATTGATGGATTCAAGAATGAAGAGGCATGTAAATTATATATTTATATTGATTATAAAAAAATGTAATGTTAATAACTACTCATCTAATTCATCTAATTACAAAACCCTCCATAATGATCTCAACATTCCTTTCGTTCTCGATCTCATCCCTACTAAATTTTCAAACTTTCACCAAAATCTTGCCTGTCATCCCTACCCCCCTGGCTCAGTCATTATCCAGTTCCACACATCCATATAACCCACCCCACCGCCTACACCGGCAATGGCCTCGAGACCTGATATAATAATGTTATTTGGAGTACTGGCACTGGCCATATTCTCCACTCACGACCTGTGTGTGTGTGTGTGTGAAGCGCCTTTAACCAGCTTCCATTGGCGTTTAATGCCAGTGACGCGGCTGGGAAAGGGGGCTGGGGCCTCCCGTACTCCTGCTTTGCCCTCATTCACGAGGAAGAAGCTCAGTTCGGGGACCCCAGGCAAATTGTAAATAGAGTATGAATGTGTGCAGTATATTATTATTATATTTTTCTATTATATATATATATATATATATATATATATATATATATATATATATATATATTTTTACTTTATTTTTGTATATATTTTTTCGCTTGTATATATTTATTTATGCATTTATTTCGTTTATATCATTGATTTTTTATGGAATGATTGTAAGCTACATAGCACCATTACTTATTGCCCACAACAGGCAGATTGTAATGCTTCAATAAAGTGTTTTCTTCTCTCTCTGAAACTAAAAATAAATTCATCTATGAATGCCATGTTGCTTTCATCTTTATGGTTGCTGGTTTCCTCCTTGCCCTGCTGGCTGCCTGCTAACGTATTCTACTCCATAGTAATGTGATACATGCTGGCAATTTATAGAGCGCATGATCTTGGTAGTAGCTGTTCTCTAATAGTACAAGTCCATTTTGCATTAGCTTTAGGTCTAGCTAATAAAGGTCTCTGCTTATGTTTCAAGGAGATAGAGCAGATAAAGGAGTAAATTGTAAATTGTACAAGGAGAAAAAAAAGTGAAGAATCCGAAAGTATTGTATATGATAAACAATTGTCTTTTTTAACAGAGCAACAAAGAGGAACCCACAATAATTCCACTGAGACACAAGAGAAATACTAAAAGTATAACAAAGGAAAAAGGGGAAGCGATAAAGCATAAAATCCATTTGTGTTGGGCGAAGTGAACGGAAATAGCTAACAGAAATAGAGATGGCCATGTACTTCCGCCCTATAGCTTTATTGCATCAGCTCACCCTTTTCCTGTGTACAGTTTCCCTCTCAGCCATGTCCTCCTTGATCTAGTTACATCGAAATGATAGCTACCTCTGTCCGTCTCGCTTGATTGTGTCTGCTATCGTTAAGGTATAATATAATAGATTGCGGCATACGTGGGCAACAGTGTAACAGTGCATGTGAATCGGTTGATGCTTTGTTTATATATTAATTCCCTTTAAAATTATATTCAAATTTACATCATTATCAATAGTCTAAAGGTTATTCATTTAAATAAAATTGTCCCAAGAAAGGCTCAGGATACTCACAGAGTTACCTCTGGACTCTTCATCCCTTTACCCTGACGATGACCACTTTGTCTGAAACGTAGACAGAAAATAAAAAAGTTTTTCTTATTTGTATATAATCCAGCAGACGGATACTTTCTAGACAGACCCAGCTCCATCTTTATAAAAAAAAAAAATCTTGCAAAAAACATTGGTGCGGCCCATACTTCTATATGGTACTGAGAGCTGGACAACTTGAAGAGCTACTGAAAAGGAACTACTGATTTTTGAAAGAAAGTTTCTCCATCGTATTTTTGGAGGTGGTGAGTGGCAGCGACCCTCGAACCAACAACTGCAGTAGTTACAAAGATCCTGACGTTGTAAGAATACTGAAGTTGAGGCGCTTAAGATATGCAGGACAATTTGCCAGGATGGAATATAGGGAAATGCCAAAAGTATTTCTGACTATATGTATTCATGGAAAAAGAAGACGAGGGATACCTGAGGTGGTCAGATGGTGTGGCAGGCGATGCTCGAAACATCCTCGAGGTTAGGAACTGAATGACAGCTGCTCAAGACCGTGACGTTTGGAAGAAGTGGTTAAAGGAAGCCAATACCTCTAACCGGGTTGTAGCGCCGTTATAGTAAAGAATAAGTATACAATTTAATGATCGTCCCCTTGACGATTTTCTACATTGCTCAATTGTGGATAGATGAAGTAGTAGATATCTAGTTGTTTCTTTTTTAACAGTTTTGGATGTAAAAAAAAAAAGAAACATTTAACCACATTTCCTTTTGTTTTTTTAATGTATTTTATGGGTCACTTTTCATTTACAATTAGAAGTCAATCATAAAAAAACTGTACCACTATAACGTCCTATGAAGATTCTAGGGTTCAGTACGTTTTAAAGACTGTATTGTTTCAAGGAGGGCCAGGGGCGGATCCAGGATTTTTTTCTGAAGGGGGGCACAACGGGCAGACGGGCAAAATAATCAACAATAACTTAGAAATACACTAGTAGTATTTATAGAAAGGTTTATTAAAATATCTAAACAATAGTTTCACTCATGTTATTTTAACAACTATCATCACATGATTTGCCTATAAGTATGTACTGTAACGAATTCTCCACAGTACACAAAACATCGTCTAGGGGGCATGTGCCCCCGTGGCCATCCCCTGGATTCGCCTATGAGGAGGACGGTTGTAGGAAGGTGATT
Organism: Arma custos; assembly: GCA_037127475.1. NCBI lineage: Eukaryota > Metazoa > Arthropoda > Insecta > Hemiptera > Pentatomidae > Arma > Arma custos. The sequence continues at coordinate 165,711,754 of CM073759.1, forward strand.
CGACAGGGATCACCTTCTCTTTGTTTTGCGTACCCATTTTACAGTTCCTGGGGGAGCCCCAGGAAGGTTGCATGTCTTACAGGTACCGGTGGCCGGTATTTATAATTACAATAATTTATTTGCCACAGCCGGATTTTAACCCGAAACCTTCGGTACGGCAAACAATAGTCTACTAGCTACCACGAAAGATCTGTGCAATAGAAAAAAAACAGTTGGTGAGATAGTAATGGAGCAAGACACAAGATTTAGAGAAACTATCCCATCTTTACTTCGACTGTCACCTAGCAACTGGAGACTCTTTCACGAGCCTCATGTGCAACATCAGAATATCTAAGCAGGCAATATTGCTAATGGTGCTAGACGTTTGCGAACCGATTATCTCACCATTAAAAGAATATGTAAAGGTATTTATAAGACACAAGTTTCAATAAAGTGATCATAAAATAAGATTAATATTAAATTACATTAAGGTGAATAAATATATTAAATTAGAATTCATAATTGAAATGTACAATTATAATTAGTAGCTATATCATTATAAGTAGATATATAAAATAATAAAAATATATAATTGCATTAACTATAATTAAAATTATAATAGGTTATAATTATAATAGGCCATATGGCCAGAATGACAAGTGTTGAAGGGCCCAGAATAGTAATAGAATAAAAGATTCAGATCAGAAGAAGAGTAGGCCTGGAAAGAGTCAGTAACGAGTCCAGGTGCCTACTCAACATCCGGAACTGGAATGCCGCTGAACTGGACAGGGAGGACTGGCGGAAACGTATTGAGGAGGCCGAGGCTCATTGATGGTCTGCAGAGTCATGTAAAAAGAAGAAGAAGAAGAATTAAAATGTATAATAGTAATTTATGATGACAATTTATATTTACAATAACAATGTTGAACACAACAAAAACTGGGCCGTGTCTCGTCTCACATTGCATAAATACCGATTTCGATCGGGAGATGTTACTTGTGGTCTGGCAACGGACTCGTAGATGTCGTTTGGTCTACAGACTGTCTCGCTAGATAACCTTAGACGTGTCTCAGAGACCAAAGTTGCTCAAAAGTCTACTAGTGAGTACATAGAACTAGTACTCGTCTTGTCTAGCATAAATGAAAGGTGGAGTTCATTGGATTAGGCATAGGGACTAACCTCAAAGACTGGGACAAAATAAATTTATTTTGAATCACACTATACAGAAGGCTATGCATGAGCAATTCGAGGTTGGGTGTGTGACCAACTTTGGCCATATCTTCCGTTCTTTAATCTCCATCCTTCAATTAGGCCCTGAGGGGAGGCCCTGTGGTCTAGTGGTTATCATAACAAACTACTAAGACCAAGATCGCGCGCGGGTTCGTAGCCCGGCAGGTGGCCATAGGCATATTTAAAGGGTGTAAGAACTCCTTGGATATGCCGTCGGAAGGGACGTAAACGGGGGTCCCTACGAGATGTCAGGTACTCGTAAAAATCTCTATCCTAATTAAACCTGGACAGGCAAAATTTACAGCTCCCAATGTAACATCGTCCCATTAGCCATGGCAGCATTAAGTGACATCAAATGAACAAACAAACAACAATTGGGCCCTTATTTGTAATAGATAGTGTTTCCACGGCATTATCAGAGCTGTTATATTTTATTATTATTTAATTTTCATTTGCTCCTGCGCAATTGCGCATCCAGCAAATTTGATTGAAGTGTCTTTCTCTTTGCTTTTCTACATGATCAAAATAGCAAAAATATATCAATTGTTGAGTAGGTCTCCTGGTTAATGTCTTTTTAATCTTTTTTTATGAAGTCCAGGTAACAGGGAATAGGAAAGTGGAAGAACGAGTGGGTTTGGGTGATATTGTGTCGATGAGTGGAATGTTATGTATTTGTTATAAACATATGATTTTATAGTGGGAATGTTCATATCGTTGTGTATAGTGTGATTCGAAATATGCCATGGTGCATTAATAATTTTTTTGAGAATTCTGACTGTGTTGTTTGTATCTTGTGTATGTGAACTTTTTTTTTACTGTTATATTTTAAAGTAGTACAAGTCCATTAAGATCTAAAAAGATTTTTTATTATTTTAATTGGTTTAATGATGATTGTTTCATAATGAAATTTAAAAGGTGTATAGGGTTAAAAAACGTCACTGTTTGCTAAGTGCTAAGTGAAAAAACATCTGTCAGTTTGCCAATATTTTTAAAATAATTCAAAAGGAAACCTTAATACATCGCTAATATGAACACTTTCAAATATAACCGCTCATATCGTAATGTCTTATTTTTGAATTCCAAGAGATGGACTGTTTATTACGTGTGTTTTTGATGAGTTAGAAGGCTACTACGACCTAATTTTTTCTGACTTCCATTGTGTTTTTTTCTCTAAGATATTCCAGCTAATCCACTCTCCTAGATTTACATACTCCTATTTTTTGTGTTCCCACTTTAAAAAAAAATCGTTTTTTTGTTTGTTTGTCATTATATGGCCTTTCCAGAAGAAATCCTGAGACTTGCCTTTTTTGCATGTCATTTCTTATTGTAGAATTACATTTTCATTTTTTTTTAATTCCACTAGACTCTATAAGGACTGCAATATGCGAAATTGTAGAGGGAAAAACGGGATATCTGCGAGGTGAATGAAATGAATTTTACTTATGCAAATACTTATAATGACTTTGATACTAGGTCATTGACACGGTTTAGATAAAATTTAATTTTTATATATTTAATTACCTGTCAAATTAAATTTTGGCTCCTTGGCAGATGCAATTAGTCGAGAGCGGCCATCTTGTCGAATTATCAGAGGCGGAAGAGGTAATTGGTGTAAAACTACATTAATACAATGTCTGCAAGATAAAAACCGAGGAAGGTTCTAATCTGGTTACCCTTAGCCGTCAGCCCGGTTTAGACACCCTTTTAATAGAAGCTCCTTATTCTTTTAACATATTCTTTTGTTTATCTCCTCACTTATTATATAATTTAATTAACAAATTAAATTTATATGAGAATAATGTAAATGCCCCTTTAACTGTTATCTGAGGATAGGGATGCTAATATATTCAATGCAATCAACTGCGAAAAAATAGATCTCGGTGTAAATTCGTATAAATTAGAAAAAGGCGATCTGTGGTCTAGTGGTTGTCATAACAACATACTATTCCCAAGATCGTGGGTTCGTAGACCGGCAGGTGGTCGGTTCTAGGATTTTTTAAAGGGAGTCAAAAATCCTTGGTTATGCCGTCCTTCGGAAAGAACGTTTAACAGAGGTCCCGAGCCTGTAAGATGTCAGGTCCTCATTAAAATCCCTATACTAATTAAACCTGGATAGGAAAACTTTAGGGTTCCCACTGCAGGATCGTCCGATTAACCATAGCAGCATAAAGTGACGTTAAATGAACAAACAATAAGCATAGTACCAAATAGGTGATGGTGATGTGATAAAGTATAAAGGGGAATAATTAGACTATATAGGGTCACCTGTGGTGTAGTGTTGTACTGTTATATAACAATCTACTATGCCCAGGTTCGTGGGTTCCCAGCCCGACAGATGACCGTGAACAGATCAGCACTTTAGGATACCCGTCTTTCAAGAAAGAGCTGTGAATTACTCCCAGAACTTTAGAACAATCCCAAAGATGAAATTATGTAAAAAAAAATCATCAAATGAATTTCAACAAGGAAAGAAACGAAGATCATTTCTTCGAAAGTTTATAGAAAATATTCATTTAAGAAGAGAAACGTCTAGAATTTTGTATATTTCAATATCCACCAATATGAATAAGATGTAGGTATTATCAGTTTCAGAATTGTGTTCTGGTTATAAACAATGGCGGATAGCAGTCCCAGCAGACCAGCTAATACACAAGTACCGATTTTTTAACCAGGAGTAAAAATTCCTTGGTTTTGCCCTGACTCGGAATGGACATAAAATTGGATCCTGAGCGGTATCAGGTAATAGTTCTAGATCCCATCTTAATAAACCTAGGTAGTCAAACTTTAGGGCTTCCGATTAGCAATAACAGCACTAAGTGACGTTAAATGAATAAACATACAGTACCGGAAGAGGTGATAAAGGCATGATATGAACAAATAAAGAAGTGTTTTAAGGCGTCTATAGTTTAATGTTTCGTATTTACTCAAATAATTAGCCTATGTACTCTTTTCAGAATATTCAAATATAGATAGTAAAAGAGGCGGCTTTCAAAACTATAAACGAAGAACAAGTTGATAAAAACAAAAAATCGATGAAACATAAAAACAGATTGATAAATTCCAGCGAAGAATTAGGCTTTAATTTAAATACTTATTAGCATTATATAGTATATATGTATAGTGGTGATATAACCAAAGAAACATTAGAGTATTTACCCAACTAACAAGTATATATTATACATCACTTGTTCAAGGATAGTTGCACAGAGGGATCATACGTACATCATCAGTGGTGTAAGTATAAAGAAGAATGCTTAAAAGCAACTTAACTTCTCTTCTGATAATGGTAAATGGTAAAACTAGGCCGAAACGTTGGCCAAAATTAAATAATTTCTAAAATTCTACTTAGTATCTGTAAAATTTACTGTATGTACTTCCCCCTCCCCCAATCATTTTCAACACTTCACTGAATAATAATGTAAAAGTCAATTCAACCAGTATACAGTAATTTAAATTAATAAGTTAAGTACATTAAGAACATTAACATTTATTATAGAAGAATTAAACTGGCACACAACAAGTTTTCTTATGCCAATAGAGGCAGGAAAACTGGCTAAGGAGTTTAAATAAAGGCAGAAATAAGTCGAGGTAGAATCGCTTGTCAAAACGATAATGTATTAAAAATGGATAATATTTGCGTATTGGTTGGCTAAAAAAAAAAGGATCTCTGTTTTCTAGCCCACTGAGTTACCCCGTACATAAGTGCGAGGAATCCTCTTTTACACTTATAACAACACTTATAACAAATATATATTAATTCTATTAATTTATTAATTCTATTAATATATATATATTAATTAATTCTTCTCTAATATATTAATTCTTGAATAATAAATGTATAACATTGCGTAATAATTTGCATAGTTTTAGTATTACTATAGCTTGGTAATAATAATAAAAGACAGCAAGCCTGAAGGTTCAATGCCGATACCACCTACCGCTGCTCATGTTTATTAACTCCCATTTAGGATTGATGGCAAAGATGGCAATCATTCCACTTTTGTTTCGGACAACCCCTCTCACTTTGCCGATCGACTTAGCGCTTATTAACTTTTAGGGTTCGATTGTCACTAAGCCCAACGAAGCTTGTAAAGCCCATCTCAATTTTCGCGATGCTATAACTTCAATTATCTTAAAAGAGTTCGTGTTCAACAATTTCGTGTTTTGTAACCTCCCTAATTTACAGTGGACTCGTTGTTGTTCCTACAAAGTTAAGGGCCTAGTTTTATTTTAAACAGGTGGAAGTATAATAGTTTTGCAAAAAATTTAATTTTATAATTTTAGGAAAGAATACATGAGCTTAATAATCACGAAATGGAAAAACGACGTTTGTTTATTCATTCAACATCACTTTATGCTCCTATGGCTAATAAAACGATGCTGTTCGCCTGTCAGCCCGCGATCTTGGGTTTAGTAGTTTGTTGGTCTTATACCTGGATATGCAAAATTAAGGAATCCCAGGGTAGCATCGTCCAATTAGCCATAGAAGTGGTGTTAAATAAAACGATTATTATCTCAGATACAATTTGTACCGAATGGAATTTGTATAATTTCTTAAATTATTATTTTTATTTACGATAATCAGTTAGTTCTCTCTTCTCAAGACATAAGTTACCGGTATCTTTAATATTATCACTTATCTCTATCCACAACTTGTCCATGTCTTCGCGATCTTCTTCATCTGTACATTCTTTTCTAAGTTTCTTATCTATTCTTCACCACTAGCGCGAATCGAATTTTTGGTATCATAATTCCATCATATTCAGAAGTACACCGTTTTATTCCCTTTGTAGATAGGTTGAAGTTTTTGTCAATTTTCCTTAATCAATATTTCATGATCCGACTCGCATTCTACCCCACGATGATATTTCACGTGAATTATACTATTTTCCCATCTCCAATGTGCAAATACGTGATCAATTTAATTTCTTGTTTGTGAATCTAGCAGTCCAATTATACTTATGAATATCATTTCGTTTAAACTATTGGTGACAGCAAAGTTTATATTTAGTTATTTTACATGGGAGAATGAGAGCGGGATATCTCAGTGTTTAGAGCGCTGATTAGTAATTCTGAAGGTATCTGGATGAGTTCCAGCTGTGGTAAATGAATTATTTAATGTGATAACAACCACGGATAGACCCTGTGGGATCTACAAAAAAAGCCAATACCCATAATTGATGAAAAAATCTGGCGGTTGAGCGTGATGTTAAAAAAAATCACATCCCTGCGCAAACGTTGTCCTGGAAACAGTATATCTCCTACCAAGTAATGAACCCAGGACCATTGATAGGTTGTAGTGGTTTTTTTTCGAAGAACTAATTCACTTTACATCTATTTGCAGATTTTTTTTCAGCTCCTTATAAATGAAACGATCAGAAGATTTCGAATGTCTTAAAAAGTATAATTAGATTTTTGACGATTTATTTTTACCAATCGTTTAGTAAATTATTCGTAGTTAATATCCTTTCCACAAAACTATAGAATAGATAAGTCATAAGCCCTAGTTCGAATAAAATAATTACAAAGTGTTTAGCAATTTTTCTGGTAAACATTTTTAAATAAATATTATAAATATGTTGTTGTATTATATTAAAATAAACCAGTTTGGATCGATGCTTTGCAAATTTACGGCATCAATAAACAGATTTAAAGAAAACAACTATTAACTTTTCAATCAAAAATACTTACTTATCTCATAATCACCATGGTAAGACAATAACAAAACTTTGTTTATAGCATTCTAATATAAAAATACTAAAGGTTGACGAACACATACGAACACATTACGAACACATTCAAGAAAAACTACTTGATAGAACAAACGACCACGACCCTCATGCCTGAGAATACTAGGAGGCTAAAAAGAATATGGATGAGAGATCTGTTATCATAAGAATATTAAATCAAGTCACCGGAGACGTACCGCTGGGTACTTTTCTTCTCCATACTATTTTCTTTTATTTTTATTTTCCCGACGGCCAATCTGCTGATTGTCAAAAGTTTGCTCTTAACAGGTGTGGATACAAATATAATGGGAAAAAAATTACGTTTATTCTTATAATGTTTTATCGATTGTGATCTATATACTGAATAATGAAGACAAGATATAGATGGTGTAAATATACTGCTATTATATGTTGACATTTTTGGCCTATAATCAGTCTCAAAGTCTGGTTCCAAAATAATTAATTAACATTTACTGCACCCAGACATAAGCTTATTCTTGAAAATTTTGTGAAAAATCAGGAAATTTTAAGGACTACAGTCGGCTAGAGCTGTAAATGTTCATAAAATTACTAGTACCGGCCCTGGTCATATCTTTTCTTTTCAAATAAAATATTTTAAAATATTAAAAAAATGATAATATCTAACTATAAAATAAAATAAATAAATTATAATAATATACAATGACGTACGTCAACAAGATCCGAAAATAAAAGTAATGTTTAATTAACATTTTCCTCCTGTATACATTGCAAATTGCGAGAACCCGGAGATATAGGATCATTGAAAAGAAGGGATGTGTCTGACCGAGAAGCGAACCAGGATGGCTGAGGAGGCTAAGCACCACCACGGATAGGTGGGAGACCCGGGTTCGAGTCCCGGTCCTGGTCATATCTTTTCTTTTCAAATAAAACATTTATAAAGTACTCAACCAAATGTTGGTGGCACATATTAGGTCGTAGATGTCCGAATAGAGGCCCAAAAGTCGATTCTTGAATTTTACAGTTATTGGAAACCTTAGTTACGATGTCGCAATATTAAGAATTGGTTAAGTTTCTTTAATAATAGGTTTCTTCCTGTTGGGAAATCAGCCATAGTCCATATAAATTCATTCATAGTGAATTTAGACTAAAATAAAGTGTTGAATGGTAGTATTTTCTCAAGCTTACCTAAGTGTAAAATTGAACAATAAATTCTATGATCTATTTGCGGTAATTATTTCGCAGATTGTCGCTTCGGGTTGAGTCACAACAAGTTTTAACTTTTCATTCTTTCCCTTTTAAGTTTTTCCAAAAGTACAAGTTATCATGAGCTTTAGTTTGAAAAAGATAATGTAATTGTGGGATACGTATATACTTCGGTAATCATTTCATCTAGAAATGAAGGATTCAACAAACATATATCATCTATACTTCGAAATGTTAGTTTAAACTTTTATTCTTTGATGAATTGGCTACCGATATCTACTCATTGCCCATATTTACATTTTCTTTGCCACGCTAAATAAAAAAACAATAATTTGTATTTTTGCAAAATATTAAAAATAAAACAAATAAATAGTTAAAACTTATAACTCAACCCTAAGTGACAACCTGCGGAACAGATACCCTATTTCCTCATCACATCCATAATAAATATCATACGACAATGAAGGTTGACGTGGCAGCCCAAGATTATTAAAGTACAATAGATTATTGTATTTAACAATTATAATCAGTGGGATGTATCAGTACATAATTTGAAATTTATAGTTGAAATATTACGAATGTTAAAGAGGATAAATATAATTTACTTGTAGCAGTAATTACTCTTAACAATTTCATTAAATGATAAATCAGTTATAAAAAAACAAAACAAATAATAGAAAAATAACATAGACTTAGCCACTGTTAACTGAACCAAAAATAGTAACCTATCCTCAATATTTCATATATTTTTAAACTATATTACGTAATTTATAACCGGAACATATAACATTATAACAACTAGTGTATCTATATTTTCATAAAACAATCTCAAAATATGGTATATAACAGTTTTTGTGAATTAATGTTTTGTCCATATCCTGCTCAGTGGGGCTTTTTTGCTTTAGGAACGACAGTAATTTTAGTTAGTTAAAAATTAACTGGTTTTAATGATTTGCTAAAATTAAAATTTAATAACCAGTTACTTTTAAACAATATAGCGAACGCTAATGAATAGTAATGGTAATGATAAGAGGTAATGAATCACATTCATTATAAAAATGCACTTTTTATGTTTATGAGTTTTTTTATTAGATAGTCTCTAGGACTTTTGGTTTTGAACTAGGGGATATAGCTCCGACGACTTCGTTTTGAAAAATGATTATTGGTCTGTACAAACAGATGATTGTTTACTAATTAAAAGCAGTTACTTCAACTAGTAAAAGTAATAAAGCAAAAAATACCCTGATCTAATCCGTTACTACTGATTTCATAGATTATGAAAAGAATCTGTAAAAATTTGTATTTTAGAATATTATGCCATGATGACCGGCTGCTTATCAAAGGTAAAAATATTGCAACTAAATATTCATTTAAATATTTTGTACGTTTAATTATTTTCAATTTATGTCCGTTTTAGAATCACTAAGTAAAATAAATTAAAAAAAAAAAAAAAACTGGAAAATGTGAATCGTATATTTAAAAATATTTTTAAACCGTTCAAATATTTTTTTTTCACTTTAATTTATTTAAAATTAATATATATTACCTACATGCATATAGTTCCTCCTCCCCACAAAGTAGAAATTATTCATCATACAAAATCACTTACAGGGCTTGGTAATACTTGCTCTGCTAACGTTAAAGCGACTGAAAAAAGGAAGGCAACTGAATTATCATAAAATATTCGACCTTATTCAGATCCATCCGGTTGGACCAAAATGCAGTAAATTAATTTAATAAAAAAAACCTAACTAAATATTACTTTTGGTTTCGTCTTAATGGGGATCATCTGTAGTTTATTCGTTAGATCGCGGGTTCACAGCATAGGATTTTTTAATGGGTGCAAAATCCTTGGTCATGGAAGAGACGTAAAATGAGGTTACGATGTCTGTTACTCTTTAAATATTCCTATCCTAATTAAACTTGGATAAAATAAATTCAGGACTCCCATTGCAGCATCGTCCAAATAGTCATACCAGCATTAAGTGACGTTAAACGAAACAAACAGATGTATTTAATATATTCTATTGGGTACCACAAAATTATGTATAGTTAAAAGTCATTAGACTGTCTCTCTTCTAGTTCATAATTCTTGGTATTGTAGCGAAATATAGATTCTAAATACGTGACAAAACAATAGTAAGTGAAGGATTTATGAAAGTTATGACAAGAGCAATAAAAGCTTTTTTACATTATCGGTAGACAAATTGGTATATGTTTGATGAATTAATCACCCTGTTGACGATTTATATAATCGCCATTAATGCCGGTAGAAGGGAATGCTGTAAAAAAAAACAAAAAAAAGGTAAACAAAAGGGGGAAGCTCTATCTATACCGTGCATTTTTTTGCGGTGAAAACCAACAAAAAATAAATAAAAGAGGAATGAGGGTAACATGAAAAAAATGAGAAAAAAAAAATGAAAAATATTTAATAACAAGAGAGACAGTTTAAAGCAGGAGATGGCAGGGGTGCGGATATAGCGATCCATCCGTCCCTTTTGTGCCGAGGTTTGCTCTCTCTGTTTTACCCTACACTGTCACACCCACACAAACACACATACACATAGATGCCTCCACACGTAGGTAGAGGCCGCCATCGCACTCACACGCAGACAATATGCCAGATGGAGGGGGGCGATCAATAGAGCCGTCGCCATGACAACGGGTGGAGGAGGGTGGTGGAAGGAGTGGGGGAAGGCTATAACGAGGTTACCCCCACCCCCGCCGCTAGTCTAATGACTATCAGGGCGTTAATTATTCTCTCTCTAGTGGCTCGGATCTCGGTGGCTGGGCCGGTTAGTTTAAATTTAATATGTACTCTCTTCCCTCCTTGACATCTTTTAACTGTCTCTTATTGTCTTGGTGTCGGCTCCGTCCTGTAATACCAGCCATCGGCCATGTATCCCGTCTTCCATCTTGAATTCTCTTGTCTGTATTCTAGTATCGTTCCTTTGCCTTTGTTCTTAATCGTCCATTAATTCACAAATAACTTTGGTATGACAGTGAATGCATTGATAGAATTGATTATTAATAAATAACTGACTACAAATATATAAATTGTTTTTAAAAAACGATTTAAAATGGATTGTCCTACCTCAGATCTAGGAGCAAAATTTATCTATGGTAACCACGAAAAAGTTAGTTTGATAATAGCCTATTATAAACATTAACTTTATTCAAATTGGCAATAACTAAGGAAACCATTAAAAGAGAGATCAAATACAAATAATATCACAAAGATTAATTAATTATATCTTATTGCCTAGGTGTCAGAGCTACGTCTAATATAATACCCACCATCGGCTATGTATCCTGTCTTCCATCTTGAATTCTCTTGTCTGTATTCTAGTATTGTTTCTTTGTCTTTGTTCTTAACCGTCCATTAGTTCACAAAGAACTCTGGTATGGTAGTGACTGCATTGATACTGTTGATGATTAATAAATTATTGACTAAAGACCTATACAAAAATTTAAATTATGCTTTTAAAATGAATAGTCAAACTGCAGATCTAGGAGAAATATTCATGGTTACCACGAAAAAATCACCTTTATTCATATTATGTTAGTTAGACAATATCTAACTAAGGAAATAACCAAAAAGGAGATAAACCAAAAGGAGAAGGAGAGTCCATTTGATAATGCAAAGATCATTAATTAATTAACTGTCTCTAATTGCCATGGTGACAGAACTTCGTCGTGTAATCCCCAACTGTCTTCCGTCTTATATTTTCTTGTCTGCAATGTAGTATGATTCCTTTGTCTCTGTTCTTAATCTTCTTTTAACTCAAAAATAATTCAGAAGACTGCATTGATACAGTTGAATATTAATAAATTATTGACTAAAGATTAAAAAACGTTTTTAATACACGTTTAGTCTATTCTGCATATCTAGGAGCCATATGAATCTATGCTTACTACAAAAACCACATTTATAATAGATTGACAATATACAACTAAGGAAATAATTAAAAGGAGATCAAGTCCAAATAATATCACAAATATTAATTACTTAATTAACTGTCCCTTATTGTTTTAATGTCAGAGGTACATCGTGTAATACCAACCATCGGCATGTATTCCGTCAACCATCTTTAAGTCTCTTGTTTGTATTCTATTATCGTTTCTTTGACTTTCAACAATCTTGAAACTTAATAGACTAATTTTATAATAAATCACTTCATAATTTTATTAAACTTTGTAAAAGTGATTATGTTCGCGGTTTTGTAATATGTTGTTTAACCAATATACAAAATATTATTTAACAAACCCAAATAAAACCTATTGTAATATATCTATTTTTTTTCAAGGACATGTTTAAAAATAATATTTACAATATAATTAGGAAATCATACAAAATTATGTATAAACATGATCATATATGTAATGATTACATTTATTTGCGAACAGGTTTATGTCAGTTAATGTAGAATGCCCCTTTTGGCGAAGGCGTTAATAATATTAGAATGAATACAATATAAAAATATTGCTTTTAAGTATTAAGTAAGGAATCTAAAATTAAAACTCTATAAATTCAGTTAACTAAAATTTTCGAGAAATTATGAAAGATATGAATAACTAAAATTTCAAGAATTTTGTAAATATTTATGGCGCGATTTGTAAGTATTATTTTTATACCTTTTTTCAATATTCTTAAAGTTTAAGTGTATTGGTCAGCGATTTCGCTGCGTATATATGTTAGCAAAAGATAAAAAAAAAGAGTTATTTGATTCAATTATAAATACTACCATGGGAGAATTTCTATAAATAGAATTTTTATTTTTAATTCATGATAATATTTGAATATATTTTTTTCTTTACTGTTACGACTTTTTGTCAGCGGTGTGTTCTTTCTAACCCCATATTAATGGTATTTATTTAATGACTAATTATTAATTTATTCTCTGTATGCGGTTATATATAAGGGCGCATGTATAGAGATGCATGCAGGTGACCATCACTTTGCATATACTTTGAAGTCGGTACGAGGGTTTGCATGTACAATCGATTTTAAAATGAGCCTGCTGTCTTCAGGTTGAATAGCGAACATATTTAATCACAGTTTCAGTTATTCTTTCTTTTGTTTGTATCTGATCATTTTTTATTAAAAATGCTGTAACAACGATTCAGAAAAAAACTCTCAAATCTATCTTCAATATTAATAAGATCTAGATATAAACAACTTGAAAAATAAACCAATTTTTCAGTTTATAATTGAAATAAAAAGTTTATATCTATCTAGTAGATAACAATTTTTTTAAAGGTGTAATATTTTATTGGCGTTTTCTAGCAACGGATCGAGAAAATACTAAGCAAATAAATAATATAGCTACAAATAAATAAAATAAATTTGTTTAGTCTTTTGTCGGGCTTGATCATTTAAATTAACTAATTTAAAAAAAAAATAGCAAACTCAAAATTACTGTTCTTAACTTCTTTAAGCCGTTTAACAAAATATAGCGCGTTTTTTAAAATTTCAATGGAAAAAATTGAATGCAGCGATTTAAAAAATAAAACAAGCCTCATCTTTTATTAATATTTTAGGACTGTTATATAAATACATAGAAATAAAATAAAATAATGTTCCACTACACCCCATGAATGGTGTTGGGTTCAGTACGTTGTAGAGACTGTACTATTTCTAGGACAACTGTTGTGCAGGGAAGTCATTTAACCGTTATCGCGCTCAACCGCCTAGTGTTTACCTCTATTAAGGAAACCCACTTTATAGAGGCTGAGTGACCTCCAGGAGGGTTTCCAGATATAAAATAATGTTTTACAATTTCTTTGTACTTGTGTTTACTGGTAATACTAATATTAATTATAAATAATTTATTTATTCTGGGACAAATCCCTTTAGATTAAATAATGTTACAAACAATATTTGTTGGACTTAAGAGTCTTGAATTGAAAATGGCAACAGAATAAAAAAAAAAAGAAAATAATAAGAACAAATATGAATCTATAATATGTAAAGGAGATAGTTGGGGGGTGCAGTCAATAAGAACACAGAATAAGAGAAGTACTTATATTATGTGCCGACGTTTCGACCTACAGTGTAGGTCATCTTCAGGGCGAATGTTGAAAAGCGTGGCCGTTACATATAACGGCTGGTACGTACTCAATTACGTTTCATCTCATACATGAATCTATAATAAATATTACAATCAATATTGGTCAAACTCGGAGTCTTATATAAAATATTAATAGATTAATTTATTGATATTTACAACTGTAATAATGTTACAAGTAAATACAAATATAAGAATAAATGAATAAAAACATAAAAAAGATAAGACATAAGATATGAAATTTTGATAAATCATATGAGTAGGTGAGGTGCAAAACTCGTTCGTTCCATTTTTTTTTAAAAACTTTCTCATTTCATACTTAGTTACTTTTTTTTTTGTTATCATTAAATCAGTAATTTTTTTCATTCCATGCTCACTTCCACAGGGAAGCTGTACCTTTCGAAAGCAAAAAAAAATTTTTTATCTGGTCACTCTACGAGACGAGGTAAGTTTTTTGAGTTTCCTGAAAAACGTGCTCCTGTGGAACAAACGAGTTTTGCAACTCACCTCGTCATGTATATTAATATTTAAGAAATAAAAAATGCCAAAATTTATAAATTAATGACAATTAATAATTAATAATAAATTAAGGACACGATAGAGGCTGAGTGACCTCCAGGAGGGTTTCCAGAATCCCACAGGACCCATCCCCGGGTGTTAACAGTGATTAATAAATTTTTTTATATGAATATACGTGTATATACCTATACTATATTTTTTAATCTATAAAATAAACCTAAAATAAAAAACCATTTTATTTTTTATTTCGAATGTAGGCCTGCTTTTCGATACAGAGAAATAAGATTAAAACCTTTTTCTTATAAACTATAATTTGTTTATTCATTTAACGTCATTTTATGGTGCTATGGCTAACCGGACGATACTACAGCGGGAGCTCTAAATTTTGCCTATCCAGGTTTAATTAGGATAGGGATTTTTAACGAGTACCTGACATCGTACAGGCACAAGACCCCGTTAAACGTCCTTTCCGAAGGACGGCGTAACTAAGGATTTTTTACTCCCTTAAAAAATCCTAGGGTCACCTGTCGGGCTACGAACCCGCGATCTTGGGCTTAGTAGTTTGTTACGTTAACCACTAGACCACAGGTGACCGTTATAAACTATAATTATTTCTTATTTATAAAAACATTTTATTATTTCATGCAATAAAAATTTTCAATATCTCAAAACAATACTAAGTAAGTTACTCCATATTTTAGTAGGCTTACTAGGAAAGCACAAAATAAGAAATAAACTGAGCTACAATATCTAGAATAATAATGGGTACCTCTATTAAAACGCTAAGCACCTGCTATAGTTCAATTATACGAAGTATAATTTAATTATAATTTAATTTTTAATTTAATTTTTAATTTTTCACGCAATTTACATTATTTACGGTCTCTTATATCCACTGCATCTGCATTTCTCCTTCCCCCTTCTTTGTCATTATTTTTTTGGCCGTCAGAGATCGCCTGTATCGCTTCCGCCCGCCCGGCGTAACGTATTTCTTACTTGTGTCTGAGCTCCCCAAGCTGTAACGTGTTTTATTCGGTTAGTACATATCTTAGTATTTATCTTATCTCCATCCTTTTCACATTCACCTTTCTTCGCACCTGTTCTCACACCTACTTTTGGCATCCATCATATGTTAATAGTATAGAGTTCATTATTATTTAGCTTCATATTTCTCATCTACTGTATTTCTTTACCTATTTTCTATATGTTTATGTTATATTCACATCTTATTTTGCATTAATGCCACTTCTTTCTAACTGTATACAGTTACATATTAACTTCCCTTACTTATATTTTCTTTTTCTTTTCATTCTTCATAGTTCATAGATATAATACCACTATTTTCAATGTTTAATTTTTGAAATTTATCAAGCTTTTCTTTCTATTTATGCTTGTATTATTACACTTTACCTATGTAACCCCACATGTCTGGTATCTTATCCATATCTATAATTAAACTAGTTTTTTCTAAATCCTTCATACTCAACCCCCCTTTTTCTATATTTTAATCTTCTCTTTTTGTATCTTTCCGTTTACCTCCTCATTTTTCTTTCCCTTTATATTATTGTTTACATTTTATCCTTTCTTGACATGTATTTTTTCTATTTTATATTCTTATTCTTGTATTATTTTATCTGTCACTATTAGAATTTCTGTTCATCATCTACAATTTTATTTTTATCTATCACTATTTTAAGTTTATTATATTCTGTAACCAGTCTTATATTCTTTTTTATTTATCATATATCTATTCACTATTTCATCATATCTAGTCACTATTTTTATTTTACTCCTGTACCACTTTATATATTCTTGTTACTGCTACGTTTTTATATATTTCTGTTTGTTTCTCTCTCTTAGCCCTGAAGATGGCCTACATTGTAGGCCGAAACGTCGGCACATAATAAATAAGTTATGCTTATTTTGGTGTTTTGATTGACTGCACCCCCAACTATTTCTTCCTTAAATTAGAAGATACAGTCGACCAACTCTTCTCTAATACGAAGTATAATATTGTGTAATTTTTTGATGATGTAATAAGTTGATAGAGGTTTGTCCCTTAGGAAGAGAGGATATTCCCCTTGTCAACTTTAGTAAAAAAACAGCATACGAATCAGGATTCATTTTTTATTCATTTCCCTTCCTCCCACGCAAGTTACAATTTTTATCAAAGCAATTACATCCTACTGATGTAATTATTTAGTAGCTCTCTGTTTAATAATTTAGCACTAAGTTTTGAGGACAGTATCCTCCATAATTTCCATTTCAGTTATGGAATATGAATTTATTTGGATAAAATTAATCATTAAATAGTGTTAATTGAATTTCTCACATACATCATATCATGATAGGGATGGGCATGTTTAGTGATTTTTACATTTCACTAATTCTTTTTTTATAGTATCTCCCCCCAGGCCTAGAGTAATAATTATAAGAGAAAATTTACAGAAATCAGATTACAAAAGGAAAAAGATGAAAAAATAAAAAGGGAACGTTTAGACTGTAGCATACTGACTGAAATTTTATAATATACAATTCAGGTTGACTACTGAGAGGGAAACCCATGAAAAAGTGGGTACTTGTGTATTAGTCGATACTCAGGGGCTGTTATCTGCCATCGTTTATACCTTGAATACTGATAACACCTAATATAATCTTCTTATACATATTAGTGAAAATTTAAATATACAAAATGTAATAATAAAATGCTGATTCTAGACCTTTCTTCTTATATAAATGCCTTCCCTACACTTTCGACGAAAATGTCTTCATTTCTATCCTTGTCAAAACCCGTTAGATTAACTTTTTCACATAATTTCATCTTTGGAATTATTCCGAATTTCTGGAGGTATTTCATAGCATCTTCTTTTAAAGACGGCTATTCCTTAGATGTTATTATGTTCATTTTAAATAGACAATAACAAAACGAATAAGATAAAAGGACAAAATTAAGTTTAATAAACAATAAAGAAATTTAAATTGACCATAAACAAAATTAACAAGACAAAGCGCTAAAAAAATACAGAAAACAATTTAGTAACGCACATACAAATAACTCAAATGAGACGAGTGATAATAAGGGGTTACACGAGATAAAAAGATAGGGTTTAAGGGTACCGGCTAATACACTAGTATCAACGAATATTTCATATTTTTGCAAATATTGACGTCCTACAAAATTTATATTAATTTTATTTATAATGCTATAGCAGGATTAAAACAGAATACAGTTTACAGTATTTTAATTAATACATGTTTGAATATTCTTAGCTATCAATAAATAATTATACCGATTGTGTTAATTACTGAGGTTGTTTCGAACCACAGATCTATTTGAGCGGAGTGGCTTAGTAGTAGAGCACTGAGTAGCCATGCCGGAAATCCTGGTTCAAATCCCGCTGCAGTTTGTCCAAACAAACTAAATCCTGGTTTATTTAGTTTGTTTGTGGCGGGAGATGGATCATATGGGATCTAGGACCCTCCTGGATCTCACCAAGCCTATATAAAATATTATACAAATAGGATACCCAAAAGAAGGGAAAAAACCTGGCGGTTGAGTGTGACCTATGACAAGTCACCTCCTTGCAGAACCGTTGTCCATGAAACAGTACAGTCTCTACCATGTACTGAACCCCAGACTTGTTCACGGGTCGTAGTGGTTACAGGTTTTTTTTTTCTATTGCCCCGTTGGACTAGGAGTTAAGTCACATTTTCTCCAAAGAGGGTTTTTTTATACCTAAGGAAGTATAATTATGTTATTTTCATAGTGAATGAGAAGCGAAGTCAGACATTGGCTTGACAAGGAGTTATTGCTTATGTTAAATTTCCATTTTTAGTAAAAAATTTCGTTAATGACACGATTCCACCTACCTCAATACAGTTAACCCCTTATGGTAAACAGAATTCGACTAAACCACTTATTTAACGGGGCTGCAGATATATTCACCCTATGGGAATTCTTAAATACTTAAATAAATCAAATTATAACATAACTATTTATAAAAATAATTACCATTATTTGAAACAAATGGGAAATAAAGACAATATACTGTTGGACTAGCTTTTGCCCGCGGCTTCGCTCGCATAGAATTTGGACTAACGCATAAAGTTTCTTGACAGTGCTTTTTAACACTAATTTAAAATAATAAATAATTTAATTATTTAAATAATTTAACTTTTTTCACTATAGGTTACTCGTACAAAATTTCAGATGTCTAACTTCAAAACTAACGGATTCCATACAATCTTTGAACCCATATTATAATAAGGGTGGAATTATCCAAACTTCTTTCTTAAATCATACAAAGGAACTATCTGCAAATTTCAAGATGCTAAATTCCTGATGTTCCTTTAATTATGTACTATAATGGATATTCCACAGTACCTCTAAAACTGTCGGGGGTGGGGAGGGTAACGTGCCCCCATGCGCTCCCCTAAGTCCGCGCTTGCTATAGCCCATGTGTTAATCTTATGTATAACCTATATTACTGTAAAGTTTCATCCAAATCCGTTCAGTAGTTTTTGCGTGAAAGAGAGACAAACATACAAACTTTCACATTTATAATATTAGTAAGATTAGTAGTATATCGAAACAAATAGTTTCACTCTTGTTGTTTCTGATGTTATAACAACTATGATCATGTTATTTTCCTTTAATTATGTACTAAAATGGATTCTCCACAGTTCCTATAAAACTGTTGGGGGGGGGGCGCCTTCCCCCGAGCGCCCCCCTAAAATCCGCGCTTGCTATAGCCGATGTGTTATTCTGATGTATAACCTATATTACTGTAAAGTTTCATCCAAATCCGTTCAGTAGTTTTTGCGTGAAAGAGAGACAAACATACAAACTTTCACATTTATAATATTAGTAGGATATCAAAACAATAGTTTCACTCATGTTCTTTCTGTTATTTTACCAACTATTATCATCTGATTTGCCTTTGAATATGTACTATAATGGATCCTCCACAGTACCTAAAAAACTGTGGGGGAGCACGTGCCCCCGTGCGCCCGCCCCTAAATCCGCGCTTGCTATAGCCTACGTGTTATTCTGATGTATAACCTATATTACTGTAAAGTTTCATCCAAACCCGTTCAGTAGTTTTTCTGTGAAAGAGAGACAAACATACAAACTTTCACATTTATAATATTAGTAGGATTAGTAGTATATCGAAACAAATAGTTTCACTCTTGTTGTTTCTGATGTTATAACAACTATGATCATGTTATTTTCCTTTAATTATGTACTATAATGGATTCTCCACAGTTCCTATAAAACTGTTGGGGGGGCGCCTTCCCCCGAGCGCCCGCCCCTAAATCCGCGCTTGCTATAGCCTACGTGTTATTCTGATGTATAACCTGTATTACTGTAAAGTTTCATCCAAATCCGTTCAGTAGTTTTTGGGTGAAAGAGAGACAAACATACAAACATTCACATTTATAATATTAGTAAGATAATAAATATTAGTGGAGGAAAAAATAAATAGTATGGCAAGGATTCTTCCCGATTGTAGGATAGTCAAGTTCAGAGCCATTTTATAATCGATCCATTTTATATACATCGAGTTCATTTTGTGATCGACTTTAGCGTAATAATTATAGGAAACAGTAATTGGCACCTATTTTTCTTCTTCTTTAAGTTTCATGCCCTCCCAGAAAATTCGCGATCTGTCACTTGATCTTCAGTTGGTTTGTTTTTGACGTTAGTTCTTGTGCCAAGATGTTCTTCGGTGAACAGGACCACTATCTGTATAATTATATGGAGTTGTTCATAATAATATGGGCAAAGTATTCCATATTTCTTCCTTTTATCATAGCATGCAGAAAGCAATTGTGATGCAAATCATTTGCATGATTTTCATTTTTTCCAGTCTGTCCAAACAATGCCGTAGTGTTGACTCCATAACAGTGGCTTAGGCTGATCAGCCAAGGTGTTATATATTTTCCGATGAATAACTGTATGGAGAAGTTCATACTTCAGATTTTTCATTACGTGGCAAAGTATTCCATCTTTCTGATATTCGTTCCCTTTCCTTTATCAAGAGCAGAGAGGTGCCTGTGAAAGCAATAAAAAAACCTTTTCATTCGTTACTCTGTACATCCTCATTATACTTCTACGCAAAAGTGAACATTATTCGTAAATTTACGAATCCCATGAAACAAAATAATTTTGATTCTAAAGAACTCAATTACTAATTTCAAGATAGTTAAAGTACGCCAGAGATAAGAGGTTAGGTTTTATCGCTTATAGACGCACAACATCTATGGTCATCAGCGTCTTTCTTCTTTTGGTTCTATATTTATTTCATTATTATTCTTTTGGTTTAACTTTTATCCAGAGATAAGATACCCTCGGGTGATTAAAATAATAATCGTAGAATTTGTAAAATTTTCGACGGAAAATTTGTTTGTTTTTTTTTTCAAGTTTTCTATTTTGTCAGAAATCAAGAAACGAGCCTGCTAAATGTGCTCTTTGTGGTGAGGATCACCCAGCGAACTATAGAGACTGTTCAGTTCATAAGAACTTTCAACGCCTTAGAACCAAGAATTATCAACTATAAAGTCAAGAGAAGAGCACAATCCAGGCTCCTGAAGTTGACAATACTGCCACCTTTCCTGAATTGCCTAGACCTGCCGTATTACAACCGTATATAACCGTAAATCCCACAGATAGACTTCCGGACAACAGAACTAGGGGGACATCAAGCATTCAACAGCAGCCTCGAGCTCAGACGCCTCAAACCTCCCAAACCAAATCTCAGAATTCCTTTACCAAATCCCAGACGTCCCAATCCAAGCCTCGGTAACCCATATCCAAGCCCAAGGCAGCTAATCCCTGTCCTCAACCTCCACGTCAACAAATTCCTCCCCACCATACACCCTTACGGGTCACATTACCTCCTCAACAACCAAATTCTCTCCCTTCCAACCACAGCATTCAAACGAATGCTGTAGTTCATCAAACATTGAATGAAAATCCAGCACCTCAGGTACAACCCCCAGCCAACCCTCCTTTGCCCATTAATTATCCCTATCAAACTCAAGGCTCATATCCATTCCATGTCCAAAATCCTATCGACATAAATTCAATCCTCAAAGACCTTCAAGAGACTATCAAGCCTCTCATCATCCTACTCACGAGAATCTTTAGCGAAGTCCCTCTTAATTACCCACAATGAGCATAAAGCCCTTAGCTATCGTTCTGTGGAACGCTAATGGACTGCTTAATCACCGTGATGAACTACTTTCTACACGACAACCAAATAGATATTGCTTTACTTACTGAAACACATTTCACTCATCGCGCACATTTCTACAGACGGGACTACATCACTTACAGATCAGACCACCCAGATAACACTTCACATGCCGGATCTTGTATTCTCATTCACAAAAACTTATCTCATTCCCTTATTCCTTCCATTCCAACTGATGCTATCCAATCAACCTCAGTAACCATAACAACTCGTCCTTTCCATATCACATTTTCAGCTGTATACTGTCCTCCTGGAATTTCCGTTTCCTATAATCTTCTTGAATCCTTATTCCAATCTCTTGGTTCACGCTTCATTGCTGGAGGAGACTACAACGCTAAACACCAACGATGGGGTTGTCGAACATCCAACTCCCGAGGAAATATCCTGTCTGCTGTAACATCCAAAAAGAGTTATTCCATTCTGGCGCCAAACAACCCCACCTATTGGCCTACATCTACCAAAAAACGTCCTTCCTTGACATATTTATCACATCTCAAATTTCCCCCGCACAAGTCAATATTGAATCCTTGGACGACCTTTCATCAGATCATAGTTCTTTTCTTGCACTCAAGTTTCGCTCCCAAGCCTTCCCCTCCCACATTGATTACAGGACGTGTTAACTGGAACGATTTTTGTTATGACTTGGAGGACAAACTGGACTTAAAAATTTCACTAAAGACAAAACAAGACATTGATACAGCGATAGAAAAACTTACAACATCAATCAGAAACAGTATACATGACAATATCACAAATCACTCAAATAATAACCATCAACAGACTGATTTGCCACAGCATATTCGTATCTTATTAAGAGAATAACGCAGAGCAAGATCGAAGTGGCATAGAACTCGATATCCAGCAGATAAAACTATCTATACAAAATTAACTAATATACTAAAAGCAGAAATCAAGAAGTTCAAAATTCAAAATTTAATTACCTGGACTGAAAATCTTACAACCACCGACAAAACATTATGGATGACTACCAAAAAACTTCTAAAGTTCAAAGAATTCAATCATCCACTCCTTACTGAATCAAATAACTGGACAAGATCTGACAGAGAAAAATCACAGTTATTTGGCCAATACCTTTCCAAAATCTTTCATCCACATCCTGTTATCATTAACCCAACTCAAATTGAATATATAAAAGAAGCGTTAGATGTTCCCCTCCAAATGTCCCTTCCACCCAAAGCATTCCATCCTTCAGAAATATCCAACATTATTCACAGATTACCTTCCCGCAAAGCTCCTGGGCACGACCTCATCACAATTCATATCTTAAAACACCTACCTAAAAAAGCCATTCTATTCCTTACCTATATATATAATGCTGTACTCTGCTCCACATATTTTCCTGACCTCTGGAAATTCTCCATTGTAAAAATGATACCCAAACCTAAAAAAAAAACAGAATACCTATCCTCGTACCGTCCTATCTCTCTTTTACCTTGCATGGGTAAAATCCTAGAAAAACTCATCCTTAAACGATTGTACCCTATCCTTGATGCAAATCACATAATACCAGATCACCAGTATGGATTCCGAGCATCACACTCCACCATTCAGCAATGTCATCGTGTGGTGGATGTGGTCTCCTCTGCATTAGAACGTGGATCATATTGTTCGGGCGTCTTTCTTGACGTGGAACAGGCTTTTGACCGAGTCTGGCATACGGGCTTGCTCTACAAACTCCGTAAATTCCTACCCCCTACATACTTTCTCATCCTTCAATCCTATCTCACAAATAGAACTTTCCAAGTAAACCATAATAATTTCTATTCATCCCTCTTTTCCCAATCTGCTGGTGTTCCTCAAGGTAGTATCCTTGGCCCAATCCTTTATACAGTTTATACAGCTGACATCCCAACTCATCCTAATACTATCCTTACCACGTATGCTGATGATACATGTGTATTATCAGTCAACACCAATCCAGTTATTGCATCCCAAAGCCTCCAATCCCATATCACTGATCTTGAAGAATGGTTTCAAAACTGGAGAATTAAAATAAATTCTCAAAAATCGCATCAAATCACTTTTACCTTACGTCGTAAACCAATGACTTCCTGCCCTACAGTATCCTTTAATAATATCCCACTGGTGCCTGTAGAACAGATCCGATACTTAGGGTTGCACCTCGACAAACGATTAACCTGGAATCCTCATACAAGACTAAAAAGACAAGAAACCGCTCGACGTTTCAGGCTACTTCAATACTTACTAGACAAACGCTCTAAGCTCCCAATTAACTACAAAAGACTCATCTACATGACCATTATACGACCTATTTGGACTTTCGGAGTAAAGCTTTGGGACTCCACTAAGCCATCATGCAATATCCTCTTGTATCCAATCCTTACAATCCAAAATCCTTCATAAAATCCTCAATGCTCCTTATTTTGTTAAGAATAAAGTCATCCGTAACGACTTTAATGTCCCTTTTGTTGCTGATTTGGCCCGAACCCGGTATCGACCTATTTGGACTTACGGAGTAGAGCTATGGGGCTCCACTAAGCCATCGAATTCCTCTCGTATCCAATCTCTACAATCCAAAATCCTTCGTAAAATCCTCAATGCTCCTAATTTTGTTAACAATAAAGTCATCCATTTTCCACATTAAATGTCACCATATTCTTGTTACTGCAACGTTTTTTATATATTTTTTTCTGTTTGTTTCTCTCTCATAGCCCTGAAGATGGCCTACATTGTAGGCCGAAACGTCGGCAATAAATAAGTATACACTTACATTAGAAGTTACGGTCAACCAATTCTTCTCTAACATAAGTAATGTATGAGTGGGAAATAGTTGAATGGATAATTCTAACGATGGATCGAATTGGTCAGGGAGTGCAGTCAAAGATTACACAAAATAAGCAAAACTCATTTTTGAATTGTGCCAACCTTTCGGCCAACGATTTAGGCTATCTTTAGGGCTAGGAAAGAAATAGAAAATATCTATATAAATCACTGCAGTGCCAAGGAATTTGTATAAGTTGTATAGGAATATGTTTTGTTTATTTTGTGTAGTCTTTGACTGCACCCTCTGACCAATTTAATCCAGCATGTAAATCTTTTGAAACAGTATAGTCCCCAGCATGTACTGAGTTTTTTTAATTGTTACTTTATAACAAGAATTTATTATTTATATTTAATCTCCATAGACTTATTAACTCATTAAGGAGGAATACTCCTGACGGAGTTAGGACAAACGTGAGAGGAGACTAGAGGACTGAATGGAGACAGACACCGCAGACTGCATAAGCAAGATATTTGTTTAGGTGATTATCCTGTTTGGACTAATCGGGGTCAGGTTAGCGCCAGTTAACAGCTCTTCTCATGCAAATATATTCCCTATGAGGTCTCCGTCTCAATAGCCTCTCTGATTACCTGGGAACAGGTCCTTACCTCCTTTTCATAATGAACCAGATCTATAATCACCAAACGCTCTGCATCAGTTGTATTGTATTTCTAAATGAGGATATCGATGTATCGAAATTTAAAAAAAATGTATATCGATGTTATATCTTTACCCGATATATCGTAATATCGATATTAAATTTTAGGAAACAATGGCCCATACCCTTCTTTTGGGATAGCTAGCTTATTTACCGTGTAACTTACTTGTATTAGCAAG
Source organism: Arma custos (assembly GCA_037127475.1). Classification (NCBI taxonomy): domain Eukaryota; kingdom Metazoa; phylum Arthropoda; class Insecta; order Hemiptera; family Pentatomidae; genus Arma; species Arma custos. The sequence goes on from CM073759.1 coordinate 165,737,360, forward strand.
CTAAAGTTCGATATCTTTTCAATAAATAAGTTATCAGGATACTAATGTATCCATTAACTGTAGTATAGATTTAAATTTGCTTTCAATAAACCTACAATTTACCAAGGCATAACAAGTTTACGTATATTATATACATAATACACACACAGATATAAATAACAGTCACAGTTATCTAAAACAGAGGTTCCCAACCTTTTTTTACCACTCTCCCTTTGTTCAAAGGAAAGCCTCCTACGCTCACAACTAACTGGTAATAATAATATTAATTATAAATTCTTTATTTATTCCTGTACAAGTCCGTTTAGATTAAATAATGTTTCAACAATATTAGTTGAACTTAAGAGTCTTGCATTGAAAATAGCGAAGAATAAAATATGAAGCTGTAATAAATCATAATTACTTGACTTTTCACAGAAAAATATAGATACATATATATATATATATATATATATATATATATATATATATATATATACATTGTTTATTACATACATACCAACATTGTTTATTTAATCCGGGGCAAGTCTCTATTCTTTAAATAATGTTAAAATTTCAAAAACTGGGTGTGAAATGTATTCGAGTTAACATGAACACAGTCATTTTGTCCGTTTAGGAACTTTTAAAATATATCAGAATAATAAAAATATATATTTTAACTTAGACCTATAGCTTTTATCTGATAGACCTATACCATTACCTCTACGATGTGGTAAATTTTGGGAGAGCTGGTAAATTTTAGTTAGTGATGATTCCGAGATAGATATATTGTGTTAGCTCAGTCTGCTAACATACAGTATGATTTGCGTTACTAATACTAGACCTGTACTGTGTTACTAACTTGTAGTAGTTTGTGGATCATAGTTAACTGCAATCGATGTGCAGCTAGTTTTTATTTATTTCCAGTGTTTTTTTTTTTTCAAAATTCTTGTTTTCATGTAACAATTAATTAATAAATTATACTGTGACTAATATAGAAGTAATCATGTTATTGTAAAGTATTTTAGTAACCTGTAATTAGTAAATTTTCACAGTCGTCAGGGTAGATTTGGGGCATTCCTAAGTTACCCTAATGGTTCGTTTTTTCAGGATTTTATTGGATAATAATGCCTAGAAATCTTATAAGTAATCTAAGCACATGGCCATACAAAACTTACATTGCAGAGAATTTATAAGAAGCCTTAGTACTAGCAAGGGAGCGGAGTGGCTCAGTGGTAGAGCACTGAGATGCCATGACGGAAATCCTGGTTCAAATCCCGCTGCAGGCAGTTACTTTTATTTAGTTTGTTTGTGGCGGGAGATGAATGAGATGAATCATATGGGATCTAGGACCCTCCTGGGGCTCACCCAGCCTCTATGAAGTATTGTAAAAATAGGGTGGGTACCCAAAAATAAGGTAGAAAAATCTGGCGGTTGAGTGTGACCTAGGACAAGTCACCTACTTGCAGAATCGTTGTCCATGAAACAGTACAGTCTCTACCATGTAATGCACCCCAGACCCATTCACGGATTGTAGTGGTTCAGATTTTTTTTTCTTATTACTAGCAGTAAGAAATAAGACTATCGATCCGCATTGTCACTTCCAATTACGGAATACCAAAAAATAGAACTCACAACTACCAACAAAAATACACGCTGATTTTCCTTGTTATTTCTTATGTAAATAATGAGCCTTTACTATATTATGGGATAACATTGGTACAAAGTCATGTTTCCTACCGTTTCTATTGGAATAGTATACTAATGCAGTATAAATAAAATCTTTACCACAAATCCCATGAACGTGTCTTGGGCTCATTGTAGAGACGATACTGTTCCATAGACTACGGTTGCGCTGGGAAGTGATTTGTCCCAGAATTTCCCTCTTTATTTTGGGTACCCTTACTTTATAGAGGCTGGGTGAGCCCCAGGAGTGTCCTAGATCCCATAAGATCCATCTACGGCTGCTAACAGATTAAATAAAAGTCTTGCCAGCAGCGGGATTTGATCCAGGATTTTCGGCATGGCAACTCAGAGCTCTACCACTGAGGCACTCCGCTCCCCCTTAATGTACGATTAATATTAATATAAAATTTTCATACCAAAAAATAGTGTTCTGTAATTTACATTTTTGATAATATTGTTACCTACAAGTTCTACTATAGTATGTAATGTCATTCATGAAAGACTTTTTTGGTTATTGTTGAATGGCAATTATAAATGTTAATTTTTCTATTTGGTTTTAGGTCAGTGATGCCCTAACTAGTAGCGTGAAGATCTTGCATTTTGTAAAGATGCTGTATTTTTTGATAGAAAACTAAAGGTTTTTCTTTCAATGTAATACTTTGAAACGCTGGTTTTGTTTTTCTCATATGCCCATACAAATTTTTTGCCGAGGCGTGGGAGGCTTTTATATGAACAAAGGGAGAGTGATACAAAAAAGGTTGGGAACCTCTATTTTAGAAAGCTTTGACTGTTATTTATCTATGTGTGTATATATATCGTGTATATATATATATATATATATATATATATATATATATATATATATATATATATATATATATATATATATATATATATGTGTATGTGTGTGTGTGTGTGTGTGTGTGTGTGTGTGTGTGTGTGTGTGTGTGTGTGTGTGTGTGTATCTTGTTAGTAAGAAGATTTATAATAAGACGTTTTTATAAAAATATTGATAATAATTAAGACAAAGTTTCTGTTTAAGATGAAAACAAGCGACGTCGCACAGTGGAACGAATCAACGCATTTGTTGGACATTGGACCAATTCTCTAATAACTAAATTTGTCCTTTATTTTGATGTTAAATTATACTTTAAACTTCTTCTCAACAAAATCCATAGATAAATTAATTGTGAAATCAAATCAAATGAACGAATCTGAATTGAAATATAAATTTTTATAAAAAGTCTCAAATTTTTAAAGCAATCCACTGTTTGAGGTAATGCCTTAAATTAATCGTGCACCTACTGGAAAACAACTCACCCATAATAAGATATTTTAGGCAAATAAAACTTGGGATTATTTCAAACGTCTGGGATTTTTGGAGAAAATTGGGGGATAAAACTAAAAAATTTAATTGCGCAAATCGCTTAAAATCGCCCAAAAATCTACCTTCACAGTAAATAACTAGAACGTTTGAAGTTTTTTTTCCATTAGTTGGATTCTGCTACTAGGTGCTATTTTCCGAGAAAATGATTTTTTCTTTCCTTTTCTGGCCCTTGAGAATTAATTAAAAAAAATTTCTGTTGATATTGGCGTCTACTTTACGCAAGTTTTCTTTTGTTTACCAATGTTTGTTTACACTCAATTATCCGAATAATCCTTATTATTATATACATAATAGTATTAACAATGAAACTCAGTTTGTGTGTGGTATTTGAACGATATAGGTGCAATGGTTCCTACAACAAATCGTCAAGTTTTTCAATTTTTTTCAATTCAAGAAAAAAAATAAAATCGGCTTCTTTATAGCATATAAGTTTGACTATGGAGGACAAAAGATCTCCTTAAAAATGATTTTTAAAAAATATTGACTTTCCAGTTAAGGAATGCAGAAAAATAAATAATTGAAAATGACACCATAGTGTCGAAACGTTTTATCATATAAAACAATAAAGGAGTTGACTGGAAGCCGATTTTATTTTTTTTCATGAAGATGAAATTCAAATAAATCCAGTTTAAAAAAAGGAAAAAATTATAAGATTTTTTTTCAATTTAATCATATAAGTTTTAAAGATTATGACATGGCATTGGAAGTATGGATTAATTCGTTTGGACTGAAACAAATTTCAAATACCGCAAAGTTCTGCTTACGGGAAAAATTAAGAAAATCAGTAGTAGCTTGTACTCTCGCTGGATTTTGTCCCACAATCATCAATTATTTTCTGGAGAAGCATGAAAACTGGTTGAATTTGGATTTCATTGTTCCTGAAGATGTTAGCCAGGACCTACCTTCATCGTCATCATCAACAGCCGCAAGTATACCATCTCGTTCTCAGCCATTCAAAAAATTGTCCGATTGACAAAGACGGAGACAAACGGAAAGTTTTAGAAAATGTTCAGAGGATATGTTCGCTTTTATCATGAAAAAAAGATTCAAATCTGATGAAAATTCGGATCCTTTAATTTAGACTCTTAGACCGAAAATAATATACATTAAACGTGATTTATTACAAGAAGCACAATCACTTATTGTTACTTAGAATATAGAAAAACAAATCCTAATTAAAATTAAGTTTTAATTTTGGTTTAATTGTGATCGTTATTTAAATAAAACAATTTTATATGGGCACCTACATTTATTATAATTTTGATGCATCAATTATACCTAGTATATTGACTAACACAAGTAATTATCAATTATTGTATTAATTTTGTTCAATGATTAAATTTTTTTATTTGTTACTTTTTCCTTTGTATAACCTTATTACCTATGTATCTGTCTTTCCATAGAATACTGTATTGTACCTATTCTCGTAGTATATAGGTACAATAAATGGTACAATGATAGATAATTTATTATCGAATTATCATCGCAATATGTAATCGAGAATTTTTACATGTTTCCCCTAAAAGATCTGATCCTGTTCATTATATAATTAAATAGTCCATTCAAAAAGCCTTAAAACCGTAACAATAGCCTTATTCTAGGAGAACCAGAAGCGGAGATATTAATGAATGTCCAGTCCTCCCTAACGCTCGTTCCACTGTGCGTCGTGTCAATGATTTGTCAAGAAAGACAAACATGGGGAAAATTCACAATGAATAAAGAAGCATACCGGAAAAGAATAATTTTGTTCAATGGACACCTGTATAGAATATTAATTTAGTTACTGGTATATCTTTCAAATATTTGAGCAAGTTAACCTTGAGCGGAGTTTCATCGGTTTAGAAATTTGGGCAACTTCCTTAAGGGGTTCCTTTGAAAATGATCATCAAATCAAAATAGCTTTGCATGAAACCCTGCATTTCTCAGTAGTGGAATTGAAGATTTAATTTAACACGTTGGGAAAGGTTTTTAGAAATTGAGGGTAAATATTTTGAATACAAATATTTGATTTCGTAAAGTTGTTAACTAAATAATCTTTCTAAATAACTTAACCACGGAGAGGTGAAATACCCGGGTTCGAGTCCCGGTCCTAGCCATATCTTTTCTTTTCAAATATAATATTTAAATAAATCACCTTTCCTTTGAAATTGGATATTTCATACCAAACGATCCAATATCTTTATACCTAAAAAATTAGTGGCGCCTAAAAGGAATAATATATACAAACATTAAAGAAAAGATTTTGATATAAACTGACCAACACCTGTTCTCCGTAGTGTAAGTTCCCAGGTCACATTGATAACCGATTGTAAGAGAGCAGTAAACGTCTAGCTCAATACAGTGGTACGAGTTATTTGAGATACAATCAATACAGTAGATACGAGTTATTTGAGATAAGAGATACGAGCTGTCGAGCGAGCGAAGTTTTGTTTTGAAATACGAGCGAAATTTGAGATACGAGCAACGCCTGCCTCTCGGAGTACTGCGCCTGCGCCTCGTGCATTATCCCAATTATTCCCCCAGTTTGCTTGTTTACCTCGCTGTCGATGCATCTTTGCTAAGTTGTTCTTGGGCTTTTGCATTTACATTCTTTATCACATTTCTTTTTATGACTATGAGTCCGAAGAAAGTGTATGGAAAGGTCAGTGATTAGATGAAGATGATATCAGGATTAAAGCGTGAAATCATAGAAAAAAAAAGCAAGCTGTGCGATTAGCTGACTAGGCGAGGCTGTAAGAGCGTAGTACTTCAACGATATGCACTGTGCTTAAAGAGAAGGAGTCGATAAAGGGTATAAGGCCAGCTAAGGGCGTTACAATAATTTCTAACCTCCGGAGCTCTCTCCATGAAAAGATGGAGAAACTGCTGATGGTTTGGGTAACGGCGAAGCAGCTTAAAGGCGATACCTTAACACAGGGCATCATATGGGAGAAGGCACGAGCGATTTACGGTGATTTGGTGAATCAGACTCCGCGCACTTCCACAGACGAGGCATCGGAAGACTCGTTTAAAGCCAGTCAATATTTGTCAATATTTATAAATACACTTTTGTTATTCTAAAACACTTTAAAAAAAACAATTGGGGTAGCATTTTGGGGGCTGGAACGAATTAATGGCATTTCAATTAATTTCAATGGTGAAAATTGCTTTGAGATAGGATCAAATTGACATAAGAGCAAGGTTACGTAACGAATTAAATCTCGAGGCATCACTGCATTCTATTTTTAAGTTTAAGTGTTAGTGTAAAAATCAAAAGAACGCCCATTATCCTTTTAAACTTTTAAATCCCTTTTACATCTTCCTGAGGTTTAAAGGACACTGGTACCATTTGTGCTTGACCCACTGCTGAGTAAACTTATTCAATGGGTACCCCCCACGGGCGTACACCATATGGGGCTGTCGTCATTATTCGATAGCTCAATGCAGCATCTGTTTAGTGGCAGATAAGTTTATCGGAGCAAGTACATAAGAGGTCAATTATTTGCTATATTTGTCTTTGAGGTTTGTGGCCAATCTTTAAACAAAAAATAGTTACACCGATACTGATAATAATGCACATCAATGCTTGCTGATAACATACCTTCGATAAGAGTCAAGTGTATGGTTATCATTACTTGACCTATCAATTATGGCTGAGTATATCGGATAATATAAGCTGAATTGTTTTAAATATAAACTGAAATCAGATTTAATAAACAGCAAAAACGAAAAAACTAAAATAATTTTTATGACAGCTATATACAGGGTGTTGTTGGTAGCGTAGGCACATAAACAGATTCTTTATAAATCCCTACAAAAAAAAAATCACATACAGTAAGGTCCGGTGACCTTGGATGCCAGAAATTTCAGGATGGATCATTTTGTCCAGTGCGGCCGATCCACCGGTTACGAATTCTTTGATTTAAAAATTCGCGGACTGCTCGATGTCAGTGTGGCGCTGCCCCGTCCTGTTGGTAAATGAAGTTGTTCGAATCAGTCTCCAATTGGTGGAAAAATAATTCTCAAGCCACTCTGGGACGGCCTTTATACACGGTGATTTGCCTTTATACAGACAACCTGTTTCTCGGAATTGTTCATACCGTCATCCAATGCTCTGTGATGTAGGAGGATCAACACCACACCTATTACGAAAATCACGCTGAACAGTTATTACTGAATCACACTGCGAAAAACTTTGAACACAAAACGCTTTTTGTGGTCTTGACGCTATTTTCACTAGAACTGAAGTGGGCGTTCACTCAAGCGCGCAGCTGCTACCGAGCGGGAACCATGTAAAACTTGAGAGTTTCCTCTTTCCAACAGAACGTTGTTGGCGCATTTAGCTCCAATAACAAAATAGTTATGGTTTTATGAATTCAGATGATTCTTTTTGAAACACCCTGAATTTATAAATAATTAAATTAAATAACATCTATCGAATCAAATTTTGACTCTAAACCATTCTCGAACCCACAAAACAGTTCATTAAAATTGGTCCAACTGTTTATGTGGAGTTCAGCGACGTACACATGAGCAGAAGAATTTTATATAAATAATATTAAAATGGTGTATATCTAAACAAATTATAACTATTAGACTTATTAGTTAAATGAGATCTAGGGTTTACTCACCATCTGAAAAATGGGTACCCTTAAAGAGGGGAAAAACTTGGCAGTCACTTCCTAGTACAGTCTCTACCACGTACTGAATCTAAGACCCTTCATGGCATTAACAATATCTATAAAAAGACCCACAATGCTACAGAGGATACAACAATCAGACCATAGCCAAAATTAGCCTAAGGGGTGGAGGAGCTAGTGCATTATAGGATTTGGGAGACAAGTGCGGTGGATCAAAGTCCTAATCTATGAGCGATTTTCCACACCATAGTGCCCAAAGGAGCAGATGCCCGGTGCCGGCTGGGCCCCCCGCCCCCTACCGAGGCCCCACGTGATCGGATTATCATTATCTCCAGCGGGATCAGTCCATTAGCAGGCACCGGCAAGAAGTGCTCGTCAAGTGCTCCTCTCCATGCCTCGTGTTGACCCTTCGTAAACAGAAATATTTCTGCGGCCACTTCATTAGGATCTTTATGTTGTCTCCTAAATATGAAATATATTGCTATTGATATCTTACTGCATGGATTTATGAGGCTTAGTTATTCATAGATTCCTTATTACTGTAAAAGAAATACGATGTTTCTCAGTTTTTAATGTAATTGAAAATAATATCTGCTATACCTGAACCACTAATATCCATAAATAAATAATGCGTTTTTTATGGGGTCTTGAACTTTTACTAGGACAACAGTTCAGAGAGGTGATTTGTCCTAGACGCCAAATCGCTTTATTTTATAGAGACTAGGTGAGCCACAAGTGAATCTCCAGATTCCACATGGTCCATCCATAAATTATCTACCAACAATCAATGATAAATTATCAGTATTAATAACTTATAAATTATCTACCACAGACGAATCTGACCCGAGACTTATGACAAGGCAACTCAACTATCTCCCTCTCAGCAATCCCGCTCCCGTCGAAGAGATATGCACAGAATTCAATAATATATTACTCCTCTGAAAAATGGAGGTAAGGCAAGTATATCACGCTGGATATCTCATATATTTTGAAACGCTTTATTTTTCCGATTCATAATGATAGCGTTACTAAGCTTAAGATGGGCTTGAAAAATTGGTGGGCTTAGTAGCGAACGAATCGCTAAAAAATAATTAGCGCTGTGCCGTCAGAGAAGCGTCTGAGGGGTAGACCAAGGCATAGGTGGGCGGATTGCGTCAAGAGTAATATGGCGGATTTGGGTATTCTTATTTTTTCCCCCGAAACTGGTTTAAATAAAAGTAAGATTAAAAATTTTCCGTCATACATACCAGTTCCTAATTCAAATTAGTGTCACCTGTGGTTTACAAAACACGTACTAAAGAACAAAACCACGTATATTGTTTGACCATTCCCACTGATTTTGAATGAACCTTGAAACAGTTCTTTCACTCCCCTGAAAATATGTGTTTTTTGCACTTGTATCGACGATATATCTGTCCTTAAGTTGAACATAGAGCTAAGAAGAAGGAAGCTACCTCATTGGCGTCGGATCCTCTCCACGCATGCCCGCTCTTATTGAACTTCGTAACCTTCTCCTAGCCTGCTAGCAACAGTTTAAAGGTATGTCGTTCAATAAATATTGGTATTTAGTAAACCAAAATGGTTGTATTTGGTATAAATAATTATGTGGTGAAAATTGTCAATCAATAAAGTCATCTCTGGATGAGATGTCAATGAATTTATGTCAATCTACCTACTGTAGTTAATCGATTCTCTGACAGTCTATAGGGAAAGGTTGTGTTTTGGTGTAAGGATAAACTTGTTAAAAATAACCGATTTATATTAAATATTAAATAACGTCCTATATGATTTAGTTGACAATTTATATTTTTTGAGACTTCTCAATGACAATATTTTTAAAAATATTTACATCAACTAACGGAAAATATTTACATTAAGTTAATTATTGAATTAATTAATATATTTATTCTCTATAATTGGTTAATATATCCTGTCATGATTTATTTTTTTTTTAGTAATTTTATTTATTTTTTTAGCAATTTTTAAATACTTCATGATTTATATTATTATGTAGCCTTCTGGCCAGTTAATATTATATTTCTTTTCTGTTCATATTTGTTAAAGGGTCCAAAAATAAAGTTTCTTTTCTATTCTTATTATTAATTAAAGCTACAAGTTTAATGCCTATACAATAATTTATAGAATTATTTTCTAATCTGATCATCGTGGAAGAACACTTGAATAAATAAAAATACGATACATTATATACTAACTACAATTTTATACCATCAATTTTATTGTTAATTATAACTTAGACCAACTCACGTTTAACTAATTATATAACTGCTAAATTGTACCTACTGTTTAATTTAATTGTACTAGTAGGTGCTTAACGTGGTAGTAGAGGTTCCAGGATATTATTCTAGAAATTGAAGTTCAGTTCAGTACTTATTTTGAACCCCTCTAGTGAGCCTATTAAAATACAAGTACCTATACTCATTGCTTTGAGTTATTAAATATTTTACATCGAATAAAATAGTGAAATGTTCTGTTTTTATTATTTTTTTATTTTAGATTTGTTTTATAGGTACAGAAATATAATTTGTAGTTTATAAAAAATGTCTTAATAGCTTGTTTTATGTTTTAAATCAATGCATTCCGGTTTTCCTGTTTCATTTTCAAAAAATTACTATATTTTTTGTAACACCTTAATGAAATCAGAAACACTGGCTTCTGCCACTTGGCTTGGCCAGTCCATTGCCAATTTTTTTAAATGTTAACTATTTCACTTATGGAGCATGGCAAAAGTCAAAAAGTAGTTTCTAGATTCGTTGCTAGGCAACGCTAATAATATAGGATATAATTGTACCTATCAATATGCTATCACAAAATCTTTTTTTTTATAATAGAGAGATTTTTTTTTTTTTTTTTTTTTTTTTTTTAAGGATTTTCTTCACAAATGAAGGTTTCCTCATCCGAATTCTTCTTTCAGCCTTCTCTTCCATTCGTCCCTGTCAAGCGCCTCCTCCTCCGTCATTCCATGCCCAGCCAAGCTTTCTTCCACTTTAGCTTTCCATTGGGTTCGAGGCCTTCCTCTCTTCCTCCTTCCCTCGGCCTCCCACTCCATGACCAATTTCGGGATCCGCTTACTGTCCATCCGTTTCACATGACCAAACCATTTCAATCTTCTTTCTTCAATGACCTCTAGTATGTTCTTTTTAACTTCCATTCTTTCCCTGATGTCGCTATTTTTGACATGTTCCACTCTTGATATTCGGGCAGATCTTCTCCAGAAGTCCATCTCTACTGATAACAACTTTCTTTCCTGAACTCTATTGAGGGCCCAGGTTTCAGAGCCGTAGATCATTATACTTTGGACCACAGCACTATATATCAGCTTCTTCGTCCTTCCCAGTATATTATTACTCCATAGGAGAGAGTTTAACATGCCAACTGCTTTCCTACCATTTGTTATTCTTTTTTCTACTTCCACATTTGTGGTCCCTCCGCTTTCCAGTATGGACCCCAAATAGCAAAACTGCTCCACTCTGTCCAAGCTCCCAATAGTTGGGTCGTCTGCTTCGCTCCTATCTGTGCACATATACTTAGTTTTTGTATAGTTGACGTTTAATCCCCACTGGTTGTATTGGTCTACCACTTTTCTAAACATGTAACTCGCATCTTCTTCGTCCTGGGCAATAATCACTTGGTCATCAGCAAATAGTAGATGGTATAAGTGAAAGCCGTTTATAGGTATACCCATCGGATTACATTTTTTGTTCCAACTTTCCAAGCAACCATCGATGAAAATCTTAAACAAGGTAGGGGACATGCAGCACCCTTGAAGAAGGCCCTTGCTATTGGGGAAATCCTCTGATAGGGAACTCCCAATTTTTACTTGGCACTTATTATTTTTATATATTTCTTTTATGATTTTTATAATTTCATTATTTATGCCTGCCATTTCCAGAGCTCTCCATAATAGTTTTCGAGGGATGCTGTCATATGCCTTTTCCAGATCTACGAATACCATATCTAGTCTTCTTGCTTTCGCTGTTTGCTTTTCTAGTAGTTGTCGAAGAGTAAATATGTGATCAATGCAAGATTTTCCTGTTGTGAATCCACATTGCTCCTCAATTTGTGTAAATCCTTCCTCCAATTTAGTTTTAATTATTCTACCCAGCAGCTTCGAAATCGGATTTGTCACACATATGCCTCTGTAATTGTCACATACTTTTTTATCTCCTTTTTTAAAAATAGGAGTAAGGTATCCCAGTTTCATTTCTTGTGGTATAATATCACCTTGCAGTATGCTGTTCATGAGGTCCGTGAGTAACCCTGTCACCCCACTGCCGCCATATTTAATGAGCTCAGCATGGATTCCTCCAGGCCCAGGGGCTTTTCCATTCCTTAATTTTTTTTGTTCCATCTCTAGTTCTTCTCGAGTGACACTAATTGATGTACCAGTGTAGGGGTCTGTTTCCTCTTCTACAAATTCCGTCCTGCTCTCATGCAATAATTTTCTATAGTGAGCAGCCCAATCATTCATTTTTATCATGTTCAATCTGGCATTCTGATTTTCTCCCTTCCTCATACTCTTTAACACAGACCATGCCTCAGATGCTTTCCCAAATCCCAACTTACTGTTTATTTTGGCACATGTTCTTTCCCAAAATTCATTCTTAGCAGCTCTTACTAACTTGTGCAGCTCTCTCCTTTCCTTCACATAAATTTTCCTATCCTCGTCTTTCTTGGTGCTAAGCCATTTCAAATAGGTTTGTTTTTTTTGTTCGGCTCTTTTTATAATATCCTCTGTCAGCCATTCCTGTCTCCTCATCTTTCCAATTTTCTCACCGAGCACCTCTGCAGCAGTTTTCTTTAACGAAGTCTTTAGGAAATCGTATTTTTCTGCAGCACTAGTACCTTTAAAATCACGAATCAATTCGTTTATTCTTTGTTGGAAAAGTACTTTGATGCTGTCTTCTTGTAACAAATCTACTTTATACTGCACTTCTTCCAACATGTCACAAGCCTCACTGGAATTTCTATCCTTTCCATTTTTTTCCAACCAAGGAAATGTGCAAATTGCCTTTAGCAAGTGATGGTCCGACCCACATTCAGCACCTCTATAGACTCTTACATCCTGAATCGTTATTGAGTTGCATTGTCTAGTCACAGCATAGTCAATTATGGACTTGAGCTTTCTGCTTTCATTTCGCCATGTGAATTTATGTATATTTTTGTGCTCATAAAAGGTATTTAAAATTTTTAGGTCCAGCTGGTCACAGATCTGGAGGAACCGGTCCCCGTTGTCATTCCGCTCTGGTTCTCCAAAATTACCAACAACCCTACTACTGCTATCTCTGCCTACTCTTGCGTTCATGTCACCTAGAAGAAAAATTTCTTTCCGTTTTGGGATCTGTTCGATAATTTCCCTTAGGTCCTCCCAAAATTCGTCCTTAGCCTTGCCATTTTGATCATTTGTCGGGCCATAGGCGCCAATGACAACTATCTCTCTCGCGAAAAGAGTGATATTCATAGTGATAATTCGTTCATTTATCAATTCCCAACCTGTGATATTGTTTTTAAATTTTTTGTTTACTAGGATGGATACTCCAGATTTAGCTCTCACATGCTTTTCGACTCCTGACCAGAGGTGGATGAACCCGTCTAGCTCCTCCGTACCTTTCCCTTTCCTTTTGGTTTCTGATAGGACTATAATGTCCATATTAAATTTCTTAATTTCTATAGGAAGGTTTGGTAGCTTAGTGGCCAGTCCTTGAATATTCCAACATCCCATGTTGATTGTCCGTTTCCGCGCATTATGTCGTCTCCTTTTTTGACTTTCCGGTATCCGAGGCTTATGTTTTGGTCTTTTAGCATTTTTCGTTTTTTTACTGATGAGTGAGGAGCTGGCCCACTGCATCACCCCCAACCTGGAGGACCAGAGAGCTTTATTTCGGGGACTCCTACCCCTAGACGGGTTGCCTTCACTGCGGCTTAGAGCCCCATCTGCCCTCAGAGTACCATTTCCTGCACTCTGGCGAGTTATACCGCTCTGACTCGGTACCGCTTCCGTTGGCCTACCTTTAACAGGCGTTTCCCAGGGGGCCCCACGAGGAGGTGGAAGTCGGCTTTGCCCCCCAATAAGAAGCTTTGGGAGATTTGTGATTCTAATTGGAGCTAGGAATTGATGGGTCCGAATCGACGATTCCCGATAACTTCTAGGAACCAACCGAAATATCCTTCTCCTTCCTACGAATCATTTTTTTCCTACACCAGAAGATTTTTTTGGTGCATTTGTAGAAAAAAAAATGGGTATATGATGAGTTTTTTAAATAAAGCACTCAGTCTCAGATTAATTTCTGAGGAAGATAACAGCATTTCTAGCGAAAGGTTGGTAAATAATTTGACGACACACACAAATAAACCGTCGAAGAATGGATTCAGAGTTTTTTCCGGGGTAATTTAAGAGAGTGAATAAAAAAAATATATTAAATTATCGCCAAAGCTTCAAAAAATAAAATAAAGAAATTTTTTTTTTTTTTAAAGAATTGGTTTTATTTAAATTGTTTTGCTAATGTGTTATTTAAACATATTTTGACATATTATATTAAAGTTAAATCTTTCATAAAACTGAAAAATGATCTAATAGTTCAAAGATCAAGATTTGGTCTTTTAATGTAATATTATTTTATCTTTGAAAAAGTAAAGTAAGTCGTGAAAAAACGAAGTAAGTCGTGAATTCAAGGACTTAACCAATGAGGTGATAGAATAAAACACTTGTGGATGCAGTTCAGAACTGTAATTAAAAAAGAACATATTTACAAAGTTATAACTAACTAAATGACTCCAGGTATCTTTAATAACATACCTGAATCAACACAATAGTGGATATTCTATAAAAAAACTCAATTATCAATTTTCTTTTTTATCAATCTATAATCTAACAATGTCAATTATAACCTCGCTCACATCTGTCTCTGAAGGTTATCTCAGCTCTGTGCCATATGACTAAGTTTGGCGTCAGTATTCAAACTTACAAATATAATAACCATCTCGGCCATCCTGGTTCGCTTCTCGGTCAGTCATATCCCTTCTTTCCACTGATCCTATAAGATATCCGAGAAGCGAACCAGGATGGCCGAGGTGGTTAAGGCACCACTTTATAAGGTCATATCTTTTCTTTTCAAATAAAATATTTAAAAAATTATATCATATAACAATAAAATAAATTATAGTAAAGTCTTTACTTTGTGCTGAACTCAAACCGTTTGGTAGGTTTTTTCTTGAAGTATACAATTTACGCTATGAGGCTTTGACCGTGCAAACTCGCTTGCCAACAAACATCAAATTTTGGACTTTTTTTCAAATAATATTTTAACTCCAAATCGTTTTTAGAAAACTCAAAAACATGCAGCCCTGATAGATAAGTGGTTTTTCGAAATCCTTAAGTACAATAAACTCATTTTAGAGAAAAATTTTACCTAACCACTTATTCACCAGAGTCATAAATATATAAACTTTTTGGAATAAAACATTCCAAAATACTTCATGATTTGTATTATTATGTAGCCATCTGGTCAGTTTATATTATATTTCTTTTCTGTTCATATTTGTTAAAGGGTCCCAAAATAAATTTTATTTTCTATTCTATTATAAATTAATTAAAGCTACAAGTTTAATGCCTACACAATAATTTGTAGAATTATTTTCTAATCTGCTCATCATGGAAGAACACTCGAATAAATAAAAATGCGATACATTATATACTAACTACAATTTTATACCATCAAATTTATTGTTATTAGATGTTGGGGGTGCAGGGCAGCTTAATGTGTAGAGCGCTCAGTTAATGAGCTGAAAGTTTTGGGTTCGTGACTGTGAAGTAGTCTTTACCAAAACCCATAGCGGTTACAGTTTTTATTAGAGGTGCTACCAAACACAAATAAAAACACCATAAGTGAATTTATTTTTGATTTGATAAATATAAATATTAATATTAAAGTATAAATATTAGATACTAGCTTTTGCCCATGGCTTCGCTCGCGTGGAATTTGGTCTGCCACATAAAGTTTCGTGACGATCATTTTAAATAATTATAATTTTATTTTTATTATATTTATTATTATATTATATTTATTATATGTTTTTTATTTTCAGATGTCTAACTTAAAAACTGACGGATTCCATATAATCTTTGAACCCTTATTATTTTAAGGGGGAAACCCTTGGGGGTGGAATTATCCAAATTCCTTTCTTGGTGCTCATTTAAGCTATACAAAGAACCTATCTGCGAATTTTAACATGCTAAGTTCAGTGGTATCTGCTGTGCCTTGGGTGTGTTAGTCAATCAGGTTACAGTGTTATATAAACTTCGCCTGAGTGGTGTGTTAATAAAAAGTAGCCTATGTTCTTCCCCAGGCTTGAGATTATCCATATCAAATTTCATCACAGGCGGATCAGCACCAACGTGAAACATTCATTGACACTGATTCACGGGACGGACAGAAGTTTACTGTTCGTGTCAGTAAAGGATTAGTATGTAATGTTATTGAATTCATTAAAAAATATGACTTAGTATAACGGTTTTACTTGTCGTACGGGAGCAGCGAGAAGTGAACTTTTTTTTTTCTTTTTTTTTCCACATCCTCCAAGATTTTATTTACAATATAAATACAAATTTACAATAAATAACTGCAAATGCTTCTATATAAACAAAAGCCTTCTGTTACCTTTCGGTATTTTAAGGCGTTACACTGGACTGAGTCCGCTGAAGGTGGTTTTTACTCGAACCGGGCCAAGGCCGCTGACGTTATACAATTCAAAACAGGGAGGGACCGTTTAGCGGGGTAAAGAAATAGTTGTAGAAAGAAGAAAGGGGAGGAAGGAAGAAGGAAAAGGAAGGAAGGATAAGGACAAGGGAGTACCTACCCCATCCCTAGATCAAATATAAGCACATCGACCAAGTGCTTCATCGCCCTGCCATCTCCCACGTCTGAGGGGTGGTTTTAAGTCCATAATTAGGGGGTTCGCACAGGTCTTCAGCCCATCAAAAAATTTTATGTGCCTCCGACCTATGTACTCGGGCACCGAGGGAAGCCGAAGCTCCTCCCGAATGGTGGTGGTAAGTGCCCCTCGAGCGATGTGCCACTTACGATCTTCCTAAGCATGTAATTCTAGTAATGCTGCAGGCGCTTGAGCTTTGTTTTGTAGAGCTGTCTCATTAGGGGTGCACCATAGAGCAACGTAGGTCTTATGATGGACTTGTAGATTTGTAATTTCAAGAGCTGCGACGACAAGAGCAGACGGTATAGCCTTTGGGATTTCTGTCGTGCCAACTTCAATGTTGCCTGAACGTGCTTTGAGATGGTGAGATGTCTATCAAAGGTGACGTCATGATAGAAGATTGAAGTGGATAATCTTCTATCCTCGCAGTCCACGGTAAAAGTCTTCTGTAGAGGTTTCCTACTCACACTCTGAAATGACATCACGATGGGTCTAAGAAGGATTCACATTGATGCCAATCAGTTTCAGCTCGTTCAGCTATGGTTTCAGTCGCCTTTTGTGCCTTGTTAAGGGCATGTGTGGTGCTGATGCTGGTGGCGTAAATACCAATATCATCCGCATATGCTGCTACCATTGCACCTGGGTGCTTCATTGCGACCACGGGTGCTGTGAAAATCACAAACATCAGTGGTCCCAATATAGAGTCTTGAGGTACTCCACAGGTAGTGATGCTAGAAGTCGAGTATCTGTTACCTACTCATGCGACGAATGATCTTCCACTGAGATAGCTTTGGATCAGACGACATAGAGTGGCAGGAAAGCTAAACTCTTCCAAGCGTCAGAGTAACAACTAGTGAGACACACAGTCAAAGGCCTGGGTGCAATCCAATGAAATGAACGCCGTAGCTCTGTTCATCTGCATGTGCTCTATGATGTGCGCCTGTAGCTTGCCAGGTGGTGGTCACAGGTGACTCCTCTCAGGAAACCAGTCTGCTCAGGGATGATAATGTTGTTCTCTCTGCAGTGCTTCGACATGTGATGGTGAACCAGTCTCAAAGATTTTGCTCATGTGAGGGAACATGCTGA
Organism: Arma custos; assembly: GCA_037127475.1. NCBI lineage: Eukaryota > Metazoa > Arthropoda > Insecta > Hemiptera > Pentatomidae > Arma > Arma custos. The sequence continues at coordinate 165,755,063 of CM073759.1, forward strand.
TTGGCCGATAGTGATCAGGTAGTTTATCAGACTTCCCCGGCTTAAGTAGCGGTACTAAAACGGCTTTTTTCCATGCTTCAGGAAAGTATGAGATTCTCATACAGGTGTTGAAGATGTTCAATAGGAAGGCTTTACCTTTTCTAGGGAGCATCTTCAACATGACATAAGGAATGTCGTCTAGCCCAGAGGAATTTTTACCTTTAGTGCGCCGTAGTAAGACCTTTGAAGGTGGAAAAAATGGGTTTCTCATTGGGGCACGGAAGCGGTTCCTCAGGAATTGGTGGAGCGATTGCCAACCGAGCAGCATCGCTCGCCTCGTATGCCTTCGCCTAACGTTCAGCGAGTTCTCCCAACCTCATCAGTTCGTCTTCGGAAGTCAGGTTCACTGTCCTCTTTTTAGTTACGTAGGTTTTGACGAGTCTCCAGAACTGGCGGTGGTCGTCATGAGTTCTACGTAACTGTTCGTGCCAGAGGGAAGTTTTCCAGACTTGAATGATCTGCCGGGTCATCGCATTAATGGCCTGTTTTAACCCATAGTCATGAGAGCGCTGGAAAATGTTCCTCAGGTGATTACGTTGGCCAATGAGGGCAAGAATGTGCTTTGGAGGTTTCCTGATGGCGTTCCTGATTGCGGACCAAACTTTGGGATAGGCTTGTTTGCTTAGTCCAGGATGGTAGTGGTGATGGCTTGCACCGCCCTATCCACCTCTCCCTCTGTACTCAGGTGATCGATCATGGAGAGATTTTCCTCAATGCTAGCCGTGAATCCTTTCCAGTCGGCCTTGTTTAAGAGGTACTTGCTCGCAGTAGGGGCTGCGGGGGTACCTCCGAAAATATATACAATCGGCCGATGATCTGACGGACCGAATGGAAGCGCTAAACAGCCCGTTATGGTGTGCAGATCCCTAGTTAGGAGGAGGTCTAGAGTTGAGATATATCCGGGTAGGGAATCATGCCGGAAGGTATGAACCCTGGGGTGATAGGCGACTAGTCCATTCTTGGTAGTGTACGTCCCCAAGGGGTCATGGTTGAAACATAGCCAGGCAGGGTGTTTGGCATTGAAGTCACCAAGGACTGTATAGAGACTGACTGACTGGGCGTGTTGCAACAACTATCTCAGAGCTTTATGAACAACTCTCAGCCTCCTATAGATGCAGCTGAACGTGAAGCGAGTCTTGAACCGCACGTCAACAGTAACTATATGAGTGCCGGCAGTTGAATACACTGGACTAGAAACTCTCATAGACGGTACATCATTTCGGACGAGGATGGCGACGCCTGCCTTGGTCCCCAGTACACAGGTCTCCCTGTAACCATGGTAATTTACTCGGGCAGAGGAGGGTGTCCGTCAGCGCCACCACCGATGGACGGTGCTGCTGTAAGAGGATTTCAACTTCGGCCAACTTCGAGAGAAGGCCTCTGATGTTATGATTGATGACTTGATGTACAGTCATGTCGCCTGGTATCCATCACCATAGACATCATCTGCATCATCAAGTTGAACTTCTCGAAGAGGCAGGATAGAGTGAGGTCTTGTCCTGTTGCCAGCTGGTAAGCTAAAGGGGGGGGGGAGCTGTGTCACTAGAGGTGGCTCAGGTGGAGGTAAGCAGGGTGGTGAGGGGTAGGAGAGGAGTGGAGGAGCGGTCCCTTACCTGATTGGCTTGGTTCCTCCAATGAGTGAACCATGTTACTTGATTAGTTTTATTCAGCGAAAATATGTAGATTCTGCGAGTAAGAAACACAAGAGCAAGCATGCAAATTTTGCCCTCCTTTTTCGCCCCCTTAGGGGTAGAATTTCGGAAAATCTCTTCTTATCGAGTGCCTACGTCATACAAAGAACACACTCTCCAAGTTTCAGTTCTCTACGATCAGCGGTTTAGATGTGTTGATTCCTTAGTCATTCAGGACAAAGCATTTTATATGCATAGATTACTTTCTAAAATTGGACTATTTAATTCTTCTAGGACTACAACTTGTAGATAATGTCGGACAAATAAAATATATATATATATCCTTTTTGTTTATATGAAACGGCTTTTTAAGACAACGCGAATAACGTTACTTTTCTTTTCTCATGTTTGCCCTTCTTTTTATCAATATTTTCTCTTCATTTCTGCGTGCCTTTGCTTCCTTTCATTCGACCACGTACGTACCCTTTCGTTTTTCTTTATTTTCCGCAAGAACCTTGATTTATTTTATTTTGTTTCCGTATTGTTATCTGTCTAGGCAGCCTTTGTTATTTTTAATGTTTTTTGTTTCTTCTCTCATTTGTTTTAGATTTATTCTCATACGTATCTTCTTTCTGTTTTCAGTATTTTTTCTAGTCTAAGGAGACATGTCTCGATACCATACAAAATTACTGGTTTTATCACCGCGTTAGAGGGTGTTATTTTTGCGTTAGAGGATAATCTTATTATAAATATTTCCAATTTATTTTATTTTATTTTTTTATCATTTGTTATAATTTTTAAATATTTTTCTTTTGAAGGGAAAATATTTGTCCAGGGCCGGGATTCGAACCAATCTTTTCACAAGTCTTTTCTCTTCAAAATAAATATAAATATTTCCTGTATGAGATGAAAATAGTTGACTGGATGATCTAATGTAAAGGAGATAGTTGGGGGGTGCAGTCAATAAGAACACAGAATAAGTGAAGTACTTATATTATGTGCCGACGTTTCGACCTACAGTGTAGGTCATCTTCAGGGCTAACAGAGAAACAAACAGAACAAAAAATGTAAAAAAATATAAAAAATGTACAGTAACAATAATATGGTGACAAGTAATGTAGAAAAATAAAATAGTGGCAGATATGAAGATAGAAGATAACGAATATAAAAAAGAGCCAGATTATAATAAAATAAAGATATAGACAGATTTAAAAAATTAATGATAATGAAAAGGAATTAAACTAGTGGCAGATATAATAAAATTAAGATAAAGACAAATATAACAAAATTATTGAAATAGTGACAGATATAATTATTGAAATAGTGACAGAATATAATAAAAATAAGATAAAGACAGATATAACAAAATTATTGTTAATGAAAAGAAAATGAAAATAATGGCAGATATAATAAAGTAAGACAGATTTAATAAAATTAAAGAAAATGAGCAGAAATGATAAATTATAAATAACGCATATAAAAAAAAAGAAAATAAATGTACAGAATGGATAGTACAGTACAAAATAATAATATAAAGGAAAATCAAAAGGAGGAGTTAAACAAAAGAAACAAAAATGAGGATATTTACATATACAGAAAGGTTGGAATATGAAGAATAAAGAAAAACTAGTAAAATAAAGGTATAAAATGTATGATAACGGACATGATGATGTTACAAGTTACAGAAAAGTATGAAACTATATGTAAAATAACAAATGTGAATAATAGAAATACTATTGTACAATAACAACAGTGTACATTGACTGTTTTGAAAAAATAGTTGATAGGAATAGAATATGAAAAGTTAAAATAAGTGAAAACTCTTGTACAGTAACAATAGTGTACAATGTCTGTTTGAAAAAAAGTAGATGGGATTAATGAATTTGAAAAATTAAAATAGGTGTTTAAAAATATGAACTCTTGATTACCAACATATGATGGATGCCAAAATGATAAGGGGGAAAAAAGTAGGAAAATTAAAATTGGAGAAAGGATAAAGAGAAAAGTTTAAAATAAATAAAATAAAATATAAAGAAGAGGAGACATACCGAATGTTGGAAAGCGTGGCCGTTACATATAACGGCTGGAACGTACTAAGCACATAACGGTTAATACCGGGGGAAGAGATAGGAGCGGTATCTAGTGGCCAAAAAGTTAACTATAGAAGGTAACCGTACTGGAGTATAGGAAAAGATGGGGAAAGTGAATAAATGGATAAAATTAATATAAATAAAATAAATAAAATTGAAACAATGAAAGAAATGTCAATAGAGTGATAACAAAAGAAACATAAATGACGAAGTAACGGAATTTAAGGTCTTTTGAGTAAATTAAAAATTTGGGAGTAGGTAGAGGAAAGGTGATGAGAGTCAGACTTAAGATTGATAGAGGAGGAATCTAAATTTATGTGGATAGTTTCAGAGAGGATGCGTTTGTCATGGTTATGAGCTGTAGCTAGGATAGGCGTTTTTTCAAAATCAAAGGTGTGGTTTAAAGAAAGGGCATGTTCGGAAAGTTTAGAGGAGGTATGGTTATGGGAGGAAATGGCATATTTGTGTTGAGTAATACGGTCTTTAAGGAAGTTTTTGGTTTCACCTATATAGGGAGAGTTGCAATTAGTAGAAGAACAAGGAAAGGAATTCAAGGGAACGAAGCTTGAAGGGAATAGGATCTTTGATACGGGTATAAATATGGGAAAGTTTGTTATGTGATTTGAAGGCAATACGTAAATTGGGGATAACGGAACGTAAGTATTTTTGAATGTTATTAGAGATTATTCCATTATTATTATTATTGATTATTCCATACTTTTCTGTAACTTGTAACATCATCATGTCCGTTGTCATACATTTTATACCTTTATTTTACTAGTTTTTCTTTATTCTTCATATTGCAACCTTTCTGTATATGTAAATATCCTCATTTTTGTTTCTTTTGTTTAACTCCTCCTTTTGATTTTCCTTTATATTATTATTTTGTACTGTACTATCCATTCTGTACATTTATTTTCTTTTTTTTTATATGCGTTATTTATAATTTATCATTTCTGCTCATTTTCTTTAATTTTATTAAATCTGTCTTACTTTATTATATCTGCCATTATTTTCATTTTCTTTTCATTAACAATAATTTTGTTATATCTGTCTTTATCTTATTTTTATTATATTCTGTCACTATTTCAATAATTATATCTGTCACTATTTCAATAATTTTGTTATATTTGTCTTTATCTTAATTTTATTATATCTGCCACTAGTTTAATTCCTTTTCATTATCATTAATTTTTTAAATCTGTCTATATCTTTATTTTATTATAATCTGGCTCTTTTTTATATTCGTTATCTTCTATCTTCATATCTGCCACTATTTTATTTTTCTACATTACTTGTCACCATATTATTGTTACTGTACATTTTTTATATTTTTTTACATTTTTTGTTCTGTTTGTTTCTCTGTTAGCCCTGAAGATGACCTACACTGTAGGTCGAAACGTCGGCACATAATATAAGTACTTCACTTATTCTGTGTTCTTATTGACTGCACCCCCCCAACTATCTCCTTTACATTAGATCATCCAGTCAACTATTTTCATCTCATACAGGAAATATTTATTTTGAAGAGAAAAGACTTGTGAAAAGATTGGTTCGAATCCCGGCCCTGGACAAATATTTTCCCTTCAAAAGAAAAATATTTAAAAATTATAACAAATGATAAAAAAATAAAATAAAATAAATTGGAAATATTTATAATAAGATTATCCTCTAACGCAAAAATAACACCCTCTAACGCGGTGATAAAACCAGTAATTTTGTATGGTATCGAGACATGTCTCCTTAGACTAGAAAAAATACTGAAAATAGAAAGAAGATACGTATGAGAATAAATCTAAAACAAATGAGAGAAGAAACAAAAAACATTAAAAATAACAAAGGCTGCCTAGACAGATAACAATACGGAAACAAAATAAAATAAATCAAGGTTCTTGCGGAAAATAAAGAAAAACGAAAGGGTACGTACGTGGTCGAATGAAAGGAAGCAAAGGCACGCAGAAATGAAGAGAAAATATTGATAAAAAGAAGGGCAAACATGAGAAAAGAAAAGTAACGTTATTCGCGTTGTCTTAAAAAGCCGTTTCATATAAACAAAAAGGATATATATATATATATTTTATTTGTCCGACATTATCTACAAGTTGTAGTCCTAGAAGAATTAAATAGTCCAATAACATGGTTCACTCATTGGAGGAACCAAGCCAATCAGGTAAGGGACCGCTCCTCCACTCCTCTCCTACCCCTCACCACCCTGCTTACCTCCACCTGAGCCACCTCTAGTGACACAGCCCCCCCCCTTTAGCTTACCAGCTGGCAACAGGACAAGACCTCACTCTATCCTGCGTCTTCGAGAAGTTCAACTTGATGATGCAGATGATGTCTATGGTGATGGATACCAGGCGACATGACTGTACATCAAGTCATCAATTATAACATCAGAGGCCTTCTCTCGAAGTTGAAATCCTCTTACAGCAGCACCGTCCATCGGTGGTGGCGCTGACGGACACCCTCCTCTGCCCGAGTAAATTACCATGGTTACAGGGAGACCTGTGCACTGGGGACCAAGGCAGGCGTCGCCATCCTCGTCCGAAATGATGTACCGTCTATGAGAGTTTCTAGTCCAGTGTATTCAACTCCCGGCACTCATATAGTCACTGTTGACGTGCGGTTCAAGACTCGCTTCACGTTCAGCTGCATCTATAGGAGGCTGAGAGTTGTTCATAAAGTTAGATAGTTGTTGCAACACGCCCAGTCAGTCAGTCTCTATACAGTCCTTGGTGACTTCAATGCCAAACACCCTGCCTGGCTATGTATCAACCATGACCCACTGGGGACGTACATTACCAAGAATGGACTAGTCGCCTATCACCCCAGGGTTCATACCTTCCGGCTTCACTTATAATATAAGTACTTCACTTATTCTGTGTTCTTATTGACTGCACCCCCCAACTATCTCCTTTACAATAAATATTTCCTGTTTTGAAGTTTAGTTTTTCCAACTTTGTGATTTTCTCTTATACGCTCTGTTTCCAAACCGTTGTTGCATATTGTTTCTTCTAGGTATTTAAATTTCTTTGTTACTTTTATTTGTCCATTTTTGTTTCTATTATTTTTTGCCGCAATTTTTCTGTTTTCACAATCCCGTCTATTTATAGAAAATTTGTATGCCTATTTTTTTTCAGATATTTATTTGACAAAAAATATTTATCTCCAACTGGTGCAAAAAAATGTGTTTTTGGCTCAATTAATTAGGACTAAAGTACCTACGTCATTTCAACATATCCGTTACAAACTAGGCTAAAAAGTAGAAAAGAATCCCTAGGGAACTAGCAACAAAGGTGATTTGACAAACTTAATTTGCTACAATATTGTAGTCCAACATGTAGAAGAGGTCATCCTTAGGCTGATGCACCTGCCAATGCAGTCCATTAAGTGCAGTTGTTTTGGTTATGACTTGTGTAGGTTATGTTTATTTCTGTATCTACGTTGTTTATTTCTGTTTGGGCGTAAATAAAATATAGTTTGTCTTCTTACATTCCATCTGAAGATAAAATCTTGTGTGCACCTCGTAGGCTAAACTTACCTAGCATTATTCGCAGCAATATTTTTTCTCTCTCGGCTTCGCTCGGATGCAAACCTATTGATGAGGGAATAATGATATTCTGTAGACCCTAGGTGTATAAATAACTAGTATTTTATTTTTATTATAATTATATTTTTTGTGTTATTACAGGACATAAGAAACTTATCAGACACTTCTATCTTATTTAATGATGCCTATACTATCCTATACTAAGGAGGACACGGCAGCTGCTAAGTTACTATCCGTGATTCGTGAACAGTTGCCGAGCGAACAAGTGAACAAGAGGAAAATATAAAGGCAACAGAGACAGATATTGTTCATGGCCCTATAATTAGGCTGAGACAGAGACAGAATTCTATTTTGCTCGAAGGGGGGGGGCGGGGTAACGAAGTCAGAAGTGAGTCAGCAAGGCCCCCCCCCACAATCTGCCACCCACCAGCCACCACTCTATTCTCTAGTCCACCAACCACTCTCTGTAGTTCACCTCTACTCTATAATCAAGTACGTTCCTGTCACATCTGCTCACTATATTGCTCTCCGACGTATTTAATATTTATTGTTTTTCCTTGAATTGAATAAAGATTGTGATGGCCATGGGCATCGAGTAGTTATCGCCTCTTTTAGTAGTAGCAATTACATGGTGGCAACACTGTTTTAAAAATCGATATGTGTAACCTGTCTGTAGGTGCGGGATTTATTCTTAATTTGTTGATTTATTCTGTATGTAATAACATATTAAATTCTAAAAAACTGTAAAATAACTAACTCGTCAACATTTTTCTAATTTTGGCATGACCAGGACATATATCAATTGAGATCAAATATTTCATCCCCTCATCTACCTATATCACATCAACAACCCAAACCGAATCATCAATCAGAGGCAGCAATCTCACTCCAAGACTTCTAATCATATTACATTATATAATTAGATCAGTTATTCGTTTCCGTTCTTTTTTTTTAAATTCTCCTACATTGAAAAATCCTTAAATGTTGAGAATATTCTGCTGAATTTACAAAGAATTCGCATCTAATGCATGAGGCTTTTGGGATAAGAAACTTCGAAATTTACTTTTTCACAATTTTCGCTAGTTTAATCAATCAATTTTGTAAAACAAGACAACATTGTCGCCTTATTTCTCATGGTTTTCGTCCGGTTCTGAACCTGAAGTTTTGCATGAAATTGCTTGACTAAACTAGGGAATATGTGAAAAAATAAGTTTTTGAAATTTTGAAGTTATCCAGTTTTGATCCCAAACGCCCCTAATATGATCGAACAAAAAACATAAATCTGACATGGTTTACTGGTAATAGTACCTGGACCACTCCTCAACCAATTATTACATTAGTGACATTGTTCGAAAAATGTAGATAAATAATACTCGCTGTGGCCAACTGCTATTTCCTTTATAATGCGACTTGAGTGCCTCAATTGTTGAGGCTTCTAATAAATACTTCTAATTAATGACCTTCTCGGATGTAATAATAATGACTATGGCAATGCTGGATCCCTTGATGAACTATTGTTACGGGCTACTGGGTATTAAAATGAATTAAACAATTCCTTAATTAAAGATACTAATATTTATTAACAAAAGTGATTAAAAAGATACAATTAAACTATTAACAATTAAATTATTGAACTAATATAAATTTATAATAACAATATTCTAAATATTATCATCTAGGCCTAACTCCTATTTAATTATTACAATAATATAAGATTTTACTAATTCTAGATAGCTTAACTAGTTACAATAGTTTCTATGAATATTATAAAATTACACTACAATTTATAACTAATAATTAACACTTACAGTTCACTAGTCCACCGACCGTAAGATTCTTCAAGTATCACAAACTGACACACAGTAACAAACAGAAACAGTTTATTACACTCGCGAGACTGTTACAGTTCACTGATACACTTATTACATGGGCCGGTTCAACACTGACTAGTTTATCACACTGACACTCACTTATTACACTTATCACAGATCTTCACTGGTCTACTCTCAGGCTAAGACTGACTGACTCGAGGTGACGGAAGTCTTTTTATAGGCAAAGCCGAACATTCTAGAACTCGAAGGGGCCAGATAATTCTGGAATATTCTTAATCCTTTGCCGACAAAAGAAGACGATCTAGAACCGTCCTAATCCTATTTAAACGTCTCCCGCTGACGGAGTTAAGCCGCTAATCCCCCGCTTCCGCCTTCCTGCCGGCGCCCGTAACACTATGGAGTGAACATGTTTGAGTTTTATAAGAAAAAATGGCAAATAACCTAAAAATGTTACCAGGTTAAGGTAGCTAGTATACGATAAGTAAAATAATAACTTACTCCACGATGCTAAAACAAGGGCCTCTTGGACCTCCTCCATAATCCTACTATCTTTCCTATTCTGGGCGAGTGTCATCCGTTCTCTGAGCTCTATTTCTCTTGATATTCTCTCCTTATCAGACCATCTTAGTAATGGACGTCCCCTCATCTTTCTCCTCCAGGCTTGCATTCCAGCAGCTTTTTGGGTATCGAACTCGTAGATATCCGCTTGACATATCCCAGCCATGCCTTAACACCAGATCTGATCTTCGGAACATTTCTTAGTTAATCTTTTTTTTTTTATTCTTCTGTTGCCGTTCTCTCATACTGATCCATACATTCATCTAAGCGCTTTTCTATATCAAACTTTTAACATTCTTTCACTTTCTTTGGAAAGTACACAAATCTCACAGCCATACGACACAGCCGGCCCATTGAATCTTTAATTAACCTTAGCCTGCATTTCAATGGCTTTTGAGGAGCGTGATAGAGCCTGTTTACCACAGCTACTCTTGCCTTAATTTTTCTTCGCATTCATCTTTTGATGTGACAAGAGAAGAAGTACCCAAATACTTGAATTTTTTGTCCGTCCTGAAAGTGTGGCTTCCAAATTTGATCTTGTCTTGTGTAAAAGTATAATTTTTTGTTTTTATTTATTTATTTAAATATACAACTGTATTATAACCATATAACAAGTAAATAAATGGCATGAGATAAAGGCAAGTAAAGAAACTACCTACTGGTAGCACTCGAATAACAATTCAACTAAGAAGGTCACGTAGCCATCTTCAACTCAGAGGCCTAGGATTATCAGGAATTGAAGAGGTTTGCTAGGATTAGATATAACTAATAAAAATATATATGGATGTATGTATATGTATATATTAATAATACTATAAGGTCGGAATGAAAGAGTAAAAAATTGCAGGTATCTGGGAGAGAGTATACAGGAGAATAGATTAGAAAAAGCAGATTTAAAAGACCGAATTCTAAAAATGGAAGGGGGTTATAGGTTGACAAAGAACATCTACAACAAGGATTAATGAATAATTAAAATATACTATAACTGTCCTAAAAACGGAATGTCTCTCGATGAACTATAATGTAATTATTATTATTATTATTTAATTTTCATTTGCACCTGCGCAATTGCGCATCCAGCAAATTTGATTGAAGAGTCTTTCTCCTTCGCTTTTCTCTATGATCATCCAGTTATTTTGGAAAAAAAAGATATATATATTATATATATATATATATATATATATATATATATATATATATATATATATATCAATTGTTGAGTAGGTCTCTTGGCCAATGTCTTTTTAATCTTTTTTTTATCAAGTCCAGGTAACAGGGAGTAGGAAAGCGGAAGAACGAGTGGGTTTGGATGATATTGTGTCGATGAATGGAATGTTATGTATTTGTTATGAATATATGATTTTATAGTGGGAATGTTCATGTCGTTGTGTATAGTGTGATTCGAAACATACCATGGTGCATTAATAATTTTTCTGAGAATTTTGGATTGTGTTGTTTGTATCTTGTGTATTTGAACTTTTTTTACTGAACCCCAAAGTTCTGCTCCATATGTCCAAATAGGTTTTAGTATACGGTTATAGATAAGTCGTTTGTTCCTCAAGTCAAGTGAAGATCTGTAGTCCAGAAGATGTGATAGTTGTTTGTAACGTCTAGTCAGTTCTTGTCTTTTTAATTTTGTATGTATGTTCCACGTAAGTCTTTTGTCCAAGTATAGTCCGAGGTAACGTACATAATTTTTGGAATTTACTTCGTCGTTGTCAATTTTGACTGCTGGACACGAAGCTTTCCCTAGAGAGAAGCTTACATGGCTCGATTTCGAGGCGTTTATTTTGATTTGCCATTTATTGAACCACTTTTCTAAATCAAATAAATGATTTTGAAGAGCTATAGATGCTAGGTTTGGGTCTCTGTGCGAAGAAATAATGGCTGTATCGTCTGCGAAGGTATAGATGTTGGTGCAAGAGTGTTTGGGAATATCAGAGGTTTTTACAGAATAGAGAATGGGGCTTAAAACACTGCCTTGCGGTACACCCCTGTATTGAGGGATGAAGGAGGAAATCGAAGAGTCAACGGAAGTACAGAAGAATCTGTCTTGGAAATAAGATTGAAGAATTAAAAAGTAAGTAGAAGGTAAGTGAGGTTTTATTTTCCAGAGAAGACCCTTGTGCCAGACACTGTCAAATGCTTTTTCAAGTCAAGAAAAATCGCAGAGCAATATTCTTTTTTCTCAAAGCGATAGATATTTATAATATAAAGAATGGAAGTCCTGGAAAGAAGAATTCTAAGAAAATAATCGGTGCAGTTAAGATTGAAAACGGATGGAAACAGCAAAGTAACAAATAAATCTACCAAATGGAAGGAGGTATCCAGAGTTCAGAATGACCAAACAAAGGTTGTCCAGGCAAAATTTGACTAATTTTGGGAAATAAGGCAATTACAAAGTGGACTAAAGAACTAAAGAAAGTCTTTGAAAAATTGAGCATTACAGAGTCTCACATGCTAGAAGTATAGCAGAGTAAAAAATCCGCAAGGGTTTCAGAATGAAGATAGACCAGAGAAAGATGGATGAAGCTAGACAGAAGATCAAATGAAACGAGCAAGTGACGCATGAAGGAATATTGTAGGCGGAGAAAACTCAAGCAGCAAAAAGGGAAATAAAGTTGTAGCGTGATCCGAAGCGGTCAATATTGATAAAAAAATATATTACTCTGTCTGCAAAGCAATAGTTTTATCTGAATATACATTTCCTCATGAAATTTGGATAACAGATTTTAAATAATTTGTTTATATGGTTATACAATAAACATTTTCTCGACGTATTGAATAGCTAATGTTCACTTACCGAACTATCTTTAATTAGCATATAAATTAATCCAGGAGCTAATAGCTAGGCTTAATCAGCAAACAGGGGTGGGCCCCTTTCATGTCCGGCGGTGATCCCCACAATTTGCGGTAGGTATACTCATTACCAAAACCACAACTGTCCATATCATTTAAATCTTTATACAGGCTCTCATTTGTCTGTTTGCATTTTAATGCGATAATAAATCATAGGCATTGAATAATGTGCATGGATTTTCCTAATATTCTTTGGCAGAATTGATGTTATTTTGTTAAAGCAGAGTAAATATTTACCATCATTTTCTATAATTTATCTCAAGTTGTTATCAAATTTTCAATCCCAGAACTGAAAAAATCAGGGTTTTGTGATGAAAAAACAGTTGTGTTTGTGCGAAACTTTTTTTTGGTTTGTAGGTAGTTAACTAAAAAATTTTGGAAAATTATTTGATTAGGGTATTAAAATTGCGTTTTTAATCTTAACTTAATTATTGAAAAATGGGAAATCAACGGTAGACAAAATATTCAATAATAAAATTTAATTTCAATTTGCGTATTGGAGTACGGAATACATAATTATTACAGCCAGTTAGATGATAAACGTACATTAAAAAGTTAGAGCAATATTTATTTAAATCATTGAATCGTTATCAACTTCAATTATTCTATCAATAACTACATCTTCTCCTGGAGTCTCAATGTTTATAAATGTAATTAACATCTTATGGTAACTAAAATAAGTAAATAATGTCTTACATTCTATTTTTTGAATGTACCTAGAAAAAACCGCATTGATTGTAGTACCATACCTTGTAGTTGGTATATTTCTATCATTTGTCATTTCAAGATTGAATACTTCTCTCAAGTGTTCAGTAAGTGGAGCAGATTCCTCTTTCTTAAAATCTGTATTGTAACCACCAGATAAAATAATAGGCATTCGCAAATATGTTTCTCGTGAACGAAAAATTGTTGCCGAAGAGGTAGCGAATGGAGAAAGATGAAAACCTAGAAAATCCATGATATCATTTATATTTTGATTCACTTTGATATAAATTGCCACGATTACAAGTTTTCTGTTGTCATTAAGTTGACACAGTTGCACAAAAATCTTCCACAGCAGATACGGATGTTGTTGCTTGACTAATACTCGTGTTATTTAGGTATGCTTGCACTTCCGATTGAACAGAATTTGTCTTGTATCTGTCTTATAGTGATACCGTGTGGAACAGTTATCACTATAGGTGATAATTCCATTTTCTTTCTGCCCGGTGCAGTCTTTTGCGTACGTCTTGTGTCCGAAGCCTTATTAGGTTCAGATGCCTTCCTGTCATCAGATATGGGAATAGAAAGATCAAGATTTTTCATCACAAATTTGTTTCAGTGTTTTGCCGTGTTTTTGGGCGCAAAACTATGGTACCCAATTCCGCGAGTTTTTAGATCTATTTCTAATGTGGGTCGGTCGGTCTCTAATTGGAGGTAAATATGGATCTCACTCCTCGTCTGTTTGATAAAATATTGATTAATATTAATTTTGTTCATGAAATCACTCACCTCATTTAACGTGAAGTTTTCTCGTCCCATTACAATTGGAGAAATCTTCTTCTGTTGGGCCACCGTGCATTCCTCAGTTGGTAGTATGTTAGCTAGAGCGGTAAAGCTGTTCGATGTCACTTCCGGTGGCGTTTTTTCTGCTTTCCTTGTCTTCCTCTTGGCCGATTTCTTCCCTGACTTTACTTTTACAACAGCTTAAGGGGGAATTTAAATAAGAGTAGTAATAGTGTTTGTTTGGATAGGGGTCTAAAAAAAGGCTCCTTTACAAAAAATGATCGCTTTTCAACACTCCGAGAATAAAGCAATAGAATACACTGTTACCATAGATACCACACTGTGATGCGATATGCGAGAGATAAACGAAAAATTTTGGGGCGATACAATAAAAGTTTCACAATAATAAAGTTTGAAAATGCCTTCTTGACTTGAGAATCACTCTCAAATATTGTACCCTCAAGGGAGTTGTCCAAATTTCTGAACCAAATCTGTTTGAGATAAGTCTGGTGAGCAATGCAGGTGTGGGAGGACTTCGTAACCCAGTTGGTTTAGTTTCATCACTGTCTGTCGTGAAACATGAGTTCTGGCGTTGATGAGCAAGAGTATAGGTCGCTCCGGTTAACCAATGCATTATGCCAATATCCCTGCATTCCGATATGGATGTGATGATTTCACGTAAAAGGAAATGCGTAAAGAAAAGTTCACAATCCAAGAACGAATGGTCCGTTTGTTACAATACCCTTCATTGAAAGCGGTGGTAATGTTTCTTGCAGCTAGGGGAGAGTGTAAACTCATAAAAAAAATTACAGGAAAATCGCGTGTTTCCATGATCATATATGATGACAAACTGAACAACTTTCATTCAATTGCAGGTATGACAAATATCAAGAAAGATAGGGCTTAATAACAGCTCATAATGATCTATGAACATAAAACTACTAAACAAGAGAAGTCTACTAATTTCCCTTCGAATTTGAGAAGTAATAAAAATGGACACTTCATATGAAACGAGTCAACAGATCAGATCATTTCCTCTTTATTCAGCTGATATTTACTGCGTGATGGTCTGCAATAAATTTTGGTATTCTCGACGTAGAATAGCATCATCTATATTAGAAACAAAAGAGAGAGTTGGTGTTTTGTGTAAACATGATTCTGTAAAAAATTAATCCATTTTTATTTATAAAACTGTATCTATTTTTGCTAAGAAATGGGCGAACAAAACGCCTGTTTTGAAGCGAATTTAGAGCAATAACGGCATAAAAAAGTACAAACGTATTTTCTTTGGAACTCCTAAGTAGATATGCATGTCTACCGATCCACCATATGAAGTATAAACCGACTTTGTTTGTTATTATTACATGTTCCGTAGATGTTAAGGGTAAACTTTTGGATAATTTTCTATTAGAACCATATTAGTATCTATTTGTGTGTGCGGGGACTGGAAATAGGAAAAAGGCAGCTGTAGAAGTAGCGATGATTGACACTAATGATTTTCACACCCCCTCGATCTGATGTACAACTGTCCATCCACTAGTTAGTTGTTCCTGGTTTGTAGCGTTTCTGCGCTAAGCTCCAGTACATCTGCCCGGTCCTGTGTACGGATGGTCTGGAAGCTCCATTAATGACTATTGGTCGCTAACGTAGCAAGCACTGGAGATATGATAAAACATTAAAATCGATTCTATATTTACTGATTCTTGGGGCTCACCCAGCCTTATAAAGCAGGTATCCAAAAAAGGGGGAGTGCCTGGTGGTTGTGTGTGATCCGTGACAAATCATCTCACTGCACGGCCATTGTATAAGAAACAGTATAGTTTCTACCACTTACTGAATCCATGACTCTTCATGAGCTTTACCGTTTTTTTTAATTTGTAGTTTGAAATTCATATACTGTTCTATCTTCGCTCATTATGAAGCTCATTCAACTTGAACTGTTCACAAGAAAAAAACAATTAATTTATGTTTCAGTCTTATAGTTATTATTCAGTCTGGTTATCACCATGATTCTGGCAATTTTCTTTGTTTTATGAATCAACAAAATATCCGGATGGTTATTACACACTGCAGAGAATTTTTAAGAAGCCTTAGTAATAGCAAGGGAGCGGAGTGGCTCAGTGGTAGAGCACTGAGTAGCCATGCCGGAAATCCCGGTTCAAATCCCGCTGCTGGCAGTTACTTTTATTTAGTCTGTTTGCGGCGGGAGATAGATCATATGGGATCTAGTACTCTCCTGAGGCTCACCCAGCCTCTATAAAATATAAAAATAGGGTAGCCAAAATAAGGGGGAAAAACCTAGCGGTTGAGCGTGACCTAGGACAAGTCACATCCTTGCAGAACCGTTGTCCATGAAACCGTACAGTCTCTACCATGTACTGAGCCCCAGACTCGTTCACGGGTCATAGTGGTTACAGGGTTATGCATTACTCTGTGGTCCATGATTATTTGTTCACCCCAATAATTTTTTTTTATTGCATTATTTTCTAAACGTTTGATAGCACTATAATAGTTTAATAGTACGGCACCTGATCTCCGCCCATCGGTCCCAATAGTCTGCACATACTTTGACGATATGAGGCGTGGAGATGCAAAAGGGGGTAAATCCATATTTTATCATTTTTAATTTGTTTAACGTTTTTCATAAAGTTAGCGTTCTCTATACGGTGGTTCACCATTCAAAACATGCTAAACCCAATCTAATTTTTCGTTCAAAGTTTGGGTTGAGATGCAGAAGGGGATAAATCCTCGTTTCTCAAAATATCCGCTTGGGGCACTACACACACAAATTGACGTAATTTTTCCTGTTGCTGGTCACTCAAGAAGAAATAAATTCCTTTGACCAATATGAACATAAGATCATTTGAAAGTAAGATTGAACATATATTATTATAATAAGTAGTTGATTTGTGTGATAATAATTAAAAAATAATTGTTTTCAGGTTATGAAAACAAATGTTCTTGACTATTTTTTGATTTAAATTTTTTTTTTTAATTCAAATTATTAAAGAGAAAATAAAACAACTTTATTTTTTGTTACTTATTTTTTTCATCAAAGTTCAATGTTAAATTATTAAAAAACTAAAAACAAAGCATGGTTGAATCCGTATCATCTTTTACCAGTGACATAGGAATGTCATTCGGACTCGTGCAGTGCAGTGCTCCATGTAACCAAGCGGAAATTGGTTAGCAAGCAGAATATTCTGGTTAATGAAGAAGATTACATCAAGGAACTTGAGGTCAATAAATTATCTAAGTATTTAGGCATGCATCAGCATAAAAGCGCCCGAAAATATATGCAACAAGAGCTTCTAACGATCCTCAAAATTAGATTGATTTAGTGCTAAAAACTCAGCTAGCTGGAAAGCGAAAAATCAAAACCATAAACCCCTGGGCTCTATCTGCTCTCAGTTATAAATAATAAAAAACATTATTATTATTCTGTAATAATTCGCAGCTTGTTTAGACATCGATTAAGCTAAACACCACCTAAACAAGATTCAAAGTATATTTGATATTGTTTTAAAATGGCAAATGACATGCCGAAGATGTAGATACGGGTGGAAAGAGCTGATCGGATAATGCAGAAGCAGGTGCCTCGCTACCCTGCTCTATGCCGGCACTGACTGTGATGCTGATATAATTAGGGCCACATGTCCAACCCTCTCTTCTTCCTGAAGGGGAGGAAGAGTTTTTAAAACCCCCAGATCTGAGATTATCTCGGCAGAGTTGTGTTTCACTGTCATTATAGCCATTGTAGCCATTATAATGAATTCTCTCTCTCTTTCAATATAAGGGGAGGACTACATATGTCAGTCACTTTAATAGAGATCATCAAGAGACTGTCTCCCCTCTACTATAGGCACTGTCATTTGAATAAAATTTCACTCTCGGTCGAGTTTGATGATGCTGGTTAATATATTTTCATGGATTGTTTTTATATAACATCATCATATGTGTGAATATGTAGAATATATTTCCATACGATTAACTAAAAATTCAGTTTAAAGATCTACTATATGAGGCGTTTTGTTTCAAAACAGGTTACATCCATTTATAAAACATTTCAGGACTGATCCAAAAAAATTTTATGTGTTAATTATTCCACTGCTTGTTGCCTTTGATAGCGGCCATTTTAGTGACATAAATTTCACGTCACTGATATTTCTCAAGGGAACTTCATACTCACTACATCTAACAATCGGTCCTTCCCTTTCCCTCCATAACTGACTCCATGTACATTATAAACAACCGACTTCTATATATTTTTTTAGGTTATATCTTTTGCTATACTTCCAAATGTTTGTTGAGACGTTCATTTCTTCACGAAATTATTACCACAATATATATTTCCCTTTCATTATGACGTTCTTTTTTCTTAATGTAATTTACGACATTAAATATAATTATAAATAAATATAAGGATATTATTAATATCAATTAAAGTAATTTTAATCTATTAAATCAGCACACACACACATCTATAAAACAGCTCTATATTTTTATTACACTTATTATTTAATCTTTATAATTATATTTTTTATAGAAATTAAAAAGTTTGAAATAATCTCTCTGCCTCGTAACACAGATGTCACTAAAATGGGTGCTATCATAAGCGACGAGCAGCAGAATAATTACAATTAATTTTAAAAAATAATCAATTTAACAATTTTTTTCCCCTTTTTTTGCCAACAATTCACTTCAAATAATAATTATTGACAATATTTTATGATCACTTTTTTTAAATCTCATTTAATATTTTTAAAAATATGTTGCACAAGCTTGCCGGCGGCTTCGCTCGCGTGGAATTTGGTCTGCCACATAAAGTTTCGTGAAAGAATCATGATCATTCGTGAATCATTTTAAATAAATAATTTAATTATTTTTTTAAAATATAAGTTACTCGTACATCCGAAATTTCAGAAGTCTAACTTCAAAACTAACGGATTCGATTCAACCTTTGAACCCCTATTATATTAAAGGAGAAACCCTTGGACTGGAATTATCCAAATTTCTTTCTTAAACTATACAAAGAACCTATCTACAAATTTCAAGATGCTAATTTCCTGATTTGCCTTTAATTATATACTATGACAGGGAGGGAGGGGGGAGCACATCCCTCTAAGCTACCACATATCATCATGTGATTTGCTTTTATTTATGTACTATAATGGATTCTCCACAGTACCTAAAATACTGTTGGGGGCACGTGCCCTCCCCTAAACCGCGCTTGCTATAGCCTATGTGTTATCCTGATGAATAACCTATATTACTGTAAAGTTTCATCCAAATCTGTCCAGTAGTTTTTGCGTGAAAGAGAGACAAACATACAAGCATTCACATTTATAATATTAGTAAGATTTGTAGGATATCAAAACAAATAGTTTCAATCAAGTTCTTTCTGTTATTTTAACAACTATTTTCATGTGGTTTGCCTTTATTTATGTACAATAATGGATTCTCCACAGTACGTAAAATACTGTCGGGGGGGGGGGGCACGTGCCCCTCTCCCTCCCATCAATCCGCGCTTGCTATAGCCTTTGTGTTATTCTGATGTATATCCTATATTACTGAAAAGTTTCATCCAAATCCGTCCAGTAGTTTTTGCGTGAAAGAGAGACAAACATACAAACTTTCACATTATATTATTAGTATAATATTAGTAAGATATATCTCGATCTCAAAAATATCGATATCAGGTTAGCAAATGGTTGATAAAAAATAAATAAAATGGACATTTTTAGAAATAAATCACTTCAAACAATATATATACATAGTTTTGATTTATCATGCATCAAAAATTTGTATTTAATGTAAGTGATGTATCCACTTTTGATAGCAAATAGAATCTTTTATTAATATAGGTTTTTGAAGGATCTAGACGGTTTTTCAACTAGACATATCTAAGATATAATTTCTAATATTATGAATTTATAAAAAAAAAAAATTATAGGAAAAAACGGGCGTACCTGATTTTGAAAGAAATCGCATCATATGGATCGTTTATTTAAATTATTGTTTAGACACCTTTATCATGGATTTTTCTCGACTATATAAAAATGCTTTTAAACATAATGTATTATCATTAGCATTCCTTTCTCCTAGCTTTCATTTCACCCGTTGTGGAACTCAATCCCTCCCGTTATCTGCCATGCTTCTCTCCTATCCTCATTTAAATCCTTGGTTTTCCAACATCTCCTCACTTCCCAAACAGATGCTTTATGAGTAAGTTAGACATTTGCTTAAACGAATCTGTAGTAAATAATGGATTTTGTTGTTTAGCTTTTTTTTCTCCTTTTTTGACAGGCCTGATAATTGTCTTACCTTGGCTCTTCTTGATATCAGATCACTTCTTACAATTTTTGCCATTCCAATATAACACTTATGAGCGGTCAAAATTCATCTTTGAACTTCTGCGCCAGTAGACCAGTTTGAACTTCTTTGAACTTCCGCTTTGACCAGGGAGCCAAGATAAGCAAAACTGTTGAAACTTTCAAATGTGTAGGCGCCAAACGTGATGGAGGGTACTGATTGCCTTTAAGGGCTAGCCAGCATATACTTCGTCTTTGCCTGGTTCACTTAAAGAGCCTTACGCCGTCCAGCATTCTCCAAAGCAAGAAATGCTTGTTGCAGGGATGAAAAAAGAATGAGTTAGTGTTTAACATACGATAATAATAATGTAGGTTTTCAAAATAAAATTATTTCACTGTCTTCACACTCATTATTTATTGTATTTATCACAGCTGACCAACAGACATCAGTAATATTGTTGTAAACAATAATTATTGTTTTTGTTTTTTTATTTGAACTTAATTTTGATTAACTTCGGATGGACACATAACCACATTTTTTTAGGCTTAAAAGTTAACTATTACTTGGAAGCATCCATACTTAAACCATTAAAGTAATAAATATCTCCAATTTTCCGGGATACGAAAATGGCTTAGTTACAAAACCAATATTTAAATATACGAATGAACTGAAAATAATCAAATTCATTACAATTAATGAAGGAATCCCAACAGATTTGCAGTATAACTTTCCGCATAGGAGCAAATTAAAGGAGCTTAATACCATGGATGATATATTATATATACCTATATGTTTTTTTTTAACCTATACAATTATAGCGTCACGGAAAAGATAAAGTTAAGTATGTACAGATAATATCGATATAGAAGAGCAGGTTAATCATTGTGTAGAGAGCTGAGTTGCTAGGGTAAAAATACCAGGTTCATAGCAGGCTTAAATGGATTCTGTGGGATTTGTCCGAGATCGCACTCGACTGCCAGGTTTTCCTCCAATTAAGGGTATCCCTTAATAGAGGATAGTTGAGTCCCAAGAGGGTCTGTAGATCCGTGGCTGTTGACAGATTAAATAATATATCTGCTAGACTAAAAAGTGTGGAGTTATAAATAGAGTCTGGATATCTGGATATAAGTTATATATAAGTTATAAATTAATTATTGAAGTTTGAAGTCTAACAAGATTGGCCTTGTTCAGAATAACTTGTTCTATGAATCGATTAGGTTTTGTTTAGGTCGTTTTTTTTTTTTTTTTTTTTTTTAGACACCTCGTGTGGAGGATGAGCCATATTTCAAGGAATAGGGGAGAAGACTTTACCTTGTAAAAGGTCGCGTTTTTTTGTCGCCAAGGATTAACCTGAACAACATTCAACTGAGTGAGGATAACAGAATTTATAGGGAGTAGAAATGATAATAGAAATAATCTCTGTAGGATCAGTATCTGTTAGCATTGCTCTTCAACTACGTTTTTATCCAAATATAAGTTGAAAAAAAATGTTATTAAACTCCATGGTGATAAATAAGGAAAGGAGCAGATATTCGTGGGCTTGAAAAAATAAAAATTAATTTGGCATTGGGTGTGTGTAGCACATTATTTTACAAATTATTATTACAAATTAAAACAAAAATAATAACAAAATAAGCTAATAATAATTATAAAAAAAGGAAACATAATAAGTATTTTGAAATATACAAATTTTATAAAGAAAACATGAAAATTAGAGCAAGAGCCTCAGCAATCAGTTGCCGAATATTTAATCTTATACTCGTGCATCAGCTGTGAAAATATCAAGCCCGAAAGAAAACTCAATACATATTTCAAATTTTCATAATTTATGTAGTGTTATCACTGAGGACTTCTGCATTAATGACATAAAAATAAAGCTAATTCAATGCCACAGTGTCTTAAGTGTGAATTAAAAACCAATGGTGGCTCAGCTAAATATTAATCTATTTTTTCCTATAAATTTGATTTTTTGCCAGTACCATCAAAACTCATTTATGTAGTGTTATCACCGCGGACTTCTGCATTAATGACATAAAATTATAGCTAATACTATAATAATAATAGCTAAAAATTTGATTTTTTGCCAGGTACCATCAAAACTGATGAATGGTCTTGGGTTCAATACGTAGTAGAGACTATACTGTTTCTTGGACAACGGTTTTGCAGGGAGGTGATTTGTCCGAGATCACACTCAACTACCAGATTTCCCCCCAATTAAGGTTACAACTTTATTAAGGCTGGGTTAGCCCCAGGAGGGTCTGTAGAACCCACTGGGTCTGTCCGTAACAGATTAAATAATATATCTGCCAAACCAGGTTTTGAAACCATTGAACTTGAGCATAGCAACTCAGCACTCTTAAGGTGCGTTTACACCAAAGTTGGCAACTAAAAGTTGACAACTAAAAGTCGACAACACATTATGGAAAACTAAAAGTTGTCAACTAAAAGTTCTTCTTCAGACGCGTTTACACCAAAGTCTTCCACAAGTTTTCCACAAGTTGCGGCAACTTGTTGCCGGTTTTAAGAAAGTACAGCAACAGTTTTTGTCTTCCACTTGTGGAGAAACAAATCTTCCATTAAATTTTCGTTTCCCGCGGAGAGTCGGTAAAGATCAAAGAAACTTGGCAACTAAAAGTGGAGAACTGTTCCCCCTCCACGCGCCCTATTCATTATTAAATAGTGCTGTAAATGCATTTATTCTTAATAAATAGTGCATCTGGGGTATGTAAGAACCAAAAGAATTATAATAAATTAGTCAAGTATTTGACTAATAATATACAATAAACAAATAATTTGTTCTATATATTTTCAAGGTTACTTATTATTATATTTTTACAATCTTTTAATTCCAGTGTGTTATTAGATACACTGGTAATGAACCAGAATTAATAATGGTACGTGATAAAATGAGTAACATATTCCAAAGTAATATTAAATGTCACACTTGTTTTTACTATACATATTTCAATATTAAATATTATTGTAATAGAGTACAGAAGCTTGTTATTTAAATGTTCTATTTCAATTAATAATTTCAATTACTAAGTTAATCATTAAATTGGGTTACAAGAGGACTACCTAATAAACCTTACATGAACAATAATAGTTTTGTTTAAATCAATAGTATGGACTATTTGAACCAAGGCCGTAGCCAAGGGGGGATTATAATTTTATTAAATTTATTTATTGTGTTATTAGGTTTATTTTTTTCTTTGTTCAAATAATTTATGATGTTTTTATTAAGAGTATTCCTAAGTCCATTTCTATGGGTTTCGGGAGTTTCTAAATTTATGATTATAGATTCAATATCCGCTAACATTTGAAAAATGTTGATTTTTTTTATTATTTGGGTCATAATTAATATTATCCCCTAGACTTAATGAAGTTACAATGTTGTTGGGTATTATATTAGTTGTTAACGACTCTATTGTATTTGCCTTGGTGGCTCAATTGGTAGAGTGCTTGGGTGGATTGGGTTCGTATCCCGGCCGAGGTCCTATCTTTTCTCTTTAAAAATGAAAATATTTCTCGAATTGTTAGAAAAGATTGTTGTACAATGCTTATTTGCTATTTCATTGTTATTATATGGGTTTCTGAATGTTAATTTCTTAGTTATAATTATTGGTCATTTTTTATGAGTTATAAATATTTTTATTTTTTAAAGAGAAAAGATAGGCCCTCGACCGGGATTTGAACCCGGAACCTTTGTCTCACCGTGTCACGGTGTCACGGTGAGACAAAGGTTCCGGGTTCAAATCCCGGTCGAGGGCCTATCTTTTCTCTTTAAAAAATAAAAATGTTAATTTCTTAGGTTTATTTGCTTTAAATTTTATATTTATTATTTTGATCTTTTTTAATATGTTACTCCATTTTTTGCATATTTTATAGATTTGTGTATATGAATTATTATCTACATTATTAATTTTATCTAAGTGAGCTTGCAATTTTTTCTTATTTGTTCTGATTAGCCAATAAGCTTGTTTTTTATCTAGGTTTAATATTTTATTTCCTAGAATATTGAAGAAATTATTTTGTTTAGTGTTATTTAAATAATTTTTATTAAAATTTTTTCCAAATTAATAATGTGAGACAGTAAATGGTTAGGTATTATTTGGTTATCTATACATATTTTTAAGTACAATCATTTGCATTCTACGTATATGAAATTTTGGTTATTGATAATTTAAATATTTTTGCTTGTACCAATAAATGCCCTAAAACTTTTGTTAAAGATAAGTGTTTAGAACAGGTACAAGGGCCCGCCTCTTGGCAATTTATTACCAGTTCAAACGAACCCGGCGGTATTCGCCTCTTCAAGGAGCACTGTTTGGGCCCCAAATGGTAATATAGATAAAACGAACCCGCTGTACAGGTTGCGAAATATTTTTGTGAAGGCCACACTTTTGCTAGGTGCCCAGGTTATTGAGAACAAAGAAGCCGCACTGGTAATAAAAAGGCATACCCTTCTGTTGAAACTGTCATATTGCGGTGACCATATTTAGAAAATATATCTAATAACATACTGGAATTAAAAGATTGTAAAAATATACTAATAAGTAATCTTGTAAATATATAGAAGAAATTTTTTTTTTATAATTATTGGTCAGCTATTTTAATTTTTAAATATTTTTATTTTAAAGAGAAAAGCCCTCGGAATTAAAATTATTTGTAAATACTTGACTAATTTATTATAATTCTTTTGGTGCTCACATACCCCATATGCACTATTTATTTATGAATAAATGCATTTACAGCACTATTTAATAATGAATAGGGCGCGTGGAGGGGGAACAGTTCTCCACTTTTAGTTGCCAACTTTCTTTGATCTTTACCGACTCTCCGCGGGAAACGAAAATTATTGGAAGATTTGTCTCTCCACAAGTGGAAGACAAAAACTGTTGCTGTATTTTCTTAAAACCGGCAACAAGTTCCCGCAACTTGTGGAAAACTTGTGGAAGACTTTGGTGTAAACGCGTCTGAAGAAGAACTTTTAGTTGACAACTTTAAGTTTTCCATAATGTGTTGTCAACTTTTAGTTGCCAACTTTGGTGTAAACGCACCTTTATAAATTTAATATAATAATAATAAAGTATACAAATGTTTATGAATAACTTTGATCGTTAATTTTGTTTAATGTTTAATTTTGATTACCCCAGTATCATACCGTTTGTATTCTTATATATTTCATATTCGTATTAAATACTTTCATTTGAATAAAATTGAGCGAAAAACCTAAATTTAAAATTGATTTTTTAAACATCTTTGAGTGAAGATGAGTACGTCTCTGATTTATAACTCTGGTTGTTGATGTGAGACGTGATGCATTTAATGTAATTTTTTTAATATAGTCTGATGATGTCTGAATTGGCATAAGTTGACTGGTTAGTTATTTCCCGTATTTTAGAGACGTAAGGCCTTATTTTTGTTTTTATATTTTTAATCGTTTAAATTACTACTTGGAAATATAATAGCATTAAAAGTATAACATTATTTTTATTTTTAAATCAAGTGCACGGTTGGAAAGGTTGTTTATGTTTGTTTGTTTGATTATTTAACTTTATGCTTCTATGGCCAATCGGATGATGTGGATGTGCAGTAGGCCAGCGGCCAGGTGTTTGAAGGTCGCAAAAAATTGAAGAGAGCTGCATTTTTGATATGCTGTAAGGGCATGTCTGAGTAGTGTAAATCAAAGTATGCAACCGAAAAAGCGGATGGGAAAACTTTAGGTGACCGAAAAACCTCGAACTTTTCAGAGATAAATCAATTTCTAGGCCTTTATCTCTTAATCGGTGAATGTTTGATAAAAACATGAGTGACCATCTATAATGTTGATTAAATTTTCTACCAATTGAATTCAACCACAGCAATGTAAGTCTAATATATTCTGAGTTACGCCCCTTTGAAAATTGGTCATTTTTTCCAAAAAGTCCAAATTTTAAGTTTTGGCCGACTTTCGAGAGGAACACTGGCCGAATGAGTGATCCTACGATGACAGTAATTAGCAATGAAGTTGTAGTAAATTTAAATAGCTTTAATTTCAGCACAGAACGAGGCCTTTAGGTTTTATACTTCTCTTGTTTAATAAAAAAAAGTAACATCGGGAAAAGTGGGTGTTTTAAAAAATGACCTTGTACGCCACGAATCGATCTAAAACAGCTTGTTTATTGTAAAGCATAAATATTTACTGGTAAATTACCCAGACAAAAAATAATAGTAGTACATACTAGTAGGTACTACTATGTATAGGGGGGGAGCCACCCAGTCTCCCAGAGTTTTTTTCCCATCCGTTTTTCGGTTGCAAATTTGGATTTACATTACTCAGACATGCCCTTACAACATATCAAAAATGCAGCTCTCTTCAATTTTTTGCGACTTAAAGCCCCTTTTGGTATATGGCCGCTGGCTTGCAGTAGAAGCTCTAAATTTTGCCTATCCAGATTTAATTAGGATAGGGATTTTTAACGAGTACCTATAATCATACAAGCTCAGGATCCCCGTTTTACGTCCCTTCGGAAGGACAACATAATGAAGGGATTTTTTACTCCCTAGGTAGTTTAAGTAAATCATTTATTATGTGAACGATGTGTGTAAGGACAATTCTACGACTTTGTAGATCCCGGTTCCAAGATAATATAGTAAATCATGCAACGAGCTGTATATAGTATTCTTGAACTCTTGAAAAAAAGGGTGCGGATTATTTCAGTATGTAGGGCGCTGAGTTACTGAAGTGTACATTTGTCCTCTGTTCGAAACTGGCTGTGCTTGGTAAATTATTTATACAGTTAGCAGTTTTGGATAAACACTGGGACCGGTTACCGGAGCTTCTTCAGCCTCCATTATGGGGGTGCCCTTAATTAAGGGGAAACAGGCGGTTGAGTTTAATGTTTACTGAATTACTTTTTTGCACAACTGTTGACTTAAAAACATTATAGAATCATTAGCCCTTCATTGTACAGTTTTCTCTTTATTATTATTATTATTATTATTATTAGATGTCCATGGATACGTAAATTATTGTAATTATATCTCCTTACTTTTTTTTTTTAATCTCTACTACGAATAATTCCAATTAATTTTGGAGTATTAGTATATGAAAAATATAATTTCTCTAACGAAAAATACCAATATTCCTGGAAGTGGAGCTTTATATTAGGAGACTTAATGTTATCCTTGGGAAAGCAATCAGTATTCAACTCCACAAAATGTTACGTGTAGACAGCTCTCCTCCGCTTCCATACTTAAGACCTACCCAAGGGCGCTTGCCATAGGGCCTTTTATATTCTCTTGAAGTTTTATTATAATGGCTGAAGAAATAGTTATACGTTCATTTATGTATGTTTTATGTATTTTGAATCAATTGAGGGTAATTTATTTCGGATGAACAAATTTTTCACTCATTAACATACTCGATAACTACATTCAATTGAAATAGGTACATATACTTACTGTAAAACAACTTAAGGGGGGGAGCGGAAAGTAGTGCTATTTGATAACATTGATGACGTAACCACCCTCCTCATCAGTAACCTTTTACTATCTGGTGTACAAATTTTTAATGCCCGATCGATGAAAATCTTGTAGGTTTTTTTTTGCAAATATCTGGGTATGGCATTTGGGACATCATCTAAATTTTTCCACTACAATATTTTGCAGGCTTCAGTGTTAAGGATTATTAAGTAAAAGCCACTTATGAATCACAATACTTTATTAAAACAAACAACGTGGTAGAAACCATTAGAACCTGCTGAAACCTCTCAAGCTCTACTCACTAGTTCACACACACAGTGTTGCCAGCATTATTCACAAATATAAATATACATAAATCATTGTTATTTTAACACTTCCCCCCAATGATTTATATCAATACATACAACTAATTCAAAAACAACAAACAAGAAAATAAACATCATTCTAAACCTAATTGTTGTACAAAATATTTGTGCGAATTCTTGTTCAAAGGTTTTGTAAATATACACTGGGTCAAAAAAGTCTCCATACACTTTGTATTGAAATGTTTAAACAGTTTTTTCTTTTAAACAAATTTACATTCTCGGATTAATTATTTATTATTATATTTCCTTGGGTAATAGAACCAAATATTAGCGAAAATAACTTTGTATTACATTAAAAATTCTGATGTAATTTCTGATCTAAAGAAAACGTTACAGAATCAAAGGTCAAAAAAGTTTCCATACATTGTTGTAATTGTAAATATTTACAATCACTAATGGGATTAAGAAAGAGAAAGAAGGGAATATTTATTTTTCAATCAGTCCTGAGATATCCTGTGATGTATAAAGACCATTTTTCAACACTAAAAATTATTGTTTAAATTTAAAATGGAGACATCGAAAGACATTCGCGGTTTGATCATTAATTTAAGAGAAAGAGGTCATTCATTGAGAGAAATTGGGAAAATCGTAAACAAGTCCCACGCCACTGTTCAATACATAATCAACAGGTATAAAGAAAATAACAATTTAAGTAATAGACCTCGCTCGGGCCGCCCAAAAAAATTACTTGGCATTCACAGGAGAGCAATTTTGAAGGAAATAAGAGAAAAACCAATGACCAGTGCGCCCAAATTAGCAGGTATGCTTTCAAACCTTTATGAAGTAAATGTTGTGCCCGAAACAGTAAGAAACGTACTAAGTAGTACAAATAGGCGGGTTGAGCCGGAGCCGTGACCTTGAGGTCATCGTCTGCTGTAGCAGGGTCGGGGGGAGTGACCTTGAGATGACCTTGAGGGTGGGAGGGGTGTAAGTTAGGACGAGAGGGTGTTGACCTTGAGGTAGGTCCAGGTGTGCAAAGTAAGATTTGGCAACGTCGCAGAGGAGATGTGGCAACACCGCAGTAGAAACTAGGTCACGGTTTGTTCTGAATGGATGTTGGTCATGTGACGTCATGAATGGAAGTGTTGAATGGGCGTGTGACGTCATCTTATGAATGGTAGTGTGACGTAATTTGTCTTTATGAATGGGATAAGAGTTATGAATGGGATGCTTTTGAGATTATGACTGAGACGGGAGTTGCTTTTATGAATGGGATTAGGCTTGCTTTTGAGATAGGCTATTGGATGACGTTTCATTGATTTAGATTATTTAGCTTTTATGAGCTTGGATGACGTATGTGTTCCTCCTGAAGTTTAGTAATATATAGGAAATTTTTTTGAAGGAGCTGGAAAAGGATATGTGAAAGAAAAAAAATACAGTTGTACAAAACATTTATTTTATACAACATATTCTTAAACATATTTTTTGTTACTTTTCATGTACTCTAGGTCTAATTTTCTCATTTAAGTAAACAATAATAATACTATAAGTAGACATTCTTGAAATAAATCTAGTACTCTAATTACAGGTCTTTTCTAACTAAATATAAATTTAAGTAAACAATAATAATACTAGTATACAATCATTTATTGGTTCTTATACATTTACAATGTTAGATTCGTTGTTTCATTGAGGCTATAGTGACCATAAGGGAGAGTGGTTTCATCGTGTAATGTATATCTTTTATTATCAAATGAGCATAATGACTTTTTATTTATCAGTGTGGTTTGAACGTTATGCTTTTTAGATTGAATTGTATAAAATGAAGAATATAGACTTTTGCTGTCTTTAAATGTGTTTAGGTAATCGCTAAAAGTAAAATCGTTAACTGCCGATTTTTTTATTCCCTTTGACTTTTTAACCGTTATATCATTCTTTGTTATGTACGAATACATTTTGGGCCTCAATCCGACAAACTCTACTATAGGATCTCCAAAAGTTTCATCTTTCAACAAACCTACGACTTTTTTATTTTTTTCAGAATAACAGAAATGAGAAGTGGGAAAATTGCTTGTATCAAAATATTTATTTAACTCTCCAGAAATATCGGAATAAATATCTTCAGTCCTAATATTGTATAAAAATGAATCGGTGTCGGTATAACATAAAGTAACATTTTCTATACCATATTTTTTCAAAAACACATTGTAGTGGTAATGATACATCAAAACTTTGCTCAAGTCTAGCACTGCAAATCCCACGTACAAGGGTTTATCAAAAATAATGCTTTCTTTTTCCAGCTGAACCGCTGTAACATTATCTGCAAATATAATCCTGCCTTTAAAATTTGGTTTATTGACTTGACGAAATAATGATTTTTCATTTGTTACTATTTTTAAATCGATTCTGTTCCGCACGTTTTCCATAAATTTGCCGAAGCAGCTGTTATTCATCAATTTGTAAAAATCTGACTCGAATGTATTTTTTGCTGATGCTCTCATCATTGAATTAATTTCTATGTATGGAGCCAACCAATTTTTTTGTTTAAACTTCAACACTCTATGAATTTTTGAAATCTTTACCCCGAGTTGTAGAGCTTGTTTTAAATTCACATAATGTACTATGTAACGTGTTTTGGGCATCAAAGTCGTCAATAGTTTAACTGTTTTAGTATTAGGTGGATTATTTTTTTCGGGTAAAAAAGGTAATTGAGAAAGATTATCATGAATTTCTTTGGGGTATTCAACATCAACGTCTAGCACATAACCGGTTTCTGATTCATTTTCAAGATCTAATACATTTAATTTTTCATCAACCCACTCAAAATCTATATACGGCAAGGGAAGGTTCATGGCATAACCGTAAAGATTGTTGACATCTACGTAAAGTAAATAATTACTGGGTTTAGTCGAGTCATATTCATTTAGATATTTATTGTTAGCTTTCGCATACCGAGAAACAACTTGGCAAATGCCTCCCCTTATTCCCTTTTCAAAAAACTGTACCATATCAATATCTTTTATTACATCTAATTTTATTTTCGTGTATTTCAACATTGCATTCCAAGACAACTGTGGCAAAGTAAAAAACCATGCAGGATCTAGTCGATAAATTTGTTGACAGAGAAGTCGAAAGGCTTCAAAAACTTCGCACAACAAAATTACATCTGTTTGTATATACAATTCCACATAATCTTTTAGTGTTTGGATGTTGAAGACTTTCCAGACACTTTTCGCGTGCTCATAGTCCACGTCGCTAATTGATGTTTTTGTTAAATCATTAAAAAATGAATTTTTGGAAGGTAGTCGAGTTTCGTTTAGACGATCAAAAGAATTAATATAATTGTACGGAAATATGCCTTTCCTTGTCAATAATTTAATTTTGTTTTCATCATTAATAATATTTGCCATATGTGGAAATATATTAGTAATTGATTTAGATTTATTTTGCAAATTGTTCACTAATGTTTCCAAACTTGATGATAGAAATTTAAACGAGTCAACAAATCGTATTTTTGTACTACATCCTTTAAATTTTATGCTGAAACTTATATATTTTTCAGAATTACTAGGAATTACGCTGATATTTTCACAACGGCCCAAGAAAGGGATTATAAAATGAGAATCGTAACCCTGTAAGTTGTGCATAAAAACAGGTATAAAATCGGGCTTTTTTGCTCTTAAATTACAAGCATTATGTGCTGGTCCAACAAATTTTCCTGATAAGTGACAGTGATGTCGTACTCGATCGTGTTCGTCTAAAGGGTATTGACATAAGATGCAATCTTTAGCAGAATAAAATATTTTATTTTCCCCTTCGCTCATTTCTTCCATTCGCATAGTATTACCGTATTTTTTATCCGCTTCAACAACTATAGATTCGAGTTTTTCTAAAAACGCTAGCATACAGTTTTCTCCCGTATAAACAAACGGTTTACATTCAAACATTTTTGACTTGACCAGAAGTGAAACTGAAAAAGCACGATGCTCATGAACAGCTTTGTTCCAAGATGTTGACGGATTAGGAATAGGCCCCGAAATTGGTATCAAAAGAGATTCAATATCTGCATAAACTACGATTGGAATGGATTGTGTATATTCCACATGTTTAAATTCAATTTTTTCTTCTTTCGGAAAGTCAGATCGAATTGGTTTGTGATCACGGCAAAATAATTCGTGTTCGTCTTTTCGCTCATCGCCTTTTTTCCTATACTTGTTTACGTACGTCCTTGGAAATACGGTCAGACATCTACGACAGATTGAATATGCGCGTTTTGACAAAGATATTTGAGAACTTACTAATCGTGAAAGATTTGTGATCAAACAATAGTGAAAATTTTCTCCATTTTGTAAATACAACAGATCAAACGTTTTATCATAATTATCCTTTTTACTGATTCTAATTGCATAAACATTATTTTTATCATCTAAGCCATAAACATTTATAGACAGGTTATTTAAATTTTCGAATCGATTTTTATAGCTAATTGGAGTCGGGAACGATATAGAATCAAAAGAATATGGAGTATGAATATTTTTGTACGCGTTAAAGTCATTTGATCTAATATTATCACTAAGTAAAGCTAAACGAAAGCAATCGTTAGTATTATTTTTTAAATTTATAACACAACGTTTGTCTCGTATTTTTTTAGGTAATTCAATATATTGAGATCCTCCGAAAGGCTTAAATTTAGTTAAATGTAGGCAGATATAGTTTGCAGAGGTATACATCCAACCGGAACCTTTTTTTTCAAACTCATCCTGTTCCTCTAAAATTTTATCAAAAATTGTTTCAATGTAATTTTCGAGGTTTATAGAAACATCTATCGTACTAACTTTCGATTTAAAATTAAAATCTGTTCTTTCACTAATAGTATTTTCGTTTTTCTTAATATATGTACATTCTAACATTATGTTTAATTTTAGATTTTTCCATTCATCTACATAACTATTTAGTAACTTTACTAAAACCTCTTTTTTCTTATTAAAAAATTCTGAAGCTAATAATTTTTTATTATCGTTAGGAATGTAAACATCTTCAACCGCATTTCCTAAGGAAGCTTTAATAATCCCATTTTCTTGAGCTACCGTATTCCCTCGCATCTGCCTACTAAAAATGCTATATTTTCTTTTTTTCATTGGTATCTCCATTGTGTTCACGTCGGGTGTATTATTACTACTAACCCCAAATTGACAAGTTAATTTATGCCGTTCAAAGTTAAACTTTTTGCTAAATTCTTTCCTACAGCCTCGACAATAGTAAAACAACGATTGACATCTATGTCGCCAGTTTGTAAGCAATAATCCACAATGAGCACATAAATAATTATTTCCGTTACTTTTATTATTCATTTTTAATCTAAAAACTTACTTGGTCAAACAAACACAAAAATATATATACACTACCCCCTAAAAGTAATATTAAAAAAAACAAAACAATTGTAGCCTAACCTGATTCAACCTTTTTTTTTTTTGTTTACATAAACTTTATGTCATAAGCATTTTTCTTCTTTCCCATATATTGAATTTTTAGCTGTCCTAAAACAGAAAATAATCACTTGGCTAAGTAAAAAAATAAAAATATAACTTTTTTTCTTTATATGTTTAAAATGTAAGAATGTACCTTCATAGTTGAATATTTCTTCTTCTGTAAATGCGTAGACATATCTTTTAGGTAGAAAGATTCTTATTTTTTCTTTTTCTCCTTCATCTAATAATATTGCTTCAATTGAGGGGTCATACTCCGTCTCCTTCTTCGAAAGTTGTAGAATTTGATACGCCCGTCCTATAATTAATTCTCCAATATTTTTATATGCGGGTTTAATTTCATTTAATTTTTTCAGGAGGGACATCTAAAAAAAAAAAAAAATTAAAATCATATACTTAGTTAGTAAACAGATATTCGAGTAAAATTTAAAAAAAAAAAAACTTACCTTACTGCAGTTGTAATGGAAACTGAAGACGTTGAGACTACGAACTTGTACTAGCATAGTGGCTGACTGATGAGGAGATAGAAAAGGCGATGGCTTATATGTAGGATAAGGAGCTGACTCAAATGCTGATCAGGTCAGTCGGTATTTGGGCTCGCTTTCAGTAGAGTGTGAGTCAGTAGACTTATTCCAGACATGTCGTCAGCAGTTCTTGATTTACAGGCTTATCGTTTGGAGACGAACAAGCTGATAGTGAAAGAACTGTCAGTAGTTAAATTACGAGCACTCTAGTCATTGGATTTTTAAACCGCCTCAAGAAGCCGAAAATGCTGATCGGCTAAAGACAAATCTCTGGGTAAAAAAACATCTTCATGGTCTGGAATGGGACTATGGTGTTGTAAATTATGAATCTTTGAAAAATGTTTTACTATCCGTTGCAGAAAACTATGACGTATTATGGGGAAAAGGAATAGAAAAGTGTAAGTTTATAGAAGACCTTATTGATAAACCTGTTTATGATTTGCACGACTTTGGATGTCCCAATCTGAAACAGTTGGAATATGATAAGATAGCATGTCATTATCATTTAGACACTTCATTCGTTTGCTCTTTAAATCAAGCTCATCGTCTGGCTGCATGGGTAAATAAAAATAGTGAGGCTGTAGATTTCACTAAAAGAGACGTTCGTAAACGAACGTATAGGGACAATTCTTCTTCTCTTCATCATATGCTGTCATTTGCTGGATTTATACGTGGAGTCGAAAATAGTGTTAAATGTGTATACTGTGGACTGTTGTATGACACCGATTCGTTAATAAACCCTCTCAATTACCATAGGGCGTTTAGACCGCATTGTTTATGGTTTGAGGAGGAGTCTTTTTAATTAAAATATGTTAAATGTTGTATTTACTAAATCAGTACTTCATTTAGATTTATTTTGTAATATGTTTTTCTTATAATTGCTACATATTGATGTAGATGATTTTTAATTAAATTTTTCATTTATAAAAAAAATAAATGTCTTCAGTTAATTTGTTTTTTTCTTATTCCCCTTTTTTTCCAGGGACAAATAAAATACGTCGCACTTACTTAAATTAATTAATAGGTTAGAAAATTAGACCAGTGAACAGAGTATTTAGATTTTTATTTTTTCAAGAAAATTAACAATAATTAACAAAAATTTTTAAGTATATGATGTATGTATAAAATAAATGTCTAGTACAAGAGCATATGTTTTTTTTTTCTTCTTCTTCAACATTATACGATATCCTTTTTATTAACCCAGCTGCGTTCATTAACACCGAACCACTTGACATATAATTGATTGCCTTTCCTTTTTAAAACCTTTTCTACCAGGTATATATTTGGATATTTAGCCTGTTGTAGCTCTTCTTCATAAAATGCACCACTGATCGGTTGCCCTTTTAGATCTTCTAGCAAATATGTGTACGGATATGTCTTCTGAATCTTGACTACCTTAAAAATTCCACTTGACCAATTAGGCTTATAGCCTTTTGAAAAACTTGTTTTTTGTTTAGATATTCTTACAAAATCGTCTTCTATAAATTTCTGCTTTCGTACTTTCGATTTAGTCACTGTAGAATACACATTTTTTAGCAAGTATCTCTCCATCTTTTTATGCCGAGCATCGATTGGTTTCATACCTATAGTCCTATGAAATGATGAATTATACTCTTGTAGAATTTGGGGTAATATATCTAAAAATTTATAATTTTCTCGCAGGCTGAATGCTCTCCAATTTTTTTCTTTTAATGTTCTATTGAACCTCTCTACAATGGAAGCTTTTATATTAGAAAAAGTTGAATAATGATTAACATTGTATTGTTTCATTAGAGAATTAAACTTTGAATTGTAAAATTCTTTTCCTTGATCACTTTGAATATGTTTTGGAGTTGATTTACTCGATAAAAACACACTCTCCATTGCTTTGCTCACGTTGTCCGCTGTTTTCTGTTTTAGTGGCACAGCCCAAGCAAATTTCGAAAAGCAGTCTATGACCGTTAACAAATATTTATTTCCTTTATTTTCTCCAGAATAAGGTATCATTTCCACAAGGTCTATTTGCCATAAATCGTTAATTCCTTTCAAAACAGTTTTCCGACGTGGATATTTTCTTTGAGCTGGTTTGTGCAATTCATTTACGACAGCACTTTTTAACAACGATGCATTCATCTTTTAAGATAACCGAGCGTTATTAGCATCACCGAGATACACACACACAGTGAAAAGATATTCACTTAATATAATATATTTATTTCTCGTAGCTCTTCAATTATCGATTCTATTTCGTTTTCATGTCCTTCGTGACCTGCATTCGCCGAAGATATTAGCAACCTCAGCCGATCAACTAGCTCATTAGGATCATCCCAATACTCATAAATGGGTTTATCGGCTCTCATGAGACCAGTGCCTTTGTGCGAACGAAGTGTGGCTATTTTACTAGGAGGGGTGGTGGTACGACGAGGTGTGAAAAGCATCGCTATAACTTTTCTATGTTTTTCTGATCTGATTCCTTGTCTCCCTCGTTCTTCACTATAGCCTTTTTTGTGAGCATTGGTCGAGATTAAAATGTTTTTATACATTTCCAAGTCTTTTTTTTCATACTTTTCGGGATTTTTCAAGTAAAGTAACTGCAACAATCCCTCTGTGCCTTCATAAGTTACCCCGTTAATTGTTATGTCATCGCTGTTTGTATGTAGTTGAATATCAGTTGAGTCACCTATTGCGAATCCTCCATCGGGCATGACTCTAATGCCATAACGTGAATCGAAGGTTTTAATATCGCCTCTCAACAATTTCTCCAAATATTTTCTTTGTTGGTTTCCAAACTGTTTAACTGTTTCTACTAGTGAATCTTCAGTTTCATGATGTTCATTTTCTACTTTAATTTCAGGAAACGTCGAACCAGCAACAGGTGATGAACTAGCCGAAAGTATTGGAGTTGTCGGATGAGTCGAATGGGCTAACTCTGGTATCAATGTTGCTCTTTTGTAAATATCTTTTGTAAACTCAATCTCATCATTTTTGTTTCTAATCTTTTTACTTGACGGCTCCGATTTGGTTTCTTTTTGCAACTTTAACGACTCTTTAATATCTTCTAAAGGTTGTGATACAGGTGTAAAGAATACTTGACGAACCTCATCGACATCCTGAAGACCGCGTTTCAATGACCGAAATTTGTTTTTTAAAATTTCGCTAGTTTTTATAATCTCACGGGTGACTTTAGGGTCCATGACTGAGCTCCGTCAACGACTGGAAACCCTTTATATATCTACAATAAATGCATCGATTCCTTTTCTAAAACGACCATTGTTTAAATCCCTACTTTTGTCAATAACGAGATAACCGAAAGGCTCTTTCCAACATAATGAACACATGTCTTTAAAAAGTTGGAAACCGATATGAGGAGTGCTCACATGTTCATCGTAAATATGTTCTAAACTCAATTCGTCCTGAGGAAATGTTATTAAAAAGTTAAAATTACACCTGATCAGATGTCTAGGAATGCAAACATAACTTTGTGTTAAGTAAAAACAATCTAGATTCATATGTCTTCCATAACTGAAATATCGTTTAATTATATCTTGATCCTCCATCGTAACATCATCGAATATACAGACTGAATTAGATTCAACTTGGTGAGGCATATCTTTTGCATCTTCAAAATCGTAAAATCCTATTTCAGGAACCATATTTAAAACATTTTTTAAATACTGGTATTTGAGCTGGTGTAAAGTTTTTCCGAATAGATATACATTTTTAAATTTTAAACCATTTACCGTCTTTCCACATCCGCTTGATCCGCATATCGACGCTCATATGGTGTTTGGTAATAATGTGCTATGTTTCACCTCAGTAGATTCGTCAGGCAAACACTTCAAAGTAGAAAAACGTTGTTCTTGTTGGACTAATTTCATTTTGAATGCAGACAAAATCATTCATTTCCTGTATATATATATATATATATCGCCGATTGTCATTTTTCACTACAGTATGATTCGTAAGACTCGCAAAGGAAGAGGCTTGATAAACAGTCTCATAAATAAGTTACCGTTTGAATTACACCTGCCAGGATACCAGTATTGTGGCCCCGGTACAAACCTTGAAAAACGACTAAATAGAGGAGATAGTGGAATAAACCAGCTTGATAAAGCTTGTAAAGAACACGATATTGCTTATAGCAAAGATAAGGATATGCAAAGTCGTAGAAAAGCAGACAAGATTTTGGTTGAAAACGCTTGGAAACGAGTTAAAGCTTCGGATTCATCATTGGGAGAAAAAGCCGCGGCTTGGTTAGTTACAAATACTATGAAAGCGAAAGATAAAATTGGTGCCGGTATTAAGAAGAAGAAAAAAAATAAAAAGATTAGTTTCAAAAAATTATTTAATCGCTAAAGGTTGCTAACGTATCATCGATCCTCGAAGCGTCAAAAATGGCATACAAAAAGGCTAAAATGCATTTACGTGGTAAGACAAAACCTTTGCCTCCCAGAGTTCTTCCTTTGCCAAAAGAGGGAGGATTTCTTCCATTTCTTGTGCCGTTAATGGCGGGGCTTTCTGCAGTGGGATCTTTAGCGGGAGGAGCGTCGAGTGTGGCTAAAGCTATCTACGAGGCAAAAGAAGCTAAACATAAATTAGATGAGCAAAAGAGGCATAATTTAGCGATGGAAAGTCAGAAAATCGGAAATGGACTTTATTTGAAACCATATCGGAAAGGCTACGGCCTGTTTATAACTCGACAAAAAAACAAATCTGGAAAGATCTGACTACCGAATAAGCCATTGACGGATTTAGAATTAAATTATTTGGCCAAAGTTTTAAATATCCAACATTTTCGAGGAGTATTTATGATTGATAAACTTCCTAGATATCCAAACAAACACGAGTCTGCTATTGTAAATTTAGAGCCGAGCTCAGAACTTGGTTCACATTGGGTCTGTTATGTAAAACAAAATAATTTTGTGAAATACTTTGATTCCTTTGGAAACTTAAAACCACCACCACAATTGCTTGAGTACTTTAAGGGGCTAAAAATAACTTATAATAGAGAGCGTTATCAGGAGTGGAATACGTCGGTTTGTGGACATCTCTGCTTACAGTATTTAGTCGATGCTTCTCAAAGCGTTTGATCATTGTTAATCATGAGCTATACAGTAACGCTTACGGGCAACTCTAGCGTACTTTCCGCAAACTTTTTACCACCGTTAGAATTGGGGTCAATATATACTGTTGGGTTGTTATCATTTGAGACATATAATACTATTCCGAATATAAAAAAGGGAGCTAATGATATGTTTTATTTTGGTGATTTTTCGATCCAAATACCTGAAGGATCGTACGATATCGATGCTATAGCCTCCTTTTTACGTGAAAAAATTTCTCATCTTGACCCTACCGCTGTAGTGATAATAAGAGGAAATTCCAACACGCTAAAAACGGAAATTAAAACAACTCATGCAGTATACTTTAACTATTCCGAGAAGCCTCACTCTATTGGTCCTCTTTTGGGTTTTACACGATCCGATCATGTCATTCCTCCGAATCGCTCCTATACTGAATCAAATGACATTGTTAAAATTCTCAGCGTAAACATTATTTCAATTCAATGTAACATCGCATCGGGGTCTTATGTGAACGGAGAACCGGATCATAATATTCATCAATTCTTTCCGCGTGTAGACCCAGGATATAAAATAATAGAAATCACGAATCCGGTCATTTACTTTCCAACCAACGTGAGGACTGTAGACAATATCATCGTTCGATTAGTAGATCAGAACGGAGAGCTTATCGACTTTAGAGGAGAAACGGTTACATTGAGATTACATTTAAAAAAGAATGGGGATTGATTTTTCTTCTAAAGATAGTTGTTGCATCGATTATTATAAAAGGAGATGTCAAACAACGGTTAAAACCAGTAAACCTAAATCAACAAGAGCGCTAACAACTGCGAACGCTATATTTTTAAAACAGTGTGGTTTTCGGTTAAACAAACATTATGAATGACATACTAGACGTTACGACGGATATAAAATTCGTCGATTCTCTTACACAATTTGAATATCACTCGCACCAGCCTTATACGGGAAATACCTTTAACAAATCCGACGAGATTAGAATTCCTATTCATCAACAAGATATTTATACCTTTCCTTCTCAAAGTTTTATTTATCTCGAAGGGAGGATCTTAAAAAGTGATGGCACTATCGGTGCCACTCCAAAGTTGACTAATAACGCATTCGCGTTTTTGTTTGACGAAATTAGATATGAACTAAACGGTATAGAAGTCGATCGAATACGAAATCCGGGGATAACTACTACTCTTAAAGGGCATGCATCATTTTCGCCTAATCGAGTAATGGGATTAGAAAATGCGGGGTGGACAATGCCCGGTAAAACTCTTTCTTTGGATAAAAACGGCGTTTTTAGCGTATGCCTACCACTTGATATTCTTTTTGGGATTTGCGAGGACTATCGTAAAATTTTAATCAATCTGAAGCAAGAGCTCGTTTTGATCAGATCAAGTACTGACCTAAACTGCGTGCTAGGTGACGATGATGTACAAATAAAACTTGACAAATTGGTGTGGAGAATGCCTCATGTCCGTGTTTCAGATTATGAACGTCTGAGGTTATTAAAACTAGTAGACAAGAACAAGGTCGTTTCTATTCCATTCAGATCATGGGATCTTTACGAATATCCCAATGTACCTGCGACGCAGCAGGAAAATTGGTCGGTCAAAACTTCAACAAATTTAGAAAAACCGCGCTATCTCATTTTTGCATTTCAAAGTGATCGAAATAGAACCTCTAACAAAGATAGCAGTCTGTTCGATAGTTGCAAATTAAAAAATTTGTAACTTTATTTGAATAGTGAACAATATCCGTACGATGACTTAAATTTAGATTTTGAGCAAGGAAAAGTAGCATTGTTGTATGAAATGTATAACGAATTTCAAACGAGTTATTATGGCGTTAGACATTCTCAGCCCCTGCTTTCAAGATCCGATTTCGAGAAACTAGCGCCTCTAGTGATTATAGATTGTTCTAAGCAATCTGAAGCAATCAAAAGTGCGACTATCGATATCAGAGTACTATTAGAGGCGAAAGAAAACTTTCCAGCCAATACTAAAGCTTACTGCCTCATTTTACATGATAAAATAATAGAATATGAAATGGGAACGGGTTTGGTCCGTAAATTGTACTGACTCTCTGTTTGTTTTTTTGTGGTTGTTAGAAGAGGAGTATACTATTTTCTTATTATTTTACATGTAGATGTAAAATGAACGCACAACCAAAAAAAAAAATAAACGAATTAGAACTCGATTCGGAAAATACAAAATATCGAGTAATAATATCTTTTATTTAGGAGATGAAAATAGTTGACTGGATGATCTTATGTAAAGGAGATAGTTGGGGGGTGCAGTCAATAAGAACACAGAATAAGTGAAGTACTTATATTATGTGCCGACGTTTCGTGCCGACCTACAGTGTACAGTGTGATGACACTCTCCCATTCGGAAAACAATATACTCTCTTACATTATGCTGTGACCTAGTTTCTACTGCGGTGTTGCCACATCTCATCTGCGACGTTGCCAAATCTTACTTTGCACACCTGGACCTACCTCAAGGTCAACACCCCCTCGTCCTAACTTACACCCCTCCCACCCTCAAGGTCACACCCCCGACCCTGCTACAGCAGACAATGACTTCAAGGTCACGGCTCCGGCTCAACCCGCCTATTCGTACTACTGTGATTCATTCATAACTCTTATCCCCTTCATAAAGACAAATTACGTCACACTACCATTCATAAGATGACGTCACACGCCCATTCAACACTTCCATTCATGACGTCACATGACCAACATCCATGACCTAGTTTCTACTGCGCTGTTGCCACATCTCATCTGCGACGTTGCCAAATCTTACTTTGCACACCTGAACCTACCTCAAGGTCAACACCCCCTCGTCCAAACTTACACCCCTCCCACCCTCAAGATCACTCCCCCGACCCTGCTACAGCAGACAATGACCTCAAGGTCAAGGCTCCGGCTCAACCCGCCTATTTGTACTACTGTACTAAGATCAAATGGTTATAATGGTAGGGTACCAAGAAAAAAACCGTTGATTAGCGAGGTTAACAAGAAAAAACGTTTAGAATTTGCAAAAACCAATTTAGACAAGCCACAATCTTTTTGGGATTCCGTTATTTTTAGTGACGAGTCAAAATTTAATGTCTTCTCATCAGATGGAAGAACTTGTGTGTGGAGGAAACGCAGTGAACATTTAAATCCAAAAAATGTTATAAGAACAGTAAAACATGGGGGAGGAAACGTGCTAGTGTGGGGGTGCATGAGTGCTTCTGGAGTAGGAAACTTGGTATTTATAGATGGTAAGATGGATCAACATCTCTATATAGACATTTTAAAAAACAATTTGAAAACCAGCGCCCGGAATCTGGGATTTAGAGGTTCATTCATTTCAACAGGATAACGATCCGAAACACACTGCAAAGCGTGTTAAGGAATGGCTCATTTTCAATATCCCAAGACAACTTCATACACCCCCTCAGAGTCCCGATCTCAACGCAATTGAGCACCTGTGGGATGAAATTGGAAGGAGAATTTGTAGGAACCGAGACGTTAAAAACAAAAATGAGCTTAAAAATGCCATTATCGCCGAATGGAATACAATTCAGCCGGAAGTAACGAAAAAATTAGTTGGTACCATGAAAAGTCGTTTGATTGAGGTTATTCGGGAAAAAGGAGGAAACACTAACTATTAAAACTATAAATTAATTTGTGATAAATTGATTTAGTACACAATACAAATATTAAAAGTGTATGGATACTTTTTTGATATATTGTTTAATTATTTTGTTATGTTGTTCCTATCATTTTTGTTATATAAATTTAAAGTTAACAAATTGTTGTAAAATATATGTATTTAGGTCAAATATACATTGTTGGGCAATAATCAATTTTTTTTTTTGTTCAAAAAACCACAAAAGTTACAATTTTTTAAAAACAGCTGTAATGTATGGGGACTTTTTTGATACAGTGTATCTGCCAATTGTTCGCTAGTCGGAATATATCTAATGCTAATTTCTTTTGATTCAATTTTGTGCTTAATAAAATTATACTTTACATTAACATGTTTCATTCTTTTCTGATCAGGATTACATACAGAAAATATTGTACTTTTGTTGTCTTCATGAATAATAGTAGTATTACAATCAATGACTAATTCATTTAATAATTTCCTAATCCAACATGCATCCATAGTACATTCATTAAGAGAATACAATTCTGCCTCTGTCGTACTTAAAGCTATAGTACTTTGCTTCTTACATCTCCAAATCACTGAATTCCCAAAAACCTTAAATATATAACCAGTGATAGATTTACTATCTTTACCTACAGCAAAACTAGCATCTACATACCCAACTAATGGTTCGGAATCACAATTCTTTTTGTATACCAAATTATAATCAATAGTACCCTTAACGTATCTTAAAATTCTTTTCAAACACTGCCATAACTCTTCTGATGGTGTGGATTGATATCTTGCTACATATGAAACAGCAGTACACAAATCTGGTCTTGAGCCTACTACGGCATACATTAATGAGCCTATACAAGCTCTGCATTTATGCTCTAAAGAAGTGTCAACCTTACAATC
The DNA here is from genome assembly GCA_037127475.1 of Arma custos. NCBI lineage: Eukaryota > Metazoa > Arthropoda > Insecta > Hemiptera > Pentatomidae > Arma > Arma custos. The sequence continues at coordinate 165,798,829 of CM073759.1, forward strand.
ATCAAGACTAACATTAACATCCATAGGTGTTTCACAAGCTTTTGCTTCAGACATACCAAAATTAGTTAATACAGATTCTCAATACTCTTTTTGGTTAATATATAAACAATCATTATCTTGAATAATATTAATACCCAGATACTTTAGATTTTTTGAACCCAAATCTTTCATTTTGAATTCAGAATTTAAAGTTCTTTAACATAGTTTATCTTTGAAATGTCTTCTCCCAAAATCAATAGATCATCTACGTATAACAATATGTAAATACCATCCTTATAATATAAACAATAGTCACTTTCTGCTCTTTGAAATCCTCTACCTTTCATAAAATCATAAAATTTATTGTACCAATTTTTAGATGATTTTTTAAGACCGTAAAGTGATTTTTTTAATTTTAAGACAAAATTTTTATGTATATTAATTCCCGGTGCGGGTTTTAAGTATACTGTATCCTCAATTTCACCATGAAGGAAAGCTGCTTTAACGTCCATTTGGTGAATTAAATAATTCCTTTGAACTGCAACTGATAAAAGAATACGGAGAGTTTGTAGTTTCAATACAGGTGAATATATGTTTGAAAAGCTACCTTCTTGTTGAAACCCCCTTGCAACCAGTCTAGCTTTATACGCATCTCCTGCCTTCTTTGCAAAAATCCACCTACAATCAATTAATTTTACATTTTCTGGCTTTACGACGACTTCCCAAGTCTTGTTATCCTCTAAAGATTTAATTTCCTCACAAACAGCTTCATACCACTGACTTTTATCATCATAAGATTCTATGTCACTATATTTTTCTGGGATATTATTGGAAAACAATAAGAAAGATGCCATCAATGTTTCATCTAAATCTGAGTCTTCAGTAATGTAATCTTGTAAATATTTGGGTTTAGTTTTCTTCCTCCCTTCCTTTAAGTTAGTATTCCCTTTACTATCTGTTTCCTTTAGTTCTGATTCCAAATTATTATCAAAAACCAAAGGTGTGTTCCCAGGGTCACCACTATTATTCTTTTCATTTTGATCCGAGACTGGTTCAATATCGATATCGACTACCCTAGGAGACTCCAAATTGAGAGATGCTTCCTCTCTAAACAATACATTTCTTTCTATAACTATTCTCCTTCCATCACTATCCCATAATCTATATCCCCCTGGGGCATACCCCACCATTTGTAACTTCATTCCACGAGGTTCTAACTTCATTCGGAGTTTATGGGGAATATGGGCATATGCAGATGTCCCAAATATTCTAAAATTGGACACGTTTGGGCGTCTTCCTTCCCACATTTCGAATGGGGTGACATTTAGTGATGTCGTGGGACTTCGGTTGGTTACATAAACAGCATAACGAAGTGCTTCACCCCAGAGCTCTTTTGGAAGTTGTGAATCTAACAACAAGATTCGGACTTTCTCTGTGAGAGTACGGTTCATCCTTTCCGCTACTCCATTCATCTCAGGATTATATGCAGCTGTATATTGTAATACAATGCCCTTATCATCACAAAACGTTCTGAAATTTCTAGATATATATTCACCTCCATTATCCAACTTAACTTTAATATCCCATGTCTGAAATGATTAATTTGATGATCAAAAACCTCAGATTTATCCCTCAATAAATACACCACGGTAAAGTGTGTAAAATCATCTATAAAAGTTACAAAATATCTATACCCATCCCAGGTACAAGGATTGACAGAACAAACATCTGTATGTATCAATTCTAAGGGTTTTCTGGCTTTATACATTTTACCATTAAAAGGAAGATGCGTTATCTTAGCAAGAATACATGGTTCACAACGTCTATTTTCCAAATCTTTCACTTTTAAATTATCTAAACCATCAACCATATTTCTTATTATTAATGTTTTCATACTACTGTAACCCAAATGTGAAAAACGTTTATGCCAGACCTCAACAGAATTTACGCTATTATCTGATTTAGCATTGTAATTGCAGTCGTTGAAAATAATTTTAAAGTCAATGAAATAAAGAGATCCCACTCGATAACCAATCATTAGTAATTCATCAATGTGTGAGAAAACTCTAACTTGGCCTCTGCAAAAGAGAACCCTTAAACCATTTTTTTCCATCCTTGAAACTGACAATAAATTCTTTCTCAACTGAGGTACATAGTACACATCATTTAATGTAACTTCCGTTTTAGAATTACTTATGTAACCCTTAATTGTTCCTATGCCTACAGCTTCTAACTCTATACCATTCTTGGCAGATGATATTTTTACATTATTGCTTAATTTATAATAACTATCAAATAAATTAACATCATTTACTAAATGAAAAGAACTTCCAGAGTCTACACACCATCTAAAATTATCCTTCTCTTTTACATCTTGATTTAATGTCATAAAACTAACATATTTACTACCTTCTGTATCTTCTGACGAACCAGTAAAGTAAGAATTTCCTCTTCCTCTTCCCTTGCTATGTGGTTGACCTCCTTTGTTGTTGCCTCGCCCTCCATAGGTTGCTTTTCGTCTCCATTCACCACTTTTGTGCCAAGTTCCCACCTGTTGACTGCTTCTGCATTGGAATTTTTTGTGACCTGCCCGTCCACATCCGAAACAGAGGAATGTCGTGGAATCAACAGATTTAACAAGCCCTTTTTTACGTTTCTCTTCTTCTCCAAGTAATCTGTTCTTGACAAAGTCCAGTTTTAACTCTTCTATTGTATCCAGTGCCGTAATAATACCCTCAAAAGATTTTGGCATCGATAGCAATATGTAATTAATTTTTTCTTCCTCAGATAACTCCCTGCCTGCATCCCTAAGTTTTGAAAAGAGTCTCTCCATTATGACAAAATGATCCAATAAAGAATTATGTTCGGCATATTTAATTTCACTTAGTTCCTTTCTCAAAAATAATTTTGATCTAGTATCTTTTTTCTTGAAGTTATTCTCCAGGTTTTTCATCATTTCATAAGCGGATCTGTCCCTCAGATACTCAAGATGACTGTCAGCGGTTGCTGCGATAATAATTGCCTCAGCCTTGGCCTCCAGTTGTTTCTTATCTGATTTGTAAAATTTATCATCCTCCATTGCCTCCAGTACTCCATTATCCCGCAAGATACTCTTGAGTCGAAACTCCCAGGCACTAAAATTATCCCCTGCAAAAGGGACAATAGAATATTTGTCGTTTGACATTTCACAATACCTGTACTTGCAATTAAATCACAATTACACTACCTGGGCCCATAACCCTGTTAAGGATTATTAAGTAAAAGCCACTTATGAATCACAATACTTTGTTAAAACAAACAACATGGTAGAAACCATTAGAACCTGCTGAAACCTCTCAAGCTCTACTCACTAGTTCACACACAGTGTTGCCAGCATTCTTCACAAATATAAATATACATAAATCATTGTTATTTTAACATTCAGTAATTTGTTTGTTTGTTTATTCATTTAACGCCACTTTATGCAGTTTAGCTAATCGGACGATGCTACAGTGGCAGTCCTAAATTTTACCTATCCAGGTATAATTAGGATATGGATCTTAACGTGAATCTGACACCGTACAGACTCCAGACCCCCATTTTACGTCCCTTCCAAAGGACGTCTTAACCAGGGATATCTTACCCCCTTTTAAAATTCCTATATTTCAATACATTACTGGTTGTCCTGGGCGCTCGTTTTTCGCTGTGCGGTCTTGAACTATCCTCTTGCAAAATAAAGCATTTTCTGTTGACAAAGATGGGGATTTTCCAAGTAAATAAGATAGATTGTTCACAGCAAAGGTCTTATTTACAGTTTATTTAGGTTTCAGCACTTAAAAATGAGGTTCAGCTGACCCAGACCATTTTCTTCCTCATATATATATATATATATATATATATATATATATATAGTCAAATAATATTAATAATAAAATTATTTTATGGTCCATTGATTCTTAACTAAAAACTTATTTACATGGTACCTTGATCGGTCCTATAAATGGAATCTTACTTAATGGTAAAAGTTAACTAAGTTTTAAATTGGTTCTGGCTGTATCATTTATTTGTTTTCGGTTTTTATTAAGGGGAGGGGGTTGCCACAGGCATAGGGCTATCTACTAATAAATAATACTTACCTCTTATAGCCCAGAATTATTTATTATTACAATTTTTTTTTTGCCTTTAATATCAAAATTATTCAAAAGACATTTTTCTGGACTCTTTTCTTGGTCGTATTGGGAGTATGTAAGGACCCCATTGATTCGGTTTTGGGCAACCCCTAATAAAGGAAGCGGCACATACTTATGCTCCTGAAATATCCTTTCAATCCCTCCTGAAGGAGAATAGAACAACCTCTATAATGCTGCATGTCACACCTTGTTATACTCTTATTTCCTTGTAATTAATTATGGATTACAAATAAAATAAAAATAGTGCCTCAAAGGAAGAATGTATACAAGCATTACAAAAATATTGTAAAATCCAAGCATGCTCTACAATTATCTCTCATTCTGTGTTAACATAGAAAGATGGAAGAGTGAAATTAAATAAAAGTAAACTCTATTTACTCTTCCTTCCCGTTTAGTAAGAACACTGTGCGAAATTTTACTTTTTAGGTTATGTTAAAAATATTTATTGCTTTTCCCTGGTTAAAAGAAATTTTTTCTTTTTCATTTTAATATGTTTGTATCTTGTCAATCCAGCCCTACAGAAGACCTGCAATGTGAGGCGAAGCATTGGTATCTCTAATTGTATCTATTTAAGGCATTCTTTCTTTCCACCCGGACCATGTTCTTTCCCTAAGGTCAACTAATATTATTCCAGAATAACTCAGTTAATGTTTATATTAGGAGACTTGGCTACCCATACAGTTTTTACTAGATAGTTTCCCAAGCCTTACTTTGCATTACTACTTTAAGTTGAAATTTACATTATTTACTTTAAGTAGTTATTTGAATTCTAGAGCTACTTCATCATTCATGGATCATTTATCATAAGTTTAAAAAAATTTTTTTGTTAATGTTCAAGAGCTAAAGGAGGTTAAGGCAATGATTTATAACTGCTACCTGGTTAGGTTGGTTAAAGTGTGCCATGTTTCATACTATACATTATAAACCACTGTTAGCTAACAATTAGATAATTTCTTGTGACTGTCGATAGGGATTGTATGGATTTTACTTGAGTAGAATTTTCTTTTCTTTTTTAATAACAAAATAAATTATGTTCTAAAATAATTATCATTTCTAACATATCATCTTTTTACAAAAGTTGTTCCCAAACGGGGTGCAAGGTGTGAGACCCATTGAAAATAAGAAAATAGAAAATTCTCACTTAGTTTTGGTTATTTTCTCTTACCAATACTACTTTATCTTAAATTGAAAGTTATAATGTTTTATAATTATTGGTCATTTTTTTTTAATTTTAAATATTTTTATTTTCTCTTTAAAAATATAATGTTTTATCTTTTGATAGTAAAAATAAATATTGTTTTTGTTTTGTATAGTTGTTTTGTTTTTAATGCAGTACTTGTTTTGTTTTTTTCATATGCCCACACAAATTTTGTACAAGGGGGCGTGATAGAATATCACAGAGAGGGTGGTCAGGGAAGGGTTTCATTTGAACAAGGGGGGCATGGTACAAAAAAGGTTGGGAACTACTGTTTTAGAGAGTTAAGCTAGATTCTGTTATGAAGGTTATTAAGATTACTTATTGTACGAATTACTTATATATTAATAAATTAAACTGTATTTTGCAGGAATAATGATGTTATTCATGGTTCTTCAAGGTATATTAATGTTCGTCTGCCAGAGCGCGGTGGAAGGCAGAGGACCCCACCACCCTCACGGTTCCCCTCATTATCGGCCGACTCCTGGCTCACCCAAAATCACTATGGATGCTAATTTACTTCATGACACTGGGTCAGATGATACATGTTTTTTATTTTTTCTTACTAATTTTCGGCATTCACTTATAAAATCAATCTAATTTATTTAATAAAAGTAATTTATTACCATTCATGGATTAATTTTAGCTTAGTTCATAGTACTGGTGGATCTCTAATAAGTGGAAGATGTACATTTGAAAAAATTACAAACTTTAAGTACCTCGGGATGATTATCACTAGATTCAAATCCCACTCGCTGGCGAACTTATTTAATCTGTTAGTGCCTGGAGATGGATTCTATATGATCTAGGACCCTCCTGGAGCTCACCCAGCCTGTATAAAGTGGGTATCCAATATAAGAGGGAAATCTGGCAGTTGAGCGTGATCTAGGATAAATCACCTCCCTATACAACTGTTATCCAAGAAAGAGTACAGTCTCTACCAGGTATTCAACCACAGATCCTTCATGGGTTGTAGTGGTACAGGCAGGGACGATTATCATGGAAAAAATGAAATAAAAGAAGAAATAAAATTCAGAATTCCAAGTGGCAACTGATGATGCTATGTAGCACTCAAAATAATTCTTATCTATCCAAGCATATCCCAAGGGATCAAAGTGTGAATATAAGAATGTCCTCCAACTAGTAGTGTCTTATGCTAGTAAGGCAAGTACCCTTACAAAGCAATAGGAGAGTTACATTATTCCTTGGGAAAAGAAAAATGTAAGGCCCAACCTAAGTTGATAATACATACAAAATAAAGAGCAACAGAGAACTTGAAGACCAATATAAAGATCCTGATTTAGTTTTTTATATAAAAAAAGGGTGAATAAAATGATTGGGACATGTTCACTGAATAGATCAGGAAATACTAACAAGAAAGATAATGGAGGGGCACCAATACAGTTGAAGAGTATGATGTAGACCCAAGCTGGAAGACCTCGAGGATGACCTACAGAAGATGGAGAAGAGCAAGAGGAGATTGCTGTTTGTGGAGGATAATTGTTGAGGAGGTCAGGATCCTTCATGGGCTATAGCAGTGTGTAATAAATGTCAAGTTTAATATTACAACTATTGATCCTTAAAGTGGAAATAATATTAGCTTAACTAAAAACTAATCAATTAGTTTTGGATGATAATATTTGACCTTGATAATATTGTGGAAGAAAGTGGTCCGGGTAGAGGTCAATGAATTTCTCTTAGAATTGGAGAAATGTTTATTAAGTAGCCAACATTCGACCTACTTTGTAGGTCTTCTTCAGGGCTGTCGGGGGAGGATGGGGAGGCCGGGGAGCTTGATAGGTCCTTCACAAGCTTAGGCCTATCAAGCCCCCGGCACCTCACCCTCCCCAGCCACAGTCCTGAAGAAGAAGACCTACAAAGTAGGTCGAACATTAGCTACTTAATAAACATTTCTCCAATTCTAAGAGAAATTCATTAAACTCTACCCGAACCACTTTAATCAATTAGTTATGTGTTATTTGAAAATAATTATGATATTAATTTTGATATTTTCAGACATATTCAGGAAGATCTGGGTAAATCAGTTAACATAGAAGAGTTGAATAAACTATCACCTGAAGAACTTGAATTTCAATATTTCAAGTAATTAACAACTAAGTTTTCCTATATTGTGATATCATTAGGTATGTATGCATAGCATGTATTGAAAATGTTTGGGACCTTGATCAATAATGTTATTGAAGTGCATTTATATTCACCTTCTTACCTCATCAGTAATCAATAATCCACACGTGTCATGTTAAGAAACAACATTCTAAACCTCGCTATAGTAATAGTGTTATTAATAATAATTAATCTTCCCCGGCATTACTCAAACGCCAGAAAACGGGTAAAGAAACTGCTTACGGAAAAAAAAAAATTGCACTTAGGAATGAGATCCGAGAACTGGAGGATGCGAGACGGAATAATGACACCAGGAAGTTCTTCCAGAAAGTGCAAGGAATACAAAGAAAAGGGAAGAATCCTGCTTTAGGGATAAGGGATGAAGAAGGAAACCTACAGATCCTTCCTGACGAGGTGCTGGACAGATGGAAAACCTATTTCTGCAATCTGCTGAATGCAGAAACGGAAAGAGTTCCTCTATCCGGAATAGAAGGAAGAGCAAGCCAGGAACCTGGTGACGAACACATCCCGCCAGATGTGGAGGATGTTGAGGAAATAGTGGAAAAATTGAAGAACAGGAAAGCATCGGGAATAGATGGTCTCCCCGCGGAGCTGTTCAAAAAAGCTGGAAGGGAGCTAGAAAAAGAACTCCACGAGCTCATAGCACAGATCTGGGAAGAAGAAGCTATACCCAAGGAGTGGTAAGAAGGCATCATAGTGCCAGTGTACAAGAGAAAGGGCGACCCCTCGATATGCTCTAACCACAGAGGAATAACGCTCCTCTGCACGGCATACAAGGTGTTTTCAATAGCAGTATATAATCGACTTCTGCCATATGTGGAGAGGAAGCTGGGGATTACCAAGGAGGCTTCAGAAGTAACAGGTCGACCACTGATCAGATATGGACCTTAAAAATATCTGCGAGAAAATGAAGGAGTACGACCAGACAATGTGGATGCTGTTCATAGATTTTAAATCAGCATATGACTCAATTATAAGGGAAGAGTTGTTCAGAGTCATGCAGGAGATGGAGATCCCTGGGAAACTAATACGACTCGTACAATGCACGATGAAAAACACATACTGTCGAGTAAGCATTAGAGAGGGACTGTCGGAACAGTTTGAAATAAAAAATGGTCTAAGACAAGGAGATCCTCTTGCCCCTTTACTATTCAACATTGCCCTGCAGGCAATTATGGAAAGAGCAGGATTACTTGGAGGCGGGAATATTTTTAATCGACTAACGCAGGTACTCGCCTATGCAGATGACGTGGTAATTATTGGAAGGACATTACCTAGTATTAAGGACAACCTGCAAAGGCTCGAGACTGAAGCAGAAAAGTTGGGGTTAAAAATAAATGAGGAAAAAACCAAACTGATGGTTCTGAGAAGAGGAAGGCAGAATCAGCAAATTCGCCGGCAGCAACTCTACGTAATGAGAACACATACCTTCGAGTTGGTGAACAGCTTCCAGTACCTTGGCTCTGTCATCAACGACAAACTAGATAAAACAGAAGAAATCAGAAGAAGAGTACTGGCTGGGAATCGGGCCTACTTTGCTATTACCAGGTTGCTGAAAAGCAAAAATGTCGACCTCAAAACCAAGATCACTCTCTATAAATCGCTGATTCGGCCAATAGTGACATATGCTTGCGAGACATGGACCCTAAACAAGAAGGATGCACATCTAGTAGATAGATTCGAAAAGCGTATCCTCAGACGCATATCCTCAGTCCAGGAAAACAGTGTATGGCGCATAAGAAAAAACAGAGGTATGATGAAAGGTATGATGACATGGTGATCTCCTCTTTCGCCCGGTTACAGAGGATGAAGTGGCTAGGTCACCTGCTGAGAATGGGAGGAGAAAGAACTGCTAGAAGAGTGTTCGAGAACTGCCCTGATGGAGAGAGGCGTAGAGGGAGACCCAGGGGCAGGTGGAAGGATAGCGTCCTGGGAGATCTTAAGAAACTGAGAATAAATTACATACATGCGCAGGACCGAAGTAGATGGAGCTTGGAGATTGAGCAGGCCAAGGATCGCTTTAAGCATCTGTCGCGCCACTAAAAGAAGAAGAAGAAGAATCTTCCCCGGAGGTAACGCAATATTGTTGGACTTAAGGTTTTGCCTTTTCTTTTCAGAAAACGGTTCAATTCATTTCCCAACCATCATACTATGGTATACATATCTAAACTTATTGAAGAATCATGGGGTGAGTTTTTAATTCAAGAAGTTACATAACTAAATGTGTAAAAGTTTTTTAAATAGCATTTCTTATTGTTATTCCATTATTATAAAATAATAGTTGATTGATTATTTGATTATATATCAGAGAAAATGTTGAAGTATAAATCCTTATTAAAGTATAAAATACTTCAAATTGACTGCAAAAAGGGCTCTTAACTTGCATCATATTTTACTTAATACCTTAATTAGTATCCAGATACTGTCATTAGAGATCGCCCTGTTTAATATATTACCTTACATGTTTACCTGTTACATGTTGAAACAGCCATTTTAAAAAAATTATTTTTCCCACCTTAAAATTTCATTTTTTAATAAGAAAGAGGAACTATGCTGATGGTCTTATGTGTATATATTGTTTTCAATATTGAAATTAGATATAAATACTGTTAATCTAAATGGTTTTTCTGAGGTATTAGGATTTTTACAGTATCCAATCAGTTCAGTAAATATAAATGAGTTGCTACCTAAATAAAGAATCAAATTTAATTTTGAAAGCCTAAATAGGGTTATGAAAACAAATTTTAAATCATACAGATTTATTTATTTTTTTATTCTTATTTATTTTAAATAATAATGCTTATTTAATGAAGCTAATAACACAAAATCCATGTGGTTATGTCTCAATTTATTTTTATAAGACTTTAAATTAAAATAATCCCTTACATTAAACAATCTTCATTTTTGTACTATGTTTCAGAATACACGACTATGACAACAATACTAAACTTGATGGTTTGGAGATTTTACAAGCAATCAGGCACACTATCGAGCATAGTAACACTGGTGATCTTTCAAAAGGGACCCATGATAACATTGCCAATAAATCCCTTACAGTTCCTGAAGATTTCAATTACTTTGTTGGTAAATATCTTCTGAAACTATATTAAATTAATTAAATTTAGAATAATATGTAGTGTCCACGGAAGATAATTCAAGATTTCAAGTGAAGCATGTATGAAAAAATAAGGTTCATTCATTATTTTAAGTCATTATTAAGAAAATAAACAAACCTCAGACTTTCTGTAGAGACCTCTTTACACCATAAATCAGTAAATATATTAGTGGAATTATTGATATTGTAATTCCAAATTCGTCTTATTAATCTGTAATATAGAAGGCGCTTGCCATGACGTCATGTATAAGTATGGTTCACTTCAGTATTGTTGTTGCCGCGCCATGACATGAGCTGTATCTGTATATGAGAATAAAATCTAACTTTATCTCTCGAATCATTTATTTTATTCCATCAACCAACAATGGTTATGGGCCCAGGACGATGTTCGAGAGAAGTTGACATTCCGTGTTTTTATATTAGTGCGTGAAACCGAAGTAAGTGTGAATCGGGCCGGACACGTGTTAACGGTATTGATTATCTTTACTATGAACGGGAAGATAAACATGGATAACAACTCCAGTTGGTCACCTAGCATTAAAAAATTGCTTGGACGCGAAAATTACAGCTCTTGGAAGTTTGGAGTAGAAATGTATTTGACTGCTGAGGACTTATGGGGTTGTGTCACCGGAGAAGACGAAGACAAGAAGAAGGATTCGAAGACCAGAGCCAAAATTTGTCTGTTGATTGATGAATCCCTTTATCCTATCATAAAAAGCAGCAAAACAGCTAAAGAAATCTGGGAGAAGCTCGAAAATACTTATGAAGATAAGGGCCTTTCAAGAAGGTTATCCCTACTTAGAAAACTTTTTCGTGTTGAATTAAGCCATTTTAGTAGCATGGAGGATTACTTAAATGAGATTTTGTCACTATCCCAGAAATTAGAAGCTATAGGAGCCGGAATGAATGACGAATTCATCGGTGTCATCATGTTAAGTGGGCTATCGGACGAATACGAGCCAATGATAATGGCTATGGAAAGCACAGGTGTCAAAACTACTTCGGATTATATTAGATCCGTCCTTATTCAAAAATCTTCGAAGGAGGATTCAGGAGAGGAATCGGCTTTGGTAACAAAATTCAAGAAAAATGAACGTCCTCCACTTAATTTTTATAACTGTAAAAAACCAGGGCACATTTTCGCAAATTGTCGAGAAGGATTAATTTGTTTCAAATGCAAGAAAAAAGGACATAAGTCATCTGAATGCAAGAAGAAAGTTTTTGAAAAAAAAGGAAATGTAAACAAAAAATCGACTTTATTAGCCGCCTTATCATCTGTGATAACTGATCCCAACGATTGGATAATCGATTCTGGTGCAACCTCCCATATGACTAAAAACAAACATTGGCTGAGGGACAGTAGTGTAAACAAACAAGAGATTTCAGTGGCTAATAATGATAAAATTTCTTCAGAAGCTGTTGGATCAGTGAACCTTTCAAGTGATATTGATGTTTCTGATGTGTTGTACGTTCCACAACTAGGGACTAACCTTTTATCATTGAGTAAAATGACTGATAAGGGGTACACTGTTGTTTTTGATCGGGACGAATGTAAAATTTATTCCAAATGTGATGTTACTGGTAGTGAACTTCTGACTGGAATTAATGAAAATGGAGTTTTTAAGGTAAGAAGACCGCAAGCCGTAAATCTAGTGGTCGATGATAATAATGAAACTAAACAGGTAAAAAAATTACCTCACGATCTGTGGCATCAAAGATTAGGGCACCTGAATAGATTTTATATGAAAAAATTAAAAGGTTCTGCAGTGGGAATGGACTTTAATGATAACGATGACAGCGATTGTTTGGCCTGCATCAAAGGTAAACAAAGCAGAGAATCTTTTAAAAGGGACAGGGGTGTACAGTCATCACAGAAGCTGGAACTCATACACTCGGATTTGTGCGGACCGATGAGCGTACCCTCTTGGGGTGGTGCGCGATACATGTTAACGTTCACTGATGATTTCAGCCGAAAAACGTTTGTATATTTATTGAAGAACAAGTATGAAATTTTGGATAAGTTCAAAGATTTTAAGAATGAAGTAGAAAAGCAGCTCGACGCCAAAATCAAGACAATACGTACCGACAATGGAAAAGAATATACGAATAAAAATTTTGAAAATTACTTGCACAGTCAAGGGATTCTGCACCAAAAATCTGCACCTTATTCTCCACAACAAAATGGGGTAAGTGAAAGAGTCAATCGCACGATTATCGAAAAATCAAGAGCCATGCTGGAAGACTCAGGTCTGGATCGCAGATATTGGGGGGAAACAGTAAATACTGCCACCTACTTAAAAAATCGTAGCCCTACGAAAGCTTTGAATTTTAAGGTGCCAGAAGAAATTTGGTCCGGGAGAAAAGTCAACATATCATATCTTAAAGTGTTTGGGTGTAAGGCCATGAGATTTATCCCCAAAGAAAATAGAAAAAAATTAGACACAAAGTCTGAAGAGTGCATATTCGTCGGCTACCCGAATAACTGTAAGGCATACAGACTCATCAATCCTTCAAACCCGAAGCGTGTGATCATTTCCAGGGACGTTAAATTTATTGAGAGGCCAACTTCGATTGAAAAACCTAATGAGATCTTTAAACAGTCAAGTGAAATTCCTATTATTTTCTCAGAGCAATTAAATAAACCAAGCTATGAAAAGCCAGATTGTGAAGAACCATACATCGAAGAGTTAAGCGATGGAGAGCCATTCATCGGATTTGAAAATGAGACTGAGATTTTTGAGAGGACGTTGGAAGAGGAGGATGGGACTACTCGAAGATCGAAGCGCCATCGTAAAATTAAGACCTTCCCTGGATTTGAACTATATTTAGCGTCAAATGAAGAAATACAGGACATAGACGGACCCTATAAGGAAATGTGGATTGCTGCCATGGAAAGAGAGATGGACGCATTGAAGATAAACAAGACTTTCGAAATTGTTGACCTTCCAACCAACACCAAACCTTTAAAATCAAAATGGGTTTTTAAAATAAAAGAGGATCAAGAAAAGAGGATTTTTAAAGCCAGACTGGTCGTTAAGGGCTGTAGCCAAGTTTATGGGCGAGATTATGTAGAAACGTTCTCACCTGTCGTCAAATATTCTTCCATAAGATATTTACTTTCTTATGCCGCAAAAGAAGATCTCGAAGTGGACCACATGGATGTGACAACGGCCTACTTACATGGTGAATTAGAGGAAGAAATCTACGTAATACCACCACCGGAGTTCCTTGAGGAAACCGACAAAGGGAAGGTATGGAGGCTAAAAAAGTCTATTTATGGACTTAAACAAAGTGGGCGTTGTTGGAATAAAAACCTACATGAAAAATTGATAAACCTTGGTTTTCAACAATCAAAAGCGGATCCCTGTGTTTACATTATTCGGATTAATAAATCTTTTCTTATAATAGCAATTTATGTAGACGATTTTATAATGTTCTATAATGACCATGTTCTAGCCACCGAAATTAAAGAAAAATTGAAGGAGAGCTTTGAGATGAAAGACCTTGGTGCAATCAAAAGATGCCTTGGAATGGAAATCATTCGTGATCGCGCCAATGGAAAAATCAGCATTTCCCAAAAATCATATGCTGAGCAAATTCTGAAAAAATTTAATATGGACAATGCTAAGCCGGTAAAGAACCCCTTAGAACCTGGACTAGACTTCACCGAACATGACAAAGGGGAGGATGATGAATGTAAAAGCATTCCTTATCGAGAAGCAATAGGCAGCCTGCTCTATCTGTCTCAAGTTTCCCGACCTGACATTGCTTTTGCCATTCACCTTCTCAGCAGATACAACAACAACTACCGAAGAGTTCATTGGAATGCCGTGAAGAGACTACTCAGATACATAAAAGGTACTGCAGATTATAAATTGACTTTTTCTAAGGATGGAAGAGATGATCTGAATGTGTACTGTGATGCTGACTGGGGGAATAAAATTAATGAAAGACACTCAGTCACAGGCTATTGCTTTTTAATCCAAGGGGGTGCAATCGTTTGGAACAGCAAAAAACAGAAGACAGTTGCTTTGTCGAGTTGTGAAGCAGAGTACATGAGCATATCATCGACTCTTCAAGAGATTCTTTGGATCAGAAATTTGATAACTGAAATAGACCCCAGTGTAGTGACCGGGCCTACCAAACTATTTTGTGACAACATTGGTGCATTAGAATTATCTAAAAACTCTGTAATTAATGAACGATCAAAACATATAGACATTAGACATCATTTTGTTAGAGAACATGTTAAAAATAATAGTGTTTGTATTGAGTATATTTCTTCTGATAAGAATGTTGCAGATTTCTTAACTAAACCCTTGAGTGGACTCAAGCACAAAATTAATGTTGAAAATATTGGATTGATGTTTTAATGATTTGTTTGTTTGAATTTAATTTTTGTTTTTTCGAAATTTAGAATTATGGGGGAATATTGATATTGTAATTCCAAATTCGTCTTATTAATCTGTAATATAGAAGGCGCTTGCCATGACGTCATGTATAAGTATGGTTCACTTCAGTATTGTTGTTGCCGCGCCATGACATGAGCTGTATCTGTATATGAGAATAAAATCTAACTTTATCTCTCGAATCATTTATTTTATTCCATCAACCAACAGGAATCATACAAAATTATTAGTAAATTCGATTCTAATATACCTATTCATTTACTCGGTATACTTTACTCATAATTTATAAAAATTAGAAATTTATTTAATTCTTCAATGTAATCTAAACAATCAGTTTAAATCATTTAAAGTTTTTTTTATATGTCTTTTCCAAGACATATTCTAAACAATTCAATGTGAAATCACGTGGTCAATTCATAATCTTAGGTTGTTAATGTTGTAAGGTGGTTAAAAGCAAAATTTAATTTCAGTAATAACATTTGTATCTAAATGTTTACACAGCTTCAATTATTTAGTTTAGAATAAAAATAATAAAAGTATAAATCCTGTAACAGGACCTTTAGTTTGTAGTTTTATTAAATTTGCTTGTGGCATTGGTTGTATAATTGTTGTGGAATAAATATTCATGATTCAGTCACCACAATTGTTTATTGTAAAAGCAAATGTTCACTTATTTTTTACTATTTATTTTATGATTTCATGATTTATGCCATACTAACATACAGAATTCCATTTTTTTTATCTTAAATTCTGTGGACAGTGTTGATGCAAAATTCAATTTAAAATCATATTATTCCTTTATTATTTTTTAGTATTTAATGTTAAAAAACTGCTCCACTGGATTTATGCATGAACTATATTTAAATAAAATTGGCCCAAGCATTTTGCAAGATGCAGTAACATGTATTTTTAATTTTTTAATTATCACTTATTATGGTAGGGACATGTACAATACATGGGTTATAGTGGTACAGGCTTATCTTACTAATATTATAAATTTGAAAGTTTATATGTTTGTCTCTCTTTCACGCAAAAACTACTGAACGGATTTGGATGAAACTTTACAGTAATATAGGATATACGCGAGCTATATCCTATATATATATTGCTATATCCTAGCTATATATATATTGAAGCTAGTATTATCATATTCCTATTTTAACCAATTTTTCACCTAATTATTTTTTGAAAATCCATTGCCATTTCTTTTTAGATTGGAGATGATCTACAAAGTTACAAGTATTAAAGGCAATTAGCTCAAAAAGACACGGTCTTCTTGTTCAGTGGTTATAATAATATTCATCACCAAAAATTTTAAAATAAGGATTGTTTTATTGAACACCCTTTTTAGATGAGTTAAATGCCTATATTGGGAATTATGTTAGATTGATAAACGTGATGACAATTAATTTGGCAGACTGCTCTATTTAAAACAAAATTTAATTTTTATTTTGACTGTCATCAAATTCTGGAGCATTTAACTTATATTTATTTGTTACCTCTATAAATAATCTTAAATTTTTTTTTTAATAACCACTGAGTTAAAATATATTCAAATAATTCATTTTTTTTTGCTGATAGAAATACATTTTAACATTCATTTCCATTAAATTTAAAAAGTGTATTTGTGTTTCTTTATACTACATTATTATAGAATAATAATAATTTAATTATTGATTTTGTAGATCTGATTGATCAAGTTCTGGAAGAAGATGATCACGATAGAGATGGTTATCTAAGTTACACTGAGTATGTTATTGGAAGACAACGGGGATAGTAAAATTAATTTTATGCTGTGGAAGTTAATATTATTATTATTATTTAGGTAATAGCTTCTTTCGATTCATCAGTATTGATATATTTTTTAAATTGATTATTTATGTAATATAAATAATAAAATTCTTTGTGGTATAATTTTTACAGAATCTAATTTTAATCCCTAAAAACTTACGTTACTGATTCTAGGACTAACCAGCACTACTTATACATGTAGTCCATCTGGATGATAAAATATTACCAGTAAAGATCTGGCTGTTAACTCCTCGACTCATGACCTGAGTTTCGTCATATTATAACAACTTTCAATATTAGAGTGGGTAATTTATTAATGGGATCTCCTGTAGTTCTGATTTGGATAAATCCTGATCCAAAAATCACCTGGAAGAATGTGATTATTTTAAGTATTTATGATTGTCTATAAAATGTATTTATTTACAGTCTTTATTATGTCATTTTTTTGTTTATTTATCTTATAAATATAATATGAACATGAATTATCTATTGCCCAGAAGTAGCATATTGTAACAATAAAAAAATAGAAGTGGAAGAAAGTGGTCCGGGTGGAGGTCACAATGAATTTCTCATAGAATTGGAGAAAAGTGTTTCAAGCTAGTGAGGATATGAGGACCCAACACCCCCCAGCCCTCCTCCCCACAGCCCTGAAGAAGACCTACAAAGTAGGTCGAAACGTTTGCTAATCAATAAAGTTTTTCTCCAATTCTACAAGAAATTCATTGTGACCTCCACCCGGACCGCTTTCTTCCACATATATTATCAAGGTCAACAATTATCATTCAATAAAAAAAATAGAAACTATATTTCTACCCAGTAATATTGCAAATATTTATATTTGAATGTGTTTTTAAATGAGTTTCCTCTAGCAATTCTCTATTTATTTTTCTTATTTAATCACCAATTTAAAGCAAACTTAAGAAGAAGAAACCTAATCCTTATAATTTTTAATGTTAAGATGAATTTAAGAATGCTAGAATCCTTAAGAATTCAACCACAACATCCCCATATACTCTTGTATAGATTCCTGCTATATATTCCCTCCCTTCCTGATATTGTTAAAAATATTCACCTTCTTAAATTTCTTACTTCCCAACACTCATTCCTCTTTAATGATGTAAACTATCCCATCCCTCATAAGTACCTCTCCTACTTTGTATCACACCATTGTTATATTTTTAAAACAATCATGTAAGTAACTACTTCGGTATGCATAATAACAATTGATGAATACTGGCACAAGTCATCTGTGCAAGTGCAATCAGATGGTGGGGTTGTGACAAGAACACACATCAATGACATAACACACCACATGCCTTGTGCCCATACCCAACTGTAACTATTCCTATATTAGGGAAACTAAATATTTTCTTAACGATCACATCACCTAATATAAATTTATCTTTTTTAATGAACATATTACTTTTTAACTTTCAGAACATTCATTATTCTAACCTTTGATTTTGAGAATCTTTCAGTCCTCATCTCAGTCTCTAACCATGACTATCTTTTTATTTAAATCAATCTGTATTTCATTTCTTATCGTTTTCAATTTTATTCTTTTTGAAAATTCAATTGTCCTTACCTTTACATTGCCTAAGGATAAAACATTGCACTAATGTTTTATACCTAAAATATGTAGGATTATTATGTTTTTGTCTTATTTTTTATGTATTATGTATTGATGTAGACTTACAACATTAGATTGCTAAAAAATAATTTCCACTTTGTTCTTATTAAAAGAATAAAATAAAATATGATGCTGTCCTATATGGCTGGTTACCTTATTAGAATACTAACATATAGCTAGAGTATTAATTATAAAAATCTACAGGCGTTGATGACCCTAGGGTTTTACGCCTCTAAACAACAACAAACAAACAAACAACATATAGCTAGAAGTCAAACTTTACTTTAAAACTAAACTGCTTTGTTTTCTATTCGACACAACTATACTAATTTTTCTTCAGTTACAACTTCTACCCAATTTTTTTTTTAGTAATTGTGACTTATTTATTTTTAAATTTTGCTATGTTCTGTTAAAAGTCATGTAATAATTTAGCAATGCTTGATGGGGTACAAGCATATTTTAATTTGTATTCAGGAAATGATTTTTATAGTTGCGCAGGGAGCCGTGTAAACAATATCACTGCAAAATAAAATTCTCCAAAAATTATTCAATCTTTCTATGTAAAACCACAAAGCTAATTAAAGTTTGCTTGAAAACAATTTTAATTTATTGAAGTACTGGAATGGACTTCATTTTAGCTGCTCATATTTTCACCTGACAATTGCCGAATTGCTTCTTACACCTAATGATTTCTCAAAAATGGTCTAATACTTTAGGAAAAGAAAAACAACTTGGAATAAGAAATAATGACAATGGAAAACATTTATTTTAAAATAATTTGTAATGATCCAATAAACTCAAAAAAGTAAAATAAGTGAGATTTCAATTTATTTGTCATGTTTTTGTTACTGATGTCTTTTTACCTCTATTTAAATAGTTGTGATAGTAATGTAAAAGAAAATTATTTGTTTGGTTTTGAATAATCTCTTTTTAACTACAGTTGGAAATATAATTGACTCTCTCTTTATAATCAACTGTTAAAATCAAATTGTATCTAAAGCAATTATGGCCTTGTCAGTAGAATTAGTCTTTAATTCATATTAATTTGGTTCTTAATTTTATTCATACATAAAAGACAGATCAGAATGGCTAGAGATGGTATATTTTGTGTAACAGCTTGAAGAAGTCGTGAATAGTGGCTTTGTGATTTGCCAATTTTTACAAATATTACAATTTAACTCATGGAGCACCACAAAAGACTTGACAATAAGTAGTTCCTGGATCCTTTGCTAGGCAACGGCGATAAATATACACTTAAAATTTGTTTACATAATAGAGAGATAAATAGAATATATACCTGTATTGTATATATAATATACAAGTTGGTTTTTTTTTTAACGACATGCGATTTTTAAAATTAAGTCGAACTACATTTAATCCCATCCATTTAAGTGAGTTTTTCTCCTAACCTGCTTTCAAGTTTGAATTTCAAAGTTGGAGCTACAAGACATTTTTGGTTAAGAATGAAATCATAACTATGTATTAGTTACGGTCTATTCGAAATCGAAAATTTAACGCATTTGTCATACTTAAAATATGGTTTTCGTTTTTAGCTTTTGTCTTGACCACGAGTGTCGCTAGAAGAAAATTAGCTAAGCATATTTTACGTCTATATATATTTTTTTATGTAACTCTCTTATTCTCTGAAAAATTAATGACTATACATTTTACCACGTGTCGATATAATGTAGATGTAAATCTACATGTTACATGATTATGCCTAGGCATTAATACTTTACTAACATCCCCATTTATTTTTCCTAAAATATGTTCAATAGTGTTTGGCTTAAGTACTCAACCCTCAAATAACTTTAAAGGGGGTCATTTTTTACAATGGATTTATCAGCAAAAAAAGCCCCCCTATTAGTTGTCCGTTACAAAAACCAGTTCCGAAAACTAGTTTCTTATAGTAATTTCCATGATATTAAAGTATGGTATTATGACGGTTGGCTAGATGTTAACAACTTTGGTAAGATTATTAACTTATCAGACGTTAACAAGTTTGGTAAGATTTTTAACTTATCCGACGTTCTAAAAAGTACTAATTTTTTATTCAATAACACCGTTTTATTAATAATAGCATCTTGCTTCGTTTAGGAACAGTATATAAATTTCGTATTTTGCCGTTACAATTAGTAAAGTATATCGTAAGAGCAATGTAAATGGTATAGGACAGTAGTATGTATGTATTTACTTTCTAGATAAACATTATGAATTGTATTATATCTTGTATATTTTAATATAAAATTATATATATTATTCTTATTTTTTTTATCAATTTATGTACATTAAAATAACCACATTATTTTAAACAGGAACTAATATTTAAATTAGAGATTAAATTAGTTCTTAAAATAAATAATTCTCATAAAATCGTTTATGATACTGTGTGTACCTAATACAATATAAAATACATGCACATACATGTATAGATAGACATGGACACATAATACCTTACGGTTTTTTAGTTTGTTGTTCGTCAAAATCGCCGTTTTTAGTTAATTTACACGAGGAAGAAATCGGATTTCAATTCCAAATTGTAATATCGGATGAAAATATCGATATACATTATATATATATATATATATATATATATATATATATATATATATATATATATATATATATATTAATATAATAATCAAATATCATATCACTATATAATCAAACTTATTGCGATTAAAGAGCTTTCAATGTATTCTCTTTGTTTGGGGTTTTCTTCATATTATTTTATTATATTAGCACTTTAATACACTTTTATTTATAGGAATTCATATATTTATACTTATATTAGCACGAAAAATAAATTTTTATTCTTGTTTAAGATTGTCGTGTATAATATACATTCTTACATGAAAAAATACGATTTTTATATAGTTCAGAAAAAGGCAAGAATTTTAGTTTTCTGTTTATTTTATTTTATATTTTAGTTGTTCTGATTTCCATGGGAACCCACAAGTTTTATTTTCATATTATTTACTTTAAACAAAAATTATTTTTCATTATTTCATGATTTCATAACTCATATTTATTTCACTTTTATGATTTTTTTTGTCAGACATTAATAATAATGATAATAAAATATTGTATGATCGGATTATGTTATTGCTTAATAGCTTAATAAAGTAAAACAGTATTCCAAAGTTACTAGGTGTTGTACTAAAAAGAAAATTATCTAAATAATTTAAATTAATCTTCTGTATTTAAATTTGATAAATTAAATTATTTTCATCTGTAAAAAATATATTTTCATTTCCAAGTGAAAAAATGTCCAAATTATATTTGTTTGAGCTCTCACGAGATAGTTAGGACCTCTCGATAAGAGCACCGAATTATAGGAGTACATATATGGGAAAATAATGCTGAGTTCAAAACACCAGATCGCATATTATCATTATGAAACCGTTTATTGAATTTTTTTTTCTCTTTATATTTGCATCCACACCTGTCAACTAAAACAATGACAATCAGCAGATTGGCTGACAGTAAGGTAAAGTACAATGTCATGAGAGGCATGAAGATTTATTGAATTAAAAATAAAAGTCATTTAAAACTCATTCAATTAAATTAAAAATTTAAACGATTTGCAATGAAAATAAATTACTTATACTGAAAGTTACAACTAAAATTAACAAATAAGAAAAAGGAGACTAATAGTAAAATAATTAATGTTTAACAAGACACTAATAATGTTTGTCTTTTTGGCCAATTGGAATAATAAAAAAACAAAAAAATCTTCCTTATCTGACTTGACGTAGAATTCGACGGCGGGGCGATCGAAGGTGTCGGTACGCCAAAGGAATTTTCCTCCGCAAGGCGGGTGAAACATCAAAGCAATTTTCCTCAGCAGGGCGAGAGAAAATGTCCATAAAATTTTTCACTCCAACAGGGCGACCAAAAATGACAATACAAATGATCAGGTCGATTCGCTGTGGCGACTCTGACGACGAGACTTTGAGTGTGCTTGAACTAATTCCAAACTGCCGAGGGGAAGCGAATTAGTCTAGTTAAAGTCCACCAAAACAACTGCACTATTGTTTATAATATGCACTCTCTCGGGCTAGCTTATCGCCGAAATAAACAATAGCCGATCGAATCCACCATCGGCATGTGTCTTTTTTTTTTTCTTAAACTTATAAATAAACAGAAAACATTTCCTACTGCCTACTACAATAAATTATATTAATTATTTAAACAAATAATAACAATATGGAAATAAATATTTATATTACTATATTTACAAAAAGTGAAAATCAAATAAAAGGAAAATGTTAATTTACAAAATATTTATTGTTTTATTTACGATTAAAATAAATTCTCTTTTAGTAAAACAAATAAAATATCTGGCCTTAACCAAATTAATTAAGTTTAAATTTTAACGGTGTAATAAATATAAGTACATTTTTCATATTTTAAGAAAAACTATTAAACGAAACATTAATAATGTTATATTTAAATTAGCACGAAAACTCGTTTTTATTCTTGTTTAAGATTCTAGTGTATTAACAATCTTACATGAAAAAGTACGATTTTTATATTGCTCAGAAAAAGGCAAACAAAATTTCGTGTCTACTATTGCTTAATTTGTAATAATAAACCAAGTAAAACAGTATTCTAAAATAATAAGTGTTAAATGAAAAAGAAAATTATGTAACGAATTTAAATTCATGTTTTTTATTTCAATTTTATTAATTAAATTATTTAAAAATATATCTTCATCTTCCTTAACATAAAAATTCCTTTAAAAAATCCTACATCAATTTAATTAATTT
The DNA here is from genome assembly GCA_037127475.1 of Arma custos. NCBI lineage: Eukaryota > Metazoa > Arthropoda > Insecta > Hemiptera > Pentatomidae > Arma > Arma custos. Next base: position 165,822,034 of record CM073759.1, read on the forward strand.
CATATTTTATCGGTGTTATAAATATAAGTAAATTTTTGATATATTAAGAAAAACTATTAAAAAAACCAGTAATAATTAAACTAAAACTGTTTAAATTTGATGGAAAAATATATAATTCATGTAGGAACTATATTTTTCAAAGGAAAAATAAAAAAAAAAGGTAACAAAATTAGCCGCCCCGAAGGCAGAAGGTTTCAAGGAAAACCCAAGATCCCAACTGTCTGGGAATGACCCCAGGCCCTTCGGGTGTAGCGCGCTAACCAGCACGGCCACAGCAGCTGATAGGCGTGGGCCCACCAAACGTTTTAATATTATCAAAACCTCTGTTAAAAATTAAAATATGCAATAGAATTTAGCCAATTTATAAATTTATTGTTGATCTAAGTTTTGATGGGCACTTTTCCAATCTAACGCCGACCTACCCCAGCACGCTCCTCTGACACTTACCCCAACTATTTGGCAGCTGTCAGGTTATGATGCTTGAAATATATTTGAAATAGTAAACAGACAACAGGATTCTTAGGAAATGAAATAGGAGATGATATACAGCTAAAATATGATTTTTTTTTTTTGGTTTTCTTTCATTTTTACCTATTTTTCTTTGAAAGAAAACCAAAAAAAAAATCATATTTTAGCTGTATATCATATTTTCTCTTTAAATTTAAAATATATAAATAATACTGAACAAATAAGAACGTAAAAAATAACATTTATTATAAACAATATTCATTACAAATAAGAATATCACATCAAACAGTGTCGTATATACAGAACAATTAACCATAAAACATCACATTGTAGTTAAATCTAATTATTTCTGTTCAATATTTAAAAATTTAAATTACAAAATACAAATTAACATCTGATAAACATTTATTATAAACAATCTTGATTAAACACAGCAATATATAGGAACAATTATAAAAAATATTAATTAAAAATCACAATATGTTTTCACAATATCACAATATGTTAAATATCACAATTATAAACAATGTTCGTTCAACAGAACATGACATTTTGCGGGGAATGACGTTCCGCTCCTGTAGAAATACCATAGCTGACTTTTTATCAATCACCTCCCGAAAAATCTTCATCAAATTCCAACTCATATTGTATAATTCAAATGAAAACAAATAAACGTCCACTAAACACAAACAATAACAAAGGACTGAGGAAGGTTTCCCTAACAGTAGGAGGTAGTTGACGAAACTGCCACTTGGGGCACTGGGGTAGGTCGGCGTTAGATTGGAAAAGTACCTTTTGATGTATTAGGACCAGAGACAAGACACATTATGGCTTTATGAAACTTAACTATATTTAGCAATATCTATAAAAGTGGGAAAGTGGGAAACATAATATATCCGATGGTCGGAACAGATACACAAATCGATTATCCAACATTTATAAATAATTTGGAAGTAGATAGAATGAATGATAAAGTCTAATTATAAATATTTTCATTAAACTTTTAATATTGCAAAGATCATCTGAACGGATTGTTTTTTAAACAAATGTTGAAAATTGTAGATGTGTGCTGTCAATAAGTACAATTTATTTTATTAGTACCGATTTTAGGCCTAATTTTTAGAGCTTCATCGGCGATAAAAATATCAACCATACAGTACCAATGGAAATGTAGCAGTTTTGTAAAGATAAAAATTAGAAGAAAGTAATTAAATACAAGGATCAAAGGGTTAAATTATAAAATAATTGATGATAAATTATTTTAAAAAAAATCAAATAGGCAGTCATGAGGACTGCTGACAGAATTGAAACCTCAAAACTATAGTATGTATAACTTTATTATTTTTTGGATTTCTAATTAAATTATAGCCTGAGGTATTTAAATTTCAAATTTGTAAATTTAACTTGTTAACATTAGTCTCGTTTCCACATATATTGGTACTCTACAATAATTATATACATTTTAAAGTCATTTATTTATTAATCAAAACATATGACCAGCTGCACAAGCTCAATACAAAATATCAATATTATAATTAAAATAATAATTAGTATACAGTTATATTAATAATACCTTGCATTTGTATTCATAGAGATTTGATATTCATGTTTAGTGTTATTATCATCATAATTCAACAATACTTAGATCAAATGTATTTTCAATAATTTCATTAAACAATACATTTAACTATGACACATAAAATCTTTAAGGGGAAAAGAAAAGGTCAACTAGTTATTTAATTTATTATTTAACAACATAATTATAGATGTTTTAAGTTATTATTAGTATCGAATGGTAATTGTTGACCTTGATAATATATGTGGAAGAAAGTGGTCCGGGTACAGGTCAAAAAATTTCTCAAGAATAGGAGAAAACTTTATTGAGTAGCCAACGTTTCGGCCTACTTTTTAGGTCTTCTTCAGGGCTATATGCAAAATACAGACAATTAAAAATGGTACAAATATATTAAATATAAATAATCAATTAATATTAATAATATAATTATTATGATTATTTATATTTACTATGTTCTAATATATTTGTACCATTTCTTAATTGTCCGTATTTTGCATATAGCCCTGAAGAAGACCTACAAACTAGGTGGAAACGTTGGCTACTCAATAAAGTTTTCTCCTATTCTTGAGAAATTCTTTGACCTCTACCTGCACCACTTTCTTCCACATATATTATTAGTATCAATTACACAACTATAAAACTACCTTTTAGTTAAATATCATTATTCTTATATCAATCTAATTCTATCCTTTAAACTAAAGTTAGTTAAAACAAATTATATAACTCATGCACAGGCTGCTAGGCGTCGCCAGCTTCCCGCAATACGTCACTGTCGGTGACAGGAAACATTAAGTTTTTCCCCTACCAAAAGACGCTTAACGCGGCTAATGAAGTTTTTACTTCAATAATTAGATTGAAATGAAATATATTATATAATGATATAAAAACAGTGTTATTTATAGCTACTTATTTTATTTATATTTATATAAATTCGTATGCTAAATAAAAATGCATTTAAGGATGTGTGTAACATCATAATAACAAAAAAGCAGGTCAAATAAATAAAAAATTGCATAGTACTTAATTGTTTCTGAAACAACCTTGGCCATATTCTATAGTTAATAGCTAATAAAAACAAAACTATTAGTTTCTCCAAATATTAAACTACAAATAATTAAATTGCAAAATAACAATAAATTACTAGTTCAATGTCTTTAATCATGCAGAATTCTAGCCAATTTGTGAAAATAAATAGGTTTTATCTGAATTTTTTTTCAGAAGATAATATTATAATTAATGTTTTAATAATAATTATTTAATTTTTAAAATGAATTACTAAGTCGTCTGGGGTTACCCGTGGTGTAGTAGTTAGCATAACAACCTTCTAAGCCATGAATCGCAGTGATTGCCCATTGCAACATAAGATTACGTTAAATTGAACAAACTAAATCATCTGTTTACAGTCCAATACTGGTATTTTTCCTTCCACTTCTAAATATTTTCAGTTACTTACCACCTTGTTTTCATTTTTTTGACAGCTTGAAAATTTCATTAATTTTGACGTGGGCCATCTTGTTTTAAGAGCAGCTGTCAAACTTCTCGGATTAATTATTCCAATTATATCGAATGTATTAAGTTATATAATGAATATAAACTATTTAACTAGTAATTTATAAACAACTATTAGGTACATTATATAACGTTTTATTAGGTGGCGATCTGAACGAAGATGTGTGATACAGCTTGAGTTGTGGGCCAACTATTTTGAACTACCTTCAAACACTTTAGATATTAATAATTATTCATAATCGCTCGTTGAATAATAATCACTTTCAGACGGGATGTAACATAACTGAACTTGACTAAGGAATGATCTAACAGTCATGATATGATATCTCTGCATATTTCTCATAGTTAAACATATATTTACAAAAACCAAAAACCTGCTGAATGTTCCACTTATGAAGTTTTAATGGACTTATAATTTAGTTTCAATGCCCTCTTTTTTACTTGATATTTATTCAATTAATTTAAAAATGTGAATGAATATTTTACCTGTCCCCAATACTCAAAGGTAAAACAAGTGCTATGCTGGAGTATATAAATATTCTTGATCTTGTCTATATTGTAAAGACTGTGAATTGATACTATAAAGTCGGAAGACTAAGAAGAAAAAAATATTACATGTTCACAACTCACAATTTAAGTTTTCTCTCTTCATGATTACCGCTATTGTCATTATATCTTTAAGATTTAGAATGATTTTTAAATATTAATATTAGCGGAATAGCTCAGTGTGTAGAGTTGTTATCTTCCGGGTTCAAATACGGCCATGTGAAATAAATAGTTTACTCTGACAACAGCTATGGGTGGATCCTGTGGAATCTAAGGACCCTCCTGGGGCTCATCCAGCCTCTATAATGTGAGTACCCTTAACTTTGGGAAAACCTGGCGGTTGAATGTGATATCGGACAAATCACTTCCCAGCACAACCTTCGTCCTAGAAACAGTTTAGCTTCTACCATGTACAGAACCCAATACCTTTCATGTGCTCTTGTGGTACAGGTACAAATATTATTGATATTAATTATTGAATATAACACTATATACATGATATATAAATATATTATTGTTAGTTAAAAGGTTGGAATGTAAAATAATGCTAACATTGGAATTTTTAATCAGAATGTTGATTAGTTATTATTGATAGTAAATTTCAGATGGCCAAAAATAATCTTCGAATATTGCCCTGTTGAAAGGAGGAAAAGAGGACGACCCCAAAAAAATGGTTGCAGGATGTTGAGGGGAGCATGGCATCGAGGAGACTGGCTGGAATGACATCTATGGCGCGACCTTTTAGATACGAAAAACAACTAAGTTGTACAAAATTGTTTAATAAAAAAAATTTCAGACAAGAATAACAAAAAATAGATCAAAAGATTTGAAGCTATCTAAATTACAAAGACCACTGTTATAGAGGGACACTATTAGTGATTAGTGATAGTTTACAAGTTTTATAAATATAACATGAAAATGTCCAGGGAAATATACATACATATAATATATATTTATTTATTTTTTAATTGTTCATCTTATTTTTTCTGGGGAACAATTATTTAGGAGTTTTTAAAATAAAAAATTGACATATCCATTCCTCAAAAATATGGTGATTTTTTTTGACTGATTTAAATTTAACTTCTAAAAATTATGTCAAAGAGGTGTTACAGATCATTTTCGGTAAGATTGTGCATTTTATACATGATCCTCCTCAATAATTTTTTGTAATAATTTTTAAGATGTGTGGTGTTTAATAATAATGTAATAATTGTTAAGGTGTTTCAGGCAACTAGACAAACGCCCCCAGTTCCCAATTAATTAAAAAAGCCTCATATACTTGGCTATTAAAAGATCTACATGGACTTACGGCATTGGGGTTCCACTAAGCCATCGAGTTCCTCTCGTATCCAACACTAACAATCTAAAATCCTTCGTAACATCATGAATGCTCCTTACTTTGTTACGAATAAAGTCATCCATAATTTTCAAACCTAGCTACTTCTTCATTTCCCGATAATCCCAGGTGGTTTCGTGACCTCCGAAGTTGAACTACCACTGAATAGTCAAAATCATTCCTGCCGTTATATTAACTTTTTGTATGATTATAATACAGTTGTAAATTTCTATAAATGAGTTTTTAAAATATAATAAAAGATGTGCATTCATGAAATTTTAAAATATAATAAAATTATGATAATATTAATTCAATTATTTATAACCAACATAGCGATTGATATCATTATAAAATAACTCCAGTAGCCAGCCTTCCAGGTTCATCAGATGTAGGCATCATTGCGCAAGCTTGAAGCGTGCTCACACTGCAAATTTCAAACGAGTATTATTTAGACAAGTGGTAGGGTCGCTCTAGGGTGTCCCTATGGACCCGATATTATTTCGCTGCTTTAGTTATATTTCTACTAAAGTAAAAGTATATATCGTCATAATTATTATATATTAATGTTTTTATCAGCTTAATGTTTTAAGCGGTTGTCATGGATACATACAAGGGCGGAAACAGGATTTTTTTCTGGGGGGGCACAATGGGCAGACGGGGAAAAAAATCAACAATAACTTAGAAATACACTTGTAGTATTTAAAGAAAGGTTTATTTAAATCTAAACAATAGTTTCACTCATGTTATTTCTGTTATTTTAACCACTATCACACATGATTTGCCTATAAGTATGTACTGTAATGGATTCTTCACAGTACACAAAAAACCGTCTGAGGGGCACGTGCCCCTGTGCCACCCCCCCCCCCTGGATCAGCCTATGGATACATACACAGTAGACTATATATTTTAGGAATATGACAGGTTACAGACTTCGTTGAACCCACATCAAACCATAAATCGGTGGTTCAAAAATTGATTTAGAATAAAAATTAAAATGTGTGTGTACTGTGAATTTATCACTTATTACATAGAAAAATACATTTTTAAAGAACAGGTACGATTTCTAAAGTTAAAATCTGGATGAGACTTATGTGTTCATAGTTCTGGAAAGCTCGTTCAATTATAAAATCTTGTTTTGTTATTAATTTAATTTTAATATTCAATCCTTAATTAGCCATGTTATCAATTTTATTTGAAGATTAAATATTTTTCAGAGCTGATAAATACGCATATAAGTAGTTGTAAAAAAAAAGAAAAATAATACTAGGTTTTGACAAAGGGAAGCTAAAGTGGTTATAGGTTAGTTTGAGTGTGTTATAAAAAATTGCTTAAATTAAGGTTTAAATATCCATATTTTTCTTTTAAAAAGTGGTTTAATTCAAACGGAGAGACTGAATTTTACGACTCAAGTAAAAAGTGCTGGTTTTACCGCCAACCATGGGCGAGTCGTCTACATCTTCCCAGGAGGTAAGCGCTATGGACTCACAAAATACAATTAATTGTACAAATAGTAATACAACTGGTTTCTGGGAACTAGTAACTGGGCGTAAAAGATCTTTACCAATTGATAAGGACCACACGAGGCTGAAGCGCCAAGCACCCATTCAAATAGAAAATAGTTTTCAGGCCCTAACCTCAATATCTGAGGAAAAATTAGAAAGTACTACTAGACCAACAATAAATCAAAAACCACCTCCACTATATATTAATGGCGTGGAAAATTATTCGGCTCTTATTTCATTTCTTGAAGAAAAAGCCGGCCGTAAAAACTTTATAGTAAAATCAACAATTAAAGGTGTGATTGTTTACCCGGACACACCCGAAACGTACAGAAAGCTAAATGCAAGCTTAAGAACGGAAGGAGCGGACTTTCACACATTTCAGCTCCCACAAGACAGATGCCCTAGAGTTGTAATAAAGAACCTCCATCATACAACACCAATTTCTATTATTAAAGAGGAACTGAGACAGAAAGGTTTTGAAACTACGAACATTATTAACGTAATTTCTAGATATAAAAATCCCCTTCCTATGTTCTTTGTAGACATAAGCAAAGAAACATTTAACGACAATATCTATAACATAAAACCTATATATTATACCAAAGTGCTAATTGAGGAACCACGGAAAAAAAGAGAGATCCCTCAATGTTTACGATGCCAGCAATACGGTCACACAAGGAGTTATTGCAACCACCCACCAAGGTGTGTAAGATGTGGCGGGCATCATGACAGCAGCACTTGTACTAAAACAAGAGAAACTCCAGCAACCTGTGCCAATTGTAGCGGACAACACCCTGCCAATTACAAAGGTTGTCAAACGCTGAAGAACTTAAGGATTCAACGTCGAGAAATAACTTCCAGCGGCCTACAGCAGCTCAACCGATTCAGTCACCGCCGGATCCTCAACAGTTTCCAACCCTCAAAAAACATTCACAGCATCATGTTCCAGGACTAACAGGGAACACCGGAGAATCTCAGCAGATACCAACAATAAAACCAGCGCCACAACAACATTATGTTTCACCAGGTATGATGAATGACAGTACTCAGCCTGTACCCCCTTTAAATAATGCCCCTCAACTATTTCAAATTTTAAATGGTCTTAATAACCTTATCCACCCTCTTTTTATTCTCCTCCAACAGCTAACTCCAGTTACACAAGCCTGGAGCCACAGCCATGCCTAATTTTTCAACAGCTGGTTCCTTGTCAATTCTCCTATGGAATGCTAACGGACTGATGCAACACAGGACAGAACTTGACTTGTATTTACATGAAAAAAGGACAGACATAGCACTTATCACTGAAACACACCTTACATCACGATCAAAAATATACATTCCAGATTATACTACATATTTACAGGACTGACACACCCAGACAAAACGGCACATGGTGGCACCGCCATTATCATAAAATCGACATTAAAACACAGCCCTATTCACTTACCCAGCACACCACAGATACAATCGACTGGCATAACATTAAATACAAAACAGAAAAACATCACATTCGCTGCTGTGTATTGCCCCCCTAGGTACAAGCTTACATCCTCGGTGTTTTCTGAGTATTTTAAACGGTTAGGTCGATGTTTTATCGCAGGAGGTGATTTCAACGCGAAACACCAATGGGGTTCAAGATTGTGCACCCCAAGAGGTAGGAACTTGTTGTATGCTCTTCATAAACTTTCATTAGACACATCAACTCCAAATTCTCCTACTTATTGGCCCACTTCTAGACGTAAAACCCCGGACTTACTGGACTTTTTTATTACAAAGGGATTAAGAACAGTACACAAGACTGTAAATACGAGCTCTGACCTTTGTTCTGATCATTCTCTAGTGCATATGATTCTGTGTGAAGAGCCTTCTGAGGCACAAAAAAGACCTACCCTCACACAGGGTATAATGGATTGGGACTTATACAGAAATTATCTCAATTCTCACCTCTCAATCCCTATTTCGATAAAAAATGAAGAAGAACTAGAGAAGGCAGCGGAAAAGTTTACTACAAGCATTCAAGAAGCAGCGTGGTTATCATCGAAACCCAGGGACAGAAAAGCAGATAATTTACCAAGCTACCCGCAGTATATTAGAGATCTGATCAGGGCCAAGAGAAGAGCTCGTAAAATATGGCAAACTAACAGACAACCATCAGATAGACGGACATTTAACAAACTGAATAATGAACTGAAACGTCAAATTAGCAAGTTTAACAGGTCAAACTATGACAATTACATTAAATCCCTCTCGACAGACGATGGAAGTTTATGGAAGCATACCAAAAGACTCTTAAAACACCGAGAGATGTCGGCACCTCTTAGAAAAGAAGACGGCTCTTGGGCTGTGTCGGACGAGGAAAAATCTGAGCTTTTTGCCAACCATCTTTCTTCCGTATTTATACCACATACTGACTTCACAAACACAGAACACGAAATAACTGTAAATAACACACTTGACGCCCCATTACTACTATCATTACCACCGCCTTCATTCACTCCAACAGAAGTAGCAGAACTAATTAGACATTTACCAAAAAGAAAAGCCCCGGGCTATGACTTAATAAATGCCGAGGTGCTCCAGCAAATGCCTAGGAAAGCTCTAGTGCTTCTTACGACAATCTACAACTCAATACTTAGAACTACGAAATTCCCTATACAGCGGAAATACTCTATTGTTTCAATGATCAAAAAACAAGATAGAGATATTAGCAATCCTTCCTCGTACAGACCTATTAGTTTACTCCCTATTTGTTCAAAAATTTTTGAAAAATTACTTTATCCCTGCCTATTAAAGTTACTGACTGACAAAAATATAATCCCTCACCATCAATTCGGTTTTCGAAAATCACACTCGACTACTCAGCAATTACACAGAGTAACTGACTACATATTGACAGCACTAGAGCAAAAGTTATATGCAACTGGAGTGTTTCTGGATGTCGCTCAAGCGTTCGACAAGGTTTGGCACCAGGGCCTTCTCTTTAAACTCAAGACTATACTACCACACACTTATTATTTAATTCTTCAATCATTTCTTGCAGACAGATTTTTCTCAGTCCGACAAGGCACAGAGCTATCTTTAATAAGACCAATCTTAGCCGGTGTGCCTCAGGGATCAATACTTGCACCGCTATTGTACATAACATATACATACGACATTCCACAAAGTCCTAACACACTGATCGCAACCTACGCTGACGACACTGCCATAATCACCAGACATCAAGACGCGACACAGGCCTCACAAAACTTACAACAAAATCTACAAAATTTGAATGAGTGGTGCCAACTATGGAAAATTAGACTGAACCATGAAAAGTCACAACACATCACTTTTACTCTTAGACGTGAAACATGCCCTCCGATTTACCTTAATAACTCACCCATCCCACAGACAGACGAAGTACAATTCCTGGGACTAACATTTGATAGGAGAATGACATGGGGACCTCACATTAAAAAAAAACGCCAATCACTAAATCTCAAACTGAACTTAATGTATTCTCTATTCAGGAAAAACTCCAAATTAGAACCAAGACAAAAATTAAACACGTACACTTACTTACTAAAACCAGTTTGGACATATGCATTACAAATTTATGGCATCGCTAAACAGACTCACAGAAAACGATTACAAACTTTCCAATCAAAAGTACTCAGACTTGTCACAAAAGCACCCTGGTATGTCAATAACAAAACTCTACATACTGACTTAAAAATACCAACTGTTGACGAACACATACGAACATACTACAAACGCTTTCAAGGAAAACTACACGGACATCCAAACCCATTAATAGAACAAATGGCCACTACTCTCATGCCAGAGAATACTAGGAGGAGATTAAAAAGAACGTGGATGAGGGATTTGTTATCATAAGAAACTGAATCAAGCCAAGGGAGAGGTACCGCTGGGTACTGTTCTTCTTCATGCCTCTCATGACATTGTACTTTACCTTACTGTTAGCCAATCTGCTGATTGTCATTGTTTTATTTGACAGGTGTGGATGCAAATATAAAGAGAAAAAAAAAATCTGGATGAGGGATATCAAGCGTCATTCTTGTAACTCCCTTATCACAGGTATCATCGACAATTGCATATACAATTGCTAATATTACATTTAAGAAGAATTTGTTTAAATTAAAATATATTTTTTCATCAACATTTATTTGATGATTTTAAGTGAATTGCTATTTCCGGTTTATTAATTACAATAAAACGTTTCAATAACGCCTTTTTAGATTTTATTTTTTAACACATATCTCATAAATAGCAAATTTAGAAATAAATCTATTATATTTCTTCAAAAACTGAATTTTAAAATTTAAATTTTTAATTATAGTAGTACGTCGGGTTTGCCATTTTAAACTGAAATCTGGTTACTGTTTATATTAATTTACCAATTACATTAACCAACTATGAAAAATGCTTCCTTTTTTCTTTTTTTTTTTTTTTAATACAATTTTTGATGAGAATCGGTTATGAGCACTAGCTACCACATCCAGTGATCAACATAAACAAATGAAGATGTTAAAGGAATTCTAAGTACAAACATTCAAGTTTATAAGGCCTGTTATTTTTGTGCTTTGCAATTAATTAAGAGAGATCACCATGAAACTGATGGGTTAAGGGATGGTCAAAGTGGACATTTATCTTAATACGAAAAAAGAAAATTTTGTGATTAATAATTAAAATTAAAGAGAATAACCAAATTAAACTATAGGCGTTGATGACCTAAAAGTTTTTCGCCTTTAAACACCAACAAAGAACAAATTAAACAAAAAGGTAATATGAAAAAAATAAATTGCTAAAATTGGTGAGGAACTTTATCAAGGAAATGCCATATGTGAATATTAATTAATTTAATTTATAAATTTCTAACTTGGAGGTACACCCTATCCACCAAGTGGCGGACCAACCTTCATTGTTCCAATTTTATAATTGTTTACTGGAACTCTGATTGTTGTTTAATTGTTATATTGTCTATTTTTCTATTTATTTAAATAACAAAAAAAATAATTCAAATATTTCTTCCCGATTAATTCAATTTTTTAAAATCAATATTTATTATTCCACCTTATATTTAAAAAAAATATTACACGGTGATCAATAAAAACTTTTATATAACAGAGAGAAATGTTTTATAAGTTCAAAATCCTGATACACCATTTGAAATAAATTGTTGAAAAAACAACAATCGTTGTTCTGATCCAATAAAATAGTTATATTTCGAAAAATCAAAAGATATAAATTTAAAGACGAGGTTTTGTGTACTGTGGTGATAAAATTCAAAAATTGACCTGAATATTGTTGCCTTTTTAACAATCTAATAGCCGATGAATTGAACAAATAGCAAAGGTAGAAATATTAATAAAGAAAATTGTCGAAAAATAAAAATATAAAAAAGGAATAAAATTGAGAGTCCTTAATTGTAAGAATCGCCTGAAATATAGAAAAAAAAGAATATGAAAAGACATTATGTAGTAGCGGGCTCTAGAAAAAAATATTGAAGGGTATAGATTGAAACTATAAAACAAAATGTTTATCTTCTTATTTTAAGACCGTGGAAAAATTCCAACTAAAAACTATTAAGTCTCCAAACTAAAACAGAAATTGAAAAAATATTGATAATAATTGTTGACCTATGATAATTTATGTTGAAGAAATTGGTCCGGGTAGAGGTCACTGAATGAAATTCTCAAGTAATTTCAGATGATATTTATTGTTAGCCAACGTTTCGACCTACGTTGTAGGTCTTCTTCAGGGCTATAAGCAAAATACAGACAATTTAAGAAAGCGGTATGAATATAATAAAACATTTTAAATATAGATAAACTAAAAGAAGGTGAATACAGGCAAAAATTGATAATTATGTGTAATAATGATGATAAAAATTGATAAAGGTGTACAGTAAAGTAATTATGAAGGTTAAAATGTAGAAAATAATAATAAAACATGAAGAAAATAATAATAAAACAGAAAGTGTTGACAGTTAAAAAATTAAGGTATTACAGATAAATAAAAACTGAATATACAATAGGAATGTGAAATGATATGGGTAAATTAGAAAGTGATAAGAATTACGCACTAAAATTATAGGTAATAAAAAAGAAGAAATAAAAATTGTAAAATTATAAAAATCTAGAAACGAATTATATAAAATAGAATAAAATTGAAAATAAAAATTATTTTAGAAAATACAGTATTAATATTAATAGGTAGAAAATACTTTATACTAGTGTAAAGAATATTAATTACATAAGAAAATGTAAGAAGACAGTTTATAAAAATGTAAAATATCAATTGTATAAAAGTAGGTATGTTTTAAGTAAGGTACGTGATAATATAATCAGGCTATATTGGACTAATTAACAGGCTAATAACAGGCTATATTGGAATTATGATATATATTGATGAATATTTAGGGTGGTATATAGATAACTAAAACAAATAAACGCCTTACAGTAATAGTGAGCTTGGAAGTAGTGATAATAACGGTAAATTGGGTATAGTACTGTTAAGAAGACCTACAACGTAGGTCGAAACGTTGGCTAACAATAAATATCATCTGAAATTACTTGAGAATTTCATTCAGTGACCTCTACCCGGACCAATTTCTTCAACAGAAATTGAAAAAACTTCTTTTCATTTTTCTATTTCTGTTTTAGTTTTGAGACTTAAGGGCTTTTCGTTGGAATTTTCCCACGGTCTTAACATTTATGTAAGGTCTCTTTTTACCTTTTCCCTTTTCAATATTAGTTTATCTATTTATTTACTGTTAGGTAAGTATAAGTTGAACATTATCTAAGATGCAAATACAACCTTACAAAAATCAAAGTAAAAATAAAATACAAATGAAACAGTTATATTTGATTTATAAAGATAAAAAAAAGATAGGTTATTAGTTATAAAAATTTCATTCTTACTCAATTTATTGAAGCAATTCAATTTCTCAAATTCGTGCAAACTTTCTTGGTTTCCGCCAGGGTAGTATATCAAGTTTCCTCAACTTCCGGCGTACCTCAGTTTCTACCTGAGAAGATTTAACTTTATCTTTACATTGTTAAAATTTTCTTGACTTTTGTTGTTTGTTGTTGGTGTTTAATTATTATTTTTTCAGTGTACTTACACTTTTTTTTTTCATCCAAATAATACTGAAAGTAAGTACATGGTCTTGTATTTGCAAAGAAATTTAAGTAGATTATATTTTTCTTCTCCTACATTTATTTATTTTTAACTAATGGATTTATGAAATACTTTTGTGGCTAATGAATTTCATATTTTCAATTTTATTTGTTATACTAACTTTAGTATAAGTTCTTCAGGTTGTCCCTTAGTGTTGATTTACAAGTTTTGACTGTTCCTTCGTTTCCTTTTCACTATTCTCCAAAAATACAAACCATCGTCAGCTTTAGTTTGGAAAAAATAATGTAATTAAGGAATATTTTGGTAATAATTTTTTGATGAAATGATAATTTGTAATTTTTTACAAATTTTTCAATTTTCCACTGCTTCGCTACAAATTTATTTTTACTTATTTAGATGATGTTTTAATTTATTCTAGAACGTATGAGGAACATTTAGAGCATTTGAATATTGTATTGTCTAGGTTCAGAGAAGCGGGATTAATCTCAATCCTGATAAAATAATAATTGCTTCGAGATCAGTTAAATATTTGGGGCACAAGATAGAAGATGGCTACATTTCTATGACCGACGATAGAGTTAAGGCTTTATTAGATATACCTAGACCAAATACTGCCAAACAAGTTAGCCAATTTATAGGGGCTGTGAATTTTTTTTCAAAGTTTATTCCCGACTTATCTGTATTAGCTGAACCTCTGAATAACCTTCGTAGAAAAAAGATTAAATTCAATTGGAATGAGGACTGCGAGGCGTCTTGGATGGAGCTACGGCGGCGCATTGCGAACCCCCCCATTTTAGCCTTGCCGGATTTTAATATACCCTTTCATGTTTATACGGACGCCTCCACGAGGGGATTGGGAGCGGTGCTTGCTCAGCTGGCCCCTGAGGGAAGTGTTCGACCCATCGCCTATGCTGGTAGGAGTCTGTTAAAACATGAAAGAAATTATAGTGCCTATGAATTGGAGGCCTTGGCTGTCGTGTTCGCGGTCGAGAAGTGGAAGGAAATCCTAGGGTCCCGCCATTTTCTTCTGTTCAGCGATCATGCAGCTCTTAGGGCTCTAAATCATAGTGCACATTTAGGTGGTCGTTTAGCCCGTTGGATTGTGAGACTGTTACCCTTCAGTTTCACGGTACATCATATTAAAGGAGAAAAAAAATCTATAGCTGACTACCTTTCTAGAAACCCTACAGGCGATTCCTTTGAATTTGGTGAGAATGAGTTGTTAAATGTGTTCCAAGTTAAAATCCCTGAATTGTTTAGAGATTTGTCCTCTTGTCAATCGGATGCCCCCGACACCAAAGAAATTATGGAAAAATTAAAACAAAAAAAACATCTAAATAAGTTGATCTTGCTTTTGCCAAAGCCGAAAATCAACTTAAATACATGTGAAAAAACTTCAGTTTTATTTATTTTCTCTTTCTCTCTTTTTTTTTTGATTCTTATATTATATTCAATCAATATCTTAAAAAATTTTTTTTACAATTTTAATAATAAAACTTATTTAAACTTTCCCCAGATTCATTATTGAATTTATACAAATACAAAATAATTTACAAATACTTGTGTCTTCTTGATGTGAAGTGGTGGTCCCTGAAGTCCAGTCTCGACGTTTTCTGGCTCGTAGTTTTTCTTTTCTTGAGACGTTCCTGCAAGATCTCTGGATTGATGATTGAAGATCGAGAATCAAAATGTAGTTTACCGTGATTCCGCACGAGTCTTTTTTCAGTGTACTCTGCAACATAGCTCGAACAATGTTGTCTATCTGTAAATTAAACTTTGATAATTTCTATCATTTGACAACATAAGATGCCTGCCAACATCTTCAATTACATTGTACATAATCATCATAACTATAATATTAATCAATTAATTAAATTCTTTCCTATACCAAAACATAATCATAAATTGTACATAATCATAATATCATATCTCAATCAATTAATTAACGTTTAATCATAATATCAATCAATTACTTCAATTTTTTCTATACCAAACATAATCATAATTCATAAATTCATACTAATAATATCATATATTACATATCCATAAAATACTCAAATATAACATTTCGAAGAAACTTGGCCATTATTATTTTTGTTTACTCCGTTGCCCATAACAAATTTACAACACTTTACAGACATAAATCACAAATTCCTTTCATACAACATATATACAAGATAACACATTATTTCTTTAAACAAATCAATTATATATATAGATAATCAACAAAATAAATCAAGGTTATAAATAAAAAAAATATATAAAATACTTCTCTCAAATTAAACCAAACTAAAGTATCTCATCTTGTTGTATCATTATCTTCTTACAATATCATATATATCAATATATATATATTTAAAAAAAAAAATCTGAAACTTAAAGAAAAAAGAATCAATTTCACATTAAAAATATTAAACTTTCATTATAATATGACTTTAACATGATACTGCTTTAATAACAAACAAACAGTAGTTGGCCAAGTTCAAGATTATCTCTTATCTCACTGTAGATAGCAATCACTTTCACTAGTATAAACATTCTTTATTTTAAAAATATACTTTCTCTCTCAGTGCTACATTAGGATACACAAAGGAAACAGGCTTGTATGAGATTCTTTTAATTACTCTAAATTTACTTATTTAAATTTACTATTTATTTCCTTAAATTTTTTTTCAAAATTTTTTCTTATTCTCAAATGCAAACAATTTATATGTATATATATATATATATACTTCCTATCAACCTCTAACTCTCTTTAATTGGGACACACGGGCAAATACAACATTACTCTCAAATTTGGACCTTTATTTGGGACGCACGGGCAATATCAATATAACTCAAATTGGGACTTAAATTTGGGACACTAATTTTGGGACACAAATCGGGACACATATGGACTCATTTACTTTAATATCAAATTCATCTGATTCATTGGTCAATAATCAACCAAGGGACGTCGGTGATCAATCTTGGGACTCAAATGGGGGACCGAATATTTATAATATAATTCATAACACAATAATATTATGATTAATCCGTAGTAATACTTTCAATTCTCAATTGTTAACGACGACAAATTATTATTATTCTTAATACAAGTAATACATCAATTTTTTATAATATTTCTCAATATTTAACGACGACACAATTTTTATATTTTTATTATTAATATAATCCATATAAACATTAATTATTTTCACTATATTTATCAATACATAACGACGACACTTATTTTTTTTTATTATTAATATAGTCCCATTATTAATTAATTTTCAAAATAATTACCAATAGTTACACGACGATAATTTATTTGTTTATTGTTAATAGAGTCCCATAAAAATATTAATTATTTTTATCCATTGTTAACGACGATAATATATATATTTTTTTTTATTATTAATCGAGTCCGATATAAACATTCAAATTCTTTATCAAAGTTAACGACGACATTTTATTTTCATTATAATATTAATTAAATTTCAAAATCTTTATTAATAGTTACACGAAGACATTTTTTTATTATTATTATATTTATAGTCCCATTAAACATTAATTAAATTCTTTTATAATCGACGACAAAAATTTTTTTCTTATTAATAATCCCATTAAACATTAATTATATTATCTAACATAAACATTAATTTGTCCGGGTTCATTTTCTTTTTTAATTTCATAGACGTAGATTAATTATTTAAAGCCGTTGGACTCTCCGTAATCTTTAGTTTATTGGGCGATGTTTTTGGCGTAAGGTTGAGAAAGGGAGGGGGGCGCTGCTTGAGAATTTACGTCAACTAAGAATTTATAATTTTTTTCTTTCCACTTATTCCTATTATTATTATAATTATAATGATTTTTAAGACGTCCCTTCTTATTATTATAGTGATTATTATTATGCCCCATGTTATAATTGTGATTATTAATCGTAGTTAGCCCGAATCGATGATTATACTTACCAGGTCTGCAAGTTTAAAATGTCGTTTTAATTCCAATAGAATGCACCCTTAGCCTATTGAAGGATTTGCTTATCTCTAAACGCTATTTTGTTTGTTAGTCATTTGTTTACAAAAGTCAGTTGTTTTTAAGTCGTTTACGTGGACGTATCATACCTTTTTTTGGTGTTAAAAATGTCTAATTTTAAGCCAAATAAAGAGCATTTGCGGCATGTCATGATTTTCTTATTCAATCAAAAGAAAAAGGCATCTGAATGTCATCGAATTCTTGTTGAGACTTATGGCGATCTTGCTCCAACCGTCAAGACATGTGAACGTTGGTTTCAAAGTTTCAAACGTGGTGATTTTGATGTTACTGATAAAAAACGAGAAAATCGACCAAAAAAGTTTGAGGACGTCGAATTGCAATCTTTATTAGACGAAGACAATACCCAAACCCAACAAATGATGGCAGAACAGTTGAATGTCACTAGACAAGCCATTTTCGATCGCCTGAGAGCTATGGGAAAAATTCAAAAGGTTGGAAAATGGGTTCCACATGAATTGGACGAACGACAGATGGAAAAACGAAAAATTGTGTGCGAAATGCTGCTTTTACGCCACGAAAGAAAGGGTTTTTTGCATCGAGTTGTAACTGGCGATGAAAAATGGATTTATTTTCAGAATCCCAAACGAATAAAATCATGGGTAACGCCAGGACAACCATCCACATCGAGTGCAAGACCGGATCGTTTTGGGAAGAAGACAATGCTGTGTGTGTGGTGGGATCAGAAGGGAGTAGTCTACTACGAGCTTCTCAAACCCGGCGAAACAGTCAATACCGACCGCTACCGACAACAAATGATCAATTTGAGTCACGCATTGATCGAAAAACGCCCAGAATGGGCTCACAGGCACGCCAAAGTCATTCTTCAGCATGATAACGCTCCTGCACATTCAGCCAGATTGACTAAGGAAACGATTTCTTCGCTTGGTTGGGAACTCCTACCCCACCCGCCGTATTCACCTGACCTGGCGCCTTCTGATTATCACCTATTCTCATCGATGGGACACTCATTGGCTGAGCAACACTTTAACAATTTGGAGGATGTAAGAAAATGGCTCGATGAATGGATTTCAAATAAAGATGAAGCATTCTTTTGGAATGGTATCCATAAATTGCCCGAGAGATGGACAAAATGTGTCGAAAGCGAGGGCCAGTACTTTGAATAAAATATATTATACTTTTTTTTTTAAATTAAATTATATTTTAAGAAATAAACGACATTTTAAACTTGCAGACCTGGTATTATTATAATTTCTTTTATTTCTATAATTTTTATAATTCTTTCCATAAGTTACGTTTCTTTTATTTTTATTAAAGTTATTTATATTTCGTCGACGGGACTCTTAAAACTTAGGCTTATTATGCTTTGACGCATTTAACTGATTCCTAGTAAGAAAATTCCGTTTGGAATTACTTTGAGGCTTAAGCGGTATAGGTCGATCCTTATCATTCAAACTAATATTTGACGAGCAATTCTCTACGTTAAATTTAACTTTATATAAATTATTGGGCGATTTTATAGTGGTGTTTATTAGGCTTGTATCGTTTTCTTTTAATTCATTATTACTATTCTTATCCTCTCTCTCAGTTATATTAATATTATTTAAGCCCGAGTCATAAGATTTATCACCGACGATTTGGTGTACCATAGATTTATTTAATATTTCTGACATTTTATCTATTCTTTCGTCCATAAATTCATTAAATTTTCCTAATATGGCTAGTTGATAATTTAACGCTAAATTTTGTTCTACCAATATCTTACTTCTTAATTGTATCCCCTCATTAACAAGTTGTTGGGTCTCGTCCATTATTTTAGAAAGTTCCTCCATTTTATTAATTATTTAAAATTCTACCCACAAAAATTCAATTTTCACCAATTTAATCACCACAATTATTTTATATTAAACACCACGTTAATTAATTTTTTTTAGGAACCACGCTCTGCTACCAATTTGTAATGGCCCTTCTCCCTGAAAATATTAAATGGGCTCAAAAGGTTCGTGGACCGAAAAATAGGAGAAGCAATAAGCCAGTTACAAAAAATAAGGGACCCAAAATAAAATGTATATATATATATATATATATATACATACCCATGCAAATAATATTCATACATCAAACAATTATATAAATTCTGATACAAGCCTGAAACAATAGACTGGAGAGAGATAGAGGGCACTTCTGGGCTGAGGGCTGAGACCAAAGTGAGCGAATTAAAAAGCGCTGTTATATGCCAAAATTACCCCCTCTCTTCTCCTTGGCTTCGTCCGACCAATGACATATTGTTATTTAATCAACAGTCGTAGATCCAATATTAAAAACATCGCAGGTCAATGTTACAATTGTTAATGCTTAAATGTATAATAATTCTTATAAGTTATAAGTTCATAATAAATCTTTAATAATTTAATAATAATTCATACAGATCACCACATTTTTGAAGAATATTAAAAAAGAAAGGAATAAACAGTTAAAACTGAATGTAACTCACCTAGAAGCGCCAACCTGCGGAACCGATACCCTAATTTTTATTTTACCTCTATTATTATTAAATATTGTTATTAATATTTAATAAAATTAATTTTGTTATTAAAGTTTTTTTACCTATGTTATCGCAGTAATGGTATTTGGTATTTTCTCATTAGAATGTTGGACATATATATTTTAAAAAATGTTTGCTCTTCATATTAAAATATGTATAAAATAAGGTATCAGTTCCGCAGATCGCCGCATTGAGTTACAATAGGTCGCCGAGTACCTTTACAACAGGTCGCCAGTTTGCTTTTTAATATTCTCCAAAAATACATAATTATCGTGAGCTTTAGTATGGAAAAAAGAATGTAAAAATGTTTTTGGTAATTATTTTATCAAGAAATGAACTTTTAAATAAACATACTATATACTCTTCGAAATGTTAGTTGAAACGTTTATTGCTTGATGGAATATACACATTTTCCTTATTTACATTATTTTTTCCATACTAAGCTCACAACAATTTGTATTTTCGGAGGATATTATAAAGGAAACGAGTGAACAGTTAAAACTTGTAACTCAACTCGAAGCGACAACCTGCGGAACTGATACCAATTTTTTCTATAATAGTTTTTTTTTGTCTATGTAGTAGTAGTAATACCAACTACTATTTTGTATTTTCTCGTGGGAATGAACGCATCCTACTAATGTTATAAATGCGAAAGTTTGTATGTTTGTCTCTCTTTCACGCAAAAACTACTGAACGGATTTGGATGAAACTTTACAGTAATATAGGTTATACATCAGAATAACACATAGGCTATAGCAAGAGCGGATTTATAGGGGGGCACGGGGGCACGTGGAGCCCCCCCCCCCGACAGTTTTTTAGGTACTGTGGAGAATCCATTATAGTACATAATTAAAGGCAAATCACATGGTAGTAGTTGTTAAAATAACAGAAAGGTCATGAGAGAAAGGTCATATTGTTTTGATATCCTACTAATGTTATAATTGCGAATGTTTGTATTTATGTTTGTTACTCATTCACGCGAAAACTAATGAATGGATTTGGATGAAACTTAGTAAGTAAAATAGGTTATACATCATAGGCTACAGCAAGGGAAGATTTATGTGGGGCCACGGGAGCATGTGCCCCCTCCCGTTCTTGCATCTTGAAATTTGTAGATAGGTTCTTTGTATAGTTTAAGAAAGAAATTTGGACAATTCCACTCCAATGGTCTCCTCTTTAATATAATAGGGTTTCAAAGGCTATATATAATCCGTCAGTTTTGAAGTTAGATATCTGAAATTTTGGATGTATGAGTAACTTATATTTTAAAAAATAATTTATTTATTTATTTAAAATGATCTTTCACGAAGCTTTATGTGGCAGACCAAATTCCACGCGAGTCCATAAGCTAGTATATATATATATATATATATATATATATATATATATATATATATATATATATATATATACACGTTCATTATATATAATGAACCAAAAATGTTTGCTTATCATGTTATAATAAAAAGTTTAATCTATGTTAATAGATACACGGAATGAAAAAAGTTATTCAACATTATAGTTTTTGAAAATTGCGGGTTATCAAGAAGGTTATAATCAATTTATATCACGTAATTATTATAGTAGCTAATAAATGTTTAAAATTGAAACAAGAAGTTTAAAATAAATAATACCAAATGTAATGTAAATATATTATTTGTATTGACATAATACATTTCGATGGAGTACACTCAAACCTACAGGTAAAGAATGATAACCTACGCATGAGTCAGACAGCGGCCATATTAGTCAAGAACGGCAGGTCATCCCGGCTCTAGAGCCAGCACATAAGGCCTGTCTTCAATTATATCCAGCACAATATTCATGTTAGTTTATTTATGCCCTTTTAGCCATCTCTAAAGATGACTGATTCCTTGGAATCGAATGATCCTCCACCCGAGGAACAGCCAGTGTCGATAATAGATATAACGGATTTCTTAGACTATCTACGTGAAAATGTTAAACTGAATTTATTAGGTGTTAAAAGTGTACCTCCAGCTTTAGACGCTGCATTAGATGATAATGGAAACTTGGATTGTATTAAAAAGTTCTTGAGTGACCCACAATTCGCCACTCTTATAGTGCAAAAGAATTCAACCAAAGGTAAAAAAAACAACAACCCATAATCATCGTTGTAAAGTAATTTTTCTCAAAAGCCTTAAAAGATGATTTAGTATTGAGACTTTTAGTTTATTTCACAGTTGTAAATGGTAAATAATTGTTTAGTAAGCATCCTATTGTTTCAGATGATGACCCAGAACAGGGTGGTGAAGGTGAAGATGAGAAGGAAACACCCACTATATCAGTATCTAACATGGTCCAGTTTTCTAGCCCTAAAGCATCTAGGTAAAAACTTTTAACTACGGAAGTAGTGTATTTATCAAGATGTGATAGTAAAGTGTCTATTGATAAGGTTGTTTTACTTGATTTACTGATTCTTTTTAGTCTTCTCTTCATGAAGAATGGAGCGATTATGGATGCTGATAAAACCATCCAATCTCAGATACATATGATTGAATTTTCTGAGGGGACTGCGTACGAAAGTCTTCATGCCATCATCAGCAAAGGGATGTCTCCTTATTTTAAAAGCTATGTTAAAGAATCTGGCCGGGCTGATAGGTGAGGAAAGTTTACTATCAGTGTTGTTAGGCAAATGTCGCACACATTATCATATTGTTTTGGTTTTATTATAATTATTTTACATTTTAGGAGCTTAGTAACTGCTATTGTAAATCCCCCTGAGTGAATATTAAAGATATCCTATTTAAAGTTTACTGTCTGGTGTTTGCAAAATGCCCTATTGATTTTTTTCATAAATGGTTGACATGCATTTCACCACAGTGACAGGTTGTGAATCCCAAAATATTCAGATGTATATAGTTTATTAAAAAGTATTTCTTATAACATGGCAGTGATATTTCTCGATTTGTGTTGTATTTTTTTTATACTATTCTCAGATCTGGTAACATATTTGAAGTCATGACAAACTTTTTTTTTCTACAAAAAGTTTGATTAATTTTAATATTTACTAATTACTGTTTGATTTCTGGTCAACCATATTTTAATAGTTATCAAATAAATATTAAATATATTTTGTATTAAATTTATTGATTGCTGATTTGATAAGTAGTAGTAATATTAGTTTTGATTTATTTCTGGCTTATTTAGAAGTTTATATTTATTGTTATCGTTATTTATCTAGTATTGTATCTACCTGTCAAATTTTAGAGATGGAGATAAAATGGTGCCATCTGTTGAGAAGAAGATTGACGAGTTAGAAATGGGCCTGTTGCACTTACAACAAAACATTGACATCCCTGAAATAACACTTGTAGTTCATCCAATTGTTTCAAATGTTATTAAAAAATGTGCAGAAGAAGGGAGAAAACCTAAAGTAGCCGATTTTGGCGACCGTGTTGAAGATTCAACTTTTCTTAATCAGTTACAGCATGGCGTGAATCGTTGGATCAAAGAAATTCAAAAGGTTTGTTCTTATCTTTTACAACTATGCTATAACAATCAATATTTTTATCTGTTTGACTGAAAAAATAATAAATTATTTATGTGTGTACAATTAGTTCTTCTGTATTCAAATTATTAACAATACAATCAAGAGGTACATTTAGCCTTGATTGACTTACAGAAAGCTTATGACACAGTACCCCTAATTAAGGGCAGGTATCAGTGAGGGTCAAAGATGACTAAGAGCCTTTATTTCGGTGCTAAAGTGAGAGTAAATATAGGAAATAGTGTATCCCCGTCATTCCCTATCATTAAAGGCTTGAAACAAGGTTGCTGCCTATCACCAATGCTCTTTAACCTGTTCATTGAACAAGCACTCAAGAGGTGGAAGGAAAACTGCAGGTACATGGGAGTGATGATTGGGGATAACTATTTATTCACCTTGTAATTTGCAGATGACGAGGTAGTCATAGCATCAGAAGAATGGGACCTGCACTATATGCTTAGGGAACTCCTAGAGGATTACTCTAAATGGTGACTGGTCATAAATCAGGGGAAAACAGAGTTCATGTCTTTTAATTCTCCGTGCACTTCATTGACGATTGAAGATTAGACACTAGCTCACAGCAAGGACTTCAAGTACTTAGGTGTCTATATAAATGAGACACTCGACAAGGATATAGAAATAAAGATATCCAGAGGAAGGAAAATCATTAGGATCCTCAACTCAGTTCTTTGGAATAAAGGGGTCTTGTTAGAAATGAAAAAGAAAATATATCATTCTTTTCTTCTGGAGACAACCCTATATGGGGCTGAAACATGGACAGTAAAAAGACAAGATACCTGTAAACTGCTTGCTCTTGAGATGGACTTTTTAAGATGTAGCTGCGGCATCTCAAAGCTCCAATACATAGGCAATAGTGTTTTAAGAGAAACTATAGGGCAGGAGAAAAATATATTATATGAAATAGAGACCAGGAGGCTACAATGGTTTGGCCACCTGATGAGAATGAACGACAATAGATGACCAAAGAAACTCTTCCTATATAAACCAAATTACAGAAGAAAGAGAGGAAGACATGGATGGAGGATGTAAGAGAAGGAATGGCAGCAAGAGGGCTGCGAGAGGAAGAAGAAGAATGGACCGATAGGAAAGATTGGCTGGAAAAGATTTTGGGTATCGGGATACATTAATTGTAAAAAACCCGAATAAATAAAATAAAAATCTCATGCTCAATTTAGTCTATAAATTTACTTTAATTTATGTTTATTAAATAATTGAGATATTTTCATTAATCTTATCCATCAAAAAAAGATTAGAAATATTGAAAATATTTTTCTCACTCCTTACTTAATTCAATATTTTTTAACTTATCTTGATTCAGGTATTTTCAATATAGTTATTAATGGTCATACTTTATGTTTATTAGGTAACAAAATTGGATAGAGACCCATCTTCAGGAACTGCATTGCAAGAGATATCGTTTTGGTTGAATCTTGAGAGAGCTCTGCATAGAATTCAAGAAAAAAGAGAATCTATTGAAGTCGGCCTTACATTAGAGATTCTGAAGCATGGAAAACGGTTTCATGCTACTGTTAGTTTTGACACAGATACAGGTAATGCACTTAGCCTTTAGTTTTTTAGTTTCTATATTAATTTTAAAAGAAGAAGCAATGGTATAAATTGTTTTGATATTATTATCACATGATTGTTTTAAATTGTATACATTTGAATTCAGATACTTATGCTTATAGTATGTACATCAATTACTAATCATTTTACTTATAATCCCAGATTTAAGACTATAACATATATTTTGTATATATATATATATATATATATATATATATATATATATATATATATATATATATATATATATATATAAGCGTTTTAAACCATTTTATAGTAAAACTTTTGAAACAGGGCTGTAGTGTGCCTATAATATAACTTATTTTGTCGCATTAATCTTATTTATTTGTATTTATTGGGAAAGGGTTAGTTCAGTGTGTAGAGTCCTGAGTTATTTATTAAGCAGAAGGTATGAAGTTTGAAACCGGCTGTTAAATTATGTATTCTGTTAACAGCTATGATCCTATGGGATCTGCAGGCCTTCCTAGGGCTCACCCAGCGTCTGTAGTGTTTGTGCTAAAAAATTAGACCAATGAACTTGATATATTTTCTGAGACAATCTAAATATTTAATACTAAGATTATAAATGTGTAGTCTTTCAATCATAAGGAAAACATATTTTAGGTCTTGACAAAGAAAACTCATTAAGTCAGTAATAAAAATGCTAATGGGAACTCAAACAGAAATCTAGGGTGTCTTACAGTCGGAAAAAAAGGGGAAAATGCTGGGGCTTTGTCTAAACTATAAGTCGAAAATTTGTAGAAGCTGGGAAAGTTCCTATATTATGATAGTTATATTAATTTATTGGATACTTTCCTCTTTCATGGATGCCACTGATAAGATTGCTTAACAATACAGTCTGGTGCCAGTGCCTCTGTTTAGGAGTTTTGACATAAACAAATATATTGCAATGAGATATCACATATGTATATATTTAAATAATATATAAATTTAAATTATAATAGTATGTAATTAATATTAATAACATTTATATATTATTTATATTATATTTACTATGGATATATAATATCTAATATTTACTTAAATATTTCTTCTTTTTTGTTATTTTCTGAAAACATGGGTTCGGCTATCTTATTTTCTCCTCTTCTTTTTCCATATCAGTTTCATTTCAATCCAATTTCAATTTCAATAGATTTAACTTCATCATCTTATAACTTCATCATATCAGTTTCATTTCAATCCAATTTCAATTTCAATAGAATTAACTTCCTCAAATATATTTTTCACTCTGTGAAAGCCTTAATTTGACATGTTTACTTCTTCTGAATAAAATTTAACAGATATTTTTTCCTTACACCAGAAATAGATGAATCTTATGGCATTAACAAATAATAATCTTGTCTAATTAAGCCAGGTTCTAACTTCTGCAATCCTACAACTTCTCAAATGATACCTCGAAGCCATTGTTTTAAAATATGATTTCACGTTGTGACCTTTACAATACTTCTTCCAAGGCAATAACCCTTCTTTTGGAAGAATGATACCGCTTCAATCTCTGTTTTGGAAGATCTCGTATTGGTATCATGTTTTTTTTTTATATGAAAAGCAAAAAGACGGCTAATAGAAAGCATACACAAATGTCAAAAGGTTATAAGATTGCAATATCCTGTCTCCTTTTCAGTGATGGACCTGTATTACAGTAAAATACCATCTATTGGATTTAAATATAATCTCTGTATAATTGATAAATATATAATTATTCTAATTTTGTTTTAGGGCTGAAACAGGCCCTGGCTACTGTAAATGACTACAACCCGTTGATGAAGGATTTCCCCATCAACGACCTATTGAGTGCCACTGAGCTTGATCGAATCAAACTGGCTGTTCAACAGATCTTCACCCATCTCAGGAAGATCCGTAATACCAAGTACCCCATGATAAGGGGATTGAGGCTCATTGAAGCTATCTCAAGAGACCTCACAACTCAGCTCTTAAAAGTAATTTTTCAGTTATGAGTATTAGAACATAGATTTAATGAAATATATGATATGTTCAGGATCAAAAGCGGATGACTCCCAAATTTCAAAATTGACTGCACAATTTTTTCTAGTTTACTCAAGCTACTTTGTCCATCAGAACAATTTGCCACCTCAATTCTTGTGGTTTTAATCCGTTTCTGAACCTGAAGTTTTGGGAGCATATGAGTCGTTTATTTCCAAATCGTCCTTTATCCATGAGATGAAAATTTTGGCAAACAACATAATAAAGAAACTATTTAAATTAGGTTATACCAATTTGGAAATAATTTCCTTAAATTAAAAAAAACTGCTGGATTTATTTTTATTTTTTTATTCAAGAATGATATCTTACATTGTTATTTAGTTATTTAAAAATATGTTTGGATAAAGGTCGTTTTGGAACCAAAACATGAATAAGAGACGGTTTGAATAAAAAAAACTTCACAAAAGCAGGTTTATTGTTGTATAACCTTAAAATAATGAAATTATTATGCAATTATATATACTTGTCAACATGGTTATAATTCTAGGGATTGGTCCTGAATGTAAATTTCTTTTAAAATTCTTCGGCGTCCTCCATAAGTCCACCTTTGTTTTCATCTGACTGTGCAGTATCATTTTCTGGATTTTCATATCCAAAAATAATGTTTTTGTAAAAGATTAAATCTTCATTATCTGCCTAATTTGCTCCAAAGTGAAGTTCTAGAAGTTTCTTGACATCTGCAACCTTAGCAGTCTTGACAGGCACTCCCGGGGAAAGAAGCGGCAGTTCAAAATCATTTTATAACCAGGCTTTGTGACTTTTTTACACTGTCCAAGATTCGTGTTGTACCAGGGCTCTCCTGAGACAAGGACTTGAGTTTTGGGCACATTGCTTTTAGTAATTATAAACCTTTTAGCACAGGCAAATTTAAAGTTCCAGGATTGAGGTTTCTTGTGAAACTTATCACAGGCTGTCTTCTAGTCGAAGACATTGCATTTTTCAGTTAAACTTACTGTAGTTCCACAGTTTTTGAAAATTTCAATGTAGTTTTCAGGCTTGATGATTGTGTCTCTTTTTTGTATCTCTTCTTCTATTCTACCGAAAACCCGGTCTGGTGGTATATAAGAATGCCCCGGTACAGGAAAGGTCAAAATAAGTTTCTTAACATTTTCTGGTGCCTCCATTACAAGCCAATACTGGAGCATGCATTAATTCAATTTCGAAAAAAAATTGGATAAAGGACGATTTGGAAATGAGCAACTCATACAGCGTTGGTTGACTAAACTAACAAAAAAGAGGAAACATTTAATTTTTGAAATATGGAGTTTTCTGATTTTGATCCTGATGGCCTTCTATCGTAAATGATACCAGTTAATTATTTATATTTTCCTTCTTTTTTTTCTATTAATATTAGTTTAATGTAGCCTTTCCTTTTCTTTCTGTCTCCATTCCTATTATTATTATTATTCCTGTTAGTCCATTTGATTTTATCATTTGTTATGCTTTATATTAGGGCCTACTTTTTTTTAGAGATTTATTTTTATTATAAAAAGTTTTACTTGTTTGTCGTTTTTATATATTTAATTGGTTTATTATATTTTTTTTTTGTTTTTTGTTAACTAGGTTTTAGGTACTCGGCGCTTGATGCATATTCCATTTGATGAGTTTGAGAAGGTAATGCAACAGTGCATTAATGTCTTCGTCACATGGGATGATGAATATGAAAAACTACAAAATCTTTTAAGGTAATTTTCGTATTGTATGTACTCATCTAAATTACATTAATTTAAAAAATGTCTTATGACTGTAAAGCATTAAATATCTGAAATAACAAAATGAGTTAGTAAATTTAACTTTTGGTGTTCTTCAGTATTTCCAATTTTTTTTTTATTAATTATCAAAAACTACTTCTTTCTTTAAAATTATTCTTATGCCTTAAAAATTTTGGTTTTCTGATGTTAATGAAAATACCTTTTTTTTACTATTGCAAATCCATTGTTATTAGTTTAATCTGTTGATAACAATATAGTTTAAAAATTGTAAAACTGAAAGTCATAAAAATAAAAATAAATTAATGCTAATTCATATTCATTATTAATTTCATACTCATTGGTCTGTATTATTAAAAATCAATTTAGCCTTTATTAAGATCAATTTAGTTTTAGTTCTGTTGTAACATTTTTTTTTTCTAATTTTAAAGTAAATGATTTACATTAAATATTAAATAATTTTACAATCAAAAACTGCTACAGTAGTTTTCAGATATTACTCTGTAAAGCATTCTGTGCCAAAATAAGTTAAGTAATACTTATGAATTACCATGAATAACATTTAAATTTTCACGTTTGTTTTCACAGAGATATTGTAAAGAAAAAGAGGGATGAACAACTTAAAATGGTTTGGAGGGTTATGCCTGCTCATAAAAAGTTACAAACGAGGATGGAACAGATGCGTAAGTTCAGGCATCAACACGAGCAACTTAGGACTGTGATATTACGTGTACTCCGACCAGTGCCAGCTTCTCTGATAAATGGTCAAGAGGTTACTGGGCAGGACAAAGTGGTTGATGATGCTCCCAACATATCTGCGGTGGAAGTTAGTATATATAAATTATTAAATAAATTTGTTGCTTAAATTTAAAAAAATAGTCATCATATTAAACATTATCACCTGCTAATTTTTACAGTCGGTTTTTTAGTTTATGTTTGGAACTTGTTATAATCATCTTACTTTAACAAGAGCGGTTTATAAAAATTAAGCTATTTTATACTTCAATAAATAGCTTCAATTACTTCAATAAAATCTTTGAAGTAGTTTCAATTTTGTTCTTTAGAGTAAAACAAGATTTTCTATAGGAATCCAACTATAATTATTTTTTTACTTAATTTTCGAATTATTACTGAACTGAAATAATTTTGATTTCCGGTTTCAATTCTGAAAAATCTTACTAATATTATAAATGTGAAAGTTTGTATGTTTGTCTTTCTTTCACGCAAAAACTACTGAATGGATTTGGATGAAACTTTATAGTAATATAGGTTATACAGCAGAATAACACATAGGCTATAGCAAGCGCGGATTTAGGGGGAAGGGGGCATGTGCCCCCCCCCCCCTGACAGTTTTTTAGGTACTGTGGAGAATCCATTATAGTACATAAATAAAGGAAAATCACGTGATAATTGTGGTTAAAATAACAGAAAGGACAGGAGTGAAACTATTTGTTTTGATATCCTACGAATATTATAAAGGCGAATGTTTGTTACTCATTCACGCAAAAACTACTGAACGGATTTGGATGAAGCTTATTGAATAAAATAGTTTATACATCATAGGCTACATCAAGGGCATGCCCCCCCGTTATAGTACATAATTAAAGACAAATCAGGAACTTAGCCTCTTGAAATTTGTAGATAGGTTCTTTATATAGTTTAAGAAAGAAATTTGGATAATTCCACCCCAAGGGTTTCCCTTTTAATATAATGGGGGTTCAAAGGTTGTAGAGAACCCGTCAGTTTTGAAGTTAGACATCTGAAATTATGGATGTACGAGTAACTTATATTTAAAAAAAATAATTAAATTATTTATTTAAAATGATCTTTCACGAAACTTTATGTGGCAGGCCGAATTCCACGCGAGCGAAGCCGCGGGCATAAGCTAGTATGGAATATATCCTTATTAAATGGTCAAATTGTTGATTATAAGTGTTTTTTTTATTTATCACAGACTTTTTCTATCTTTGACATTCATGCCAGTAATTATGAAAGTAAAACAGTAAGTCTTAATTTCCTGTCTTGAATTACTTTTGCTTGGAATTAAGTAATTAAGATTAATTGATTTATTTCAATAATAGAACAACCATAAGATCTGTTAAAAAGCTTATAGCAGTAGGGCAGTATTTCAAGAATTTTATAAGGTAGGGAATACAAATGAATACCTATTAATAAATAACTAAAAATTAAAGATGCTTGCTATTGTATCCTGGCCTAATGTCTGTACCAGCAGTAGCATACATTTATTTTAGTATGAAATAATGAAAAATTATAAGTTTTGTGAATAAAATTGAAACTGACTTTTTAAAACATGCTTTCATTAGTCAATCATTCATGTGAGTAAATTAAAACCTTTTTCCAGTCATATATTATTTTTCTTTATTTTAAAAACGTTTCAACAATTCCATGTCATTCTCAATTTACATTATTTTTAAGTCCTTTAACATTATTTAATTTTAAAAATATTCTCTAAATTTTTTTTATAAATTTGTACATTTTCAACCTAAAAATAAAAGACAAATCAAATAAATACATAATTTTATATACAAAACTTTAGAACAAAATATTAGATAACATAGATAACATAACCTTCTCAGGAACCTCATAGCATTGTTTTCATTTTTCCAATTTCTTAATTCATACAATTAACTTTTTAAAATAAATAAAAGATATAAAATAGATCAATATAGATAAAAAATTACTAATTTATATTAATTGACCATTCATGATGACTATATATTGAATAAGAAAATAAATTAAAATACTATTTTAATAATAATAATCAAAACCAGTCCAAAGTACAAATTTCAAAAATTGTTAATTGACCATGGAGTACACTATAACTCTAAGCTTTGTAAGAAATAATTTAAATTATATGAAAATCAACCAAAAAGGTATCTATATTTTTATTCAGTATTTTTGGGACATGTTTGTATGTAAAATTATGTATTTATTTGATTTGTCTTTTATTTTTAGGTTGAAAATGTACAAATTTATAAAAAAAATTTAGAGAATATTTTTAAAATTAAATAATGTTAAAGGACTTAAAAATAATGTAAATTGAGAATGACATGGAATTGTTGAAACGTTTTTAAAATAAAGAAAAATAATATATGACTGGAAAAAGGTTTTAATTTACTCACGTGAATGATTGACTAAGAAAGATGTACTCCAGTTACTAAAACAAGATAATTAAAATAACATGCTTTCATTTAAAAATGGGTCTATCTTTATAATATAGAAGTTTGAACTACATTATTTATTGATGCAGGTGTTTTGAAATTTAGTTTATAAAATAAAGTATAATTTTTTTTTTTTTTTTTTTTTTTTTTTTTTTTTTTTTTTTTTTTTTTTTTTTTTTTTGCTAAAGACAAGATGAAAGATTACTTTCAATATTTATTTGATTTATTTAAAAAAAAAAAAAAAAAAAAAAAAAAAAAAAAAAAAAAAAAAAAAAAAAAAAAAAAAGAGGAGGACGAAACCCCTTGGCACATCCTCTTTGAATGTATAGCACTAAGTCGAAAGAGGACATTTGACCTTGGCCCTGGTGGATACAAGGAACTTCAAGAACTGAGGTTTAAAGACTATTTAAAATTTCTCAGAAGTCTAGACCTATGTTAGGGATTTTTAGGACTCAAGCACAATGGGCCTCTTTAGGCCGAAGTGCATAGTAATAAGGGTCATACTTAAATAATAATAAATATTTAAAAAAAAAAATCTTTTTCTTAGGAGGTTAATCTGGCTTACGAGAATGTAAAAGAAGTCGATTGCTTGGACATGTCGAAGGAAGGTGGAGAAGCTTGGGAAGCTGCAGTAGCACGTTATGAAGAAAAGATTGATAAAGTAGAAACGCGCATTACTGCTCATTTACGGGATCAGCTGGGGCAGGCAAAAAATGCTAATGAAATGTTTAGGTATTGTTATTCTTTAAACTTTTTTTTTTAAATAATATATTTATTTTCTGGATGTTATCCTTTTAAAGGTTTTAGTGATGTAATATTGTGTCGTTATTCAAATTGAGGAACTACTTTTAGTTAAGCTTTTTGTCATCTCAACCAGTAATTAAAAAATAATTAAAAATCAGCAAATCTCAAAGCCACTGTTCCTGACTTCTTTGAACCGTTAAGCAAATTTTATCTTGTTATTTGATTAAAATTGAAAAAATGGGATGCATCAATTTAAAAAATAAACAAAAGTTACATCTTATTCCAATATTTATAGTTAGGACTGTTATTTCAAAACAGAGAATTTAGTGAAATAATATCATGACTTTTTCTTATAAACAAAAAAAAAATTATCTATAAAACAAACCTAAAATAAAAATAAAATTAGAAAATTCATCATGCCATTTAATGTAAAATACTCAATGTCTCCAAACAATATTAAGTGGGTACTCATATTTTAATAGGCTCACTAGGCGGGTAAACATATGCACTAAACTGTACTTCTATTTCTAGAACAATATTGGAGTATCTCTATTGAAACCAACTGTAGTACAATTAAGTGAACAGTTGTATAATTTTTAAAATTAGGGTACCCACTTAGTCTCAATAAAAAAGCTTTTATAGCATTGGGTTGTTTTATAACATATATTACTAATCTATCTTACCGTATTATGAACTATCTTCATCATGCATCACTCCCAGCTATAAAATTACTACATTGCATAACTAACCACACAAATTATAATATCTATAAACAATACAAATGTATGTTGAATAATATTAGTTGACCTTATTTATAAGAGGAAGAGGGTGGAGGTAATAAAAAATTATCTTAAATAGGGAGAACTATTTATTGAAAAGCCGTTTCGAAACACAATGCCGGTCTTCTTCAGGGCTAAATATACAACATATGTATAAATTAAAATAATATATGGTAAAGAATAACGTAACATCTTACCATGTATTACGTTATTGTTTACTACATATTATTTTGATTTATATGTATCTTGTATATTTAGCCCTGAAGAAGACCTGCAATGTGGGTCGAAATGTTGGCTTTACAATGAACAGTTCTCCCTATTTAAGAGATTTTTTTTTTACCTCTACCTAGACCATTTTCTTCCTATTACAAATATATGTATCTATGTTATTCTATTATAGCATTTGCTCTTCCATCAAGAGCCACTACTGTTATTAAAAATATTTTACCTAAGCTTTTCTTTTTCTTTTTTTTATTGTTATATTTTAACTATAATATGTAGTATTTATATTCTTCATAAAAAATATTCAGTTCAATTATATATTGTATTATTTTATAATATAATCATTTTCCATTTATAATTCCACAGAATATTTTCCCGTTTCAATGCCTTGTTTGTAAGGCAGCATATTCGAGGTGCCATAAGAGAGTACCAGACTCAGCTGATTCAAAGGGTCAAAGATGATATTGAAGCTCTCCATGAGAAATTCAAGGTAACTAATACATGTTACATTAATTATATAATAAATTCTTTGTGTATCTCCTTTACACAACATGAAGAATAAAGAAAAACTAATAAAATAAAGATAAAGCACTAATTTTAATTTTTCAAATTCATTAATCCTATCAACTATTTTTCAAACAGTCATTGTACACTATTGTTACTGTACAATAGTATTTCTATTATTCACATTAGTTATTGTACATACAGTTCCATACTTTTCTGTAACATGTAACATCTTTAAGTCCGTTATCATACATTTTATATCTTTATTTTACTAGTTTTTCTTTATTCTTCATGTTCCAACCTTTTTTGTATATGTAAATATTCTCATTTTGTATCTTTGGTTTACCTCCTCCTTTTTGATTTTCCTTTAAATTATTTTTACTTTACTATCCTTTCTGTACATTTATTTTCTGTATTTTATTTTATATGCGTTATTTATAATTTATCATTTCTGCTCATTTTCTTTAATTTTATTAAATCTGTCTTACTTTATTATATCTGTCATTATTTTCATTTTCTTTTCAATATCATTAATTTTGTTATATCTGTCTTTATCTTAATTTTATTATATCTGTCACTATTTTAATTTCTTTTCATTATCATTAATTTTTTCTAAATCTGTCTATATCTTAATTTTATTATATTCTGTCACTTTTTTAATATTCGTTATCTTTCATCTTCATATCTGCCACTATTTTAATTTTCTACATTACTTGTCACCATATTATTGTTACTGTACATTTTTATATTTTTTGTTCTGCTTGTTTCTCTCTCATAGCCCTGAAGATGACCTGCACTGTAGGTCGAAACGTCAGCACATAATTATAAGTTTATTACTTATTCAGTGTTCTTTTTGACTGCACCCCCCAACTATCTCCTTTACATTAGATCATCCAGTCAACTATTTTCATCTCATAAATAAATTCTTTGATTTATGTCTCTAAAAAAATTATATTCTTATCAGGTTCAATATGGACAAAGTAAAGGCTGTCGAATGAGCTCCATCAGGGATTTAGCACCAGTTTCAGGCTCTATAATCTGGGTGAAGCAGATCGATCGTCAGCTTACCACGTACCTGAGAAGGGTCGAGGATGTTTTAGGTATGGATTTAATTTTATATTTAAGATAAGTAAGTAGTTTAAGGATTTTTAAACTTTTAATCATTCATAAATATTACATCCTGGAAGTAGAATGGTACAGTGGTAAGAGCGCTAAAGTTACCATGAGTTGCCGAAGGTTCTGGTTTCAAATCCCACTGCACGCCAGACTTCTATGTAATCTGTAAGCAGCTGAAGATGTGTCTTATTGGATCTAGGACCCTCCTGGAGGTCACCTCTATAAAGCGGGTACCCAAAATAAGGGGAAGCATCTGCTGGTTGACCGTGGTCTAGGACAAATCACCTACCATCGTCTAAGAAACAGTCTCTACCACGTACTGAACCCAAAATCCTTCATGGGCTGTAGTGTTCCAGGTGCTAATCATTGATACAAATGCCAAGTATTGAAAATGAAAACTATCACTTTACAGGAGAATAAAAAAGCTGTTTCAAAGTTGATACAGGATCAGTGCATAATGCCTAATATGGTTAACAAATGTTATTTTACATAGGTTTTGTGTGTTACAGATGACTATATATGAATTGCATACCAAAAACAAAAAAATTGTTTTATCTACATATCAAAAACAAAAAAATTAATTTTTTTTTCACATCGCATTTGTATGGATGATATTTTCTTTGACATAGATATCAATTGAGGCATTCTGGATCTAACACAGATAACTTTATAATTTCAAAACTTGTCTTTTTAATAAACTTTTTAATGCTAATTGAATCTAGCAATTTAGTCACTTCCATCAAAAACTTTTATTTTTCAAGGTTTTAGTCCAGTTCTAAACCTAAAGTTTTGGTAGGATAAAGCATCACTTAACTAAACAAGCAAAAACATGAATTTTTTAATTTGAAGTTATACGCTTTTGATCCTGAACGCCTCAATTATTGGTACTCTGAAGTAGTTCAGTATCTGGTTTGACTAACAAATTATGCCTATCTCATTAATATATGAATGAAAAGATAGATTGATAAAACATTGAAACACAACTACATGATAATTCATGACAAGATGAATTCTTTATATAAGCATCTACAAAAATTATTTTTCCTAATTTAGAGACCTTTCCTTTTCTTCCTTACTGTTAAAAACACTTTAATTGCAATTATTGTTTCCAATTAAAAAACAATAGAATAATTGGTTTGATAACAACCAATCAAACTACTGTTAAAATGGCCCCAAATAAACAAAGAATTACGCTTTAATTTTTATTTTTACTAAGAATTTAATGGATGGTATTCTTGGGCAAAACATTTATGGATTTTTGTTATTCATAATTCTAATGATAGGTTCCTAACATTGACAAGCCTATGGTATAACTATTGAAAACATATCTACACAATAATGAGAAGAGTAAACTTATGCTATTCTTATTCTAAACTTATTTATACCTCTTAGCTAAAGTGCCTCTATCTACTATTGAGTGTTATTGTAGATTGGTCTCACTTATGTTTGTTGTTCTGCAGTAATTGTTCACTTGTTATCTGTCATTGATCCTTAGGCAAAGGCTGGGAAAATCATATCGAAGGTCAAGCACTCAAGTCTGATGGCGACAGTTTTCGACTTAAACTAAATACTCAAGAAATATTCGATGACTGGTCTCGATCTGTCCAGCAGAGGAACCTTTCGGTATCAGGTAGAATTTTTGCCATAGAGAGTACTCGTTCCCGTTCTGGAAGGGGAAATTTACTGAAGTTAAAGGTTTGTTATCATATATGTGTTTATCATTTATATGTCTTTCAATTAATCATTAACAAGGTAAATGATCTATTAATATTTTTTTTCAAGGTGAATTTTCTCCCGGAAATCATTACCCTCTACAAAGAGGTGAGAAACCTGAAGAATTTAGGGTTCCGAGTTCCTCTAGCCATAGTAAACAAAGCTCATCAAGCCAACCAACTTTATCCATTCGCTGTCTCCCTGATAGAAAGTGTGAGAACGTATGAGAGAACACTGGAAAAGGTGAGGATTATGATATATCTTGTAATAGTAGTATTAGTAAGTTATGGTTCAGTGATTGCTTGCATAGCCGACTATGCAATAACATATCAAAACTAATAACTGTCTTTCCTAAAATATTAATTTGTAAATTATAAATCTATGAGTTATTTATAATTCAGTCCTTAGTAGTTTAATGTTTTCCTACATTAATTTATTTAACTTCTGAAGTCCCTTGTGATATTAAACATTGTTTTTTATTTTGAATAACTATTAGTAGGCCATATAAATATGTAGAAGAAAATGGTCTGGGTGTAGGTACAAAAATAAACAAGATATAAAAAGAATTATAAAATAAGATAAAATTGACATTTAAAAAAAAATAAAACCATATGATATAAGATAATAAAAGCAATGATAAAAAACAATATGTAAGTTAAAGAATTAGAACAAGTTAATAATAAGTAGTTAAATACAAAATTAAGATAATTGCTAACTTCTATACAGCTATTTTAGATACTTAATTCGAATACAAACCTCTAGTTTTTTTTATTTTTGTTAATCGAGCCCGTTGTTCTTTGTATATTTTGTAATTTTTTTTTTATAAAAAGATATTGGTTTTGATACTCAACTTTTAATAACAATACTTGAAAAATCTATATCAGTGTTTTTCCAGCATCCCTTCTTTGAACTGGTTAACTAGAATATGTGATTAAGGTTTTTTTATGTTTGTTTCCAACCACACTGAACTGTCACAGGCTTGTTAAATTTAAATGAATAACTATTAACCAATAGTAAAATAATAACAGCTAAACGTGATCTATGAAAGGAATACCAATCCAAGTTGGTGTTAAAAATATTAATTATAAAGAATATTAAATTATTTGTTAGTCATTTGTTAAAACAAGAATGAAATGATTTTTGTGGTGGTCAAGAATAATTTATAAAATATCCACCCCCTACTTGAAGAAATTAAAGTTAAAGAACATCTATTTAGCTGGTTTATGAATTCCCCTCCCCTTTTTTCTCCTTTTTTAAAATATTTTGCTATATATTTATGGTCCTTGTGGTCCATGACAATCAGTTGTCAGATCAAAATAGAATTAAAAACTGTAGAAAGATACAAAAACTGTTAAAAGTATTATAATCCCAGGGCATAAAGTATGTTACGCAAATAAAGATGTAACCAATTACTTCATGATAATGCCAAGTAAAATTACTGATACAAACCTTAGGTATAGTCAATGCTACATTCTATGATAAGAAACAATAAGAAATGAGAGGACCTATGAAAATTCTATTATTTTGGTTTAACAAAAAAAAATTATTACTAATAATGATTCATTGTTCTTGTACTTGTTAGAGGTTATTATTCAAATTAATTCTTTGTTGTGTTATTTTTTACTAGTTATATTATTTGAGGTATATTTCCTGGTATTTTTAAATTTGTTTCAGTAACCATGCCTGAAAAAACCTTCTTGATTCCCTCTACTTTTTTGTTCAAGTTGTTTTGATGTATGTTAGTTTTTTAATGTAATATAAATAATCAAATATTTATTAAATTAATTTGGTTATGTATGAAATACCAAAATAACTGCAATTAAAAAAAACAACTGATTTTTTTATTCTTAAATTTAATTTAGTTTACTGTATGATCTTGATTGTTTCATTTTTTGTGGGGTCATTGTTTACCAGTAAATGTTCACTTAGTGTTTTTAGCCTTCAATTCCTATCTCACTTTCAATCTGTTTATTTTATATATAGTTAATATAAAAACTTTGGTAGATTAACAAGTCAAAGAAAGTCACAGCTTATTTAAATAATTTTTGTGTGAATGTTCTCTTAGTGTTTTCAGCCTTAAATTCCGTTTTCACTTTAAATCAATTTATTTTTATATAGTTACTATGAAAACTTTATAGATTAATAAGTCAAAGAAAGTAAAACCTCATTTCAATTATTTTTGTGTTATAAGATTAAAAATTATTTTACGAGTAATTAATAATAATTATTATTAATATTCAAAATATAAAGAGCAGGTTTAAATCAGCTATTTACAACATGATGATTCCTTTATATATCAGTGCTCCCAAAATTATTTAAAACAAATCAACATTGCTATTTTAATTGAGAATCCATATTAATAAATTTTTCTCTCTCTCCACTCTTCACACTCTTTTAGAATTATAACAGACATTTCTTTTGCCAGTTTTTTTGTTTTTTAATCTCCTTTCTGTTATTTATTTTGAAAAAAACATATTTAGAAAGTGCCACATTTTAAAAGGTGTGCACATTCTAATTTTTTCGGAATATAGCATATATTTTCTCTTACATTAATGATTTAAATACATCAGTGAATGTTTAAAAAAAATGATTTAATTTGTTTATTTCAGCTTATTTTCTTGAAATTTCTCATTACATTTAAATGAATCATAACTTAAGTATTTATTTAACGTAACTTTTCATTTATTCATCTTATAATTCTGTGTAGCTTTTCACATGTTTTTTTTTCCTATAGAATAACCATTTTCCCCCTAAGGTATGATTTATTTATGTTCTTTGTATAACTTTTTCTCCTTTTTACATTATATTTGTTTTGTTTTTTCTGTTATCTCTATCCGAATCGTTGATTTTTTGTGCCTACTAAAGAGACAAAAAAAAAAATATAAAACTAATAGGAAAAAATAACAATTCTAAATATTGAAAGTTAAATATAGAGGTGCCGTTGTCACTTATCGAACATATATATGTGTACACAGCTGATGAACAGGACGTCAGGCATCCCCGGTCCTCAACAGAAGGTGATGTAGAAGAGTTCCTATCTATCTGTCTCTCTCTTTTTCTATCTCTACTTTCTATTATATATATGTGTCTTTTCTATTTGTTCCTATCTATACATTTATGTTCTGCTGTGTATTTCATTGTTCCCTTCTCTCTCTCTCTTTCTCTCTTTTTCTTCTCTGTCTTCCCCCCCCCTTTTAAAACAATTATCCTTCTATATATCACTGCAACTAATTCCCCATAGATCACAATCATGTATCTATTAGGTTTCCGTAATAGTTCAATTATGTTGGCTGGCATTAACGTAGTTATAAACTAATGATTAATGGTGGTAAATATATATATATATATTAATGATTATGATTAATTGAAGTTTCATTTCCATTTTATGTGGTTCATTACCAAAATAAATCAAATAAGACTTTTTGTTGCTTGGGGCAGTAGTCATGTCACAATAATAAATGTCCATTTTACGATTAATCATTGTAAACTTTAAATATTTAATTAATAAAAAGATGTAGTTTTTTTAGGACATGCCTGAATAGGCTGAAACTTTCATGGTTTTAATACTTGCCAAATGATATTTCAATTGACCTTTGAAACTCAATTTTCTTCAAGATAAAATAAATTAGTCTTTTTTTTTTTAAATATTAAATTATTATTATTTTTTTTAATTTACGTTTTATTACACCATCAATCATTTCTGTCTTTATAATGTATTTTGATGTTGCTTTTCAAAGTAGATATAGTAATATTTATGCATCATGTAGATGAGGGAACATATTTATATATCTGTTCATGGATCTCTGGGGCATATATATACTTAAGTTCATCAACAAAGTTTATTTTCTCTTTAGCATTATTCCTAATTTAGCTGTTCTGAAGGTGCTATAAAAAAGAAGGGAATGTAGAACCTCTGTGTGCCCCAATTATTTTTTTTTTCGGTCAATTGGCGTAAAACTAAGTTTGTTATTTGAAATTGGTTACTATTTTTGCTATCAATGCAGATGTTTTTCCGTTTTTTGTATCACTCAAGTTTAAAAATTCTTGAATAGTATCAATTTCCTCTTTTTTTTTTTTTTTTGTATGATCGATTTTAACCTAAGATATTATTAGAAGCCTTGATCCCCAGCTCTTTCTGAATAATAAAATATATATAATACAAAAGATTTTAGTTCTCACTGATTGCTCATGCTTAGTTTAATAAATGAACAAGTGCGAGGTCCGATAAGGCCAAAATTGCCTTTATTAGACTAGAAAGCTATTATTAGATATTGCTAGAATGATCCCATCCTCTTAACCGATGTATTTTTCCACTAATTGCTTTTAAATCTTAAATTATGCCTCAAGATTTCTGAGGATCAAAGTTTATAAGTTCTTGCTTTGTTAGGTATTTAATTTAAAATATCATTATAACTTAATGCTATTGTTTTCATTATTACAACCCCGATTAGATATATTGTATTTCCACTTTACTGACTGAAACCTTATATTTATTTCATAAGTGATCAGATATTATGCTGTTTTTAAGATCAGACGTAATCCCTCATCTATATGGTACGCACTGTTTGATTGTTCATCGGTTATTTAGTAAACATGAGAAATGTCGGTCTCTACTTTATTAGTCATTTCTTGCCCTGCTTCTCTTTCCCAACCGAACCCAAGCTGGCTTTGCTTTGTTCTGCTTCTCTTGGCTGTTCCATGGTTTCTGGAGGCATGGCAGATCCTTAGGTCTGGACGATTGTAACTGGTGCTAATGAGATTTCCTATGGTGTACTACGCAAAGCTCTTCTCATACTTGTTCTTATATTGTTATTATTGTCTCATGTTATAATACAACAGCACCTTTGTCAACTATATGTCGAAATGCAATCGTAATTAAAAATATGGATTCCGTAGATTGTTAAATCAATAGAAATTTATTGATAATAACAATTTACACTAAGCAGTTGCTGATGGGAAATACGCTTTAAATATTTTGCTGCATGTTAAATATATTACAGTATTATTTATGATTCTATTGCCATTCATGTAAAATATGCAAATGTTATCTGAATTATTATATATGTGAGCTGTAAATGGAATCTTTTAATGTTATAACTTAAATGCATGACAAGTTCTGTGTGTAACTTGTTTCAACTAGGATGCATATAAGCATGATGAAAATTATATTGATATGTAAATAAGTGCAACTTATGTATGTGGTGTCATGCAAAGTGAAACACATTGTGAAATGGAATAAAAATGAGATTTTTTTTTTTTAGGTTGGATTTGATTTTGAACAATGTATATTTCATTTATTTTTATTGAATATATCGTTAATTTTTAAAATGTAAAACTATGAGAAGCCAATGAAAAAACCGAATGGCCTCAAAAATCTATTATAAGAAATTTCATTTCATAAATGTACTTGAATTTTTTTTAAACTTGTAAAAATTATTAAATATAATTTACACCTCAATCAGTTCTGATACTAAGGCAATAACTTATCTTTAATATTTAAATATCTTGCTATAATTAAATTAACAATTTGTATAGCCTGATGTGCCTATGTCATAAAATCA
Organism: Arma custos; assembly: GCA_037127475.1. NCBI lineage: Eukaryota > Metazoa > Arthropoda > Insecta > Hemiptera > Pentatomidae > Arma > Arma custos. The sequence continues at coordinate 165,865,305 of CM073759.1, forward strand.
TAAAATGTAATTAATATTTAAGCAATATTGATGTTGCGTTATAAACAATTTAAAGCACTGAAATGTTGAAGGTGCAAGCTTTATATATTGGTTATATTATATGTATAATTTTTTCATATCTTTTCTCTTATTCTTAACTTGTTATTTCCTTTTATGGTACCATGTACATATATTGCTGAATGGATAGATTGTTGTTAATAACAAGCATTGCTTTAGTTATAGTATTAATTGTTATAGGGTAATCAATTGGTAGAATTTTAATAAATCAAATATGTATTTTCAATTTAATTGTTTCTTATTTGTATTTTTTTATATGTAATTTTAAAGTCACTTCCTTTGAAATTTTTATGAAGTCAAATTATTTCCTAAAAATTTAAATAAATTTATCATTCATTCAATATTAATACTGATAATGTGTTTTTTTATAGTTTAAGTATTTTTTTCTTGTAATAATTTATTAATTGTTATTTCGTGTAATGTTTACAGTTAGACGATAAAGCTAGCATTATCCCATTGGTCGCTGGGCTGAGAAAAGAAATGCAGCAACTTGTAGCAGAGGTATGCTTGATCTGATTTATTATGTATTTTAAGATCTCGGAATAAAACATATCTAATACATTTTGATCATTAGGGGATACAATTAGTCTGGGAGAGCTACAAGTTAGAACAATATGTTCATCGGTTCGCTGAACAAGTCTGTACATTCCAGGAGAAAGTTGAAGATCTTCTTGTTGTTGAAGAACAGCTTGATGTTGATGTGAGGTGAGTTGATATAGAATGAATTTGTCCCTAGCCGACTGCTGTAAGCTGAGACTGTTAGATAAAATTGTTTTAAAGCAATAGGCCAAGACTTCATTTTAGTGTTTATAAAACAATTAGCATTTTCCTTTATTTTCATATTGCAGAGCTAGGTACATTTAATATCTTATCTTGCATAATTTTCAAACAAAAAGGAAAAACACTAAGGATAGATTATCCAGACAATGTGATATCTGAGCATAGTAGATGACAACCAGGCGGTACAGAATCAGGAAAACCTATAATAAATCCCAGTCTTGGTAGGAACCTTTTTCAATCTGTATTAGAGAAATCCCCACTAAGGTGCTTAGTCATTTCTCTTATAATATGACTAACTATTATCCAGCTAGAGAAGCTTACGAGGCCAAAATAGAGAAGTGTTAAAGTAGAGGTAGACTTAGAGTAACATGGAAGTCTTTACGTTTTAGTTTTATTTATATAGGTTCACATTTTCCTTAGTAGTTATGAAATTGAACAATTTAATTCAGTTTTATTAAAAAGTATATAATTCAAATTTTAGATTAAAAGTAAATAAATAAATAAATTGTGGGATAGTAGTAGCTCTGCCTTCTATCAGCCCTAAAGATGGCCTACAACGTAGGTCGAAACGTCAGCACTTACAATAACTAAGTTTTTCTTATTTAGTGTTGTTTTTTACTGCACCCCTAGACTATCAATATCCCACATTAGATCTTCCAGTCAACTATTTTCCTCTCAAATAAAAAAATTGTTTTAGTAGACATAAAATGATTATTTTTGACCTTTTAGCAAATAAAATCGTATATGTCTAATTAAATCTAATTTATCTTAGATCTTTAGAGACATGTCCCTATTCTGCATCTACTCTTCGAGATATTCTTGCTAAAGTTCAGCATGCTGTTGATGACCTTTCTTTGAAACAGTATTCTAACCTCTACATATGGGTCAGCAGGCTGGATCAAGCTGTAAGTTTTGCTTTAATTTTCAATTAATTTAAATTTTATATTTACTGTAACACATATGGCCTCTATTTAAATGTTCTACACTATTATAGTCACAATGGCTAAATTGCATAAAATCTTTTAAAAGTATCATCCAAAAAGAATTTTAAAAAATACAAGGGATGCTCTTTGATAATTATGAATCATCCTTCCCTACTATTCAAAATTATGGTTAGCCTTCAATATTTAGGCCTAAAATAATTTTTAGTTCATAAATAAGCTTTATTATCTAGTTTTCTCTACAGTCTGGTCTTTTAAAAAATCATCAATATATGGTCAAATATGGCTTGAAAAATCATAAAAAAGAAAAAGTAAATGAAAAAATGGTTAATAAAATAGTCAGGGAACCTTCTGAATTTTGAAGTAGATTGTGAGTTTTTGGATCACCATTTAAAAAATACAGAATCTGATTATAAAAGTTCTAAGTCAAAATGAAGATTAAATATTAACAATCTTGCTTGAACCCACTTTTTGTATGGGTATTTAAAAGTTATATTTCAATAACGGTGAATTTAATGTGTTTTTCTGAAAAATTCTTTTTCAATATGATTGGTAGTTGTTTAATTTTTATTTATTTCTTTATTATTTATTTTGATTTATGTTGTTAAGTATTTTTTTAATTTGAGTTTTAATAAAAAATATGTGCATTTTAGTTTATTCAAAAAGGAAGTAAAGTTGTTATCTTAATAATAATATAACTAGAAAACTCAATCAAAAACTATTAAAATTGTTTGCATTTAAAATTGTTCTGTAAGATTTAATGCTATTTTTTGTTGGTATCAGGTTGAGAAAAATCTCGGGGGAAGGCTTCAGGCAGGTATTGATGCTTGGACTGATGCATTGGAAGGCAAGAGCCATGAGTTGGATTTGAGTATGGACACAGATGCACCAGCCAGACCAACCCATGCACCTGGTGGTGACCCACACGTTAGTATTGTTTATTATCTTGAAAGTTATTTATTATTTTGAAAGTTCAATTTAGTTGGATAAATTAAACATCCCTTTATTGGTTTATATTTAATATTTAAACTTTAAAGATTATTATTTAACTACTTTAATCTCATAATTTATAGTTGTAATGAATGTTAAACACATTAATTATAAAATAATTAAAAGTAATAATACTTTTATTCAATTTCTAGTATTTTAATAATTCCAATATTTGTTCAGAATGTATTCTGACAGGTGAAATCTGGGAATGTAAGGGAGTTTGATTTCAGTCGATTCTTAGTAATTCAAGCTCTGATAATGCAAAGCCTGCTATTTTACAATTTTATTTATTTTTAATGCTCTAAAGATCCATTTAAATATATAAACACATCATGTCCATAAGTCTAATATTTATTTTTACGTGTCCATTGCTTGAGAGATATTCAGGCAGAAATTACTAAGGAATAAACACTCCAAAAATAATTATGAAACATTTTAAAAACAATTAGCAGAATAGAGGAGGTAGAAGCAACACAAGATAATGAGAATATATAAAATAATGAAGAAAGATGTAGAAATTCTAACTTTACAATAATTGATATCGGACATGCCCATTTCTTAACAAGTAGCTTATGTGTGACAACCGTAAGGAACCAAACGATGAAATGTTAGTTGAAGTAGAAAATAAATACGACTAGTTTAATGTGATAATGGAATTGAAAGTCCAAAAGCAGCATTGAAAAGGTAAAACAACTAAATTAAACCAGTCCGTAGAAGTTTTTTGTTGTTGTTAAATAAATGGACTATGTATTCAGCCATCAAAAGTGGCCATTAGATTAGCAGAGGAGAATAGAGGATTGTTTTAAAATATGTACTTTGAAATTTATCTGTATACTTCATAGAGGCTGGGTGAGTCCAAGGAGGGTCTGTAGATCCCATATGGTCCATCCTTGGCTGTTAACATAATAAATAATTTATTAGCCTCAACTGGAATTGAACCCAGAACCTTTAGCATAGCAACTCAGCACTTTACACCCTACTCCCTATCTCTATTACTATATTTCATAATATTGAGGTTAAACATTTAGAATTGTAGGCTATCATTCTTAAGTACTGTACCTACTAGAGAAAAACTATAATTTCATTTCGTTAAATATACAGGTGCAGACTGTGACCCATGAAGTACGTATTACGAACCAGATCATGTACCTTTACCCAAGCATAGAGGAAGCAAGGTTCCAGATAATGCAGCAGCTGTTCCAATGGCAGGCTGTCGTAACATCTCAGCAAAGACTTCAGAGCTCTCGATATCAGGTTTATTTCTGCAGTTCATTAAAATGATCTTTACATTGACTTTGAAATCATGTATTTTGTGTCAGCCTATTTATTTAATTTTTTTCTGGTGATAATAATAATAGATAATAATTACATTTGAATATAATTATTGCTGAAGATGATTATAATAGATTCTTACATTTCAATTAGAAGTTTACTCGTAGTCTTAAGATTGGGGTACAAAACACAACATATCTCAATGAATCAGTTTCAATTGTTAAAATAATTTTTAAAAATAGTTATATTGCCACTTCTGATTATTCAGTATGAGACATACATTACATTGGCTAAAATTAAAATAATGAAACGGTAATTGTTTTTTAGGGAAAAGGAACATAATGTAACAATAATTTTTTTTTAAACTGTTAAAATCAAATATATTTTTTTTAGCTCATAAGGCATATTTCTAAGAATTCTTGGACACGTTTTCATTATTTTTCAACTTAACAAACTAAAATTTTCATAGAAATAGGCCATGCCATATAGATAGCTCCATTTGTGATTGGAAATTATTAAAATAATTTATTAAATGAACAAATCAATAAATTAAAAAATAAATCAATTATAATAAAAACATATATGACTTGATCATAATTACTAATAATGATCAATCAAGTTCCGTTGTATTGGTGAATGATACTAATAAAAATAAGTCACACTTGAAAAATCTGTCAACTATATATATAATTACTTAATAATAATACATTTTTAAAATATTGGATATGAAAAAAAAAAAAAATTCAGTGAAGTTATTTTTAAGTATTTTTCTAACCACCCAAGATATAATGACCATTGTTGTTGAAAATTGTTTAAAAATATGAATAATTATTATTACTTTTTTTTTTACCTGTACTATTACAACACGTGAAGGGTCTGGGGCTCAGTACATGATAGAGACTGTACTTTTTCTTGGAGGACCAATGTGTAGGGAAGTGATTTGTCCTAGATCACTCCCAACTGCCCTTTCCCCCCCCCTTACTTTGAGTACCCAATTTACAGAGACTGGGTAAGCCACGGGAGGGTCCTAGATCCCATAGGTTCCATCTCTGGCTGCTGAATTATTATTATTTTTAAAAAGTATATATTTTTTCTACACAATTTTCAGTACTTGTGTATAAGCCGGTCTGCAGGGACTGTTTTTTAAAACCTGAATACTAATAATTCAAATACTGATAACAGATACCTTCTTATTCATATTAATGTAAATTGAAACATACAATATATAATAATAAAATGCTAATTCTAGATCTCTATAGCCACATTCCTCTTCTTATATAAATATTTTCTTTGCAATACCGGCAAAAAGCACCTCTATTTCTATACTTGTCAAAATCTATTTGATGATCTTTTGTACATAATTTCATCTTTGGAATTATACCAAAGTATTTCACAACTTCTTTTAAAGACATCTATTACAAAAACAACAGAGAAAACAATTTAATAACATACACAAAAATAACCCAAATGAGACCATTGATAAGAAGAGGTTATAGCAAATAAGGATGTATTTTTCATGCAGACCATCTAAAACACAAGTATCCAATTTCATTAATCGTTGTGTGGAGATAAAAGATGAGAAAGAATAATTATGTAGAACATAAATACTCATATTTTATTATTAAAATTACTCTACTTGTCCATTTTATTTTTATCAAATTGGTATCTATAAAGTTAAAGTCTATGATGATTAATTAGCAAGGTTTTTGATTTCTGTGATTTCAACAATGTTAATTCACATTGTAATATTGGTAAATCTGAGACTGATAACTTATATTACTTTTTTCAAACAAATCTATTAATATTGTTTTACTTTTCAGTTGTCTTATTATTTAATTTGATATGATATATATTCAATTGCCTTTTTATAATTTATTAATTGTTGAATTTGGTTTATAGCTTGGTCTTGAAAGGCTCATGTCTCAGTCATACAGAGACCTCTTGACTAAGCTACCTAATGGTTCCCAAGCTCTGATCAATGCATACGATTCAATAGACAGGAAAATCAAAGACGTAAGTACCGTGATATAAATGTGCATATCATTTATTTATCATAAGAACTTAAAATTTTAAAAAAAATATTATTGTTTTATAAATTAAGATAATATCAATCATTCACAGATGTTTTGTATTTTTTAAACTAGTGATTCTATCGAAACAATGTTAATATTTTTTTACCTTGAAACAACTAGCAAAACTCTTGTTTGTTTTCCAAAAATATTTAAATAAGATATACATTTTCAGATGAATTCCATGATAAATTATTAATCATTTTTATGTTTACACAAACTTTATATAACTTTTTATATTGTAAATGATTGTTTTTAGGTTGTCAACTATGTAGATGAATGGCTGAGGTACCAATCTCTTTGGGATCTCCAGTCAGATACTTTATACAGTAGGCTGGGCGATGACATTACAATGTGGATGAGATGTCTTTCTGATGTCAAGTACAGTTTAATTTTTTTTTTATCATTACTAGGAATTATCAAGTTAATTATCAATATTTTAATGCTTATTAGCTATATTGCTATAGCTATAGCTCGTGGTGGTTCTTTCCTTGCTTCCTGAAAAATAGCCTTTTAGATATTCCTCTCCTTAGCTTATTCCTTCCAGTTTGCTACTCCCAAACGTTTGAGGTCATCCTCCACATCATCCATCTATCCTTCCTCTTCTTCTGGTCATATACATTCTTTGAAGCATATTTTTTGACTTTCTTCATGTAACATGTACCTTACTATGTTGATAATAATATTGTTGTAAATGATCTCCATTACCATTCTAATCAGGCAGTTATTTTAAAATTTTCTCTTAATTGATTTCTAATAACCCCCATAGGCATCTGAAAATCAGAAGGCGTTATGACTATCTAAGATAGTATTGTCATTCAATTGTAGCTGATTGGTAGTTTCTATACCAGCCATCTTGTCATTTTAAAAATATTAGGTACTTACTTGTGTATTTGTTACAGTTGAAATTTCAAATCAATTCAAGTTATTAAAAAAATAAATAATTTAGTTATTTCGGTATCTGGTACTTTCCACTGCTATGGCAAAATAATATTTATTATTTTACAGGTTCAATTTTTTCCTCTTTCTATTGCTTAAGAAGTTAATTATATAATGATACTGATATTAATAATCAAATGAAAAATTAATTTTATATTTTTGAATTTTATTTATTTATTTTTTTCACAAGTTACATTAAAATGATAAATATAATTATTATTATTTTTTCTTAGGAAATCGCGTACTACATTTGATACATCTGAGACACGTAGACAGTTCGGTCCTATTGCCATAGATTACGCTAAAGTCCAAAGTAAGGTAGCTCTGAAATACGATTCTCTCGATAAGGAAATCTTGGCTAAATTTGGTGGCCTTCTAGGCCAGGAAATGTCAGGATTTCATTCTCAGATTTCTAAGGTAATATAAATAGATAAATTTTATAATGTTAAAGAATGTCATAGCAGTAGCTACTTAACAGAATATTTTATAGTCCCGAAGTGAATTGGAACAGCAGTCAATTGAAGCAGCCAGTACTTCGGATGCTGTCTGTTTTATTACTTATGTTCAGTCATTAAAAAGAAACATGAAGTCGTGGCAGAAACAGGTTAGTTTTATCATTTATTGGTTGTCTAAATATTAATGTGAAAGTAGGAAGAAAAGATTTATTTGAAACTCGTCAAAGATAATAGATAAAATAGACTAGATCATAAAATATAATAGATATAGAATTACTTATAGAAAACATAGGTAATTCAAGGTTGCTAGGGTGATGTCAGAATTCTATTTTTTTTTTAATTATTAAATATTTTAAAACTTCCTGATTAAATTATTTCAATCATGTAAATGGGAAGATGACATCCATCTACATCCATAGGTTTAACATTTGCAAGTTTCGATTACACAATAATGTAAGAATGTGGAAGGATTCTATATTCATAAATTTTGTATTTAAATCTTTTTTGGATAACATGACCCCTTTCACGTTCGAAATTTGAAGTTTGAGAGGGAAATTGATGTAACCTAATATGTTGATCTTCGAAACAACATCAAATTCAACCAAATCATTATAGATAGCACCATGTAATGTTATGTAATTTATATTTGTATATATTGCCATTAAAAAAAAAAAAGTTTTTAAGATTTCTTATGTTTTTTTCTTTGCTAGAAACACCCTGTTTAAGAAGATACATTCAACATATGAAGTTCACATGATTTTTCAGGGCCATTATCCTTGATGGCGTTAAGTTGTTCCTGTAATTTATTTATTTGTTAGTAGCCTCAAGCAAGTTTTTCTCTCACTTTCTTCTGGTCACATTTGAAATAGTTGAAAAAAACTGTTTACCTTAATATTGGCCAATTAAACAAGCTATTATTTTAATTTCATGTTGCCCGCTTGAAATTTCTAAAAAAAAATTATCTGATTATCGAAAAATTAAAAAAAGAAATGCTCCTGAGAGTTCAATTTACTTTGTTTCAAATGATAAATGCTAAATATTGAATGATAATTGTTGACCTTGATAATATATGTGGAAGGAAGTGGTCCGGGTAATGAATTTCTCTTAGAATTGGAGAAAAGTTTATTAAGTAGTCAACGTTTCGACCTTCTTGTAGGTCTTCTTCAGAGCTGTATGCAAAATACAGACAGTTGAGAATTAAAAAGTGGTACAAAAATATTTTAAACATTGTAAATATAAATAAACAAAAGTATGGTGAATACAGGCAATTGAAAATAAAAATGATGAAAATGCACAGCATGGTAAATATAAAGGTTAAAATGTATGAGTGCATAGTATTAACAACAAAGTGACAGGAAGGTAGTAAAATACATAATAAAGAATAAAATTAGAATAAAAGAGAAAGTATTTGTTAATTTCTTCTGGTTTAGACCATGTAGATAAATTTTTCGCCAACATTTCGCCGCAGCATGGTTGGCGAAACGTTGGCGAAAAATTTATCTCCACGGTCTAAACCAGAAGAAATTAACAAAGTCTTTTGTAATAATAGTGGCCGTGGAAAACTAAAAGAATATTTAAAACAGGAAGTTTTGAAAAATAAAGAATAAGGTAATAAGGATAACAAATAAAAATTGAATATTAAAATGGGTGGATGTAAAAGTTAAAATACCTGGGTATTAGGTATCAGTAGTAAAATAAAAATTAAAAATAGAAAATGATAAGAAATACAGTAAGAAATAAAAAAAAAATGTAAAATTATAAAAAATACAGAAAAAAAATGATAAAAATCCAGTATGTAATAAATAATGTAATAAAAATACATATGTATAGACAATAAAATAGTCTAATAAAAATGAAAATGTAAATAAGAAACAATGATGATAAGTAATGGAAGTGAGGGATACTGTTAACTGCCAACTGGGACAAAGATGTATACAAAATGTTCATGAAACTTATAAATTAATGATGTAGTAAAATGTATATGTATAAGTGTAGTAAGTATATGTATAGTAAAATGTATAAGTGGTAAGAAATAGTGAGCAAGGAGAACATAGTTGATATTGTAAAAAAAAAAAAAATGTAAAAATTAGTATACAAAGTGAGATAAGTAAGTTCCAACAGATGGGCTATATTGGACTAAAATACATGTAGAAAGACAAGTTCTCACCACGGTTCCCAATTACAACTAAAGACTCATTGCAGAAACCTTCTATATTAACCTCAAAAACAATGCATTAGACTTTAAGACTAACAAGAATAACTTTTCTATAATTTACAGACACATAATAGGCCTCATTGAAAAGAACTAACCACCCCCCTTCCTGGTGACCCCCCCCCCACGCCAATATTTCACCCATCTAGAACCTGTTTACTCTTTCATCACCTTTCATTCATACCACCCCCCCTTTCTCAATCACGTCATAAGTTCATACACCACTTATATATATGTTGATATTTAATTATTTTATAATAGGCTTTTCTATCTTTGATTCTACCTACCTTTCCCTATATTTATATTTTACATTCGTCTATTGTAACAGCCGTTTTATTCTGGGAATTTTTTTTTTTACACTTACCCGGTAGTGTGGGTAATCCCGCTTCCCAACCCCATTACTACTTCGACATTAAACAGCCTGTGAATTAAGCTTATGTAGGAACTATCAAGCCCCCAGCCCCTCCCCCTCCACAATAATTTATCTGTTCACTATTTACTCATCCTCCCTCCCTCCCTCCTCCATTTTAATTTCGTTCCCTCATAACCATGAACAATAAAATACACATAATTCATTATTCTCACTACTTCCAAGCTCACTATTTCTGTAAGGTGTTTATTTAATCATTTCCCACCTTTAAGTATTATTTTATGACATTCATCCGGGTTCAACTTCACACACTATTTTTTTTTTTAATTATATCTTTACTCTTACTTATCTCACTTTTTATACTACTTTTACATTTTTTTTTTTTTTTTTTTACAATATCAACTATGTTCTCCTTGCTCACTATTTCTTACCACTTATACATTTTACTATACATATACTTACTACACTTATACATATACATTTTACTACATCATTAATTTATAAGTTTCATGAACATTTTGTATGCATCTTCATCCCAGTTGGCAGTTAACAGTATCCCTCACTTCCATTACTTATCATCATTGTTTCTTATTTACATTTTCATTTTTATTAGACTATTTTATTGCCTATACATATGTATTTTTATTACATTATTTATTACATACTGGATTTTTATCATTTTTTTTTCTGTATTTTTTATAATTTTACATTTTTTTTTATTTCTTACTGTATTTCTTATCATTTTCTATTTTTAATTTTTATTTTACTACTGATACCTAATACCCAGGTATTTTAACTTTTACATCCACCCATTTTAATATTCAATTTTTATTTGTTATCCTTATTACCTTATTCTTTATTATGTATTTTACTTTACTATGTATTTTACTACCTTCCTGGCACTTTGTTGTTAATACTATAAACTCATACATTTTAACCTTTAAATTTACCATGCTGTGCATTTTTATCATTTTTATTTTCAATTGCCTGTATTCACCATACTTTTGTTTATTTATATTTACTATGTTTAAAATATTTTTGTACCACTTTTTAATTCTCAATTGTCTGTATTTTACTTACAGCCCTGAAGAAGACCTACAACGTAGGTTACTTTATAAACTTTTCTCCAATTCTAAGAGAAATTCATTGACCTCTACCCGGACCACTTTCTTCCACAGATAAGTGCTAAAATTTTAAAAATATAGAATTAATTTAAAATCTAATTATGAATAAAAGGTTTTATTTTGAAAATGTAGGTGGAAATTTATAGAGAAGGACAGAGAATTCTTGAGCGACAACGATTTCAATTTCCCAATAATTGGTTACATGTCGACAATGTCGAAGGGGAATGGTCAGCTTTCAACGAGATCATCAAAAGGAAAGACTTATCTATCCAAGCGCAGGTAATGTTTTTTTTTCTTTGTTAATTATTATATTGTTTTAATCTTTTATCCAGTATTATATCATTTATATTGCATATTAGGTGGTAAGCCTACAACAGAAGATGGTGGCCGAGGATCGTGCGGTTGAGGCCAGGACCAACGACCTCCTCACTGATTGGGAGCACTCAAAACCGATAGAAGGAAGGCTAAGGCCAGACGAAGCCCTCGCTCAACTGAACGAGTTTGAAGTGAAGTTTGCTCGACTCAAGGAGGAGAGGGATAATGTAGCTAAGGCAAAGGAGGCTCTCGAACTGCAATATACAGGTATGCAAAGAATCTCTGAGCATGAATCAATAAATTATGCCACTATAATCCTTTTTAATTATTACTTTTTAAATTATTTATTAACTAGAGATATAACATTTGAAAATATCTTATTTTATAAGATTAATAAGTCCTTCCTCAACCGAAAAAACTATAACTTTTTTATTATTTATTCAATTGTTATATGATATAATTTTTTTTAATTTTAAATATTTTATTAGAAAAGAAAAGATATGGCCAGGACCGGAACTCGAACCCGGGACTTTCACCTCTCCGTGGTCCTTACCCACACTCCGTCACCACGGAGAGGTGAAAGTCCTGGGTTCTAGTCCCGGTCCTGGCCATATCTTTTCTTGTCAAATAAAATATTTAAAAAATAACTTTTTTAGCTTCAAAAGAATAACTTCAGGTGTTTTAAAAAAAAGTTTAGCTGTTAAATAAAAGTTTCCTGGAACACAGCTCAGCAAATGTATTCTTGACTTGGCTTGTCTAATATGAAACCATTTTTTTTTTATTATTGAAAATTTTAAATATCTGAAATTAAAATTGATTTAAAACAAATGTACAACAAATGAGGCGTTGAGATGCAAAAGGGAATAAATCCAAATTTAAAATTTTTTCAGGAATCACAAACATATGTAGTAATGTACATTGATTTTTAAGTAAATTTTTATCTTCTAGTTATTTATTTTGTGATTTCCTCATAATTTTATAAACTTAGAAATAATCTGCTATGGGGGCCTTGTTATTTGACCTGAAAGTCTTTCTTATTCATTAATTATTTTGATGCTTATGAAAAGTTATCTATTATTGTTAAATAGCCCTCAACTATTTCACACTTTTCAAAGAAATATCCAGTCAACCATTTCTATATCAATACAATTTTAATTTATTATTGCAATAATGACAGATTATTTCATTGTTATGATTCAAACTTATGGCAAAATAAGAGCCAGAAAGTACATTAATTAGTAATTAAGGATAAGGTAATATTCTGAAACATGGCTTTTTTGAAGTTGTAAACTGAGAGAAAAAAATAAACAGTAGTACAATTAAATTTTCATGTCTTTAATTTAAATTATATATTTTTCCCTTAAGCTAGCTTATGATTTCATTGTTCTGAATTTCCATAGCCTATATGAGGCATTGAGATGCAAAAGGGGATAAATCCAAATTTAATTTTTTTTCAGGAATCACAAGCATGTGGATAATTTAGGTTATTATGAAATGATTATTTATTTGAGACAATTATTTTTAGTAAAATTAGATTGGCTTTAATATGTTTTGAATGGTGAACCATGTACCACCACATAGAGGACGCTAAATTTTTGAAAAACATTAAAAAAATTAACAATGATAAAATATGGATCCTGGTTATATAAAATATCCCTTTTTGCATCTCCACGCCTCAAATGATATAGAACTTCTTTTTTTTTTTTTATAATTATTGGTCATTTTTTATGAGTTATAAATATTTTTATTTTTTAAAGAGAAAATATAGGCCCTCGACAGGGATTTGAACCCGGAACCTTTGTCTCACCGTGACATCGCTCTGCCAATTGAGCTATCCAAGGCCCCTCCCAGTCGAGGACAAACCTCCTCTCTTATAGATCCTAAAGCCCCAGTGTGCTCCCGCCATTTTTGCGATGAATACACTAGAACGAAGTTCTTTGAACATTAATTTTAATTTTGGATCTTGTTGACTTACGTCATATTATTATTTATAATTATTGGTCATTTTTTATGAGTTATAAATATTTTTATTTTTTAAAGAGAAAAGATAGGCCCCTCTTTAAAAAATAATGATATAGAACTTCAGTAGAAGTTTTTTTTTTGGAGGATCACAAGTATTTTAATCACAAAGGTTGTTACAATGACAGTAGATGATAGTGGATTAAAATCCAAAATAAAAATTTTGGATTTCATTGCAAGTTTAATCTCTTTTTTAGTTATGTGTTTTGATTTAGAATTAATATTTAGCACTCATTTTGAGCATCATGTTAACTGAGACAATTCAAAATCATGTTCTTCTGTTGAGCTGCTATTGGTTTCATTTAATAATTCTTGATGGTTTTAGTTGTGTCTTTTTTATGTATATTGATGAAGAAACTTTTGACTGGATACATAATGAACAAAGTCGAAAATGGTCGAAGGGTTAATAAATTTTACACAAATAAGTACAACTCATTTTATGTAGCGCTAACGTTTTTGCATAATTTTTAGGCCATCGTTAGGACAGAGGGATGTAGAGTCTAAGAGCAACTAAAATACTTTTCATGATGCCCTAAACATTTAGGCTGAAATGTTGGCACAAAATAAGTTAAATTGTTCTTATTTCTGTAAAATTTATTGACTGCATCCCTTGACGATTTTCAACATTGCTGCTTATGTATAATTATTAATATTTTTAAAGACCAATTAATCTAATTTTATCATTCCCAAAAATACCTAAACTTTTTTTCTCCTTTTTTTCACTAAAAATATTCAAGGTTTTAAATGCTGATCTATGTTTGTAGATACTTTTTTGTTGACCTTGAATTTTTCTCTGAAATCCCCAAGGGTTTCAGATAATTTATTTCTAAATATTAAAAATTCAGATAATTCATTTCACCTATTTTAAAATTTATTAATCCTGATACATTATTGTTAATCCTGATACATTATCATTGTAAATTTTCTTTAACCCTAAAATTACCACAAGGTGCAAGCAGTGGTAGTGAGGAGAGAGTGGCTGTGGTATTTGAAGAGATGGAAGACTTGAAGGAAGTATGGACCGAACTGTCGGGTATATGGAGGCGACTAGATGAGACAAGGGAGATTCCATGGCTCTCAGTACAGCCTAGGAAGCTTCGTCAACAGTTAGATGGTCTGTCCCAACAACTCAAGGAATTGCCAGCACGTGTCAGGCAGTACTCTTCATACGAGTATGTCAAGAAACTGTTGCAAGGGTACACTAAGGTCAGTTATGCTTTTTGTTTTTTTAAAGTGAAACTTTTATTCTATCGCCCCAAAATTTTTCGTTCATCTATTGCATGTCGCATTACACTTGGAGTGGGGGTAAAGTGAAAGGCACATGGCAGAGAAGCCAAGGCCAATATGGCGGCGCCCAGTTAGCTGACCGTGTAGCATTTATATTCTCACTAATTCGTGCAAGTGTTTCATGGTATATGTGTGTTTTGATCTGTGTATTAATGTAAATATTTTTATTTACTTTATCGTGATAGATTAAATGCGGAAAGATGCCGCAGATATCATCAAAAATGCAAGCGGCTAAAATCAAAGTTTTTGATAGAATAATTGAAGTTGGCAACGATTCAATGATTTAAATTAATATTGCTCTTACTTTTTAATATGCGTTTATCATCTACATGATTGTATTAATTTTGTATTCCGCACCCTCATACGCAAATTGAAATTAAATTTTTTTTTTTTTTTTTTTTTTTTTTTTTTTTTTTTTTACTATTGATTTCCCATTATCATTCCCATTTTTCAATTATTAAGTTAAGATTAAAAACACAATTGTTTACCCTAAATCGAATAATTTTCCAAAAAAATTTAGTTAAATGCCTACAAACCGAAAAAATGTTCGCTTGTAACGTGGTTTCATAAATAAAACCACACAACCTTTTTTGTAAATTTATTTTGTCCCATTTTTTAGAATGAGGATATGTTGTAGTTAATAATAGTTAAACTGGTATTTCCAAAGTGACACAACTAAAAAATTAGTGTTTTTTCTTTGGTGATTTATCACCATGAAAGAAATGGGTAAATATATATTTATCGCTCATCAAAACTGTATCAACCTAGCTTCAGAGCTCGTCAGCCTCAAGGCACTTGTGTCACTCTTAGTGACTTTATGCTATTCCAAGCTCACTGATAGTTTTCCCCAATTTTTCCCTACAATTATTTTTCCCCAAACATTTTTTCTCCTACATTTTTGGAACAATCTAGGTTTTTGACTTATATCACTTTAAAAATACTTGTGCGAATTATGGTATTACTATATTTTTTATGTTTCTAAAATTGCTGAACTGAATTCAATAAAAATTAGACAGATTAATCTCTTAAAAAAAGGTTATCAAAATTGAGGGAATTAAAAAAAAAATAGTAATAATGAAATATAAAAATTTGACGTGTTTAAATGTTAAGTACTACATTTATTTTGAGGTGCTTATTTTACTTTACCTCAGGAAAATTTTCCTCACAGAAATCATTAGAAATCTAGTAGTTTCTTTTTATATGCAGGCACTATAACTGATAAGGGGAGAGGATATAGCAATCTTGTAACCATTTGACATTTGTTTATGTCTTCTATTTGCCATCTTTTTTGTTTTTCATTTATAAAACATGATAAACATGAGGAGAAAGGCGTTCACAGAGTTGAAAATGTGTTTGAGATGTTTTATGTTATTGGATTGAAGCAAAGTAGATATGGAAAAATTGGAGAAGAAAATATAATAGTCGAATTTATGTTTCGAGAAAAGAACATATTTAAGAAAATATTAGATATTACAGCCATATATTGGCCTGTAAACAATATATAAATGTTATGTATTATTATTATTAGTTATAAAGCTCCCAAAGTGGAATTCTTCATTACAGAGAATTCAGCTTTTCTTTCTTCCCTCTATTTTATTCCAGGCGCTTTTGTCTCTGGCTTTACTTCCCATTTTTCATCTTGTTTAAAATTGTTTCTTGTATTCATGTCTTCTTTAATAATTTTTGCTAATTCCAAGTCTTACTTAATATTTTGGGTCCATTCCTCTCCATTAACAAGGGATGCCACGAATTTTACTATTCTTTTTGTAAGTCTGTGTTCGGAAAGACTCATTATGTGGCCATAGAATTTAAGACGTCTTTTCCTCAAGTTTATCTCTACGTTAGAATATTCTTCAAATTTATATGTTTTCTATCCTTCGGTCCATCTTAGTCCCAGAATTTTCCTAATTATTTTCCTTTCCTCTTTCTTTAGATTTTTCTTATCTCTCTTATATTTCTGTTGTTATTATTATTATCTAAATTTACATGTTATATCTTAGTGATATATTTTCTTATGTCACAGCTCCTAAACAGAGGCACTAGCATCGGAATGTAAGGCCAGGCAATCATATTAGTGGCGCCTATATAAGAGGAAATTGCCTGAAACCTTATTAATTCAAAGTGGGATTTTAGAAAAAGAAAGTTGATAGTAAAAAAAATCATTAAATTAAAATAAATGATCATCAATGTTAACTATTGAGTCAAGAAAGTATATTAGTATCTCGGACTAATGTTATTCTATTGTAATCCCCATTTAATAACAAAGTCTGCTGGTTTATAATTTTAACTGTCAATTTTTTTTTACTTCAGGTGAACATGCTGATTGTGGAGTTGAAAAGTGATGCACTGAAGGAGAGGCACTGGAGGGCACTCATGAGGAAGCTGCGTGTTAATTGGGTGCTTTCCGAACTCTCACTCGGCCAAGTCTGGGATGTCGACCTTCAGGCTAACGAGAGTGTTGTCAAAGATATCATTCTCACGGCACAAGGTGAAATGGCACTCGAGGAGTTCCTCAGGCAGGTGAGATCATCTTTCAAACTTATTTGATGTAAAGATTAGGCAAGACCTGAGATCCTAACTTTTTTTAGTATTTAACTCTGCTAATTATTAATTTTATTAAAATATGATATTTTTTTTAATGTTAGGTCAGAGAATCTTGGCAAAACTATCAGCTAGATTTGATAAATTACCAGAATAAGTGTCGCCTTATCAGAGGTTGGGATGATCTCTTCACTAAAGTCAAAGAACACATTAATTCTGTAGCCGCCATGAAACTGTCACCATACTATAAGGTATAGTATTTTTTCTTTATAGTTTTTTTTTTTTTATAGAAAACTAATGTTATCATTTTAGAATTAAAAAAAAAATGTTAATCTCAATCCATGTTTGAGTGATATTACTGGTGTTTGAATTTAAAGGTATAA
Organism: Arma custos; assembly: GCA_037127475.1. Lineage (NCBI taxonomy): Eukaryota > Metazoa > Arthropoda > Insecta > Hemiptera > Pentatomidae > Arma > Arma custos. The sequence goes on from CM073759.1 coordinate 165,883,059, forward strand.
TCATCAATGTGTATTAGGCTTTCAAATAAGAAATAATATTGTTATGGGCTACTGGGTGTGAAAATGAATTAAACTACTGCTAAATTAATGATACTTATATTTAATAACAAAGTGACAAAAAGAATACAATGAAGTTATAAACAATTAAATTATTAAACTATTATAAATTTGCAATAACAATATTCTAAATATTTATTATAACTTAACTCCTATTTAATTACTAAAATAATATAAGATGTTACTAATTCTAAATGACTTAACTATGTACATAAATTTGTACGAATACTATAAAATTACACTACAATTTACAACTACTAATTAACACTTAAAGTTCGCTAACCAAAGTCCACCGACCGTAAGAATCTCCAAATATAACAAACTGACATACAGTAATAAACAGAAACGGTTTATTACACTCACAAGACTGTCACAGTCCACTGATACACTTATTACACTGGCCGGTTCAACACTGAATAGTTTATCACACTGACACACACTTTTTACAAGTTCATCACAGTGCCTGGTCTACTCTCTGACTGACTCACTCGTGGCGAGGGGGGTATTTAAATAGGCAAGACCGAACATTCTAGAACACGGAAGTAGGGGAGACTGTTGTGGGATTGTCGAGAACCTTCTTAATCTCTTCTGACAAAGCGGAGGCGGTTCTAGTATGTTCGAGAAGGTTCTAATCCAATCTTACCTTCTCCCTCCGACGGGCTTAAGACGTTAATCCCTTGTTTCCGTCTTCCTCTCTGTGACTGTAATAATATTTTTTCTATTGGTAATCTTGAGTTGGTTAGAAAGTTTAGTTCAATTTGTCAAAGAAACTTGCAATTATTTATATACTTTGCAGGTGTTCGAAGAAGAGGCTCTTACCTGGGAAGAGAAACTGAATAGGATAAATGCTCTATTTGATGTTTGGATCGACGTTCAGCGGCGTTGGGTTTACCTGGAAGGTATTTTCTCTGGAAGTGCAGATATCAAGACCCTTCTACCCATAGAAACATCTCGCTTTCATAACATTAGGTGAGAACTAATTAATTATTTTTCTTATCTTTTACATTTTTTTGATAGTATCTACATTCAGGAACTAGTAATGTACATTGATTTTTAAGTAAATTTTTATCTTCTAGTTATTAATTTTGTGATTTCCTCATAATTTTATATACTTAGAAATAATCTGCTATGGGGGCCTTGTTATTTGACCTGAAAGTCTTTCTTATTCATTAATTATTTTGATGCTTATGAAAAGTTATCTATTATTGTTAAATAGCCCTCAACCATTTCACACTTTTCAAAGATATATCCAGTCAACCATTTCTATATCAATACAATTTTAATTTGTTATTGCAATAATGACAGATTATTTCATTGTTATGATTCAAACTTATGGCAAAATAAGAGCCAGAAAGTACATTAATTAGTAATTAAGGATAAGGTAATATTCTGAAACATGGCTTTTTTGAAGTTGTAAACTGAGAAAAAAAATAAACGGTAGTACAATTAAATTTTCATGTCTTTAATTTAAATTATATATTTTTCCCTTAAGCTAGCTTATGATTTCATTGTTCTGAATTTCCATAGCCTATAATATAGCTGAGATGCAAAAGGGGATAAATCCAAATTTAATTTTTTTTCAGGAATCACAAGCATGTGGATAATTTAGGTTATTATGAAATGATTATTTATTTGAGACAATTATTTTTAGAAAAATTAGATTGGCTTTGGCATGTTTTGAATGGTGAACCATGTACCATTGCATATAGGACGCTAAATTTGTGAAAAACATTAAAAAAAATTAAAAATTATAAAATATGGATTTATCCCTTTTTGCATCTACACGCCTCGTATGAAGCTTGAGTTATCTTGGCTAAAATATTCCTATATCTCTGATCTTAACATGTTATATAAGATTTTTCATTTTCCAATTTATAAATAATATTTTTTCCTACAAAACATCTCAGTTAATTTTCAATATGTAGCATACAATGTAATCTAACTAGTTGTTTTTTACTTTATAGTCCTAGTTATTTATTTTTGTAGAATGTTGAAATATAAACTTTTCCATTATTTTTTAGTTCAGATTTTCTTGGTCTAATGAAGAAAGTAGCTAAATCGCCTATGGTCATGGACGTGCTTAACATCCAAGGTGTGCAGAGATCATTGGAAAGATTAGCTGATTTGTTAGAAAAGATACAGAAAGCTCTTGGAGAGTATCTCGAACGAGAAAGAATGTCTTTCCCCAGATTTTACTTCGTTGGTGATGAAGATTTACTTGAAATTATTGGTAATAATTTAGTTTATCTTAACATATGTAAAGGTAATCTACCACTTACATAGAATAAAAAAAGAAAATGTCTGTCAATGTAATTAACCCTGTAAATAAAAAAAACAAATGCTAAAATATTTCTACATCTTTTTTTTAATTAAATAAATATTACTTACGATATTTATAACTGTTTTATATTTATTTTGTTTGTCTGTTAACAGGCAATTCCAAAAATATTGCTAGACTTCAAAAGCATTTCAAAAAAATGTTTGCTGGTGTTGCTTCAATTTTGTTAAACGAAGACAATACCATCATCACTGGAATTGCATCTCGAGAAGGAGAAGAGGTATGCAGTTTATTTAGGAATATTAATGTTTAATTTATTCTCCTGTTTGTGTTAATTCAATATTCTTAAAAAGATATATTACGACATACTTATATTAAAAATATGGTCTATATCTATTAAATATATTATGCACACAAAATATTCGTTGTGACTTAAGTAGAAAGTATTTGTCAGCCATAAATGAGCTTGTCATTGTCATTCCTATGGGTTCCATTTTCACAAAAAAAAATTATAAACACCTTAATGTTTGAGATTCATTAATAATTTTTAGGAATTAAGAAAGAATTAATTTAATAAGTTATTAAATTATTCTCTAACTCATTATACTTCTTTTATTGATTATACTTCATTAATCAAAAAATCAATCAAACGCAACCTTCATAAATAGACATTTTATTATAAATGTCTAATTGAAAGTGCATTGCTATAAAAACGGGAGTTTTCGCTATCACCATGTGGCATTTAAGTGCATGGTTCTTGATAGTACCCCCACAACATTAATTAAATATTTTTATGATAGTGCTTGAAAAGATTAATACTAATGCAACCTTCAGATATTAAATGGATGTTCTGTAATAAATATTTGTTAGGAAGTGGATTGCTACAGAAATGGGAGGTTTCGCTAGCACCATGTGATATTTAAGTACATGGTTCTTGATAGTACCCTCGCAACATTAATTAAATATTTAGATGATTGTTTGGAAAGAATTAAACTAATGCAACCTTCCTAAACTGGCATTTAATGATAAGTGTCTATAAGAAAGTGGATATCTATAGAAACGGGAGGTTTCGCTAGCACCATGTGGCTTTAAGCGCATGGTTCTTGATAGTACCCTCACAACATTAATTAAATATTTTTATGATAGTGCTTGAAAAGATTAATCCTTATGCAACCTTCATAAATTAAATGGATATTTTGTAATAAATATTTGTTAGTAAGTAGATGCTACAGAAATGGGAGGTTTCGCTAGCACCATGTGATATTTAAGTACATGGTTCTTGATAGTACCCTCACAACATTAATTAAATATTTTGATGATCGTTGGAAAGAATTGAACTAATGCAACCTTCATAAACCGGCATTTGATGATAAGTGTCTGTTAGAAAGTGGATTGCTATAGATACGGGAAGTTTCGCTAGCACCATGTGGCATTTAAGTGCATGGTTCTTGATAGTATCCTCACAACATTAATTAAATATTTTTATGATAGTGCTTGAAAGATTAATGATAATGCAACCTTCATAAATTAAATGGATATTTTGTAATAAATATTTGTTTGAAAGTGGATTGCTACAGAAACAGGAGCTTTCGCTAGCACCATGTGGCATTTAAGTGCATGGTTCTTGATAGTACCCTCACAACATTAATTAAATATTTTGATGATCGTTGGAAAGAATTGAACTAATGCAACCTTCATAAACCGGCATTTGATGATAAGTGTCTGTTAGAAAGTGGATTTCTATAGAAACGGGAGGTTTCGCTAGCACCATGTGGCATTTAAGTGCATGGTTCTTGATAGTACCCTCACAACATTAATTAAATATTTTTATGATAGTGCTTGAAAAGATTAATCCTTATGCAACCTTCATAAATTAAATGGATATTTTGTAATAAATATTTGTTAGGAAGTGGATGCTACAGAAATGGGAGGTTTCGCTAGCACCATGTGATATTTAAGTACATGGTTCTTGATAGTACCCTCGCAACATTAATTAAATATTTAGATGATTGTTTGGAAAGAATTAAACTAATGCAACCTTCATTAATTAAATGGATATTTTGTAATAAATATTTGTTTGAAAGTGGATTGCTACAGAAACAGGAGGTTTCGCTAGCACCATGTGGCATTTAAGTGCATGGTTCTTGATAGTACCCTCACAACATTAATTAAATATTTTGATGAGAGTTGGAAAGAATTGAACTAATGCAACCTTCATAAACCGGCATTTGATAATAAGTGTTTGTTAGAAAGTGGATTGCTATAGAAACGGGATGTTTCGCTAGCACCATGTGATATTTAAGTTCATGGTTCAGGATAGTACCCTCACAACATTAATTAAATATTTTTATGATAGTGCATGAAAAGATTAATACTAATGCAACTTTCATAAATTAAATGGATATTTTGTAATAAATATTTGTTTGAAAGTGGATTGCTACAGAAACAGGAGGTTTCGCTAGCACCATGTGGCATTTAAGTGCATGGTTCTTGATCGTACCCTTACAACATTAATTAAATATTTTGATGATCGTTGGAAAGAATTGAACTAATGCAACCTTCATAAACCGGCATTTGATGATAAGTGTCTGTTAGAAAGTGGATTGCTATAGAAACGGGAGGTTTCGCTAGCACCATGTGGCATTTAAGTGCATGGTTCTTGATAGTACCCTCACAACATTAATTAAACATTTTGATGATAGTTGGAAAGAATTGAACTAATGCAACCTTCATTAACCGGCATTTGATGATAAGTGTCTGTTAGAAAGTGGATTGCTATAAAAACGGGAGGTTTCGCTAGCACCATGTGATATTTAAGTTCATGGTTCTTGATAGTACCCTCACAACATTAATTAAATATTTTATGATAGTGCTTGAAAAGATTAATCCTTATGCAACCTTCATAAATTAAATGGATATTTTGTAATAAATATTTGTTTGACAACGGATTGCTACAGAAACGGGAGGTTTCGCTAGCACCATGTGGCATTTAAGTGCATGGTTCTTGATAGTACCCTCGCAACATTAAGTAAATATTTTGATGATAGTTGGAAAGAATTAAACTAATGCAACCTTCGTAAACTGGCATTTGATGATGAGTGTCATTTAGAAAGTGGATTGCTAAAGAAACGGGAGGTTTCGCTAGCACCATGTGGCATTTAAGTGCATGGCTCTTGATAGTACCCTCACAACATTAATTAAATATTTTTATGATAGTGCTTAAAAGATTAATGATAATGCAACCTTCATAAATTAAATGGATATTTTGTAATAAATATTTGTTTGACAACGGATTGCTACAGAAACGGGAGGTTTCGCTAGCACCATGTGGCATTTAAGTGCATGGTTCTTGATAGTACCCTGCAACATTAAGTAAATATTTTGATGATAGTTGAAAAGAATTAAACTAATGCAACCTTCGTAAACTGGCATTTGGTGATGAGTGTCAGTTAGAAAGTGGATTGCTATAGAAACGGGAGGTTTCGCTAGCACCATGTGATATTTAAGTTCATGGTTCTTGATAGTACCCTCACAACATTAATTAAATATTTTTATGATTGCTTGAAAAGATTAATACTAATGCAACCTTCATAAATTAAATGGATATTTTGTAATAAATATTTGTTTGAAAGTGGATTGCTACAGAAACAGGAGGTTTCGCTAGCACCATGTGGCATTTAAGTGCATGGTTCTTGATAGTACCCTCACAACATTAATTAAATATTTTGATGATAGTTGGAAAGAATTAAACTAATGCAACCTTCGTAAACTGGCATTTGATGATGAGTGTCAGTTAGAAAGTGTATTGCTATAGAAACGGGAGGTTTCGCTAGCACCATGTGATATTTAAGTTCATGGTTCTTGATAGTACCCTCACAACATTAATTAAATATTTTTATGATAGTGCATGAAAAGATTTATACTAATGCAACTTTCATAAATTAAATGGATATTTTGTAATAAATATTTGTTTGAAAGTGGATTGCTACAGAAACAGGAGGTTTCGCTAGCACCATGTGGCATTTAAGTGCATGGTTCTTGATCGTACCCTTACAACATTAATTAAATATTTTGATGATCGTTGGAAAGAATTGAACTAATGCAACCTTCATAAACCGGCATTTGATGATAAGTGTCTGTTAGAAAGTGGATTGCTATAGAAACGGGAGGTTTCGCTAGCACCATGTGGCATTTAAGTACGTGGTTCTTGATAGTACCCTCACAACATTAATTAAATATTTTTATGATAGTGCTTGAAAAGATTAATACTAATGCAACCTTCATAAATTAAATGGATATTTTGTAATAAATATTTGTTTGAAAGTGGATTGCTACAGAAACAGGAGGTTTCGCTAGCACCATGTGGCATTTAAGTGCATGGTTCTTGATCGTACCCTCACAACATTAATTAAATATTTTGATGATAGTTGGAAAGAATTAAACTAATGCAACCTTCATGAACCGGCATTTGATGATAAGTGTCTGTTAGAAAGTGGATTGCTATAGAAACGGGAGGTTTCGCTAGCACCATGTGGCATTTAAGTACGTGGTTCTTGATAGTACCCTCACAACATTAATTAAATATTTTTATGATAGTGCTTGAAAAGATTAATACTAATGCAACCTTCATAAATTAAATGGATATTTTGTAATAAATATTTGTTTGAAAGTGGATTGCTACAGAAACAGGAGGTTTCGCTAGCACCATGTGGCATTTAAGTGCATGGTTCTTGATCGTACCCTCACAACATTAATTAAATATTTTGATGATAGTTGGAAAGAATTAAACTAATGCAACCTTCATGAACCGGCATTTGATGATAAGTGTCTGTTAGAAAGTGGATTGCTATAGAAACGGGAGGTTTCGCTAGCACCATGTGATATTTAAGTTCATGGTTCTTGATAGTACCCTCACAACATTAATTAAATATTTTTATGATAGTGCTTGAAAAGATTAAGCCTTATGCAACCTTCAAAAATAAATGGATATTTTGTAATAAATATTTGTTAGAAAGTGGATTGCTATAGAAACGGGAGGTTTCGCTAGCACCATGTGGCATTTAAGTGCATGGTTCTTGATAGTACCCTCACAACATTAATTAAACATTTTGATGATAGTTGGAAAGAATTGAACAAATGCAACCTTCATTAACCGGCATTTGATGATAAGTGTCTGTTAGAAAGTGGATTGCTATAAAAACGGGAGGTTTCGCTAGCACCATGTGATATTTAAGTTCATGGTTCTTGATAGTACCCTCACAACATTAATTAAATATTTTTATGATAGTGCTTGAAAAGATTAATCCTTATGCAACCTTCATAAATTAAATGGATATTTTGTAATAAATATTTGTTTGACAACGGATTGCTACAGAAACGGGAGGTTTCGCTAGCACCATGTGGCATTTAAGTGCATGGTTCTTGATAGTACCCTCGCAACATTAAGTAAATATTTTGATGATAGTTGGAAAGAATTAAACTAATGCAACCTTCGTAAACTGGCATTTGATGATGAGTGTCATTTAGAAAGTGGATTGCTAAAGAAACGGGAGGTTTCGCTAGCACCATGTGGCATTTAAGTGCATGGCTCTTGATAGTACCCTCACAACATTAATTAAATATTTTTATGATAGTGCTTAAAAGATTAATGATAATGCAACCTTCATAAATTAAATGGATACTTTGTAATAAATATTTGTTTGACAACGGATTGCTACAGAAACGGGAGGTTTCGCTAGCACCATGTGGCATTTAAGTGCATGGTTCTTGATAGTACCCTCGCAACATTAAGTAAATATTTTGATGATAGTTGAAAAGAATTACACTAATGCAACCTTCGTAAACTGGCATTTGGTGATGAGTGTCAGTTAGAAAGTGGATTGCTATAGAAACGGGAGGTTTCGCTAGCACCATGTGATATTTAAGTTCATGGTTCTTGATAGTACCCTCACAACATTAATTAAATATTTTTATGATTGCTTGAAAAGATTAATACTAATGCAACCTTCATAAATTAAATGGATATTTTGTAATAAATATTTGTTTGAAAGTGGATTGCTACAGAAACAGGAGGTTTCGCTAGCACCATGTGGCATTTAAGTGCATGGTTCTTGATAGTACCCTCACAACATTAATTAAATATTTTGATGATAGTTGGAAAGAATTAAACTAATGCAACCTTCGTAAACTGGCATTTGATGATGAGTGTCAGTTAGAAAGTGTATTGCTATAGAAACGGGAGGTTTCGCTAGCACCATGTGATATTTAAGTTCATGGTTCTTGATAGTACCCTCACAACATTAATTAAATATTTTTATGATAGTGCATGAAAAGATTTATACTAATGCAACTTTCATAAATTAAATGGATATTTTGTAATAAATATTTGTTTGAAAGTGGATTGCTACAGAAACAGGAGGTTTCGCTAGCACCATGTGGCATTTAAGTGCATGGTTCTTGATCGTACCCTTACAACATTAATTAAATATTTTGATGATCGTTGGAAAGAATTGAACTAATGCAACCTTCATAAACCGGCATTTGATGATAAGTGTCTGTTAGAAAGTGGATTGCTATAGAAACGGGAGGTTTCGCTAGCACCATGTGGCATTTAAGTACATGGTTCTTGATAGTACCCTCACAACATTAATTAAATATTTTTATGATAGTGCTTGAAAAGATTAATACTAATGCAACCTTCATAAATTAAATGGATATTTTGTAATAAATATTTGTTTGAAAGTGGATTGCTACAGAAACAGGAGGTTTCGCTAGCACCATGTGGCATTTAAGTGCATGGTTCTTGATCGTACCCTCACAACATTAATTAAATATTTTGATGATAGTTGGAAAGAATTAAACTAATGCAACCTTCATAAACCGGCATTTGATGATAAGTGTCTGTTAGAAAGTGGATTGCTATAGAAACGGGAGGTTTCGCTAGCACCATGTGATATTTAAGTTCATGGTTCTTGATAGTACCCTCACAACATTAATTAAATATTTTTATGATAGTGCTTGAAAGGATTAATACTAATGCAATCTTCATAAATTAAATGGATATTTTGTAATAAATATTTGTTTGAAAGTGGATTGCTACAGAAACGGGAGGTTTCGCTAGCACCATGTGGCATTTAAGTGCATGGTTCTTGATAGTACCCTCGCAACATTAAGTAAATATTTTGATGATAGTTGGAAAGAATTGAACTAATGCAACCTTCATAAACCGGCATTTGATGATAAGTGTCTGTTAGAAAGTGGATTTCTATAGAAACGGGAGGTTTCGCTAGCACCATGTGGCATTTAAGTGCATGGTTCTTGATAGTACCCTCACAACATTAATTAAATATTTTTATGATAGTGCTTGAAAAGATTAATACTAATGCAACCTTCATAAATTAAATGGATATTTTGTAATAAATATTTGTTTGAAAGTGGATTGCTACAGAAACGGGAGGTTTCGCTAGCACCATGTGGCATTTAAGTGCATAGTTCTTGATAGTACCCTCGCAACATTAAGTAAATATTTTTATGATAGTTGGAAAGAATTAAACTAATGCAACCTTCGTAAACTGGCATTTGATGATGAGTGTCAGTTAGAAAGTGGATTGCTATAGAAACGGGAGGTTTCGCTAGCACCATGTGATATTTAAGTTCATGGTTCTTGAAACTACCCTCACAACATTAATTAAATATTTTTATGATAGTGCTTAAAAGATTAATGATAATGCAACCTTCATAAATTAAATGGATATTTTGTAATAAATATTTGTTTGAAAGTGGATTGCTACAGAAACGGGAGGTTTCGCTAGCACCATGTGGCATTTAAGTGCATGGTTCTTGATAGTACCCTCGCAACATTAAGTAAATATTTTGATGATAGTTGGAAAGAATTGAACTAATGCAACCTTCATTAACCGGCATTTGATGATAAGTGTCTGTTAGAAAGTGGATTGCCATAAAAACGGGAGGTTTCCCTAGCACCATGTGATATTTAAGTTCATGGTTCTTGATAGTACCCTCACAACATTAATTAAATATTTTTATGATAGTGCTTGAAAAGATTAATCCTTATGCAACCTTCATAAATTAAATGGATATTTTGTAATAAATATTTGTTTGACAACGGATTGCTACAGAAACGGGAGGTTTCGCTAGCACCATGTGGCATTTAAGTGCATGGTTCTTGATAGTACCCTCGCAACATTAAGTAAATATTTTGATGATAGTTGGAAAGAATTAAACTAATGCAACCTTCGTAAACTGGCATTTGATGATGAGTGTCATTTAGAAAGTAGATTGCTAAAGAAACGGGAGGTTTCGCTAGCACCATGTGGCATTTAAGTGCATGGCTCTTGATAGTACCCTCACAACATTAATTAAATATTTTTATGATAGTGCTTAAAAGATTAATGATAATGCAACCTTCATAAATTAAATGGATATTTTGTAATAAATATTTGTTTGAAAGTGGATTGCTACAGAAACGGGAGATTTCGCTGGCACCATGTGATATTTAAGTACATTGTTCTTGATAGTACCCTCACAACATTAATTAAATATTTTTATGATAGTGCTTGAAAGATTAATGCTAATGCAACCTTAATAAATTAAATCGATATTTTGTTGTAAATGTTTGTTTGAAAGTGGATTGCTACAGAAACGGGAGGTTTCGCTAGCACCATGTGATATTTAAGTACATGGTTCTTGATAGTATCCTCACAATATTATTTAAATATTGAGATGATTGTTTGGAAAGAATTAAACTAATGGAACCTTCGTAAACTGGCATTTGATGATAAGTGTCTGTTAGAAAGTGGATTGCTATAGAAACGGGAGGTTTCGCTAGCACCATGTGGCATTTAAGTGCATGGTTCTTAATAGTACCCTCTCAACATTAATTAAATATTCTGATGATAGGTTGGAAAGAATGAAACTAATGCAACCATTATAAACTGGCGTTTGATGATAAGTGTTTTTTAAAAAGTGGATTTGTATAGAAACGAGAGGTTTCGCTAGCACCATGTGATATTTAAGTATATAGTTCTTGATTGTACCCTCACAACATTAATTAAATATTTTGAAGATAGTTTGGAAAGATTTAAACTAATGCAAGCTTCGTAAACTGGCATTTTATTATAAATGTCTGTTAGAAATTGGATTGCTACAAAAACGGGAGGTTTCCCTAGCACCCGTTTCCCATGTGGCTGTTAAGTGCATGTTTTTTCATAGTACCAACCTATGTAAGTGAATTTATTAATATTATGTTTATATTTTTAATAATTTTATTTAAAAGAGATTCCAATGGAAATTGCTTGTTGACATTTGAGTCATAATTATCTATACATTTTTTTGTGTATTGATTGATTATCAAGTATTATATTGGTATTCAATAGAATTATATTGGTTATCATTTTTAATGGCCTGGAGTATCAATGTATTGTTAGTTTTTCTTTAAAATAACTTTTTTTTTTAAATTTATTTAACAATTTTTTTTTGTTTCTATATTTTTTTTTTGTTTTTTTCTAGGTCATCTTCACCAATCCTGTTTCTACTGCAGATCATCCTAAAATAAATGAATGGCTGTCGTTGGTCGAAAAAGAGATGCGATTAACTTTAGCTGCTACCCTTGTTTCTGCTGTTGGTGAACTTAGAGGTTTCAAAGATTCACCTTTAGACCCTCCGAATTACATGGCTTGGGTTGACAGGTATGTAATTTGAAGTTATTTATTTATGTTTTTCAAGAAATTTTATAATAATATGGCTTGTTATATCACTAATCACATTTTGTCTATTGTTGTTCTTGCCAATTTTTATAAGGTAATGAATTAAAATATACTATATCATAAAATCAATTAATTTGTTTACTACATAAAATATTATAGGCATGTAATATAATTTAATTTTCCTGTATTCGCATATACTAGGTATCAAGGGCAGATAGCTGTACTAGCTGCACAAGTATTATGGTCAGAGGACGTCGAAGCAGCACTTGCTGGGAAGTCGGGGGGACTGCAGGGCGTCCTTACGCAGGTTGAGGGCACCCTTACTGTTTTAGCTGATTGTGTCCTCCACAAACAGCCGCCACTCAGGAGGAGGAAGCTGGAGGCATTGGTTAGTTTTTATTTACTTATAGTTTAAATTTTATTTGGTTTGGTTTTTTTGCATTGTATATTTTTTACAATGAGAAAGGAGGAGCCCCCTCATTAACCCCCAACCTGGAGGACCAGAATGAATTGTCCAGACAGCTTATTTGTTAGTTACCCACTTATTTTGCTGCTTTATATCTCAAGGCTGTTCCGCCATCCGCAACCTGGTGGACGTGTCCTATAGCTTTCACAATGCCACAGGTAAATGTACCCAATTTTAAATATTTAGGATCTGTCCTTCAAAAAGAAGGAACATCAGAAATAGTTATGGCCCGAAGAACCAGAGAAGAACAAAAAGCCATAGCCGTGCTTAGTTCTGTACTGTGGAGTAACAATATCCTAAAAACCACAAAAATATTGATTTCCCATGCTATTATAACGGCTAAAATGTTATATGGCTGTGAAACATGGAAATTGGGAAAGGGAAGCAGAGAGAAACTTCTAGTCGCGGAGATGGACTTCAGCCAGGATTTCTAGGCGTGATAGAATACCCAATTCAGTAGTCCGAGAGATAATGGTTACTAACAATACCATTCTCAAAAAAATTACAACAAAGCAGTTATAGTGGTTTGGACATCTACTGAGGATAGAGAGTTATAGAATACCCAAAATGACAATGCACTGGTGCCCTGAAGGAAGAAGAAGAAGAGGACGACCATGGATTTCATGGATGAACCAAGTCCAGGAAGACATGGCAGTATATAGCCTTAATAAAGGACGCATTTGACCGGAAAACCTGGAAAAAATGTTATTATAAAATTTGGTTGGAGAAATCCTCAACTTTGGGGAAACTAAAAAAAAAAATTCAATTAATTTTTAAGATTTAAAATATGGATTGCCAAAGGTAGTTTCGCTGTATACCCCATCCTCTTTTCAGGTAAATTGGCTTACCACCCGATCTTGTAGTATTGTAATAAAGATTAATTTTATTAATCTTAACAACGATAATTTTGATACTGATAATACCTACTTTCTTATTCATATTAATGGAAATTGAAATATACAAAACGTAATAACCTCATTAGCAACATTCATTTTCATATAGAAGTGTTTTTCTGACACTTGACGAAAACATCTACATCCATTCATTTTGTTTTACCAAGATAAAACAAAAATACAAAATTAACAAGACAAAAACTATTAGGAAAACAATTTAATTTAATAACGCACACAAATAACTGAAATGAGACAAGTGATAAGAAGAGGTTACAGCAGGAGATAAGGAGGTAGGTTTCATACAGACCGGATAATACAGTTGAACTGGAAAATCTTATCAAAATTGTTGGGAAACTCATGGCGTAAAATGAGGAATAGGTGGTTATTAATATGCAATGAACAGTTGCAAAAGATTCCTGAAAACTTGAAGAATAAAAGTACATATTAATTGTATTTTATTTTATTGTTATTATCTTCGAAACTAAGGGTTTAATTTTTATTGACTCCATAGCAATATTTGTATTCAGGATTTATGATTTCTAGCAATTTTATGTATGTTTTTTATTTTCTTAGATTAATGAGTTTGTTCATAAGAGAACTGTTACTCGTCGATTAATACAAGCGAATATATCTTCTCCCAAGTCTTTCGAATGGCTTTGTCAAATGAGGTAAGTTAAAGAAAATATTTTATTTAAATTCATTATTAGTTATTGTTTCTATTATAACAGCAGAACAGTTGTTTTTATGTCGTTATTTACCATATTTTATGGAAAAACTCTGTGTATTCAAATTTAAAATTTATTTGTTACACAACTAAAGATAAATATGTTCCAGTGTGCATACTTCCTGTACGCTTCCCTCGATAGAAAAAAAAACTTTATCCTATTATATTATATTGCAAAATTTTAATATTAATTCAAGTAAACATAGTAAAATATGAATTATCATACTTACTATAAAACAGTTGAATAAATAATTCTATTAAAAACTTTTTTTTTCTTTGGTTAAGAAGTTTTCTAATATATCCGTTTATAAATTGAATCCCTGGAAGTCATAGTCACTGTAAAAGAAAACAGTATTTTTCAGAAATTAATCAAATGAAATTAAATCATTAAACATAGGCCATTTGAAAGTATTTAAATTTTTAATGCCAAGAAAAATCTGGTGGAGATATCTTTTAAATTAAAATTAAGAATATTTCCCTTAGTTATAATTTTTTTATATAATTCCTTTTTGTATACACAATTATCTTATTTAAATGATTTGGATTTTTTTACACGCATAAATATATGTTGTTTTTTATAATAATATCATTTTTACCATTGTTTTGATGTACAGGTTTTATCTCGATCCAACACAGACTGAAGCTTTATCTCAACTCTCTATTCACATGGCAAATGCCAAATTCTATTATGGTTTTGAATATTTGGGCGTTCAAGATCGACTAGTTCAAACTCCTTTAACAGATAGGTAATGAATAAAATACATTAAGCTCTGGTATTTATTTTGATTATTATTTTTTATATATATATGGTAAAATAGGAATTTAATTCTTCAACTCTAATTTTGTAGGTGTTACTTGACTATGACTCAAGCTTTGGAGGCACGTTTGGGTGGATCACCTTTCGGTCCAGCCGGTACAGGAAAGACCGAGTCAGTTAAAGCTCTTGGTCACCAGCTTGGCCGTTTCGTTCTTGTTTTTAATTGTGACGAAACCTTTGACTTCCAAGCTATGGGTAGAATCTTTGTTGGTCTCTGTCAGGTAAATTAATTCTCTTAGTATGATTTAAAATAATGTCAAGTAAAACTGATTTATAATAATTGTTAGATATCAATGTTGATAATTTTACTCTTTTGCATCCTCTAACTAGGTTGGAGCCTGGGGCTGTTTCGATGAATTCAACAGGCTTGAAGAAAGGATGTTGTCTGCTGTTTCTCAGCAAATTCAAACCATCCAAGAGGCCCTAAAATATCACATGGATTCAAATAATAGAGACTCTAGTAAGTTAAAAGAATTATTAAAATGCTTTTAGTTTTCCATACATATATGTTAAACATGTTTTTAATAAATTACACTTTTTTTTACTTCAGCTTTGATGGTTGAACTTGTCGGCAAGCAAGTTCGTGTATCTCCAGATATGGCAATATTTATTACTATGAATCCTGGATACGCTGGACGTTCCAACCTTCCTGATAACTTAAAGAAATTATTCCGATCGCTCGCCATGACAAAACCAGATCGGCAGCTCATTGCGGAAGTTATGCTGTTTTCTCAGGGTTTCAGATCTGCCGAGAAATTGGCCTCTAAAATTGTACCCTTCTTCAAGTAAGTTTTTATTATAATTTAAAAAGTTTAGATAAAGAAACAATGAGTTAGTTCTGTTAATAATCTTTTCTCCACTACAGATCTTTCATAGCTATTAATAAATTGTTATTTTAGACTATGTGATGAACAGCTGTCCAACCAATCCCACTATGATTTCGGTCTGAGAGCCCTGAAGTCTGTTCTTGTTAGTGCTGGTAATGTTAAAAGAGATAGAATTCAGAGAATTAAGGAAAAGAGGGAAGGAGGATCCGGGGATGAAGCTACAATTGCGGAAAATCTTCCAGAACAAGAAGTATGCATTCAATTTCCTCATATTTACATGTTTGAAATCTATGGATTATTATTTTTTTTTTAAATTAAAGAAAAAGAGTCATAATCAGAATTCATTTATTGTAATTAATTATTTGTTTAGAGATTAATTAGTATTTCTATATTAGAACAGAGAATTAGTATTTCTTTAAAAATAATTAATTATATATTGTTTCGGAGGCTATTACCTATTAGTGATGGTGATTATAATCAAAATTAATGTTATTTTTTAAAATTTATTTTTATTTATTGTTCTTTTGATGGTGATTATTTTTAAATATTTTTATTTTGAAGAGAAAAGATTAGTCCTGGCCGGTATTCTGCTCTAACCACTGAGCTACCATGGGTGTTCAGGCATGATAAATTTTAGCATTAAAAATTTGAATCTGTCCTGATTATATGCGCCAGTTATTTATTGTTAATAAAACTATTGTAGACGTAGGTCAAATAAAATAAAACAATTATGACTTTAGATTTAATCATAAATACAAAATAAACTCCACCCATGTGGCTTTAAAGAAAAGAAGGAACCATTTTCTGGAAGATTAAACAAAAACAAAATAATATTTATTTGCATGTAGCATGTATATAAAGAAAAAATTAATAAGATTTATAATAATGTATGTCCCTCATTGCAAGCGTTATCAATCAATTTGAACAGTAGATAACAAATTTTAACTTTAAAGTTTGTATCACTATTTTCGTGAAAAAAAAAAAAAAACTTTCCTTAAAATAAAGTCCACCTTGAGTACTGGTGGCTATTCTGGAAGTGCTGCTTCTTCCACTCTTCCTTTCTTCTCCCATAGAATGTACACCTGGGGAGAATGGCCGCATCTAGAAGGAAGGCAAAGAGAGTAGGCGACGAAAGTGTTTGTCATGGAGGTCTCGTGTGAGGACGGTCCCACTGGTCCAGCAGTCGAGACGGTACTGGCTTATCGTGAAGAGCGTCGTCGGCCGTAAACAATTGTCCAACCTTAATCCACTTGCAATAAACAATTCACTATCCATTACACTTTGCAAGTTGCGAATCTAGCTAATAATAATAACGGACGTTTAAATGCAATTAAAATAAACCTTCCATCTGAATATGATTATATTTACAAATAAAGGAACTAATGAATTACCTTGACAATAAACTATGTTTTATTTAACAATATTGTTTCTGAAACACCATGGGTCGTAACAAAGCCAGACAAATCCATTCTTGGTTACGACCCCTGATAGCTCAGTGGTCAGAGCACTGCACTAGAGATGCAGACCCGGGTTCGATTACCGGGCAGGACAAATCTTTTCTCTTCAAAATAAAAATATTTAAAAATAATCACCATCAAAAAAACAATAAATTATTGATATAAAAATTGACGTATGTCAATAAGATCCTAATTAAAGTAATGTTCAATGAACATTCTTCCCCGTTTATGCATCGCAAAAATTGCGAGAACACAGGGATATAGGATCAGTGAAGAGAATGGATTTGTCTGGCTTGGTTACGACTCTTAGTAGCTGAGTGGTTAGAGCACTGTACTAGAGATGCAGACTACCCGGGTTCGAATCCCGGCCAGGACAAATCTTTTTCTTCAAAATAAAAATATTTAAAGTTAATTTTTTTAATTTGTTAATGTTTTAACTCGAGTATTAGTGCTTTAAAATGACTATGTTTCATAAGGACTTCGCCATATCTTTGGTTTAAATTATTTATTATATTTTAAGCTATAAAATGAATAATTTAAATTTTATGGTGGTAATTTTAAAAATATTAAGAAATATATATTTTTTTTTAGATCTTGATTCAATCAGTTTGTGAAACCATGGTACCTAAATTAGTGGCTGAAGATATTCCTCTGTTATTTTCACTTCTCAATGATGTTTTCCCACAAGTCCAATATACTAGGGCTGAAATGACGAGTATGTTTTTTTTATAATTTTTTTATTATGCTTAAAGCATGCCAAAAATTATACCTCTTATTGTGATAGAAAATAGACATACAATTATTAGTTTTCCATTTGCTCTGTAATTTTTTCTATTAGATCATTTCTTATGAAATTTACGTTTTCAAAGGAAAGGTTATTTAGTGAAACAGGTTTACAAAATCAAAACATCTTTAATAAGATTATTTTTCTAATTTTCTATACATTTATCAAATTTTCAATCCCACTATTGAAAAATTCAGAGTTTTGTTATAAAGTAAAGTCTGACAATACGTTTTAACTTAAGAATCATTTTCAAAAATTTTACCCTTAAGTAAGTTGTCTGAATTTCTGAGCAGATGAAAATCTGTTGGGAGATGTCTGATAAGAATAAGGTGGGTGTGGGAGGAATTAGTAACCCAGCTCGTTTAGTTTCTTCACTGTTTGTAGTGAAACATGAGATCTGGGATTGTTGTGTATGAGTAGGTCCCTTTCGATTTACCAATGAAATTTGTTTTTTGGGGGGGAACCATTACTGCATTACGATACAAATATGATGTTTTCACCTTTGGGTTGAAAGTATAAATAAATTAATATGTGTATCTAGGGGCAAATGGTCTGTTCGTTATAACATCAATATCACGAGGTCCATTCATTTCTGAAAGTGGGTGGTGGTAATGTTTCTTGTAGTTCGGGCTGCTGAGTGTCCAAGTTTAAAGTCAAAAAATCAAAATGAAAAAATCATGTTTTTATGTTCATATTCGATGGCATAACAAACAAATTTCATTCAATTGTAGTTAGTGATAGTAAATATTATCATAAAAGAGACGATTAATAATAGCTCTTTACAATCTGTAACATAAATATAGTAAACAACAGAAGTACTCTAATTCCACTTTGAATTAGAAATAATAAAAAAGAGCATTTCATATGAAACGACCCAATATGTACAGACTTTATTGTTTTATTCTTTTTTTATTGCCATTAATTTATTAAAATTGTACCCAGATTACCCCCTCCAGACTTAGGAAATTTTACTGTATTTAAAAAAAACTTTTTCTATTTTAAAGATAAATCAGTTAATAGTAATTTTTCTATATATTTTGGATCAACTGTATATTTACATTTTTTGTTTTGTTAAAATTTTATGTATGTATCCAATTACAGACCATAAAATAATAATTGTTTTTTCCTTTGTGATTTAAGAATTAAAGGAAGAGATACGGAAGGTATGCCAGGAAGAATACCTTGTATGTGGAGAAGGAGATGAGCAGGGAGGACCTTGGATGGAAAAGGTATATCACAAGATTATTTTGAATTGTTATTTCATGTTTTATTTATTAAATTTTGCAGTAAAAGATAAATGTTTTTGTTTTCATGCCAACCTATTAGTATATGGGAGAAACATGGATTGAAAAGGTAAATCTATATATATGTGTTGGTTATTGAATGTTTGGGGTATTGTTATGATCAACTAACAGTTTGCAGTGTGGGGCACTGCTGTCATGATACTACCCTACCACTTCTCGTTCTGAAATATATATCACACAAGTATTATATAAAATTTATTTTGGTTATATTTATGTATATGGCCAAAATAAATTTATTTATTAGTAAATAAATTTTTTTTTTTGTATGATTACTGATCAAACTTATTGAATATATATATGTATTAGGTAAAACTGATCGCGGGAATTCATGCAATAAGCATACAATTTGATTTTGTTGATGAAACTATCTTCTTAACATTATTTCGTTTTGATTATTCTAAAATTATTTTTATCTAAAAAAAAAAATTTCTTTCATTATATAGGGAAAAATGTAAGCTTAATAAACATTATTTTCAATGCATTTCATTTTAATGAAAAATTATCAACTTACAGTTAAATTATTAAAAAATGTATCTACCTAACCACAATTCCTGGTTGTTTATTAAGCTATTTTTTTAGTCAATATTCATTGAATTGGAATCATTAGGTATGTTGGGGGGAAAGGAATTCACCCCATCTCACCTCCATTGGAAGCAGAGTCTAAAGAAAGTCGAGTCTGAAACGTAACAATAACAAGTCCATAAAGTCTCAGGGTAGCCAAATCAAACACAAAATAACAATAATAACCAAGACAATGCAAAGTTATTACAGTAAGAGCAAACTAGCCACAATGAGGACAAAGGGCGAGTGAAGTGAGATAGGTAGTGGGAAAAGGGCTTGGCTTCCCCTCTGTGCGATCCACCCTCTATGATGGTCGTTTACTAAGCTTAAGTTGTCTGACTGTAGTAAAGTTTTGGCTTATTGTTACTCGGGAATGCTACCGCTACATCCCTACGCAATTGAGGAAAAAGGGCCTATTCGACTTTACCCTAAACATTTAAACATAAAATGTGAAATCCTAGTGAAAAGATGGAGTATGAAATTATAGCCTTTATATGTTACCCAAATTAAAAAAAACAAGCAGCACTATTCGTAATACTGACCATCTTAGATACAAGAGGAATACTAGACAAAGTCGGACAGAAGGAGGTAAATTCTGGCCAACTCAGGCTAGTATTACCTTTGTATTTAAGATGACTGAAAATCCTAGGGTTAACACATCCCTACGCAATTAGAAAGAAGTAGACCTAGTATTACCCTTGTACTTAATATTGCAGAAAATCCTAATACCTAGAGTGACTACTATTTTTGAATCAGACTTTGGAATGGAGCCGCTACTATTAGCAAAAAGAGTGACCAGGTCTGACTATATTCTAAAAAATGAGGAATGCTACCGCTACCTCCCTACGCAATTGAGGAAAAAGGGCCTATTCGACT
Organism: Arma custos; assembly: GCA_037127475.1. Classification (NCBI taxonomy): domain Eukaryota; kingdom Metazoa; phylum Arthropoda; class Insecta; order Hemiptera; family Pentatomidae; genus Arma; species Arma custos. The sequence goes on from CM073759.1 coordinate 165,903,828, forward strand.
TTACCCTAAGCATTAAAACATAAAATATGAAATCCTAGTGAAAAGATGGAGTATGAAATTATAGCCTTTATATGTTACCCAAATTAAAAAAAACAAGCAGCACTATTCGTAATACTGACCATCTTAGATACAAGAGGAATACTAGGCAAAGTCGGACAAAAGGAGGTAAATTCTTGCCAACTCAGACTAGTATTACCCTTGTATTTAAGATGACTGAAAATCCTAGGGTTAACACATCCCTACGCAATTAGAAAGAAGTAGACCTAGTATTACCCTTGTACTTAATATTGCAGAAAATCCTAGAGTGACTACTATTTTTGAATCAGACTTTGGAATGGAGTCGCTACTAATAGCAAAAAGAGCTACCAGGCCTGACTATATTCTAAAAAATGACGAATGCTACCACAACCTCCCTACGCAACTGAAGAAACAGGGCCTATTCGACTTTACCCTAAGCATTAAAACATAAAATATGAAATCCTAGTGAAAAGATGGAGTATGAAATTAAAGCCTATATATGTTACCCAAATTCAAAAAAACAAACAGCACTCTTCGTAATGGCCTTCGTAAAGGGCCTATGACCAGGTCTGACTATATTCTAAAAAATGAGGAATGCTACCGCTACTCCCCTACGCAATTGAGGAAAAAGGGCCTATTCGACTTTACCCTAAGCATTAAAACATAAAATATGAAATCCTAGTGAAAAGATGGAGTATGAAATTATAGCCTATATATGTTACCCAAATTAAAAAAAACAAGCAGCACTATTCGTAATACTGACCATCTTAGATACAAGAGGAATACTAGACAAAGTCGGACAAAAGGAGGTAAATTCTTGCCAACTCACACTAGTATTACCCTTGTATTTAAGATGACTGAAAATCCTAGGGTTAACACATCCCTTCGCAATTAGAAAGAAGTAGACCTTGTATTACCCTTGTACTTAATATCGCAAAAAATCCTAATACCTAGAGTGACTACTATTAGCATAATGGAGGGGGAGATATATTGATTATTATTATTTTCCAAGCGATTTAGGAAATCCCATCCTTCTCAAGGGTGATTATATTTGCTTGGATAAAATACAAAAAGCTTTTAATTATTTAATCTTAATTTAACAATTTATGTCCTTAAGGAATAAAGTTTTCCGTACTCTATATTCATCAGATATCGATAAATTTTGGATTGATGTAAATTATAAGTAGACATGATGCAGACTATACCTAAAATACTGAACGGTTGTGAGGGTTTAGTGGGTCTAAATGATGGACATGATTGTATGCATCAAGGATTATATTAAAAAAAATTGGTAACTTCAATAATTAATTTATATATGAAAAAGAATATTGTAGAGATGTATGTTTCTTACCTGTTGGTGTTTCATTGATAGTTTTGATAACCTAATGATTAATCAGAATTTATGTTTCTTCATTTTTTGTGCACATTTGTTCATGTTTTACACATCATGTTATTGTTGAGGGTTGTATTCATGTTTGGCTGTTTGGGTTGGGCTTATGTGCTTGTCTCTTTAAGTTCCAAAATGGTGTTAACTATGCTGTGAATTGTATGATCATGTGTTTTACACTTAAGATTTCCATGTTTCAAAAAAAGGGTAATGATTATTCATGTCTTTTTTTATCAAAATAGGTGGTAAAAGTTGTGTTGCACTTTTATGGTTTAATTAAGTATATATGCACTGTTCTTGTGTGTTTTATAATCTTGTTTTATCATTTATAAATTTGTAATTACCATGTTCTGCCCTTATTAGGTCTTACAACTTTACCAAATCTCCAACTTAAATCATGGTTTGATGATGGTGGGACCTTCTGGGTCCGGCAAGTCCTCGGCTTGGAGAGTGCTACTGAAAGCACTAGAGCGCTTTGAAGGCACTGAAGGAGTGGCCCACGTTATCGATCCCAAAGCTATGTCCAAGGAAGCTCTCTATGGTGTCTTAGATCCAAACACTCGGGAATGGACTGATGGCCTCTTTACTCATGTTCTTAGGTATTTTTATTTTTAAATATAGCATTTTATTTTAATGCTGAATAATATTAGTTGACCATATATTTATTAGGAAGAAAATGGTCCGAGTGGAGGTCAGAAAAAATTCTCTTTAGTAAGAAGAACTATTAATTTTAAATTCAACGTTCAACCCACATTGTAGGTCTTCTTCAGGGCTAAATATACTAAATACATGTAATATATCACTCCTTTCTCATGTAACTCTTTTATACTACATTGATGACTATATATTTTGTTATTCTTTACTATATGTTATTTTAATTCTATATTTTAATAACTTGTATATTTAGCCCTGAAGAAGACCTGCTGTGTGGGTTGACATGTTGGCTTTGAAATAAACAGTTCTTTTTACTAATGAGAATTTTTTCTGACCTCCACCCGGACCGTTTTCTTCCTCTTATTTTACCTTAAGTTATTTTTATTTATAAGACTACAAGTATTTTTTATTTTTTTAATTTTAAGTGCCCTGGCATTAAGGGTTACTTCTCTCATGAAAAAAATAATTGACAAACCTTCTAGTTTTAGTGTTTGAAGAGTATATAAAAAGTTTTAAAAAATGTAAATAATGTATTTTATTGTAATATTTATATAGCACTATCATTATTGTGGTTCATGAAGTTATATAAAAACAAAAAATTTATTCCGTTTCTTTAAAAAGAATATCAAAAGATTCCCTGTATTTATTTCTTAAATTATTTTTATCTTTTAAGTTATTGGTTATTCAATTTATACAACGTTTCAATTTATTGGGTTAATAGTAGTTCCCTAAACCTACATTAACTTTTCATCACCTTCATAACACAAAAACATATCTACAAAATTACCATTTTTCAGAAATGAATGAAATATCAATTTATGAGTGAAAATAAATAACTTGTATCTGTGCAAAGCAGACATAAGATCTTGTGATCCTAACTAAAAAATAGGACATGGAAGTAGTATTAAATACTACACATATCTCACAAACATAAATTCTGTAAATAGGTTTCTGTGTCACTAAGGCCATGTTTTCACAAACCAAAAATCTTTATAAAATACTTTTGTTTTTTATTTTTCTATTATACTACAAAATATATTGAAGAAATTGGTCCGGGTAGAGGTCACTGAATGAAATTCTCAAGTAATTTCAGAAGATATTTATTGTTAGCCAACGTTTCGACCTACGTTGTAGGTCTTCTTCAGGGTTATAAGCAAAATACAGACAATTTAAGAAAGCGGTATGAATATATTAAAACATTTTAAATATAGATAAACTAAAAGAAGGTGAATACAGGCAAAAATTGATAATTATGTGTAATAATGATGATAAAAATTGATAAAGGTGTACAGTAAAGTAATTATGAAGGTTAAAATGTAGAAAATAATAATAAAACATGAAGAAAATAATAATAAAACAGAAAGTGTTGACAGTTAAAAAATTAAGGTATTACAGATAAATAAAAACTGAATATACAATAGGAATGTGAAATGATATGGGTAAATTAGAAAGTGATAAGAATTACGCACTAAAATTATAGGTAATAAAAAAGAAGAAATAAAAATTGTAAAATTATAAAAATCTAGAAACGAATTATATAAAATAGAATAAAATTGAAAATAAAAATTATTTTAGAAAATACAGTATTAATATTAATAGGTAGAAAATACTTTATACTAGTGTAAAGAATATTAATTGCATAAGAGAATGTAAGAAGACAGTTTATAAAAGTGTAAAATATCAATTGTATAAAAGTAGGTATGTTTTAAGTAAAGTACGTGATAATGCAATCAGGCTATATTGGACTGATTAACAGGCTAATAACAGGCTATTTTGGAATTATGATATATATTGATGAATATTTAGGGTGGTATATAGATAACCAAAACAAATAAACGCCTTACAGTAATAGTGAGCTTGGAAGTAGTGATAATAACGGTAAATTGAGTATAGTACTGTTTTAGGTTATGAGTGTAGAAGCACTGTAGACACACACACACACACACACACATACGCACAAAAGACAACAGATGTAGATACACGCACAAAACATACATACTTGTACACATGCATATAATATTGGCACGCTGAGAGGGGGGGGGGAGGAGAAAGTCATTAGGAAGCGGGGGTGGTTAGTTATTTTGTATTAGGTCTAGTATGTGTCTGTAAACTATTGATAGGTTATTTTTGTCAGTCTTTATGTTTAACGGATTTTTTTCTAGGTTAATGTATAATGATTCTGTAATTAGTCTTTTGGTATAATTAGGAACTGTGGCGAGAACAGAGGATTGGTCAAAGTTAAAGGTGTGGTTAAGGGTTAAGGCATGTTCTGATAATTTGGAAGCAGATATGTTCCGGGTAGATATAGAGGTCTTATGTTGTGATAGTCGTCTGTAAAAGTGGTTTTTTGTTTCCCCAATGTAGGAGGAGGTACAGTTTGGGGCAGAGCAGGAGATGCGGTAAACAATGTTGGAGAGATTTTTAATGGGGATCGGGTCTTTTAAATTAAAACCAAGGCGAAGGATGGGAAAGGTAAGATTTAAGATTTTTTGGATATTGTCAGACAGACCAGGAATATAAGGAAAAGATCGGTATATGAAGGAACTGGGGTTCGGTACTGTTGGGTACGGGGAGGGGTAAATTACATTACTAGGGTGTTTAAGGGGGTCTAGTAGTTTATTGGTAATGTGGGCTGGGAAGTTATTAGAGAGTAGTATGTTTTGGATTCGTAGGATGTTGGTTGGTCGAAATTGGGTGTCTGATAGGGATAAACACCGGTGAATAAGGTTTTTTGCTGTATTGATCTTCTGGTGGTAAGGGTGCTGTGAGAAAAAATTGAGGAGTCTGCCGGAATATGTGGGTTTGGTGTACCAATCAAAGGACAAGGAGCTATCATTATTTCTTATAATGAGGAGGTCAAGAAAGGGGAGGGTGTGATTGGTTTCAGTTTCTATGGTAAATTTGAGACGGAGATGGTTGGAGTTAAAGGCTACTAGTATTTCAGGGATTTTTTCAGGATTGAGAACTAAAAGGAGGTCATCGACATATTTCTTGATGAGGAAGATGTCATGGGGGAATAGAGGGATGATGGAGTCAAGAAGGTCATTAAGAACGATGTTAGAAATGTCTGGAGCAAGGCAATTACCCATGGTGTGTGTGTGTGTGTATATATATATATATATATATATATATATATATATATATATATATTGTTAAGAATTTAATATTTTAATAAAATTGAAGATATATAATGTGATATTATGGATAGCTAGTTAATTAAAATCAACGTTAATTTTATTTTATTACAAAATTTAAATTATTATAAAGAAAACAAAACAAAATAATACAATATTTGATCTCCGTGGTTCAATGATAATTAATTTAAACGTCGGGATAATTAGAACAAATTTTAATTTACAAACACAATTCTTATAGTAAAACGATTCAAATAAAGTAAAACTCACAGATGTATGTACCAATCTTCGTCTTGAAGCTCCCTCCGAATCAACACATGATATAACGTTCTTCTTAATAACTTGAAGATGCTGTCTTCTAAACACTCTGTACTCGAACAATGATGAGAAACTAGAAGGTCTTCTTCCCTGGACGCTCTTCTCACCAGCGTGACATAAATGGAGATGTCCTGTCCTTAAGACGCACCAAACCAGAGTGGGTTGAATGGAGAAGTCCTGTCTTTAGGAGGCGCTGAACCAGAGTTATAAATGGAGAGGTGTCGTCCCTAGGACGCGCCAAGCCAGAGTGAGTAAATGGAGAGGTGCCGTTCCTAGGACGCGCCGAAACAGAGTGGGTGAAATATGGCGGAAAGACGCCGGTAGGGAGCAGCAATGCCATTTGAATCAATATGAAAATTAACTTTACTTAAAAAAATTGTGTTTTTTCATTTAACAAATCAAATATTAATTTAATAAAAATTTATTATATAAGTTTTTGTAATTATTTTTATTTACTTAAATAAATTGTTCAGTAATCGATATCAACTTTACGGTAGTCCGATTGATAATAACTATCGATAATTTTTTATTTATTTCTAATATATTTTGAACCTCAACAATATATATATATATATATATATATATACATACGAGTATGTGAGTGTGAGTGTGAGTGTATGGATTTTCAAGTCTTTATATGAGGCTTCTACACTATTTGCTTCTTTCCCTTTATACGTTACTTATAGCCATTGTAACGGCTTTTATATTCTGAGAAATTTTTTTACACTTAGTAAGGGTAGGGGACCATCCTTCCTTCTCAATTATATCAGTCAGTGTTTCATAGCCAGAGAGGACCCACCCCCCGTCCCATCCCCACAGGTAACTTATGTTTTGCACTATTTACTCACCCTCCCTCCTCCATTTCATTTTAATTTCTTTCCCTCATAACCTAAAACAGTACTATACTCAATTTACCGTTATTATCACTACTTCCAAGCTCACTATTACTGTAAGGCGTTTATTTGTTTTGGTTATCTATATACCACCCTAAATATTCATCAATATATATCATAATTCCAAAATAGCCTGTTATTAGCCTGTTAATCAGTCCAATATAGCCTGATTGCATTATCACGTACTTTACTTAAAACATACCTACTTTTATACAATTGATATTTTACACTTTTATAAACTGTCTTCTTACATTCTCTTATGTAATTAATATTCTTTACACTAGTATAAAGTATTTTCTACCTATTAATATTAATACTGTATTTTCTAAAATAATTTTTATTTTCAATTTTATTCTATTTTATATAATTCGTTTCTAGATTTTTATAATTTTACAATTTTTATTTCTTCTTTTTTATTACCTATAATTTTAGTGCGTAATTCTTATCACTTTCTAATTTACCCATATCATTTCACATTCCTATTGTATATTCAGTTTTTATTTATCTGTAATACCTTAATTTTTTAACTGTCAACACTTTCTGTTTTATTATTATTTTCTTCATGTTTTATTATTATTTTCTACATTTTAACCTTCATAATTACTTTACTGTACACCTTTATCAATTTTTATCATCATTATTACACATAATTATCAATTTTTGCCTGTATTCACCTTCTTTTAGTTTATCTATATTTAAAATGTTTTAATATATTCATACTGCTTTCTTAAATTGTCTGTATTTTGCTTATAACCCTGAAGAAGACCTACAACGTAGGTCGAAACGTTGGCTAACAATAAATATCTTCTGAAATTACTTGAGAATTTCATTCAGTGACCTCTACCCGGACCAATTTCTTCAACATAAATTATCATAGGTCAACAATTATTATCAATATACTACAAAATACTTTTATTTTCTCCGTAGGAAGATAATTGACAATGTCAGAGGAGAGATAAACAAAAGACAATGGATTATATTTGACGGAGATGTTGATCCAGAATGGGTTGAAAACTTGAACTCTGTCCTTGACGATAACAAACTTCTTACTTTACCTAATGGTGAGAGATTGTCTCTACCTCCAAATGTCCGAGTCATGTTTGAGGTATTTTGTCTTTTTTTTCACTTTATTTTAATAATTTAAGTAATTATTTTAGATAGTTGTTACAACAATTAAAAATATATTTACATTACATGACATGTTTTCTTCTTAGGTACAAGATTTGAAATATGCAACCCTTGCAACTGTATCTCGTTGCGGTATGGTATGGTTCTCTGAAGATGTTTTGTCGACAGAAATGATTTTTGAAAATTATCTTTCCCGCCTTCGACACATTCCATTAGAAGAAGGAGAGGATGAATCTTCCTTCCCGCAACTGAAGAAGATCGGTGGCGAGAGGAAAGAAGAAGGAATATCACCAGCGATGCAGGTATATAATTGCTTTAATTTGTCTTAAAATTATCATCTTTGATAAAAATTCATTTTAGTTGTCAAGTATAAAAGCCTCATGTTTCTTCTAACTTTTAAATATATGTTTGTGTACAAAAATCATTACCCTTAAAAAAAAAAAAATTAATTTTGCAGGTCCAGACAGACGTTGCTAACATCTTGCAGAGCTACTTTTCGCCCGATGGTCTCGTAGTTAGGTGCCTGGAGTACGCACTCAAGCAGGAGCATATTATGGACCTCACTAGGCTCAGAGCTCTTGGTTCCTTGTTTTCCATGCTAAATTATGGTGTTAGGTACAATACTTATTATTTTTATAATTATTATCTAGTAAAATTTTATTTTATTTTATCTTTAATTTAATTTTCGAAATACAAATATGTTATACTGTCACATCACAGTTAACATTAGGTATTAAGAATCCATTTCTGAGTGGAAATAGTTGAATCGATAATCCTGATGATGGGTTGAATTGGTCAGGGGGTGCAGTCAATGATGGTCAATCTTCAGGACAAATCACACAAGAAAAGAACTCTCAGAAAGTGAGAACTTAGTTCTTCCTTTCTTTTACAACCCTGATAAAGAGCAAACAAATATCAGCATATCTTTATACTTTATATTATATCTAAACTGTAACTTTTGTTTTGATTCCCTTTCCCATCCAATATTTTCTGAATTGTTATATAAGGGTTAGACATTTTTGCAAAATTCAATTAGTTAATATTATTGAAATAAATGTGAAATAACAAATTCCTAAAAATCTGTTCATGTGTTCACTTATTTAACTATTCAATAATTTAGTTGAAATAATGGTATAATTATTTGATAGCTAAGTTGAACTAATAAAAAAAAATAACACAGATAATTTTATTTCATTTTTTATTCAGATTAATTAATTAAAAATAAATAAGTATAAGATTTGCTCTACATTGTTATATGTTAATATATATTGCACTTAATTTAAAATACTACACAAAATTAAATATTTAAAAGAATATTATTTTGCTAGGCAAACTTTTTTTTTCCATTGTAAAGAATATAATAATGAACAATCAAAGATGTTTGACTATGATCAGTACCAGAAATCCTCCAGAGGGCCGAAGGTTGAGGCTTAAGGAATTGATGAGCCAAATCCTAACTATGGTGTTTGGTGCTAGGCTAGGGACCATGACCAATACATGAAGCCTGTTTTTATCTGTTTTTTTATTGTTTGTTTTTTTGCAAAAAACCTTCGTTACTTTAATGTAGAGGAGACTTAATTATTTTTTTCTCTTAGTAATTAGAGAAATATTTTTTAACACACCTACAATTATTAAATTACACCACTTATTCTTAAGCTAATTTAAACTTATTAAAATTATATGTATTTTTTTTGTTTTAGAACTGTAATACAGTATAACCAGAGCCATTCTGATTTTCCATTACCATCAGAACAACTGGATAGATTTATTCCTAAAGTAATTCATTTATTTTTTTTTCTTTACTATTTTAGTATTATAAATACTTCAATATTTTTAAAGCTCTGTAATCTTCTGTTTCTTCCTGAATCTGTAAGAGGAAGGAGACTAGTTCAGAGATCATTAAGTTAAATACACATTTATTTAAATGGCTGACTACACAGTAAGCCTGAAAAAAGAATTATATACATATGTTTTATGATTAAAAGATGCTAGTGAATGGCTGACTGATAAGGTGCCTAAATAACTTACTTATTATAATCTCCTGTTTTGTTTTTTTAATATGGCATTAGCCACAGGATACTGAGGATAACTCACAGAACTTAATAAAACCATCATCCATTTTGTTTTGAAATGGCAGCAAATTAGGCCCTTACCTGAGAAATTTTTGATAATAAAATATAAATATTATCTGTTTTTGAATGATTATGATAATAATAATAGTGTAATAATTTGCATTTTTTTTAATTTTGATTGTTATAATGTATAATATATCAATTTGTTCACAATGAGTTTAATAAACCCATTTTTTTTTTTTTTTTTTTTTAAGAATATTTAATATTGTGCCCAAATATCAATATTATTGTACAGTCAGTGCCTTAAAGATTCTAATAGTTGGCTGTTACTATAAGTTAAAGGAGTATAGATATTTTATATATTTTATCATAATTGGCTTAATATTTTATGTGTTTATTAATTTTTTATTCTTTTTTAGATTTTAATTTATTCCCTGTTATGGTCATTTGGAGGAGATGCTAAACTCAAAGTTCGTTCAGACCTGGGTGATTTCATTCGATCTGTTACCACTATACCATTACCACCGAACAATCCGAACATACCAATCATAGATTATGAGGTATTTACTCGATGTGTATATATATATATAACTGTACATATTAAGTTATGTTGAAACTATTTTCTAAGCAATAAAAAAAAAGCCATTACAACTGTTGACTGCTACCAGTTTAGCAATTTTTCTTTTTTTTTGTTTATTAGATTGCATTTCAGTTTTAAAAACTAATCTGTAGCTGGATTAAAATATAGTATCTGGCATATTGAATGTCTGAGATATCAATTTTAAATGTATTACATTAATATATGAAAGAAAAATGCATCATATTAATCTATTAAAAATCCATAGGAATGTTAGGTTTCTTAAGAACTTGTCAATATGCAGTTAATCAACGATTTTAATTGTTAATTTCAGGTAAACATATCAGGAGAATGGAGTCCGTGGTCTGCTAAAGTACCTCAAATTGAGGTAGAAACACATAAGGTAGCAGCACCAGATGTGGTTGTTCCAACTCTCGACACGGTCCGCCATGAGTCTCTTCTGTACACATGGCTTGCTGAGCATAGACCTTTAGGTAATTATTAACCGATAACTATATTTCCTATGGTTTATTTAGAATTTACAATAATTTTTTTTTTAACTTTTCTTGCATTTTACTTTGTTATTCTTTTATTTCAGTGCTCTGCGGTCCACCTGGATCAGGTAAGACAATGACTCTGTTTTCTGCATTAAGGGCCCTTCCAGATATGGAAGTGGTCGGCCTCAACTTCAGCTCTGCTACCACACCAGAGCTTCTCCTTAAGACGTTTGATCATTATTGTGAATATAGGAAGACTCCCAATGGAGTTGTCTTAGCACCAGTTCAGGTAACATATATTTATATAAATTAAATTAACTTAGTTTAAGATTTATTTAATAATATAATGTGGATCTAATAATTAGGGATGTTAATAACATGCTTTGCAGTTGGGTAAATGGTTGGTTCTTTTCTGTGATGAAATAAATTTGCCTGATATGGACTCTTATGGAACTCAACGAGTTATTTCATTTTTGAGACAACTTGTTGAACAGCGAGGATTCTACAGGTCATCTGATCTCGCTTGGGTTTCTCTCGAGAGGATTCAGTTTGTGGGTGCTTGTAATCCACCCACGGATCCTGGTAGGAAGCCTTTGTCTCACAGATTTCTGCGGCATGTGCCTGTTATTTATGTCGATTATCCTGGTGAAACATCTCTCAAACAGGTAACTAGATTTATATATTTTTATTTTATTATAAAACGTTATTATTATTATTCCTGTTACCTTTATATGATTTGTCATTCTTTAGATTTATGGAACATTTTCACGAGCTATGCTGAGGCTTATTCCTGCATTGCGTGGTTATGCAGAACCCCTTACGAATGCTATGGTTGAATTCTACCTGTCATCTCAGGAAAGGTTTACACAGGACATGCAGCCTCATTATGTCTATTCACCTAGGGAAATGACTAGATGGGTTAGGGGTATTTGTGAAGCTATAAGGTAACATATTGTTTTATTAAAATTCTAGATCAATAACAATAGTAATTCTATGAGTTTAAATTAAATTATCTGATTTTATAGCGTTAATAGAAAAAAAAGAAGTTATCTCTGAGTTTATTTAATTATTATTCATCTCACTTGCTATTGCTCGATTTACAAACTTATTTTTGTTTCAATTGCAGGCCATTAGATAGCTTAAAAGTTGAAGGACTTGTGAGGTTGTGGGCTCATGAAGCTCTCCGCCTTTTCCAAGACAGACTTGTTGAAGCCAGCGAAAGGGAATGGACCAATGAAAATATTGACAAAGTTGCTCTCAAACATTTCCCATCAGTCGACAAGGAATCAGCTCTTGGCCGGCCAATCCTCTATTCCAATTGGCTTTCTAAGGATTATATACCTGTTGAGCGTGACCAGTTGAGGGATTACGTTAAGGCCAGGCTTAAAGTGTTCTATGATGAAGAGTTGGATGTACCTCTTGTCTTGTTCGACGAAGTTCTGGAACATGTACTTAGGATAGACAGAATATTCAGACAGCCGCAAGGACACTTGTTGCTCATAGGTGTTTCTGGAGCTGGCAAAACCACTCTGTCCCGCTTTGTTGCATTCATGAATGGACTTTCCGTATTCCAAATCAGGGTTCACAATAAATACACTAGTGAAGATTTTGATGAAGACTTGAGATCTGTGCTGAGGAGATCAGGCTGTAAAAATGAGAAAATAGCTTTCATCCTTGATGAATCAAATGTTCTTGAATCTGGTTTCCTTGAGAGGATGAACACACTGCTTGCCAATGGTGAAGTGCCTGGTCTATTCGAAGGTGATGAGTACAGTACACTGATGACCCAATGCAAAGAAGGAGCCCAAAGGGAAGGGCTAATGCTAGACTCTAACGAGGAGTTGTACAAATGGTTTACTGGCCAAGTTATGAGGAACCTTCATGTCGTGTTCACGATGAACCCCAGCCACGAAGGGCTCAAGGATAGAGCTGCTACGTCACCAGCTCTCTTCAACAGGTGTGTTCTCAACTGGTTTGGAGATTGGTCTGATGGCGCTTTGTATCAGGTAAAATAAAATTTTATTTATTCTTTAATAAATGTCTTGTTAGATTTATTTTTGTAAATTATATCCTCCTTTACTGAATGAGCATAAACAGCTTGATGGGATCCTAATGGTTAAGCACCTCAGAGTTCTCTAGAAAATATTTAATTTTGCGAGGATATAATATTTTATTTGATAGAATCTCAGAATATAATTTTCATGTGTTATATAAATGGGTGATTATCAGATTAGTAGCAGCTTTCAGGATCTGATTTTCCAAAACTTAATTGTTCCTTGGTGGTGACAATTTTTTTTATGTATAGCATGGAAGATTTCAGGAAATTACAGAAAAAGGAAAATTACAAATGAACAATAGTAAAAAAATAATATAATAAAATATAAATAAATGGGCCGATCAAATTGTTTTTAAAACAAGAACAATTGAATTGTTGGCTGGAACAGTATTAAATGCGCATTTACTGAAAAGTAATTAATGCCAATAGGTCTTCATTCTTTACATTATATTATTTAAATATTTCATATTATTGATACTATTGTTAATACTTAAATAACTTTTAAGATTAAAATATAATTTAATTTTAGGTGGGTAGAGAGTTCACTAATACTCTTGATTTAGATGGGCCACCAACATGGAAAGCTCCCGACTTTTTCCCAATTGCTTATGCAAATTTGCCCTCACCTCCAAACCACAGGCAAGCTGTTATAAACGGATGTGTTTTCGTACATCAAACATTGCACAAAGCCAATCAAAGGCTTACTAAACGTGGAGCACGCACAATGGCCATCACTCCGAGGTAATTTTATAGTTATATTATTCAAATTAAAAAATTTTATTGATTTAATTCTTAGATAAATTTGTTTATTAGATTCAGTCATTGAAATGAAAAAAAAAAAAAAAAAAGGATGCATGCTTTAACTCTTTTTTTGATAATGTATCTGTGGAGATACATCAGAATTTAGCGTAATGTATTTATTAATACTCTTGGCAATGTATCCCACAAAATACATGTGATTTTTTTTAACTACCCTCATGAGATTTTTTAAAGTTTTTTTTCTAGGCATCCTTGGGTCATAAGGGTTAAGTAGTATGAATATTATTTTGATATTAAAAAAATAAAATTCTGCCAAGTTAAGGGTTAAACTAATATTCCTCATTTATTTCTTAATATAAATATAGTAAAGAGATAACACATTCCACCCACTCTATTGGGAATTGTTTCCAATTTTTATTTGGTTAACATTTTTTTTTCTATTTTGAAGAGAAAAGATTTAACTATTAATAAAAAAATAAAATAAAATATATTTTTTCCTTTTGTTATAAATATAATTGAAGTATTGACTTATGCTCAGTTACAAATATTAATGATTTTCATTATACTTTGTTTATTGCAGCAATTACATACTTTTTTTTTTCCTAGGCATTATTTGGACTTTATCAATCACTTTGTAAAGTTGTATAGAGAGAAATGTTCTGAGCTCGAAGAGCAGCAACTTCATTTGAATGTTGGCTTAGGGAAAATTGCAGAGACTGTTGAACAGGTTGAAGAAATGCAAAAATCCTTGGCGGTTAAATCGCAGGTTCGTACTATTCTCTAACCTGGAATTGAAATGATATTCTTATTGCTACCAATGTGTTTACGAAAATGAGATGGAGTGGGCATACAATATTGTTAGGCTAAATAACAAATGAATTCCTAAAATGGTAATAAGCACTGAGCAGACTGGTAAACATCCGAGGCGTAGATTGATGTTTATTGATATTAATTCTCCAGATTAATTTAAAAAAAAATAACCATCCTATTTCCTGCTGTTATGATATAGTTTTATTTAATTTAATTTTATAATTTATTTTTAAATAATAATTTTTATTTGGCTGAATATTATTTTGAACTGCTTATAATAATATTTGCTTTCTCCTTCTTGGCCCTAAAATCATAAATTAATCATTTTCAATTGTATTAATTTGAAAGAATAAAAGTTACAAAACATAAATACAAATAGTTGTTTATGTACACAAGTAGCTGGAATATTGTTTTGTTCTGTTTAGGATTTAGAAGATGATGAACCAGTTACTTACCCTCCTTGCCTTCCTATCCCAAAGAACTTACTTCCTACTTCTCCTTCCTCATATAGGTACATCCTTCAGGTAATATTTCCTTGGGGGTACTTGTTCAGTGGTGTGTTATCCTGTTAAAATATTTAATTAGAAAGAAAAACTTAAGGAATATATCTTCATTAATTTTATTCTCAAAATTAGTAACAAAATAAAATTAAACTTATTAAAAAGAATAATATCTTGATTAATCTCCGTGAAACCACTCTTACCTCATGGTTTCGAGTTAGCAAAAATGACATTTCAAATCTCAAAAGGATCCTAGACAAAAGGAAATATGGCTATCCATGTCTCGGAAAGTGGTTTTTGAGAATGACTAGTTTAGGATTAAATTTAAAGGTTTTATTTAATTTAAATAAAAAGGTTGACCCATTAGTATTTAGAATACAAGATGAATATTTGAGAGATGCTCAATTCCCAAGGTAAGCAATGAATTTACATTATCTTATTTAAAATATTATGAATATTGAAGCTTAAAGGAAGAAAAAGAGGGTCATGTTTAAAGGAATGTTTGTTTTTCCTGATGAAAGACTCATATAGTTTGGCCATGTGCAAAGAATGTTTAACTATGAAAGACAGTCGTTAAGCAACTATATGATGACCAAGATTTGATTAGGATGTCTTCATAAATTATCTGACAAGAAAGAGAGGACTACTCTTAAGTTAGCTTATGTGAGCTGACAATAGATAAGAAAGTTTTTATGCAATAGTTCCAGGCTATCATGGCAATAAAGTATATATAACGAATCAATATAAATATAGCTTATAGCTTTATTTTTCTTTAACCTGACATCCTTTGGTCTACTTTCCAGTCGAGAATGCTGTATAATGATCTATGGAATGCAGTATAATTATTTTTAAAGTTAGGAAATGGTATTTTTAATGATCTAATTATTCATTACTATTTTAGGAACTTCAAGCAAAGAATGAAGCTGCTAATGCCAAGTTGAAACAGATGGTTAAAGACCAACAGGAGGCAGAAAAGAAGAAGGTACAGTCTCAGGAAATTCAGTCCCAGATTGAGAAACAAAAACTACTTATAGCTCAGAAGAGAGAAGGTGTCATGGCGGATCTTGCCCAAGTCGAACCAGCTGTTATTGATGCTCAGCAGGGTAAGCTAATATATATTATTTATAATAGGTATATTTGTTTATAAGATAAAATATGTGTATGTTGGAGTTTAAAAAACTTTCACTCCTAATTAAGCTTAGGGGTGTCTAGTGTTTTCTTCTTGGTCAGTATTTCATGATTCCTTTTATTATTTATTATTTTTCAAATTTGTCTTGGTGATTCTACGCTCATTGTTTCTTCGGATTTGATCCAGATTATTTTCCCCTACAGCACAATTAGTTCTTCTCAGTAGGTATGTGCTCTTCCCAATAGAAGTCTTTATGATAAAATTTTTGTTAACTATGAATGCAGAATCAGAATAGCAGTGGTCAATAAAAGCAGTAAGTGGTAAATAACTTCAGTTGTACCCCCATTTTTGTTATAGTACGATTGATGTTGAAATTGAAAATTTTATTTATTCTAATTTATTTCATGCTAATTTAACTTCTTCATTTTTGTAGTTTTTTTTTTAAGTTTGTTCTATTTTTTTTTAACTTATTATTATTTAGATATCACTGTTCTGATATACCTTAAAATAAAAAATCAATTGTGGTACATACAATTTTAATGGTATGTCCAACTCTAATGAAGGTATTTTCTTGTTTTGTACATTTCTAATTGTCTTATTTAGTCTGACATTCTTTTTTTATCAAATTAAGTTGTTTGTTTTTTGTTTAAATTTTTTCGTATTCCAAGATTAAGTTTTTCCTCTATCTGTTTAAGTTGTTCATACATTTTTATCAAAGTTGCCATGGATTTTCATGATCATTATCTATCAGTTAAAATCAATCCTATGTTTAATGATATTTTAACATTTAATTTTTTAAGATAAGGCTTTTTTTTCCTGTTTTGGCCTATTAGGACCATCATTTCAGCAGCCCCCTTTTTTTTTTATTTAGCCTTGATGTTTGCCCAATGCTCCCTCATTCATCCATTCCTTTCCCGTCTTCAGCTTTGGTTTCCCTTCTACTTCATAATTATCCTAAAAACCTTCTGGTGAGCATTTAGTTTCATCCTGAGATAAACAAGTGCATTTTAGATATCCTCGTAAGTAATCTCCATCTCTCTTGTTAATCTTTTTCTATCTCTTCGAAAATCACAATGTCTGCCTTTCTCGATCAATTCTTAAATTGATTTTATCTTAATTATATATTAAGATAAAATCTATTGAAGAACATGACCTCTGGTTTTCAAAATATGTTTCACGGAAATTTTCTGCCCCAAGAAATTCAAGTCCCAAATGGATGAGGATTGTAAACATTTCTGAATATGTGTTCATCGTAATTTTGATGGGTCTGATCATTTACATACAATTTTATAGTTTATTTTAAAGTTAATAAGAACTAACTAACTTGCCACAAGATTTTGTACAAATATTTTTACATTTTGTTAAATAATACAGCTGATGATTTATTTTAATTGATAAATTTGGAACTTAATGATAGTAAGTACTAAAATATTATAATATTGAAAAAAAAATTAGTACAGTTTATAAGAAAATCCTTTATATATTATGTTCTTGAAATAATGTTAAAATAGAATGAAACAGTTTTTAATGCTGCATTGACAAAGTTCTGTGTTTCTATTTGATTTGAAATGAGGTAGATGCTTTCTTTTCCAATTTCTTATAACTCAGCTGTACATTCAAATCAAAAAGTTAATGGCTCGACTCGATGTCTGCCAAATATGGTAGATCCGTAGCCCAGGCCTCTTTTTTACTAGGCTTCCTTACACATGAATAGATTTTATGGATAGTTGTATTCGTCTGGAAACCTCTGGTTGATTATCCATTTTCAGAGCTTTCTATCTATTTCTCCCTAGTCATTTTTACATTGTTGAAATATCTATGATTCTATTATTTTATAATTTTTATATTTATTCTGAAGTTAATTACATTTTTGTGTTATATTAAAAATACATCTTTAATAGATTGGTTGTCATGGAATAGGCAACTGTCTTCTTTTTCATTTTTATTTGTTTTGTTATGTATGGAAGCATTCTCTTTTATACCTATAACAAATTCTTTTGAGTGTTATGGTATATTCATGTTTTTAATTTTACAGCAAAAAAAAACAGCTTTTTTTACATTAACCTACATTTATTATATTGTTATCCAGTTGTTTCCTTGTCCCAACACTTTTTTCTTATGTGCAATTTAAGTTATTTAAAATATTACCTCTTAAAGTTGTTTGATGAGTTTTGTTAATTTTATTTTTGATAAAGTTGTTATAGAAAGGATAATTACTTATATAGTATTTATTATTTTTCCTTCCGTTCGATATTAAATTATGAGTTGATGATAATAATGGCTTAGCTGTGAAGTCCATAAAGAAGCAGCACCTGGTCGAAGTACGATCGATGGCAAATCCTCCAGCTATAGTGAAAGTGACCCTGGAATCGATCTGCTTGCTGCTTGGAGAAGGGACGACCGATTGGAAGGCGATTCGCTCAGTCATCATGAGGGAGAACTTCATTGGAACTATTGTCAACTTCAACACTGATGATCTGACGTTGGTCTAATAATTGTTTTAACTACCAATTATTTTATTATTCTTTTATTAAGTTGTTGTTGTTCGCATGTGAAAAGTATTGGTATCTTGGTTAATCATGCAGCTTTTTGATTGGATCATCTTTGTTATTGTTGCCATCACGTGTTTCAATATTCCCTTTGATATGCTTCTGTGTATTTTACCCCCTTTTTTTTATTATTATTTTATTTTTTGAATATTTATCTGAATATGTTTTTCTGTCATATTTACTATTTATTAGTTATTTTAAGGAAGATACTGATAAACTACATAATATTTATTATTAGGGATAACAATTCAATATTTTGCAGTTGCTTTAAGACTGTTTAAGAACTTATGAAAAATATATCTATCTGAAAATATTTATTTTATTTTTAAATTTTAACTAAACATTCTTCTTCTTTCTTGGCACTACTAAGCCTCCTGCAGACATCACTGTATTAATTAATAATTGTTCTACTTAACTATTTAAATATATATTGATTTACTTATTCTACTCGCAATCATTGCCCTTTGTGTGCCTTTAATGTATTTTTAAACTAATTTCAGTATTATATTTTAAAGCACTGTGTTTTAGGGAATTGAATAACTGTAAAATATGTATCAGTGTTTTTGTTTGATTTACAGTGTGCTACTCTATCAAGTATTTTTGAATTATTCACATTACCTTCTTATAATTTATGATTCTTTGATACTGAAGAACTTTCTATAGTTCCTGAAACGATATCTTTCTTAAAATTGTATCCTCGAAGTGAAGAGGTTGGTTGTTAATTGGTAAACCAGTTATCGTTTAACTGCTATGTTTTCAATTAAGCCCTGAATTTTTATTAACATCGATGGTTTATAATATCTAAATAATTTGGATGGTTTTATTTCTTTGTTGTTTTTTTTTTAATGCTTTGCTATTAAATACAATGTTTTTTTATCCTAGTAAAAAACTGATATATGGATTTGTCTGCTGCCATATTTTAACGATTTGACATATGATAATAAAATAAGAAAAGGGTAATTTTTTTTCATGTCTAATAAAATAAGAAAAAGGTAATTTTTTTTCACGTCTGATTACAACAGTTCATTATTCTCAATAATGTAATTGGTTCATCTTTCTTTTTTTTTTTTTTTTAAGAAAGTTTATTTTTCTTTGGTTCCTTTTTTATATTTTTTATTTTTGAAGTTTCAAAGAATCATATTTATTTTAACTATTAATTACCTTTTCAATTTCTCACTAACTACTGAAAATTAGAAATGAGTCTGCATAATTTTAATACTATTGTTGTTTTCTATTAAAAGTTATATTTATAGCATATAATTTACAGATTGATGTCACAATTTTTCATTCAGTCTTCTTCCTTATTTAAATAAATAAACTTATTCTGCATTTTTAATATGTGCATGTGAATGATATGTTTAAAAATAGTTTCACACTTCTTTGCTTATTCCCTTTTTTTATGTTCTTTTTCTTTTTTTTTCTTTTTCCATTTTCCTCCATATCTTTGATCCACGAACACCATACAGCCGTGAAAGAGATAAAGAAGCAGCAGCTGGTTGAGGTTAGGTCAATGGCCAATCCTCCCGCTGTGGTCAAGTTGGCACTGGAGTCGATCTGCCTCCTCCTAGGTGAGAGTGCCACTGACTGGAAATCCATCAGGGCTGTCGTCATGAGGGATAACTTCATCAATTCTATCGTCAACAATTTCTCAACAGAAAATATATCGTATGTAATTTAATTCAATTTAATTATAAATATTGCAAATGACTGAAGTCATTGTCATTTCATTTTGGTTATTATTAGTGTTTAATGCAGTAGTAAAATATGGTTGTAAATAACGATATTACTCTTTTCATTTTGAGCAGGCATCAAGATTTTAGATGTGAGAAAAATAGTTGTGTAAAATTCACATTACATTAACTTCGATTAGACCTTCAAAAAGCTAATTATAATTACTTATATAAAATTTTAAGTTAATAGTATTATTTCAGGGGAATGTCCATTTTACTTTGCATAAGACTGGGTAAAAGATTTTATTTATTAATCTTTAGATTAATATATAAATAAATTAGGGAGCGGAGAGGCTCAGTGGTATAGCACTGAGTAGTCATGCCGGAAATCCTGGTTCAAATCCCACTGCAAGGCAGTTATATAATTACTTATATAAAATT
Organism: Arma custos; assembly: GCA_037127475.1. Taxonomy (NCBI): domain Eukaryota; kingdom Metazoa; phylum Arthropoda; class Insecta; order Hemiptera; family Pentatomidae; genus Arma; species Arma custos. The sequence goes on from CM073759.1 coordinate 165,924,420, forward strand.
TTAAGTTAATAGTATTATTTCAGGGGAATGTCCATTTTACTTTGCATAAGACTGGGTAAAAGATTTTATTTATTAATCTTTAGATTAATATATAAATAAATTAGGGAGCGGAGAGGCTCAGTGGTATAGCACTGAGTAGTCATGCCGGAAATCCTGGTTCAAATCCCACTGCAAGGCAGTACTTTTATTTAGTCTGTTTGCAGCTGGAGATGGATCATATAGAATCTAGGACCCTCCTGGGGCTCACCCACCCTCTATAAAATATTATAAAAATAGGGTATCCAAAATAAGGGGGGAAAATCTGGCGGTTGAGCGTGACCTAGGACAAAGCACCTCCTTGCAGAACCATTGTCCATAAAACAGTACAGGCTTTACCTTGTACTGAACCCCAGACCCTTCACGGGTTGTAGTGGTACAAAAAAAAATCTTTAGATATAGTTTCAAAAATAGAGATATAGTTTTGAAAAAAAATCTCATTTCTTGGCATATTTAAAATATCTCTCACTGTTGCTCCTCACACTTAAAGAGGGGAAAAAATTCTCTGGATCTTTCATCGCTATGACTGTTTTATACATACACTACCAATTACTGAATTTTACTATTCTTACTGAATTTCTAAATTATTTATTCAACATTAAAAAAAATGACTGAGTAGAATGTGTTATAGATCTTAGAGAAATTACAAAAATTGTCTCATTTATAGTTTTTGGATTAAACATTTTCAAAATGTTTAAAATTAAGGAACCATATTTAGTGGTATTACGAAGAAGATTGTCTGAGTGGTGGTGAAAATAAATTATCAAATATGTAGTAAAAAAAATCTATTTATTGAAAACCAAATTTATTGTTATTTAAATATTTTCTTCTTCGCCCCCCAGACCATCTTCTCCTCCATATAATTTACATGGTTAACTATTAATCATCCAGGATTATAACACTTTTGATTTTATACATTTAAATAGGTAAATTTTTTAAGCTAATATTTTTTTAATTAGTAAAAGAGTTTTTTTCCTGTTGCCTGCTATAAAAAATATTTATTCAAGAAAATGTGGTATAGAAAAGTACATTATAATTTACTAAGTGATGTGTAATCATGAAAAGAAGTTATGATTTTTAAGAAATAGATAAAATAGAAACATTTAAAAAGTAAAATAAAGTATATTTAAATTTTTTTTTTTAATCCACCATTCCTGACTGATACCAGTCCACATGCTACCATATTCTGTCTTTTTAAATTAATATTTAACTATAGAAATTTATTATATATATTCATAGGAAATGTCAGTTGCATATGGAGATAGATTTAGTTTAGCTGATAATAAAGCATTTGTTTGCAATACAAGCAGTTGAATGTTTTATACCAAAGCTCGTAAAGTAATAAGAATGTTACTGTTTCCATATACCCTTCTATCCTTTTGAACTAGAAAACTCGTATACACAAACACTGTTTGGAATGTTAAAAATGTATTCCACATTCATAATTTTGCTTATGCCATATCTGTGTAGCATGTCACCGCTGCTTTTTAAATATTTGATGCTTATTTTATTTGTATTAATTTAGCTTTTTTTCTTATTGCATCTTACTTTATTATTTGCCTTGTAAGTTTTATTGAATATTTTCAATTATCTACTCAATATTTTCATTACTAATATTTTATTTTTATTTTCAGCTATTTTGCATAATTATTTATTTTTTTAAAGTGAATTTAATGCAAATGTAATTTAATTTGGATATACATGAAAGAGGAAGGTTATAATTGTAGTTGAAGTTATCAAAATGAGTTCGAAACAAATTAAAAGTTTGTTAATCAAATTACATATAATGGCTTTTGTTTTATTGTTTATTTTATTAAAAACTAATATGTAGTATGGGAGCTGGTGATAGATTTATTCAACCAACAGACTTAATGCTAGGAACCATTTTTAATTCTAGATAATGTTTATATGAATGTTTTAAAACTTCAAAAACTTTTAAATTATTAAAGATTCCCATTCACATCCATAAACAGAAAATTGGAATATGTAAAAGTAATATTTGAAAATATTATTAATATTGGGAATTATTTGTTTAATATTTCTAAATATTTTGTTTTATAGATACAAAACCCTATTATTTGTCCAAGTTATCTTTTATTTATTATTTCTTTGATATGTAGACGTTTCGACCCATGTGGTCATTCTCAATACATGTTTTTTATTTTTTATTTTATCATCATTCAGTTAGCTGAATTCAATCTTATTTTTTTCCTTGTAAACCGATATTAAAATGCAGAAAGAAGAGGAAAGCTGGGTGGGGTCGCCCAGTCACATAGCAATGACTGACTATGGGTGACCCCACCCAGCTTTCCTCTTCTTTCTGCATTTTAATATCGGTTTACAAGGAAAAAAATAAGATTGAATTCAGCTAACTGAATGATGATAAAATAAAAAATAAAAAACATGTATTGAGAATGACCACATGGGTCGAAACGTCTACATGTCAAAGAAATAATAAATAAAAGATAACTTGGACAAATAAAAGGGTTTTGTATCTATAAAACAAAATAAAATAAAATTCAAGTCCAGTACCTAAAACCATTAATATTTCTAAATAGTTATAGTCATTTATATGAAGCTTTATTTTGCCTTATTATTACTTTTGATTTAATGAGTTTTATTATGTTTCCATAGCGATGAAGTTAGAGAGAAGATGCATACCCGTTATCTGAGTAACCCAGAATACACATTTGAAAAAGTGAACAGAGCCAGCATGGCGTGTGGTCCCATGGTGAAGTGGGCCGTGGCTCAAGTATGATTGCATATTAATTAATAATTAATTTTATTTTCTTTATAAAATTTTATTTTTAAGTCATACACTGTATGGGATAGTTCTTCACTTCATAATGGTAAAGAAGAAGGAAGCTAGCCAAAACAAAATCTGCTATAAATGTACACTTAATTGTTAACCCATGTTTCAATCCATGTTGTAGGTTATGTTAGGGTTACCAACATTGATAAGAAGAATATTTACTATTATTTCTAGCTCATTTAATTAGAGGTTTCTTATAAATATATGATTTAATTGTAATATAATATAATTATGATTAGATGATCAAAATTATACATGGGTTTTAATCATTATTCATTATTTTTCTACTTGTACCTTTAACATACAAAATGAGTCATTAAGGACTGATTCTCTCAGTATCATTCCATCTCTCTAGTTTGTGTGGTCTATCAGCCTACTGGAGACAACTCACAAAGGCCAGTTATAGGAATAATAACCCTATCCCATGTACATTTATCAGGAATAGACCTATTTGTCACTGTCCTTAAACCAAAGAGTACGTCGGTGTGAAGGACACAAGTGAATTGGCCCTCAAGGGATTGGTTATGGTTATAGAGCTATTCCCTGCACCATGGAAACCATGGTCCGCTGCAATGTATTTCACATCGCTCGGCCAAAGATCTTCATATTCAAGATGAGCCAACCAATAAAAAATGTATATAATGTGTAGATGTGAGATATATATGTAAATGTTACTATAATATCTATTTATAATCCTAATGATTCCTAAAATGTTTTTGCATGGTTAGTGTATAGATGTGATGGAAGTTATATATTATTCTAAAATTGAGATTGTTGTATCTTTTGTTATAATATTACTTATGAATAGTATTGTTTCAAATAATTATAAAGAATTTTACTCTAAATTTTTACAATTTTCTTTTTAAAGATCAGTTACGCAGACATGTTGAAGAAGGTAGAACCACTGAGAGAAGAATTACGATCATTGGAAGAGCAAGCTGGTGAGAATGAACAAAAAGGAGAAGACACAAAGGCTCTCATTGCACAGTTGGAGAAGAGCATAGCTGCCTATAAGGAAGAATATGCTCAGCTCATTCAGGAAGGGCTCGCCATAAAGCAAGATTTAGAAAATGTTCAAGCCAAGGCAGGTATCTTTTGTAATTAGAAACTATATATGTTGGTATAATTACATAATTGACATATTAACCGCCAATCATATCAGTTGTCTTAATTTAGAGTTTTTAATGGTATATAAAATATTCTTAATTATTATTATTACAATAACTTTCTGAAACTTACTAGTTTATTGATGCTGATGTTTTTGAAGATTTTTATGGTTGGTATTACAATAATTAATGTTGATTTTATTTTAAATTGTAGGTTGATCGTTCTATTGCTCTGCTCAAATCTCTTGGTCTTGAACGATCAAGATGGGAAGCAACATCAGAAACATTTAAGTCTCAAATGGCAACCATTATCGGTGATGTCTTGCTCTCTTCTGCTTACCTTGCTTATGCAGGTTACTTTGACCAGCATGTAAGTCGATTTTTTTTATTATAATATAATTCTGCACTTGAAGATATTTATATAAGAAACTTTCAGATATATCCAGTAACCTTAAATATTAAGTATTGTTTTCAAAGTTTTCCATTTAACCTGTTATTTATTGAAGCTTAATTTTTCTCACAGTCTCGTCACAACCTTCTGTCCCGTTGGACAGAACACCTTAGCTCTGCAGGTATCCAGTACAGACAAGACATAGCCCTTACAGAGTACCTATCTAATCCTGATGAAAGACTCAGGTGGCAAGCGAACAGTCTGCCTACCGATGACCTATGTACTGAAAATGCAATTATGTTGAAGGTTAGGTTACAGAAATATTTCTTTTATTGTTATTTTTTAAATTATATATTTATTGTTTTATTTGTAATCGTAAATAAAAATTTTCTTTTCCAGAGATTCAACCGTTATCCACTTATCATCGATCCATCTGGTCAGGCTACAGAATTCATTATGAATGAATACAGAGATAAGATAACTAAGACCAGTTTCCTTGACGATTCATTTAGGAAAAATCTGGAATCTGCTCTTCGGTTTGGAAATCCCTTACTTGTGCAGGTATAACTCTTGATTATTGTTACAAATCAGTTTATCATTAATCATTTTAAAACAATATATATATTATTAATAACTTTTCTGATTTTATTGTGTTTCTTTAAAAATTACAATTATTTATTTATAAAAAGTTCTTAAATTTAAATAATATTTTAAAAATGTGTTCTATTTACAATAAAATTGTTTTATAGGATGTAGAAAACTATGATCCTATTTTGAATCCTGTTCTGAACCGTGAAGTAAGACGAACTGGTGGCAGAGTATTGATATCATTAGGAGACCAGGATATTGATTTGTCACCATCATTTGTGATATTCCTCTCCACAAGAGATCCCACTGTAGAATTCCCACCAGATATATGTTCCAGAGTTACGTTCGTTAATTTCACTGTCACTAGGTTAGTATATATAACTTGATTTTCAATATATGTTTTCTTTATCATTGAATAAATATAGTCTAATATTATATTTATAGGAATAAATCCTATAAATATAGTATAAGACATAACTGATTTGCATATTTTTATACTACATATTATTTGTGGTTACAGATCCTCATTGCAGTCCCAATGTTTGAACCAAGTACTTAAAGCTGAAAGATCTGATATTGATGAGAAGAGATCTGACCTCCTTAAATTGCAGGGTAACTTTGTTATATACAAAAATTAAGATGTTTTATTTTGATGTGTTTTAACCCTTATCTGATGTAAGTCACCTCTCACATGGAAGGTGACAAGTCAGTCTGTAGAAAAAATTCCTATAGAATTATTCTCGGTGCTATTATACCTAGTGAGTATCACATATTAGAAGCTAGTGTCCGATTAGGGTTAATCAATGTTACAGTACTAAATGACAATTAGCTACCATAAACATTTATGTTTATTAGGTTATCAGTATTTAATTCTTAGTGCAGGTTCATAATTCATTGTTTACTGTTATTATAGGTGAGTTCCATCTGAGATTGAGACAATTGGAGAAGTCTTTATTGGGTGCTTTGAACGAAGCAAAGGGTAAGATCTTAGACGATGATTCTGTGATCACTACCTTGGAGACACTTAAACAAGAGGCAGCAGAGATCAGCAAGAAGGTTGAAGAGACCGATAGGGTCATTGGGGAAATTGAGACTGTTTCACAACAGTATAAGCCTTTATCACAGGTTAGTCGATTCATTATTTGCTTCAATAAAAAAAAAAAAAAGTTTGGCTTAGATAAACAAATACAATTGTATTTTGTGACACTTGGTTGAATCAATCTCCAGGGACCATTGCTTTTAACTCTTCAACATTGAACGTCAATTAAAAAAAAAAAAAAATTAAAATAATTTTTTAATAACAATTTCCTTTCAATGATAAAATTGTCAACTATCCATTCATTATATATTCTAATACTTGACTTACTAATTTTTACTTAACTCTGATGCTGTTCAGAACAAAAGAATGGTGTTTTATACTGGTCCAGGTTAATCAAAACTATCTCTTAGTGAAGTAGTAAGAGTTCTAAGTTTAAAAAAATGTCTTTTTATTTATTTATTTTTTTCAGTTTTTCACCATGATGTTAATCAGTTTAAAATATAATTATTTCCTAGTAATTAAAAATATTCTCAGAAAAAATGATAATAGCTACGATGAGATTCTATCAAACAAAAAAGTTCTCTTCTGTTAAATTTATTATAACACAAAATAAAAATAATAAAAGTTTGTATGTTTATTTCTAAAAACCATTAATTTTTGTTGCATTCACAAATCATAAATTTGTAGTATAAAAGTGCAGGCATTGTGCTAATGGTGTGATCCTGCTCATTTACAGTTATGTAAAAAAAAAAAAAAATTGCTTGATATTTCTTTTCTTATGAAAGCTGCCAGAGCAAGTTACTACTAAAATTTGAATAACTTTGTGAAAATCCAAAAGTGATTTGCAAAAGTCAATTTAAAAGGTGCTAGGTTAGGACACCATTTTGTTGCAACAATATTTGCTTTGATCATATGTATATGCTTGTTCTGGGAGGGTTTAACTCTGTAACTCTGTTTGGTCGCAAGCCAGCAATGTTTATACTGAATGTCGAATTTGATATTTTACATTTCTGTATTTAGAAATTTGTATTGTATAAAATAGTATTTTAATAATTTTATTTTGTATATGAATATTTATTTTAAGCTATATTTGATTTAATAAATATTTCTTTTATCAACAGGCGTGCTCCAATATGTACTTCACTCTCGATTCATTGCACCAAATACACTTCCTCTACCAGTACAGCCTCAAGTTTTTCCTTGATATTTTCTCTGCTGTTCTCTTCTCAAATCCATCTCTGGATGGCCTTACTGACCACACTCAAAGGCTGGGTGTCATAACGAAACAGCTGTTTGCTGTAAGTAGATCATTATATTTTTTTTTTTGCTTGTAAAATTGAAAATTCAGTCATAAGCTCTTTATTTTTATGTTGTATTTTAATACCCTATTCTAGAAAAATTACTAAATGAAATAGAAACTGTGAAGTTATAACCATTAAGAACAACTTTAATGTTGGTTCGAAATGTTAGATTTCAAATAAATAGTTCAACTTTATTTAAGAAATTATTTCTATGACCTCCACCTGGATGATTTTCTTCCCGAAAATAATTTGAACTTACAGAAACTGGAGTTTAATGTCAGACTTTTTAAAAATTAAATGATGTCTTTAGAAGTTTAAATGGAGTTATTCTTTTTACCAAACCTTTAAAGTTATTTTTATTTTTCATATTTTAATTTTTGTTACATCTTTCAATTCCTAATTTTTTTTTTTTTTTTTTTAGGTATGCTATGAGAGAGTTGCTCGAGGTATGCTGCATACTGACCGATTGACTCTTGCTTTATTACTGTCTCGAATATATCTCCGGGGGTTGCCCCAAGAAGACCAGCTGGAGGCTGAGTTCCATCACTTCCTCAGGGGCAAAGAGGGTCTCATAGCTTCAGGTGGAGGGGCTTCCCAAGTGGAAGGGTTGTCCAGTGACCAGCTAGAAGCCCTCATTAGGTTGAGCAACAGGTAAATGATAGAGATTATTTCCTCTTTATAAGGTTGACGAAATAGGTTTTGTATTATTTTTAGTTATTATATAATAATAGTCATAACAGTTTTTTATTTTTTATTTTACAGGCTACCACAATTCAAGGAGTTGATGAAGAAGGTTAGCGAAATGCCTGAGTTTGTTGCGTGGCTCCAGCAGTCAACGCCAGAGCAGAATGTACCTACATTATGGCATGAGGATAAGCCTTTGTCTTCGATCGCAACTGCGATGAACAGGCTTCTTTTAATCCAAGTAAGATACTTCAATAAATTTTATTTTTTTTTGTTGTGCTTTTTATTTCTTTCTAAAAGGTGTATCGTTAAGTATCATCTGAGGGAATAACTAAGAAGTCTATCATTGCTGTATCAATGTTTAAATTTCTGAATGTATCATTTTAAAACTTAGCATCAAATAAACAATCTGGATGAAGTCAAGGTGGTGTTTTTTTTTTAATAGTAAAAGCCGATTGTTCTGCCCAAATATATCTGCCATCTTCGAGACTATTGATAGCTCTACGAGACAAATACAAGAACAGAACCTATTTTTTTTCAACTAACTCTGATTATAGATGATATGTTTATAACAAAACATTGGCTTTTACAATAAAAAAAAATATCATAACTGTTTATTCTATAATAGATAACATACTCAATAATTGATGATTGTTTACTACTGATTATTAGCAATAATTATTTTAAATTTAAGTTTTGACAGGGTTCAGTGGAGAGTAGAAAGTAGAAATGATCTCTATTTGGGCACTTGTGATTTAGCAGATCACCATCAAACCTACCTCCTTATCTCCTGTAATGTTATTTATCACATGTCTTGTTTGAGTTCTTTGTGACTACAGGGGTCTAAAATTAGCATTTTACTATTCCATTTTGTATATTTTAATTTTGATTAATATAAATAATACCTACTATCAATATCAGAATTATCAGTGTTCAGGTTATAAACAATGGCGAATAACAGTCCATCGCGATCTGCTAAATCACAAGTACCTCTATTAGATTAAAACATTTTGCAGATATAATTACTTTACATTATTAAAATAATCATTACTTATAATGCACCGTTATATTCTAGGCTGTACGAGGCGACAGAGTGACTGCAGCTGGTGCAGGACTTGTCAGTGCTGTGCTTGGCGAAGGTTTTACAGCCAGAGCCGAGAGGGAATTGGATTTGGCTCATATTGTTGAGTCCGAAATGACTGCTGGCGTACCTGTTCTGCTCTGTTCTGTGCCTGGCTTTGATGCCACTTCAAGGTATTTATTTATTTATTCATTCTTTTTAAGTGACTTATTTGTCATTAACCATATTGAAATGGATTTTAAAGCCTTTTATATCGATACTTAAATATATATAACCCTCCTACCTTCCTACGTATTTATTTATTATGTGACCATATTTGTTAATGAGATATTTATTTTGCTGTTTGTAAATCTTTTCAGGGTTGATGACTTAGCTGCCGAATCTGGTAAACAGCTGGCTTCTATAGCTATTGGTTCTGCTGAAGGATTTTCGCAGGCAGACTCTATAATCAATATGGCTGTGAGATCAGGAAGGTAAGAGCTCCTTAGTTCTTTTGATGTCTGCCGTATTTCTAACCTTTTTTTAATATAAACGTCAAGCATTTTTCAAATGTTACTTAATTGCTTTGTAACGATAGGGATACATGATACTTATTAGTTTTGCAATATAAGTTGTAGAAAATAAAATCAGTTTATGTAGATTTTTTACAAAAATCAGCAGATTTGTCATCAATAAGAAAAAATAAACAAATTTTGCCTTCGGAATAGGAACAAAGAAAATGCAGAATGCAATTTTGTGTTTCCAAAATAGGAACTATATCATATATTAAAAAAATGAAAGCTTTAGTGTTTTATTAGTGGATTTACGAGGGGTGTCCGTAAAATAAGTTTCCCTATTTTTTTAAAAGTGAAAAAAATGTTTTATTACCATTATATATTACATCATTAGAAATCTTGAACATTAAACTATTTTTCTACGTAGTCCCCGTTGACATCAATGCACTTCTGCATCCGTGTCACCATTTTTTTTATGCCCTGGTCATAGAGGTCCGCCGCCGCGCTGTTGAAGAACTTCATGACCTCTTCTTCCAATTCCTCTCTTGTCCCAAAATTCGTTCCGCCTAGGTGTTTTTTCAGGCTTGGGAACAGATGGTAATCTTCGCTAACCGATGGTCGTCCAGCCCGCTGTTCATCGTGCACATCTGTGCGCCCTTCTTTAAACTTTTTGCACCATTTGCGCACCATCTGGACACTCATGCATGTTTCACCATACACTTCCGTAAGTTAGGAATGAATTTCGGTCGCCGAATTGCCTTTAGCACACAAAAAACGGATCACGGATCGTATCTCACACCTGGCGGGGGAAGCGATTGGGAGCTCCATCTTTCAAGGCTGTCAAGGACGAACTGATGGTGGCAGCGAGTTGACCGGGGTTGGGATGTGGAGGGGGGAGTCCAAGCGACACGCTGGTGCTGTCTGAGGGACCACTTGCACGGCCGTACCACAACAGGGAAACTTATTTTACGGACATCCTTCGTAATTTATATAGTTGGTTTTATTTATATTATAGAAATTGGTTTATTTATATAATATAATAGGTAAACAAACGATAAAATAGTATCTCAATAAATATCAGGAAAAGTGCATTACTCGTGAGGTGGCTACAATGATTATGTTGTCTGTTTTTTTGCCAGAGAGCTGTTCTTTGTTTAGGGATCCACAAATTTATTTTTGTGGTAATTTTTAAACTTTAAATCCTATTTCCTTTTTTTTCTAATAGTCCTTAATTTACCATTAGAATGATTATTATTAACTACAAAGGTTTTCATAAAATTTTACTTTGATTTGATTTGATCTACATCAGGACCTTTTTTTTCTTCCTTAATATTGATTTATATTCAATGTTACCTCTAAGATCATATTTTTACAATGAGTGACTTTTTTTAGGTGGGTACTGCTTAAGAATGTTCATCTCGCTCCACAATGGCTTGTACAATTGGAGAAAAAACTTCATTCACTGCAACCGCACTCTGGCTTCCGGCTGTTCCTTACAATGGAAATCAATCCTAAAGTCCCTGTTAATCTCCTGAGAGCAGGTCGTATCTTTGTGTTTGAACCACCTCCTGGAATCAGAGCAAATCTATTAAGGACATTTAGCACTGTTCCTGCCTCGAGGATGATGAAGGCACCTAGCGAAAGAGCGAGATTGTACTTCTTGCTTGCCTGGTTTAACGCTATAGTGCAGGAGAGGTTGCGATATGCTCCTCTGGGTTGGGCCAAGCACTATGAATTCAACGAGTCAGATCTTCGTGTGGCTTGTGATACTTTAGATACTTGGATTGATGCCACAGCTGTGGTAAGTTTTGTTTTTATTTATTACGTTTTTATAATGGAGTTAAGATAGTACATCAATTAAACATGATATAGATACCCAAATGATGGAAATGACTTTATGCATTTTTTAAACTGTAAAAATGAACTAAAAGCAATTATAGAGAACTCGGATGCTTTTGATATAGGGAAGAACACAGTTGCCACCCGAGAAGGTACCTTGGGACGCACTTGTTACACTTCTATCACAATGTATCTACGGTGGTAAAATAGATAACGACTTCGATCAGAGGTTGTTATCTTCATTCCTCTCGAAATTGTTCACACCAAGAAGCTTTGAAGCGGACTTTGCACTCGTGGCTAATGTCGATGCTGGTGCTCCAGGAGGTCAGAGGTAGGTTGTTCCGAATTGCTATTTTGTTTATTCGATTTTTATCAACCACTATTATTATATCCTATTTATAATATGATTTATTTTTTATGAATTAAAAATGATGGGATTTTGTTAAAGTTAAGTTTTATATATAAATTAAAGTTTATATAAAAATAAACTATATTACGAAATAATAATAATAGTATTATCTGTAGTAAACAATACTTCATTTTTATTTGTTTAAAAAAGGATTTTCTAAGCTGTATTACATGAATATTTGCTTGCTATTATTAATTGTGCATTACTTTTCAGGCATATTACAATGCCAGATGGTACAAGACGAGACCATTTCTTGCACTGGATAGAGTCTCTGGCCGACCGACAGACTCCATCTTGGCTTGGCCTGCCTAATAATGCAGAGAAAGTTCTTTTGACCAATAAGGGTTAGTGCTACACAAATTTCATTATTATTTAAGCATGTATTTGAGACTAAAAATGTATTTTTATTGATTACTTTATTTAAATTTTTTAAAGATATATTAGTAATTGATGATGGTTGAGTTTGATACAAATAATACAAAAAAAAAAATAGTGAAACCTTTTTTTATTACCAAATCACGGCAATCTGGAAAAAAAATCACTAGGATCCATTAACCTCTTGACATATAAATAAAACAGGATTTATTTCTGGAACACACCTGAACAATCAATGGGCTTAATCACTGAAAAATCACTTGAATAAACTGTACAAAATTTTTCAATCTTGTTATCATTAGAATAGCCAAATAGATTTTCATCACCACCTTCATACAATGCATTTAATTCTAACATGTTACTAGGATTATTTTTAATTTTCACTAAATTCGAATATGTAGAATACAGCATTTGCCTTGCAAGAGAACTAAATACTGCTTTCGATACGATTTTTTTTTAATTTATTGGAATCATCATCATCACATGGGGCAATGATCCATGGAGGAGCTTGGCCTCCTTTACAATTTTCCTCCACTTTGAACGGTCTTCTGCTGCTTTTCTCCATGTTCTTACCCCCAGGAGCCTAACGTCAGCTTCCACATCCTCCATTCATCGCATTCTAGTCCCTCTCCTCTTTCTCCTTCTGGACGTTCCTCCATGGTCAGCTTTGGAAGCTTTTTTTTTTATCCATTCTGTGAACGTGCTCCAACCATCTCAATCTTGCTTTTTTAATACAAGAAACTATATCTGATTCTCCATATAGGTACCTGAATTCTTGATTCCTTTTTATAGTTTTTAATCCTCCTAGTTTAACTTCCTTTTGAATAGAGAAGTCTCTGGAAATTTCTCCCTGGGCCTTTATCATACCGTTACTATGCTGCAATGTCATCCTTATCGATCTGATAAGTTTTTTTAGGGTACCTAAGAAACATCAGGTTTTCGTACATCTCATTTCTTTCTATGGTATCTTATGCTTGTTTGTAGTCAATGAAGAGGTGGTGTAGATCTACATTCCATTTGTTACATTTCTCAAGCAAGTTCCTGAAGGTTAATAAGTGGTCAACAGTAGATCTTCCAGGGCGGAACCCACATTGATAGTCACCCAAAACTGCTTCTGCTGTTATTAATCTTTTCAGTCACTTTATAGATTAATACTTTATAGATTAAAAATAGCAGTGTTATCCAATCTATGATTTTGGCATTCTAATTTATCTCCCTTATTATGTATGAGCACAATAATGGCCTTGTACCATTCCTTAAACATTTCTTCCTTATTCCATATTTCCAGGATTAGTTAATTTTTTGGAATACCGTTGAGCTTTTATTATTAGTACTGTTGAGAAGGAGAAAAGGGAGTGTATATTGAACATTTTAAGCAAAACAGAATCGACACACAGATGAATTAATTGTATGATGATTGCATCAACTTGAGACCATTTCAGGCATCTCCCAGACATCATTGTATGGCAAAGATCTAAGGATATACTGTTCCGTACTGTTATATACTAGGATGACAGTATTGTTTCATGATCATCTGTGATACTAGTAAGTTAAAATAATTGTTATACATTTCAGGAACTGATTTGGTGATAAAACTTCTTAAGATGCAACAACTGGAAGACGAGGATGAGCTTGCCTACACCGAACAGGAGTCTGGACCTCCCTCATCGCTGCAGCCAGGACCCGACCCTGGTAGGCCTGCGTGGATGAGGACGCTGCACAACTCAGCTCTCACCTGGCTCCAGTTATTACCAACTAGTCTTCAGGTACATACAGTTTTTTCCGTTAAATACTTGTGCAGATGTGTAAATGATAACTTTTACAAAACTAAATACCTTAGTTTGCTATTGAAACAAAAGAAACTGTATCTAAACCTTAGGCAGCTTTCTATTTAAAAAAAAAGTTATATTCATTTTTTTGTGCCTTTTTGGTGAAATTCTCTGGTGTAAAGACCATTCTTCTTCTGTTTACTCTCTTTTTTAACTTTTAACTCTTTAAAAATCCTTTTATGAAATCAATCAATTTTTATAGCATCAAAATATCATAGTAATAATTATTCAAAACTAAAAAATCTACATAGTAGATAGAGTAGTATGTATAATAAAAAATGCCTCTCCAAAAAGGCCAAAATCAGGCACTACAATACAGTGATAAAACCAGTGATATTGTACAGGACCGAGACTATGTGCATGTCCAGTTTAGATAAATTTCTTAAAATAGAGAGAAGGATTCTTAGAAGAATCCACGGGCCCAAAGTAACACCAAAAGGATACCGGCTGAAATCGAACAAAGAAATTTACTGTGAAAAGCGCCTTGGAAACAGAAATAAGAGTTAGAAGTCTCAGATTTTACGGTAACATGATGAGGATGAACGAGGAGAGACTAAACAAAAAAATGTTCACCAAAATTATAGGCTACAAATTAAAACAAGGATACACAGAAAAAATAAAACAAGAAACACGGGATTGCACTAGATTTATTACAAAACAGATTTAAACAAAACCGAAAATTCCTAAAAAAATGCGGTATTAGTGGCAGACAGAAAAAAAAGAGATAAATAAATAAAAGGTAATAATTAATCATGCCCATAGAATAGAAAGAGAAGTAAGAAAAAACTGTGAGTGGTTTAGTTCTATTAATGGTAGTTACTATTTTCCACTCGAAACTTAAATTTCTAGTTGTTAAAACAATTTTTTTCTTCTCCTCTAAAATTATTTTTTCATGGCCTTTTCCATGTCAATGCCTCAATTATTTCCAAAAATTATCCTTAAACATTATTTAAAAAATATGTTATTTTGGACAAAGGGTGTCAGCTTTTGTAAACAGGCATTGGGGATTGAAACTCAACAAAAACAAAGTTACTTATATGTTAGGAAAAGTAATAATAACAGTTTGCTGTATACCTATCCAGATTTGAATCAACTCATGTTAAAATTAATTAACTCATTTTTATAGTTCCTTAAAATTATATATGACTTTCTGGAGATTTTCTACTCTAGTCACAATTCATATGTAATAAGTGGTTACTATAGTATTTATTTGACTCTAAATAAATTTATATTAAATGTATTTTATACTAAATGAAGGTAAAAAACAAAGTCATTATTTATTTCACTGTTTTCATACATACATACATACATACATAGCTGGCTCTACATCCCGTCACCGAGACTGGGCCTCCTCCAAAAGCCTTTGCCAGTCAATACGATCAGCTGCAGCAGCTCTCCAGTTTCGGACTCCCAGCAGAACCCGTGCGTCCGATGTCACTGAGTCCTCCCATCTGACATTTGGCCTGCCAACCCTTCTTTGTCCATGCATCCTTCTGGACAGCATCCTCCCGGGTATCGCCGAATCAGCCATACGTGAGACGTGCCTGGCCCATCGAAGTCGTCCTATCTTGATGAACTTGACCAAGTCTATCCTTATAAAAAGGGCGGTTAGTTCAGCATTTCTCCTTCTCCTCCAAATTCCATCCTCTCTAACAGGGCCGAAAATCCTTCTCAAGAAAACTGTTTTCATAATGACTCTAAATAATTTTGATGGTTTCATTGATGAGATAAAAAATGTTGAAAACTACAATATAAGTAGGTATTTTATTATTTGAGCCAGTCTGCTGTGAATAGGCTTAGCTTAGTATCAGTATAGAAAGTTAAATAGCTAATAGATATAGTTAGAAAGCAGGAAAGTCATAAGTTACCAATAATTATTTATAATGAAATTGATATGTCTGACTGTTTCTTAAACATTTCAAGTATATTAATACTGGTGTAACATATAATAGTAATACAATATATTCTCTTATTAACAGACATTGAAGAGGACGGTAGAAAACATCAAGGATCCACTATACCGGTATTTTGAGCGTGAAGTCAACTCAGGGGCTAAACTTCTCAGGGATGTTATTCATGATCTCACTGATGTTGTCGCCATTTGTCAGGTTTGTTTCGAACAATTTAATTATACAATTTAATCCTCGAACAATTTAATACTTTATTAAAAACATTTTTTGCTAGTTCCCCTATAATAATAGAATTAATCCAATATTTATTATGTTTATTTCTAAAATGTTTTATTATATCAATTTAAATTTTTCTGACTTGGGTCATTCTTGTTGTATAGAAAACACTAGAATTGCTGAAAAGCTTGTAAAAATCTAACTTTAAATAAAAACTACCCGGACCAATTTCTTCAACATTTAAATAAAAAAGTATGTGTATATATTTTATTTGAGATTGATTAATGTTTTTTTAAAATGTTTAATACAGTAAAACCTCTATATAACGGAATCGCATGGGACCAACAAATTTCTTCCGTAACGAGAGGTTCCGTTATGCGGAGGTTATTTTAAAAAACGAAAAGTACAATAAAGAACAATGTAAAAAAAATGTTTTTATTTAAAGTATGTATTTGAAAAATGACAACTGGCTTACAAACTAATGATTCAAAAAATTATTTAAAAGTATAGAATTATTTACATTTTAACACCGAAATAATCGGATATGATTGATTGTTTTTTATTTCCTACAGATAATCTCTCGGCACATTCGCGTGCTTTACTCGTAATATCAAGCAACTTTGCACTCGACACTGATGCCGCAAATTTCTGAAGTTCCTTAAAATAATTTATGGCAGTTGCAAAATTTTTTACTGCGCATTCTTCGTCTGCTTCGTCTTCAATTTCTTCTTCTTCATTTTCGATATCTTCGATAAATGAAGAGGCAGAGTGGAATGTTTGGTGAACCTCTAGGTTTTCATCTAACCGTATCAAATCTTCTGCATTCACATCAATAAGGCTACAGAGGTTCTGAATTTCTGTTAGTGTTGCTTTATCAGCAGGTAAATCTTCGGTCATTGCTTCTTTTCTCACAAAACCAGCTTTGTTGAAACAGTTACGCACAGTTTCCTGCTTTATATTTTTGCAGGATTCAGCAATCCACGTGACTGCATCCAAAGCATTAATGGATTTTGCAAATTGATGAATAGAATTTGATTCTTCCATTTTAGAAATTAAAGATTGTAAAAGGTATTTTTTGTAATGGGATTTAAAGGTGTAAGTAACGCCTTGATCCATAGGCTGGGTAACCGAGGTCGTGTTTGGAGGCGACATAACAAGTTTAACGTTTGATAGTTGAACGACAGGGTGGCAAGTAGCATTGTCCAAAAACAACAAAACGTGCCTATTTTCAGAACGCATTTCTGCATTGAAGTAAAATAGCCATTGCTCCATTATGCTACTTGTCATCCAGGCTTTTTTGTTAAATTTCCAGATGACTGGAAGTTGCGTAACATTTAAATTTTTAAAGCAGCGAGGTTTATTTGCTTTCCCTATGACTAATGGTTTTCTTATTTCGCCGATCATATTAGCACACAAAAACACTGTAAGTCTTTCTTTAGCCTTTTTCTCCCCAATACACGACTCACCTTTAGTTACTAGAGATCTTGTTGGAATGCCTTGGTAAAATAACCCAGTTTCATCTGCATTGAAAATGTCCCGTTCTCGATAACCTTTGATTATTTTTGAAAGTTTCTTATTCCACTCTTCTACACAATTTTTGTTTACGTCATTTCCTTCTCCACTAATTTCTTTCCAAACAATATTATGGCGGTTTTTGAATTTTTCCAGCCACCCGTTTGAAGCTTTAAAATTGTGTTCATTAAATTTTTTGGCTATTTGTGTGGCTTCGGCTTGTAAAATTGGCCCAGATATTGGCAAGTTTTTTGATCTTGCATTGACAAACCATTCGTACAATGTTTTATCTATTTTATCAAATTTTGGTGTACTTATTCTTTTAGAAGTTAATGAGTTTTGGCTACTCACCCATTCTTTCATAATTTTCTCCTTGTTCTTAATGATGTCGTAAAGTTGTGTTTTCCTGCACTTAAATTTAACTACAAGATCTTTTATCGAAAGTTTATCTTTCATTTCGATCACTTTCACTTTATCAGATAGCGTTAATGCACTCCTTGGCATCTTAAAAATTTGAAATACGTAATAACCGATCGACGATATGCCACTTACGGAAACTGTTTGAGAACTGAAAAGTGTGAGCAACTTGGGACATACTCGAACGGAAGAAGATGTTCCAAGAAAATTAAGCATTTAAATCTCAAAGAAAAGGAAAAGCAGTTGTCGACAAGGGCGGAAACGTTACCCGTTTCCGCTAAATGGAGGACGTTTGACCAATTTTGATGAAATATCTTTCCGTTTCCGTTTACTGGAGTTTCCGCCTAGGAGAGGTAAATTTGCTGTATTGTTTTGTCCGGGACCAGTCATTTTTTCCGTTAACAAGAGGATTCCGTATTGCAGAGGTTCCGCGAAACGGAGGTTTTACTGTATTTATACTCATAAGCAAAGTTTTTATGTTATGAATTTTTTTTGTTTGACTCCGTGTTTTCTTTTCATTAATTACTTTATAAACTAAATTTTGTGTAATGTGTATTAGTGAGGTGCTAGAAATTAGAATGCTAAGCACTGTGGATCAACATGAAGAAAACAAATCTAATCTAATCTAATTTAAATTTTATCATAGGGAGAGAAGAAACAGACCAACTACCATCGGACCATGCTCAGCGATCTCGTGAAAGGGATCCTTCCTTCAGGCTGGAGGAGGCAAGTATTAGTTACTGAATATTGAATCCCAGTTCTAAATTTGTTTATTAAATTACATTTAGATTATAATACAAAAAAAGACCAATAATTTAATTAAAATTTAAAATATCTTAAGTATTATGGTACTTTTAAATAAAATCGGTACTTTTCTCTTTTACGGGGACCATTATTGGTAAGGGGAAGGGATATAGCAATTTTGTAACCTTTTGACATTTGTTAATGTTCCTATATGTTTTCTATTTGCCGTCTATTTTGTTTTTCATTTATAAGACATGCTGCAAATGTGGGATATTTCAGAAATGAAGTATCATTCTTCGAAGAAAAAAAGATGTGGCCTCGTGTTGTAAAGAATGTCACAACATGAAATTACCTTTTAAAACATGTATGTGATTTGGAAGTATTATTTGATAAGTTGCAGAAGTAAGTGCTGTTAAAGAGTTGGAACCTGGCTCTATTGGACAAGATTACCATTTTTTAATGCCCAACGATTTATTTATTTCTGGTGTAAGGAAATGGCAGATGTTAAATTTTGTTCAGAAGAACTAAACATATCAAAAAAGGCATTCACAGAGCAAACACATGGAAAATGTGTTTGAGGGAGACAACTCCCTGTTGGAATTGAAAAAACCCCGGAAGAAACCTATTTAAGGAAATATTAGATATAGCCCTTAATTGGCCTGTATATTATACATACATACATATATATATAATGTTGAGGTTCAAAATATATTAGAAATAAATAAAAAATTATCGATAGTTATTATCAATCGGACTACCGTAAAGTTGATATCGATTACTGAACAATTTATTTGAGTAAATAAAAATAATTCCAAAAACTTATATAATAAATTTTTATTAAATTAATATTTGATTTTTTAAATGAAAAAAAAAACAATTTTTATAAGTAAAGTTGATTTTCATATTGATTCAAATGGCATTGCTGCTCCCTACCGGCGTCTTTCCGCCATATTTCACTCACTCTGGTTCAGCGCGTCCTACGGAGAGTACCACTCCATTTATATCTCTGGTTCGGCGCGTCCTAGGGACGGGACCTCTCCATTTATAACTCTGGTTCAGCGCCTCCTAATGACAGGACCTCTCCATTTATAACTCTCATTCGGTGCGTCTTAAGGACAGGATATCTCCATTTATGTCACGCTGGTGAGAAGAGCGTCCAGGGAAGAAGATCTTCTAGTTTCTCATCATTGTTCGAGTACAGAGTGTCCAGAAGACAGCATCTTCAAGTTATTAAGAAGAACGTTATATCATGTGTTGATTCGGAGGGAGCTTCAAGACGAAGATTGGTACATACATCTGTGAGTTTTACTTTATTTGAATCGTTTTACTATAAGAATTGTGTTTGTAAATTAAAATTTGTTCTAATTATCCCGACGTTTAAATTAATTATCATTGAACCACGGAGATCAAAAATTGTATTAATAGTTTTGTTTTCTTTATAATAATTTAAATTTTGTAATAAAATAAAATTAACGTTGATTTTAATTAATTAGCTATCCATAATATCACATTATATATCTTCAATTTTATTAAAATAACAAATTCTTAACATTTGGCGCCCAACGCGGGGCAATGATAATTAGGGAGAATAATCAGAATTAATAAGTAAATAAACATTTGTAATATATAAAATTGCGTCAGCGGCAACGTTTAATAACAGTAGAACCGGTAAAAATATTAAAAATAGGTTTAAATATAAAGGTTTTATTAATTATAATACCATATTGATTAACTAATTATTTTTAAAATATTAATTTAATTTCAAAATTAAAGATGTCTAAAAATGGTGATAGGATTGACGGTTTAGGTGAAAATAATAGTCTAGTTGAAATGTTGGAAGAGTGCCATAAAGCAGTGGAAAATGAGTCATCAATTTTCAGGGAATCACAGACCGCCGTCGGAAGTCAAAGCGTATTAGATTTGAAAACCGGTCAGGAATTCGCCGGAAACGAGCAACACGTGGCCAGCAAAGAATGCGCGGGAAAAACGTCTGAAGCAAGCATGTTTGAGTTATTAAAAATGATGAATGAGAAAATAGATATAATGAGAGAAGAGAGTAATGAGAATAAGGAAATGTTTCGAACAGAAATTTCTGAATTAAAAACAGAAATAATTAATTCGATTAAACAGGTATTTGATGACGGGATTTCGAGTTTGGAGGTTAAAGTAACGGTTCTTACCGATGAGAAGGTTACAAAGTTAACAAATGCTGTAGATCAACAAAATGATTTATGTTGTGTTCAACTTGATACGAATATAAAAAATACGGAAAATGTTATCATTTCTTTTGAAATTAATGAGGAAGAAACTTATACTATAGATGATATTAATAAAAATTCAAATGAACTTTTTGCCAATGATGAAGAAATTGATAAGGAAACCACTATTAAAGAGAAGAAGAAATCCAAACAGACTTTTTCAGATGATGATAATTCAACAATTAAAAAATTTGTAATTGATGATGAAACAAAAGATAACCAGTGTTTTAATGAGAAAATGGAATTTAATGATTTTTCATCAGAGGATGAACTTAAAAATAATTTGGAGAAGAGTTTGATAAAAAACCAACCTGAGTGTGATTATGAAATTGATTATGGTGATGATAAGAAAGCTACCAATGACAATTGTTATGATGCAGTTGATGTTTGGGGCATTGATAAACCAAACAAAACAAATGAAGATAATATTGATGAGCCCAATACTACCGTGAAAAATAAGTATTTAGACAGTGATATTTATGATGCTGAAGTATCTTCTGATGAAGGCCAAATAAAAATTAGTAATCATAAGATGGAAGAAAATTTTTACCATTCTGAAAACAAAAATAAAGAAAGAAAGGATAAAGCTAAGAGAAATAATTTACAAAGAAAAACCAAGAAAACAGCCAGTAAATATTATAGTGGGATAAAATGTTGGAAAAGAGCTGCAGACATCCGAAACTACCTGCGGGGAAAGGTTAAGGAAAAATGTTGATTTTCAAGCTGGTTGGAATTTAAGGAACCTAATAGGATTACAGAATGACTAAATCGCAATAAAATCTTTGTTTAAATTTGTTCACTCCTGCTACTAAATTTAATAAAACTAATAATTATTATATATAAAACCAAAAATTAATGTAAATTCAATAATTCATAAAGAATCCGGAAAATAAACATTTATTTTTATTATTTTTTTTTTTTTATAAGACAGGCGAATGTTGAGATTCAAAATATATTAGAAATAAATAAAAAATTATCGATAGTTATTATCAATTACGACTACCGTAAAGTTGATATCGATTACTGAACAATTTATTTGAGTAAATAAAAATAATTCCAAAAACTTATATAATAAATTTTTATTAAATTAGTATTTGATTTTTTAAATGAAAAAAAACACAATTTTTATAAGTAAAGTTGATTTTCATATTGATTCAAATGGCATTGCTGCTCCCTACCGGCGTCTTTCCGCCATATTTCACTCACTCTGGTTCAGCGCGTCCTACGGAGAGTACCTCTCCATTTATATCTCTGGTTCGGCGCGTCCTAGGGACGGGACCTCTCCATTTATAACTCTGGTTCAGCGCCTCCTAATGACAGGACCTCTCCATTTATAACTCTCATTCGGTGCGTCTTAAGGACAGGATATCTCCATTTATGTCACGCTGGTGAGAAGAGCGTCCAGGGAAGAAGATCTTCTAGTTTCTCATCATTGTTCGAGTACAGAGTGTCCAGAAGACAGCATCTTCAAGTTATTAAGAAGAACGTTATATCATGTGTTGATTCGGAGGGAGCTTCAAGACGAAGATTGGTACATACATCTGTGAGTTTTACTTTATTTGAATCGTTTTACTATAAGAATTGTGTTTGTAAATTAAAATTTGTTCTAATTATCCCGACGTTTAAATTAATTATCATTGAACCACGGAGATCAAAAATTGTATTATTTTGTTTTGTTTTCTTTATAATAATTTAAATTTTGTAATAAAATAAAATTAACGTTGATTTTAATTAATTAGCTATCCATAATATCACATTATATATCTTCAATTCTATTAAAATATAAAATTCTTAACAATATATATATATATATATATATATATATATATATATATATATATATATATATATATATATATATATATATGTGTTAATATTATAAATAAAATATTTTTATTTGAATTTAATGTATATAGCAGGTCGGGGCAGGAGTGCGCACGGGGTAAGAGTGCACATTGCGGGAATTTTGACTTTGACTTGGGCTAGTTTGTACCACTGGGTGTCAGCTGATGTAAGGAAGTGTCTACGTCATTACCACCTTGTTTGGTGTTTTCACTCTGATTACTAAGCTAATAGTGATGGAAGAGCTTATTACAGCTAACTCGATATTATATTTAAGCATATAGGAAGTACTGTAAGTTATGCCAATTAAAGATTCAACCGTTTCAATCCTATATTGTTTTAAAGGCCATTCAATGTTCTACTTAAACATGGGATCGTTTAGTTCCATTGGTGTGAGCAGAAAGCAGCAGCTTCTAATTAGTAAAAATACTGACTGTGGTGCAAGAGTTCGCATCGCCATCGGGGCAAGAGTACGCTTACAAATTCTTGCCCTGAACATTTTGTTTTAGTTTTATACTCTTATTTAAGATTTATTATTCACACCATGGATATATTTCGAATAAAGATGTTTAAGATATATTCCTAACACCTGGATAAGGGTAAAAGTGGGGATATCTGTCTTAAATAATTATTTTTTAAGAACTTATACAAAGAAGTCTGATCTAAAGATATGTAGGGAGGAGATGCTCAAGACTGCTCAACAGCTACTGGCATGCCGAAGAGAAAAGCCTCCCAAGGAGTTGGAAATCTCTGTAGCTAAAATTAGGAAATTAGGCTTAAGAAATACAATTATCCTTTCTTGGGGTAAATTTTTTTTTAACATTTAAATTGTGTAATGAGAACTTCAGTGAACCACCAGAAGAGGACTGGGTTCAATGCAGTAAATGCCAAGAATGGTGGCATGAAGTTTCCAATTATGAGGGTGGAGTTAATTTCATAAGCAATTATTGCTAAAAACAACTAATATTTACTTTTACTGTACTAAGTTAAAGTTGTTTTTTTTTTAAGGCTTAGTTATAATATATAATCTTGTTTAGTTCATATTGCATACTTTTATTCCAAGATGCACATGATTATTGAAAATTTAGTATTCTTTAATGTCAAATCACTATTTTTTGAAGAGGGGAGAGGTTTAAGGGTCATCAACTTTTAATTCTAAGGTTTAACTATACCACATATTTCTAATGGAAACATTAAAAAAAATAAAATATTAAAACAGTTTTTTCAAGAAAAAAAATTGCACAATTCTGTTTAACTTTTAACTTAAAATTTTGCAATTACAATTTTCTCATTATTGAAATGAAGTGTTTGTTATTTTAAATCCAGATTATTCAATTATATCTACGTGTTAAATGTAACTATTTCTTCCTGATATTAGAAGTTACAGTCAACCAATTCTTCTCTAACGTAACTATTTTTACTGTTAGCTTATTTTAATGGAAACCGTTGAACTAATTTTTGTTATCGATATATTTACTTGATTTTTTTCTTATTTAAAAATTAAACACGCCATTAATAATTATGTTCTTAAATTTAAATCAATTCTTGTTTGTGTAGGTACACCGTCCCGAGAGGATGTACTGTTATTCAATGGATAACAGACTTCAGCAATAGGGTGAAACAGTTGGACACTATTTCACAGCTTGCATCCCAAAGAGGGCCATCTGAAATTAAGGTTAGATATTTTCTTAGATATAGCCTTCTACTTTACTTCAGATCGCCACTTTATTTTATATATTTAGATTTGTTTTACTTTTTCTATCCCCTGTTTTGATTTGTAAGTTTATTGTTATTTTGATTCATCTTTAAAATTATTAATTTGTCATTCATCTAAAACTTTGTTTTTCCTTTCAATTGGAAATGGTTGACTGGATAGTTCTTAGAAGAATAAAACGGTCAGGGGGTGCAGTCCATAAAGTACACAAAACAAGTCTATCTTTTTTTTTTCTACTTCAAAAAGTTGTGTAAGTTTATAAAAACAACTACAAAATTATTTTATTGGAAAAATCTACTTCATTCACACTGAAAAATCATTCCTTAAATTTTTTTACTTATATCACTCATATGTTAATTAACACATTTCTTTTTAAATTTAGAATACTCCAATCTGGTTGGGTGGTTTGATGAACCCTGAGGCTTATATCACTGCCACTAGGCAGTGTATCGCGCAGGCTAACAGCTGGTCTCTTGAAGAGTTGATCTTGGACGTTACTATACCTGAGCCATCGTCGTCGAGCTCTGTTGCTACTGATGAATGCAGCTTTTCTGTTACTGGTATGTTATATTTAGTACTATTACAGTTTCACTGGATTTTTGTTTATATTCTTTGGTTGAATAAAAATTGTATTTGTTTGGTGCTGAAATTATATATCTAAATACTATAATGTTGCTGAAAGCTTGTACAGAAGTAATGTTGAAGTCACCACAATAATGACTTGGTATTTATAATTAGCCTTCCAAGGGAAATAAAGTAGCTCAGATATACTAAATTTGATACACAAACTCAGATATAATAAATTAGAGATAAATCTTTATTTTACCAATTTTGACATTTGATATTTTATATTAAAAACAAATCGCATAGTAATGATAATAAAAATATTAAAACAAAGGTCTTTAAGATAAAAATATAAACAATAAAATAGAGCCAAAAACTCAAAAAGAAACACTATTATTTATTATAATGCAATTGGGAAAAACCACAATGCAAAGCCTTATGTTTCAAATCCAGTAATCCAGTAATACATATAATACAATACCGGTCGACGTTTCGCCTATTCAGGCATTATCAAGACACAAAAACAAAAAAAAAGGGTTATGTGAATTACATCTCAAAGAAAAAGCTGCAATACATCCCAACGATCAACAGCCCAAACAGCTCTAAACATGAGACAGCACCCCACCACCAAGACGTTCAACATACAACTCATTTCTTCGAGATGTGATTCACATAACCCTTTTTTTAGTTTTTGTGTCTTGATAATGCCTGAATAGGCGAAACGTCGATCGTTAAGTGGGTGTATTACTGGATTTAAAACATAAAGCTTTGCATTATGGTTTTTCCCAATTGCATTATAATAAAAATATAAATTTAAAAAAAGACAAAATAATAAATAAAAGGAATAAACAAGTTAACAGTAAAAATATCTGAATAACGGAGTAGTAAAATTTACAAAATTAGCAACAATAAAGAAACATGGTTGTAAAATAAAAATAAAATTAAAATGATAAATAAAATAAGCTTGGTAGAGATTACAATGATGCAGTTACACTTATAAGGTTGAAAAGTTAGTGTGCCCACATTTACACTCATTCACAATAAAAAAAAATGTTAATTGTAAACAAATGAAATGGACAATAGCATAATAAAAGATTGACAGAAAAAACCTGAAGTGCATACGATAATTCAGCTACAGTGAGTCGATAATAGAGCAAAGCTGAAAACAAATAAAAAGAACATCCTGATCCATGTTTATCTTTGGGCATCTGAGGAGTACATATATAAAAGCAATTAAATTTAATCATGCACAATGAGCCTAGAATATAAGATACACAAAATATTTTCTTTATTTATTGACGTTTTATTCCCATTTCTTTAAGGATGGCTTCATTAATACTTGTTGTATCTCTTTGTCACCATTGTCTGAATGCAGAAAATCCTCCTTAATCTAATAATTTTATGATTACATCCCTACTACCCTTATCGAAATAATGTTTATGGATCTATGTTAACAGGGCTCAAATTGCAAGGCGCGCAGTGCAGAAATAATCAGCTTCTCCTCACGTCAACAATTATGATGGATCTACCGACGACATTACTCAGGTGGCACAGGTTAGTAGTTGCTATTTCATAATGTTGTTACGTTTTAATAGTATACCTGCAAAATATCCCAAGTCATAATCTATTGGAAAACAAAATCTATAATCTCCTTGAAACCTTCTAAACCCACAGTTAATTATATAAACTGATAACAATGCAATTCAGTATAAACTTAGAAATGATGCACTTTAAATAATCCCAAAAATTTTCTTGTTTTATTGTAATGCAAAATCTTTATTTTAAGAAAAATGGTGGCTTTATGGATATACTGTTGATTTGTTTAACTTAGGTTTTGTTTTGTGAATTTTACTTATTAGTTGATATTTAAACAACTGTAAATCATTTCCATGAATGTAAAGTCAAACCATTGAATACACAGAATACAGAATTACTGAAGGCTGTAATGTAGATTCTTTTAAACTGAATGATTAAATAAGTAATGTATATAGATAAATACCGTAAATCTGTTTATTTATCTACAAATGCTTTGATAGATGAAAAATTTAATCATGATATAGCATTCTGTATGTTTTCCTAAAAAGCCCTTTGCTCAAAATATATCAATATTGTATATAGTAGGTCACAAATAGTACATTTATTTGAGATTACATTCACCTCCATCACAAACAGAAAAATATTTTTAAATTGCTTATCTTTTGAAGTTCCAAAGTAGGCCATTCATTATCCTCCGTTTGAGAAAAAGAGGATCACAAATCTACTAACCGGTCATAACAAAATAAAGTAAAAAATAAAAATAATTATTATTTATTATAGATATAAGATTAAGTAAATAAAATAATAAACTAACATGTATGATCCTTCAATTTTATTGGTAAATTAGTTATATAATAATTTGCTAGGCCTACTCAAATTTATTATGTAGTTTTATTTATTCTATATGATTATTATTTTAATATATTATATCATCGATTGTTAACAGGGCTGGTGGAGAGGGAGATTCTGGAAAGCTGTCATTACCGGTATATCTAAATTCAACACGTAGCGAGCTTCTTTTCACCGTTGACTTAAACATTGCTCCTGGTCAAGAACCACATAGCTTCTATGAGCGGGGAGTAGCTCTCCTCACATCCACAGCGCTCAACTAGTGCTAGCTCATATCTTTCTTTATATAATGTATATATGTATTTCTTTTTTTCCCGTTGCCCTTAATCCTAATCTTTTCTACCCTTCATTATTTTAAACTTAATTGCTGGCTGTTAGTACCTACTTATCTATATTAGTTTTTAAAAAAATATATAAAATATTAGAAGAAAGAAAAAAAAAAGAGAGAATGTATGTTTATATGAAAACATTGGATTACTTAAGGGTTCAAAACCGCCTCTATGTAATTATTTTGGTTATTTGCTAATATTATTGCTATGTTATATTTATAAAATATGTTCTCTGTATATATTTATATTTAGATATAAATTTTAATGAAAAGCAGTATAAGTGTTTTAAAGAACCAATGTGTTACTTCATACGCTTATTTTATATTTTCTTATGTAATCATGTTAATAGTGCTTGTCTACATTTTTTTTTAATTTATTGTATCTAATTATTTCTCGAATCGGCACCAACATAATGGTTATTTTTTATTTAAATTCTTATATTTATAAAAGCGGAATTAATTTTATTTTAGTGTTAAAAACAAAGCCTGTGAATTATAAAATGGAGGAAAAAAAAGAAAAAAAATTTAAAATAATTGATGGAAAATATAAATGGCCTCAAATTATAAATTTGTTATTATTCCTGACTTAACATCAAATGCCTAACACAATCACCATTTAATCCCAATCCTTTTTTTCTTCCATCTATGTTTGTGCTCTACAGATAATTGTTTTTTTGTGTGTTGTAGAAATAGTTTTTATGCTCTTTTAATATTCATATTAATGGACTAAAAACGCTGATCCTAACAAAGGTAGACATTCAAACCAATCCTTACCTGTTCCGTTCTAATATTTGGTTATAATCTGTAGTTCTCCAGTTTTTCCAAGTATGTTCATGTTTCAGGTGTAGTAGAAAGCTGTACATTATTACTATTTTTATTTGAAATCTTAATGTTTAATGTAGGTCAATTCTCAAAAATATTTTCCAGTTTTTATAGAATAATTGCTAATCTTCAATTTATTATTAATGTTTTGTTTTTTTCCTAATCTGGCATAGATATATATCTTAGCTTCATTTCATATTTGACAAAGAAATTGGGATTTCTAATTTATTTTTTATGAGTTCAAACTCTTGTCATTCCACTGCCCTTACCATCAAGCTCGTTACAAAAGAAGTTCTAATGAAAAAAACCAGTCTATGGTTTTAGGAAGTGCAACTAAAGAATGATGCTGCTTTAGTGCCAGGATGTATGAAATATCAATAAATTGCTAATCAAATGGAGGCTATTGCTCTCTCTTAGCTAGAACTTTTTTTAAAAATATGTTTCTAGCCCATAATAAATGTTCCAAGTTTTAGCTTTAAAGTACAATATCATTTTTAAAAAATAGTTGGTTTTTAAATGAAAATACAATTTTAATAATAAATCCTCAACTGTTAGTTTGCCCTTACCTGAAAAATGTTATAATTTAAAACGGATGAAAACAAGATTTTACGGCTTTTGTGAAAACTAGAGTATGAAAGCTGCAAAGACTGTAAGGGTTAAGAAGTAGGACAAAATCCCCAGGACTTTTTGGAGAACCCAGTTAGTGTTGACTAAAATATCTGAATAATTTAATAGTTTATTGAACAAATTTATATAAATAAAAAATAATTTCAATGTATTAAAAATAATTCCATGTAAGTTCATCGAACTTGACTGTCATCCTCAACTTGTTCGTCTAATCTTGTATGTCTTGTAAATATGCAACTTTTTAGTTATAAATTTTATGAAGATAAAAAAAAAAGATTGTTTCTTATTTCTAGTGATAATACAGAGTTCAGAAATTGAATCCTCTAATACTGCGCCTTGCACACCTTTTTAGTTATCTCTATATAGAATCAGGAAAAAGAATTGATAAGACTGGCCGGGAAACGAAGCCAGGGTGGCCGAGATGGTTGAGGCATCACCATGGGTCCTGGCCATATCTTTTCTTTTCAAATAAAATATTTAAAAAAAAATTATATAACAATAAAATAATGTTCAATTAACATTCTTCCCGTGTATGCATCCAAATTGCAAGAACACAGAGATATAGGATTAGGAAAAAGAATTGATAAGGCTGGCTGGGAAAGAAGATTGTATGGCTGAGATGGTTGAGGCTCAAGTCCCAGTCCTGGCCATATCTTTTCTTTTCAAATAAAATATATAAATATAAGTATGCTTGTTGCAATGCACACACACAATCCTCTTTTGTGTGTGTTGTTTTCAATTTAATTTGCACTTTTTTAACCTAGTATTCATTTTTAATACTAACGGAATTTCGGGATTTGGGGGGGCTTGACCCACACTAACCCCTACCTTGGCTACGGCCTTGTCTAGAAGTGAACGTTTCACCATAGGTACATATCATAATCTATACTAAGAAATGCTAGTTGAAACTTTTATTCCTTGATGAAATGAATAACGAAATCTACTCATTACTCATAATTACATTCTCTACCCATACTAAAGCTTACGATAAATTGTATTTTTGGAAAATATTAAAAACGAAACGAATAAACAGTTAACACTTATAACTCAGCTTGAAGCGACAACCTGCGTAACAGTTATGAATTGTTATTTTTAAAAATTATTATTGCTGGTAAGTAATGCGCCACCTTCGGTGATCATATAGTGGCCAAAACGGGAAGCACAGAAATAGATGCAATACCAACTTTTTTGAGTGATGGAGCGATTTACGGACGTACATACAAATATCACATCGGTGGTCAAGTTGTATGCATCTGTTGAAATCTTAAAATTTCGCGATCAGAATAGATTCTCTTTATATCGTGTTGTATTTTATATATATAACAATAAACTCTCGATGTTAAATGCCGTAGTAAGTTTTGTTTTATAAAATCTTAATTCATATATTTATATTATTGACAAAAATAAAACACAACCATTGGGAGTTCTGCTGTATTACTTATTTAGGTACTTTTCCAATCTAACGACGACCTACCCCAGCGCCCCAAGTGTCACTTTCGTTAACTACCTCCTACTGTTAGCGAAACCTTCCTTATCCCATTGTTATTGTTTGTGTCTAGTGGACATTTATTTGTTTTCATGTTAATTATACAATATGAGTTGGAATTTGATGAAGATTTTTCGCGAGGTGATTGATGAAAAGTCAGCTGTGGTATTTCTACAGGAGCGGAACGTCATTCCCCGGAAAATGTGTTGTAGAAAGGGACATAATATGAAACTGCAACTGAATATTGTTCTTTTTAATGAACATTGTTTATAATTTTTGTAACATATTGTTCTTTTTAATTAATATTGTTTATAATTGTTGCTAGATATCGTTGTGTTTAATCAATATTGTTTATAGTAAATGTTTTATTATATCTTATTATTTATTTTCTATTTTAAATATTTCAATTTGAAACATAAATAATTATATTTAACTACAATGTGATGTTTTTTGGTTAATTGTTTTGATTGTTCTGTATATACGACACGGTTTTGATGTGATATTGTTATTTTTAATGAATTTTGTTTATAATAAATGTTATATTTTATCTTCTTATTTATTCTGTAGTTTATATATTTTAAATTTAAAGAGAAATTTTGATATACAGCTAAAATATGATTTTTTTTTGTATTTCTCTTTAAAAGAAAAATAGCTAAAAATAAAAGAAATACAAAAAAAAAATCATATTTTAGCTGTATATCATCTCCTATTTCATTTCCTAAGAATCCTCTTGTCTGTTTACTATTTCAAATATATTACAGGCATCATAACCTGACAGGCTGCAAATAGTTGAGGTAAGTGCCAGAGGAGCGTGCTGGGGTAGGTCGTCGTTAGATTGGAAAAGTACCCTTATTTATTTTTTTATTTTTTATTATTAATCCATCTCCAAATTAAAAATTAACATAAGTACATATTTTATAATACAGTAAATAAGCTTATAAGTAAACAATACATAAAAATAAATTAAGGAAATGGGTATAGGTACCCTTTAAGGTCATAACCTGTGATAGGGTTACCCTCACAATTCTATTAATTAAGATGAAGTCTTGGCCTGAGAGCATATAAAAAAGAAAAGTTACGCTGTAAAGAAGTAAAGTAGACTATGAATTCAGAAGTGCTGTGCAGTAAATGATCTATATCTTTTCTGAAAAAATATATTCTTTCAGAGTAGTGCAAAAGATTTTTGTGGTTGAAGCATTTTTTATTCTGTTGGGAAGGTTATTATAATTTCGTGGCGCCATGTAAACAAAAGACGACTTAAAAAAGTATAACTAGGTGTAGGCACACTATAAAGGTTTCTACGTCTGGTTCCATATACAGCCGGATGGCGATCAATATTACCACTTCTGATAAAAAATACTCTTAAGGTTTTGTACAAAAACAAATAATTAACGGGCAATACCCACAGTGAAATGAAAAGTGGTCGAGAAGGTTCCCTACTGGCTTTCCTCAATATTGATCAGACAACTTTTTTTTGAAGAATCAGTAACGGCTTAATTATACTGGTATAGGCACCACCCCAACAAACAATCCCATATTCTAAAACAGAATGTATTAGAGCATAGTAAAATTTCAACAAAAAGGGGTGGTCACACTTATTGCGAATGAAATAAAGTTTTCGTAGCCCTAATTTTACTTTTTTTGAAATGTAAGAAATATGTGCTCTCCAAGACAGCCTAGAGTCAATGACTATTCCTAAATATCTAAATTCAAATACTCTTTCAAGAGGGATACATTTATTATTTATACAATTAACTCTGCCTGAACAAGCCTGATCAACTGAAAATCTGATCCAAAATTATTTCTAAGATCAAAACAAAGAAATTTAGTTTTTTTCACTCAATATTAAACGATTATAGGCAAACCAATGACTCAGGAAAACCATATCTTGTTGAATATGCAACTGGACAGTGACCCACCCTTTATGAGAGTAGGAGAGCGCCAAATCATCAGCAAAGGCGGTGAGACTACCTCTTAACGGTGCCGAACAGAGGTCATTTACATACGGCAAAAACAAAATAGGGCCTAGAACTGATCCCTGCGTAACACCACAACGCAAATCATATAATTCACTGTAACAGTTATCTATTCTAACAGTTTGTTTCCGATCAGCTAGGTAACTCATGAACCAATTTAACACAACTCCCCTAATACCCATACATTCCATTTTATCAAAGAGAATTTCATGCTCTAATGTGTCAAACGCCTTAGTTATATCCACGAAAACACATCCAACCCTATTATTTTCATTCAGAGATGTGTATACATTGGACATAAAATTAACCAATGCATGTTCTGTGTTTAGTTTCTGGCGAAAACCAAATTGTTTATCACTTAAAATATTTTTAGATTCTAAAAATGTCAATAATTTTAATTTCATTATCTTTTCTAAAATTTTGGAAAATGTACAAAGAAGTGAAATCGGCCGAACTTATCTCAGGATTAAAGGTTATGTGTTTCAGACAAATGTTTATTGATAAATTTTGACTTTCGTGGTAGATTTATGGATGCATACGTTCTAAAGATTTTACAAAATATTTAAGGTACTTTTCCAACCTAACGACGGCCTACCCCAGCACGCTCCTCTGGCACTTACCTAAACTATTTGCAGCCTGTCAGGTTATGATGCCTGAAATATATTTGAAATAGTAAACAGACAAGAGGATTTTAGAGAAGAGTTGGTCGACTGTATCTTCTAATTTAAGGAAGAAATAGTTGGGGGTGCAGTCAATGAAAACATCAAAATAAGTATAACTTATTTATTATGTGCCGACGTTTCGGCCTACAATGTAGGCCATCTTCAGGGCTAAGAGAAAAATGAGAAATATATAAAAACGTAGCAGTAACAAGAATATATAAAGTGGTACAGGAGTGGAAATAAAAATAGTGACTAGATATGATGAAATAGTGAATAGATATAAGATAAATAAGAAAGCATATAAGACAGATTACAGAATAATAAACTTAAAATAGTGATAGATAAAAATAAAATTGTAGATGATGAACAGAAATTGTAATAGTGACAGATAAAATAATACAAGAATAAGAATATAAAATAGAAAAAATACATGTCAAGAAGGGATAAAATGTAAACAATAATATAAAGGGAAGAAAAATGAGGAGGTAAACGGAAAGATACAAAATAAGAAGATTAAAATATAGAAAAAGGGGGGTTGAGTATGAAGGATTTAGAAAAAAACTAGTTTAATTAATTATATGGATAAGAAACGAGACATGATGGGTTACATAGGTAAAGTGTAATAATACAAGCATAAATAGAAAGAAAAGCTTGATAAATTTCAAAAATTAAATATTGAAAATAGTGGTATTATATCTATGAACTATGAAGAATGAAAAGAAAAAGAAAATAAGTAAGGGAAGTTAATATGTAACTGTATACAATTAGAAAGAAGTGGCATAAATGCTAAATAAGATGAGAATATAATATAAACATATAGAAAATAGGTGAAGAAATACAGTAGATGAAAAATATGAGGCTAAATAAGAATGAACTCTATACTATTAACATATGATGGATGCCAAAAGTAGGTGTGAGAACAGGTGCGAAGAAAGGTGAATGTGAAAAGGATGGAGATAAGATAAATATGTACTAACCGAATAAAACAAGTTGCAGGTTAGGGAGCTCAGAGACAAGTAAGAAAGAAAACCGTTACACCGGGCAGGCGGAAGCGATAAAGGCGATCTCTGACGGCCAAAAAAATAATGACAAAGAAGGGGGAAGGAGAAATGTAGAATCGGTGGATATAAGAGACCGTAAATAATGTAAAAGGCGTGAAAAATTAAAAATTAAATTAAATTAAAAAGGGAAATTGCAGATGAAGTTAGGGAATTGAAGATGAAGATAGGCCACGGTGGATGATATTTTTGGCGACATTGATTATTTGGTGGTGCGGATGTTGGGAGTAATAATTGAGGAGTCTGCCAGAACTTGAACATAACAAATCCCTACCTTTCCTTGACCTCCGTATCATTAGAAATCCCGATCACACCTTATCCACTGATTGGTATACGAAACCCACCTATTCTGGCAGACTCCTCAATTATTACTCCCAACATCCGCACCACCAAATAATCAATGTCACCAAAAATATCATCCACCGTGGCCTATCCCTCTCCGACGCTTGCTTCCATAACACCAACACCCAACGCATCAAAGCAATCCTATTAAAAAACAATTTTCCTCCCCATGTTATCAATAAACTCATCCATCACCATTATAAACCACCCACCCGCACCCGTTCTCCACATCCGCCTTCTATCCCTATATACAGATCCTTGCCATATATACCCTTCCTCTCTAATAACATTCAAAAATCCCTACGTTCCGCGATCCCCAATTTACGCATCGCCTTTAAATCCCACAACAAACTCTCCAATATTTATACCCGTGTTAAAGATTCCATTCCACTAAAACATCGCTCTCAGGTCGTCTATCGCATTCCTTGTTCTACTCCCAACTGCAACTCTTCCTACATCGGCGAAACCAAAAACCTACTTAAAGACCGCATTACTCAACACAAATACTCCATTTCCTCCCACAACCCAACCGCTTCTAAACTCTCCGAACACGCCCTATCCTTTAACCACATTTTTGACTTCGAAAACACGTCGATCCTAGCCTCCGTTCCTAATTATAATAAACGCATCCTCTCAGAAACCATTCACATCAATTTAGATTCCTCTACCGTTAATGCCAAGACCGACTCCCATCACCTATCCCTAACCTACGCCCATATTTTTAATTTACTAAAATAACCTTACATTCTTAATTTATTATGCCATTCTTTTTTTAATTACATTTTGACCATTGACTTTTAATTTTTATTTTTCTCTCAATTTACATTAGTTACGGTCACTTATATCCACTGCATCTGCAATTTCCCTTTTTAATTTAATTTAATTTTTAATTTTTCACGCCTTTTACATTATTTACGGTCTCTTATATCCACCGATTCTACATTTCTCCTTCCCCCTTCTTTGTCATTATTTTTTTGGCCGTCAGAGATCGCCTTTATCGCTTCCGCCTGCCCGGTGTAACGGTTTTCTTTCTTACTTGTCTCTGAGCTCCCTAACCTGCAACTTGTTTTATTCGGTTAGTACATATTTATCTTATCTCCATCCTTTTCACATTCACCTTTCTTCGCACCTGTTCTCACACCTACTTTTGGCATCCATCATATGTTAATAGTATAGAGTTCATTCTTATTTAGCCTCATATTTTTCATCTACTGTATTTCTTCACCTATTTTCTATATGTTTATATTATATTCTCATCTTATTTTGCATTTATGCCACTTCTTTCTAATTGTATACAGTTACATATTAACTTCCCTTACTTATTTTCTTTTTCTTTTCATTCTTCATAGTTCATAGATATAATACCACTATCTTCAATGTTTAATTTTTGAAATTTATCAAGCTTTTCTTTCTATTTATGCTTGTATTATTACACTTTACCTATGTAACCCCTCATGTCTCATTTCTTATCCATATAATTAATTAAACTAGTTTTTTTCTAAATCCTTCATACTCAACTCCCCTTTTTCTATATTTTAATCTTCTTATTTTGTATCTTTCCGTTTACCTCCTCATTTTTCTTCCCTTTATATTATTGTTTACATTTTATCCCTTCTTGACATGTATTTTTTCTATTTTATATTCTTATTCTTGTATTATTTTATCTGTCACTATTACAATTTCTGTTCATCATCTACAATTTTATTTTTATCTATCACTATTTTAAGTTTATTATTCTGTAATCTGTCTTATATGCTTTCTTATTTATCTTATATCTATTCACTATTTCATCATATCTAGTCACTATTTTTATTTCCACTCCTGTACCACTTTATATATTCTTGTTACTGCTACGTTTTTATATATTTCTGTTTTTTTCTCTTAGCCCTGAAGATGGCCTACATTGTAGGCCGAAACGTCGGCACATAATAAATAAGTTATACTTATTTTGATGTATTCATTGACTGCACCCCCAACTATTTCTTCCTTAAATAAGACAAGAGGATTCTTAGGAAATGAAGTAGGAGATGATATATAGCTAAAATATGATTTTTTTTTTTTTGTATTTCTTTTATTTTTAGCTATTTCTCTTTTAAAGAGAAACGATTTGCCCGGGTCAATCGTTTCTCTTTAAAAGAAAAATAGTTAAAAATAAAAGAAATAAAAAAAAAAAATCATATTTTAGCTGTATATCACAATTTCTCTTTAAATTTAAAATATATAAACTACTGAATAAATAAGAAGATAAAATATAACATTTATTATAAACAAAATTCATTAAAAGTAACAATATCACATCAAAACCGTGTCGTATATACAGAACAATCAAAACAATTAACCAAAAAACATCACATTGTAGTTAAATATAATTATTTATGTTTCAAATTGAAATATTTAAAATAGAAAATAAATAATAAGATATAATAAAACATTTACTATAAACAATATTGATTAAACACAACGATATCTAGCAACAATTATAAACAATATTAATTAAAAAGAACAGTATGTTACAAAAATTATAAACAATGTTCATTAAAAAGAACAATATTCAGTTGCAGTTTCATATTATGTCCCTTTCTACAACACGTTTTCCGGGGAATGACGTTCCGCTCCTGTAGAAATACCACAGCTGACTTTTCATCAATCGCGAAAAATCTTCATCAAATTCCAACTCATATTGTATAATTAACATGAAAACAAATAAACGTCCACTAGACACAAACAATAACAAAGGACGGTAATTGTGGAGGAAGAGTCTCCCTTCGATAACCTCCAGTTTTGTGACGTAATTTTGACGTCACAGGGGGGAGTGCCTTAGGCGATAACCAGCGAGCTCTACATTTTGCTTCTGGCACTTCTCACTCGCCACACAGCGTTTGGGTTAGTAGGACCTAGCTGGACTTTTTTTTTTATCGGCATTTTTGCATTTCTTTCGACTAAGTAAGTATTATAATTATAAAAAATGGTAATTACCAACTGAATTTAAGAGGATTGCAAGGATAATAATTAGAAAATTAAAAGAAACATGTATAACTTAGACAATATATAATAATAAAACTGGTAAAAATCCATATTTATTCAACTGGGACAAGTTTCTTTCAACGATTGGTTTGATAAAAGCAGTTGAACAATAAATTTTTGAGGTTGAAATGATGCCTTGAATTCCACTGATCTATTCTATTGCTATGATTACTTAAGGCCCTAACCCTCAAGCTGTGAAGTGTGTCAGACTTAGACAAATATTAGATTACCAAGTTTTGTAGTATTTGTTTACCAAGTTTTGTGTATTGGATACCACTCTGTTGTTGCCTTAGCCCAATGTGTTGATCCCATTCTCGCAATCGAAATGGATTTATCCCGATCTGTATTTCAGTACAATAGAACTGCCTTACCTCAGGTAAATGTTCAATGTTTGATTTATTTATTATTTCAATTTATTTATATTTTAACTTCTATATGTTAGCCTGTTTTATACTTAATACTTATGTTTCTTTATTTATTATTTGCTTTGTCTCTTGTTATGTTTTAGAATTATCAAAAGCTATTTAATTTTAGATAGAGCTTGTGATAGGTAATTCACACACCAACTTATTCAATTTAAGTAAATGGTTAGTAGTTTTGTAAAAAAAATATAACAAAGAGCGTAGTATACTGAATAATTTGAACTGTGAGATCATTTTTGATATATCACATTAACAATGATGCCTGCTTATTACTTATAATAATGTCTATTAGTAATTTAAGGAAGAAATAGTTGGGGATGCAGTCAATCAAAACACCAAAATAAGCATAACTTATTTTGGTGTTTTGATTGACTGCACCCCCAACTATTTCTTCCTTAAATTAGAAGATACAGTCGACCAATTCTTCTCTAACGTCTATTAGTAATGCTAACTATGCGTTCAAGTTAGTTACTTCGCTCACAGATATTTTATTAGGTCTAATTAATCACAATATTTAACCGAAGACTAATAATATCTTTATACTTAAGATAAAAAAATCTCTAATAAATCTAATAATAAACTATAAATCTCCATCAGCCAATATATAGTCTCAAATATGGCTCCAACTATAAATGGATAAAATACTACAGTATAGAATAGTAATTACAATACAGATTTCAGAGATAAATTTAATAAAATTATCCACTCATGGCCAGAACATCAAATAATTTTACGAAACAAGAATGTGACAAGCGAAAATTGTGAGGTTTAGGAAGTGTCTCTTCATTTATATTTTTTTTATTATAGACTGCTATGTGAAAAGATAAAAAAAAATGAAAGGAAGAACAAGGTAAAAAGCTGAAAGGATAAAAGCTGAAATTTTGATAGAGATGTTCAGTGAGGAAAGACCTGAATTTTGGAAAGCTCTTGGTGAAGCAAGTGGCGAACCATCTGATGGTCCTAAGGATATTAAGATAATTATGATTATAAAATAAAATATGGTGTTATAGATTTTTTGTTGACTACTAATGTTGATTTTCCAGGAGCATGTAAGTGATGAATTGAAACCAGTCGACCCCAGGCTGTACCAGGTTAAGCTTGGGATGGGGTATTTGGAACTGCCTCAGGTTGAACTTCCGAACAATAAACTTGACCACAATCTTCTCAACAGCAAAAATGTTTACTACCTTGATGTGTTTGTGTGGTGAGTCAAGGTTTTTTCATCATTTAGTCTGTACTAGTTTAAGGGAACTCATAAGTAAAAACAATCAGAGGTGGGACTGAGGAGGTGTGGTGGGGGAAATTGAGGGAACTCATCTATTGCAACTGAGTCCAAAGAAAGCCAAGTTTGAAACACAATATAAAAAAGTCCAAAATGAAGTCTAAGGGTCAAACTCAAAACAACAATAATAACTCCAAGATAATGCAAAGGGAAGCGAGCTAAATAGTGGGGATAAGGGCATTACTTACCAACAGAAGCGTTTACTTAAGTGTCAGGCTATTATTGACTTGTGTATTTTATTGACTTCTTTTTATAAATGTACTACAATCAAAGAAAGTTTTATAGTGACAATTGATTGAATGATATTCATTTATATCAACTATACCAAATTGAAATTGAGGTTTCAACTCATTCTTGGCCATTCATTTTAAGCTGATGCAGTGAACAAATAAATTATTTATTTTATTTCTTAATTAATAATTAATGCATCCTTGCATAACCATTGCCTAAGAAAAAGTTATTATGTAAAAGTACTTATGAAGTACTGAACTTGTGACTCTCCATGATTTGTAGTGGTACAGAATTTTTTTTTTAAAATCCTTGTTTTTATTAGAAGAACTCAAATGGTTTGGATAAATGATTGGCAAATAAAGTGAAGTAGCAGAAAATTAATTGTAACATGTGAAGGGGACACTATGAAAGTATGTTTAGTTCAATTTTTATTTATTTTTAAAAATTTTTCTAGGTTCGGTAAAAAATCAGCTAGGCTGGTTCGAGCTGCAGCTTTGAAATTGGCACATGAGTTATTCACAATGGTTGAAAGAGGTCCAGAGGCAATGGTTACTAGATTCCAAGAAGGAACTGAATTGCAGCTTTTCAAAGCCAAGTTTGCTGGATGGGATGATGTGATCCCAGTAGATTTCACTCTTAGAGCTGAATCAGTTTCTAGAACAGGAGCCGATCTTGCTAAGTGGGCCAAACAGCAAGAAACAAAGGTAAAATATGATATTAATTAATGCCACTCAATTTTGTCTTAATTATATTATCTTCATTTCTTACTAATTATGATTTCTTTAGGCTGATTTGGCAGCTCTTTTCACTCCAAGGCAACCTCCAATGTCACCTTCTGAAGCATACCATTTAATGGATGAGTGGAATGATGATCTTGAGACAATGGAGGCTTTTGTTCTTGAAGGAAAGAAGTTTGTTTAACTCCCGGAAGAAGAGATTGGTAACTTTTAAATTAATATCTTGTGGGAAAGTTGTTGCTTTTGTAACATGGCTGCTTTATCAACTTATTTTGTTTGATAAGTCTTGTAAAAATTAGAAAAACGTATTTCCTGTAATTTTTAAAAATTACCACAAATGTGAATGGATGATTCAAACAGTTTAATCTTTTACTACAACCAATAAGGATCACCTGTGGCGAATTGAATAGCCTAACAATGTATAATTCCCAAATATTCAAATATTATGGGTTCACAGCCCAGCTAATGGCCCTAGGATTTATAGGATGAGTGAATAAGAAATCCTTAGTTATGCCATCCTTCGGATGTGACATTAAATGGAGGTCCAGGCCTGTGCAATTCCAGGTACTCGTTAAAGATCCCTATCCTAATTATGTAGTACCTGGAGAGGCAAAATTTAGGACTTGCACTGTAGCATCATCTGATTAGCCAAAGCAGCTTAAAGTGACGTTAAGTGACCTTAAGTGTCGTTAATGAATAAGCAAACAATTATCGATGATGTATTTATTTTTTACTTGTCAAGTTAAGAAGATTTGAATGAAAAAGACCTTCAAATAATGTCTTTGATCAAATATTATCTCAATCTGATTTTATGATAAAATATTTATTTTAAATTAAAACAATAACACCTTATTTTTTAAATTGTAATTTGTTCAATTGCTTTCTGTTTGACATTTTAGGTCATTTTTATTCTGGAGATTTTTACATTCTTCTATGCAGATACTGGGTAGCTAGTGATGAAGGAGTAGAGCATGAAGAAGGAGTAGATCCATCAGAAGATCCAGTACGTTATTTTATTTATGGCAAGGAAGAGATGCTGGTAACATGGGTTGGCTAACATTTACGTTTAGCTTAGTACACTGATTTTATTCTTCATTAATTTTAATACTTCATTGGAGTGCTATCAATGGATAGTTTCTCCACAAGTGATTTTTTTGTTCATGTCCTTTGTTCATACAGCCAATTGTTATTACAGTTGTAAATATCAATAAAAAAAAAAAAAATAAAAAAAAAAAAAATTTTAATTATGAAATTGATTAATTTTTACCCTCATAAAATAGCATAGCATATTGCTGAACATTATTTTCTTTTATTTATTTATTTTGTTCACAAAATATAAGTTCAGTGTTTAGCAGAACAGATACCAGTTTTTCCAAGTCACAACAAGTTTTAGCTTTTCATTTGTTTTAATTTCCTCGACAATAAAAATATTAGTATGAAAAAAGGAGTGTAATTACAGGAAATATGTAAATTATTTTAATCATTTCATCAATAAATGGCCTGAACAGTATGTAGTTGATTCGTTAATCTATATACAGTCAGTAATAGTTACTATATACAGTCTATAATAGAATTATTTTTGTTCTCAAGAATGTAAAAGGGGAAAATGAAAAGTGAAAACTTGTGACTTTACTCGAAGCGTCAACCTGGAGATCTAATTCTTTATTACAACAAATTTCCAACCTGATTCGTTTATTAATAAGAACAAAATTAATCTAAAGCTGAACATTGAAACGATAAAAATTATTTACATAAAACAATTTTTTTCTTCATTTATTCTCTTATTGAAATTTACATTGAGATTTGATTGTTTTATTTAAAGTATTCAGTATGTTATTTTCTTTGAGATAATATTGTAGTTAATTTATTTTTGGTCGATAATTGTTTTATTTACCTTACAGAAGAAATTCAAAATTCTCTTCGGAGATAAATGGAGGTAGTAAGAACTCACCAACAATAAGAGAATATCAAATAAATAAAATAAAATAAAGAACCAAATCAACCACCACCAGTTGAATTTTATCATTTAAGAGCTAATGATGGAGCTTTGTGCACTAGGCTTGTACAAATCAGGCCAGATGCTACAGCCTTGAACTCAGCTTTCTGGTAAGTTGGATGAAGTTTAATATTCTTTATATATTTATATAATATATTGTGTTCCTATCTGATGGTACTATGGTCCAGGGAGTTCAGGTAGCTGTGAAGAGATAAGTAGTACAAATAGGCGGGTTGAGCCGGAGCCGTGACCTTGAGGTCATTGCTGTAGCAGGGTCGTGGTCGTGACCTTGAGATGACCTTGAGGGTGGGAGGGGTGTAAGGCAGGACGAGGGGGTGTTGACCTTGAGGTAGGTCCAGGTGTGCAAATTAAGATTTGGCAACGTCGCAGATGAGATGTGGCAACAGCGCAGTAGAAACTAGGTCATGGTTTGTTCTGAATGGATGACGCATGTGACGTCATTTTATGAATGGAATAGTTGAATGGGCGTGTGACGTCATCTTATGAATGGAAGAACTGAATGGTAGTGTGACGTAATTTGTCTTTATGAATGGGATAAGAGTTATGAATGGGATGCTTTTGAGGTTATGACTGAGACGGGAGTTGCTTTTATGAATGGGATTAGGCTTGCTTTTGAGATAGGCTATTGGATGACGTTTCATTGATTTAGATTATTTAGCTTTTATGAGCTTGGATGACGTATGTGTTCTTCCTGAACTTTAGTTATGTATAGGACATTTTTTTGAAGTAGCAGGATTGACAAAAAGGATATGTGAAAGAAAAAAAAATACAGTTGTACACAACATTTATTTTATACAGCATATTCTTAAACATATTTTTTGTTACTTTTCTTGTACTCTAATTTTCTCATTTAAGTAAACATTAATAATACTACAAGTAGACATTCTTGAAATAAATCTAGTACTCTAATTACAGGTCTTTTCTAACTAAATATAAATTTAAGTAAACAATAATAATACTAGTATACAATCATTTATTGGTTCTTATACATTTACAATGTTAGATTCGTTGTTTCATTGAGGCTATAGTGACCATAAGGGAGAGTGGTTTCATCGTGTAATGTATATCTTTTATTATCAAATGAGCATAATGACTTTTTATTTATCAGTGTGGTTTGAACGTTATGCTTTTTAGATTGAATTGTATAAAATGAAGAATATAGACTTTTGCTGTCTTTAAATGTGTTTAGGTAATCGCTAAAAGTAAAATCGTTAACTGCCGATTTTTTTATTCCCTTTGACTTTTTAACCGTTATATCATTCTTTGTTATGTACGAATACATTTTGGGCCTCAATCCGACAAACTCTACTATAGGATCTCCAAAAGTTTCATCTTTCAACAAACCTACGACTTTTTTATTTTTTTCAGAATAACAGAAATGAGAAGTGGGAAAATTGCTTGTATCAAAATATTTATTTAACTCTCCAGAAATATCGGAATAAATATCTTCAGTCCTAGTATTGTATAAAAATGAATCGGTGCCGGTATAACATAAAGTAACATTTTCTATACCATATTTTTTCAAAAACACATTGTAGTGGTAATGATACATCAAAACTTTGCTCAAGTCCAACACTGCAAATCCCACGTACAAGGGTTTATCAAAAATAATGCTTTCTTTTTCCAGCTGAACCGCTGTAACATTATATGCAAATATAATCCTGCCTTTAAAATTTGGTTTATTGACTTGACGAAATAATGATTTTTCATTTGTTACTATTTTTAAATCGATTCTGTTCCGCACGTTTTCCATAAATTTGCCGAAGCAGCTGTTATTCATCAATTTGTAAAAATCTGACTCG
Source organism: Arma custos (assembly GCA_037127475.1). NCBI lineage: Eukaryota > Metazoa > Arthropoda > Insecta > Hemiptera > Pentatomidae > Arma > Arma custos. The sequence goes on from CM073759.1 coordinate 165,968,782, forward strand.
AATGTATTTTTTGCTGATGCTCTCATCATTGAATTAATTTCTATGTATGGAGCCAACCATTTTTTTTGTTTAAACTTCAACACTCTATGAATTTTTGAAATCTTTACCCCGAGTTGCAGAGCTTGTTTTAAATTCACATAATGTACTATGTAACGTGTTTTGGGCATCAAAGTCGTCAATAGTTTAACTGTTTTAGTATTCGGTGGATTATTTTTTTCTGGTAAAAAAGGTAATTGAGAAAGATTATCATGAATTTCTTTGGGGTATTCAACATCAACGTCTAGCACATAACCGGTTTCTGATTCATTTTCAAGATCTAATACATTTAATTTTTCATCAATCCACTCAAAATCTGTATACGGCAAGGGAAGGTTCATGGCATAACCGTAAAGATTGTTGACATCTACGTAAAGTAAATAATTACTGGGTTTAGTCGAGTCATATTCATTTAGATATTTATTGTTAGCTTTCGCATACCGAGAAACAACTTGGCAAATGCCTCCCCTTATTCCCTTTTCAAAAAACTGAACCATATCAATATCTTTTATTACATCTAATTTTATTTTCGTGTATTTCAACATTGCATTCCAAGATAACTGTGGCAAAGTAAAAAACCATGCAGGATCTAGTCGATAAATTTGTTGACAGAGAAGTCGAAAGGCTTCAAAAACTTCGTACAACAAAATTACATCTGTTTGTATACACAATTCCGCATAATCTTTTAGTGTTTGGATGTTGAAGATTTTCCAGACACTTTTCGCGTGCTCATAGTCCACGTCGCTAATTGATGTTTTTGTTAAATCATTAAAAAATGAATTTTTGGAAGGTAGTCGAGTTTCGTTTAGACGATCAAAAGAATTAAAATAATTGTATGGAAATATGCCTTTCCTTGTCAATAATTTAATTTTGTTTTCATCATTAATAATATTTGCCATATGTGGAAATATATCAGTAATTGATTTAGATTTATTTTGCAAATTGTTCACTAATGTTTCCAAACTTGATGATAGAAATTTAAACGAGTCAACAAATCGTATTTTTGTACTACATCCTTTAAATTTTATGCTGAAACTTATATATTTTTCAGAATTACTAGGAATTACGCTGATATTTTCACAACGGCCCAAGAAAGGGATTATAAAATGAGAATCGTAACCCTGTAAGTTGTGCATAAAAACAGGTATAAAATCGGGCTTTATTGCTCTTAAATTACAAGCATTATGTGCTGGTCCAACAAATTTTCCTGATAAGTGACAGTGATGTCGTACTCGATCGTGTTCGTCTAAAGGGTATTGACATAAGATGCAATCTTTAGCAGAATAAAATATTTTATTTTCCCCTTCGCTCATTTCTTCCATTCGCATAGTATTACCGTATATTTTATCCGCTTCAACAACTATAGATTCGAGTTTTTCTAAAAACGCTGGCATACAGTTTTCTCCCGTATAAACAAACGGTTTTCATTCAAACATTTTTGACTTGACCAGAAGTGAAACTGAAAAAGCACGATGCTCATGAACAGCTTTGTTCCAAGATGTTGACGGATTAGGAATAGGCCCCGAAATTGGTATTAAAAGAGATTCAATATCTGCATAAACTACGATTGGAATGGATTGTGTATATTCCAAATGTTTAAATTCAATTTTTTCTTCTTTCGGAAAGTCAGATCGAATTGGTTTGTGATCACGGCAAAATAATTCGTGTTCGTCTTTTCGCTCATCACTTTTTTTCCCATACTTGTTTACGTACGTCCTTGGAAATACGGTCAGACATCTACGACAGATTGAATAAGCGCGTTTTGACAAAGATATTTGAGAACTTACTAATCGTGAAAGATTTGTGATCAAACAATAGTGAAAATTTTCTCCATTTTGTAAATACAACAGATCAAACGTTTTATCATAATTATCCTTTTTACTGATTCTAATTGGATAAACATTATTTTTATCATCTAAGCCATAAACATTTATAGACAGGTTATTTAAATTTTCGAATTGATTGATATCGCTAATTGGAGTCGGGAACGATATAGAATCAAAAGAATATGGAGTATGAATATTTTTGTACGCGTTAAAGTCATTTGATCTAATATTATCACTAAGTAAAGCTAAACGAAAGCAATCGTTAGTATTATTTTTACATTTATAACACAACGTTTGTCTCGTATTTTTTTAGGTAATTCAATATATTGAGATCCTCCGAAAGGCTTAAATTTAGTTAAATGTAGGCAGATATAGTTTGCAGAGGTATACATCCAACCGGAACCTTTTTTTTCAAACTCATCCTGTTCCTCTAAAATTTTTTCAAAAATTGTTTCAATGTAATTTTCGAGGTTTATAGAAACATCTATCGTACTAACTTTCGATTTAAAATTAAAATCTGTTCTTTCACTAATAGTATTTTCGTTTTTCTTAATATATGTACATTCTAACATTATGTTTAATTTTAGATTTTTCCATTCACCTACATAACTATTTAGTAACTTTACTAAAACCTCTTTTTTCTTATTAAAAAATTCTGAAGCTAATAATTTTTTATTATCGTTAGGAATGTAAACATCTTCAACCGCATTTCCTAAGGAAGCTTTAATAATCCCATTTTCTTGAGCTACCGTATTCCCTCGCATCTGCCTACTAAACATGTTGTATTTTCTTTTTTTCATTGGTATCTCCATTGTGTTCACGTCGGGTGTATTATTACTACTAACCCCAAATTGACAAGTTAATTTATGCCGTTCAAAGTTAAACTTTTTGCTAAATTCTTTCCTACAGCCTCGACAATAGTAAAACAACGATTGACATCTATGTCGCCAGTTTGTAAGCAATAATCCACAATGAGCACATAAATAATTATTTCCGTTACTTTTATTATTCATTTTTAATCTAAAAACTTACTTGGTCAAACAAATACAAAAATATATATACACTACCCCCTAAAAGTAATATTAAAAAAAAAAATAATTGTAGCCTAACCTGATTCAACCTTTTTTTTTTGTTTACATAAACTTTATGTCATAAGCATTTTTCTTCTTTCCCATATATTGAATTTTTAGCTGTCCTAAAACAGAAAATAATCACTTGGCTTAGTAAAAAAAAAAATAAAAATATAACTTTTTTTCTTTATATGTTTAAAATGTAAGAATGTACCTTCATAGTTGAATATTTCTTCTTCTGTAAATGCGTAGACATATCTTTTAGGTAGAAAGATTCTTATTTTTTCTTTTTTTCCTTCATCTAATAATATTGCTTCAATTGATGGGCCATACTCCGTCTCCTTCTTCGAAAGTTGTAGAATTTGATACGTCCGTCCTATAATTAATTCTCCAATATTTTTATATGCGGGTTTAATTTCATTTAATTTTTTCAGGAGAGACATCTAAAAAAAAAAAAATTAAAATCATATACTTAGTTAGTAAACAGATATTCGAGTAAAATTAAAAAAAAAAAAAAACTTACTTTACTGCAGTTGTAATGGAAACTGAAGACGTTGAGACTACGAACTTATACTAGCATAGTGGCTGACTGATGAGAAGATAGAAAAGGCGAGGGCTTATATGTAGAATAAGGAGCTGCGTCAGATGCTGATCAGGTCAGTCGGTATTTGGGCCCGCTTTCAGTAGAGTGTGAGTCAGTAGACTTATTCCAGACATGTCGTCAGCAGTTCTTGATTTACAGGCTTATCGCTTGGAGACGAACAAGCTGATAGTGAAAGAACTGTCAGTAGTTAGCTTAAATTACGAGCACTCTAGTCATTGGATTTTTAAACCGCCTCAAGAAGCCGAAAATGCTGATCGGCTAAAGACAAATCTCTGGGTAAAAAAACATCTTCATGGTCTGGAATGGGACTATGGTGTTGTAAATTATGAATCTTTGAAAAATGTTTTACTATCCGTTGCAGAAAACTATGACGTATTATGGGGAAAAGGAATAGAAAAGTGTAAGTTTATAGAAGACCTTATTGATAAACCTGTTTATGATTTGCACGACTTTGGATGCCCCAATCTGAAACAGTTGGAATATGATAAGATAGCATGTCATTATCATTTAGACACTTCATTCGTTTGCTCTTTAAATCAAGCTCATCGTCTGGCTGCATGGGTAAATAAAAATAGTGAAGCTGTAGATTTCACTAAAAGAGACGTTCGTAAACGAACGTATAGAGACAATTCTTCTTCTCCTCATCATATGCTGTCATTTGCTGGATTTATACGTGGAGTCGAAAATAGTGTTAAATGTGTATACTGTGGACTGTTGTATGACACCGATTCGTTAATAAACCCTCTCAATTACCATAGGGCGTGTAGTCCGCATTGTTTATGGTTTGAGGAGGAGTCTTTTTAATTAAAATATGTTAAATATTGTATTTACTAAATCAGTATTTCATTTAGATTTATTTTGTAATATGTTTTTCTTATAATTGCTACATATTGATGTAGATGATTTTTAATTAAATTTTTCATTTATAAAAAAAATAAATGTTTTCAGTTAATTTGTTTTTTCTTATTCCTCTTTTTTTCAAGGGACAAATAAAATACGTCGCACTTACTTAAATTAATAAATAGGTTAGAATATTAGACCAGTGAACAGATTATTAGATTTTATTTTTTCAAGAAAAGTAACAATAATTAACAAAAAATTTTAAGTATATGATATATGTATAAAAATAAATGTCTAGTGCAAGAGCATATGTTTTTTTTTTCTTCTTCTTCAACATTATACGATATCCTATACTGTGTGAAATATAGTGTGTGATATAATAGTATAACAGTGAAGAATCTTCTGCAATAGTATATGTATGGATTGGTTCAAAAGCAAGCAGAGATGATATTGGTAGTTAATAATAGAATAGTTAATTAATTTTTAATAAACTAATAATTACTTTGTTTATAAATTATATTTAATCAAATTCTTTTATCTATTAGCCATGGATCAGTTTACAAATTGTTAATGAGGGCGAAGAGCAAGATAATTTCTTCTGGGTTGCTCTCGGAGAGAAAAAACCTTACGAGACTTCATGGCTTATACTAGACTGTTCAGATGCTCAAATGAAAAAGGCTATTTCACTGTTTCAGAGAAGTGTTCTGATTTTTGCCAGGTATTATAATTATCATGTGATTCATAAATTGATTCGATAAATTAAAGTAATAAGTATTACTGATTTAATTCTTTATTTAAGGAAGATCTGGTTGATGATGATATCATGATATAGATAATGGGGAACAAGTTTTATGGCTAGGTGTGAAATGTTGTGAAGTCGAAGTCAAATTAGCTTATAAATCAGCTCAGGTATAAGATTGAGACTTAATTTATATTAAAACTTTTTTTATGGAATATAACGTAGTTTAAAATTGCACCAGATTTCAGAAACTCTGCTCTGAGCATAACAATGAAATTAATTTATTGATTTGCCTTAACCAACTTTCCTGAGATCTGTCTAATTTTCTCCAAATCAGGTCCCTTTTTATAAACTAACTTAATTTTGTCTGATTTTTAAAATTGCATTTACTATTACTACATAGCATATTATTAATTTCTCTAATTTATTTTTAAGGTTTACATTTAACATTTACGAGCAAAACAACCTGATCGACCAAGAAAGTTGTTTTAACATTAAAAAGAAAAGAATCTAAACGATTTACCAAGTGCTTGCATGGTTGGGGACCTCATAAGTCCCTTTCTCCATAATTTCAGAGGGGAAATAACTGAACAGATAATTATGTATAACATAATGAATAACTTTTTAACTTTTATATTTTAATTTTAAAACATTATAATGGGAAAAAGACTTATGTACTTACGAAAGAAAAATGAATTAAATTTGTATTTTTAGGTTTATTTATTAATTAATTTTGTTTTTTATCTAAGTCTCTCGGTAGTGATGAGCAAATGGTTTTGCTGAATTTTTTTCTCTTTAAATTTGTTATCGTGTTTTTGTAGATGTTATGAATGCCATTTGTACCATAACATCACCACATGTTTATTAAGGTGAGATGGTTGTTTTTATTGCATACATTTTTTTTTATACAATGAAACTATATTTTATTTAAATTTAAAAGTCTTGCCTTCTAAAAAAATTTTTAAATTGCTAAGCTATTGGAGTGCTATCAATGGGTAGTTTCTCCACAAGTGGTTTTTTTTTTGTCCTTTGTTCATTTTCAGCAGATTTACTTGATGTAATATAATTACAGTTGTAGATATCAATAAATTATTCTAAAAAAAAAATTGTTAAGCAATATTATCATAATTTGTAAATAGTGTATTATGTAACATGAATTTATGGGCTGTTAATAAATACTAACAAAATTATTTATTGTTTTATAATGAAAAAATGATTTATCTACTATTTAAATGTAAATGTAATTTTGTGTACATTAAATATAATTTTTGATAATATTGTTACGGACTACTGGTATTAAAAATGAATTAAACAATTGCTTAATTAAAGATACTAATATTTATTAACAAAATGATAAAAAGGATACAATTAAACTATTAACAATTAAATTATTGAACCAATATAAATTTATAATAATAATATTCTAAATATTTATTATCTAGGCCTAATTCCTATTTAATTATTACAATAATATTAGATATTACTAATTCTAGATAGCTTAACTAGTTACAATAGTTCTTATGAATATATTACACTACAATTTATGCTAATAATTAACACTTACAGTTCACTAGTCCACCGACCGTAAGATTCTTCAAGTATCACAAACTGACACACAGTAACAAACAGAAACAGTTTATTACACTCGCGAGACTGTTACAGTTCACTGATACACTTATTACACGGGCCGGTTCTACACTGACTAGTTTATCACACTGACACTCACTTATTACACTTATCACTGATCTTCACTGGTCTACTCTCAGGCTAAGACTGACTGGCTCGAGGTGACGGAAGTCTTTTTATAGGCAAGGCCGAACATTCTAGAACACGAAGGGGCCAGAAGATTCTGGAATTTTCTTAATCCTTGGCCGACAAAAGGAGACGATCTAGAACGGTCCAAATCCTATTTTAACTTCTCCCGCCGACGGATTTAAGCCGCTAATCCTCTTGCTTCCGTCTTCCTGCCGGCGCCCGTAACACTGCCCCCTCCTTAAAAGTGCTCTGATCGAAAGCAAGTCCGGAGAAATCGGGCATTTATGAGCTTCTACTGATGGAGATGCACTTTCTTTCCAGGGGTTGAACGTGCACACCAATATGGCAACTCCAGAGTTGGCGAATGTCTGTTCGATCATGTCCCTGACAATCTTCCACTCCAAGCCGTCGTATCCACAGCCCAACTTCGGAATAGCGAGCTTAGTGACACGCAGTCTCAGAAGCTTACTCCGAAGGTCGTCGAGGCTTCGCCGCAGTGCGTCATATGTCGGCTTCTGATCAGTGGCACGCTTGGTAACCAAGTAAAACAGGTGTCGTCCTTCGTGCGGCTGGTGGAGTGCCTTCCCGACACTTGGTCCTTGGCGTTCCAGCTCCTCAGTTCCGCCGAACTTCTTCCTGAAGACCGTTGCAATCCCTCGAGAAGTCCTCAGATCTTCGGCAACGCAATGGGCCAGAGAATACTCCACTGGTAACGAGAAGATATCCCTGTAGATTACCTGAGTTACTCCACGGGTCCCTGGTACTTTCGTATGAGCAACTGAGTTATTTGTCTTGACGTTGTTTAGGTGCCTGACCTGCTGGTCTTCTTTCGGGCCGTGGTCTCCTTTGTACGGGGCCAGTCTATTGAAATGGACTATCTTGGGTTTTCCTTTAGGCTGCTTCCTGATCCTATATATGACGTCATTGATCCTCTTGACGATCTCAAACGGGCCGTCCCAGGAGTTCTGAAGTTTAGGTGAGTAGCCTCGCCTTCTTCGAGGATCATGTAGCCAGACCAAGTCTCCAGGTTGGTAGCCACCTTTCTCAGCCCTGATGTCGTAGCGCTCCTTCATTCTGTCACTGGCTCCCTGGATGTTTGTGCGAACCTTCTCGTGGATATTATCCAGTCGCTTCCGTAGATCCGAGACGTACTCCTCTCCGGCAATTTCCTCATCAGGCTTGAAACCGAATTTCAGATCACAAGGCAACCGAAGTTCTCTGCCGAATACCACATTTGCGGGAGTCTGCCCCGTTGCCTCACTGACTGAACTGCGGTAGGCCAGCAGGAACAGGTGAAGATACTGGTCCCAGTCTCGCTGATGGTCGGAGACCACTTTGGACAAATATCGACCCATAGTCCTGTTCATGCGCTCCACCATGCCATCGGATTGAGGGTGAAGAGGTGTCGTCCTGGTCTTCCGTATTCCCAGTGCTTCGCACATCCCGGAGAAGACTACAGACTCGAAGTTTCGTCCCTGGTCAGAGTGAAGTTCCATGGGTACTCCAAACCTACTGACGAGCTGCTTCACCAGTACGTCCGCAACCGTGACTGCCTCCTGATTCGGAAGGGCGTAAGCTTCCACCCACTTGGAAAAGTAGTCCATGGCCACGAGAATATACCGGTTACCTTCATCCGTCACAGGGAAAGGGCCAGCGATGTCAATTGCTATTCTCTCAAACGGTGCTCCCACGTTGTACTTCCTCATTGGGGCCTTCTTTCTTCTTATGGGTCCGTTAGAAGCCGCACAAGTCGCACAACGCCTGCACCAGTCCAACACATCGTCCTTAAGGTTTGCCCAGTAAAAGCGTTCACGTACCTTTTCCAATGTACGGTGAACTCCAAGGTGGCCGCCAGATACTCCGTCATGAAGTTCCCTGAGTACTTCGGGCACTTTACTCTTTGGAACGATGAGCTGAAGTCTGCGCTGATCTCCTTCCGTGTTCTCCAATGCCCGTTTCAGCAGCCCGTTGTCCACTAGAATGGAGTCCCATTGGGCCCAGTAAGTCTTTACATTCTTCGACATTGGAGCAACATCCTGCCAGGTTGGTCTTCCTTGCCCTGATAGTTTCCACTGCTTCATTTGTTTCAAGTCCGGGTCCCTGTCCTGCTCCTTTGACACCTCTGCATCCTGCCAACTGTCCATGACCACCGTTGTCCTCAACACTGCTGCCTGCTTCTCTTCTTGTCGAGAACAATGCCCGCATTCTTCGTCACAAGGTCTCCTAGAGAGCGCATCCGCATTTCTGTGACTCGTTCCAGCACGATGAGCAGATTCAAAGTCATATTCTTGAAGGCGCTCGATCCACCTCGCCACTTGTCCCTCTGGTGACTTGAATCGCAGCAGCCACATTAGAGCTGCGTGGTCCGTTCTCAGGAGGAATCTTCTGCCGTATAGATATTTGTGAAAATGCTCTATAGATTTTACTACTGCCAGAAGCTCCTTCCTTGTGACACAGTAGTTGCGTTCCGGTGCTGAGAGAGCTTTACTGAAATATCCAATAACCCTTTCTTCACCATCTTGGAGTTGAGAGAGGACGCTTCCAATAGCGGTGTTCCTGGCGTCTGTGTCAAGTATGAACTTGCCCTCGGGACGTGGATAGCTCAGAATAGGAGCACTACTCAACTTGTTCTTCAACTCCTCGAAGGATGCCTGACATTCGTGATCCCAAAGGAAAGTCCGTTTTTCCTCGGTGAGCCTGGTAAGAGGCTTTGCAATGTTTGCAAATCCTTTCACGTACCTCCTGTAATAGGCGCAGAGGCCGAGAAAACTTCTTACTTGGTGCTTATCTCGAGGTACTGGCCAGTCGGTGATCGCTGCAATCTTCTCTGGGTCAACGGCCACTCCGTTGTCTGACACAACATACCCCAGGTAGTTGACTTGCCTCCGGAAGAGATGACACTTCTTGGGGTTCAATTTAAGGTTCGCTGCACGTAGTCGTTCGAAGACCTTCTCCAGATTCTTCAGATGGTGAGCGAAGGACTTTCCCAGCACAATGATGTCATCTAGGTATACCAGGCAAATTTCCCAAGAGAGACCTCTTAACACGCTTTCCATCAGTCTCTCAAATGTTGCAGGAGCATTGCAAAGCCCAAATGGCATTACCGTAAATTGCCAGAGTCCAGTCCCAATCGAGAACGCTGTCTTCTCTTTATCTTCAGGTTTCAATCCAACCTGCCAATATCCACTGCGGAGATCCAAGGTAGAGAAAAGTTCACACCCCTCCAGGGTGTCCAGCGTATCATCAATCCTGGGGAGCGGATAACTGTCTTTCTTGGTGACGTTGTTCAGAAGGCGGTAGTCTACGCAGAATCTCGTTGTGCCGTCCTTCTTCTTCACCAATACAACAGGAGACATCCAGGGACTACTCGAAGGCTCAATGACACCATCAGTCGCCATCTCCCGGATGATCTTCTCGGCGTCCTCCCGTTTGGCTAACGGCAGCCTCCGCGGGACCTGTCGGATGGGCTTAGCATCCCCGGTGTCAATCCTATGCTGGACGATATCCATTCTACCCCGTGGCCCTGGGCTGATCTCGAAAACGTCTTGCCATCGGGTAATCATCTTCTTCACTTCCTCGCTCTGTTCAGGTGAGAGATCCCGGCATGATTCGTCCACAAATCCTGTTAGTTCTGCCGGCAATCTTCGCAGCTCGGTGGGTTGACGTTGCAGCTGACGTACCACTGAGGTAGCGGTTGTACATTCCTTTGTTCCTTTGTTCAGCGTTACTGGGAAGCTGTTCAGGTTCATTAGCCGAATCGGAGTGGTACGTCCGACCTTGATGAGAGACCTTGCAACCATTACGCCGCGTCCGATCTCCTGTTCTTCTTGCCTTCCCGGTTCAAGTAGCACACATTGACCCTCAGGTAGAGGCCCTTCGATCGTCCCATGCGTTATGATTTGGCTCCGTGCAGGTAAAGTGGTTTCTTCCAGTAAGCGCACTCGTGCGTAGATGTCCTTTCCCTGCCGCAGGATGACTTCTTCGTCTCCCAGCGTCATCACACCTCTCGCCATATCCAGCTTGATCCCATGGAAGTCTTTTTATAGGCAAGGCCGAACATTCTAGAACACGAAGGGGCCAGAAGATTCTGGAATCTTCTTAATCCTTTGCCGACAAAAGGAGACGATCTAGAACGGTCCAAATCCTATTTTAACTTCTCCCGCCGACGGATTTAAGCCGCTAATCCTCTTGCTTCCGTCTTCCTGCCGGCGCCCGTAACAATATATATTATTTTTTTTATGAATTACATATACATAATATCTTTTCTCAGCTACAGGTAACTTAAGAAAACCATAAAAAAACATGAAGTTTTGGAATAATTAATATTTAAAAGAAAAGTTATTTTGATTATAATAGCTAAAGAGCCCACCGAAGAAAGGAGGAGAGTTATCCTCAATGCATTATTTAAAGGAATTTAAGAATATAAGTGGGATTTTCAACCTGGGGGTAGAAAGACAAGTCAGGGAGGGGGAGTGGGGTAAATTGCCGCTTCTAACAAACATATGTTTCTTCTTGCCCAAATCGGTCATATTATATACTATTTGAGACTATTTTCAAAATTTAAGAAAGTAACAGGTTGCATTCAACTATAGCACCATTATTGGCTCAGTTGAATTAAACATTTATAACTATCTCAATTTTCCTCACATCCCAATGATTTGTTCACAGAAAAGTTCAGAATAACTTTCATAAGAATTTAGCTAAACATTAATTAAATGGTGAAATGATTATCTGCTCAAAATTTGACTGCATAAATATATATAGATGAAAAAATATATAATTACGAAGTCAGATTGAAGATAAAAGGTGTTCCTTTAACCATTATATTTGTGTCTTCAAAATAATGCTTGAAGTATTAGCTAATAGGATCCAGAATAATTCAGAATAGTTCAGCCATCTTCGATAGGAAAAGGCTTACAAATTCATCATTTTCGTCACTCTGTCCTTCTCTAGCAGTTCTGCACTCTGCTTCCAAATAGTTAAGCAGGTTGACAGCATATATGGCAGCACATGCTCTTTTGTCCAACTGAAACAATAACAAAAATAAAGACTTATGTCTTATTCACTGCTAGTACTTACTGCTAACATGCAGATTTAGCTTCTAAATTTAAAATAAAGATTTACATGTTTTTTTATTTTTTGAAAATCAACCCCTGAAAGTGTAAAATAGGCGAAATGGTAACATGTTAAGTTAGGGATATGAAAATAAGTAAAGAGGTTTTACTTTTAAACAGAATAATAATTGTTTTGAAGATTTTGCAAAGATCTATTGCAAACTTTCCAGAAGCGTGGAATGAGGGATGAAAGGACCCCTTAATGCAACAACTTTTCATTTTTACAAAAATGCAGTTCATCACTTCTACCTTCAAACCAATCCTACATATCCGATATCATTGAGAGGAAAAAATGTCATATCAATATAATAGGCAATTAAAACAAACCTTTAATCAATGGACTTGTTTAATAACTTTTCTGTTAACAAAAGATAAGTGCACTTTGTCTAAGTGGCAGTTCACTATGTTGGCCCCTAAACTGTGGATGATGAAAATATTAACCCCCTCTCCCTTTCACCCAGTACTTAACGCAGAGGCATAGATCCCCTGACCTGACTTTAATGTTGTGGTGGGAGTGGTTTATTCCATGAAGCCTATGGATTATTAATACTTAATTATTTTCATTAATAAAACAGAGAATTCCTTATCATTTTTTTTCTAGCCAGTCCAGCAGTTCAGGTTCTACAGGACCAGGATTTCTATTTGGTCCAAGTTTAGGTTCTTCCATTCTCCATTTATGATCAATTTTCTGAAAGAGTTTGAATGAAATCTGAATTGAATTAAATCTGTGCATTAAAATAAAAAATCGGTAAATAAAACTTGTGGGTTCACGCCAGCTGCTCGTGACAAATTTCATGAGACTTGTGATGGCTTTTAAAGGTTTTGAAGTAAGAATAATTACATTTCACTAAAAGGTCGTTTAATATTAGTGCAAATCATTTTAATAATAACTTAAAACATCAATAGCTTGTTGAACTTTCTGTTCCCGTGAAGAGATTTTGTTTGTAATAGTTAAATGCCTTGTTTTATGAAATGTTTGAAAGTGCAACTAGTCTTGTACAAATCACAGTATTGCTGAAATTACCGATGACAATGCTAAAAATCTATTTTTATACTACATACTAACTATTATTTAAATTGAATTACTGATATCTTGTATCGAGCTTATAAATAAATCAAAATAAATAATCATTGTATAATACCTGTTATGCATTATTAATAGGTGTATACAGCCTTGCCACTTCCAGCCAGAAGAAGTGTACTCGGTCATCAACGTTGTACTTCTTCTTCCAGCAGAATTCTGCGAGGTATGCTGCCATTTGATTTTGTGATATACCAAATCTTGGTATACTTGACCGCACAGTTCTCCAGGTTCTTTCTATATTTTGAGTGTGTGCTCCTGATACAGGATCTACAAAATTTTGACTATGATTTACTGTGAAATGCTGATACTGCTGGAGTAGTGGCAGCCTGTTGTACCCCTTCCAAAGGTCTGTGTAAATTACAGAACCTGCTGCTATTCTACGTTGTATGATTTCCATGAGAGTTTCAGCTGATCGGTCGTTTACCGGTTCAAAGAAACATCTCCCACTTTGTCGTTCAAACCCTCCCACCCATACTACCCATTTCCCTTGAATTACTCTTCCTCTATTATACTTCCTTTTTCCAAATTTTGCTTCATCGATTTCAACTTCGATCCCCTCACCACCAATGACTGCATCATCCCTCATGATGACTGAATTTAGACAGATGTCGCGGCAGTTTTCAGACCACTCTACTATTGTTTTTGAGGTTAATCCTAGTTCTGTTGTAAAATGTCTCTGCCTCGGAGGAGGAATCGTCAGCCAAATACACACAAACTGACATATCTGCCTGTATGTAATTTTTGTACTTTGTAGCCAAGTTCCTGCCTTGAAACTCTGGCGAACCCCACACTTCCTTCTCCTTTCACCATCGTAGTAAGACTTACTACACCTGAAACCATGAAACAATGTTTTAATAAATTGTGGATTTAAGGAAATTAACAGCACCCTACACTACTCAAATACTGGTATCACTTCCACAGAATGTGGCTTCAACAAGTTTTAACTTTACGCTTGTTTCCCTTTTAATATTTCCAGAAATACAAGTTATCATGAGCTTAAGTATGGAATAGAGAATCGGTAATCATTTCATCTAAAAATGAACATTTCAACAAATGGGTATTATCTATATTTTATTTGAAAAGAAAAGATATGACCAGGACCATATCATATAGCAATAAAATCAATTATAATATATTATCTATACTTCAAAATGATAGTTGAAAATTTTATTTCTGAATGAAATGAGAAATCTACTCATTTCTCCTAATCAATTATCTTATCCCTATTAAATCTCATGGTAACATTTACATTAACATAGCATTAACTCGCGATCTTGGGCTTAATAGTTTGTTACGCTAACCACTAGACCACAGGTGACCCTGTTACTAAATAATGATTGTATTTCTAATTTTAATAAAACTTATATTCATAATCTATATTTTAAATTTAAGCCTTTGTGTTAATCTTTTAAATTAGAGCTAATGCAAAATGTCAATATTTCCTTACCCACCTTTATTAAAACTTCTTGTATTCCTTTTTATTTCCAATGAATGATTTTATAGCTTAATCAGTGTAATCTTTATTGAACTCTGCATTTGTATTTATTATTATTATTGGCATAAAAAGAAAATTGTAATAAATCCCACGACGTCTGAAATGATTGTATCTTCCTCTAATGTACCTAAACCATAATCAGTTGTAAGTACTTATGAAGTACAGTATCCACCCTTGTCAAAATATTGTAAGAAATAGCAATCCAGGAGTATTGCAGAATCTTGCCCGGTAAGAGTTAAAGGGTAACCGCAGGTGTCTTTCCTAGAATGATACATAAGCTGGCAGGTGTCCTTCTCAGAACCTAGATCAGCACAATCATTCCTATTTATTCCCCTCCTCTAATAGATGTAGATCATTATCATTATTATTAGTTAGCGATTAGGCTAGATACTTTGTCTGTCATTTTCAATACAGTTCTTTTTAAAAAGTGATTTAGAGTTGGAGATTATTTAATTATATATATCTTATTAATGTTATAAATGTGAAAGTTTGTATGTTTGTCTCTCTTTCACGCAAAAACTACTTAACGGATTTGGATGAAACTTTACAGTATTATAGGTTATACATCAGAATAACACATAGGCTATAGCAAGCGCGGATTTAGGGGGGGGAGGCGCACGGGGGCACGTGCCCCCCCTCCCGACAGTTTTTAGGTACTGTGAAGAATCCATTATAGTACATAATTAAAGGCAAATCACATGATAATAGTGGTTAAAATAACAGAAAGAACATGAGGGAAACTATCGTTTTGTTATCCTATTAATATTATAAATGCGAATGTTTGTATTAATGTTTGTTACTCATTCACCCAAAAACTACTGAACGGATTTGGATGAAACTTATTGAGTAAAATAGGTTATACATCATAGGCTACAGCAATGGCAGATTTACGTGGGGGCACGGGGGCATGTTCCCCCCCCCCCCCGTTATAGTACTTAATTATAGGCAAATCAGGAACTTAGCATCTTGAAATTTGTAGATAGGTTCTTTGTTTAGTTTAAGGAAGAAATTAAGATAATTCCACCCCAAGGGTTTCCCCTTTAATATAATAGGGGTTCAAAGGTTGTATAGAATCCGTCAGTTTTGAAGTTAGACATCTGAAATTTTGGATGAATGAGTAACTTATATTTTAAAAAAATAATTAAATTCTTTTTTAATTTATTAATTAATTTCTAGCGCGGTGCTCTAACCACTGAGCTGCCAAGGCACGCATTCCAGCTAGTCAAATCCTTTCTCTTCACTGATCCTATATCTCTGTTATCTCGCAATTTTTTGAAGTATACACGGGGAAGTATGTTCATTGAACATTACTTTAATCGGGATCTCGTTGACTTACGTCAAATTTATATTAATAATTTATTTATGGTTCTTGTTTAATTATTTACATTTTTTTTTTTTATAATATAATTAAATATATAATTAAATAAAATGCATTTTAAATACAGACATGTAATGTCTCTTTTTACTTATCAATATTAATACTGTATTTTCTAAAAAAATTTTCTGGATTTTTATAATTTTACAATCTTTTTTTCTTACTGCATTTCTGTATTTCTTTTCATTTTTACATTTCCCATTTTTATTATTATTATTTTATTCTTCATTGTGTATTTTAATACCTTCCTGGCACTTCGTTGTTTATACTATACACTAATATATTTTAACCTTTATATTTACCTTGCTGTGCAATATTTATCATTTTTATTTTTAATTGCCTGTATTCACCATACTTTTGTTTATTTATATGTACTATGTTTTAATATATTTATACCATTTTTATTCTTCATTGTCTGTATTTTGCATATAGCCCTGAAGAAGACCTACAAGGTAGGTCGAAACGTTGGCTACTTAATAAAGTTTTCTCCAATTCCAAGAGAAATTTATTGACCTCTACCCGGACCACTTTCTTCCACTATATTATCAAGGTCAACAATTGTCACTCAGTATTTTTAAAATAATTTTTTTTCTCTTTAATTTATTAAATTATTTTGTTGTTTTGTTTTCCATAAAACTAGTATATATGTAAATATTAATAGTTTTCTTTATTTATTATTATTGTTATCGTATTTATATTTTCTCTTTCATTTAATTTGTTATTGCGAGCTAACTCCTAATTTATATCCATTAATTTTTTATTTTCATTTATTAATTAAATTTTAATTGTATTCTACTCTAAAGCATTATAGTTTATATTTTATTTTCCGTATCACTATTCTAAAGGAACTTGTCCCAGAATAAAATTGTTTAATGAAATGATATTTCATTTTGATAAGCAATATAATATTGTTAATAAAACTTTATCTATGCATATAAAAATACGGAAAAACATTTTGCACACTATAAATTATGGATCGTAGATAATAGAAAATAAAAAATAAAAACAAAAGTAAAATGCAGCAATAATTTAATTCAAACAAATAAAAGAAATATACAATATTAAAATATTAAATATTATATAAATAGTAATTACCTATCCAAATATTTACATATTTTCAGGTATAAAAACACAACACATATTAATACATAATTTCATCTGTAACAATTAAAAAAATTGAGTTAAATATTTAAAATTTGATGACCACAACACTCTCATCATGAGAATATTTATATAGTGAATGATACATAATCAAATTTACAAAAATGAAATAAAAACGAAGAACAGAACTGTTAACAGGAAAGCGCATAGTGTATATCACCAGGTGAAACATTTAAGACAGGTTCCTGTTAATGTCAGAGCGGCATTTTTCTGCCAGAATCAGACCAGAGTCAGGAAGCGCAGAAGACATGTTCAGTAAGATACCAATAGCAGGTACCTCATAACCTGAAATAAATAATAAAAAATATTACAAAAGTTTAAAAACCAATAAACCATTTGATCAGAGGGAAAATTAATTAAAATACAGTAAAACTTCTCACCTGCAGACACAGGTGGGGAATTAAATTTTGTCGGCTTATAAGAAGTGTCTGCTGGTGAGAAACTGAGGGTGGGGGAAAGCAGTAAAATAATATGTATGTTTGTACATCACTAACAATTATTATTCAAAGGCTGCTTACATTATTTTAAACAAAAGATAAGACGTAACTGTGTACTTGCGTGAACAAAGAAATAATAATAAACATAAAATAAATATTATTTAAATAAAATAATCTGTAATTTTTTTCTGGACCTTTTTTTCTTCTGATATTTTTTTTTTCCAAATTGACTTTTAAATTCATCACTGCTTCCACTCCAAAAGGATCGCTTTTTATCATGTAGAAATGAATCAATGGCTCAAGGTGAGTATCACTGGTGATTTGCTCAACTTGTGTTAAAACATTACCAAATTTTGAAAATTAATGAGAATAAGAGTATGTGGGTACAATTACATAATGCATATACGTATTTGAGCTTTTTCCACACGGTTCTTCTTCATCTACTCCCCCCTCTTGGTTATCAGCAAGTGTGTTCAAATCCGTAATAATTTCATCAATTTGAAGTGATGTTTCTTCTGTTGATGTGTATTCATCAATAGATACGTAGGATTCACAAGATGCCGTGCCGAATTGAAGTGTTTCTATGAGTGGAGCCAAGTCCTGTTCTTCAATTTCAGGTTGAGAGTTTTGGGCTGCGTTGTCAGAATTAGTTGAAAAGCCGCATTTAATGAAACAGTTCGTGACAGTTTCTTTTTTAACATTTTTAATAGACGAACATATCCACTGAATTGCATCCAAAACATTAATTTTGTTAGACAAATCATTGTCCGATGTTGACTCATCTTTATGGGCTAAAATGTGCCTTAAAAAACATTTGTGAAAGTGCATTTTAAAGTTTTTAATAATCCCTTGGTCTAAATGCTGACGGGAGGCGGTCGTGTTTGGCGGGAGGATAACTGTTTTTATGTTTGACAACTCTAAATTTGGATGTGACGAGGCATTATCCATAAGTAAAATAACATGTCTTCCTTGACGCTATTCTGTTATTAAAATTAATCAGCCATTCTGACATAATTTGGCGGGTCATCCATGCTCTTTTATTTGCTTGCCATTCCACCTTAAAAATGTTCAAATCGAAACCCTTAAAGCATCTTGGCTTTTTGGCTTTTCCAATCATAAATGGAATTTCAAACTCACCCTCCATGTTTGTGCACAAAAAAATTGTGACACGCTCCTTGGAGACTTTTCCTCCTTTACAAGTCTCTGCTTTCAGCGCCATAGTTTTGTCCGGTAATGCTCGAAAAAAAAAGGGCGGTTTCATCACAGTTGTAAATATCTTTAGGGGAAAATCCAGTGCAAAGCTCCTTTACTTTCGATGTGCAATCAGCGATTAGAGAACAATCAACGGAAGCACCCTCACCGCTTAAGGTTCTGTATTTTATTCCATGCCTCACTTTAAATTTGTCCAGCCAACCACCACTAGCTTTAAAATAGTCATTTCCCAAACCTTTTGCAACTTCCAACGCCTTTTCCTGTATTAATCGTACAGATGTTATTTGATCGCACTCGGCATAGCCACTGATACGATCAACTTGATCAGTCATCAGCCCCCCTTCTGCTATAAATGTGTCCTTTGAATTATCATTCCCATGATCTACCCATTTTTGAAGAATATTTTTTTATTTCTTAAAATTTCTGCAGCACACGTTTTCCTAATTTTAAACTTCTTTCCAACATCACGGACACTCAATTTTTCACGTCCACTCGTGTGTATAATCTCTAATTTTTCTTTTATAGTTAGCACTTTTCTTTTAGAATACATGTTCTCATTTTTTTTTCAAGGAAGAGAGCAGATGAGTTGAAAAACATTCATAGCGAAGCGAGCACAAACAATTCCTGGAACTCATCGAATTCGGAAATTGATTTGAAACTAATCTGGTTTCAATCCAATTTCCAAGCGAGGTTCTTTTCACAGAAATTTGGTTCTACTGTTCGCGTATTGGAAGTTTTTTCATCAAACTATTAATAAAATCTCTGTCCACGTCCGCTTATAAGAATGTCCGGATATCAGAAGTAAAAATATAAAGAAAACTTAAAAATTCTGAGGGGGAAAATATAATCGTCCCCTTACGAGAAATGTCCGCCTGTTAGAAGTGTCCGTTCAAGGAAGTTTTACTGTAATATCCTTCAATTTAAATGTTTCAAATGTTGCTAATTAAATTAATCGATCACAGTAGGCTACTAGAGTGTCAAAAGAACTCTGATTTTACATTACAAAAAAAAAATATAAATAAAAGTATTTTTTAAACCTCCCTTTGTATGCTTATTTATATTTCTTTATTTACCATCAGTACTCCTGCAAAGAGATACCCAAATAGTAAAATTACCACTTAAATAAGTGAAAGGTGTATTGCTTCCGTACCATATAAGGTTTAAAAGAGATATAGACAAGGTTATTCAATCAATGTCCAATGTATCTGTGTAAATCATAATTTCCTGCAGTCAACCAGAATCAAATTTGTAAACATTCTCACTAATCCTCAACATAATTTATGTTTCAAATATTTCTTTTCAGTAAACAATCGTCTAAAATCATATTTTAATACATACTTAATTGCTGTGACCTTCGTTCCTGTAAATATTTCAACCACAGCCTTCTCTATGTGAGATACTTTAACAACTTCTGAATCAGAAGATATCATTTCTATTGCGCGAAGACATATATCCAATATGCTCTTCGAGCATCTCCAATAACAGCAGCTACTTTCCTAGTAAAAGAATTATATACAAATTAACACAGACTAACACTCTTATTAATGATAATATATATTTTTATGATAAATAAATTATATTGTACATGATATAATGAATGGATAAAAATCTACAGATGGTAAAATGGTTATTAATTATACTTTACCTTGCTACTATCTGAATTGCATCAACATGAAAGTTTGAGCTGGACCCAATGCGATGCAAGAAGAATTTCTGGAGTTGTTGAAATGTGTAAGGCTGAAAAACAAGGCGAGTAAGACCCTGAAAAAAGAACGGAAATAAAGAATAAGAAAATCATTAAAAATAATCATTTGTAAAATCCATAATAGGCTGCTACAGCGATTTTACTTATTTTCTATTTCACTTATATTCCAAATTCAAACATTAGGCATATAAAAAAAGAAATTAGTAGATGATAAAGGAATCACACTGTATTAGAATGCAATATTAGTAACACATAAACATCAAGTAGCATATAACAATTTAAGAGAGTAGTATATAGGCATGTGACTTCAATTATTGAAATTACCTGTAGTATGGAAAAGAGAATCGGTAATCATTTCATCTAAAAATGAACATGGAATGAATAATTCCAAAATGAAACATTAGTCATATAAATAAAGAAATTAGTAGATGAGAAAGGAATCACACTGTATTTTTGAATGCAATATTAGTAAGACATAAACATCAAGTAGCATATAACAATTTAAGAGGGTAGTATATAGGCATGCGACTGCAATTATTGAAATTACCTGTAATGAATTAAGTCCAAATATTCTAAGCATTGTGATGTGCACTTGGGGGCAGTTAAAAGATTCGGAAATGACTCCACGTAGAAACCAAACGTAAAAAACTTCATCTATGCCGAAACTGGCATCAAAATCAGAGTAAGAGACTGCAACTGATACAAATGATTTCGGAAAAAACTTTGTCCTGCTAGGTCCTACTAATGCTAACACTGTATGGCGAGTGAGAAGTGCCGGTAGCGAAATATAGAGGGCGCTGTTTATCGCCTAGGTCACGAAAATGGCAGTGGACCGAAGGGAGACTCTTCCTCCACAATTACCCAAAGGACTAACGAAGGTTTCGCTAACAGTAGCAGGTAGTTAACGAAAGTGACACTTGGGACGCTGGGGTAGGTCGTCGTTAGATTGGAAAAGTACCATATTTGATTTTAAAAAAATCAGTCTTGAATTAAGTAAACTTATAAATATGTAATTAATCAAAAACACTTTCACTGGACATGTCTTTATAGAGTAGTATAGTTAATAATAATTTTCGGTAATGGAATACTATTAAATAGCACTTAGTAAGACAAATCATCAAGGGATTGCTAGAAGCCCGGCAGGTGGCCAAAGGATTTTTAAAGGGATTAAAAAGTCCTTAGGTATGGCGTCCTTCGGAGGGGACGTTAAATGGCGGTCTCAAGCCTGTGAGTTGTATGGTACTCGTTAAAGATCCCTATCCTAATAGTATCTGGATAGGAGGAAAACAATTTAGGACTACCACTGTAGCATCGTCTGATTAGTCATAGCACCATGAATTGACTTTAAATGAATAAACAAATAATCACCAATCATTCTACTTTTGTTATTATAACCTTCTCTTAAAGAAACAACCATATATCCAGGTTGCATTTCACAGCTATCGTGTTGGCTATTTGTTTGATTGCTAACTTTTTTTTTGGCAGTTGGTTAAATAAAATTTGTCATCTGTTAAGTGAAAAAATGGAGACAATTGCTATCAAACAAGAGCCATTATTGTTTAATGAATCTTCATTTTTTAAAGGTGAGGAATTCCTTTAAAGATTAATTTTTAATATTTAGATCTTAAACATTCAAGCGCTTATAACTTTCATCTATTTTCTCCTCATAGCTGCAAATTTAATTTTAACCCAATAATTGTGTATTGATAGATGATTTTATGTGGCAAATTTTCTATTTTCTTTATTTATTTGATCTCTTTAGATTATAATGATTTATAAATATTATTTTAGTCTTGTGTTTGATATTTTACAGTCACTGAATCCTGTTTTTCAATAAAACAAGAACCGGCTTTGAATTCGACGAATTGCCCCAATGTATTGGTTTGTATTTTTTCTCTTATCGCATTTTAGAAGGATGGATTTTAATTTTGCTGGCAATAAAATTATTTTGTTTTGTATTTTATAGGGCCTCTGATGAGTTCAACTCCAGGTGAAGTTCCTACTACACTTTTGGAAATAAAAGAAGAACCTTCTTTTCTCCATTTAACAGGGTAAGTATTTCTTCTCTCCTAAATCAATTAATATTACACTGTTCTATTATAGTCATTCTAGTTGTTCTTCCAGCTGCTACTTCTTTGATACTGAATTATATTTCTATAGACTATAACACCAGCTGTCACACATGAAGAGTATGGGTAAGGAGCAACCTGTGGTCTAGTGGTTAGCATAACTCTCATGCACAAGATTGTGGTCTCTTAGCCCAGCAGGTGACTTTAGGAGTAAGATCTCTGGTTAAGCTGTCTTTCAGCAGGGACGTACAATAGGGGTCTCGAACCCATGTGATGTCAGGTACTCGTTAAAGATCCTGTCTAAATTTGGATAGGCAGAATTTAGGACTCCCACTGTAGTATTGTCTTTTTTAATTAGCCATAGTAGCATCATTAATTGATGTTAAATGAATAAACAAAAGCATGTAGATTAAAAGTAACAGATGGAAATAATGTGAAGGTTCCTAAGGCAACTAAAGTAGAACTGATCACATACAATTAATTGATGTCTACTTTATTTATTATTTATATTTTCTTCTAGAAAACTAAGAGGAATATCTAATGAATAAAAAAAATGGTAGAGAGGAAAATAGTTGACTGGATGATATATGGACGATGAGGATAGTTGGGGGGGGTGCAGTAAAAAAAACTCCAAATGAGTCAAGACTCATTTTTTATTTGTGCCAACGTTTCGACCTACTTTGTTGGTCATCTTCAGGGCTAATAGGAGAGGTTTCTGGGTGAACTTTGTTACACAGTTTCATTATTAGTGGTGTGCTACTGCAACATTATTACTAGCAATTAGTTCGTCTTGCTAGTACTAGTGAGTCAATGAAGAGTGATTATAATATGTGATGCCTTTTCTGGAAATGTGTCCTACCTGATAATAATCCTGTTAATGAAGAAATATCATTAAATTTGAAGGAAGCCTTAAGGAATATCTAATGAATACAAAAATGGTAGTTATCACGTAGTTATGGGTTATGGGTTCTTACTGATTACTATAAATTTTTAGAATTTATATTGGAATTGTAACTTATTAGAAGTAGTCACTTAAGTCCTTGGCTGTCTTACCTCCAATAATTATTCATTATCCCTTGTCCTCTTATTCTTTGCCTACATACTATCCTGTATATCCCTATAGATTAATGCCTAGTTTTAATAATTGTAACCTGCATTAATTGTCTCTGACCATTTGAAATCTTGTATAATAATACTGTATCACCTTTTTTAAATTCATTAGAGATCTATTATTATTGTATTTTTAGATTGATTATTTTTTTAAAGATGTGGAGGAGAACCATCTTGCAGTGGATGAAAAATCTTTTAATAAATGGAACAAACCTTCCACTTCATTATGTAAGCGTTTGTTCAAGTTAAAACAATTTTAAGTTAATGATGTTACTGATTATTCTTATAAATTTTACTTTTATTAAATTTAATTTTAGTTGACAGAATAAGAGGAATGGGTAATATATTTTTTCAGCTTCTTCATCCTAATTATTTATTACAGTTAAGGAACTTGTGGAACTGTCTTACATTTTCTCTTTAGTTGCTTTTGTGCCCATAATGTAAATTAGAAGTAAGGGTCTTGATCTCTCATTTAACCAAAAATACTTGAGCAGTCTACTTATTTCTTTTAGGATAAAGCCATGCTAATCTTTTAATTTTTTATAAGTAGCAAAATGGAAATCTTGAATCAATATGGCCTGTTTGCCTACTGCTTTGTTGAATTTTCATCTGCATGGTTAGGTTATATTAGCATGCTACAATGTTAATTTCTTTCTAAGTTTATTTTTTATTTAATTTTAATTTTTAAGATTTCATTTTTGGATCTACAAATTTTGGTTCTATATCACTTTACTTCATTATTTACTCTTATTTTCTATAATTTATATCCTTGAGAATCAAAGCTATTGTCTCCATTGACATGTTCATCTACAATGCTCACATCTTATATTTTACTGTTTGCCATTTCATGCGCTTGCAATAATTATTCATATATTAACACTTGTTTGCTTGTAATCAATTTTGGTGTAATCTTACAAATTTACTTCACAAAGACATTTATTATCTATTACTACCATAAAAAAATTGGATAGACTTAGTGTGATTTATCATTAGCTGTGTATAAAATATATTCCTTTTTGGATCAGGTAATGTTGAGATTTATAACAAACCTGCAGATGCCTATAGGTAGTATAATACAAGATGCAGCTTACTGTCTTACTGTCTATAAAATTAACGATAAAATCATTTGTGGTTTTACAATGCTCTTTAGGTGGTATCATCATCATCTTATAAATTAGTGCTTACAATAGAAAGATTGTAAAACAAATTGTTTGATTTATATATTATAATAATGATTATGGTAACATTCCTTTATCTGTTATAACCTGTACCACTACAGCCCATGAAGGGTCAGGGGTTCCGTACGTGGTAGAGACTGTACTGTTTCATGGAAAATAGTTCTGCAAGGAGGTGACTTGTCCTAGGTCACACTCAACCGCCAGATTTTCCCCCCTTATTTTGGGTACCCTATTTTTATAATATTTTATAGAGGCTGGGTGGGCCTCAGGAGATCCCATACGATCCATCTCCCGCAGCAAACAGACTAAATAAAAATCATGGCCTGCAACGGGATTTAAACCAGAATTCCAGTATGGCAACTCGGTTCTCTACCACTGAGCTACTCTGCTCCCCTTTATCTGTTATAGATTTAATAAACTACTAATTTATCTAATCTGATAAGGTGAGCTATGTCTGAATTAAAATTGAAAAATTGAGATCATGAGTACCCTTCAAGATTCTGATTATTGATTATTAGTAACTGATTGTTTTTAAATTATTTTGTTTAGATCGACCATTCCTTTGCTACCATTGTGGCGAGGCATCTCATGATATATCAGATTTAGAAGTACATATAAAGGTGTACCATCTTTGGGAATTGGACTATTTGCAGGATGTAAAAGGAACTACTACCAAACAAGAATTATTTAGAGCCCTCATTGCAATTTCAAGTGTTCAAAAATTGCTAATCTCAAAGTTCATGTAACATCAAAACATGCTAAGAAAAAGCCTCTTGTTTGTAGGCAATGCAAATTCAAATGCGTCCAAGCTGGCTCATTCAATAGGCATGTTATAGAGGTTCATGGAGCTGGAGTGAAACCGTTTGCTTGCCCTCATTGCGACTACAGAGCGATGCGTCCAAGTGTCATCAAATATCATGTTATGGCCCAGCATGATAGGCTAAAACCTCATTCTTGTCCAGAATGCCCTTATAAGACTGCTCATGTGTCACACCTCAAAGTCCACATTCAAGCTCTACATGACAAGATCAAGCCTTATGCTTGCTCTTATTGCCCATTTAAATCTGCTCATTCTTCATATCATAAATTTCATGTGATGGCAAAGCACGGTACTGACAAACCGTATGCATGCCCTCATTGCCCATATCGGTCGGTTCAATCAGGTCATGTAAAGTACCATGTTCAAGCTGTCCATGAAAAGAGAAAATTGTATGCTTGCCCACATTGTGATTTCCGATCTGCCCATAATAGTTATATAAAGATTCATATCAGATCGAAGCATGATAAAGTAAAGCCCTACATTTGTCCGCACTGTGACTATGCATCTGCTGAATCTGGCCACCTCACTCACACTCACACTCAGAATAATGGCTCGGCATGAAAAGAGAAAACCATTTGCTTGTGATAGATGTGAATTCAGGTCAGCCGAGCTGATCAATCTCCAAATTCATATTATGGCCAGGCATGATAATGAGAAACCTTACGGTTGCCCACAATGTGAATATAGGTGTGCCCAATCTGGCCACCTCAAGTCTCACATAAAAGCCCGACATATGAAGACTAAGCCGTACGGTTGTCCACACTGTCAGTTTAAGTCGGCGCATTCTAACTACCTCAAAACTCATATATCAACAGTGCATCAAAAGTTAAGACCTTACTCTTGTCCATATTGTGATCATACTTCATCACAATCGAGTCATCTTAAGTATCATATCCGGGCAAAACATGAAAAAATAAATAAATAATTGTCAAGGTGTTGGAGTCATTAAATGGGGGTGTGGTTAAACTGCTGTTATTCTCTGTTAATGACAATAATCATAATCAACTATGAAACTCGAGCTATCAGATAGAATATGATTAGTTCTTTGGATTTTTGTGGCAGTACTCAATCTTTATCAATATTTATCAAAAGTTGAATAAACTGAGAATTAAAAGTTATAAAGTTTTAGGTATATTTCAGTTTAAGTCCAATGTATTAAGTTTATTTTATACTATGAGATTACTGATGATAAAATATATTTTGTTTTTGTTTGAGGATACACTGTATACACAAGGTTTTTATTTATGATTTATAATACCATGAAACATTTAATTTCAAGTGTTTAGAGTTATAATGAATGAATTAAATTTCTTATAACAATATACCTTATTTCGTCTTATTTAATTCTATTTGTCTGGTGATATTTTTGCCCACAATGTATTTTAAACTAAAGTATTTGTTTTTATTGTTTACTTGAGAAAAAATAATTAGTAAATATGATGTGAAAAGTACAGTTATACTTTTACTTTATATATTATACCATACTCTGCACCACATACTTTCCTGATTCCTGGAAATTATCCATAGTTAAGATGATACTAAAAGCTAAAAAAACACCAGAAATCTCATCTTCTTACCGTCCTATATCTCTCCTGCCCATAATGGGAAAAATACTTGAAAAACTCATTCCGAAACATCTTCATCCTAACGTAGAATCGAGCCAAATAATCCCAGATGACCAATTTGGTTTCCGAACATCGTGGGCATTGTCTCATCCACATTGTACTGCATGGGAGCTTTTCTCGATGTAGAGCAGGCTTTTGATCGAGCCTGGCATCCGGGTCTGCTGTACAAACTCCGTAAATTCTTACCTTCTACTTACTTCCTTATTATCAGTTCCTACCTCAGTAATAGAACCTTTAAAGTAAACCATAATTTTTCCTACTTTTCCCTCTCTACCCAGTCTGCCGGTGTTCCTCAAGGTAGTATCCTGGGTCCCATCCTATACACGATATATGCAGCTGACATCCTAACCCATCCAAGCACTGTCCTCACTATGTACGCTTATGACACATGTGTGTTATCAGTAAATAAGGATCCATTTGTTGCATCCCAATCTCTTCAATCCTACATCTCAAACCTTCAAGAATGGTGTCAAAATAGGAGAATTAAAATAAATCCTAACAAATACCATCAAATTACCTTCACTCTTTGTCGTAAACCTACGAATTTCTGCCCTACTGTTTCCTTTAATAATATTCCTCTGATCCCTGTCGAACAGATACGTTTCCTAGGACTCCATCTGGACAAACCTTTCACTTGGAATCCTCATACAAGACTGAAAAGACAAGAAAATGCTCGATGTTTTCGCCTACTTCAACATTTACTGGAGAAATGTTCTAAGCTCCCAATTAATTACAAAAGACTCATTTACATTACAGTTATCAGACCTATTTGGACATACGGAGTTTAGCTTTGGGGCTCTACTAAACCATCCAATTCATCTCGTATCCAATCCTTACAACCCAAAATCCTTCGTGAAATCCTCAATGCTCCTTATTATGTCACAAACAAACTCATCCATCATGATCTTAATATCTCATATGTTGCTGATTTGGCCCAAACTAGATATCTATCCTCCCATGACAAGCTTCATACACACTTGAATCCGCTAGTCTCTCAAATTGCTTCCCATACTATTCCTGATAACCCTCCGATGCGACTGAAAAGAAGATGGTCTCGAGACCATCTACTATAGAACTTCATTGGAGTGCTACCGATGGGTAGTTTCTCCACAATTGTTTTTTTTTTTTCATGTCATTTGTTCATATTAACAGATTTACTTGTAATATTATTACAGTTGTGAAGATCAATAAATTAATCTAAAAAAAAAACTTTATTTATTAATCGATATTGTTTAAAGATTCAGGAGGAAAGAGACTTTGATATCAAAGCCAGTGTATACAAATACAACCAACTAGGTAACACTACAAAATATTTTTGATATATGATCAATTCAAAGTTTATTATTAAACAGGGGCCTGGCCATAAATCTAATGAATTTCATTAAATAGTATATCACCTTCAAATAAACAACTTTTGAATGTGAATAGTGCTTCAGGAAACCTCAAGAAAACAGATATAATATTGAATCATATGCTAATTTTCATGCATGACATCATCTAATTTTGTTGATGTCTTTTGTGAAATCAATTGTCTTCCACCAATCCTTTGCTCATCCTTAATTTTGTTACTACCTGTTCTTCAAAGCATTACAGTTTGAACTCACTTTAATAGGTAAAAAAATTCACAGAATGTCTTTTGTTGTAATAAATTAATAAATTTAATAGTGAAGTCATTATGAATTTAATTATAATTACAACGGAAAAATTAAATTGTTGCTTTCTATCATAATCGATTCAACAACATGAAACTTCTGAGTAAAGTACAAATAACTTGGGGTTTGAAAAACTGTAAATGCAGATTCAATATGTTGGAAAAAAGTAAAATTCCTTTCTTTCCATGCTCCATCACTTATTTTTGTGCTTGAAGATCCAATTGAAATTGTGCTAGACCTTGCTATCTTATACATAGTTGACATCTGAGTAATAGTGCCAATATAAAGATTTAAAATCTTGTAACTGAAGAAGAAATTCCACAGCAGATGAACAGAAAAAAAAAATCTTCCGATAAAGAAACCGATTTTTCATAAGAACTGGGAGAATCTCTGTTTATTTAAAATACTATTATTTTTTTTCTCTGGAAGTCAACAAAGTAATATTGCTCCATTATGACATTAAAATATAAGTATTATAACATTATTATTTTAAATATTAATTTCTTGATAAATAAAGTGACGATTTATTGAAAAATATTAATCGTATGAAAGTGATATCTACTAACAAAAATTTGTAAGCAAAGATTGGTGTATCGGCATTGAGCCTTCGGGTTCGCTCAGCCTTATTATTATTGTTATGCTATTATTGGTAATCGGTCTATGATACAGCAGGTGTCCTAAATTTTGTCTATCCAAGTATAAATAGGATAACAGTTTTTAATGTGTAAGAGACTCCATATAGGCTTAAGACCCCCATTTTCCGTCCCTTCCGAAGGACGGCATAACCAAGGATTTTTTACTTCCATTTAAAATTCTTAGGGCCACCTTCCGTCCTACGAATTTTTATGCTATCTTGGGCATAGTAGGTTGTTATACTAACCACTAGACCATAGGTTGTCCCTAATTTCGTTTGTTATTGAATTGTTCTCCGTATTGTTTTTTTAAAAATGTTTTTACCTTGATAATTGTGTTTGTTTGCTATTAAATTGTTTTCCGTATTGTTTTTTTTTGTGTATATTGTTTCTTATTTATTATTATTGCTTTGTTAGTGACTATTTTTAAAAAAAATTTATTTATTGATATTTACAACTGTATTACAATAATACAACAACTAAATGGGCTGAGTGATACATAATGACATGAGAATGACAAGTAGCGAAACTACCCACTGGTTGTACTCAAATCAAAAGTTGAACTAAGAAGGTCACGTGGCCATCTTCTTTTCAAACGCCTCGGAGGATTATCGGGAATTGAAGAGGAAGCTAGGTTTGAAACTAGAGGGTTTGAGAGGGAATGAAGTTTGTTGTGAAAGGAGAGACACCGGGTTTGGGCTAAATCAGCAACAAATGGGACATTAAGGTTGTTATGGATAACTTTATTCTTAACAAAATAAGGAGCATTGAGGATTTAACGAAGGATTTTGGATTGTAGGGATTGGATATGAGATGTATTCGTTGGCTTAATGGAGCTCTAAAGGCTTAAAAAAATACTCCTTAAGTCCAAGTAGGTCGTATGATGGTCACGAGTCTTTTGTTGTTAATTGGGAGTTTAGAGCATTTATCTAGTAAGTGTTGAAGTAGCCTGAAATGTTGTGCGGTTTCTGGTCTTTTCATTCTTGTATGAGGAATCCAGATTAATCGTTTGTCTAGGTGCAACCGAAAGTATCGGATCTGTTCTAAAGGCACCAGTGGGATATTATTAAAGGATACTGAAGGGTAGGAAGTCATTGGCTTACGACGTAAGGTAAAAGTGATTTGATGCAATTTTTGAGAATTTATTTTAATTCTCCAGTTTTGACACCATTCTTCAAGATCTTGAGATTGGAGTTTTTGGGGTGCAATAACTGGATTGGTGTTGACTGATAATACACATGTATCATCAGCATACGTGGTAAGGATAGTATTAGGATGAGTAGGGATGTCAGCTGTATAAAGGATTGGGCCAAGGATACTACCCTGAGTTATTGACCATTTAAAATGAACAGAGAAACTCTTAGGAATTAGGGAGGAGAAACTGTGAAATACTCCCAGAAGTTTGGAATATTTCCAAGGATGAAATTATTTTTATAGAAACATAAGAGAACATGGAGATGATTTTGTCGAAAGTGTATGGAAAACATTTATGTAAGAAGAGAATCATGGTTAGAGGGATCTAAAATAAAAATTTTAAGAGGTTCAAAGTTTATTTATGGCAGGTCTTAAAGCTATTTTGTCCACAAAATTAAATAAAATGTAGTGAAATAAAAGTTGGTTCCTTTATTTTCATTGCATTTCGATTAATATGAGTAACAAGGTAGCTGTTATCAGTGTTAAGGTTATAAAAAATGTAGGATAACAGTCCCTGCAGATGGGCTAATACACAATATCCTTTTGACTGGGGGGGGCCAATTCGCAGCTCGCTATAGCTATCTAAGGAGCAAATATGAGATGATAGTGCGGTGTCTGGACACAGTTGAGTGAAAAAGGCATAAATAAACTCGAAAATAAATTTAATGAGTCCCAAGGTACTGTTTATAAAAAGTTGGTCTAGTAGTCAAAAACGTAAATATATGCGTCCAAACTAGAAGAAGCCCACATGATTTAGTGATGGGTAACTATTCTTTGAAGCTGTTGATTGATTAACCTAAGTCAGGGTAAAACTAAAGAGAAAAACAAGGGAAGTAACTGGTGGGACCAATAATAGAATCAAAACAGAATATAGAGCCTACATGGTATATGGCCTTCATGGTAGAGGAGGCTCTGACTCCCTGAGGGGGTTGTCAGGCTAATGATGATGGCCTTCAAGAGTTAATGAAATCAAGCCTTCTGACTAATCTGACATAAAAATTGATATGCTTTTATAAGAACGATGATATTATGGGTGATAAAAAAAATATCTCTTGAATAAAAACCTATGAGTTTAAATAGGATGGAAATTGAAAAATGAAACATTGAGTTCACAAAAGAGAATGTCTTTGTATTAAATAGATGTAATACTATATTTAGGATAGATCTGGGCAAGTGCGCCCACTTCAAGTTTAACCCCCCTAAGAATAAGTTTAATGTCACTTAACTGAACAGAAACTAATAGAAAATAATCTTTCGGTAGTTGATAAACAAATAATGTTTTGTTTAGTTTTTTTTTGTTTGTGGAATAAAATTAAGAAATATGTACTAAACAAGATTTTATTAATATGATTAAGTATTCAATTAAAAAAAACACTTTAATTTAGTATTGTCAAGGTTAATATCAACTATTTTAACAGTAATTGCACCCTACCCTCATAATTGGAACAAGCTCCATGCCACTATCCTTAATTCATACTTCATTGAATCCAGTACTCTTCCGGCTGTTCACTTAAGTTCTCTCTATACAATTTGTATGTTTGAAAAAAAATTGAATTGAAAAAAAAAACCAAGCAAGGATAGTCATGTAACAGCCTTATCCGTAGAGCTTCAGAGATTCCCAACTGCTTGGATGCTTTAATCTTCGACATCCCAGCATCCAGTAGCTGTTGAGCGGTCATGAGCATTTCCTCCGTACATATCTTTAGATCAATCATCCTTTTATAAGTTCTTAAAAAATAATGTTAAATCAGTACCGTGATCAAATGAGTAGGAATAACAAGGTATTATTTAAGGCAGATATCACCACTTTAATCTTATACAGATGTGAGTACTATAACTTAAACACCATTATTCTGAATATAATCCGTGGAGTGAATAATAAATCTTAAATAAGAGTGCAAAACTAAAACAAAATGTTCCAGGTGAGAGTTCCTGTGTTAACTCATGCCCCACAGGCAGTATTTTTACTTATTAGAAGCTGCTGCTTTCTGTGAGCATCAATGGAACTAAACAATCCCATTTTTAAGTAGAGCATTGAATGGCCTTTAAAACAATATAGGATTGAAATGGTTGAATCATTAGTTGGTAAAGCTTACACCACTTCCTAAATGCTTAAATATTATATCGAGTTAGCTGTAATAAGCACTTACGTCATTGTTAGTTGAGTACACACAATTTTACGCAACATTTAATCTAAGGAAATCTTAAAAATAAAACAATAAAATTAAAAAACAAAAGAATCTTAATATGATATAGTTTATCATTGGTAACATATTTTGTGGCTTATTATATAATATATCAAAAACAATAATAATTTAACTAACATAAAGAAAAACCAGTTTATGATCAATTACTATAGCAACATCATTTAGTTATGGTTGAACCCTTTTAAAGTAAATATTTTATTAAATTTTCAAATTATTTTTTATTATTTATCTAAGTAGATTTGGTAATAACTTATTATATAATAGTGTATAGCATAACCAATGCATAATACTTTTAAGTACTAATGTTTATTAGATGTTTTATTCATAATACAATTCTACTAAAATAAGTCTCAAAAACATTAGCTTAGATATGACAGCCCTAATGGAATGTTAATTGTCTAAGTACACATAAATAAACTACAATCTCTTACATTATCTAATTTAATATTGTCGGTTACAGGCACTTTAATAGATCAATGAATTAAAAACTAATTACAAATTTTAAAAAGAAATTACATCATAAAAAACAAATTAAGCCTCTACTTTAGATTACTGAATCAAAATATTTTGATAAAATTATTCAATAAGTAAAAAACAACAATTAATAACAATAACAAAGAAATATGAAAGACAGTAATATTAATATACTGTAACAAGGGTAACCGTTCCTACTTGTCTAATCTTAAGGCCCAAAAAAGAATTGTATTGGGTTATTCATCAAAATGAATACCGACTAATATTACTGGTTATGTATGACAGATATAACTTACAAGATAATAAAACTTGATTTTAATTGGTCCCTTTATTATTACTTTCCCTGAGTTTGTTCTATTATAGTTTGTTGAAAATAGTTTAGCTACATTATTGTGCTATTTTGAAATGAAATTAGTCTACACTCAATCAATTGAACTAAAAAAAATAAGAGGATAAAATAAAAAAAAGAACAAAAAACAGGATTTCATAGTTCCTACCTACTAAGGAAGGAATGTAAATGAAGAGAATACATTAATTAATTAATAATTAAGATGCTTTGGTTGAAAAGTAAAAAAGCAAATAACGCCAACAAGGAATAAATAAATAGCTTTATTTGCTTTTTTTAATCGTTAAAACGATAAATAGAATAAAATTTTCAGTGCTGGCTCTAGCCCATGTGCAATCGTGACCTAGGCGCCCTCTAGTAAGCACCCGATTAAAATTGAACACTTACAGTTATACAAGGTGTTACAAAAAACGGCAAATTCCCCAACACATAAACATGAAATGAAAATTTTGAGACCCTGAGATGCTTTGCAGCGCCCCTTGAAACCGGCGCCCATGTGGACCGCACACCCTGCACTTAAGGTAAAGCTGGCCCTAAAAACTTTGAGGAAAGTTGATAAAAATAATATATTTTTAATGATGATATTTATGATTGATTTGATGATGGCCTCAATAAAATCATGTTGCATTGTTTATAAGTAGTGAAATAAGTTTTAAGTAGCTTGACTGTAACAGGGCCAAAAGATTAGACAAGAACTAACTCTATTTCAAAAAGAGGCAATTTAACAATTAACATTTAAAGGATCCTAATTCCCACACCGACATTAAGTATATTATTACACCAACAAAACATTTAGCTGATTAACTTCAACATGTCTGCATAGGGTAGTAATATAATCCCATAATATTAAGCGTTTATATGTTAATTTCATTTTAAATGCATTTTTGAATATTTAGAATTTTGACAGCTCTCAGCATGGCATAACATCACAAATAACGATTAAATGCAAGTATGTTGAGGATTCAAGCAACTATTCGACATCGGACAGCTGGGTCAGGATTCTCAATATCACTCTTGCTTTGGATCAATCGTAGCTCCAGTTGTTCAGGAGTCGGGGGCGAACCTTTAGCTTGTTCTAAAAATGAGAAAGCATTAATTACAATAAAAAATGTATTTATACATTCTTAGATATTCAAAGTAATAAACTGCTCAAATATAAGGCTAGTGATAAAACTGTACCCAAAGCATGTGTAAGAGTTTTTCCTAGTACAGCTTGTAATGTGCCAATAGTATTTTCTAATGATATAACCAAATTGTTATCAGTCTTATCCATCCATGCCAATAACAAAGCCGCAAATAGATCTCCAGTTCCAGTAAAGTTTGAATTGAATTTTGGTATATCAACAATGACTTTTGTCTTCTTCCCACCTAAGTAAAGCATATGTATTTATTGGATTCTAAAATGCTATGATTAATATAAAAATAAAATGTTATAATAGCAACCTTTAATGCTGCTTGCAAAAGCAACTAAATTTTTTTCATCTCCCAGCTCAGAGGAAGATACCACTACATGTTTGCAACCTTTTTCATGAAAGCTATCAATTGCTGCCCATGCATCATCTACATTTTTTATCTCCTTGCCAGTCAGAAGTCTGTAGAATACAAGCAATTACTTAAGCACTATTTAAAATATACTGTGACTTGACGATGAACCTTTTAAATCAACTTACTCCAATTCATATTGGTTTGGTGTAATAATATCAGCTAGTGGAATGATGGTGTCCCTATATATAGGGAGAAGAGATTCAGGTACATACATTTTTCCATTATCCCCCATTACTGGATCACACACTACAAAAAAGAAATCAAATATTAATTAGAAAGATTATAATAATATAAATATACGTATGAAACTAAGATGTTCATGACCAATAGATTAAACACCATCATTACATGTTTAAGGCTTAAAACAGCCAACCAATAAACAGGAATGTTAAAAAACTTAAATTGCAGGAGGCAATACAATAAAAAATACTACCAAAATAAGTTTTTAGTATCTCTTAGTAAATTTTTAGTATCTCTTAAAGATATTATATAGACAAAAATACTTAGACACTTTTTATAAGCTGGCATACATAGTAAATTTGTTAAATAAACCATATATTGAAAAAGTTCAAAAATCTTAAATCAAAAGTTTATTAATTTAAAACAACAGTTCCACATAACAGCAGAAATTTTGTAATATAAAATTATATCACACTAAAGGAATAAATTTGAACATTGTGAACAAATAAATTAACATGTTTTTCTGAGGAAGCATTTAAATTCACATTCACAGAACAAGGGAATTTATGGAGATCAATTTGATTCTCATGTCCTCTTCACTATTGTGTGATATTACCTCAACAGGTAATCATCCTGAACTAATTCTATTGAAACTTGATCATATTTATCTGCTTAATAATACATTGATGTCAAACAGAGTAAAAAGAAAATTTCGAATGCATAAAAATTCAATTAGTTATAAACTTATTAAAATCTCTAAAAGTTAGGACCTATCTTTTCTTTAATTGAAAATATATCAATGTTACAAAAACTTCTGATTACTGTAATATATTTTTACTTTCCCTCTTTATTCTTATATGGCTAATTTATATTGATTTAGTGTTCATGTGAACATTCACTATTAATGTTTATTCGAAAGATAATATTTACATATAAAAATTATTTTTAGTATTACTAGTGATCTAATGCAAGATGGAAATTAAAATGGTATTTATTATAATGCAATTGGGAAAAACCACAATGCAAAGCCTTATGTTTCAAAAATACACCTACTTACCAGTCGACGTTTCGCCTATTCAGGCATTATCAAGACACCAAAATCAAAAAGGGGTTATGTGAATCGCATCTCGAAGAAAAAGGTGCAATACATCCCAACGATCAACAGCCCAAACAGGCTCCAAACATGAGAGTGCACCCTGCCACCAAGACGCTCAACATACAACTCACCTTTTTGATTTTGGTGTCTTGATAATGCCTGAATGGGCGAAACGTCGACTGGTAAGGAGGTGTATTTTTGAAACATAAGGCTTTGCATTGTGGTTTCTACCAATTGCATTATAATAAATAATAGTGTTTTTTTTTTGAGTTTTTGGCTCTATTTTAGGTTTACTTACCATAAACCATATCGGGGTTAATCTTTTTCAGCTCTTTAACAACTGATGCAATTTTTTGTAAAAACGAGGGTGATCCAACATAGCCAGTCAGTAGATGAGAATAATTATTCAAACCATTAGAAAATAGACCGTCGATAACAGTACCTACAGAAACAAATACTTTTATATAGGCTCACTAGAAAAAAATAAAACTGTTTCAGTGAACTAATGTAATACGGACCTAGGTCTTCTTCGTTAAGTACTTGCCCTTTCACATGTTTGTAGCCAGTGTGGTTTGAAAATTGAACGGAATTGATGGCATCGACATCAAAACCTAGTACCTGTCATAAAACATTACATAAGTACAACCCAGACACTAGCAAATTAGTTTTATTATAAATAAATTACCTGTAAAGGGAATGTAGCACTTTTATTTCCAACATAACCCCTGACCACATGACTCTGTATAGACAACACCCTGACACCCATTGTGACTTGTTGGACTATGGCTGCAAGACTAAACAGTTGTCTCAACCCTTCCTCTCTCTACTACTTGAGATAATTATTATCTTACATCACAAGGTTAATTATGTGTCTCCCTTTCCAATTGGGGATACAATAAAATGAGAGAACATTCCATTAGTAGGCCATGAGATCAAACGTCAACTCAACTAATTAGATAAAGTCAAGTCAAGCAACTAATTAGAGAACGCAATTGTAGCCCCTAATTCCAAGTTTCCGTAAGAGCATTATTCCAAGTACTAAGATAATTATTTTAATATGACTCATAAGCGAATTACGTAATAAAAAAGGAAAAAAGTCCAGCCTCCAACGGATGAATTATTCAATTTCATTGATAAGCCGCCTGAAAAAACAGTTTTAGACGTTATTACATGATAACGAATGATAAAAATTTAAATCCGGATTTATCAAAAATATGATAACATGAGTAAACATAACAAAGAGGTAGAAATTCCTCTTCAAATCTTTTTACATTCAATTAATTAGAAACAACCGTAGTGATTTCAGCTGTAACGCCTAATTTTTAGAAGACACGATGAGAAATTGTTTTTCTTTTCCGTTTTCTCAGCTGCAAAGATTTCCTTGCCATGATGAATATTTTATATAAGGAGATTATTTTCTCCGTTTTTTGTTCTAAATGTTCTTATACTGGCTCCCACTCGCATTAAATCGCATCCGATTATACCCCCATATGCCCGAGCGTTCATATTTTCCACCACATGAACGGTCATGCGTCAGGGGTCCCTCGGAACCCCATCTCCCAAGTTTATTCACGGCCTCCTCTTCTACTTTACAGGGACTACTCAGAGTGATCAATTTACAGTCAGATGCCTGTACCCTTTCTCCTGTACAGAGTGCCTTCACCATGCTCCAACAAATCACAGTGCTTGAACTGCTTGAATCCACAAGGTACTCCACTTCTCTCCCGACTCTTATGATAGGCAACGCACCATAAACGCTTTCGATATTGTTAATCATTGTGCAGTTGCCTCTCTGCTGATACTCTCCTCATTCTTCAGCCTTCGTCCTCCTATCTCGGCTCGACTTTTCTTGAATCCTCTTAAATTTTCTTTCTACTACAGCTTCCCTGGCTCCTGTTTCGCTCTCCTCTCCTTCTGTTTCCGACACTGCAGAGAAAATAGTTGACTCGGACGGTCGCCTTCTTTTCCATATCCTCTGTGCATTAAATTCCATAGGTTTTCCTCGATCCACCTCTCTTCGTCTTATATATGGGCCTTCCCGAGCAAAGTGCCCTTCCGTTCCGCATTCATAGCACCCGGAGCGGGGGGCATTCAGCCACAAGGTGTCCCACTTTGCCGCACCCGTGACATTTCCTTTCCTCTCTGCGCTAGCTCTTTCTATCCGGTGCCCGACTCTTTTCCCGGAGTTGCGGTCTTTCTCTCCTAGTTAACTCAACTTCTCTCCATCTTCCAATTTCCTGCCTCGACTGAGTTCTGCCTATTGGAGTTCTCCTAAAAGGAACCCTGCTCCATCCTGGTTCGACCTCGTCTCATGCTTGTTCCTCCCGAGCACTCGAATCTACCATTTCTTGGGCGCATTCCAAGAAAGGCTTATCTCGAGGCAGGCAATCCTTCTTTCCTGTGTCCCTTGCTTACTGAACTTTAAGGACCGCCGTCATGAAAATTATCCATGCTTCCACTGAGCCTGTATCCATCACTTCTCGTAGTTTATCATTGATCCGGTTTAATTTGGGGATTAGGCCTGCCGCGTAATGCCCGTTCGACTTGTTGGGTCTCTTCATTTCCCTAAACATGTGGAGCATGTCTTCTTCGGGGGCCCATCGCCCCCCTCCATATGCTTTTTTTTATAGCTCTCCACGGGGTATCCTCATCCGCCTATATTGGGTTCAGTACACTTCTTTTAACCCGGCGTGCTAGGGCCACCCGTAGCCTTTTAGCGTCCACTTCGTCTATTAGATCCGCAGTGACCTGGGATTCAATATTGAACATAATACCATCGCCGCCTTTGAGGAAATGGTTCAGCACCCCCAAATCGCCATTAAATTTTTCCATATCAGAAATCTCTCTTCTTACATCCTGTGCGTTCGCCCTTTTTAATTTCATACGTTCAAGCGCATTGGTCTCCTCTGCGATCCTGTTCGCCTCACTGGCTGCTAGGTCCGCACGCGCTACTGCGAGTTGTCGTCGGCAAAGGTGGGGTCAAACTCAGGGTCCACCGGTCCCGCCTTTGTCGATGGTTGCGGTGGTGGCGTGTATATAAATATATATATATATATATATATATATATATATATATATATAAATATATATATATATATATATATATATATATATATATATATATATATATATATATATATATTAGCTTTTTTCACTCGCGTGGAATTATATATACTATTATATTTAGGGGGAAACCCTTGGGGGTGGAATTGTCCAAATTCTTTTCTTAGTGCTAATTTAAGCTATACAAAGAACTTATCTGCGAATTTCAAGATGCTAAGTTCAGTGGTTTCTGCTGTGTGAGTAGCGCTACGGCTGTCATAGGAGAAGGACCTATGCCAATCGAGCTCCCGAGGATTATCCCCACCATTCTAGTGGTAGTCATCGTTCAGCCAACACCGAGGTAAGACGTGT
This sequence comes from Arma custos, assembly GCA_037127475.1. NCBI lineage: Eukaryota > Metazoa > Arthropoda > Insecta > Hemiptera > Pentatomidae > Arma > Arma custos. The sequence continues at coordinate 166,008,777 of CM073759.1, forward strand.
TTTTACTGAGTTCCCGGTAATTAGTGCGTTGGAGTGTGCGGCGTGTGTGGTTGAGGCCCGTGGGACACAAGTGCAATTCGGAGCCCTCCACGGACAGGAGTTTCGGAAAAAAATTTGGAAAAAACATTTTTTTTTTGCAAAATTTTAAAAAATCTTAGGTCCGATATTTATCATACATTGTCGGACGAAAAATGGAAGAAAAAAATTTAGAGAAAATGGAGGAGGAAGTGAGCGAAAACATCGTTGAGGGATCCCAACCAGGAGAATTCAACACTGGTGTAGGAGAGAAGAAGCCCCTCCAAGGAACCCAAGAAACCTCAACGGTGGGGCAAGTGGAAAAGAAAAATGTACAGACGGTAATAGGAGGGGTGACTACCCTCGCTAGTTTCTTCGGGAAACTTATTGGACCGGATATGACCAGCCTAAGGGGTACACTCCCGAGAACGAGTGAAAGAGAAATGCAAGAAGGGAAAGAGTCGGACGGTGTCCAGGAAGTCAGCCCCAATCAAAAAAAAGGAGGAGGGGAAGGAGAAGGAGTACTCCCCCCTTATACTTAAAGAAGATAGCCCTGAACTGGGCCCTAAGCTGCCGGGACCGTACAACAACAATTACGTAATAACAAGTACATATAAGGGCACACCACCGGCTGAAATGCCCCAAAGGCATAGCAAAACGGAGATAGTTTTGGGTAAGGTAAGGCCAGCAGAGGAAAATGAGGCTCCCTATATAGAAGTAACGAGGAAGAAGAAGAAGAATAGGCCGTAGGAAAGCCCAACCCGGGCTCCGGAAGATCAGCCACGCAAGCCGCCGACGATGGCTGTGCCAAGAATATGTACACTCTCGGGCGACCTGCAAAGAAAGGGAAGTGACGTGCAGGTGGTGTGCGGGACAGGGGCACATAGCCAAGGACTGCCCCAGGAAGGGTACCGAGAGGCCCGCCTGCACCAACTGTGAAGGAGAAGCTCCCCAATGTCAAGCACCTCCGGTAGGCTCAAGCCCAGGGTCAAGCAGGCAGGGAGAAGGGAGTGTCTAGTACACTGTAGAGAGTCCCAGAGACTTGCACGAAGGACCCGCTATGACTGAGGAGTTGCGGGTCCTCCAGTTAAACATGGGACTGGGACCTTCGTCTTGCCGTGGATAGGCACAGGACCGGCAGAGCTCCAGGACTCGACGGGATAGACGCCGCGATCTTGAAGAACAGCGCCCCCCTCATTGAGGATGACCTTCTTAGTATCTTCAATGAGTGTTTGGACCAGGGGCGGTTTCCGAGTAGGTAGAAGATCGCGGACTTGAGACTGCTTTACAAGGGAGGAGGCAAGGATAAGGAGACGCCTAAGGCGTACAGGCCGATATGCCTCCTTCCGGTGATTAGTAAAGTCCTGGAGAGCCTCATCGTCACCAGCCTAAGGCCGGTCCATGATGCGGCGAGTCATCCACGGCAGTTCGGCTCGACCCGTGGCAAGGGAACCACAGATGCACTGCTGAGTGCGCAGGGACGTGGAAGAGAGGGCGGAGAAGTATGTCATGCTAGTACTGTTTGACATATCCTCCGCCTTTGACAGTGTATGGTGGCCCTGCGTACTCCAGCGGCTGCAGGAGTTCGACGCTCCCAGCAACCTATACTCCCTCGTGAGTAGCTACCTCAGTGAAAGGAGTGTCAGGATTAGAGGTAGCTACTACGAGGTCGAGAGGAGGATCGAGAGAGGATGTCCACAAGGTTCGGTCCTTGGGCCGGCCCTGTGGAAGCTCGTGTTCGACCAGTTGCTGGGGGAACTAGAAGAGGAAGGGTTCCTTGCTACGGCCTACGTCGACGACCTGGCAGTCATCGTGGCCGCGAACAGCAGAGCCAGACTGAAGACGCAAGCGGAGAGGTGCGCCAGTCTCGTGGCAGAATGGTGCGTGAGGAGGAAGCTGAGTATGGCCGCTGCCAAGACCCAGGTCATACTCTTGAGAGGCTCCACTGACAGGACTCACCATATTATTTTGGAGATTCAGGGAGAGAGGGTCAGGCTAGGTGAGGAGGTGACGTACCTATGGCGTGAAGTTTAGGAGAAACTTCGACGCCACTCCTCACCTGGAATGCCTGAAAGATAGGGTGACCCTGTCACTGAATGGATTAGGAAGAATAGGGGGTGCATTCTGGGGCCTCAGGTACGATGACCATTTACAAAGGCGTGGTCTTGGGTATCCTGAGGTATGCATCCCCGGCGTGGAGCCGCAACCTCACGCAGCTACAGAAGAGGAGACTGGCGACGATCCAGAAATTGGCTCTGCTGCGAGTCACGAAGACTTACAGAACGGTGTCGCATGAGGCGGTGCAGGTGCTTGCCGGAGCGATGCCCCTGGACCTCGTTCAGAGGGAGGACGCCCTGAAGTACGACGCTTCCGGAGGGACTCCGTCAGAGGATCGGCGAGACCCCGAACTTGTGGAAGAAGATAGTGAGGGAGGACTCCATTGACGAGTGGAACGGACGGTGGGTGACAAGCCAGAAGGGCTCTACCTTGAGGAAGTTCTTCCCCACAGTCCGGTCGAGATTGGCGGCGACATGGGTCCTCCCGGACTACTGGGTCTCGCAGATGCTGACTGGACACGGTGGGTTCCGGGGAAAGCTTAGTGACAATAGAAGAGAAATCGACCCCCGGTGCCCCACCTGTGGAGTCCCACAAACGGCAGAGCACGTGGTGCTCTCCTGCACCGCGCCAGGTTGTCGAGGAAAACCGGGATCTTCGCCCTCGCCGAGGAAGACTTCCCCCGCCTGGTGGGGGAGGACAATTACCCTCATATCAGAATTTGTCTACGGGTGGAAGGAGATGGTCGGTCCTGCGCACTTCACCATCAGTAGGATACGGCCACCCGGCGAGCCACCAGACGACGAGTCACCCGAGGAGGAGAGAGAGGAAGACAGGAGGCCTAAAAGGTGCTGCCCCATCAGTAAGGTGCACATCCGTGCACTGGGCAGCACTACAGATTATTATTTTTATTTTTTCATGTTTCCATAAATTATACATATTCCCCCCATAGATTATGTTTAATAAGAAAGTACAAATAAAGAGTTGTTTTTTTTACCACAGCGGACATGGCCTCGTGCCTGATAAAATGGAGAGGTATGACCTTCGCGTTAATGTCGGCATACCTCTCCGACAGGATCAATATAGAGGAGGGTATTGAGGCCATGCAAGATTTGGCTGCTGCATACGGGAATGTAATCATCTTCTCCGACACCAACGCCTGGAACACGGTCTGGGGGTCCACTAGAACAGATCGGCGAGGAGAGAGCCTTGGCGGGTTCTTCAGTGGTCACCAGTTGGTGGTCCTTAACGAGCCCTCTGATACACCAACGTTCAGGGGGCACAGCTGGATTGACGTGACGGTCGCGTCTCCCGCCATGGCAAGATACATTAGGGGGTGGACCCTCAGATCAGATACGAGTTCCGACCACGCGGCCATAGCCTTTGGCCTCACTAGGGATGAGGCCGACGAACCATCGTTCCACGGTGGGGAACAAGGCTATGTCCCGAAAAGGGCAAACTGGACCGCCTATAGGAGTCATCTGGAGGGGTTGCTCGTGGACGATGAGTGGGGGCGGATGATGTCGGATCGGGACGGATCCATTGATGCCGAAGTCAGTCAGGGACGCGGCGGAGCAATCCCTCCGAAGGAAGACAAAAGTGAGAAGACCGGTCCCATGGTGGATGCCGGGCCTAACCACCCTCAAGAGACAGCTCTACAGGGCCCGGCATTGTAACAGAAGTGCAGATGCGAGGAGAGACGCACAGCACTTCGGGATGAGTACAGGCGCAGGTTGGTTACCTATCGGAACGTGGTCCGTACGGAAAAGAGGAAATCCTGGGAGGAATTCATAGCAGAAGAGACCCAGAAGTATCTCTGGGGTATACCGTTCAGGGTCGCACTGGGCAAGCTCTCGCCCATGCAGACGATAGCGGCCCTGCGGATTGGTGAGGAAAGAGCAGCCTCCATGGAGGAGGCTGCACAGATCTTCATTAGGAGTACATACCCCAGGGACGACCCTAGTCATGAGCAGGAGCAGGAGATGATCCGGCGGACCACGCAATACCCACCGGGTACTGACCTGTGCCCACCATGGGACATCTGGAACCTCCGTACGGCCGTTGGCAAACAACGCGCGAGACGCGCTCCAGTACTGGATAAGATGGACGCCTCCATGCTGAAGGAAGCTATCCCTTTCATCGAGGAACGGCTGCTCAGGTTATATAATGCCTGCTTGGATAAGGGATACTTCCCAAGACAATGGAGGAATGCAGATCTGATATGTCTCCACAAGGGAGGGGGCAAAGATAAAGAGCTGCCTAGCTCCTACAGGCCTATCTGCCTTCTCCCTGTGATGAGTAAAGTCCTGGAGGGTCTCATGATGACTAGTCTGCGACCCACACTCAGCAGGGCTGGTCACCCACGGCAGTACGGATCGACCAAAGGCAGGGGAACCGCTGACGCACTTCTGCAGGTACGTAATGACGCTGAAGCGAGGGCGGAGAAGTATGTCATGTTAGTCCTCTTTGACATAACATCGGCCTTCGACAGTGTGTGGTGGCCGAACGTCGATGAACGTCGATCCTAAGGATTGGCGGTGCCTTTTGGGGCCTCAGGTACCCAGTCAGTATGACAATCTACAAAAGAGTCACCCTGGGTATCTTGAGGTACGCGTCCCCCTTCTGGAGCAAGAATCTCAAACAGCGGCAAAGAAGAAAGCTGGCAACGGCACAGAGAACGGCTCTGTCGGCAACCTGAAGTAAGAAGACGAGGATAAGGATAAGGTGTAGCCCTAAAAAAAACTATTAACAAACGGGACGGACAGAAGTTACTTTCGTTTTCTGTTGTTCGGGTCAGTAAAGGATTAGTATGTAATTGTTGAGGCGTGATTAGCCTGATTAGAAAAACAAAACAAAAATGAAATGAAATGAAATAATAAAATATTTTTAATTTTGAATATGTTCGATAAATTTAATAAATTAGATCAAATACTGAAACATGTGGGTTTATTACATTGAAACATAAATACAAAATTATACATTAAGAAAATTATGTATATACAAAATTAAGGTAACAATTCTAACAGGAACCAGAACAAAAGAATGAACAAGGAACTATGGTTTTTAACTAATATTAGGAATAACTGTTCAATAGACAACTTTACGAGAAATGAAGTCTCTTAATAGCGGAATATCAAACTCGGGCGACGGGGCCACTCGGCGAGGGACGGTAGCCTCCTTATTGGATGGCGATGCCAAATAGTCTTTAAAGAATTGTAACCGCGCTGTAAGGGCGCTTGTTAATCCAAGTAAAGGTTACTTACTTAGTTAGTTGATAATCGTCACCCGGTCTTCAAGTCTTCCAAATGCCTGGCAATTGTCTTGGTTGATCAGTGTCGTCCTCTCTGGACCACGGAATAGCAGAGGGGGTTGCAGAGATCCAAGGTTGCTTCTCAGTCTGATGCCGTGAATTTTGCAAGCTGGTGATTCGTCCACGGATGAGCAGCAAGTGAGCATGATCGGAGAACATATGGTGTATATGCAAATTTCTTTTTATTTAGATGGCTATAGCCGATCATGGCGGCAGTGACTAAATTATTGGATATACACTGTTTGACAGTTACACGACTGAACAGTAATGTTATTGAATTTATTGAAAAGAATTACTTAGTATAACGGTTTCACTTGTCATACGGCAGCAGCGAGAAATTTATCGATTAAAGGTAATTTATCGATGTGTTGTAATTTAGCGGTATAACCTATATTACTGTAAAGTTTCATCCAAATCCGTTCAGTAGTTTTTGCGTGAAGGAGTAACAAATATACATCCATCCTCACAAACTTTCGCATTTATAATACTAGTAGCGAACATATGTAGATTTTGGGAGTAAGCTACTCAGGGGAGAGCCCTGTAGCGATGCTAACAATATTTAAAATTACAAAAGACTTTATTGGTTTCTTCTGGTTTAGACCGTGTTGTTAGATTTTTCGCCAGCCATGCTACTGACTTCTTCAGGGCTGAAAAGAGAATGAGGATGATCCGTACGCTCTCGGCCTTATATACCCGCTCGGATCCGCTCGGTTCCATTCGTCAATAGTGAATTGAATATTTCTATATATCCCGTTTAAGTGCTTCAAAAAGTCATTTAACTATTCCATGCCATGTCGCCAAAAGACAAAGGTGTCGTTCACGTATGTGAACCAGTTTTAATTTTGAGAATTTCAATGCTTCACGTTCGAAATCTTCCATGTAGAATTCCGCAATGAGTGGACTTAACGGCGATCCCATGCTTGCACCTTTAGTCTGTTTGTAGTACTTGCCATTGAACAGAAAGTATGGCGATGTCAAGCATAGTTCTGCTAATTCTGCGTCTGCTTTGCCAAGTGCCTTTTCAACCAGTGGTATGGTGTCCTCGATCGATATTTTGGTGAACAGGGATTTGGTATCAAAACTAACCAGTATATCTTGTGGGGATGGAAAAGTTAAATGATTTCTTGAAGCACTTAAACGGGGTACACAGTAGTATTCCATTCACTATGGAGGTTAAAACTGAAGAAAGTATCCCGTTCCTAGATGTGACGGTGGATAATAAAGAAAACAGGTTGGGACACTCGGAGAACAGAAAACCGACCCACACCGACCGGTATTTGAACGCACGCTCACATCATCATCCGGCACAGAAACATGGTGTAATTAGAACATTGATGACGAGAGCCCTTAGGATTTCAGAACCGGCGCACTTTGAAAAAGAAGAAAGACATCTAAAGAAAGCCCTCATGAAGAATGGCTATCAAGAGGACATAATAAGAAAGAAATTCAGGAAAGCCCAGCAGACAGGTCCGCATAATACAGAAAATAGTAGAGAGAACATGAAGACAGCGGTGATCCCATATTTTAAAGGCACCACGGAGAAAATATCCAAAACACTAATGAAGTTTAAAATTAAAATTATATACACCACGGACAGGAAGTTATATCAGGTTCTTCCGAACGCGAAGGACGACTTGGGACTCAGGATACCAGGGCTTTATAGCATTCCGTGCACCTGTGGAAAGGAATATATTGGACAAACCGGTAGGCTAATTTCCACTTGACTCAGAGAACACATAAAAAGTGTCAAGAAAATGGAGGGTAAGACGTCAGCCTTCGCTGAGCATTTCGTCACAACAAATCATGCCATAGAATTTGATAAGGTCAGAGTGGTTAAGAAATGTAGCAAAGCCACGGAAAGAAAAATTATTGAAGCAATAGAAATATTTAAACAACCGGATAACTTCAACAGGGAGGACGGTTACAAATTGAGTAAGCTCTGGCTCCCCAACAAAGCAGAGAACAGGAAGGAAAACAGGTTAACCAAGAAGAGGTAAACAAATCAAAAGCCAATCAACTTAAGCCCGAACAATCAGAATCCAGCCAATCGTGTTCATGGAAAAGTAGACTCCGACCCGACCGACTAATGATGGGACCCGGCAATTGACGAATGGAACCAAGCGGACCCGAGCGGGCATATAAGGCCGAGAGTGTACGGATCATCCTCATTTTCATTTCAGCCCTGAACAAGTCAGCAGCATGGCTGGTGAAACGTTGGCGAAAAATCTAACAACACGGTCTAAACCAGAAGAAACCAATATTCTTTTGTAATAATAGTGGCCGTGGAAACCTAAAAGAATATATAAAATATTTAACAATTAAGTAAAATAACCGCGATTACTTACTGACCATATGTTGGAATAATATTGGGAATGTGTTATAACCTAGTACTTTTTAATCATAATTATCTTTATATTATGACCAAATTACACAAAATCATTATAAATTGCTTCCTATGTGTTATTCTGATGTATAAAGAATATGACTGTAAAGTTTCATCCAAATCCAGTAGTTTTTGCGTGAAAAGAGTAACAAACATACATACAAACTTTCACATTTATAATATTAGTAGGATATACAGGGTGTCCCGAATTTAAATGGCAAAACTTCGGGAACTTATAGGGGACCGAAAAACTAAGACAAAAAAGTCCTTTAGAGATTTGCTCGTTTTTGCTTAGTTTTAGAGAAAATCGCAAAAAACAAACAAAACAAGTTTTCATTTTTATACTTATTTATTTACATTTATATTTATGTTATGTTCTTTTTAATGTAAATATTGCTCAAAATGTTGTCCTCTTGCACCAATGCAATATTTACATTAAAAACCAGTAATCCGCTCCAAATTCCAAGCCAACCGTTAATAGCAAATTCATGCTGAAACCTATTCTCTCTAATAGCTCTGGGATTTTCAAGAGCCCATACATGATAATTTCTTTGATTAACAATTCCTCCTCTTGTAAAGGTAGCTTCATCGGTCCATATAATTTTTAATGGAAATAAATTATCATCGCGAATTGTTTCAAGAAACCAGTTACTAAAATTCAATCTCTTGACATACTTGAGGTAATAAATTCTGAACTTTTTGAAGATGGTATTGGTAGCGATTATCACCTTTAAAATTCGCCATATTGCTTGCCGCGATATTGCTAATGCAGCAGATGCTCTTCGGATGCTAGTCTCAGGATTGTTATCGAAGTGGCGTTGGACACAATTTCTTCTCCGATAATCTGCTCTTACTGCTGCCTGGAATTGGTCGCCTTCATTACGTATTAAGAATGACCCAGTCTCTCGTAGTCTATTAAAAGTTAACGAAAAGGCTCGTCGATTAGGCACTCTTCTATTTGGAAATCGGCGCGCATACTCCCGCACCGCTTCTAAAGCATTACCGTTACAGAAACCATACACAAAAATCATATCAGCTTATTCAACATTAGAATATGTATGCGGCATTGTGGCTGATGCTATTCACACAAAAATATCTGGGTAACTGACTGAAGACTGATTTAGGAATTATAATCCTAGAAGGAAGCCAAAATGTAAACAAATAAAAGAATGTAAAGGATAACATTAAGTGTTTACATATCTCATTGCCTAGCCTGACGAACTTTAAAAGGTGATAATCGCTACCTGTAACATTTTTGTTTTGTTTCTTGTTTTGCGATTTTCTCTAAAACTAAGCGAAAACGAGCAAATCTCTAAAGGACTTTTTGTCTTAGTTTTTTGCTCCCCTATAAGTTCCAGAAGTTTTGCCATTTAAATTCGGGACACCTTGTATATACACGAAGTGACTTACCTATACGATCGAATCACTCTTTATAATAATAACATTTATTTTTTAATATGGGAAAGTAAAAGCTAACAAATAATAAAAGTGAGATTAATTTTTAATAGAAGAAGATGGCCTCGAGACCTTCTACTATAAAACTTCATTGGAGTGCTATCAATGGATAGTTTCTCCACAAGTGATTTTTTTTTTGTTCATGTCCTTTGTTCATACAGCCAATTTACTTGATGTAATGTTATTACAGTTGTAAATATCAATAAAATAAAATAAAAAAAAAAAAAAATTTTTTAATAGTAGCTGGCTCTACCTTTCTCGCTCGGGTACCTCAGAGAGTGACGGTTCAGTCTAACTTACTACCTACGAAAATAATTTGTGTGCGGTGCGCCAAAAGAAGTTTTCACTTCAAAAAGTTGCTACTGTAGTAATGCCAAATCCTTATAACATGTATGGAGAAACGTGAAACAAGGAATCTCCCATTGAAGGTACTCATTGCGAGTTTGATCTCTCTGTTGTTACTCCCTGCTCCATAGATGTTTCAGCCTCATTGTTGGAATTTTGGTTGTAGTTCTGTCAGTACTGTTTGTACCAGAAATCATGGGTATCCAGCAGGCAAGTTATGATATGCTTTTATGATATTAGGTCCGTTTTAATTAAATAAAACCAAGTCTACTCTTATTGAAGATATAAAGAGAAAATAATAGGAGACAAATAAATAATCACCGTAAGATAACCAGTCAATTAGGGAGATGGGTAACCGTTTAATATTGAATTGATAAGAAGATGTGATAGTTGTTGACATTGACCACCTCTAATAAGAATAATGGAAAGAATTGCATATCCCAATAAGAAGACGTAAGAATGGAAATGGGTTGAAGGTTTGGAAGGCCTAAAATTATAAGATCGGATTCAAATGGCTTGAGTTGAGTCTTCAAATTCGTTTCCTTTCCAACACCAGTAATAAAGAAGCTGAATAAAAAGATTGTAAGAAGTAAAAAGAACTATCTATTTTAAAAATACAATCGGCTTGTCAAATGATTCTGACAACATGACAAACAAACACATAAAGCCAAATGTATCACGGTCCCTTTCATTAGAAATGGTGTTATAATCTGTCCAATTTAGAAGCCAATTCATTCGGGACCAATCAAATCGGAGCCGGTAGTAGAAAAGTAACACGTTCTAAAAATATTTATCTCTGAGTGATAATTTATCTGAAAGTAATAAATGAAATGATTACGATAATTAGAATCCAGCATTCTCAGTATTTTTTAAACAAGGTTAAAAATAGACCGTCGAGACGTGATTGAGGTATTTATAATGGCAACAAACATGTCCCTGGAATTTTAATGTCTTACTAAAAAATATATATATATACTATATAAAAATATATATATATATACACATTGTATATATATATATATATATATATATATATATACAATGTGTCATACATCCGATTATCAAGGTCTGAGTTATTTATAAATTCACTTTTTTTTTTTTTAGCATATTATTATCTAAAACTAAATGAAGACTAAATCAGTATATTAATTATTTATATAATCACATTGTAAATTAATACAAACAAGTTAAAGGACATTATTTTTTTTATTATCTGATTTTTAACCCTGGACTGATCTGGACAGAACGGAACTTTTAATGTGGACACGAATATTCTTATGATAAGGAGAAAAACACACTTTGTCTCTTAATTTTTACTGTAGTAATTTTGTAAATAAAATAATATCATAATTATTGTTTTGTATTCATTTGATTTACAGCAACGCTGAAGATTAAAGTCACCTGTGGTCTAGTGGTTAGCGTAACAACCTACTCTGCCTTAGGTCGTGGGATCGCACCCTGGGCAGGTGGCTTTAGTATTTGTTAAAGGAAATAAAAAAACGCTTGGCTATGTCGTACCTATTAGCGGACGTAAATTGGCGGTCCCGAGTCTGTGCGGTGTGTGGTTATTGTAAAAGATCCTAACCTAATTACTCGTGTAAGTCCTAGACGTAGCCAACCTGGGTACGCTAAGTTTAGGACTCTCTCTGTTGCATGGTCCGCGATACAGCGATTCTTCACGAGAAAGGTTTTGGTATATAATTAGTCAAGGTTTTGTGTAAATTGGTTGTAATATAACGATAATTCTTGAAAGTGGTGGAATAGTCCTCCAGGGAGGTTTCATCGATGGCGCTACCTAATTCCTTTGACATATAACGAACCAACGCATCGTGGAATATTCTTCTTCTATAGCATATATGTATCTTTTAAGGATAGCTTACTATACCTATTTTATATTCTAAAAAATGTATTACGTACAATACGGTATTTGGAAAGCTATTTAGACGAGTACAGTATCCTTATTAACTTATATGCTTTAGTTACTTTAAGCATTTCATGCGCATTATTAGAATATTTTATACGATATAATTTAAATGAGTATTTTATAGGTTATCGCTAAAAATTAACGCGCATGAAAAAAAATTCGTATATTAAGCCGGGTTGTGTTGCTAGTGTAATATAAGAGACAATGTATGACAAATTATTTGTTTAGTATTTAGAGCACAAGGTTGTAGTATTTCTTAAGTCTATTTGGAAGTTTTTGTACAAGGTTATTTCTTTCATTTACAACAAAATATAATAGCGATTGTTGCAGAACTACTATGGTTGGTAATTTTCAATGAATACAAAATAATATTACTTAATTTACTTTATTTTGTAATAATGATTTTATCATTGGTTATTAATTCAGAATAAAAAAAAGTATTATTTCACTGATGAGCATTGTAAACTTCCAGATTAAACCTTTACGCTCGTCTTTTTAAAAACAAAAATTGAAACCAAAAACATCAAGTTATAGGCACATGTATGACGTGTAAGGCATATGCATATGCAAATGCCACACGTATTTAAAATTACATTTTCATCTGTGAATGAGTGCTAATAATCTCTTTCTTAAATACCCTCTTAAATTACCATGGCCAATATTTTTAAACCTTTCATTACGTATACCTTCTGGTTTCGACCGTATTATCAAATTTTTTACCGATGTTCTTTACAAAAATTTTGACGACTCGGTCGAAATTAGAAGGAATACGTGATAAATGGATTAAAAACGTCATTTAAAAAAAAAAATTGTTTAATAGATTAATTTGAATAGAGAAGAAAATGGTCCAGGTTGAGGTAAAAAACAATAATTCCTTTAATAATGGAACTGTTAATTAAAAACCAACTTCTTGACCCACGTTGGAGGTCTTCTTCAGGGCTTAGTGGCCGAAAGCATGGGTAGATTTGACTCCCATACTTGTGATCACTAAGCCCTCAAGAAGACCTGCAACGAGGGTCCAAACGTAGTTTCACTATTCAAAGATTAGTTTTAACCTCTATTCAGGTTTTTTTTTTCTCCATATTTATAAGGTTAACTATTAATTATTCAAGATTAATTTAAATTATTACAGAATTCTTGTATTATCTGAAAGTAATAAATTATTTTATTATTTATTATTTAAAAATAATAATAATAATTACTTTATCAATAATAGTTGTTTCGAAAGGAATATTCCACTTTTAGGCAATGTCTCCCGTTAACCCATAATGCCTGGTATTTGTCTACTTTAATATACGAACTTCACCGATATTGTTTAAAATTATTACTTCAAATAAATACAAAACAATAATTACGATATTATTTTATTTACAAAATTACTACAGTAAAAATTAAGAGACAAAGTGTGTTTTTCTCCTTATCATAAGAATATTCGTGTCCACATTAAAAGTTCCGTTCTGTCCAGATCAGTCCAGGGTTAAAAATCAGATAATAAAAAAAATAATGTCCTTTAACTTTTTTGTATTAATTTACAATGTGATTATATAAATAATTAATATACTGATTTAGTCTTCATTTAGTTTTAGATAATAATATGCTAAAAAAAAAAAAAGTAAATTTATAAATAACTCAGACCTTGATAATCGGATGTATGACACATTGTATATATATATATATATATATATATATATATATATATATATATATATATATATATATATATTTTTTTTTTTTTTTAGTAAGACATTAAAATTCCAGGGACATGTTTGTTGCCATTATAAATACCTCAATCACGTCTCGACGGTCTATTTTTAACCTTGTTTAAAAAATACTGAGAATGCTGGATTCTAATTATCGTAATCATTTCATTTATTACTTTCAGATAAATTATCACTCAGAGATAAATATTTTTAGAACGTGTTACTTTTCTACTACCGGCTCCGATTTGATTGGTCCCGAATGAATTGTCTTCTAAATTGGACAGATTATAACACCATTTCTAATGAAAGGGACCGTGATACATTTGGCTTTATGTGTTTGTTTGTCATGTTGTCAGAATCATTTGACAAGCCGATTGTATTTTTAAAATAGATAGTTCTTTTTACTTCTTACAATCTTTTTATTCAGCTTCTTTATTACTGGTGTTGGAAAGGAAACGAATTTGAAGACTCAACTCAAGCCATTTGAATCCGATCTTATAATTTTAGGTCTTCCAAACCTTCAACCCATTTCCATTCTTACGTCTTCTTATTGGGATATGCAATTCTTTCCATTATTCTTATTAGAGGTGGTCAATGTCAACAACTATCACATCTTCTTATCAATTCAATATTAAACGGTTACCCATCTCCCTAATTGACTGGTTATCTTACGGTGATTATTTATTTGTCTACTATTATTTTCTCTTTATATCTTCAATAAGAGTAGACTTGGTTTTATTTAATTAAAACGGACCTAATATCATAAAAGCATATCATAACTTGCCTGCTGGATACCCATGATTTCTGGTACAAACAGTACTGACAGAACTACAACCAAAATTCCAACAATGAGGCTGAAACATCTATGGAGCAGGGAGTAACAACAGAGAGATCAAACTCGCAATGAGTACCTTCAATGGGAGATTCCTTGTTCCACGTTTCTCCATACATGTTATAAGGATTTGGCATTACAACAGTAGCAACTTTTTGAAGTGAAAACTTCTTTTGGCGCACCGCACACAAATTATTTTCGTAGGTAGTAAGTTAGACTGAACCGTCACTCTCTGAGGTACCCGAGCGAGAAAGGTAGAGCCAGCTACTATTAAAAATTAATCTCACTTTTATTATTTGTTAGCTTTTACTTTCCCATATTAAAAAATAAATGTTATTATTATAAAGAGTGATTCGATCGTATAGGTAAGTCACTTCGTGTATATACAAGGTGTCCCGAATTTAAATGGCAAAACTTCTGGAACTTATAGGGGAGCAAAAAACTAAGACAAAAAGTCCTTTAGAGATTTGCTCGTTTTCGCTTAGTTTTAGAGAAAATCGCAAAACAAGAAACAAAACAAAAATGTTACAGGTAGCGATTATCACCTTTTAAAGTTCGTCAGGCTAGGCAATGAGATATGTAAACACTTAATGTTATCCTTTACATTCTTTTATTTGTTTACATTTTGGCTTCCTTCTAGGATTATAATTCCTAAATCAGTCTTCAGTCAGTTACCCAGATATTTTTGTGTGAATAGCATCAGCCACAATGCCGCATACATATTCTAATGTTGAATAAGCTGATATGATTTTTGTGTATGGTTTCTGTAACGGTAATGCTTTAGAAGCGGTGCGGGAGTATGCGCGCCGATTTCCAAATAGAAGAGTGCCTAATCGACGAGCCTTTTCGTTAACTTTTAATAGACTACGAGAGACTGGGTCATTCTTAATACGTAATGAAGGCGACCAATTCCAGGCAGCAGTAAGAGCAGATTATCGGAGAAGAAATTGTGTCCAACGCCACTTCGATAACAATCCTGAGACTAGCATCCGAAGAGCATCTGCTGCATTAGCAATATCGCGGCAAGCAATATGGCGAATTTTAAAGGTGATAATCGCTACCAATACCATCTTCAAAAAGTTCAGAATTTATTACCTCAAGTATGTCAAGAGATTGAATTTTAGTAACTGGTTTCTTGAAACAATTCGCGATGATAATTTATTTCCATTAAAAATTATATGGACCGATGAAGCTACCTTTCCAGAAAGGTAGGATCGAATGACTAGGAATAAGGATTGAGGTAACTGGGTTTTGAGCTTGAACAGCAAACTGGCATGCCATACCCTGTCGAAAGGTTGTGCTACGTCCAGAAATGCGCCTGTGCAGTATTGTTTGCTTTCAAGAGGAGAGGATATGTGATCGAAAACTCGGAGACCATGCTGGACCGTCGAGTGCCTGGGATGGAATGCAAACTGATGTGAAGGAATATCATTGGATTCGATTATGGAAAGGATTCGTTTCTGGAGGATTTATTCAAAAATTTTGGAAAGAAGAGGAAGCAGCCTGATGGGTGGGTACGATGAAGTGACATTGGGTGGTTTGCCAGTTTTAGGGAATAGGATGATGACGGAGTGTTTCCACAGCAAAGGGAAATGAGTTGTACGAAGGGTACAGTTGTATAGATGGGTAAGGAAAATAATCGCTTTTTGAGGAAGATGTTGAAGGATCTGGGTTGTTAGAAGGTCATGTCCAGAAGATTTGCGGACTTTTAACTTTTGTAATAGGAATTTGACCTCAAAGGGATTTACAGCTTTAGGAGGTTAGGATAGAGGAATGGGTGAAGAGAGGAATTCATTAATATTGTAAACGTGCGTAGGATGGATTTCAGGATGTGGGATAAATGTATTTGAAAGGTGATTGGCAAATTCTTCTGCTTTGTCCTCAGCAGATGTACCCAAGAACCGTCTTCACGTCGGAGGGGATGGGAGATGGAGTGGTATTTGAGGATTTTTTAGAAGGCATTCCAAAGGGAATTATCTGAAGCAGATAGTGTGAACAGGTAGGATTTGTATGATCCATGGAAAATGTACGGAGTTGCGTTCGAATTGAGCACAAATAAGACTTTTATATTATGTACAAATGTTGGCTTATCTTCAAGACCATTATGAAGGCTGAGAAAAAACAAAAACAAAATGGCAATATCAACACTACATTACCAAAGACAATTAAGATTGGATATAAAGGGTCACCAATGGTTAGTGTAGTGGTCTAGGGGTAAGCACAACAACTACTATGCTTAAGATCGCGGGTTCCCAGCCTGGCAGGAGGCCTAAGGATTTTTTATGAAGTGAGTAAAAAATCCTGAACTATGCCGTCCTTCAGAAGGAACGTAAAATGGAGGTCCCAAATCTGTGTCAGGTATTCGTTAATGATCTCTATCCTAATTATACATGGATAGGCAAAATTTAGAGCTCCCAATGTAGCATCGTCCGAGTAGCCACATCAGCATAAAGTGACGTTAAATTAATAAACAAGATTGGATACAGTTAGATAATACAGACAGAATAGATTACAATAAAATAATTGATAGACAATTAAATAAAAAATCCTATCTTTTCTGTCTATATTTTCCATCTTATATCCAATCTTAATTGTGTTTCATTAAGCACTGTTGATGTTTCATTTTGAATTTTTTTAATCCTGATGATGCCCTCAAAGTTAGGCCGAAACATTGGGAATCAAGAATCAAGTTTGAGTTATTTGTGTACGATTCTTTGACCGCACCCTCGACCATTTTCTGTAATATACAGGATATATCTGGCCAACTATTTCTTCATAAATACCTTAATTGGACTATTGTTAAGAGTAATAATAGTTGCATTATTTACAGTAATAATAATTATTATTCGGTGAAGGGCAGCCGCTCTGATTACGGTGGATTATCCAGCGATCCTTGGATTAGTAGCAAGGCCCCCTCGACATTGTCCGCGAGTTATAGCCTGCTAATCGAGAAGGCACCGTGCCCGATCTCTTCGGCAACGACCTCTTCTTAAGGAATGTTGTATCTCTGCTTCCGGCATCGGAGGATAAATATAAAAAAGAAACATGAACGGTTTTTTCTCTTAGCCAACGGTTGTACAAGGAGGTGATCTGGCCGATATCACGCACAACCGCCCTGACTAACTAGTAATAATAACTAAATAAATTCGATCTGTAACAACATAGAATTACTTAAGTGATGCTTTTCCATTGTTCGTTCCTAGTTTTGATTGTCAGAAAACCAAAGCTGTTATAATTTTATCTGACATTTTTAATTGTATTTAACATTATCATACAATTTTATTTATATCCATCTGTGACTGTAAGATTAAATAATCTATCTGCCACAGCGGCGGCTTTGAATCTGGGACCTTCAGCACAGTAACTCTGTACACTACACACATTGCAAAAAGTTGTCCTAGGTTCTGTTACGAAAAATATACTTCGTCGTAATTCTCTTCGAGGTCTGCTTCATTACAAACTTTTATCAACGTTTTCTAGTTTCCGCATCTTCCCCCAACAGAACTAAATTAACCGCAAACCTAAGGATGGATATTTCACCAACCAAATTCAAGCTTCTTTCGGTGACATAATCCATTGTTGATTACAATAGTACAGGAAAGCGAATCAACTTGTTTTAACTTGAGCTTTTCACGAATATCCTACCGTTACTAAATTTTTCGTTCATTCACATTCATAAATTTATTAATCATGCAATATTTTTAAATAAGTTTTTTCCCCTTTCATTTTGGCCATCTAGGGACCACTTGCCAACTTCGATTCCTTCTCATCTGTTTTAAATAATTATTGACCATTCATTCTTATAAAATTCTTTTTATTAAACTGGACTTCACTCATCATAATTTGTATATTAGGGAAAGAGAAAAAAACATTTTCCAGTCAGTTATATATTCTTGATTTCTACATCATTCAAAAAAGTTTCGACATCATGGTGCCATTTTCAATCTCTCCAAAATCCTCTCTCTGCATCATAAAAAAAATTGTTTTATATAACTTTACATCAATTATGAGTCTAAAATTATGTGAAAAATAAAATAATAATAACTACACTAAAATACATAATTTAAAATAAATTGTCCAAAATAACTAGCTATAATCTAAGTATAGACACCTTAATGTCATATTTAAAAAAAAAATTTTCCTGAAATTCTTGGGGATCATTTATCCTCCATGGTCAAAATAACATTACCAACTTTGATCCCTGAAAGGACTAGATCATTTATCAGTACTTATGAATATTTATTTTTATAAAATATATTAAAATATGCCTAAAGGTAAACATCTATAAAAACAACATAAAAATTCTTTTTAAATTTTATTTAAATACTTTATTAAATCATTTAATGCAATTTTATAAACTTATTATATGGAAAGTCTATTTTATAATATCTATTGGTAGGCAATAGGGTGAGGTTATTTTACTCTATCTGATTTGTTTATAAAGCATAAGGCATCTTATGTTCTATTGTTTTTTAATTTTAAATTAATGGAAGAATATAATTTGATAATTTCGCCTGCCTCCTTTCTATCATTTACTGTATTCTCCAATTTATTGTTTATGAACAGAGCCTCTAAATATTTTCTTTTAATGGTGTTATTTTCTCTATGTAAAATTTTAGGCTTATTAAAATTAAACGTGTGTAGTTCTTTTTTACAATGTGCTGAAAATGATAATTATTGACCATTTTAGAATAATTATCGAACATTTTTGAGGATAATTGTCTATAACATAATTGTCTTAAAATTATATTTTACTGAAATTTTGCAATGTTTAATTTGCCCCTTTTCAATATATGAGAGATTTATTCAACAAGTTGATTATACCATGGTATATATAAACATGTGGTCGTTAATATACCTATGAATTTTTCTGAAAAAACACATAAAATATGTAAATAAATAAAAATAATCTGTAAATTATTACACAATATATTTATTATTCTCAAACAAGTATATTTAAAAAATATTTGATGCGTCCATTCACATGACACTTCTTATCATTTATGATTTAGAGCCCGAACGTTATCTATATCAGGACTGTTTCTTGGGAGTTAAAACTTTTTAATAGGAACACGAGGAGAATAACTTTTAATTTGAATATTATAACAATGAAATAAATTATTACATTGCACTCTACAAAAGTTAAAAGATAAACATCTAGTATTGTATTATAATACATAGCACAAAACCTCATCTTTAACTTTTGATCATAAGTGTGCCTCAGAATGTAAATCAGAACTGAAACATTTTATAACGTTACCTAAGCACTATATTTTTAATGAAATAATAAACATCTAATATTTTTTTCACAAATTAAAAAAACTCAGAATAACTTACAGACCAGAAAAAAATTAGGTATAAACAATTCCTGAAAGCTGTCCTTCCCATTGGGTGACCTGTGGTCTAAAGTAAAAAATCCTTAGTTAGTTCCTTCAGAAGGAACACAAAATGGGGATCCCAAGCCATGCATGAAGAAAAGTGATATTTAAAGATCCCTTATCCTAATTATACCTGGATAGGTAAATTTTAGGACTCACTGTATCGTTTGTTTGTGCTATGGCTAATCGGACGATGCTACTGTGGGAGGTCTAAATTTTGCCTATCCTGGGGTCATTAGGATAACGAGTAACTGACATCGTATAGGTTAAATACGATAAACCCGAAATCCCTTTTTGAGCGGCCCTTTCGAAGGACTGCATAACCAAGATTTTTTTACTTCCTTTAAAAAATCCAAAGGCCACCTGCCGGGCTACGAACCCTCGATCTTGGGCAGAGTATGTTGTTACGCTAACCACTAGACCACAGGTGGCCCACTGTAGCTTCGCCCGATCAGCCGTAGTATAAAAGCAATAAACACAAACCCTTGAGATAACCGGAAATAACACCTTTAAGAGGGCTGGAGTACGATTATCGACGCTCTCCAGTGAACTCGAACAATATTGTCTTTGGTTTATTTATATAGTATAAATTGTACAATCTATATAGTATAAATTTAGGTTTAATAAAATCTATTAACGATTTTATCTATGAGACTGATCTGATCCGTCTTAACCTATTGCTTGTTCTTAACCTATATTGGACGCTAACAGAAACACTAGAACATTATTATCGGTTTGTATAACAACGTATTGAGGTAAATATTTGTTACTTTACGTGATAATGGAGTATGGAGGATCTGAACCAAGATATAGTTAGAGGGAATATTTTTTCTAAGTTTAATTACTATAATCTATTACTATTATAATATACTATTACTATAATCTAATTCTAACTATAATATTTTAAATAAGTTTTCTAGGTTAATCAACTCTGGTGGACTGGTCCAATAGATCTTATTCGTTAGGTATTTATTTTACCCCGTGTTTGGCTAACATTTTAGCTGCCAAAATGTTAACGATTTTATATTTCTAGGGAAAAAAATATGCAATTCTTTAATATCTGTTCAAGAGTTTCATTATGAACTAATTATTACCACACTTAAAAACTTTTATAGAAATATATTATTCAGAGCTTATATTATAAGAAAAAATAACAACGAAAAAAAAAATAATCGCCGTTACCTACATCATAAAACAGTCTAGAATGTTTGTTTAATAACTCTTCATCACCATCTTCTTCTTTCTTTAACTCCTGTATGCCGTCAAACGTGGAGTTGCTGCCTTAGTCCACTCAGCTCAATTCAATATGATCCGAATACATGCCCTTCGTCCTGGCTTCCAATAACCAATTGGCCCTACGTGATTCATCCATTTAGCAAGCGTTTCGAAACAATTTCAATAGACAGCTTTTCCAGGATATCTTGCATCGATCGTTCTCCTTTATCCTCACGAATCCTACCTACTGTTTCTGACCCAATCTCTCTTAGTCTTGCCCACAGTTCTTTGGAAGAATCTCGATTCGGTCGTTGAAATCTTGCTTGCCTGCATTGGAAGGAACAACAATTTATATAGTATAAATTTAGCCTCTCTACTTATTTCCTACTTACCTATCATGGTTTTTGATATCCGGTAGTATGGGGATTGGCCTTCATCATCCAGTATAAAACCTCCTGGAATATTTTAACATCTCAGCATATAACTACCCCTAGGTAGGGTTTTACCATCACATAAAATTCTTAGCTCTAGACTGCCTCTTCCAACCAGATAATCTTGCTTTCAGTTGGATTTATGTGCATCCTTCTTGATTGAAGTTTTGAATTAACTCAAAAAATGTAGGCAACGATAAATAAAATTATTGTCTATTGCAACAAAAACTATCACATACGTTTTATTAGTTAAATGTGCCCATAGTTTTTTATATTGTTTGACGGACAGTGAACAATTAGTCATTCTTTAATCCAATTAAAGCACACACCGAAAAGTTAGCCCAGGAAGGCTATGTTATAATCTTGTTCGTTACTTAGACTAAATGAAGTACAATGTAAGAAGTATTAACAGTCATTTAGAAGTTCTTCGTATGCCCAAAATCTTTGATCTCATAATAAAAGCGTAGGAAAATTTTCAGAAACGAAATGTAATAGTGCGAAATGCAGTTCTAAAAGTTAATGCTTTACCTAGATATCGTGCTTGTGAGGGGAAAATAATGCACTAAATTTATAAGAACCACTTACGATACTTCCTATAAATTATTCCGCAAGATATTCAACCGCCACATCATGATTAACAACATTCCTTGATATATGAAGGAACAAATACTATTAACATATTACTTGTACAATCTTTTTGGAAGAGAATGGATCCAGAATTTAATTTTTGGGGAGGATTTAATTTATTCAGGGAAAGAATTTAATTTAGGAAGTGGTTAATATCGAGGGTACGGAAATATCTCGTTCTTAGTAACATTCAGGGAATGTTAATGGTCCTTGGTGAAAGATGCATTTTAAACTCTATTTATGCAGTAAACATAAATCAGAAATTAAATTTTGAATTTTTTATTTATTCATTTTTTTGTAACACGGTAATTACAGAAAATAATAATAATAAATATTTATTGACAGAAATTATACACCTATCATTTAACACCATTACAGAAAAAAATAATATTTTTATGCTTTTTCTTGATACATGTTTAAGGCATTAGCCTGTATATATGTCTACTAATATCATGAAAGTTACTAAAAAATCACAAAACAAAAGAAGCACTCGCACACATATTTGTTTGCCTGACAAGCCGTCTGACGGTGTGTCTTTTTTCCTTTGTTTTATCAATTTTAATTAATTTTCAAGCTAGGTCTAAAAATGTTAAATGTTATTTATATCTCCTTTAAAAGCTTGTGGCATGTTTATGTATAATATATTATTTTATAATAAATATCACAATATATTTATTGTATAAATAAATAATAGTATAATAATTGTATTAGTTTTCATTGAATAAAATGTATCTGCTTTAATTCAAAGTTTAACTCAATATGAAAGTCTTATTATGAGATTATAATTATTTTCAAACATACAGTCCGAGAATTCATCTTAGGATGGAAGAAGGTAAGTTAGCCAATTTTAAAATACTAAATATATACCTTAATTTAGATTCTATCTCAAACCCGCATACTGATTGAAATTATTTTATTCATTTAATAAATTTATTAGCTAATTTTGTTTTTTTAAAGAAACAAAATTACCGTAGTATCTGTTTTCACCAAAAATAACAAACTTTTGCAATAATTACCAATACAAACCCAACTGTCTCGGTAGAAAATTGTTAGGAATTAAAATAAACTGCCTTTCATTTGCGGATGACTTTGCAGTACTATCAGAAAACACAGAGGAAGCATTCATACAAATCAATCCCTTAGAAACGATCGCTAGCCAAGCAGGACTAAGAATATTGTTCAAAAAGATTAAATATATGACAAAGGCCAAACATAGACCAAAATACCTCAACTCGGAGATAAGTCAGATTGAAAGGGAGACACAAAGTCAGGTATCTGGAAGAGACAGCAGCTGTTGAAGATCAAATGCTAAAAATGGTAATTGTTTTTTGAGATTAGCAAAGAATATCAACAAGAAGTGCATCTCCTGGAATGCCAAAAGAAGACGTTATACCACTTTCGTAAAAACGGAATGCCTCTTCTCCAGTGAATTCCTCTCAATGAACTATAATCTCAAAAACTAGAAGCCCTGGAAGGGAAGCATGTTTATGGGAAAGGAAGACCAGGACATCGTGGACTAAAGAACTAAAGAAGGATTTGGGAAAACCGATCATTACAGGCTCTCACATGCTAGAAAAAAGTGAATTTGGAAGCAGACTGAAAAATCTGGAAGGGTTTCATGATAAATAAAGACCAGAGAAGACCGAACAGAGGATCGAGAGAAACGTGCCAGAGAACGCATGACATGGACAGGGAGACAGAAAAGACTCCAGCTGAAGAAAGGAAAATAAAGCTGTAACGTGATCCAAAATGGTCGATACGAAATCAAATTATCAATACATTGGAAAAGATTATATAAGTATTTATATTCATTTTACAACCCCCAGATTACAACAATTATGAGTGTTTTGGAGATATCTGATATAGGATAGTTTTTCGCTTTATCGTTTGAGAATACACAATTTTAGCATTTGAAATTAAATAATTTTTGGTTGATATATTGCTCATTCAATCGAATCAAAAGTTGAAAATCCTTTTGTTCTGTGAATTGGCTCGTTTTTGTGAGGTAATTTTAAGTCGAAGCTTTTTTTCAATATTGTTTTTCACATTGCAGGCCTTTCAAATTGAGTGATTTTTATTAAAATTTAACTTCTTTCTGTCTCTTACACCATTTGATATTTTCTATTTTATAAAGACCCTTCCTTTATTTTCTTCGTTTGTACTTTTGTTCCAAAAATTGATTTAAATATAAAGAATAATACTGATTTAAAAACCAAAATATATAAAAAACCTGGTAAAACTGAAAAAATAATCTGGTTTAACCGATAAGCCTTGGAGACCTCCAAGGAATTATCCTCAGGAAGCCATGGAGGGGCGGAAGGTAGTTAGTACTTAAGCTGGTTCAATCTCAGCATTCGGTAGTTCATCCTTCGCTCTTCTTTCAGCCATCAGTGGCCAGGATAACCAGATCAAGGTATTTTACTTCAACAATTCTAAAACAAAAATCTATATTTTAATTGTAGTAATAAAATTTACAGTGTTTATTCAACATAAAACATAGCGTATCTAAAATATCTAGAACATTATCAGTAATTATTGATTAGGCTCTTTGAACTGGTATCGTCAATACGATCATCATTATCTTAAAGAACAATTATTTTTAGTCAAAAAATTTTTAAATTATTCTGAGATGTTTAATAACACATAAAAAATATATCAATTTTAGCACCCTTGTTAAAACGCGCTAAATTTTCTACTACACGACTATACACACATACGCTGTTATATCTGTTTATGTGCCTTTTTGTAACAACAATTTATTTTATCTTCCGATATAATAAATTGTTAAATGATAAAATGGAGAAATCTTATGACATCAAACACTGTTGGACCTATTTAAATAATAAAAAATTACCACTTAAAATTGGAATAAAATTACTTGATCAACCATTATAATTGTGGATCAATATATTTTTATAATACTTAATTATGGTAATTGTCAAGAAACGATAATAAGAATTTAAGTTACCAATAATTTACCAAACACTGATACGCCTCTGGAACTTCTGTGGTTGTTCGGAATCCTTGATACATCAAAGTTTAAAATGGTTTTTATTTCATTCTGTATCATACACAAATATTCTTTTATGCCGATACTCATTTTCCTAAATTAAACCTCTCATTTGTTTTATCTATATTGTTTATATTTTTGTTGACAATATTATTATAAATCGTTCATCCAATATTCTGAACTGTTTTAAATGAAACTTTACACATACATACAAAGATGGTTGCTACATCCCACGTGGGGACAAGGCCTCCTGCTACATCAACCGCCAGTTATCTCTGTTCATAGCTGCTGCTCTCTAGTTACAGATGCGTAGGATGGTCCGAGTGTTCAATTCGTGGACAGCTTTCAAAAGAAATATTTAAAGTAACGTTTTCTTCCATGCTTACTGCGGGTTACTTAAACGTTCTTGCCTGAGTGCTTGAAATACTTTAATGGCAAATATAATCTATTGTTTAAACATTTTTCTAGTTTTGTTAATTAAATAAAGCAATATATTTTTTTATTACAATTTTTCGTTTTTATGTAAGTGATGCGTTATTGTCTATTTTAATTTATAGTTTTCTAAAATCCAAGATGAAACAATTTGTCATGATCAAAATCAACTTGGTAAATGGTTAAAAACTACACGAGATTTATCTTTTAAAGTTTCAAATTATTTTTTTTTCTCAGTAATCTCCATATTTTTTTGGCATCATTATACCTGAATGTAAATATTTTAGGAATAACTAGTGGAGCTATTTTTATTGATAAAAACAAATAGAAGTAATGCAAAAAGAGAACATTTTTGTGTAGTATATTATAAATAATAAAACAAATATTATAAAAATTGGCCTTTTTTCGGAGTACTTCGTCATGATGCCGAAGACTTTTCAATTTTTTTTTTTTATAATTTATTTAATGAAATTTACGACTGTATTATTGTAATACAACAAGTAAATAGAATGAATGTAATGAACACATTGACATGAAATTACAAGTAGAAAAACTACTCAGTGGTAGTACTCAATTAGCAAGTTTAACTTAAAAGATCACGAGGCCATCTTCTTTTCAGACGTCTCGGAGGATTATCAGGAATTAAAGAGTTTGCTAGGTTTGAAACTAGTTAGTTTGAGTGGGAATGTAGTTTATCATGAAAAAATTGATATCGGAGTCAGGCCAAATCAGCAACAAATAGGACATTAAGGTCATTATGGATTACTTTGTTCCTAACAAAGTAAGGAGCGTTGAAGATTTTACGAAGAATTGTGGATTGTAAGAATTGAATACGAGAGGAATTCGATGGTTTAGTGGAAAGCCCTAAAGCTCTATTCCGTAAGTCCTGATGGGTCTAATGATTGTTATGTATATGAGTCTTTTGTAATTAATTGAGAGGACAGGAAGTCATTGGTTTACGACGGAGAGTAAAATTGATTTGACGGGATTTATGGGAATTTATTTTAATCCTCCAGTTTTGACACAATTTTTCAAGGTCAGTGGAATGGGATTGACGAGTATGGGATGCTATAAACTTTTCGAATCCGGCTTAGGAAAATTAATAATTTTATATTTGAATAAATTGTTTTTATTAAAATTGAGAACTTTACGTTTATTAAGAGTAAAAATTGATAACTATAAAATATAATTTCAGATATTGTGTTTTTAATAATCCAACATTTTTAAAAGTATTAATTGATCTAGTTATTTATGTATAATGTGGATTCTTGTTATATTTCGTAAAACATAGTTAAATAAATCATTTAGGAGAAAGCATTCAAGTCCATTATTAATATAGAAGACTTCTATCCACATATACATTACGCTGATGCATATAAGATACAAAAAATACATTTTATTATTTATCTATTCATTTAGGTGGATACTCCATTTGAATTCCGTGGCGGTATGGCAGGCGGTAGAAGCTCAACCAATAGGAGCACAGCTCTCAGTCACCTGGGTCTAGTGCTGTCTGCTATCTACCTCAACTTGACTTTGGATACCGTAAGTGATTTGTTTATTTCTTAAATAATTAGTTCATTATTATTTATTAAATAATTCTGGCAACCAAGGGACTATTTAAAAACATTCTTCAATAAATATATAATAAGTAACTAGCAATAATAACAAATGTATTCAATACCATAATATAATAACTTCAGTGATGGTTTCATGTATTTTAAGAAAAACAATACTATGTAATTGAGAAAGGTTCAGAAATAAGAAATTATATTTAATTTTGTCTTATAATTGTGATAATGCACTAGACACTTTATGTTTAAAAATAAATTAAAATAAGAAAGAATAAAATGGTACGATTTTTCACTTCAAAGTTCAATTGGTAAGTCGAAGAAACTGCAGTTTTGTCTTAAGGTTTACATATTCGAGTCAAATTTTCGGTATCCAGGTTTCAGACTCCTCTGAGTACAAACTTGTTTAACACGTTTATCTAATTAAATCAAACCGAAATCTAATTAAATTCAATACTAAAATAATTATGACCTATTGAAATTATGAAATTATAAAAATTGGACCAGTATTATACCAAAAATAATATGGTGTATTGAACTTAATACACGTTGTATCTATACATAACTATCGGAAACTAATTTTTAACTTTAATTTTTAACATTATTTTTTACTGTATCAATTAATTAAACAATTTTAGTGCTTTAAATTTACCCCCACTACTGACTAGATGTTCTTTTGAAAGATAGTTTGAAAGCCTACCCTAGCATGAGTACACCTACAACTCATGCAGCTCGGTCTTGGGCTTAGTGTACGGCAGAGACCGTTATGTTCTCCTTATTACGTTTGTTCAGGCCAGTGATTCGTTCGAGATCACAATCAACCGTTAGATTTTTCTCTTATTAAAGGTACCCATTTTATTGAGGCTTGGTGAGCCCTAGAAGGCGCTGCAGGTCCCAACGATTCCATCCATGGCTCTATAGTAGGTGTGAACAGATTTATCTGCCACAGCTGGATATAAACCCAGAACCTTCAGCGCAGAAATTCAGCGCTCTACCAATTGACCTACCCCGTTCCCTACCGTGCTAAATTATAACATTTAATCGGACTAATATTATCCACAATACATTAAGAATTTCTATTTTGGACTTTAACCAATATTGGTAAGGAAATTCGAACCATATTTTTAAAACATCAATGTTTTGTTAGTTGGAAAAAATTGATTGGAATTTACGAAATAAATTCCATAACACAGATCTTTCAAATATTGGAATAGAACTGAATTGTTACATCATTATATCGTCTGTGTAGATTAACATTGTTCAAACTAAACAATGTTCATACATGATAATTCAAAGTAGTATGCAATTCTGAACAATAAATAATTCCTTGATAAAAAATTACTTATAACAGGCCAATGGCAGCGAACACCATTCTCATGCCGGAGGAGCCTATGTCCCACCTCTTGTCATTCCTCCTCAAATGTGGCCCGAGTTCCTGACCAGGCTTGCCATCGGCGGCTTCACCGATCAAGGAGGTCTTGGAAACTACTATAATCAGAACGGTGCCACCGGCTTCAACGCAAACAATGGCTTCATCGACGATCTATTCGCTCGAAGAAACGCCTATGATCACGGAAAGGGATATGGAGGTGAGCTATAAAAATAATACGAAAAGTTTAATCCAGATTCGATGATAAAAATTTATTCATAGATCGATTTGATAATTATAGCTGGATTCGACTACGGAAGAGGTGGAGTCACAGGTGGTGGCTACAGGGATCTGGGAGGCCGTAATAAAGGACACACGGCTTCAGGGTTTTCCAACTCTTACAGGAAGGACGAGTCTGGAGATAGGTCTAGCTACTACGACGATGGTCTAGGCCATAGAGGAACCATCAGATACGGCGCAGATGACGCGAGGTAATTACTCTCTTGAATTCCTAATTAATACTTGATTTAATAAGTTACTAACCAATTATGTGTTTCTTTCTTTAGGTTCAGGGACCAGGGCGGTTCTCTCGGAAGAGGTGGATTTCACAACAGCAACATCAACAGATACGGCACCGCAGGTAGAGGACGCTACGGTGATGTCCTCACATACGCTCAGGGTAACGATAGAGGAGCACACATCGGCGGAGGAGGATACGGCTACGGAAGACATGGTAGACTCATGCCGAACAAGAGTACTGGCCTCTACGTCATCCCGATGCCTAGCACGCTTTTTTTCGATCAGACCCCCCCTCCACTGTAAGACCTTACGTTCACTCCTACTCTTGGTATTCTTCCACCTCGTACACCATGAGATGACTCTGATTCCGATATAACTATCGATATAAATTGGCTTTAAGAAGACTTTATATCTCCTCACTATAATCGAGATCAACCCGTTTTAAAATTAAGCAGAATATAAATTACATCGAATGATGGATGCTGGTGAAGAAGACCTGACACACATCCCACTGAGGGGGGGTTCTCAACGACCATCGGCTTAGTTATTGACTCAACATATTATTGTACATACTTGTATATTCGCTAAGTAAAAAAAATGTTGCTTTATCTCATTATTTAAAAAATGTATAAAAAAATGTTTTTGTAATGAATAAAGTTATAAAGAAAAAGTTTTTTTTTGTTATCGATAATTTCCTTGATTGCTTTAAAAACTAAATTTATCCTTTTAGAAAGAAGCAATTGATAGTAAACTCCCATAACAAAACTATCATTTACTTCAATTTAGTGTAATGGCCCTTCTCCCTGAATATACTAAATAATCTCAAAAAGGTTCGTGGACCGAATATTTCTTCTCCTACTTTTCGGTCTACAGTAGGAGAAGAAATAAAGCCAGTTACAAAAATAGGGACCCAAAATAAAATATATTCTCAAAATTATACATATATATACATACACATGCAATTAATTATTGATAAATCAAATACTTATATAATGTCTGATACAAGCCTGGAGTGAGACGTGAGAGGAGCTGGTTCTTGGGCGAGAGCTAAGACGAGATTGGTCGAATTAAAAGGAAGCCGTCCCCGGCTAATTTATCCCCCCTACCATTCCTCTGACTTCGTCCGACCAATCAAATTTAAATTATTACACAACATCGCAAATCCAACAGTAAAAACATCCTAGGTCAATGGTACAATACCAATGCCTAATTCTATCTATTCTAAATATAACTCATTATTACACCAAATGAAAACATAGTGTCTAAAGTTTATAATAATTCTTTATTAAAGTCTAAAGTTTTTTATAATAATTTATGTGATCACCACATTACCCCCCCTCTTAATAAAAAAAATTGATGACTTCAATTTTTTGATAGAATTTATGCGACGAAAACAAAGATAAATTGGGCAGCAACGACACAAGTACTCCACACATCCTTTCCACGCCACTGAAGGGACCCAAGGTCATATTAATAATCAAAATGCAGGAAGAAGCACATCGGAGTAAAATGTGGGACCCTTAATTTATGGAAACTAACCATCAAAATTTCTGCCCATAAAATAGAATGTGTGGGGGTGTAATATGTGGGGATTTCTAATTATTATTTGATTTATATTTACATATCACCCACAAACACAAATTATTCTAAATTAATAGTACTAAAATTATCTTAAATCTAGAGACCACTTGCACATTTTAACAAGAAGACGCATATGAATCAATTACTGAATTAAAATCAATCATCAAAATTTTTCTTTACAATTCAAGATCTCTCTGTAATATATACTTTATATACCAATACTTCTATACAACTCAAATAATTTCAAATTCAAAATATTCATCATATTCAATTCAATTTTCCATAAAAAAATTTCAAAATTTTTCAACTCTCAACAAAATAAAGTATACATTTACCAAATTTTAATCAATATTCGTAGACAATTCAATTCATTCTAAATTCCAAATATCCATAAATTCAATTCAATTATACATAATTCAAAACTTCAATTTATTATATTATTCAGTCCCTTTTATTCTTTATTAATTAATATTTTATTTTATTATATTTTTTTTTTTACTACTGAAACAAAAAAACATCTATATAAGTTGATCTTGCTTTTGTCAAAGCCGAAAATCAACTTAAATACATGTGGAAAAAAACTTCAGTCTCATGTTTTATTTATTTTCTCTTTCTCTTTTTATTTTTTTATTTTATGATTCTCATATTATATTCAATCAATATTGTTACGGGCGTACAAAGGAAGGCGGAAGCGGGGGATTAGCGGCTTAAATCAGTCGGCGGGAGAAGTTAAAATAGGATTAGGACGGTTCTAGATCGTCTTCTTTTGTCGGCAAAGGATTAAGAATATTCCAGCATTGTCTGGCCCCTCCGTGTTCTAGAATGTTCGGCTTTGCCTATAAAAAGACTTCTCTCACCTCGAGTCAGTCAGTCTTAGCCTGAGAGTAGACCAGTGAAGATCAGTGATAAGTGTAAAAAGTGAGTGTCAGTGTGATAAACTAGTCAGTGTTGAACCGGCCAGTGTAATAAGTGTATCAGTGAACTGTAACAGTCTCGCGAGTGTAATAAACTGTTTCTGTTTGTTACTGTGTGTCAGTTTGTGATACTTGAAGAATCTTACGGTCGGTGGACTAGTGAACTGTAAGTGTTAATTATTAGTTATAAATTGTAGTGTAATATATTCATAGAAACTATTGTAACTAGTTAAGCTATCTAGAATTAGTAATATTTTATATTATTGTAATAATTAAATAGATGTTAGGCCTAGATTATAATATTTAGAATATTGTCATTATAAATTTATCTTGGTTCAATAACTTAATTGTTAATAGTTTAATTGTATCCTTTTTATCATTTTGTTAATAAATATTAGTATCTTTGATTAAGGAATTGTTTAATTCATTTTAATACCCAGTAGCCCGTAACAAATTGGTGTCAGAAGTGGGATAATTGTGTAATTGCTATTATTTTGCATTTGGTCTTGTATTTTGTAATTATTGGGCTACTGTATGAATGGCTTCTAAAAGTGTTAAATTAATTGATTTAAAAGTTGCGGATTTGAAACGTGAATTGGAGGAACGTGATCTTGATTGTTCCGGAACTAAAAGTGTACTGCAAGAGCGCTTGCGTCAATTTTTTGTAGATTTTGGAGAAAATCCTAATGACGTTCTATTTGAAACAGATTTAAGCAAGTTGTCTGCAACTTTTAAAAATGAATTATGTACTGTTAAAAATGAGTTAAGCAATGTTAAAAATGAGCTAGGTAATGAATTAGGTACTGTGAAAAGTGATTTATTGGATACATTAGAGTCTAAGTTAGGCATATTAGAGACTAAGTTAATGGAAAATGTTGAGAATAAGTTAGCTAATGTAGATAATAAGTTAGCCGATGTAAATAATGAAGTAGCTAATTTTGGTAATAAGTTAGCCGATGTAAATGATAAAGTAGCTAATGTAGAATCTAGGTTAGGAGAAAAATTGAATTCTATTGAAAACGAACTTAGGCTAAGAGTAGAAGCTCTCGAGGGACGTAAGAGCAACCTACCGACGAACGACACCGACCGTTCCTCCGACGGCAGCCTTCATAGCACCATTACGCCCGCCAATACTGGAACGCCACCTACTCACAACACCATTCCAGTGTTCGACGGAAAGACGCCGTGGGAGGACTACATGACTCTCTTCGAGACTGCGGCTTCGATCCACGGGTGGTCAAAAGAGACCCAAGCTTCAGCTTTGTGCCTGGCCTTGCGTGGAGACGCCTTGGGAGTACTGCAGGGGATGCCACTGTCGGAGCGGTCTAACTACGGGGAGCTGATTAGAAGACTTGAGATGCGTTTCGGCCACCGACACTTGGACCAGCTTTATCGCTCGCAGCTGAGAAGCAGGATCCAGAAGACCAACGAAACGCTACAGGAATTTGAGACAGACATTGCACGGCTGGTGAGGAATGCTTACCCATCGGTCACCGATGATGTCTACGAGAGCCTGGCGGTCGACAAATTCCTGGATGGACTTCGGGACCCCGAGAAGCAACAAGCAGTGAAGCTCGCCCGGCCAAAGACTTTGGGAGACGCATTATCTCAGGCCATGGAGTTCGAGGCTGTCAGGCAGTCAGTACGGGGCCATGCACGTGTTCGAGCAGCAGAAGCGGAGCCTAATGTGATCCCTAGCGTCGAAGAAATAGTGACAAAGGTTTTGGAGGCCCTAAGGACCCGTAAGAAAGAGATACGCTGTTGGAGCTGCGGCCAACTTGGACACCCTAGAAGCAAGTGTCCATTCCAGAAGCAAGAAAAGCCACAGGAACGAAGTAGGGTTGATGGGGAGGAACAACTATCAGCCCACTACGTCAGAGGTCCGAGGAAGACCAGTAGAGTTGCGTCTTTAGGGAGCAGAACGAACAGCTTCTACGTTGATGGGAAGGTGAACGGGCTGCTGCGAAGTCTGCTACTGGATACCGGCGCAACTAAAACAATCTTGAGCTCAAAGACAGTTCCTGCTGAGAAGATGTTGCCAACGATTTGGACATTACGGACTGCCACAGGAGAACCAGCCAAGGTCTACGGGGAGACAGTTGCCTACTTCATCATCGGGGGTCAACATCTGAAGCACCGCGCTCTCGTGGCAGATATTGATGAAGATGTCATATTGGGCACGGACTTGATGATCACATGCGGGATCAAGCTGGATATGGCAAGAGGTGTGATGACGCTGGGAGACGAAGAAGTCATCCTCCGGCAGGGAAAGGATATTAACGCACGAGTGCGCTTACTAGAAGACACCACTTTACCTGCACGGAGCCAAATAATAACGCATGGGACGATCGAAGGACATCTACCTGAGGGTCAATGTTTGCTACTTGAACCTGGAAGGCAAGAAGAACAGGAGATCGGACGCGGCGTAATGGTTGCAAGGTCTCTCTTCAAGGTCGGACGTACCACTCCGATTCGGCTAATGAACCTGAACAGCTTCCCAGTAACGCTGAACAAAGGAACACCGGTCGGGGAATGTGCACCCGCAACCTCAGTGGTACGTCAGCTGCAAAATCATCCCACCGAGCTGCAAGGACTGCCGGAAGAACTAACTGGATTTGTGGACGAATCATGCCGGGACCTCTCGCCTGAACAAAGCGAGGAAGTGAAGAAGATGATTGCCCGATGGCAGGACGTTTTCGAGATCAGCCCAGGGCCACGGGGTAGAACGGATATCGTCCAGCATAGGATTGACACCGGGGATGCTAAGCCCATCCGACAGGTTCCGCGGAGGCTGCCGTTAGCCAAACGGGAGGACGCCGAGAAGATCATCAAGGAGATGGCGACTGATGGTGTCATTGAGCCTTCGAGTAGCCCCTGGATGTCTCCTGTTGTACTGGTGAAAAAGAAGGACGGCACAACGAGATTCTGCGTAGACTACCGCCTTCTGAACAACGTCACCAAGAAAGACAGTTATCCGCTCCCCAGGATTGATGATACGCTGGACACCCTGGAGGGGTGTGAACTTTTCTCTACCTCCGCAGTGGATATTGGCAGGTTGGATTGAAACCTGAAGATAAAGAGAAGACAGCGTTCTCGATTGGGACTGGACTCTGGCAATTTACGGTAATGCCATTCGGGCTTTGCAATGCTCCTGCGACATTTGAGAGGCTGATGGAAAGCGTTTTAAGAGGTCTCTCTTGGGAAATTTGCCTGGTATACTTAGATGACATCATTGTGCTGGGAAAGTCCTTCGCTCACCATCTGAACAATCTGGAGAAGGTCTTCGAACGACTGCGTGCAGCGAACCTAAAATTGAACCCGAAGAAGTGTCATCTCTTCCGAAGGCAAGTCAACTACCTGGGGCATGTTGTGTCAGACAACGGAGTTGCCATTGACCCAGAGAAGATTGCAGCGATCACCGACTGGCCAGTACCTCGAGATAAGCACCAAGTAAGAAGTTTTCTCGGCCTCTGCACCTACTACAGGAGGTACGTGAAAGGATTTGCTAACATTGCAAAACCTCTTACCAGGCTTACCGAGGAAAAACGGACGTTCCTTTGGGATCACGAGTGTCAGGCATCCTTTGAGGAGTTGAAGAAGAAATTGAGTAGTGCTCCTATTCTGAGCTATCCCCGTCCCGAGGGCAAGTTCATACTTGATACAGACGCCAGCAACACCGCTATTGGGAGCGTCCTCTCTCAGCTCCAAGATGGAGAAGAAAGGGTCATTGGATATTTCAGTAAAGCACTCTCAGCTCCGGAACGCAACTACTGTGTCACAAGGAAGGAGCTTCTGGCAGTGGTGAAATCTATAGAGCATTTTCACAAATATCTATACGGCAGAAGATTCCTCCTGAGAACGGACCACGCGGCTCTAATGTGGCTGCTACGATTCAAGTCACCAGAAGGACAAGTGGCGAGGTGGATAGAGCGCCTTCAAGAATATGACTTTGAATCTGCTCATCGTGCTGGAACGAGTCACAGAAATGCGGATGCGCTCTCAAGGAGGCCTTGTGGAGAAGACTGCGGGCAATGTTCTCGACAAGAAGAGAAGCAGGCATCAGTATTGAGGACAACGGTGGTCATGGACAGTTGGCAGGATGCAGAGGTGTCAAAAGAGCAGGACAAGGACCCGGACTTGAAACAAATGAAGCAGTGGAAACTATCAGGGCAAGGAAGACCAACCTGGCAGGATGTTGCTCCAATGTCGAAGAATGTAAAGACTTACTGGGCCCAATGGGACTCCATTCTAGTGGACAACGGGCTGCTGAAACGGGCATTGGAGAACACGGAAGGAGATCAGCGCAGACTTCAGCTCATCGTTCCAAAGAGTATAGTGCCCGAAGTACTCAGGGAACTTCATGGCGGAGTATCTGGCGGCCACCTTGGAGTTCACCGTACATTGGAAAAGGTACGTGAACGCTTTTACTGGGCAAACCTTAAGGACGATGTGTTGGACTGGTGCAGGCGTTGTGCGACTTGTGCGGCTTCTAACGGACCCATAAGAAGAAAGAAGGCCCCAATGAGGAAGTACAACGTGGGAGCACCGTTTGAGAGGATAGCAATTGACATCGCTGGCCCTTTCCCTGTGACGGATGTAGGTAACCGGTATATTCTCGTGGCCATGGACTACTTTTCCAAGTGGGTGCAAGCTTACGCCCTTCCGAATCAGGAGGCAGTCACGGTTGCGGACGTACTGGTGAAGCAGCTCGTCAGTAGGTTTGGGGTACCCATGGAACTTCACTCTGACCAGGGACGAAACTTCGAGTCTGCAGTCTTCTCCGGGATGTGCGAAGCACTGGGAATACGGAAGACCAGGACGACACCTCTTCACCCTCAATCCGATGGCATGGTGGAGCGCATGAACAGGACTATGGGTCGATACTTGTCCAAAGTGGTCTCCGACCATCAGCGAGACTGGGATCAGTATCTTCACCTGTTCCTGCTGGCCTACCGCAGTTCAGTCAGTGAGGCAACGGGGCAGACTCCCGCAAATGTGGTATTCGGCAGAGAACTTCGGTTGCCTTGTGATCTGAGATTCGGTTTCAAGCCTGATGAGGAAATTGCCGGAGAGGAGTACGTCTCGGATCTACGGAAGCGAATGGATAATATCCACGAGAAGGTTCGCACAAACATCCAGGGGGCGAGTGACAGAATGAAGGAGCGCTACGACATCAGGGCTGAGAAAGGTGGCTACCAACCTGGAGACTTGGTCTGGCTACATGATCCTCGAAGAAGGCGAGGCTACTCACCTAAACTGCAGAACTCCTGGGACGGCCCGTTTGAGATCGTCAAGAGGATCAACGACGTCGTATATAGGATCAGGAAGCCTAAAGGAAAACCCAAGGTAGTCCATTTCAATAGACTGGCGCCGTACAAAGGAGACCATGGCCCGGCAGAAGACCAGCAGGTTAGGTACCTAAACAATGTGGAGACAAATAACTCAGTTGCTCATACTAAAGTACCAGGGACCCGTGGAGTAACTCAGGTAATCTACAGGGATATCTTCTCGTTACCAGTGGAGTATTCTCTGGCCCATTGCGTTGCCGAAGATCTGAGGACTTCTCGAGGGATTGCAACGGTCTTCAGGAAGAAGTTCGGCGGAACTGAGGAGCTGGAACGCCAAGAACCAAGTGTCGGGAAGGCACTCCACCAGCCGCACGAAGGACGACACCTGTTTTACTTGGTTACCAAGCGTGCCACTGATCAGAAGCCGACATATGACGCACTGCGGCGAAGCCTCGATGACCTTCGGAGTAAGCTTCTGAGACTGCGTGTCACTAAGCTCGCTATTCCGAAGTTGGGCTGTGGATACGACGGCTTGGAGTGGAAGATTGTCAGGGACATTATCGAACAGACATTCGCCAACTCTGGAGTTGCCATATTGGTGTGCACGTTCAACCCCTGGAAAGAAAGTGCGTCTCCATCAGTAGAAGCTCATAACTGCCCGATTTCTTCGGACTATGCTCTGGGGCAGAGCACTTTTAAGGAGGGGGCAGTGTTACGGGCGTACAAAGGAAGGCGGAAGCGGGGGATTAGCGGCTTAAATCCGTCGGCGGGAGAAGTTAAAATAGGATTAGGACGGTTCTAGATCGTCTTCTTTTGTCGGCAAAGGATTAAGAATATTCCAGAATTGTCTGGCCCCTCCGTGTTCTAGAATGTTCGGCTTTGCCTATAAAAAGACTTCTCTCACCTCGAGTCAGTCAGTCTTAGCCTGAGAGTAGACCAGTGAAGATCAGTGATAAGTGTAATAAGTGAGTGTCAGTGTGATAAACTAGTCAGTGTTGAACCGGCCAGTGTAATAAGTGTATCAGTGAACTGTAACAGTCTCGCGAGTGTAATAAACTGTTTCTGTTTGTTACTGTGTGTCAGTTTGTGATACTTGAAGAATCTTACGGTCGGTGGACTAGTGAACTGTAAGTGTTAATTATTAGTTATAAATTGTAGTGTAATATATTCATAGAAACTATTGTAACTAGTTAAGCTATCTAGAATTAGTAATATTTTATATTATTGTAATAATTAAATAGATGTTAGGCCTAGATTATAATATTTAGAATATTGTTATTATAAATTTATCTTGGTTCAATAACTTAATTGTTAATAGTTTAATTGTATCCTTTTTATCATTTTGTTAATAAATATTAGTATCTTTGATTAAGGAATTGTTTAATTCATTTTAATACCCAGTAGCCCGTAACAATATCTTAAAAAAAAATTTACAATTTTCTACTTTTATCGATTAGTAATAATAAAACTTATTTTAACTTTCCCCATATTAATTATTGAATTTATACAAATACAAAATAATTTACAAATACTTGTGTCTTCTTGATGTGAAGTGTTCTTCACTGATGTCCAGTCTCGACGTTTTCTGGCTCGCAGTTTTTCTTTTCTTGAGACGTTCCTGTAAGATTTCTGGATTGATGATTGAGGATCGAAAATCAAAATGCAGTTTACCGAGATGCTGCTCGAGTTTTGCTGTGTTTTCTGCAACATAACTCGAACAAGTTCTCTATCTGGAAATTAAACTTTGATAAATTCTGTCGTTTGACAATATAAGATGCCCGCCAACATATTCAATTACATTGTACATAATCATAATAATCATAACATCAATCCATTAATTAAACTTTTTCCTATACCAAAACATAATCATAAATTGTACATAATCATAGTAATCATAATATTAATCAATTAATTAAATTTTTTTCCTATACCAAAACATAATCATAAATTGTACATAATCATAATAATCATATCTCAATCAATTAATTAAAGTTTAATCATAATACCAATCAATTACTTCAATTTTTCCTATACCAAACATAATCATAATTCATATATTCATACTAATAATATCATATATTACATGTCCATAAAATACTAAAATAAAATATTTCGAAGAAACTTGGCCATTATTATTTTTGTTCTCTCCGTTGCCCATAACAAATTTACAACACTTTACAGACATAAATCACAAATTCCTTTCATACAACATATATACATACAAGATAACATATTATTTCTTTAAACAAAATCAATTATATATATAGATAATCAATAAAATAAATCAAGGTTACAAACAAAAAATATATATAATACTTCTCTCCAATTAAACCAAAATAAAGTGTCTCTCATCTTGTATCCTTATATTGTTACAATATCATATATCTCAATATATATATATATATTAAAAAAATCTGAAACTTAACGAAACAGAATCAATTTCACATTAAACATATTCTACCTCTATTACAATATTTATTTCATATGATACAAAACAAACAGTAGCCAGCCAAGTTCAAGATTATCTCTTATCTCTCTATAGATAGCATTCACTTTCGCTTAAGCATAAACATCCTTTATTTCAGAACAATATTTGCTATCTTAGTGCGACAGTAGGATACACAAGGGAAACAGGCTTGTATGAGATTCTTTTAATTACTATTAATTTACTTATTTAAATTTTTCTTAAAATTTTCTTTTTCTCAAATCAAAAAGAAATATATGTATATATATATATATATATATATATATATATATATATATATATCTCCTGTTAATCTTTAATTTTCTTTAACTGGGACACATGGGCAATTTTGATATCCTTTTTATCTGACTCATTAGTAACTTCATAGGAGACGTCGGTGATCAATCTTGTGATTCTGTAGGGGACCGAATATTTATAGGATAATTTCGCATTTATGTAATCTTTCTTACTCGACAAAATGTATGATTTAATAATAACCCTATCGTTTAATTGTAATTTTACTTCATGATGAGTCTTGTTGTAATAAAATTCAGATTTCTTATGCGCCCATATTAAGTTCTTACCTGCTGATTCCCAAATTTCCTCTGGATCCCTATTATCAGTCTCATCCAAATCCCATAAAATATTTATCATAGACTTAAGTCGCGACCCAGAACAAGTTTAGCCGGCGAAACCCCCGTAGATAAATTAATCGCGGAATTAAGTGACATTTGTATAAAATTGATATTTTTATCCCACTCTCGCTGATTTTCCGCATGGAAACAAGTTATCGACGTTTTTAAATTTCGTATTTGGCGCTCGGCGAAACTAGGGTTTGGGTAATGTCTAATCAAGAACCGGTTTTTGATTCCCAGTTTAAATAAAAAGTCACTATAAATCTGAGACCTAAAAATTGCCGCTCTGTCCGAACAGACAACATTCCACAACCCATGTTGGGCAAAAATATGATTTTTTAATATATCTATTACAGTAATAGCATTGGGTCGACGCATAGGGATAAACCACGAAAACCTAGAAAATGAATCCACAGCGATAAAAATATAT
This sequence comes from Arma custos, assembly GCA_037127475.1. Classification (NCBI taxonomy): domain Eukaryota; kingdom Metazoa; phylum Arthropoda; class Insecta; order Hemiptera; family Pentatomidae; genus Arma; species Arma custos. The sequence goes on from CM073759.1 coordinate 166,048,660, forward strand.
TCAAACCCTTTTTTATTTCTAGGCAATGGCCCAGCCAAGTCAATAAATAATTGCTCATTATTTTTATTTATAACATACGACGATAATTTATTTTTGTTTGTAGTTTTATCACTCTTAGAACGTTGACAATTTAAACAGTTATTTACTCTATCTGAAACAAACTTGTTAATATTCGGCCAATAAAAAATCGAAGATATCTTATCAGTGGTCTTTTTAATACCCAGGTGACATCCAAATTCCGACTCATGATAATACCTAAACAACATATCTCTTAAAGATGCAGGTACAACGTACCTAAATTTCCTTTCTGACAACCAAAAAACTAACTTCCCATTTATTCAAGAATAATTCTTAACTGGTATCTTCTGTTTTAATTTTTCCATAATTTCTTTGGTGTCGGGGTCATCCGATTGACAAGAGGACAAATCTCTAAACAATTCAGGGATTTGTGATCAGGGAACACATTCAACAACTCATTCTCACCATATTCAAAGGAATCGCCGGTAGAGTTTCTAGAAAGATAGACAGCTATAGAATTTTTTTCACCTTTAATATGATGTACCGTGAAACTGAAGGGCAGGAGTCTCACAATCCAACGGGCTAAACGACCACCTAAATGTGCACTATGATTTAGGGCCCTAAGAGCTGCGTGATCGCTGAACAGAAGAAAATGGCGGGACCCTAGGATTTCCTTCCACTTCTCGACCGCGAACACGACAGCCAAGGCCTCCAATTCATAGGCACTATAGTTTCTTTCATGCTTTAACAGACTCCTACCAGCATAGGCGATGGGTCGAACACTTCCCTCAGGGGCCAGCTGAGCAAGCACCGCTCCCAATCCCCTAGTGGAGGCGTCCGTGTAAACATGAAAGGGTTTACTAAAATCCGGCAAGGCTAAAATAGGGGAGTTCGCAATGCGCCGTCGTAGCTCCCCCAGGACGCTTCGCAGTCGTCATTCCAATTGAATTTAATCTTTTTTCTACGAAGATGATTCAGAGCTTCCGCTAATACAGATAAGTCGGGAATAAACTGAAAAAAAATTCACAGCCCTTATAAATTGGCTAACTTGTTTGGCAGTATTTGGTCTAGGTATTTCTAATAAAGCCTTAACTCTACCGTCGATCATAGAAATGCAACCATCCTCTATCTTGTGCCCCAAATATTTAACTGAACTCGAAGCAATTATAATTTTATCAGGATTGACAGTTAATCCAGCTTCTCTGAACAATACAATATTCAAATGCTCTAAATGTTCCTCATAAGTTCTGGAATAAATTAAAACATCATCTAAATAAGTAAAAATAAATTTGTAGCGAAGATCCCCTATGATGTTGTCCATGAGGGAAGATAATATTTGACCACCAGTTTTGAGACCAAAAGGAATACATCTATATGTATACACAGACCAAGGGGTAGAAAACGCTACTAATTTCTTGGAACTATTTGACAAAGGAATCTGGTGATAGACGGCATTCAAATCTAAAACACTAAAATATCTGGCCTCTTTCAGAAAATTGAAAACACTGTCTATGGTGGGCAAGGGGTAAGCAATAAATTCGATACTTGCATTCAACTTTCTGTAATCCACTACCATTCGATGAGACTTTACACCATCATTAGACTTTTTATCAACTAAGAAACACGGTGAGACAAATGACGAGAAACATTTTTCAATGACACCTATTTCAATTAAATTATCAATTTCTTTTTTCAAAACTTCCATTTTTGGCGGCCCGAAACGATATACTGTTTTTGAATTCTCTAATTTACAATTTTCCTTCAATTTAATCTCATATTCAATCAAATGAGTTTTCCCCAAATCCGAAGTGAGCACAGTTGGGAATTGTTTTTTAAGTTCCCCTAATAATCTATCTGATTTCAAAACATTCAATTGGGCACCCTTTAAATCTTTATCACTAAACAATTTAAATTTCTCAGAAACTTTATAATTAAAATAAAATTCTTCCTTAGATCCATCAAATATTAAACCAGTCTTTTTCACAAAATCAATCCCCAAAATCATATCAAATGCTAAATTTGGTATCACCAAAAATTCTAAGGGCCAAGAATTCCGTCGTATCTTTAAGTTCGTCGTAATAAATTTATTTACCGCTATTGCGTCATTATTCCCCACTGTGACAGTAACACTACAATTTCTAACAGGTAAATTTTTTTCTTTTAATTTATAAAAAAAATCTTCCGAAATGGCAGATTTGGTCGCCCCAGTATCTAACAAAGCAAAAATTTCCAAGCAAAGAATTGTGCGAATACTTGCTTTAAACTGTCCTCCACGAATTTTGTTAATGCCACCATTTGGCTCTTAAATCAACACTTTGCTCTACCAATTTTTGATTCTCCTCACGCAACCCCTCATTAACTTGTTGGATCTCATCGATTCTCTTAGAAAGTTCGTCCATTCTCACCATATTATAAATTGCTTAAAATTTTTTAGCCTTAAAAAAAAAATAATTTTCACAAATTTAATCACCCCAATTATTTTATTTTAAAAACCACGACAAATATTTTTTTTTTTTTTTTTAAAAAACACGCTCTGCTACCAATTTGTAATGGCCCTTCTCCCTGAATATATTAAATAATCTCAAAAAGGTTCGTGGACCGAAAAGTAGGAGAAGAAATAAAGCCAGTTACAAAAATAGAGACCCAAAATAAAATATATTCTCAAAATTATACATATATATACATACACATGCAATTAATTATTGATAAATCAAATACTTATATAATGTCTGATACAAGCCTGGAGTGAGAAGTGAGAGGAGCTGGTTCTTGGGCTAGAGCTAAGACGAGATTGGTCGAATTAAAAGGAAGCCGTCCCCGGCTAATTTATCCCCCCTACCATTCCTCTGACTTCGTCCGACCAATCAAATTTAAATTATTACACAACATCGCAAATCCAACAGTAAAAACATCCTAGGTCAATGGTACAATACCAATGCCTAATTCTATCTATTCTAAATATAACTCATTATTACACCAAATGAAAACATAGTGTCTAAAGTTTGTAATAATTCTTTATTAAAGTCTAAAATTTTTTATAATAATTTATGTGATCACCACATTAGATTCTATGGAAACAAGATCCCTTATTTAACATAACGTTATGAATATAATATTTCCAATAGTCACTTAAGCTATACATTTTAAATCACTATTATGAGGAAAAAGAATAGTAGATATTTTGAACAGTGTAATGAAATTGACAATGACTTTAACATTTGAACAAAAACATAATAAGTAAAAAGTTTATAAAAAGAAAACCTATCAATAGATATATACAGTGTGGTCAATTATAGTTAGGAATATGACAATCACTCTCCGTTTATTTCTATGATGGCCAAGTAATTGCCAAATTTTACTGTTTACCTTGTCTTTTTTTTGCGGCTCAGCAGTAAGCATCCTATTAAAATTTGTAAATGAAATTGTGTATAATCTTTGTTTTTTATTAATTATTTATCTATGATTTTTAGTTGGTGTTATGGATATAGCGTTGGTGTTATGGTTATAGCATTGGTGTAATGTTATGGTTATGTAGTTGGTGTTACCGCTTGATGTAATGATTGTGTTACGAACTTTGTTATGAATACAACCTACTTATTTGGACTTTTTTATTTAAACAATTTGGACCTTGGACCGAAAACCCCACAAACTGGTCACAAAATATATGGCGCTCGAATACAGAGACTACAAAAGAAAAATCTACAGATGAGTCATTAGTTGAAGATAAATTATTAACAACTTTTTGAAATAGTGAAGTTAACTGATAGTTTTTAGAATCATTTTTCCAATAAATAGTTCAATAATTTTTCTAATGTTTAAATATAATTTTCGTATTAATTGAAGATCGTAAATTTTCTGTTAATTAAAGCTAAATTTTTGTCTTATAACCAATTTTGGAAGTGTATAGATAAATATATTCATTTATAATTTCGTACTGTATTAACAACAAAAATTAGAAATTTTGTACCTTAGGTCTTAGAACGATTTAGTTTTGTTTAACATATGTTTTGAAAATTATTTCCTAACACATTATTTTATTTAGTATTTTTACCGTTCTATTTTGTAAGTTTAAATATTTAGTTCAATTGAACATATGGTAGATTAGCAAGTAAGCATTAAGTTCACTTAGAGACAACAGCTGTTTGTTTCTATTTGTTGTAGAAGTATCTTATGTTTCGTTTTAAAAAGCCTCTTGCCGACGAAACTAGTAAAGACATTACGGCGTTTAAAGTTCCTGGCAGAGGATTATTCAGGTTCAAAGTTTTGCCCTTTGGGCTGACGAATTCACATGCTACCTTTCAGAGCTTAGCCGATGCCTTATTTGGACCCGAACTTTACCCGTACGTAGTCGTTTTTCTCGATGATATTTTGGTTTGCACGCCAACTTTCGACCTGCATTTGGATATGCTAATGGAAGTGTTCCGTCGACTTAAAGTTTCAGTTCTGCGTATCAACCCAGAAAAATGCGAATGTGGATGTAATGAAGTTAGGTACTTGGGCTATCTAGTTAATAGTGATGGCTTGAGTGTAGATCCAGATAAGGTTCGATTCCTACTTCGATTCCTCCTCCCACCAACGCTGGACATCTGAGAAGATTCCTTGGAATGGCAGGATGGTATCGGTGTTTTATAAAAGACTTCTCTACAGTTGTCTCTCTACCAACAGCTTTGCTTAAGCGTAAAGCTCGAGACGAGTGACAGAGCTTCATCGCGTAAGCTACTTCGAAGATTGTGAAATTTTCTAATGGGCGATAGAGATTCTTCCCTATGAACCATCGAATCAAACAGAGAATAAAATCTATTCCAGTCCACTAATTTCCCCGTGAATATCGGTAAATCAATCTTCGGTTGCTCATGAGGAACAGAATGAGAATGGACAACCACAGGTTTATTCTCAGGAGGGCATGCCGATTGCACCACTTTATAGTAATTTGCTTTAGTAATATCCACTAAATCGTTTAACGAAGTTTGTACTTCTGTAGTCTCGAGTTTTTCACTTTTGTTCTTTACAGCTGCATTAAATATCCGAATTTTAGATTGAATTTCTTCAAAACGGAGCTCATTTTTGACTAAACGGTCATAAGCGGGTTTAAATTCGGATGCTGAATAGGCACTCAAAGATTTGGATTTTGTGAAAATTGATTGTACTGCGGCAAAAATATCCTCCCTCTCTGACACTAGAACGACTGGATCATCCATTACGACAATAAAAACAAGACGTTACCCAACGTTACAAAAAAGATGCCAAAGAAATTAAATATTGTAGAAAAAAATATCAATAGAACTGTTTAAAAGCTGTAAAATAATGAAAATTAATTTATATTAAAAGCTAACAAATTAAATTAAATGAAATCGGTAGTTGTAAGTATTTAAACTTACAAAATAGAACGGTAAAAATACTAAATAAAATAATATGTTAGGAAATAATTTTCAAAAGATATGTTAAACAAAACTAAATCGTTCTACGACGACCTAAGGAACCAAATTTTTAAATTTTGTTGTTAATACAGTACGAAATTATAAATTAAAATATTTATCTATACACTTCCAAAATTGGTTATAAGACAAAAATTTAGCTTTAATTAACAGAAAATTTAGGATCTTCAATTAATACGAAAATTATATTTAAACATTAGAAAAATTATTGAACTATTGCTTGGAAAAAATATTCTAAAAACTATTATCAGTTAACTTCATTATTTCAAAAAGTTGTTAATAATTTATCTTCAACTAATGACTCATCTGTAGATTTTTCTTTTGTAGTCCCCGTATTCGAGCGCCATATATTTTGTGACCAGTTTGTGGGGTATTCGGTCCAAGGCCCAAATTGTTTAAATAAAAAAGTCCAAATAAGTAGGTTGTATTCATAACAAAGTTCGTAACACAATCATTACATCAAGCGGTAACACCAACTACATAGCCAGAACATTACACCAACGCTGTAACCGTTACACCAACTAAAAATCATAGATAAATAATTAATAAAAAACAAAGATTATATACAATTTCATTTACAAATTTCAATGGGATGCTTACCACTGAGCCGCAAAAATAAAGGCAAGGTAAACACTAAAATTTGGCAATTACTTGGTAATATAAACCACTGATATGCATTCCCACGTAACGACAGCCCACAGTTGAGTGAGCTCACATATGTACAGACACATGACGGCCGAACTTAGCGACAAAAAAAAAAAACTCGTTACAAAGAAGGCAAAAATAACTGTGGCTGCGTTAATACACAAGTATCCTTTTTTTTTTTCTTTTACATCCATTCTTATTGTACGCCAACTATAAAACGAAAGCGATGGTGAAAAAAATCAGCTCCAAGGGTATTACAGTTTTAGAGATGCAGTAATTATTAAATCAGTCCGCAATGAATAGTATGTTTTTATAATTCTCAAAACATTTTTAATTAACTTTCAAATGAGGATTTGCATGAGCAAGTGAAGTGTATAATTGGTGAATTATTAAAAAACTAATAAACTAATAACAATTCAACGGATTTTCTATGGCAACCTACACAGCAAAAAATGGTTGCGAAATCTGATTTGTTCTTATATATATTTGTATATTTCTAGTATTTTAGTTAATACTTGCTCGATTTAGCTATTTTATGTTTTGTAGAGAATCCAATAATTTTCTATGGGATGAATATATTTATAGTTATTCAAAAACAATTTATTTTTATGCTTCAGAAATAGTTGTTAGAGGAGGGATGTTTCTACAAGCCTTGTTACACATCTAGAAGTAATGAAGAACTACTACATAAAATTTCAGTTTCTTAAAACACTGTCATCTTTGAGATGTGGCTATCAATATGTAATTCTGTAGATTGCGTTCTTTGATAAAGAAAGATTGTTATAAGTCACCTAGCACTTAGCAAAGAATGATCCCTAAACACCTTTAAATTTTATTATGAAATAATAATAATTAAAATCATTTAAAAGAATAAACGATTTTTTAAGATTCCAATGGACTTGTACCACTTTCAAATATAACAACTCATATCTCCTTCTCCAAATAAAAAGAAGGGGCCCATCCTAAAATTTAGCCTTCTTGCTTACTCTTATTGTTAACAAATAACAGTTATTTATTAATAATCAAGAATAGTTTAACTTTTCAGTAGCATTTGTAGAATTGATAAACTCCAATATTTTTTATTTATTAAGCAATTCACAATGATGTAAACACTGAGCTCTTATGTTACCTTCTGAAAATACATAACCTTAGTGTTATAAATATTCCTGTGATTTCGGTGTTCCTCTTGTAAATTTTATTTTTCAGTATTATACAGAATTAGTATTAATGATACCTCCTCCCCCTCCTGTACCATTCTGCCCAGCCTGCAGGTCTCTAGACGAAAATGAACCATCTATTGATGAGGCTTTAAAAGATATTTTGGAATGTTGGTCACGATTTTATCCTGAAAGAGGCAAAAAACCCGAAATCAGTTATAAACATGTGGTTCCAATTTTACAACAAGGCCCTACATGTGGGCTGGTTGCTATAGCCATGGTATTAACCTTAGTGCCGAGAAACTGGACCTTACAGGAATTATTGGATGATGCCCAATCCCTGGGCTTCAGTAAAAGTGGTGAAATGTTTTCTGTTCGTAATATGGAAACGTTTTCTAAGCATGTTCTAGGTGATTACTTTAAGGTGGAAATGTACTCGGGTGGTTTGGCAGCCGAGAAAGTCGCTGTGATGGAGTCTTTGATTAAAGGGCAAGCATTGTACTTAGTCCCTTACGATTCAGATAGAAATCATTCACCTGCTTGCCTCAGAGGTCATAAGGCGCATTGGGCAGTATTATGTGGAGCTGTAATCGATAATGGTGTTTCTTATGTTTTAGCGAGGCAGGGAAAAAGTAGACATATCGGAATATGGGACTATGATATGCTAGATTGCAGTAATAGTAATTTGTTTGAAATTGCGCCTTCGAGGTTGACAGATGATTATACCTTTCATGACTTGAAAATATCTATGGCTGGAAAATTTATTAAATTAGAAGAAAAGATAACACTATCAAATCCATTTTTTAGTTAATTAGTTATGGGTGTCATGAGTTTTAAATTTCCTATTTTCAAGAAAATTATTGTTGTCTATATGCGTTTATTAACTGTCTTTTGTTTTTTAGCTACTAACTTGTCTGTTACTGATTCTAGTAGAGAGATAGTTTTGAGCAATTTACTTATAACTGTTACAAAATTATTTCCTCAAATATCGAATTATTTAAATAAAAAATTATTTTCTTTAAATATGAAACCTACAGGGTTTACTTTGCAGGGTTTTAAAAGTAAACATTAAGCTCAATTTTTTAAATAATTCTTTAACCTGGCTTTTACTTCATTAAAATTAATACTCTTGTTTAGAATCCTTTTATGAGATATTTAAAATTTATTACAATTCTGTGTTCATATTTTTTTCTTTTGAAAATTAATATAATTCCCTTAAAATTACCTGTTAATTTGATAGAATTCCCATAAAAGAGCATTTGAATCTGTGCCATACAGTATTACGTTTCGATTTAAACTATTTTATGAAACAGGTACTGTGTTAATATTTAACACCTTAGCATTTAGTAACCAAGATTATTTATTTTATGTTTTGATAGTAACTTATACGGGTTGTTTGCTTGGTTCTTGGATAGGTGGGAACAAATCAGACTGTGATATGATTTACCATTAGTCATTGAACATTCTGTACTTTTAAGGGTTAAGGGTATTTATTTTGAGATTGCTATGTCATAAGATGCCATAATTGCTATGTCTATGCAGAATAATGCTAGTAAGTTATGAAGGTTTTTGCTGGCTGTGCTGATTGTATTAGCTCCTTCCGTAAATGTTTTCGAAATATATTCTTTAAATATTTCATTAATAAAAATTATTTATACTTTACTAATAACACAATTGTCAATTGCATTAATTAGTTCTGTAACAAGTTGTATTTGGATAGTTACCACATATAATTTTATGTCTTGTGAAATGTGAAATTAAAATACTGTTATGGTTGCTACAACCATTTTATAAATTTTAAGTGTGTTATGAAGAATGCTTATTTTTAAAGAAATTAACATATATATTTAAAAATGTTAAAATAAAAAATTTATTTTATTGAATTTTTCATTATTCCTTTTATTTTTCCATTTACATTTATTATTAACAAACTATACTAAAACAAAAAATAGTGCGAGTGGCACATCATTTCAATTTACTCTCTTATTTCTCAAATAATATGAGTATAAAATATGACAATACCTTGAGTGAGACAAAAAAGTGACTCACTAATGGAACTTAACACCAACTTAATTCACTTAAAAATTGTTAACCCTTTAATGATGTGAATTACAAATCAGACTGTGATATGATTTACCATTAGTCATTGAACATTGACATCTCTTTTAATGCGCTATTATAGAACTACTTCATAATTTGAATTTTGTTTCGCTTGAACCCTATGGTCATTGGAAGTAAAAAGAGAAAAAAACAACATGTATCAGACATTTCTGAAAACTATATTCTAAGGTTAATAAAATGATTCAATATGTGCCCTAATGCCTCTACAGTACATTGCACTTATCAATTAAACTGAAGGAGAATATTAGCTAATTCATTATGTTCCTGAATGTATATTTATTGTAAAGATGTGATAAACTGTTTAATATTTAGTTAAGATATTTTAAATCATCATTTTACCAAAACAGAGATGTTATTTCAGATAAAAACCTTTAAAAAAACATGATTTTAGAACATTCAGCTACATATAACCTCTTAAAAACCCGGTAAAATATCACAAAATGTATGTTAAGCATTTATTATGTTTTAGAATGAATCTGCCTTGCAAAGATCGTAACTGATAAATAGATTATACTATTTTGTATGTACAAGAAAATTGTATAGAACTTAGATGGCATAATTTAATAAATCAATTACATCCATTCAAATTGCCCAAATAAAATTATATTTAAATATTTATGACCCAATAGAAACAGGTATTTTATCCAAATTAAATTAAATATACAATACAAAACCAATAAATTAAATAAAACATCTTTTATTAGCAAAATCTAAATGCATAAATATAGAAAACAAGGATCAATTAAGAGCATAATAAAACCATGCGATAACAAATTATTCTATTAATAATGGGTTAAAAAAGTGAAAATTAAACCTAGCTTTGGATAACTACTTATACCAAAAAGGTCCTGTAATTCATTGTTAAATGATAGAAAAAGAAAAAAAATAACATAAAATATCATGTCAATTTACAAATAAAAATAAGAGCAACTTTAATCAGGAACTTTACAGTTTAAAGTAAATGGTGGAAAATATTTATCACAGCATTTAAAATAAATAAATTACTTATAAACTGATATATTATTAATGGTAAATGTAATTACAGGCCTGGTTAACAAAATGTTATTAATGCCATAATAGTTTATAACAATACCAACTAGAGCTCTCTAATGTGAAATAATACTGTAAGTGGATATTTTGCATTGGTATACATAAAAAAATATTTAATCCACTTCAACTTTTTGTTAAAAAAAAAAATTATCATAATTTTTAAAATCAGCAATGCAATACGATATTTTACAACATAAAATTTAATGACATCTTATAACACAATCAAACAACTCATAACGATACACTACTTAATTAATTATTTTATTGTAGTACTTAAGTGTAAAATAAAAACTGATAATATTGATTAAAGAAGCAAACAACAGTAATCAAAATTAAAATAAATGACAGAATTGATGTAGATTATATTAAAAGAGAAGTAATTTTTAAATAACTTTGCCGTGAGGATAGGAATAATAATATATTATCATATTATATTTAAATTCTTTATAATTATTGGTCATTTTTTTTGAGTTTTTAAATATTTTTATTTTTTAAAGAGAAAAGATAGGCCCTCGACCGGGATTTGAACCCGGAACCTTTGTCTCACCGTGACATCGTTCTACCAATTGAGCTATCCAAGGCCGCCTGCCGGCCGAGGACAAATCTTTTCTCTCATAGATCCCATGTCCCAGTGCTCTCGCCATTTTTGCGATGAATACACTAGAACGAAGTTCTTTGAACATTAATTTTAATTTTAGGATCTTATTGACTTACGTCATATTACTATTTATAATTTTTTATAATTATTGGTCATTTTTTTTGAGTTTTAAATGTTTTTATTTTTTAAAGAGAAAAGATGTACGGGTTCAAATCCCGGTCGAGGGCCTATCTTTTCTCTTTAAAAAATAAATATATTTAAATTCCTTTATATTTTGTACTTTTATTTACTCCTCTAACCAATTCAACCAACAAACTGTACAATTGTCTATTTATTTAAAATATAATCAAATAAATGTAATTTTTAAATTAATACATTCAATTTAAGAGAAAAATCTAAAATTCTATTTATCTTGTCTTTTGGTTGCAATTGAGGAAGATAAAAATAACTAAAAATAAAAAAAAAATGTGTATAAGCATGGGTTCAGTATAAACATGGAGCAAAGCAGGATACCAGAAAGTGAAAATTGAAGTGAAATAAAATAAAATTTGAAGGCAGATATAAATGTCTTAATGAAGGGAAATGTTTCATTTCTGTTGAAGTTCAGGTCTTGCCAAAAGATGATTTATCAATTCCGTGCATGGTACTTCGTCTTCTTGCCGAGTAGTAACGTTACGCACTTTTACCACACCACGACTTATTTCATCCTGACCCAAGATTATTGCCAATGGAATTTTATTTTCTTCACAATGCTGCAGTTGTGCCAAAAGCTTAGGGTTGCCCTTGTAGGAATGTTCAGTCTAAACATATAAATGATAAGTTAATCTTTTTAATTAACCAAAGCTGACAAAAATGTTGATAATGTAATGTTTAACAAATATTAAAGATGATAGAACAAACAAACAATAAATAACTCGGGAATATTAAGAGGTTTAACCATATATAAAAAATTAAGGATAAGACAATCGAAGTCCTAACAATACCAATCAACATTTTTCTTCAATAGATCTTCCCAATATTCAATATTTCATCAAAAAATACAAAAAGAACATTGTTGCTTAGATGGAAAAGGTATTTGTTTTATTTAGCAAACAACAAAAAATATACATTTCTTGAAATTCATCTAAATACAAAACTTGTCATCTCAATTGGCCAAAAACTTGCACAATAAGAAAATATTAAATTGTACTTAATATGAACACATTAATTATTATTACTTTTCAACACTATTTTTATATTATTCTTGATACATTTTGTTTTTGCTTATCTCCTATACATTAAAATACCCGATAAAATAAAATTAACTAACAAAGTAGAACAAAATATCTATAGAATAATTTTAACTTCCCATAATTCAACCTCAATAAGATTTAAAGAAAGTGAAAAACATTTGACACAATTTCTTCTAGCATAAAACCTTCCTCATCCTATATTGCATTGTTTTCTATTCCTAAATTTAAAAAATTTCTTCTCACATAGTATAACATGTTGCATAATTTTTTAATTGATTATAATGTTCTATCTTGAAACATATAACACTTTCATTTCATAACTATTTTAATTTAATTATAATTAATTTTAACCTTATTCGATGCCTGCCAGATTTATTGATTGTCAAATTATTTCTCTTGTGTTTTATTATCTTCATAATTTTCATTTTAGTCTTATTTTTTATAAATTATTTTTTTTTTTTATCGATTGGTTCATTATATTCTTTTTTTTTATTCCATATTTTCAATAAAAAAAAAAAAAATCATGATCATGTAGAAAAGCGAAGAGAAAGACTTCAATCAAATTTTCTGGATGCGCAGGTGCAAATGAAAATTAAATAATAATATTGTCAATATAACTAGTTGTCATTGGTACTCCATAGTTGATGTTATTGTATTTTTTCTTAACACTGATGATGACTTAAAAGTTAGGCCGAAATGTTGGCACATAATAAATAAATTTTGATTATTTGTGTACAATGTTTTAACAATACCCCTGACCATTTACTACATGATATCAACTGTCAATCATTATCAAAATTAAAAATTTCATACTACCCAGGTCCAACAATCATATCCTTGAATGATTTAATTGTTATCTAATAAAATGATAGCATGAATTAGGAATAAAATGATGTAATAGATAATCTACTATTAAGCTTATATTAATAATGCCTGTAAACATTAATTTCCAGTAAAACTGCTTAACATTAATAATTTAATTATTGAGTTTATTGAAATAAAGCTATATCTAAAAAATATATTGATCACTCACATTAATACCAGCATCCCAGAGCATTGAAGTCAGTTTGAGCCTATCTTTAACCAATCCCTTCTGAGCCGAGGCCACATAAACCTGCACTTCCGTTGTTCTGTGCTTCTCACCTTTAGCTTCCAAAACAGAGAAGATCCTCTCGACTCCTAACGACACTCCCACACAAGAAACACCACGGCTCTTAGGGTCGAACATTGCAACGAGATTATCGTATCGGCCTCCTCCAGCAACTGATCCAACTTCTTTATCTGTGAAAATTTTCTACAATTTATTTTATTCAAGTACTGAATTTAATGATTACTAAATTTTACTGATTTACCAAAAAGTTTAATTAATAACCTGAAACTGACATTTACATTCATTTTTAACATGAATATAAAGGATGAAGAATTAAATGTAAGAAGGTTGCTGGATAATGAAGGTTTAGTATAGGAAAGACTTTAGGAAACTCTTTGGTACCTTCTCAATAAGAAAGACAAACTTAGAAAGCAGTTTGTGATTTGTAACAGGGCATCACCAAGTATAATTAATAGGTAATTAGGTCATAATGGATTTCTCGGGACAGGATTTGGTCAATAGTGAGGTATATAATTTGAACAGAGAAGCTAAAATAGATAAAATATTTATTCAGGAATGATTTAGGAAAAGTGACAATAGGCCTAATGAGAAAATGAGAACCGACAATTGCCTGACTTTTCATTGAGTTTAGCCTAAAATTAATCAAATTTGCCCAGGCACTTATCCTGCTATGATTAACAATTACAATAAATTTCTTAATATTTCAACACAAATAAAGATTTGTTTTAGAAGTTCAAATTATTTAAAAAGTTATGAAAAAAACAATAGGTTTTAGCATGACACTGTTGATTATAACACATTCAACCATAGCCAATGAGAAGGAATTAATTTTCTATGGCCGATATTGCAACTCTTGGGATCTCGTTAAACAATTGAAATTTCGGAACGGAATTGTGAAATAGGTTCCGGCACTGAAGCTGTGAGAAACAGGGTGTAAAAAGGATAAATAAAAGTAAACTCACTATTAGTAGGACTGCAAGCTATTTTAAGTAACTTTTGTAATGCCAAAATATTTATAACTTAGCTGATTAATTACCATTAATAACTGCTTCGTATATTATTCCTGTATAATAGTCAAGACCTCTTGCAAGGGAAAGATCAAAGACTACTCTCTCATTTACACTGCCACAAAGTTCTAAGTAATCAGCCAATAATGATAACTCGGACAGCGCTTTAGGACCAGAGCTGCTTGATCCCAATGGACCTTCCTTCAAGCTCTCCAGCAGCTTTCGATCACCACTTTGCTTAATGAAATCACCAACTTTATCAGCTATATCACCAGATAATCCTTTTGTCACCATTTCTGCTTTCACTTCTTCCCAGGGTAGCTACAACAAAAAAAGTAAGTGAAAGTAAAAATAAAATGAAACATTAAATTTGCAATTTAAGTCAATGGAACATGCCAACATTCTTTGACAGAATCATTTTTTAAAATTTCCATTTACTATAATTTTTCTAACGAGAACTCCAAGAAGGATGATGTATGAGATACCGAATGAGGTTTCAAGATTAAGAGGGAGGCGATCGGGATAAACCACTGGAGGCGCCTTGCGGTGTACTGAGGTGAATGACAGAAGAAATTAGCAGAGGCCAAGGTTCTACAAGAACTGTAGAGCCCATTAATAAATAAAAAAATATATATTTTTTTTCTAATTCTCCATGATCAAATTGTTATATTACGGCAATAATTAAATGTTGTGTTGCAAGTGCTTTCTTCTGTCTTACCTCATACATTTTTAACCAGTTCCTATGGTCTCATAAGGACTTTTAAATAGCTATGAAGGGGCCTAGTGTTTAAGTTATAATACAATAATCATGTAAGAGTACTATCTAATTATTTTAAATAAATTAATTTATTTATACATATGCTAAAATGTTATACCTTATCAAGCTTGTCAACAGATGAACAAACAGGCCTGAAAAGATCGGTCGGAACACCACATACTTCAAAAATGCTACTCAGAAGAAGCCGATGGTTCACCTATAAAAAATTAAAATGTTATAGTTTAATATTAAAAGTAGATATTTAGAATAAAGAACAAACTTTTCCATTAAGTGAACATAAAATAATCATCTATGGTCCCGACAATATTCCTTTAAAGCTACTAAAATCCTGCCTTCCTGTCATAATGCCCGTATTACATCACATTTATAATTTATCGTTACAAAACTCCGTATATCCCACGCCTTGGAAAACCAAGTTAGTGGGCCCGCTAAATAAAGTTGAAAATCCCTCCTCTCCAAATGCCTTCCGCCCAATCTCCCTTCTCTCTAACCTCTCAAAACCATTAGAACAAATTTCAAATTTTCTAGAGGAACGTTCCCTCATTAACCTTCTCCAACCCGGCTTTCGACCAGGCTATTCAACTCAACACGCTCTCCTCAAAATCACCCATGATCTCCATACTGCAATTGAAGAACAAAAATTAACAATTCTGATCCTTTTAGATTTTTCTACAGCCTTTGACACAGTAGACCACAATCTACAAAACTTACCTCTATCCAACAGTGCTCTAGGATGGTTTAAGTCTTTCTCTCCGATCGCTCCCAATATGTTCCGGTCAACCTACTTCCATAACCCTTCCGCTATCTTGTGGTGTCCCACAGGGTTCATCACTATCTCCCACCCTATTTGCCATTTACATAAACGACCTTCCACTTCTAATCCAGCATTCCCAGTATCATGTCTATGCAGATGACTTTCAAGTGTACCTATCCTTTTCCCCAATCGATCTATTACTAGCCATGGAAAAACTGCAAGATGACCTGAATCGAATAAGTCGATGGGCAATGGATAATAAGCTAAAGTTGAACGTGAACAAAACCAAGGCAATAGTAATAGGGTCAAACTACTTCCTTAAAACCATTCTCCAGAAACCAATCCTCTTTCTAAACAATAATCCTATCAAATTCTACCCAACTGTCAAAAACCTTGGAATTATTTTTTACCAAACCCTTTCCTGGAAAAACCATATCTCTGAAATTTCTCGTCGTACCTTCTCCACCTTAAAGCATCTGAATTACCTTCCTCACCTGTTCCCTATTTAAATCCGTAAACTCCTAGTTTCTTCCTTAATTTTCCCTCATTTTGACTATTGCTGTAGAGTGTATGGGGGTACCTCTGGGGATCTCGAGGCAAAATTAAAACGGTTGGTTAATTGCTTTGGGATCCCGAGAGATGCTCCGGTGAACCGATATTACAAAGATTTGAAATGGCTCTACCCTTCCTACCGCCGTAAGTACGTCCTAGCATCTTTCCTTTACCAAGTTATCCAATCCCGCCGACCATCATACATTTTCGATATCCTTCAATTCAAAACTACAGTCCTCTCCCGTAACACCCGTTCTCGGCTCTCAGATCTATATACAGCATCCCACTGAACAGCAGCTTTTGACAGAGCTTTCCTTATCCGATCCTCCTCCCTTTGGAACTCTATACCTCCTTCCATTCGTCGTTCCAATAATCTTCCAACCTTCAAATTTCTTATATTCCAGCACCTATTATCCCTACACTTCCCAAAAAATCAAAAATAGTAGGGGATCAGTTTTGACTTAATGTTCTTTTTATCCGATGAATAAATGATGTTTTTTGATGTACATTTGTGTGTGTTATTATGTATATATATATGAGTGTGTGGAATTTAAACCATGTGCATACGTATTATTAATATCATATAGATAGATATTAAAAAAGACAAAAAGGGATGAAATGTAAATCTCTGATAATATTGTTTAATTTTTCTTCATTTTTTTTTTGTTTTTTTCTTGGCATAAATTTGATATATATGTGACCATAAATTGTTTCTCTTATATAATTATTGTTAACTTATTTTAATTTTTTCTTCTCTTCAGTTCTTAAAATACTGTTATTGTAGGTAATTCACATTTTGTTTGGTTCATTTTTTTTTCTCGCTTATTAAATTACTTATAATAATTAATTAAATGTAATTATTTTACACTCTAAGAAATAATAGCTTAGAATAGCAATGCCTGTATTGTTATTCTATAGGGACTTGTCCCAGAATAAATAAAGACATTATTATTATTATTATTTAGGAATAATATTAAATTTTTTACATATTAATAACTATATAGGTTGGTTAAGGAATTGGTGTTAGTATAGGTAAGGATAGACATAATTTAGATCAACAATGTTCAAAAATGCAATCAATGAAGAAAAAAAAGGAACTTTTTTTAATACTGTTTTATTTATAAACTGATCCAATGAAGATCTAGTATATCACATTAAACATAGGGATAAAATTAAAAATAAGTTCTGCACTAAGCGGAGTTTTTAATATTCGACACTTCTGATAAACTTAATGATTAAATAAATAAGATTAGAGTCATATTGCTTTGAAAATGCTGGTGTAATTTTTAAAAATATACTACTAACCTTGATTACATATTTTCCGATGTTAACTGCATCTAATGCCTCAGAAACAATTTTCAAACATTCAACTTCTGGAAGCATGGCATCATAATTTCCAGCTATGTCAAAATCCTAAATTAAGATAAATAAAATTAACTAAATTGCATCATCAAATAGATGTTATACGAGGTGTGTAAATTAAGTAATGAGACTGATTTTCTTGTGATATTGCAACACTTGGGACACGGCAGGCACATGGTAGAGTTTTTCCACTGTCCGTAGTGAAATATTTTGAGAGAAAGCTTTATTTAGTACATTCCAAAATTGAGTGGCAACTTTGAACAATGTTTTTTCTATCAGATTCTGCTGAGTTGGATACAGTACAATGGACACATTTGAAAAACCGCTTCAGGCTTATGGAGACAGTGTTTTGTTGAGATCCCAAGCATTTTCAAAAGGAAGAGAATCAATCGAAGCAAAGCCTCACAGGGAAGGGCCTTCATCTTCAAGAATCAATGAAAGTGTTGACAGAATCCACAATATCCTTTGTTGAAATTATCGTTTGATATGACAATCTGTGACATGAAATGATTGGTGAAGAGCTGAATTTGACTCACCCAAATGGTTCCGAAAAATCTTTCACGGGGGTGTTTGAGTATGACCCGGAAACCAAGCACCAAACCATGGAGTGCCACACTTCAACCTCTTCATGGCAAAAAAATGGAAGAATGAGCAAGAGAAAAGTCAAATAGATGCTAATTTTGACAGCCGGGAAATCATTCATTAACAGCTTGTGCCTCAAGGCCAAACTTTATCAACATATTTACCAAGAGGTTCTCAAGAGACTTTGAAATTGGTCTTGCAAGTGAAAACAATTGTCAAAAACATGTGGATGTAACGACTTGTGTTGTATTTTTTACGACACTAGGATCTTAGGTCACACTAGGATTTCTATAAATAAGTTTTTGGCAATTAAAAACATTTGGGTTGCTCTTCAACCTCATTATTCATCCGACTTGAGCCCATGTGATTTTTTTCTACTTTCAAGAATGAAAAATCAGTACAAAAATGAAATTGAAGAATATTTAAACAGCTGTAATTCACCAAGTTTTTTAAGTTCCTAATTTCCATTCCTATGAGGAATGGAAGGATTTTCTCCAGCATTATTTGGCTTCTCAAGGTAGTTACTTTGAAGGAGACAATATGAATTTGTAATTTTATGTCTATTAAATGTAAGAAAAAATCATTCTCATTACTTAATTTACGCACTTCGTAAATAATTTTCAAAAGCTGATCATACTGATTATAACTAACACACTGGTAAAACTCCCTGTAGCGGCCTTTGGTGAACGAAGGTGCGTCTCTCCTATATACTTTGGCTATATGATACCTTTTTATATTGCTCACTTTGTTCATAGCCAGATATCTGGCAAATGGTACTGTTAGGTCATATCTAAAACAAGCGAAAAATGCCGGTTATTCAATTATAGTTGAGTTTCGTAGTATTAAGTAGAGTGTTCAATAAAGTGGCCAAGAGTACATAATAGAAATTATGAAATTCTTTTGAGCCAATAAATTACATGATTAAACTTTTATTCAGTTTACCTGAGTGCTAAGAATTCACCACCTTGATCAGCCAAATCATATATCAACTTAGAGTCTTCGCCATATTTTCCAGTGAGAATTTCCTGTAAACATAATATTTAAAATTACCAATTGAATTGTTACAAGCAATAACTGAAATATCAATTTTTAATGCTACTAGATTACAGGATAGATTGTAAGCAGACAAAGAAACTAATCATCTCTTATTAACAGAAAACTATTATAAAGTCATATAATCGCATAGAAGATACTATTACAGAGAAGACTAGCATCAAATGAAAAGAAGTTGTGTATTGAAATTTTATTATTTGCAAACAATTTCCAATTTTTTTTTTATACTTACTATTACACAAGATACAAAGAAAAATTTAGTATTTTTATAGTGAAATGTTACGGAAAGGAGGCTCTTGAGGGTCGAGGTACATGGTTTGACGAGGAGTGTAATTTGACCAATGATGCGAAGAATAAAGCCTACAGGAACATGTTAAACAAGCGCTTCACCAGGAGAGCTATGGAGGAATATAGAAGTAAAAGAAGGCTGCAGAAGAAACTCCTTAGGAATAAGAAGAGAGCATGGGAGAGAAGGGAGCTGAAGGATATGGAGGACCATTGGAGAATTAAAGAGAGAAGGAAATTTTTCCAGAAGGTCAATCAATAGTGGGCGTGCTTAAGCCTAGGACTCAAGCAAGTAAGAAAGAAGATGGGACACTTCTTACCAAAAAGCATGATATACTCGATCGGTGGGCTAGACACTTCCAATTGTTACTAAATGAGGAGGCGGTTATGGAAGATATAGAGGCAGGCAACATTGCTGGGGAGGATATGCCTAACGTCTTGATGCTATCGAGTCTCCGGACTTTGAGGAAGTGATGGATGAAAAACAATAAGGTGCCGGTACGGGATGGATGAACTCTTCAAGTATGGGGGAGATGAGTTGCATAGAGCACTATCTGAAAATGGTCCTGACAATTTGGAACCAGTGCCTACCAGGAAAGAGTGCCACGACAGTGGGCTAATGCTATAATATGTCCTCTCCATAAGAAAGGAAACCAACTTGACTGCAAAAATTATCGTGGAATATCCCTGTTGTCTTGTGCTTACAGGATCCTCCCGAATGTCCTTTTCAGCAGACTTGTTCCATTTCCGGAACGGGAAATATCAAGCTGGCTTCCGGAAAGGCAGATCCGCTGTTTTATAGTTGTTTTAAATTTTATAGTTAAATATTAAGCAGTTCATAGTGTGAATTCCAAAAGCCATCACCACCAATGCAGCATTACAAACTGATGAGGCTCCGGCATTCTAGAGTTGCATCAGATTGATTTAAAAATCTAGTGCAGTATAGACATTACTTGAGTTTTACTTGCTATTATAACTTTGAAATTAATTTTAACAATTTTTATTTGGTTTCTGTGGAAATTTTAATTTCTCTGTGCGAGGCTTAGTTATTCAGACCCAAGAGAATCTTAAATAGTGTATTTCATCATTTTTGCTTTAACTTTTCACAATCTATCTATCTCCGTGGTGCTACACCCTGGGTGGGTCCTGGCCTCCTCAATGAGCCGCCGCCATTCGGCCCTATTTTGTGCTCCTCATTGAGGAGGCCAGGACCCACCCAGGGTGTAGCACCACGGAGATAGATAGATTGTGAAAAGTTAAAGAAAAAAATGATGAAATACACTATTTAAGATTCTCTTGGGTCTGAATAACTAAGCCTCGCACAGAGAAATTAAAATTTCCAAAGAAACCAAATAAAAATTGTTAAAATTAATTTCAAATATTATAATAGCAAGTAAAACTCAAGTAATGTCTATACTGCACTAGATTTTTAAATCAATTTGATGCAACTCTAGAATGCCGGAGCCTCATCAGTTTGTAATGCTGCGGTGGTGATGGCTTTTGGAATTCACACTATGAACTGCTTAATATTTAACTATAAAATTTGTATTGATATCTGTTCCGCTGGTTAGGATTTTCCAAAAATAGAAGTTATGGTAAGCTTTAGTATGGAAAAGAGAAATGATGGGTAATGAATAGATTTCGATAATAATTTCATCAAGAAATGATTACTAGAAGTATAGATGATGTATGTTCGTTGAAACGTTCATTTATAGATGAAATGATTACCTAAGTATACACATTTCCCATAGTTAGATTCTCTTTTCCATAATAAAGCTCATGCTAGATTGTATTTTTGGAAAATATTAAAAGAGAAATGAATGAAAAATTAAAACTTGTGACTCAACTCAAAGCGACAACATGCCGAATAATTATCTTGTAATAATTGAAACTATGAAAATTAATCGGTAATAATTTTGATTTGATATTTTTTCTGTCAACTTCTGATTGTTATGCTCATTCACAAAATAAACAAACCTCAACAGAACTTTTTATAATTATAACTGTAATTGTAAATACTACTGGTTTAGACTGGGGCAAACTCTAGAGATGTAAAAACCTCCAAATGGGTTTACTCAGTTGAGGTCTGGCCCTAACTATAACTTTAAATATTACTGTTTCAGATAGAATCTTTCCGGACCAGCAGTAGCAGCAATAATATTAAATTAAAGCAAAAATATTGATAATAATTGTTGACCTATGATAATTTATGTTGAAGAAATTGGTCCGGGTAGAGGTCACTGAATGAAATTCTCAAGTAATTTCAGATGATATTTATTGTTAGCCAACGTTTCGACCTACGTTGTAGGTCTTCTTCAGGGCTGTGGGGGTGGGACGGGTTTCATAGCCAGAGAGGACCCACTCCCCGTCCCACCCCCACAGCCCTGAAGAAGACCTACAACGTAGGTCGAAACGTTGGCTAACAATAAATATCATCTGAAATTACTTGAGAATTTCATTCAGTGACCTCTACCCGGACCAATTTCTTCAACATAAAGCAAAAATAATTTGAATAACTCCAATAAATACAAATTTAGCAGATAGCACTCTGAACTGATATGATACCAGTAATCTGGAGTTGTATATTATTCCTGGCCTTGAAAAGTAATAGGTGTTGCAATCACTTAAACCACGGGCTCCCAAATTTTTTTGCACCACGCCTCCTCCTGTTGAAATGAAACCCTCCCACGCCCCCCTTACACAATAAATTGTATGAGTACATAAAAAAACAAGCAATAAACATTACATTGAAAATAAAATATTTAGTTTTACATTCACAAGATAAAACATGAGTTTCAATTTAAGATAACGAAGTACTAGTAAGAGAAAATAACTAAAACTAATAGAGGCATTCTTATTTTCAACTAATCTCGAACCACCCCTGACTTAGACTAATCAAATATAACTGATTGATAAGGGTTAATTGTTATGAGAACTAGACATTTTATTTCAAACTAGAAAATAAATAAATAAAAATAATTTGAATGGGGGACACTAAAAATTATCCCTTTACATAATTAGGATCAAGAAAATATTCACACATATTTTTCAAAAGTATTGTAACATAAAAATTATTATCATAAATCATTCTTACTTTAAGTTCAAAGACAGGTGTCTCAATGGTCTCAGCACCATGTCGTTTAAAAATAGTCTCGATCTTGTTTAGTACCGAATTTCTAAGAGCCATCTGTTGTGGACCATAGTCTCTCGTACCTTTTGGGGTTTTAAGTGTAAGTTTACCAGGAGTTTCTCCATCGTTCAACTGAGCTTTCAATGCTAACAGTTTAGCTACTTCTTCAGCAATCTAGAACAAGTAGACATAGTAAAATGTAAAATAAACACAATGGAAAATGATGCAATGATAATAGAATGTAGCAAAGATTGCGTAATAGCTACAGACACTATAACAGATAAAAATATAATAATGACAGTAATAAAAGTACTTGGTAATACAATTAAAACTGGCTTAAGATTCTGAAATAAATATATGAATGACATTACCACAGTTCCAGTAGCAGAATAACTGCACTTCTGAATGCTCAGGGGAGATAAAACCAAAGAAGAAAAATATTTCCGACTTACACTTCTAATGTGAAACATTTCAAAAATAAATAAATAGTTCCTAAGAAATAAAATATCAGATACTATTTTAGGAAGAGCAAGGCATGCTTTAATAAAAGCTTAAATACACAAATTTTTGATCAGTTTTAAAAGGTGAAATACATTTCAACTTATCTAATAATCAATTAATAAACATTATATCGAATAAATGAAAGCATGATTAGTGGTAGATTGAAAAATTTCAACAGACAGATCGAACTCGATAATAAGTTAACTATAAAGAAGGTTACACATATTGACAAGCAAGGAATAAGAACCTACAGCTTCCTTGTCTGCTTTTGATTCCTTAAGTTTCCTGACAACTTCGCCTTGCACTTTTATGCTTTCCTGAATCTTGGCCCTGTCACTATCATCTGCCATTGTGAAAGATAACGTTCTACTAACCAATGTGGCATTAAATGCATGTTCCCTAGGAGAAAGGTTTTTTCTTAAGTCATTGTTACCACACTCAACCAGTGTTGACTTGTGGAGTTATTTATTATCAGTAACAAAGTACAGGAAATAACCCAGTGTTTTCATAAATTGAGTAAAATATGAATTAAAATGCATTTAAAACGGGTAATTGTATTTCTATTAAAAATATATATATAAAAGAAGAAACTAAAACTAATAGGTACATCCAGTATTTAATACTTAAATTTACATCAACTTCGACTAATAGTTTGAAAACCGATTTTGCATATGTTATTTCTACTCGTTACAATTTTTATGTATTCTAAATGAAGTTTTATATATACAGTACCAAATAGTACGTGGCAGACGACAACGCAGTGAATACATGTTTCTTGGGAAGGTTATAAACTGTAGCAAAAAGAGAATGGGGATGCTGGAAAAATATAGATGTATCGATAATGTTCGTAATAAACATTATATTGAATAAATGAAAGCATGATTAGTGCTAGATTGAAAAATTTCAACAGATGGAACTTGATAATAAGTTAACTATAAAGGTTATACATATTGACAAGCAAGGAATAAGAACCTACAGCTTCCTTGTCTGATTTTGATTCCTTACGTTTACTGTTCGTAAGTGTGTATATTCGTTTTACTATCTATATTAATGACAGGTTGCGATTTTCGATAAATATCGGTTTATAGAGAAATAGTATTTTGATTTTCCAATAAAGGTTTTAAATGTAGAACGCTTAAATAAATAAAGTTATTGTGGTCCTTTATGTCACAATATATATTTTACATCACTGGAGTAGCATGCAGCACTTTTAGTCAGATAAGAAGTTGGCAAACTGTTGTGCATTTAGCCTATCCTCGACGCCTACACTGGCGGATTTAGGAGAATTTTAAGGGGAGGGGCATGGGCCAATGTGAATTTGTTATCAATGTATACGATCCATTTATGAATGAAGATACATAAAATATCAATTTTTAATTTAAGACAAATGAAGCCAGAGAACAATAACATGGATAAAATAAGCTCCTTGATCAAAGCAGTAGCTATCTATATGTGAATGAAAAACATAAAAAGGTTCGGAATCGCCGATTTTGGATGCACCCATTGATACTATGAATAATTTTGGTGAGTAAAAATTGTTTTATTCTTGTTGAAAACCAACTAAAATTCAGCTCTACTAATGAGAACTCTGGGGGGGGGGCATGGCCCCCATGGCTCCCTCAAATCCACCAATGAACGCCTGCACCTGACCCTGCCTTTTCAACTTGACAGCAGTAGTACTGAGTGAATATTTTTTTGTTTTGATATGAATGAAATTGTCATTTTTGTATTCTTTTTAAAACGCTTTGGGTCATCTATAAACATAGAAGAAATATACCTTCTATTCTAGAACCACAGGCTCAGTGGTAGAGCACTGAGTAGCCATGCCGGAAATCCTGGATCAAATCCCGCTGCAGGCAGCTACTTTTATTTAGTCTGTTTGAGGCGGGAGATGGATCATATGGGATCTAGGACCCTCTTGGGGCTCACCCAGCCTCTATAAATAGGGTACCCAAAATAAGGGGAAAGACCTGGCGGTTGAGCGTGACCTAGGACAAGCCACCTCCTTGCAGAACCGTTGTCCATGAAACAGTATAGTCTCAACTATGTACTGAACCCCAGACTCGTTCACGGGCCGTAGTGGTTACAGTTCAAGAACCACTATGACACTCTTAAATAGTGGTTCCCAACCTTTTTTGTACCACGCCCCTCCTGTTGAAATGAAATTCCCCCAACGCTCACCTCACACAGTAAATTGTGATAGGCATATGAAAAAAATAAAACAATAAGTACTAAATTGAAAACAAAACGTTTAGTTTTACTGTCACAAGATACAACATTTAAAGCTACAATTTAAGGTAAAGAAGCACTGGTAAGAGAAAATAAAACTAAACTTAAGCTAGAATTTTTCATTTTCAACTGGGCGTGCCCCCTGACTGGTACTCACATCCCCTGAGGGGGCACCCCCCCCCCGATTGAGAACCATTGCTCTTGAATTAAATGATACCTAAAAAAGATAACAAATATCCATATTGTTTTTTAGTATATTTCCATTAAAATGTCTTTAAATTAGTTTATTTAGTTGTTTAGTTAGTTTACATAATGAACCTTTGTAATCAACGATGCCCTCCCAATATTTGAGATATTTCCTTTTATAATATGCTGAATCCTCATGTCGAATATAAAATAAAAAAAAACAATCTTTCTTTTTTTTTAATTAATTTTTTATATTGAGGTTTAACCTTCTACTTTTTTTAACCTGAAATCCTTTCCATCGGTCGGCCATAAAATAAATTTAACCCGGTCGACCGGAATCGAACCTGCTCCGCAACGGGCACCAGGCTACTTGCCTCACTGACCTTTGCCAATGTTTTTTGTACAAAAAAAGAAAGAAACATACCATGAAAATACTTTTCATCAAAAACATACTAGAGCATGGAGGTCGTTAACCCCTCTACAACTAATATTACCTATTCCACTTTTCATCCATCTGAGATTTTCATGAAATCAGGGAAATGACTTAGACAACTGAGCTACGCCAGAAAACATACAGAAAAGCCTAAATCAACAAGTTCGCGAATACATGGGGACGGATTTGACTCAACAGCTTCCTTCAGAAACTCATCAATATCCATTATGGTCGCCCGGAGCCCTTCTTCCTTTTTAACGTCGTATTTCCACTGCTAAATTTTTCAAACCAACGCCGCGGAGTGCGCTGGTCAAGGACACCTTCCCCTTCATATTTAATAATTTCACGAGTTGCTCCAACGGCTGTGAATTTTTTTTTCCAGTAATGTCTTAAAATTACGAGAATTTCGTAGGACACTGTCATGTTTCTTCTTTGAAATAAATAACTAAACTGAGGCTTTTTTTGAAGAATCAAATGTTACTAAACAAGTTTAGAGAATGCTCTAAAGGGATTATTAAGTGTTGGTAAATAATAAATAGCATTAAAATATTTACAGACTTTTGAACTCAGGAATTTGATAAAACGGTCATTTTTTTTTATACACCCTATTAACTCCGGCATGCCAGTTCTGTTATTATCTGTTTATTGACACAGGCTGATATAAATGTGTGGGAGTGGCGACCTGTGGTCTAGTTGTTAGCGTAACAAACTATTATGCCTAAAATAGCGGGCTCTTAGCCCGGCAGGTGGCCCTAGGATGTTTTAAAGGGAGTAAAAAATTCTTAGTTAAGCCGTCCTTCGGAAGGAACATTAAACGGGGGTCCCGAGTTGGTACGATGTCAGATACTCGTTAAAAATCCCTATCATGATTAAACCTGTATAGGCAAAATTTAGAGCTCCCACTGTAGCCATAGCAGCATAAAGTGACGTTAAATGAACAAACAAACAAAAATGTGTGAATGTCAAAATAAAATATTAATATTAATTTTTTTTTTTAGAAGACTACTGTACACCCCGGGACAGGCAACAAAATTCCATTGACTCTCTTCTTCATAGATTTAGAACCAGCACCGGGAGTAGAAAAAATCTATGATCTAAGTAGACTATACTATACCCAGGTTCAAATCTAAAAACCATACCCAAAGAAAGACATTGTGTAATGTCATAACTGCCAAGCATATGGGCACACTAGGCACTACTGCTATTATACTCCAAGATGCGTCAAATGCGGAGAACCGCATAAACATGAAGTGTGTGTCAAGCAGAGAGAAACACCAGCTGACTGCGCACTATTACGTCCAGGCCATCCAGCCAATTATAAAGGTTGTAAAACCTACAAAAATATTAAATCTTGTTACGGGCTACTGAGTATTAAAAAATGAATTAAGCAATTCCTTAATTAAAGATACTAATATTTATTTACAAAAGTGATAAAAGAATACAATTAAACTATTAACAATTACTAACAAAGAAACTAAACAAAGCAATTACTAACAAATTGATTATTAACTGAAATAAATTTACAATAACAATATTTTAGATATTTATAATCTAGGCCTAACTTCTATTTAATTAATACAATAATATAAGATATTATTATTACTAAATAGCTTAACTATTTACATAAGCTTGTACAAAGCACATAAAATTACAACTGCTACTTAACTAGTTAATTACTACTAATTAACACTTACAGTTCACTAATTAAAGTCCACCGACCGTAAGAATCTCTGAATATAACAAACTGTCACACAATTACACTCACAAACTGTCACTGACTTATTACACTGGCTTATCACTTATCACTGTTTCCGATGTTAACCGTACCGTGTGCTTTAACACTCTGACTGTACTCGCGCCGAGATGCTGTTTATATACAGAATGACAGATCTAGATCAAACGGGAAGAATCTCGAAGTTTCGCGAAAAGGCCTCTTTCATCTCTGCCGACAAGGGGGCTTTGTTCTCTTCCAGGAATCGCCAATTCCCGCGCCCGTAACACTGCTCCCTCCTTAAAAGTGCTCTGCCCCAGAGCATAGTCCGGAGAAATCAGGAAGTTATGAGCTTCTGCCGATGGAGACGCTTTTTCTTTCCAGGGGTTGAATGTGCACACCAATATGACAACTCCAGAGTTGGCGAATGTCTGTCCCCTGACAACCTTCCACTCCAGGCTGTCGTATCCACAGCCCAACTTCGGAATGGCGAGCCTGGTGACACGCAGTCTCAGAAGCTTACTCCGCAGGTCGTCGATGCTTCGCCGCAGTGCGTCATATGTTGGCTTCTGATCACTGGCACGCTTGGTAACCAAGTAAAACAAGTGTCGTCCTTCGTGCGTGTGGTGGAGTGTCTTCCCGACACTTGGTCTTTGGCGTTCTAGCTCCTCAGTTCCACCGAACTTCTTCCTGAAGACCGTTGCAATCCCTCGAGAAGTCCTCAGATCCTCGGCAACGCAATGGTCCAGAGAATAGTCCGCTGATAACGAGAAGATATCCCTGTAGATTATCTGAGTTACCCTACGGGAACCTGGTACCTTAATATGTGCAACTGAGTCATTATTTCTCTCCACGTTGTTCAGGTACCTGACCTGCTGGTCTTCTGTCGGACCATGGTCTCCTCTGTATGGGGCCAGTCTATTGAAATGGACAACCTTGGGTTTTCCTTTGGGCTGCTTCCTGATCCTATAGATGACGTCGTTGATCCTCTTGACGATCTCGAACGGGCCGTCCCAGGAGTTCTGCAGTTTAGGTGAGTAGCCTCGCCTTCTTCGAGGATCATATAGCCAGACCAAGTCTCCAGGTCGGAAGCCACCTTTTTCAGCCTTTATGTCGTAACGCTCCTTCATTCTGTCACTTGCACCCTGGATTTTTGTGCGAACCTTCTCGTGGATATCATCCATTCGCTTCCGTAGATCAGTGACGTACTCTTCTCCGGCAACTTCCTCTTTAGGCTTGAACCCGAATTTTAGATCACAAGGCAACCGAAGTTCTCTGCCGAACACCACATTTGCAGGAGTCTACCCCGTTGCCTCACTTATTGAACTGCGGTAGGCCAGCAGGAACAGGTGAAGGTACTGGTCCCAGTCTCGCTGATGGTCGGAGATCACTTTGGACAAATATCGACCCATAGTCCTGTTCATGCGCTCCACCATGCCATCGGATTGAGGGTGAAGAGGTGTCGTCCTGGTCTTCCGTATTCCCAGTGCTTCGCACATCCCGGAGAAGACTGCAGACTCGAAGTTTCGTCCCTGGTCAGAGTGAAGTTCCATGGGTACTCCAAACCTACTGACGAGCTGCTTCACAAGGACGTCCGCAACCGTGACTGCCTCCTGATTCGGAAGGGCATAAGCTTCCACCCACTTAGAAAAATAGTCCATGGCCACGAGGATATGTCGGTTACCTTCTTCCGTCACTGGGAAAGGGCCAGCGATGTCGATCGCTATTCTCTCAAACCGGTCTCCCATGTTGTACTTCTTCATAGGGGCCTTCTTTCTTCTTGTGGGTCCGTTAGAAGCCGCACAAGTCGCACAACGCCTGCACCAGTCCAACACATCGTCCTTAAGGTTCGCCCAGTAAAAGCGTTCACGTACCTTTTCTAATGTACGGTGAACTCCAAGGTGGCCGCCAGATGCTCCGTCATGTAGTTCCCTGAGTACTTCGGGCACTTTACTCTTTGGAACGATGAGCTGTAGTCTGCGCTGATCTCCTTCCGTGTTCTCCAATGCCCGTTTCAGCAGCCCGTTGTCCACTAGAATGGAGTCCCATTGAGCCCAGTACGTCTTTACATTCTTCGACATTGGGGCAACATCCTGCCACGTTGGTCTTCCTTGCCCTGATAGTTTCCATTGCTTCATTTGTTTCAGGTCCGGGTCCTTGTCCTGTTCCTTTGAAACCTCTGCATCCTGCCAACTGTCGATGACAACCGTTGTCCTCAACACTGTTGCCTGTTTCTCCTCATGTCGAGAACAATGCCTGCATTCTTCGTCACAAGGTCTCCTTGAGAGCGCATCCGCATTTCTATGACTCGCTCCAGCATG
The DNA here is from genome assembly GCA_037127475.1 of Arma custos. Lineage (NCBI taxonomy): Eukaryota > Metazoa > Arthropoda > Insecta > Hemiptera > Pentatomidae > Arma > Arma custos. The sequence goes on from CM073759.1 coordinate 166,078,911, forward strand.
ATGAGCAGAATCAAAGTCATACTTTTGAAGACGCTCTATCCACCTCGCCACTTGCCCCTCTGGTGACTTGAATCGCAGTAGCCATGTTAGGGCCGCGTGGTCCGTTCTCAGGAGGAACCTTCTTCCATATAGGTACTTATGGAAATGTTCTATGGATTTTACTACTGCCAGAAGCTCTTTCCTTGTGACACAGTAGTTGCGTTCCGGAGCTGAGAGTGCTTTGCTGAAGTATCCAATCACCCTTTCTTCTCCGTCTTGGAGCTGAGAGAGAACGCTTCCAATAGCGGTGTTGCTGGCATCTGTGTCAAGTATGAACTTACCCTCGGGACGTGGATAGCTCAGAATAGGCGCACTACTCAATTTGTTCTTCAACTCCTCGAAGGATCCTTTCACATACCTCCTGTAGTAGGTGCAGAGGCCCACTTTGTGCTTATCTCGAGGTACTGGCCAGTCGGTGATAGCCGTAATCTTTCCTTGGTCAACAGCAACTCCGCTGTCTGACACAACATGCCCCAGGTAGTTGACTTGCCTTCGGAAGAGATGACACTTCTTCGAATTCAATTTAAGGTTCGCTGCACGCAGTCGTTCGAAGACCTTCTCCAGATTCTTCAGATGGTGAGCGAAGAATTTTCCCAGCACAATGATGTTGTCTAAGTAAACCAGGCATATTTCCCAAGAGAGACCTCTTAACACACTTTCCATCAGCCTCTCAAATGTTGCAGGAGCATTGCAAAGCCCGAATGGCATTACTGTAAATTGCCATAGTCCAGTTCCAATCGTGAACGCCGTCTTCTCTTTATCCTCAGGTGCCAATCCAACCTGCCAATATCCACTGCGGAGATCCAATGTAGAGAAAAGTTTACACCCCTCTAGGGTGTCCAGCGTATCGTCAATTCTAGGAAGCGGATAACTGTCTTTCTTGGTGACGTTGTTCAGAAGGCGGTAGTCTACGCAGAATCTTGTTGTGCCATCTTTCTTCTTCACCAATACAACGGGAGACATCCAGGGGCTACTCGAACAATGACACCATCAGTCGCCATCTCCTTGATGATCTTCTCGGCGTCCTCCCTTTTGGCTAACGGCAGCCTCTGCGGGACCTGTTGGATGGGCTTAGCATCCCCGGTGTCAATCTTGTGCTGGACGATATCCGTTTACCCCGTAGTCCTGGGCTAATCTCGAAAACATCATGCCATCTGGTAATCATGCTCTTCACTTCCTCGGCCTCTTCAGGCAAGGCCGCGACATGATTCGTCCACAAATCCTTTTAATTCCTCCGGCAGTCCTCGCAGCTCGGTGGGATGATGTTGTAGCTGACGAACCACTGAGGTAGCGGTTGTACATTCCCCAACTGGTGTTCCTTTCTTCAGCGTTACCGGGAAGCTGTTTAGGTTCATTAGCCGAATTGGGGTGGTATGTCCGACCTTGATGAGAGACCTTGCGACCAGTACACCGCGTCCGATCTCCTGTTCTTCGTGTTTTCCAGGTTCAAGAAGCACACATTGACCCTTAGGGAGGTGTCCTTTGACCGTCCCATGCGTCACGATTTGGCTCCGTTCAGGTAAAGTGGTCTCTTATAGTAGGAGCACTCGAGCCTAGAGATCCTTTCCTTGCCGAAGGATGACGTCTTCGTCTCCCAGCGTCATCACACCTCTTGCCATATCCAGCTTGATCCCGTATGCGATCATCAAGTCCATGCCCAATATGACATCTTCATCTATTTCTGCCACGAGAGCGCGGTGCTTCAGATGTTGATCTCCGATGATGAAGGTGGCAACTGTCTCCCCGTAGACCTTGGCTGGCTCTCCTGTGGCAGTCCGTAATGTCCAAATCGTTGGTATAATCTCATCAGCGGGAACTGTCTTCGAGTTCAAGATAGTCATGGTTGCGCCGGTATCCAGCAGAAGACTTCGCAGCTGTCCATTCACCATTCCATCAACGTAGAAGCTGTTTGTTCTGCTCCCTAATGACGCAACTCTACTGGTCTTCCTGGGGCCTCTGACGTTACGGGTTGACAGTTGCTCCTTCCCATCAACCCTACTTAGTTTTCCTGTGGCTTTTCTTGCTTCTTGGATGGACACTTGCTTCTAGGGTGTCCAAGTTGGCCGCAGCTCCAACAACGTATCTCCTTCTTACGAGTCTTGAGGGCCTCCAAAACCTTTCTCACTATGTCTTCGACGGTAGGGACCACATTAGGCTCCGCTTCTGCTGCTCGAACTCGCACATGGCCCCTTACTGACTGTCTGACAGCCTCGAACTCCATGGCCTGAGATAATGCGTCGCCTAGAGTTTTTGGCCGGGCGAGCTTCACTGCTTGTTGCGTCTCGGGGTCCCGAAGTCCATCCAGGAATTTGTCGACAGCCAGGCTCTTGTACATATCATCGGTGACCGAGGGGTAGGCATTCCTCACCAGCCGGGCGATATCCGCTTTAAATTCTTGCATCGTCTCGTTGGTCTTCTGGATCCTGTTTCTCAGCTGTGAGCGATAAAGCTGGTCCATGTGTCGGTGGCCGAAACGCATCTCCAGTCTTCTAATCAGCTCCCCGTAGTTAGACCGCTCCGTCAGTGGCGTCCCCTGCAGTACTCCCAAGGCGTCTCCACGCAAGGCCAGGCACAAAGCTGAAGCTTGGGTCTCTTTTGACCACCCGTGGATCGAAGCCGCAGTCTCGAAGAGAGTCATGTAGTCCTCCTACGGCGTCTTTCAGTCGAACACTGGAATGGTGTTGTGAGTAGGTGGCGTCCCAGCATTGGCGGGCGCAATGGTGTTATGAAGGCTGCCGTCGGAGGAACGGTCGGTGTCGTTCGTCGGTAGGTTGCTCTTACGTACCTCGAGAGCTTCTACTCTTAGCCTTCTAGTCTCTTAGAGCTTCTAATCTTTTCAATTGAATTCAATTTTTCTCCTAACCTAGATTCTACATTAGCTACTTTATTATTTACATCGGCTGACTTATTATCTACATTAGCTAACTTATTCTCAACATTTTCCATTAACTTAGACTCTAATGTGCCTAACTTAGACTCTAATGTATCCAATAAATCACTTTTTACAGTACCTAATTCATTATCTAGCTCATTTTTAACATTGCTTAACTCATTTTTAACAGTACCTAATTCATTACCTAGCTCATTTTTAACATTGCTTAACTCATTTTTAACAGTACATAATTCATTTTTAAAAGTTGCAGACAACTTGCTTAAATCAGTTTCAAATAGAACGTCATCTGGATTTTCCCCTAAATCTACAAAAAATTGACGCAACCTCTGTTGCAGTACACTTTTAGTTCCGTTAGAATCAAGATCACGTTCCTCCAATTCACGTTTCAAATCCGCAACTTTTAAATCAATTAACTTAACACTTTTAGAAGCCATTCTACATACAGTAGCCCAATAATTACACAATGCAAGACAAAAATGCAAAATAACAGCAATTACACAATAACCCCACTTCTGACACCAATTTGTTACGGGCTACTGGGTATTAAAAAATGAATTAAGCAATTCCTTAATTAAAGATACTAATATTTATTTACAAAAGTGATAAAAGAATACAATTAAACTATTAACAATTACTAACAAAGAAACTAAACAAAGCAATTACTAACAAATTGATTATTAACTGAAATAAATTTACAATAACAATATTGTAGATATTTATAATCTAGGCCTAACTTCTATTTAATTATTACAATAATATAAGATATTATTATTACTAAATAGCTTAACTATTTACATAAGCTTGTACAAAGCACATAAAATTACAACTGCTACTTAACTAATTAATTACTACTAATTAACACTTACAGTTCACTAATTAAAGTCCACCGACCGTAAGAATCTCTGAATATAACAAACTGTCACACAATTACACTCACAAACTGTCACTGACTTATTACACTGGCTTATCACTTATCACTGTTTCCGATGTTAACCGTACCGTGTGCTTTAACACTCTGACTGTACTCGCGCCGAGATGCTGTTTATATACAGAATGACAGATCTAGATCAAACGGGAAGAATCTCGAAGTTTCGCGAAAAGGCCTCTTTCATCTCTGCCGACAAGGGGGCTTTGTTCTCTTCCAGGAATCGCCAATTCTCGCGCCCGTAACAATATGTTCTGGCAGCTCGTCGGCCCAGCGACGAAGTGAGGACCTCAAGAAGACAGCCTTCTAAAATTGTAGATGGAGCTGTCTCCTACGCCAAATGTCAGGTGGTCAACAAACAAATAGTCTCGGGGCCACGCTACAACACGAACCCCCAAAACACCTCTCTAAACCACAAATCAATCATTTACAACCAAAAAACCAGCCCCAACAACCAATATATTCCATGAATCAAAATCCAAATACCCCGCATCATATCCAAATACACCCTCCTTCAAATGCTATTGATTTCACAACCACTAACCACATCATTACTCTCCGAGTTCAAATCCATAGTCACACCACTAATATCTTTCCTAACAAATCCCAACACTCATTTCCACTCCCATCGAACGATATCCTTCAGGCTACAGCTGTTACTATCAAAACCTTTTCCTTTCCCATCACATTAGTATCGGTGTACTGCTCTCCTAATGAGTCCAGTTCCCATTCCCAATTCAGCTCTCTCCTGAACTCCTTAGGTGCAGACTTTAATGTGAAATATCAACAATGGGGCTCAAGAACTACTAACACCCGAGGTCGCATCCTCCTCTCTGCACTTAACTCTCATAATTCCAGTTTTATTTCTCCAGGCACCCCTACATATTGGCCCACTGACCCAAACTCCTTAGGTGCAGACTTTAATGCGAAACATCAACAATGGGGCTCAAGAACTACTAACACCCGAGGTCGCATCCTCCTCTCTGCACTTAACTCTCATAATTCCAGTTTTATTTCTCCAGGCACCCCTACATATTGGCCCACTGACCCAAACTCCTTAGGTGCAGACTTTAATGCGAAACATCAACAATGGGGCTCAAGAACTACTAACACCTGAGGTCGCATCCTCCTCTCTGCACTTAACTCCCTTAATTCCAGTTTTATTTCTCCAGGCACCCCTACATATTGGCCCACTGACCCAACCGAAATCCTGATCTCATTGACGTTTTCATCCATGCTGGCTTAGGTCCCCTGCAGTCTGGACTGCATCATCACCGCGTCCTTCCTTCAAAATCCGCAAGAATAATCCATTACCGCAAGATCTTATCCTTATTAAACGCCGTTACCGATCCCTTTGGCAAAGAACCAGGCATCCTCACGATCGGAGACTGTATAACTACTTCACCAAAAAAAAAGAACCTGACAGCCTATAGATCCGAATCATACAAATCCTACCTTTCCACACTATCTGCTTCTGACAATTCCCTTTGGAATGCCACCATAAAAATCCTCAAATATCACTCCATTTCCCATCCACTCCGACATAAAGATGGTTCTTGGGCTGCATCAGATGAGGACAAAGCAGAAGAATTTGCCAAATACCTTTCAAATACATTCATCCCACATCCTGAAATCCACCCTACATACGTTTCCAATTTTAATGAATTCCTCTCTTCACCCATTTCTCTATCCTTACCTCCTAAAGCTGTTAATCCCTCTGAGGTCAAATTCCTCTTACAAAAGGCAAAAGTCAGCAAATCTCCCGGACATGACCTTCTATATCTTCCTAGCCAGATCCTTCAACATCTTCCTCAAAAAGCGATTATTTTCCTTACCTATCAATACAACTGTGTGCTTCGTACAACTCACTTTCCCTTGCTGTGGAAAAACTCCGTCATCATTCTATTCCCTGAACCTGGTAAGCCATCCAATGTCACTTCATCATACCGAACTATCAGCCTGCTTCCTATTCTTTCCAAAATATTTAAAAAAATCCTCCTGAAACGAATTCTACCCATAATCGAATCCAATGATATTCCTTCACATCAGTTTGGATTCTGTCCCAGGCACTCGACGGTCCATAGGGTCTCCGAGTTGTCGATCACATATCCTCTGCACTTGAAAGCAAACAATACTTCTGGACGTAAAACAAGCTTTCGACCTGGTATGGCATGCCGGTTTGCTGTTCAAGCTCAAAACCCAGTTACCTCAATCGTTATTCCTAGTCTTTCGATCCTACCTCTCTGATCGCTTCTTCCAAGTACGCTGTGGAAGCGAATAATCCAATCTTTACCCAAATCAAGCTGGAGTCCCCCAAGGCAGCGTTTTGGGTCCTAATCTTATCCATATTGTACACCGCTGATATCCCAACTACTCCTGAAACCTTCCTTGCAACGGTTGCAGACGACACGGGATCTCATCCAGATCCCGAAATGGCTTCCTCGAACCTCCAGAGGCACCTTTTACTCATTCAAATTTGGTGGAACCAATTGCGGATTCAAGTCAACAAGGAAAAATGCAAACATGTGTTTTTTACACTTCGCCGGGGAACATGTCCTTCTATCCAATTCAATGAAACCATCCTACCTATTTCCGACACTGTACGATACCTTGGCTTCCTTCTAGACAAAAGACTTACATGGAATCCTCATACCAGACTCAAAAGACGAGAACTTGACAGACGATTCAGCCAACTATACAGATTACTATGCAGGACCTCCCATCTTTCAATAGACAATAAACTACTAATATACAAGACCATCATCAAAGCTATTTGGAACTATGGACTGGAACTGTGGGGAACCGCAAAAAAATCGAATATCAGACGCTTTCAATCCTTTTCATCCAAAGTCCTGAGAACTATTGTCAATGCTCCTTATTACGTCTCCAACAAAACCCTTCATAACATTTTCTCAACATTCCTTTTGTCCTCGACCTCATCACTACTAAATTTTCAAACTTTGATTTATCCATTTGCTCGAACGAAATTTGGTATAGAAAGAAAATGCAAAAATAAATAAAATGGAAAAAGAGGAAACGGAATTAAATATACATTTGTCCTTAGATCAAGATTTTTGAACTATAGAAAGTTTAGATTAGGGGAAAATCATTGCTTGGTAGGGAATTTCGTTATGAAGAATACACATCAATTAGTTAACAGATTTCTTTTTATTTAAAAATAAAATTCATATTAAAAAAATCGATCCTGGAATATTCTCGAAGCTTTAGTTTTTGGTTTAGTTAGCTGTTGACATATGAGATGTTGGATATTTTTAATTATTTATATTTTTCATTACTATTTATTTATTGCTTTCCTGATGGACCAACTTATGATACCTTTTTTATTGTCTTCTAGAGACCCTTACTAAAGAGTAAAACCTAAACCTAAAGAGGTTAACATCATAATTTTTCAATTAAAGTAACTTATTATTTTCGTTTTTCTATTATTAGTCAGTTTAATTTTTGTTTTTGTGAATAATTTTTTGCACATACAGAATCTATTAGATATATTATAATGCATTTTACACTTAAAATTTCCTTTAATTCTTCTATATGAAGTATTATTTTTTATTTAGTTTTTTTCATATTGAAGAAGTTTTTATCTGGATTTCTATAACAAATATGTTATTTTATTTCTTTGCTAAGAAGTCTTATTTTCTACTAAAATACCATTATTGCACTATTAAGTCCTTACATAGTTAGGTTGAGCAAAATTAAAGGCTCTTTCGAGTCTCCAAATCACGCAAAATTAGCATTTCAATTTTATTATATTTCCTCTATGATGTTAATTAAAAAGTTTTTGTTTATGTAGGAAAACTTTCGTTTATTTTTTTTTCCCGAAAATCATTATTTTACTTAAATTGCAGTATTTTCCCCGGCTTCGAGCTCAGATTGGCCAATAACTGCTTTAAGAAAGTAGATAAATGACTGATGTTTTGATATGTATTTATTAAATAAGAAACCGATACAAAAATAAATAAATAAATATAAATCCATACAATGCATGTAAGGATGGCTAAGCCCGTTACTGATGCTGTAGCTGAAGTTGGAGAAGATAACTGTACAGTGGGACCGTTAGTGGACCTCCAGCTAGCTCCGCTTATTATATCCAATCCATGTACATCTTAACTCTTGTCTGTGGCTTCCTCTCTTGTCGGTTGTTATCCTTTTCTTTGTCATGTTCTTCTATAGGGTGACAAAAACGAATGGGACACAGAAAGTCTTCACGATTCACGGACACGATTCAGGAGTGTAGAAGTCCCGTATGTCCCGTAACAGGCCAGATTCCTGAAGTTCTTCTTTGGAAGTTAATGGAGTAGATTATCCAATCAATAAATTGATTTATATATCTACAGCCCTTAAAAAAAAAACAACGTCCTAACTGAAATACCCTAATTTTTCAATATTAGTATTTTCAAAGTTCCATGTAAGTTAAAAAAAAAGAAATGGGGTATTGGTAAAGCAAAGCATTCATATTATAATGATGGTATTGAAATTATTTTTTTAACCATCACAAAATTTTTTGTAGCTTGAACTTTTATTTCTTTTAACTAATGTCATTGTTCTCATACAATTTCTAGTTCAAACATGATACAACTAAAAAAAAGAATTCATTAAAAAAAAAAATTGTTGGAAATGAAATATCAGATATGTCGTTCCCTAATTAAAAAACCTCTTTCTTTTGAAGGATGTTTTGATATCTTTGTTTCATATATTAATATGAATAGTAATAATAGAGCAATTAAGAAAATAAGTAAAACATGCTTATTATAGTCTGAATATTGAGAAACCGACCTGCGCAGAAGACACCACGGGCTAGCTGCGCATTGGGAAGCCACGCCCTTTTGTCTCACTACCTAGCTCACCTCTCTCCCCCCTTTGTCCTCATTGTATCTATAATTATATTATATTAGGCACTAATAATAAATGGATAAAAATTATAAGGCTATAATAATACATGATATGGCACCGGTGAGGAGGATATATACACCCCATTTCTTGATCCAGGAATATTATGTAAGAAAAAGACAAGCAGGCATTTTGAACTATGTATTAAATTGACAATATTATTAACATTTGAATAATAATATAATAAGTGATTAATGGAGCAAAAGTATAATATAAATTATAATAAGCTGAGTGAATGAATAAAAAACTATCAATTGTTGGAAACTTCTGGCCAGATTGAGTGGATATCATGGATAAATGACACAGGAATAAGGTATTAAGGTACTAAGGTAACCAATAGTAACTCGCAACGACTATCACAAATGATAGTACAGCGTTTTGAATTACAAGTTTTATGGCTCTCTCTTAATGATTACGCTTTTTTAGATGAATGTTATTTTTTGTTTTTCTAAAAATGGAATAATTGTCTTGAAATATTTTATCTTACTGGTAGTGAGAATAAGTTTGAGCAAGGAATATGTACGATGTTTTTAAACTTTTATTTTTCAGCGAAAAAAAAATGAATATTGAAAATTTGTAATTTCGTTTTATTCGAAACTCGTTTCTATACTGCCAAATTAGCTTCTTTTTTACGTCAAATTACCATAAAGAGTCAGAAATGAAAATTTTAAATGTCTAAATCATTTTAACTTCTGATAGGAAAATGTCATAACCGGTACTTTTGTACAAGGGATTTTCGTAGATAATGTGTGTTCTATGAGTTTTGTATTTATGCATTTTCAAAGAATATTTATACTAAAATCTATCCTTCTCTAGTTCTAAATATTCTACCAAATAATATAACTAAACAATTCATACAGACTGTTCAGCTTTATGTAATAGAACTTGTTAATGAGCCAAGAACGTATGACGAATGTGGAACTCCCGTTCTTTTTAATCTTCAGTCCTTATTAGATAGTATAAACGATGGATGTAGTATGCTGTCTAAGCCGGGTTCATTTTTGGAGATGTTTTGTCAAAAAGTGGCATAATTTAAAAAATTTTTATATTTTATTTCTAAAGGTGCCATTCTAGGGAAAATATTGTAAAATTATATTAAAGAAAATTAAAATCATTATCCCAAATAGTGAAATTAGGGAACCCAGTCTCTTTAACGCAACTTCGGCGAATATGAATGTTGTCTGCCTTGGAGAGACCGTTCTAATTTCATTCCTCATTAGTGTCGTATGTAGTATTTCCTTTGCTCAAAATAATTTTTTTTTTTAGATAATATATTTTGGAATGTACAACAACGGTATAAGTATAATACAAATAGTAAATAGAATGAATGCATAATAGTAAACAGAATGAATGAACCATAATGACATGAAAAAAAGTGAAGTAAACTACCCTTAATTAATCGAATAGCAAATTCAACTTAGAAGGTCACAATCTTCTTTCCAGACGCCACGAAGAATTATCGGGGATTGAAGAGGTTGCTAGGCTTGAAGCTAATGGATATAAGTGGGAATGGAGTTTGTCATGATCGGATCGATGCCGAGTTCGAGTCAAATGAGCAACAAATAGGACATTTAAGATCATTATGGATGTCGTTCGTTACAAAGTAAGGAGCATTGAGGCTTTTACGAAGGTTTTGGATTGTAAGGATTTAATATGAGAGGAATTCGTTGGCTTAGTGGAGCCCCAATGTTCTTATCCTTAAGTGCAATTATACAAGATAGAAGAAAATGGAAAAACGAATTAAAGGAAACTTTTGGTTGAAGGAAACCACATTCTGAGGAAACCCTTAGGGGGAAAAAACAAAAATATATAGTTTAGTAAACATTATGTATCTTAGCAACTACTAATTTAAAAAAAATAAACATGAAAGAACAATGGATCTTGCCCTTGTTAGTAAGGCATGGATCATTTTTGTTTTAGCAAGAGGATTGACCTAGTTTGTTCAAGCTACAACTTTCACAATTCTAAGAAGAGTAAACGAACTTCCTTCAATAGAATAGTGCAATTTTTAAAAATTTTAATTGTAAAAAAAACATAATAAAAACAAAATTATGAACCGAAAATAAAAATCAAGCTTTCACTTGAGCAATCGAGATTTCTTGTTGGCATTAAATTAAAAAATTACTTACATTTCTGAAGGTTTTCTCCTACTTTTATTAGCAGTTCAGTAATTTAAAAAATAATGTGTTATATTGTTATTTGACATCATGGTATTTCAATGGTTGCTATTTCTTATATATTTTGTTTATTTCAGTATAGCTGAAATGTGAATTATAACTAGCGAAAATCTCGATAAATTGGAAACTTCTTCTTGTTTTTTATTGTTATACATGACGGTTTTTAGCTTTAACAATTTGAGTTGTGCTTTTCAATGAAAATATATACTTACTTACCAAAACTATAATGAAAAATGTTAAGATCAATATCAGAATGTTCTTGTGGTTACCTAAACCACAAAACTCCTGATGCTTAAATAACAATATTTAGGTTTTTTTCACCCTGTTTTCCATAATAACCATCTCGGATACCACCACTGACTTAGGACTCAGGTTTCCGACTGAAAGTTCTGACTGACATATTCATTAGGAGAAGAATGAATAGAAAGAAGATGGGTGAATGATCTCTCCTGAGAGGATTGATTAAAAACCGGAAAGAAGTTGTGCAGGGTTCTTGTAACATGCCATGTATATCTTTTGCCACCAATATATTTGCTTAGTGCTACTCTTATACTACACATGGGCGAATAACCGTTTGAAAAATATTCTAAAAGGGCATTTGAACTTGTATTAGAACAACTAACCTTTGACAATATACTTTTTTTATCACTAAGTCAAACAAAGTGGTAATAATAAATTTGAAATAGTTCGATGTCATTTCAAAATGAAATAGTTTATTATGTGACAGAGAAAAAACTAGGGGTTGAAGAAAAAGGGAGTTCTCTATCTTACATTACTGAAGAATACTCTTACACGACAACGTTAAACCTCTCATCAGGCGGTGAAGAAACTAAGTACACGAGCTGGGTTGCCAAGTCCTCCCATACCCACCTTGTTCGCCAGGTGGATGGATATCTCCAACAGATGTCTATATGCTCAGAAATCTTTAACGACTTCCCTCGGGATGAAATTTTCTGAAAATTGCTCTACAGTCAAAAACGTATTTTCAGACTTTACTTTATCACGGAACCTTACGTTCTTTAGGTTTGGGATTGAAAATTGGATAACACGTTGGGAAAAATCTATAAAAAAGAAGTAAATGTTTTGATTTCATAATGTTGCACTTTCCTCTTATAGAGGCACCATCACTGTTAAGGGGATGGGACAAAGCAATCTTGTAATTCGTTGACTTTCCTTAGTGTTTTGTATGTTTTCTGTTTGCCGTTGTTTTTTCATTTATTAATAATTTTGCACAATAGCTAATGGGATAATTGAATATGTGAGAGGTTTGTTAGGCTTTCTGTATGTTTTCTGCATTTCACCTCTGTTGCTTTTCATTTATAAAATATTTTTCTTATTACGTAATAAAATCGTTAACAACTCATACAATTTTGTTAACTCAAAAAATGGCGTGCAAACTCTAACTCTTGAAAAAAGTGGGGAAGTGCTGAATGAAGAAAGAAGATCTAAAGAGGAGCCAATAGGGATTATTAAGAATCATACCTTGTCGAATTTATGTTTCGAGAAAACATCAAAGGAAAAGACCAATTTAATTATAAAAATATTATATATTGCAGACATAAATTGATCTTTAAATAATAATAATAATAATAACATTAAATATTACCATTTAAACTTAAATGTTATTTAAACATTTATGTTATATCTTCGCGATAATATTTGTCGAGTTAAAAGTTCCAAACAGGTGCTAGCAACGGAATATAAGGTTAAGCAATGTTATCAGTGGCTTCCGTTTAAGAGAAAAGTACCTGCATACTAAAATAAGAAATAAGAAAGAAAGAGAAACCAATAGAGACTATTAAGAATCGTACCTAATCGAATTTCTGTTTCGAGAAAATAACAAAGCGGACTTATTTAAGGAAGTAATAGATATTATAGTCATAGATTGGATTTTCAAATAATATATGAATGTTATTGTTATTAATTAAGTATTATTGTTATTTAAATATATGTATGTCATATCTTACTGAAATATTTTCTTAAGTAAAAACTCTTTAACAGAGGCACTCGCGTCGGAATGTAAGGTTAGCTATATTATAGGCGCCAGTATAAGAGGAAACCATCCTTAGCCTTTCATTTAAAAATAGGACATTTCTTACGAAACGATCCAATACAATTGGATCATTGGGGTTATGGGTGGTACCCCCTATTTTTTTTTTATTAAAAAATTAAATGACCATTAGCTTATTAATTCTTAATTTCTTTGGATATATTATATATCTATTATATACCGCGAACGGAACCCTAAAGACAGCCGCCATTGACCTCCGAGAGAAAATAACAGAGGAAAGCTTGAAAAAGATGGAGGGTTTCACCAGCGGCGATGGCCAGTTATGGGCATTTGTAACAGAGAGCTTTCAAAGCAAGGCCCAACCACTTTCTTCGTCGGCATATTACACCATCCACCAATGTCTACTCACACCGGATGCCATTTTCTTTTCTTACACACACTTTTTTATTTTCTTTATTCACACAGGGAAAATATATAAACATCATGTATCCGCTAGATACATAAACATTCCATCAAATATTATAAGCTACCAGGATTTAGGGTATGTGATTGAATCATAGATATTTTTATTAGAACCTTTGTTTAAAAATAATGTCAATTAATTAACTCAACATATCCTATTTACAGTTGTAAGTTTGAACAGATTGTTTATCATTCTCTATATCTTAATATGTTGTAAAATAAGGGTACTAGTGATTTAGCAAATCGCCGTGAACTCAACCACCGTATCTCTTGTATCCTCTTCTTATCACTCGTCTCATTAGAGTAATTTGTGTTTACGTTATTACATTTTTTTCCTATTTTTTTTAAAATTTATGGTCCATTAACTTGAATTTGATGTTTTTGTCTTATTAATCTCCATAAATAAGGGAACCGGATTCGAATCTACCAGTGGAAGATTAATTTTTTAATCAGTCAACAACTATAGATGATCATAGAGACCAGCTCTGGCTCTATAAAGGGACCTAAGTTGAAGGAAAATCTGGCGGTTGAGCGTGATCTGGACCTAATCACCTCCCTGCACAACAGTTGGATTAGTAACATTTTCTTCGTCATAAACTGAACCTAAGACCTGTTGTGGGTTACAGACTACTAATGAATATAATATATATTGACTTTTTATTATAATGATAAATCAATCAATAGGTATGACGCATATGTATCCGGTATTGGAGTGCAATAACCCGACTCAATGAACTCACAATGAGTTAGGTAAGAGACCAGGTGATCCAGCGCTTTCCTCCCGGACCTTGCTGACTCAGAAACCCGAGGTTTATGTAAGGATCTAAGGTATTCGCCAATGTAGTCTGAAAGAGTTTGAGTGAATTCCAAGTTCCGGTATCAGCACCGGAAGGTTTGAATCAATAGAAGTAGGTTTAAACATATTTCCTTTCATTGGACTTTGATGACCCAAAAAAGTTTTATTTTCAAGACTGAAAGTTATCAGTAATTTTAATTTTTTTAACCTCTATCCTTAGTTTTCGCGTAAATCAGGGCTTTAGAGATTTCTTCACAGCATAAGGGCTGCATTTTTCCTCTGGCAAGAAAGGCGATTTTCTATTAATCTTTTTTTCAGGATATACAGAACTCAATATCTATGACTACATTTAGTCATACACTATATCAATTTCCAATATTTTTATGACTGTTTATGTTTATGCAATTGCTCATAAAAATCAGTTTGCAGCAGCAAGCGGAAATATTAAGTTATAATTTTACAGCTGGCCAACTACCAGCATGTGTTTTTTATTAAAATTAATTTTATATATTTTATTTTATTATATTTTATTTTATTATAAATATAAATTTATAATTTGCATTAAAATATATACAGGGTGTCCCGAATTTAAATGGCAAAACTTTAGGAACTTATAGGGGACCGAAAAATTAAGACAAAAAGTCCTTTAGAGATTTGCTCGTTTTTGCTTAGTTTTAGAGAAAATCGCAAAAAAAGAAACAAAACAAGTTTTCATTTTTATACTTATTTATTTACATTTTTATTTATGTTATGTTCTTTTTAATGTAAATATTGCTCAAAATGTTGCCCTCTTGCACCAATGCAAGCATTACATCTAGCACTCACTTGATAAATTGCAGCTAAACATTGTTCTGATGATATTTGGTGCACTGCATCTATGATTCGGTCTCTTAATTGCTCTCTTGAGTTGATTAACACCGAATAAACTTTCTGCTTCAAGGTTCCCCATACGAAGAAATCCATGGGTGTCATATCAGGTGATCTGGGTGGCCAAGGTACTACTCCTCCACGTCCAATGCATCGTTGTGGATAATTTATATCCAGCCAAGCTCGAGCAACTCTGCTATAATGAGCTGGACATCCATCGAGTTGGAACCACATTTCAATCCGCTGTTGTAAGAGAATGTCACCTAAATAATTAGAAAAGTCGTTCTCCAAAAATGTGTAAATGTGATACCATTCAATCTTCCAGGTAAAAAATATGGTCCCACCAGTAATCCGTTCCAAATTCCAAGCCAAACGTTAATAGCAAATTCATGCTGAAACCTATTCTCTCTAATAGCTCTAGGATTTTCAAGAACCCATACATGATAATTTCTCTGATTAACAATTCCTCCTCTTGTAAAGGTAGCTTCAGCGGTCCATATAATTTTTAATGAAAATAAATTATCATCGTGAATTTTTTCAAGAAACCAGTTACTAAAATTCAATCTCTTGACATAATCTTGAGGTAATAAATTCTGAACTTTTTGAAGATGGAATGGGTAGCGATTATCACCTTTCAAAGTTCGCCATATTGCTTGCCGCGATATTGCTTATGCAGCAGATGCTCTTCGGATGCTAGGAGGATTCTCAGGATTGTTATCGAAGTGGTGTTGGACACAATTTCTTCTCCGATAATCTGCTCTTACTGCTGCCTGGAATTGGTCGCCTTCATTATGTATTAAGAATGACCCAGTCTCTCGTAGTCTATTAAAAGTTAACGAAAAGACTCGTCGATTAGGCACTCTTCTATTTGGAAATCGGCGCGCATACTCCCGCACCGCTTCTAAAGCATTACCATACAGAAACCATAAACAAAAATCATTTCAGCGTATTCAACATTAGAATATGTATGCGGCATTGTGGCTGATGCTATTCACAGAAAAATATCTGAGTAACTGACTGAAGACTGATTTAGGAATTATAATCCTAGAAGGAAGCCAAAATGTAAACAAATAAAAGAATGTAAAGGATAACATTAAGTGTTTACATATCTCACTGCCTATCCTGACGAACGTTGAAAGGTGATAATCGCTACCTGTAACATTTTTGTTTTGTTTCTTTTTTTGCGATTTTCTCTAAAACTAAGCAAAAACGAGCAAATCTCTAAAGGACTTTTTGTCTTAGTTTTTTGGTCCCCTATAAGTTCCTGAAGTTTTGCCATTTAAATTCGGGACACCCTGTATATATATATATATATATATAAATAGAAATAGAAAAATAATTTTATTCTGGGACCAGGTCCCTTTAGAATAACAGAGATGAACATAAGTAAGAAAATATTTATCTGGCCAAAGGCCTACAACTGAGTAAAAACTTATTTACAAAATATTCTGAAAGTAAATAACTAAACAGGTATAAGTTACCAAAGGAATGTTTTGGTATATAATCAGAAAAAGGGATGCATAATTAAAATAAAAACCAGACAAATTTACAATAAAAAGAACTAGGCTTATGAAAAAAAACAACAGTAAATACATGATAGCATCTGGTAACAGAAATAAAAAATAAAAAAATGATTTCATTATGAATGAGGAATATTTACAGTAGTTCATCAATCAATAAAGTTGAAAATATCTATCAATTATTTATTGGTTATAAAGCACCTGATTGGGAATTTAGAAGATGTTGGAAAAGTTTAGATTTAAATGAGGTTAAAGAAGACGCATGACGGATATCGGGTGGGAGTGAGTTCCAAAGAGAGATAGAACGGCGAGAAAGGAACGCTCAAAAGTTTTGGTTCTATGGGAACGGATATAAAGATCGGAAGGGCGAGATCTTGTGCCTTGGGATTGGATAGAGGATTTGAATTGTAGGAGACTATAGATGTAAGATGGATGTTGTGAGTTGATAGTTTGATATAAGTAAGAACCAAGGAAATAGAGCCTGCGGATAGAAGGAAAAAGCCACATTAACTCAACGTAACGACGGGACACATGAGACCTTCTCGGGGCATCGAAGACAAATCGAAGAGAACAGTTCATAATCCGCCTCAACCTCTCCTCGAGCCTGTTCGAGAGTCCACCACACAACCATAGTCAAGTGTGGAAAGATAAAAGATGTGATGAGGAGCTTACGGATTGGTAGAGTTAGAAGATGTTTGGAACGGTGGAATAACTTTAGAGAGCTTATTGCTCGACGAGAAATTTGGGCAACGTGGGGTTTCCATGAGAGGGATTGGTCGAAAATGACTCCGAGGTATCTAACAGAGGAGCTGAAGGCAATAGGGTGATCATATAAGGTTAATCGGGGAAGTGATTTGATAGATTTAAGAAGAATCTTGGAACCAATTAGGATGGCCTGAGTTTGCCCAGGCACTTATCCTATCTAGGTCCCCTTGAATGTTGGCAAATGCTGCTATTATCTCAGACGGAGGAAAGGACAAATAGATCTGGGAATCATCGGCGTACAAATGGTGGGAACAGTGAAGGATTGATTTGGGAAGGTCATTAATGTAACAGTTGAAAAGGAGTGGGGAAATACTAGAACCCTGTGCCACTCCTGTGTTCAGCGGTAGGTAAGAGGATAGGGGTTGATTAGGGATGGAGACTGCTTGAGTCCTATCCGAGAGGAAAGCTTGGACTCAGAGTATGGAACTGTTGGAAAATGAAAGAGATTTTAGCTTAGAGAAGAGGATGGAATGGTTCAGTGAATCGAACGCTTTTGAAAAGTCAAGTAGAATTAGTAATGTCAGTTTTTTTTCGTCCATGGCAGTATGTATGTCAGTGGTGATTTTAACGAGGGCAGATTGCGTGGAAAGGCCAGGACGGAAGCCTGATTGAAGTGGATCAAGGAGTTGGGACTGTTCCAGAAAATTTGACATTTGGGATTGAACTATTCTTTCGAGGGGTTTGGAAAGGTTAGAGAGTATAGAAATAGGCCGGAAATCATTTGGGTTTGATGGATTGGGTGATTTGTTAATAGGATGGACTATTACTTTTTTCCAGGAGGAAGGGAAAACTGCGTTTTGTAGGGAAAAATTATAAATGTACAGAAGGGCAGGTAGAATTTCGGGGATGCATGTTTTTAACAATTTGACGGGAATGCCGTCAGAACCGATGGAGTGAGAGTGGGATTTCAATAGGGAGGAAAGAAGGTCGATGGGTGAAATGTCGGAAAAATAAAAGTTGTTGTGGTTGAATGATGGTCCTAATGGGAAAGTAGGAGAAGTAGATCGTGAGTTAGAAGAGAAAGACAAAAAATGGGTGTTCAATTCATCAGGTGAGACCGGAAAGACTACTGGGGAAGGGGATTTATAAAGTGAGAGTTTCCGAAGGATTAGCCATTTGGATTTAGGATCGGGCGCGGAGGAAAGGGCTTCATGGAAGTACTTGGATTTCGCCTGCCTTATTGTGGATTGCGTTAAGTTGCGAAGAGTCCTAAACGCTTGAAAATCGTCGGTCCGTTTTGTCCGTCTGTACCGTCTGCGAGCTGCGTCGCGCTTCCTCTGCAGTTCTTTTATATTTTGATCCATCCAAGGAGATGGTAATCGACGGAGGGTTGTAGTTTTGAGAGGAGCATGGGTGTCCAGGGTACTAAGAAGATAGGAAGTGAGTGTGTCAACCATTGAATCAATGGTGGGACAGGAATAGATATCACACCAATTCAGGGATTCAAGGGAAGGCAAGATACTTTCACGACTAATAGCATCAAGGTTGCGGAAGGTAAAGGTTTTAGAGAGTTTGTACGGAGTTTGGATATTATATGTGATTTGGATTAGGTCATGGGAAGAAAGAAACGGGACGGGCAATTGAGAAGAAGAGAATAGCTTCTGAGGAGAATCGAGGACATACAGATCTAACCATGTGTCTGATCGGTGGGTATGATGGGTAGGAGAAAACGGAACAATGGAGAGATTTAGGGAGTGAAAGAGATTTTCCAGGTATAGGGTGTCATTTGTTTTAACAAGGAGATTGGTGTTGAAATCGCCAGAAATAATGATATGGTTATAGAAGGGAATATAGTTGTAAAGGATAGATTCAAGGGAAGAGTCAAAAGGCACTAAAGGAGGCCGGTATACAACTACGTAAAAGAGCGGTTGTCCATTACAGGAAATTTCGGAGAGAAGGAATTCAATATGAGGGACTTCGGATGGAAGAGAGGATTCGAGGATTCGGGCTTTTAGGGTTTGATGGACATAAAGACCTACTCCTCCACCAGTCCGGTTATCTCGGTCATGGCGGAGAAACGTATAGTCAGGTAGGGTGATGGAGGAGGAAGGAATATGTGGTTTAAGCCAAGTTTCAGATACTGCTATAATATGATAAAAATTGTGGGTGAAATATTCTTGAAATTCGTCAATATGGGCAGGCAGGGATTGGGAATTAACTTGACAGGAGATCAGGAGATGCTGAAATAAAGAGTTTTTTAATGGATGAACTGATGTAAAAATTAAAAATTACAGTTTGGGTATTTAGAATTACAATAAGTCCAAGGTTCGCCGATTGTGTTGTAAAATTTGAAGTATTAAAAGGAAAAAATATAGCATAACCTAAAAAAAAAAAATATTAGTAGATAAAGAAACAAAAAAGTAAATTTGCTATTGAGAACCAGTGAAAGATCCAACGAGAAGCCAATAAACAGCGGACGGGTGCCGCAGGGTCAGCAGTACACATCTAAGTCAGATGGATGGTCGATATAAATGACAGGATGACCGTCATCCTTCCGGCACCGCACTCTACCACCGGCGAACCAGACGTACTTCAGCTTCCCAGCCGCTCTATTCTGTCGGGCCAACCAGTACAGACGTCTGTTGGCAGGAGACATTTCTTCCCCCAGGTAAATCCGGTGGAAATCGTTCTCCCCCCAGCCAATGTCCCGGGTTGACAAGTCTCTTTTTACCTTCCGGCGCTGAACTAGGTCGTCACGCAAAGACTGCCGGACAAACCTGGCGATAACTGGCGGTGGTCGTGGGTCGTCCTTCCGCGCCCTGCGACGCTCAACGAAGTCAAGGTCATCAACCGCCACCTTCAGCCCGAGACTCGCTCCGACATTAACCACCAGTGCTGCGGGGGTTTCGCCTGATCGGACTGGAATGCCACGGATCTCTACGGACCTGCATAAAAGGCCTTGTTCCGCCTTATTAAGGCGGATCTCCAAGTCACCCACCTTCGTTTTGAGGGACTTGTTTTCTGATGTCAGGTCCTCGACGAATTTAGCCTGTCCTTCGAGGTGGTTCTCAATTTTAGAAAGCCGGTCATTGAGCTCGAAACTGAGCTCACCATATTTGTCTAATGATGCTTTTAGTGTGTGATCTCGGTATTCATTTTGTTTACCGCCGCTAAAATATCAGTTGCGGAGGACTCCGATACTTCCTTCACAGGACTTCTGGTGGGGCTGGTTTTTTTTCCTGCAGGCCAGATTTTTTCAATTGGTCACAATTATTGCAGACCCAATTTTTTTTATTTTTCGCGGCCTCTAATTCCTTATCGTCGATATTGATGCATCGACCGTGAAAAATCATGCGACATTTAATACATGATCAATTATTTTTGTCATCTCTAGTCACATTTGATTTGCAGATTGAACATTGGGCCATTTTAATTTATTTGTTTGATAAAATGAAAAAATATAATAATGACTCACGCTTGTGTGATTCTATTATTTTTAGGTCCTAGCGTACTATAATCCTCTGTAGCTCTAGGATTAGCTCTGTATCTACTCCCGACTCACTTGTAAACAATTAGTTCCACTGATAATTAAATACTTTAACACTTCTAAACAATTTGACCGCTTAATTGAAAAGAAAAAAGATGGAGAGAAAATGAAGGAGCAAATGAAGTAAGGAGAGAGGTGTTGACTGCGTGCCATCTCTGGCCAGATCTATATATATATATATATATATATATATATATATATAGATATTTGTGAACTACATTTACGTACATACACACATTATATCCATAAATACATTTATATACGTAAGTATCGTTTATTTATTACATATACTACATGTTCACTAAAAGTATGTGGTTTAGACTATTCTGATTCTTGGACGACGGTTGTGCATGCAGGTGATTTGTCTTAGATCTACTGCTCTACACGCTCTACTGGCAGATTGTTCTCCCTATTTTGGGTATACCCTTGAAAGAGGTTGGCTGAGCCCAAAGAGGGTACCGGATCCCAAAGGATCCATCACTGACAGTTAACATATTAAATAAAACCTGTCAGCTGGCGGATTTGAACCCAGGACCTTCGGCACATCCACTCAGCGCTCTACTACCGCAATAGTGCCATTCCGCTCCCTTTGTAATTACAATTGCTCATAGCTTAATTATAACTTAGAATACCTAACGGTTCAGAAGGCATTACATTCCTTTCTCTCATTTTCTGACATGGAACTAAAGTACGTAGCACATTTAGCAGTGGGGATGTTACAATATTACCTAATTGTTTTTAAATAAATTTTCTAAGTACTTCAAAACCTCTCTTATAGGGAGGTTCTCAACTCATCATTCCTATTAAGAATAATAATAATAATATATACATATATATATATATATATATATATATATATATATATATATATATATATATATATATATATAACCAAACTGTTTCGTGTAAATTCTTACTTAAAAATCAAGCCTTTATTTTTAATAATAAAACGTAATAATGCATATTACAGTTCATCAAAAAGATTCTACACTAACAAAATCCACTACAAACAAATCAATCCATTTTTAAATCCTCTTATTTTAAATCAAACAAATATGGCGACATGACCATACAGATCTTAGAATATTACAAAAAAGATGAATATTTCACCATTTCTTAAACTCCAATCGTCTCACCTGTTTACCCCTCCTTGTCAACGAGTTGACTAAACTGACGTGAAAATTCAGTACAGCAGTCTTGAAGAAAACCGTGGCCATCCTGGATTTTTTTAGTATCCGACATAGAAAAAGATTTTGTATTTGCATTATTTTAAACATAAAATTTCTAATTTTAAGGGGGTGTTTTTTTTCTTGGTCAAAAATGTTCATTATTGAAAAAAAATAACCAGAATTTAGTGGTCAACTGGTTACAAAAGGTAGTACACATATTCAAACTTTTCAATGGCGAATTTATTTATTTTCATATAAATCGCAAGCTGTAAAAAGGCGACTAGTCCAACTTTTGAAAATTTAATTTCTTCATGATAACTTTTACCCGAGACAGAAGGCATCTTTTACTATAGAAAGGATCCTCGTCCACATGATACAGTAGTCTTGACAACGCCTTCAATATGTTGTTTCCTGCAGGTAAAGAACTAGTCCAGGATAAGACCTCCTTCGCTATTAAACAGTATTTAAGTCGAATTTTTAATTTATTTAATTCATATTCTCTGGTAAGTCGATGTTTAAATATAATTCTACCAGTAAGCATACATGATAAAATAAAAATAAAATGCCCAGCAACAATAACTAGTGGCTGTGTAATGTATGACATTAATTAGGTGTTTATCTGGTGAGATTTAGAAAAGTGGACTGGCTGCCTTTCTGCAGTTAGCAATTCGTGTGTGGAATAGATGTATAAATAAATTGTTAAGTTTTGTTGAGCTATTTTATATTTAAGAAGTGAAAAAAAAATCCAAAACGTAAACAAAAATAGAATTATTGTCTAACAAAGGAAGTATTGATTCATATAATCTTCGGTTTAAAAATTAGAAATAATTACGGCTCTTCGGAGTTGGCGTAAAATGGCGTGCCTCGTGTGTCAGTTACTCGTTGAGGACTGCACACTGAAGCATCGTCAGATTAACCATTGTACAATAAAGTGCTGTTACATAAATAAATAAACACACAATTATATAGTTACATGATCAAAAGCTAGGCCCAAGTCACATTGAGAAGCAGAACGGGCCATCACAAGCAAACTTGTGAGCAATAGCCTTGTTTGTTTGTTAATTCGTTCAACGTCACTTTATTTTACTATGACTAATAGAAAAATTGTAAGGCGGGTTTCCTAAATTTGCCTAACTGGTATCAATTAGGGTAGAAATAATTAACGAGTGCCTGACTCCTTACAGACTCGGGACCCCCGTTTAACGTCCTTTCCGAAGGACGGCGCGCGTCTATCTTATAGCTAATATAGATAATAAACCGAATAAACAACACCAAAAGTTATTTTTTGTTTCTTTCGTTGTAGTTATCATTATTTTTTTTCTCATTTTTTCGTATTTAACAAAATCGGTTTTCGAAACCCAAATTTTAATTTTAATTACTACATTTTACGTCTCTTCCGATGGACGGCATAGCAAAAGATCCCTATTTTAAAATTCTTAAGGCCACGAGCTGGACTGCGAACCAACGACTTTAGGCATAGAAGGTTGCTATCCTATAACCCTATAACCTATAGGGTAATCCACTCACAATAAAGTATAAAATAAACATTTTTGTAATTACAAATTTGGTTCTATACTTGAGAGAAGTCAGAGAAGAGACATAGAGTGAAGATGTAGTCGGTCCAGCGAGCAAGAAGACTGTAGCGCACAACCAGAGCATATCTACAGCTTTCTTTATTTTCTCCCGAGAACTAAAAGTGAGAAACTCCCATACCCAGGCCTATAAGCGTAGATTGTCTTTGGTATTGTCTCGGAGTTTGCCGAGTCATTGCAGATCATAGAGCGTAAACATCATTAAGATATTTTCCATAATTGTGAGAGAAAATTCTGTTTTTTTAATGTTGTGAAAATAGCTTTTTATAACCGACCCGACTTTAATTTAAAGGAGACCCTCCAGATTTGTGAATGCATGCATTAACAACTTTTAATTATAACAATATACTAGTTAAAAAATACATTTTATTTGATATTTAAAAATGTCTAACAGTTAATTATTTTTTGAGAATTATGAGTAGTAAGAATCTATGTCTTTCTTATGATGCTTAGCTATTCCTGTACCCACTGCGTTCAGTATATTAAACAAACTAAGTTCAAGTATATTTATTATTCATTTAAATGAAATAATCATTTTTACTTCATATTTTGTTATTTTATATCACTTTATATCGATATTGGTAACGGAGTGGGTCCCACTGAATTGCCATGCCGAAAATCCTGGTTCAAATCCCGCTGGCAAGACTGTTATTTAGTTTGTTAGCGGCCGTAAATTGGTCGTATAGGACTAGGACCCTCCTGAGGCTCACCCAGCCTCTATAAGGTGGGTACAGAAATAAAGGGGAAAAATCTGGTGGTTGAGCGTGATCTAGGACAAATCACCTCCCTGTACAACTGCTGTCCTTGAAACAGTGCAGTCTCTACCAAATACTGAACCCCAGACCCGTTCACGGGTTAAAGTAGTACAGTTTTTTTTTATATATCAATATTTTTATCTTAGCATTAAGTCATTTTGACCTTATAAAATGATTGTACATCCTACAAAGATGATTTAATATCTTATGAAAATTATAAAAATTATCAGTAAATTAAATAAGACATATTAAATTATAGTTGAATTGGCTACTATTTATGAATTAAGATTCCATTACTCGCGTGCTAGCCTTTACCAGTGTGCTATGCCACGCTTCCTCCGAAGAGTACCGTTTGGCCGTTCACCATTTAAAATTAATTAAAAGATCATATAAACGGAGTGATTCCGCTAGGCCAATTATACACCTATTTAACTTTATTATTTTTTTCAGTAAGCTAATATGGACCAATTTTCCTCTCCTCGTTATCAATAAACTCATCCATGACTATTACAACCCACCCACCCCCACCCGGTCTCCACATCTGCCATCTATCCCTATATACAGATCCTTGCCATATATACCCTCCCTCTCTAATAAAATTCAAAAATCCTTACGTTCCTCGATTCCCAATATACGTATCGCCTTCAAATCCCATAACAAACTTTCCATTATTTATATCCGAGTAAAAGATCCCATTCCCCTAAAACAACGCTCTCAGGTCGTCTATCGTATCCCTTGCTCTACTATTAACTGCAACTCTTCCTACATTGGCGAAACTAAAAACCTCCTTAAAGATCGTATTACCCAACACAAATACTCCATTTCCTCCCATAACCTAGCTTCAAAACTCTCCGAACACGCCCTATCTTTAAACCACATGTTCGACTTCGAAAATATGTCTATCCTAGCTTCTGCTCCCAATTACAATTAACACATCCTCTCGGAAACCATCCACATCAATTTAGATTCATCCACTGTTAATCTCAAGACTCCCATCATCTATCCTTAACCTATTCCCAAATTTTTAATTTACCTAAAAAAACCTTAAATTCTTAAAAATTCAAAAATAAAATTCTTTCACTTTGTTGCTGCTTCCCACTGTCATCTTGTTACATGTCTATATATTCTCTCTCCTATAACACATTGATCACCTATTTACCATTATCAAATTATCTATATATCATATTGTGTTTTCTTTATCTACTATCATATAGTTCTCCTATTATCTCGCCTATACATACACATTATGACCACTTGACTTATATTTTATTGTTATTATCTCTCTATCATTTCCCATTAATTTAGTCATTATTTCTCTTGGTTTTCTTTCTTCCCCATTACATTTTTTGCATTATTTACGTGTCACTATTTTCACTTTATTATGCATTTTCCTATACTCTGTTTCTTAGTTATTATTTTGGCAGTCAGAGATCGCGGTTAGCACTTCCGACTTACTTTGTAACGTATTTTAGTTGACAGTCACCTTTCCTTGCAGATGATCCTTATATTTGGTTAGCTCACATTTTAATACTTTATCTTCTCTTCATCTTTCTCCATCTCTATTGTTCGCACCTGTTTCTCACATCATCACTTTGGCATCCATCATATGTTAATATCATAGAGTTCATTATTATTTAGCATAATATGTTTACATTTAATCTCCATTCTTTAACTGAATTTTTATACCTATTTTCTATACGTTTCTTTTATATTCACATCACATTTTATATTTATGCAACTGCATTCTAATTGTATGCAGTTACATAATTAACTTCCCATACTTATATTTTCAATTTTATATTTATATCTTACTTTTCTACTGTTCATTCACAATATTTCTTATCGTTTGCTTTGCTTTCTACATCTTTCTTCCATTATTTATTATTTGGCGTCATATTTTGTTACAAATTTCTTTCAGTTTACTTATGTTAACTCTCTAGGAGTCTATTATCATACATTGCTATGTTTGAGTATGGTGGGGGCCTGGGCCAGGTAGAGTAAAATGACCCTTAGGGTTTATTACCTTTTACTTTCAAGAGAGGGAGTTGTCGGAGGAGAACGAAGAATGAAGCCACATATATCACTTATAGCTTCCCCTTTTCATTGTAAGTAGTGCACAAGTTTTATTAAGTCTGTAACCATGACCAGCACCAATAAATATAATGTTATTCAATTATTATTCTTATTTAATAAACGACTCCTGTTCAGTCAACCACGTTAACTTTTGGAGTAGAGTATATATGTCTATTATTTATTAATAAAATACAATTACAATATATTAAGTATAACGACCTCATGGTGGCATCCCATTTTAGTATTTAAATATATTCAGGATCAAAGGTTCCGACTTTTCCCTGAGATCATAGCTTGGGCAGTAAAGCCAATATAGCAACATGCTATATTGTATTAAACTGGGTATGTATATACAAGTATGTATTATACAATTATGTGTAAGTATATACAAGTATGTATTAAACTGGGTTTTACATACTTGTATATATCTTACCTTGTTATGTCTGTATTTATTCTTTTTGTAACTTTCTGTTTACCTTTTTTTCTCTTTGTATTTTGTTTGCATTATACAATTTATTTTTTGTACATTTATTCATTGATATTTTTATTCATATAATTCCTTCACTATTTCGTTCAACTTTTCTATGACTCTAGTAATAGTAGTATTAATGTAATAATATAACATTACAATATAAAGTAATAATATAATAATATAACATTATTATATTCTTGGTAATGTAATGTAATTTTATAGTTATTTTGTTTTGTCTGTTTTCTCTCACAGCCCTGAAGATGACCTACAAAATAGGTCGAAACGTCGGCACACAATAAATAGCTATTCACTTATTTGGTGTTTCATTTGACTGCACCCCCAACTATCTCTATCCTTACATTAGAAGTTCCAGTCAACTAATTTCTTCTCTAACATCTCTCAACTATGGACCACTTTTTCTCTCAAACCATTTTTATTCTTTCAGTTAGCTTTTTGTATCTCTCCTTAGACCAGGCTCCATCCAGCAAGCAGTTTGGACTGCATCATCACCCCGTCCTTCCTTCAAAGTCCGAAAGAAAAATCCATTACCGCAAGATCTCAGGGATCTTATCCTTACCAAACGCCGTTACCGATCCCTTTGGCAAAGAACCAGGCATCCTCACGATCGGAGACTGTTTAACCACTTCACCAAATTAGTCAAACAGAACCTGACAAGCTATAGATCCGAATCCTACAAATCATACCTTTCCACACTATCTGCTTCAGATAATTCCCTTTGGAATGCCACCAAAAAAATACTCAAATACCACTCTATTTCCCATCCTCTCCGACGTGAAGACGGTTCTTGGGCTGCATCAGATGAGGACAAAGCAGAGGAATTTGCCAAACACCTTTCAAATACATTTATCCCACATCCTGAAATCCACCCTAACCACGTTTCCAATATTAATGAATTCCTTTCTTCACCCATTCCTCTATCCTTACC
The DNA here is from genome assembly GCA_037127475.1 of Arma custos. Lineage (NCBI taxonomy): Eukaryota > Metazoa > Arthropoda > Insecta > Hemiptera > Pentatomidae > Arma > Arma custos. Next base: position 166,106,768 of record CM073759.1, read on the forward strand.
TCTTAAAGCTGTAAATCCCTCTGAGGTCAAATTTCTCTTATGAAAGTTAAAAGTCCGCAAATCTCCTGGACATGACCTTCTCACCACCCAGATCCTTCAACGTCTTCCTCAAAAAGCGATTATTTTCCTTACCTATCTATACAACTGTATCCTTCGTACAACTCACTTCCCTTTGCTGTGGAAACACTCCGTCATCATCCTATTCCCTAAACCTGGCAAACCACCCAATGTCACTTCATCATACCAACCCATCAGCCTGCTTCCTATTCTTTCCAAAATTTTTGAAAAAATCCTCCTGAAACGAATCCTACCCATCATCGAATCCAATAATATTCCCTCACATCAGTTTGGATTCCGTCCCAGGCACTCGACGGTCCAGCAGGGACTCCGAGTTATCGATCATATATCCTCTGCTCTTGAAAGCAAACAATACTGCACAGGCGCATTTCTGGACGTAGCACAAGCTTTCGACCGGGTATGGCATGCCGGTTTGCTGTTCAAGCTCAAAACCCAGTTACCTCAATCGTTATTCCTAGTTCTTCGATCCTACCTCTCTGATCGCTACTTCCAAGTACGCTGTGGTAAGGAATACTCCAATCTTTACCCAATCCAAGCTGGAGTTCCCCAAGGCAGCGTCTTGGGTCCTATCCTATACATATTGTACACCGCTGATAACCCAACTACTCCTGAAACCTTCCTTGCAACGTTCGCAGACGACACAGCTATCCTATCATCTCATCCAGATCCCGAAATGGCTTCCTTGAACCTACAAAGCCACCTTTCACTCATTGAAATTTGGTGTAACCAATGGCGGATCAAAGTCAATGAGGAAAAATGCAAACACGTGACTTTTACCCTTCGCCGGAGAACATGTCCTTTTGTCCAATTCAATGAAACCATCCTACCTATTTCCGACACAGTACAATACCTTGGCTTCCTCCTAGACAAAAGACTTACATGGAATCCTCATACCAGACTCAAAAGACAAGAACTTAACAGACGATTTAGCCAACTATACAGATTACTATGTAGGACCTCCGATCTTTCTATAGACAATAAATTACGAATATACAAGACCATCATCAAACCTATTTGGACCTATGGACTGGAACTGTGGGGGACCGCAAAACAATCGAATATCAGACGCATTCAATCCTTTCAATCCAAAGTCCTGAGAACTATTGTCAATGCTCCTTATTACGTTTCCAACAAAACCCTCCACAATGATCTCAACTTTCCTTTCGTCCTCGACCTCATCCCTACTAAATTTTCAAACTTTCACCAAAACCTTGCCTGTCATCCCAACCCTCTGGCTCAGTCATTATCCAGAACCACACATCCATATAACCCACCCCGCCTTCTAAAGCGGCAATGGCCCCGAGAACTGTTGTAATAATGTTATTTGGAGTACTGGCACTGGCCAGATTCTCCACTCACGACCTGTGTGTGTGAAGCGCCCTTAACCAGCTTCCATTGGCGTTTAATGTCAGTGACGCGGCGAGAAAGGGGGCTGGGGCTTCCCGGACTCCTGCTTTGCCCTCATTCCTGGGGAAGAAGCTCAGTTCGGGGACCCCAGGCAAATTGTAAATAGGGTATGAATGTGTACATTTTATTTTATTTTATTTTTTTTTATTATTAGTATTATTATTATTTATTTATTTTTTTTTTTATTTTTTTTTTTACTTTATTTTATTATCATTTCCGCATTAATTTCTTTCTGTTACCGCATGTATATATTTTTTCGCATGTATATATTTATTTATTTTATTTTGTTTATATTATTGTTTTGTTATGGAATGACTGTAAGCTACACAGCACTATTACTTATTGCCCACAAGTGGCAGATTGTAATATTTCAGTAAAGTGTTAATATATAAAAAAAAAAAAGACCAGGCTCCAGTCTTGCGTTTTGCTTTTTCTTGAAAGCCTTCTGTTTCAAAGGCAATGAAGCGGCAGTCCATGCAGCCAAGAAAGCAGCATCATCACTGGCTATAACAAACGTTTTTACCATATCAGACATTTCACAATATCTAAAACGTCAAGCACTTATGACATGGATATAGCTGTGGGGAGCAACTGAGGACACTAATAAACTGAAAAAATATTAATTAATTAATAAAACCATGGAAGAGTTCTTGCCGCAGCAACATAAGACAAAAAGTAGTCATCACAAGACTAAGAATCGACCATACGCGTCTTACGCACGGATAGCTGATTGAGAGAGATGGACCACCAAAGTGCGGAAGTTGCAGGGTGCAATTAACTATCACCCACATCTTGGAGAACTGCCCACTGTATGAGACATATTTCCAAGGTTTGGGAATCGATAGAAAAAACCCGCCTATCCTCGGTGATAACACCACAAATGTAGATAAAGTGATAAATTTCCTTAAACATAATAATATGTTCAGTAGCATATACATCAGATGTCGTTGCAACCTTGCGGTGGGTCATGACATCTTCTACGAGCCTCCGCCATTCGGCTCGGTTTTGGGCTGCTGCCTTCCAATTTTGGACTTCAAGCAGGTCTCGTGCGTCTTGTACCACTCCATCCATCCTCCGGAGCTTGGTCCGACTCTTCTTGGACGATAAATTTCCTCTTCCATGATTCTTTTAGGCATTTCATCGGGACTCATCCGTGCAACATTTCCTTCCCACCCAAGGCGTCTCAGCCTAATAAAGGTCACAGCATCTATATCCTCGAGCAGCTCACAGATTTCCTTATTTCTTCTTCTTCTGCAGCCTTCCTCGTCCATTACCGCCCATAGATTCTTCATGTTCAGTAGCATATAATATATAATAATTATATGTGAAGTGGAAATAAATTTTGATCCAAAAGAGAGAAGACGCTTATGACCATGGATGTTGTGCGTCTATAAACAATAAAACCTATATGGATAACAAATATAAAAAAAACACAGGAATGATTCCATCAAACTCGATTACACATCGTTTTCTTAATGTCCATCATAAACAGTCAAGAAACTACAAATCAACAAGAGCTAATTCAGGGAAAAGTATGCCCCTTGTATAGCCTTGGGTTTAGTATAGGATAGAGACTCTGCTGATGCTACGACAACTGTTGTGCATGGAGGTAATTTGTTCGAGACTACACTCAACTGCTAGGCTTTTCCCCAAATTTTTGGTGGTAAGTAACTGTTTGAGCTCTCGCGAGACAGTAGGACCTCTCGATAAGAGCCCCGAAATATGTGTGGGAAAATAAGCTGAGTTCAAAATACCAGATCGCATGTCATTCTTATGAAACCATTTATTGAATTAAAATTAAAAGTCATGGTATACAGATATAAATAATAAACATAAACTTTGCTATTAAAAAACTAATTGAGTTAAATTAAAATTTTGAACGTTCTTGCAATGGAAATAATTACTTATACTAATAACTACAACTACAAATAAGAAAAAAACGAAAACAATAGTAAATCACTTTTATAAATTAAACAACTAATAATTTTGATAATAGAAAATAATCCAAAGAATGATTAAAACAATTTCATCGTTTTAATAGTGAGATAAATACATAAGTTACAAATACTAACCAAATTATAAACAAGTAATAAATATCAAAAGAAAACAATTATTATTCAATCCTACGATAATAAATTTAAGTCCATTAATTACAAATAAAAAAAATGTGCAAACAAAGTCTATTACAAAATAATAAAGGTTTATCAAGTTTTGTAGCTGAAACGATATAAATAAAAACTCTTAGCTGTCTGTCGCAGTAGATGTCCGTAGATAGTAGATTCTCGGCAGGGCGAGCTGGGTGTTTGAGACGACAGGAATTTTCATCGCGGGGCGACGAAAATGTCTATGAATTTTGCTCAGCAGGGCGAGAGAAAATGTCCACAATTCCTTGCTCCAACAGGGCGAGCTAGGTTCAAAAATATCGGGTCGGTTCGAAGTGGTCGAACCGACTGACACAAGAATACTGTTTGGATTGATATCTCGACGTAAACAATAGCCGATCGAATCCACCGTCGGCATGTCTTTTTTTTCCCTTTAATTTAAAATAAAATTAACCTATTCTATTTAATTTAAACAGCTATAAAAACAGAATAATAAACAAATAATAACAATATAATATTAAATATTTACATTGTTATATTTACAAAAAAGGTAAAAATAAAATAAAAGGAAAAATGTTCTTTTCTTTTACAAAATACTTGCTTTGTCAAAGATTAAAATAAAATACTCTTTTATAAAACAAAATGAACTACCTGGCCTTAAAACACCGCCCACCAATTTTTGTCCACGCACAAAAATTTAACAGAAAACCATACCTCAGAAACGACCCAGTAATTTCGTTGCAGCAGGGAATGCAACAGTTGCGGACCGGGGTGAAGATATAATCTATGGTAATGGTCAATTAATACTTCAGTCAAGTGTGCCTTCTGAGGACGTAAAATGGGGTGTCTTGCATTGTAGGGCAAGGGACTATTCCTTAAGCGACCGCCCACCCTGAGTATCCCTTTGTGGTCCAAGAATGGGGCTAAAGAACTTAAATTACGTCTGACTATTTGGGAATTTGCCGGAAAATAATGCTGTTGAACGCATTTTATTAGCCGCTGAGTTCCTTCAAAAATTTCCGCTAAATTTAGGGGTCCCAAGTTTCTATCTCTTTTGTGACGTTTCAGATTACTTGAAAACCGGACTATATAGGCAAATAACCTTGTTAATTTGTCAAATGAAGAAACTCGCTCCATTACCTCTATAAGATACGAATTAGATACGTTGCTCGTTCCGACGAATGCCTGGGGCTTCACTTCTGGTACGGGAAGGGGCTCCTTGAAATGGATATTTGGCCACATCGAAAAGTCATTCATCAACCATTCAGGCCCATTCCACCACAACTGGTTGTTTGTTAAACCGGCAGGTAGTAGTCCGCGCGAAGCTAAATCTGCAGGGTTTTGTTTGGACGAGACATGATACCAGTCATTGACTGATGTAATCTCTAGAACGTGGGTTATTCGATTTGCCACAAACGTTTTCAATGTGTGCGGTGATAGACGCAACCAACTAAGAACGATCGTCGAATCCGAAAAGAGATATGTCGAGTCAACGAAAAAATGTTCAATAATGTTCGCAATGGATTTCAATGTTTGGGCTAACAGAAGCGCAGCGCACAATTCCAGCCTTGGAATTGATAAGGTTTTCAAGGGCGCCAATCTCGTTTTAGAAATGAGTAAATGAGAATTCACACAACCATCCGCGAGTTGAACCCTTAAGTAGATAGCGGCGGCATATCCCAAGTCTGATGCATCAGCAAATCTCACGAGCGCGACATGGATTGGGTCTTGTGGAAAAACACATCGTGGTATGTGAAGCGACTGTAACAAGTGAAGGGAATTGAAAAAATCTTCACATTCAGCGGCAATCAACGGTGGGACAGGGATATCCCAATCGAGTTTCAGGCTCCATAACCGCTGCAAATACGATTTCGCCTTAAAGATTACCGGCGCAAGGTAACCGAGCGGGTCGTACATCCGCGCCACGGCAGACATTATGTCCCTTTTAGTCAAGACTGGTTGTCTATCATGAATATCGTAGGCAGTCACCGACCGGTTCCCACTGTATCCCCAATAATTTCACAGATTTATCCCCTGGTTCTGAAAATCGGACCATCTCTCGGCGTGTGTCACTTATAGGGGGCACAAGTTCGGGGGAATGGCTCATCCACTTCTTCAAGGTAAACCCTCCTTTCTTGAGCAATTCAATCAACTCGAATTGGAGTTCGAGAGCCTCTACAACAGTATTCGCCCCAGATAGAATGTCATCAACGTATATGTGGTTTTTTAATGCAACCGAGGCCCTTGGATACATCGATCCTTCGTCTGCTATCAGTTGATGTAAAACGCGTATCGCTAGATACGGCGAGCACGACAATCCGAACGGTAGCCTATTTAATTGATACTCTTCAATGGGTTTAGACACATCGGCGCGATACAGAAAATGTAAGTATGGCAGGTCATTTGGATGCACTACTACCTGTAAAAACATTTGACGTATGTCCGAGGCCAAAACGAATTTAAAACGTCGGAAATTAAGGAGGACGTGCCCAATATCCAATTGGAGCTTAGGCCCAGTTAGGAGATGGTCATTTAGGGACCCACGCTCTGTAGACGAGGATGCGTCAAATACCAATCGGAGTTTCGCGTATGAATTGTCTTTCATTACCGAATGATGGGGTAAAAAATATCGACCCTCGCCAGAAGCTGAGGAAATGTAACCTTCTTTTAAGTATTCGTCTATTATTTTTGAATAGTTGACCTTCAAAATAGAAATTTTATTTAGCCTGTGCTCTAGTTTAAGAAACCTATGTAACGCATTGTAATAAGAGCAACTCAGATTTGGTGGCGAAAACTCTTTAAAAGGTAATTGAACGATATAACGCCCACTCGATTCTCGAGAGTGAGTTGAACAAAAATGCTCCTCCGCCTTAATATCTTGAGGATCTGGTTTGAAAATGGAAGCAATCGTTTCAACTTCCCAAAATTTCTCTATTGTTTTGGTCAATGCACCCTCTGACTGGTCACAAGATGAAAGTTGTGACACCGACTCATTTTGTGCAGTTAAATGAGATCGTATAGGCCCAATGATCACCCATCCGAAAATAGTTTGGAGAGCGCTAGGATATCCGTCCCGTCTCACGCATTCACCCAACAAAATTTCACCAAATAAATCGGCTCCTAATAGAAAATCGATTGGACCCGGTTTCCCGAACGAATCATCCGCCAATGGGTATTGTTCGAAATGGTCCTTTATATAGGCCGGTACTGGGCAAACGGGTACCTTTTCTGTTATCTTGGAAATGATTACAGCATTAGTTCGAAGCCGAGGCTGTTTACCGTCCCGGGGCGCTATGACACACGAAGTTTCGTGATTACCCCCTTGTATGGGATTATCTGCGAAACCCCTCAAGGCTTGTAAATTGATTCTTTTCTTCAGTCCCAAACCTCGTACGCATGCTGAAGAAACGAAAGATCGTTGTGAGCCGCTATCAATTAAAATCCTAATGGGGACCAACCGCCCATGGCGATCTTCCATCCTAGCCATTGCGGTTCCCAAAAGGACAGAGACCTCTGTTTTGGATGACGAAGATAAAACTGAACCTTTTAGAATTTCGTGTTTCTCAGTTTGAATATCGAATTTTCGGTCGGTTGTCGGACTAGTTTTCCGTTTATCATTCGACATTGGATTAAGAAAGCTGTGCGTTGTTTGTCTATTGGACTTACTAGTTGATGCGGGGAAGTGCAAGAGAGTATGATGTCGTTTATTACAGTGGTAGCATGACCTAGGAGAGGTGCATTTGCCTACGTAATGGGCCGGTGATAAACAATTTGAACAAATATCAAGTTGTTTTACTTTCTTGTAACGTTGATTGGGCTCCAGGGAGCGAAAACGAGGACATCGAAATAAACGGTGTCTGTCCTGACAGATAGGACAACTACTTTCTTCGCTAGATCTATCAGTCGACATTAAAACTTGCTTGCCAATATTTTGGGGCCTGCCAACTGATGATCGTTGTGAATTATGAGCGAAATTGGAGGTCAATGCGTCTGCGTTAAGCTGAAAGCATTGCCGGTGAATAAACGAGGAAAATTCATCGAAAGTTGGGACTTCGGATTTGGATCCAACGTCAGTTTCAAATCGTTCGCGAGTTTTCGCATCGAGGAGACTTAAGCAATATGTGGACAATATTAATCCAGATGGGTCCGGAAGATTTAATTTTCGGAAAGCAACAACACTTTCCAAAACGACTTCGGAAAAACTTTCTAAGGAACGCGAATCTGATTTGGTACCTGGTTTGAAATTAAAAATGTTTACAAGGTAGTGTGTTGCTTGGATCCGCTTGTTATCATATTTCTTTTTTAAAGCCTCCCACGCCTGTTCATAACCTTCTGAGGTCAGGTCTATTGCTGATATCGTTTGTTGTGCTTGACCTTTCAAGGCTGACTTGAGATAATGGAATTTCTGAATATTACTTAAATTCTTGTTGTCATGGATTAATGATAAATATGTATCTTTGAAAGACACCCAATTTGAAATATCTCCCCTAAATGAGGGAAGGTTAATTGTAGGCAATTTAATACATGAATCGGCCGTGTATTGACTGTGGTCTCCACTTCCGGATTGGTTGGCAGCAACTTCACCCTCCCCGGCAATCCCAAAAGACAAAGCCTCATAATAATGTCTCCTAGTTTCGGAACGGAGGGAGTCAAAACGACTTATCGATTCGTCGTCCAGAATTTTCGCGATAGATTTAGCCTCTTTAATTTTTTCCAAAAATTTATTGAAGGTGCTATCTAATCGTGATAAACGCGCGGTTAATAAATTTTTATCCTGAGGCCGGGTAGAAATATCGGACCCAATAGTTCGCGTTTCCGATATGTCTTGAGCTAAATCGTTAAGTTCGTCTTCAAGATCGAACAATTTACTTTCATGTTTATTTTGATCTGATTTAGGGGCCATTGTTACCTGATATAATCGGAGAGGAAAACAAATAAAACCTGTAAAGAGTAAAAATTAGAACAAATAAATAAAATGTAAAAGAAGAGAAAGAAATTTTAATTTATCAAATTTAGGAGCGGTTCCAGTTATGACATGCGATCCGGCCCGGAGGACCAATATTTTATGTTTGAGCTCTCGCGAGACAGTAGGACCTCTCGATAAGAGCCCCGAAATATGTGTGGGAAAATAAGCTGAGTTCAAAATACCAGATCGCATGTCATTCTTATGAAACCATTTATTGAATTAAAATTAAAAGTCATGGTATACAGATATAAATAATAAACATAAACTTTGCTATTAAAAAACTAATTGAGTTAAATTAAAATTTTGAACGTTCTTGCAATGGAAATAATTACTTATACTAATAACTACAACTACAAATAAGAAAAAAACGAAAACAATAGTAAATCACTTTTATAAATTAAACAACTAATAATTTTGATAATAGAAAATAATCCAAAGAATGATTAAAACAATTTCATCGTTTTAATAGTGAAATAAATACATAAGTTACAAATACTAACCAAATTATAAACAAGTAATAAATATCAAAAGAAAACAATTATTATTCAATCCTACGATAATAAATTTAAGTCCATTAATTACAAATAAAAAAAATGTGCAAACAAAGTCTATTACAAAATAATAAAGGTTTATCACGTTTTGTAGCTGAAACGATATAAATAAAAACTCTTAGCTGTCTGTCGCAGTAGATGTCCGTAGATAGTAGATTCTCGGCAGGGCGAGCTGGGTGTTTGAGACGACAGAAATTTTCATCGCGGGGCGACGAAAATGTCTATGAATTTTGCTCAGCAGGGCGAGAGAAAATGTCCACAATTCCTTGCTCCAACAGGGCGAGCTAGGTTCAAAAATATCGGGTCGGTTCGAAGTGGTCGAACCGACTGACACAAGAATACTGTTTGGATTGATATCTCGACGTAAACAATAGCCGATCGAATCCACCGTCGGCATGTCTTTTTTTTCCCTTTAATTTAAAATAAAATTAACCTATTCTATTTAATTTAAACAGCTATAAAAACAGAATAATAAACAAATAATAACAATATAATATTAAATATTTACATTATTATATTTACAAAAAAGGTAAAAATAAAATAAAAGGAAAAATGTTCTTTTCTTTTACAAAATACTTGCTTTGTCAAAGATTAAAATAAAATACTCTTTTATAAAACAAAATGAACTACCTGGCCTTAACAGTAACAATTTTTGAAATTATTTCGTTCACCCACTAGGTTTTCCCCGATTGAGGCTATTCACTTTAAAGAGGCTAGGTAAGCCCAAGGAGTCTATAGATCCCAAAGGGTTCATCCGTAGTTGCTAACAGACTAAATAATTTATCTACCTCGACTGGATTTGAACATAGCTACTCTCTACATACTGAGAAACCCCACAACTACATATACTATACACTCCTTCGTTTCGCCCATTACTCATAAATGATAATATAACACACAAATATGTAAATATTATGATATTATGCAATTACATTATAGTATGTACATAATTTAATTTAGCACATGTAAATCTCTGATAGTATTGTTTAATTTTTCTTCATTATTTTTTGTTTTTTTCTTGGCATACATTTATATATTTAACCATAAATTGTTTCTCTTATATAATTATTGTTAACATATTTTAATTTTCTTATTTCTCTTCTTCTAATATGTCTTTAAAATATTGTCATTGGAGGTAATTCGCATTTTTTTTCTTTATTTTTTATTCTTTCTCAGTTACTAAATTACTTGTATATTATTATTATTAATTAAATGTAATTATTTTATTAATATATTATTATTAATATTATTATTATTATTATTATAGCTTACAATACCTGTATATAGCTGTAAATAAAGATATTATTATTATTATAATGATTTTTTTATGGAAATTAACAATCGATGGTTTGTATTAGTATTTATATAGAAAAGAATAGGCTTTATACTCTATCGAAATTTATCGAAGGAAAAGTGGAGTTGGCTTTTTTACCCATGAATTGGCAGACTCGTCAAACAAGCTTTGCTCCTCGACGTTCATTTAAATACTCTATTTACTAGTCTGTAGCCCGTTTGAATAACTGATAGGCTGCGTTTGTTCCTTTTTGATGTGATATTTTTTTTATGACTGCATTGGTGAAACGTTGACAAGTATTTTATTTTTACAGAATGTTTTGAGAGTTAAAGCTTTGTTTTTTTATTTTATCAATATTATCTACAATACATCTTTTATAATTTTTTTTATTTTTTTATTAATTGTTATAATTATAAATATTTTTATTTTAAAGAGAAAAGATATGTCCAGGGCCGGGATTTGAACCCGGATCTCCCATGTTTCCGTCATGGTGCTCTACCAACTGAGATATCCTGGTTTGTATCTCGGTCGGACAAATCCATTCTTTTCACTGATACCATATCCACGTGTTCTCGCAATTTGCGATGTATACACGGGGAAGAATGTTAATTGAACATTACTTTAATTAGGATCTTGTTGACTTACGTCATTGTATATTATTATAATTTATTTTATTTTTCTATTAATTGTTGTCATTTTAAATATTTTTATTTTGAAGAGAAAGGCCGGGATTCGAACCCGGGTCTCCCATGTTTCCGTCATGGTGCTCTACCAATGAATGTGTATGAAGGGTGGGTGTGTGTGTGTGTCCACTCTTCAGCCTTGGCCAACCCAATCAACTCCGAACAAACATTCTTCCTTTCGGATCTGCAATATTTTTTTAAGCTTTCTCCAACTCTAAGGATGGCAATCCTTGAGGACCAAGTTGGTATCTTCACTTTCGACAATCTAGTTTCTCCATTGTGTCGGTGCCACGAGGCCTGTCCTCTTCCTGGTCCACCGTTGATGTAACGATACATCGCTCTATCTTGGTCACATTGTTGTTGTTTAACCAGACTTATCACTTCCGTGAAATTAATTGCTGCCGTGCCTTATTTTTATTGAGAACTGAAGCAGAGAAACCACATTCTTCTACCTCCTTCACCCTTATATCCTTCTTTGTAAAGGAATTGTCTCATTAGTAACAAGAGTGACTGAAATTCAACTGAAGCTTACAAGTTTACAAGAAAAAGTTGTTGTGATACAAGAAATAAGTGTAGGTATAGAGGGAGTGGAAGCAGAGAAGAAAAAAGGGGTAGGTAGTGGAGTAGGGATTCTGATGACGGGAAGATAGGCCGATATATTACCTAATAAAATGATATATGAGTAAAATATATATATAGGAGTAGAAAAATTACAAACAAAAAGTCTTGAGTATCTTTAAAAATAAATGAAAAAAATAACAACAACCCCCAAACGAACTACTGCATGGTATAAATATGACTGCATTAATCGATCAAAGGTTTACAGGTTCATTAGAAAAAATATCTACATACTCAATCTAGCCAGAGATATAAGATTTTTATAATTTTGGTATAAATCATGTAACGTATGTTTTACAATTAGTTAATATTCTGTTATTTGATCGTCAGCCAATGGTAAGTTAAAAGCTTACCCCCTCGAACATGGATCACCCAAATTGTAATGCTATTTTCGCCAATTGCTCAAGGCATCTGTTGTTGGTTTCACTTAATTCATTTATTCTGCTATGGCTAATAGGACGATGATACAGAAGGAACCCTGAATTTTGTTATAATTACAATAGGGATCTATATCTTAAGCGAATATCTTAAATCCCACAGGCTCGGGACCGCCATTTTACGCCCCCACTAAAGGCTGCAAATCCGCGATCTTGAACATTGTTGAACATGATTGTTATGCTAATTACTAAGTGACAGGTAATGTCTAAGAGTTCTGTTAAATGTGTGTTAAAAGGATAGAAGACATAAGTATACTTTTTTGAGACCTTTTATTATATGTCCATGAATGAAACGGTATTTATATTCATGTTGGATGAAATTGAAAATATAAATCTTTGTTAAGTTATAATTCCAAGGAATATTTATTCCATACAGTAAATATCGAATCAGGAGCCGGAGAACAAAACACCATTTCCAATGATGGAGTCTTTTAAGTATTATGATAATAAAGATGTGCGATTACAATAGTGGCCTCTTAGGATGATGTAGAGTTTCTTCTGGAAAATATGGCCATTGCTAGCGACACGGACATTAAAAGCCAAAAAGACCATGTCTATGATCATATCAATGATACCTCAAGCCAAAGAAATCAATAGGAAATCTAACGATTGAGAGAGTAGAGAAATATAAATACCTGGGTACTGTGATAAATCAAGAGAATGACTAGTCGGAAGAAATCGGAATAAGAAAATAATAGGTAAGAGCTACCTTTATGAAGATGATGAGGGAATTTTGCTGAATAGACAATACATTAGACTTGAAAATTAGATTACTAAGATTCTAAGTGTTCTCGCTGCTTTTTTTACGAGGTACTATAGAATGCTGGACCCTTAAGAAAATAGAGAGAAATGCTTTATTTTCAGCAGTGCTGTCCAATTATATTGGATTGCCTTAATACACAGCATACTGATCAATCCATATCGGACATAATGTACATTACAATTTGTTTGTTTTAAATGCCTACTTAAAAACTACAGTACAATTCTTAATTTTGTCTACTCTCCTTTTTTTTTTTTTTATATACAAGAAAATAAAGAAAATACAAACCAGATAAAGTAAGCACATATACATTACTATGCAATTTATGAAGATAAATAAACTTTAAAAAAATATATTAGCATGTGGGGTATCAGCTACAATATACATGATGTTGAATTATCCCCAGGGAGTCAAGAATAATATTCTCGGCGAGCACCGCCACATCCCCGCCATTGACACCCAGGTCATCGAGGAAGCTCCATGTTCTTTTCGGAATCGTTCCGCGAGATCCAAACCAGAGGCCTCTCACGATGAACTCTCTCTCTCTGGAGGTCTCGCGGAATTTCTCCTTCAGGAAAGGGATGCATTTGACATGTATTTCCTTCTTTTCCCTTTCCACTCCACCCGCCTGGTCAAGGTCATTATTTTCAAATCTCACCGTCGGATCCAACACCCATGCTATTTTTCTGGTCTTCTGAAATGCGACAATATCCGCATATCTTGTGGATCCCTCAGTGTCGATACAATAGACCTCCTCAAAGCAGGCGAAGTCTTTTTCCTTTAGGAGCCTCATTAATTCGTGTTTGACCCTGTGGTGTTGGCGTGTTATGAGTAGGGAGTTGTTGGGGCTGGTCCCAGCACATGGGCTGGTGTTTCTGACTATCTGCCGCATTTGCGACAGAGGGACCCAACTTCTCTCACCTGTCCGCCGGCTCCTGGGACTCCACGCAATAAGACTATTTACGTTTGAGATGTGCTAGTGCCGAAGAATTCACAAAATAAGTTGGATGGATGAAGTTACAAGCGAGACTGTGATGCAAAGGACGAGGGAGGAAAAAGAAGCAGTGATTAATATAAAGAAATGCAAACCGTACTACCCAGGACACATAATAGAATTGTTGCAACTGCAGGGAAAATTCATGGAAAAAGAGGCGAAGGAAGGAGGTGACGCTTTTGGCTCTACGAAACAGCTTCTCAGATCTGCCTTATCCAATATTCGATAAGCCTTAATGATTGCCGACCTTCAGGCCTAAGATGGCCCACGAAGAAGAAGAGAAGAGGGTGTTAGGAAACCTTATTGCACCAAATAAACATATAGTTAAGAAAATAAAGAAGTATAAAGAATATTGAATATGAAAGCTAAAGTTCCAGCACACTCGACCGGTGGTTGATTCGAATCCGGCTGGTGTGGGATCATCTCGTTGTCATAAGAATTGCGATAATTATACAATAGGTTGGCAACATGTAAGACATCCCACTCTTCTTGCCATAGCCGTGGGATCAAAAGAGCATTAAGTTGATTTAAATAAACAAAAAATCATAGGTGCTAGCGACTATTGTAGAATTTAACGTTATTGTATTAAGCTAGGATTAGCCTCATTTCGATAAACCATGGAAGTATTATTTTAACTGATTAATTTAAATGTGTTAGTAGATCTTGTCGTTTATGTAAATCTCTGGTACTTTACTCATAAAGGAAGGCCACTAATGAAAAGGCAGAGGATATAGCATGTAGTAACCTTTCGACGTATGTTATTGTTCATGTATCTAATCGGTTTTCCATCTTTATTGTTTTTAAGTAATAAAATATGATGCAAATATGGGATCTTCCGAAAATATAGATTGAAGTACATGCATTTTTACAAGAAAAGGGATATTGCCTCAGAGGATAGTGGGAAGTATTTGCCGTGAAATGCGGAAATGTGTTTTAGTGTAAATTTCGGAAAAATCATTTCAGACATTAATTTTTGAAATCGAATATGTGAGGGTAGGTTTGACAATGTACACTCATTGCCATACAATAACGAAGTATTAAAGAGGCACAGTCTAGATCATTATTCTAACAACCATTAGTTTAATTGTATTAACCCTGAAAACGGCTGCGTACAATAACTATTTATAGAATATGAGGAAGTGCAATGTGGCTAAACAAGAAAGAAAGAGGGCCAATAGAGACTATTTAGAATAAATAGTTAATAATTAGTAGTAATAAAATAATTAGAATAAAGGTAAAAATAGAAGTATTTATTTAAGGAATTATTACATTTTATAGCAAGCAATTGGCCTGTAGATGTAATATAAATTATATTTACACTAGCTTTTGCCCGTGGCTTCGCTCGCATAGAATTTGGACTACCTCATAAAGTTTCTCGACAGTGCTTTTTAACAATAATTTAAAATAATAAATAATTTAATTTTTTTCACTATAGGTTACTTGTACAAAATCTCAGATGTTTTACTTCAAAACTGACGGATTCCATACAACCTTTGAACCCTTATTATATTAAGGGTGGAATAATCCAAACTTCTTTCTTAAATCATACAAAGGACCTATCTGCAAATTTCAAGATGCTAAATTCCTGATTTGCCTCTAATTATGTACTATAATGGACTCTCCACAGTACCTCTAAAACTGTCGGGAGTGGGGAGGGGCACGTGCCCGAGTGCGCCCCCCTAAATCCGCGCTTGCTATAGCCCATGCGTTATTCTGATGTATAACCTATATTACTGTAAAGTTTCATCCAAATCCGTTCAGTAGTTTTTGCGTGAAAGAGAGACAAACATACAAACTTTCACATTTATAATATTAGTAAGATTAGTAGTATATCAAAACAAATAGTTT
This sequence comes from Arma custos, assembly GCA_037127475.1. Lineage (NCBI taxonomy): Eukaryota > Metazoa > Arthropoda > Insecta > Hemiptera > Pentatomidae > Arma > Arma custos. Next base: position 166,122,506 of record CM073759.1, read on the forward strand.
CACTCTTGTTCTTTCTGATATTTTAACAACTATGATCATGTTATTTTCCTTTAATTATGTACTATAATGGTTCGTCCACAGTTCCTATAAAACTGTCGGGGGGGGGGCACGTGCCCCCGTGTGCCTCCTAAATCCGAGCTTGCTATAGCCCATGTGTTATTCTGATGTATAACCTATATTACTGTAAAGTTTCATCCAAATCCGTTCAGTAGTTTTTGCGTGAAAGAGAGACAAACATACAAACTTTCACATTTATAATATTAGCAAGATGTTATTAATATTAATAAAATGTGATAAAAACAATAAAAAACAAACATACAAACTTTCACATTTATAATATTAGTAAGATGTTATTAATATTAATAAAATGTTTTACAGTAAATAAATGTTTTATGTTGGTGATAATATATAAAAAACAAAATTGTGCTAGTAGAAGCCATGAACGGGTCTGGGGTTCAGTGTACATGGTTTGGAGTGTTCTGTTTCATGGATAAAGTCTGTGATTTGTTCACACAGGGAGGAAATTTGTTCTAACCCGCCAGATTTTCCTCCTATTATTTTGGGTACCCACTTTATAGAGGATGGGTGAGTCCCAGGAGGGTCCTAGATCCTATATGATTCATCTACGGCTGCTAGCAGATTAAATAAAAGTCTTGCCAGCAGCAATTTCAATCAGGACTTTTAGCCATGGAAACTCTGTGCTCTACTACTGAACCACTCAGCGATAATAAAGTTACATCAAAACTCCTAATTATGTGTCACAATGTAAGGTTTAATAATGTTATCAGTGGCGCCCCTTTAAGAGAAAAGTACCAAATCTCTATTAATTGGCTACTAAAATGTAATTAAATCTAATTCAAGCTAAACCTTGACGCGGTCAAAGTATTCACCAGCATATTCAGAGAAAGTGAGAAGGAGCGGAAGTAGGTGGCGAGGACAGGAAGTGCCTACACACTTAAGTTCACTCAAGTATCATCATCTGAGTAGGTGTAGTCATGACTACGGCGTCTTATTCGTGCAGATAAATCTATAAATGTGCTTATGTTGACAGTCTGTAATGACAAATACCAAGTATACCTTAAAGCATTACAGATACATACAGGCGGTTACAGATAAATATATTATATTGTAGATAAGGATTACTTTAGGATTGAGTAATCTGTTTCATCGGCTAAAGGCAAGAGGAAAAAGACGCTATCAGCGTAAAATAAATCGTAGAATTACCCTACATCGATAACCATCAGGCCTGTGAAAACTTATTTGGGGCTATAATCGATTTATCAATGATTGCCCGTAACCCCGATAAAACTGTACAATTAGATCGAGCGTGAGAATTAAAGAATTCCAATGCGTAAGGCGGATTTCCGGAAGAACTACCAACTTCTCAGCTCCATTTGTATAAGATGGATATTTTCATAAAACAATAAAATTATATTGCAACTTGGTATAGATGGAATGTTTGGCATTAGCCTGTTCGATGATTCCTTTGAAGTATTTAGGACAACATGAAGTAAATATATACATACAATGTTGATGTTTTCAAATACTGAATTTGGTACATTGAAATAATAACTAAAATGAGTTTCTCAGTAAAACTAGAAACGACATTTTAAAGTGGATACTTCAGACACTTTTTACAAAACTATTTTCATCAAACTGTTCAATATAAAACACTGAGAGTAACCTTCCCAGTCGTTTCCATAGCGATCGTATCAAATACATTCAAGGATATATCTGTGGCACCTGTGCATAGTGGGCTAAGTCGAATTTTGTGAATTCCAGCTATCTACTTAGAATTGTAATTTTTTTCTCTTTCCTTGTGTCTAACACGCTAAGTGTTCCGTCCATTGCAATGAAGGATATTCCTTTGTGAATCGTGGGCTGATACTCCAATCTTGGACTTAAAATAAGTTCAGAAAAATTACGATTCTAAGTAGATAACTTGAAATTCACAAAATTCGACTTAGCCCACTATGCACAGGTGCCACAGATATGTAACTACGTTGGTTGATGTCTTATAAATATACATCGTGTAAACTAAATGGGTAAATAATATTAAATTACATTTAAGAAAATTGCCAATGAATATTATTAACTATAATTTTAATTGCACAGTAAATAAAGATAATGCAGATAATATTAACCATAACAATAAATCTGTATCGAAATACCCAACGAAAGGATATATGTAACCACAATATTACCTTCTTCCTTCTATACATTGAGTTTTAGATGTTTGGGTGAGTTTTGTATAAATGAGGGTATAGTAGATACTGTATTCAGATTATTTAATGTTGTTATTGATAGAATTAGAGTACTGTCAGTTATTACTTGTTTATTAAATAAACAATAACAAATTACATAAATTATACATAAAATACCTAAATATACTCAATAACCAATATTAGTATGGAATTAATAACTCTAGTACTTTTAAGGAATTTCATTTACATTTTTTGTACTTCTTCATTTATTCAACTACATTACAATATTGTATTACTTTTATGGTACAAATATATAACATTGTACTTTACATTGTAAATTTATACAGATTTTGTCTCAATTAATCTTCAAACTTATCTAACGATAACGATTTCCATATGCTGAGAAATGTTTAGAAAAAAAAATTATACAAATATAACAAAACTTGTTTTTTTTTCTTTCTTTTTTTTCGAGAAATTCAAAAGTCTTAAAAATACAGATGACTATATAGGAATAGGATAAACTTACAATAAAACTAGGGGTGCAACTGTCCTGTAACAGTCGTTATACAAATTACAACCCTGTTCGACTATGAGCTGACAAATCTGATAAGTCACAACACCCGCCGTTTGCCCTGAAGATGGCCTCCACCGTAGACCGAAACGTTGGCACAATTAAAAAATAACTTCTGCATATTTTGTGTTTTCTTTGACTGCACCCCCTGACCAATTCTATCCACCATTAGAATAATCCAGTGAACTATGTTCCACTCAAATATAACACTGTTAATTTAATTGTACTACAGTAAGTATATAACGATTTAGTAGAGATAGTCAGATACTAATCTAGAAATTGAAGTTCAACCTAGTATTCATTTTGTACCCCCCTGGTGAACCTATTAAAATTATGAGTACCTACTTAGTGTTGAGCAAGTTGCAAAAAATGAAAAAAAAAATTTTTTTTTTTATAATAGGTTCGTTTTATAAAAATGCATTATTTATTAGAAAAATATCTTATTATTATTTTACTGCATTCTCAATATTGAAATTAAAGTCCTAAAACCGAAAATTTCAATATGTTGTAGATTAATTTTTTTTTAGAATCAATATATTTATTTAATCCATTTAAATTCGAAACCAGAATTTTTTCTCATTGCTTTCGCAGTTCCATGGTCATTATAGTCTTTAATACATTAGCTGTGATACTATTGTGTCGTTCTCTTTTGTTCCCAAAACTTCTCCATTCTTTCAGTCCTGGCAGCCCTTTCTTCATCCGTAATTGTGTATTTTTTCCGTGAAACAGTTTTAAATTTAAGTCTCTTATCCTCTCGTATTTAACTCTTTTTATTTTGTGTAGTTTGCATATCGGTTTAAAAAAGTAAGGAACATTGGAAGAACCACTGCTCCTAAATTCTTAAATTATTTAAAAACACTTATAATTATATTGATCGATCACGACAAAACAAAAACTAAACTGTAGTTCCTCGATCCGTTGCTAGGATACTTATGCTTAATCATTAAAAACTTTTTTATACAATAGCAATAAATTAATCGATGGATTCCATCATCAATGAATCAAATTCCTCAGAATCCCAGGTCTTTTGAAATTAAAAGACATTTTTCTGCAATTGAGGACTAGCCTAGATTCGGACTTACATGAGCCCAAATAAACCCAAAGAAAGAGAAAAAAATTCTCTATAGAGCGCGGCAGCAATAGGTGATTGTTTGGAAGCACTAACGGGCCATCATACTCAGCTTTCTGCCCCACTTTCGATGAAAGACAGAGGATACAGGACCTGCAAGAAACGGAGGTGACAAAAGATGACCTAGAGAGGATAAAGGATGTCCTTACAAGACAATCCCAGCTGCACTAGTATTTGGGCGAAATCGTCGAAAACCTAATAAATTAAATTCGAACATTTGATAGATATGTTGCTGATAAAGCTCCTGAAAAAGCATTGTAAATTTTCTTGAATTAAAGTAGCAGCACTTCACAAAAATTTACAAATGTATTATAATAATAAGGAGCGGAGTGGCTCAGTGGTAGAGCATTGATTTGCCACGTTGGAAATCCTGGTTCAATTCCCGCTGCAGGCGAGACCTTCATTTAGTCTGTTTGCAGCGAGACATGGATCATTTGGGATCTAGGACCCTCCTGGGGTTCAATCAACCTCTATAAAATGTTATAAAAATAGGGTACCCAAAATAAGGGGGAAATCTGGCGGTTGAACGTGACCTAGGACAAGTCATCTCCTTGCAGAACCGTTGTTCATAAAACAGTACAGTCTCTGCCAATTCTGAACCCCAGGCCCGTCCATGGGTTGTAGTGGTACAGGCCAGGTTTTTATTAAAATAACAATACAACAAGTATATGCCCTAATTATATGCAATGACATGGCATTAAGGTAAGCAGATAAACTACCCACTGAACTCAAATAAGAGATTTAAAGAAGTTTCTTTTCACACACTTCGGAGGATTATTGGGAATTGAAGAGGAAGCTAGATTTGAAACTAGTGGGTTTGAGTTGGGAATAAAGGTTTTCATGAAAGGATTGATATAGACTCCGGGCCAAATCGGCAACAAGTGGAGCATTAAGATGACTTTATACGTAACAAATTCGAAGAACATTGAGGATTTTATGAAAGGCTTTGGATTATTATGATTGGATACGAGAAATATTTTATGGCTTACTGAAGCCTCTGTAAGTCCAAATAGGACTTAAACTAGTCATGTATATGACTCTTTTGTAATTAATTTGGAGCTTTAAGCGTTCACGTAATAAGTGTAGTAGTAGCCTGAAACGGCGGCGAGTTTTTTGTCATTTTAGTCTTCTAGGTTAAATCTTTTTGAGCTTACCAATCATTATAAAATACTGGGAGCCCAAAATATTTTAAAATTCATAATTTTCTAAAGATATTACTGTTATGCTCTGTTTCAGCAAAACATCTATCTGCTTAGATTGATGAAAACAAATCCTGGTTCAACTTAAATGTGCATTCTTTCTCTTACCTCGTATGACGCAATATCTGATTATTTTGCAATTATACTCTTATATCCAGAGGGTGTGTGACAAACGAAACCGACATTTAAAATCATGGTCTGTAATTTTATTCGTTCTGAAAAATATTACCTATTATTAAATTATTAATAAGTAAATTGTTATTAAATATTAATAACGTTCTCTGTCAATTATAATGTTTTTAAGCGTCCAAGATTAAATGTTCAAGAGGTATGTTAACTTTACAAGCGTACAGTAATTTGATTAATGATAAAAAATAATCCTCAAGATTGCAAGAAACCTTTGAATGTGTGTTACAGAAAATAACTATCTTGCCTTGTCCTCCATTAACTATTCCAATTTAAAATATTTTTCTTTGATAAGAATCAGAATAACGTTTATATTTAAACCATTTATTAACACGAACAACCTAAGTAACTAATACAAATCTAGATCTTTCAAATATAATTAAAATAAAATAAAAATCCTATTTCCAGGTTACATAAATAATAAAAGTTCATTTACCTCCTGTCGTGTATTGGCTAGCACAACAACCTGCTATGCTCCAGATCGCAGATTTGCAACCCCGCAGATGGTTATAGGGTTTTTTAAAGGTTCTAAAAAATCCTTGGTTGTTCCGTAATTCGGAGGGAATGTAAATTGCAGTATTATGACCCGTTAAAGATCTCAATTATAATTGGAAAGGCAAAATTTAGGACTCCAATGTAGCATCGTCTGATTATCCTTCGCAGCGCATAACGTGACATTAAATGAATAAACAACAAACCCCTATGATTTATTATTTTCCCCACGATAAAACAGTTGTTAAGTTACATCCATCACCCTGTCATAGAAAGAGTTCAGTAAATCAGTATTTACAATGTACTGAGCCCAAGTCATAGCATTTTCACGGTTTGTGTATTAAATGTTCATTCTTTCTAAATATATATATTCACTTCTAATTATATTCTTTTTATATTAGGTACTTAATTAATGGAATAATAAACTCATTAATGTAAACATATCAGGAATTTAATTCGGAGGAAATTCCTGCTAATTGTATCCAGGTCAGGTCAGCGCCTGTGATGGAAAACATTCTTTCAACGAAACCCAGTTGGAAGGAGAAAGTGTTAATTACCGCAATTGAATCGAGAAAAAAGTCGGATTTGTCATTGAACGATAAGCAGGAGGGGGAGGAAGGGTTAGTTAATGCGGGTTCGACTCTCTCTTATTATTTTTAGTACTCCTGTACGAACAAATCTTATCTATTCTTTTCTTCATTTGAATTAATATCGGTGATGGATGTAATTAAATACATTTTTTTATCGTGGAGAAAAGAATAAATCATAGTGGTTTGTTGTTTATTCATTTAGAGTCACTTAATGCTGCTATGGCTAATCAGGAAATGCTACAGTGGGAGTCCTAAATTTTGCCTATCCAGGTATAATTATGATGGAAATCACTAACGAGTATCTATCATAACACAGGCTTGGGCCCCATTTTACGCCACTTCCGAAAGACGGTTCAACCAAGGATTTATTACTCCCTTTAAAAAATCTTAAGCCTGAATAATAATCTTAACCGCCTGCCGGGCTGCGTCCCCGCAGTCTGTTATTGAATGTTATTGGTAGTACAAAAAATATTCCAGCCTACTCAAGGGCTGTTGATAATAACCCCGTATTCTCGCAATTTGCGATGCATACAAGGGAAACAGTGTTCATGGAACATTCCTTTAATTAGGATGTTGTTGACTTTCGTCATTATATTATTTATATATATTTTTTTTATAATTATTACAATTTTTAAATATTTTTATTTTGAAGAGGAAAGATTCGTCCAGGACCGGGATTCGAACCCGGGTCTCCCACGTATCCGTCGATGTACTCTGCCACTTGAGCTATCCCGGCTCGTACCTCAGTCATACAAATCCGTTCTCTTCACTGGTCTCATTTCCCCGTGTCTATTCTTATGACAAATCTTTCTCTTCTCATGATAAATAATAATTAACTCAGCCGTACATGACATCAGATCTACCCTTAGAGAGAATAAGACTTCTAAGTCAAACTAGAGTTTCTCGCAGGAAGTAAATAATTGTTTACACCAATAAAACAACCAACAGAATTAATACTGAAGACAATCGCCTTCTATATTTAAATAATTCTCGTGGCGGTTTAAACCACAAATTGTTTTACTGCCCATTTTATGCAGAACCTAGAATATTTGAACTACTACTATTTGACTATTGAACGCTAAACACAAAAATGATATTGTTAATCTCTTTTACTTCCTATCTAAAGCTCTAAGTATTAGAGTATCTGTAACCCATTTAAGGTTTATATGTGGTTGGTTGTTTATCCACACCATAATAACTTTGAATTACACAAGTTGCTATAATTTCATTGCTCAGTTTTGTCCATTATTATAATTATCTAACGTTTTTCCTGTTTCCTTTTTTTTGTATGCATTTCTATTTTTGTAACCGTCTAACCAAACTCTCTTTATTTCACTAATTTAAAAATCAGATATAAATAAAATAAAAATAAGACGATTAGGCATATCATTACATTTAATTATTAAGAATTAATTCTTGCCCAAAATTCTATTATTCAGTGATAGCTGTAATCTTAGGCTTGATAAACAGGGCATTAAATATGGCTTAGTATTAGAATTTCTAATTGTAACATATGCATCTTACTAGTAATCCCAAACAAGGTCAATGACGTTACAATACTATTTGAGTGATTTGCACAACCGTTCGTTGCACCACTCGTTAAACAGTGCCTTACAATCCCTTACTGCCCTGGTACTTCGTTACTCAAAGGAATAAAGCTCACGCGAACACGATGCCATTCTTACAAATTATAATTATTCCGTTACGGCCTTCCCCCATTACCCATCCATAAATTATACATTCAGAAGATATGGTTCGCTCCGTTACGTTAAGAACGGAAGGAGGTTACCGGAGCAGCTTCCTATACAGTCACTGAGGAAGTGGAATATCCAACGTTATTAGAGCAATTTAAACGAAAGAAAAATGAATAAAATTACCTGACAAAAAAAAAACGGGTACCAGTAAAACCCGTGAAAGGGGTCTGGGGTTCAGTACATAGTAGAGACTGTACTGTTTCAAGAACAACGGTTCTGCAGGGAGGTGATTTGTCCTTGATCACGCTCAACCGCCAGATTTTTTCCCCTTGAGTACCCTATTTTTATAGCATATTTATAGAGGCCAGGTGAGCCCCAGAAGAGTCCTGATCATATATGTTCCATCCCTGGCTGCAAACAGACTAAATAAAAGTCTTGCCTGCAGCGGGATGATTTGAACCAGGATTTTTCGGCTGGCAACTCAGTGCTCTAACACTGAGCCACTCCGCTTCCTTATTATCTCACTATTTCTGTAAATTAAATGTAAAATTTGTTTTCGTCTTCGTTGTCTTTCTAAACAAAAAGGAATCTTCACCACATATATTACAATATGCTTAAATGTTGAGATATTATTTACGAAGGTATAATATGAAAATATAATATGAAAAAAGTACAATCATTGACTTTTGTACAAAACTATTGTGTTCTCAATTAGTGTAATATATTTAATGTAAAATGCAGCTTACCCTAAAGTAATATTTTGTGATATTATAATTGGAAGTTATTTACAATATTACTTATTACTTTTATGGAATGAGCAGATAAATAATTGATCCTTAATAATTTGGAAGGAAAACAAAAATTTATATATTACCAATAATCATCCATACCTTTTAATTATTATAAATTTCTTTACTACAATTCAATAACAACTTATTATCACCCTCAAAAGCAAAGAGGTTAGGTGAAAAAACATGATTTAGAATTTTTTTTTTTATGATCATCATCTTAATCTTTACTTCTTCTAGAGCTGTGCAGTTTGAGGAAAAGAAATAGTATTCCATTATTCTTTATTCTATTACGCTTTATTCTGATAAAGAACCAAACTACATCCAGTAAAGATTACGGGTTTGTAAATAGTGTATCTGATATTTATTACTTTTATAAATAATAAATGTGGAGTTCAGGATCATAAGTGGACAACTTCCAAATTTCATAAAATTACTTTTTTACATTTTTCGCTTGTTTAGTCAAGCAATTTTGTCTAATACGATACACTTCCGCCTTATTTCTCCTTGTTTCAGCCCGGTACTGAACCTGAAGTTTAGAGAGCATAAAGCATTGCTTGATTAAACAAGCGAAAATGTGAAAAGCTCAAGTTTTGAAATTTGGAGTTATCTACTTTTGATCCTGAATCTCTTAAATATTGAATGAGCTTTTGAGGATTCATTTCATGAGGATTAACTTAATTTATTTTATTTTAAAGCTATTATTATTATTTTTTTGTCAAATACAAGTTTTATTGACTAATTTACAATAAACAGGTGTTTATTACAAAAATGGTTTAATATTTTAATAACGTATCTTTTCATGTCAAAGCATATATATTACGGTCACCTGTGGTCTAGTAACAAACTAGGAGCCTGTAGGATATCAGGTACTCATTAAAAATTCCTATCCTAATTAAACCTGGATAGCCAAAATTTAGGGCTCCCACTGTAGCATCGTCCGATTAGTCATAGAAGCATAAAGTGACGTTAAATGAATAAACAACAAAGCATATATACACTCTACACTATTATCACATTAAAATATAAAAACATATTAAATATAAGAATTTGTATATTACAATAGGGTTAAATGAGGACTAAATGGTAATAAGCTCAAGCAATATTCAATTTTAAGATAATAAACTGGAGTTAGTGATAGCCTGATTACGTTCGTATATTGTAGATTTATGAATCATTTGTATTCTTTCTTTATACTCACTGCTACTTCTTCCAAGGTAGTTTGAGAAGTAACATAATAAATTATCACATGTACATATTTCATATAAAGGGAAGTAGATAAGTATGCTAGAAAAGGAGGCCATACCTGTTTATAAACAGAGTAAGAATTTAACGAAAACAGATGCAAATTGATATGTGTGTCGAGTAACTGTCCCATCATTGGGCCACTTCTCCACTCCTTTCCCTCCACCAGCTCCGATACCGTCCTTCATCTTAGCTCATAAGTATTTAAATAACATAATTAATTAAATAATGAGTAAACATATAATGTTAAACATACATATACTGATGAATATAACATATACTGATAATCCACCATTGTTTATAACCTGAACACTGATAATTCTGATAATGATAACCTACCCGGCGAATCTTCTTATTCATACTAATGTAAATTGAAATATACAAAATTTAACAATACAATACTAATTCTGTATTGTTATTCTAAAGGGACATGCCCCAGAATAAATAAAGATTTTATTATTATTATATAAATGTCGCCCCTCCACTTTCGATGAAAACATATGCAGTCCTATCATTGTCAAAATCCACTTGATGACCTATTACACATAATTTCATCTTTGGAGTAATTCCAAATTTGGAAGTATTTCACAGCTTCTTCTTATAAATATGGCTATTTTCAATGTTATATTCTGTTCATTTTAAATAGAAAAGAACAAAAGGAATAATACCAAAACACAAAATTAAATTAAATTAAACTGCTATATTGGCTTTACTGCCCAAGCTATGATCTCAAGGAAAAGTCAGATCCTTTGATCTCAATATATTTAAATACTAAAATGGGATGCCACCCTGAGATCATTATACTTAATATATAGTAATTTTATGTTATTAATACATAAGAGACATATATACTCTTCTCCAAAGGTTAACGTGGTTGACTGACCAGGAGTTGTTTATTAAATAAGAATAATTATAGAATAACATATTTATTGGTGCTGATCATTGTTACAGACTTATAAATCTTAAAAACAATTTACAATGAAAACGGAAGCTATAGGTGACTTATGATACATGGGGCTTCATTCTGCATCCTCCTCCTTACGTCTTGACTTGACTGCTGCGTACCGACAACTGCCCCCTCTCTTCAAAGTGAGGTAATGAACCCTAAGGATCATTTTACTCTACCTGGCCTAGGCCCCTAATTGTTACCTATAGCAAAACAGTACAGGAATTCAAATAGAGAATAATCAAAATTAACAAAACAAAAACAATATAAACAACAAGGCGTAGGACACGGAAAAGTACGCCTAAACAAGGACCATGTGCTTATCTACTCAGGAGTACCCGCTGGGTTCAGAGCAAAGGAAGGTGTGGCCATTATATTGAAAGAAAGCCTAATCGCTAAAGTAGAGGACTGGCAGCCCATATCTTCAATAATCAGAACAGCGTATATGGATCTGTCAATAGGAAAGATCGCTCTTACACAAGTATATGCCCCAACGGAGAATGCAAATGTTCTCATTTCGTTCAGATTTCTAAAACTAAAAATTATATAAACATTTTTATTTTGAAGAGAAAAGATTTGTCCTGGCCGGGATTCGAACCGGGTCTTCCGCATCTCTAGTACGGTACTCTTCCAACAGAGCTACCAGGCTAAAAAATTGCGAGAACCGGGGATATATGATCGCTGAAAAGAAAGGATTTGTCAGACCTGGTTAAGAGCCTGGTAGTTCAGTTGGAAGAGTGCCGTAGTAGAGATGCGGAAGACTCGGGTTCGAATCCCGGCCAGGACAAATCTTTTCTCTTCAATATAAAAATGTTTAAATAATCACCATCAAATGAAAATAAAGAAAATATAATTTATAAAAATTATATAGTTTATTTGACGTTTAAGCTATTCTCATCCCCAACAGATGGTAGCAAGAACAATTTTTAATAGGATTATACATTATCTCCTTTAGCCTCATACGTTAACTTTTAATAGAAAAATATAATTCATTTTATAATAATGAAAGTCGTTAAAGCAGTATCAGCTGAAAATGATAGAGTTTTTACAGTATATTTTTTCATTATGTATGAGGTTTATAATTCATGTTAAACCTTGTGATTTCCTAGTTCTTTTGCTCACTGTAGCAAATATAGAAAATTTACAAGTAATGCTACACTTATCGCTACGATTGTATCAGTTACAGAGATGCATCCCAGGGCAGGAACCGATTACATTTACTAAGGCCTAATTCACGGTTTGAGTGACTTTAACCAGGCGTTAAAGTCACTGGAAAAAAATAATTATAGCCCGTTAACGGTTAACTACTGCTAATTTGATAATCATACAAAGCGGCTAATTTTATAAAATAATTATTAAAATAAAGTAAAGGACGAAATAATAAGACTCAATTAAAACTAAGTTTTTTTATTGTTTTTATTAAATGTTGAGTTTAACCTTTAAACTTTAAACTTTAATTTCTGCCCTCAAAAATGAAAGGACTCTTCTAAAATTAGTAGTATTATCTACTAGCAGAAAGAAAGGAAGGATCAGAATAGTTAATTTTGGACATAATACCATTAACTAATAATTTTATTTTATTTTAGAGATCTACAGCAGAAATTGATGGAATCGGCATCGAGCCTTTTTACACAGCATAAATACATATATATATATATATATATATATATATATATATATATATATGATTTTATCATTATGTTATTATTATTGTGCTTAAGAGATGAAAGATAAATTTCCATGGCTGTTCACTATCACTGTTCTAATTTTAAAATTGTATGAAATAATTAATTCAGTATGAGAGTATTAAAATCTTCAAAATTACTGGTCTCATAATGTACTTATATTACAGCAATTAGATATTTTTCCAATCTATATTCTGTTTTTAGCTATAATATAGAAAAGCTATAGCTGAAAATAGAATAGAAAAGCTTTTAGCTATAGCTAAAAAATATAAAATGTAATTAATACACATCCATTTTCAACTAAGAGAGAGAGAGTAGATTAATATATAGAGCGTTGTGTTGCTATGCTGAAGGTTCCGGATTGAAAATTGGCAGTGACCTATAGATTGTTTAATTTGTTAACAGCAGATACTGTGGGATCTGCAAACCTTTCTGTAGTTCACTCAACCTTTGTAGTGTGGAACCTCTACAGTTTTTTCCCTTATTTGTGGGAAAACCAGTATCCAATACATTTCATGGATTGTAGTGTTGTGTTTTTATAGATGATTTATTGTGAATATTAATATCAATTGTTAATTTGATACTAATATAGTCTATTATTATAACTAATTATTTATGAATAAATCGAGTCACAGTAACAAGTATGCTTAAAAAAATCTCAATAATTTTATTCGGGAATAGAATAGAAATATTTTTGTTGTAATAAGGTAAATCTTATAATCTTATAAGTAAATCTGTAAATGATACATGTATTGATTATTGTTTAAGTGTAGTCAAAAGCTGTTGTCAAGACAACGCCAAGTTCCACATTGTGAGTTGTATTAAATTAATGTGTTTTGTGAAAATAAAACTAACAGTTTAACAGAAGGATATTTGTTATTTCGTTTAAACCATTTCAACATGGTAGCAGAGCGTGGTTAAAGAAGTCTGTGGTTTAAAGAAAAACTCAGTGTGTTAAGTAAAAATAAAGTGCAATGAAGATTTATAATCACGTTTGAGATTCGAGGTTAGGTTGACCGGCGTGCAACGAAAATAACTGTCGTGAAAATACATTTATTATCGTCAAAATGGCTAAACAAGAAAAAATAGAAGATATTACGATACCTATTTTTGATGGTGCAAACTATTCAAGCTGGAAATTAAGGTTGATAACTTTTTTAGAATACAAAGAATGCCACGAGGTCGTCATTGTCATAAATGAAGATGCAGAAGCGATATGGAAAAAGAAAGATTTAAAAGCAAGGACTATAATAATGAGTACAATCTCAGATAAACAACTGGAATATATTAGTGGATGCAAAACAGCATATGAAATGTTAAAGAAGTTTGAAAAGATGTATTTAAATCAGTCTACCGCTATGCAAATAATATGTAGAGGAAAAATTGAAGAGATCAGATTAAAAAATTATAATACAGTAGAAGATTTTTTTGTTGATTTCGAGAAAATAACAAATGAGTTCAAAGTGGCTGGAGGAAAAATAGATGAACAAGAGAGGTTAAGATACCTACTCAGAGCACTTCCACCAAACTATAGTTATATTGGAGATTTTCTTGAAGTGATTCCAGAAGAACAAAGAACAGTAGGTTATGTATGTTCTAAAATAAAAGAGAAAAATATGGTCACTAATGACTCAGACAAGAAAAATAATGTTAGTACATTTGCAATCAAGACTATAGCTAAATGCTTTATCTGTGGAAAGACTGGTCATCTAAAATAAGACTGCTGGTACGGTCAGAGATATATTCAAGGACAACAAAGTGTGAGAGGTCAGCAATGACTACGCAGGGGTTACAACAGAGGTGGATTCTACAGAGGTCATAGCCGAGGCAGAGGTCTAAATCAGAATCAAGGTCAGTTCAGTGAATCTTCAAACAACTTTTCATCGGACACATGGACAGCTGAAGTATGTAATCCGGAAGTAAATCAGGTACGAGGGTGTATTAAATCAGAAGAATGTTGTAATAACTGTGAAATGAATTGGCTTTTAGATAGTGGTGTACCGACCATATAATAAATAATGATAAATATTTTTATAACTCTATATGTTTGAAAAGTCCTGTTAATGTAAAGCTGTCAGATGGCAAAATGTTAAAAGCTACCAAAGTAGGTACTGTCAAGAATTATTTTAAGAACTATTATAACCAAAAACATGTAGATTTAAAAAATGTTTATTTTGTTGAAGGTATGAGGCAAAATTTGTTAAGTTTTTCAAAGATAACTAAAAGTTGCACAATAATAGCTAAAAATGAATATGCAAAAATTTATAATGGTCTTAAAGAATTAATAGTTATTGCTGATAAAATAAATAATTTGTATTGCATAAAAAGTTTTGTAACAAAAAATGAAATGTATGCACATTCAGTAAATTTAACTCAGAAAGAGAAATGGCATAGGGCACTTGGTCATGTAAATTTTCAATATTTAAATAAATTAGTAGACGGTTTGCCTGATAAGATTGAAAGCACGGAAATGAAATGTTCAAATTGCATTAAAAGTAAAATGAGTAATGTGCCTTTTGAAAATAATAGAACAAAGACTAGTGAAGTTTTAGAATTAATTCATACTGATTTGAACGGTCCACATAACACAACTGGTTATGGCGGAGAAAAATACTTTCTCACTTTCATTGATGACTATAGTAAATGCACAAGGATATTTTGTATTAAAAGCAAAACTGAAGTTGCTAGTTGTTTTATAGAATTTGTAAATATAATAGAAAACAAATTAAACAAAAGAGTTAAGAAAATCCAATGTGACAATGGCAAAGAATACTTAAACAAGGATATTTATAATTTTATAAGGCAAAAAGGTATAGAGTTATTACCATGTCCACTCTACGTCCATGAATTAAATGGAGTAGCGGAGGGATATAATAGATCTGCTATGGACATAGGTAGGTGTTTAATGAGAGAAGCTAAAATTCACAGAAGATATTGGCCTGAAGCTATAAAAACAGCAGCATATTTAAAAAATCGAACAATTGCAAATACAGTAGAAAATAAAACTCCTTATGCGATATTTTTCAAAATAAAACCAAATGTCGAGCATTTAAAAATTTATGGAAGTAGGGTTTTTGTCAGGGTACCTGAAGTTTTAAGAAAAAGCAAATGGGATGATAAAGCATAAGAAGGAGTTTTAGTAGGATATAATGAAAACAGTTCTATTAAATAATAAAATAATTAATGCTAGGCACGTACAGATAGTCGAAGAAAATACTGAACTCATTTGCTTAGAAAAACTGGATGATAAGAAAGACACAGATTTAGAAGTTGACCAAACTTCAAATGATATATGTAGTTGAAACAAATTATGAAAGTGATGAAAATTATGTAGATGGAGATGAGACTAATTCTAAAAATGCTTTGAAGGATTTAAATGTAAAGGATGATGATGTAAATGATAGTAATGACAAGGATATTGTAGGATCGCATAAAAGACAGAGAATTCCAGTTTCTAGATATGGTAATCCAGTTTCACATTTTATGTATGTTAACCATATTGATGCAAATGTACCAAATACATTTGAGGAGGCGATAAACTCCAATGATCATAAACAATGGAAAATGGCAATGGACCAGGAAATAAATAGCTTAAATAAAAATAATACTTGGCAAGTTGTTGAAAAGCCAAAAGATAAAAGGATTATTGATCTAAAGTTGGTTTTTAGAAGAAAAAACAATAATGATTATAAAGCTAGATTAGTTGTAAGAGAATTCCAGCAAAATGATTACACCGAAAATGTTTACTCACCAGTAGGAAAAATGCAAACATTGAAAATTTTATTGTCATACAGCTGTAAAAGTAATTTATTTGTAGAACAGATGGATGTAGAGGCAGCCTTTTTTAAATGCACATATTAAGTCAGAAGTATATGTAAATCAACCTGAAGGTTATCAAACTGACAACAATAAAGGTTACAAATTGCAAAAAGCACTCTATGGTCTCAAAGAAAGTCCTAGAGTGTGGTATGAGTGTTTTAAAAATTTTATTTTAACACTGAATTTTGTTAGAAGTAACTATGATTACTGTTTATATGTTAATAGAGCAGGCAAAGATCCAATATACATATTAATATTTGTTGATGATCTTTTAATTTGTTGTAAAGATAAAATTAAAATTGAAGAAGTAAAAACTAGTTTAATGAAAAGATTTGCAATGAAAGACTTGGGAAAAATTAAAAGCTACATTGGCATAGATATTGATTATAGTGATGATAGAAGTAAAATGACTCTAAACCAAACAAAATATATTGAATCTTTGGCTGCAAAATATGATCTGAAAAATACTAAGTTGTATGATACTCCAATGGAAACAAACTTAAAATTAGAACAAGCTAGAGAAGTAGATGAAAGAATAAAGTACAGAAATATAATAGGTGAATTATTGTATATTAGTACAGGCACAAGGCCAGATGTAGCATATAGTGTTAATTGTTTAAGTAGATACCAAAGTTGTTATAACCAAACACATTACAAATATGCAATAAGAATCTTGAAATATTTGTATAAAACTAAGGATCTAAAGTTAACATACTATGATAATGTGGATGCTGAAATATTAGATTGTATGGTAGACTCTGACTATGCAGGAGATAATGTGGATAGAAAATCCACAACTGGTTTTATTGTAAAATTATTTGGAAACTTAATTTTTTGGAAATCACGTAAACAAAATACAGTAACTAAATGCTCAACTTTTGCAGAGTATACTGCTATGTCAGAGGCAGTGACTGAAATACTTTTCATTAGGAACTTGCTTAGTGAATCATTCAATGTAAAATTTTGTGATCCAATAAAATTGTATGTAGATAACTCAGGTGCAATAGCAATCGCTAAATATGGCAACTTTACAAAAAATTCAAAGCACATCGAAGTGCAGTATCATTATATAAATGAGAACTATGAAAATAAAATAATTGATATTGTAAAAATTGATACAAAATGTAATTTGGCAGACTTGTTAACTATAAGCTTGGATAAGACAACATTTTTGAAGAACAGATTAGAATTAAGTTTGATTTAGTTATGTAAAAAGTTATAAGATTATAAATTTAAGGAGGTGTGTTGTAATAAGGTAAATCTTATAAGTAAATCTGTAAATGATACATGTATTGATTATTGTTTAAGTGTAGTCAAAAGCTGTTGTCAAGACAACGCCAAGTTCCACATTGTGAGTTGTATTAAATTAATGTGTTTTGTGAAAATAAAACTAACAGTTTAACAGAAGGATATTTGTTATTTCGTTTAAACCATTTCAACAATTTTAACTAAACGGAGACCTTGGCTGATAGAAACGGTGGTTCTAAGAAGGTCGTATTTATATAGAGTGGACTTTTAAAATTAAAATATTTTAGTAAGTAATAATGTAAGAAACTAATGTTTGTTATAGGAGATAGGTTTTTATATAAATATTTTGTCTAACCAGTGGCAAAATAGCCTAGATGAAAGAGGATAACTGTACGGGGAAAGAGCTGAAGAAAGTGGCTCTCCTTGAAGAGCAGCGATAGGAACGGAAGGCTGACCGCAGGGTGCAAGTTCACGGTCGCTGCCGAGGATCGCAACAGGAATGGTGCCATACACTTTCTCGAACAATGAGGAAGTCGATGACTAACCTGTCCTCCTAAATTTTAGGATTTCCTATATTAGGGAATTTTAGGGAAATTTACTTATAAATAGAAGAAAGAATTGAGAGCTGAGGTACTCGCAAATATTAAACAAAATATTATGTTACCTAACGAAGTAACAACTATTCTCTGTATTAATAGGTGAATCCGAATGAATGAGTTGCATTCCTAGATCCTCATGGGTCCTTTCGTTTCTGACGCAATCTCTCTTGATCTTGCCCTTCGAATATGATGAACAGAATTTATTTTTACAGGATAGTTCTAGGTAGCGTTTTGTAGCAGGAGATCTCAGTGCTGTAATTCACATAATCAGAACCTTTTGCGCTGACTAAGTTCTAGGATAGGATCAAGTTATAGGGCGATCGACAGCGGAGGTTATTACGCCATGGATGAGTTCTATATGTTGTTAGTTTGTTCATTTAACGCCACTTTATGCTGCTATAGCTAATTGGAAGATGCTACCGTGGGAGCTCTAAACTTTGCCTATCCAGGCTTAAATAGGATATGGGTCTTTAACGAGCACCTGACATCGTACAGGCTCGGGAACCCCGTTTAACATCCCTTCCGAAGACCGGCATAAGTCAAGAATTTTTTACTCCCTTTAAAAAATCGTTGTGCCACCTGCCGGGCTGCGAACCTGCGATCTTGGGATTGGTAGATTGTTATGCTATCCATTAGGCCATAGATTGCCCCTATGAGCTCTACTCACTTTCTTTCTGGCTTCAAATACCTTATATTTGTTCCCGAAGTTTCAAACAGATTTCGAGTTCATCTATAAATATTTCTAGAATTGGTTTTTCAAGTCAAGCTAGGACATATGTGACGAATGTATGATCAGTCTCCAGGTATTTAATCGATTGGAAGTCACATCAGAAATTGACTGACTTATTTATTGCTTGGTCATCCGTACTCTAGTACAAGGAACTTTAGAATAAATGCAAATATTGTATTTAGGTACCAATTGTCCAACTCACTTTGGAATGCGCTCATGTGTTTTAATTATTTATTTATAAGTTGTGGTAAGAATGTCATGGTGAGTTCTATTATGTTCCTGACATTAAAAAGTCTCTCGAAATCGTAAGCCCATGACAATATTGTTCCCTCAAAAATTCATAACCACAAAAAAATGTGTTCCATCTAAAATAATATCTAAAAAACAAAGATTTAAGTTACCAAAATGTTGAAAAACAACTAAACATTCCATGTCTTGCTAAAGAAAGGAGCATAAAAAAAAAATTCACATCAATAAAGATCAAATGCCGCTTATCTCTAATCAACTGTTCAAACATACCCTTTCTCGTCATTGGTTGACTGTTTTAAGGTCATTATTTTCTATTCTAATATTTATTATTACAATTCATTTTTATTTATTAAGAATTATATATAAATTATATAATCAACAATTATGTAATTTCGATTGACTTATTATTTTATTTAATTAGTGTTCTTAAAAAACCGTAACGGATTTTATTATTATGCGTTTTTCAAATGCTTATTGTCCACTAATTTTTTTATTTCCCTTTTTTTCATTGTTGGATTTTTTAGATAGTTGGAGAAAGATAAAAATCATTATTTTAGTAAGTGGTAAATGTATATGTATTGTGATAAATGTATACTCGTATATATATATATATATATATATATATATATAGAGAGAGAGAGAGAGAGAGAGATGTATAAGAGGATAAGAGGTCTGTATTTATCTTAATAACTAACCTTGTGTTTCAAGTATTTTTTTTGCTCTCTTTGATGTATTAGTAATTCTACAATAATGTTTCAGCAGAATTATTATCCTTTGTTTTTACTGTTCTCATAATATTAACGATTTTAATATTTCTTAAAATCGCTTTTCTACAGGAACATCAAGTTGGAAAAAGAAACATCGATAGTTGAGCAAGTCTCTTAGCCATTGTCTTTTTAATATTTTCCTATCAAGCCCAGTTAACAGGAAATAGGAAAGCTGAAGAACGATTGGTGATTTCGTGTTGATAAGTGGAATTTTATGTATTTGTTGGGATTTTATAATGGGAATGTCCATGGCTTTGTGTACTGAGTGATTCAAAATAAACCAAGGAGCATTAACAAATTTTCTTAGAATTTTTGACTGAGTTGTTTATATCTTGCTTATGTGGACGTGTTTTGCTGAACACCAAAGTTCTGTCCCATGTGTTCAAATATGTCTTAGTATACTGTTATAGATAGGTCGTTTGTTTCGCTAGTCAAATGAAGATCTGTAGTCCAGACGATGTGATAATCGTTAATAATATAATTTTATTATTCTTAAGAGGAAAATACTTGATATTTCAGTATAAAATAATTGTTGTATAAAGGCGATTTAGAACAATGGTTATTTTAAATATATATTTGGGATCTACGTGGGGTGATATATTAATTAAGAATTATTATTCTAGAATATTAGTTGACCTTATTTATATGAAGAAGAAAATGGTCCGGGTGGGGATAAAAATAAATTCTGTTTAATAGGAAGAACTGATTATTGTATATAACAAACATTAAACAGTTCTCCGTATTTAAGAGATTTTTTATAATTTTATTATATAAAATAGATAGATAAAATAGATTATATATTCTTTTGTTCTTGTACGTTAAAGGACATTATTTCATTTTCTAATATTTACATTTTAATTTATTTATTAATAAATTATACTATTAACAATCATATAATTTCGATTGACTTATTATTTTATTTATTTAGCGTTTTTAAAAAACGGCAATGGTTTTTATTTATATGCGTTTTTCAAATGCGAATCCACTATTTTTTTAAATTCCTTTTTTCATTATTGGATATGTTAGATAGTTGGATAGTTAGGAGGGTAAAAATCATTATTTTAGTAACAGATAAATATGCGAATATATATAGACGTACTGAGATGTCTGTATTCATTTTAATAATTAAGATTGTGCTCCAAGTATTTGTTTTTCTCCTTTTGTTCTTTTTATAAGCATTGTACTATAATGTTTTAACAGAATTATTATTCTTTCTTTTATTTTTATCATATTATCAACGACTTTATTAATTTATTTTTAAGTTATTTACTTACGTATATTTCTAGCAAAAAAAGTTTTTTTTCTTTTTCTAACAGTATAATTGTATTATTCTTTAGAAGAAAATAGTTGATATTTCAATTGAAAATAATTGTTATTTTAAATGGACCTAGAATAACGTTTTTTAAAACTAGATATTTGGGATTTGAATAGATGTTATGGGATCATATGTAAATTAAGTATTACTATATATATATATATATATATATATATATATATATATATATATATATATATATATGTATATATATATATATATATATATATATATACCATATACATATATACATATAAATTATATTATATATATATAAGCACACAAGACTTGAGATTCCTTGTTGCTGAGGACGACCCCCCTGCACAAGACTTGGAGGGGTGGAAGTAGGTCGGGCTATATATCCACCGAAGGCTAGGGTGGGAGGCTACAACTGTCCCATCCTCTGTGACTCAGTGACTAGTCTTCTCCAGCTCCTTACAGGAACAACATCGATTCTCTCAGAGTATCTTGCTACATCAAAGTGAGTGCTATCTCTCATATAATCTCATTTCAAGTAGTCATTTAAACTATTTAAACAGGATTATGTATAAGATATTCCAGGATTCAATTGCAGTTTTTGTGATTATTTTTAAATACCAGTCATGATAAGATAAATTACCTACAGCTGATGTAATGTGGTAACTGATCACTTTTCCAGAGATGTGATAGAATTATTATCAAAGTTATTTAATTGATAAGTCAATAATTTACCTTGAATAAGATACTACCATTATATATATATATATATATATATATATATATATATATATATATATATATATATATATATATATATATATTATATGTGTGTGTGTGTGTGTTGTGTGAAAATTGTATGTACTGCATTCCACTTTTTCGCCGGCGATTTCTGTGTAACTACCTTCCTTAAGATTGAGAACTGTAAAAAAATTCGCCTGGCAAAATGATAATACATAAATATCTTCTGCTTTAGTTTTATTTCTGATAAGCATTAAATAAATATTCAACTCCTTTTCAATATATAGATATATACATATATATATATATATATATATATATATATATATATATATATATATATATAAAAATTTTCTTTACGAAATTTCTATATAAAATAATGAAAACTATTCAGACCTATTCATTCAGAAGTTATTATTTTTAAAATAAAATAAAAAAATTCTGAAATAAATTCGGCATTATTTTATAACTGTTTTAAAACTATTTAAAGTTATTTTTAACTAGAATGATTTAATTTAACGAAGACAATATCTACTTTTTTTATTGATTTTTTTTTATTAACAACATAAATAAATATTTCCTGTAAATTTTATCAATG
The DNA here is from genome assembly GCA_037127475.1 of Arma custos. Classification (NCBI taxonomy): domain Eukaryota; kingdom Metazoa; phylum Arthropoda; class Insecta; order Hemiptera; family Pentatomidae; genus Arma; species Arma custos. The sequence continues at coordinate 166,145,277 of CM073759.1, forward strand.
TTATGTATTGGAATAATATTGAATAAATATTAACAATTGAAAATGTAGAGCCCTTCCTGGGGCTCAGCTGGTCTCTATAAAGTGAGTATCTTTGGTAGGGTGAAACCCTGGCGATTAAGTGTGATTTCGGACAAATCACCTCTCTGTCCACCCATTGTTCTAGAAACAGCACAGTCTCTATCACGTATTGAACCGAATACCCTCCTTGGATTATAATAATGCAGGCTTTTATACATGTATAAAATATAAAGATTAATAAGGAAACCCGTTTGGTGATCGCTTTCAGTAACAAAATGTTTTTCAAACTACGAATATTTATATCAAACATGATTTTCTGAGCGATAAGTCTTTACGACATCAAATCCACGGATTAAGAGATTTTTGTTGTGTATATTTCTGTGTAATTCAATAAGTGTATTCAATAAGTGTGAAATTCAAACTTTAGATGAATAAAATGAGGTGGAGTTAAAAAAAATTCTCTTAAAGAAGGAGAACACTTTATTGGAAAGTCAACGTTTCGACCCAAATCGCAGGTCTTCTTCAGGGCTAAACATGCAAGATACATATAATTTCATTGTTTTCATCATATAATTTTATTATTTTAATTTATATGCATCTTGTATGTTTAGCCCTGAAGAAGACCTGCTTGTGGGTCGAAAAGGTGATTAATATTAGTAGTCATTGTATATATGAAGAAGAAAATGGCCCGGGTGGACTTCAAAATAATTCTCTTAAATAAGAATAACTGTTTATTGGAAAATCACCTTTTCGACCCACAAGCAGGTCTTCTTCAGGGCTAAACATACAAGATGCATATAAATTAAAATAATAAAATTATATGCATCTTGTATGTTTAGCCCTGAAGAAGACCTGCTTGTGGGTCGAAAAGGTGATTTTCCAATAAACAGTTATTCTTATTTAAGAGAATTATTTTGAACTCCACCCGGGCCATTTTCTTCTTCATATATACAATGACTACTAATATTATTCAACTTAGTATTTTCTTTTCGAATCAAGATGGATATTACTTGCGTCTACCAGTATCCTGTAGAAGCTGAATAATTCTTGAATAAATGGTCAGATATATAAATTAAGCTGGATTAAGTTTAAAGATTAAGGAGAGTGTTCTTCTGTCAAGTTTGGCGAAGTTTTTTTAAAAGTAGGATTAATACATCCGTTACCAATTTATACTTTATGTTAACAAGTATGGCTATAATACCATTAAAATGATATTTAATTATAAAAGACTTGGCGACGAAGTGTATCGAGCTGTGGCGATGATGCATAGAGAAGACTGGAAAGTGGGCACTAACGGTTCTGGAAGGAGGCGAGGCCGGGAAGAAAGTGGCTCCTTGCTCAGGTATCTGGCACACGCGGCAAAAACTCATCACCCTGCTTTCTTACCTCAGCCATGTCCTATCCGTTCTGTAGGTTCGCTCAGCTATATGTGGAAAACCATCTTAAAAAACTGAACTTACATTAAAATACTATAACACCGTGGAATATTATGAAACCAATAAACAAGATATTAAAAAAAAAAGATTTATTTAAATTTACATAACAATTTTACAAGTAAATAATATGAATGATAAATAATATTATGGATAAAGGCAAGAAGGGAAACTACCCAGTAGTAGTACTCAAATAACAAATTCAATTCAGTAAATCACGAGGCCATCTTCTTTTCAGAAGCTTTGGAGGATTATCGGGAATCGAAGAGAGCTAGTTAACTAATTAGTTGAAGTAGTGAAGTTTGTCATAAAATTACTGATATAGTGTTTGGGCCAAATCAGCACCAAATGGGACAATAACATTGAGTATTTTACAAAGGATTTTGAATACGAGCGGAATTCGATGGCTTAGTGGAGTACCAAAGCATTACTTCTTAAGTCCAAATAGGCCTTGTAATAGTCATGTATATGAGTTTTTTGGAATTAACTGGGAGCTTAAAGGGCGACCAATTTCTTGTCTTTTCAACCTAGTATAAAGAAGTTTGAATGCATAAAAAAGTTACTGAAATAGAATGACCCCTGCTACAAACTCTCCTCATCGACTTGCTGAACCCAATAAATCAGCTTTTGGATGATTCAATGAATATCCAGGATAAGGAATATTCAGTTTCCGTCCATAATAGTGAACCATCATGAGGGCTATGTTCTTTTAAGAGGGGCTGAGATGGAATTGATCTGACTTAAACTCTCTTAAAATCTATATAGTAACGTCAAAATAGTAACAAATAAATACTGACCCTCATTTTCCCCGTCATATAATATAAATCAATGTCGATCAGCAATCATGAATATATCGTTTTAAAAATGATAAAGCCTATTGTACGCCGATGAGCTCAGGAAAGAGTCTCAAGAAAAGATGGGGGAAGCCCTAATAGAATGGCAAGAAGAGCTACTCCTTAAAAGTGTGGTCATCAACATCTCTATGAGCAAAGACCTAGTTGTCTCACGAGAAGATCAAGAAAACATTCATCTTTATCTAATAAAGGACCTTAATTAGTTCCTCTAGTAAGATCGACCCATATACCACAGAATATCTAAAGCCAATCCAGTTTATTACCAGATCTGCAAAAGAATATAAGTAGGTTTGGAGGCTAAAAGGCATATATACAAATCTGTTTATCTCCTGACCCTTAATTACGGAAGCGAAGTATGGATAACCTGACAAGCAAGCCAGCCACATTACTGTAACAGAAATGAAGTTTCTGGGGATTGTGGCTGAGAAAAACAAGAAGGATTGCATCAGAAGTTTATGAATAAGAGAACTGTTTGAGGTGATCGAACACACTGGAATCCCGACAATTTACTTGATTTGGTCAAGGGTGCCGCATGGAGGATGAACGAGAATAAAATAAAGTTTAACCTTCTAGAAAAACACCTCGAGGACGTCCCAGAATTTCCTACCAGGAAAATATCCAGTGGATTGGAGGCGACAAAACCCTCCAGCAGATGAAGCAGGTGTGTAAGGAACGAAAGGAATGGCTGCAATTTATTGAGGCTCTTCGAGGCTAGGAATGGCTCAAATAGGAGGCAAATAAGAAGAAGAAGAAGATAAGAAGTTTCGTCTACATCAACTTAAATGTAAACCTTGCATAACTCGTCAATAATTTGTTTGACATGCTACTCGGTTTTGAACAGGGTTCCTTCAGCATTGAGGTTGATACTTGTAATAGCCATATCTTATGTAAAGGAGACTTAGTTACAAAACAGTTCCACATGGAATACAGCAGAAGTACTTGTGAATATCTTTCTCCAACCTTTATGATATTCGAATTCTATCTGAAAAATGTCCTTGGCACTGGATTAACTCAGGACATTCATTAATATCAATCATGATAATAATGGCACTAAGATATTAATAGCTTTTATATACATCAAGCTACAACGGAGTATACATTTTTCCATAAGCGTGTCCTGTTGTATTCATCTTCTTCTAAAAGCGTCTGTCCTCTTGGGATGTTGGCGATGATAACGGCTCATCTTATTTTACTGACCACTGCACGAAACAAGTCTACAGATGTTAATCCTGTCCATTGTCTGAGATTTTTCAACCAGGAACGCCCTTCAGTACCACTCTTTCCTTCAGTCTTCTAGTGTATGGAGTGCAGTAGACGGTTTTCATTTCGCAACACATCAGGGTTCAGTACCTGGTAGAGACTGTACTGTTTCTTGGAACAGTTGTGCATTGAGGTGATTTGTCCTAGATCATGCTCAACCTCCAGATTTCCCCCTTTAATAGAGGCTAGGTGAGCTCCAGGAGGGTCCCAGATCCCATTGGATCCATTTCCAGTTGCTAACAGATTAAATTGAATCTGCTATCAGCGGGATGCGAACTCGGGACCTTCGACACGGAAGCTCAGGCACTAAGTAACTCTGCTCCTAACTTTTCTTTAGATTATAAATAACCTTTTTATAATCAGGTTTGTGTTATTTAAGTGTAAATCGAGTGAGATCTCACAAATTTATTAGATATATTTTCGACTTTTATTCGTACTTCTTCTACCCAGAGTTTTTGAAGCAGCTGAACTGAACTCGATCCTGAGAGTCAGTTTGGATTGTTAAGTGGGAAAAAAAGGTACTGATGTAACCATTTTTTTTTGTTAACCTTTTTAAGGATAACCCTCTTTTTTGTTAACATTGTTTCCCCTACGTGATGTTGAGACCCAAAGGGATGGGCGCAGAGGCACGTAGGTTGGGCGGATCTGCAGGGACCGTTAGCCATTGCAGTTATGCCTTTTAATAATAATTGCTTCCAACGGGATTCTAACCCTGTTCTTGTAGGAGGTTCTTCCTTCTGGCCTCAGCTGTAATTTAATTTGGGCTGACCCACTCTACTTCTCTAGGTTTGTTCATTAGAAAATATGAATGATACATCTCTTTTCAACTATTAAACTATCACTTGTTTTACCTAAGTATTTTAATAACATATTTATCAAATTATAAAAGGACTATTTTTATTTTGAAGAGAAAAGATTTGTCCAGGACCGGGATTCGAACCCGGGTCTTCCACGTTTCCGTCGTAGTACTCTTCTATTTGAGCTATCCTGGCCCGTACCTCGGTCAGACAAATCTATTCTCTTCACCGATCCCACATCCTCTTGTTCTCGCAATTAGGAATGTATACAAGGGGAAGAACATTACTTTAATTAGGATCTTGTTGGCTTACGTCATTATATATCATTTATATTTTTATTTTTATCTTATACGGGCCAGGATATATTTATATGTAATTATATATTTAAAAATTATAAAAATAAAAATAAAATTATATATGAAAGGGCTAGTTTTCATTAGAAAAGCTCCTAAAAAATAATTATTATTATGAAATACATCATATCGCGATTAGAAAACAGAATCGGAAGGTTTCGGATTCGAAAATGGCTGATATTTATTTTTTCTCTTAAAAGCAATAGATCGACCCTTTGGGATCTGGAACCCCTTCTTGGACTCATCCAGCATTTTTGCAATTTCGGCCAAATCACCTCCCTGCACAAACTCGAGCTTAGAAACAGTACCAGTACAGTTCTTTCCGAATACTGAACTTAAGAATTTGGGCGATTGAATTAACAAACTTGGTTTAAAGTTGCGAAAAAAATTAATACTGTCCTAAATTGACTCAGAAATCGAGTTGAAAATATCGAATTTAATTACAGCATCACTTGTCAGTGTTTGATATCTAAAGGTGATTGAAATTCCTAGAGGTGAGGAGTAGGTTTTGTGAGGAAGGGTTAACGGAGAGCCGGGCCTCAGGAATGTGGGTCACAGGTAGAAAGGGAGCTAAGGTCAGTGAAATCCCTCCCAGCTTTCTTCTGTATTCTTCAGGAGCTGAAGAGTTTGTCTCAATTAGCAGCTTCTTGGGTCAGCAAGCTCTTTGAGCCATGGTCAGCGCCTTTGAATTACACAATCAACTTTGAAGTCTATCAAGCTGATATAGATGGGGGCAGGGACGAGTTCAATTAGTAATCAGAAATATAATAATGATGATCTCCCTTTTTAACGTTTACTCCAGATCATTACTACTTGATTCATTTGAGACTTTTGTTAGTTGCCGCATTATATTTTTCTCTCTCTTGTTTTTTAAATATCGCTGATTATAACGAAAATAATTGGAGATTTATCAGCCATGAATTATTCTAAATTAAAATAGTTATTAGTAATAGCTCAAAAGATTTTTAGAATAACTCTGTAAAAGGTTCATTAAAAAAAAAAAATAAATTCTTACGTTTTAATATCATTTAATATAAACGCACTAAAAAAAAAAAAATCTTTTTCAAGAAATACCCTTACCTTGTGTTCAATTAACCTAAGCAAAGGAGATTAAAGAGGAATCTCATTCCTTGATAAAATTAAGTGTGATAAATCCTTCAAAATGTTGTAGTTGAACATTGTTATCATTGCAGCAAGAATGTCATTGATGTCTCATTAACATTTTATAGGGAAATTGAACATTTTACTTATTTTCGATAACTAATATATAATAAAATAATTCTATATTGTAATGTTAATTGTTAAATTTATAGTTGTTAAATTCGTTAATTTTGTTAAGTTGTAACAGCATGTATATAATAATGTCTTTTGCATATATTTTAGTATTGTCAAACTGTAGTTAACTATTTGTAAAATGAATTTATAAGGCACATAGTATACTCACGTATGGAATGTGCTAACAAATAAACGGTCCTTTCAAAGGGTTACTTTGAAAGGAAAAAAAAAAAATACATTATCTTAAAGCTTAATTTAATATTATAGAATAAAAATATACAGGTGCAATTTATTTATTTATTTTAAAAGGTTCTATGGGATTAACTCTCAGAGGATTTAATCAGTTACAAATCATGTCATCATCAGAATTATATTATTAATGACGTGATGTCACACTGAAATGCTTTCCGGATTTTTAACTAAGCAATTTAAAACGGAAATGCGCCGTGAAGCTTAAGAATTATAATTCGTCATGTAAAACTGTTTTGATATTACTATGTAATGTCAATGATTATTACATTCGAAAAAAAATTAAAAAGTAAAATTATTACTCAATAATGTTTTATTAATTTTCCCCACTCACTTTTAAAAGAAATATCCAGAATGTTTTATTTTGAAGAGAAAAGATTTGTCCCGGCAGGGATTCGAACCCGTTTATATAGAAATTAAGTATTTTTTTACAGCATGTGCATTGAGAAAAATTAAAGACGATAATGATAGTATTAATGTTTTAAATAAAAACATTTACATGCTTGTTTAATAGAAATAATTTTTAAGCTATGACGATTGCCCAATTAATTGAAGACTTAATTATTTTCACTTATGAGACATTTAATTAAATAATGATTTTTTTTCTTTCACTTTCCTAAATATAAAATATTTACTAAGAGAAAGTATTAAGATCGTGAAAATACACGTTTTCAACGGAAATACACGTTTCCAGGATTCTTTAGTTCAAATTAACAGTTATTCGTTGGTGTATAAGAACAAAAATTTGCTCAAAACTGAAATTAGTTGTTTGAGAAAGGTGTCAAAATTGTGAGTCACTTTAGACCATAGACTTTACAAATTTTTAGTTTTCTCGAAACGAAATCAAACAATTTTGCCAAACTCGGTTTATTAATGTACCGGTATATTAATGCGTCAGCTTTAATATCAGCATGAATGCAGACTTCTTTAAATGGCTTCTTCTGTAGCATCATTAATTCTGTTCATTTGAATTAATCAATCATATTTCACTGCTAGACGTTGTAAACAAATGGAAGAAGGGCAAATATGAAAGATTATATAATTTATATGGCACAAACTAGTGATCGGTTGGGTATGCCCAGAGCAATAACTCAGCGCTCTTTACACTGAGCTACTTCGCTCTCTTATAAATGACTAAAGTAGTATATAAAAGTATAATATTGTATAAAATAAAATTAATAATTATTGAAAAAATAACACCATATGATCAATAAAGTTTTAGAACCTAAATGAAATCGGTGAAAAACGAATGAATGTTTATTATTAAGTTATTATTAGATAATAATTTATATTGTTAAATGTTTTAATAGGAACCAATCGTTTTAAATGAAAATAAGTGGGATTTCTATGGCAACTAAATGCAAACTATTAAAGTTTATTTCAGAATAAACATTGAAGGCTGTGTCATCATCATATTTTTTCATTGCAGCTTCAAGTTGAATTTCTTATGTTAAACTGACTAACTAGGGTTAAGTTCGAAAACAATAATCTGTTCGGTTCAGATGATTTTACGCCTTAATTTCTGAATGACTACAATATACAGCGCCTACAATACACTGCAATATTGCGGGTTAACTTTCGCGGATTTTGCAGGTGCTGCATCTGCCGTCTTTCTCAGTTGAATTCGAAACTGTCCATTTTGTAATTTTTGAATAATTTTATTACGATGAGAGCCAAGTAAATAATATAATTGTTATTTCTAATGCGAAATTTTTTAAAAGTTTTTATTCAACATTACAATAACAAATAAAATTTGTGTAATAATTCACATATTGCAAGCTTTTTGCAGATATTACATTAAAAATGATTCACTATGAATATGTTCCAATTAAAAACAATGCATGATGAATATTTCAATTTAAAAATCGGTTGAAATTTATAGATTGAGTTTTTCTTTAATATAATATATAATATAACTAATCGGAACTCCTTTATTAATTGTGAATGTTATATATAACGTACTAACGTTCGTGTTTTTGGAATGTTATCGAATGATACGAGCCCAATTTTCGATTTTTTATCTCTTTTATGGCTAACTAACATTTTACTGACTGTAATTATCGATCAGTAATTTCACAATTAATTAATATGTAGCATGAGTGAAGTAGAGAAGAATAAGACTATATGGCTAAGACAGAGTGATGAAGTGAAACGGACTATATTTTGGAATTCAGGGCATAACTGGACTCGCCAATTTCTCTGCCATCCTAACTGCATTCCTCAACCACTCTCTTTCACCTTACCCTCTTTTTACTCATTCTTTTTTTTATACTCTACGTCAAGTTTCTTGAACTGAAATAATCTAGTCTCTACTTGTCAATATGTTTTCTTGTTAGTTTAATAAATTCAATAAACATTTGGAAATTTATAAGACAATGTTTCATGGAGTAATGATCCAAAAGTCGCATTATAATACAGAAGTTCAAAAAATAATTTTTATTAAATTAATCTATGATTTTCAATTATTACAACAAATATTAACTTTGTTTAGCGAAATGAAAAATAGTATGCACTTATTAATAAAATAATATAAATAACAGAAAAAATAACAAATTTTTCTTCTTAAAGGGATGACAAAAATAATTTAATCGTCGTGGGTTGTGGTGACTTTAATGGTGGTGTAGAACATAAATGAAATTTTTTTTCATTTTTATTTATTTCACAATTGTCAAACATTATGACAGCCAATGAATATGCTGGCTTAATATTTATGGTACTGTAGCATGGAGGAAAGTCTATTTGTCGTTATCTTTTCTCGTTAGTTTAATAAATTCAATACAAATTTTTTAAAAATTTATTCGGCAATCTTCCATGGCTTCTAAACATCACATTCTTATAGAGAAATAATTTTTATAAGTAATCTATGATTATCAAGCATTACAATAAATATTAAGTTTGTTTAAAAAAAATGAAAAAATATAATGTATATATTAATTAATAAAAAAATATAAATTACAGAAAAATACCCAAATTTTCTTTTTAAATGGATGACAAAAATCGTCGTGGCTTTTGGAGACTTTAATGGTGGTACAAACTTCATTTTTATTTATTTCACACTTGTCAAACATTATAACAGCCAGTGAATATGCTGATTTAATATTTTTGATACTGTGGCATGGAAGAAAGCAATATGAAGTTTATAGTTTATATTTTTCAATTATTAGGATATAAACTAATTAGTACAATAATGGAATTTTACATAATAAAATTTTAAAAAATGATATATTACTTAATAGATAAATAAAATAAAATAAAATAACACAGTTTAATTGATGACAAATTTATGAAAAATAGTTAGAGCATCGTGGTTAATGGTTACTTTAATGGTGGTATAGAACAAAAACTACAAAATACATATTTTTTTCAACTATATTTCTTTATTTCACACCTGTCAAATATCAGTCAAATCACAGTCAATAAATTTTCTGGTTAGATGAAGCATGAGAGAGAATAATGTAAAGCCAAGAAGATCTCTCATCCAGCCCTTTCCAGTTTCAAGTGACTATTGTCAGGAACGTTGGTTTTTGCCGGTTTCGTATGAGTTAGTATGTATATCCGTGTTGCTAAATATTATTTAAAGTATAACCTGTAACAAATTGTCATATATCAGGATATCATTCTAATGTTTTTTTAAGGAAGTAAAATGATTCATCATTGTGGTTTCAAGCTACGAATTGATGAATCACAAGGTTCACATTCCCAGGGTTTCGGGAAGGCCTGTTTCCAATCTCTTGAGCCCGATGACCCCAGGGGGCACAACTGGGACACTGAGGATTTCCCCTAGGAACTCTCTCCTTCCTTCCACCTAACCCCGTTCCCACAAGATCTCTCTGCGATCTCTCTTCATAAACGAGGAATAGTTTAATGATCGGAAATTGGAAAAATTAGAACGATCCTAATCAGTTGTGTATCTGTTCATTTGATAAAAATTTAATTGGTTTACTACTTGGGATTTAATGAGAAGCAGTTATTTTTATGAAATCAGAAATATAAAAAAAATAAATTGGAAAAAAATACATTTAAAAGTAAAATAATATTTCCACTATTTCAGAACACCATACATAGGATCGAAGTTTGCCTAAGGGATGGGTTTATCGAAATGGAATTTCAGAGAGGATAGTGAGAGTGCTTTCTTCTGTTGTTTGTCTGACATTCCTAAGATAGCCAAAGAAGTATTATATCTCGACTGACGCCAGGTAGAAAGTGAAGTAGCCAGTAGTTTATAAATAAGAGATTTAGAAATATGCATTAGAAAAACGTTTTTGTTTTTTTTAATGTACACATATGACATTGTTTAGAAACCGAGGAGGGATTAATGCTTGGAAATTATTATTTTTAATTTATAAACAAACTTTAATAGTATATAGATTAAACTTGACACGTTGATAAGTTTTCAGTTTTTGATAAGTTGATGACATTTTATTATCTCATCGATTAGTTATATCTTCTTCTACAGTACTAATTTTTTATTTGATACTAATTGACGCCAGAAGATGGGTTTTATTTTGTAAAAAAACAAAAAAAATTGTTTATTGTAACAATTAGTGATCTAGTACTTAAATAGTAATTTATAGAGGTAAGGGTTATTTATAATACCTATTAATTCAAAATAATTAAGCATTTTGAATATTTTTTTTATCTTTTTTACGAGTATATTTAAATAATTTATTAAAATTTTCATTAACACCGATGGATTCGGATTAGGTTGATAGTCATTTCATTCTACCTGTAGCCTAATTTGTGAAATATGACATACCTTGAATTAGATACTGAAAAAGAATTTAAAATTTGAAAATTTCAGGAAAATATGTCGTGACAATACTTACCTAAAACGATTTTTTTTTTTATATTTCTAGAAGAAGTTTAGCAAAAGATACTAAATTTAAAAAAAAGCAATCTTGAATGTTCATTTTTGGTCGGGTACTGTTTCCCTGATGGTCAGAACTTCCAGCGAAATTAAATTTTTCGGTAATAGTAAATAAGATGATTTTATAATCATTTATGCCGTTCATTATTTTAAAAGGACAAAGAATAAAAAAATCAGGTATGGATCCAACATGATTTTCTTGTACATCTCTTGAATTACAAAACTGTGGTTTAAAAAGTAATCCTTCCGTTCATTTTTCAAATAAAATAAAAATAAAAATCTTCAGATACCTCATCAATTATTATTAAATTAGCACATTTACAAAATATATAAAAAATAATAGGGAATGCAACTAAAATAAAAATCCATGTTCACAAAAAAAGTAATATTTTAATTAAGTTATGAATAAATACTATGATAAATACTTCCAATTAGTTATCAATGTCAATAACACTGTGAACGATATTCTCTAATAATTTTCTAAAAGTAATGAAGAAACAAATTTTAATTTATTGACATTGACATTGTGTCCTTTAAAAAGGGGCACTAATAATATTTAGAGTTACGCGGTTTACGAAATTAAGAAATATCAAAAAAAGAGACGTTGGATCCGTTAAAAATAAATTCCGAGAATTTATGAGAATAATCAGAATGAGTATTTTTCTGTTGAAATCTAGAAAATATTCCCGGACAGAATTAAAATTTTCAATTTGTTATAATTTTTAGTTAATTGTTTTAATTTTTAAATATTTTTCTTTGAAGAGAAAAGATTTGCTCCTGCCGGGATTCGAACCCGGGTCGTCTGTCTCTCCGTGACAGTACTCTACCAATTGGAGAGAGAACAGATTTGTCCCGCCTAGAAGGCGACTCCGGTAGCTCAATGGGTAGAGTACTGTCACGGAGAGACAAACGACCCGGGTTCGAATCCCGACCGGGGCAAATGTTTTCTCTTGGAATAAAAATATTTAAAAATAAAAATTTTGTGACGAGTCAAAACATTGCAAAAAAAAAAAAAAAATAGCCAGAACCAAATTTTTTTAAATGTCCGAAAATTCATTCCTTCTATAATGAAGTACTTGCTAAAACTATGAATAATTAGCGAGAGTAGATAAATAGTTGTAGAAGATAATAAGTAGAACTAACAGAAGATAGTTGTAGAAGATAGTAAGTAGGATTAATAGATGATAGTTGTGAAGAAGTAGGTGTCGAATCGAGGACGGAGAAAGGGGCTCTGAGTACAAATGGAATGAGCAGGAGAAATTCCACCGCTTTTCTGCTTTCTTTTATATCCAGTCGGAATAAAAAATAAAAAATAAAATATTTTTTCTTCAATCAATTTCACGCAAATAGTAACGGTTCATTGATTTCTCCCTAATAATAATACAGATTAAAAAAGTAGTTAATTATGCATTAGGTAATATAACAAATTTGTTATAGGATAAATTTGGACTAGGTTTCTTCAACTCTCTGTCTTCTCGGTTCCCAAATATTCTCCACTCTTGAACTATGCTTTCCTTCCTCTCTTTTTCCCAAGCAACCCCCGTCTTATTTTTAGGTGCTTCCTGAAAACCCTTAGACTTTTACGATTTTTCCTTTAGAGTGATTCCTCTGTAATTTCTGTAATCTTCAGCTCCTATATGTCTTTTTGCACTTCAGCAAGCCATGTATTGTTTTATTTTATATACACATTATTGAGACAATAAGTACAATTAGTAGATAATAAGAATTTTAAGTCATGGGGAAGGTCAGTATTCGCCGGCACTTTTTCCAGATTTCGATTACAATGCTATAAGTCACGAAAGACGAAAGGAGATTATATATTATTTTACAATATATATATATATATATATATATATATATATATATATATATATATATATATATATATATATATATATATATATATATATATATATATTATTAATTGCTTTCTGAAATTTATTAGCATACGAACAAATAGTTCGTAACGAAAATTCCCCAGTCTTTTGACATACAAGTGAAATTCATTATGAAAAGAGGGATAAAAAGTGGGAGTTTGTTATAGCTTTTGTTTGGTGTAGGTGGATATGTATTGTTTTATATTTAAGGAATTGTTACAAGGCTTAAAATCGTAACAAACGTAGAATGTAGAGAATGTGGTTTTCGCTTAATGCGTCTTATTTATTAAACCTTACAAAAACAATTAAGGCGAATTTATTAAAAATGCATAAACAACTTAAAAGTTATTACATTTAGTGCGATTTTAATACATTTTGAATAATACATGTGGTGAAATAGCTAATGGACTAAGTGAAATTTAGCAAATGATACTTTTGGGTTCATACTATAATAGGGAATCAATAGACATCTTAACTTAGTTTTACAACCTGACGTGTTATTATTAATTATTTTTGTAGCTATAAATTATTTTTATTACAACTTTTATACCTATAAATATAAACTATTCATCAATGAAACTGTAATGAAAGCTATCAATATGAAATTAATTAAAGCCGTTTAATATTGGTACTTCAGCATTGATTTATTATTTCTTTCACATTATTGTTAGAATGCTATTATATGTGGCTAAAAATGTTTTAATATGAATGTAAAATTTCAGGATGAGAACGCAACAAATGATAGGGTGGAGCTTGGTGTGCTTGGTGGCCAGTAGCGGATTCCTTCCGGTGCTGTCATATCCCAGCAACCAGCAGATCAGCGGACCTCAGTACCAGCATGGCCAGTATCAGGGACCTCAATACCAGCCTCAGTACCAGCCACAGCAACAACAGGTCGAGGAGAGGAAATTCGCTGAAAAACCTAACTCCATCAAGAAGGTTCAGGCGCTTGAAGACAGGAACGACTTGGATGACTTAAGCACCAATCAGATTACGGTAACTATTTATTCTTCATTATGCTTGAATCCAGTATCAAAATTACAAAAAAAAAGATCAACCCAGACACAAATAAAACCTAAGTTTTGGAATTGACTATTCGATATGAGATGCATTTTGTGACAACTATGCAATTAGTTTCTTCTAAATGATTAGTGTCATTTCCATGCACTTTGATTTTAGAACTTTTTAAAATATAAATGATTCATTTGATATTGATCTGCTATTTAAAAAAATTAATATTAAATTAAAAAGATAAAGCCCTATTTTAGACTATCAAATCCAACATTTTAAAGCAAATATCCATGGATCATAACTGTCTTTTCCCTTACCACAGATATAGCCCAGAACTTAAAACAGTATTGAAAGGTAATGCTATAATACATCTGTTGACACCACCATCTTTCTGTGAGTAGTTACCTAAAGATATTTAAAATTAGTAAATTTTTTGTTCAAAGGCAGCTATATTTTTAAAATAAATACCCTCCATAACATTTTATTTTTATAGTGAAAATCTATTTTTTTCATTCACCAATAGGATGTGGTGCTCTTTTTTCTTAATAAAAGAGAGAGTAATAATTCTCCTAATTTATACTGAACCGTACATTTTATTACAGGTCCTAGATACCTCAGATGAACTACATACCCTAAATGCAGGGCAAGATTCAGTATCATTTTCAAGTCTGTGTTATATATTGGAGTTTGAAACAATTTTCAAGTTAATTTTGGAAACCTACAAATGAAATATATATATATATATATATATATATATATATATATATATATATGATTTACTGTTGAAAAATAATATAAACTTTATCTTCATTAAAAAAACAAAACATAAAATCAAATCTGTTGAATGAATTCCATTTTTAGAATTCTAGAATTTCAATAGAAGGAAGTTGAGGGTAGTAATATTTTCTAGTTAGACAGCTTTTTCTCAATTTTTTATTTATTTTTTTGTATGAAGTAAGTATGTTATTTAATAAAATAAATACTGTTAAAGGATGGAGGATTCTCATGGAGCAATATGATTGCAATGTTCATGCAGATGCTGTTCAATCCTGCTGGTCATAGTGGCCCAAACAAATCTGACAGCCTCGATGCCGATACGGTGAATATATATTAAATGACATGTAACATACTGATTTAAAACATTATTACAATTATAAAAGTTTTAGAATTTCTTAAACTACCTTTATTATAAAATACTTGTTGGTTTAACTATTCTAACAAATTATTAAATGAATTAATAATAAAAAAATTAAAAACAGTAATAGTGTTAAATAGTAATAGTAATTTGTTAGCCCTCCTTGATGTAGATTCAATATTTACAGCTGACAAGACACTTGCGGGTTTAATTTAAATATCTATGGCTGACAGCTATATACCTTAGTATACCATATCTACTTTCACGTTAGCATCCAATTTTGTTAAATAAATCGTTTCAGGCAAAATTAATATTAATATTAATGATTAATTAATTAAGTGTATATGAGCACCGTTTATTAGTCTCAAGGTTCCGGGTTCCAGACCAACTGTAGTGGAAAAATTATTTATTATTTATTAAATTAATATCTATGAATTGACTATACAATATTTGAAGACTCTTTTGGAGCTTACCGTGTAGTTGTATGGTTGTAACTAGACTTTTTAGTATTCTAATTATAAAATTTGCTAATCTCATTTTATTTAAATAGTTATTTTTAGTGTAGCTACCATAATTATTATTATTATTATTATTATTACAGAAGAATTGGTCGACTGTATCTTCTAATTTAAGGAAGAAATAGTTGGGGGTGCAGTCAATCAAAACACCAAAATAAGCATAACTTATTTATTATGTGCCGACGTTTCGGCCTACAATGTAGGCCATCTTCAGGGCGAATAGAACACGCTACAGCTTGGGGAGCTCAGACACAAGTCTCATAATAACACAAGGCACATAATAAATAAGTTATGCTTATTTTGGTGTTTTGATTGACTGCACTCCCAACTATTTCTTCCTTAAATTATTATTATTATTTTTGTGAACATTTTTTTATACATATTTATGTAGCAACTTCATTTGTTATGGAAAATATTTTCTAGTAAAATTATGATATGCTTAAAACAATTTTGATTTATTATTTGTATCTTGAGACTAATTTTCTAAATTTATAATCATCAAAAAATTAATTAATAGATAAATTATTTATAAAAAATGCTTAAACTTCTTCAGTAATGCTGAGTGCACTATCTTAATCACTAACTGAATTAATCAGGATTGTCTCTTTTATGATAATTTCAAAGAAAAAAAATACATTAATATTTATATAATGTTAATTAAAAAAAATAGTTAAATTTTAATTAATATTAATTAATATCAGAACTAATTTCATAGGATGTGGTTCTGAAAATAAACAGTTTGGATAATAAAAATTAGTTAAAAAGAAAGGAATAATAATAAATAAAGGTATAATAATAATAGCAATAATATTTATAATAATAAGCCAGTTATATTATGTCAATTATTTTTTCAATATAGGGTGTAGCCCCCTCACCTTGGGCAAATCTTTTGACCGTTGGACTGAAGATCCTCACAGCTCTCTTGGGAGGTGGCGGAGTCGGCGGTGACGGCATCGACAAGGTCGACAACTCTTCCCCGATGCAGGTAATAACTCGATATATTCAATAAAAATTAGAGTTTGTTTATAGTGCATGCACAGTATCATAGCTATCTTAGATGATGTTTTCACATTTCAAAGGGAGAAGAAAAAAATGACTTCAATTGTAAATAGTAGTCTTGTAAAAAGCTACCTTTAACATACTGTAATCAGCTTTAGTTTGTAAATATTCTCTTAGTAGTTTTAGAATTAGTTAGAATTCATATGTTTATGTGAAAGCAATGAATTAACAGTGCTTAATTAAACTTCATAGAATTCAAACTTTAAACAGTAGATTACACACACATTTAAAAAAAAATGAGACAACAAAAAAAACAATATATATATACACAATTTTATTTATTTATGATCATGAAAAAGTAAATAAATAGTCATAAACATAACAAATATTTAAATTGGATTTGAAATATAATTTGGAAAATCCCTACCATTCGGTTTTTTTTATTATTTATGATCAATATATTTTTTGTTTTAGAATAAAAGTCAATGTATGAATCATATGAATGTTTATACAACAATGTTGATATGGTATATATAAAATAAAGAGTTATTTAGTTAATTTTAGACTATCAGAACATTTTATATTTTCTGCTTATGATAACATGGTAAATAACCATTTTATAATTTCATTGATAATAATTAATTAAGTGTTTTAAAGAAAAAACATTAATTTTTTTTAAGAAATTCATAAATGGAACTTCAAGTATTCGTTTGAATTACAAAAAATGCTAGAATTTCAAAATTTACTTTTTTAAATTATTTAAAAAAAAATATTGAGCTTCTTATTTTATGTATGCATTATTCTTCCAATAAAAAAATGTTCGATTCCCTCTTTGTATTTAAAAACAACCAAATAAAACACATAATATTTTAACCAATATCTAATTTTCAACTGTTTTCATTTCGTTAATAACGTCAAATATATTTTACAAAATTTTTAAACAACATAATTGTGATGTAAGGTATGAATTATTAATAGTATGATATAAAATTAAAAGAAAAATTATTGATAAATATATGTATAACAAAATTCCTTTCTCTTACAATAGTTACTTCCTGCACAAATTCATTAGTGATAAATTAGTATTTTTTCAAGTATACTGTGCATGCACTTCATAGTTTCCTTTATATTTTAAACTATCAGCTATTGTAAACTATTTTATTAAAGATACTATTTGGGTAAAGGGAATTCTAAGGGTAAGGTATTTATTTTCATATTCATATGAATGAATATAATTTATTTTTTTCATTTCTTATTTTTTCATGGTCTTTAGTAACTTACTATTACATTAATATTAGAACTTTCTTTTTTCTTTTTATTTATTTTTTTTACTATATATATTGATTTGTTTTAGTCTTTGAATATCATTGCTTGCACAATTGCACTTCTTGCTTCATAGAAGGTGAAGCAATCTTTTTATACTCAAATAAATTATACATTCTGTTCTTGTAGTGTTGGAAATATAAGATTTTAAGAGACTTGGAAATTCAAGTTTATTTTCGCTTAACTTTAGTTCCCTGATAATGGAATCAGAGTTGTCTCTCAAGAGTTTTCCTGCATCCTCTTCCTTTAGGGACATCACAGAAATTATGTATTTCATTTTTTATCAGTATGAAGAAATAGAAAAAAAATTATTACTATCAAACCAATGACACTATGAAAATACATTGATACAATAAAACAAAATGACATTATTATTATTATTTATGTTTGACTCTTGATTACCATGCACGTCGGCCTAAAAAGGCCCATTGTGCTTGAGTCCTAAAGATCCCTAACATAGGTCTAGACCTCTGAGAAATTTTAGATAGCCTTTAAATCTCAGTTCTTGGAGTTCCTTGTGTCCTCCAGGGCCAAGGTCAAATGTCCTCTTTCGACTTAGTGCTATACATTCAAAGAGAACGTGCCAGGGGGTTTCGTCTTCATCTGTGCACCATCTGCACCGAGATTCTTGTTCAATGCCCAAATGATGCATGTGTTTCCTGAGTTTACAGTGCCCAGTGATGATTTCAACCATGCTTTTACATTACATTCTCGACATTTGAGCGGCTTCTTTCTTGATTTTATCAGAAAGATTATCATTGGTATCCTTTATAAAAAGTTTAGTATGCCTTATCTTGGCTCTATCCCAACGTGTTTTTATCTTCCTCTTGGCTAGATTGTTAATTGTATCCTTAGCCAGGGGAAGGGGAACCCCACATCATGGTTCTGGTCCAATTGGAGCGATAAGTGCTCCTTTCTTTGCCAATTTGTTGGCCCTTTCATTTCCCGGAATATTACTGTGCCCAGGGTCCAAAATATGTTAACTATGTTATGTACACCTAATTCATCAAGTCTTAGACAGCATTCCTCCAATAGTATAGAGTTTGTTGCTGCATTTTGTAATGCAGTGCATGCTGCCTGACTGTCAGTGAGAAAATTGATTACCTTATTCTTGTGGTCCTTCATAGCGAAGGCACCTGCAAGTATTGCCCATATTTCCGCTTGGAATACAGTGGGTGTCGTGCCCAGAGATAAGTAATGACTATTGCCCGGATTTTTATGTTTTTGCATATTTTTTTTTATGCTTTGTACATCACGTTTGAAGGTTTTAAAACGTTTTTTGGGCCAAAAGCATTATTCGATTAGGGCAAGCTTTATTTTGCATATTTGTGCATATTTGAAGGAAAATGCATATTTGATCGTTTTTGCATATTTTTAATGCATTTTGTTCTATTTTAGGTTTTATGTGTTCAATAATTTTGAATTAAAAGAGTTTTTTGAAAGGTATACCGGACTCAAAATGCTAGACAAAAGCATTATTCGAAAAAATTTTCTCCCTGATATTTACCAGGAGACCATGAATAAAATACGCAACCAATAAAAGACGTACCAAATTGGTGGGTGTCCATAGATGAGAAGACTTATCAAAATCCTTTCTTCTAAACATGAAGTTGTTGGACAAATGTCACCACGAAACCATAACTAGATTTTTTAATGATTCCATGACTTTTCTCTAGCCAAATGGAACTCTACACGAAAAAGTTTTTTTATTCACAACTGACGCTGCTCCATACATGGTTAAGGCTGCAAAGTCATAGAAAATATTCTACCCTCAAATGATTTTCCTGACTTGCCTTGCCCCGGCATTTCAATGGGTCGCGGAAACTGTCAGAAATGAATTTGAAGATGCAGACTTGCTGATTTCGAATGTCAAAAAATGTTTTCTCAAAGTGCCAAGTTGGGTAAAATTATTGAAAGAAAATTACCCAGAATTAAATT
The DNA here is from genome assembly GCA_037127475.1 of Arma custos. NCBI lineage: Eukaryota > Metazoa > Arthropoda > Insecta > Hemiptera > Pentatomidae > Arma > Arma custos. Next base: position 166,165,184 of record CM073759.1, read on the forward strand.
TACCACTGGAACCAATAATCACAAGATGGGGAACCTGGCTAGATGTATCCCACAACTACTATCAACATTTTGATAAGATCAAACACGTTCTTTCCAAATTAGATGACACAGCGTCGGCAATATCAAGAGCAAAGAAATTAATGGAAAAAACAACAAGTTTTCGAAAACAATTCTGGGCTAAAACAGTTACGATCCATTCGCGATATTCTAGAAGGAAACTTTGGAGAAAAAGATATGCCATTCTGCCCTAGTGAAGCATCATGTTTTAAAAGAGCTCCCGCTACATCAGTCGACGTGGAAATATCATTTAGTAGGTAAAAAAAACATAACGACCTGATCGTCAGAGCTTCACATTCGATAATCTAAGGATGTACACAATTTTAAATATTAATTTGTAAGAGGAATAAGCGTTTTTTAACTATTTTTATATTATAAGAGTGTAAAATTAGAAATTAAAAAGTACGTAATACATTTTTTATTTTGCATTTTTATTTGGTTTTGCCTGCATATTTCCCCAAAATAAATGCATATTATATGTACATATTTAAGGATTTTTATTGCATATAAATCCGGGCCCTAGTAATGACCCATGCCCTGACAACCCTTGTGCCACCAGGCTATTGAGCCATAGGTTAGCACAGGTCTGACTATTGCTGTGTAGATCCAACGAGCCATCTTGGAGCTAATTCCTCACTTGTTGCCACAAAGACTCTTACAAGTCCACAAAATTCTTGTGGCTTTCTTGGTAACATAATCGATATGTTCACTCCAGTTTAATTTACTGTCCATGATAACACTGAGGTATTTAACCTTCTTGCTGAATTGAATACTCATCCCTTTCATCCTAGGGGGGGGGTTGAGCTCCCACAATATCCTTTTGTTGGTAAAAGGTACAATTACCGTTTTATTAGGATTGATGTTCAATCCTACTTTCGTGCACCATCTCACCACCATTCTTAGTGCCATTGTCATCAAGTCTGAAATAGTTTGCTGATCAAAGCCCTTGATGATAATTGCTATGTCATCTGCATAGCCTATCGCTTGGAAACTCACCTCATTTAGGAGGTGTAGTAGTTCGTCCACTACCAGGATCCATAGGAGTGAGGAAAGAACACCTCCTTGGAGCAGCCTTAACCTTTAGGTGATAACTGCCCATATTGGCTTGAATGACCCTGTTCTATAGCATGGCAATAACCCAATTAGCAATGTTTGGTTTGCTGCCATGCTTTAGTAGGGCATTAGTTAATATATGAGTAGGGGTATTATCAAATGCCTCCTCTATATCTAAAAATGCTCCGAGCACGATTTGTTTCCACTGTAGAGCATCTTCTATTTGGTCCACCACTGCATGCAGCGCAGTGTCGCAAGATTTGCCCTCTCTGTATGCATTTAGGTTCATCATATGTTTCTTTCTCTGGTTTGGGAATAAATGTGACCTTAACTTCTCTCCAAGCTGTTGGGATGTAATTATAGGCCAGACAGCCCTGGAATAGAGTGGAGAGCCTGCCTAAGATGATTTCAAGATCCTCATTTAGCATGGAAGGATAAATTCCGTCAAAACCTGGCGTTTTGTACGGCTTGAGGTTTTTAACTGCCCATTTTATGGCGCTGGTATTGAAGATTTCACGGACTGATGTCCAGTCCGGTTTGGACCTGTCCTCAGGGAGGTAGGCCTTAGTGTCCAAGGTTGTCAGCTTGCTCCCCGGGAAGTGCGATTCCAGCATAGCAGTTATAGACTCTATAATGTTCATGGGATCTCCATTTGGTTTCTTTAGGGAGCCCACGGTATTACAGTGGTTGCTCTTAGAGAGTATTTTATTCATGCATGTATTCGTATTATTAATTTCCCCACAGAACTGTCTCCATGAGTTCCGTTTGGCTTTCCTAATGAGGTTTATGATATTCAGTTAGTGCGTGTCTATATTCGATCCATTCACCATTCCTTTTTGCTTTATTGAAAAGTATTCTGGTTCTAGATCTTGACTTTTCTAACTGCATGTTCCACCAGGGTGCATTACAGTTTGACCCTTTAGTGGTTGTTCTACAGTTATCCTTGAATGCAGTGATAAGTGCCTTAGTTAGTAGTTCGTTTAAGAACTCCAGCTGATAGGTATCAGAAGCCAAACGGGGACATTCTTTAATTAAGTCTTTAAGATTTGTCCTAAAGCCTTCCCAATTTGTGTTTCTGGGGGTCCTATAGGTTGCAGGCCTTGAGGTTGTGGCCTCAAGTTCCCACTTTATATATTTATGATCAGAACTGGAAAAGTCTTTAGAGACATGCCAGTTTGTAATATTTATCATTCTAGTTGATCTGAAACTCAGAGTGAGGTCTATGACCTCCTGTCTGTTAGAAATTTAAAAAGTTGGTGTATTACCTTTGTTAACTATATCTAGATTATTAACTAGCAAATATTCCAGAAGGGACTCATCTCTACCGTTAGTATTGCTACTACCCCAGATGTTGTGATGGGCATTGGCATCCGCCCCAATAATTCCCTTCGTTTCCTGTCTTTTGATATAGTCAACTATACTCTCAAGACAGGTCGTTGGGACTTGTTCCTCGAACGGTAGATCCAATGAGGCCAAGATAACTTCCTGGCCCCCTAAATTGATCGTTACTGCTACAGAATTTCTGGAACATAAGGACCACATTGGAAAACAATTTAGTTCTATTTTAGCAAGGATGCAGGCTCTGGGCCTTGGGCAGTTTGCTTGGGTAAGTCTATATCCCTTCAGGCCCAGTCCCGCAATCCTGCTATTTTTATTAATCCACGGCTCTTGTATAAGTATAATATCAATGCCATGACTTACCACATATTGCTGCAGAGTTCCACTGGCTGCCCTGCAGTGATAGAGATTTATCTGCAGCAACTTGATCATCATAGTGATGAGGGGGGATCACCCCCGGGATGTGGTAGAGTTTCCTCCTTCCCACTGCCCGGGGACGGTTTGCGGCATACGGGCCCGGCCGCACCCACGGCCTGATGCCCCACCCCATGATCCCTCCTGCCTCCGTGCTCCGTTCGCTGCCGCCTGGTACCAAGCTTGACAGTGACAGATGCACTTTGGCCTGAAGTGGACCCGGGCATTGTGACGCCAGCCGGCGACACAGCCGCACCCTCACCGCCCGTTATTTTTCCCCCCTCTTCACCAGTTGTCACCTCATCCACAGCTACTTCCGGTGTGGGTGCGTCCTTTCCTGGAAAAAATTTTACCTGAAAGTTGTAGAACCCATGGTAGATTCTTCCATTCTTTTCTTCAATGGCTTTGGCCACAGATTCAGGTATGGATGCCACAATGTACATCCCATGTTTATGGGTCTTGTTGCCAAGGATCTTCCATCTCTCAGTCTGCAGGCCCGTATTCTGTACCCGCAGATTCTGTAGGCATTCCTTAATACCTTCCACTGGGTTTGGTATGAAGATGCCCATCTTCCTGAAACCCTCAAGTTCTTTGGGGTCGCAGGTTTTCAGCGGCGCTCCCTCCCATGGGGAGAGCTCCCCGATATTGCTAACGAACCACTCTCTGGTAGACTCGTCTTTGCAGTTCACCACCAGTGCTCCGTCTCTCAAGGAGTAGCCGTTGAAGCCAACAGGGGCTTGTTCAGCCTTCCTCTCTCTCTCATTCTTTTCAGGAGCTTGAACATAAAGCCCTGAAAATCTTCATCCTTTAGTTTTTGATGAGGGTAATCTGTGTGGGCAAGTGCAACCTTGATGCTTGCAGCTGCTCCACTGTAATCCATTTTAGGTTTCTTCACCGTTTTGCAGGGTGAAGGAGTCTCCTGCTTCTCCCTGCTTCTCCCTGCCTCTCTTCCTCTCATCCTTGGAGGTTGAGGGTTGAGTTTCGGCAGGAGTCGCCTTCTTCTTTTGCTGTAGAAAATTCTTTCTTTGGCTATGTGTCATATTCTTCCAGACTTCGTCTGGAAGTTTGTTTATATTGATCTCAGAGGAGGTTGCTAGCTGCTGTGCAGGTGGTTCCCTTTCCTCTGCGAGGTCTGAGACCTCTTGTTCTAAGTTGGCCATCAGTTCAGAGACCGATTGGCTAATTCCTGATGAATCAGTCATATTGGACTCCATGGTGTCCTCATTTATTATAAAATTGGTATAATTCAGGTTCATTTTGTGCCCACGAGTATCAAGGAAATAAACGGTCACCTATAGCAGAGCCTTGTTACTATAGGAAGGCATTTATTGAAACCGGAGGTCGCCCAAGTGTCCGAAGTTCGCAAACTAGGACTGAATCACCCTCAGCCAGTCATCCAATAGCCTATGCAGTTCCGCCTGGATTGGGGGATGTTTATCGACTTCCCAGTCTAGTTCCGATGGGTTTCGTCAGTGAGGAGGAACTCCCCACTGTGCAGGGGTACCACGTGCAGGACGAGGTTGTTCACCTCGCTTGGGTTCTGGTACTAATAAAAATTTATCAGAAGCCAAGACCAATCGGACTGAGAGATGCTTATCTCCCTGGGTGCTTTGTAGCTACCCTTCACCCCCAAAATTAGGTTAAGATTGTAAAGCTAAGATCATCCTCATATTTATGCAGTTAGTTTCATTTATTAAAGACTCTTTTTTAACAATGCACTGAAACAGTTTTCTAAATGAATTGCACTGATTGCATCTATTGGCTAATTTTCCTCCGCTCTGAGGTTGAAATGGAAAAAAATGTAAAATGTGAAATTAATTTATGTAAATGAAACCTAAATATTTTCAACATATAATTGATATTAATCCATCTTAAAGTCTAATAGAAGAGTGTTTGAGTATAAATAGATTGTGTGGGAGTAGATAGTTAATAGTATAGCTAAGCTTTTGGTCCACCTGGCGTACAGGGTGTGTTAGCTGCTGTCCTTTCTGCATTCCTTGGATCCCGAGACCCCGACCAAGTAGCTACAATGGCAAAGCAGGCTGGAGAAGTAAGTACAACCTAAGATATCTGTTTATATTTTAATAATATCATATAATATGTAAAAGGAATTTATTGGTATCAAGATTTCAACTATTTAAAATAAAATGCTATTTTTGATAAACAATACATTTGAAAAAAAAAATTATTATGAACCAAATATTTATAACTGTTTTTCTGTTATATATCTAGTTTATCAACATTGTTGTTAACCTTTTGGATGCCTTGAAAACTTCTTTCTCACATCGGTCACTTGCAGCTAGGTCCATTGGCAAGAAGGATTCAGTTTCAGAAGCAGCAGTTGCCAGTCTAACTCTTGTTAAGGTATGAGTAATTCACATTGCATATAACACATGTTCCTTATTAAATTATAAATTGTAATGTAGTTTACTTTGCATCTTTTTTGACTTAGGTGTGCCAGGTACTTTTACTGGTTACTGCAACTGGTTGAAGAGTAACTGCTATTAATTATTTAATAATCGTTTGTTCATACAGATTTATAATCATTTCTCAAAATGGATTTGTTAGAGCTATATTCCTTAATTCAAAATCTGAAATGTGCCAAGGACTTTTTAATAAGAAAAGGAATAATACAGATATATGCATTACAGTGCATTTGGTGAAATTTTCTGAAGGAATAAGTATGTGGAGATCTAATTTGAGAAGTTATTGAAAAATAAAAAAGAAAGATTAAAGGAGCGTGGTTAGAACATAGCAAATTTAATTTTTCCACAATTATTTATTTCATATATTCTCAAGAATATTTAACCATAAAGAACTTAAAAACCTATACAGGTGCCTCATGGTATCATACATTATGCATTAACAATCACTATAGTTTAAACCATTAAAACTAACTGGTATATCTAAAGCAAAAAAAAAACATTTCTATTGTTTATGTATTTCATATTTGAAAATATTCAATCATTTTTGAAAAATTGGATGTAAATTTAACTGTATACATAAAGTTACTTATTTGTTTCATTATTTATATGCAAGATTTCTTTTGTCTTATAAATAAAGATAGTTACAGAAGCGAATTGGAAATCAATTTTATGGTTGTGCTCAATTATAATTAAACTACTAAACTATTAATATTCTTTAAAGGGCTATGTGAAAACAATGAAAACATCTGATGAGAGTTGTATGCTGAAATATATGTGTGAAGCTAACCGAGAATGTACCGGAGACACCAATGGATCATCATCTATTTTCTGCCAATTAGGATCGTAAGCAACTCTTTCATGTCTTGGAATTTAGTTTTGATAGCAATATATCTGTTTTAATGCTCTTTTGTATATTTTTGAATAGTATTAATATTGCTTGAAGGGAAAAAGTTTGATTTTTTAACATCTTAAAAAAATTTTTCTTTTAATAATTTATTTTTCATTTTGGTTTTGTTTACAAACTAAAATTTTTGCTAACTTTACTCAATAAAACCTATTCAAATCTAAGTGATTTTAAGTCAACATTGTTTTGTTTTTTTACAGGTATGTCGCTAGCTTTATGCTTCAAAGAAATGGACTTACACCATTCGACTCCTACTACGAAGCTGGTAGGAGAGGGCGAAGTGGAGATGATTGCCACCAAATTTACCTGTCCTGTAACGAAGTTTAGCCAGATACAATAATCGCGGCCTCTGTAGTGCCTTCCTTCAAGGACTAATCAAACATTACTCAAATCTAACAGATCTCAATCAAATCATTTAAAATCAGTTTTCATTTTAAATAAGGGAAAAAAAAGGATCAAAACATTTTTTATTGACATATACAACATTTCGTAAAAATATTCTCAAATCAAGACCGGCACAAAGAAAAATTGGGTAATGTTTTTATTTTAGCTAATTCGACAAATTAGAAATGAATTGGTAAACATAAATATAAAAACCAAAAAATATATTATTTATTTTCTTAATAAATAAGTTAATTTATTGACAATGTTTCTAGGGTTGTAAATTGCAATAAATGTGTAAGATATTATATGATGGCTTTGAATAATGATGTAATGAATCGTGTTAAACACCTTCTGTATGATTTATCTAAGCCCGCAGGGTGCCTGGTTGAAGTGGATGAATTTTTAGAAGGTTTTTTTGCTTTCCTTCCCTTCTTTGCAACGTCCTTTGCAAACGTTTATATTTCAGCCAGTTGTTTATTTATATTCATTTCCGATATTTTATTGGAAAAATAATTTTATTAAATCCTATTTATTTTATCTCTCCTTATCTGTTTGTCTGTTGTAGCTTCATTAAGTTACATTTCTTTACAGTGATAATGTACTTTAATTGTATTCTATTTGTATCTTTGTATGAGGTGATTTTAATGTATCTGTTTTTAAGGACAGTAAAATACTAAATTTTAATATTGTTAGTATAAACATTGTATATTACTTTATGGCTGCAACAGATGTTTGACTGAGTATTTTATTGTTTAGGCTGTCAGTGATGCTTTTAAGAGCTGTTTTTTTTTTTTATACAATATGATAGTTACAAATGTGGAAGTTAGTGATTGAATTATTTATATTTTTGTTGATAATGTGTGTGAATTTATTATGTGTGTATGATCTATGTGTGTGATTGCCAATAAATGTTTTTAAAAAAAAGATCTATGAATGTTATACCTTGAACTGAATAACTTTATTACAGAATAGAAATAGAAAAATAATAAATAAATAAGACTACTGTTCCTTGGACAATGATTATGCAGGGTGGGGGGGGGGGGGGGTGATTTGTCCTAGATAAGGATCAACCCATTTTTCCCTGTTATTTTATGTGCCCACTTTATAGAGGCTGGGTGAGCCTGAGGAGGGTCCTAGTTCCCATAGAATTTGTCACTGTTTGCTAAAAATTAAAGTTTACCAGCGAGAGGGGTTTGAGCCCCAGGGCTTCAGCATAGCGACTTAGTGCTCTACCACTGAGCCACTCAGCTCCTGTTTTTTAATAAACTTCAATTATTTATGAATCTAACATTAATGGTGAATATCAAAGTTAGACTATTAATAAAGTGATTAATGAAGCATAATGCCTGTCTAATAAATTAAAGCTTTTGGCACTGGTATTAAGATCTGACCTAATTTGATGTTATATTTTCCAAAACTTCTTACTATGTTTTAAGCACAAAATATGAATCAGTAAGACTTAATGGTATCAAACGTACCCTGAACACTAGCACTGTAATCTGTGATTGAAGATACCACTAGCGCATCCTAAATTTTATTAAATAAAAATCTAATCAGAGAAAAATGAAGTTATAAATGTTTAAAATATTATTCATTCACAATATATATTACATTAATCACTTATACAGGGTGGCCCAAATTTAAATGGCAAAACTTCAGGAACTTATAGGGGACTGAAAAACTAAGACAAAAAGTCCTTTAGAGATTTGCTCGTTTTTGCTTAGTTTAAGAGAAAATCGCAAAAAAGAAACAAAACAAGTTTTCATTTTTATACTTATTTATTTACATTTTTATTTATGTTATGTTCTTTTTAATGTAAATATTGCTCAAAATGTTCTTGCACCAATGCAAGCATTACATCTAGCATTCACTTGATAAATTGCAGCTAAACATTGTTCTGATGATATTTGGTGCACTGCATCTATGATTCGGTCTCTAAATTGCTCTCTTGAGTTGATTGACACCGAATAAACTTTCTGCTTCAAGGTTCCTCATACAAAGAAATCCATGGGTGTCATTTCAGGTGATCTGGGTGGCCAAGGTACTACTCCTCCACATCCAATCCATCGTTGTGGATAATTTATATCCAGCCAAACTCGAGCAACTCTGCTATATTGAGCTGGACATCCATCGAGTTGGAACCACATTTCAATCCGCTGTTGTAACGGAATGTCATCTAAATAATTAGAAAAGTCATTCTCCAAAAAATGTGTAAATGTGATACCATTCAATCTTCCAGGTAAAAAATATGGTCCCACCAGTAATCCGTTCCAAATTTCAAGCCAAACGTTAATAGCAAATTCATGCTGAAACCTATTCTCTCTAATAGCTCTGGGATTTTCAAGAGCCCATACATGATAATTTCTTTGATTAACAATTCCTCCTCTTGTAAAGGTAGCTTCATCGGTCCATATAATTTTTAATGGAAATAAATTATCATCGCGAATTTTTTCAAGAAACCAGTTACTAAAATTCAATCTCTTGATATAATCTTGAGGTAATAAATTCTGAACTGTTTGAAGATGGTATGGGTAGCGATTATCACCTTTCAAAGTTCGCCATATTGCTAATACAGCAGATGCTCTTTGGATGCTAGTCTCAGGATTGTTATCGAAGTGGCGTTGGACACAATTTCCTCTCCGATAATCTGCTCTTACTGCTGCCTGGAATTGGTCGCCTTCATTATGTATTAAGAATGACCCAGTCTCTCGTAGTCTATTAAAAGTTAACGAAAAGACTCGTCGATTAGGCACTCTTCTATTTGGAAATCGGCGCGCATACTCCCGCACCGCTTCTAAAGCATTACCATACAGAAACCATAAACAAAAATCATTTCAGCGTATTCAACATTAGAATATGTATACGGCATTGTGGCTGATGCTATTCACAGAAAAATATCTGAGTAACTGACTGAAGACTGATTTAGGAATTATAATCCTAGAAGGAAGCCAAAATGTAAACAAATAAAAGAATGTAAAGGATAACATTAAGTATTTACATATCTCACTGCCTATCCTGACGAACTTTGAAAGGTGATAATCGCTACCTGTAACATTTTTGTTTTGTTTCTTTTTTTGCGATTTTCTCTAAAACTAAGCAAAAACGAGCAAATCTCTAAAGGATTTTTTGTCTTAGTTTTTTGGTCTCCTATAAGTTCCTGAAGTTTTGCCATTTAAATTGGGGACACCCTGTATAATGCCTATTGACAATAGATAATAAAATTAACCATACCCCATTTTTTGTCAGTATTACTACTATGCTTCTAAAAACACATAAAATAATTTAGGTGTACAGATTGAAAATAAAGAAACTAATAGAAGTTATATATATATATATATATATATTTTTATGTATGAATTTTATTAGATTAAAATGGTTAAATTTCATTTAAATATTTACATTAACTTGAATCAAAAATAATTTTTATTAATATATGCTAACATCAAATTTTCAATGTTAGACAGAAACTGATTTAGATGTGAGGGGTACTTTTGTCCCTTACAAAACAACAACTGCTTTTACCTCTGTTATCTCTTGATTATGACCAACTATTTATTATTTACAAATAAAAGAAACACAGTAAGTGAAACAAACACCTAAAATGATTAAATATTGTTATAAATTTAAAATTTGCTTTAAAACCCTTGATAATATATTAGACTTATCTTTTAATTAATTTTCTTCTTCAAGCTCTGTCAATAAATTTTTAGTGTCATAACTGTAACTAAAGTAGATATTTGTCATTAAACCCAGCAATTAAAAATAAATAATAGTTACACTATTGAAATATAGTTTGAAGAAATATTTAAATATTAATATGTAAGAAATATGTAAAAGAAAAATCAATATTAAAAGTATTAAAATTTAAGTTTCAAAAACAATTATTAAAAACAAAAAAGAATTTTAAAGGTTTTTAGTTATTTAAGCAATTTAATTAGTTCTTTTTTTTAATTTCTTGGTATTATTATAATTTTTTTTTTTACTAATAGTAATATACTGAATCCATTTTTTTTTTTTTTTTGTAATAAACAATATTCTTCAATAATCTTATATAACATACAGCATAAATAACATCAGGAAGAAAAAAATAACATTTAGTTGCTTTACAGAAATATTACTAAAAAATGAAATACTCTAGGTAATATCCCTAAATCAAAACATTTTGTATAAAAGTAGTTGCATATTGTGACCAACTATATATTTTAAATATTTTATTTATATTAAATCTACTATAGATCTTGAAATTATTTATAGCTTATATTATCCTCAACTAAATACTAAATACCCTTCCCTTTCTATATCTTAGGAAGATTTAAAATAGCAAGACAAAAAATAGTGAAATATAGATATTTTGTAAGTTTATAACCTTATACTATATAAATACTTTCATTCCTAGCAAATTTCTTACTGAATTTTTTGCACTGTCTCTCAAATAACAATTAGTTTGTGAAACAACATATAACTTTTTGTTAAGTTTGAAATGTTTAAGTGCAAATGAACAACAATTGACAATTATTTAACCATTATACAATTATAAAAAAAGTACACATTTAAAAACTTGTAATATCCAATATTTATAAAGTCACGAATCATCAATAATCTCAATATCAAGTTTGAAAATCCAATTACTTGGGTGTGGCAACGTTGAATTATTTTGACATGCCAAATAAAACTCCTTGGCGATGGCCAAGTAAATATCAGTACTAAAACAAAGTACAAACCTTCACAAATATTCTGATCAATACCAGTAGTCAATGATTCACTACCAGTATAGAATATAACAGAATAGAATAGAAATGTAATTTTATTCTGGGACTAAGTCCCTTTAGAATAACAAAATATGAACAGAAAAAGAAATATAATATAAATCTAGCCATAAGGCTGCATGATACAAATCACAAAGTGTATAAAAAGTGACAGAAACCAATTTAAAAAAAACATAAACAAACAATAATTATAAGTATATAAACAGTACGAATCCTGACAAGACATTAAGCAATTAAAGATAATAGATAAATCAATAACTTTTGTAAAATGCATGAGCTCACATGCAATAATTTCTTTACATGATGTACATATGTCTTCTTAAAAAACAAAACTAAAACAACTAAATAACAATAAATTATTCAATACATTTCATTCTAAGCAAATGACTAATCTGCTTAGAAATCATCTTTTTGGGGAAGCCAGATGTTGGAAAAGCAAGGATTTAAATGAGTATAGTGAGGGAGCAGAATGGGTATAATATAAAAACAGTGTATAGGTGTTATTAAAGAAAAACCAAGTTGCAGAAGACTAGCAGAGCTTACTTACATTGCAATATCCAGTATAGAAAAGGCAGCTACAAGCTGGAGGCAGATTAAGTGATATAAGCAGTAAGTGTAATATAAGGGTATTAATTGTTCAGCCTCACTGCAGAAGCTAGCTGAAGGAGGATAGTTACTGTTGTCATAAGCCATGGATTCAATGTCTTCCAAGGTAATCTCAGCAGCTTTTTGTACAGTTCTCTCACGTTCCCTTTATTCATCTTTACCACCAGTCTCTCAAGATTTTATCACTAAAACTACGAAAGGAGACGACAGTTTGACTGTTTCTAATTGTACTAAAAAAATTTGGTCCCCATATTTTTCCCTCAATCTCTCCTTAATGGTCTTCACATATGGTGGTTCTCCTGTAATAACCTGTTCCAACAACTCGTCCATAGAATATTGGCAATTATCAGTACCTTCAATATAATCGAAGATTTCTTCAATTGCGTTTAAAATCCCTTCATCTTGAGGCCGTCCAGATTTTCTTTTTGAAGGTACGGATGTCAAAAAGAATTTTTTGTAACAATCCTCATGATATATTGCATCTGCTGCGTGTAGATCAAAACAGTGCAGATACGTCTTACTACGTTGTTTCTCCACTCGTCCTTTCTTTTCTGCCCGTGATCGATAATGGAATTGTGAAACGCACTGGTACGAACATGAAAAACTGTTAGACGCTTAGCATAAGTCTCCTTCTCTTCGTCCTACGTTTCTGTGCAGAAAAAACACTTTGTTTTAAAATCAAATTTCACATGTTTTGAACGCAAAGACGAGAAACCACGTGATGTTGAAGGTTGATCTGAAAGAGACTCAGAAACAGACACTTCTGACGTATTCTCTTCTGCAAGAATTATGAACACCATTTGTCTTATCCCTGAAATCTGCCTCTTTTCCATTTTTCCTTAACACACTTGCCTTCACTAATTCAATTATCCCTTTTTTACTGACGCTACACAAATAACTTTCAATTGCACTCGTACAAATTAAACACTTCTCAGCAATAGTCACATACACACTGGAAATGAATAATCTTATTGTATGTTTCTACTATTAAATATATTTTGAATATGTAGGTTGATTGATATATGGGATGCCAGAGTCTCATTTAGGATGAGTACTCAAATTATTATTTATATGCCTTAATCTTAATTGGGTTACTTTCCAGAGGTCTGCTCTTGTGTTTACCAATTTACTCATCTATTATACCTTCAATATATTATTTATAAATAAATAGTGTATCTGGGGTATGTAAGCACCCAAAGAATTACAATAAGGATAGCTTATTTATTCAATTTTAAACAAGATTAATGATTCAGATGTTGATATATAAAGAGAATTGCCATAAAATACCTTACAGGAAATAAATTCAACTTATCTGTGAACAGAGGTAGATTGGGTTATATGTCGGTCTTCGCCTGGCCGCATCCGAGTCTTCTGTTTACTTGCTCCTCGGGGTCTCCAGAGGGCTCCTTGCTTCTCCGGGTCTGTCTCGAGGGTGCCTTTCTCAGTGGAGTTTGCTTGCCCCCCTTTTTCTTCTTTCTCCCAGCCACCTTGACATGGCTGTCCAGACAGTTTTAAAAGTAGGGTGTGTAAGGTCCATTAGCCTTCGCGAAAATATTTTACAACCTGTACAGCGGATTCTTTTGAAGTGCCAAGAGGTGGGTGACGTCCTTGTACCTGCTTTAACACTTATCTTTAACAAAAGTTTTATTGCATTTTATGGCGTCCAATTACTATTAGCAATAGTAAAAATAAATAAATTATTTATAACAAAATGTCTTATATTATTTACAAACAGGTGACTATTCTTAATCTTATATATGTAAAAGAGAGTGGCGTTAGTTACTGACCTAATAACTCAAGAACGCCTGGACTGATTTCGATGATTCGAACCATTTAGGACTGGTCTTCGGCCAAAAAAGAAGAATAACCAAGAAAAATCGAAATCGGTCCAGGCGTTCTTGAGTTATATTTATATATACATTATATATTTTTGTAACCTAACAGCTTCTCTATTAATTTTATATCAACATGTGATCTATGAGTTCCCTACTCACAATTATTTATATAACAACACCCATTTTTGTAAAATTTGCACTTAACACATTTGTGAACTAAGGTATCAAGGTTTGACAGCTGATTTATTTGCAGCCTTTTCATCGCATACTATTCTGTTTGATAATTGTTTGTGGTAATTATTTATCTATTATTTACAATAATTGTAGATTCAAATATTGCATTAGATATTGATACATTGTTTTGAAACGATTTATCAGTTTGATGAAGTGCACATTGTGATTGGTTATGTTCTTTGTTATTACATAATAGTTTCAAATACTGCATTGAATAGATTGTTTTGAGACTTTGTCAGTTTGATGAAGTACACATTGTGAATGGTTGTGTTCTTTGTTATTGCATAAGATTGATTACAATTTTCAATATAACTGCCCAGTTAACAGTAATAATAATTATTTATTTATCATTTACAATAATTGTAGTTTCAAATATTGCAAAAACTAATGAACGACCATTACGAATAAAAAATTAAAATATGAATAAACCTATACGAAAAACGCATTCTCTATTTAAAATTATTGATAGATCTTTAATTGATTTACCATCTCCATCTTCAATTTCATTATGATGAAATTTTGGATCCTTATTAGGTATATGCTTAATAATTTAAATTAACCTATACATTAGTTCCTAGCTATATTATACCTATACATTATACAGCAAATATTGAACTCGCTTTTAGAAGAGTAGTACATATCGACAAACAATCCGATTACTAACGTTAATTTCGGATTGTGCAATTAATTTTTACGTGGTTTACTTTGAAAATCAATTCGAATTCGCTGCCAATTTCATTCTGATTTATCATTTTGATGTGAAGTTCTATGTTCAAACGGTAAGTAGCCAGGGAATATGTTCATTTTGTTAGGTTATGACATTTGAGCACATGTTTTCATCGATGCTTACTTGTGAGGTTATGAAATTTATATTTATTTATTTATGTATCGATAATTCCTTAATTGCTTTTGTGACATTCATTTTTTAGTGTTATTCACAATGCCGCTAGCCAGAAGATCTAATCTTTCCCATCGAAACCGTCATGCAAGTACAGTTCGGCCAATCAATTGAATATGGATAAAAAAGAAATCCCACGAGAATAGCGCCGTGTTAGTTTGGCCCGTCTTCGTGCATCACAAACACAAGAAGAAAGACAGATGGAAAATGAAACGGCTCAGTTAACAATGAGCAATTGTCGAGCAAATCAAACAACTCAACAACGTGAAAATCGAAATAAATGCGTATGAAGTTCTTCAAGTGTTGATTTGAATCGAGTAGCGTTTCATTACGATTGCACAATTGACTACAGCTCGCATCCTTCCGTTCAAATTGGCCCAATGGAGGTTGTGTGCAACCATTGTGGGGCAAGTTCGCTGGAGAAACGCCTGGATTGTGCTGTCTCAGTGGCAAGGTTAAATTACCACTATTGCCCTTGCCACCAGAGCCATTGCACACACCACAAACATCAGAATCACTTCATTTTCAATCGAACACTCAGAAATATAACGGATGCTTTCAAATGACTCTAATGGCTCTAAGCCATTGTTTATAATATGGAGTTCATTTATAGAATTCAAAATTCACTCTCAATTTAAACTTAACATAGATCTCTATTTAAAATCAACGCGGACGAAGTCGCGGACAAATGCTAGTTATTGATAAGTTACGAATCGTTCTGTCGTAATAATCGTTCTGATTCTTTAAAAAATAATCAACAACTCTTTCAAGCGATATCTAAAGTCCAGAAACATTCCTTTTCGTTAAGCAATATTCCAACCGGCGGTAATAATGCTTTTTCTTTATCTTGGTGGCGACTTAAACTTTTAAAAAATTTGTTTTTAAAGATTCCCCGTGCTTATAAACGGTCAGTGCAATATTTTCATCTGGTTGTACTCTGTTTATTATATCATGTAGAGACAAAAATTCCTTAAAGGATTGTTTAAATGTAATGTTATCATAAGAATTTATATCTGCGATCATTTCAAGATTATTTCTAGATTTAGGACTGTCCTCTAGCAAAAAAGTGTATAAAACCTTTTGCATAGAGAATGTTAAGTAGATTAATTTAATATTTGAACATGTTGGGGACCTTTAGAGGCCCCCCCACGCTTAGCTTCAAACCCACCCCTCAGTATGTTGTTCAGGACACCTTGACCTACAAGTGTGCCAAAATTGGCTTCTACATGAATTATTTCCGCCATTTAGCATTTTTTGGTCTTCGTTGCCTGAACTAACTACTCGCTTTGATATAGAAGCCCGTGTCAACAGAAGCCGATCAACTTCACTTTTGTAACATGTGTTTTTTAATCTAATAAGAAATGGTGAACTTATCACTAAACAGATGCTTATTTACCTTCTAAATTATATTATTCTAAACAAACAATTATAAAATAAACATTGAAATTATTATATTTACAAAAATGTGAAAAATAAAATGTTTCTTGTACAAAAACATATTTAATTGTATATAGTTAAAACAAAATTAATAAATCAACTTTTTTAAGATTATTAACTTATCCGGCCATAACAATTCCCATAGGACCATAGTAAAACTGTTTTCTTTTTTTAAAAATAATCTAAAAGGTTCGTATCTCAGAGCAAGTCAGCAGAATACGCTCTCTTCTAGGCATTGGCTTATTCTCATATTTATTAAGAATTAGCTCCATTTATCGTATTAGAGAATATAATCGGACAGAATGTTCAGTAATAGAGCAATGATGGTGGGAAAATTGGTCATCAAAGGAATATTTAGAGCTGAAGAATCGATATCAGTCTACCGCAAGATGAAAAGCTTATTAGGCTAAATGGAACTGGATCGGACGACATTTTGGTTCAGAGTAATTCTTGTCACAATTTGATTGAAGGAGCTCAATTGAAGATGATGTTCGAGCAGATACCTACGATAATTACGTATTTTAGAACGTTGAAAATATCTTCTCTTTCACTGCTTCTATGTCTTTCAGAAGGTCTGTAAACTAATGTAAACTATTCATATAACGATAAACTATAATATTTAGCAATATAAACTATGCATTTAGTGATACAAAGACCGAACTGTGAATTTATTAAGTACTTAATGCCTTTGAAAATTTTATTCTACTCTTACAATTAAAAAATTTGCTCAATATATTGTAAAATTGAAAATTAATAATAAGTAACCTGAAAACTATCAATATAATATAAGCGTCTGTCTGTCTGTCCGCGATAAACTCAATAATTACTGTACGGATTTTCATGCGGTTTTCAACAATAAATAGATTGTTTCACCTGGAAGGTTTAAGTATAGGTATAATTTGTCGAGGTTTTGTGTAAATGGGTTGGGATATAACGATATTTGTCGGAAATGTAGGAAATAGTATAGCCTCCAGGGAGGTTTCATCGATGAGACTGCCCAATCCCTTTTTCATAAAACGAAACAATGCATGGCGGTATATTTCTCTTTTATAGATGTACAAAAAAGTCCGTGATAGCATATATCTATCTTTTAAGGACAGCTTACTATATCTATTTTACCTTCTAAAAAATTGATAACGAACAATGCGGTATTTGGACAGCTATTTAGACGAGTTCAGCATTAATCCTTATCAACTTATATACTTTAGTCACCTTAAGCAATTCATGCGCATTATTAGAATATTTTATACCATATAATTTAAATGAATAACTAATGGGTTATCGCAAAAACTTAACGCGCAAGAAAATAAATATAAAGACATATTTTGTTTTGTTTTTACGATTATAATAGCTACATAATAAAATACATTAGACGACAAATATGTCTTACTACCCGTGGAAAGCCGGGGCGGGTCGCTAGTACTAACTAATGAAAGAAATATTGATTTATAAGATATAAATAATAAAAGGCTTAGCGAACCTTTTAAAGGAGTAACACTGAGGGTAGTTACTGTTGTATGTATATAAAATCATGAGAAGAAATGTAAGCAAAAAAGAAATGTATAAATTTTGCTCAGTATCCTTGGCTAGAGATAATGCTTCCTGATTATGAAGTAACAAAAATACATCAAATAAGGTGCAGCAGGTGGTTTGATTATCTCTTAAGATAATAGAAGCCATATAAGAAATATGAGTCTCATAGAATAACGGTCCTATCTGTGATAAAGCAATAAACCTCCTAGAATAAAAAACTGTTTTATTTTAGAGAATATATTAGTAAATAATAATGCATTCCTTAAAACGTGCATAGAAAAATTATTATCTCAAATCTCAAATTTATATGACCCTAATGCTAATTAATAACACTCGCTCATTTCATATTTCAACTGCTTACCAACTTCCATCCATGGATCAACACACAAACCCAAACCAATGAGATTACCCTAAACACAATTCTCACACTTATACCTCGTCTAACCCTCAGGTGTAAATAATTCAATGCAATACTATGTATTTATATTCATAGTATTGGTAATTAGATATTGATACCACAGTTGCCCGGTTTTATTCAGAGTAGAAGTGGCCTAATCCTTCCAATCGCCTCCAATATGCTACATACCACAGCTCAATGCACTACTGCAATTAATGTATCTTTCCTTATCTATTTCCTCTTCAATTCCCTACTCACATGCCCTCTCCAATTCCACATCTCGCCTCTTTAACCACACTCTAGATATTCAGTCCCCACTCTTGAAATATAGTTATTTCAGGTTTTTTCAAAATTAGTATATTTGTACTCAGGACCTTCGGCCCGGCAACTCTGCTCTCTACCAAAGAGGCACTCTGCTCCTTCGTGACTAAGACCTTTTATTTACTAATCAGTCATAACATATGGATAGGTTGCCGTTATAATATCTTACAAGTTATTATATAAGGACTGAAAAAGTTCATTAAACCCTGCTAATTTTGTTATAGAGCTAAAGACTGTTACATTGCGGCGGTTTTCTCAAGAATCTCTTCAAATCAGTTTTGGATATAACGATAACTCTGCAGGGACTGTATTAGATCTGCGATGCAATAATCAGGTTTAATAATATTGGTCATATTCATATAATTTTTAATCGAGAATGGAGATAGGTGTGGGTGCAGTAAAAAAACAACACCAAATAAGTACAAGACTTATATTTAATGTGTGCCGACGTTTCGACCTATCTTGTAGGACATCTTCAGGGCAAATGGGAGAGGCGGCTGGGTGGACCGAGTCACTACAGTGTTTGTTACTCGGTCCACCCAGCCGTCTCTCCCATTTGCCCTGAAGATGGCCTACAAGGTAGGTAGAAACGTCGGCACACATTAAATATAAGTCTTGTACTTATTTGGTGTTGTTGTTTTGACTGAACCCCCCAACTATCTCCATTCTCCATTGTATCATCCAGTCAACTATTTTCCTCTCATACATATAATTTATAGATAGTGTAGATAAATTTAATTTATTATTGATAAATTTATTTCTGTTTTACAGACTCTAGGTAAGATGGATGGAGAATGGCTAGTACTGGGTAAGGAAGAAGATACGTCAGTACTGCCTGCTTTACCAGACAGCAGAGTTACTCTCTTGACTGAAGATGGTATGTTGATGGATATCTTCAGGCCATCAATATCTTCACCACTCAGGTTGGCCAATTATACAGGAAGGAGAGATCACTCGGATTTTAAAGGAGTAACATTAAAGGCAGTTACTGTTGTATGTATATAAAATCGTAAGAAGAAATGTAAACAAAAAAGAAATATATAAATTTAGCTCAGTGTCCTTAGCTAGAGATAATGCTCCCTGATTAGAAAGAAACAAAAAATTCATGAAATGAGGAGCAGCAAGTTTGATTATCTTTTAAGATAATAGAAGCCTTATAAGAAATATGAGTCTCATAGAATAACGGTCCTGTCTGTGATAGAGCAATAAACCTTCTAGAATAAAAAACTTTTTTATATTAGAGAATATATTAGTAAATAAAAATGTATTCCTTAAAACATGCACAGAAAAATTATCATCTCAAATCTAACATTAATATGACCCTAATGCTGGTTAATAACTCTCTCGTTCATTTTACTCAGGCTCACCGTACAGTTTCATTAGTTTGGCATTGCTTTCAGATCCTCCACCTGTGCTCTTCTTTGACGGGTCCAAAGATCGTTCTCATTATATAAATGATGTTAATATTAGGATTGTATAATATAATATAAAATATAGGTAAAACCTCTTCTTACTTTTTTCAAAGGTAGATAAAGTAACAGCTATACAGATGGATGACAAAACAGACCTGTTCGGGCAATATGGTTGCCTTAGTAAAAAAGCAGGTGGTTGGACCCCTCAAATGAGCGAAGTCATAGTAGACAACTTGGCTCAACAGCTCAACTTTAAGTAAGTTCCATGTTATATTTTTTATAATGATGATCCATGAATGAATTATTCATGATGAGTATTCATTCATGAAGATTCTTCTATTTGATCAGACTGCATATTTGTAATCCAGAGTTAAGACACACAACCTTTTTTTGCCTTGTGTTACTGATTCTGGTAATAGTCGTAGCCGATCATCTAGATCTAGAGATCTTCCTGGCGCTGATCTTGTCTGTATTAAGAGTGTACTTTTCAATGTAAAAGGGACGGTCGGTTTGTTAAGCATAATCTTGTCCGTATTACCTCCTTGTATAACCGTTGGCTTAAAAACAGTAAAACCTCTACCATGTGCTAAATCCAAAGCCAGATGTGCATTCACACAAATGAAAGCACTACTATGCGACCCATATATCAACTTAGGACCTACGAATCGGCTACTTAAATATTATTTTTGGTCAGTACTATTAGATGGAGCAGAATCATAGAAACTCAGAATTATGGGGCTGTCCCTGCCATGAATAAATTAGAGGCTTTCGAGTTGTGGACTTAAGAAGGTCCGACCATGTAAAAACCAAGAAAGAGAATTACTTCATACCATCAAGGTATATTTACTTCATACCTAGGACCTTTACTAAGGAACTAGTAGTATTTTCTGCCGTAACTGATCATACGAGGTAAAATTGAAGGAAAACGCGGATTGGAATTGGAAGAAATAAGCACTCTTGAATCAGAAACATAAGACACTGGACGGGTTTGAACTATGATGAACTGATCAGAATAGTAAAACTTGGAGACAAATTTGCCGAAGTATTCGCCTGCAATTGCTTCAATTTATTATTAATTGAATAAGACACCATAAGAAGAAGAAGAGAATTGTGGTGGACGAATCATTGATGGAACGCTTTCTTACATGCAAGGGTTAAGGTATTGCTGTGGTTAGAAATAATAATATTATTGTATTATACAAATATATTATAGCATACAAAGGCCATTTGACACGTGTTGTATTGCGATCTTTTGAACACTTCAGGGATTCACGTGGAAGTATGGATGGAGAAACATTCCATTGAAGGCACTCTTAGTGTGGTTCATCTCACAGAGACTGTTCAATTTCCTTGTCGGATTCTGTGGTGTTTCTCATTAATATTTGTACCAGTAAGTTTTGTTGTCCAGCAAGTGAGTCATGAAATTTTTTGTAGTTTTTCTTAATTTTGCCAGTCACAAGCAATTGTCGTGTAATGAATTCTTACTTATAAAGAGGGGATAATGAGTAATTTAGAAGAAATTTCGAGTGAAAGATTTCAATGGCCTATTTATATAATAAATAAAATACTGACATTTCTTGGTTAAAAACCTAAAATATTTGCATGAAATAATATTTCCTTTTTGGTTTGGTCCTAAGAGTGAAGAGAAAGAAAGTGATGGATTGCAAGGCTCTGTACAATAGCCTCTCCAATAGAACGGTAGACTTCAGCTCCACGGCTGTCATGATAAGACCTGAAATAATGCCCTATGCGAACTATGCAGGAGACCTTTTTGAGTATAAGTGAGTATATTTCTGTTTTCGTCATTATGAAATGAATAATATGTTAACAAATCTCTTCATCTTCAAAGGTGTGGTGATTAACTAAGGTATAAAACTAAGAGAAGTCGAATTATTATTACAGAAGCATGATCCTCTTCAAGCATCCGAGGCTGCCCGTGATGAAGAACATCTATGTCTTGCCATTCCACCGTAACGTGTGGCTTTGTTGTGTCGCTTTATTCTTTCTCTGCTTTGGACTTCTTGTTGCTGCTTCGGTAAGTTATCCCGGAGTGTTCGCGGAAAACACATATTCTTCTCCCTCAGATGTGCTAACCCTCCTGATCGGAGTCGCGAGTCAGCAAGGTAAGTTCCATTACAAAGTAATATACTCATTGACTTTATCAATAATCAGCTGCAATGACTATTATTTTACATCAACAGGAATAGACCTCGGAGCACGTTCTCCTTCCACTAGGATGGCTCTGCTCCTATTTTCTGTCTGCTCTCTTTTCCTTAGCACATCGTATTCTGCTAATATCGTGGCGCTCATCCAGAACGGGGCGGAGACGATAACGACGATCGCAGATCTGATCCAGTCACCACTTGGTTTTGCAGTGCAAGATGTACCCTTCGTCAAGATCTATCTGAAAGTAAGTTCGATTACTATTATGTTTATTGAATTGAAAAAAGTTCTCGCAGGGTCAAATCAAAGTGACAGGCTAGAAGGGACTAACTAAGCCCCGGAGATCCGAGTAGAGTACACGTCAACACATACTACAGAACATCACACTCAACAATTATTCTGACACAAGGTCAAGTATGGTACACACTTCAGGCCCACCTTCCCTTGGAAATCCCACGTTTGGAGGGTACAACCAAACACCCATGATGCGTCTTGAGGATACGAGGCATTTCTTGCTGGGCTGATCGGGTGATCTTACGGGTGTAAGATAGTATATTTGTTCCAGATAGTATATTTGTTGGGTAGGGAACGGAAGCCTAGTTGGTTTGCCAAATTTTATGCTGAAGAACATTTAACAGAAAAAAACACTATTTGGAATTTATCCTTAACCCGTGTATTTTCAGAGTATCAAACTTTCTGTTTATTCACTGAGTAAATCATGGCTTCCAGTCATGATGTCATGATTTCGCTTTGTTAAGTTTATAACTCATTTTGGACAAATTTCGACTTGTTATCGATTGTTCACTTGTTAACGACTTATTCACCGGTTCTACAGAATCAAACTCAAGAACAATTCGTGAAGTAAATGTTAAAAATTTCTGTCCTCGATCTGTAGAATTATAATAATAAATTTAATGGCCTTCAGCAGGCTCCTAGGTCACTATCTTTTTAAACTTACAGGGATTCCGACTAACAGAGAAAAGGAAAGCGAAACAATTACAGGAATATGGTTTCATATTGACGAATGAAATTGTATTTCTCTTGAATGTAAAATTTTACAGTTGGGATGATCCAACTTCTTCGTTGAATAGTGTGATCCAAAATTAAAGAAAGAGTATTTACAATATTTCATTCAATTTTGGAATGTGTTGTTTGTATCTAGTGTGAATGAACATGATTTGCTGAAGCCCAAAGTTGTGATCCACATGTACAAATAGGTTTTAGTATAGTGGAGAAGATTACTTGTTTGATTTTAGTAAATATATGACAGTTGTCAGAAACGTCTGGTCAGTAGTCTTCTTAATTTTGTATTAGGTCCATGTTGGTTAGTATAATTAACAAGATCTTACATAGTTATTCCGAAGCTGCATAGTCCGTGTCGATTTCTATTGCTGGATTTGAATATGTTTTTTACAAAAACTACTTTCCAACATTGTTTATTAGATGACCTAATTATTTTCATGTAAAATGAATGAATGTTTCATAATACAATTTGATAGGACAGGCAGATTAAATTTTTATTGGAAAGTTCAAATTTTATATAAGAATGTTTAATTTTGAAATGTGTTACAGTGTTTGAAACATTATTTTTTTATTTCAGGAGAGTGATAAGGAAGTAAAACATCTGTACGAAAAAAAGATCATGAAGGAGAATCCGAATCCCTTTATCTCAGCAGAAAGTGGAATCGAGAAAATGAAAACCGAAGTGTTTGCATTTCATGTATGTGTTAAGATTTTTAAAGTAGAGAGCATAGATAATAGATTAGGAGAAAGATGAAAAGAGGGTAGATAGAAGATGGTATGACAGAGAATGGATAGCTGAGAATGTAGATAAGAGAGCAGTCGCTACGTCAGTTATTTAGTTATAGTATCAGTCGATCGTTAAGAGAGAATCTATTTAGTTCATATAAGAATTGTTATGTTTGATAACAATATAATTCGTTCTTAGAATTCAAGTATTAACCCAGCTGTAGAATATAAATTATTTAATCTGTTAACAACTACGGATTGACCCTTTGGGATGTACAGACCTTCCTGGGGTTCACCTAGACTCTTTGAAGTTTGTACCCTTAATTTGAGGGTGAAAAATAAGCATAATCTCGGATAAATCAGCTTCCTGCATAACCGTTGTTCTGGAAACAGTACAGTCTCTAATAAGGTACTGAACCTAGCACCTTCATGAGTTGTATTAGTACAGTTTTTTAAATAACTAAAGGATTGTATAATAACCCAAAGAATGTTGTGTTAAAAATTCTTCAAGATATAAAAAAATTAAATAGTTTTATTATCCTTTTTACGACGGCTTAGAAGGGATATTTGCAGTTAAACAAATTTAAATGCTGTCAGCATTTGTTGGTAATAGTATTGCCTATTTCGGTTGACACAGTTATGACTTAGTATAGAGGTAACTATAACTTCAACATAGGGTTGGGCGATAGTCGATAGTTATTGTCGACTATCGATGGATCTTTTTTACCTTCAAGTTTTGAAGCCCTCAGAATTATGCTGATCTGTCTGTGTTTTTTTGAAATTGAAGTCGGAATTCCTAGAGCTCAAGGGTTCTCTTCAATATAACTTTGATACCGTGCCGGACGTGTCATTATTTAATTCTCCTAAATTACTAATTACATTATGTTGGGTAGTACACGTAGTCTCACACTTGTGCAAACAAACCTTTTTATAACCTTAACTTCCTCTTTGATTAGGGATCTTTTTCTACAATTCTTAAATGTTCACCTAGAAATGCTAGTTTTTCTTTCGGGAAATATGTGTCTCAAGGAGCACACTTGACTTTTAAAATTAACTATCCTCAAGGTAGTATCCTTGGTCCAATCCTATATACAGTTTATACAGCTGACATCCCAACTTATCCTAATACTATCCTTACCGCGTATGCTGATGATACATGTGTATTATCAGTCAACACCAATCCAGTTATTGCATCCCAAATCCTCCAATCCCATATCACTGATCTTGAAGAATGGTATCAAAACTGGAGAATTAAAATAAATTCTCAAAAATCGCATCAAATCACTTTTACCTTACGTCGTAAACCAATGACTTCCTGCCTTTCAGTATCTTTTAATAATTTCCCTCTGGTGCCTGTAGAACAGATCCGATACTTAGGGTTGCACCTTGACAAACGATTAACCTGGAATCCTCATACAAGACTGAAAAGACAAGAAACCGCACGACATTTTAGGCTACTTCAACACTTACTAGACAAACGCTCTAAGCTCCCAATTAACTACAAAAGACTCATCTACATGGCCATCGTACGACCTATTTGGACTTACGGAGTAGAGCTTTGGGGCTCCACTAAGCCATCGAATTCCTCTCGTATCCAATCCTTACAGTCCAAAATCCTTCGTAAAATCCTCAATGCTCCTTATTTTGTTAAGAATAAACTCATCCATAACGATTCCGGGACCTTAATGTCCCTTTTGTTGCTGATTTGGCCCGAACCCGGTATCTATCCTTTCATAACAAACTTCATTACCACTCAAACCCTCTAGTTTCAAACCTAGCTTCCTCTTCAATTCCCGATAATCCTCCGAGGCGTCTGAAAAGAAGATGGCCACGTGACCTCCTTACTTGAACTTTGATTTGAGTACTACCAGTGGGTAGTTTCTCTACTTGTCATTATATATCACTTAGCCTATTTACTTGTTGTATTATTGTAATACAGTTGTAGATATCAATAAATAAATTAAATTAAAAAAAAATTAACTATTTCGTTATTTTTCTTTTCTGAAGATTTGATTTGTTCATTGTTATTGTAAACAGGTAAATTGTAAACACTTTTTTTAAATTCAAATAAATTAATTTTTTCTCATCTTACGATAATAATATTAATATTATAATATTATATTATAATATTATAATATTATATTAATAATATTATAATTTATAATCCTGCAAATTTCAATTAGTAGGTAGGTAATTGAATTTAATTAAACTGGTTCCTCTGATTTCAAGTTACCATTAACTTGAGAATCTCAGGTGTTATATTGCTTTGAATTCATTATTGTTTGTAAGGATGGTTTCCGAATCATATTTACAAACCGCGAGGAGTATAATCTGACGTAACATATTTAAAAAATTATTATTTTTTTCTTGGGCCAATCGTCAAGACTGAATTAACAGAATCAAAGCTACTTAAATATTAAATTGGTTTTAAAGTTATATTAAAGAGATGATTTTTTTTTTAAAGCTACTTGATATAAGACTTTTGACATGTATCACTACTATCACTTGTAAATAATGAAAAACCTTCGAAGTCAAACTTTAAATTGAATAATCAAAGCATTTATTAAGACCTTGGCACAAATAATTTTATTTGGTTTTCTCATTTGTCACGATATGGATTCCTATCGATTGGTAGTTAACTCGTCAAAGCATGATCCATCCTCGTTTTGATATAAATTATTCTCTTTTAGATTAAGAGACAAATTATGTCATTCAGTCAAAAACATTCAATTGTATTTAATATATTTAAGAATTCAATTCAATAATGTTTAATTTTATCAAGTTACTACTATTTCTAAAATGCTATCTGTCCTAGTGTCTCATGGAGCTTTGGCCCATTTAATTTCATAAAACTTATCAAGGGAGGATCTAGGATTTTTTTCTAGGGGGCACAATGGGCAGAAGGATGAAAATATCAACAATAACGTAGAAATAAACATGTAGTATTTATAGAAAGGTTTCAAAGGTTTATTAAAATATTTAAACAATAGTTTCACTCATGTTATTTCTGTTATTTTATTCATATAAATGCCTATAAGTATGTACTGCAATAGATTCTCCAATGTACACAAAAAACCGTGTGGAGGGGAGGCACTTGCCCCTGTGCCCCTCCCCTAAATCTGCCCTTGGAACTTAAAATAATGATTGAGAATTATTATTAGGTGGAGACAAGTCTTGCTTACAAAATAATGTCGAAGACGTACACATCGCAAGAAAAATGTGGACTCAGCGAACTTCACGTGTACACTTACCCTCGATTCTCCATCCCAGTCATGAAGGATTCAGGGTATAGAGATATATTTGCCACTCGGTATGTATACTTGTATTATATAGTAATGATAATAATTAAGGCCCGGATTTTTATGCATTTGCATATTTGTTTTTATGCTTTGTACATCACGTTTGAAGTTTTTAAAACTTGTTTTGGGCCAAAAGTATTCGATTAGAATAACTTTTATTTTGCATATTTGTGCATATTTGAAGGAAAATGCATATGTTTGCATATTTAATCGTTTTTTTGCTTATTTTAATGCATTTTGTTCTATTTTAGGTTTATGAGTTATTAGAAGTTTTTTTGTAATTTTTAAAAACGATGAATTAATAATAAAATATAATTCAATAACAGGAAACAATTAATAATTCAAACCCTCCGTGTATTTCTTTTTCTAGGCAGATTGGCCTTTCCCCTTATGTTAAAATTCTTAGAATCCATTTCCACTTTTGGTTCTGCTGCTCCTCTGTAACTAAAATTGTTTTAGTTAGGCTCGAAATATTGCACCATTAACATGACGAAAGTTAAAGCTAAAGCTAGTGAACTTGTAACCAAATATTTACGCGAATTCCCTGACAAATCTTTTCGCAGTGAATCGGGCGTTTTATTTTGTAACAGTTGTGATAGAGTGGTTTCGACATCTCGAAGATCGTTAGTAATGGAGCGTATCGAAACAACGAAACATAAAGAAAATCTATAAAGAAAAAAACAATTCATCCAGACATTTATTTCTACATCATTTACATCAACTTCGACTTCCGGTAAGTCACAATTTTTCACTAATTTGATTCGTGCGCAGATATTCCAATTTATAAGATCAATAATTCTGAATTAAAAGATTTTTGAAAAGTATAACGGACTCAAAATGCCAGACGAAAGCACTATTCGAAAAAATTATCTCCCTGATATTTATGAGGAGACCATGAATAATATACGCAACGTACCAATTTGGGTGTCCATAGATGAGACGGCTGATTCTCTGGCAAAATACGTGGCCAATATTATTGTCGGAAAGCTGTTAAGACTTATCAAAACCATTTCTCCTAAACGAAACTGTCAGAAATTAATTTGAATATGTAGACTTGCTGATTTCGAATGTCAAAAAAAAATCTGAAAGCGCCAAGTTGGGTAAAAGTATTGAAAGAAAATTACCCAGAATTAAATTTACCACCGGAACCAATAATCACAAGATGGGGAACCTGGCTAGATGCATCTCACTACTACTATCAACATTTTGATAAAATCAAAGAGGTTCTTTCCAAATTTCATGATACAGCATCGGCAATATCAAGAGCAAAGAAATTAAAGGAAAAATCAACTTTAAAACCAAATTTATGTTATATTTCGACAAATTTTGTTTTTTTAGTTGAAACAATAAAAATACATGAAAATCGAAATTTGCTTTTATCAGAAAGCCTGAAAATAGTAGATGATTCCATACAAAAAATAAAAAGTGTCCATGGAACATTTGCTCCAAAAATCACACAAAAAGTTAAATACTTTTTCGAAAACAACCCTGGGCTAAAACAATCCATCATAAACAAAGACAGTCAAACGATCCTTTTGCGACATTCCAGAAGGAAACTTTGGAGAAAAACATATGTCATTCAGCCCTAGTGAAGCATCATGTTTTAAAAGAGCTCCCGTTACATCTATCGACGTGGAAAGATCATTTATTAGGTACAAAAAAATATTGCGACCTGATCGTCAGAGCTTCACATTCGATACGCGATAAGGATGTACACAATTTGTAACTAATTTTTGATAAGATGTAATATTAGAAATTAAAAAGTACGTAATATATTTTTTATTTTATATTTCCTGCATATTTCCCAAAAATAAATGCATATTGTATGCACATATTTAATGATTTTTATTGCATATAAATCCGGGCCCTAATAATAATAATACCTAATGAGAGGTATATGCCGATATCACTAGTAAATCATAGCTAACATTAGTAAATAAGAAAACAGTACAACCAATGAAGGGTCTTGGGTTTAGTACATGGCAGAAACTGTACTATTTCTATTAGACTGGTAGTGCATTCCTAAATTTTAAATTTTTAAACTTTAAAGAGCTTGGAATCTGCCATAGCTAGATTTGAACCTGGGACATTCAGCAGATTAACCGAATACTCAACATACTGAGCTATCTCGTTCCTTAAAAAATAGTTACCAGTATTCATTAAAGTTTGTAATAATGTAATCTTTATTTAATTTACTAAGAAGTACATAACGATAAAAGAGGTCATGACCAAAATTCATACCCTTACAACTGTTTTCCTTTCAATTGCATCCAGTATTCCTGTGCAATCTTTTTTTTTTTTTGTGGCATTGAGCCCCTGTAATATATATATATTTTATTGACTGAGATAGTGGATCATTCATTTATGTAATATTTATTGTATAATTTAGTTCTTAACTAAAATTAAATTTATAAATAAATTGACTTCAACAAACCATGCTATAAAAACCTATCCTTACATAAGTCAATCAATTTGCATTTTTAGAAAAAAAATATGAAACAGAGAAACGTCTATGCAATTGTTAGGGATTAGTGAACATGATTTCTATAGGTTGAATAATTTATTTCTTACTAGTCCTCACACTTTGAAAGAAAGGGTTAGATTAAGAAAAAAACAAAACAGATTAAACAGAGACATTGAAGAATATTAAAAACACATATGCAACGATACTTTTTATTACTGAATTAAAATGTATAACTTTAGTACATACTATAGTTATACTATATTGCAGTTATGAAAACTAATTCAAGAAAAACATTTTTTAAATAGAATTGTTTAATTTATTAACAATAATTATTGTAAATAAATTAAACAATTCTATTTATAATTATAATTGGATTGGTTAATTAACAAAGTTAATAAACTGGTCAATTATTATAATAATGAATTATAATAAAGAGGTCATACATGTAGAGTTAAATTCATTCCTTATTGTTATTACAACAAACAGTCATTAAAAAGTATGAATCATAACAAAATACTTCCATTGTATTACACAAAGAAAATTTAATCTAATAAAACTTTTTTCATCCCAAAAGGTATATGTTTTGCAGGTTATTGCTTTGAATTTAGTTTCATCAATTTTTAACTGTCTATTAGTTTCATTTTTAATATTTTATAAAAATACAAATTATCGTGAGCATTGGTATGAAAAAGAGAATGAAATTATGGGCAATGAGTAGATTTTGGTAATCGTTTCATCAAGAAATAAAAGTTTCAACAAACATTTCAAAGTGTAGATGATACATGCTTGTTGAAAAATTCATTTCTAGATGAAATGATTACCGAAGTATACACATTTCCCATTACTAAATTCTCGTTTCCATATTAAAGCTCATGATAACTTGTATTTTTGGAAAATATTAAATGGGAAATGAATAAACAATTAAAACTTGTAACTCAACTCGAAGCGACATGCTGCTGAATAATTACCTCTCATGGTAAAAAACAATGCATTGGTAATCAATATGTACATTTCATTGTAGATTGAGCAAACAGAGGGAATGTGGATTGATCAAAAGGGCTGAACGCAAGTTCCTTGAAAGGAAACCAGCTTGCACAGCCAAAGACAGTGGCTTCGTGAGTGTTACGTTTGGTGACTTTTTCCCTGGGCTTTTGGTTCTGTGTTGGGGCATGGCAGCAGCCATTGCTGCACTTTTAGCTGAGATAGCAACGAGTAAATGTGCCTTGTTGGCTCAACAAAGAAGAGAGAAGAAGAAGGAAAAGTAATGCTTAACACACTTTTTTTTTTTTTTTTTTTTTTTTTTTATTCAGACATTACAATCTGCCACTTGTGGGCAATAAGTAATGGTGCTATGAAGCTACAATCATTCCATAAAAAATCAATGATATAAACGAATAAATGCATAAATAAATACATACAAGCAAAAAAGTATATACAAAAATAAAGTAAAAAAAAAATATATATATATATAATAAAAAAAAAATATAATAATAATAAATAAAACATAAAAGAAATATACTGTACACATTCATACTCTATTTACTATTTGCCTGGGGTCCCCGAACTGAGCTTCTTCCTCATGAATGAGGGCAAAGCAGGAGTCCGGGAGGCCTCAGCTCCCTTTCCCAGCCGCGTCACTGGCATTAAACACCAATGGAAGCTGGTTAAGGGCGCTTCACACACACACACACAGGTCGTGAGTGGAGAATCTGGCCAGTGCCAGTACTCCAAATAGCATTATTATAACAAGTCTCGGGGCCATTGCCGGTTTAGGCGGCGGGGTGGATTGTATGGATGTGTGAAACTGGATAATGACTGAGCCAGGGGATTGGGATGACAGACAAGGTTTTGGTGAAAGTTTGAGAATTTAGTAGGGATGAGGTCGAGGACAAAAGGAATGTTGAGATCATTATGGAGGGTTTTGTTGGAGACATAATAAGGAGCGTTGACAATAGTTCTCAGCACTTTGGATTGAAAGGAGTGAATGCGTCTGATATTCGATTTTTTTGCGGTCCCCCACAGTTCCAGTCCATAGGTCCAGATAGGTTTGATGATCGTCTTGTATATTAGTAGTTTATTGTCTATTGAAAGATGGGAGGCCCTACATAGTAATCTGTATAGTTGGCTGAAACGTCTGTTAAGTTCTTGTCTTTTGAGTCTGGTATGAGGATTCCATGTAAGTCTTTTGTCTAGGAAGAAGCCAAGGTATCGTACTGTGTCGGAAATAGGCAGGATGGTTTCGTTGAATTGGACAGAAGGACATGTTCTCCGGCGAAGTGTAAAAGTCACGTGTTTGCATTTTTCCTCGTTGACTTTGATCCGCCACTGGTTACACCAAATTTCAATGAGTGAAAGGTTCCTTTGGAGGTTCAAGGAAGCCATTTCAGGATCTGGATGAGATGATAGGATGGCTGTGTCGTCTGCGAACGTTGCAAGGAAGGTTTCAGGAGTAGTTGGGATATCAGCGGTGTACAATATGTATAGGATAGGACCCAGGACGCTGCCCTGGGGGACTCCAGCTTGAATTGGGTAAAGATTGGAGTATTCGTTACCACAGCGCACTTGGAAGTAGCGATCAGAGAGGTAGGATCGAAGGACTAGGAATAAGGATTGAGGTAACTGAGTTTTGAGCTTGAACAGCAAACCGGCATGCCATACCCGGTCGAAAGCTTGTGCTACGTCCAGAAATGCGCCTGTGCAGTACTGTTGGCTTTCAAGAGCAGGGGATATGTGATCGACAACTCGGAGACCCTGCTGGACCGTCGAGTGCCTGGGACGGAATCCAAACTGATGTAAAGGAATATTGGATTCGATAATGGGTAGGATTCGTTTCAGGAGGATCTTTTCAAAAATTTTGGAAAGAATAGGAAGCAGGCTGATGGGTCGGTATGATGACGTGTCATTTGGTGGTTTACCAGGTTTAGGGAATAGAGTGATGATGGAGTGTTTCCACAACAAAGGGAAGTGAGTTGTGCGAAGGATACAGTTGTATAGATAGGTAAGGAAAATAATCGCTTTTTGGGGAAGATGTTGTAGGATCTGGGTGGTTAGAAGGTCATGTCCAGGAGATTTGCGGACTTTTAATTTTTGTAAGAGGAATTTGACCTCAGAGGGGTTTACAGCGTTAGGAGGTAAGGATAGTGGAATGGGTGAAGAGAGGAATTCATTAATATTGGAAACGTGCGTAGGATTGGTTTCAGGATGTGGAATAAATGTATTTGAAAGGTGTTTGGCAAATTCTTCTGCTTTGTCCTCATCTGATGCAGCCCAAGAATCATCTTCACGGCGGAGGGGATGGGAAATAGGGTGGTATTTAAGGATCTTTTTGGTAGCATTCCAAAGAGAATTATCAGAAGCGGATAGTGTGGAAAGATAGGCATTGTAGGTTTCGGATCTATAGGTTGTCAGGTTCTGTTTAACTAGTTTGGTGAGGTAGTTATATAGTCTCCGATCGTGAGGATGCCTAGTCCTTTGCCAAAGGGATCGGTAACGGCGTTTGGTAAGGATAAGATCCCTAAGATCTTGTGGTAATGGATTTTTCTTGCGAGGTTTGAAGGAAGGACGAGGTGAAGATGCAGTCCAAACTGCTTGCTGGATCAAATTGGTAAAGGAATCGACTGCATCATCTAACTCTTGGGGTGTTTTTAGGGAAACTCTGAGGTCAATGGTGTCGGATACAAGCTGGTGAAAAAGGTTCCAGTCAACTGGTCCCCTAATAAATGATGGCGGTGGAAGTTTGGGTATTGGGAATACAGAAAGGGTAAGGATCAAAGGACTGTGATCTGAGGAAAGTTCATCAAGGCGTTCTATGGAATAGTTTAGGGGACCTAAGCCAGCATGGATAAAAAAGTCGAGGAGATCAGGATTTCTGTTTGGATCAGTGGGCCAATATGTAGGAGTGCCGGGAGAAATAAAACTGGAGTTGTGGGAATTAAGTGCAGACAGTAGCATGCGGCCTCGGGAATTAGTAGTTCTTGATCCCCACTGTTGATGTTTCGCATTAAAGTCTGCACCTAAAAGGAAATGGATCCCTAGGGAATCGAGGAGAGAGCTGAATTGGGAATCGGAGATGGATTTATTAGGAGGACAGTACACCGATGCTAATGTGATAGGAAAGGAAAAGGTTTTGATTGAAACAGCTGTAGCCTGAAGGAGATCGTTTGAAGGTAGGGGAAATGACTGTTGGGAAAGGGATTGATGGACTATGACAGCAGTACCACCGTGAGCTTTTCCATCAGGATGGTCAGTCCGGTAGGTTTGGTACTGTGTTATGTTGAGCTGCCGTTTACTGGTAAGTCGAGTTTCTGTAATTAAGGCTACATTAATTTTTTTGTCATACAGTAAAGATGTTAGTTCGTCAGTGTGGTTTCGAATACCATTCGCATTCCAAAGCAGAATAGATAGGGTGGATGTCATTTAAGGTTGTTATATGTAGGAGTGCCGGGAGAAATAAAACTGGAGTTGTGGGAATTAAGTGCAGACAGTAGCATGCGGCCTCGGGAATTAGTAGTTCTTGATCCCCACTGTTGATGTTTCGCATTAAAGTCTGCACCTAAAAGGAAATGGATCCCTAGGGAATCGAGGAGAGAGCTGAATTGGGAATCGGAGATGGATTTATTAGGAGGACAGTACACCGATGCTAATGTGATAGGAAAGGAAAAGGTTTTGATTGAAACAGCTGTAGCCTGAAGGAGATCGTTTGAAGGTAGGGGAAATGACTGTTGGGAAAGGGATTGATGGACTATGACAGCAGTACCACCGTGAGCTTTTCCATCAGGATGGTCAGTCCGGTAGGTTTGGTACTGTGTTATGTTGAGCTGCCGTTTACTGGTAAGTCGAGTTTCTGTAATTAAGGCTACATTAATTTTTTTGTCATACAGTAAAGATGTTAGTTCGTCAGTGTGGTTTCGAATACCATTCGCATTCCAAAGCAGAATAGATAGGGTGGATGTCATTTAAGGTTGTTGTGGGACAGGAAAGAGATGGGAAACAAGATTTGTTAGGAGGGATATTAATGGTGTGACCATTGATTTGAATTCAGAGAGGAATGATGTGAGAAGTGTCGTGAGATCAGTAGCATTTGAAGGAGGAGGTATATGTGGGGTAATAGGAATTTTATTCATGGAATATTGAGGTTGCTGGGGCTGGTTTTGTGCTTGTATAGGGTTGATTTGAGGTAGAGGGATGTGTTTGGAGGGTTCGGGTTGCAGTGTGGCCCCGAGATTATTCGGCTGACCACCTGACATTTCTGCATAGGAAACAGTTCCATTTACAATTTTTGAAGGTTGCCTTCTTGACGTTCTCGCTTCTTCGGTGGGCCGACGTGCTGCCAGAACACGTGATTTTATGTTTTTGTAGGTTTGACAACCTTTATAGTTTGCCGGATGCCCTTGAAGACACAATGCGCAGACAGCAGGAGTTTCTCGCGGCTTGATACACTCTTCGGTTTTATGCGGTTGTCCGCATTTGACGCACCTGGGAGTGTGGTGACAGTAGTGCCGGGTGTGCCCGTATGATTGACAGTTATGACATTGCACAATGTCTTTCTTAGGGTACGGTTTTTCAACTTGAATCTGGGTATAGTATAGTCTGTTTACCTCGTAGATTTTTTCAACCCCGGGTGTTGGTTCTAGGTCAACGAAGAAAAGAGGCAGTGGAATTTTGTTGCCTGGCTCAGGGTGCCCAGTATTGTTTTTGCAGACATTTGTTATTTGTCTGACCTTGAAGCCCATTGCAGTGAGTTCTTCCTCAATGACGTCTGCAGGGGTGGAGGGGTGCAATTTCCTGATCACCACTCTGATGGCTCTTTCCTCCTTTAATTGGTATGTGTGGTAGTCAGCCTTGGTATCTGTAAGGTATTTCACAATTCTGCGGTATGTATCGGGCGTGTCTGATTGAATTTTTGTATCATTAGTCCTACTGGTGCAGTAGTATTTTCCAGAGCCTATTGTATTGTTTAATTGGGTGCAGAGGAGTTTGAAGTTTTTTATATGTCTCACGAAAATAGGTGGTGGCCTATGCACTTTAGGGGCCGATGTGGACTCCATTACTTCACAAGTAAGATTTGTCAGTGGCTGATATCTGTTTGGTGAGTAGAATGGTGAGTCTTCAACCAGGGTAGATGACCCTAACTGGGTATTTTGATTTGATGGCCCTGCCACGGGTTCTAAATTATCATTAGGAGTCACAGGAGGCGTATCAACTTTGCGCCTTCTATTGGGTTTCGGTTTAGTCGGACTATTTCTAGAGGTTGACTCAAGGGATCGGCTTCTCTTGGCTTTTGCTTTTTTATCTGCTCTGCTAGACAAAACCTGGTGGTGGAATTTCATATTGATGATTTATATAACTGGTGATGAAATGAAAAAAATAATAATAATAAAAATAAAATAAATAAAAGTTCGCAACAGAACTGATCTGGCCACTGCACCGCCCAGCCCGGTGCCAGGGGCCTTACTGGTAACTGATAAGAGTCCTCCTACCTTGGCTGTGGTGGGGATGGACCAGCTGCGGCTTGCACACGAGATAATGCTCTGATGTCGCTTGAAACACTCGATCTTATTATAATTATTGTAGTAAAGTAAAATCAGTTATTTGCTTTGAAATTTCACATTTCACTTCACTGAAACACGAACTGTAACAATGTAAAATATCATGTATGTACGAAGAAAGATGATAAATACAGAAATAAGTATCACAGAGACGTTGTTGCTCACTCCAGCGTGTGCTGTGAACTGCTTAACACACTTAAAAGTAAAATTATAATAAATAAACATTTATGCCATCACAAGTAGCTCAATACCCTCATTAACCCATTAGAGAAGTGTATCCATGAGCATATTTTTACATCTAGAAATAAACTGCTATATTTTAATTGTATTTAATTATTCTAGTCTTTGTCAACCTTTTAATATAGTTATTAACAATGATAGTATTTATGTTAACTTCCCCTCTTAAACCTATTCTGGGTAACATATTTTTTACAATGAACTAGAAGCAGGGTTTTCTCACTATAGCATAATTTTAAATGGTATGTCTAACATTAGCATAGACTTTACTTATGCTGCTAATCTGATAAATATAGTTTTAAAATAAAACAAGCTCATCAGTCAGAAACAGCAACATCATTTTCCCACCAATAAAGATCAAATGCCGCACATCTCACATCAACTGCCCAAAGATCTCTATCCTCAATGACTGACTGTTTTAAGGTCATTATTTTCTATTCTAATATTTACCAGTACTACTACATTTTATATTTATTTATTAACTATATATATATATATATATATATATATATATATATATATATATATATTTATTTATTAACTAGACCCGGTGGACTTCGTATCACCAACAAATATTTGTGAAAAGTATGGTCAAAACGTAATACAAAATGTTTATCTACATTAAATGCAACACTGTTATACACTTAATCAAATCAAAGCTTTCTGATGCACTATATTTTTTGTCTTTTTTTTCGGTGCGTAAATATATAAAGATAATGATGCGTAAATATATAAAGGTGGGAGTCCCAGGTTCGAGTCCCGGTCCTGGTCATATCTTTTCTTTACAAATAAAATATTTAAAAAAATATATCACATAACAATGAAAAAATGTTTATAAAGATGATGATTTTCCGACTTGCGAAAACGCGACGCTTAGTTGCCCATGCGCGAAACAGGGAAACTCTAAGTTGATTCCGCAAATTTTCGACGACTGGCTTTGCGATGATGCATCGCAAAGGCCAGACGCACGGGAATTGTAGACGCTTAAAATCGAATGGCAAATCCGATGGAATCATCGCTATACGTGGGATTAACACATCCTCTTATTTGTCTTGATCTTGTCCTCGATGATGTTATTCATTAGCTTTTTCACAGCCAGTCTCGTTCCATTGCATAGTTGAGCAACTTCAACTGGTGCTACTTTTAATTGTAAACTGTGAGTTGATAGTCCAGGCAAATCCAGGGAATTTATAAACTCTGTGGGATAGTTGACTACGTCATCCTGGTTTGTAATTGTGTCAACTAATTTGTAAGAAATTAACTCTTCTGGAAGAAAATTCTGAATGGTCGCATTGAGATCATCGACAGCTTAGTTTGGCCGCCAATATGTTGTTCAACTGATGTTCAATGTCAGAATAAGCCCCTCTTTTGAGTTGATGAAGTGACAAAAATCCGTGGATAGTGTAATTATTCCGGTCGAAGTGTCAACTGCTACCTTACCATTTCCAATATCTAATAACTGCTTCGAAAATATAATCGCAGTTTGATCTTGTTGCAAAAACACTCGCATGTTAGTTGTTAATTGGAGTGTCTTTACATGCAGCCACAAAATAGATGATTTTAAGCATGCATTTAGTTCGTCAGCAACAGTTGATAGGGGAATAATTGGAAGATTCTGACGAAAATAACCTGAAAATAGAATCATGGCTCCATCAAACATGTTTTGGTTGTCACGAAGATCTTTTAATGTTCTGTCCAGTGCCTCCATATCAAGGGTTTTTCGGACACATTTTTGATCTCTGTGGTCATTGCAAAATCAAATTAGCTTCTGTAGAGATCCCATTCACTTGCTAAGTAGACTTCTGTCTGGTTAGGAGTGTGTTTTGCATCAGAGAGAAGTTTTTTTTTAGTATTCGTTCTGTACAGTGTGACCTCTTGTTGGCCATCGTACATTCATCCTAAACGATCTAAGGCATATCTGTAGAATCTTCGCCGTTGCACTGTTTTTGGCGTGTTGCAAACTGGTGTTTCGTTGATTTGTATGTTTAGTGGTGATTTCAATGCAGAATATGCAGTTCGTCCACCTTCTAACAATGTTGCAGCTGTTCCAGATGAAGCCAACACTGGGGAAGCCAACAGCAATGAATTTAGTAAATTCCTTCCATCACTGGTGTTCCACTGTTCACAGCTTCCACCCAAGTACCGTACGCAATTCTTTGTTCATTCAATTGCGGAACATTTGAACGAACTGTTTCGGCCAATACTTCAGTATTGCATTGTTGTTCTCTTTGCAACTCGAGGTTAAATGAATCGTACATAGGACGATTGGGGGCTCTCATGCCCAAACACGACACAACTTTATTTACCATCAATAAACACTTATCTTCTATCATGATCAATGTCTCATTGTAAATTTCTGCAGTAATTTGTAGTGTAGGATTCAAAGCATGACAATGGACACGATGCAACACACCCTCAGACATGTCATCCCTATATTTATCCACAGTTTCCGACGCTGAAACGATTTTGTTGATCACGTGTAATAGCGTGGCATATCAGCATACAGCAAAGTGCGAGCTAAATCTGTTTGACAAATTGAGAAGAAACTTGGTCTTGGTGGACGTGTCTCTCTATCCACCGCGTTTCCTTGATTGAAATGCACTCGTTTTTTTTTTTTTCATTTTCTAGATGAAGTGCCAAATGGACTACTGTAGGGAATCTTTGCTGAATCGCTAATGAAAATATGCACCAAATAGCTTCGTTGCTGCTTATATAGCGACCTATTTGCATTTGTTACAACAAAGATGGCCGTGTCGCTACATTTGTTAACATATTTACATATCAACTTTATTGATTTGACGGAGTTACAATATTCCACATTGATGTGAGCTACAAAAGCTTTGGACGATATTGGCAAGTATGGCACAATCAAACGATTGTCTACTTCAATCTCAATCAATCTTGTCGTTTTACCTTCACAACTACCGATCGCCAACGGTCCGCAACTGATCGCCGACGATACAATGAGTTACCGTAATTTCCTGTGATGGTTTCAGCAATCAGGTCTCTCGGATATCGCTTGGAACACATGCCGTCGTCCATACAGGGTGTGTTGTTGTTGAAAACTCCGCAAGGTCCATGTATCATGTGTTTAGTCACTACTGCATGCAATTTTGGTCAACTGTTTTATCGGGAATTTCAGCTAGGAACATTTTATATTGGAAAATTAAATTGTCGTTTTTAGCATTTTCCGTTACTTATTATTTATGTTTCTAACCGTTTAAACCTTCCCTGAACTCACAAATATTTCAAGATCAAAATTACCCAAATCGGTCCAGCCATTCTCCAGTTTTAGCGAGACAAACGGACAGCAATTGATTTTTATATATAAGATAATTATATAATCATTACTTTTAACAAATATATAATTTTGATTGGTTCTGTCTATTCAGTCTATTGTAAATCAATTTGATAAATTTGATAAAGTCTATTGATTATTAATTCAATTCCAAAAATTTGATGACTGAGGAAAGCACCAATAATGAATAGGTACCTATCAAGTAACAATCAGTGACATATTTGAATAGCTTTTAAGCTTATTAATTTTATTTAGCCTCTGCAGATGAACAAAATTAATTTATATTTATCACTTTATTTTAAATTTGAAAATATTTTTAATTGAACAGTTTTTGCCTATA
The DNA here is from genome assembly GCA_037127475.1 of Arma custos. Lineage (NCBI taxonomy): Eukaryota > Metazoa > Arthropoda > Insecta > Hemiptera > Pentatomidae > Arma > Arma custos. Next base: position 166,205,297 of record CM073759.1, read on the forward strand.
GAGCTTTCTGCATTGTTGCACCTTCATTTATTCACAGCGCAGCAGACCCCTGAAGCAGTCATTAGCCACTTCAACCATTCTTTTCCAGTCTTCCTTGCCATTAGCACGTCTGATAGATACACATGTTCTCTTTAGATCCTCAGCAACAGCATCCTTCCATCTCCCCTTTGTTCTTTCACAAGGTTTTACTCCATCAGGTTTTCCATGGTATAGTTTTCTCCTCAACTGATTATATACCCCAGTTATCTGATCCGTTGTACCGTTACAAATTTTGAGATACTTGAGACATAAAAATAAATATTCTTTTTCTTTCATTTATTAACATTAGATTTAAGGAACAGTCCAATCAAAATAAATAATCTGCATTTAATGTATGTTCTAAAAACTTTATATACTGATTAATGTCCCTATTGTTTTGATTTTGAAAGAAACAACCACTGCATTTAGTCACATAATGAAAAATGATTATTAAAATCTCTTAAATGATTATTGAGATCTGAATAAAGTACTGGACTTATTGTTTAATATAAGAATCATAGGCATGATTTGATATAACAAAATTTTTGGAAAAACAGAGACTATTTAATCTTTCTCGGCTTAAGAAGTCTTAAAGGGATTTTGAGACAGATGTTAAGTGTTTGTCCAATTAACGTCACTTTATGCTTCTATGGCTAATCGGACGATACTACAGTGGGAGCTCAAAAGTTTGCCTTTCCAGGTTTAATTAGGATAGGGATTTTTAACGAGTACCTGACAGATGTTAATACGAGATGTGATTTCTTTATTTAGAGTTAATGTAAGTTTCTTTTTGGTCCTGGCTGAATTGGCAAACTGTTGACTGGTTAGCTGTTTGATGATATTTTGAAGATTACAGGGTTTGTTTAAGAATTTCCTATTCTAGGAATCTAACCATTTTTAAAATTATGCTTTTATGAGCAATTACGAATATCATTCATTGCTTTACTATCCACTTTACAATATTTTAATGGTTGTTGATCTTTTCATCATACAGCATAGCTCTATTATCCTAAGCAAACTAATGATATGTAAGGATATTGTTAAAAAGTATAAAAGTGGATTCCATTTGCATAAACACCTGATCTACATAAACAAAAAATGCAAATTTAAAACATGAAATGAATATGACCAGATTTACAGTTTAAGATGCATACCATTTTTCTTCAATCTTTTATACTGGGGTTCAGTGTAAGAAAGGAATTATACATTACAAAAAGTTAGGGTAGCCGTACTATTTATAATAACTTTGATGCCTGTATCATGACTATTTATAGTATAAAAAAATATCCTTTCTGAATCTGAATATATTTACTTTTGAAAATAAATATTTGTTATTTTATTATATTACTCTACATTATAAGATATTTTATTATTGGCAATTTGACCCTTTTTAATTTATTAAATCAAGGATGATAAAAAAAATAAATTTGTGGTCTACTTATGATGTTTCTACAGTAAAGACAAAAAAAATCACACAACTCTTTTATAATGTTTGTAATGCATATTTTAGATACTTAGAATTCTTTAAGTAAAACATAAAATTAATTAAAACGAAAAAGTAATAAAAAAGTGAATATTAAGGAAAAGAAAAAAAATACACTTATGAAGTAAAGGACAGACTTATGAAATAATCAGTGTCTTGTGATTTCTATTCTATTCTAGATGCTGTATATTGGCAAACTTATAATTTCATTTTAACTGTAAAAAAAAAAGTTCATTTTAAGCCATTATAATTGTTACTGATTTAATTTTATAGAATTTAAAATAATTAGAATTGTTGACCTTTGCTTGTTACAGTCCCTCAAGACTAACAAGACTCACCAGACCAATTTAAGTTTAAGTCAATGGCTTTAAGGTAATTTTAATATATGATGCTCTAACTAAAACACAGCTGAGAGTTCTGATCGTTATGTTTAACAGGTAACTTCCAAGGGATCATATTAAGTTTATGCTGAACATTATTTAAAATATTACTGCTTTATGTTCAGTATCCCTTGAACAGTAATTGCAATGAATATAAACATTAAAGTTGGATACAAACCACAAATAATGCTTGAGTGCACTAGAAATGAAAACAAGGGTAGTAATATGGAGCTGTATCATAGGAATTAGAAAAGGATAAATCAATTTTTATTGATCTGTGTACAGGTTGGATGTGATATATAGAGTCAGATAGTTAATTTAAACGAGAAAAAAACTCAGTGAAACAAAAATATTTATATCAAGATAGCCATGTATTATTAAATTTAATTACAAATCTTGGCTTATAAATTCATAAATAATATGTACATGATATTCATAAAATTACAAAAACAAATACAGTTAGAGATACTTAAATTTGAATAGGAGAATATTTCAATGTGCTAGCTCTGAATCTTTAAAAATAGATTCTTTTTCAAGTTTCTTCATTTCCTCAATTGTGTCCAACATTGGAGAATCCCTGGTTTCTGGAAGAAACATCAACAATAGAGCAGAAATGAGTGCAAGAAAGCTGCATAGTGTTGTAGGAATCCACCAAGCTTTCTTTCCCTGTTAATGGACATTTAATAAATAAATTTTTTAAGATACTGTTAATCATTAAAAAAAATATTCAGTTTATATTAAATAAACTGCTAAATCCCTCTACTTCCATAACGCCCTTTCTACTGCACCTGACTCCAAATCCAAATGGAAAATACTCCGAAAATTATCCCTACCAGAATCTAACCACATCTGTTCTCTCCCATCCATCCCAGATGATCTCAATAACTACTTTATATCCTCTGCACCCAATTCCTCACTTGCTACCGATTTCGAATATCAATCCTGAAGCCATCTTTTTCTCCCACCTTTCATATGATGAAATACTAGCCGCTATCCTAAAATCCCGGACCAATGATTATGGTCCTGATAATATTTCAGTAAAACTAGTAAAATCCTGTCTTCCCACCCTTATACCCATACTCTATCACATCTATAACTTCTCCTTGCAAAATTCCACATTCCCTTCTTCTTGGAACATGGCCCTGGTCCAACCATTAAACAAAATTTCGAACCCTTTCTCACCTCAAGATTTCTGCCCTATTTCCCTTCTTCTCATCTCTGTCCCCTACTCTATTTTCAATTTATATAAATGACCTTCCCCACCTCATCCATCATTCCAAATACCATATCTACGCCAATGATTTTCAAATATACCTTTTCCCCATCCGACCTATTACTAGCCACAAAAAAATTACAAGAAGATCTGAACCGAATAAGTCAATGGCCAAAATAAAACGTTTCATGAATTGCTTTGTACGCTTTGTCTTTGGGATCCCCAGGGACACTCCTGTCTCCTGATTTAATGAAGAGTTGAGGTGGTTGTATCCTTCCTATCGCCGTAAGTATTTCCTTGCATCCTTCCTCTATCAAGTTATCCAATCCCGCTGTCCATTATACATATATGAGCTCCTCAAATTTAAATCCTCCATCCATTCCCGTGATACCCGTTCACACCCTTCCGATTTGTATATAGATGACCATCGAACAGCTGCTTTCGACAGATTGTTCCTGATTCGGCCCTGCTCTCTGTGGAATTCTATTCCTTCTTCCATCCGCTGTTCCAAGACCCTTCCTACCTTCAAATCCCGCTTATTTGATTACTTTCTATCCCTCCAGTTCCCCGACATAAAATTATCGATAGAATATTATTTATTTTGTTTATTCATTTTTATTTTTATTTTTAATGTGAAGTAATGTGAAATCTTCATTTTTTCATTATCATAAGAAGCTATTTTTTAGTTATTATTATTTAATCAGCTTTATAGATAGACTTTTCTACTTGTTTTTTTTCTTTGTACTCTAAGGCTCTAAAGTCCACAATAATGTACAATTATGTTATTCTAAAGGGACTTGTCCCAGAATAAATAAAGAATTTATTATTATTAAACTTAATATTTATGCAAATTATAAAAGTTGGTTTGAAAAAACTATTACTTCTCCCAAAATATGAACCAAATTATATTTTGGCACATGAATTTGGTATCACATCAATATATACATACACGCTTAAAGTTCATTTTGACTATTTTTAGAAAGTCCTGGAAATGCCGGATTCTTGCTTGCCCCACATCTTAGTGAAAGAAGTGATAAAAAAGAAAGTTTTTTGGTACGGAAAGTGGGTGCCCACACTACAACTTATCTTAATGATATTCTAGACCTTAGGTTGGTACGTTCAATTTTTCACTGCAGGACGGAATTACTAAATTTAAGCTCAAAACCATGGGTGCAAGAAAGTCCAGACAATTGTCCAGTTTGTAATTCCAAAGAAAAAGAACATACTCTTCATTTCCTGCAATATATATGGTGAGATCAGAAAGAAATATTTTGGGAGAGTGACTTGTGCCACTGAAGAATTGCTTAGTTTATTAAATGGTGCCAATTTGAAAGCATTAAGTCATTATGTGCAGGAAGCCATGATGCAAACATCGTGGTTAATTAGCCAATAGATGTATGGATCGATGTTGATGTAATCATAGATTGAAGAGGGAAAATACAAAATAGGGAAACATATGTAATAAAATAAATAAAAACATTGTTATAATAATTGAAATATAAAATATGCTTATATTGATTTATGAACTATTAAAGGCTTTAATTGAATTAAAGCATTATTTATTATTATTATTAGATGCTTTAATTGATTTCCTATATTAAATTTTTAATTGTTGTTATTTATGTATATATATATATATATATATATATATATATATATACACAATAATTTATATTTATTTATACTTTAGAGATAAGAAAATTAAATAAGATTGTCAAAAACAGACCTCGACAGACGGATCACCCATTGTCTAGTTAAATTTTACTGTTTTATATATATATGTATATGTATGTATTGTATATATATACAATACATTTGTATTGTTAAATTCTTCTTTCTGAATAATTGCCTCTTCTGTGTTCACAATTTCTTCTTTCTGGACAACTGCCTCTTCTATGTTCGCAATTTCTTCTTTTTCTAATTTTCCATCAGCCACAATTGTCTCACCAGTCTTATGTACTGGTTTTTATGTAAAAAATTCTGGAGGCTGGTCATTCTGGTCATTGGTAATGAATGTCAATGTTTCTCCAAGATGGCCTTTGACCAGAGACTTTCTGACACGTCTCCAATAAATTAAGTGGAAGGTTGTCATATATTCCTTTGCCGTTTTACATCTATTACCATCAACAAAACATCATCTGCAAGTTTGCAAATAATAATCCATCTGGTCCATACATCGTGTTTCATAAAAACGTCAAACTAAAACAAAATGGCGTAACACCGAATCACCAAACAACAAACAAAATCGCTATTGCTCTACCCAAAACTGACTGATCGCAAACGTGCGTCCAAAAAGGTAATTCCTAACTAATAACTAACCACCAGCGTCTGTCCCAAAAATTTATATCCAACCCTAAACAAAAATCCGGCTCTACCGTCAACAAAAAAATAACTTGCACAAACCTACACTGGGCCCATAACCTTTTAACATAAGCCTTTTCTGCCTATTTACCAGCATTCTGATTTTCTCTCTATACAATGTCTTGTACTCTTACAGGTCCTTTGGTCTCATAGCTGACATAATTTATCATCTCTTTTAATTTAGGGGTGTTTGGTCTCATCACTGGCATCATTTTCTATGTTTTACCTTCATGAAGTTCTTGGTATTTTTTTTTCATCGCTGATTTCATATTTATAAATGCAATAATATCCATATGTGCTTATGAATATCGTTGATGTGTATATGTTATACTTTTATAGGCAACATTTTTTAGTAGATTTATTAATTTATTTTTTTGAGGCTTGAAGAGGTCAAAACGGCAGTGGTCTCAGATCTACTCTTTTGATGGTGGTCAAGGAAATGGCTAAGATAAGTTTGGAATAACATGCAGGAATTACTCCATACAATATATAAATTTTTAAAATGTAATAACCTCAAATTTACTTGAAAAGTACAGATTTTTATTTTATTCAGTTTCTTATCTGTTTTTTATGGCAATTCAAATTTAATTATTTGTTCTTTTATAATCCAATTATATAAACAATTATTATATAAATGATTTAGAATCATTTTACAATATTAAATGCATAATTAAATATATGTAATTATATATTTAATAAAATTAAGAGATAGAAATCAATGCTCTGAAGCATTGGCTTTTCAATGGCTGAAGCGTTGGAATTCTTACATTACAGGAACTGTCCACAAAATTTGCAAAATATTAATACTTAGGAATCTGTGAGCTAAATTATAAATTATTAACCCAGGATAGATAAATAAATAAAATAAAATATTACCAGCAATGGATGAGAGTTGCAAACATCGGGACAGATATTGCTAATTGAAGTTGTCTCCAATTATTGGTGAAATAGGCAGCCAGTGAAAGAAAGACTAGTCCAATTGAAAATGCTGTATTATATATATTTCCCACATATGATCTATAATTTTTCACTGTTAGCTCCATTACTACAATAAAATTAATTAGTGAAAACAAGATAATATATGGTACAAGACAGTAACATTTTTCCCCATTATAATTTCATCCACACCTGTCAAATAAAAAACAATGACAATAAGCAGATTGGCAGACACTAAAAATATAATACAATGGTAATAAAGGCATGAAGAAGAACAGTACCCAGCGTTACCTCTCCCTTGGCTTGATTCAATTTTCTATGATAAGAAATCCCTCATTCACGTTATTTTTAGTCTCCTCCTAGTGTTCTCAGGCATGAGAGTCGTGGCCATTTGTTCTATTAATGGGTTTGATTACCTGTTTAGTTTTTCTTCAAAGCGTTTGTAGTATGTTTGTTGTATTTTTAAGTCATTGTGCAGAGTTTTGATATTGACATACCAAGGTGCTTTTGTTACTCAGACTCATCTGAGTACTTTTGATTGGAAAGTTTGTAGTTGTTTTCTGTGAGTCTGTTTAAGGATGCCATCAATTTGTAATGCATATGTCCAAACTGGTTATAGTAAGTAAGTTTACGTGTTTAATGGTTGTCGTGTTTCTAATTTGGAGTTTGTTTTTTTTTAATAGAGAATACATTAAGTTCAATTTAAGATTTCGTTACTCGCGTTTTTTTATTAATATGAGGACCCCATGTCATTCTCCTATCAAATGTTAGTCCAAGGTACTGTACTTTGTCAGTCTGTGGGATGGATGAGTTATTCAGGTAAAGGAGAGGGCAGGTTTCACATCTAAGAGTAAAAGTGATGTGTTGTGACTTTGCATGGTTCAGTCTAATTTTCCGTAGTTGGTACAAATCATTCAACTTTTGTAAGTTATGTTGTAAGTTTTGTGAGTCCTGTGTCGCGTCTTGATGTTTGGTGATTATGGCAGTGCCGTTTGCATATGTTGTCAGCATGTCGGGACTTTGTGGAATGTCTTGTGTGTATGCTGTGTACAATAGCGGTGCATGCATTGATCCTTGAGGCATATCGGCTAAGATCGGTCATATTGAAAATAGTTCTGAGCCCTGTCTGACTGAGAAAAATCTGTCTGCGAGAAATGAGCGAAGAATTAAATAAAAATTTGCTGGGACACCTCAGCATTTATTAAGTCTTAGCCTGGGGCTTTTCTTTTTTGGTAAATGCCTAATTAGTTCTGCTATTTCTGCGGGAGTGAATGAACGTGATGGCAATGTTATTTATATTGGAACGTCAAATGTGTTCTTTACAGAAATTTCGTGTTCTGTGTTTGTGATCAGAACAAAGGTCAGAGCTCGTATTTATAGTCTTTTGTACTGTTCTTAGTCAGTTTGTTAAAACAAATTCAAGTAAGTCCGGGGTTTTACGCCTAGAAGTAGGCCAGTAAGTGGAAGAATTTGGAGTCGAAGTGTCTAATGAAACTTCTTGAAGAGCATACCACAAGTTTCTACCTCTTGGGGTACATAACCTTGAACCCCAGCATTGATCTTTTGCGTTGTAATCACCACCTGCGATAAAAAATCAGGTAAAACATCAACAGGTATTTAATGTGAAGTTCACTGCATATGTGGTGTGACAGGTAAGAGAATGGGACTGTGTTTTAATGTAGATTTTGATGATAATGGCAGTGCCACCGTGTGCCGTTTTGTCGGGGTGATCGGTCCTATAAATAGTATAATCTGGAATATAAAATTTAGTTCGTGAAGTAAGATGTGTTTCAGTGATAAGTGAAATCTGTCCTTTGGTCCTGTAAGTATAAGTCAAGTTCAGTCCGGTTTTATATCAGTCCATTGGCATTCCGTAAGAAAATTGACAAGGAGCTGGCTGTTGAAAAATTAGGGGCCTGGCTATGGCTCCAGGTTTGTGTAAATTGAGTTAACTGTAGGAGGAGAATAAAAAGAGGATGGATAAGGTTATGAGGATCGTTTTGAACTTAAAAGTTGAGGAGGGGCATTATCAAAAGGGAGTGTCGGTTGAATACTGTTATTCATCATACCTGATGGAATATGATGCTGTTGTAGTGCTGGTTTCATTCTTGGCAATAGCTGAGATTCTCCGGTGTTCTCTGGTTGTCCTGGAAGATGATGCTGTCAAGGTTTTTTGAGGTTTGGAGACTGTTGTAGATCCGGCGCTGACTGAATTGGTTGAGCTGGTGGAGGCCGCTGATGGTAATTCCTTGAACTACGCTGAATCCTTAGGTTCTTCAACGTTTGGCAACCTTTGTAATTAGCAGGGTGTTTGGCACCACAATTACCACAAATAACAGGAGTTTCTCTTGTTTTTCTACAAGAGCTGCTGTAATAATTCCCACCACACCTTACCATGGTGGATGGTTACAATAACTACTAGTGTGACCTTATTATTGGCGTCGTAGACAATGAGGAATCTTTTCTTTTCCGTGGTTCTTCGATTACCACTTTAGTATAATATATAGAATTTATATTGTATGTATCCTCTTTAAATGTTTCTTTGGTTATGACAACAAAGAACATGGGAAGAGGCTTCTTCAATCTTGAGATTACATTAGTTATGTTCATGGCTTCATATATATATATAAACCTGTACCACTACAACCCATGAAGGGTCTAGGGTTCAGTAAATGGTAGAGACAGTACTGTTTCATGGACAAGGGTTCTGCAAGGAGGTGACTTGTCCTAGGTAATGCTCAACCGCCAGATTTTTCAACCTTATTTTGGGTACCCTATTTTTATAATATTTTATAGATGCTGGGTGGGCCCCAGGAGGGTTCTAGATCCCATATGATCCATCTCCCGCTGCAAACAGACTAAATAAAAATCATGGCCTGCAACGGGATTTGAACCAGGATTTCCGGCATGGCAACTCAGTACTCTACCTCTCCCTATATATATATATATATATATATATATATATATATATATATATATATATATATATATGTAATTCTGTATATATTATATATGTAATTATCTATATATTATTCTATCTATATATAAAGATATAAATATATCTATAAATTCTATCTATCACAGTTTAAACATCCCAATGTCTAAAATTTTATTAAACAAAACAAAAAGTCAGCAACAAATAACAAAAATTAAAACAAAAATACAATTAGAAAAAATAATAATACCTGAATAAACTGAATTGATGATGTTTCATTAGAATATCAGAATGAAATGAAGTGACAATTATAAAAAAAAAATAAAAGACTAAATATAAATAAAACATATGTTACAAAAAAAACTTATACTTAACTATTAGGTGTAGGTTACACAAAAGCCTACATTATTACTGCAATGCTCATAAACTATTTTACGTCCCCCCACTTTGAAACATTTATTTTTTGTTAAAAAAATAAAAGATATGATGAAAGGCTACAACAGAATTAATTAAATTTTTTTTTCGACAAAGCATAGATCAATACTTAGCAATAACTAACTTATTTTTAGGATAAACATTTTATAAATCCGTTTTTCTATTGGAATCTAGTTTCTACATTAATGGAGAAATTGTTTCTAAAATTTTAAATGGTCCACTTCTAAGTTCATCTAATTTTTCCCTATTTAATTTATTACCAACATCTACAAAAACTGTATCTCCAGTATTTAGTCTTTTGGCTTCTTATTTTGATCAGTCCAAAGTTTGTTCTTCTGATAATTTCTGACTGAATTTTCAAATGCCGTTTTTCTGTCTTCTTGTAAATCACGTTTACAAAGATCTAGAGGACAAATATTTATGTCCTCACCATACAATAAATATGATGATGCGAAACCTGTCACCGAATGCAGAGTTTCATTATAAGTATCTATCACTTTTGCAGCGATACTATGGCATTGGCGGCATTTACCAGGTGTGTTATCGCACATCTAATGTTGTTCAATCATTCCGTTTGACCAAGGACAGTCAACGCTGTAGTAAAGATCAAAGTTATATTTTCATCCTTTAAGAATTTTCTAAATTGATGGGAATCGATAGCAGGATATCTATCAGCTAAAATAGTTTTTATACTATTCAGTCGTGATACTATGAAAATATTTATTTGTTGATTTGGAGAAACCTCCCACTGTATCTAGACTCATTAATTCAAATAGTTCCTTTGGCGGACCTAAATTCGATAAGAGACCCATTCTTCTTTTGGTTCGGGCTTTGTTCTTCACACAAACAATGCATTTATCACAATATTCCATTATCTTTTTATCCATATACTTAAAGTAATAAAATTGCTTATTCTATCAATCATCTTTTTCGAACCAATATGCCCAAATTTTTTATGTATTCTCTCTATTAATTCAGCTGCTAAAATTTCTGAAATGAATATTTTCTTTTTACCATTTTTTAATCTGTATATTAATTCATTATCTGTTCTAATTCTTTTATTTGATCTTAATTCTTCTTCATGGGTCACTTGGTCGTGTTTTAGTTCTTGTAAATCAACAACATTTGTAACTCTGATTTTATCCTCTGTTTCAAAGGTTTCAAGTATCGGATTGCGAGATAAAGCATCCGCCTCTATATTTTTTTTCCTTGTAGATATATAATATTAAAATTATATTGTGTCAGGTATAAAATGAGATTTCCTAAAGCTTCATCAGGTCTGGACTTTACCTTCAAATTTTCCAATGGCTCGTGATCAGACATTACTGTAAATTCTCTTCCAATTAATAAATGTTACCAAAATACAATGACTTCTTTAATTGCTAAATATTCTAAATATATTGGTGCCTTCTTTCTTTGACCATCAGTTAATTTCTTTGAAAAATAAAATACTGGATGTAATAGACCATCTTCAGCTTCTTGTTTTAAAATTGCTCCCAGTCCCTCACCACTTGCATCTGTGTATATATAAATCTTCTTGGTTGGATTGAAAATTGCTAGAGCTGGTGGGAAACACATATAAAGTTTTATTTTATCAAAACATTGATGGCACTTATCAATTCATATGAATTCTGTATCTTTTTTAATAAATCAAACAAAGGTCTAAGTCTTTTAGAGCAGTCTTCTATAAATGTGTGATAAAAATTGTCTTACTTCCTTCTTTTTAGTTGGTACTGGGAAGTGCTTAATTGCTTGTAAATTATCTGTTAACGGTACTATTCTATTCTTTTCTATTATATGACCTATATATTTCACCAATTTCTGTGCAAACTTTCATTTGGTTAATTTAAATTTAAATTTTTCTTTCTTTACAGCCTTGAAGAATTCAGTTAGATGCATCAGATGTTCCGCAAAAGAGTGTGAAAATAATAATATATCCTCAATAAATTCATAGTAAATGCACTCAAACCATTTCTTTTTATTATGTTTGCTGGAATTCTTTGAAAAATTGCTGGTGAATTTTTAAAACCGAACGGAAGAACATTAAACTGATAATGACCTGTTTCAGTAAAAAAAGCTAGTTTTACTCAATTTTCAATTTCAACTGGTATAGACCAAAATGCAGAGTTTATATCTAACACACTAAAATATGAGCAATCATAGCATATGACTAACATATCCTCAATACGTGGGAATGGTTGAGTCTCTGGGACCATTAATTTATTTATTTTTTTATTGAATGATTTTATAGCTATTTAGCGCTATTACTTATTACCTAAAACTGGCAGATTGTAATATTTAAAGTGTTTATATAATAATAATATAATATGTTCAATAAGATGTAATATTTGTATGTAAAATAAAAAAAATATTAAACCAAAAGAAGGAGGACGCTGACAGTTAGCTACCAGACCGCAAAGAGATAGGACGTGTTTACTGCTCTCTGGGATTAACAAGCTATCTTCTATACCAGATAAGAATATATCCAGTTCATTTCTACTGTATTTTTTTTTCTCTATTTTTAAATCTATATTTCTTTTTCTTTACGTCAGTATACTTTAATTTCTCCTTTCAATTTTTTTTTTTTTTTAATATTATATATATATATTTAGCCATTTGTTAAAATGGATGAGCCACTCTTTAGCTCAAATAAACGTCGAAAACGGGGTAGAATAAAAACCCCACCAGATCCATTACAATTAAAGGATGCCATAAATAATACGCCTACCTATTTAATAATGAATAGAGAGGGAGATGAAGGTTTTCAAACGGTATCTCCATTTCTAATCTATAAATTTATCACCAACCTGACCGGTGAGGTGAAAAATATTAAAAAACTTCGTGATGGAAATTTACTAATTGAAACAAAAAATAGTAATCAATCACTTAAACTCTTAAAATGTACAAAGTTCGCTGATAGATTTAAGGTATCCGTAAATCCTCACGCTACATTAAATTCCAGTAAAGGAGTTATTAGGTGTTTTGACTTACAATTCTTGGAAAAATATGAAATAATAACTGAATTAGAGGGAAAAATAAAGGATATTCAGAGAATAAAAATCAAAATTAACGGAATCGAAAAACTTACCCATTCCTACATAGTAACTTTTCCTACACCTTTTCCACCAGAAATTCTCAAAATAGGATATCAAAACGTACCAGTCCAAAAATATACCCCCAACCCGTTAAGATGCTTTAAATGTCTCAGTTTTTCTCATCACACATTAAAGTGTACAAGCACTAAGATCATCTGCTCTCAATGTGGTGAGGATAAACACACCGACGGCAAATGCACCAAAGTCCCAAAATGTATAAACTGCGGTGGTGAACACAACAGTTTAGACCGCTCATGTCCTATTTATAAAACGAATAAAGAAATCAAAAGTATTCAGTTTACCAAGAAAGTTTCGTATAATGAAGCTAAAAAAATAAATAAATTGGAAAATCCCCAAAATTTTAGCAGGTCTTTTGCTGAAATAACAAAAGTTAATAAAACACAGGAAATTGGTGTCCAGACAGATTTAATTTTTAAATTTGAATCGTCAACAAAACAAAGTACAGACAAAATGTCTAAACACTCTCCATCTCTTCCGAGCCCTTCTTGTGGGCCAAAAACTCAAAGAACAATTTTGACTCGATCCGCTACCGCGGCGACGTCTCAATTCTCCCCTTCCCCCCTCCCTCCTACCTCCTCACTCCCTCCCACCTCTTCAGCCCCCCCTACCTCCGCTCTCCCCAGTACCTCACCAAATCCTGCAATATCCTCGTCATCCCCTAATGCCCGGGCATTTTCAGAAGAAACTCAACCCCAGGCTATTGTCGTAGATGACGTAGATAACGTCGAGGCTATTGAGGTAGGTCCTCCAGGCCCCAACGACGGATATACCGAAGTTACATATAAAAAGGGAAAAGTTAAAAAAGAAAATTTAACAAATAAAAGCAAAAATCCTTAAACGAATTAAATTATAAATATTTCTATCCATTCAATTATTTTATTTAATACTATTTAATATTAACCTTCAATTATGGCGATACTTCAATGGAATTGCAATGGTTTAAAAACGCATTTTAATGATTTAAAAATGTTAATAAGTGACACCGACCCGTTTTGCATTGCCCTTCAAGAGACACATCTTAAATTAAAAGACAACTTCTCTTTAAAAAAATTTGAAATATACAGAAAGGACAGTCCGAACCCAAATCACAGTCACCACGGAGTTTTAATAGCTGTACACAAATCCATATATTCTGAATCAATCCCCATCAACTCCTACCTACAGTCTGTTGCAGTCAGAATACACAGAGATTACTCTTTTTCCATTTGTAACGTATACCTTCCATATGATCGTTCTATAGACACTCAATAACTAATACATATCTACAATCAATTACCTCGTCCGGTTCTTTTTATCGGGGACCTTAACGGCCATAATCCGCTATGGGGCTCTCAAACCATTAACTCACGAGGGAAAATAATAGAGAATTTTTTAGACGCCTCTAATCTAATGCTACTGAATACTGGAGAACCAACGTTCCTCAGCTCCAGTTACGGAACATATTCTGCCCTTGACCTGTCCTTCTGTAATTCTACATTATTTAATGCTATTGAATGGACAGTCCTGCCCGATTTATATAGCAGTGATCACTTCCCAATATTGATCAATTTCAATAACATCAATCCCTTACGAGTGAAACCAAGATGGGTGCTTAACAAAGCCGATTGGGCCCTGTTCACTTCTTTGGCCTCACCACCTCCAACTTCCCCGTACGAAATGACCATTGACGAAGGCTGTGAAATTATTACGCATACGATTATACGAGCAGCGAACGCATCAATTCCAATCACTCCGGTCACACCAAGAAGACCTCTGGTTCCTTGGTTTAACGATGATTGCAAAAAAGCGATTAAAATTCGTCGCAGAGCCCTTAAAAAATTTAAAAAACATATGACGTCCGAAAATCTTGTCGAATATAAAAGACAGAGGGCTGTATGCAGACAAACAATTAACCTAAGTAAGACCGAGTCTTGGAAAAAATATATAAGTTCCATAAACGCGTCTGCAACATCAGCCGAGGTTTGGAATAAAATCCGTAAAATTACGAAATCTCCCCCAGTAGTTAGAAACGACGGATTGTGCAAACGGGGTCAATGACCTAAGGTCATTGTAGGGCGGGGGGGTGATTAGTGAGGGCGGGAGGGGGTGACCTTGGGCTAGTGGCTGGTGTTTGTGTGCACAATGTGGCAACAGTGTAAGGAATTTATTAGATCTGGCAACGTCGCATTTGTTTACATTGCGTTTCATTCATGTAGTGGTTTGACCTTTGATGACGTCTGGTCTTATATTTGTTTACTTCCGCGTCGACGCGGCCGGTTTCGTCTGTGAGATCACCTTCAGGGCTGCTTTAAGTGGTTTTTATAATTTATCATCGGTAGTTAACCTGGTGCATTTGTTTGCAATGGTGGGGGTGATTGAACTTTGTACCGGTCTTGTGAGATGGGTGTGACGTAATTTCATTAAAAGAAAAACATCGTCGCTTTGTTTACATTTGAGTTGTAGTAGGAGTGTAAATAACCTTGTGACGTAACGGGGCATTGACCGTGTGACGTCAGAGCATGAACCTGGTGCATTTGTTTGCAATGGTGGGGGTGATTGAACTTTGTACCGGTCTTGTGAGATGGGTGTGACGTAATTTCATTAAAACATCGTCGCTTTGTTTACATTTGAGTTGTAGTAGGAGTGTAAATAACCTTGTGACGTAACGGGGGCATTGACCGTGTGACGTCAGAGCATGAACCTGGTGCATTTGTTTGCAATGGTGGGGGTGATTGAACTTTGTACCGGTCTTGTGAGATGGGTGTGACGTAATTTCATTAAAAGAAAAACATCGTCGCTTTGTTTACATTTGAGTTGTAGTAGGAGTGTAAATAACCTTGTGACGTAACGGGGCATTGACCGTGTGACGTCAGAGCATGAACCTGGTGCATTTGTTTGCAATGGTGGGGGTGATTGAACTTTGTACCGGTCTTGTGAGATGGGATGGTGGGGGTGATTGAACTTTGTACCGGTCTTGTGAGATGGGTGTGACGTAATTTCATTAAAAGAAAAAACACTTATCCTTGTATATTTACTGCCGCATTGACAAGTATTCCCGTGTCTTAGGGTATTTTGTTTACATTGATGTGGGGGTATAGAACCCTGTACGTGAACTGGTTGTCGGCCTGTGAGATCGTCGCTTCGATTAATTAGGCATGTTTTAGTTTAATGAGCTAATGCATACCCGTTCGTCGCAGGGTGTCGAGGTAATTATAAATTTGCTCCTTCGTCAATTGCCCTTACTTGTTAGTTTATCATGGGACGTTTGACAAGTAGGAACTTGAGGTATGAGAAAGACCGTCTGTCGACATTTGTCGGCTGGACGTCACCAGTGAGTCCTTTGAGGTTAGCGTCTGCGGGATTTTATTATTGAAAAGTCTCTGACCGAACAAGGTGTCCATTTTGCGGAGTAATAGTGCACGAATGGGAAGAGTTTGACGCTTGAATTTAAAGTTTTTAATTAGAGTTTAATTAATTAATTAATTCTAAAACATTAATAAATGAATAAATAAATGATTACTTAAATCATAGAAGTGTAGGTTAAAAAACCCAAAAAAAAAAAATAAGAACATTAATTATCAATCACTAGATTTTATTTTACATGTTATAGCAGCAACAAGTCAATAAAAAAATCCTATTTTATATTTTAGGAATGTTTTTAATAAACGTTTTGTTGTAACAGGATTAAAAAAAAAAAAAAAAATAAATGTCTAATATCAGAGTGTTTTTTTCTTCTTTCACAACATTATGCAATATCCTTTCTGTCAATCCAGCTGCGTTCTTCCAATCCCAACCACTTCACGTACAACTTGTTTCCTTTTCTCTTCAAAACCTTTTCTACAAGATATACATCTGGATATTTAACCTTTTGTAACTCCTGTTCATAAAATGAACCACTGATTGGCTGTCCTTTCAGGTCTTCTAACAAATATGTGTATGGATATGTCTTCTGAACCTTGACTATTTTAAAAATTTCACTTGACCAATTTGAAAAATATCCTTTCGAAAATACCGATTTTTGTTTAGATATTCTCACAAAATCGTCTTCAATAAATTTTTGTATTCGTCCTTTCCATTTAGGCACCAAAGAATATACATTGCTTTGCAAGTACTTTTCCGTTTTTTTATTACGAGCATCAATCGGTTTCATACCTATAGTTGAATGAAAGGATGAATTATACTCATGTAGAATCTGGGGTAAAATATCTAAAAATTTGTAATTTCCTAGTAAGCTGAATGCTTTCCACATTTTCGCTTTCAATGTTCTATTAAACCTTTCTACAATGGAAGCCTTCATTGAGGTAAAAGTAGAATAATGATTAATAGAGTATTTTTTCATCAGAGAATTAAACTTTGAGTTGTAAAATTCTTTCCCTTGATCACTTTGAATATTTTTCGGAGTCTGCTTATTTGACCGAAACACACTCTCCATCGCTTTAGTCACATTGTCTGCTGATTTCTGCTTTAGAGGCACTGCCCAAGCATATTTGGAAAAGCAGTCTATAACTGTCAATAAATATTTGTGCCCTTTATTTTCTCGAGCATAAGGTATCATTTCTACTAGATCTATTTGCCACAAGTCATCTATTCCTTTCAAAACTGTCTTACGTCTGGGATATATCCTCCGAGCTGGCTTATGCAATTCATCTACAACAGTTCTTTTTAATATTGATGATTCCATCTATAACTTCTCTTTGAGTATTTTGTTAAGATAACCGAGTGTGACCGCATCAGATTCCTTCTTAGGCTCACCTACGTTTGTTATTCTCTTGTCAAGAGAGTCATATATATTTCCAACTAAAGTTAAGGCAACACTGCTTAAGAATTCTTTGGTGACAACATCATATTTATTTATAGGCGGTGCAAAGTTTACAAGTCTTTTTCTCTTTCCGTCTATATAATTACCAGGCCAATTTTTCAAATCAGTGTAGGTAGCTGCTAGAGTATCGCAATATACTTTATTGGCAGCATCGTGTGCAGCGAGTGGATTTGCAATATTGATTATTCGTAACTGACTTGCATCGATATCCTTTTCAGACCTTAATAAGTTATATGGAAAATAAGCTGTTTTGTACTTTGAATGCTTTTTCGCTATGTGGGTTCCGAACTTGTTTATCGTCATGTTTATACTGAAACTAAATATAAAAGTATTGGCGTTAATATATGATATTTTCTTCTCGCAGCTCTTCAATTATTGATTCTATTTCGTTTTGGTGTCCTTCATGCCCGGCATGAGTTGAAGACATTAACAGCCTTAGTCGATCGACAAGTTCGTTAGGGTCGTTCCAATACTCGTACAAGGGTTTATTGGCTCTCATAAGGCCAGTGCCCCGTTTGTAAGTGTGAGAACGGAGTGAAGTTAGCCTGCTCGAAGCTGATGAAGCGGAAGAAGGGGGCCGTTGTTTTAAAGATTGTGTTGGGAATAACTTCGATATTATATTTCTATATTTATCAGATCTATTTCCTAATACCCCCTGTTCCTCACTATAGCCTCTCTTGTGACCATTGGCCGAGAGTAAAATATTCTTATAATTATCCAAGTCGGACTCGCTATAACCTTCGGGATTTTTCAAGTAGAGTAGCTGCAGCAGCCCCGGTGTTCCTTCATAAACCACACCGTTTATAGACATATCATCACTGTTCTCGAAAAGCTGAACATCGGTCGAGTCGCCAATGGCTAATCCCCCAGAAGGCATGACTCTAATGCCGTAACGAGAGTCATGTGTCTTATCACCTTTCAACATCTTATCCAAGTATTCCCTTTGCAGGTTTCCAAATGCGGCGAGGTGCTCCGTAACTTCGGCTTCTCCCTTTGGCGTTTTAGCATATTCTTTGACTTGTTCTGAAATTGGATCGTCTGTAACATACTCGCCCACCTCTTCTGAAGACATAATTTCACGAACGGGAATCGTTGAGTGAGATAAAGGTGTTTGCATTGTACTAGTTTTTGTATCATCGGATGAAATGTTTGTAGCTCTTTTGTAATAAGATGTTTTTGGCACTAATGCTGATTTTCTGTAAATATTAACAGACTCTATCTCACTTTTATCAGGGGATTCGCCCCAAACATCACTCTCTCTTCTTTTTATTCTTTTGGGCGTCGATGCAAGTTCCGGTTTGGCCTGGTACAATTGTACTGATTGTTTAATGTCTTCTAGAGGTTGAAGCACGGGTGTAAAGAATTCTTGTCGACCTTTTTCAATATCTTGGAGACTACGCTTCAAAGACTGATATTTGTTTTTCAAAATCTCGCTAGTTTTTATAATCTCACGAGTGACTCTTGGGTCCATGACTGCCGTTACACCCCCCCATGAATGCTCTTTATATATCCACAATGAATGTATCGATTCCTTTTCTAAAACGCCCATTGTTCAGGTCTCTACTTTTGTCAATGACGAGATAACTAAAAGAATCTTTCCAACATAACGAACACATATCTTTAAAAAGTGAAAAACTTAAATCTGGAGTGCTTACATGTTCTTCGTAAATATGTTTCAAATTTAACTCATCTTGAGGAAATACTATTAAAAAATTAAAGTTACATCTGATAAGGTGTCTCGGGATACAAACATAACTTTGTGTTAAATAAAAGCAATCAAGGTTCATGTGACGACCATAACTAAAATATCGTCGACGCCCAAAAGAATAAAAAGAAGAGAGAGTGATGTTTGACCCGTATTCTTACATAAATTCTTTCGCGCGGTTGGAGGAAACTAAGTTACCTGCAATAGAGAAATTTTACAACAATTTAACTTTAGAAAATATTTCTAATTCTGATTATCAACATGCTCAAACCATTTGGAAAACCTTCAATATAAAGAACTTAAAAGAGTATACCGAAATGTATATAAAAACAGATGTAATTTTATTATGCGAAGTCTTTGAAAAATTTCGTAAACTCTGTATAGATATATATCGCTTAGATCCAGCCTATTTTATGTCTCTTCCGGGCCTTAGCTATGAAGCAATGTTAAAAACTACAAACATTGAGCTAGACATTATAAAAGACCTAGATATGGTATTATTTATCGAAAAAGGAATTCGAGGAGGTATTACACAAGTTGTCAAGCGTTATACCAAAGCAAATAATTGTTACGTAGATGATTATGATCCAAATCTGCCCATTAGCTACCTAATGTATGCTGATGTAAATAATTTGTATGGTTATGCAATGAACTGTTTCCTTCCATATAGTGATTTTAAATGGCATAATGAAGATTTAGACGTGTTAAACGTTCCCGATGACTCTGAAGTTGGGTACATACTTGATGTAGACATTGATTACCCTAAAGACATACACGATTTGCACTGTCAACTACCTTTATTACCCGAAAGATTAAAACCCCCTTGCAATAAAAAACTACAGAAAAGTTACTAACGACACTCACACCAAAAACCCGTTATATCGTGCATTATGTTAACTTGAAACAAGCTATAAATCTCGGGATTAAATTGAAAAAAATACATAGAGTTTTAAAATTTAACCAAAAGAATTGGTTGGCTCCATACATTAATTTAAATAGCAAACATAGAGCTAAGTCTACCAATCCTTTTGAGTCAGATTTTTTCAAACTCATGAACAACTCCTGTTTTGGGAAATTTATGGAAAACGTTAGAAAACGAATAGACCTAAAAATTGTAACAAATAAAAGATCGTTAAACAAACTAGTTAAAAAGCCAAATTTCAAAGAGAGAATAATTTTCACTGAAAATGTAGTATCCGTCCAGTTAGAGAAGGAAAAAATTGTATTTGATAAGCCCCTTTATGTCGGTTTTAGCATACTGGAACTTTCAAAGGTTTTAATGTACAAATTACATTATGACGTATTCTTAAAAGCTTATGGTCCGCAAAATATAAACCTGTGCTATATAGACTCCGATTCACTTCTATACCTTATTAATACAGAAGATATATACGACGACATAAGTAACAATTTAAAAGACTATTTCGATACAAGTAATTATCCGACAGAGCATCGTTCTTATTCTGACAAAAACAAAAAAATTGTAGGAATGCTCAAAGATGAAACAGCTGGAGATCCAATTGTTGAATACGTTGGCTTAAGACCAAAAATGTATTCATTTATAACTAAACATGGTTTACTTAACGACCATAACTAAAATATCGTCGACGCCCAAAAGAATAAAAAGAAGAGAGAGTGATGTTTGGGGCGAATCCCCTGATAAAAGTGAGATAGAGTCTGTTAATATTTACAGAAAATCAGCATTAGTGCCAAAAACATCTTATTACAAAAGAGCTACAAACATTTCATCCGATGATACAAAAACTAATCCTAGCATAGTGATAGCAATCTAATGGTTATAAATATTACAGATAAACGGTAATAATAATCAACCTTGTCTGTGAGTTACATTCGCATAGTTGCATTCTCGGTTCTCTATATTTCCATTCCCATATATGGTCATACCATGTGATGACAGATTCGTCAGAGCATGAGTCATCGCGATGCAACCTACCCGTTTTCCATTATTCTTTGCTCAGCGGTTATATTTGTGTCCATATATGGTCATGATACCACCTATTCCAAGTCTTTATAAGCGTTCCCTCTTCAGCCACTGGCCTACGTCACTCTGTTTTGCCTCCGTGTTATGCTCTCCGCTGTCGCTAGTCACTGCTTAAACGTAAGTTGTTAAGCTACTTGTTTTAACTAATCTTAACATTATGATAAAAATCTTGACAATATTGAATCATTTTAACAATGATTGTTATAAACATTGCAGATGACTCTTTTGAATAAATTAAACGGTCTTACAGCCTATAAGACAATAGGAGAATTAGAAGAGGGAGCGGCATATAAAATACTTAAACTCAATTTAAAAAATACTGAATACGGCCAATCACTGCAGGCCATCATAGAGGGAGAGGAAGGAGAACTCATCCGAACCTTTCTTCCAAAGAGGTACCGCGAATGTTTCACCGATGAGGAGATAGAGCAGTATGACGGTGAGTTTTCATATCATTAATTGTTATTGCGATCAATTAAATTAATACTTAATTTAAAATTTTAAAATTATTAATACTTAATTTTCAGAATAAAAAAGTAAGATTTTTTTTTTATTTTTAGGATTATTGAAGATGAAATACGGAGGGAAGTGCAAAAATACATACATCTTAAGTTTTAGTAAATAAGAAAAGCGTGAATATCGGCCTAGGGGAAGTATCTGTGTCATAAGGTATGGATGTTTTATGTACAAAATGTGGGCTCTTATTACAAAATTTAAGTTCTCATATATGTAAATGGGAATTTCATTCGTGCACAAATTGCAGTCGCGAATTTAAATCAAATTTTAGCTGTTCACGACATAAAATTGTATGTGAGAAAAAAAAAAAGCGCATCAGTTCCCTTCAAGCGTTCGTGGGCCACAGTAGCCAATCGTTAGCAATGGAAAATTTCCAAACTCCTGCTGGGTCATCTTTGAAACAATCTCAACTTCATTTACCATTTAAAAAACGGACACATTCAAACATACCATCTTTCTCCAGTGTTAATAGTGCAGAAAAAGGAATTAGTTCTCCTAAGAAATATAAACTTTATCATAAGGAACAACTCAGTAGCTTAATCACGTATGAACAAGGCATTAAAAAGGCTGCATTTGGTAATACAGTTTTAGATTTTTATATTGAAAATCGGGATAAAAACATAATTCCGAAAACATTTTTAGAAGTAAACAAAGAAAAATTGATTAAGATTTTAAAATCATATTTGGCTCAATGGAATATATTTAAAGTTAATCTACAGTTAGACTGTACATATAAAAAAATAAGTCAAAATAATGAGGAAAAGTCCGATATGAATTTTAAGACTAGTCAGCAAGTTATAGATTCTTCAACCGATTTGGACGAATATATTAGAGAATCATTCGAAAAAATAGTCTTGGAATTAGATTCTTTTGAAGCTAAAGGTTCTGGTTGGACATTTGTATCATGTAACTTTCTATACTTGCATTTAACTAAATATAAACCTCTCAGCGGGAAACAATTTATTAAATTGCCAAAAGTTATAGAAAACAAGCATGCCGTAATTAATGTAAAAAACGTAAACAATGATTGTTTTCGATTAGCAATATTAAGCAAAACTATTGGTTCGAGCAATCCTAAGTCGTATGAACATTTTGATAATAATTATAATTTCGATTGTATTACATATCCCACTTCCATGAAAGACATTAAAAAATTTGAAAATGTAAACAATGTTTTAATTAATGTTTACGGTTTAGATGAAAAAAATGATATATTTCCTTTAAGAATAAGCAAAAGAGAAACCTACAAGGAGAGATTTGACCTTTTGTTTCTTCAAAATGAAAGAAATTCGCACTATTGTTACATCACAAATTTAAGCCGGCTTGTTAGTAGACAAATATCCGATGACAAATCTGCCAAAGAAATTTGTCACAGATGTTTAACATCTATTTCCTGGGGATATAAAACAAAAAGCGGAAAAAACGCGGAAGAAAGATTAAAGGAGCATTTATTATTTTGCGGTACGCATAAACCAGTGAGATCGGATTTTCCAGTTGCTGATAAAATCAAATTTAAAAAATTCGAATGCACACAAAAAATTAAAATTGTAGCATATGCAGACTTTGAATCCTATCTGGAACCAATTGAGGGTCCTTCACAAAATCCATCAATTTCTTGGACAAAATCAGTTCAAAATCATAAAATCTTTTGTGCATCACTTATGGTCAAAGCGGATATACCATTATTTAATCAACAACAACCATCAATTTTCACCGGTGAAAACTGTATGTCAATGTTTATGGAAGCATTACATGAATTGGCTAAAAGAGCTGATAAAATATATGGAAATGTCGAACCTATGGCTGAAATGACCGAGCAAGAAAAGTTAATTTATCAATCTACTGATTTATGCGTTATATGCCAGAAAACTTTAAATAACGATGAGAAAGTACGTCATCACGATCATGTAACATCTAAGTTTATTGGAGCGGCTCATTCCAATTGCAATTTACAAGCAAAAACTCCCAATTTTATTCCGGTATTTATGCATAACTTTCAGGGTTATGACTCGCACTTTATTGTTCCTTTTTTAGCCGACCATGAAGGAGATGTTACTGTAATTCCAAGTAACACAGAAAAATACATAAGTTTCACTAAAACATTTAAAAATTGTAAAACTAAAATAAGGTTCGTAGACAG
The DNA here is from genome assembly GCA_037127475.1 of Arma custos. Taxonomy (NCBI): domain Eukaryota; kingdom Metazoa; phylum Arthropoda; class Insecta; order Hemiptera; family Pentatomidae; genus Arma; species Arma custos. The sequence goes on from CM073759.1 coordinate 166,229,335, forward strand.
TTATAAATTTTTAGCAGCTAGCCTAGACACCCTAGTACAAAACATGAAGAAAGGTTCTGTGAATCATTCAATCACATTCCCTCATTTGTACCAGTTATTTTCTGAAGAAACCAAAGTTGAATTGCTGACAAAAAAAGGAATTTACCCGTATTCTTACATAAATTCTTTCGCGCGGTTGGAGGAAACTAAGTTACCTGCAATAGAGAAATTTTACAACAATTTAACTTTAGAAAATATTTCTAATTCTGATTATCAACATGCTCAAACCATTTGGAAAACCTTCAATATAAAGAACTTAAAAGAGTATACCGAAATGTATATAAAAACAGATGTAATTTTATTATGCGAAGTCTTTGAAAAATTTCGTAAACTCTGTATAGATATATATCGCTTAGATCCAGCCTATTTTATGTCTCTTCCGGGCCTTAGCTATGAAGCAATGTTAAAAACTACAAACATTGAGCTAGACATTATAAAAGACCTAGATATGGTATTATTTATCGAAAAAGGAATTCGAGGAGGTATTACACAAGTTGTCAAGCGTTATGCCAAAGCAAATAATTGTTATGTAGATGATTATGATCCAAATCTGCCCATTAGCTACCTAATGTATGCTGATGTAAATAATTTGTATGGTTATGCAATGAACTGTTTCCTTCCATATAGTGATTTTAAATGGCATAATGAAGATTTAGACGTGTTAAACGTTCCCGATGACTCTGAAGTTGGGTACATACTTGATGTAGACATTGATTACCCTAAAGCCATACACGATTTGCACTGTCAACTACCTTTATTACCCGAAAGATTAAAACCCCCTTGCAATAAAACTACAGAAAAGTTACTAACGACACTCACACCAAAAACCCGTTATATCGTGCATTATGTTAACTTGAAACAAGCTATAAATCTCGGGATTAAATTGAAAAAAATACATAGAGTTTTAAAATTTAACCAAAAGAATTGGTTGGCTCCATACATTAATTTAAATAGCAAACATAGAGCTAAGTCTACCAATCCTTTTGAGTCAGATTTTTTCAAACTCATGAACAACTCCTGTTTTGGGAAATTTATGGAAAACGTTAGAAAACGAATAGACCTAAAAATTGTAACAAATAAAAGATCGTTAAACAAACTAGTTAAAAAGCCAAATTTCAAAGAGAGAATAATTTTCACTGAAAATGTAGTATCCGTCCAGTTAGAGAAGGAAAAAATTGTATTTGATAAGCCCCTTTATGTCGGTTTTAGCATACTGGAACTTTCAAAGGTTTTAATGTACAAATTACATTATGACGTATTCTTAAAAGCTTATGGTCCGCAAAATATAAACCTGTGCTATATAGACACCGATTCACTTCTATACCTTATTAATACAGAAGATATATACGACGACATAAGTAACAATTTAAAAGACTATTTCGATACAAGTAATTATCCGACAGAGCATCGTTCTTATTCTGACAAAAACAAAAAAATTGTAGGAATGCTCAAAGATGAAACAGCTGGAGATCCAATTGTTGAATACGTTGGCTTAAGACCAAAAATGTATTCATTTATAACTAAACATGGTTTACTTATAAAACGATCCAAAGGGATTAAAAAATGTGCAGTTCGTGAATTCACATTTCAAGATTATTTAAATACTATAAGAAATTACGAGTCGATGTACAGTCAATTTCAAATTATACAATCAAAAAGACATCAAGTGCAAACAGTATTAATAAATAAAAAGTCTCTTTCCCCATATGATGATAAACGCCATACAGCAATTAACAATACAGATACGCTACCTTACGGCCATTATTCATTGCATTAGTTATATAATTGTTAATTGTTATATGTAATTGTAGTTATAAGTATATAATAGTTGTAATTAATTAATTCTAAAACATTAATAAATGAATAAATAAATGATTACTTAAATCATAGAAGTGTAGGTTAAAAAAAAAAAACAAGAACATTAATTATCAATCACTAGATTTTATTTTACATGTTATAGCAGCAACAAGTCAATAAAAAAATCCTATTTTATATTTTAGGAATGTTTTTAATAAACGTTTTGTTGTAACAGGATTAAAAAAAAAAAAATAAATGTCTAATATAAGAGTGTTTTTTTTCTTCTTTCACAACATTATGCAATATCCTTTCTGTCAATCCAGCTGCGTTCTTCCAATCCCAACCACTTCACGTACAACTTGTTTCCTTTTCTCTTCAAAACCTTTTCTACAAGATATACATCTGGATATTTAACCTTTTGTAACTCCTGTTCATAAAATGAACCACTGATTGGCTGTCCTTTCAGGTCTTCTAACAAATATGTGTATGGATATGTCTTCTGAACCTTGACTATTTTAAAAATTTCACTTGACCAATTTGAAAAATATCCTTTCGAAAATACCGATTTTTGTTTAGATATTCTCACAAAATCGTCTTCAATAAATTTTTGTATTCGTCCTTTCCATTTAGGCACCAAAGAATATACATTGCTTTGCAAGTACTTTTCCGTTTTTTTATTACGAGCATCAATCGGTTTCATACCTATAGTTGAATGAAAGGATGAATTATACTCATGTAGAATCTGGGGTAAAATATCTAAAAATTTGTAATTTCCTAGTAAGCTGAATGCTTTCCACATTTTCGCTTTCAATGTTCTATTAAACCTTTCTACAATGGAAGCCTTCATTGAGGTAAAAGTAGAATAATGATTAATAGAGTATTTTTTCATCAGAGAATTAAACTTTGAGTTGTAAAATTCTTTCCCTTGATCACTTTGAATATAATTCAAAGTACGATAGTGGTGTCTGCTCTGACGGAACTGACGTCACAAGGTCATTTTTACGCACTACTACAGCGCCTTATCATCCGTGAGATAAAGTATGAACTGCTGAGAAACGCATACTGGGAAGCGGGGAGGTGGCACAGCTGTGACTCATGCTCTGACGTCACACGGTCAATGCCCCGTTACGTCACAAGGTTATTTACACTCCTACTACAACTCAAATGTAAACAAAGCGACGATGTTTTAATGAAATTACGTCACACCCATCTCACAAGACCGGTACAAAGTTCAATCACCCCCACCATTGCAAACAAATGCACCAGGTTCATGCTCTGACGTCACACGGTCAATGCCCAGTTACGTCACAAGGTTATTTACACTCCTACTACAACTCAAATGTAAACAAAGCGACGATGTTTTAATGAAATTACGTCACACCCATCTCACAAGACAAAGTTCAATCACCCCCACCATTGAAAACAAATGCAACAGGTTAACTACCGATGATAAATTATAAACCACTTAAAGCAGTCCTGAAGGTGATCTCACAGACGAAACCGGCCGCGTCGACGCGGAAGTAAACAAATATAAGACCAGACGTCATCAAAGGTCAAACCACTACATGAATGAAACGCAATGTAAACAAATGCGACGTTGCCAGATCTAATAAATTCCTTACACTGTTGCCACATTGTGCACACAAACACCAGCCACTAGCCCAAGGTCACCCCCTCCCGCCCTCACTAATCACCCCCCCGCCCTACAATGACCTGAGGTCATTGACCCCGTTTGCACAATCCGTCGTTTCCAACTACTTCCCCCCTCTCGTCGTTTCACTATTCTAGTAAATGGACAATTAAATGATAATCCCCAATCCGTCTCTGATATATTCGCTACTTTTTTTGCTGGAATACATAACACCGTAAGAAGTACAACTGGCCATGAACATACAGAACTTGAAAATTCAACTAACGACGAAAATCTATATTATAACCTCCCATTCACAATGTGGGAATTCAAAAATACTTTAAATACTGTCAAAGGATCAACTCCCGGACCTGATAATGTACATTATGAAATGATAAAAAACCTTCCAGGAAATACAATAGAATGGCTACTCCAGTTTTATAATCATGTCTGGTTCACCGGACTTTTCCCGAATACCTGGCGCAATTCACTAGTTATCCCAATTTTAAAAAATGGAAAAGACAAACGCCTACCGACAAGCTACCGCCCCATATTCCTCACAAGTTGTCTCTGTAAAATTGTGGAGCGTGTGATCAACAAAAGACTTATGTGGATAATAGAAAACGATAACTTAATCCAACCTTTCCAATCCGGATTCCGCAAAGGCCACTCCACCCTAGATCACCTAGTTACGTTAGAAGCGGAAACCCAATATACCTTCATAAATGCTCAACAAACAATAGCAGTATTCTTTGATATGCATAAATCTTTCGATACCATAAAACATTCTGTTATCCTCACCAAGCTATCTTCCATAGGGATAAGAGGGAAAATGTTCTGCTATATTGAACAATTTCTAAAAAATCGTCATTTTAGGGTTAGGATAGGATCCACACTATCCGAGGACCATGAACAGATCAACGGTGTCCCACAAGGTTGTGTCCTCAGCCCAACGTTATTCTGCCTCGCGATAAATGAATTAGGTCTTAACCTACCAAGAGGTGTCAAACCGCTGTTGTTTGCGGATGATCTAGCCATCATATGCCGGTCTGATAACATCACCTCTATTCAAAACAAACTTAGAATGCCATAAATAGAATCAATAACTGGTCCATTTCCACCGGTCTCCAATTTTCTCCTGAAAAAACCAAATGTCTCCATTTCAGTCGAAAACGAAACACACCTCTCTCCCCCGAACTATTTCTAGGAAATTCAATCCCATACAGTAATAGTCACAGATTCCTGGGCATGACATTTGATCGAAGGTTGACTTGGGAACTGCACATAAACAAATTAAAATCAGACACCACAAAATGAATTAACATCCTAAGATACCTGTGTGGTACCTCCTGGGGTTCTGACCGATACACACTGCTGAAACTCTATCGGGCATTAATATGCTCTAAACTAGACTACGGTTGCTTCATATATGGCTCTGCCCGTTTTCGGATCCTTAACAAACTAGATGTTGTACATCATACGGGCATTAGGATCGCGACTGGTGCATTTAGAACTAGCCCTATCCTGAGTTTGTGTTCGGAAGCAGGAATAACCCCTCTCTTATTCCGAAGAAAAAAATTGGCAATAAATTATATATCAAAACTACGTTTTCAGACTGGACATCCCTCCTACAAATACATTTTCAACCCAAGATTTTCAAACGCCTTTCGAAACAAACCAAATTCAACCATCCCATTGACAGAAAGAATTTATTCAGCCACGGAATTCCTTAAAAATATTTCAATAAACAAAACAGAACTTCCAAGTCCTCCTTGGACCCACAAGGCACCAAAAACAATACTCTCTCTCTCTCTCGACTAAACAAAAGCCATACCTCACCTTCCGAATAGCAAATCAAATTCTCGAACCTCATCCAGAGTATGCCTAATTCTTTCCAAATCTATACAGATGGGTCGAAATCCGATATATCTACAGCTTCATCTTTCGTTACCCCCAACTCTACCCATAAAATGAAACTTATTAATTTATGCAGCACCTACACAGCGGAGCTTCATGCAATAGCCTCGGCCCTCTACCACGCTATGTCCATTTCTACCAACACAATAACCGTAATAACTGCATCGTTGACTTCATTAAAAGGAATAAAAAACATGTACTCGAATCATCCCATAGTCCTAAAAATTCACCGATACCTCTCTATGTTGGAAGATTTAGGAAAGTCGGTCAGCTTTATATGGATTCCGAGCCATGTGGGGATCGATGGGAATGAGCTCGCGGACCGGGCCGCCAAGCAAGCACTCACCCTCCCAGGCCGAGGGGCTGCTATTTTAACGCCCCGGGAAATAGCTCTTCCTCTGAAAAGAGAAATATCGGATGCCTGGCAGTCCATGTGGGACGAAGGTCCACCATGCAAGTTGAAAAATGTTAAAAAAACAGTTAAGCCATGGACCACATCAAATCGCACTAATCGCAGAGAAGAAGTCGCAATAGCCAGGCTCAGAATTGGACATACAAACCTAACTCATTCACACCTGATAAGCAAGGAACCACCACCAAGATGCCAACACTGTGACAACACTCTTACAGTCAGCCACATCTTACAAGACTGTTCATTTTACGCTTCAAGTTTAAATAGATTAGGACTCCAACCAGAAATTTCAGTTTTATTAAACAACGACGAATCCAATATCCAATCCGTACTTAATTTTCTTAAAACCCACAAACTGTTAAATAAAATATAGAGATGAATAATTTCTATATAGAATATGTATATTTATATGTTTATGTATGTGTTTTTATGTATGTATGTGTGTGTATATATTGATGTATATATGTGTATACTGTATGTATGTCATTTATAAGCTCAATATATTTTTTTTTTTTCTATTTTTTTTTATATCTATATATTTTAAATAGTTTCTCAAATCTTGATAAAAACAAACGAATTTCAGGCGTTGATGACCCTGGGGTTTTACGCCTTAAAGCCCAAACAAACAAACAAACAAGGTGGACGCTGATGACCATAGATGTTGTGCGTCATTAAACACTAAAGCCTAATCTAACCTGAGCTATTCAGATCGAACAATATATTATATTATAAAATAATTTAACTAAAATATAAATACTATAATTATTAACTAATGCTAGTAATCTTTAATTCTTAAGTACTTACATATTGTATAAGTGGTGTCATAAACTCCAGCACCAGCCAATCCTATTAGCAGTCTAAATTATATAAACAATCCATAGCTGTTGGCATACGCAACTGATGGGCTTGCTGTCATGTACAGTATACAACAAAATACAAAAGTTTTCTTTCTTCCAAACCTAAATAGTAACTAACTATTTTAGTGATTGTGATATACATTTAGACATTTATTTTTACATAATTGTTGAAAAAATAAGAGAAAGAAACAATATTTTATTATTACTGCTTATTCTATTATCTTTGTATCCATATTCAGGTTTACATCCACCTAACTATTTTGGGAATAATATGTTAAAATTTTATATTGTAATTGTAATATGTTGAATACAATAGAAATTTTTGGATTAAATAGGACAATTAGGTTAAAACACAAATTAAAATAGTGAAGAATTGGAATAAATGTCAATATACATTAATTTTAATTTTTTTAAACTAAGAATATTATTAAATGAATAGCTCTGGGTAGAATAGTGTGATAAACTGCAAATAATCGTTAATCCTGCAACAATTTTACGAAAGGAAATAGTAGATTGACCCAAGACTGTTAAAGTTATATAATAGTCAACACTGTACAATGTAACCAGTAGGGGAGTTTATAAAATACAGATCTCATTGTTCCAAGTTAACATGTGTTATTTATGTCCCTAAGTCTTAATATGTTTAACAAAGACCTAAAAATTGAGGAGTTGACTTGGAAAAAAATCTTTTTTTCATAGAAAAGGTTGATTTAAACAAATTTTATAAGTCATGCACAGGCCGCTAGAGGCGTCGGTAGTCATGCTCAAGACGCGCAACACGAACTATTCACTTAAATAAAAAAAAATAGGCTTTCATAAAGCCCCTTTCTTAGTCATATTAATCTAAATCTCTTTAATAAAAATATCTAGGAAATAATGCATATTGTGTACGTGCTCTATATTTCGAAGATTTACAGTAAGGTAACCTGCTGTTTAAAATGTAATGGATAAAATAAAATATGATTCTACAATAAATAATTAATCCATTAATATATATTCACACAGCTCCTAAATAATCATATGATTTCTAACTTGTCACTAAGAACACCAAAGATCAAAGCACCAACGAATTTTCCTAGTGCAACAGTGCTTTGAGCTGCTGATCTGAGAGGTAAGTCATCACAAACAAGATCCCACTGTGAATAAAAAGATAAATTAATTAATACATATCTCCAAGTAATATAAAATATTAATTGGTAAATTATAACATATTTATGCTAACCTCACTGACTATTGTCTGATGAACTGTGTCTTCTTCATAAATGTAATTTTTACATTTTACAACATCCGGTTTCGGTTTGCTCTTGTAGTCACCAAGAACTTCATCAAAGCTCTTTTCCTTAAGTAAGCTATAATTCCAAGCATAATAAACGCAACTTTGTTTTTCCAATCTACGTAAAAAGTATAATTAACATCAAGAAGTGTCGAGTTTGTTAAAATAACAATATATTTGAGATCATATCTTTGAAACATTGTTACTTACCCAGGGCTGCTAATTTGTCTTATTTGCTCTTTTGTCCAGTTAGCATCGGCAAGCTCTGGAATATTGCAGAAGAAAGAAGGGTTTCCTCCAAGAAATACATATGAAACCAAATGCGTCGAATTAAAGACTGGGCTAGCTGCTAGAAACAATATCCATCCTAACCAAATACGGTTTTTACATTTCTTTTCTAAGGCACTTTCTAATGCTGTAGGATTCATTACATTCCTGTTAAAATGAAATCTCGTGTATAGGTTTACCTTAACAGTGAGGAAATTGAGGATAAATATAAGTTTTAACACAACAAATCTTAAACTAAAATTATATTTTGTTATTCCAATATTTAGGAGAAATAAACTTTAAAAATTAGTGTGAACAATTATTATGAATTGTAATTCATAATAATTTTTTACACTATTTTTATAATTAAAACCACTAAATTAATTTATTCTGTATATATAAAAGAGTTCGTCCTTACTGAAAAGACCATCACCGAGCCAAAACGGCATAAGCTAAAGAATTAAAATTTGGACAGTAGGTACATTTTATAAGCTCAACGCGCACTAGGAAAGGATTTTTGAAAATTCGTCCCCGAAGAGGAGGAAAAGGGTGACAAACGTTTGTAGTAAAAAAAAAACAACGTCATTTTTAAAGCGAGCACCATGAAATTTTTGATTTAGCTTCTACATTAAAAATAAAGAAATACGAAAATCGATAAATTTAATTGTTCTCCTATTCTCCTCTACTCAACGAACATTGAACCCGTACTTCATGCCCTAGCCTCTCAGTCTGGTACCGGCTCCGAAACTGCACACATCGCTGCAATTTTAAATTTAAATATTAAAACTAAAGTTAAACAATATATACAGACAAAATAAAGTATTCAACTATAATATAAGGTAATGAATGAATTTTTAGTACTTCATATTAGAAATGAGTTTGTTTTAGAATAATTTCATAAATTGTATGCCTGTTAAATTAACGACTTATTAATTTACTTAGATTTAACTATTTAAAATACTTTCTTACAACGTTAATATTGTTACGGGCTACTGGTTGTTAAAATGAATTAAACTATTCCTTAATTAAAGATACTAATATTTATTAACAAAGTGACAAAAAGAATACAATTAAATTATTAAACTGATATAAATTTACAATAACAATATTTTAGATATTTATTATCTAGGCCTAACTCCTATTTAATTATTACAATAATATAAGATATTACTACTACGAAATAGCTTAAGTATTTACATAAATTAGTACGAATACCATAAAATTACAACTACTACTTAACTAATTAACTACTACTAATTAACACTTACAGTTCACTAATTAAAGTCCACAGATCGTAAGATTTTCTAAATATCACAAACTGACACACAGTAATAAACAGAAACGGTTTATTACAATCGCGAATCTGTCACAGTTCACTGGCACAAGTTTATCACACAGTCCGGTTTACTACTCTGACACGCACCGAGAGGGTATTTAAATAGGCAAGGCCGACACGGAGTGGGGAGATCTGGAACATTCCATGACAATCTCTTTAATCTCTTTCGACAAAGGGGCTTAATCCCTTGCAGGAACGTTAATCCCTTGCGCCCGCCTTTCTCTCTGTGACCGTAACAATATAACCCTAAAAGTTAAAGTATAGAAAATTAAATAAATTATACGACTATAAAATAAGGTGATAACCGGATTTTCGCTATTGCAAATGTAGTTTTAAAATACTTTAATAGCTCCGATGTCTTTTAAATTAACCATTCTTTAATTCACTTAGATTTTACTATATATAGGTTTTGGCAAAACCTCTATTTTTTTGGCAAAATTTGGGAAAAAAAACAACGTTGTTTATAAAAATATACTTAAATAAGCTATTTGCAGTAAAACACTTATTATGAAGTATGTATATATTTTATTTGCAAAGTATTTAGCCTAAAAAATTAAAAAATGCTGCCCAAACTCACTATTTCAACTCACTATATAGGGCACAGCTAGTTGTGTATAAAATTCTTACATTCTTTCTTTCTTATTCAGGCATCTCTACCTACCTTGCATAATGAGCGCCACCTGTCTTTGCCAAGGGCTACTCTCCTGGCTGTGGCCCATCCAATCCCTCTTTCTTTAAGCATATTTTGGAGGTTATTTGTCCAGGTCACTGTCGCCCTTCTCCTGTTGGTTCAACCTCCATAGCTATTCGCTGACCGGTATTCATCCATCCCCGTTACATGTCCGAACCATCGAAGCTGTCCTTTATCGATGATCTGATTAAGGGGTTCAATTTTCAGTGCAGTCCTAATCGTCTTGTTTGATAACCGGTCCCTCTTGGTCTTCCCTTCTATTTTCCTCAGGTACCGCATTTCCATGCTTTGGAGTCGGGTCCGATCACAATGCTTTAGTATCTAGGATTCACTTCCATAAGTGATCGTATGTCGAGCGGTTAATTTGCCGATTTTTTTTTTTTTTGTGACTTCTTTCTTACTTAAAAACTTTTTATTTATAACAGAAAACATCCTTCCTGAAGTTCAAGGCATATCTCGCACTGATTTCATCATTTCACTTCCCATTCTCAATAATAAATACTTTGAGGCGTGGATCTGCCGAATAGTCTTCCCATTAATTTGAATATTCATTTTCTTTTTCGTTCTGGATACTAGCAAACACTTGGTTTTGGAAGTACTAATGATCATATTTCTCTTTGATATTTTGATATTTATTTACAGTTTATAAATCACTGCCTAAAGGGAATTATTCGATTTTAAACAAAACAGATTACTTAATTTAATTATATAGAACTAATATGTGAAAATATATTACTACTAGCTGACCCAGCCACGCGTTGCTGTGGCCGTTATAATAGTTTTAAAAGATATTACGTTAAAATTTTAATTTTAAAGAAATAAGAATTAAAAAAATAATTAAATTGATTAATTACTAAATTATTTTTTCTAGTATTTATAATTTTTTTGAGAGAGAGGGAGTTAAAACACTTACATTTATTATGTAATCCGGTTTACTTTAGAATTGTTATTAAAAAAAGTTATCAAGCGATCATCCATCTTTTTATCTAGTAGGGTAGCCTTATTCTAAGATGCGAATTAGAAGCCAACTCAAGTTAACTTTAAAATTATTACCCCTCTTCTATGTCTAACTAGGTTTGAACTAAAAATAAGACATTTCACGATGACAAGCTTAGCGGATTCAACAATGACTGTCTAAATGAAAACGTACAGGTGTTCACACCTAATTGTACTATAATACCTGCAACCTCAGTAAATAAGTTGTTAAGTTGTATTTTGTGCAAATTTTTTTCTAGTACTTAGGGAATCGAAATCGTGTTTTTTATTCTCGCAGTGCATAAGTGGCTAAGCATTGGCTCTGTTGGAACGTCATTTCAAGCCAAATACATTACACGATTATGCTTTCCTTAGTAGAATTAACTCTCTCTGAAATTAAAATCGAATTAATCACTTATTTACCAGTCCAGATATATTCTCTGGGGTAACTTCCAATAAGAAAAGTTTATGCTTTTTCGTTTATTAATTATATCAGTTTGATAATCCTGAATTTTTTTCTTGTCGCAAAACCTCTACGGACTCAATAATGACTCCTGTAGGTGGCTCAAACACTTCCTGGACGTGTGCATATGAAGTATTACAGAATTAAATTTACAATCTAAGAAAAATAGCCGTAATGGAAAAGTATGTTTGAATGCATTATTTAAACGGGAAACAAACAATGTGAAAAAAGGATTGAACTAATTGTTTCAAAAATGATTATTTTTACTTAACGCTGGCTATTTTTAGAACTAAGTGCCCACTTTTCCAACAATGTAGCCGAGTGCGATATATCATTGAATAAAAATTATAACACAAATAACATATCTTTTTGTTTTTATATTATAAAGTTTTTGTGTATTATAAATATAAAGTGTATTTCTAAGTTGAATATCGTAAAATGAAAATTGTAAATATTAAAATTAATATCAATATAGTCTATGCACCGTTATCGACGAAGCTGCTTCTGATCTCATAAATTCAACCAAAATGAAAATAGCACATTATAAAATCATTATTAAAATCATGCATTATTATTATAATCACGCTAAGAAGACTTTTTTGTGAATAGAATACAATGATATAAGGGAACTAATCAAGGTTATTCATAAGTGTATAAGATTATCCTGCGAATTAGGTTCACTTGCATATACTTTATTTCTGGTATTTCGGATACAAAAATTGATACCTTGAACTTATTAATAAAATTCTGTATAACCTTCACACGAGAAACCCAAGACAGTAAGCACCTTTAATAGCTATTGGTATGCCTCAATAAGAATAATAGAAAATGATTAATTAATAATAATTATTATTATTCCATTAAAGACTTACCCTGAGCAATGCATTGAGGTATTCTAATTATTATTTATTATAATTATTAATAAAAATATAAATATCTTTCGATACTTAACAAGTTTAAACACAATTTAAACTTATCATAATTTATCTTTTCCGCAGGTTGTCGCTTCAAGTTGAGCTACAAGTTTTAACTGTAGTTTCAATCTTAATATTTTCCAAAAATGTTAAAAAAATATTAGAAGAAGAAAATGGTCCCGGTAGAGGTCCAGAATGTTCTCTTATAGATGGAGAACTTTTTATTAGTAAGCCCACGTTTCAACCCACATTGCAGGTCTTCTTCAGGGCTAAATATACAAGATAGAAATACATTAAAATGACAGAATGATAGCACAGAGTAACAATATATGTGTTGTTATAGAATATTGCCTTATGTAGTAAGTAATAGAAATAAAAGCCAGAGGGAATTGAATCAGCAATGAGGAGAAGAAAGTTTCCCGCATCCGCTAACTTAATCACCAATTACATGCAACACCCCCTATCACGATCATCCCTCCCCCCTATTCTTTAGAGACATTTCCACTACCGGCTCATTCCTAAAATCAAAGTTATTTCCTCTAAAAACCAATCCACCTCAAAACTATTTAAAAACTTCCTTAAATTCAATCATACCTTCGATTATGACCAAACATCCGTCCTTGCATCAGTCCCCAACCCGAAACAAAGAGTAATGCAAAATCCATTCATATCCACCTTGATCCGAAAACTGTAAATTTAAATGTTACCTGCGGCTCTTCGTTGGACTTCGTGGACACCTAAAAAGAGCTGGGTGAAGACATGGTATCGTTGAGGACACATAGGGAAACTGGGTAAAGAATGAAACCCGAAAGATCCATTTATCACAAATAAAATTCTGCTATATTAAACAAACAAAAAAAAAGAGAGGAAAATAGTTGACTGGAAGATCTATTGGAGGATGGAAATAGTGGAGGGGGGGGGTGCAGTCATTAAATAATCACCAAATAAGAGAGCAAAAACATACATAAAAAAAAATCACAGTACCAAGAATATAATAACATATACAGTAAAAAAATAGTGATGGATATATTATTAAGGATAATGAATACAAAAATTATAGAATAAATGTACAGAAGGGTGATAATGTAAACAAAATACAAAGAGAAAGAAAAATGTGAAAGATACAAAATGAAAAAGTATAGATATAAAAAGGTGAGATATAAAAGTATGGAAAACCTAGTTTAATTACAGATAAAATATAAAATGTATGATAATAGACTCCTAGAGTGTTACATAAGTAAAATTTTTGAAAAATGATACAAAATATGATGGCAAAGAATAAATACAGAAGAAATACGTAGAAAGTAATGAATGGGAACCTCGTTGAATGACAGGTAGCGATGTAAAAATTTGAAAATATAAGTATGGGATGTTATATAAATGTATATAAATAGAATGAAGTTATACTAATACAAAATGTGACGTAAATATAGAAGAAACGTATAAACGTAAGGATATAAAATTCCAGTAGGAAAAGGAGATACATTTAAAAATTATGATGCTCATTAATTATGAACTCTTTGATTTCAACATATGATGGATGCCAAAGTGATGATAAAAGAAATAGGTGTGAAGAATGGAGATGGAGAAGAATGAAGAGAAGATATAAATATTAAAATGTGTACGAACCAATTAGGAGAGACGGCTGAGTGAACCGTGATATATTATTAAGGATAATGAATAAAAAAATTATAGAATAAATGTACAGGAGGGTGATAATGTAAACAAAATACAAAGAGAAAGAAAAATGAGAAGGTAAACCGAAAGATACAAAATGAAAAAGTATAAAAAGGTGAGATATAAAAGTAAGGAAAACCTAGTTTAGTTACAGATAAAATATAAAATGTATGATAATAGAATCCTAGAGTGTTAATTACAGATAAAATATAAAATAGAGTACCTACCTCGTGTCTCGTCTAACTGACAAAATACGTTACAAAGCAAGACGAAAGCGCTAACAGCGATCTCTAACGGCCAAAAATATAACTAAGAAAGAGAGTATAGGAAAATGAGGGAAAATGAATAAATATGTGAATTTATTGACACGTAAATGATGTATAATAGTATTAAGTAATGATAAAAGAGACACAGCAAAGAGTATAAATGACTAAATTAATGGGAAATGGTAGAAAGATAATAACAATAAAATTTATGTAAAGAGGTCATAATGTGTCATAGAAAAAAGGAGAGAACATATATAAATAACGAAATGAAAGTGGGAAGCAGTAAGAAAGATAAAGAATTTAAGGTTTTTTAAGTAAATTAAAAATTTGGAAGAAGGTGGAGGATAGGTGATGTGAGTCGGTCTTAAGATTGATAGCGGAGGAATCTAAATTGATGTGGATGGTTTAAGAGAGAATGCGCTTATCATAGTTGGGAACAGAAGCTGGGATAGACGTATTTTCAAAGTCGAAAATGTTCAAAGATAGGGCACGTTCGGAGAGTTTAGTTTACTTCATTCTAATTATCTACATTTATATAACATCCCATACTTATATTTTCAAATGTTTACATCTCTACCTGTCATTCAACGAGATTCCTATTCATTACTTTATACATATTTCTTCTGTATATATTCTTTGGCATCATATTTTGTTATTATGTTCTTGGTACAGTGATTTTTTTTATAGTTATGTTTGTTTTGTATGGTTTTGCTCTCTTAGTCCTGACTATGACCTGAAAACGTCGGCACAAATAAAAAATAAGTCTTCACTTATTTGGTGTTTATTTAATGACTGCACTCCCCAACTATTTCAATCCTCCAAAAATATTTGTTATGGCGCTACAACTCGGTGACGTGTCCTGGCCTCCTCTACCAACTTCTTCCAGCCGTATCTATTTTGCGCAGCTTTTATCCAGCATTTTACTCTCAGAATATCCCTCGTGCCTCTCTCTACACTATCCGACAACCTCAGCTTCGGTCTCCCCCTTCTTCTCGTACCGTACAGACTTCATACAGACTTCTACTCGTACCTCGTCCTCCATTTAAGCCACCTGACCAGCCCACCGCGGTCTTCTAATTTTTAAGGAGTAAACATAATAATACCCATAATACTATAGGCACTCATAATAATTACAACTGAAATAAAAATCTCCCATCTGTTTTTGTGAACGAAACGTGCAATAGTAAAGCAGAGAATAAAAATAATTTTAAATTGTCATGTTTCTTCAGCTCTACCATTTAACTGACACTACATCTGGCTAGACCCAGAAACTAGTGTGACTACTGTAACATAGAGTCTCCTACCTTGACAGCTCATCTTCCTTCCGGTCGGACCAAGCCCTGCTCGCCGAGAGTACCAGTTCTCAACTCTGACTTGTGGGGGGGAAACAAACGGATATTTAACGGCTCATTCTAGCTAGCATAAATATTTTTAACCCTGTGTCCGGGAGGTGCTACTCCTTTTGGACATGAATTGACAAGAAATTCTTGATATATAATGTACTTTAATCACTTGCTCGATTGAGCGAACAATCACCTGTTATAATTGATCGAAAAGTCCTGACTAATATCCGTTTTTATTACGACAACTGGGCCTAGAAAATGTTTAGTCAGCACGCCTCGACCACAGACGAGAGCATTAACAATTAACATTTAATTTATCTACTTTAACGTTATTCAGTTTGTTACATAAGAATTGATAAAAATTGTATTTTTAACACTTATAAACACACTAGTTTATGCCCGCGGCTTCGCTCGCGTGGAATTTGGTCTGCCACATAAATTTTCGTGAAAGATAATTTTAAATAAATAATTTAATTATTTTTTAAAAATATAAGTTACTCGTACATCCAAAATTTCAGATGTCTAACTTCAAAACTGACGGATTCTATACAACCTTTAAACCCCTATCATATTAAAGAGAAACCTTTGGGGTGAAATTATCCAAATTTCTTTCTTAAACTATACAAAGAACCTATCTACAAATTTCAAGATGCTAAGTTCCTGATTTGCTTTTAATTATGTGCCATATAGGGGGGGGGGAGGCACATGCCCCCCCGTGCCCCCACATTAATCTGCCCTTGCTGTAATCTATGATGTGTA
The DNA here is from genome assembly GCA_037127475.1 of Arma custos. Lineage (NCBI taxonomy): Eukaryota > Metazoa > Arthropoda > Insecta > Hemiptera > Pentatomidae > Arma > Arma custos. The sequence goes on from CM073759.1 coordinate 166,245,951, forward strand.
ACCTATTTTACTCAATAAGTTTCACCCAAATCCGTTCAGTAGTTTTTGCGTGAATGAGTAACAAACATTCGCATTTATAGGATATCAAATATCAAAACAATAGTTTCACCCATGTTCTTTCTGTTATTTTAACAACTATGATCATGTGATTTGCCTTTAATTATGGACTATAATGGATTCTTCACAGTACCTAAAAACTGTAGGGGGGCACTTGTCCCCATGCCGCCCCAAATATCCGCTCTTGCTTGTAGCCTATGTGTTATTCTGATGTATAACCTGTAAAACTGTAAAGTTTCATCCAAATCCGTCCCGTAGTTTTTGCGTGAAAGAGAGACAAACATACAAACTTTCACATTTATAATATTAGTAAGATTATCAACCCTTTAAAAAAATGTTAGAGAAGAATTGATGGACTGTATCTTCTAATTTAAGGAAGAAATAGTTGGGGGGATCCCCAATAGTCCCCCAACTATTTCTTCCTTTAAAAAAATATTCAGTTTTCCTCTTTCCATTTTGGCACATCTTCAACTATTTTTTTCAATTTTTAATTTATTTAATTGGTCATTTATATTCATTGTGCATTTCCCATATTTGCTTTTTATGGAAACTATTGTAACTTCTCAAATTATACCTCTTTCCGAAAGATAATTGTTGACCTTGATAATACATGTGGAAGAAAGTGGTCCGGGTAGAGGTCAAAGAATTTGTTTAGTTTGTTTTTCAACACTTTCTGTTTTATTATTATTTAGTTCTTCATTATGTGTTTTGCTGCCTTCCTGGCACTTCGTTGTTTGTACTGTACACTCATGCATTTTAACCTGTATATTTACCTTGATATGTAATATTTGTCATTTTTATTTTCAATTACCTGGATTCACCACACTTTTGATTATTTGTATTTCTATGTTTTAATATATTTATGCCATTTCTTGATTGTCAATATTTTGCATGTAGCCCTGAAGAAGACCTGCAAGGTGGGTCGAAACGTTGGCTACTCAATAAAGTTTTCTCCTATGATGTGAGAAATTCTTTGACCTCTACCCGGACCACTTTCTTCCACATATACCTCTTTCCTATTCAAACCCCTTCAGCATTTGTTATTTATAATCCATCTTAAATCATATCTTAACTAATCATCCTACGTCATGTTATTATTCATCATTCTTCATTACTTCTTATTAGAGAAGAATTGGTCGACTGTATCTTCTAATTTAAGGAAGAAATAGTTGGGGGTGCAGTCAATCAAAACACCTAAATAAGCATAACTTATTTATTATGTGCCGACGTTTCGGCCTACAATGTAGGCCATCTTCAGGGCTAAGAGAGAGAAACAAACAGAAATATATAAAAACGTAGCAGTAACAAGAATATATAAAGTGGTACAAGAGTGGAAATTAAAATAGTGACTAGATATGATGAAATAGTGAATTGATATATGATAAATAAGAATGAATATAAGACTGGTTACAGAATATAACGAACTTAAAATAGTGATACAATTTTATTTTTATCTATCACTATTTTAAGTTTATTATATTCTGTAACCAGTCTTATATTCATTCTATTCTTCTATTCTTCTATTTATATTCATTCTAGTCTTATATTCCACTTTATATATTCTTGTTACTGCTACGTTTTTATATATTCCTGTTTGTTTCTCTCTCTTAGCCCTGAAGATGGCCTACATTGTAGGCCGAAACGTCAGCACATAATATATAAGTTATGCTTATTTAGGTGTTTTGATTGACTGCACCCCCAACTATTTCTTCCTTAAATTCATTACTTCTTGTTTACTTTACTTTTGCACTAACTAATGTTTGCTTTATTCCTATTATTCTTGTTGTTCCATATCATCTATTAGATAATCCATTCTATTTCATTTTTATAATTTCTTGTATTATACTATATTTTTAATAATTTATATTATTTATTTTTATTTTCTATTTGTATCAATTTTCATTTTATTATTATACCCACTATAATCCTGTTTTTTTTGTCCAGCACTTATAAACACATAATCAACCTTTTAAAATAAAATAGTCGATTTTCTTCTTCCCATTCTGACCCATCTATAATTTTCACTCTTTTATTTATTTTCTATTTCCTATTTTACATATTTGGTTTTTATGAATACTACAATACATTCTAATGTTGCTAATAGGATAATGCACTTGTTAGCTCCTCTTTTCGGTTTTGGCGTAGTCGAATGCTAATCAGCATTTTGGCACACAATCCGTCAAGTGATTCATTGCATTGCCAAGGTCGTCGGTTGTACATACGTTAGTATTAAACGCGATTTTGTTATTCAAATAATTTTTAAGTTTATTGTAGCTTATATGAACATTAATTAATATCAACAGTAAATATTTCGCGGACGGATGGTTTGGTATTTCCAGGAAAAGGATGAGGTGAAAAGAATGAACAGAAGATAGGAAACATTTGAAGTGGAAGTGGCTTGATCTATACGTAGATGAAGGCTCGGTAAATCGGTTGAGATGGAGAAATATTAGAAATTTTAAATCCTCTATTTCCTGGATTATTTGAGTAAATAGTAACACCATATAGTATTCTTTGCATTGAAATTAAGGCCAGCTAAAAAGGGTTTTCCTCTAGTTTTTCAATTTCTTAACAGGAATATGTTTGTACGGAGCTACATAAATTGAAGAGATCGAAAGTTTATATTCTGAGGAATTTAGATAAATAGTAGTGGACTGAATAGTATTTGTTTAAGTGAAAGGTAAAAAATGGTGATTTAACGATTTGTCCACAATGAATAGAGTGTCTCCAAGGATTAATTGATTCCAATGTATAGTTCATATAGTTGTATTTTAAACGTTTGGCCAATAGATGAATATCTGTTATCAGCGCAATGAGCGAACTGTGGTAGTTCCAAAAGAGTATTTAAGAGAAGGTGGAACAGGTTTAGTCTTATGAAGGACTTGAAATGACAGATGAAGCAGATTTAGTGAGAAGTTCTTGTTCTTCTTCTTTGACTTCCTCTTACGCCATTGCTAGCGTCGAGAAGCCTCCATTTATTTTACGAAGCTATTTTATTTACTTTGATTAGAATTAACTGCAATGCTGGTTATTGGCTCAGCAATGGAGGTCCCGTATCATCAGGACAACTGGTCTCCTGAATATTTATGTCTCTTCAGGAAGAGACATAAATACACAGGGTGACCGGGCTATACTCCAGGAACTGGTTTTCCCCCAACCTGGAGGACCAGTGGTTGATTGCAGTAAGATTACTGGTTGATGGGGCCGCCAACTCCCTACTTCACGTGAGAAGTTCAAGTATTGAAAATATAAAGGATTTGAGCTCAAAGAGTAAAGATCCAATCATGTCATATTTATTAAAATTAATTTTTTTGTCAAAGGAAGGATATTTAATAAAACGATATTCACATTCAAAGCTGTTTATTAAACGTAAAGATATATTTATGTCTCATCGATCAATCACTTTTAGAAAACTTTAGAAAAGTGCTGTCGCTTAATCAATTCACGACACCATACTATGTCTGTCTATCGTGATTTACAACTAAGTACTTTGAATATAATTCTATTCAAAATCATTACAATAATCAAAACTAGTATATCTTTTGACTTCAGCTTGGAATATATATCGAGAGATATATTTCCTAACAGTTCTATCAGAAGAGGTTGATCAGACACTGTTACTTAAATTATTATTGATTTATGTAATGCTCCTCCAAATCAGCGGAACTTAAAAACATAAATAGTTGTAGATAATAGCAATTTTAAAAAAAACTATGATGAGTATGGGTTGGAGTGCATAAGTATTATGTGATAGATACTGTACTGTTGTAGAAGGAGGTAATTTGTCCGAGATCACGCTCAAGTTACAAGTTCTTTCCCTAATTGTTATAGAGACCGAGTGAGCCCTTGGGGGCTCTCCAGATCCTACAGAGTTAATTAACGTTTTTAAAAGAATAAATAATTAATCTGCCACAGCTTGTCTCAAGTTCGATATCTTGAGATCAATAAACTGCCCTCCAGCAGTAAAAAATGTAATAATTCCATAAAGATTACGAATTTTAAGTTGAATTCAAAGTAGTTGCTACGAATTCCGCTAGAGAGCACTCTGGATTTGTACTTGTAAAGTATTAATTATCACACAATCACAGATATTAGTGTAATAACAATAAAAAATATATGATTAAAGTCTTGTGAAACGTAAAAAGTAATTATAATAATTTGTCAAATAGCTTTTAAAGAATCATTGCTAAGCATCATTTCTTTGCTCTTCTTCATCTCACTAATGGTATCAAGCATAGGAGTATCTTTAGTCTCAGGGATGAACATCAACATGAATACACCAACAATAGCAAAAGAGCCACAAAGTGTGGTCGGAATCCACCAAGCTTTCTTCCCCTGTAAAATATAATATTGCCATAGTCATATGAAGTATATATTCCACTAAATGTTCATTTACCTATTCATTATTATGTACTAACCAATATGTCCACAATATATGGTGCTAATAGAGGTCCCAACTGCGCAATGGTAAAACAGCTGCCCATGGCAGTGTTGCGGCATTCTGTCGGAAATATTTCTAAAGTATGAAAAATGTAAAGCCCAGCTGCGGCAGCCCCTGTAAGTCTTCCAAACAACGTTGTCACCATTATTGGCCAACCTAGTTCATCGTTGTTAAAACAAAGAGATATAATAATAAAACCAGAAAAAACAAATAGTTAGCATCGTTGATTTTTTATTAAAAACAAGAACGGGTTTTTAATAAAAAATCTACGGGACCCCATTTTACGTCCATTCCGAAGGGCGACATACCCAAGAAATTTTAACTCAATTTAAACAATCTTAAGGTCTCCTGCCGGACTGCTATCCTTTTTAATAGAAGGTATTTAAGCTAGCCAGTACAAAGGTGAGTTTTGACAATTAGCAATTGTACATTTGGTGAATTTGAATTAAAATAAGGCAATGTTATAAAGTATTTTCTATGAACAAATAACTAATTAACTATGAGATAAACTTATAATTACCATCCAACTCTTTAGGATACTCAATAAACATGATGTGGCTGAGATTTAAAATGCACATCTCTTCCCTAATTTAACTAGATTAGTTGTAGTCGACAACTCGGAGACCCTGCTGGACTGTCGAGTGCCTGGGACGGAAACCAAACTGGTGTGAAGGAAAGTCATTTAATTCGATTATGGGTAGGATTCTTTTCGAAAATTTTAGCAGGATGATTGGTCTGTATGATGAAGTGTTATGTGGTGGGAAATAGAGTGGTATTTAAGGATCTTTTTGGTAGCATTCCAGAGGGAATTATTAGAAGCGGATAGTGTGGAAAGATAGGATTTGGATCTGTAGTTTGTCAGGTTCTTTTTAACTAGTTTGTTGAAGTAGTTATACAGTCTCCGATCGTGAGGATGCCTGATTCTTTGCCAAAGGGATCGGTAACGGGGTTTGGTAAGGATAAGATCTTGCGGCGGATTTTTCTTGCGGATTTTGAAGGAAGGACGAGGTAAAGATTCAGTCCAAACTGCTTGCTCTATCAAATTGGTAAAGGAATCGACGGCATCGTCTAGCTCTTGAGGTGTTTTTAGGGAAACGCTGAGGTCAATGGTGTCGGATACAAGCTGGTGAAATGGGTTCCAATCTACTTGTCCCCTAATAAATGATGGTGGAGGAAGTTTGAATATTGGGGCTATAGAAAGGGTAAGGTTCAAAGGACTGTTAGGGGACCTAAGCCAGTATGGATTAAAAATCGAGGAGATCAGGATTTCTGTTTAGATCAGTGGGTCAATATGGGAGCCGGGAGAAATAAAACTGGAATTGGGGGAACGAAGTGTAGACAGAAGCTTGCGGCTGTAGTACTGTGGATAGTTCTTGAGCCCCATTCTTGATGTTTCGCATTAAAATTTGCATCTAAAAGGAAATGGATTAGGAGGGCAGTACACCGATGCGAATGCGATGGGAAAGGAAAAAGTTTTGATTTTAACAATTGTAGCCTGAAGGACATCGTTTGAAGGTAGGGGAAATGAGTGATGGGAGATTTGTATTTGGTGGAATTGAATTAATTTTTTGATAGTGTACAACATATTCCATTACTGTAATTTTCTCCTGGGACACCTTATACACTTACATATAGTAACTATAAAGAATTTTAATTAATTAAAAATAAATGACTAAAATCTGTTTAAGAATAACTACGTAATAGGTCTAGTTCTGTCTAGATCTACATAAAAAAAATCTATATATTAACCTTCCTTTTGAATTAAGTAAAAACTAACGAAAACTGTATAAAACATTTATCAGAAACATATGGAAATGAGAAACATTACCGTTTGGTAACAATAGTAGTGCGAACATGGCGATGATAAATGCATTCCACAATACCATTCCAGAGCGCTTCCTGCCGAAGTACGGGAGCAACAGGAGAGGAAGAAAGTATGACGGGATTTCGATGATTCCATTGAGTGCCATAAACAGGTATGGGTTGACATTGAAGTTAGATCCGCTAAGTGCTAAAATCATTAAATAATAAGTCATTATAACATTTTATTATACATTGTTTGAGAAAAACCATTATACAGCCATTAAATTTGTTAGCACTACTAATATAATTTTGGAACCATTTCTGGAGATTGTCGCTTTGGGTTAAGTCACAAGTTTTACTTTTCTTTCGTCTCCTGTTTAATGTCCTCGAAAATAAAAATATTCGTAAGTTTTAGAATGGAACAATGTGTATATTACGTAATCATTTCATCATGAAATTAATGTTTCAACTATATTATATTTGATCTATACTGCCTTAGATCCCAATTTTCAGATCCTTTGATTTCTTAAACCAATTTCGTGATTCAACCATTTGAAATAAAATTAACTAGCATTTTTTATTGCGTACCGGGAAGAGTAATATTCAACGTTTATTGATGAAGTCCGTCCTCGAATAGAGTAAGTGATTTTACTTAAAAATAATTATGAATAATTTTAAAGGGAATGGATATTACATTGATCATACAATAGAAATTAGAAAAAAGTAATAGTTTTGTAATTTATTGCTAAGATGATGTAAATCACGGCCAAACCGCTGGGCCGATTGTGATGAAATTTGGTACAGGGATAGTCTGGAGCCTGAGAAAGGACATAGGCTACTTTTTAATGCGATACAAGGGTTGTAGGGGGTTGAAATAGGGATTGATTTAATTTGAAACAAATTATAAACATATATTTAATGCTTTTACACCATCTGTGTGGGCCAACCTCTTTCAAAGATCTCAAAAAGCTGAATACTCAAGAATCGCCAACATTTCGAGAGGCATGTGAGGCAACAGGGTTATTAGAGAATGATAATAATTGGGATACAACTCTGAAAGAGGCTGCACAATGCAAATCTGCGCCCAAGGTGAGAGAGCTGTTCGCTTGCATGTGTACTTTCAAACCCTCAAGAGTTGTTGGAAAAGTATAAAAATGACATGACGGATGATATTTTACACATATTACAAAAACAGAATGCGAATATGAATATGAAATACCAGTATGTAACATTAGCAAAAGCAGTGAGCGCGGAAGAATGATACACCAGTGTAAGCTGTTGGTTTGGTATGAATGTACAATGCCCCATAAAAGAGCAATTGAAGCACTAGATCGCACAATGAAAGATATAAAAGGCAACCAGGGTATCATGGGATCCCGGTGGTACTATAGACGGACTCTCACGGTTATTATTAGAGGTACGCCCACAGATGAAATCAATGCCTGTTTGAAAGCATCTGAATTAAGGGTACTCGTACAAATGTTTTGTCTCACTACAAATATGCGAGTAAAACTTCAGAAAGATTCACAAGCAGGGCAATATGCAGCTGCTCTTATAAAAATCGGAGAAGATTGTATGCCAACAGGCAGTAATGACATGATTGCACTGAGGAGTGAGTTCTGTCAAATTGTCGATAACACAGATGATCTAAAAAATAATGTCTATTCTGATCTTCAAAAAAGTATGAGCAATCGAGAATGGCTGTGTGAAAGGGCAATTTTGGTGCCGACTAATGAGATAGTTAACCAAATAAACGAACAAATTATGTCAGACGTGGAGGGGATGTTGTCGAATACCTCTCAGTGAACAAGTCACATCATACCCTATACAGTTTTTCAACTCTTTAGAATTATCAGGAGTGCCTTCCCATAAGTTGAGGCTGAAAGCTGGTGTTCCTGTCCTATTAATGAGAAATATTGACGCGCCAAGGCTATGGTACACGGCTACAAATTACACATCTGGGACACAACATTATAAAAGCTACAATCATGACTGAAATTGCATAAGGAGAAAATGTTTTGATTCTCCGTATTTCGATAATTCCAAGTGATTTGCCTTTTCAGTTTAACAGAGCGCAGTTTCTCATGAAAACTGCCAGCATAACAATAAATTAAACAGCCAACATAAATAAATAAATAAGCCAAACAAACAGCATTTGGAATAACAATAAATAAGGCTCAAGGATAGACGCTTAAAGTTGCAGGTGTTCATTTAGAAAAAAAAATGTTTTTCCCGCGGGAACTCTATGTGGCATGCTCACTTGTATTAAACCCGCAAAATCTCAATGTTTCCCCAAAAGATGGATAGGTAAACAAAAACTTTGTATGTACTTAAATAAGCTATTTGCAGTAAAACTATTATATTAATGTATGTATGCATGTATTTTATTTGCAAAATAATTAGCCTAAAAAATTAAAAATTCTGCCGAAATTTACTATTCCACGCGGAAGAAGTCGCGGGCACAGCTAGTTCTGTAATGAGAGTATTAAACATGGATAATTATAATAAATAATAATAATATTGATAATATTAAAAAATGTCAAAATAACGTTATAAAACCAGGCAAAAAAAACTAAAATGTTTGTAATTTATAATATTTTTAACTAATTTGAATATTAGCGAAATATCAGGTCTAAATTTTTAAATTGCCCTATCATATCTACTATAATTTAGACCATAGCAAATCAGATAAATCTTTTTGAATAATAAATAATAAAATTTTTTTATTTAGAGTAACCATTTAAATCAAAGGTAACTCACCAATTACATAGTAACAGAAATTTCCTACAAACCATAAATAATAACTAATCAAAGTTCTTTTAGCGAGGTCAGGCGTTGAAAACAGTTTGAAATAATCTTTAAACAAATAGCACACATTTTTGGCAAATGAATCTGATCTTTCCTGAAAAGGAATTGAATTAAGAAATGATTAATATTTATTACTCTAAGTACTAATAATATTTATTATTCGAGATTAACAATACCTTCGAATCAAGAGGGGAAAGCTTTTTCATCTCATCTAAATCCAAGCCCTCCCCATCTCCAATAATATGATATGCTTTTTCTAACTTTCCAGCGGTTATTAGCCACCTCGGTGATTCTGGTATAAACCTGTGATGTAAAATAATAAATTTTTTTAAAATGTATTTATTGAAATTTACAACTGTTTTCTGAATACATCAAGTAAATATAACGAAAGATAAGCCATTTCCCGAGATAAAGGCGCGTAGAGAAACTTCACAATGGTGGTACTCAAATAAAAAGTTCAACTTAGAAGGTCATGAGGCCATCTTCTTTTCAGATGCCTCAGGGGGAAAAAAAAATATTAAGTTTAAATAATAAATATTGGCTAATAGTTAATGAACTGATTAATCGATTATTTAATTACTAGTTTTGGAAGCTGAGAACTTTATTTTTAATGCACCTGGTAAGCTTACTATAACATGGATAATATTCATGCATAACATTCATAACTCGTAAAAAAAAAGAAAAAAAGGGGGGTTGGTTATTTTTTCTGTTTTTTTTTTTTTTGCATGAACATGCATTCTATTAGGATACCATCTGTAAAAATGGTTTTTAGTTTCACCAATGTAGGAGCAGAGCAGTTGGGGGCAGAGCAAGGGATCCGGTACACAATGTTGGATATTTTTTTAATGGGGATCAGGTCTTTTAAATTAGTGAAGAATTAGGATAATTCGTGGTATGGCTTAAAGCCAAGGCGGAGGTTGGGAAAAGGAAGACTTAAAATTTTTTTGGATATTGTCAGATAGAACAGGAATATACGGAAAAGATCTGTATAGGAAGGAGCCGGGTGTCGGTACTGTTGGGTAAGGGGAGGGGTAAATTACATTACGTTTTTAAGAGGGTCTAGCAGTTTACTGGTGATGTGGGATGGGAAGTCATTAGAGAGTAGTATGTTTTGGATTCGTTGGATGCTGGTTGCTAGATATTGGGTGTCTGATAAGGATAGACATACAAGCCCGCAGGCAACTTATCTTTTCACTTTTTTCTCATCCTTCCACCCTCCTCCTCTATTTTATTTTCCTCATAACCATAAACATTGTAATACACATAATACCATTATTCTCAATACTTCCATGCTCACTATTTCTGTAAGGCGTTTATATTTTCTTAATTTCCCACCTCTAAGTATCATTTTACGACATTCATCCGGGTTCAACTTCACTCACTATTTTTTTTTTATATTATATCTTTACTCGTGCACATATCTTTGCCTTTTTACACGTATTTTAATCAAATATAGCCTAATTGTATTTTTATTACTTTATTACTTACTTTATTTAAAACATACTGTATTTTATTTTATGCAATTAATAGTCTTTACATTTATGTAAGATCTCTTTCGGTTTACTTATCAATATTAATACTGTGTTTTCTATAAAAAAAAAAATTTCTGGATTTTTTATAATTTTACAATTATCATTTCAGTTTTTATCTATATTACCTTATTTTTTATTTTTCAACACTTTCTGTTTTATTATTATTTTATGCTTCATTATGTATTTTACTACCTTCCTGGCCCTTAGTTGTTTATACTATACACTCATCCATTTTAACCTTTATATTTACCTTGCTGTGCAATATTTATCATTTTTACTTTCAATTAGATAATTGAAGATAATCCAGATGGATTCACCATACTTTTGATTATTTCTATTTCTATGTTTTAATGTATTTGTTCCATTGTTTCTAGAAGATAGGTCGAAACGTTGGCTACTCAATAAAGTTTTCTCCTATTCTATGAGAAATTCTTTGATCTCTAGAATCCCGGACCACTCTCTTCCACATATCTGTGGCACCTGTGCATAGTGGGCTAAGTCGAATTTTATGAATTTCAAGCTATCTACTTACAATCGTAATTTTTCTGAACTTATTTTAAGTTCAAGATTGGAGTATCACCCCACGATTTACAAAGGAATATCCTTCATTGCAGTGGATGGAACACTTAGCGTGTTAGACACAAGGAAAGAGAAAAAAAATACGATTCTAAGTAGATAGCTTGAAATTCACAAAATTCGACTTAGCCCACTATGCACAGGTGCCACAGATATATTATCAAGGTCAAATATAATCATCATTCAGTAACTTTTTTATTGTTTCTTTTGTTTTAAGCTTATAAATCTTCTTGGTGTTTCTAGGTCAATATTACATGATAAGTCTGTAGAATATCACATAATAAGTGAAATAACCGTCCTTCAATTTTGTTGAAAAAAAACAAAAAAACAATTGTGTAGTTTTCTAGGAAAAAATATCTTTAAAAACAAATCATTGTAGGAAATGGGATGGAATAAAAATTAAGAAATTCAAATTAATTTCCACAAATTATCATAAATGTTTAAATAAATCCATTTACAAGGAAGATATTTAAATTACTATTGAAATAAAAACTGTTTTCTTGGAAAAAATTAAACTTTTATATTTCTAAAAGAGTTTGAAATAAAAGTATAAAAATTTTAGACTGATTATCCTACGCTTTCTTATTCTAACATTTTATTGAATTATCTCAATATTGCGAAGCAAAAACTGTCATTTCCTCCATCGGATAGTCCATACGATCATCCTATTTCGGTAAATCAGGCATAATATAATTTCTAGCTTAAAAACCGGAAGATCTTTTTTAGATGGTGGTTTACTTCTTTAATTTTCTCGACGCTGGAGCTGGCCAAGACTCAACTTACGACGTAGCGCCAATAAATAATAATATCTATGCTTTATCAGCATATATTGTAAATAATTACTAGTTAAATATAATTTTAAAACATATTTTAGTTGATACCAGCAATTAATAAGGAGAAGGAACATTGGGATTGATATTGCTAATTGAAGTTGCCTCCAGTTATTCGTCAAATATGCTGCCACCGGAAGATAGATGAGTCCAAATGAAAAACCAAGATTGAACAAGTTCCCAACAAATGCTCTGTAGTCCTTCACTGTCATTTCCAATACTGAAAAATTCATATATAGTTAAAGAAAAAACAAGCAAGTAAAATACATAATTTTAAATAATAATTAAAAAATAAATTAGTCATAGTATACTAATTTAAAAAGTTGAAATATATATTTAATAGTTAATATTTATATTAAATTATTTTCTAGCTATATATGGAGCGGGGTAGTTCTGTGGGTAGAGCGCTGGGTTGCCATGCTGAAGGGTCCGTTTTCAAATCCGGCAGTAGCCGATAAATTATTTAATGTGTTAACAACGGTGGTTGAACCCTGTGGTCTTGACTCTCCTGGGGCTCGCCCAGCTTATGTATAGTGGTACCCTTGATTGGAGGAAAACCAGGCACTTGAGCATGATCTCGGACAAATCACTTCTATGCACAGCCGTTGTCCTTGAAACAGTTCAGTCTCTACCATGCACTGAATACAAGACTATTAAAGGGATGTAATGGTTCAAGTGTTTTTTTTAACTAGCTATGCAATTAATTGAAACCCCATTTTTATTATAGTACTTTACTATATTTCGTTGATTCCCTCGCAAGTGAATATTTATTGACTTTTAAAATATTTCATCAAATGTACAACCGACAAATGGAAGCTCAAGATGAGTGAATTTAAAATAAATCAGAACGCTTTACAAGTATCAATAATAAATTCAAATTTTAAGGAAAATACCGCTAGCGGTATTGTCAGAAACATGAATAACTGTTCATATAGGTTTGTTTAATGTATAAAACTGCTTTTCTTCACTATTTCTGTAACTATGCCGTCTTTCCCAAATTTTGCCTAATATTCAATCTAGAAGGGAACGTCTGGCAGATTTTATACATTATATCGTATATAAAAACTTTTGTACTATAATTTTAATTAGGTAATTATCTGCTCACTACAAATAGAGTTTATAACCAGAATGTCAGTTTGGATTGAGCAATGAAAGTACAATTTATTCGAAAATTATTCCAAAATATAAACTAAATTTCACAGTAATCTACTTGATGTAAATTATTTGAAAACAGTAATGACCATTGTTTAAATTTTATTAAAATTATACCGGAACGTTGAGATTATGAAGTATCGTATAAGTTGATTTCATCTGCAAGTTATATGTCTGACTTAATTTAAGTAATTAATTTAATTTAAATCTACTTACAAATGGCGTAGCCAGTATCATACACGCCAGATCCAGCGAATCCTATCAACAACCTCAATATTATAAACATGCCATAGCTACTTGCAAAAGCAGCAGGAGTTCCTGACACTATGTAAAGTAGAGATGAAAATATAAAAGTCTTCCTTCTTCCAAACCTAAATTAATTTTATCTAAATTATATCAATAAGAATGATAAGCTAACTGAGTTGACACAAAATTATATAAAAGAAAAGAAAGGGTTTAGATAGTAACACAACGATTGCTAGAAATGTGAGACTATTGAAGTAGTAGACCGCCTTATATAAAAAGTAGCATTGTTTACATGCTAAAGTAGGAATAAGATCTAACAATACCCAGGTCTGATCCGTAACTATGTATGATTGCTAGGTGCAAAAACTAAGAGCGCCGTTTTGGGAAAAATGAAACTAATCAGAATCGAAAGCACAAACTGAGAGAGGGAAGGGGGAGTGTTGTTATTGTGCCTGTGTTGGTTTTTATTTTCGAAATTCACTGTTTAATGAACAGTGAAACATTACTTGTGTACTGTAATTTCAAGTAAAATGGCTTCACAAGCGTCGTTTTACATAGAGGTAAAAGTTCAAATTCTGGAAAGACTTAAGAAAGGTGAAAGCAGAGCAGCATTATTCTGAGAGTTCGGTGTCGGAAAGTCTACATTTACGGACATAAAATCTAAACAAGATGCTATCTTGAAATATGCATCCCAACAAGATAGCAATGAGGGACCTAAAAACAGAAAAACATTAAAATTAGCACATAATATGGCTCTAGAGGATGCCTTATATTTATGGTTTATACAAAGAAGGAGCTTAAGTGAACCAATATAGGCCCGCTTCTTTGTGAAAAGGCTCTAGATTTTAATAAACAACTTAATGGGCCTCCTGATTTCAAAGCCAGCAGTGGGTGGCTGGCTAAATTCAAACAACGGCACGGAATAAGACAGCTTGATGTTCAAGGGGGAATGCTATCTGGTGATTCTGCTGCTGCAGTATCGTTTCTAAAAACTTTTGAAAACATTACCCTTGATACGCAATTGTCAAGGGATGATGTTTATAATGCTGACGAAACTGGGATAAATTGGCGCTCCTTGCCGACGAAATCTCTTGCATCACGTTATGAAACTCGTGCTCCTGGCTACAAAGTGAGCAAAGACAGGGTGACAGCTATGGTTTGTGCCAATGCAAGCGACACTCATTATCTTCCTTTACTGCTGATTGGTAAAAGAAAAAAACCTCGTTGCTTTAACAATGTGATATGTCTTCCTGTCATTTATAGGGCACAAAAGAGTTCATGGATGACGTCCGATATTTTTCTTGATTGGTACTCTGACACTTTCATACCAGAGGTTAAGAAATTCAGAGAAAGCCAGAAGAAAACCGGAAGAGTTATGTTGATTATTGACAATGCCCCCACATATACTGATGTTGACCGCTTGAACAGCATTGACAACAACTTTACTGTCATGCTTCTCCCACCAAATTTAACAGCCCTCCTCCAGCCAATGGATCAGGGCGTAATGGCCAAAATGAAACAGATTTACAGGAAATAAGTGCTTCGGCGGCTACTTCTAGCAGATCGAAATGAAGAAAGTGTGATTGAGTTTACAAAAAAATTAAATCTTAAAGACTGCTGCTACTTGTTGGAGGATTCCTGGAAAATTCTAACTGAGGGAAATCTAATGAAAGCTTGGAACAAACTTTGGCCGAGGCCAGCTATCAATGAGGACGAAAATAACGAGAGACTTGTACCTGAGCTTCTTACAGAAATCGCCGATCTTTGCAATGTAATTCCTGGCTTTGGAGAGTGTGACCTGGGTGATGCAACAGAGTGGCTCAACAGTGATATTAATGAGCATGGTTACCAAATCTACAATGAAAATGTGATCCTGTCTCTTGTCACGGAAGTCAACGAATCAGAAACAGCAGTGATGATGAAGACGCTATTGATTCGGGCCCATCCCATGCCAATGCGTTCAGTGCTCTTGAAACGGCAATGAACTGGTACGAAAAACAACCTGAATGCTGTTTACCTCAGTTGATCACGGTAAAGAAAATCCGTGATTTAGCAGCCAAAAAACAGCTGCAACCTTAGTTCAGAAAAAAATGAGTGACTATTTTCCAAATGTTTAGATTTTTGTTTTCTTTAATTTTTTTTAACTTTCTGTACAGTATAATTTTTGTGTGTGTACAGTACTGTACTTTCTGTGTGTGTATAAGATTGTATACTACATATGTATTATATTATGAAATTCATGTGCAATAATAAAATATAGTTATACTGTAGCACAGTAGTATTTCATAAAACAAACTATTTATGGGAACTTGTATGTCAGTGTTCATTTTTTGCATGCTACTATGCCTGGAAAGCACTTTGTTTGGTAATCCGAACGATTTGATAATCCGAACCACCCCCGGTCCCAATTAGTTCGGATTATCGAGGTTCTACTGTATTTCTTGACTGAAAATGGAAACTAAATTGGGGGAATTAGAAATAAATAATTAGGGAATTAATAATTCTTCTCCTCGACTAGAAATGGCATAAGAGGAAGTAAAAGAAGAGAAGAATACTAATTGGCAAACATAGTGATGTAGCAAAAACTATGTCTGATTTTAAGAGTTTTTGTGAAAAGCCAAAAAACATAGACTGAAAATATTAACCAGCAGGTAAAGTATTTTTGTTCTCATTCATTTTTTAACACACGAAAAAATATGTATTTGTTCTCAATATTAGATATATTTATGTAAAATATTCAAAAGCATATCTGGATAAACAATTACAACATGAAATTTTGCTATCCTTTGCATATTTTAATTTACATAGACCTAATGTACGAGAGTTTATTGGGGCTACTTGGATTTATCTGGAAATAGTCATAGATATTATAGTCTCGGATATGAAACTAAAGTATTATATGGAGAATGGAGATATTTGGGAGGTGCAGTCAAAAAACACAAAATAAGTCAAGACTTATTTTTATTTGTGCCGACGTTTCAACCTACTTTGTAGGTCTTCTTCAGGGCAAATGGGAGAGGCGGCTGGGTGAACTGTGTAACTGTATGAGTTACAGCTTCTAAGCAAATGTTAATGCAATACAGTTGTGCGTCTATTATCCGAACTGGCTCGCTCGGATCAACATTTTTAATAGAATTAGAGACATAGCTGCCATGAAGGGGGAGTCAAGATTGACGCAAACTAATATTGCAACTATTTTTGTATTAATAATCATTAACATCAATAAAAACATTAATAAATATCTCTATATACATACATATTTTTATTGATGTTTATTTGATTAAAAATAATAAAATAAAGATTATATTTTTTATTATAATGCAATTGGGAAAAACCACAATGCAAAGCCTTATGTTTCAAATCCAGTAATACAACCACTTACCAGTCGACGTTTCGCCTATTCAGGCATTATCAAGACACAAAAACAAAAAAGGGTTATGTGAATCACATCTCGAAGAAAAAGGTGCAATACATCCCAACGATCAACAGCCCAAACAGGCTCCAAACATGAGACAGCACCCCATGAGCAGGTGCAATTGGTGCTATGAGCAGGTGCAATTGGTGATAAAGAATTTTTAAAAAAATAGTATTTAAGACACGGTTGGCTAGTGTTATAAATAGCTTAGTGGTTTTTATGAAATGTAAAACATAAAAATGCTACTATATGCTAATAAATCGTATTTACCTAAGAACTGATTACACATAATAAAAATTCTAACCTGTCACTAATGAGGCCGAAGATCACAGCTCCAATGAATTTCCCAATAGCTACAGTGCCTTGAACTGTTGATCTTAGAGGTAAATCATCACATACCAGATCCCACTGCGGATAAAACGTAAATAAATTAAAAACATTTTTAAATTATAAACATATTTATAATACATCATCATTTAAATAAACAAACCTCGCTGTCTATCGTCTGATGAACTGTCTCTTCATCATAAATGTAACTTTTACATTTCACTACAGCGGGCTTTGAGGTTGTGTTGTAATAATCAAGAGTTTTCTCGAAACCCAAATCTCTCAATAAAGAGTAATTCCAGGCATAGTGGAAACAACTTCGTTCCTCCAATCTATATATTTATCACAACAATTAATTATTTATGCTGAAAATTCAATATTATGCTTATTCAATATAATGCTCGTAGAAGAAGTCGACAAATACATACCCAGGACTGCTAATCTGCCTTATCTGTTCCTTCGTCCAGTTTGCTTCAACTAGCTCCGGAATATAGCAGAAGAAAGGAGGATTTCCTCCGAGGAACGCATACGAAGCTAGATTCATAGAATTGAAAATAATTGGACTGGCTGTAATTAGCAATATCCACATTAACCAAACACGATTCTGACATTTTTTTTCTAAAGCGTTTTCTACTGTTATTGGATCCATTTTTTGTCTTGTTATTTTAAAAAATCAAGCATATCCGTACGAGAACGCTTATAGTTGATGTTAGATCTTTATTTTCCTGAAAAAGACTGACCGGGATTGACTACGAGGTCACCCTTACCCTTCCAATCCATGTGAAAAATAAAACACGTGTCGAAGAAACCTGTTAAAAATGTCAAGGAGATCTGTATAATTATATTTTATAACATATAATTTTATTTCAGTGATTCTCTATTTTGGTGGCAATTTGCAACCTGTTTTTCGCGATAAATAAAGTATGCGTTTTATAATTTTCGGATTTTTAAAAATAATGTCCATAGATGTTTTCTGAACTCTTTTGAATAGATCATTATAGATATTGAGAATACTTCTGGAATTAATAAAAATTGTAAACAGGAGGAACTGAAATAATCTTAGGGACTGAAGTAGATTATCTACAGGCAGGAAATTAACTGTTAAATAGCTATTGTGAGTAACAAATATTTATTCAGGCAACAAAATTGATCAAAAGCCATGATTATCTATTATTGACACTACAACCCACGAGCGAGTCTTGGCATCCTCCGGCACCAATCAACATATTTCTCTGTTGCTGGTTATTGTTAACAAGCTCCTGCTTTTTTTTGGCATAATTTTCCACGCAATCCGTTCTTCTTAATCTTCTCCCACCGATCACTCGATGTCCCATAACAATTGCGTCCAGTATTCCTGTACAATCATTTTTTTTTTTTGTGGCATTGAGCCCCTGTAATATATATATATATTGTATTGACTGAGATGACTATATAGACATAAATGATTTCTATAGGTTGATTAATTTATTTCTTATTAGTCCTTACACTTTCATAGGAAAGGGTTAGATTAAGAAAAAAACAAAACAGATTTAACAGAGATATTGAAGAATATTAAAAACACATATGCAGCGATACATTTTATTATTAACCTCTTAACTTGCACGCTCGAGTTAATTCGAGCGCGCTAAACAGGCCAAACTGTGCACACTCGAGATAATTCGAGCGGCGTTGTATTTGATGCTGCTATAATTTTTCACACTCGAATATATTCGAGAATTGAAAATAACAATGTGAAAGCTAAGAAAAAGAATCGTGTTATTGATATTTATCATTTACATAGGATTGTAAGCTATAATACCTTCATCATACCTTGCATTCTTGCATTTCTGTACTCGTGACGACTGACTGCGATCCGTCGTAGTATTTTCGTGAATTTATATAAAGGCCATTGTATCTTTTATTTTACTATTTAGACGTGAAATATCAAACACTTGTTTCTGTTGTTTTATAGTTTAGTTCAATAGTTACCTAAGTGTTGTAAACTTGCAAAGATAAGTGTATCTTTATAGACAGTCAGTTATTTTGTGATTACAGAAAATAAAATTGGGTATATTGGATATTTATACAATTGGTATGTTTTTTTCATTTTCAAATTATTATTATTATTATTATTATTATATTTTATTATATTTTATTTTATATTATATTTTAGTAAAATATATATTGAAAAATGAGCGATTCAGAATCTGAATATGAATACGCAAATTTGTCGGAAAGCGGCTCAGAAGAAAGTGATAAAAATTTTGAATTTTTTTGCCAAAACAATGTTCTAAAGTTTGTTTTTTTACATTAAAAAAAATTGATTTTTTTGGCCGGTTTTTTTAAAAAAAACTGTGCGTTAAGGGGTTAAATTAAAATGCCATAACTTTAGTACATACATGCTATAGTTATACTATATTACAGTTATAAAAACTTATCCAAGAAAAACATATTTTTAGATAGAATTACTTAATTTATTAATAATAATTATTGTAAATAAATTAAAAAATTCTATTTATAATTATAATTGGACTGGTTGATTAATAAAGTGTGAATTATAATAAAGAAGTCATACATGTTATTACAACAAAGTCATTAACCAAAGGTTATTTAGAATAGAAAAGCAACTTATTTCCAGATCTAGGTCCCTTCAGAATAAACATGAACAGAAACGAATGTAATATATATCTGGCCAGAAGGCTATATAATTTATATAATGCTACATAAATCATAACATATTTATATAGGACCGAAATGGTAAATAAAATAAAAAGTATGAATCATAACAAAATACATACATAGTATTACACTTACAAAATCTAATCTAATAAAACTTTTGTCTTCTCAAAAGGTATCTGTTCCACAGGTTATTGCTTTGAATTTTGTTACATCAATTTTTAACTGTCTATTAGTTTCATTTTTAATATTTTACAAAAATACAAGTTATCATGAGCATTGGTATGAAAAAGAGAATTTTTGGCAATGAGTAGATTTTGGTAATCGTTTCATCAAGAAATAAAAGTTTCATCTAACATTTCAAAGTATGTTGAAACATTCTTTGTGCACTTGTTGAAAAATTCATTTCTAGATGAAATGATTATCGAAGTATGCACATTTCACATAACTACATTCTCTTTTCCATACTAAAACTCGTGATAACTTGTATTTTTGGAAAATATTAAATGTAAAATGAATAAACAGTTAAAACTTGTAACTCAACTCGTAGCTACAACCTGCTGAATAATTACCTATCAAAATCTGTACTTTATAAAAAATAATGCAATGGTAATCAATATGTTCATTTTATTGTAGATTGAGCAATCAGATGAAATGTGGATTGATCAAAAGCGCTGAACCCAAGTTCCTTGAAAGAAAACCAGCTTGCACAGCCAAAGACAGTGGCTTCTTGAGTGTTACATTTGGTGACTTTTTTCCTGGACTTTGGTTCTGTGTTGGGGCACGGGAGCAGCCGTTGCTGCACGTTTAGCTGAGATACCAACAAGTAAATGTGCCTTGTTGGCTCAACAAAGAAGAGAGAAGAAGAAGGAAAAGTAATGCTTGTACGCACTTAAAAGGAAAATTATAATGAATAAACATTTATGCCATCACAAGTAGCTCAATATCCTCATTAACCCTAGAGAAGTGTATCCATGAGCATATTTGTACATCTGTAAACAAACTGATATATTTTAATTGTGTTTAATTATTCTAATCTTTGTCAACCTCTTGATATAGTTATTAACAATGATAGTATTAATGTTAACTTCCCCCCTTAAATCCTATTCTGGGTAATTTATTTCTTACAATGAACTAGAAACAGAGTTTTCTCACTAGAGCATAATATTAAATAGTATGTCTAACATTAGCATATACTTTACTTATGTTGCTTATCTGATAAATATCGTTTTACAATAAAATAAGCTCATCAGTCAGATACAGCAACATCATTTTCCTACCAGTGAAGATCAAATGCAGCAAATCTCACATCAACTGCCCAAACACACCTCTGTCCTCAATGACTGACTGTATTAAGGTCATTATTTTCTATTCTAATATTTACTACATTTTATTTTTACTTATTAGTAATTATATAATCATTACTATTAGCTAATTATACAATTTTTATTGAATTATAATTTTATTTACTCAGTGTTCTAACAAAACAGTAACAGATCTTTTTATGTATTTTTCAAATGTTTGTTTGTTTGTTTATTTATCATTACTTTTATCCTGCTATGACTATTATGGACGATGCTACAGCGGGAGTTCTAAATTTTTCCCATTCAGGTTTATTTATGATAGAGATTTTTAACAAGTATCTGACATTGTACAGGCTCGGGGCTCCCGTTTAACGTCCCTTCTGAAGGACAGCATGACCAAGGATTTTTTACTCTCTTTAAAAAATTCCTAGGGCCACCTGCCGGGCTATGAACCCACAACCTTGGGCTTATTAAGTTGCTAACCATTACACCACAGGTTATCCCATTGTAAACTAATAATTGTGTTTTTTTATTTTTATTTATTCTTTGTATACTTCTTGCTCAAAACATTTCTATTACTCTTCTAGTGTATTATTTATTCAATGAAACTGTTTGGGAAATGTTGTATCTTCACTATAACATATTTCTGTTTCTGTTTTGGTGGGTTTAGTTCACATTTTTTGGACATTTCACAAAAGGAGCTCGATTTGGGTAAAACCTTATATAACAAAAAAAATGAAGCAGCAAATTCAGTCAAACTGTTTAAGAGAGGTGGAGTATTTGGAACATACAGGTTTTAAAGTGAA
Source organism: Arma custos (assembly GCA_037127475.1). NCBI lineage: Eukaryota > Metazoa > Arthropoda > Insecta > Hemiptera > Pentatomidae > Arma > Arma custos. The sequence continues at coordinate 166,267,903 of CM073759.1, forward strand.
CATGTAAATTTGCCCCAATCACTTTCCATGAATAGTTGAAATAAGAATGTAAAACCAAGCCTTATGATAAATCTTGTAATACATATTTAGATAAAAAAATCTTGAAGGTGAATTAATCACCTGAATCTTAGTAATGATCAGGGGAAAAAAAAACATTAGTTACACATTGGATGACTGAATTTGATTTCCTAATGATATGGAATCTAGACTTACAGACAAATACAATATTTGGAAAATACAATACAGCTGGAGTCATACGTATAAAAGAACCATACGAGAAATTTGTTCGAGAAAATCTTTTGTATGATATAAAAGAAGTTACATATTCAAAATCCCTTTTTAACAATTGTTGGCCCTTTTTAGATCTATATGCTTTATTCATTATTATATGTTAACTGTTACAATTATACATTATCTTTTAGACATATTTAATTCTATTAAATGTTGACATCCATTTAATATTTTCCAAAAGTATACGGAAGGGGCAAGGCCGTAGCCAAGGGGGGGAGTTAGGGGGTCAAATCCCGAAATTTAGTTAGTATTAAAAATTAATACTAGGTTAAAAAAGTGCAAATTAAATTAAAAACAACACACACAACAGAGGATCCAACACATTTTACAGCATTGTGCATTACAACAAGCATACTTATATTTATATTTGCTTGAAAATGTCCTCCAACAACTTCACAATAATTAACAATCGTATCGAAAAATCAAGAATTGAAGTATTGTTGTTGTTGCGTATTGCATTTAAATCATTCATCATCCAATAATAGTTTATATGGACAAATTTATCCAAATTTTAAAAATTATCATGAATAATGGTATTAAAATCCTCGATCCTGACCTGACCCCTCTGAAATGTTTTCCTGGCTACTGCCTTGAGAAGGGGTACATATTACTAAGTGAAGAAAAAAACACAAATAAAATAGCAAAACAATTGTCCGCTGTTTATCATAAAATCTTGTTAATGAAACAATTTAAACTCTGTTCATTTTTAATAGGAGAAAAACATAGCAGGCCATTAATATTGAAAACGGAAAGATAAATAGAGACCTTACATAAATGTTATGACCGTGGAAAAATTCCAACGAAAAGCCTTTAAGTCTCCAAACTAAAACAGAAATTGAAAATATCTGTCCTACATTTCGCCTTTTCAGGCATCTTCAAGGTAGACAGATAATAACAGCAAAACAAAACATGAATAATGCACCCAAGAAACATCCCACCACCTCCAAGGCTCAAATGCAACTAATGAATCCTTATGAAGGTTATTGGATCCCAGCTGGATAAGGTTAGTTGAAAACAGCTGATAAATACTTCAGAAATTGAAAATTCAATTTCATTTCAAAAAGCACAATAGGAAAAAATAAATAATAGTAAACAACAGAAAAACGTAAGACAAATAACCATATGAAAAAAAATATATATATTTTGTGACAAAATAACTGACAATAACAAAATTTGTGAAAACTTAGAAGTACAAAGAGACCTTACATAAATGTTAAGACCGTGGAAAAATTCCAACGAAAAGCTTTAAGTCTCCAAACTAAAACAGAAATTGAAAATATCTGTCCAAGTCTGTGTAATAAGACAATGAATACCCTATCAAGTAACAATCAGTGACATATTTGAATAGCTTTGAAGCTTATTAATTTTATTAAGCCTTTTCAGATGAACCAAATTCATTTATATTTATCAATTTATTTTCAATTTGCAAATATTTTTAATTGAACAGTTTTTGCCTGTATAGTTTTCCGCATTATTGCACCTTCATTTACCGATTTGTATATTCATTCATATATTCTTCCCCAGTCTTCCTTGCCGTTAGCACGTCTGATAGATATACATGTTATCTTTAGATCCTAGGCGACAGCATACTTCCATCTTCCATTTGTTCTTTCACAAGGTTTTACTCCATCAGATTTTCCATGGTATAGTTTTCTCCTCAACCAACCTGATTATATACCCCAGTTATCTGATCCGTTGTAACATTACAAATTTTGAGACACTTGAGACATAAAAATAAATATCCTTTTTCTTTTGCTTATTAACATTAGATTTAAGGCACATTCTAATCAAAATAAATAATCTGCATTTAATGTATGTTCTAAAAACTTTAAATACTGATTCATGTCCCAAATGTTTTGATTTTGAAGGAAAAAAAATTGCTTTTAGCACATAATGAAAAATGATTATTAAGATGTATACTATTTTTCTTCAATCTTTTATACTGGGGTTCAGTGAAAGAAAGGAAATATACATTACAAAAAGTTAGGGCAGCCATACTACTATTTATAATAACTTTGATTCCTGTATCATGACTATTTATAATATAAAAAAATATCCTTTCTGAATCTGAATATATTTACTTTTGAAAATAAATATTTGTTATTTTATTCTATTACTCTACATTATAAGATATTTTATTATTGGCAATTTGACCTTTTTAATTTATTAAATCAGGGATGATAAAAAAGATAAATTTGTGGTCGACTTATGATGTTTCTACAGTAAAAACAAAAAAAAATCACAAAACTCTTTAGATGTATCTAAAAATATATAGGAGCTTTTATAATGTTTGTAATGCATATTTTATAGGCTTCTTTAAGTAAAAACATAATATTAATCAAAGCAAAAAAGTAATAAAAAAGTGAATATTAAGGAAAAGAAAAAATACACTTATACAGTATAGGACAGAATTATGAAATAATTAGTGTCCTATGATTTTTTCCATATTATCAACATTGTTAAGTGCACTACTGCAGCACAATTACAAATAATTGAATAACGTAAATTTTGGCTATGAATAATTAGACACGTAAATAGTGCTGTAGAACTTGTGTTTAGGTCTGCTATAGGTGACTGCTCAGTCAAAGAGATTAAACCTATTTTCTTTTCCTCATTGGGGTCTTGAATTTCCTCAATAAATCTAACATACAAAAATTTAATATTCTATAATTACAATTGATTCTTAAATTTTTTTTCATAAGTGAAGTTATTATGTGATGAAATTAAAATTGTGACTGCTTTTGAAGTGTGGAAATAATTTTTTTGAGAGGAATTGTTGGATCACCCGTCAAAAAAATTAATATATATTTTTTTATAATGGCTAAAGTTGTAATAATCAATCTATTAAAAATACTTTATATAAGTGTATCCATTATTAAAAAATTAACAGTAAACATTTCGAAATAAAATATCTCATTATTATTATTGAAATGTGTGATTATAGTATCATTATTTTTATCACATTATATGTATATATATATATATATATATATATATATATATATATATATATATATATATATATATATATATATAAATTATATGTATGAATAGTTGAAAACACAAAACTAACACCTCATTATGTTTCAATTTTTCATTCCGAAAAAATTTCTATAGTAGTCTAATGTGCAGATATATAATTTTATTTGCGACCTGCAGAGTTATGATGCATTTCCAAAGTTGCCAACAAGTTCCTGTAGGTTGGCCACCCCTGCATAAAAACTTTATTTGCCACAAGTTTGATTGATATTTTAATGCTGTATGAGCAGTGGAATACATCATAAAAGAAAAAAAAAATTAATCAGAAATCCTACTTGCATGGCCGTATTTGAAATGAAACTAAAACATGTATGCCAAACAGGAAAAAAGTACTATTAATGATTTTTTATTTCACTTTCACGTTTTTATTTCAAAAAGATAATTCAACTCATTGATTATGATTATAAAAGTCATTAACTTTTTGATCATACCTTAAATTGTGATTTGAGGGTGAAATTGTGATGTGAGGTCTGACTAAGAATAAATACTTGAGAAGAAATATATATATATATTAGTCATAGGGGGATATTATAAGTAAATTAAACAAGAAATATAATTCGTGTCGGGAGAATCTTGTCAATTCTTTTAGGATGACTGATATTGCATGACTTAGATAAATAGAGAAATTATTTTCAGCAGTACTGACATCAGTGGAAATTTAGGAAAAATAGTTTACGTATAAAGAATAAAATAAAAAGGATTTCTTTAGTCATTTAAAATGTAATTGTGTGTAAATAAAAAGAAAATTACACACAATTTTAAAATATAAGGTTTATTAACGATATAATACTGTACAAGAATGTGTTTACAACACGATAACACTAAATATGGAACCATTAAAAATTATTTCAATTCACGTAAAAAATAATAAATTACAGATACTTCAGTTCATTGATGTCAACTTTACATTTATTAATCAAAGAATTCTGCTATCTTACACAATAAACTCAATCTAACTCCTAAGGTTACTATATTTATTATTGTACATTTATTACAACTTTTCATGTCTATTGTATTCAACATTATACTCATTCCAATAAGAGCTCACGTAATCATCAAATTCATTAGACAATAAAATGTTATCACTTCCTGGATGAAAAGTACCCATATGTTTGTTAATGTCTTGTTTGCCATGATATTTTCTTGTTACGTTATGTACTTGAGAAAACTTATCAGAACGGATGTGGAGGCCTGAGACCCACCGATGGAGGTCGTTGATTTTTCCGTTTCATCTCATCTGCAAGAATCGCGTTGAGCTCTTGTTGGAGTTTTGCTTGATCATTAGGAGTAGCAGCTACCACTATTGGAGATGATTCAAAAGCACTTTGTTTCAGAGAGTCCCGGACCTTAGCAATCCGGCTTCTTTGGTATTGGTCCATGGATGGTTGTAGCTGCTCCACTTGTGCTTTAAACTGCATCGGCATTGATAGAGCATGAAGAATTGCCTGGTGCTGTTGTTGCATCGGAATGGCTTGGGCATATGGTACTGGAACTAAATGGAATGGTTGATGGGCAGCAGACTGTAATTGCATAGGTTGATGGGAAACAGATTGAAATTGTATAGGTTGATGTAGTGGTTGTTGTAGTTGAGATCGTTGTGAAGGAGAGTGAAGATGGAATGGTTGGTGAGCTGCTGGCTGCACCTGCACAGGTTGAGGTGCAGGCTGAAGTTGAATTTGCTGAAGTGCTTTGTGTTCAGATGGATTTGCTTGAAAAGTGTGACCTGTCAGTTCAGAGGGCCATCCAATGCTAGGTAACGATTGCACTGGGATAACAATAGCTTGTACCATAGCTGCTGAGCCTTTAGGACCTGGTATATAAACTGGTAATGGTGAGGGGTATCCTAACGACTGATAAAGTCCTGCCATATCTTGTTCAGCTGGTTGCTGCTGAAACCAACCAGGATCGACAGCATTAGAGAAATCGAAAGCATTGCTACCGGTCAATGCTTGGACATGATCAAAGGTATTCCTACCACCCGTTGGGACGGTTGTGTCTGGTTTGTAGTTGTTCATGAAATAGACATCATTCTTTAGGACACTATCACTAGCTTTGACAGCTGAATCCTCTGTCAAAGGTTTCTTCTTGTCTAATTCAGTTGACATTTCGACACCGTTTGTAAGAGTTTTCCAGACCGAGTTCCTTCCGTTAACATGGAGGTGAACGTCTTTGGGCTTCCCTAAAACAATTTCATCTCCACCGAATCCTATACTGTAACCGACTTTAAAGTTTTGAGATTTGGATTTTTTCTTTGGTTCATTATTAAATCGATCTGAATCAAATGTTTGAGGTTGTTGACTAAGAAGTGTCTGAATGAGCTCCGGGGACATCCCGGGTGGTGGGACAGGTTGCAACCTTTGTTGATGGAAGTTGAACCCTCCGAACGGGTTCGTCAGTTCGACAGGCATCGCTGGAAGGGAATTGGTAATTCCATAACGGAATGTTGAGGACACTGCTTGAGAGACCGGAACTTTACCTTCATGTTTAAGTCGTTTTTTCGATTTCTCGTCAGTTTTTATCCTTTGGCCATCTTTTAAAACTTCTAATTGGTCTTTGCTTTCTTGTCCGGTTTGTTTAACTTCTTTTCGAGGTTCATGCTTTTGGGAACTCTCAGACGATTGCACCTTCTTAATTTGGTGTCTTCCTCCGACTCTAAAATTCTGTCTCCAATTGGATTCTTCAGAGCTACGATCTCCGTTATTAAACTTTGTCTTCTTGGTTTCCGAGTCTTGTTTCATTGCTTTACCTTCTCGGTATTCGACTTGTGCGGAATTTCGGGAATCCTCCATGCTTTCCATTGATTTGAAAAATTCATTGGTCTCAGATTCTGGAAAATACTGGCTTGGCCGGAAGTCCCCATGTATTTTCGATTGCTCTGTCGTCTTCAATTGTTTTACCTTGTAATATGTTTCTGATCTACCTTCTTCTGAGTCTTTGGCTGTTTTTTTCCCCTGGGGATGATGAATAACCACTGTTGAATATGAAGTCACTGAACTGTCTGTCAAGCTATCGCCATTCTTTCCCGTGCTCATACACTCCGACTCCACCAGGAAGAGCACCACCTGTAAAAAAAATAAATAAAGTTTTTATATTGTTTTTAACAGTGATTGAATTAAATTGTTATGTCATAAAATAAAAGGAGTGCATATTACAAAAAAATCAAGTGAAAAAACGAAATATAATATAAATATTTTATTTTGAAGGGAACAGATTTGCCCTGGCCGGGATTCGAACCCGGGTCGTCCGCCTCTCCTTGACTGTGAGGCGACCCATGGTAGCTCAATTGGTAAGAGCGCTGCCACGGAGAGGCGGACGATCCGGGTTCGAATCTCGGCCAGGGCAAATCTTTTCTCTTCAAAATAAAAATATTTAAAAATTAAAACAGTTAATAAAAAATTAGAAATAAAATACAAATTAGAAAGAATAAAAATGACAAAGATTACCATAGCTTGTATTAATAATTTTATTGAATTAATAAATAAAGGGTGAAAATTAAATTTAAAGTTAGAAATCATTTTTTAAAAAAAATCTGGGAAATTCAACTCTGATGATTATATTAAAATATAAATAGTCTCTTTATGGATACTCATTTATTAGTGATATCGATATATGTACAAGAATAATACTGTTTTGCTCTGCGTTGCGCCTTTTCTAATCAAGGCTTCGTACTATCAACAATAACTTTGCTAAACACCTTTTCCACATGCTGTACTCCGCTCCACATATTTTCCTGACCTCTGGAAATTATCCATTGTAAAAATGATACCCAAACCTAAAAAAAAAACCAGAGTACCCATCCTCTTACCGTCCTATCTCTCTTTTACCTTGCATGGGTAAAATCCTAGAAAAACTCATCCTTAAACGATTGTACCCCTTCCTTGATGCAAATCACATAATACCAGATCACCAGTTTGGATTCCGAGCATCCCACTCCACCATTCAGCAATGCCATCGTGTGGTGTATGTAGTCTCCTATGCATTAGAACGTGGATCATATTGGTCGGGAGACTTTCTTGACGTGGAACAGGCTTTTGACCGAGTCTAGTATCCGGGCTTGCTCTACAAACTCCGTAAATTCCTACCCCCTACATACTTTCTCATCCTCCAATCCTATCTCACAAATAGAACTTTCCAAGTAAACCATAACAATGTCTATTCGTCCCTCTTTGCCCAATCTGCTGGTGTTCCTCAAGAAAGTATCCTTGGTCCAATCCTTTATACAGTTTATACAGCTGACATCCCAACTCATCCTAATACTATCCTTACCACGTATGCTGATGATACATGTGTATTATCAGTCAGCACCAATCCAGTTATTGCATCCCAAAGCGTCCATTCCCATATCACTGATCTTGAAGAATGGTGTCAAAACTGGAGAATTAAAATAAATTCTCAAAAATCACATCAAATCACTTTTACCTTACGTCGTAAACCAATGACTTCCTGCCCTTCAGTATCCTTTAATAATATCCCGCTGGTGCCGGTAGAACAGATCCGATACTTAGGGTTGAACAGAACAGAAACGATTAACCTGGAATCCTCATACAAGACTGAAAAGACAAGAAACCGCACGACGTTTCAGGCTACTTCAACACTTACTAGACAAACGCTCTAAGCTCCCAATTAATTACAAAAGACTCATCTACATGACCATCATATGACCTATTTGGACTTACGGAGTAGAGCTTTGGGGCTCCACTAAGCCATCGAATTCCTCTCGTATCCAATCCTTACAGTCCAAAATCCTCAATGCTCCTAATTTTGTTAAGAATAAAGTCATCCATAACGACCTTAATGTCCCTTTTGTTGCTGATTTGCCCGAACCCGGTATCTATCCTTTAATAACAAACTTCATTACCACTCAAACCCTCTAGTTTCAAACCTAGCTTCCTCTTCAATTCCCGATAATACTCCGAGGCGTCTGAAAAGAAGATGGCCACGTGACCTTCTTAGTTGAACTTTGATTTGAATACTACCGGTGGGTAGTTTATCTACTTGTCATTATCATGTCATTATATATCACTTAGCCTATTTACTTGTTGTATTTTTGTAATACAGTTGTAGATATCAATAAATAAATAAAAAAAAAAAAAAAAAGAAACAACCTTTTCCACGATTGTTTCTTAATCCTAGTCATGCAAACTAATCCCCTACCCTTCTCTTTTAATCGCATAATATAATAATATTATAACATGTCCAAGAGTTTCATTGATTAGTTCTCTCTTTTTCCCTAGCTGATGTGCGAGCTTTTTTTTTTTTTTTTTTTTTTTATTTCTTAACCCCTTTGGTTGTTATTGATTACATATTAATAGTACTGATGATACATTGTATCTCTTTTACTGCACCAGGTGGATTTTAAGAGAGGATTATCTGAAGGATTTTCTGAACATTAATTAAATGTAAGGAATGGGAGATCTAATGATGGGGCTCACTAGTTCTGTCTGATTGGAGTTTGTTAGTAGTTTACTCAGTCCATGTTGAGTACGTGTGTTTGCCAGCGCTGAGGTCGGCCTGTCGGTGTAAGTGCGTTGAATAGTGGGTTCGTGCAGTGTTGGAGGCTATCAAAAAATTTGATATGCCTCCGTGTGATGAAGTCCGTTACCGTTGGGAGTCCGAGAGTCTCGTGTATTATGTCTGATTTCGTCTTTTGTAGAGAAGTTTGCCTTACTGTACGCCTCAGCATACGGTTTTGAAATTGTTGGAGCCTTTTTGAAGTTGTTGGTGAAATGTTATTCAACATAGGCGCCCCATAAAGGAGTGCTGGTCTAATAATGAACTACTGTAGATGGCGATGTCATCAGCATACGCCGCCACAGTAGCTTTTTTGTATTTGGCACCAACGATTTCCGCCGTATAAACTGAGAATAATACTGGTGATAGCACAGACCTTTGAGGTACACCACACGTGAGTGGAAAGGGGTTGGACAGCTCTTCACCGACTCGTACCTTTATTGAACGTTGTGTCAGAAAGGACCTTATGATAGTATATAGCTGCTCGGGAAACTCGTTGTCCTGCAGTATCTTACATAGAAGGCTATGGGACACTGAGTCAAACGCCTCCGTGCAGTCAATGGATATCAAAGCGGTTGCCTCGTTCTTAACTGTGTTCTGGCTTACTTCCGCGTGTAGCTTCGTCAGATGGTGGTCCGGGCACAGTCCGGCCTGGAAGCCGGTCTGCTCCGGTGGGATTAACGCTATTTCCGAGCAGAAGGTTTTGAGATAATTCAGAATAATTTTCTCAAAAGCTTTGCCCATGTGCGGAAGTAAGCTAATAGGCCGGTAGTCGACTGGCTGATTATCATTTCTTGCGGGCTACAGAAGCGGAAAGAGGATAGCTCTTTTCCATGCCTCAGGAAAGTATCTTAGTCTGAGACAGGAGTTGTAGAGGTTCGTCAGGTGAGCTATGCCTCTTCTTGGTAATTGTTTTAGAAGTATAGTTTTATTCCGTATATTCTCTATAGTGTATATTCCGGCCTGGGGCTTTATTCCCTTGTGAACGACGGAGTATCGACTTCAGCTGCTTCGGGGATACAAACATATAATTATTTCCTACTTCTTCGTTCGGGATTTCGGTCATACTGATTGTTCGACGGGCTATAGTGGCACTGTAGTGATCAGCGAACTTACTTGCTTGTTCCTCATCTGTCAACAGTTTGTCTCCGTCGTGTAGTAATGTAGAGCTTCTCTTCCTTGTGCTCACCCTGAGTAATTTCCAAAATTTACGGTGGTCGCCATGGATTGCTCGGAGCTTCTCATGCCACTGTGCAGTCCGCCATTGTTTCATGAGATTGCGAACCTGAGTAGTAAGGGAATTCACTACCGATTTCACCTCATGATCCCTAGTCCTGTACCATTTATTCTTCCACTTATTGCGCAAGGCGAATGTGATCTGGTAGGGGACGCAGGGCTGGCAGAAGTGGATTAAATTTCGGTATGGCCGCATCCGCGGCGCTTCTGATCGTTTTTGTAAAAAACTCTAGGTAATCGTCTATATCTTTCTTTTTTCGGAGAGTAGGAACAGTTGACAAATTATGGTAGACCTGTGCTTTATAAAACTCCCAATCTGCTGCTTGATATTTAAATTTAGTAGGTGGAGGTGGGAATGGTGTTTCTCCATCTAATGAGTAAAGCACAGGCCTATGGTCCGTTGTTATAATATCCAGCGCAAAGCATTCAATAAGGCGATGGGGCTGTCTAGTTAGTAGTAGATCGATCGTTGACCTGAATGTCACATTCGCCCTATGTATAAATGTGTGGGTATCGGGGTGAACCACTGTAAACGGTGTTTTTAAAAAAAATTTTCCCGCTTCGCTGCAAGAGGCATTGTTCCAGAGGGTGTGCCGGGCGTTTAGGTCGCCCACTACCCAATGAATATACTCTATGATTAATAAGTAAATATTTAAAGAAAAAGTTTAACATTTTTCACTGCTTATCAAAATGGAACAAATCGAAAAAAAAATTGTTTTAACGTTGAGAATCAGGAAGCTACGATAATGTTTGAGCTGACCAACCACTACTTCCTATTAAAATAATAACAGAAAGAAGTGTTTTGACGGTATTAGGATATACTAAATTTATTTTCTATGAAATATACTTTACCAATAGTATTCTAATGTATTTTCCAGATAAAAATCAGAGTTAATACAAGAATAATATCTTGGAGGCATATCATACTTTGAACTCAGATGTATAGGCTATGTGTAGATAAATCATAAATTAAGAAATAATAACTACGATAAACGATATATTGATTGATAATAAGTTATGTAGATCGATAGTAAAACCTCCTAATAAAAATGTTGAAGTTGTTATGTTTTTTCATTTTAACGCAACTTTCATGATACTATAGCTAATCGGACGATACTACTGTAGGAGTCCTAAATTTTGTCTAGCCAGGTATAATATTAACGAGCACCTTACATCGCACAGGCTCGGATCCATATTACGTCCCTTCCGAAGGCATAACTAAGGATTGTTTACTCCATTTTAAAAAATCCCAGGCCACCTGCCGGGCTGTGAACCCTCGACCTTGGGCATAGAAGGCTGCTATGCTAACAGTCTAACACTTCCAGGCAGTATATAGATTTTATGAAAATAATTCGAAATCCTGTTTGCAATGATATCCTTATTTATACTCAAATACACAATATTTTACTTAATATATTATTACTATATATATATATATATATATATATATATATATATATATATATATATATATATATGTATATAAGAGGCTTTATCATTATAAAATATCGGTATTGTAGCATGGATTGTCTCAATGAAACCACATTTTGTGTTTACATTCCTGAAATATAAACTTTATATATTTTACATTTCTTATATTTTGTTTTTCTATTTTACCAGAAGTCATACAAGTTTTATATTTCGGACTCCTTGGAGAACTCCTTTGCTTTATTCATATGTTTTATTATAAGTGAGGGAAAATCCCTTACGTACTGAAGGAAGAATACATGATGTCTGACTTCATAAGACTTGCACCTTAACAATAGTTGTCACAAAGAATTCTCCACTTCGTTAACTCTTGATTAACATCTCTTTCTCGGAGAAAAAAACACCGAAAAAGAAATTTTACACTCCGAATATATAACATTTCTAACTTAATATATATAAATATATATATATATATATATATATATATATATATATATATATATATATATATATATATATTTAAAACTGAGTTTTAATGACTAGTTAAAAAGTTCGTTAGTTAGTCAAGTACTAAATAATCAATTAGAAAATGTTTGAATTGCTTCCTCCCCAACATAGTGTAGATACATAACGAATGACTTAATTGGTGGAAATTATTGATTATGACTACAAACGATAAGCGAAATATTTATCTGTCATTACATGGGGCAGATTTGAAATCATGGGCGTAAGAAAGTAAAAGAAAGTAAAACGCTATTATCTGGATGCTTCTTGGAGTCGAGTCAGCTAATAACTGAAGGTGGAAGAGAGTTGATTGGTAAATTTGTCAAAATCGTTTATTTTAGGGAACTAGCTGAGTTGTTATTTTAAGAGTTCTAATAAAATCGTTGGAGGACACATATAATTATTTAGCTCATTTTTTCTATTTGTATTTCTCAAAAAGGGACTAACAAGAATATAATTATTTTTTAATGTAGTCCATTGCGAATGTTTTGTTGTAAAATTTTCGAATTTATTCTAATTTCATAGCTTAACCATTAAAGGAACAATTTTAACATTTTTCACAGCTTATTAAAATGTTACAAAAAGTTTAATATATTAACAGGAAGCTGCCCAAGCGTTACTTCCTATTGAAATAAATACAGAAAGAAGTCTTGTGAATAAAATACTGTATTAAGGCTAAATAAATTTATTTTCTATATATTTTGCTAATATTGTCCTAATATATTTTCAAGCTATAAACCACTAAAGGTATATCAATTGTTTTCATATAACACACACACACACACACACACACATATATATATATATATATATATATATATATATATATATATATATACTTATTAATACCTTTTTTAACAACTTTTTGTTTAGTCTTTTGTAGTGCTCTATAAGTTAAACTATAAGTATTTAAAAAAAATTGGGCCTGTTCCTTACTTCTTCTGTTCCGTTACACAAAATATAGCAGTTATTGAATTAAATAAAGAAAAGACCTGCGTAAAAGTTTTGGACCTATCAGAGTGGAGGAAAGTGGAGAATCAGGTCGAGAGAGCTACGGGACATACACGAATAGCCTGATATAATAAAAATCACCCAGTTCAAAATACTAGGATGGTCGGGGCATTTGGAGAGGAAGGACCCAACGAGAACTACAAGAAGGATGAAAGATGTCTGAGATACTGAATGAGGGTTCAAGATTAAGAGGGACACCCCGTCTCAGATGGCTCGACGATGTGGAGGGTGACCTGAAGGCGATCGGGATAAATCGCTGGAAGCGCCTTGTAGCGAATGGCGCAAGAAATTAGCAGAGGTGAAAGTTCTTTAAGGACTGTAGAGCCCATTAATAAATAAATAAATTTAATTTTAATGGAAAAAAGAAATGCATCTATTAAAAATAAAACAAGTTGCATCATATTCCAATATTTCGATGTGTTTAGGACTGTTATTCTAATTTACACAATGCAGTGATGTAAGATTAAGATGTTTTTCTTGCAGTGTAAATCGTTCTATCTCAATCGTTCTATTAAGTAATGTGTTACAAAATGTAAATTGTTAAATTCATTGGAATAAAACTATTTGAAAAAAAGAAGATGTTTTTCTTATAAACTATAAATTATCTGTTTTTATCTTTAACACTACAACTAAGAAAGGCTCTCTAGTGGGGCACAAAATAAGTAATAAAGTAGATTTCAATTTCTCAAAATAACATCGGGGTACCTCAACAAAAACATTAAGTAGCATCCTACAAAAAAATTCACGGGGAGTGCAGGTGGAGGTATATATTAAATGATGGGTACTACCCTCTTACATGGGCGCCATCACTGATAAAGGGTAGAGGATATAGCAATCTTGTAACCTTTGGACGTTCGTGTTTGAGTATGTTTTCTGTTTGCCATATTTTTTTTAATTTACAAAATTCATTGAACATGATACAAATTTGGGATCTTCCGAAAGTTGAGATGGGAGCGGTAATATTCTTCTAAGTAAAATGGACAGTGCCTTGGAAGAAGTATTGTAAATAAGGTAAAACATGAAATTATGCTTTAAAAAAATTACTTAGAGGTATTATTATAGAGAAGTTGCAGGAGTGCCAAGTGGCGGAACAAGAAAGATTGAGAAACCATTAGAGACTAATTAGAATCGTATTTCTGTTTGGAGGAAAGAACCTATACCAAAGACAAGGACCTATTTAAGGACATATTAAACATTACAGCCATAAATTCGCCTGTAAACAATACATAATGTAATTACTATTAATTAAATATCATCGTTATTATTTAAATTTAAATATTATTTAAACATGTATCGCTTATATTGTTTAAAGCTTTTTAATTCAGGAACGACATATTTAATATTCCATTTCCAGCGTGTTTTTTTGTAATGAAGTGATCTTTGAGTTGTATTATGTTTGAGCTTGAAGTTTCATAGGAATAATGACATATGTTAAAATTAAAAAAGTTTCAAGCTTTTAACAATTTTCTAATGGTATATATATAATAAAAGAATTTTTATACCATCATTAGAATAGGAATGCTTTGCTTTAACAATATCCAAGTTTTTATTTTTTGAGCTCATCTGATTTAATTTTGCCTTTGGCATTGAACTTCCAAATCGGCACATCAAACCTTGAATCTTGAAAATCTTGAAAACATAGATTTTTTGAGTTATGACACATAATCGTGATATATTTTCTTACTCCCTCAAAACTCCTAAACAGAGGCGCTAGCTTCCGAATGTTAGGTTAAGCTGTCTAATCAGTGACTTCCGTATAAAAGAAAAGTTCCAAACAATATTTTTACAATTGAAAAATAAAAAGAGACCTTACATTAGGAGTTAGTTGCATTTTAGCCATCGAGGTGGTGGGATGTTTCTTGGGTGCATTATTCATGTTTTGTTTTGCTGTTATTCTCTTTCTACCCTGAGGATGCCTGAATGGGCGAAATATTGGACAGATAATTTCTATTTCTGTTTTAGTTTGGAGACTTAAGGCTTTTCGTTGGAATTTTTCCACAGTCTTAATATTTTTACAAGATTTTCTGTTCAGAACCATTGTGGATGCGGTCCAGCTGAGCAAAAAGGTTACGTTACATTACGTTGATAAGTTCCGCTGCTGAATACGAAAGATGCCCTCTAGCGTTTAAATCACATTATAGCCACCGGCTCTGGAACTAAATCGATATTTCACGGCTATGGTAGTATGCTCTAGAAGATGGCCCTTTTTGTAGCCGGCTTTCTTCTGCGAAGTAACAAGAGTCAATAATAACACAATTTATTCATTTCCTCGAGCTTCTTTAGCTAATCATAACTTTCATGAAGAAAATACAGAACCGATTATATTCTCTAAAATATTATGTAACGTAAAACATCGATTATAAACAGAAATTATCACTTAAATCATTGATAATTTAAAATTAACCATGGAATGGAACGTTATTCCTGTGGAACTGTTATTATCAGAGAAAACTATTACGATCGGATTTTCACGTTATTGAATTTTTTTTTACTGCATAATAAATTCATCAGGAACAGTTTATTCACAAGAATTAAGACATCCCGAGGAAGTTGAATAAGGCTTAATTTGCTTAAAATTGAATGTTTTTAACTTATTTTTTTGTAAGATGCATACGGTACCTCTACTAAAGTACTACTAAAATACCAAACGTAGTACAGTTAAATGAGCAGTTGTATAATTTTTACAATGGAGTTTGGTCCGGCGTAAGGTACTCCCTTTGTTTATTCACATAATAAACAAGGCAAACATTTTGGATGAAAAAGTGTTCATAAAGTAACTGTGATAATTATGGGTTAGTTTATTATCAGCTTATACTTCATTATAATCTAATAGATGATCACTTCTTCAAATACAAACCTAAAACCGTCAAAGTGATAGGAAATGAAAGCTAAGTACACCAAATTCAATTCTAAATCCGAACAATCAAATTCTACTGGTTAAAATATTTTCTCTCAACAAGGATTTAGTTATTAAACTCAACCACACAGTACATACATACCTTCGGGTACTAGAAGGTTGTATTGTATTGTATTATATATTGTATATTGCATGATTTGAAAATATAGGAGGTTTAGAAAAAAAAGGCATTACCTTATATATGACAATAATTTAGGAATGTTTAAATTAAGTACTGTCTTAAGAGAACTATCCCTTTATACCTCAAACATTTTCGCGAACTTAAGGAAAGGAAAACACCACAATGATCAATTGTGCTTTATTTTATTATGAAATAGTAATTTATGTAAGCTTGCCAAATACGTGATGTGTCCACCAAATACGTGAACTAGGGCAATGAAAACTTTTTTTGTTTGTTTTGTTTTTTTACAAAATTTCATGAGTATTAATTTTTTGTCTTCAAAATTACTCTCCATTCGCCACTAGCAACTTGTCCCATCTTCTTTTTTTCCCTGTTCAATGCATTCCTGAATACCTTGGGTATACCTCTCGTCAAAACTGCAATAATTATTGTAATGAATCAGCCAGCGTATTTACTGGACACGCCTATTATGAAGATGAAACTTTTCCATATAAAAATACAAGAATGTCAGGTTTTTACGTACATTTGCAAATTTTTGAATATTTTTTAAAAATGTTTTACAAAATGAATTCCGGGACGGTTATTATTAAAAACAAACAATCGATATTTTTTTAACATCAATAAAAACAACTTAGAAAGTTTATATAAAGAAAGGAAACTTAAGGAATGGAGGACTATCTTCAGAAGCAAATATTAAAATGAAATTTGAAGTTAAATTAATTTTATGATAATATGGTTATAGTACTTCGAGTCGTGGGTATTAAACTTAAATATAAACTATAAAGAATAACTCTAACCATAAGAACTCTAATATTATTATAAACATAATAAATAAATGGGAAAATATTATATGTTGGTAATTACGATGAAAGTTAGGAAGCCAAACATACGGATGACTGGTGTTTGATCGCGTGATTAGACTGAATAGAAAAAAAAATTAAATATTCTAAATACGAGTTGAATAGATTCGGTGAAGGAAATAAATTAGACCAGATACTGAAACATGTGGTTTTATTAAATCTAAATATATTAAAAAGGTTAGGCAATTTTTACATTTAAAGAAAATACACAAATTATCAATTTTACAAAGAAAGAGAAAAAAAAAGTATGGTTAATAATAATGTTATACAAAGAAATTAGTGAATATTAATTTCTAACTCGAAATGATGATTCGTATGAACATAATGTTAACACTGGACGATAGAGCCACATGGTGTTTGAGTCCTTATCTCGAACGGTTATGTTATATCGTATTGTCTTTTGATGATTGAATGAAAGAGAACTTACAGTTGGAGGCGGAGACTTACTGGTGGAGACTTACTACCCTTGTTCTGGCAATATACGGTTGATTGGCGATCTAGTGGTATTATAAAGGCCATGCATCTCGTGTCTGGTGATAGGCGTCTCTTGGCCAATGGGAGAATGTGATTATTGTATCGTCCCAATGCAGTGCTGGATAGCGAGGTTAGCTTCAGTCGAGAAGAACGGAGAGATGTGGTGAGCTAGCGGTCTGAAATTGGAAGTCCAGAGAATTGAAGTACTAGATGACGGAGAGGGGGAAAACAAAAGTCCTCTCTATCTGTTGCCAAGGCAACAACTGTGAAGCAGCTCGCGGAATTAAAATTGGGTTGACTGAACATACTCCTCCCCATGGCACGATAGTGGCATCATAGAGAAAGTAGGGAGGCGTATGCGGGTGATTGTGGTATTGGCATACCGGAGAAGGTGAGGAAGCGAACCGCCATGGTTGACTGAAGGTGAATAATGATTTGGAGAAGATGGGAAATAAGATAGTGACGATGGAGGATAAGAGGGTGAAAAAGTAGGAGATGAAGAGCTAATGAGGAGATGTTTAATGATAATTGGGAGAGCTGCTGTAGCTAGAACTTGTGCGTGAATATTAGGAATAAGTAAGAGAGTAAGCGGGAGAGGTTGGAGAAGTGTTGGGTGATGTTGAAGAATAAGGAGAGGTTGCTGAATATGAAAGATGCGGTATTGCTTGATGAACTGGGTGAGTTTGATGGAGATGTAGTAGGATACAAAGGGGGTGTAGAAGAAATAATTCGGAGAAATGAGAGGGATAAGTCTGCGAATATGAAGGTGAGGTAGGAGATAGCAAGACGCCGTATTGATTGACGAACTTGGTGAATAAGGAGGAAAGGTTGATAAATCTGAGGGAAACGTAGGTGACTAGGAGAAAGATGTTAGGAAATAATTGGAACTAAAAACTTGAGAATAATTAGAAGTAGAAGCGGAAGCATAGCGGGATGGAGGGTGAAGTTGGAGACTAAGAGAGAAGTGGGTGAATATAAGAAGCAGCATTGCTGAAATGGGTAAGAATAAAAAAAAAGGATGGTGAGTACGAAGAAGGTGCAGGAGAAGAATATGGTGAAATCGGAGGAAAAGAGAGAGAAGTTGGTGAATGTGTAGGAAGCAGCATTGTTGGGAAAAACTTGCAAATAAGAAGTGAGAAGTGGTTGAATACGAAGGATATAGGAGAATAAAATGGTGAAATTGGAGAAGATGAGAGAGATGTTGGTGAACCTGATGATAAGGTAGGTGAATAAGATGGAGAGGTGAGTGTGAGCGAAAAGTGGGTGAGGGTGAAGTGTTTGTAGAAGGAATAAGCTAGTGAAGTTGAAGAATAAGAAGAAGTAGGCGAATATGATCTTGAGATAGGAGCATAAGCTGGAGAGGTGGGAGAGTGTGAAGTGATGTGGAGAGCAGGTAAGAAACAGCAGTGATTGTTGAACTGGGTGAGCATGAGATAAAAGGTGGTGAGTACGAAGGGGGTGTAGGAAAATAAGATGGTGATAATACGAGTGAGAAGTAGGCGAGTATGAGAATGAGAGAGAAGAATAAGATGAAGAGGTAAGAGTGAAAGAGAAGTTGGTGAGTAGGAATGGGGTCTAGAAGAATAAATGGTGATATAGGAGAATAATAGAAAGGCGTTGGGGAATATAACAGTGATGTAGACGAATACGAAGATGATGGGTGATAATAAGATCGCAGAGAAAAAATTGTAGAAGCAGGAGAATAGATTGAGTTGAGGATGAGTAGGGAAAATTGGGTAAATATCTTGATCTAGATGTATAATACTGAAGACTAGTATCGAATGGAGTGAATAAGCTGAAGAGGTTAATGAGTATGTAAGAGAAGAGATAATCGGAGTGAGAGAGAGTCCTTTGGTAGACCTAGTTTTACTGGAGATTGGTGATCGGCGAGTGGTGGCTTCCTCAGGCGGACGTAAAATGGGATAGACGCGGCGAGCAGTTGATTTCTCAGGAGGACGTACATGCGAGTAGACGCGGTGACGATAAATATCTCTGCGGAGAACCCATTGACACGGAAGAACGGATTGCGGGAGAGTATGATAATTTATCGGTATATCACGCCAAGTCGGATCATATGTGGGTGAATTTTGTCGTGATCCCTGCGAGGTTGATGATGGACGCGCGGAGGCTTTATCCGGCAGAAATAAGAGGGGTAGTAAGGGGAGACGATAGATATTTCTATGGAAGGCCCGGTGAGAAAGGCGAAACGATCGCTGAGGATTATGATAAGTTTTCGGTGCGTCAAGGAAAGTAAAATGAGAAGGGCGAAAGGATCGCTGCGGATTAGGGTAAATTTTAGGGGCGTCAAGAAAGGTAAAATGAGAAGGGCGTAAGGATTGCTGAGGATTATGGTAAATTTTAGGGGCGTCAAGAAAGGTAAAATGAGAAGGGCGTAAGGATTGCTGAGGATTATGGTAAATTTCAGGGGCGTCAAGAAAGGTAAAATGAGAAGGGCGTAAGGATTGCTGAGGATTATGGTAAATTTTAGGGGCGTCAAGAAAGGTAAAATGAGAAGGGCGTAAGGATCGCTGAGGATTATGGTAACTTTTAGGGGCATCAAGAAAGGTAAAATGAGAAGGGCGTAAGCATCGCGGAAAGGTAGAATCATTAGGTAGAGTTTTGTGGGATACCTCCGAATGAGAAGCCGAGGTTGGCGACTGGCTTGGTGATTCACGAACAAGTGGTGGTGGTGAAGCTTGCAAAGTCATAATAGTCGGTGAAGAACTATTTCTGGACTCGGGAGTGCTGTGGCGTTGAGCGGAATTACGGTGCGGCTGAGGCGGCTTACATTCCGGCGAACCTGAACGGGGGGAACGTTGCGGTGAATTATTAGATATTTCCGGTCGCTGCTGAGACTCGGCGATAACCCGATGTAGCAGGGTGTGATGAGAGCTTTGGCACGTATGACATCGCTGATTAGATTGACACGGCTCCGATGGATGAAATTCTAGACACGTTACGCAAAGCTTCGCTTGGTGAATGACCTTTAGTCGGTCCTGGTCGCATAAATTTTCAAATACGCGGCAATGGTGAATATAATGATGTTCATGACAGTAGGCGCATTGTGATGCGGTGTTAGGTGAGGGAGTGAATTGTACCGGAGGTTGAGGATTGGGCGGAAACGACTCATCTGTTAGATCATGGTCCGGGGCGGTGTTTAAAGATGAAGCGGCGATGGAAGCAGCTTTAAGGCGGGAAATAAAGTCTGGAAAGTCATCCGGATGTTGATGTTTAAATTCTCTCTGGGTGACCGGATCAAGTTTCTGGAATAATCCCCCCGATTTGGAATCTTCAATGGTTTTAATTGTTTAAATTTAGAAATATCCCCATTGAGCCGGGGCAACTCAAGAGGCGTCGGGACAGCAGTATCATAAAGATCTAATATCTTCCCACGTAATAGCATTCCCACGTAAACTTTTCTTTGGGAATGCATCCGAAAAGCAAAAATTAATGACTCCTTAATCTATGCTGTTAAACATATCTACCATAATAGCATATGTCAAATAAAAGTTTCATAAAATAAATAAAAGTCAAATAAAACTATCCCGTAAATTCCCAAGTTCTAAAGGACTCCTTCAAGTAAGCTCTATGTCACCTACCCTATTAAAAATATTCATTCAAGGTGCTACAAATTAATGGTGAAGGAAATGTAGAAGGGTGGGGCTGCATATGCAGAATGACTTTTACCTTCATCACTTATTACTTCCAGATGACCAAGTCATCATAGCCCAGGATAAAGAAGATGCAGAATATATGTGTACGAAACTAATAGAAGAATATAACAGGTAGGGGATGATAATGAACTTTGAAAAGACAGAATATTTGGATATGGAGGAGGCTGGACCATTGGAGGTAAACGACCTACAGATCAAAAATGCACCCAACTTTAAATACTTAGGATCTATCCTAAATTTCTAAATCTACGGCTTCTAACTGCGCCTGAATTATTTGTTCCTCAATGTCGGCTGGGATCGATCGACCCTTACCACAACATTCGATAATTAGGGCATTCTTGGCGGTACCCATTTTGGAAATTAATTGGTTTATTTGATCAATATAATTTTGAGCTAATAAAATGTCGTTACTGTTCACAGTTGTTTTACATTTCTCGGCCAGAAATTGAAAGTCTTTTAATAAGCTGATAATTATTGCCTTTTGAGATTTCCCCTTAAAATTAGATTGGCGACGATAGGCCATTTTGAACTATTAACAATTTATAAATCGGCTGAAAAGAGAATTAGAACAATAATAGCATTTACAAACGAACTTAAATTAATATATGGAATTGAACTTAAAGAAAATTAATATCAGATGGAATTTGTAACCTAAATGGAATTAATAGATAATGTACATATAATGTGAATCAGATATGTGGCGGAAGTAACCTTGAAACAATATGGCCGAATAACAAGGTAAAATGGCCAGTAAAATAGCGATGAATCAGTATCTGACGAGAAAAAAAAAATGATTGATCTAATTGAATCCCGGGTTTCGGCACCAAAATGTTTGATCGCGTGATTAGACTGAATAGAAAAAAAAATTAAATATTCTAAATATGAGTTGAATAGATTCGGTGAAGGAAATAAATTAGACCAGATACTGAAACATGTGGTTTTATTAAATCTAAATATATTAAAAAGGTTAGGCAATTTTTACATTTAAAGAAAATACACAAATTATCAATTTTACAAAGAAAGAGAAAAAAAAAGAATGGTTAATAATAATGTTATACAAAGAAATTAGTAAATATTAATTTCTAACTCGAAATGATGATTCGTATGAAAATAATGTTGACACTGGACGATAGAGCCACATGGTGTTTGAGTCCTTATCTCGAACGGTTATGTTATATCGTATTGTCTTTTGATGATTGAATGAAAGAGAACTTACAGTTGGAGGCGGAGACTTACTGGTGGAGACTTACTACCCTTGTTCTGGCAATATACGGTTGATTGGCGATCTAGTGGTATTATAAAGGCCATGCATCTCGTGTCTGGTGATAGGCGTCTCTTGGCCAATGGGCGAATGTGATTATTGTATCGTCCCAATGCAGTGCTGGATAGCGAGGTTAGCTTCAGTCGAGAAGAACGGAGAGATGTGGTGAGCTAGCGGTCTGAAATTGGAAGTCCAGAGAATTGAAGTACTAGATGACGGAGAGGGGGAAAACAAAAGTCCTCTCTATCTGTTGCCAAGGCAACAACTGTGAAGCAGCTCGCGGAATTTAAATTGGGTTGACTGAACAACTGGAAATACCAACCTCACTGGTATCTAGTGTTCCTTAATAAAGTCATTGCGGAAAACCAAACTTTTACTTTTTATAAGTTGTGGCGGTTGTCAGGGAAGATAGAACACGTGTACCTAACATGCACTCGACTAACGCCCTTCTTAAATAACACGAATGTTTCTCTTGTCAAATCTAGGCCAGCTTTTACCCTAACAGGACTCAGTGAAAAGGACACTTGGGAAGTATTTTAAAAAATTAAAGATATCAGGGCATTTCAGTTAATTCGAACCCATTAATATTTTGAATTACTCTATATTTTTCTCTATAAACTTTTTTTTCTAAAGTTCTTTATAGAAAGTAATAAAAAATATTAGAGAAGAGTTGGTCGACTGTATCTTCTAATTCAAGGAAGAAATAGTTGGGGGTGCAGTCAATGAAAACATCAAAATAAGGAAAACTTATTTATTATGTGCCGACGTTTCGGCCTACAATGTAGGCCATCTTCAGGGCTAAGAGAAACAGAACAGAAATATATAAAAACGTAGCAGCAACAAGAATATATAAAGTGGTACAGGAGTGGAAATAAATTAGATTATTGAAATAAAATTAGATATGATGAAATAGTGAATAGAAGATATAAGATAAATAAGAATGCATATAAGACAGGTTACAGAATAATAAACTTAAAAAGTGATGGATAAAAATAGAAAGTAGATGATGAACAGAAATTCTAATAGTGACAGATAAAATAATACAATAATAAGAATATAAAATAGGAAAAATACATGTCAAAAAGGGGATAAAATGTAAACAATAATATAAAGGGAAAGAAAAATGAGGAGGTAAACGGAAAGATACAAAATAAGAAGATAAAATATTATTTTGTTTCATATTAACTTTCATATTATTTTGTTTTTCAATTCGGTTCGTTTTGTTATCTTTTTTTTTGTAATTATTAATTCTGTCACTCATTGTTGTTAATTAATTTTTCTGTATGTTTAAATAAATAATATCATTAAAAAAATGATGCCTTTCGAATAACTTTTTTTTTCTTTAGGACTTGGCACAAAATAGACTAATAATAATAGTATCTTAGTTTTAAAAATTCTCCCTTCAAAAAAATGAAATAAAGCATTCCAAAGTTTTTCATGGGCCTAATATTTTTCTAATGATTCGCCTTTTTTGTGTTTCTAATTTATTCAAACCATAATTTAAAGGATTGTATTGATTTTAATATAACTAAGGCTGCATTCTGATCTTATGTGGAAGTGTTAGATGAAGTGATTGAAGGCATCGTGAATCGACTTCTTAATTCACCAATTGAATCACTGATGATCCTCAGATTCCATCGAGTTTATTGTTTGATGTACAAATGGATATAACTGCATTACAATATTTGAGTTATTATTCAATCTTTTATTGATGGATTATTTGTATAACTGTTTATTAACAGTGGCCAGAAAAGTTTACCTTAATGACCTATTATTACATAATTGTTGTTTATTGTAACCTACTGGAATAATTATCTTTCATTTAAATCTATTATCTCATCACTGATCATATTGATTGAATCAATCCATTGTTAAATTTCTTCGATGGAGTTAGTGTTGAGTTCAGCTCAACTTATTCATTTGGCACAATTTGGTTCAATAAACAATAAACCAGTAATCTGAAACTGAATCATGAGTTTCAATGACATATTGCTCCTTCGAAAAAGCAACGGAATAATTCAATAATTTGTGGAAATTATATTGGTAGAAGTTTTTTAATTCAGGAATGATATATCTGATACTCCATTTCCAAAATTTTCTTTTTTAATTGAGTCATATTTTGAGTTCTATCATGTTTGAACTTGGAAATTTAATGGAACAATGATGTAGATAATAATCAAAAAAGTTTTGAGCTTATAAAATTGTCTTATGATTAATAAAAGAATTTCAATACCAGTATTACAATAGGAATGCTTTGCTTTACCAATATTAAAATTTTTATGCATTTAGCTCACATGGAACTTGAAAATACTTCTATTGAAAAATTAGTTTTTTGAGTTATGACATTGTTCTTTTGAAGGAGTGATACGTTATTACATAATAATGAGATGTTTTTATATACATATTTTGTTGTATGTATAGCTACATACTAAAACTGAGCTTCGGGTTTCATAATCTACGTGTCTATAAGTATGATTTGCCTCACCTATTAAAAACTATATTCACACATTTTGTTTAACTTCGAAGACCCAAATTATTCTGGATAATTTTTCTCTTCAAGTATTACTACTGCTAATCATGGTGTATACATGGTATTCAACAATAAACCTAACATGATAAAAGTTAATAAAAAAAAGCTAACTATAGTCAATCATATCCTACAACACCAAGGCACCCATAAGTCAAGAATAGAGAATTGAATTCATATCTCCCTATTGAAAAATTAGGTTTTCTGAGTTATGACGTTGTTCTTTTGAAGGAGCGACATGATTAACCATCTGATGTAACCTACTTTTATTGGTATCCTTCCACTTTCAATCCAATCAATCGCTAAATTTCTTCAATGGACCTAAGCTTAGAAACTTACCCTCAGCTCAAAAGGTAGAAACCTTTAATCAAGAAATAATGTAACGGGTGATCTCCAATGAGATGGGACTAGCTGGCCAAGTGCTAGCGGAAAGGAGTTGAAGACTTCTCTTTCTGATGAGTTCACGTATGCCTTGTATTGTAGTTGTTATGAGTTTATGTTACGCTCAAGTGAAACTATCTTCAAGGCTATAGTTGACACGAAGTCCCTCTGTTCAGATTTCTTCTTTGCATCGCTATCTAATCTAGTCCAGTTTTACTTTTCGTCTAGTTTTCAAAAACATGTTCCTAGCACAAATGAATGCACGATAAAATAGTTCCCAGTTTTGGGCTCACATTGAATGAAATTATTATTATCAAATATCGGATATGGAAACATTTCCTTGTACACCTTGGAAACATTGTTGATTAGGAACGGATCGACGAATAGCTTTTTGTTTGGTCTTAACTCGACGAGTTAAATTATATTCAAAATACAAAGCCAATGCTCTCGACTTCTTCAAGCTGTTGTCTGAACATATAGCACTGTTTTTGAATTTAAATGGAATGAATCGAATAATTAAAACAAGGAACGTTTTATTCCAACACTTCGATTATATGACTATTATTTCATTAAAGAAAATTATGTGAAAACAATTCTAAAATAAATAAAGTAATTATTTTATACTAGACTAAAACGTTAAACACCTACTTTAGCACAATTAAATCAACAGTTGTTAGTGTGTAAAATAGTCTGCCGTTTAGATACCTAATTTTTAGGAAGTTTGTAATTGTGAGACTCCAAGCTTATACTGAATTTGACATGACTTCGTTTATGGTTAAGTTCTTAATTACAGCGAATGTATATTATTTTTTTCATAGAAGATACATTTATTATTTTGAGAACTATGGCTTGAATGAAGACTGATCTTGTGGTACAAAGCAAAGTCTTTTTAATGACTATCATTAGTACATTTTTGTATTTTAGATATTATTAGAAAAGAAAGATCTTGAAAGAATTGCCTCTTTTGGTACAAAACGTAGGTGGGTTACGTGATTCCAATGCCACTCATATCCAGCTGAGAGGCGATAGGAAACGGAAGAAGCTCTGAGGAAAAACCATTTTCACACAAACAGGAAGGTGAGAATTTTCTTTTCGCCTTTCAGTTTTTTCCGTTTCTTTTTTCTTCGAGATTCACTTATGTCCGAAACCGGCATTGTGTTCCGCATGGCTCATCATTGTCAGCTATAAAGGCCGTAACATTTACGAAGTGTTTCCACGTTAAACTGGAAAACTGAGCACTCCTGCTACATTTTTGTAGGGATTCCTTCTTCATGTTTGGGATTTTGTAATGTTTTTTTGAATTCTTAGGAATTCCAAAAATTGAAAATTAATTGTTTTTCTGAATGTAAGGGTTTTGGAGCGGGGTAGCTACATGAGCAGAGCGCTAGGGATAGAAAATGATGAATGAACAGTATGGAATCTGTAGACCCTACAGGGGGAACTTCCTAGTGAAAAAAAATCTGGTGGTTGAGAGAGGACACAGAAATCACCTACCTACACGAGATAAGACACACGGAGTATATTCCCTGCCTTAAAAATTTGAGATACCAATACACGTATTTCATCTCCTCATTAATACAAAAAGACGTTGCAGGCATAAATATTAATCTAATGGAATATTTATTAGCATTTTCAGTATCATTTCAAGCTTACTAGATAGCCAACCAAATGTTTTGAAATTCACAACTTACACCTACGGTTAAGTCAAATTTGGTACTGAGATAATTGTGTCAGAAGTGGAATTGTGTCATATCGAAGTTTTTGTCTCGAAATGGAGTTTAATATAAGCAATAACTCCATTTGAAGCCAATTCCTGACTTAGCCGCAAAAATAAATAAATAAAATAAAATACGATTCTGCTTCCTATAGTAAAAGAAACTCAATTTGGAGAGGAATCGACAAAACCACTTTACATTACTAGACCCACTAAAATTAACCTGGGCTGTATATACGCTTCTTGTATTTTATTTCAAATGATTGAGACATGTTGCTCCTTCAAAAGAACAACGTCATAACTCAAAAAACCTTATAATAGAGGTATTTGAAAGTTCCATGTGAGTTACAAAAAAAATATGGATATTGGTAAAGCAAAGCATTCCAATTGTAATGATGATATTATAATGCTTTTATTAACCATTAGAAAATTTTCAAAAGCTTGAAAGTTTTTTTATTTTAACTTTAGTCATTCAGTATTCCCATAAAACTTGACAAAACTAAAAAATTACTTTATTTAAAAAAAAAGTTTGAAATGGAATATCGGATATATCGTTACTGATTACTCAAAAATACGAAGCTTTTTTTTTTTGTATCAAAATTCCATTTATTCCAGAAATGTTTACAATGCAATATAAATATAGTACAGTATAATAATATTATATACAATATACACATATATACACCATAATTACAAATACTTCTACCCGGGGGAATTTTAAGAAACATACCAAGCTTTCGTCGTTGTTTTGAAGTAGTGATATGTTTGTTATTTTCGGGAAAAAAATGTTTAGTTTTTTTCTCGATTAAACCAAAGTGGTTCGTTGTTACCGGACACCGCTTTCGTTTTCCTTCTTTCGACGTAATCCTTAGGTTGCTGGAATATAACAAGAAGATGCTAATTGTGGGACATGATAACACATGCGGGCCTGACCGATAGGAAGCGTGGATTACTAAATTACTTTCACCTGTTAACAAAGGTGCATACATAATTGTTTTTTATGTGGCACATATGCAATGACCGTGACGCATAGGCGCACTTCATTTTCTCTTCAGATCCTCCGATCGTTCAATGATAATTATTTATAGTCGTAGATAATTTATGTGTTTGCAGAGGCAATTATAAAAAAAAATGAATGACTTCTATATGCTCTTGTACTCTTGAGACTTGTTAATGTAGCCATTTACTGAGAAAAAAATATGAACTGGTCAAGAATATGAAGTACTGATTTCCAATGCCTTGCTTAGGTTCTA
The DNA here is from genome assembly GCA_037127475.1 of Arma custos. Classification (NCBI taxonomy): domain Eukaryota; kingdom Metazoa; phylum Arthropoda; class Insecta; order Hemiptera; family Pentatomidae; genus Arma; species Arma custos. The sequence goes on from CM073759.1 coordinate 166,296,105, forward strand.
TTATTTAAAAAGAGAACATATCTTAATTATTAAATCATTTGGCTCAAATCATCCATTGAAAGAGAAATGTTTATTCATTTAATGTCACTTTATGCTTTTTATAGTTGTTTCTAAGATAACAGTACAGGCTCTACCATACATTTACCCTTCATGAGTTGTAGTGGTACAGGTTTTTTTTTCTATTCCTTAGAGCATTGAGAGAGTTACTATGTTAGGAGAGGTAGAAGATCCACTTATCGATAGTTAAGTTATTGAAAAACCAACTTGAAGATTATTAAAAGACTTTTATTACTGGTTTAAGAGATTTGACATTTTCGTCTATTGTCGCTGAAATAAAATAATTAATGATGATTAATTTTTTTTTTATAAGCGATAGTATCTCTTCTAATTCTAAAATTAAACTAAATACATTTGTTCCCAGACTCATTGCAATTCATATATGACGTTTTGATATTGGTATTAAAGGTTGGTATTAAAACTAATTGTTAAAACAAGTTATCAAAAGAAAAGCTTAATTAACATTAATAAAAAGGTGTAAGAAAAATAGAATTAAAAGCTTATGATTTAAAAGAAAATCATAAATATTTTAAGTTGGAAGCAGACGCCAAGGATCTTATTTCGAAGGGGGCTAACAATTTTATAATAAAAAAAAAAAATCCTTTGCTTAATTTTAAGAAGGATTCAGCTGTATTATTATTCAAAAGGATATAAAATGTAGGCTTGGCAGATTTATTATTTAATCTGTGAATAGCCATGGATGAACACTAGGGGATCTGCAAACCCTTCTTGGGGGTCACTCAACCTCTATAAAGTGTTTGGCCTTAATTGGAGGAAAATCTAGCGGTTGAGTGTATTTATGATGTACTGAACCCAGACCGTTAATGGGTGAACATTTTTTTTTTTTATGGAATCTGTTGTGGAGTAGAAGCATAACAACCATCCATGTCCAAGGTCGCAGGTTCGCAGAATTGTCTACAGGGAGTAAAAAGCCCCTGTTATGTGACGTAAAAGGGGGCCCCGAGCCTGTGCGGTATAAGATACTAATTTAAGACCCCTGTCCTAATTCCACATGGGATGGCTAAAATTTAGGACTCCCGTTGTAGTATCGTCCGATTAGCCATAGTAAATAATAAAAACATTTTTATGTTTGATGTTCTACCTGAATTTATTAAATGAGCGATTATTGTTTCTAAACTCGAATATAACTAAAGGGTTGTCAATATTAACATTTTCACTTTCATTATCGGTGTTTTTATGCCTCACACACTATAATAAGTACTATAGTAAACCTTAATTATGATAAGAAGCGAGATACGATGTTATTTTAATTAGTGAAATTTTAAACAAGACTTTCATCTATCACGTACTTTTAATAACATTCTTATTACAACAATTATAAGATGAATGTGGTATCTATCTTACAATACAGTCCCTCCGGCCGACTAGAAAGTATATTGTCCAGCAAGTATTGTATAATACGGACTATTATCTCTCTAGAGATAAAACACGTCCTTAATAAATTTTGTTTATCTTTGGCGAAGGAATCAAGAATTTCATCCAGAGAAGCGGATTTGGGTGAAAGCTCTTCCAGTAGCTAACATAAGTGAAAACTTTTACTGAGTGCCGAGTTGGATACGTTACTAGAACACTGGAGACAACTTGGCCGCAATTGGACACAATTTCTCACTTTAGTGTTTCGAAACTCTCGACATTGTTCGCACTCATTGAATTTCGTCAGAGGGTATTGGTGTATTTATTTGAACGATTAGCAATTGAGGATACATTATGTCGAAAAAAACAACAACAACATCAAAACAATAAATTCTTTGAATTGGATAACATGCGAAGTTTATTTACTATCAAATTTGTTTATAATAGTTTTCTTATTAACAAAATCTCTTATAATTTAAGCCACTTTTTTTGGAGACTTTGTCAAAACGATTATAATTAAAATACATTTAATAGATTAAGTTCTTGTAAACGAAGAAATATGCTTACACATATTGGTTTTTGTTTTTTTATATATAATAGTGAGCTTTTCGCTCAAGAGAAGATCGTAAAACAATCATTGATGTACGAAAATCATTTTAAAAAATACAAATAGAAGATATTTACCCGAAAATGACAATGTTTTACAGAAACAATGTAACTGATTAATTTCAAAAACAGTGCAGTGAGTAACCATAAAGCACGGTTTAAAGATTGGCTGTAAATCAATGCCCTGAAAAATCTAAGAATCCCACAGGATCTACAAAATATCTCTTTGGGATTTTTTTTTTCGTATTGACCACTTTTGACCCTAAATGATCATAAATATTTTTAGTTGGAAGCAGACGCCAAGGATCTTATTTCGAAGGGGGCTAACAATTTCATAATAAAAAAAAATCCTTTGCTTAGTTTTAAGAAGGATTCAGCTGTATTATTATTCAAAAGGTTATAAAATGTAGGCTTGGCAGATTTATTATTTAATCTGTGACTAGCCATAGATGAACACTAGGGGATCTGCAAACCCTTCTTGGGGCACACTCAACCTCTATAATGTGTGTGGCTTTAATTGGAGGAAAATCTAGCGGTTGAGTGTATTTATGATGAACTGAACCCAGACCGTTAATGGGTGAACATTTTTTTTTTTTATGGAATCTGTTGTGGAGTAGTAGCTTAACAACCATCCATGTCCAAGGTCGCAAGTAGTCTTTTATACTATTTGATTCTATGATAGTCCTTTCACTATTTCCTGGCACGTGTTAATTATTTTAGTTTAGAAGTATAAAAATTTATTTTTATGACAATATTTTTGTAATATTAAAATATTTGCTGTACTGAAAGGACGAAAAATTGCGTAAATGTGAAAAACGAATGACATACAACATACAATTTTATACCTATTGGCTAAAGTTGGAAATTTGGTCATTTTTTGTAATTAAAAAAACAAAGGATTTTAAATGTGCAAATATTTTTATTTGTATTTTAGTTAGTTTCATTTTAATTTCCAAAAGTGAATGAAAGGAAAGGGATAAGTGGTATACACTTCATTGTATAATCTACAAAATATCTCTTTGGGATTTTTTTTTTCGTATTGACCACTTTTGACCCTCTGACCACCTTCATTCTGAAACCCTTCAGAATTTTTACTCTTCTTTCTAATTCACTTCCTTATAGCATGTGAGACTCTGTAATGCTCATCTTTTCAGAATTTTTCTTCACTTCTTTAGTCAACGTTGTAGTGGTCTCCTTTTCCCAAAAATAATTTGCTTGGTCAAAATACGTTTGTTCATTCTATTTAGATGTTCAACTAATGTCAGCCTCCTCTTTCGAATCATAGTAGCCGATATTCTTTCCACTTTCTGGTAGAGTTCATTGTTACTTTGCAGTTTTCATCTTTTTTCAGTATGAAGTACACCAATGATTTTTCTTAGAATTCTTTTTTCCAGAACCTCAAGTTTTTTAGGATATTATTATTGAGAAAAAAAGAATAAACACTTGTACTACTATATTCCACGAAAAAATAGGCTCAGTACATGGTAGACCGTTATGCAAAATGATAACGTTCAACCACCACGCTTGATCCAACCAAGAGTACCCACTTTTTGAGGCTGGTTACGCCCCATAAGGATCTGCAGACCCCAAAAGATCGATCTACGGCTACTATCAGACTGATTAATTTATCTTCCACCTGCCAGATTAGAATACGGGATCTTCAGAACAGCAACTCAACGCTCTGCAATCTGAGCTATTCCACTTAAATTAAATAAAATATATTACTTTAGATATCTTTGGACACCGCCTCGTGACTGAAAGCGAGAAGGAAGACTAGATTGATAATTTCCATCAACTAACTAACCAATTAGCTGCCTAGAAGGTGATTAGTGAAAGTGTGTTCATTCTTAATTGCTCCCTATCTGATGCTAAACCGATTTATGCTCTGTTTCCTGGACCAAAGAAAGCATTCTCCTATCCATCCTTTTCCCTAATTCATAATTTTATTCCTCCAGAGCAGAATAGTTTATAGAGAAATCGCTTAGGAAGTGCACAGCTTTAGCAGGTTGCTTTTGATCTAAATATTGGGATTTTTATTAGATAGAAACCTAACAGTAAGTAAGAGAAATAAGGAGCGTAAATTATTATGTAATTTCATTTTATAAATAGAAAAGGGAAAATATAAATATTTTAGACAAAATGTAAAATATGTAATAAATAATATGTAATAATCAATATGTATATCAATATCAATATGAATCGGAATAAATAAATTTGTTTACATTAAAATTTACGAACTTGGACAAAACATACTAAACCTAAAAAAAAAACATAATACGCTAAAGAAAAAATTAAAATACAATAGAAAAGTAACTTTATTCTGGGTCTAGATCCCTTAGAATAACAAACATGGACAGGAAAATAAACTTAATATACATCTGTCCATAAATCAAGAAGTATTTACAAAAGCGCCAAAAAATGAAATAAAAAACATGTACATTCTGTTACAAAATATTAATGAACTAAAGAAAATAAGTAAATAACATTAAATAAAAACTGAGATGTAATAACTTCTTTGTATAGTTTATCTTTTTCACAAGAGAACGAAAGTGATTATTTAATTTAAGCAAGCGCCTAAAACTACTAAGAGAGCATCTGTTTGGGAAATACGTAGATGTTTAAGCGTTACACCAGATTTAAGACCGGATTACCAGCAGTAAAATGAGCTGTAGCATTCAACATAGGCGAACTTATTTCATCCCCAAGACTAAAACCGAGACTCTTGAAAGATATTCTGATGTGAACTCTATTACCTTTCTCACCAATCCTTATAACAAATTGTAATATATTCCTGAGTCCTTATAGTTTTCCGTTTTATAGTACTATAGTTCTGTTTGTTATTACATTATAATTATTTAATATGAAAAAAAACTATTATGTATTTATATCTTCTCTTGTAAATAATGTACAGTTAGGGGAGTCTTTTATATGAGACGAATCCTACACTTTTACCTTTTGTTAAAGTTTAAAATTCATTATTTAAAAAAAAAACATGTAAGGCTAGGAATAGCCGGTCTGGAAAATAAAGGATATAAAAAAAATGGAGATGTTAGAAAACAAGAGTTTAATTGAGGATCGAGAAGAGGAGTATGGCGAATATAATGAGGGATTGAGTTCCAGATGGCGAAAAAGGAATGTTTTGGATCTGTGAGATTGGAAAGGCGAGATCTTGTTTCGTGGTGCAGAACTAAGGTTTTAATTTTGAGGAGACTGAATATAGGACGAGTATTGAGAGTTGATGAATTGGAATAAGAACGAATTGAGGAAATATTGTCTAGAAAAGGGAAGGAAGAGCGACTCTTCTTAGAAGTGCGAAAAACAAGACCAAGAGCGGATCCAGGATTTTTTTTGGGGGGGCAGAACGGGCAGACGAGCAAAAAAATCAACAATAATTTAGAAATAAACTTATAGTATTTACAGAAAGGTTTCAAAGGTTTATTTAAATATCTAAACAATAGTTTCACTCATGTTATTTCTGTTATTTTATTCATATATATTAACAACTATCATCACATGATTTGTACTGTAAGTATGTACTGTAATGGATTCAACACAGCCGTCTGAGGGGGGGGGGGCACGTGCCCCCGTGCTCCCTACCTGGATCCGCCTATGCACAAGACCGCCTCGAAAATATCAATATCCTACAACACACAACACAACTCTTGAAGTTTTCATTTAAAATGTACTATAAGAAATTCAATTTTATTAGATTATTATAAGATTCTGAAAATCTTCTTCGGTAGATGCAGATTATTACTTACGATATTAAATAAAAATTATATATAAAGTAATAATTTTAAAAAATTTATATTTGTAAAGAAAATTAACCATTCGTTTTCTGACGGCAACTAAGTCGTTTCGAACTGTATGAATCTCTTATCTTTAGTAACTGTGACATTTATAGCACATTACATGTTTTTTTTAATCAAGATTTATCATAGAAAATTTCATTACTTCTTTGGAAGAAGTCGCACAGGATGTAATGGAATATACGTGTCTTTACCAACTTCCTTAAGAACAAAGAAAATTGATTTTACAATGACATCACTTATTATACATTATCCACTATAGCATGTTATTATAATAATATACTAATTGTAAAGGAAACTGACCATTTATTTCTGTAACGGTTACTGATAAGTCGATTTTGAGCAGTCTTATGTCTTATCTTCAGTAACTGTGACATTGCCATGCTCGGCAGTTTGGATGCCACTTCCGAATGACATAACTTATTATTTAATCTTCAAACAATAAAGACAATGTGATTGACGATCTGATTGACCTATTTGGGCATTTCATGCCCCTAAACCCTGTAACTCTACAACCCATCGAGGGTCTTGGGTTCAGTACGTCGTAGAGACAGAAAACGCTTCTTAGAAAACGCTAGTGCAGGGAGGTGATTTTTCAAACGCCAGATTTTTTCTCTCATATTTTGGGTATCTACTATATAGTGGCTGGGTGAGCCGCAGGAGGTTGCTAGATCCCATATGATCCATCTCCGGTCGCTAACAGATTAACTAAAAGTCTGTCAACGAGCGGGATTTTAATGCATTGCCTTCGCCACGACACCTCAGCGTTCTAACACTGCAACTACGCTTCTAAACATTTCATATACCATTTTTAAATGTATAAAATAATGCAAAACATAAAATGGAACTTTAATATGCTATAGAGTGCTTTAAAGACAATTTTCCAAGAACACGAAGTGCATAGAAGACATCACTTAGCGTGCTCTCCGCACTATTAAATTAAACTTTCCCCTCAGGAGAAGACCCTGAAGAAAGGAGACGATTGTATTAGAGGACGTGACCCAGGGCGGCGATTTCCCGGCGCTCTGGAAAGTTGCCAGCGTCATATCCTCGGAAGGGTCTTCTATCAAAGTTATGAGTTGCGCAAGAAGATGCTGCGTGTCTACGTGGTCTCTTCCGGCTGCGGCTTATAGCGTAGCGCGCATCGGACAATCTTCAGTAGCTGAGTCATTCTGAGTCATTCGTAAGCGTTAAATGTCACTGAAGATAAGAGGCGTAACCAGATCCGAGTTCCTCTTAAGATGGGGTAAAAATACCCTTTATTATTATAAATATCCTTTATTTTTAGACTCTGAAAATAAAAATTGATTTTATTTTATTGAAGTTGTAATTGAGATTTTATTACCTATAATTACTAAAATTACTTATGATGCCAATAAAAGTAAATACCTATATTAATGTGTAATACTTTCGAAACTATGCAGTACTGGCATCGATTCCAAAGATCCTATATTCTTTTCGAATCCTTCATTGAATCGATTATTTGATGTAAGTGGTAAGAGTGGGAGAGGCTTCAGCAAAAACACCTACATCAAATCTATACATTATACATCAAAGTCCTCCTTCGCATCTGTCAGTCAATGCGCAACTATAGCACGGATTTTTATGCGGTTTTCACCAATAGATAGAGTGATTCACGAGGAACGTGTAGATATATAATTTGTCAAGGTTTTATGTAAATTGGTTGGAATATAACTATAGCTGAATCGTCTACTTTTAGAGATGTATTAACCAAACTGCCAAAGTTGTTATAATACAAAACTTACTGTAAAGCTTACTTGCTATTTCAATGTAAAAGTATCAAATAGACAGAATGAATTTGAATATTTAAACGTATCTAGCATTCACAGAAAATAATAAAATATAGAAGACGCTAATGTATTTGAAAGCTACCAAGTTAATTCCAGTAATTTAAGAAGAACGGAGGTAGCTAATAGCCCCAACAGTCGAGGCAACATTAAACAAAATCAAATAAAAAAAAAGAAAGAAGAATATATATGCTTATAAACATAAATATAAACCTGATCGAAAGAATTGATTATTACAATCATTTACATGTGTTCTATCATTATTAAAAATTATTAAATTTTTCTATTAAAGACTATGGCCCAATCCAGAGTCCTCTTTAAAATTTTTGTATTTCAAGACCATTCTTGAAAAGTTGTCTTTCTTAACAGCTGATCATTTATTTTTATGTCTGTAATTGATAAATATAACTTTTTTTTATCTAGCAGTGAGATGAGTAATCTAATAAAATATATTTATATCTTATCTTAAAATTGGAAACATTTCATAAAAATGCCTTAAAATAAATTATTTGTCCTTAGCTTAGTGTTGCGGCGCAGATAGTTATTTATATATATATAGTTATAGCAGTTTAAAGAACTTGATTCACAGATAGTTCGTGCCGTATCACATCACATTCGTTAGATACGCCACCATTTTACAGTCTAGTCCTTCAGTTTAGTTTAAGATTGTAACAACCTAATGGTAATAGACCTTCATGGGTACATTTTTTAAAATTATTTATGATGTATAAGATGACAGATGTCAAAAAGTAATTTATGCTCATTACATGTTTTTTTTTACATCAACAAGACCTCAACCTTTATATGAAACGAATGACTTATTACCTTTTAAAATAAATACAGTTGCGTAAGAATATATTTTTCTTTGAATCAATCTTTAGTGTTGTAGGTTGTAAACCATAGACCTCCATATTAGTTTTAAGTTACCCTAATAACAAGGATTTCGCCTTCTTATTGTTCATTCAGCCTATGTCATTATCGTAATATTAATGCCTACTTCACTATCTTACAATATCATGATCTCAATTGTCCACTTTATTCCATTTGTATGGAATAATTTCCCGTGTCTGACTCAAAAGATTTCCTTCAAATCGGAACTTCAAGTCCGAAGAAAGCAATTCCGAAAGTGTTACCACTTACGACTATTGGAAATTGGTCGCACTTGAGTGAGCTACCGCAGCCTTATTGAATTAGGGACAATCTGGAGGAACTTAGATTGTCATGGCGGATAAGGTTGTTGTGGTTTCAAGGAGTTTTCGCTGAGAAATCGGAGTCGAAAGCCGTTCTGCCTGATTCATCTAGGATAGAAGGCAAATATGATTTAAAGCTACTGAAATTGTGATCTTGTAGGACATCCTCGTAGTGCAACTATGTTCCTACATGATTTTATGTACAGATGTTAAATAGTTAGGTATTTTATGAGGGTCTTAAAACATTGTAAATTTGTAAAATACGATTAACGATTTTGGCTATACCATATAATCATCTATGAAGTCAAAAATCGATGTTAATCCAGTTGTTGGTAGTATAAATAACTTGGTAAATAATGTCTGTAAAGTTAGAATTTAACTAATAACTGAATATAATCATGGTTTCTTGCCTAATGGGTGCCTTATTGTTGTAGACATGGTAGATTGTATTCATATTTTTTATTTACTTTTATTATGAAAGATTTACTCGTACTACTGACGACTGTATTCCCCCCTTCATAAGCACTGGCACTAAGTATAATATTTGATTTCGAAATTATCTAGAATAATTCCTGTAGTTAGAAAAATAGGTCCTGTAGTTAAAAAAACAAACTTCGGTACATATAGTTGTTGATAGATAAGACAGATAAATACTTATATGCAAGTGGATGATGAAGCCCAAAGCTCAGTTTTAGCATTTAGTTAAATATTCAATAACAAATGTTATATCATGTTGTAACATACAGGGCACGGGTATAAATTTTAATAAATCTTAAGGGCTAGTTAAAATGTGGTGCCCAAACTCAGAAAATTATTGAATAAAATATTATCCAAAACGAAAGGATTGTCGTGGAATCGAAAGACATTGAAATGTTGAGGCCAGTATTATTCCTAGCTCTTCTAATTTTAACTTTTGATATTCTTTAATAGATTTTTTCCCCAATAATAAAGTAACAGGAATTTTCCCTTTCCTGTTGTCACGATAAAGGTAAATCGGCAATTGATGGCAAACATTGCATTTAAATTATATATTTTTTGGCGCCCAGAACACGATAAAATTCTTTATATATTTGTTTGTATATATACCAATTAATGGGAACTATAATTATTTGAGAAGATGCTTCAAAAAATCATTTTATCACACAATTGCCCAAAAAATGAAAGGTTTTAATAAAACCTGGTGCATGAACTGTTTATATAAACAGCTCTATAAACTTGGCTATATTATGCTCTCTATTATTAATGAAAAAAATGAAACGTAAACAAAGCAATGACGTGAAGCGACGATAACTATCCATAGTTCACTAGGCGAGCTCCGAAAAGCGACTCTAATGAGACGATCGATGTAGAGAGAGCGCTAACCGCAACTTCCCATTTTTTGTACTAATTTTTTTTTTTATTGTTGTACATCGGAAGTGAACTGTAATTATTTCTAATGACAATATCATTTCCTAGATAGTCAATTATTTGAAGGCAATATCGTTTTCCTGGATAGTCTTACGCGGCAAAAAACGACCTATCGTCCGTGAACAGCGATGAAATAATCATTTGTTGTTAAGAAGATAGTTTACTGGAACATAATACTTTAAGATTTGGAATATTATCCCTTCCTTTCCCTTAATTTCACAATTCTATTCTGTTCAAAATCTTAATCTTACATTTACATTTAATTTATATCAAATAAATTTATAAAATTTAGGAAGTTAAGTGTTTATAACAGTTAATATATTTTGGTCCAAAATGTGTACTGAGGGAATGGAATCATTTTTGTAGTGCATTCTTAGCTCGAAATAGTTATTACTTATATTAAGCTCCATTTCAAATACTAAGAGGAAGCCATGACTCCTCAACCCTCAGTACGAACAATTCATTTTAGACAAAATTCGACAACCACTCATTCACCAGGGTTGCAGATAATTATTATGATTATAATAAATTTATCTAATTTCGCCACATTATAATAAGAATTATTATTCCAACTGAAACACTGTCACTTAGTTAAGAAGCTTCCTGTGTTTTGATAGTTTTTGTTTTAAACATAATAATAATTTTTTTTTTTTTATTACGTTTCCACTTGCCCAGTATCGTACCCAGCAAACTTGATCTCAATGCTTTCCTTTTTCTCTTCGTTTTCAGGAATATGAAATTTTTGAACTGACTTATATTTTCTGAGTAGACTTCTCATATTAAGTCTAGTTAACAGAGAGTAGGAAATTATTAATTTTTTGTTGAATTAATTGATTGAAATTATTAATAATGAATAATTTTTTGTTATTTTTTTCATTTTTATCTATTTTTATTTGAAGAAAATATGCCCCCGGCCGGGATTCGAACCCGGGTCCTCGTTCTCTCCGCGACAATACACTACCAATGTACCTACCGGAGTCGCCTAACAGTCGGGGACAAATCTGTTCTCTTATCTGATCCCATCTCCTCGCAATTTTTGCGATGTATAAACGAGAACGAGTGTTATTTGAACCTTACTTAATTTTAGGATCTTGTCGACTTACGTCATAATACTATTTATAATTTTTTGTTAATTGCTATAATTTTCAACTATTTTTATTTGAAGAGAAAAGATATACCCCTACCGGGATTCGAACCCGGGTCATCTGTCTCTCCATGACAGTACTCTATCAAATGAGCTACCTGAGTCGCTTACCAGCCGAGGACAAATCTATTCTCTTATCCGATCCCGCGTCCCCGTGTTCTCGTAATTTTTTGCGATTTATACACGAGAACGGATGTTTTTTGAACATTACTTTAATTTTAGGATCTTGTTGACTTACGTCATATTACTATTTATAATTTTTTATAATATTTTGTTATACATCGCAAAAAATTGCGAGAACACGGGGACATGTGATCAGTTAAGAGAACAGATTTGTCCCGGGCTGGTATGCCACTCCGGTAGCTCCATTGGTAGAGTACTGTCACGGAGAGACAGAGGACCCGGGGTTCATACCTTTTCTCTTCATACAGAAATTATTAAATGTATAGTTCCACTGTAGGAATGCTCATGTCGTTGTGTATAGTGTGAAAAAAAACCAAAGTGCATTAAAAATTCCTCTTGAATTATAATTATATTTTAAAAAAAAGTCGAAAATATAATGTGCAAGTCAAAATTTCTTGCAACTCTGAAAATCGAACTTGGAAGGGACACCAACCGTTTACAAACGGTTTTTAAGGTGTTTTGTGTGCTTATCCGAGCAGGATTGTTTCTTCAGACTACTTTATGTTCCGAAATTTAGTAAGTTTATATTGATACTATGTATTATTAAACCATTTGATCACGATTAGTTTTTAGGAATGATATGGCAGGGTCATCAACTCTTTTGGGTCGGTCTGGATGAGTGAATGGAAGGAAGCTGAAGAAAAGAGCAGACCAACATTCCGTGACGAGACTTCCTCATAGCTAGCGATATCAACTCTCATCTGGCTATTGTGAATAATGAGAGTGAATAGGCGTTGGAAAACTCATTTATTCCTTCACAGTAACAGGAGGAGTTTTCTCCTCGCGCATTAACGAGGAAGTAGGAGATGCATAATGTAATTAGGAAAACTAAAATACACGTTTTAATAGTACGCAAAACTAAAAAGTAGAAAATAATTTTCAATAAGTTATAATAAGAATAGATAGATGACAAAAAAATTCATTTTACCGTAAAAAAAACATAGGGTGCTCATTGTTAATTGTAAATATTTTATTGACTGACATTGGTAAAAACAGAGTCATCATTATTCCCACGATTTTTTTGTTCATTACCCTATTCTAATCTCAAACTTATTTTCTACTTTTTAGTTTCGTTTCCCAATAAATCATGTATTTTAGTTTTTCATGATATATATATGTATATATATATATATATATATATATATATATATATATATATATATATATATATATATATATATATATATATATATATATATGATCCTGCCATTAGTCAGTATTCATGTCTTAATGATTAAGCCATACATGGCGTAATGCAAGCATAAGTACTAGGCACAAAATATGAAAAATCGCTGATTCTGAAGAAGCCAAAAATTGAGGTCAAAGATTCCGGTTCATATACACATAAATACATACAGACGAACCTAATAAAAGTGTTTTAATAAAATTATATTTTAGGTAAATAAAAACTAAATATATACAATAGAAATTGAGTTTTAATTTATTACATTACATACTTTTAAATCCCAAACTGTGTGTAATCAGATCGTGAAAATGGCTATAAATTATCGATTCAAGTAAGCCTGAATATGAATGCCTTTAGGTTTTGTATAATCAATCTTTTCAGAGCTATAATACAATATTTTTCAATAAAATAATATATATTTGTCAGTACAATGTATAATATGTATATTTATATTCCCACTTCATTCGGCTATGCCAGTGCCAGTCAAATGAGCTAATTGAAATTATATATATATATATATATATATATATATATATATATATATATAATTAAATATAACCACATCAATTTAAACTAATTGATCGATTAAAAAAATGTTGAGAAAAGTTGTAAATCCCTGTCTTAGACTGGGTAGAAAACAGCAATCGATATTTACATAAAATTCGAGTTTTTAATAACATCAAATATTCAATGAAAGTATATATGTTCCAACTGTAAAATTATGAAAAAATCTTAAATAATGTTAAGGGAGAAATCATTAGTTTTACGTTGGTTACTTATGTTTAAAACGAGCAGTCATCTAAAATGATTAAAACTGTTTAAAGTTTTTTACGGTTAGTTTTTCGATTCTACATAGAACTTCTCTAACAATTTTATGTTACTGTGTTTTATGTTTCCTGATGTTAATTTTTTAATGATTATTCTTTCATAGCAATTCAAACGATATCTGCAGATAAATACACATTGTGCGGATAAATAGATCTGTTATTTTTATAAAAGAAACTAGACATAACAGTTGCTAAATTCATACTTCATTCATTATATTTTTTATAAATTACAGAAATAATTAACTTGAAGTTATACTTTATTAAAAACAAAAAAAAAACTTTACAAAACAATGTTTTCTTATGACTATTTCTATATGTCATAACTCACGAAATTACCTTTCATACAATGTCTCTTATTTTATATACCACAAGAATATTACGCATATACTAAGAAATATTAATTATATGATTTTTTCAAAATCATTTTTTGAAAAATTGTTATAAATCATCAATTTGTGAAATAAAACCTTATAGTTATTCGAACTTATCATATGTCATATATAAACTTAAAATACAGATTTATCATAAGTAATTTTTTCTGAATTAGCCTGAAATAATTATTTAATAAACAATTATTCTAATGGCGTTACAATTGTTAATCTTAACGTAGAATGTGATTCTATCTAAGAAAAAAGTTACTTGAAAATGGATTGGCAGTCCCAAAAAAGTGCGCATAGAATCACTGTGCATTGGATTGAAAATAATGTTATTTTTATTGTAGTTTTAGTTCATTAAGAGTATTTTATTTATATACAAAATAATATTGTATTTATTATTAATTCAGAGCGAATACCATGTAGGATAGATTAAGATATAATTTGCATCTACTATAAATTTAAGGAATGTGGAATTCAAATAAAGAATGAGGAAAAAAATGATAATTCCATTTGATACAATCGTTGAATAACTTCAAGGTGGAATGAAAATTATTCATAATAAAAAAATCTTTCAGTTAAAAAATTATAACAGATACCTAGGTATAATTATGCTTTGATCGAAACTACTATTATTATTACTTACTATTAATGGCATTAATAAAAGTGAAATTATAGAGTTTCCTTTTATAAATATAAAATCGTTTCCTAAATATAGGAGTCTGTTACGATAAAATTATTAGATCCCTGTTACGACAGATATTGAGTAATCTGAAGATGGATCCGAAAGTAACTGGATCACTTAAAGCTCAAACTTGAGGGTAGTAGTTACGTATTCGTTCTTTTTCTCGTTGAAGTAACTGCTCCTTAATAAACGACAAAAATTGTTCGGAAAAATAAAATAAAACCACGGGATTGGAGATATATGTCACTTGTCATCATACCTTTCACTTGTGAAGCTTTCTATTCTACGAGTTAGCGTCAGAGTGTAACCGTCTAGTTTATGTCAAGTCCAACTTCACCAATCACGAATAAATAAAATAACCGGCTTATTATCAGAGTATTCGGTTTGTATTTTTAACACTATGTTATATTACATTAAATGGAAGCGGTTCGTTTTTAAAGACGAGTGTCATAACAAAGAGCAACCTGTGAGTTAAAGCAGTTACACTTTCCTTCGCTTGTGGCTTTAATTCCTCAATGGTCAGAGTCCCGTTTCTTCAGAAAGGACTTTTTTATTTCACCGCTGAGGAGCGGAGAAAGTGTCCTTATAGAAAATGAAATGGAGAATATTCTTATTATATTCAAATCCCTATTTATATAGAAAAAAACAAAACAAAAAGATAAACAGAATACAAGTTTTATCTTTTTATCTTAGATAAAAATTGCCAAAGTAAAGTCATCTTTCCGGGATTCGAATTATTACGAGTATATTTGATAATCGAGAAGAAAAAGTAAAAGTAGAAATTGTTTTTATAATCGAAAATATTTATTATTCTATTTTTTCTTCGTTTAGGTCTACTAAGAACGACTTCATTACAACCGTTAACTTGTTTCTTTTAGCAGTCTTCTCCTAGTTTGTTTCCCACTTCGGCTTTTGTTAGAAACACTTGTATCCTTGAAGTTTTTTCCTGAAACGAGCAGGTTCTTAGTGAAGTTTTCCACGATGATTCCTATTTCATGATGATCATCAAAGTGGATGGACCAAAACCGCTTGGTTTTCTTGTCAACAATGAAAGGAAAGAAGAATTATAGAGAAAGTTAGTCAGTCTCTCCAAGCCCGCACGTACTGTATAGCATGTAGAGTTTATTACCAATTTCTCACCTCAATAAGCTGTAGACCGAACTCGGCATCTTCAAGGCTCCAAAATAAATTAAAAAATCGGTCTTTGTTCTTTCCCACTTTCTTATAAGATTTTATAACTTTATCATTTTTCTTTATTTAGTGATTTCATTCATTTTTTTTCGATCCTCAAAGCTATCGCACAGACTCTCGGTCGAGCCAGCCTTCTTTTGGAATTCCCCTCACTGCCAAGCTCTCTTCTACATCCTGTAACCAACTTCTTAGGTTGCACTCTCTTCCTCCTTTCTGTCGGGCGATAGTAAAAAACAGTTATCGGCTATAGCTCCTCCGACGTTCTTCTTACGTGACCTTACCATTCAGTGGCTTTGCCCTTATTGAGTACGTAGAGGACAGGTTTTTTCTGCTCTACCAGTTCAGTACATTAATATCCTGTATTGTTTGCTCTATTTAGCCATTCATTAACAATTAATTTAAACAATTTTTGTATAAATATGATCCTCATAAACCTATTCCATCTTTTCTTTCTTATGATATAACATGAAGTCCGGAGGAAACTTACAGTTTATTACTTAAATGTCAATACCGTTTCATGTCCATTTCTAGAATTTAATTTTGAATACATTATTCTTTTTGTCACCATAAATGATATGGAACAATTAATTCACGAACCCAAATATTCAACTCGTAAATAAATTTAATATTTTTTTTTGAAAAACGCCAACCAAATTAATTTTATGTTAGCACTGCGGATTAATACTTGGCACGGAAAAATTGGAGTTGGTCATTTCTCTCGATAACTGAAGTTGTAGCGAAATTTCTTCTTTTTTTAAAAATAAAGTATAGCAGTGATATGCATTAAAAATTTAATTAAAATAAATGTAATAAAAAGTAACAGAACAGAATCATCCTCAAACATTTGCAGAAATTTGAGAGGAAACAAATGTTTCTCCATACATCCTAATAGAATAAATAAATTAAAAATGTGAGGACAAATAAAACATATTTTTAGGAAAAACTGTATTTTTTTTTATCAAGGAAAATACATTTACTTTGCCTTCGTCATCGAAAATTGCTTCATCGATCGGAATAAACGATTAGAAAATAAATAAATTTTGTACCATTTAAGATCTAGTTTCCTTTAATAATATAAGGAATTATGAACATGCTAAACAATAAAAGCGATATAATATCACATTTTTTTTTTTTTTTACAATTATCTATGGTATTGTTTAAGACGTGTTGGTTTCTGGAAGTAGAACATCAACGTATCCAGAAGTCTATCTCCGTAGCCAACAATTTTTTTCCCTCCTTTTTCGTTAATCCCAGTGTTTACGATCCGTAAAGTTTAACACTTACTTTGAATTAATGAAAGTGAATTATTTTTTTTTAGTTTTGAAGCTAACTTATTTTCTCCACAGAACATAGTTCGGACGCTCAATCGTCATTCTCCATCTTACGATTTTTTCTGTGACCTCTTATCTCAACTTCTGGCTTCTCAAGAAAGACAAACAAGGAAAACAGGCACAGTTTGGACAAAGGGACGAAAACAAAACACAAGGAACGCATGAAATAGAAATGGAAGACAAGAAAATTAAGAAATAAGTAACAAGAAATCAAAAGAAATAAGTTGAAACAACCTTAGTACAAAGTGGCTGTCTTAAAAAAAAAAAAAAAAAAAAAATATATATATATATATATATATATATATATATATATGTATCAATATTAATTAATGAACTAATTATTTTTATAGTATTCGGGAGAAAAAATGGAAGTCATTCTTTATTATAGTTTATAATAGTAGTCCGGGATTTATATAATGAATTTTTAATTGAGTGTATAATTGCTTGTAGTAAGCGATTAAGGAGAGATATAAGGAATGATGGATTGCATCACTTTTCAATGAGGAAGGTCTCAGTTGGATTTAGTTGGCTAATTATCCGAGTTCAAATCTGAACGGCGGGGAAAGGTGTTTCGGAATAAGTGGCTTCGTGATTAATGGGTCGGTAAGCATACCCTGAGATTTGGTATTTAGAGTCAGATTGTTTGGCAGGTCCGGCCATGATTTCCGTAACATCTCATCATTTAAAAATCTCAACCGCGAGTGAGATTCTGTGGATTTGTTGCTGGTAATTTAAAAAGAAGATGTAATTAGTTCGATTCGTCTTGTACTCATCTGGAAGAAAGAGCGGAAACAAAGGATTCGGTGAGCCCTGGAAAGAGTTTAGAGCTGGAAAATATCGGATTAATTTCCAGTTTGTAAATCTGAAAAAAATGTGGACTTTTACAATATTACGGAGAATACCATAATGAAAGAAGTAATGTCACTTCCGTTGAGTTTATCTTAAAAACAAAAAAAAAAACCCTGTTAGTTATTTTCTTTGATTCAAGGATTCATGGTTGTATTTAGCTTCTGAAGGCTTTCAAGCATTGGTTGAGAAATATAAAAAAAATGTTAAAGAGGTCCCATAAAGTGTGTAAACGCTAAATAAGAAAAGGGCTATATAGCGAGATTCACGAATAAATTTGAGATACTATGTTTTAATATTTAAGTATATCAAAAAATGGCTATGTTTGGTCCTGTCTGCAGGCATTACAGTTACCTCAAATAATGAGTCCGTTGGTAATTCTAACAATGTTTATTAACATCCTGTACTATTTGCTCTATCGAGCCATTCATTAACAATTAATTTAAACAATTATTTGTATTAATATGATCCTCATAAACTTATTCCATCTTTTCTTTCTTATTATATAACATGAAGTCCGAAGGAAACTTACAGTTTATTACTTAAATGTCAATACCGTTTCATAACCATTTCTAGAATTTAATTTTGAATACATTATTCTTTTTGTCGCAATAAATGATCTGAAATAATTAATTCATGAACGTTAATATTAAACTCATAACTAAATTTAATAATTTTTCTGAAAAATGCCTACCGAATTTATTTTATGTTAGTACTGCGGATTAACACTTGGCACGGAAAAATTGGAGTTGGTCATTTTTCTCGAAAACTGAAGTTGGAGCGAAATTTCTTCTTTTTTAAAAAAATAAAATATAGAAGTGATATGTATCAAAAATTTAATTAAAATAAATGTAATAAAAAGTAACAGAACAGAATCATCCTCAAACATTTGCAGAAATTTGAGAGGAAACAAATGTTTCTCCATACATCCTAATAGAATAAATAAATTAAAAATGTGAGGACAAATAAAACATATTTTTAGGAAAAACTGTATTTTTTTTTATCAAGGAAAATACATTTACTTTACCTAAGTCATTGAATATTTCTTCATCGATCGTAATAATCGATTAGAAAATAAATACATTTTTATTTTATTTTAATTATGTATCAATATTAATTAATGAACTAATTAGTTTTATGTTATTCGGGACAAAAAATGGATATCTATCTAAAATTAATGTCAAAGGTACGTTTACCTTCCACAAAATTTACCATATTTTTTATTTTGTTTAAATTTTTTATATGAAAATTGCAATAGTTCAAGATTTATTAGTTCCAGGGTCTGTAAGTTCATTCCGCGGTGGGGCAGTACTGAATTTTAAATAATAGTTTTTGTTTTTAACCAAATTTCATTAATTATAATTATAATTATAACTAATTATACGTATATTTTTAGTAATTCAAAAAATGTAAAATATGTCCTCTATTGGATTAACGGAGTAGAGTAGTGGGGCTCCAATTAGCCATCGAATTCCTCCCGTCTCCAATCCTTACGATCCAAAATACTTAGTAAAATTCTAATGTCCTAACATTTTTACGAATAAAGTCATCCATATTGACCTCAATGTTTAATTTGCTGCAGATTTGGTCCGAACCCGGTATCAGTCTTTTCATGAAAAACTTCATTTCCACTCAAACCCACTAGTTTTAAATCTAGCTACTTCTTCAATCCCGGATAATCCTCCAAGGCGTCTGAAAAGAAGATGGCATCGTGGCTTTTTAAGTTGAAATTGTTATTTGAGTACCACTAGGTAGTTTCTCTACTTGTCTATATCCATACCTCTATATATCATTCTATTTACTTATTGTATTGTTATAACACAGTTGTAACAATAATTTCAATGACTAAATTAATAAAAATAAAAAAATACTTAAAATATTTTCAACTCGAACTTTGCGCAACTCAAAAGGTAAGCTCCAAAGATTAAAGGAATTTTTCTCACTTTATATACATGAAACGTAAGGGAAAATATACATTTAAGTGTTAGTGTGGAAGAGTTTTAATGAAGGTGCATTAATGAAGAAATGTACGTAATAATGCAAAACAATATATATTGAGATATTACAAAAGACTTTGTTTATTTCTTCTTGTTAAGACCGACGAAACGTTGGCGATAAATTTATCGACACGGTCTAAACCAGAAGAAATAAACAAAGTCTTTTGTAATAATAGTGGTCGTAGAAGCCTAAACGAATATTGAGATATGGTTTTAAATAACTCATAAACAAGTTCATGTTTTGTCCGATCTCTGTTAACGCAATATCCTCGCGTAGTAGTTCCGAATTTAGTATATCTTTTAATGACGAAGAACAAAAGTAAAAGTGTTGAAAGATTTCAATGTGCCTATGACATAACATAATACTTACACGATATGTAATACTTCCGTTATTCGAAGCTTTACAGTAAGTTCCACTTACTTCAGATCGGATACACTCTTGCTCTATCTAAATTGTCATGAAATCGGAATTGTTTCGTTTAGGGACACGTATCAGATTAATTTGATTATCTGAAGAAAGTGTTTGCCATTGACTCGTAGAAAATTTCATAAGTGACATAGGAAAGCCGGATCCAATTCCTGCTTGTTCCGGAATGACATTACACCTTGTAGGATGTTGCATATAATATTTAAGACAGGTGCCAATCGATGATTTCCATCGGACATCAAGGCTTGAAGGCTGTCATAGCATGCTTTAGGCTACTGACGTACGTTGTACGTTCGGCTTTTCTGTGTCTTGATCTACGTGCCCTTCTGCCATGTTTTCTGAATCCGATCTCATCGGAAATGAGGGACAGGTGATATAACACTGTTTTCACTGCCAGATGATGAACTATTCATATATCGGAGCGTTAATGGCATTTAGACCGTGAAATCTCATACAGCTTTACATGATATGTTAAATATGTTTCGGGTATCCCGTGAGTGTTCTTAATTCTTGTCTCTCATTTGGGAGAATCTAGATATTTCAGATAATTCGTTAAGGTTTTCAGGCGTAAATCTCGTCAAGGCTCATTTTTAAAGACGTCTATATCGTCATCCTCGTAAATTTCAACAAAAAGGACAACAAACGAAATTTAATATAATGATTCTCTTTTATCATTGCCTTTTATATTGTGGAGAGCTCATTTCAAGATCATTCACGATTACATCACGGATTCAATGAAGGAGCATACTTAAAATATTTTAATAATGTACTAAAAGATGGGCAGACTTATTTAAAATAGAAAAGTAACTTTAATCTGGGACTATGTCTCTTTAGAATAACAAACATGAATAGAAAAACAAACATAATATTCATCTGACCAGAAGGTCACATAATAAAATTCATTTATAAATTGCCAAAAAAGTAAATAAACATAAGAATAAATAAAAAGTACGAATCGTGAAAAAGTATTAAGCAATTAAAGAGGATAGATAAACTAATAACAACAGGTAAATGCATGAGAAAGGATCTAATAATTTCTTTACATAATGTATATCTTCTTTACAAAAAAAGACCAAAAAAAACGACTAAACAGAAAAATCAATTTTTCAATACTGATTCATTTAAGCAAATGACTAACCTTCAATCATAAAGAGCAGTTTATTATTCACTTTATTCTGCCTTCAAGCACATTTGAAAGGCCCCATAGGCGTTTATTGGGAGTATACCTATGTAAACTTTTAAAATCTCAAAATTCAATGGATTTTAGAATTTCAATTATTATCCTTTAAAAATAAATAAGAAACCTGTTAAAATTCATATACAAATTTTAAAAAAAATTAATTACCATCGGAAAAAAAAACAACGCAGTATGAAACAAGGACAGATAAAACTTTGAATCGATAAATTCGTACATTCATATTAAGTAATTTTGATGTCAGAAAAGTAACTTCGGAAAATTATACAATATGTTTTTCGTGAATCATGCAGTAAAATAGCCGTTTAACGGTTAATGCCATTATAATCTTCTATTAATATATGTAATAAAGTATTTAATCTGTTAACAGCCTAAATGACCCTAATGGATCTCTTGGCTGGAAACAGATAAGTCTCTACCATGTACTGAACCCAAGACTCATCATAGGTGGTAGTTTATGAACATAATGCTGTCTTTTAAACACCATAAAATATTTATCTGACAGTTTTTTATAACGGTAAATCGTGACAATGTTGCAAATCATAATTTAATGCATTTTTATGTTTTAACATCTGAACACAATGCAGCATTAAATTAACCATGTATGCTCATTGCAATATGCTCCATTGTACTAAGTGACATGGAACCACATTGACCAATCGCATGTGCGTGATATATTTTCGCAATAAGTTCACTTACTAAAGCAGATATGAAGTAACAATGGAAGAAGAATTTTGCCTTCACCACTTAAGTTTAAATCGTTAAGTCACTATAATGACTTTCACTGTTCAAATTCAAGTTAAACTTACTTTGAGCGTACACAGACATTCAAATTTGTGATATTTTATAAACTTTGCTGCATATTAAAGCCTAGTATTTAATAATCTTTAATAAACTTGCTAAGTAAGCTAAGTAAATACACTTGGTTCTTGGTAATTTTTTTTAAAATATATGTAATTCAGATTTATTTCTTGAAAATTATGTACCTACATATGGAATATAACTTTTACTGTAAAAAAGCTGTTAACATTAAAAAATAAATTAATAGATTTAATTTAAAAGAGTGGAAACAAAGTGACATCATCATCACCTAGTGAGGATATTATTTAAAAATTATAGGCATTTCACTTTACCATTGTCTACTGTAAGTTCTGATAACAAATCTAAGTCATTAAGATACTTGTGAAATTTCTGAATGTAAATAACATAACATCTAATATAAAGCCAGTAACTTAAAGTATATTACTTTAGTCTCCGTTAAATATGAAATATGATTTAGTCTTAAAATTGGACAATATAATTTAAAATTCACTATCTAACAACTAAAATCCAGTAATAACCGTAATTTTTTCCTATTCTTCAAGATTTTATTTACGGAAAACAACGTAAAAATACATGTTTACTAAAGTATACAATCTTTTATGCAAGGGCCTATTATTGCCCGAGGGTAAAAATTGGATTGTTTTTATTTCATCGATAAAACAGATTAACGAGCATATCTTTATGTGTCTTTTTTAAACATACAAATTACTGAGCCGACATCACATTATTTTTATATGAGGTATTTAATTTTTTTTTGGTTAATATTAATCAAATTCCCAGCACATAAAAGTAAATAAATTTCCAAAATTAATTTGACCAAAACTCACTTTACGAAAATAATTTGGTTCTATCGATTTTCTAATATGCTTATATTATTAAAATTTCTGATAGTACCAGTAATTATATGAGTACTGGTAATTAGATTTTTTTTACTGGAAACGAAATTTTCAGATTTTTCTGTAGGTCTGTATTAGTAACACCATGATTAATGAAGAAATCATGAGATGATGAGATGAAATGATTTGTTTTTATCATGGATGAGAAGAACCCAAAAGTGTTCGTGTCCAATCAGTAATTTTAGTTGTAAATAGGGGAGACCTTGTAAAGAAAGTAAGATTATTAACCATGAAACTATGGGGATGCTTAGCGATCATGTTTCTGAAATTGAACTGTAAAATATTGTTTCCACATTCAACAGTTTTGATGATCCTAACGATCAATATTCTGCCTTGGATACTATATTCTTATGACCAATATGTTCGGGCGCCATTAAAGTGATGAGGAATTAGAATAAATATTCTATATCCGGCCAGGACAAATCTTTTATCTTCAAAATAAAAATCTTTAAATATTACAATAAAATAAAAATATATTCATTTTAGTTTATGAAAACGAAAAACTTCTTGTAAAAATTTTGCGTTAGAAATACCAGCTAACCATTTATAAAAGCAAACTACAATTTTCTGACTTTTCAAACTTCAAATTACGATTTTTTCTTAGTCATATTTTTGAGTAACAGTGATATCTTCGAATATTACAATTTAAATATTCAATTAAATATTTTTTTTTGCGTGGGTGATTCTAGGTTTTTTCAAGGAACAACAGTTAACTCCGCCAAGTTTAAAGAAGGTACACATCGGTAGCTGGATTCTTCTCAAGGCTAAAACTTATAAATATATAGTTTTGCTTGCAGTTCTTGAGTCGTATACTAGTTAAACATTATTTTAGCGCCTTGAAAATTATTTAAAGAATATTTGGTAATATTGAACGGATACGAGTATTCTGTTTGACTGATGTGGTAGCAAACATTTCGTCAATTTGTAAAGAAAGTTTGTATGTTACAATCGTACAAGTGTCAATGTTATGCTCTGGCTAGTGTGTTATTTAATAAAATTCACTAAAAGCCTGTTTTTTTTACTGTTTGGGCGTGATAATGAAAACTATATTGTCTCAAAACGTCACCAAAAGAAATGAAAGTAAAATTTATATACACACACACAAATAACTGTAGGCGTATTAGTGGTTACATTATTTCTAGTTTTCCTAAAAGTAAATGCAACATGAAAATGTTTAGAAATAGACACTACTATACAATGTTTTACTCCAACTTTAAAACTGAAAAAAGTAATTATAAGAAAAATATATCCATTAGGAGTAAAAGTAGCATTCATATTTTTTTATTCTAAAAAATGTAGATATCTGATGACAGGGAATAATGATAGTTCATTTAATGGAAATCTCATTTCACTACAATTTATGGAAATATTTAATTTTTACATGCATATCGTCGCGGTCAAAACAATACCTCCTATCTACAACTTTTGGTGAAAATGAGTTAGTGACGGTAACGCATTCTACAGGTTGAATTACACACTATTAAAAAAAGTTTTCAAGGTTGAACGCAAGGAAGTGCTGCAATTAGCAATTGAAAGATAACTGATATGCATAAGATAATAGAACATATGGCTGGGTTTTTCTCTCTCCTGTAAAATCGCCTAGTGTAGATAGGCGGTATTGTTTTGACAGCGACGATATGTAAAGTTATTTCCTACAGTTCATGCCTTAAATTGTTATCATAAATACTAGCTTTTAATTGTAATTAATAATACTTTTTAAGAATAATTGTGCTAATACTTATAGAATTTTCTGCAGTAACCTTTTTTTATATATTAACTAAACTTATATAACATACCGCTACTGTGAAGAGGGTGAGTCGACGGGGCGTGAACATTTCTCCAGCTAACACTGAGGCGGCGAGGCCTCTGGAACCTTATATAGCGCATCCCTTCTCCGTCAACCCTCTGTCGCTCTATCCTCCAAGTTCCTTATGTAACCGGGCGTCATAAGGGTGCATCTCCTTCAGAACAATGCCTTTTTGTGCACCTTAATTAAAATTATTCAATGCCCGTAACAGATTAATGGTAGCACTAAAGCGTCTGTTGCTCTTAAGTTATAATATAACATGTTGCTATCCTTTGACATAACAAAAAAAAAATAATAGTATTGGGTTTTACGGGGAATAATCCAGGATTTTATGTTTTCTTTAAAATATCCCTCCAAATTGTAAACATTTCATGACCTCATTCTCATTACAGCCCTGAAGAAGTCAGCAGCATGGCTGACGAAACGTTGGCGAAAAATTTATCAACACGATCTAAACCAGAAGAAATCACCAAAGTCTTTTGTAATAATAGTGGCCGTGGAATCTAAAAGAGTATTTACTTAGAAATAATTTAGTCTTTGCTAAGATGTCAGGGAGTAATTTATATTTTTTTTATTTTGGTTTTGAGTTTAAACGGTCAAAAATGTCAATAACATCAGGGGTAAAGGCTGTACAAGTCAGTGCTCTGTTCAACGATGGTTCCAGAGGATTCGAGAGGGAAACTTGAGCCTTGAAGACAAAGAAGGCCGAAGAAGAAGTTGTGGAAAAATCGGAAAGAACAACTGTTGCAGGGAAACTTGGTGTCAGCAAATCAACCTCAATAAACATCTCATGGCGTTTGGGTTCGTGAAAATGCTCGAAAGTTGAGTTCCCCGCACTCTAAAAGATCGCTTAAAGTATCAGTTATATGAATATTTGTTAAACCATCAATTTCGAATCGTGGTTTATCCAAACTGAAGTAAATCATCAGAGATTGGCAATAATGAAGCCATCTATGGTCAATCGAAAGTGGCACTTTCTGCTACATGACAATCCTCGACAACATATCTCTCGTTTAATTTCCCGAAAACCGATGCAGTTGGGCTAGGAGACTCTACCAACCCGCCCTACTCACTAGACCTCTCGCCAACTGATTACCAATTTCTGAATCACCTGGACCGCTATTTACAAAATATAATAAATATTGACCAATGAACATTGAAAAATGCCTTTTTTGAATTTATAAATTCTAATGATTCTGAATTCTATTCTGAGAGTATGGGACAGTTACCCACACGTTGGCAGAACTATATAGAAAGTAATGGAGGTTATTTTGATTAATCAAAACATCCATAAATAATTAATTTTTATTTTTTCATTAGAAACAATAATCCTGCATTCTTTTCCGGACAACCCAATAATAAAAAACTGAAGCTAGCTGAAAATTTAACTCAAGAGTGTTTATAATAAAAAGTTGATCCTTATTAATGCAAAACTTCGGCCCGAGGCATTGTATGCGGCAGAATGCCTGCAAGAAGGGAAAAAGGCTGTCCTAACAATGCTTTATTCATAAATATAGTGAAAAAACGTAGATGCAATCCGGAAAAGAAGTATTTCATTCTATGGTATATATATAAATATATATATATATATATATATATATATTTTTTTTTTTATTTGAAAAGAAAAGATATGGCCAGGACCGGGACCTTCACCTCTCCGTGGTATGGTATATCTATATGGTGGTATATCTTTTCTTTTCAAATAAAATATTTAAAAAATTATATAATATAAAGATAAAATAAATTATAATATATATATATATATATATATATATATATATATATATATATATATATATGGACTAACATTAAAGAATACATGATTTGCAGGAGTGGAAACAGACATAGAGGAACTAAAGATTATTTCAGCAGATATTGCAGAAGGATCATCTCTGAAGGGAAATTGTACAAATCTATGAGTGTTCAGATCAGGAACCACTTAAGTAGAAGACGCTTGGACAAAAGAGAGGGAAGGAAAACAAATTGAAAGAATGAAGAAGATCTGGATGAGGAGGAAGAAGGATACAGAAAAGAAGCAGAGAGTTGTAGAAGCGTAGTCCATAAGTGGCTGATTCGAAAATAATAATAATAACAATAAAATCCTTAGCTTACTATTATTTATTTTTTAAATGATTCGTTCATCATGTTTTTGGTAAGCAATTAAACTACACAAGAAAGGTAATTTTATTAATATATATTTCACGCATTTCTAGGTTAAAGGATGGTTATTTTGAATAAAGTAGAAGAAACTTAAAATATAGTTAATGTTATAAATCGGAATGTAAAAAAAATAAAGTGAAAATGAATTATCTCTAATCAAACTGATCATTTTGATATACAAATAAATGTATTGCCTGCAATATGATGAATAACAAATTTTTGGTTTAAATTTAATTTAGTTATTTTAAATTTGAATTTTATTTATTATTTATATTTAAGTTGAAAGGGAAAAGCGAGATTTCTCCTGACGCGAATGACCGGGCTAGGACAGTATAGCTCTGGCAATTCATACGTAACTAATACCTTCCATAAGGTATTTACCATTAACCAATCATCCCTGGCTAACAAACCTGAACATTGTCAGTAATTTATCGCTAGCATTCTGATTGACTCCGTAGATCCATAATGTACTTTTATTATTCGTTAGTATTCCAGATCATCCACGAAACGAAACTAAAAATTGGGAATAATTCTTTTTAAATAACTGGCCAAGAACATTTATTTCTTATTGATTTTAGGAAACAAGAGTAGAAAGTCTCCAATATTAATGTTTTAATATAATTTGTATATACATATACATATATATATATATATATATATATATATATATATATATATATATATATATATATATATATATATATATATTTTATTTTTTTATTTTTTTTTAATTAAAAACAATTTATTAGTTCAGAATTCTTAAAAATGACTATGACTAAAAATGATTATAAGTTGATGGACTATTCGTTATCTTACAATTTTGTGAGTTAATCGAAAATTAAATTTATTATATTTTTTTCTCTTTGATAAACTGAGTGAATTTAGATTGATTTGATTATTCGCCAAGCAGTAAAAAACTGTAACACAAAAAAACTAGTTTTTCTGGAATTCCGTTGCACCTTGAATATAGACGTAAACGTTTGAACGAAGGGTATCTAAAATAGCAAAAATCCAGATTTTGGATCACTATCTTGGTAAGGGAGATTTACTATACATTACTCCAAAATTAAAATTATTGGAGCTCTGTTGGAAGAACTTGAGGCAACCATGAAGTAGATTATGATGTTCTAGCTAAAATTCTATCTTAATCTAGCTTACACGTCTTCTACATACGTTACACAAGATACATTTCATACTCCTCTAATTACAATAGAAGGGGTAATCGTATATGTGTTGATTAATGCAGGAGCCAATAGTTCGACGCTGCTATTTCTTATTCCAGTTCTTCATTCATATAACTGATAAATACCATGTTACTGTTGAGATCTGGTCGCAAGGTATAATGGTGTTTTCTCTAATTGTTATTATTGACGAAGAGTTCATTTGTGCCTTTATATCTTGCCTATTTTGAAGAAACAATCTTGATAAGGATGGAATTCGTCAGAAAATTAAGCGTGGCTATCAAAACTATTTGCAATTAATGGTTCAATTAATCAAAAACCTGTTTTGAAGCATCAGGAATGAAAATGCTGAAAAAGCAAAGCTATTGATGAAGCAATGCGGCCTAAACAATTTTAATATGAGGAATCATTGAAAAATATACTTTGCTCTTTAAGGTAATAAGTCTATCGTGTGAGTAACATCCGCCAAATAACAACAGACATTGTCTCTATTCATACTATTCAAGCTGAGTAACTAAAGAAGTGAACCGGATCCTGCAGGATATTATTAAGACTTCATAAGGACCAGGAGATCGAGGGATAGCTAATAAACTCAACCTAAGGATTTGTTAAAGCAGTACATTTTTTTATTTTAATTGAAATTTATTATTAAATTAAATAATGGAAAAAGATAAATGATTAGACATCATTGTACCAGACAGAAACAAATAACATCTATAGACCAATTTATATAAACCAATGATACCTTTACCATTTAATACCCTTTTATATCTTCATATTACAGGAGATGAAAACAGTCAGGATATTTTTTCTGCAACCCTGCCAAATCCAGTCTCGGTAAATGATATTGTTACGGCCAGAGGAAGCAAAGGATTAGCGGCTTAAATCCGTCGGCGGGAGAAGTTAAAATAGGATTAGGACCGTTCTAGATCGTCTCCTTTTGTCGGAAAAGGATTAAGAAGATTCCAGAATTTTCTGGCCCCTCGGTGTTCTAGAATGTTCGGCCTTGCCTACTTAAATACTTCCCTCACCTCGAGCCAGGCAGTCGTAGCCTGAGAGTAGACCACGCAAGATCTGTGATAAGTGAGTGTCAGTGTGATAAGCTAGTCAGTGTTGAACCGGCCAGTGTAATAAGTGTATCAGTGAACTGTGACAGTTTCGCGAGTGTAATAAACTGTTTCTGTTTGTTACTGTGTGTCAGTTTGTCATACTTGGAGAATCTTACGGTCGGTGGACTAGTGAACTGCAAGTGTTAATTATTAGTTATAAATTGTAGTGTAATTTTATAATATTCATAGAAACTATAGTAACTAGTTAAGCCATCTAGAATTAGTAATATCTTATATTATTGTAATAATTAAATAGGCCTAGGTTATAATAAATAATTAGAATATTGTCATTATAAATTTATATTAGTTTGATAATTTAATTGTTAATAGTTTAATTGTATCCTTTTCATCATTTTGTTAAAAAATATTAGTATCTTGATTAAGGAATTGTTTAATTCATTTTAATACCCAGTAGCCCGTAACAATATTTCAAAATTATTGGCCTATGAAAAATTTGAACATTTGTAGTTGAAAATTTGTACACCGGTTGAAAGACAAATAATCCTGTGTGCTAATCACTTAATCAATTCTGATTTCATTAGAAACATTTTAATCATGTTAGGAATAGAAATTAATTAAACGTCCTCATTTTTTATCCATTATCCATTTATCTTTAATTGGCTTCACTATATTCACTCCAGGTTATATAATTTTTCAGCTATCAACACTGCAACTATATCCTCAAACACCCCAAAAAAATAAAACATAAATTTAAGGAATCCTAAACCCATTCTAAAACATTTTACCCATTGTTAGCTCTATAACATTGTTAAAACATTTTAACTCTAGTCCATATTAAAGTAGTTTAGCTATATAGTTTTAAAATCGAAAAGTTTCAAATTAAAAAAGAGAATCTTAGAACTAAGTTTACATACATTAGGGTTGATACAGCCTTAGTTTCAGTTTCATTCATTGCACTCCTCAATTTTTTTTTAACTTCGTTTACTTGTTGTGTCTTGTGTTCAAAATTCCAAGGCAAATACTAAAGTAATTTTTTTTATGTGTTACAAATTTCTTCTAAAACTTTGTAACCTTGTTGAAATCCAGAGTTTCACCTTCGGTTCTATCAAAAATACTGATTCTTGAATTTTTAATTTAATGAACTAAAAATCGAAAATCAGTCACAGATAATAATGGTATGAGGTTTTTAGTTATTTCAGTAAAAAAATTATATGAAAATGGAATATTTTTTTGTATTTATATGTTATATTTTTGTAATATAAATTTATCATAGTATTTTTTGTTTGTTTGTTATTTGTATTAAAAATGGCTTCTGTTTATTTACTCCAGGTTGAATAGTTTTTCAACTATGAACGATAAATTAAATACTTTAATTTCGGATTTTTCTCATTTAACGAACACTCAACTATTTTCAAACAAACCCTCTTTTTCTTCTTTGCCCTTCCCTTATACCTTACGGTGTCGGGGCAGCCTGTGCCCATCTCCTAAATGCTTCCCTATCCGTGGCAAGTTTCTTGAGAGAGAGTCCCCTCTATCTAGCCAGTTCCGCCATCAGGTCATCCCATTTATATCTTGGCAGTCCTCGAGGTCTTTTTCCAACTGTTTTCGCTTCCGATTCACTTTTTTGGCAGACGGTTTATCGGCATTCTTTGTTTTCATTTCATCATGGTGGCTTGTATACGATCTCAAATTTCTTGATACTAGGCCAACTTTCAGCAGCATAGGTCAACGTAGGGATGAAGACTTGTTTATATACTGTCATCTTTGTCTTCATCTCCACTTCCCTTTTTCCGGCTATGACATTTCGTAAATGGTAATATACGTTACTTGCTTTTTTATGAGCGTTTACTTGCTGATTTATTTCAGAGTCCAAACTGCCATCATTACTAATTTTTACTCCCAGGTATACACACTATTACGGAAACTGCACAGGAGGCCATGACCCCCTGCGGGTTATAGTGCCATTAAAGAAGAAGAAGGTACTTTTATACATCTACCTGTTCCAAATCCAAGCCTCCGCAAGTCACTGCCTCCGGTTCCCTAGAACCACTTTGAGAGACAACTATATATTTCGATTTGTTTGGGTTCACTGTCATTCCTTTACGACTCAGAGCTTCCTCCCATACTTTTAATGCTTCTTGTAAGACTTCTTTATTTTCTGCAATAATGAGGATGTCATAAGCAAATGCTAGATTTTGAGCGAAAACGGGATGCATTCTCCAATTTCCTACTTTTAATTTGGGGCTCCTTAGTTTATCTTCCCATGTTATCCTATCCATGTATATCACAAATAGTAATGGGCTTAGGTAAACAAACCCTCCCTCCCCAAAAATAAAAAAAACAACTGAAAAACAAGTACCCTTTTTATGAATTTCAAGCATATTTTGAAACGTTTTTACTGCAGTTAGTTTCAGATTTTATACTATAGTCCACATTAAGCAGATAATCTACAGTACTACAGATTAAACATGAGCTGAATTTTTATCGTATTATAAACTAAAAAAAAATTAAGTGACGTCATATTTTTTTTGGATTAAAGAAAGGCCATTATGAGGTCACTTCTTTGATCTTTCTGAGCCGTATAGTTTTGAACTTTCTTTGAAAACTTAAATGAAATAAGCTAGTCCCTCTATAATATAAAAAAGTTTATAGTGTTGTAGTATTTTATTGGTGTTGTGTAGCAACGGATCAAGATATTATTATTATTATTTCAGTATTTTGTCGAGCTCGATCAGTTAAAATATAAATATTTTTATATTTATTGAGGGCATATGCTTTTAAGGATATAGGGGACCCTAGAAGTCACCCAGATTTGAGTTGTTGTTTTTGCGGAGTAATCGGTATGATAAATAGATGATTGCTTATTTAGTGCATATTAGACCCAGTTCCTGGGATTACTTGTTTAATTTTTTTAAATATTCAAAAACTATACCTTCTTAAAAGTTGGCAAATCAAAAAGCCAAAATGACTTCTTTAAGCTGTAACACAAAGTACAGCATTTTTGAAAAATTTAAATCGAAAAAATGTAATGGAAAAAAAAAAAGACAAGCTACATCTTATTCTGATATTTGGTTTATAGAACTGTTATTTCAATTTAAAGAATGGAGTGAAATAAGATTGATTCAAAATATGTTTTAACTTTTCATTCGTTTCCCTTTTAATGTTTTCCACAAATACTAAAAGGGAAACGAATATGAGCTTTATAGTAAGGAAAAGAGAATGCAATTACGGAAAATGTGTAAACTTCGGTAATCACGTCATCTTGAAATTAATGTTTCAACAAACATTTATCATCATTTATTTTTCGATATGTTTGCTGAAATATAGTTATTAATTACCCATAATTACATTATCTTTTCCATACTAAAGCAATATCAATATACTATAAGTTGTATTTTGGGAAAATATTAAAAATGAAACGAATAAACAGTTAAAACTTGTTGTAAATCAAGCGATAATCTGCGCAATAGATACCCATTTTTATAATAAACTGCAGTTTAGATATTTTTTCTATTAAACAATCTTAAAATAAAAAAAAAATAAGTAAGTATTTCACTATTTAATTTTATGTATGATACTTAATATTTCAAACGATAAGAAGTTGTTACTCATATTTAATCGGCTCACTAGGGGTATACAAAATAAGTACTAAACTGAATTTCAATTTCCATTATATCTTAGTATCTCTTCTTTATCGGATCGGGAGTACAATACGCCCCTAGTACAACAAAAAATAAGAAAAAAAAGTTGCTAGTTTTAAAGAGTTAAAAAAAATAATCTCCGTTAATCTAGAAACCTGAACTGCTAATCATAAAAAAATATAAATTAATTATAAATATAGACCAGCATCCAAATTAATTTTGGACCACTTAGTATGCATTGATTATTATTCAAACAACGCAGAAACTTATCGATAACGTGTGACACGAAATAATTTTTAACCATCGATAATTGGAAGTTTCAACACGTAAGCGTGAGCACTGAGAACTGCCAAGGAATTTTAATGATTTCTATTATTCACCTATTTAAATTAATTTTTAACCGAAACCAAATTGAGCTGAAAATATAAATAATTATGTTTATTCATTTAACGTCACTCATTTAGGCAGGAGTTCGAACCCATGAAGTTCTTTTATCACGTTTAACGTCTATTTGGATACTGTATGTGTGAGGACGAAGACCAGAGTGGGGACCAGTCTACAGGACTTTTACACCTTTTCAATGTAGCGTAGATGGTGACTGACATTATCTTTCGACACATCACAATCCCTGGCAGTTCGCGAGTACTTTTGGATGGAATTGATTCATCAGCATCCTGTAGAACCTCATCAATATCCATTAATGGTCGCCCGGAGCCCTTCTTCCTTTCTTGCGTCATATCTCCACTATTAAAATGTTCAAACCAACGCCGCGCAGTGGCTAGGACACCTCCTTCATAATTAATAATTTCACAAGTAACCTATTTCCAGTAAAAAAATGTTTATTCTTTATTTTCGTGATACTTTTCGGCCTAGGCCATTCTCAATCTTCTATTCTAATTGTTTCATTTTTTTATACTTATTGTATGGTTAACAATTTGACCATAAGTCATTCATCTGTAAAAACATGCATAAATTCTATAATGATAACAATATAAATAATTCAATAAATAAAACTGCATATAAAATATTTCTATTGTCCAACAAATAACCAAAAATAAAGCATAGATACCTCAATATAAGTTGTTTTATTCCATTTAAATTTTTTTTCAAATTCAGAGGGAACCATATCCTCTATAGTCATTTAATAATAAGTCAACCTTTGATCTTGGTATATTATGATTTTTCATATTATTTTTGAAATTATTTAAATAAAATAATATTTAATATTATACATAAACAACTCTCAAATTAAATAAATGAATAAATAAATAACAAATAAAAACAAACAATCATATTGATAATTATTCTGACATTATGTTATATTTCAATTGTTTTAATAAATCAAATTACTATGGCTGGTTCATGTGAAGTTTAGAAGGCAATTACTGAGGAGGTTATTGTGACAGTTATGTTTTGAGCAGATAAAACCTATATATTATTTCTTTTTCAATTTTAGAATAACGGATGAATATAACTTACTAATATCTCCTGCTTCTTTTCTATCGTTGACTACATTTTCTAAATTATCATTAATGCACAAATCTTCTATGTATTTCCTTTTAATTATATTTAAATGAGCAAAATAAAAATATAGTTTTTACACTTGAAACGGTAACTGAAAACTCAATTAATTTTTTGGATATTACAATTATTAGAGAACCAACAAACAACTATCTTACTACTAAATGGTTCAAAAAAGATATAACGTCCAATAGATTGTTAAACTATTACTCAAACCACCCTATTGCCCAAATTAAGAATGTAGCTACTAATCTGATTGGAAGATCTATTAAATTAACAGATGCCAAATTCTTAAAAGAAACTAAAAATAAAATATTCAAAATTCTATTAAGCAATGTCTTTACAAGTAGTTGGTTCTATTTTATTTTATATAGGTTTCTAATATATGTGATGCTTCTATAGTTTGTTTTTGTTTTATCTTGTTTAAATTCTACATTAAGTGATTCTGTACTTATTTTGGCGATGCTATTGTTAGTTTGTGTATTTGTGTTATTATCTTCCATTTTAAAATAATTTGTAATTTTTGACTGATTAGGTTTAGTTTTTTTATTATAATTACTATGGACAAGTTTTTTTGAATCTTTAATATTTTTATTGGTAATGAAGTTAATGTTTACATTTTTTGGTATGCTATTATTATCATTATTATTTATTATTTTATATTGTGTGTACCATAATTTGTTTATAAGACTAATTGTAAAATAAAGAATAAACATTTTTTTACTGGAAATAGGTTTTTTGTTCTACTATTTAAAGAATATATTATATGATTGAGTCCAGTTGAAATTTTATTAAAAAAATGAATAATTTCACAAGTTGCTTCAGCGACTGTGAATTTATTTTCCAATAATGCCTTAAAATTACAAGAATTTCGTAGAACACTGTCATATTTCTTCTTATAAATAAACTGATAAACAAATAACTAAACTGATGCTTTCATCTGTAGAAGTCGAGTGAGATTTTAAAAACTTAGAAAATACTCTAAAATAGTATTATTAAGTATTGGTAAGTATTAAAATATTTAAAGTCCTTTGAAATAATTTGCAGAAACGATCATTTTTTTATAGACCATGTTACAATCTGGCGAAAAAGGAATACTATAATAATTTATTAGTTACGTCTAGAATTTAATAAAGTAATAGAGCTGGCATAAGCTAAAATTTTTCAGTCCCTAGATGGTAAGCGCTAACCACGTGCAGTATTTTGCACCGCATCAGCAGGACGGTGTAAGTTTTTTTTTACTCACTTTAAAAAAATCCTAAGGCAACCAGTCGAGCTGCGAACCCGCAGTATAGGGTATATTAGGTTGTTATGCTAACCCCTACATCATAGGTAACCGCCTATAAACAATTATTATTCTTGTTAACAATGTCTTTAAATGAAATATTAGACTAAGAAAAAATAAAAAGATGCAATTAACTGAAAACCGTCCTAGGACCATTTGCTGTTACACAGACTCTAGAGTCGACAACACGAAGACAAGACGCGTACCACCTCTCTCCCTTATCTCAAGGACAATGAACCATTCATGAAGACGCAGGAGAGAAGATTGCTTCACTTTCGCTTCTCTTATAAATTATCCTTCCCCTCTCCACCTCCTTTCTTTCTCCAGGATCATTTATATAATTTTCCTTAGCTACCAGGAAAACCTCTAAGGATAGCCTACACCGCTAGCTGTATGATATGAAAAGTAAATGAAAACTTTTCTGGTATCCTTTTATGTTTGAGAAATCTTAGGGTGTTACTGTGAGGTAAATTAATGTGGTATGTTACAATGTGGAATATATTTAGTCTGGGGGTACAGTCAATATAACAAAAAATAAGAAATACTTATTAATTATGAGTGTCAACGTTTCAATCTACGTTGTAGGCCATCCTACGTTGTAGCCAGTATCCTATTGGCTATAATAAATCATATGAAGATGGGCTACAATGTAAGTCGAAACGTCGGCACTCATATTAAATAAGTTTTTCTTATTTTGTGTTATATTGACTGCACCCCCAGACTAAATATATTCCACATAAGATCTTCCAGTCAACTATTTTCCTCTCTATCTGGTATGTTATAGTTTTGTTCCGGGCATCATTTGACTTATAAATTTCTTTTATTATTACTTGCCTTAGTTCACAGAGACCTCCTGTAAACGAATATATCATTAAAATAATTGCAATTCTCAATGTAAATACTGCAAAGATTCTACATGATTCACGATACAGATATCTAATACAGTTCATAAATTACCCAACCTATTATGGCATTGATCTATTTTTTTTCAGTTAAAAATAATTAAATTTCCTCATAATTATTCTCATTCTTAGATCTGAGTAAAAAAAATATAATCAAAATAAAGATAGAGAAGAGGGCCTGGTAAACAAATTGGAGATCAAAGAATGAAAATTTCTCATCTGAAAATATTTTATTTATTTGTATTGCAAAGATAGAAACATTTAAAACTGACGAGCTGAATCTTTACCTAATTTGAAAAAAAGAAGAGAAAAGCAGCCTGGTTCAAAGAGGTAGAAAAAGACTTATTGGGGATGATTTTCAAGAATGCAATAGTCTCAGGATGAAACTAACCCCACCAAGGTTTTAATGAAAAATCATATTTGACGATAAGAAAGAAGGGGAGGGAGAAAATAAAGGAGCAGCACCGGTAACGTATGAAGGATAGACGTAGATAAAGGATATACGATGTCCTTAGTGGGTGAAGACGGGAAAAAAAAAAAATCATAAAAAAATAAAGATAAACACGAAAATATTTCCAATATTTGAGTATTATCGGATGTTTGATTTGCTGAAGTGGAAAATACATGTGGGAGCTAAAGATTACTCCTGCAGATTTTACAGAGGGAATCATCTCTGAGGGAAATATTGTACGAATATTCTAAAATGGGGTTTTCAGGAAGCACCTAAATCATCGAAGGCGGGAGTGAGCATCTTAGACAAAAGTGAGGGGGAAAAGCGTTGCGGAAACATGAAGAATATTTGGGAGCTGAGGATATAAAACAGGCACAGAGAGTTGAAGATACTTAGTGGTTTATTCGACAAAAATAAGATAAAAATAAATGAAAACATGTGGACGTACGGAGCAGACCTTAGAGGATCCACAAAGTCTTAATGCACTATAATTTTTAAAAACAAAATAATCAATAATGATCTCAATGTCCCTTTTGTTGCTGATATGGCCAGAAATCGATATCAATTCTTTCATGAAAAACTTTATTTCCACTCAAATCCACTAGTTTTAAAACTCACCTAGCTTCCTCTGCAATTCCCGATAATCCTTCTAGGCACTTGAAAAGAAGGTGGCCTTCTAATAAATGTGTTATTTGAGCACTAGCAGTAGTTAGTTTCTTTAGTACGGTTGTAAAATTCAATGAATACATTTGGAAAAAATTGTGTATTAGTTCTTACATCCGGAAGACTATTGTATTAACAGAGATATGATGGCATTACAGCTTCTACATCAGATTAGATTAGAGAAATAATTTTATATAGAACTTTTGTAAGGAACATGGTATTAATTACTTAATAAGAATTATTTGCGTTTTGAATAATGTGAAGTTTGTTCCAAACCTTTTCGGAAGTAAGTATATAATATAATTTTAGTTGGTTTTAGTTTGTTTTTTTTTCATTTGCTGTTATTTTTTTTAACTGCCAGAAATTAGTAACATTGGTTGGTATCAAGGAGAGCGTAATATTTATTTAAGATAATAATCAAATTATTATGATGTGCCTTGAAATTGCTTATAGTGGCGGAAACGTATTTTCTAATAATTTGGAATTTTGGGAAAATATGTTAATATTATTTATTATCAATATTAATTTAATTGTGTTTCCCTAAAAAACATGGGAAACAGAATGCAATTGCTACACTAGCTTAATTAACATCAAAGACAAAGCATGTCATGTTGTATGCACACTGTAGAGTAATTTATTTTTTATTGATATACCATTTTAAATAAAAACAATCATGAAAATGATAGGCAATAGAAAAAATGTTGTTTAGGCTCTATTTGTTTTGACATTTTCTAAAAGGTTAAAACGACAATTAATTTGCCATAGCGGCAATAAAGTTTCACTTTTTCACTCTTTCTCTTTACTTTGTCAGCCATTATATCAACGAATAATGCTTTAATTAAAAGATTTCATCTTATTAAAATGCTTCTCTTGTGAATTTGCTTCCAATGTGAAGTAGCCATATGATACGGATTTTGTTTACGGTTTTGCTGCCTTTCTAGTTTCCAATCCCTTCTGCAAAAGCAGATGTTTTCTTACAAATAATTCTAATCCATAGTCTGATCCATTTCGTCCCTCAAACTTCTTCTTGGTCGTCCTCATTTTCTTCTTTCTCATGGCACCTATTTTCGTTTTCATAGAGGCCAGAGCTACGCCATTCTTCTTGTGTTTCTAAGCCATGTGTGTTGTTTCTGTTGAGTTCTTCCAATCAGTTTTTTTTTTTATTATACTTCTGATTGTTTCTTTTCTACTTCTATCTTATCTTATATACTTATACCTTATTATATATATATACTACTTATATCTTATCTGGAATTCCCTATACTTCGTCTTAGGAAACCCATTTTAGATGATAGAAGTTTACTACGGCCTCTAAAATTGATATTTCATTCTTTTGCCCCATATGTTATTGCAGTTTCAAAGATGGCCTTGTATCATCTTTTCTTCGTTTCTATAATGATGATCATGTCTCATAAAATTGAGTTTAGATAGCAATTGACTATTTTTCACTTATTAATGGTTTCTTTAATTTCATCTTGGATGTTTCCTAGTTTCTTCACATATACTTACAAGTTCTCACTCCTTTTACATGGTCCTAATACTTAAATGTTCAAATTTGTTGTTATTGATGGTCAGGACTTCCTCCATGCCTGGTAACTTTATTTTAATTTCCTAATGATATAATTCAAATCATCTTGAACTTCAGCTAACCAAATGGTCTTTCGAGAAATAGAGCCTGTACAGATTATTTTCATCAATATATTTGGTATGTACAATTGTATTTTTTGTCCAATTCTGTAGATATTTGTCTAGGAATAGTAAAGCCGTAATAAAACGTCTAAACTAAAAGGTTTTTCGTCTCTAAAACTTTCATAAATCACTTCAAAAGAAATATATATATATATATATATATATATATATATATATATATATAACTTAATGAGTTCGAGACACATAAACTAAAAAAAAAGGAAAGGTTTCGAAATGAGAACGCACAGAGAGATCGGTTATAACTGACTTTATTGATAAACTAATCCTTCTTATATACTATCTGGGAGTTGTTTATCTTCTCGGT
Source organism: Arma custos (assembly GCA_037127475.1). NCBI lineage: Eukaryota > Metazoa > Arthropoda > Insecta > Hemiptera > Pentatomidae > Arma > Arma custos. Next base: position 166,336,155 of record CM073759.1, read on the forward strand.
AGGATTAAGCTCTACCATTACCCGGCTATGGCACTAAACTCCCCCCCTCCAGTTTCCAGACACTTTTGGAAACTCAAGGAAGGACCAGTCCAGGCGAATAGCAGAGCTGGCTCCTGTACAACACTACAGCTCCCAGACACACAAAATTACAGTATGTACAATTAAATACCATACAATGATACAAAAGAAGATACAGCCACAAGGCTAATAAAACAACCAAAACCACACCCTACTGATTGTTGTCCTCCACAACAGATATGAGAAAAAGGAAAAACAAAAATAGCTACTAATAATAATAAGAACACAAAATTTTACACTTATAGGAATACAACCACTTTCTTGTTCCGCACATTCTCCGCAAAGTCTCCACTGGAGTAGGCGAAGGCACTCCAGACCCCAGAGGAAATTTCAGCTGTTCAATATGGACCGTCCTCCGCCTCCTGGGGTCCCCTACACTTTCGATAGTGACTGTGTTGTGTTCCCGAATGACTACAACACGGAATGGTCCCACGTATCGCCGTGGCTCCTTACCCCTATTAGACCCAATTCTCCTGTAGACAATGGCCCCAATTTTGATTGCCCCCGAGCAATCTCGGACTCTCGCGTTTTCTCTAGTAACTCGGGTTCGTTTTTCCCTCACGATCCTTCTTCGCGCTTTTTCCCATGCCTCTCGAACCCGCACGTGGTTCGCGACAATGTCACACGCTGCGTTGTTACCTCCAATCGTACCCTCGGGATCCCGACTGGGCCCGCGAATCCCAAACAACACTTCAAAGGGAGAGAACCCCGTTACGGAATGGATAGAATGGTTGTACGCCCCTGCTCGACGTGGTAGACCCTGAGGTGATCGCTAAGCGTGCTATGCAACCGCTCTATCCCTCCCCTACCCTTCGGGTGTCCCGGAGTGTTGAAATGCCACGCGACCTCCAACTTACGCGTTTCCTCGCTCACCACAGCGTTGTCGAACTCCCTCCCTTTATCGGACGTTATGGTATCGGGTACCCCATAAAACATAAACCATGTCCGGAGGGCTGATAACACCGACTCTGCTTCCTTGGAGTGAATCAGACGGGCCATAGCGATCTTACTGAAAACGTCGATGGTAGTGAGCCATGTAAAACCCTTCCAGGTGAACGTGTCCACCTGCAGATCGCGGAGAGGCCGATCCCCCGTAGGTGTTTCTTCTTGTACAGCTTGCGGTGGGTGGCGGTCGTACTTCGTAGTCATGCAGACCTCGCATGCCCCTATAACTTCTTGGATCGTCCGCCGCATACCCGACCAATAATAGCGCCTTCTCAGCGCCTGCAGAGTCTCATTGACCCCCCGATGGTTGGTTTTGCCCACGTGGTAGGCCCCTGTCACTTCCTTCTGTCGGCCGCCGTCCCTGATGGTCTCCACCATGATCCTGCACCGAATGAACACACGATCCGGGATTTGATCCGTTTTCCACACCTGTCGTATTTTTTCCCATATCACTGCGTTACCCACGTAAAGGTGGTGGGTGTGTCCCGGCTTAGAAGCGTCCTTGAGGGCTTTACATACGAGGTCCAATCGCACCCCTGGTTGCGACGAGATGACATTGACGCGAGACCGCCCGTAACGCAGATACTCTATTGCCAGCATGCCTGACGTCTTCGTCTTCCAGATTATCTGCCTCGGTTTGTCATTAACAATCTCGTCAATTTCTTCTAAATCCCCCGGTCTCTCGTCTGTAGAGCTCTCTCTTTCTGACGATACCTCTTCTCTTCCCGCTACCGTGGTAGACCGTTCCCCTTCGCCCTCCGGCGACCAATCCTGCAAAAACTGCCGGATATCTCCCGATGGCCCTGCGACATCCTCTTCGATAGCATTCACCATGAGTGCCCGCGACAACCAATCGTTGACTACATTTTCCTTCCCAGGTTTGTAGACGACATCCATGGAGTACTGGCTGAGCTTCTCTTTCCAGCGAGCCACTCGAGCGGACGATTCTTTCAGCTGGCCCACCCACTGGAGCGGCCGGTGATCCGTCTGGACCCGGAACCGTCTGCCGAATAAATATGGTCTGAAATGGTCGACCGCCCAGACAATGCCAAGTAACTCCCTCTCCAACGCGCTATATCTGGCTTCGGCATCGGACAGTCTCCTGCTCGCATATGCTATAGGCTGGTCCCCCATGTCATGTCCCTGAGACAACACCGCCCCTAAGGCGTACTCACTGGCATCGGTAGTCACAACGAACTGCTTAGTGAAATCTGGGAACGCTAGCACCGGTTCCCCCGTCAGGTGCTCCAGACATTTCTTCAAGTTGTCCTCCATGACCGGTGTGACAACTACGCGCGCTCCCTTTTTTAACAAGTTATTAATGGGTACCAGGTACCGCGCCATGTCTGGAACGAAACGTCTGTAGTAATTAAGGGCCCCCAGAAGTCTTCTAATGCCTTTCACGTCCCGGGGTATCGCCATCTTGGTGATCGCTTCCACCTTGGACTTATCCGGCCTAACTCCTTCCCGAGACACCGTGTGCCCTAAAAAATTTATCTCCGCTTTACCCAGCACGGACTTCTCCGGAGACAGCTTCAGCCCGAATTCGCGAACCCTCGTGAAGACCTGTCGAAGGTGTTGCACATGTTCGTCCTCCGATTTGCTAAACACGAGCAGGTCGTCCATATAGACCTGGCAAATCCCCTCATCTACACCCCTGAGAAATTCGTCCATCAGCCTCTGGAACGTGAGGGGCGCATTCTTTAGTCCAAACGGCATCCTCGTAAACTCGTAATGTCCCCGCTCGAACGTGAAAGCTGTTTTCGCCTGATCCCGAGGATGAAGTCTGATTTGGTGATACCCCGCTTTCAAATCCAACGTGCTAAATATTACAGCACCGCTTAATCGATCTATGATATCGTCGAACCGGGGAATTGGATAAGCTTCGTCCTTCGTATTTTCATTTAACTGACGGAAGTCCACGACCACTCTGTATTTCTCGTTCCCTGTCACACTCTTCTTCTTTACCGCCCACAGGGGGCTATTAAACGGGGATGAACTGTCGACGATGATTCCCTGTCGCTTTAATTCATCTAATTCTACCCGGATGTGCTGTCTCAGCGCCTGGGGATACCGCTTCTCCTTCACGTACGTGGTCTTCTCCTGTTTTAGTGGAATTTCGTGTACCGTCCTTCCCGTGACACCTAATACCCCCCCTTCCTTATAAAAGATGTCCCGGAATTCCTTTAGTAATAGGTTCCTCCACTCAACTACCCTAGTCACGGCCCCCACCCGAGGACCTCGCACCGCCCGGTGCCCCGCGTATGACTTACCCCCTAACGTAATGAACCACCTGCCTCGTTTATTCTCTACCTTCGCGCCCACCCTCTCTAACAGGTCGCACCCAACTATGGCCTGATACTCCCTGGGCAAACTCTCTACTACATGCACCTGCAGACGCGCTCCCGTTTTTCCCCACTCGCTCAATCCCATATCCGTTTCGCCCATCACTCTACATGGCCCTCCTAAGGTTAACAGCCTACATTTACATCTCCGGATCTGAAGTGCCTCCCCCTTACCACACAACTTCTCCGCTGCTGTTTTTGACAACAAGGTACTCGAGCTCCCTGTGTCTACAAGGCACTTCACTTCACCGTACGTCTTAATAATAGGCAACCAATTTTTCAGCTTACCTTCCAAGTTATTTATGACGCAAGCTCGGTCGCCTCTCTGCGAGCACCCTCCTCATACGGCCGCCTGCTTCCGTCTCGTGGTTGCCGTCCGCCGCTGACCCGCCGTTCGTTGACGATTCCAGCTGCTGCTCACGCTGCCCTCGCCACTGCTGCCTGGTTCCTCCTCCATACGCCTTCTTCAACCTTTCTTTAATTACTGCCCATTCAGTCTCCTCATCGGCCTGAATTAAGTTCAGCACGCTTCTCCGGACACGCCGTGCCAGGGCCACTCGCAATCTCTTTGCATCTAGTTCTTCTAGAAAATCCGCTGCCACCTGGGATTGAATGCTTGCCATGATTCCATCTCCACCTTTGATAAAATGATTGAGTTCGCCGACATCGCCGTTGAACTTATCCAAATCAGAAATTTCTCTCCTGATGTCTTGCGCGTTGGCCTTCCGTAATTTCATTTTTTCTAATTCATTAGTTTCTTGCGCAATTCTATTAGCTTCCTGCCTCGCTAGGTCTGCCCGCGCTAATGCTAAGGAGGAAGTTACCTGAGGTTGGAGTTCAGGGATCATCTGCTCCGCCTGTGGGGGATCTAGCGTCAAGGTCGCAGGCCTCAGGATGCTCGGAGCCTGATCATTCATGTTGGCGCACTTAAGTACTATTCACAACGAATGGAAAGATAGCACAACGAACGAGAAAACGAAAAAAAAAATTTCTTTCCTATGCTTTTAATCCGTGTCCCGGGTTTCGGCACCACTTAATGAGTTCGAGACACATAAACTAAAAAAAAAGGAAAGGTTTCGAAATGAGAACGCACAGAGAGATCGGTTATAACTGACTTTATTGATAAACTAATCCTTCTTATATACTATCTGGGAGTTGTTTATCTTCTCGGTAGGATTAAGCTCTACCATTACCCGGCTATGGCACTTAACTTATATATATATATATATATATATATATATATATATATATATATATATATATATATATATAGCACACTCCAAGTTGAGTGCGTTTGCTGAATGTCATCACAGAACGGTTCATTAATAAAACTTATATAGGCCTAAACATCTTTATTTTTTTAAAACACTTTTAGCACATTTTTCAGGGACGACCTGTGGTCTAGTGGTTAGCATAACAAACTACTAAACCCAAGATTGCGGGTTCCTAGCCCGGCAGTTGGCCCTAGGATTTTTTAAAGGGAGTAAAAAATCCTAGCTTATGCCGTCCTTCGGAAGGGACGTTAAACAGGAGTCCCAAGCCTGTATGATGTCAGGTACCGTTAAACATCCCTATATATATATATATATATATATATATATATATATATATATATATATATATATATATATATATATATATACAGCAGGCATCCCAACCCATCCAAGCACTGTCCTCACTACGTACGCTGATGACACATGTGTGCTATCATTAAATAAGGATCCATTTGTTGCATCCAATCTCTTCAATCTCATATCTCAAACCTTCAAGAATGGTGCCAAAAATAAATCCTAACAAACCCCATCAAATTACCTTCACCCTTCATCGTAAACCTACGAATTCTTGCCCTACTGTATCCTTTAGTAATATTCCACTGATCCCTGTCGAACAGATACGTTATCTAGGACTCCTAACGTCTCACTTGGAATCCTCATACAAGACTGAAAAGACAAGAAACTGCTCGACGTTTTCTCCTACTTCAACATTTACTGGACAAACGCTCTAAGCTCCCAGTTAAGTACAAAAGACTCATTTACATGACAGTTATCAAACCTATTTGGACATATGGAGTTGAGCTTTGGGGCTCTACTAAACCATCCAATTCATGTTGTATCAAATCCTTACTATCCAAAATCCTTCGTGAAATCCTCAATGCTCCTTATTATGTGACAAATAAACTCATCCATCATGATCTTAATATCCCATATATTGTTGATTGGCCCAAACTAGATACCTATCCTTCCATAAAAAGCTCCATACACACTTAAATCCGCTAATATCTCAACTTGTTTCCCTTTCTATTCCTGATAACACTCCGAGGCGTCTGAAAAGAAGATTGCCTCGAGACCTTCTACTGTAGAACTTAATTAGAGTGCTATCAATGGGTAGTTTCTTCACAAGTGTTTTTTTTTTCATATCCTTTGCTCATGCAGCAGATTTACTTGTTGTAATATTATTACAGTTGTAAATATCAATAAATTAATCTAAAAAAAAATGCTAGACTATTAAATCATGTTAGTGTTTATATCGATTTGAAAATTAAAATATTTATGTTAAATACAGATACTTATAATTTAACCTGAAATAAATAACTTTTTCTTTTATAAGTAATAGTCCAGAAGGCCAGTGACGTTAAAGAAGAGCATAAAAGAGAAACTCAATGAGAGTGTGAATTGGATGAGCACATATAATGAGTGTTTGCAATTTCAGTGCATTGTTTTATTACCTAGTTTAGATCTTAATTTGATATATATACTAATTGAAATATTTGTTAAATTAGTTGCATATTAATATTATTACAAATTTGCTAATATTAACCTGGCTTTTATTCTATAAATTAGTTAATTGTGAATTCATTAATGACAGAGGGAGTTTTTCTGCCCTCCAGAGAACAATCTGAATCACTTTGTACAATAAATGGGAATGTTTCAATGTCTAATGGGAAAGTTTTTAACTTGGTGAATTGAGTAAGAAATTAGCGAGTGCATATCAAAGCATAATAAAAATAGAAATCTCTATGTGTTTAACAAAAAGATTTCATTTTTTCATCAATATCGATGTAAAATTAAATTTAATAAAATTTGATAATCTTTTGCCAAAAGATGTAGAATCAGCATACACTTCTGGTTTTAGAATAATTTCTAATCTCAATTTAAGTATGTTTTTTCTTTTTTATTCAGAATTAATGTATATCTAGAAGCAATATCGATCTAGATCTTGATAATGCATGTACATAAAATGTCTAAATTCCTTGCAAAGGTATAAATAGATAAATCTTAAGTCTATGCGCACAAGACAGAAAACCAACAAATATAACAGAAAAACATTTAAAAAACAATAAATTGAGAAAAATATTTATTTCATTAAAAATAAAATCATTTTTAAACTTCTGTATCGATGAGTCACTAGATGCATAGCAGGCTCTTTATTGAGATGTGCATATCCTAGTTTTAGTTAAGCTATCAGTTAATAAATCATACTGATAATACCTACTAAATTATTCACTTTAATGGAAATGGTGATACACAAACTGTAAAAGTAATGCTAATTCTAGACCAATCCAGCCACATTCCTTAAACAATTGTTGTTTTTTTTTACAGTTTCTACCAAAAAGAATCCATATCATCTTGTCAAAATCCATCTGATGTCTATTTTCACTTAATTTGATCTTTGGAATTATTCCTAACTTCTGGAAGCATTACACAGCTTCTTCTTTCTATGACTGTAATTCCCTAAGTATAATCCTGTTTATTTTAAATAGATTTGAACATAATTAATATACTATTACAGAAAAAAATAGACAATAAACAAAATTAACAAGAAAAAAGATTAAAAAATCTAAATGAATAATATTAATGAAAAAAACAATACGGAATCAATGTAAAAACTCACACAAATAGTGAGATGAGGGATAAGAAGAAGTTACACGAGATGAGGAGGTAAGTTTCAAGGCGACTGGCTAAACATAATAATATACATAGAATAGAATAGTGACTTTATTCTGGGACTAAGCCCTTTTGGAAAAACAAACATGAAAAAAACAAACATAATATATATCTGGCCGGAAGCTTATATAATACAAATCATAAAGTGTTTAAAAAGTGACATAAAAGTTTAAAAAATAAGAATAAAGAAAATTGTACGAATCCTGGCAAGATATTTAGCAATTAAAGAGAATAAATAAATTAATAACAACTGTTAAATGCATGAGCTAGCATGCAATATTTTCTTACATGATGTATTTCTTCTTAAAAAACAAAACGAGAACGATAAAACAACGAAATAAATTATTCAATCACAAGCACTGTATTGTTTTTTTAGTAGGATGGAATGTTATGTTAGAAACATATCATATTGGCATTAGAGTTTACTGAAATATAAGAATCTCTATATTATTTATAAAATACACATAAGAACTGCGAAACCCTAATATGGACTAAAAAAATCCCGTGTGCCCTTTGTTTTCTTCATGCGGATACCCCGGTAGGTGAGTGGAAGGTAGCCCCCGACGTACGCCTGCCATTGTAGATGACTGGAGTAAGCTGGCGTAAAGGCTGCTTCCGCTGTCCACAAGTCGCTCAGCATGACGAATGTCTTGAGTGGCAATGTCGTGTCTTATGTCATGTCATAACGTTAATAATGAAGAAAGGTCTCCAATCAGGATAAGTTTCCATAGTCTTGGCATAAAATCACAAATTACACAGTACTACTAGAAACAGCGAGTGAAAGGTGAAGTAGAGATTTACGTATTTATCAGGCAATTAGCAGAAAAAAAGAAGCAAAAAGTAGGCAGCCATGATGAAGAACTCCGCAGAAAAACTCTAAACTTTTAAAGGGCTTTTTTTTTTAATTATTTTTAAATGAATTACTCAAATTCCAAATTTATAAATATAATTTATTAACATTTGTCCGATTTTCGTAAATACTGAACTTCCAAACAATAATTATATACATTTTCAAGTGGTGTATTCATTAATCAGAACATTTGATGGGCTGCACAAGCTCGATACAAAATATCAGTTTGTATTGATGATCAAGGGCGGAGCCAGGATTTTTTTCAGGGGGGCACAACGGGCAGACGGACAAAAAAACAATAACTTAGAAATCAACTTGTAGTATTTAAAGAACGGTTTCAAAGGTTTATTAAAATATCTAAACAATAGTTTCACTAATGTTATTTCTGTTATTTTATTCTTATATTTTCACATCTATCATCACATGATTTGCCTATAAATATGTACTGTAATGGATTCACCACAGTACACAAAAAAACGTCTGGGGGGAGCACGTGCTCCCGTGCCTCCCTGGATCCGCCTATGTTGATGATTATGAAATAATAATTAGCAAATACATAAAACTTTTTTGGTTTCTGGTTTAGACCGTTTTTTTGAATTTGTCTTCGCCAACGTTTCACCAGACATACTGCTAGGTTCTTCAAGGCTGGATCGAGATCTCATTCTCGATCCAGCCTTGAAGAAGCTAGCAGTATGTCTGGCGAAACGTTGGTGAAGAAAAATTCAACAACACGGTCTAAACCAGAAACCACAAACGTTTATTGTATAAATAGTGGCCGTGGAAATTTGAAAGAGTGTTTAATTAGCAAATAGTTTTATTATTTCATAATCATCAACATAGGAGGATCCATGGGGATACCAGATCACCAGTTTGGATTCCGAACATCCCACTCCAGTACCCAGCGATGCCATCGTGTGGTGGACGTTGTATTTCTTGACGTGGAATAGGCTTTTGACCGAGTCTGGCACCCAGGCTTACTTTAAAATCTCCACTAAAAATTCCTACCGCTGATTATATATTTTCATCCCTCTTTTCTCAATCAACCTCATGGCAATATCCTCGGCCCAATACTCTACTCAGTTTATACAGCTGAGATCCCAACCTATCCTAATAGAATCCTTACCACGTATGCTGATGATACATGTTTAATATCAGACAACAATAATCCAGTTATTGTATCCCATAATGTTCAATCTCATATCACTGACCTTGAAAAATGGTGTCAAAACTGGAGGCTAAAAATAAAGTCCTACAAATCCAGTCAAATAACCTTTACCCTTTTATCCGCCATTGATCAACACCCATGAACCAATAAATTTTCTGGATGGGAATTTCTCAAATCAACGGCGAATGGTCTGTTCATTTCAATTCCCGATGGTAATGTTTGACATAGTTTGGGCTCTTTACAATCCGTAAGTATAAAGATAGGTAAACAAGGGAAGTCCACTAATTCCACTTTGAGTTTTAGAAATAATAATAACGGACATTTCATATTAAAAGAAAAAACATATTAAAATTTAGGCCAAATTTATATATAAATAAAATTATTAATGAAATGTTTACTTTTTAGTTGGAGTAGATGATACACGAGTGGTCTTACTTTCGGAATCACTGAAATGATTAGGATCCTTCTTGCATAAAAAAGAAGGGAAAGCAACAATTAAACAATTAATGTAGTCAGGCTAATGAACGAAATGTTTAGTTTCGTTACTTATTCATTTTCTTTTATTTACGTTTATATACATACTGTGGCAGTAAAAATGTTACACCAGGAAAATGGTAGAAATCTTCGAATAAGTAAATAGTTTAGCTTATATTACATTAAAAAACAATAATCTATTGTAATATCTAAAAATCCTAGTAATATGTTCTTTGTGTAGAAACATATAAAAATAAACAAGCAACTAATAATTAAAATAAAGCACATTTGTTTATGATTACTAATCTTAGAGTGAAAATGATCCAATTTGGTTTTCCCCACTATTTTTCTTTATTTAAACTCATTTGTTGATAGAACTTTATTCAATGATAAGAGTAGGAACAACGTTGGTCATTCAATATTTTTATAAAGAGCAACACAAATTTTAAGTGAGAGTGGTGAACGTAAAACAATGATGTTTTATGAATGATGTCTTTGATTAATAGCATCTTTCAAAGATGCTGTCCTGGAGAAAAAGTTGTTTAATGGTGGTCATAGAAACTTTTTATCCATAATGAGAGAAATAGTTGACACACAGTTATAATTTTTGATAATCAGAGTATTCAAGATGATTATTATTCACATAAGTAAAGTTCACGTAAGCGCGTTTTAATCGTAAAACTAAAATTAAAATAAAAAAATTATATCAGAAATTATACAAATGCTATTTGGCACATATTGTATTTTCGATCTTCTTTTTAAAACATCTCCTAAGGGATTCTCGTGGAAGCCTGTATGGAGAAACCTCCCATTGAAGGCACACCTGGCGTTGTTCACCTCTTGGTAGCCGATCCCTGCTCCAGAGACGTTTCAGTCTCCTTGTCGGATTCTGTGGTAATGTGTCTGTCAGTAATATTTTTGCTAGTGAGTTTGGGTGTCCAGCAAGTGGGTAATGAATTTTTTTGTTGAATGAAATAAATGAGTTGCCATCGTTAGATTACACAAGATGTTACGCCGGTAACAACACGTTATCGAAGAGCAAGGGATCAATATCCTTAGGGTGGTATTTAATGGTTTAGCGGATATGAGCTGTAAATGAGCATCTTCTGGTGTTTACTCTGTTAGGTGAGGCGGCACGGAGCTATGTTCCTACAAAAAGGGGGGAGCCTAAGTTCCGGATAGTATTATGAAAATGGATCAGTGGTTCAGGTCATCACCAAGTTCAGAACGTCATTCACTAAGAAAATACATTTTTCTCCTATAATATGTATTTATTTATTGGGAATAGTTTATTTAAAAAAAAAAAACGAAATTAAGAAAAAACTCAAAAAGTTTGTGTTTGTGGTGCATCTTGAAACAAGCTTGCGGTCTGTATTTGATGAGTCTGTTTGGACTGTTAGTGTGAGCTGCACATTGTTTCTTTGATTTGATTTTCTTTTGGTTTGTGACTTCATAATGCCTAGTTTGGCGAAATGTCAACTGTCGATTTTTTCTAGTATTTTAGAGCCTTAAGGCTTTATTTGGGGGAATTTTCCTATTACACACTTTTTTCTTTCTTACTCAAGCAGTACGTAATTGTCAATTAACTAAGCAAAAAGTGATGACGTTCCCTTGCTAAGATCCACCATTTTGTCCGAATGGATGACAGTGATAAGCATCAAAATTAAAGAAAATTGGGATGAAGAGTAAGAGAGCCTTCCGCAAAACCGCCTTCGTCAAATCAAAGATAAAAACACCACTTGGATCCCTTCAAACGACTTAATGCCAAAAGAATGCTGCGTAATAAGCAGGTTAAGAATTGGTGATACAAAACTGACACATCTCCATCTACTTTTAGGGCAGTACCAACCAACCTCCCAAAACTGTAATATAGAAATTACAATGAAACATCTATTTGAACGCATAAAGCATCAATTAAAAGAACAAATTTGGATATTGGTACGTGCCAACCTTTGAAATATAATAATTAACTACTGAGAACTCTGATGTACTTAAAACTCACAAAGTTAATACAAGAAATATAATAAGAGTAGTCGTCGCTAATGGTCTCAGCAGTCGAAGCGACGTTAAAGAAAAAAGAAATGACATCTGAAAAACATACCCCAGCTCCCTACAAACGCAACTTTTCCCCCCTCCTAGTACCGGCGGGCTATCCACGATTTCTCGTGCATCCATGCTCAGAATAAGGGAACAGCCTTATCTCTCCTGATTCGATGAGAAGAATAGAAAACCCTAGGCTCCGTAACGCGCTGATCACTAGCATGCACCGAGCATATGGAGGAGCCCACAAGCGCCAAGAAGTACAACTACTCCCCAAACACATATTGATCCAAAAAGGCCCCCCTGAAAACCTGAACTAGGTGCATCGCGTACCCTCGAAAAAGTGATAAAAAACTACACAGGTGTGAAACTCTTGTCTACAATCAACATGCAAGGAGTGTTCCCAAGTGCTATGCAAAAACTGTGCGAAGAAGTAAGAAAACATGAACTGTTGCAGCATTTTGTATTATTCATTTTTATTTCCAATTTTTAAAACATGCTTGTATTACGTATACATCCCTTTTTTAAATTATTATCAGTTTTACAATTTTTCGATTTTTTCTATAAGTGGTTTTAACCTTTACAAAGAATTGCAACCATTTAACCGAAGTTTTTATAAAAATACATATTTTTTTTCTCAAGATTAGTTTTTTAATGATCCAACTATCTACATATCTAAAATAAGGTTTAAATAATCGGAATAAATTACTTGAATTTAATTAATATAAAAATTGAGCACTTATGTTTAATTATAATGGCTGGGGTACTCAGTACCTCCCAGAAGATGGAAGTTTTTTCACCTCCTTATGTAATGGATAAGTTAATTTTTTTTAAATGGTCTTACACCCCTCCCCCCACCGGTAACGAACCCCAGTTGAAGAATGTATTTGGAAAAATAAAAAAAACACAAACAAAGCCTTCTGAAAATCTCTAAAATACTGGAAAAATTAATTATATAAATAAAATACAGAAACTCAGGAATAAAACCAGTAGAGGGTGCCTTGCTAGTACTATATTTTCTCAATAACGATAACTAAATGGTTTGAATTCAATTGTGAAATTCGTATTCATTGAAATTATATACAATTATTGTTGCCTTTTGTTCAAGAAATCTTCAACTGAAGTATCAAAAAATTTAAATAATGGTTAGGATCCAATCTCTGCGGAAATGGACATCTTGAGGTTTTATCTTTTGAGCGATCATAACAAGCAGAAGGCAGCAGAAATAATAATTTCAAATCATACATAATTAAAACAGTAAAAGCTTCAATGAATGCGATTTTACAAACAAATACAAAACAGTTAACTGCCACGAGTTCCAATAGATGTAATCAGTAAATCATAACTTGATCCTATTCAGGAGTTGTACTCATAAAATAATTTAATCGTTTTTATATTTTGACCGTTTTCTATTCATCAATTTTCCGATTGATTCTTTATCGGCAATGATTACCCTATTATTCTAATGTCTCTTGAAAAAAAACACAGTAACCTTCCTAGAGGTGGAAGGTAATTTTTACCCAACGCCATCCCAAGTAGGATTACCAGATCACAATATGAAAATTCCAGAAAAAATTCCGCTTTTTGAAAAAAATTCCAGACATTCTTATAAATATAATGTTAATGTCGTTTTTTGAGAAAACGGAGTTAATTCTAGTACTTTCTCGTGAGATTACATTCTACCCTGTTTGTGTCTTTGAATGAATGGAGGCGGGCGACAGATGTTACCCTATCCCCCACAGCTAACCCCTTCACCTCCACGACCTCTTAGTGCCTACGCCTACCCAAGGTTTAGTCTTTCGTCTGTTTTCAGATTCAATTAGATCCGTTTTTGAGTAAGACTAATCAAAAAGTGCGAGATTTCTTGTAATAGTGGTGTCAATTTGTGTTAAAGATTACGAAAATGGCGTTAAGTGGTAGAAAACGACAGTGCACGATTACTGAAGTGATGAAAACGAAATATTCCTTTATGAAAGTAGGAAGAGAGCCAACTGTAAATTAACAATAATTTATAATAATGTAAAATTGATTTTTAATAAAAATCTTGAGTTTATTTATTTCTTTACCTGAATTGTAGAAATTCCGGACGGCTTAGAATTCCCCCCGCATTCCGGACTTTGACCGATATTTCCGGACATGTCCGGAAAATTCCGGACGTATGGCAACCCTAATCCCAAGAGACCACCGATGATACTCTTTATGAGCTGTTATTTTGGAAAGTCATATTACGTTAAAAATATGAACAAAGGAGCAAATGTTTTTCTCACTTAGCAAAGAGTGATGTTTTAAACTCTGGACATCTTTTAAATTTTTATAATGAAATAATAATCATTAAAATCATTTGAAAGAATAAACGATTTTATTAGATCCAAAAAGGTCTTATACCACTTTCAAAAAGAACAGCTCATATGTATTATAAAAATAGCTTAACTTATTTTTTATTTTTCCTAAGTTTACTTATTTACTGTATTTTTTCGTGCCCCTTAACATTAGAGTACGTTAAATCAATCTCTTTTGGGCATTATACATATGAATTTCTTGTAGCCCAATATTGTTTGATTATGCTTTAATTTTCATTGCCAGAACTTTGGGTTTGATTTACTAGGGTAATTGGACACCTGTAAAAGTCAAACAATCAACTTTGATGCCTTTGATTTTTGTTCCTAGATGGATTCAAGTCAGGATCTTTTTGTTTCAACTCTAATTTTTCTATGGCACACTTCAAATGGTCCTGGAATGTTTCTATGGAAGTGGAGAGAGTCCAGCTTGAATACTAGTTTTTATGCCTGAAGAGTCAGAATGTTCTCTTCTTGGATTTAACTTTGGACTGTGTCTTGGTAATGTTTTCTTTGGTTAGGTTTATGTTATTTGTTTTTGTTATTTTTGGCTAGATTCGGTTCTTTTAGTACATAAATGAAGAATTCATGGTTAGTTGAATCATGTCTTTTCTGGACATGTCTGACTACACTGGTAGTGTAGTTCCTATCATTACTCCTGATTTTTGGAAGGTCGTGAGGTTTTTGAGGTTTAGAATTTGTTCTATTTAATCTAATTTCTTTTTTAAATTACTTTATTGTAAAAATTGTGGCATATTGGGAATATTTAAATGACAGTTTCTAATATTTTTTTAAAAAAAACTTTACTAAAATATAAATTCAAATAAATATTATCAATGTAAGACTTAATTGTACATCTTTTATACTATTATGAATGACTTGTGGGCTAGTTGAGCCAATGCTCCCATTCTTCTCCCCCAGGAAAAACTTCTAATTAGCAAGGCTTCATCAGAATTGTTGGTCATCAAAACAAAACCCGATATAAAACCAAAAACATCAGTTAGCTGACTCCTTCAGAATTTTGGCAAAATTTCTCTTTTTCTAATTCCTTCATCTCAGTGATAGTGTCCAGCATTGGAGTATTTTTGGTCTCAGGTATAAACATCAACAAGAATGCGCCAAAGAGCGCAAGAGAACCACTCAATGCAGTGGGAAGCCACCAAACCTTTTTTCCCTATAAAATAAAACAACTAAGTGTACATAGATGTACTATCTAAAAATATATCTATTTTTAAATTTTTAGATTTTAAAAAAACAATTTAGTCATTGAATATTCACTATGTAAGTATAAACAACGAATGAATGCTACCTGAATCTGAAAATAAGTGAAATCTGAAAGTGAATAGAAAATGACATTCTGATTTCTTTCTCAAGCATTCAAAAGTCGTTAACATAATAAACTTGAATAGTTGCTATATTGTTAATTTTATTCAAACAATAAAAAAAAATGCTATAAATAGGTACCTTTTTGATACTTTAATTTATTCACTTTTATAGTTTTTACCTGTGTTTCACTGGCATAAAAAAAAGTTATATATTATTCATATTTTGACAATGATTATTATTTAGTATAGGTTTAGTATGCTAATACTTTTTATTATTAAATATATTTTTATATTTACAATTGATTTATTTCAGAATTTTAGATAATTTCATTTGTGACCATATATAGCATTTAACAACTTCCTAAATATGTATTCTGTTTTGGTTCATCTACAAACATAGGTGCATGTGAGGATGGGGAAAGTTAAAAGGTGGATCGGAACTCAACAGATTAAGCAAGAGAATTTTATTTATTTTAGAGGTTTTAAGAATAGATGGTAAACTGTAAATTTGTTTTTTAAAAGCTGGAGTAGATCCCATTCATTAAGCTGAGAATCAAAATGTTTATTAAGCCAGCTTAAACATTACTTAGGAAAGAATTTTCTATTTCTGACCCATTACCCCATATAATATATCTTTGATATATATATATATATATATATATATATATATATATATATATATATATATATATATATATATATATATATTATATTTATTCCATAAAATGTAGCACATACTTACTAATAAGTCTACTAGATATGGTGCTAGGAGAGGACCGAATTGGGATGAAGTAATACAGCTGCCCATAGCAGTGTTGCGATTTTCTGTTGGAAAGAGTTCTATAGTGTTAAACATAATTATACCATATGCTGATGCTACCACAAGCCTACCGATCATAGTTATACATATAATCGGCCAACCTGATAATCCAGAAAACATTAATTTTTTTAAATTATTATATACAATATTTATATTCAGGTATAATAAAATAATATTGCTATAAGGAAATATTACCCTGTGGTAAGAATATTATCACGAACATTGCAATTCCAGCTATAGTGCACAATACTATAGAAGAGCTCTTCCTACCAAAATAAGTAAGGATGAGGATAGGAAGCAAGTAGCCTGGAACTTCTGCTAGTCCATTTAGCGCAACATAAACATACTGGTTGACATCAAAATTTGTTCCACTTAGTGCTAAGAATAAGATAAAAAAATATTGGAAGAATTCATAAAGTACCATCACAGAATACTATTAATTGATCAATTATTTTAGGATTATGATGATTTTATGTGGAATTCATTAACATATAACAGATTATATATAGTAATCATCAATCTAATTTCTTCCTACATATTAATAGAAGAATCATATTTTAAGCTAATACTAGAGTATTTACTATATAAAATTCCATTTATTCCCATGCTTTGTCCAAGAAGAAAACAAAAATAATCTATAACCATAGAATGTAGAATTTCCATTTCTATATAGCCAATTAAGGAAATCACAATTAAGGAAAACATTCCTAATCATTAAAAAGTAATAATTACCTTACTCTATAAATAAAATAAGCAAATGACATTTTACTTATTCCATTAGAGCCCTTTCAGTGATTTGTTTTATTGTACGTCACAATATCAGAGGGAAATATACTTTTTTATTATGATTTTTCATATATTTTATAACAAAAGTATTACTCGAAATAGAAGTCGTTTGTCGGAAGATATAAAAAACACATTTTGTAAGTTTATTTTGGAGAAGGATGCTTAACACCATGATTCTCTCCCTACTGGTTAACCACGAGTATTGATTTTGAAAATTAATATACTTTCTTACTTGATCAATAAATTCAGAATTTCTAAAACAAAGACAATATCTATTTTAGAATAACTATAGTTAATAAAATCTATATTTTTAGAGGTCAAAAAATAAGCTAATAAAGTCTTTCTATTATATAAATAAGTTTTTAGTGATACAACATTTTATTGGCGACACCTAGCAATGGATTGAAGAAATACTCTTTGTTTAGTGATATGTCATGCTCGATCAGTTATATTATAAATGCTTTTAAAAATCGGCACATCATAAAATCACCATTCCTGGGGCTTATCTAAGATATTAAACAAAATATACAGCAAATCGGGGTGAATAGAAACGAAACTTCATTTTTTTTATGTATAATTTATTTCCTACATAACTATGGGTAAATTGCGGCAACTATTATATTTTTTTAAGTTGCTATACTTTAGGCTGAAAGGGAAATAATGGTTTGTCTGGTTAGCAGCACAGGTTCCTGTTTGTATGTCTTGTTGAATTTTACCACACGATTTTTGTGTTTTTTTATCTACTTTAATTTTTCCAGGTAAGTCATAATACGTAATGTTCTTCAAAGTAAATAGCTGTACAAAGCATAGTTTAATTATTCATATAAAAGATTAAGGCTTACTTTAAGCTTTAACTTTAACAATATTATTTAAAAAATTATTCATATTTTTTAAGTTAGGTTTTCAGAATGCATGGGGTGAATAGAAACATATATTTTTTAGTGTATCTATTCACCCCACAAGAAAAATTTATTACTAAATCACATTTATAATAAATAAAATACGTTTTGTGTGTTTTATATTTATGTTAGACACTTATTTGACACAGCAGGACCCTGTAAAATGCCAAGAAAATACAAACCGGTGGTTGGAGGGGGCTACAAAAAGCATGATCCAAAAACAATCGAAAATGCACTTTCTGACATACAGAAGGGACTAAGCCTTCGGAAGTCTGCTGAGAAATATGGTTTGCATTATAGTATTATATATCCACACTTGAAAAGAGGTCTCAATATGAAGAAACATGGTGGTCAGACAGCTTTAACTCTCGAAGAAGAACAACTGTTTGTTGAAAGGCTGAAGATATGTGGTGAATGGGGCTATCTTATTGAAACTACAACTCTACGACTCCTTGTAAAAGACTTCTTAGACCGAAGAGGGAAAGAAGTTAAGAGGTTTAAAGATAACCTCCCTGGCCGTGACTTTGTTGAATCATTTTTAAAACGTCATAAGGATCAACTAGCCGTGAGAATGTGTCAGAATATTAAACGATCGAGAGCTGGTGAACCAGAAACAATGAAGCTGTTGACAATAGTTTCTAAGAGTTCCTTCAGAGTCTGAGACAAGATCAGACTCCTAAGATTAAGATAAGGAAAAATAGAACAAAAGTTAATGTGAATCCCGGCAAAAGTATTATAAAGTATTTGTCGACGTCGATGAGAACTTAAATCCCCAAACTCCACTTTCTAGTGACCAAAACCCACATTCCTCCAAACAAGTTCAGCCAAATAAAAGCCGAAAGTGTGTGGAGTTATCATGAGAAGATGAAGATGACTTTTCAGTGCAGGATAGTGACTCTTAAAATCCCCCTGATCTAGATGAAAGTACTGACAGGGCCTCAGGCGAAAACCTCGTCATCAATGAACATGACTACATGATAGTCAAAGTTTATGGGGAAACAAAAGCATCTTTTAGATGTTATACATGCAAGGTTGCTTACCTTGAAGACGATGGTTTCGTTGGTACGTTTTTCAAAATAGTTCTTTCAACAAACTAACAATTTTACCATAACAGAAGAAGAATCTCTTGCCTCCAGAAACGACATCTTCCTAAAACTATCCTCCCCAGTATTGTGCTCAAGTGCGCGATTCAAAGGCATGATATTTTTCAAAGATGACAAGTCTGATTTCACAATTTATTAATCATAATTTAATATTGTTAAATACGGTAATTGTCGACCTATTCAATTTCTTTTCTTACAGTTATGTAACTTCTTTTGGTTATGTACTGAAATAAATCATTATGTTGAGAAATAAATTTGTATTTATCCATTTACAAATTAAAAATACCATATTTAACTGTTTCCATTTACCTTCGATTCGTATCAATAGAAAAAAACATGAAATCGAAGTACTGTTTCTATTCACCCCCATTTGCGGGGTGAATAGAAACACCATGTTTTAATTTTTTTTCTTTAAAATGAAATAAAATTAAAAAATTTAAATACTATAAACAAATAGGTCTAACAGAGACCTGTATTTGGTCAAAAAATTGTGCAACTAGAACAACTACATTCATATGAAAAATAATAAAAAAAAATATGCAAATATGCAAAATTTCAAACCAAAGTTGAAAATTGTTTCTATTCACCCCGTTTTACGGTAGCAAAGATTTCAAAATGTTTTTCCCGTGTTAATGCTTGTTTTCACAGTTAATCATAATATTTACATCAATCAATAATCTTTAAATACTACAGATTTTTTAATTGCTAAAACTCATAAAATATATTGTTTATATTTATATATATATAATATATTGCTTTTTTAACTGAAAAGGTCAAGCATGAAAAACATTTTGATCGATACGTATGAAGTGAAGTTCAAACAAATATTACTAAAAATCTAATAAGAATTTGTAAAACAAAACTTATAAAAACATGGTTACATTGGAGCTGAAGTTTACCATTGAAATTTACCGTTACTTACTTATTACAAAGTAATATAAATTTCCCATAAACCATAGATAATTGCTTATTAATGTTCTTTTGGTAAGTTCAAAAGTTGAGAAAAGTTTAAAATAATCCTTGAAGAATAAAATCACATTTTTGAAACATGAATTAGTTTGGCTCTAAAAAACAAAAAATAATCAAAAAAATAAAAATGAAACAATCAAATTTATTGGTCAAAGAACAGGTAACAAATTATAAAACCTTCTGAACTAGAACTGGAGATTGCTCAGAGTATTCAGGATCTAGCTGCCACTTATTTCCTATTATATGTGATGCTTTTTCTAGTTTCCCATAAGTTATCAACCATCTTGGGGATTCTGGTAAAAACCTTTAAGCAATAAAATTAATGATTAATAAATACAGAAATTTTTAATGATGAAATGGATAGATTTTTTGTATAACTGGCAATAGTCATTGCAGAAAATTTCACTCTCTCCTGCCTCTCTTATAGTCTAAAATTTAAATAGGTGTAATTTATTATATAGTTTCTCTCTTTATACATTTATCTACACCAGTGTAGTACAACAAAAAATTATTTTATAAATGGTAGACAAATGGAATATACTTTTGCTAATTTTTTTTTAGCTATGTATGCTATTTTTCACATTTCATATTGTGTTTGTAATAAGAAAATATCATGAGCATATTGAATTATGTGAATCAATGGAAATAATGTTAAAACTTATCCTTTTTTAGTTACTGCTAATTTACAATTAATTCTTAATTAATTAGTCCTTATTATTATTCCTTATTAAAGATTATTTTTTTAATACCCAAATTTTAACCCTCCAAATCCTAGTGTGACGGTAATGTGGCAAGAGAAAGTAGCCCGGGCTTACCGGGTATTATTGTTAAGGGTGAATTACTGTTGCATCTATCTGCGATGGGCTCTGACAGTCAGTTTAGTACAAATTTTTTAAATTATATTTCTCGAGTTCTGTATCACTAGAAGAATAGAAAAATGTAAAAAAAAGCAAATATTTTTCAAAAAAATAATTCCCGGTTTTGGAGGGTTAAGGATCATAAAACAAGAATTATCAAATATGTACCTTCTAAAGTTTTCTGAAGCAAAAATTTAATCTCCATTCAATTTTACCTTAATGCAAGTTGAGAGGGCAATTTAATTTAATTGGCTGATTCAATATTTCTTTTAGCTAATTATTTTTATTTATTTAATTTATTTTTATTTATTTAAGTTATTTAACTAATTATTTATTTTTTTCATAGTATTTAAGTCTCAATTTTAAAGTCTTGTAAAAAATTATCTAAAACTCCATAAGTTTTTAGATTATAATATTTATTACAAATACAATGTATCATAGGGAATTGAAATCGACAATTAACAAGGTATTGATTTTAGTATGAGTATGAAATATGAACATAAAGTACTTGTGTAATTTAATAAAGTATTATTATGTTAATGTTAAGGCATATTGTGTTAATATACTACAACTTGATGACATATTACATTGGAATTGTTTCAACCATTTTTATTACCTGCTGTATTATTAATATTAATACATCACTATAGTTGTATATATGTATTATATCGCTGCTACATTATAGTTACATAAGTCAATGAAAATGTTCATTAGATAAATAATAAAAATTGGTTTATAAATTTTTGCTACTATTGCCATTACTAGGCTACACTGAGTAATTGTGCAAAAGTTGAGTGGTCATAACAAATATCCTATTTTTTTTTTTTTATTTGATTTTATTTAACGTCGCTTCAACTTCTGAGGCCATTAGCGATGACTGCTCTTATTATATTTCATTGATTAAGTTTGTTTGCTTCAGGTACATCAGAGTCCTCTGCAGCTCGTTATCATTTTTGAAAAGTTGGCACGTTTCAATTTTTAAATTTTTTCTTATTATTACATATTTCTTGCATTCAAATAGATGCTTGACTGTAATTTGAACATTGTTGCAGCTTTGGCAGGTTGGTTGGTACTGCCCTAAAAGTAGGTGGAGATGTGTCAGCTTAGTATGACCAATTCTTAACCTGCTTATAATACTGCACTCTTTTGGCGCTAGGCCGTTTGGAGGGATCCAGGCGGTGTTTTTTTCTTTTATCTGACGGAGATGGTTTTTAGGAAGGCTCTCTCACTTTTCATCCCAACTTTCTTTAATTTTATTTTTTATCACTGCCAGCCACTCGGATAAAAAAATGGATCTTATTAAGGGAACGTCACTTTTTGCAGCTGCTTTAGCCCCCGCATCAGCTTGTTCGTTGCCGCTTATTCCTACATGCGAAGGGACCCACAACAGTAAAACTGTTTTATTGTTTTCCTTTAAGGCCATATTAATGCACTGAACCTTCTGTAAAGTTATGTTTCCTGTCCAAAGCTGTTCTAATGCGTTTATCACTGATAGTGAGTCAGTTACTATGACCGATTTCTCAAAGCCGTTTTTTGTTATGTGTTCGTATGCTTTTAGTATTGCCCATGCTTCACACGAAAATATAGAGTTCAGCTCGTTCATTTTCCATTGGTATGTGCTTGCTTCCGTCACTATACAACATCCTGCACTGTTCTCATATTTAGATCCGTCAGTGAAAATGAATTTGTGATAAGGGAATTGGTTGAATATGATTTCACTGTACCTATATTTTATCATTTCTGGTGTAGAGTTCTTCGAAATTGGTAGTAGGTCTTTGTTATTTCTAATAGGTGGCATTGTCCATGGTGGTGAATGCCCGATCGTTAAGGGTTCAATGTCCGCTTGTACGGAAATTTTAAAGTCATAGAGATAGGCTGCGACTCGGTTGCAAAGCTCTTCTCTATTTGAAACGCTATTTCTATTATTTCGATTTTCACGGTTTAGTGCAACAAAATGATTTATTCCCTTACGCAGAGTATCGCTGTAACAGTGATCTGGCATTTGTAAAATTTTGGCTGCGTACCGAAGTGCCAGAAGTTTCCTTCTATGATTTAAGGGCAATTCTCCAGCTTCACTAAGTATTCAAGACGCAGGGCTTGTTCTGAAAGCTCCGACAGCAATTCTTAAGGCAGTATTCTGTATCGAATCGAGCTTTTTTAACAGGCTATTGCAAGCTGATGAGTATACAATGCAACCATAATCAAGCTTAGACCTATAAGAGTTCTATATGTTGTCAGCATTATTTTTCTGTCTGCTCCCCAGCTCTGGTGGGAAAGTATTTTTAAGATGTTTAACCTTTTGATACAGTCCTGTTTTAATTTTTCAATCTGGCCTTTCCATTTTAATTTCTGATCCAATGACAGCCCAACAATTTTGATTTCTTTCTATTGACTATTTCTATATATTTCTATATATCATATTTGACAACTACAATTTGACTATTACTTTAGGTATATATGATAATAGTAAACAAAAATATTTGTACCAGCAATGAACAACGAGCACGACCATCGGGATAGAAATTGCTAATTGTAGTTGTCTCCAGTTATTCGTCAAATATGCCAACAGGGAAAGTTGCAGAAGTCCACAAGAAAAAGCTAGATTAAATATGTTTGCTAAGTATGCTCTATACTTCTTAACTGTAATTTCCAGTACTGCAAAACAAAAGGTTACCAGGAGATCAATAGATCAATGCCATGCATAATTCAAATTTCAGAATAAAAATTGCACAAAACAACAATATTTTTAAGAATAATTTTAAAAATAACTGAAACAAGTAACATTGTTGTTTTTAATTAATTGTAAATTAATTTGTAATCAATAAATGATTCAGATTTAGCCAACCATCCCTATTTTATCTTTATCGATTAGAATATATATTTCTTGTATATTTTTGAATTTACTTACAGATTGTATAAGCGGTTTCATAAATTCCGGACCCAGCAATTCCTATCAAAAGTCTGAAAACTATAAACATCATGTAGCTGTTTATAAAAGCAGCTGAAGGGCCTGCTATCAAGAACAGTGCACTTGCAAGTATAAAAGTCTTCTTTCTTCCAAACCTGAATAAATTAATAATTCTGCATTTATATTAGCTTGATCACCTCTGGAATTAGGAAACTACCACGTCTCTAATGTGTATTAATTGAAAGTATTTATTTTAAATTTGTAAAGATAATATAAATATTTAGTTCTGTATTTTTTTTTCCATTCTTTGTATATAATTCAGTGCCTTAACATCCATTATAATTGATTTCATTTAACCAATGAACACATGAATTAAGCAACAGCTATAATATCAATTTTAATCTAATAAAAATTACTTCCTCATTTTCAAAAGTTCTATCTTTGTTCACAGTCCAATATCAGTATAAACAATTGTATAGTATTTTTCTATCATATAGTTGTAAATAAATATTTAAATTCATAACTAGCCCTAAACTTAAAAAAAAATTAAGATTTTAAAATTTGAAAAAAAAATTAAAAATTAAGGAAAAATTTGTCAATGTTCTAGGTCAATATAAGGCTGGTAGTTTATGATATGTACCTATATAGAGAAAAAACAAATAAATCCAGATAAATCACTCCTTGATTATTATTTTTTGGTCTAAAAAGTGGATTTTCGAAGTTTTCAATACCAAATTTTGGAAATTATTGTGACTGGTTATTTTTGAATTTAGGGTAAGAAGCAATGTTGAAGAGGAGACTTTTCTAAAAACAATCATTTAAATTAAAATATAACTTTTGATGTTGTCAAATAATTTTGTAACTCAATGTAGGGATATTCAAAGTAATTATAATGTCACTAAATAGAAAATCCATCAAGCCCTCACAAATGAATGTGGCTGTCATTCATAAACGGTGCAAGCCTTAATTTTATTTTAAAAACGATGTTGAACTTCTCAATAATTGAGTAATCACCCATAAAAGATGAAAACATTTAAAAATTGGTCATGCAGCCAACTTAATTTTTATCAGTTGAATAATATTAGTTGAAATAATGAATAATAGAGGAAGAAAATGGTCCGAGTATAGGTAAAAAAAATTCTCTTTTATAGGGGGAACTGCTCATTCATGGAAATAAAAGCCAGAGAGGTTTGAATTATGTAATGACAAAGAGCTGCTATAAATTAACAATGGGGTACTGCTTTAATCAAACAAAGTAACAAATGCAAAATTAAAAATTAGAAAGAAGCTGAGAAGGGGTGAGAATGCACTGAGTTGGCGGAAGAAGTAGGCTGAGGCAGTTGTGTTTGAGATCTGTAGTTTTGTAGACTGGCACTGCAGTGAAGAAATTGAGGACAATTATCTGTATCTTGGTTTTGGTCCTCTCTTGTTGAATACATGTTGAATAATATTAATAGACCTTATTAAAATTGTAAGGTCATGTGTATGAAGAAGATGTTATATATGAGGAAGAAAATGGTCCGGGTATAGGTAAAAAAATTCTGTGATATAGGGAGAACTGTTTATTTGGAAGCCAACGTTTCGACCCACATTGCAGGTCTTCTTCAGGGTTGAACATATTAGTTATATTCTTTTTGAAGCTCTAAATCACTTCTTTTTATCTTCCTCCCCTTTGCAGAAAGAAAGGGGTAGTAATCAAGCTAAAATCACCGATTGGTATTTGTCTTTGGTAAATATTATTAGTTTTTATTTATTCAGCCGTATGATGAATATATTAATTTTAGTTAATGACTGTGGACAATTTGCGAAACAACTGCCACGGAACTAACCTCAGACCGGCCAAACGTAAACAAACCACGCTCTCTTCCCCACCAAACATCTCCAGCTTCACCTCCGATTTCGCAGAAGGTCGTTTTGTAAATTGTAACTATGACTTATTCAATTTTCCTTCCTCAATCCCTCTCAGTCACCTGCATAAGCTTATTGATTATTGGTTATTTCTTGATTTAAAAAAGGTTTTATGTTAAAGTAATCACATTAGAGATTTTAAGAAAGAAAACCACATGCTAATTTGTTTTCCCAATCCAATAATATAAGTAATAAATACCCACCTGTCACTTAACAGGCCAAAGAACAGCGCTCCAGCTACTTTTCCTAACGCTACACTGCCTTGAGCGGTCGATCTTAGTGGCAAATCTTCACAAACTAAATCCCACTATCGATGAAAAATTAACAAATTAATCAAATAGTTTAAATTTTTATGGATATAATATAACATATTTTATGCAATTACCTCGCTGACAATAGTCTGATGATATTCATCTTCCTCATAAATATAATTTTTACATTTTACAACATCCGGTTTGCTGTTTTCTTTGTAATATTTTAAAGCGTTATCGAATTTCAAATCCTTAAACAAAGTGTAATTCCAAGCATAATAATCGCAACTTTGTTTCTCCAATCTACAAATCCACGACAAATACTTCTTTAGTGGCAAATGTTATGTTAGGGTGAAATTAATGAAAGACGGAAAAAAATTAAACATTTCTTACCCAGGACTACTAATTGTTCTTATTTGTTCCTTGGTCCAGTTTGCCTCAACTAGCTCTGGAATGTTGCAGAAGAATGATGGATTTCCTCCAAGAAATACGTACGAAACAAGATGAGAGCCAATAACAATTGATGGACTGGCCGTAAGAAACAATATCCATGTCAACCAAGAGATGCTTTTGCATTTTTTTTCTAAAGCATTTTCTATTGTTACTGGATCCATAAAACTGCTATTGAATTAAATCTGTAATATAAGATTTCCTGTAAGTATAATAAAGAAATTAATTGTATTGAAAAATGGAATTATACTTCAGGTTTAAATTTTTTTTGTTAAGTAGTAATTTAGTTGGGCTATATTTAAATTTCAAATCCTTAATAATGAAACGTAACCTACTGGGAGAGTAGATCGTGTCTGTGGGATTCCGCTGGTTAAAATTAGACTTATGGTCACAATACTTGGCACAGTTGTGTGTTTAGTGTGATTATAAATAAAACGAAATTCAGAGCTTATGTTCTTATTCAAAATAATAATTTTCCGTAACGGGAACAGGAGTAATGACCCCAGGTAAAAAGTAAATCTTACAAATAATTATATATTTTATTAATGCATTATTAGGGGATATCCCTTGCCTGCTTAATGGCGGATCAATCAACATTGTACAAATTATAAAACTGTGCATTTAATAGTACTACTGTAGGTGCTTAATGTTTTAGAAACAGTACAGTCTCTATTAAGTACAGTACAGAACCTCAGACCCTTCATGGATTATAGGGGTAAAGGATGTTTTACAATCGCTAAAATATTAAGTTTTCAACTTTCTTCAGAGATAACCATTTTGACTTCGACGTTTAGAGTGATCATTACGAAGAAAATTATTATTTAAAAACGGTTAGCCATGCAATCTTGACATTTTCTATTCGGGATTTCTGTAATGTCTAGTTGTGTACCTTTTTTAATATGTATAGATTGGCGGAAAGTGTTGGAGTTTTTAATTAAACAATTTTTAAGCTAATGCGTAAAGATGTTTACATATTTTTTTAATGTCATAATTAAAAAATCGACAAACTAATAACTCTTCTACATATCAATTCATAATTATTTTGTTTATATTAGGTAAATATAATAAACTTTTCGTATATTTCTTAATTTTCTATATTTCCAAAGAAATTCGAAAGCCAGAAATTACCGCGATTATAAGAAATCCTTTACTGTGAACTAAGAAATAAAAAAGAGTATTTTTTTATTTTCGGATAGATTTTCATGTACTTGTATTATATATTAATTATTTGCATTTTCATTATTTTATATTTTACAACATAATAGATGTTTTACTGCGTACAAAGAAAACAATTGATAGTTTCTTATTTCCGGATAGAATTTTACGAACTTGTATGTCCAGCGTTGAATTATTTGGGGACTTTTGTGAAAATATATAGTACTGTGCGAAACACTGGCATAAATAAAATAAATTATTTTTACAGTTTTTGTAAGGAAATTTCGGCTTTATCTGCTGTATTTATAAATACCTATACATGGTTTACTAATAAGATTTACGTACCTGTTTTTCAATATTATAATACGTTGTTGATTTATTTACACTCAAAAAATTATAACTGTTCCTCATAGGTTCACAAATATAGACTGAGACCGAGACCAATGCATTGGAATAAGTGAGAAATGTAAACAATCAGTGTTTCTTTTATTTAGATTCTCTTATTTGATCTTTGATTTAGTATCGTTAAATATGATTATCAGCTCCAAATAACAATAAATTACAAATAAGGTTCTTAACCCCATAGGCCATATACAATAAGCTACTACGGGACGTTTCTATGTTGATTTTGTGTTATCTTATCAAAAAAGATTCAGGGAGTAAATTATTAGAACACCAGCCGAAAATTCCAGAATTAAAAAAAATAAAATGTTTCTAAGTTTAATAACTATATTAAACATAAAAGTTGTCCCTTTTATAGTAAATATTAACCCTCAAGTACTGACAAAGTTTTACCTTACGATAGTACTGACACCTGGTCCCACGGACCATCTGATTAATAAATACAAAATAAAATATTTAAACATTAATTATTCATTTAAGAAAAACAATTAATATTTTGATAACATTTATAAATTTAAAAGTATCACTGATAAATATTAAACGCTAAATGAAAGCTTGCCTTGAAAAAATCAAAGAAGTCTCACATACTGAGGTATGGTCCGTTGCACCAGGCGTTTCTTATATTTGTGAACAAACTTTAGAACCAAGCTTCCACATTTACATTCAATAAGGAACTAGCAAGATAGGAAGGCATACAGGGATTTCCCATAATCAGTAGGGTAGGAAATTCCAGAAAATAGGTACCAAAAG
The DNA here is from genome assembly GCA_037127475.1 of Arma custos. NCBI lineage: Eukaryota > Metazoa > Arthropoda > Insecta > Hemiptera > Pentatomidae > Arma > Arma custos. The sequence continues at coordinate 166,364,915 of CM073759.1, forward strand.
GTCCCTGGGAACATGCCTCAATACTTGAGGGTTAATTGACTCTGAAAATTTTAAGGGTTCTACAATATTGAAGTAAATAAGTTAAAAGCACTCCTGATACACTCTATCGAAAGATGAAAATTTTACAAGACCGTATGTATAATATTCCAATTTTTAAAAGTAATTTTAGAAGGTTCTTTCCACCAGCAGTGTTACAAACAAAATGGCACGTGAAGCTTAGTGAATTATATTTGTGGCAGAAGGAGCTCGTAACAATAATTCGCTAACCTTGTATCCAAGCGAATTTGCCGGTTGTGAATTCAATAAAAAACAGACAGTTTCGATTGAATGGGAGTTTCCCCAAATACATGAAATTTAAGCTAGAAAAGAATCCATCAAGTAATAAAATACAAAATGAATAAATGATAAACGTATAATATATAAATAGAAAAAGAACAATTAAAAAAATATCAAAGTGCGAAACTAGGCCTAGGAAAATACAAAAAAATTACTTCAAAATTAAAGCAAAAATTATGAAAAAGAAAATGCACCAAGCTAGTATCTACAATTAATTATTGACATAAACAATGAAATTAACTTATTTACTAAAGAAGATGAGTCTTAAAACAAAAAATATTAATGGTCTGTGAATCAATAAGAAACTGAAAAATGAATTTAAGTTCTTGAAAAGTTTTGAGTTGAGTTCTTGATAGTGATGAGTTGATGCTTTGATATATTAATGAGTTTGAAATAACTGAATTTCTCTTACCGGTAAATCCAAAGTGAGGTGAAAATAAACAAGAGGCTTTACCGGTGAGATTTGACTGTAAAGAAGTTGGAGAGCATACTAGACACCATGGGCTTTTTATATTTCACCAGGCCGATGCCTGCTGATTTTGAAGATTTGCTTCTGATGGTTGGAAGACTAATAATGAAGGACCCCCTTCATGGAGGCTGGATGGGCCCTAGAGGGGTTCCAGATCCCCAAAGTTCCATCCCCGGCTTTTGATAGATTAAATGAAATCTGCCACAGCCGGAATCGAACCCAGTATCTTCGGCACGGCAACTCAGCACTCTACAACTGAGCCACTCATCAGAAGATATGAATCCTCCGTACGGTTGAATATCTTAAGAGAATCTCAGATTTTTAGAAGCAGTGATCGAAAAAGACAGACAAGGGTTAAAAAAAAAATCAGGGTATTCTTCTTCTTCCTGCTTGTTGCCTTTCAGCGTGGAGGGGCCTCGTCAATCCATTTACTCCAGCTATCACGGTTTCACCAACGCTTTCATTGAATTTAACTGTTTGTCCTACAGATCTCGTCCAACCTAGTTTTTGAAGTTTACCCCTTGGTCTTTTCTCTGTCGGCCTTGCTTCAAAAAACTTCCGGGGTTCCTTCTCCTCGTTCATCCTCATCACATCACCGAACCATTGAGTGTTTTCGTCTCCAGGGTTTCTAACAATGGTGAGATACTTACTTCTTATCTGATCCGTTCTTAGCGAATATGATCTCTTCTGGTTAGGCCAGCCATTTTCATTAGGTATTTCATTTCGGATGCTCATTCGGTCTGTCTGCTTTTGTGATTGCTAAGTAGGGCCCAGATTTCACTTCCAAAATAAAAGGGTTAGGAGATACAGTCCCTAGGTACACATACTCATTGACCATCTACAGAGTTCTACCCCTACAGATCATCTGTATTTTTTCGGCATTTCGCCCTAACTGCATAACTTCGCTTTTTTCCTCTTTTATGACCATTCCCTTCTTTCTAGCTCAACTTCCCATTCTATGATGGTTTGTTGTAGCTGCTGAGTCTGCTAGGAGGACTAGATGATATTCTGCATATACAAGAGCTTGTGCGAGTATTGTTCTCATATTCCATTTGCCTATTATTGCTCTTGCTGTTCTATGTTTACAAATCTTGATTATTTCGTCCATGATTATAATAAATAGTAGGAGGCTTAGATTATCTCCTTCCTTTATACCTCTGTCCATTTTTTTTTTTTTTGTTGCGTACTCTAAAACCTATAAAATAGATTACTTAAAGTACTTTATCTTGGCAGAATACCTCATTTTATTATTGTATCTAAATTGGTCAGACGAGTCTAGGGAACTTTTTCGAATCACATTTGAAGGTCAAAATTTCAACAGAGGTAGCATTACGATTCTGTCTTATGCAATCGCGGGATTTAAAAAAAATGTTTATGAGTACCGTAAAGTTCTCAGAGAAAACAGCCTGTAACGTCAAACATTTCGTTTTAAATGCATGTACAAACAAACCCAGATTATCTGTAGGATGACAAAGATAACGGATATCCTACATTAAAAAAAAGAAAAAAGAATAAGATTATAAAAACAATGAAGAATAGATTAATTGAATCCAAAATTATCTAATTAATGTATTAATTAGGTTAAATGTGATTAAAAACTTATAATTTCTCCTATGCCAATTCTGTACTAGTGACTATTAAGCTCTTTTGAAGTCCTGCAATATGGCTCGAATAGTTGTTTTCTAATTTTGATTAGTTTTATATCTTCATGATGATAATAATCGCTTTTATTATTAATAAAATTAAAATTAGAATACTTCTGTTGTTTATTGTGTTTACTTTTACTGGTTGTAATGAGCACTTAATAATCCTCTCTCTTTTGCTGATTTTTACAATCAGTACATTTATGAACGAACATAAAAATATTGCTATGTTTCTACTCTTAAATATATTTTGAATATGTAGGTTGACATTTGGGATGCCAGAGTCTCATTTAATAATAATAATAATGTCTTTATTTATTCTGGGACAAGTCCAAGTTAGAATAATAATACAGGCATTGTAATATATTACACTATTATGTCTAAGAGTGTAAAATAATTACATTTAATTAATTATTACAATTGATTTAATAAGTGAGAAAGAATAAAAAAATTAACAAAAAAAAAATGTGAATTACCTACAATAACAGTATTTTAAGAACAGATTAGAAGAAAAGAAAGAAAAAAAAATTAAAATAAGTTAGCAATAATTATACAGGGTGTCCCGATTTTTTTTTTAAATTTAATTTATTGATATTTACAACTATAATAATATTACAATAAGTAAATCTGCTATATTTACAATACGACTTGAAAACACTTGTGGAGAAACTACCCATCGGTAGCACTCCAAAAAGTTCTATAGTAGATGGTCTCGAGGCCATCTTCGTTTCAGACGCCTCGGAGGGTTATCAGGAATAGTATGGGAAGCAAGTTGAGAGACTAGAGGATTCAAGTGTGTATGGAGCTTTTCATGGAAGGATAGGTATCTAGTTTGGGCCAAATCAGTAACATATGGGATTTAAGATCATGATGGATGAGTTTGTTTGTGACATAATAAGGAGCATTGAGGATTTTACGAAGGATTTTGGATTGCAAGGATTGGATACGAGATGAATTGGATGGTTTAGTAGAGCCCCAAAGCTCAATTCCGTATGTCCAAATAGGCCTGATAACTGTCATGTAAATGAGTCTTTTGTAATTAATTGGAAGCTTAGAGCGTTTGTCCAGTAAATGTTGAAGTAGGCGAAAACGACGATCAGTTTCTTGTCTTTTCAGTCTTGTATGAGGATTCCAAGTGAGACGTTTGTCCAGATGGAGTCCTAGGTAACGTACCTGTTCGACAGGGTTCAGAGGAATATTATTAAAGGATACAGTAGAGCAGGAATTTGTAGGTTTACGACGAAGGGTGAAGGTAAATTGATGGGATTAGTTAGGATTAATTTTAATTCTCCAATTTTGACACCATTCTTGAAGGTTTGAGATATGGTATTGAAGAGTTTGGGATGCAATAAATGGATCATTATTTACTGATAACACACATGTGTCATCAGCGTACGTAGTGAGGACAGTGCTTGGATGGGTTGAGATGTCAGCTGTATATGTGTATAGGATGGGACCCATAAGACTACCTTGAGGAACTCCGTCAGACTGGGTAAAGAGGGAAGAGTAGGAAAAATTATGGTTTACTTTAAAGGCTCTATTACTGAGGTAGGAACTGATAATAAGGAAGTAAGTAGAAGGTAAGATTTTACGGAGTTTGTACAACAGTCCTGGATGCCAGACTCGATCAAAAGCCTGCTCTACATCGAGAAAAGCTCCCGCGCAGTACATTCCGCGCTCTAATGCGGATGAGACAACGTCCACCACACGATGGCATTGCTGGATAGTGGAGTGTGATGTTCGGAAACCAAATTGGTGATCTGGGATTATTTGATTGGATTTTATGATAGGATGAAGACGTTTCAGAATGAGTTTTTCAAGTATTTTGCCCATTATGGGCAGGAGAGATATAGGACGGTAAGAGGATGAGAATTCTGGTGGTTTTTTAGGTTTTTGTATAATCTTAACTATGGATAATTTCCAGGAATCAGGAAAGTACGTGGTGCGGAGTACCACTATGTAAGGAGTAGGATCGCTTTCCGAGGAAGGCGTTTTAGAATATGGGATGTGATTAGGTCGTGGCCAGGGGATTTGTTGACGGGTAATCTGTGAATAATGTTTGATATTTCGGAAGGATGGAATGCTTTAGGAGGAGGGGACAACTGAAGAGGAATACTTAATTCTGCTTCAATGCATTAAGAGTGGGTTGGATTAAGGATATCTGGATGAGGGTTAAATAAATGTGTTGAATAGGTGCTGGCCGAAAATTTGTGATTTTTCTTCATCAGATCTTGACCAGGTTTGGGATTCGGTTAAAAGTGGATGGTTGAAATGTTTATATTTTAGGAGTTTTTTAGTGGTATTCCATAAGGATTTGTCAGTAGTACTCAGATTTTCTGTACGGTAATACAAATTTTGAATTTTGAATGTTCTGATCTCTGATTTTAATTTGTTGGTTAGTTTGGTATAATGACTCCTGTCCGATGGATATCTGGTGCGGTGCCACTTCGCTCTTGCCCGTCGTTTTTCTTTTAATAACTCACGAATATGAAGTGGCCAGTTATTCTGTTGATAATTATTTTTAGATGGGAAGGTATTATCTCTTATATTGGTTTGTATTGCTTCTGTTAGTTTGTCTATTGCAGAATTTATGTCAACTTTTGTTTTAAGCGGAATTTTGAGGTCTAAATTATTTTCCAGATTCGATCGAAATTTTTCCCAGTCTACACGTCCAGTAATCAGTCTGAGATGAGAGGGCTTAGGAATAGGAATTGAATGTACTTGAAGTAGTACTGGACTGTGATCAGAGGAAAGGTCATCCAGGGATTTTATAGTTGTTTTATTGCAGGAAATCTGTGAGGAAACAAATATGTCAAGAATATCAGGACGTTTTTTGAGCGATGTAGGCCAATAAGTAGGGTTTGTGGGTGCGAGGATAGAGAAACTATTAGAGGTTGAAATTCGGGATAAGATGCTACCACGGGAATTGGATGTTCGACAACCCCATCGTTGATGTTTGGCGTTGTAGTCTCCTCCGGCAATAAAACGCGGTCCGAGGAATCGGAATAAGGATTCGAGGAGGTAATAAGAAAGGGAGTTACCAGGAGGACAGTATACGTCCCGAATTTAAATGGCAAAACTTCAGGAACTTATAGGGGACCGAAAAACTAAGACAAAAAGTCCTTTAGAGATTTGCTTAGTTTTAGAGAAAATCTCAAAAAAAGAAACAAAACAAGTTTTCATTTTTATACTTATTTATTTACATTTATATTTATGTTATGTTCTTTTTAATGTAAATATTGCTCAAAATGTTGTCCTCTTGCCCCAATGCAAGCATTACATCTAGCAATCACTTGATAAATTGCAGCTAAACATTGTTCTGATGATATTTGGATGATATTGGTGCACTGCATCTATGATTTGGTCTCTTAATTGCTCTCTTGAGTTGATTGACACCGAATAAACTTTCTGCTTCAAGGTTCCTCATACAAAGAAATCCATGGGTGTCATATCAGGTGATCTGGGTGGCCAAGGTACTACTCCTCCACACCCAATCCATCGTTGTGGATAATTTATATCCAGCCAAACTCGAGCAACTCTGCTATATTGAGCTGGACATCCATCGAGTTGGAACCACATTTCAATCCGCTGTTGTAACGGAATGTCATCTAAATAATTAGAAAAGTCATTCTCCAAAAAATGTGTAAATGTGATACCATTCAATCTTCCAGGTAAAAAATATGGTCCCAACAGTAATCCGTTCCAAATTTCAAGCCAAACGTTAATAGCAAATTCATGCTGAAACCTATTCTCTCTAATAGCTCTGGGATTTTCAAGAGCCCATACATGATAATTTCTTTGATTAACAATTCCTCCTCTTGTAAAGGTAGCTTCATCGGTCCATATAATTTTTAATGGAAATAAATTATCATCGCGAATATTTTCAAGAAACCAGTTACTAAAATTCAATCTCTTGACATAATCTTGAGGTAATAAATTGTAATAAATTCTGAACTTTTTGAAGATGGTATGGGTAGCGATTATCACCTTTCAAAGTTCGCCATATTGCTTGCCGTGATATTGCTAATGCAGCAGATGCTCTTCGGATGCTAGTCTCAGGATTGTTATCGAAGTGGCGTTGGACACAATCTCTTCTCCGATAATCTGCTCTTACTGCTGCCTGGAATTGGTCACCGTCATTACGTATTAAGAATGAGCCAGTCTCTCGTTGTCTATTAAGAGTTATCGAAAAGACTCGTCGATTAGGCACTCTTCTATTTGGAAATCGGCGCGCATACTCCCGCACCGCTTCTAAAGCATTACCGTTACAGAAACCATACACAAAAATCATATCAGCGTATTCAAGTTTAGAATACGTATGCGGCATTGTGGCTGATGCTATTCACACAAAAATATCTGAGTAACTGAGTGAAGACTGATTTAGGAATTATAATCCTAGAAGGAAGCCAAAATGTAAACAAATAAAAGAATGTAAAGGATAACATCAAGTGTTTACATATCTCACTGCCAAGCCTGACGAACTTTGAAAGGTGATAATCGCTACCTGTAACATTTTTGTTTTGTTTCTTTTTTTGCGATTTTCTCTAAAACTAAGCAAAAACGAGCAAATCTCTAAAGTACTTTTTGTCTTAGTTTTTCGGTCCCCTGTAAGTTTCTGCAGTTTGGCCATTTAAATTCGGGACACCCTGTATAAGAGAAACAAATTTATGGTCACATATATATCAAATTTATACCAAGAAAAAAACAAATAAAAAATGAAGAAAAATTAAACAATATTATCCGAGATTTACATTTCATCCCTTCTTGTTATCTATATGACATTAATAATACATATGTACGTGGTTTAAATTCCACACACTCATATATATGAATACATAATAACACACACCAATGTACATAAAAAAAAACATCATTCATTCATCGAATAAAGAGAACATTAAGTCAAAACTGATGCCCTACTATTTTCGATTTTTTGGGAATTGTAGGGATAATAGGTGCTGGAGTATACGGGATTTAAAGGTTGGAAGATTATTGGAACGACGAATGGAAGAAGGTATAGAGTTCCAAAGGGAGGAGGATCGGATAAGGAAAGCTCTGTCAAAAGCTGCTGTTCGGTGGGATGCTGTATATAGATCTGAGAGCCGAGATCGGGTGTTGCGGGAGAGGACTGTGATTTTGAATTGAAGGAGATCGAAAATGTATGATGGCCGGCGGGATTGGATAACTTGGTAAAGGAAAGATGTTGGGACGTACTTACGGCGGTAGGAAGGGCAGAGCCATTTCAAATCTTCGTAATATCGGGTCACCGGAGCATGTCTCGGGATCCCAAAGATGAATCGAACGAAGCAATTAAGTAACCGTTTTAATTTTGCTTCGAGATCCCCAGAGATATCCCCATACACTATACAACAATAGTAAAAATGGGGGAAAATTAAGGAAGAAACTAGGAGTTTACGGATTTCAAAAGGGAACAGGTGACGAAGGTAATTGAGACGCTTTAAGGTGGAGAAGGCACGACGAGAAATTTCAGAAATATGGTTTTTCCAAGAAAGGGTTTGGTCAAAAATAATTCCAAGGTTTTTGATAGTTGGGTGGAATTTGATAGGATTATTGTTTAGAAAGAGGATTGGATTATGGGGAATAGTTTTATTGAAGTAGTTTGACCCATGGTTTTGCCTTGGTTTTGTCCACGTTCAACTTTAGCTGGTTATCCATTGCCCATTGATTTATTCGATTCAGCTCATCTCGGAGTTTTTCCGTGGCTAGTAATAGATCGGAAGTGGAAAAGGATAGGTACACTTGAAAGTCATCGGCATAGGCATGGTACTGGGAATGTTGGATAAGAAGTGGAAGGTCGTTTATGTAAATGGCAAATAGGGTGGGGGATAGTGATGAACTCTGTGGGACACCACAGGATAGCGGAAGGGTTATGGAAGGAGGTTGACCGGGGACCAGAACATATTGGGAGCGATCTGAAAGGAAAGACTTGAACCATCCTAGAGCACTGTTGGAAAGACGTAAGTTTCGTAGCTTGGCGAGGAGTGGTATACTGTGTCAAAGGCTTTGGAAAAATCTAAAAGGATCAGAATTGTTAATTTTTGCTGTTCAATTGCAGTATGGATCATAGGTGATTTCGAGGAGAGCGGATTGAGTTGAATAGCCTGGTCGAAGGCCGGATTGGAGAAGGTTAATGAGGGAACGTTCTTTTGGAAAATTTGAAATTTGGCGTTGAGCTAGGCGTTCTAATGGTTTTGAGATGTTAGGGAGAAGGGAGATAGGGCGGAAGTCATTTGGAGAGGAGGGATTTTCAACTTTATTTAGCGGGCGCACTAACGCGGTTTTCCAAGGTGTGGGAAATACGAAGTTTTGTAACGAGAAATTATAAATATGATGTAGTACGGGCATATGGACAGGAAGGCAGGATTTTAGTAGCTTTAAAGGAATATTGTCGGGACCATAGTCACTGGTGAGCGATTTAATAGTTCGTCATATGATACATGGGAGAAAAAGAAGTTATCAGGGTTAAAGTTTATATGATCAATGTCGGTAGCGGATGAGGATTTAGGAGATGTGTTGGGTACGAAGTGGTTATTGAGATTGTCTGGCGTGATTGAAGAGGAACAGAATTTATCGGATACTGTTGGCGATAATTGTCGAAGTATTTTCCATTTGGATTTGGGACAGGTTGCATTGGAGAGGATGAATTGGATGTGGTTTGATTTTGCACGACGTATTGCAGATTGTGTTTCATTGCGAAGTAGTTTGAAACCTGTATAGTCTACTGATTTAGGATGAGTACTCAAATTATTATTTATGTGCCTTTATCTTAATTGGGTTCCTTTCCAAAGGTCTGTTCTTGTTTTTACCAATTTACTCATCTATTATACCTTCAATATATTATTTATAAATAAATAGTGTATCTGGGGTATGTAAGTACCAAAAGAATTACAATAAGGATCGTTTATTTATTCAATTTCAAACAAGGTTAATGACTCAGATTTTAATAGATATAAAGGATTGCCATAAAATGCCTCACAGGAAATAAATTAAACTTATCTGTGAACAGGGGTAGATTGGGTTACAGGTCGGTCTTCACTTTTCCGCTTCGATTTGTGAACAGGGGTAGATTGGGTTACTGGTCGCTCTTCGCCTTGCTGCCTCCAGTACTCTTTATCTTCTGCCTCGATCTGTCTCCAGTCTTCCTTGCTGCTCTGCGCTTGTCCCCAGAGTACCTCCTTCTTTCTCAGTGTCTATCTCAAGAGAGCCTCCTTCAGCCTAGTTTTAGTAGTAGCTTGCCTCCCCCCTCCCCCTTTTCTTCTTTCTCCACCATCTTAGACCATAAAGGCTCCATAAGGGGAATATGTTCTGGTCCAAAACATATTCCCTTTCATGTTTGCCGCCCGCATCAGTACATAGAAATAAATAATCAAAATAATCACTATATTTGTTTTCGGTAGATACGTGGGTGAATCAAATATAAACAAGACTTATTTTTTTAATTTTTTTTATTTTCACTTTGAACACAAAGAAAAGTACACTTCATTTTTCTACATAGTCTCCTGATTATGAAATACATTTTTCCCAGCGCATAGGTAATTTTCCAATCCCGTCCTCATAGAATGAAGTAGGTTGTGTCTTCAGCCAATTGAGCACGTAGGCTTCAACCTCATCGTCACTGACGAATCTCTGACCTCCCAAAGCTTCCTTGAGTGGGCCAAACAGGTGAAAGTCACATGGTGATAAGTCTGGACTGTAGGGAGGGTGTTCTAGCGTCTCCCAGCCCAGTTGCTCCAATTTTTCTCTCGTCAGGGCCGCAGTATGCGGGCGAGCATTGTCCTGAAGAAGAATCTCTCATCGGTAGATCCCTTCTTTTGCGGCGATATGCAAGTCTGACTTCAAATATCGCAGTAGTAGGCGGCATTGATAGTCCTGCGTCTGTCATCTTCAATAAGCTGTCGAACACGGCTGATGTTGTCTGCTGTGATGCTGGAGCGGGGTCTGCGGTCATGGCTTTCATTCTGAACACGATCACGACCCTCCACAAACTGTTTATGCCATGCAAACACTCTGGCACGAGAAAGTGTCTGTTACCCAAACTGTACAGTTAACCTTCTCAAGATTTCAGCCGGTTTTACACCTTCAGCAGCAAGAAATTTGATGATAATACGTTGCGCAATTGAGGGGGATACATCCTGCTCAGACATCGTCACTACGGTAACTGGTGAGTTCGAGCGCATCCGCCTGCCTGCTTCCTCCACTCCTGGCATCCCTACCCAATACCCCTAAACGCGGGAACGTTCCCGCACCTTCGCTGGGCTTCCAGGACAAAAAGTCTCGTTTATATTTGATTCACCCACGTACTATAGACCATGTAGATCCTTACCTAGCCATGTCGTTATCATGGAAAATACAGATCCTGGACGAGATCAAACAAACTCTCGTTGCTGTGAACAGTAGTGCAGCGGCAGGCTGTTCATAGCTCCATAACCAATCTCTTGAGGCCGATTAACCAGTTTCCTTCAGCCAACCTACACTCGGGTTTAAGTACAGTGACAAAATGATCTTGACCCATGGATGGTGGCAGATGAGGTCAGCAGGCGCACGAAGAGATGTACATCTTTCTCCGAAGCAGACGGTCCCTGTATCATACCTCTGGGTATTGACATCCTGGAAAGCTAAAATGCAATTACCGATACAAATGCACGGGGTAAGGTCATCACTCCTTAGCACGGTAATCTACATATATTGTTTAACATTTTCTGTTAAAGTGTGTGTAATTGGACATATTTGGATGAAATGAAAACATTAATATTTACACTTTATTTAACAAGTAAGAATAACATATCCAAAGCCCCGGTGAATAGGACGTTGACTTGAATTTTCTCTAAAGTGAGTTGCTTTTACTTAGAGAACTAGGGAGTAAAAAATCTTTGGTTATCACGTCCTTCGGAAGGGATGTTAAACGGGGGTCCCGAGCCTGAACGATGTCAGCTACCCGTTAAAAATCCCTAGCCTAATTAAACCTGCATAGGCAAAATTTAGAGTTCCCACGTGACGGTAAATAAACAAACTAACAAACTTAGTGAAGCGGAATCGTGCTGTTCTCCTAGTGTATGAGTGGCTGTCAGATTAATACCTGATGCTTATGCTTGAAATGGAGTTATTATAACTTATGTTATGACTCCATTTCAAGCCAAAAACTATGATTATGACACAATTCTGCTTCCCTGAGTACAAGATACTCATTTTGGACAAAATTTGACAAAATTATTCAGTTGCAGATTTGATGATAGAATGTATTGTATATCATAAAAGATACTCACGGTACTAAGTCGAATTGACTCTTGTCGCCACTTTATTCTAACTTTGAATGAAGAAGAAATAAAGAATGTCTTGAGATGAATAACACGTTATTTTCTTTAGACAAAATAAAGATAATTCGGGATGCACTAATTAATAAAGCTTTACTCTTATCTGTACAATGCAACGAATGTCAGCTCATCTCATGCTCATCTCCTATATTACACGTATTCAAGGCAATATTGTTATAAAACAATTACAATCGCAGATAAGTTATGGATTCTCTGATTGGTCTTCAAGTTTGCTTAGTACATCCACATACAACATTAATGGTGGATTCTTCCATCGTCCGATTTAGCAAATATGACAAGCGAACTCTCCGAAACTATATCCTTAATTAAGATATAGCTTATTAGTTTACTCATTTAACGTTACTTAATACTGACGTTATCGGACGACCCCATATCCCATGCCTAATCGGAGGATGCTAAAAACAAGACACACCTTATGAAATGTGGCTTACCTATTGATAATTAACGGAATGAAGCAGAAAATTTTTAATAACAAATAGGGTCAACAATTAAGTAATGTCTAGGGTGCTTGGTAATATTGCTTTGTAAACTCCGATTACCTTTCTAGAATGCGAGTTAGTTGAAATTGTAATAAAACTAAAAACACATCGATAAATTACCTATATATGTACATTATTACTGCTACCGTACAAGTGAAACGGTTATACTAAGTAATTCTTTTCAATAAATTCTATTGAATTTATTATATTACATACTAATCCTTTACTGACAGGAACAACAGTAAACGAAAGTAACTTCTGTCCGTCCCGTTTGTTAATCAGTGTCGATGTATGTTTCACGGCTGTGCTGATCCGTCTGTGATGAAATTTGATATGGATTATCTCAAGCCTGGGGAAGGACATAGGCTTCTTTTTATCAACACACCAGACAGGCAAACTTTGTATTTAACTGTAGCCTGATTGACTAGCACACCCAGCGGTCAACGCACAGCAGAAACCACTGATCTTAGCATCTTGAAATTTACAGATAGGTTCTTTGTATAGCTTAAATGAGCACCAAGAAAGGAATTTGGATAATTCCACACCCAAGGGTTTTTCCCTTAATAAAATAGGGGTTCAAAGATTGTATGGAATCTGTAAGTTTTGAAGTTAGACATCTGATATTTCGGATGTCCGAGTAACTGATAGTTAAAAAAATTAAATTATTTATTTAAAATGATCTGTCACGAAACTTTATGTGGCAGACCAAATTTCACGCGAGCGAAGTAGTGGGCAAAAGCTGGTTATCTACAACGTAGTAAGTTGGCAACAACTATTTTGACAATTTACCAAACGAATTTTTGAATTCCTGTTTGGATTAATATTTGTTTAGTTGCCATACCTTCCTTGTCTCCAAAATATTGAAAGCTGGCAGTTGTGTATGTCATTTCAATATACGAGCAATAAATATCAAACTCGTAAATATCAAGCAATAATCGGTACTAATAAAGCATTTGGGGTTCATTTGTTTATTTATTTTATAGAGCTTTGGTAGACAGTGGAGAATTCGTAAATATTACTAATTCCTCGAAACCCCACACACTATGTGATCAGTCATAAATTGACAATTGTAACTGTCACAGGCAGGCTTGACAACTTTACAAAAGAAATTAACCAATTCAACACAAAATGTTCAATAAACATTAAATTGTATTCTATCTTCGACAGACATTTTAAAGATTAAATTAGTTTTTTGAAGCCAAAATAGAATACAAATTTAATATTTTAAACCAAGATAGATTTTTGCTTTATGATCCTAATTGTAGCAATGAATGCCAATAAGCCCTCAGTAGGTAGTCATTGTGAAACATTTTGATAAAAATAAGTATAAATGATGACGATAGTCAAAGACTGGCAATCACAAGTTGAGAAATTAAAGAGTTATGGAGAGTAATCAGATATGTCAAGGTCATAAATTATGAATATAACTCTGCCTGTGAATCTACAAATAATCTGTAAGGATGGGACGAGAAAAAGATTTTTAATTCATTTGACAACTTAAGCTTATTCAACTTCAAAAACTGAATATAGGTGATATATGCATGTTTGTGAGATTAAGAGAATAAGTAGGTGAAAAAAAAATCCCTAAGAAAATATCCTAGTCACAATAAAAAAGAGGCAGCCAAAGACAAGATGGTAGGGGAAATTGTTGGAGGATGTGCAATGATCCATTTGTTGAAGGACAAGAGCCTGAGATAGACTATGTTGAGGTAGCCCAAGTACCACTTTGGTCTGTAGTGCCAGAATAAGAAGAAGCCTTGATTTTTGATCTTCAGGCTGAGTATTCATTAGAGATCCTTAGGGTTTAGTAAGAATTAATTCAATTCAATCACTAATTCATATTTAAATATAAAATTAAATATTTATTAATTATTGTTTTTTATAAATTTATGACACAATGTATTAGATTTGATATGTTATTTGAAGATTTTATGAACTAAATGGTTGGTACAGAATCATAATGAACATCATCATTATCATGTTTCGTCATATCTTTGATAGTATCTGGCATTGGAACATCTCTGGTCTCTGGAATGAACAGTAAAAAGAATGTACCAAGGAGTGCTAGTAAACCGCATATAGTAGTAGGAATCCACCAAAACTTCATTCCCTGTAAAACATAATATTTAAGTTTCACTCAATTTTAAAATATTTTTGGATATTGTCGAATTTTTGAGATTACTTGAAGTTTTTGTTTACATTTAATAAATCGAATATTGGAACATCTAAAAGCCAGAAGAATGTAAAATATACTTGATCGAGCTTGAAGCTTAGGCAAAAGTTTTTTTTTTTTTAAATTATTTTATTGAGTAACTGTAATATATACATCTAGTACAATTGCTATAAGAGTAAATAATACATGATAGGACATGTAGAGACACTACCCACTGGCAGCACTCTAATAAAAGTTTTATAATAGAAGGTCCCGAGGCCATCTTCTCTTCAGACGCCTAGGAGGATTGTCCGGGACGGAATTGGATGCAAAGATGGAAACTAGTGGGTTTGGATGGGTTTGAAGTTTATTGTGGAATGATAGGTATCTGGAATGGGCTAAATCGGTAACATATGGAACGTTAAGGTCATTATGGATGGTTTTATTTGTGACAAAATAAGGAGCGTTTAAGATTTTGCGAAGGATTTTGGATTGCAAGAATTGGATACGAGAGGAATTCGATGGTTTGGTGGAGCCCCATAGTTCTATTCCATAAGTCCATATAGGCCTTATAACAGTCACATAAATAAGTCTTTTGTAATTGATCTGAAGCTTTGAGCGTTTATCTGGTATGTGTTGAAGTAGTCGGAAGCGCCTAGCTGTTTCTTGTCTTTTCAGTCTTGTGTGAGGGTTCCAAGTAAGACGCTTGTCTAAGTTGAGTCCCAGGTAGCGAATCTGTTCAACAGGAATAAGTGGAGTACTATTAAAGAATACAGTAGGACAGGAAGTCATGGGTTTTCGACGAAGGGTAAAGGTAATTTGATGGGACTTGCTGGGATTGATTTTAATTCTCCAATTCCGACACCATTCTTCGAGGCTTGATAGGTGTAATTGAAGGGATTGGGATGCAACATATGGGTCGTTATTAGCTGATAACACACATGTGTCATCAGCATACGTGGAGATGAAGGTGTTAGAATGGGTTGGAATGTCAGCTGTATATACTGTGTAAAGGATAGGACCGAGGATGCTACCTTGAGGAACGCCAGCAGACTGGGAATAGAGGGATGAGTAGGAACCTTTATGACTTACTTTAAATGTTCTGCCAGTTAGAAAGGAGTGAATGATTAAAAAGTATGTAGGAGGAAGGAATTGTCGGATTTTGTAAAGGAGACCTGGGTGCCAGACTCGATCAAAAGCCTATTCTACATCGAGAAAGGCTCCCGTGCAGTACAATCTACGCTCCAATGTAGAGGAGACAACATCCACCACACGATGACATTGCTGGATAGTGGAGTGGGATGTTCGGAAACCAAACTGGTGGTCTGGGATTATGCAGTTACTATCTAGGATGGGATAAATACGTTTTAGAATGAGTTTTTCGAGGATCTTGCCCATTATGGGTTAGAGGGAGATAGGACGATAAGAGGATGGGAGTTCTGGAGGCTTTTTGGATTTTTGGATCATTTTTACTATAGATAGTTTCCATGTATCAGGAAAATAGGTAGTACGGTTTAGAGAATTATATATGTATGTGAGGAATAGGATAGCTTTTCGAGGAAGGGATTTTAGGATGTGAGCTGTAATTAGATCATGTCCAGGAGCTTTAGGCAAAAGTGAATTTTTTTTCAATGCTTCAGTTAAATGTGGTTATGGATAATTAAAGCATTTAAAACGTTTTACTCTTTATAAAAATACTATCAGAACTTTAAAATCCGTTATTACAAGATTAATTAATTGTCTCAAATACTCCTGGCTTCTAGCATTACCAATTATATTCTTCCAAAAACCTAGAGCTAGCATAACTGGCAGAATTGGTCTTTGATGGCTTCAACAGCCACAGGAGTCATTCCTTCTCTTAAGGATGCCCAGTTGTTGCATGCCTTCTTCCACTCTTTCCTTCCACCATGCCCCTGGTTGCCTCTGTGCTCCAATGGCAAAAATTAATCCTTACCCACTTCTTACACTTGCCTGTCTTCAATCATCCAATTGAATTTCATATTTTTTTAACTGGCTCATTCTTATTTCGCCTGATTATCTCCATCCCATTATCATGCACCTCCAAGAATTCTTAGCAGCATCCTCCTATAGAATCTGTTAGTTCTGTCTTATGTGGTTTTATTGAGCTCACAGTATTCACCCGGATTCATATGCAAATACATTTTTTTTTAATGAAATCGGATTACTCAATAATAAAACAATGAAGACTAAACCACACTCTATTTCCTGTTTTATTTATTTCAACTTCTTCTAATTTATTAGTTTCATTAGAGGTCCTTAATATTTTTTCTGACTTATTTTCATTAATCAAATTAGAAATTGTCACAACAGATCCTAAGTTAGGAAAATGCTGCCACTAATTCCATATTTTTTTCATCTAAATTTCCTCTTCATTTTCTTTATCAGTTTAGTTCTTTTCGACATTTATTTCAAGGCCACTTCTTCATGTATCCCATTTCAAGATAATGAAAGCCTCATAGATTTCCTGCTTACTTCTTCTTCTTCCTCATATCATCTTCAAATGCCATTAATTGTAGTAATTTATTTATAATTGTGCAATACCTCTCTATCATTACAGTATTTACTAATTTATGAAGGATTTGGTTGAATAGCAAATGATCCATGGGGGTCTTCTTATCTCAGTATTTTTTATTTCCATTGACATAAAAATTTCTTTACAATTCAAGTGCCTCATCAATCTTTGTTAGAACAATTACTATAGTTTAGGATGAACAACATCTAAACAAATACTCTAATAGGTTTCCACCGCCACTATTATTACAAAAGACTTTGTTGATTTCTTCTGGTTTAGACCGTGTTGATAAATTTTTTGCCAACATTTCGCCAGCCATGCTGCTTACTTCTTCAGGGCTGAAATGAGAATGAGGATGATCCGTGTGTTCTCTGCCTTATATACATTATATATATATATATATATATATATATTGTTGGTATATAAGGCCGATCATCCTCATTTCCTTTTGTAGCATCTAAACAGTTCTTAACTGCTATTAAAGATTGAAAAGATCTGATAAATAATTGAAAAAGGCAGGAAGTAAGAAAAAAGGAGTTTTAAGAGTTGTTTCTCTAAAATAAAATAAGGAAAGTTTACCATTATGTCCACTATATAAGGTGCAAGTAGTGCGCCCAGTTGTGATATAGTAAGGCAACTACCTAAAGCAGTATTTCGTTTCTCTGTTGGAAATAGTTCAACGGTTTGAAACATGACAACTCCATATGCAGCCGTTCCCATGAATCTCCCAACAAGGGAAGCAACGATAATCGGCCAACCTGAGAGAAAATTAATTAGTAGTGTTATATAAAGATTATTTTATTGAATCTTTAAAATATTAGTCTATGCAAACAGAAATTATGTATTATATATGAATTCATTACTCACAAGAGCCTATTCATATATTAGAATGTATTGATGAAAATTTAGGAATGAATATAGGTCATGATTGAATCTATTCTCTTCTAGCAAAGCAATAAATTAAAAAATTAATTAATTAACAGGGACAACCCCCCATATCAGACTTAGGTGTTTGGGCCAATACCCAACACACTGAATGAAAAAAAATCATTAGAAAAGAAATGAGAATCACCGGACAGATTAGTGTGGTCCGGGACTCACACTGCATGAGCGGTAGAGAGGATGGACTATGATGATGATGAATTACTGTATTATAGATAGACAACAGGGTAAAATAACTGTTGAGATCATATTGGCATGTGACCTTTGTTATATTGTTTATGCCATATTAATAGCCATATTAATTATGATGTACCTTATACTGATATCTAATTACATAACAAATAATAATCAGAATTTATTTAGAATTCTTCTTTCAGTAACTACGACCATCTATTTTTTGAAAAATAGCTTGACATTTATGATTTTCATGATAGTTTATATAAACATTGAAAAATAAACATGATAGTTTATAGATATTCCTTTTCAATTGGTGAGTTCAAAACCATGGGTTAACCATTTTTCAGGCTCATACCAGAAACCTTTCTTCTTTTAGCTTCCAATAGTTTGCATAATATAAAAGTTAACCATTAAAATTTTGAGGAAGAAAATAGTCTGGGTAGGTCAAAAGGTCAACTAATATTATCAACTAAAATTATGGTAAATATATACCAAGCGTTTTTTGACTTTACAACAATCACTTCAATAAACATTTAATAATTTAAAAATCTTACTTATTATAATTAAATTTGACTAAACTTGACCTCAAAACTTAAATCAAAATAAGGTTTTATCTTTATTGATTTGAAATTAGTCAAAACTTCTTGAAATCAGTAGATTTTAGGACAATTCATTATTTACCACATACTGTGTTTTAGGCTTTGAGGATGATATTATCTTTCATTGATCATTAAAAAAAATAATATACCTAATAAATCTTTTTTTTGTCTGGTTGCTACCAGAGATAAAAACATGAAACAGGTTCGAGGGCTGAAAAGATTAAGGACCGTTGTTGATTGAACTTATTGAGGAATGCTTTAAAATCTATAATGCAATGAAATAATATTTAATTTAAATGTGAAAATATATAACATGAAAGTTTAATTAGTTCCAATATGGATATTTATTTTATAACCATGAGGAAGTTTATCTATATCGTAATACAATATAGATGATATACCACAGTACTTTTTTTAATCTATTAGCTTTAATTAGTTTCCATGTGACCTTAAAATAAACTCATCTTGCAGTTTGTATTGTTTATTATAAATATAAGTTATTGTGATGCCTTAAACTAATATTTTTCAAATGAAATATTATTACCTGGTGGTAAAGCTATTGTTACCAACATTGCGATGCCAGAAACAAACCACAATCCTATTGCGGAACTTTTCCTGCCAAAGTATATAAGAAAAAGTAGAGGAAGTAGGAAGCCTGGAATCTCAACTATTCCATTCAGCATAACATAGAGGTATTGATTGAAATCAAAATTGGTTCCACTCAGAGCTAAAAATGCAATAATAAAACATTTTTAGTCTCAATAAATTAAAATAACACAAGAAAACACAAGTGATTGCAGGCAAAAATATAATTGTTAGTGATTTCCTGGTAAACAAATAATTTTTATTTTCTTCTCCTTCTTTATAGTCCTTTTATAATGCTAGAAACTTTTACCTATTAGGGACACTAAAGTGTTAAAAACAATTTTAAAAAAATATACCTGTACCACTAAAACCTATGAACGGTCTGGAGTTCAGTACGTAGTAGAGATTGTACTGTTTCTTGGACAACGGTTATGCAGGGAGATGATTTATCCTGAATCATGCTCAACCGTCAGATTTTCCCCCTTTATGTTGGGTACCAACTTCATAGAGGCTGCATGTGCCACAAGCGAGGCCTAGATCCCATTGGATCCATCTCCAGGCGCTAATAGATTAAATAAAAGATTGGCAGCAAGCGGGGTTTGAACCCGGGACTTTTGGCCTGGTAGGTGAGCAGGAAACAATTTTAAACAATACTTAAAATCTTTCTGTTAACACAAGATAATAGCTGTTTTCTGCTTTTATTCTAGTATTTCAGAATACAACCTCTAAATTCCTTTCCACAGGAACAAGGAACTCGAGCGTGCCTTCCTCCCCCGCTCCACCACTGTGTGGAACTCAATCTCTCCTTTCATCCGCCATGCTTCTTCACTAGAAGAATTTAAATCCCTGCTTTTCCAAAATCTCTTGACATCCTAAAAAGATGCTGTCTAGACAGGTCAATCTTCGGTTTTTTTGTGATAAAAAAATATCAATATTTATCAAAATATTATAAATTATTATTATCAATGTCTTTGTCAGTTTTACTTTTTGTTCTAATAAGACTATGTACGATTAAATTTTACTATTTAGTGTTAGATGATAGAACAACCATAAGGTTATTCTGTTTTCATCACCATGCTTGGTTTCCTGTTTATACTTGTACTCAACTATCATTCCATATATTAAGACATGGTGGATGATCTTTGGCAGGAAAATAAGGTCTTTTTTTAATTGCCAACACATGCCATCAAGAAAATGAATGGTGGCTCAATTGCTGTTATACATATCTGACATCGGTCATTGGGTTATACTACACACACATATCTTCAATAAGTACTGGTGGCAACAGCTGATTCTGATTGACCAAAATATATCTTTTTCAGGAAATATTTTCTAAGTCAGATGGTAGAAGAATTGTTTATTTCTGTGATGTTATTCTTTTGCAAAAGAAAATGGTAACAATGTTAAATATGAAATAATTTAGTCTCCCGTTTTTCAGTCAGATTTTCTGTTTATGCTCTAGTTATATTAAGTGAATGAAGCTTAAATTAATGCTTAGGCATGGATTACCTAACAATCTTATTGCAGACTAGACATGAAAGTCAATTTATAGAAGACTGTATTTTAAGTGCTTGATGTTGCTCCTCAACAGGAAAAAAAAATCTCCTTCTTCATGGCTTCATGGCAAGTATTTTAATAATGGTATTTTCGGGTTGAGATAAAAGCTTATTCATTTGAACAAAAAAAAAATGTTTCCAAGTTTAACACAGTAGCACTTAGGAACACCAGATATATTAGCAAGTACTAGAGCATCAAACATATTTAATGCTTTGACTAATTTTCAAGCTAATAGAAACTGAGGAGATTTTTTATTTGTCTTTTAATTCTAATGAATTTAATTTTATGAATTCTAATTTTAATTTTAATGAATTTTATAAATTCAAATTTGAATGTCGGCTATAATCTAAATAACTAGATAATCCTAATCACAGAGTTGTTAATGAATCCCACTTCTGTTTTAATCATGCTGTCTATGCTTTTACTTGAAGGCATGAAAGATTTTGTTCCCTTTTTTTATCATCATTTTATCCTATTTTTAACAAGATGACTACCACTTTTTCTCGAATTATTGTTATATTTGAGTTACACATCAAATTATATTTCATATCAATAACAGAAAAATTATTATTAATTTTAATTATAAGACAACTAAGAAAATTAAACCAACTGTGTCTTACCTATTACAAAATAATAAAAACTTCCCATAAACCATAAATAGTTACATATAATTATTCTCTTCGCAAGCTCGAATGTTGAGAATAGTTTGAAGTAATCTTTAAAAAGCCAAAAGAATTTTTTGCAGTATAAATCAGATTGGGCCTTAAAAAAAATAAATAAAATAAATATAAAGGGGTAGTGTAAAATGTAAAGTATTATCAAATAAAATCCGGAAACCTCAAAATTTTGAGGAGAAGACTCTTTAAGAACTAAGGTTGCCATGCTCCCTAAGATATTGGAGGCCTTGTCTAGCTTTCCAGAAGTTATCAGCCATCTTGGTGATTCTGGTAAGAAACTGAGAAGAAAAGAATGATCTGATTAAAACAAATACAGAATAAACATTAGAAATATTTTAAATCATTAATTATGAATGATAAGATTAAAAAAAAATTATATATTATATCTTCTTAGTTAGTGTATGGGCTAGAATTTAATACAAATTAAAAAGTTTAGATATCTTATATTTATAAAATAAATACATTTAAATAAATTGAACCCAGGATTAAGTAGTCATAATTAATGTCAAAATTAATCCTAAACATTAACACTTCAGACAAAGGCAATGCTAGTGCAGGGAATGGAATCCCTGGCCCCTCTGGTTTCATGCTGTCCATGGACATAAATTGAAATATCCAAAGATTTGCACAGGACATTAAATTACTTAACATTGGTTCTTAAAAGAAATATATTATTTATCAAAGAAGATGAGATATGAAAGGAGGAGCTTAAGGGTAGGCTGTGTAAAGAGATGTTGAGAACGATGGAATAACTTCAGAGAACTTATTGACCGCCGGGATATTTGGGGTGATGTGGGGTTTCCAGGAAAGGTTTTTGGTCAATAGTAATGCCTAAGTTTTTGACAGGGGAGCTGAAAGTTAAGGAGTGATCCTTTAGGAGTTGGATGGATGTAAGGAGGGAATCGGAAACTATAACAGTGGCCATTAATAATACGTTTATCATTTAAATGATCTTTAAAAATATAAATAATATTAGTTACCAGCCGAGAATGGTGAAAGCAATCATAGGAAGAGTGATAACTAATTGAAGTTGCCTCCAGTTAACAGTCAAATATGCAGCAAGTGGAAGATATATCAGTCCAAACGCAAAACCCAGGTTGAAAATATTCGCTACGTAAGTTCTGTACCTCTTTACTGTGAATTCCAATACTGAAAAATTAATTAATGGTCAAAAAAGGTTAAAAAGTTTTATGAATTGAATTTTCATTGTTGTTTATTATATTTATTAAAATTATTTTTATATATTTCTTTGGGCCTTGTCAATTTTGCTCTTTTTATGTTCTTTGAATCTAAAATATTTACCTTTGAATGAATATGTTATGTAACTAATAAAAAATCAGCTATCTAATTTTTTTTTTTTTGGTGGGCTCAAAGTTGTACTGCGACCATAGTTGGTCTATTGTTTGAATGCGATTGTTATAATCTCAGCTTAGCTAGACCCGAAAATTTGCGTATGCTTGTTGGGTTGATTAATTCGCACTGCCTAAGTTAGTGACTCTATCCTATCCAAAGGTCGAGAACCTTAGGTGGGCAAACCTACCACACAGGCAGAAAACATGATAGGGTGTTTCCTGTGTACGACAGTAGCGGCATGTGGGGACATCAACCAGTCTCAGCCTGAACATGTGGGCATTGAGCCTGTAATGCCCCGTGAATGCCACTGATTGTTTTTATTGCTTCCCTGTCCAGATCCAGAAGAGCATTACATGTCTCCTCATTGAAGCTGTGTGTAGTTGGGAATGTCTTAGTCCTCTTTGTCTGCACTAGCACTGGTTCGTTTTCCTATCTATCTTTATTCTACGCTTAGCATTGCTGAGAATGATACCACATGCTGGTTCGGGAGGGCAAGGAATATTATCCGATCCTAGCCTTGCTAGTCTATCAGCTTCTTCATTGCCAGGGATGCCAGAGTGTCCAGGAACCCACTAGATGCTAACCCTGTTATTCTCCGCCAGTTTGGTAAGAACTGTATACCAAAACAATCCCTGAGTTAGTGCTGTGCCCGCTTAGTACACCTGCAATAGCTTGATTGTCCGTGAAGAAAGTTATCTTTCTAAGTGATATCCGCTCTTCCAGCAGTGACTGTGTACAGTAGTTTTTGGCAAGTACTTCAGATTGAAATACCGAAGAATACCTGCCAAGGGAGATCCAGATTCCTTCCCTGGGTTTGTCCCTCCTCCAGAACCCTGCTCCGGCACTAGTAACTGTATGAGATCCATCTGTGTAACAGTTTATGCCATTGCAAGGCCTGTGCCGTTTCGATGAGTCAATTTTGACTATGTATTTAGGTGACATTGAGTCACGGATCTGAAAATCAGACCGCATAGATAAGATGCGATCTGCCTCAATTTTGGTGAACAGTTCCCGCGAGCTGCAGAAAACCGAGACCGCTGGGATTATGTTCTGTTTAATCAGCCAGTACATGGATATCATGGCTCGATACTCAAGTTCCAAGATTAATGGCCTGAGGCCGAGCACTCTCTATTTTAGCAGTCGGGGTCGTCCTCATAGCACCCGTCATCATTAGACAGACTAACCTCTATAGCTTCTCCAGCTTAAGTCTGGGTCCTATTTTGCCTGCGCCTAGTCACCACACCAGGGCTGCGTAAGTTAATACAGCCAATAGATCATTCTTGGCTTCAGTCCCCAAGAATTCCCCACTGCACTTTTGCAGGCCCTGAGACATCTGATGGTTTTGTTAATCGTGTTAACCACGTGTCGATTCCATCTCAGTTTGTTTTCCAGCGTCACACCTAAGCATTTCACTGTGCTATTCCAACATAACTGGATTCCATTGAGCGTCGGTAATCTTATTACCGCATTCCGCTTTCTCGTAAATGCCAGAACTTTTATCTTGCGCGGTTTGATGCTCAAACCATTGTCCAAGTACCAGCACGACAAAATGTTCGTTACCGTCTTGAGTAGGTGTGAGATTACGCAATTATGTTTACCTCCTTTAATAATAGCTACATCACCCTCATACCCCCGTGCATAGAAGCCCGCCCCGTTGATTGATGACAGAAGTGAGTCCGGCACCAAACACCAGAGCAGGGGTGATAGAACACCTCCCTGCGAACATCCCCCATTGGGCTTTATCCACAGTTTGGTGCCACCAAGTTCAGAGATTAGAGTTCTGTGTTCCAGCATGGAATTAATCTATCTGCGAACAACTGGCTCAACTTCCTTGTACCTTAAGGCCCTACTTATGGTGCTGTAGGGTGTTCTGTCAAAGGCACCTTCAATATCCACGAAGATACCTATTGTAGTTTCACCCTGTTTGAAGGATTTCTCCAATCTAGTCACCAGGTTAAATAGAGCAGCCAGCTATCTAATTACTGCAATCATAATAAAAACCCGATTCTCTAAATCCCACAAATTTTCAGATTTACTGCTTCGACTTTGGATTAGTAATAAATAATACAATAATTTATTTTTTTTTTAAACTTTTAAAATAAAATTGATTAGAACATGTAACTAAGCAAATAGAAGGGTATTCCTTATAACAAAGACTAAGTTAACACAAATTCCACCTATTTCTTCCACCTATTTCCTTTTACAAATTTTCCCTACTTAGATGACCATCAAAACCGCAAGATCACTCATAATACCATCTCTCCACCTACTCACAAATCTCTGAACATTTAACAGTCGATTCAATGCTTATTAACTTTTTCATTACAAAAAGTTAATAAGCATTGAATCCCTTATTAGAAATTCGATCATTACAAAAACTGATAAGGTTAATATGAGATGAAAATAGTTGACTGGATGATCTTATGTAAAGGAGATAGTTGGGGGGTGCAGTCAATAAGAACACCGAATAAGTGAAGTACTTATATTATGTGCCGTCGTTTCGACCTACAGTGTAGGTCATCTTCAGGGCTAACAGAGAAACAAACAGAACAAAAATGTAAAAACATAAAAGTTGTACAGTAACAATAATAGTGACAAATAATGTAGAAAAATACAAAGTGGCAGATATGAAAATAGAAGATAAAGAATATTAAAAAGGAGCCAGATTATAATAAAATAAAGATATAGACAGATTTAAAAAATAATGATAATGAAAAGGCATTAAACTAGTGGCAGATATAATAAAATTATGATAAAGACAAATATAACAAAATATTGAAATAGTGACAGATATCATTATAGAAAATGTGATAGAATAAAATAAAATAAAGATAAAGACAGATATAACAAAGATATTGATAATGAAAAGAAAATGAAAATAATGGCAGATATAATAAAGTAAGACAGATTTAATAAAATTAAAGAAAATGAGCAGAAATGATAAATAATAAATAACGCATATAAAATAAAAAATAGAATATAAATGTACAGAATGGATAGTACAGTACAAAATAATAAAATAAAGGAAAATCAAAAAGGAGGAGTTAAACAAAAGAAACAAAAATGAGGATATTTACATATAAAGAAAGGTTGGAATAAAGAATACAGAAAAACTAGTAAAATAAAGGTATAAAATGTATGATAACGGACTTGATGATGTTACCAAGTTACAGAAAAGTATGGAACTATATGTACAATAACAAATGTGAATAATAGAAATACTATTGTACAATAACAACAGTGTACAATGACTGTTGTGAAAATATAGTTGATAGGAATGGAATATGAAAAGTTAAAATAGGTGAAAACGCTAGCACAGTAACAATAGTTTACAATGTATGTATGAAAAAAAAATTAGATGGGATTAATGAATTAGAAAAATAAAATAGGTGTTTAAAAATATGAACACTTGATTACCAACATATGATGGATGCCAAAATGATAAGGGGGAAAAATAGGAAAATAAAATTGGAGAAAGGATAAAGAGAAAAGTTTAAAATAAATAAAATATAAAGAAGATATAAAGAAGAGGAGACATACCGAATGTTGGGAAGCGTGGCCGTTACATATAGCGGCTGTAGCGTACTGAGCGAATATGACCGTTAAGAAGGGGGGAAGAGATAGGAGCGGTATCTAGTGGCCGAAAAGTTAACTATAGAAGGTAACTATACTGGAGTATAGGAAAAAAGGATAAAATTAATATAAATAAAATTAAAACAATGAAAGAAATGTCGATAGAGTGATAAAAAAGAAAACATCAATGTCGGAGAAACGGAAATTTATCGGATTCTAGCACAAGAACGTAAAGACCGGGGGAAGAGATAGGAGCGAAATCTAGTGGCCAAAAGTTAACTATAGAAGGTAACCATGCTGGAGAATAGGAAAAGATGGGGAAAGAGAGTAGATGGATACAATTAATATAAATAAAATAAATAAAAAAATTGAAACAAAGAAAGAGATGTAAATCGAGTGATAACAAAAGAAACATAAAAGACGAAGTAACGGAATTTAAGGTCTTTTGAGTAAATTAAAAATTTGGGAGTAGGTAGAGGAAAGGTGATGAGAGTCAGACTTAAGATTGATATAGGAGGAATCTAAATTTATGTGGATAGTTTCAGAGAGGATGCGTTTGTCATGGTTATGAGCTGTAGCTAGGATAGACGTTTTTTCAAAATCAAAGGTGTGGTTTAAAGAAATGGCATGTTCGGAAAGTTTAGAGGAGGTATGGTTATGGGAGGAAATGGCATATTTGTGTTGAGTAATACGGTCTTTAAGGAAGTTTTTGGTTTCACCTATATAGGAAGAGTTGCAATTAGTAGAAGAACAAGGAATCCGATAAACGACATGGGAACGAAGTTTGAAGGGAATAGGATCTTTGATACGGGTATAGATATAGGAAAGTTTGTTATGGGATTTGAAGGCAATACGTAAATTGGGGATAACGGAACGTAAGTATTTTTGAATGCTATTAGAGAGGGTGGGTATATATGGCAAGGATCTGTATATAGGGATAGATGGTGGATGTGGTGATCGGGTGAGGGTGGGGGGGTTATAGTAGTCATGGATGAGTTTATTAACAATATAGGGAGGGAAATTGTTTTTAAAAAGGATTTCTTTTGCTTCCACAGTTCCGTGACGATATAGGTTTCATCAAAAAATATGTAGACGACCTCCTCCTTAGCATCAATCCCAACATCATTACTGATTTATTATCTTCCTTCAATTCATACCATCCTTACCCCATCCTTACCCCGCCTCCATTTCACCGTTAAAGTCGAATCCAATAAGTCACTACCTTTCCTTGACCTCCTTATCATTAAAAATTCTGACCGCACCTTATCCACGGATTGGTATACTAAACCCACTTACTCGGGCCGACTTCTTAATTATTACTCCCAACATCCACACCACCTTAAAATGAACGTCGCTAAAAATATCATTCACCGTGGCCTATCTCTCTCTGACGCCAGCTTCCATACAACCAACACCCTCCGTATCAAAGAAATCCACCTATTTCTTCCACCTATTTCCTTTTACAAATTTTCCCTACTTAGATGACCATCAAAACCGCAAGATCACTCATAATACCATCGCTCCACCTACTCACAAATCTCTGAACATTTAACAGTCGATTCAATGCTTATTAACTTTTTCATTACAAAAAGTTAATAAGCATTGAATCCCTTATTAGAAATTCGATCATTACAAAAACTGATAAGGTTAATATGAGATGAAAATAGTTGACTGGATGATCTTATGTAAAGGAGATAGTTGGGGGGTGCAGTCAATAAGAACACCGAATAAGTGAAGTACTTATATTATGTGCCGTCGTTTCGACCTAAAGTTGTACAGTAACAATAATAGTGACAAATAATGTAGAAAAATACAAAGTGGCAGATATGAAAATAGAAGATAAAGAATATTAAAAAGGAGCCAGATTATAATAAAATAAAGATATAGACAGATTTAAAAAATAATGATAATGAAAAGGCATTAAACTAGTGGCAGATATAATAAAATTATGATAAAGACAAATATAACAAAATATTGAAATAGTGACAGATATCATTATAGAAAATGTGATAGAATAAAATAAAATAAAGATAAAGACAGATATAACAAAGATATTGATAATGAAAAGAAAATGAAAATAATGGCAGATATAATAAAGTAAGACAGATTTAATAAAATTAAAGAAAATGAGCAGAAATGATAAATAATAAATAACGCATATAAAATAAAAAATAGAATATAAATGTACAGAATGGATAGTACAGTACAAAATAATAAAATAAAGGAAAATCAAAAAGGAGGAGTTAAACAAAAGAAACAAAAATGAGGATATTTACATATAAAGAAAGGTTGGAATAAAGAATACAGAAAAACTAGTAAAATAAAGGTATAAAATGTATGATAACGGACTTGATGATGTTACCAAGTTACAGAAAAGTATGGAACTATATGTACAATAACAAATGTGAATAATAGAAATACTATTGTACAATAACAACAGTGTACAATGACTGTTGTGAAAATATAGTTGATAGGAATGGAATATGAAAAGTTAAAATAGGTGAAAACGCTAGCACAGTAACAATAGTTTACAATGTATGTATGAAAAAAAAATTAGATGGGATTAATGAATTAGAAAAATAAAATAGGTGTTTAAAAATATGAACACTTGATTACCAACATATGATGGATGCCAAAATGATAAGGGGGAAAAATAGGAAAATAAAATTGGAGAAAGGATAAAGAGAAAAGTTTAAAATAAATAAAATATAAAGAAGATATAAAGAAGAGGAGACATACCGAATGTTGGGAAGCGTGGCCGTTACATATAGCGGCTGTAGCGTACTGAGCGAATATGACCGTTAAGAAGGGGGGAAGAGATAGGAGCGGTATCTAGTGGCCGAAAAGTTAACTATAGAAGGTAACTATACTGGAGTATAGGAAAAAAGGATAAAATTAATATAAATAAAATTAAAACACGCTTCCCAACATTCGGTATGTCTCCTCTTCTTTATATCTTCTTTATATTTTATTTATTTTAAACTTTTCTCTTTATCCTTTCTCCAATTTTATTTTCCTATTTTTCCCCCTTATCATTTTGGCATCCATCATATGTTGGTAATCAAGTGTTCATATTTTTAAACACCTATTTTATTTTTCTAATTCATTAATCCCATCTAATTTTTTTTTCATACATACATTGTAAACTATTGTTACTGTGCTAGCGTTTTCACCTATTTTAACTTTTCATATTCCATTCCTATCAACTATATTTTCACAACAGTCATTGTACACTGTTGTTATTGTACAATAGTATTTCTATTATTCACATTTGTTATTGTACATATAGTTCCATACTTTTCTGTAACTTGGTAACATCATCAAGTCCGTTATCATACATTTTATACCTTTATTTTACTAGTTTTTCTGTATTCTTTATTCCAACCTTTCTTTATATGTAAATATCCTCATTTTTGTTTCTTTTGTTTAACTCCTCCTTTTTGATTTTCCTTTATTTTATTATTTTGTACTGTACTATCCATTCTGTACATTTATATTCTATTTTTTATTTTATATGCGTTATTTATTATTTATCATTTCTGCTCATTTTCTTTAATTTTATTAAATCTGTCTTACTTTATTATATCTGCCATTATTTTCATTTTCTTTTCATTATCAATATCTTTGTTATATCTGTCTTTATCTTTATTTTATTTTATTCTATCACATTTTCTATAATGATATCTGTCACTATTTCAATATTTTGTTATATTTGTCTTTATCATAATTTTATTATATCTGCCACTAGTTTAATGCCTTTTCATTATCATTATTTTTTAAATCTGTCTATATCTTTATTTTATTATAATCTGGCTCCTTTTTAATATTCTTTATCTTCTATTTTCATATCTGCCACTTTGTATTTTTCTACATTATTTGTCACTATTATTGTTACTGTACAACTTTAGGTCGAAACGACGGCACATAATATAAGTACTTCACTTATTCGGTGTTCTTATTGACTGCACCCCCCAACTATCTCCTTTACATAAGATCATCCAGTCAACTATTTTCATCTCATATTAACCTTATCAGTTTTTGTAATGATCGAATTTCTAATAAGGGATTCAATGCTTATTAACTTTTTGTAATGAAAAAGTTAATAAGCATTGAATCGACTGTTAAATGTTCAGAGATTTGTGAGTAGGTGGAGAGATGGTATTATGAGTGATCTTGCGGTTTTGATGGTCATCTAAGTAGGGAAAATTTGTAAAAGGAAATAGGTGGAAGAAATAGGTGGATTTCTTTGATACGGAGGGTGTTGGTTGTATGGAAGCTGGCGTCAGAGAGAGATAGGCCACGGTGAATGATATTTTTAGCGACGTTCATTTTAAGGTGGTGTGGATGTTGGGAGTAATAATTAAGAAGTCGGCCCGAGTAAGTGGGTTTAGTATACCAATCCGTGGATAAGGTGCGGTCAGAATTTTTAATGATAAGGAGGTCAAGGAAAGGTAGTGACTTATTGGATTCGACTTTAACGGTGAAATGGAGGCGGGGTAAGGATGGGGTAAGGATGGTATGAATTGAAGGAAGATAATAAATCAGTAATGATGTTGGGATTGATGCTAAGGAGGAGGTCGTCTACATATTTTTTGATGAAACCTATATCGTCACGGAACTGTGGAAGCAAAAGAAATCCTTTTTAAAAACAATTTCCCTCCCTATATTGTTAATAAACTCATCCATGACTACTATAACCCCCCCACCCTCACCCGATCACCACATCCACCATCTATCCCTATATACAGATCCTTGCCATATATACCCACCCTCTCTAATAGCATTCAAAAATACTTACGTTCCGTTATCCCCAATTTACGTATTGCCTTCAAATCCCATAACAAACTTTCCTATATCTATACCCGTATCAAAGATCCTATTCCCTTCAAACTTCGTTCCCATGTCGTTTATCGGATTCCTTGTTCTTCTACTAATTGCAACTCTTCCTATATAGGTGAAACCAAAAACTTCCTTAAAGACCGTATTACTCAACACAAATATGCCATTTCCTCCCATAACCATACCTCCTCTAAACTTTCCGAACATGCCATTTCTTTAAACCACACCTTTGATTTTGAAAAAACGTCTATCCTAGCTACAGCTCATAACCATGACAAACGCATCCTCTCTGAAACTATCCACATAAATTTAGATTCCTCCTCTATCAATCTTAAGTCTGACTCTCATCACCTTTCCTCTACCTACTCCCAAATTTTTAATTTACTCAAAAGACCTTAAATTCCGTTACTTCGTCTTTTATGTTTCTTTTGTTATCACTCGATTTACATCTCTTTCTTTGTTTCAATTTTTTTATTTATTTTATTTATATTAATTGTATCCATCTACTCTCTTTCCCCATCTTTTCCTATTCTCCAGCATGGTTACCTTCTATAGTTAACTTTTGGCCACTAGATTTCGCTCCTATCTCTTCCCCCGGTCTTTACGTTCTTGTGCTAGAATCCGATAAATTTCCGTTTCTCCGACATTGATGTTTTCTTTTTTATCACTCTATCGACATTTCTTTCATTGTTTTAATTTTATTTATATTAATTTTATCCTTTTTTCCTATACTCCAGTATAGTTACCTTCTATAGTTAACTTTTCGGCCACTAGATACCGCTCCTATCTCTTCCCCCCTTCTTAACGGTCATATTCGCTCAGTACGCTACAGCCGCTATATGTAACGGCCACGCTTCCCAACATTCGGTATGTCTCCTCTTCTTTATATCTTCTTTATATTTTATTTATTTTAAACTTTTCTCTTTATCCTTTCTCCAATTTTATTTTCCTATTTTTCCCCCTTATCATTTTGGCATCCATCATATGTTGGTAATCAAGTGTTCATATTTTTAAACACCTATTTTATTTTTCTAATTCATTAATCCCATCTAATTTTTTTTTCATACATACATTGTAAACTATTGTTACTGTGCTAGCGTTTTCACCTATTTTAACTTTTCATATTCCATTCCTATCAACTATATTTTCACAACAGTCATTGTACACTGTTGTTATTGTACAATAGTATTTCTATTATTCACATTTGTTATTGTACATATAGTTCCATACTTTTCTGTAACTTGGTAACATCATCAAGTCCGTTATCATACATTTTATACCTTTATTTTACTAGTTTTTCTGTATTCTTTATTCCAACCTTTCTTTATATGTAAATATCCTCATTTTTGTTTCTTTTGTTTAACTCCTCCTTTTTGATTTTCCTTTATTTTATTATTTTGTACTGTACTATCCATTCTGTACATTTATATTCTATTTTTTATTTTATATGCGTTATTTATTATTTATCATTTCTGCTCATTTTCTTTAATTTTATTAAATCTGTCTTACTTTATTATATCTGCCATTATTTTCATTTTCTTTTCATTATCAATATCTTTGTTATATCTGTCTTTATCTTTATTTTATTTTATTCTATCACATTTTCTATAATGATATCTGTCACTATTTCAATATTTTGTTATATTTGTCTTTATCATAATTTTATTATATCTGCCACTAGTTTAATGCCTTTTCATTATCATTATTTTTTAAATCTGTCTATATCTTTATTTTATTATAATCTGGCTCCTTTTTAATATTCTTTATCTTCTATTTTCATATCTGCCACTTTGTATTTTTCTACATTATTTGTCACTATTATTGTTACTGTACAACTTTAGGTCGAAACGACGGCACATAATATAAGTACTTCACTTATTCGGTGTTCTTATTGACTGCACCCCCCAACTATCTCCTTTACATAAGATCATCCAGTCAACTATTTTCATCTCATATTAACCTTATCAGTTTTTGTAATGATCGAATTTCTAATAAGGGATTCAATGCTTATTAACTTTTTGTAATGAAAAAGTTAATAAGCATTGAATCGACTGTTAAATGTTCAGAGATTTGTGAGTAGGTGGAGAGATGGTATTATGAGTGATCTTGCGGTTTTGATGGTCATCTAAGTAGGGAAAATTTGTAAAAGGAAATAGGTGGAAGAAATAGGTGGATTTCTTTGATACGGAGGGTGTTGGTTGTATGGAAGCTGGCGTCAGAGAGAGATAGGCCACGGTGAATGATATTTTTAGCGACGTTCATTTTAAGGTGGTGTGGATGTTGGGAGTAATAATTAAGAAGTCGGCCCGAGTAAGTGGGTTTAGTATACCAATCCGTGGATAAGGTGCGGTCAGAATTTTTAATGATAAGGAGGTCAAGGAAAGGTAGTGACTTATTGGATTCGACTTTAACGGTGAAATGGAGGCGGGGTAAGGATGGGGTAAGGATGGTATGAATTGAAGGAAGATAATAAATCAGTAATGATGTTGGGATTGATGCTAAGGAGGAGGTCGTCTACATATTTTTTGATGAAACCTATATCGTCACGGAACTGTGGAAGCAAAAGAAATCCTTTTTAAAAACAATTTCCCTCCCTATATTGTTAATAAACTCATCCATGACTACTATAACCCCCCCACCCTCACCCGATCACCACATCCACCATCTATCCCTATATACAGATCCTTGCCATATATACCCACCCTCTCTAATAGCATTCAAAAATACTTACGTTCCGTTATCCCCAATTTACGTATTGCCTTCAAATCCCATAACAAACTTTCCTATATCTATACCCGTATCAAAGATCCTATTCCCTTCAAACTTCGTTCCCATGTCGTTTATCGGATTCCTTGTTCTTCTACTAATTGCAACTCTTCCTATATAGGTGAAACCAAAAACTTCCTTAAAGACCGTATTACTCAACACAAATATGCCATTTCCTCCCATAACCATACCTCCTCTAAACTTTCCGAACATGCCATTTCTTTAAACCACACCTTTGATTTTGAAAAAACGTCTATCCTAGCTACAGCTCATAACCATGACAAACGCATCCTCTCTGAAACTATCCACATAAATTTAGATTCCTCCTCTATCAATCTTAAGTCTGACTCTCATCACCTTTCCTCTACCTACTCCCAAATTTTTAATTTACTCAAAAGACCTTAAATTCCGTTACTTCGTCTTTTATGTTTCTTTTGTTATCACTCGATTTACATCTCTTTCTTTGTTTCAATTTTTTTATTTATTTTATTTATATTAATTGTATCCATCTACTCTCTTTCCCCATCTTTTCCTATTCTCCAGCATGGTTACCTTCTATAGTTAACTTTTGGCCACTAGATTTCGCTCCTATCTCTTCCCCCGGTCTTTACGTTCTTGTGCTAGAATCCGATAAATTTCCGTTTCTCCGACATTGATGTTTTCTTTTTTATCACTCTATCGACATTTCTTTCATTGTTTTAATTTTATTTATATTAATTTTATCCTTTTTTCCTATACTCCAGTATAGTTACCTTCTATAGTTAACTTTTCGGCCACTAGATACCGCTCCTATCTCTTCCCCCCTTCTTAACGGTCATATTCGCTCAGTACGCTACAGCCGCTATATGTAACGGCCACGCTTCCCAACATTCGGTATGTCTCCTCTTCTTTATATCTTCTTTATATTTTATTTATTTTAAACTTTTCTCTTTATCCTTTCTCCAATTTTATTTTCCTATTTTTCCCCCTTATCATTTTGGCATCCATCATATGTTGGTAATCAAGTGTTCATATTTTTAAACACCTATTTTATTTTTCTAATTCATTAATCCCATCTAATTTTTTTTTCATACATACATTGTAAACTATTGTTACTGTGCTAGCGTTTTCACCTATTTTAACTTTTCATATTCCATTCCTATCAACTATATTTTCACAACAGTCATTGTACACTGTTGTTATTGTACAATAGTATTTCTATTATTCACATTTGTTATTGTACATATAGTTCCATACTTTTCTGTAACTTGGTAACATCATCAAGTCCGTTATCATACATTTTATACCTTTATTTTACTAGTTTTTCTGTATTCTTTATTCCAACCTTTCTTTATATGTAAATATCCTCATTTTTGTTTCTTTTGTTTAACTCCTCCTTTTTGATTTTCCTTTATTTTATTATTTTGTACTGTACTATCCATTCTGTACATTTATATTCTATTTTTTATTTTATATGCGTTATTTATTATTTATCATTTCTGCTCATTTTCTTTAATTTTATTAAATCTGTCTTACTTTATTATATCTGCCATTATTTTCATTTTCTTTTCATTATCAATATCTTTGTTATATCTGTCTTTATCTTTATTTTATTTTATTCTATCACATTTTCTATAATGATATCTGTCACTATTTCAATATTTTGTTATATTTGTCTTTATCATAATTTTATTATATCTGCCACTAGTTTAATGCCTTTTCATTATCATTATTTTTTAAATCTGTCTATATCTTTATTTTATTATAATCTGGCTCCTTTTTAATATTCTTTATCTTCTATTTTCATATCTGCCACTTTGTATTTTTCTACATTATTTGTCACTATTATTGTTACTGTACAACTTTAGGTCGAAACGACGGCACATAATATAAGTACTTCACTTATTCGGTGTTCTTATTGACTGCACCCCCCAACTATCTCCTTTACATAAGATCATCCAGTCAACTATTTTCATCTCATATTAACCTTATCAGTTTTTGTAATGATCGAATTTCTAATAAGGGATTCAATGCTTATTAACTTTTTGTAATGAAAAAGTTAATAAGCATTGAATCGACTGTTAAATGTTCAGAGATTTGTGAGTAGGTGGAGAGATGGTATTATGAGTGATCTTGCGGTTTTGATGGTCATCTAAGTAGGGAAAATTTGTAAAAGGAAATAGGTGGAAGAAATAGGTGGATTTCTTTGATACGGAGGGTGTTGGTTGTATGGAAGCTGGCGTCAGAGAGAGATAGGCCACGGTGAATGATATTTTTAGCGACGTTCATTTTAAGGTGGTGTGGATGTTGGGAGTAATAATTAAGAAGTCGGCCCGAGTAAGTGGGTTTAGTATACCAATCCGTGGATAAGGTGCGGTCAGAATTTTTAATGATAAGGAGGTCAAGGAAAGGTAGTGACTTATTGGATTCGACTTTAACGGTGAAATGGAGGCGGGGTAAGGATGGGGTAAGGATGGTATGAATTGAAGGAAGATAATAAATCAGTAATGATGTTGGGATTGATGCTAAGGAGGAGGTCGTCTACATATTTTTTGATGAAACCTATATCGTCACGGAACTGTGGAAGCAAAAGAAATCCTTTTTAAAAACAATTTCCCTCCCTATATTGTTAATAAACTCATCCATGACTACTATAACCCCCCCACCCTCACCCGATCACCACATCCACCATCTATCCCTATATACAGATCCTTGCCATATATACCCACCCTCTCTAATAGCATTCAAAAATACTTACGTTCCGTTATCCCCAATTTACGTATTGCCTTCAAATCCCATAACAAACTTTCCTATATCTATACCCGTATCAAAGATCCTATTCCCTTCAAACTTCGTTCCCATGTCGTTTATCGGATTCCTTGTTCTTCTACTAATTGCAACTCTTCCTATATAGGTGAAACCAAAAACTTCCTTAAAGACCGTATTACTCAACACAAATATGCCATTTCCTCCCATAACCATACCTCCTCTAAACTTTCCGAACATGCCATTTCTTTAAACCACACCTTTGATTTTGAAAAAACGTCTATCCTAGCTACAGCTCATAACCATGACAAACGCATCCTCTCTGAAACTATCCACATAAATTTAGATTCCTCCTCTATCAATCTTAAGTCTGACTCTCATCACCTTTCCTCTACCTACTCCCAAATTTTTAATTTACTCAAAAGACCTTAAATTCCGTTACTTCGTCTTTTATGTTTCTTTTGTTATCACTCGATTTACATCTCTTTCTTTGTTTCAATTTTTTTATTTATTTTATTTATATTAATTGTATCCATCTACTCTCTTTCCCCATCTTTTCCTATTCTCCAGCATGGTTACCTTCTATAGTTAACTTTTGGCCACTAGATTTCGCTCCTATCTCTTCCCCCGGTCTTTACGTTCTTGTGCTAGAATCCGATAAATTTCCGTTTCTCCGACATTGATGTTTTCTTTTTTATCACTCTATCGACATTTCTTTCATTGTTTTAATTTTATTTATATTAATTTTATCCTTTTTTCCTATACTCCAGTATAGTTACCTTCTATAGTTAACTTTTCGGCCACTAGATACCGCTCCTATCTCTTCCCCCCTTCTTAACGGTCATATTCGCTCAGTACGCTACAGCCGCTATATGTAACGGCCACGCTTCCCAACATTCGGTATGTCTCCTCTTCTTTATATCTTCTTTATATTTTATTTATTTTAAACTTTTCTCTTTATCCTTTCTCCAATTTTATTTTCCTATTTTTCCCCCTTATCATTTTGGCATCCATCATATGTTGGTAATCAAGTGTTCATATTTTTAAACACCTATTTTATTTTTCTAATTCATTAATCCCATCTAATTTTTTTTTCATACATACATTGTAAACTATTGTTACTGTGCTAGCGTTTTCACCTATTTTAACTTTTCATATTCCATTCCTATCAACTATATTTTCACAACAGTCATTGTACACTGTTGTTATTGTACAATAGTATTTCTATTATTCACATTTGTTATTGTACATATAGTTCCATACTTTTCTGTAACTTGGTAACATCATCAAGTCCGTTATCATACATTTTATACCTTTATTTTACTAGTTTTTCTGTATTCTTTATTCCAACCTTTCTTTATATGTAAATATCCTCATTTTTGTTTCTTTTGTTTAACTCCTCCTTTTTGATTTTCCTTTATTTTATTATTTTGTACTGTACTATCCATTCTGTACATTTATATTCTATTTTTTATTTTATATGCGTTATTTATTATTTATCATTTCTGCTCATTTTCTTTAATTTTATTAAATCTGTCTTACTTTATTATATCTGCCATTATTTTCATTTTCTTTTCATTATCAATATCTTTGTTATATCTGTCTTTATCTTTATTTTATTTTATTCTATCACATTTTCTATAATGATATCTGTCACTATTTCAATATTTTGTTATATTTGTCTTTATCATAATTTTATTATATCTGCCACTAGTTTAATGCCTTTTCATTATCATTATTTTTTAAATCTGTCTATATCTTTATTTTATTATAATCTGGCTCCTTTTTAATATTCTTTATCTTCTATTTTCATATCTGCCACTTTGTATTTTTCTACATTATTTGTCACTATTATTGTTACTGTACAACTTTTATGTTTTTACATTTTTGTTCTGTTTGTTTCTCTGTTAGCCCTGAAGATGACCTACACTGTAGGTCGAAACGACGGCACATAATATAAGTACTTCACTTATTCGGTATTCTTATTGACTGCACCCCCCAACTATCTCCTTTAGATAAGGTTAATATATTATTTAAATTTGGCTTTATTTGTGCCATATATTCCATATATGATTTTTCATTTGCTTCTAGCAAATCAGTAGGCATTTTAATATCTCTTTTGACG
Organism: Arma custos; assembly: GCA_037127475.1. Lineage (NCBI taxonomy): Eukaryota > Metazoa > Arthropoda > Insecta > Hemiptera > Pentatomidae > Arma > Arma custos. Next base: position 166,403,818 of record CM073759.1, read on the forward strand.
TTGAATATTCAAGATTTTCAAATTAATTAATAAAACCTAATTATTTTATTTTTCACCACAATTATTAAGTTTTTTTAACTTACAGAGTGTATAACCAGTTCCAAAGATCCCAGCGTTAGCAGCACCAATCAACAATCTAAGCATTATAAATGTGACGTAGCTATTTACAACAGCAACAGAAGGACCTGCCACCGTGAGGAGTATGCAGGCAAATATAAATGTCCTCTTTCTTCCATACCTATTTAACATAATATGAATATTAAATAATATGATAATATGTTAGTAATAATTAAAGTAAACCTTTTAAATTAATTTGACTTATACTTCTAACAAAGAGTTCTAAATCAGCACCCAAAAAACACTAAAAAATATCCTTTTTTAAGCCCAGTTTACAAAATTAACATCAAGTTTACGAAATTAACACGGTTGAGTACTGCATTTTGTCATCTTAAAGATTATTTAGAGCCACTTGTATTTACTAAAGAAACTTAACAAAAAAAAAAAAACCTGTACCACTACATCCCGTGAACAGGTCTGGGGTTCAGTACATGGTAGAGACTATACTGTTTCATGGACAACAATTCTGCAAGGAGGTGATTTGTCCCTAGATCACGCTCAACTGATAGACCCTTCCACCTTATTTTGAGTGCCCTATTTTTATAACATTTTATAGAGGCTGCGCTCACCCCAGGAGGGTCTTAGATCCGATATGATAAATTTGAAATATATGAAACAGACTAAATTAAAGTCTTGCCTGCAGCGGGATTTGAACCATGATTTCCGGCATGGCAACTCAGTGATCAAGTGCTGAGCTACTGCACTCCCACTAAAGGAACTTAGGGATGTTATTACATATTCAAAGCAATAACCACCGATAATAAATCATGTCATCTTCATCTAACTCATGTTTATGTTATCTAAAGTTTTCTGAATGTGTGTGAACAGACGATGAATATGGATATTATAATTTTTGAAGCTCTTGAGGATGTTTTTGATAGGCAATCTAGCCAGTAATTATCTTCAGTGGGATAGTATTTGTCAAAAATTGTATGCATTTTTTATAAATTATCTGAGAGAACAGTATCTTATAAACATAAGACATGAGGAATAATTTTAACAGTAAAGCAATTCTTCATATTGTAAATTGGGGAGGTACCTTCTTTTTCTAAATTGTGCAACAGTTCATTCATGGATCTAGGTCTCATCTGGTAATCGCTGTCCAGTTCTGTGAGTCTAGAATCAGTCTACCATACTTGTGCATATTAAGCTATTATATTTTTGTCTTCACAACTCTGCAGGTATAATGTAAGACCTCTATCGTAAGTTTCTTAGAGATCTCAAGGACATTCATCCTTGTTACTTCATAGTACAAAGCGGTATGTACTTAAAAGAACAAATCATTTATTATTGTAGGATATCAATTTATTTTATATTATTGTTATTGTTCATATATATATATATATATATATATATATATATATATATATATATATATATATATATATAACTAAAATAGAGCCAAAAACTCAAAAAGAAAAGAAACACTATTATTATTTAAAATGCAATTGGGAAAAACCACAATGCAAAGCCTTATGTTTCAAAAATACACCCACTTACCAGTCGACGTTTCGCCTATTAAGGCATGATCAAGACACAAAAACAAAAAGGGTTATGTGAATCACATCTCGAAGAGTTGTATGTTGAACGTCTTGGTGGTGGGGTGCTGTCTCCTCATGTTTGGAGTCTGTTTGGGCTGATGATCGTTGGGATGTATTGCACCTTTTTCTTCCAGATGTGATTCACATAACCATTTTTGTTTTTGTGTCTTGATAATGCCTGAATAGGCGAAACGTCGACTGGTAAGTGGGTGTATTTTTGAAACATAAGGCTTTGCATTGTGGTTTTTCCGAATTGCATTATAATATATATATATATATATATATATATATATATATATATATATATATATATATATAAGTTATTAAGAATGTATAGATACAATTTTTGTTTATTTTGAATATTAATTTTTTTTTCTCTGTATTGAAAGTTTTTTAATTAATTTTTTTCATTCATTGTATATGGGATTCTTTATAGATGCATTTAAATTTGTCCAAGTTTTTGAAGTTTGAGACTGGTTTGTTTGGTACAGCATATTACTTTTGTGAATTGTAGCAAATTATATTAGAAAATAATATAATATATTAAAAATTTAATATATTATCCTTGTTACTTGACTGGGCCAACGAAGCATCCCATATGCTTATTATAAATATCCTTGTAGGTATCTCTTTACTAGATACCCCTTCTTAGATAGGACCTTAAACACAAAGCTGAAAAGTTTTCGATAAAGTTTCTGCTCCTCATGTGCTTGGATAGGCTGAAATAACATATATTTGCCAAGATCTCTTTTTCTAGTTTAATACAAAAATGAAAAAAAAAACTCTCCATTTAGAAAGCTCACCAAATTTTGAAACTAATAATCTGCAGCCTTTAGTTACTAGCCAGGTTTTTTCTCAACAACATCGATTCACGCGTATTTACTTTTGATGTCATTACACACTTTACCGAATTCCAATATAATACCGAGTTCAAAATAATTCTCAAGTTCTCATTGTCAAATTCAATAATGTCAACAACATTGCTAGTTCATGGAAAATGCTCTCATCAACATGGATTTGGGATTTTCTAATGGTCATCTCTTGTGCTGGCTTAAATAAAACGAAATATCCAATTTCCTTGTCTAACTCCAGCCTCCTTATCGAGCTCCTCACACTACCCACTGCCACTTATTTTTTGGAAGAAGAGTCTGGGATCATTAAAGCATCAAAGTTATTTTACAATAGGAAATAATTCTCGAAATTCTTCAATTACCGATTCTTCTTCTTCCGTTAGTGAACCTTTTTATCCCTTCTTCTCCTTTCTGGAAATAACGTGAATGACTGTGTATTGGGCCTGCCATCATTTTTCGATCAATCTTATTCTGGTGACATTCCAACTTCTTGATCAAACCATGAAGGCCATATTTCTTTTTGTTTTAGTCATATTGTTCTGCACTGCATGGATAGCACGATGGCAGTCTGACCATTGCCCATTGACATTAATACATTATTTTACGGGGGTAAATTCCAAGTACATTTATGGATGGATGTTTTTGTAGGGAATTCTTCCGGCCCTATTGCTTTGATATTTGTTACCTAATCCACCGTTTCATCTTCTTGGGTTCATATCTATTCTTCCGCTATCGTCATTTAGATGGTCATCGATATAATTCTGCACCTAAACAAGAACATCCATTTGGTTTGTGTTGAGATGTTGCCGGACTTATCGTCAGTTTTATTTTAAAATATTGTGGTTTAATCTTAATTTATTTATTAAATTACTGTTTATTAATGAGGATTTCCATTTGTAAGAGATTTCCAGCTCATTTAACATTTAGTAGGTGTGTTTTTCTGAGCCTGTAGTCCGCTTTCTCTCGGAAAGTAATGTTCTTTTTAAAGATTTTTGTTTTGAAGAGAAAATATTTGTCCCTCCGGGATTCGAACCCGAGTCGTCTGCACCTTCGGTGCATCTCTGGTGCAAGACGGTGCTCTGAACCACTGAGCTACCAGGGGTCGTATGCAAGTCAGGCAAATCCGTTCTCTTCACCGATCCTATGTCCCCGTGTTCTCGCAATGTTTGCGATCTATACACGGGAAAGAATGTTCATTGAACATTACTTTAATTAAGATCTTGTTGACTTACGTCAATATATGTATTGTTTATAATTTATTTTTATTAATTGTTATTTTGATGGTAATTATTTTTAAATATTTTTGTTTTGAACAGAAAAGATTTTTCCTGGCCAGGATTCGAACCCAGGTCTTCTGCATCTCCGGTGCAGTGCTCTAAGCCACTGAGGCACCAGGGCTCGTATCCAAGTCAGACAAATCCGTTCTCTTCACCGATCCTATATCCGCAACTCAACAACATATATACGTATATATATATATATACGTAAGTAAAAAAGACCCTAATTAACTTAATGTCCAATGAACATTCTTGTATAGATCGCAAAAATTGTAAAAAATATTGTATCGGTGAAGAGAACGCCAAGGATAATTTTAACAATAATTGATATTCAGATGTTAAAGCGTCATAGTTTAACATAGTGGTTAAAGCCTGCAATTTTACAAGAGTTTATATTCAGGTGGTAAGGCGTTGTTCCAATTTTGCTAAAAAGCAAAAAAAAATGATCAAGATCTCTTATTGGATCAGCTGTTGAAAAAAAAATTGTTTTATTTTTTAACAAATTGGAAAAACGTTTTTTTTTTCAACATCTCTTAATGGATCAGCCTCCCTGCACAACCGTAAACCATGAAACAGCACAATCTCTACCATGTACTGAACCACAGACCCATTCACGGGTTGTAGTGGAACAGGTTTTCTTAATGGGTCAGTCGATGAATGTCCACTATTCATCCTATGATTACTGAGATATTTCTTTATTTAGAAGGCTACTTGATTTGAAATAATGCTTAGTTAGCTCACATACTTGCTCATACAACGAATTGTGTAAATTATTTAGTAATGCCAATTTAAATTTAAATGCTTAATTAAGAAAAAATTAAATACATTATAAATAAGACAAATTTATAACCTGTCACTAATCATGCCAAATATGGTAGCACCAAACAATTTTCCGATCGAAACTGTGCCTTGAGCTGTGGATCTGAGGGACAAATCGTCGCAAACGAGATCCCACTATTAAATAAAAAAAATCTTAAAAAGAAGAAATAAATTGGTAAAATAAATATTGTCTATTTAACACAAACCTCACTGATGATCGTCTCGTGAAAAACTGTTTCATCATAAATGTAATGTTTACATTTCTCCACATTAGGTTTTTTTGTTTTATTGCAATAATCAAGAGCTTCATCAAAATCCAATTCCTTCAATACTGAGTAGTTCCAAGCATAACGAACGCAACTTTGTTTTTCTAATCTGCATATATACAAATAATAATCGTTAATTAATTAGGATTATATAAAATAAGAACGACTTGAGAAAACATTAAGGAAATTTAAAAAAAATCACTAACCTTGGACTACTGATATTCTTTATCTGCTCCCTCGTCCAGTTAGCTTCAACTAATTCCGGGATATCGCAGAAGAAGGACGGGTTTCCTCCAAGAAATACGTACGAAGATAAATTTGAAGCAACGAAAACCAATGGTGTGACAGTCAGAAACAACATCCATGCTAACCAAGCCAGGTTTTTACATTTCTTTTCCAGAGCGATTTCTAACGTTACTGGATCCATCGGACTGATAATGCGTATGTCTGTATGTCAACTCAAATCAATGATGAAACTAAAAATTATTACAAATTCTCATATTATAAAATATCGAGGTGGCATTTTAAATGTCAACAACAATGACCAGATAAATATCTAAACTGATTTTAAGTAGAGTTGTAACCCGACCTTATGGTAACAGGATCTGATTTTCAGTTAATTTCTTAGTACTGCTTTTTTTTTATTGTTACAACCTGTAATATGATTCTTTCATATTATATCTTCTTGATAAGAGATTTTTCCGTTTTGTTTTTATCTTCAGAATTAGTGAGATAAGTGCTGTTGCTATAAATCACTAGATGTAAATGTTCTTTGTTTCAATAGTGATTGCTCCAATTATATAGGAAAAATCAATAGTCAGGAAAATCATATCGCTTACGGTTTTAGAGGGCTAAATAAGCCAAAACTTGTTGGTTTTTACAAATTGTAAACTAGTTAGATCGGGAAGCACTATCAATTATTTTTGCAGCTACGCACTTTTTAAAATATATTTAAGGTATTAATATTGTTTTAGTCACAGATATTGAACGGTTGTGTACTGTCCAGGGATCGACGCCGCGATCTTGAAGAGGAGCGCCTCCCTCATTGAGGATGACCTTCTTGGCATCTTCAATGAGTGCCTGGACCAGGGGCGGTTCCCGAGACAGTGGAAGATCGCGGATCTGAGACTCCTCTACAAGGGAGGAGGCAAGGATAAGGAGACGCCGAAGGCGTACAGGCCGATATGCCTCCTCCCGGTGATGAGTAAAGTCCTGGAGAGCCTGATCGTCACCAGCCTAAGGCCGGTCCTTGATGCGGCGAGCCATCCACGGCAGTTCGGCTCGACCCGTGGCAAGGGAACGACCGATGCACTGTTGAGAGTGCGTAGGGACGTAGAAGAGAGGGCGGAGAAATACGTCATGTTGGTATTGTTCGACATATCCTCCGCCTTCGATAGCGTGTGGTGGCCCTGCGTACTCCAGCGGCTGCAAGAGTTCGACGCCCCCAGCAACCTGTACTCCCTCGTAAGTAGCTACCTCAGTGAAAGGAGTGTCAGGATAAGAGGTAGCTACTACGAGGTCGAGAAGAAGATAGAGAGAGGTTGTCCGCAAGGGTCGGTCCTCGGGCCGGCCCTGTGGAAACTCGTCTTTGACCAGCTGCTGGGGGAACTGGAAGATCATGGTTTCCTTGCCACGGCCTACGTCGACGACCTGGCAGTCATCGTGGCCGCGAACAGCAGAGCCAGAGTGAAGACGGAAGCAGAGAGGTGCGCCAGTCTCGTAGCGGAATGGTGCGTGAGGAGGAAGCTGAGTATGGCCGCCGCCAAGACCCAGGCCATACTCCTGAGAGGCTCCACCGACAGGGCTCACCCTATCACACTGGACATCCAGACGGAGAGGGTCAGACTAGGTGAGGAGGTGACGTACCTAGGCGTGAAGTTTAGGAAAAACTACGACGCCACTCCTCACCTGGGATACCTGAAAGATAGGGTGACCCTGTCACTCAACGGACTAGGAAGGATCGGGGGTGCATTCTGGGGCCTCAGGTACCCGGCAACGATGACCATTTATAAAGGCGTGGTCTTGGGTATCCTGAGGTATGCATCCCCGGTGTGGAGCCGCAACCTCACGCAGCAGCAGAAGAGGAGACTGGCGACGATCCAGAGACTGGCTCTGCTACGGGTCACGAAGGCGTACAGAACGGTGTCGCATGAGGCGGTGCAGGTGCTTGCCGGAGCCATGCCCCTGGACCTCCTCCTGAAGGAGGATGCCTTCATGTACGAGGCGAAGAGGCAGGGGCTGGAGACGCTCCCGGAGGGACTCCGTCAGAAGATCGGCGAGACCCCGAACCTGTGGAAGAGGATTTTGAGGGAGGACTCGATAGAGCAGTGGATTGGACGGTGGGTGACGAGCCAGAAGGGCTCTACGTTGAGAAAGTTCTTCCCCACCGTCCAGTCGAGGTTGTCTGCGACATGGGTCCTCCCGGACTACTGGGTCTCGCAGATGCTGACGGGACACGGTGGGTTCCGGGGAAAGCTCAGTGAGCATAGAAGAGAGGTCGACCCCCGGTGCCCCACCTGTGGAGTCCCAGAGACGGCGGAGCACGTGCTGCTCTCCTGCACCGCGATGGAAGGACACCGTGCCAGGATGTCGAGGAAGACCGGGATCTTCGTCCTCGCCGAGGAAGACTTCCCCCGCCTCATGGAGGAGGACAATTACCCCCATTTCAGGGAGTATGTCTACGGGTGGAAGGAGGTGGTCGGTCCTGCGCATTTTACCATCAGCAGGATACGGCCACCCGGCGAGCCACCAAACCAGGAGACACCAAGGCATTCAGAGGAGGACGAGCCCCCAGGAGAGGACTAAGGGAGAGGACTGGCCGGATGCGGACCGGACGGATGCGGCGGACCAGGAGGGCTGGACGGCAACCGGACGGATGCAGACCGGCCAGGAGGCCTTAAAGGTGCTGCCCCACCAGTAAGGTGCACATCCGTGCACTGGGCAGCACCACAGATTTTTATTTTATTTTGTGATGTACCCCTGAAAGTAAATGGTACCCCCCTTATTGTTGTAAAATAAGAAATTTACAAATAAACAGTTGTTTTTTGGCGGTGGTGGGCGTGCGTAAACCCAACGTATCAACCCACCACCGCCGTACCCCGTATGCCAGAAATGGCAGGAACGGAAAAAAAAAAAAAAAAAAAAAAAAAAGGTTGTGTACTGTCTAATCGGATCATCCTCTATCTGCTAGTCCGGTGGAATTTTGCGACATCCATTCTTTCTCAGTGATTGTGAAATGAGATTATTTTACTTAGACTACAGAAATTTGAAACCAGTTAACTACAAGTTTTTGACATTCTGATGAGAAAATAGATGAATAGATGACAGATATATTCAGTATAATATATTTATGATTAAACAGGAGCTAGCAAAAACATACAATTTCCTTCAGCACTCAGTATCCTGAATAATACCACCCTAGCAACAAAAAAAAATATGATTATCTTAATAAACACAGGGTAATTCAATAAAATGTACTCAGTGTTGTGTAGCCTATATATTTTAAGTTATTACTCACGGATCTATGTCATAGAAACCTTGAAATGACCACCAGCAACTTGTATACAACGAAGAAATCGCCGAACTGCACTCGGAACTACAACTGACAGTGTATCTGTCTTAATGGAAGAACATGACATTACTATTTTGTCACTTTACTTTCTGATTGTAACTGTTTTCTGTCTTTTCACTTAATTCTTGACGGCCTCCACAGGTGGAAGTCCAGTGGTGTCAAATCAGTTGACCTAGGTGGGTACTCACAGCAGCGCCTCAGCGACTGTCCCACCGTCTTCATACAGCTTCATCCAAGAACAACCTGATGTCCCGATGTTTGTAAAGTGGGCCTTCATCTTGTTAGAAGTAAAATATTGCATTACCATACAGGGCTTGGATGACAGGCAAAATTAATGTCTGAAGCATATCATAAGGTATTCAGTTACAAAAAATGAGTGCATTTCATTGAACTATCCTGTATATATATATATATAAATTAACGTGTTTGCGACACTAATAATAAAAAAAAAGGAAAAGGTTTAAGAAATACACGCACCAAGAGATCGATTACAACTGACTTTATTGATAAACTAATCCTTCTTATATAGGATCTGGGAGTTGTTTATATTCTCAGTAGGTTTAAGCCCTACTATTACCCGGCTATGGCACTTAACTTATATATATATATATATATATATATATATATATATATATATATATATATATATATATATGTGTGTGTGTGTGTGTGTGTGTGTGTTCTGATTCTTGAATTCTAGTCAGAATTTTAGTCTCATGCTCATGCCGTAACAGTGAAAAATGAGCTTTTAGTAAAAACATTAAATAGCACATTGAAATAAATAAATTGACACGTTTAAGATGTTAATTGAATAAGATGTGCTTGCAAGTTTTAAAGAATATATCAGTTTATCATCAATCAGTTACTTTACAATATTCCATAAAATGTTAATATTGCAATAGTTATGATCAATGAATAAGAAATCTATTTTTAGGAACAGCAGTTTTATTTGGTACCTATATTAATTTAGGTTTATCGAAATTAAATGTATGTCGATTCCAACCCATCCAAACACCTTCATTTCCACGTATGCTGATGACACATGTGTGTTATCAGGTATATATCGACCCACATATTGCACCCTAATCCCTTCAATCGCATTTATCAAGCCTCGAAGAGTGGAAATGTGTCGGAATTGGAGAATTAAAATGAATTCCAGCAAGTCCTATCAAATTACCTTTACCCTCCGCCGAAAACAAATCACTTCCTGTCCTACTGTATCCTTTAATAGTACTCCACTTATCCCTGTTGAACAGATTCGCTACTTAGGACTCAACTTAGACAAACGTCTTACTTGGAACCCTCACACAAGACTGAAAAGACAAGAAACAGCTAGACGCTTCCGACAACTTCAACACATACTAGACAAACGCTCAAATCTTCTGATCAATTACAAAAGAATTATTTATGTGAATGTTATAAGACCTATATTCAATCCTTCGCAAAATCCTAAACGCTCCTAATTTTGTCACAAATACGAGTAACAAGGTAACGTAAAACCATCCATAATGACCTTAACGTTCCATATGTTACCGATTTAGCCCATTCCAGATACCTATCATTCCATAATAAACTCCAGGCCCATCCAAACCCACTAGTTTCTATCCTTGCATCCAATTCCATCCCTGACAATTCTCCTAGGCGTCTGAAGAGAAGATGGCCTAGGGACCTTCTGTTATAGAAATGTTATTAGAGTGTTGCTAGTGGGTAGTGCCTCTTCCTGTCATGTATTTATTATAGTACTTGTACTAAATGTATATATTACAGTTGTACAATTTAATAAAATAATTTTTTAAAAATGTATGTTGTGTTTTTCTGAAATATGTAGTGAGAGCTGTTTGATCGGGTTTATTGGGTTCTTTATTATTATTGAATCACAACTATGTTTGTGTTGGTACCCTCTACGTTTTAAGTATTGTTCTCCGTTTTTTTTGGTTTTTTTTACTGCGCGATTTTTTTACTTCTCTATAGTTATAATTTCTTTTATATTCTGTTTGAAACAATTTTTCTCTTGTTATATTAATTTAGGTTTATCAAATTTAACTGTATGTGGTGTTTTTCTAAAATGTGTAGTGAGAGATGTTTGATCTGGTTTATTAGGGCTTTTTATTGTTGAATCACAACTATATTAGTGTTGATACACTCTAAATTTTAAATATTGTTCCCATGTTCTGAAATAAGATTTACTGCATTTATCTTATTAGTGGAGATTGATCTTCCACAAGGCGTTCTTCTTATTTGCTAAATACGAGTAAATCATCCATGTATACTTGGCAAAACGATTCGACCAGCCCACGCAAAAACTCATCAATAAGTTTTTGGAAAGTGATAGGCGAGTTTTTCAGACCGAAGGGCATCCGTGTAAATACGAAATGACCCCGCTCAAAGGTGAATGCTGTCTTGTGCTGGTCTCGTGGGTGCATCCGAATTTGGTGGTATCCTGCTTTCAGATCAAGGGTGCTAAAAATCGTCGGCCCCCCCAAGTCGGTCTAAAATGTCATCGAATCGCGGAATGGGATAGCGTTCATCCACAGTGTTCTTATTAAGCTTCCGGTAATCCACTACAACTCGGTACTTCTCACCTTCCACACATTTTTCCTTACTGCCCAGAGGGGGGCGTATTGTCCACGATGATCCCTTGCATTTTAAGGTTGTGTAGCTCTTCCCGTATGTTTTGCCGTAATGCTTGCGGTTATCGAGGTTCTTTAACGTATGTCACCCGGTCCTGTTTTAACGGAATTTCCTGTACCGTCTGCCTTGTAACACTGAGGATCTCACCTTCATTAAAAAATATATCCTTGAATTTCTTCTTAATGGCGAGGCGGCAATCTTCCGTTTGGTTTATCGCCCCGATCTTTCCCTGGCCGTTCCTCCGTAAACGTAAGCCTTTATACACCCTTTTCCTATCTTCACTATGCACCACCCGGTTTTACACTTTATCCTGGCTCCCACTCGCCCCATTAAATCGCATCCGATTATACACCCATATTCCCGAGACATATTTTCCACCAAAAGAACGGTCATGCGCCCCTCGGAACCCCATCTTCCAAGTTCAATCACGGTCCCCTTCTACTTTACAGGGACTACTCAGAGTGATAAATTTATAGTCTCATACCTGTACCCTTTCTTCTGTAAACAGTGCCTACACCATGCTCCGACAAATCACGGTGCTTGAACTCCCAAGACACTCCACTCCTCTCCCGACTCTTATGATAGGCAACGCGCCATAAACACCTTCGATATTGTTAATCACTGTGCAGTGGCCTCTCTGCCGATACACTCCTCATTTTCAGCCTTCGTCTTCCTATCTCGGCTCGACTTTCCTTGAATCCTCTTAAATTTTCTTTCCACTACAGCTCCCCTGGCTCCTGGTTCGCTCTCCTTCTGTTTCCGACACTGCAGGGGAAATAGTTGACTCGGACGGTCGCCTCCTTTTCCACATCCTCTGTGAAAATCATTCATGATTTCACTGCGCCCGTATTACTTCTCGTAGTTTGTCATTCATCCTGTCTAATTTTGCGATTAGGCCTGCCGCGAATTGCCCGTTCGACTGGTTAGGTCTCTTCATTTCCCTAAACATGTGCAGCATGTCTTCTTCGGGGACCCAGTGCCCCCCTCCGTATGCTTTTTTCAGTCTTTCTTTTAATGCTCTCCACGGGGTATCCTCATCCGCCTGTATTGGGTACATTACGCTTCTTTTAACTCGGCGTGCTAGTGCTTTTAGCGTCCATCTCGTCTATTAGATCCGCAGCGACCTAGGATTCAATATTGAACATAATACCATCGCCGCCTTTGAGGAAATGGTTCAGCTCCCCCATTTCGCCATTGAATTTTTCCAGATCAGAAATCTCTCTTCTAACATCCTGTGCGTTAGCCCTTTTTAATTTCATCCGTTCAAGCGTATAGGATTCCTCTGCGATCCTGTTCGCCTCCCTGGCTGCTAGCCATTACGAGCGTAGTCGTCGGCAAAGGCGGGAACTCAGGGTCCACGGGTGTCGGAGGTTGTGGCGTTGGTTGCTGCGGTGGCGTAAGCGTTAATGTAGCAAGTGGCCTAAGATGTTTTTGCAAGATAAAGCGCAGTTGCATTATGCCAAATTTGTGTAAAATTATAACATTACCTCAGACTAACTAAAACTAAAACTTAAGTTAGTTAAATGGTCTACGAAGTAGCATATAATAATTATCCCTTTATGAAGAAAACTGTCATTAATAATTGCCAAATTAAATTCAATTTCATCCAAAATCCAAATAATGACTTTATAGGCTGTTTTTTTTTATTGAGAAAGATCCCGTTTTCTATAAAGAAATGAATTATCATGATTTGCTCCTGATATAGCTTAATATCCACTTTTTAAGTACTTTTATTGTTGTACAGTAGTGATAAAAATCGAATTATTTCTCATGCAGATAAACGAATATTTTTTCTTTTTGATGCGAGAAAATCGGTAAAAAAATATATATTCCCGATTCAATTTCCTATTTTTTTTAGTTTTCAAGGATTTTCACTTATTTTCCCCTTCTCTACTTCCTTCTTTCTTTCCAACTTTTCCTCGTTCTTTCCAATTGTTCTTTCCTTCTCGCATCTCTCTTTCCCAAAAGGGACCTTAATTTGGTCTATTATTTCCAGTTTCTTCCTTCATCTGTTTGATGTACCCCCCCTCCCAGCACTCTTGTATCCTGTCAATTTACAGATTTCCCTATTTCAGCTCTTTGGGTTCATCCTCACCATATGCCGTAGTACATTAATCTTTTTATTCTTATGCTTTTCTTCTCCGACCCATAGCTACATATAATTTCCCCCAGCTACTTGAATTTATTTGTTACTTTAATTCTCCCGTACTTTGTCACTACTGTTTTCTTTTGAAAGTTTCTATCTTTAGTTATTAATTCTGTTTGTCAAACGATCTGTAAACCTGACTTTTCAGCTATTTCCTTTAAAGTGTTCAACTACTCTATGGCTTCGCTTTCAGTCTCCGCCATTAAGTCCATATCGTCCTCATCTTACTTTGATGCATAGGCGTAACGAGGGGGGGAGTTATTGAGGATGTAACCTCCCATTGCTCAGAAGAAATTTAAAAAAAAATTGTAAGTAACAATTTAAAAGAAATAAAATTTGAAGGATTTTACTTTTTCGAAGTTATTATTGTGTGATTACAGAAGTAAGGATCAATAATGTCAAAAACACAACAAAGAAAGTGCAAACACAGTTATTTTAATGAATAAAAGGTACACTAAAATGACAAACGAAAACGTAATTCTGTTTATTTACAATTAATTATATCATTATAGCGGTAGTAGTGGCATCTAGCGGCAACAATAAGATAGCAAATGTGAGAAGAAAAGTTTAGACAATTCTTAGAATCTAGAAGTAAAGTCTGGATGGGTCTAGAAAGTTCCCTATGCAATTAAGTAAAGTAAGTTATTGTAACCAATAAATAGGGTTACTTGTATTTAAAAGCTACTTCTTGATTGCCTTCCAAAAATTACATTTATAACTTCAAAAATAACATTTATAAAAAATTATAATCTATTTATTTAATTTGAAGGTACGTGATTATAGTACAGTACATATTATACCTATATTACGAGACATCTTTTATAATATGTTGGAGTAGTTGACTGCTGAGGGTTAAACCCCCCATTAGTCAGCTCTAGTTACGCCAATGATCGCATATACAATATATGCCAAATGTTTGTGAACAAAGATATGTTTTTTTTTTAAATAAGGAAATAATTCTAATTGTGACATTAGTATTAATTCGAATATCTCTGCACTGAGTCAAGTTACAAAATTTTAATTAACATGATCGCTTATAGAAAAGTCTCCTGTAAAATATTAGTAGAGTTGTAAAAAGGCCTAGTTAACCGTACAAACCGCAAACGCAGGACTAAAATAAAGTAATTGGCCGTCGACTATAGTCGATGCTCGTACCAAAGTGTTTAATTTAAAATTGTTAACGAATCAGTAGACTGTTGACTTGCAAATTCGTCATCTTCAAAAGGTTTACCATTTTATACAGAAATTTGTACCAGAAGTACATTCATTATTACTTTTAAATAAAATAAATAAAACAATTAGTTATTAAATTAATCAGTATTGGATCGAGGTTGATAAGAACATTTTGAAATTTATTCTAACAATAAGAGTTACATATTTGAGTGATTAAGTTATGTTTTATATGAATAATATGTATTCATTTATATGAATAATAATAATTATTCAAATTCATACACAAAAACGGCGGTTTTGTAGCCATTCTCTGATGACTAAGTCAGAAACAATTAAAGTAGTAATGAGATTCGTTTAACTGTCATTCGAAGAGGCCAGTTAAAGAATAAGGAAAACAGTAAAGTTTTAACTAAGGCTACGAAACTGCTTGTTTAGGTCTTACGGTTTTGCTTGGTCGGGTTTTTTCTTTGCTGGTTCATATAGTACATTGTACAAATATAAATTCTAGATACCTAGACAGGTTTTCTGACCAAAAAAAATATAAAATGTGATTTAATACATATTTCAGATATAAGATTGTTTTTATCTTTTTTTTTTTTGTAGGAATAGTTAATAATGATACAAGTATTAGTTTTAAATTATTATAAAATATAATCAACAAACCATCTTTAATACCTGCATATGTAAGCTATGAGTATCAATTGAAATTATTTTTTTGTATTGATTATTTTATTTTTTATAATTATTAATTTAGATAACAATAAATAAATAATTTTAATTAGATTCAAAATAAATCATATGAAATTTAAGCAATGAAATTTTACTTTGTACACGAACACTTATCATACAAGAAAATCATAATGGCCATTTATGATATTCAGGTCATTTATCCTTAAGGTTTGTATTATGGTGTGTATATTTATTCTTGTATTTTTAATCTTTGTATAATTATAATTATTAAGTGTTAATTTCATATTCTGACTAGAGTGCTATTTTATGTCATACATTAATAGCTTGTTTATTTTGTTTTTTTAATTGTATTAATTAGTGACACTCAAGAACCTTAAAAAAAGAAAACAAAAAAAGATGCTTTTATTTAGTGAATTACATTAAATTACTCTCTAATCCGAATAATAAATGATCACATATGCATTATAATTAGACAAAGATTAAAAATACAATGTTAAATGTGCATACCTATATATTTTATAAATTTCTAGATTAAAGATTAATTAATTTTATTAGTAAATAAATATGGCGATTGATGATTTTTGTAAGTTTATTGTGAGTTAATAAGAACACAGCACAACGTGCGTTATTACTTACGGATATTAAATACGTATTCAATATACGTACGTTATATTAAATAAATATAAACCAGCTTTGAATGTTTATTACTTTATTTGTCTGTTGGCTGGTCTATACCGTATCTTATGCTGGTTAGTATATAGCCATTTTTTAGTTTTATTTAAATTAATTCTTTAAATATATTCCTAATTCAATTCATCTAGTTTCTTTTAATTTATCAAGTCTTTTTTTTTTGTTAAATGTACTTCAATATACAACCATAATCAAATATTAATAATAGTAAATGATATTTACTTGTAATAAGTAATTCTCTCGCTGCTTCATTCCAGGTGTCTGCTGTTCTTCACTAAGTTTACTCGTATATATTTCCTTTGAAGTATATTTTAAATTAAATTATTTTCCCTTATTTTATGAGCTATTGTATTCATTCTCCCATGACACTGAACTTTTCACTGAAAAATGCATTTTGTCAATACCGAGCGATGTTCTCTTCGAAAACACTAGTTTGCTGCGATATATCTAATTCTGTATGACTTTTATGAAGCAATAGACGGCTTGATCGCCGGTTCGATACGGAGCAGGGATCGCTGATACAGCAAGTTTTAATTTGAGATGATACTGAATACAGAATTTAGTAAATATGCAGCTTGTTACTATTCAATTCCGTCATGCATCTTCCTTATCCACATTAAAATCCAAACTATTCCTACATCTCCTAAATTCCCAAACTGATGCTCTCTAATCATTAAAAATTAATATCTATATTCAACACAATTTATTGATGAATTACTGTAAATATTCCTTACTCATAATGATTTTATTTTTTTATATTATTATATGTTCTTATCTACTTATTTATTTTTCCACTAGCCAATTTCTTTTTGTCGTAAATTTGTATGCTATTTTTTCGTATTACTTTTTTGTATTCTCTATCCAGAACATTCCTTTTAGTTTATATTTAATTTCATGTTATTATGTAAATATTAAAGTATTCTAATTATGTAGCCGTTTGGCCAGGTATATTTTTATTGATTTCTTTACACTGCTGTTATTCTGGTCCAAGAATAAAAATATTTTTCTATTCTATTCTGTAGGTTTTTATGAAAGTTCTTTAGAGGAAGGGACATGCGAATAATGCCAAAGAACTCCTACAAACCATAAAAGTTATGGGTTCAGTACAAGTTGGAGACCATATATTGTTCCAAATCCTCAATCAGTCACCGGGCTTTTTACCTTTTAATGGATACCAATTTAGAGGCTGGGTGCATTCATGGATAACCAGATCTCACAGAATGGATTTACTACAGCTAATAAAATGCATAATTGGTCTGTAACAGGCGATTTACAGATGAAGAACTAGGCGTTCTTGGTAGTGATTGCTCTGTTCATACATATAAAGATATATACAACATCTCTACCATTGCCGTACTTTATGATGGAAAAATGTTTTATCAAACATTCTGGAAAGTAAATCTCTCTATAATGAATAAAACCTTTTATTTGTGTAATATATTAGCGAATTCGACTAGCAACGAATGAATGAACTACTTTTTGATCAGTGTTTTGCCGTGATCGATCATTTGAATTATAAATATTTTTAATCAGAAATCAGGCAAATCAGAAAGAAAGTGTTTCTGATTTCTTTAAGCCGTTACACTACATATAGCACTGTTTTTTAATTTAAATGAAAAAAAATTGATTGCTTCGATTTAAAAAATAAAACAAGCTACATCTAATTCCTATATTTCGATTTTAGTGCTGTAATTTCTATACAGGAAATTCATTTGAATAAGATTAAGAAATTTTCTTAGTAATTATAAAATCACAAGTATAGTAATTTACATTAATATTAGTAATTTATTCTTAGTAATCTATTAAACAAACGTAAAAAAAAGAAAATTTATTATTTTATTTTATACAACGTACTCAATATCTCAAAACAATTCTAAGTGGGTACTCATATGACAATAGGGAAACAATAGGGGTGTACACAAAAAAGTATTACACTGAAATTCAATTTCTATAATCATATCGTGGTGCATCTACTATAACGTTAAGTACCTACAATAGTATAATTAAATAAACAGTTTTATAATGTATAATATGGGGGCCGTTAGGCCTACAGTTGGTTTGCTTGCTGTTTGGTTGGTTGCTACAGTTGCCTTTATAGTGTCTCAAAAATAGTTAATATCCAATAAAATAAAAATTTATATTGATGACGAGAAGTGAAAATGAAAAACAATCATAAGAAGCATGAGCTCCATGACGTGGATCTGACGTTTACTAGGTAGTATAAATGTCATAAACCCCTTATCATGCACTATTTGTATAAATATCTTTATTGTGAGAGAAAACAAAATCTACTTTAGTCTATAATACTTCAGAATTTATTCACTTTGGAAGCTTTGGAAACCTCATTGCCTGAAACAAATGCCGTAATGATTTATTCGATACAAAAGAACTGTCTTTGAAACTAATCTGCAGTCGAAATAAAGCATACGCTATTATTATAAACATATTTCTTTTACCTCTTTTTTCTCGATTTCCTGATCTTCGAGTAATCAACAGATGTCTCAAACCCCTTTTGCCGTTAGAACCTCACTCTATAACTTCAGTATAACAAATATGAACTTTAATATTAATTTAATTAATTCTGAGTTTGTTTGCTTGTTGATTAAGAATTGTACTGTAGTTTTTAAGTATGCATTTTAAACAAACAAATTTTAATGTACATTATGTCCGATTGGATTGATCAGTATGCTGTGTATTAAGGCAATCAAGGACAGCACTGCAGAAAATAAAGCATTTCTCTCTCTCTAACGTCACTTTATGCTGCTATGGCTAATCGGACGAATTAATTCTGAGTCAAAAACTTTCATTATAATTATTAACTTTCATATGAATACTTTATAAAGTCTTTCATAGGAATACTTCGAGGATTTTTCTCGTACTTTTTTTTATGTTGTGGATGTTTTCCTTGTGTAATAATTATCAATTTAATATTTCACATTTATGTTTAATTAGTTCTCATTAAATGACAATTTTATTGCTAAACATACAAGGAAATCATGCAATTAAAGTATTATTGTTGTGTTTTCTTTTCGTATGATAGTTGTTTCTATGACTACCTCGAGTTTGTCTTATTTTTGAGGTACTATATATCGCCACGACAAATGTTAGGTGGGTACTTACCTCTTATACGGAAAGCAATATATTTCAATCTTGTAATTGACATTTGTTAGTGTTTGTGTATGTTTTATGTTTGCCGTCTTTGCCGTTTTTTTTTTTTCATTTCTAAATTTGATGGATTTCTTCCGAACAAACAGAATTGGAAGCGGTATCATTCTTCCAAGAAAAAGGGTTATTGCGTCGGTAGAAAGATTTGAAAAAAGGTCACAACATGAAATTATGTTTTAAAACAATGACATCGAGGGGTCAATAAGAGGTTGCAGAAGTAAGTGTGGTGTAAGAGTTTGAACCTAGTTTTGATACCGCAAGTTATTATCTGTAAATCCTTTAAGATTCATTTATCTCTGGTGTAAGGAAATGGCATCTGTTAAATTTTGTTCAGATCGTGTAAACATGTCATAAAAGGCCTTCACAAGGTAGGGAATATATTTAAGGGAGTTGAGTGCTATTGGATTGAAAAAAAATGAATACAAAAAAATAGTTGGAGGCGAAAATATGGTAGTTCAATTTATGTTAATAAGAAAATAGAAAAGGACCTGTTTACGGAAATATTAGGTATTTTAGCCATAATTGAACTATAAATAATACGTAAAAGTAATTATTTTTAATATTATTATTATTTGACCTTCGTGATATTAAAAATCGGTTTTCTTACGTCAGAACTCCTAAACAAAGGCTCTAGCGTCGGAACTTAAGGTTAAGAAATCTTATCAATGACGCCCTCCTGAATGACGCCTACCTGTTATAGAGGAAAGTAGCCTATGTGATGTGACTGAGAACATGAGGACAATCAAACTGAAGTTTTGAATTATAATTGCTGAAGTAAGCCAGCAAGTTCAACAATTAAGTTAGCCGTATTTTGTTTTCTTAGTCAGTCTTATATATTGTTACGGGCTACTGGGTATTAAAATGAATTAAACTACTGCTAAATTAAAGATACTAAAGTTTATTAACACAAGTGATAAAAAGAATACAATTAAATTATTAGACTAATATAAATTTACAATAACAATATTCTAAATATTTATTATCTAGGCCTAACTCCTATTTAATTATTACAATAATATAAGATATTACTAATTCGAAATAACTTAACTATTTACATAAATTTGTATGAATATTATAAAACTACACTACAATTTATAACTAATAATTAACACTTACAATTCACTAGTCCACCGACCGTAAGATTCTCCAAGTATGACAAACTGACACACAGTAACAAACTGAAACAGTTTATTACACTCGCGAGACTGTCACAGTTCACTAATACAGTTATTACACGGGCCGGTTCAACACTGAATAGTTTATCACACTGAACCTCACTTATTACAGATCGTCACCGTTCCTGGTCTACTCTCAGACTGACTCGCTCTAGGCGAGGGAGGTATTTAAATAGGCAAGGCCGAACATTCTAGAACACGTAAGTAGAGGAAGAAATTCTGGGAATGTCTAGAACCTTCTTAATGACTTCCGACAAAAGGAAGCGATCGAGAAGGTCCTAATCCTATTTTAACTTCTCCCGCCGACGGCTTAAGCCGCTAATCCCCTGTTTCCGTCTTCCTCTCTGAGACCGTAACAATATCTAATATTCAGGTAGAGGCTTTCGGAGTAGCAAAGTTAATAGATAACTATACGCTTTATATATTCTGTATATTATATTCTATAATATTATAATATTAGTATATAATAATAGTAAAATTCGCTGACCACTTTGGCCTTAAGCAGGTGGTATGTTAATGTGTCGTGTAGCTAACTGGTGGAGGGCTGAATTGCTATGCTAAAGATCCCGGGTTTTAATCCGACTGAGGCAGACAATTGTCTATGGGATCTATGAGAGAAAAGGTTTGTCCTCGGGCGGCAGGCGGCCTTGGATAGCTCAATTGGTAGAGCGATGTCACGGTGAGACAAAGGTTCCGGGTTCAAATCCTGGTCGAGGGCCTATCTTTTCTCTTTAAAAAAAATAAAAATATTTAAAACTCAAAAAAATGACCAATAATTTAAAAAAATTATAAATAAGTTTAACTTATTTGTGTAAAAATCTTTGGCTGCACCCTTGGTCATTTTCAACATTGCTTGAAAATAGAAGTGCTAATAAAAGAACTAAAATTCAAAATGAAACTTTGAAATCATAAATATTACATATTTCAGAAGACTACTTACTTAATCAATCAAAATTGATTGAAGTGGGTATCCTGTAACAATCAGTCAGCGAGGCGGCCGTGGTGTAATGGTTCGCATGACAACATTCTTTATCCAAGGTCGTGTGCTCAACTGATAACTTGCAACTTCAGTTCAACTGAAGTTATAAAATACCAATAATTTACTGTTTTGCTCATAAACCAAACAACATAATTTTATTTTTTTTAAATAATGAGTAATACGAAACTATGAAAGGATGATACGCAGAATGCTTCAGGAAATGATTCATTTTTAGAAAAACTTTAGAATTTTTAACCTTAAAATATTACTGAAAAATATAATGTTTATATGGTAATTTGCTTTGTAATTAATATGAATGAAAAATTAATATTAATGAGTTTGTTTTTCTTTAAATTTTCATTATGCAATACAGTTGATTATGAACAGGGTCGAGTTCAGCTATACATTTTGAAATCTGAATTAAACTTCTACTTTTTATTGAATATTGTAGGTAAGTATAAATAATCCCGATGTTAGTACAATTATGGAATGGAAAATATCGATACATTCATAGCAAAAATATATTTCGATTAGAAGTACATTTCGATTAACATCTGAAATTTCGTAACCTTAATATGGACAATGTAAGGAGGCAGCATTCCAGGGAAAACTGGACATCACAACAATTGTATTTTGAGTATGAAATATTTTTCTTATTTAAATTGATGGGTTTGTAGCAAGATTGTGAAATAGAGATTCTGTGAATCATTTCTTGGGCAGTGAAGCCAATATAGCATGTGATTAGATATTTGTGATATAAACTATTACTAAATTATCCAAAACCAATTTCAATAAAAAATCAGAATCGATTGGAACTTTCTTAAAACTATAAAACAAATTATATAATTGATGGCATACAGCAATATATTGCTTAGACCATTTTTGCCAATTAATTTTCTGTAAAATTTGAAAACGTAGAATGGTTATAAAACCTGTGGTAATGAATATTATCTACAGCCCCGGTGAATCATTGGTTAAGTCAATTTTTTTCCAAAACTTGTTGCTGTATTTAGAGTAGCAGAGTGGTGTCGTACTTATAGTTTTGGCTTGAAATGGAGTTGAAATATGTATAAGCTTTAACTCCTTTTCAAGCCAATGCCTGACTTAGCCCCTTATTCACTACGAAAATAACAAAATTCCGCTTCTGTAAGCACTAAGTAATCATTTTGGAGAAAATTTGACTTAACTAATTATTCACCGGTGCTGTAGATTTATGCTCAGGATGTTGGTAAAAAACAAGAAGAAATAACATAAAACTATTTAATGTAAAGGAGATAGTTGGGGGGTGCAGTCAAAAAGAACACTGAATAAGTAATAAACTTATAATTATGTGCCGACGTTTCGACCTACAGTGTAGGTCATCTTCAGGGCTATGAGAGAGAAACGAACAGAACAAAAAATATAAAAATGTACAGTAACAATAATATGGTGACAAGTAAACAAATGTAGAAAATTAAAATTAAAAATTAAAATAGTGGCAGATATGAAGATGAAAGATAACGAATATTAAAAAAGTGACAGAATATAATAAAATTAAGATATAGACAGATTTAGAAAAAATTAATGATAATGAAAAGAAATTAAAATAGTGACAGATATAATAAAATTAAGATAAAGACAGATATAACAAAATTAATGATAATGAAAAGAAAATGAAAATAATGACAGATATAATAAAGTAAGACAGATTTAATAAAATTAAAGAAAATGAGCAGAAATGATAGATTATAAATAACGCATATAAAATAAAATACAGAAAATAAATGTACAGAAAGGTTAGTAAAGTAAAAATAATATAAAGGAAAATCAAAAAGGAGGAGGTAAACCAAAGATGCAAAATGAGAATATTTACATGTACAAAAAGATTGGAACATGAAGAATAAAGAAAAACTAGTAAAATAAAATATATGATAACGGACTTCAAGATGTTACATGTTACAGAAAAGTATGGAACTGTATGTACAATAAATAATGTGAATAATAGAAATACTATTGTACAGTAACAATAATGTACAATGAATGTTTGAAAAATAGTTGATAGGATTAATGAATTTGTAAAATTAAAATTTTAAATTTTAATTTAAAATAAATAAGTTTTAATTTTTCAAATTCATTAATCCTATCAACTATTTTTCAAACAGTCATTGTACACTACTGTTACTGTACAATAGTATTTCTATTATTCACATTAGTTATTGTACATACAGTTCCATACTTTTCTGTAACATGTAACATCTTTAACCACCCCCCAACTATCTCCTTTACATTAGATCATCCAGTCAACTATTTTCATCTCATATAAAACTATTTAGCATATACCTACTATTTTATTTTGTTCATGACGAAGGTTTGATTTTTACAATTCATCCGACCAATCTATGTGCAAATATAAAAGAAATAATGTATGTTATTAGCAAAAAATGTTTATATTATTATACTGTTAGTACTTCCAAATTTCTATTGAACAACAATAAAATAAAAATGAATGCTTCCAAATACTAACTTCTTGACAAATAATGAAATCTGGGAGAGGTCATTCTTATTTCATTCTAAACTTTGACGTCGGTGAGACTTCAGGATGCCTATTAAATGCCTAATTCAGGATGACATTATTAAAGATAATTATTCCATTCGATTTCCAATTCTGTTCTGTTTAAAATGTTCTAAGCCCTCTTGTCACTTCCCCTTGTCTCCTTCTCAACCTTATCGATTCCAAAATTGCGTTTGCATTCCAATAAATTAAAAAAACAAACATCCAAAACGGTATTCAGTATAGCAGTTAAATATACTGTATAATATTTATTATGATTATTATTATAACTTAAAACTAATTATTATATATATACTAGCTTATGCCGCGGCTTCGATCGCGTGGAATTTGGTTTGCCGCATAAAGTTTCGTGAAAGATCATTTAAAATAAGTAATTTAATTATTATTTAAAAATATAAGTTACTCGTACATCCAACATTTCAGATGTTTAACTTCAAAACTGATGGATTCTATACAGCCTTTGAATCCCTATTATATTAAAGGGGAAACCCTTGGGGAGGAATTATCCAAATTTCTTTCTTTCTTAAATTATACAAAGAACCAATCTACAAATTTCAAGCTGCTAAGTTCCTGATTTGTCTTTAATTATGTACTATAACGGGGGGGGGCACATGCCCCCGTGCCCCCACATAAATCTGCCCTTGCTGTAGCCTATGGTGTATAACCTATTTTACTCAATAAGTTTCATCCACATCCGTTCAGTAGTTTTTGCGTGAATGAGTAACAAACATAACTACAAACATTCGCATTTATAACATAAGTAGGATATCCCCCCGTACGCCCCCCCTAAATCAGCTCTTGCTATAGTCTATGTGTAATTCTGATGTATAACCTATATTACTGTAAAGTTTCATCCAAATCCGTTCGGTATGTTTTGCGTCAATGAGTAACAAACATATATATAAAATTTCGCATTTATAACAATAGTAGGATTAGTAGGATATAAAAACAATAGTTTCACTTATGTTTTTTCTGTCATTTTAACAACTATGATCATGTGATTTGCCTTTAATTATGCCCTATAATGGATTCCCCACAGTACCTAAAAAACAGTCGGGGGTGCGTGCCCCTGTGCCCCCCCCATAAGTCTACCCTTGCTGTAGCCCATACGTTATTCTGATGTATAGTATATATTACTGCAAAGTTTCATCCAAATCCGTTCAGTAGTTTTTGTGTGAAAGAGAGACTACTATATATGTTCTTTGAATACTATCAGTGTGTTGACTGATAGTGTTCAAAGAACAAACTTGACTTCATCTTACATCACTTTGTATCATTCGTTCGATCTACTTATGATATTTATGTGGTACAGTGAAGTGACAATGAAAGTCTAATTTTCTATTTATTATCAATTTAGATAAATAGATTCAAAATGATCATGAAAATGTTAAATGAAAATTGATTAATCAAGAGATACCCGTTGATTTTTTTCTGCCCGTCAACTTCTGTTTTATTTGTATTCCAAGAGGTTACTAAAACTAATAAATAACAAAAAAAATAGGAAGTACTCCTTCTAAATATTTTTTACAGTAACTACCTACTAAATTTCACATTACTTATTAAATCTTGCTACTTTTAAATATACCAGGCTGTTAATGCAGCTTAGACTATCACATATGATTAACATCTCCCAACAAAAATACTATTGTAAAGATTAATCACCAACAAGAACGTAAAAGATGCCATGATGAAAATTTATAAAAATTATTTTTGGGATATCAAATTAGAATAGCCTTGCTTTAACAATAAATGGAAACAGCACAACAACCTTTACAAAATGCTTTTAATTTTTTATTTTATTAATTAATAGTAAACATATATTGTATTCATATTAAGAATTCAGTATTATCATATTATGAACATTAACATTAGCATTAGTTGTTTAATAATGCTTAGTATTAAGCGGTGATCTGATATTGAATGCATGCAAATAATGGCTATTCTCACGAGTTCTGAAAAGCTTTTTAATTAATTTTCTTACTACCTTTAACTCAATTTAAACCTCTCATATACTCACTTCTACCCCTAGGTTAAATCTTTAAGTAGTGTATGATGAAAACCTGTCCAAGAACTACCACACATATTAAAATTATCGGAAACTCTATTGCTTTTCTTAATCAGTAACTACAATGTAGCGATTCTATACTCCATAAAATCCATCAGGAATTGTGATTCTCCCTTATCTTTCAGCACATTGGTTATGGCTATCTTGCATATGGTGAACTATCTACAAGACATGAGGCAAAAATGAAGAGACTAATGAATTGCTGAATTAAATCCATCTTGAAATTTCAAGTAGTCAAGTTGGAATGCTGTGCTAACTGAAGCTTTACCCTCCCCGAGGCAATACTGCCTTGTGTTTCTTATTCCTTTCTTCCCTGATCTTCGACATTATTTCACTTCTAATCTTTCTTTACTCCTCAGATATAACCAATTCGGGCCTAAATTTTGGTGTTTTCTCCAGAAATATTTTGATGTTATGAACTCGGTTTTTAATCTTTCGGTCGTGGAAGAAAATATTCCGGCTTCAACAACTTCTCTCTTAATTTCTTCCGTCCAGTTTATGGTAGTATTTAGTCTCGTTGTGTATCGACAATTTTTTTTTGTCTAACGGTTCTCATTCATTCTCATCAGAAACCAGTAAAATTTCAGCTGTCATTTTTTCATTGCAACAGTGATATGCTTGTAGATGTCTTCATTTTTTCGCCTCTTCCATCCCATCAGGAATTTTCCGTGGTCCATGAATTTTCTTTTCCGTTACTACTACTCGTAATTTTCTCTAATTTTACAATTGTATAGCAGTGCCAGATTTTTACATTCTGAGACATTGATCATTTATTATACATATCCTGAGTTAACCAATAAGCCAGTTCCAATTTTTGTCTGGACCACCTCTTTATATCACCGATGATTATTAAATGTTTAGGACTCTCCGCAACTTAACGCAATCTACAATAAGGCAGGTGAAATCCAAATACTTTGAATAAGCCCTTTCCTCCTCACCCTATCCTAAATCCAAATGACATATCCTTCGGAAACTCTCACTTTATAAATCCACTTCCCCATTAGTCTTTTGTATAAATCCCCTTGTCCATTATAGTCGGGTTTCTGATGAATTGAACGCAAATATTTTGGCTTCCTCTACTAACTCACGATCTACTTCTCCTAATTTCTCGATAGCACCATCATTCAACCACATCGACATATCACCCACTGACCTTATTTCCTCACTAATGAAATCCCACACTTATTCCATAGGTTCTGATGGCATTCCCGTCAAATTGTTAAAAATATGCCTTCCCGAAATTCGACCTGCTCTTCTCTACATTTAAAATGTGTCCCTACAAAATGCAGTTTTCCCTTCCTCCTGGAAAAAAGTAATAGTCCATCCTATGAATCTGATGACCTTCCCAAATCAATCCACCAATGTTCCCACCATCTGTACGCTGACGACTCCCAGATCTATTTCTCCTCCCTCTGAGGTAATATCCCCATTTGCTAATATTCAGGGTGACCTAGATAGGTAGATAGATCAGTGCCTGCGCTGATCTGAATACATTGATTTACATGCTGCGAATACTGAGGCCATTCTCATTGGTTCCAACACTCTCCCTAAATCCATCTACTCTCTTCCCCCAACTAATCTTAAACGATCACCCTATTACTGTTACTGAAGAGAAAACGTTTGCCCTGGCCGGGATTCGAACCCGGATCGTCTGCTTCTCCGTAGCAGTGATCTAACTAACTGAGCTAGCAGGGGTCGCATCCAAGTCAGACAAATCAGTTCTCTTCACCGATCCTATACCCCCGTGTTCTAGTGATCACCATATTATTTTCAGTTCCCCTGTTGAAAATCTCGGCATAATTTTCGACCAAATCCTTTCCTGGAAACCCCAAATTGCCCAAATTTCCCGTCGATCAATAACCTCCCTAAGTTAGGTCAATAAGTTATTCCATCGTTTCCGGCATCTTCTAACACTACCTATCCGTAAGCTCTTCTTTAAACTTATTAAAGAAGTAATAATCCATTTATTTTAAAAATATTAAATTAAAAGTTTATTAATTACAACTGAGAAATCATAATAATATATATGACACTGAAGTGTAAAATGAAGAATTTGTCAACTAATTATATCAGAATCGGAAAAAACAGCCTCATTTTCAGGTTTGGTCATATCCTTGATTGTATCCAACATATTCCAACATCCAACATCTCTGGTCGCTGGAAGGAATATTAACAAGAAGGCACCAAGGAGTGCTAGCTACCCATCAAGAGTTGTAGAATCCACCACAACTTCATACTCTACAAAACAAAATACTTAAATTTTCATTTTTTAATGAAATTATAACATACAGTTAGATGTGTTTCGCTGCTCGAGAATAAAGTAAGTTTTTCACAACATTTAATAAATCAGTAAATAAGTGAAATATATTTGAATAGGAGAAAAGTGTATTTTTTTCATTTGTACACATATGAAATATTTTTCAAATACAATAATGCTTGTTAATAAATAATTAATAAATTTGCTAGTTACTTTGAAAGAAGCAATAGGAGTACATTGCAATTTGGCTAAACAGACTAAAGAAAGTAGGAAATAAATATAAGCAACACAGCCACTAGCACAAGTTTGCACAACTGCTTCATATTTATTATTTTTCAAATATGAGCTACACACGAATACCTTGTATGATTTATTTTATACTAGCTTATGCCCGCGGCTTCGCCCGCGTGGAATTTGGTCTGTCACATAAAGTTTCCTGAAAGATTATTTTAAATAAATAATTTGACTATTTTTTAAAAATATAAGTTACTCGTATCCAACCATCCAAAATTTCAGATGTCTAACTTCAAAGCTGACGGATTCTATACAACCTTTGAACCCCTATTATATTAAATTAGAAACCCTTGGAGTGGAATTATCCAACTTTCTTCCTTAAACTATACAAAGAACCTATCTTTTATAAATTTGAAGATGCTGTTTTGCCTTTAATTATGTACTATAACGGGGGAGGGGACATGCCCCCGTGCCCCCACATAAATCTGCCCTTGCTGTAGCCTATGATGTATAACCTATTTTACTCAATAAGTTTCATCCAAATCCGTTCAGTAGTTTTTGCGTGAATGAGTAACAAACATAAATACAAACATTCGCGTTTATAATATTAGTAAGATATCAAAACAATAATTTCACTCATGTTCTGTTATTTTAACCACTATTATCATGCGATTTGCCTATAATTATGTACTATAATGGATTCTCTAGAGTACCTAAAAAACTGTCGAAGGGGCGCTCGTGCCCACGTGCGCCCCCACCCCTAAATCCGCGCTTGCTATAGCCTATGTGCTATTCTGATGTATAACCTATATTACTTAGTTTCATCCAAATCCGTTCTGCAGTTTTCGCGTGAAAGAGAGACAAACATGCAAACTTTCACATTTATAATATTAGTAAGATAAATCAGTGGCATGAAATGTGATCCCGGATCAAATTAAAACCCTTGGGTACTCGATCAAGTATTCCTAAAGTATCGCTCATTAATTGATTCATTATTATAAACTCCAGCTTGTACAAATTAACAGTCAGTATTGTTACTGAAAATATGTGGATAGATGATTTTTAGTATGATTCTTACATTTCCCTTACCATTTGGCCGGCAGTAATAAGCAGTTTACAGTTTCCAGTAAAGTATCCATGTTCAGTTTATCAACTACAACTAATTTCAACTATGTTTCAATCAGTATAAAGCTTTTAAATAATAAAATTGAAAGTAATTTGTTAATATTAAAATATATTTTTGAACTAAAAATTGTCGATATTTTAAGTATAAGTTTCGGCTTAAGAAAAGAATAAGACAACATTCTCATTAACTTAAAAACCTTAAGTGCCTAGATGATAAAGATTTTTTTTTAATTGTGGTTAGTACTAGGGGTACAGTTGTGGATAGCAAATAGAACTACCATTGAATAGATATTTTTGTAATAAAAAAAATCGCCCACATATTTTTTCATTTAAGGCTGTTTATAAGTGGCGAGTGAACATATGGGAGAGACCTCCCTCGAGTGTAAGATAAGAAGGATCCGAAGCCGAATAAGGGGGGAAAGAGGGGTGGAAGAGATTTTTAGAAGAAAGCACACTTGGAAGAAAGACAGTGGAAGGAGGCCGTAAGACACTTTTGGCATTGGACGTCAGAAGATGGAGAATCACATGCCCGAATGTGCGGAGTGCGGAGAAGGCCAATTCGGGAGATGCCCCACCATAGCTGAAAAAAAATAGAAGCGTAACCTCTGTTTTTCCGTTAATTGTTGATTTAAAATATGTATACATTTTATGCACCCCCTGTTGTATTTGAATCATTTAAAGTAAGTAAAAAAAAAAACACCAAATAAGTCAAGACTTATTTTTATTTGTGCCGACGTTTGCAGGTATACTTTGTAGGTCATCTTCAGAGCTAATAGGAGAGGCGGCTGGGTGAACTGTGTAACTGACAATTAAGTTAAGTTGTGTAACTGTGCAAGTTTTTTAATTGTCAGTTACACAGTTACCCAGCCGCCTCTCCTATTAGTCCTGAAGATGATCTACAAAGTAGGCCGAAACTTCGGCACAAATAAAAATAAGTCTTGATCATTGAAAATATATTCTTCGCCCTAAAACATAGCGATATAAATACATGTATATATATATATATATATATATATATATATATATATATATATATATATATATAAGTGGTTAGCGTAACAAACTAACCATTCAACTATATATCCATGAAATTTAAAAGAAAATTAAATATTAAGCCCAAGATCACGGGTTAGTGGCCCGGCAAGTGGCCCTAGGATTTCTTAAAGGGAGTAAAAAATCCTTCGTTACGCCGTCCTTCGGAAGGGACGTTAAACGGGGGTCCCGCGCCTGTACGATATCAGGTACTTGTTAAAAATCCCTATCCTAATCAAACCTGGATAGGCCAAATTTAGAGTTCCCAATGTACCATCGTCCGATTAGCCGTAGCAGCAAAAAAGTGGCGTTAAATGAACAAACAAACAAACCATTCAACTATCTATCCATGAACATTTAAAGGAAAATTAAATTTTATGGAAAAAAAAACATTACACAAATATAAATATTAAGAAAATACAAAAAGACAATGCTTGAGCCATGATAAATGTCATGGATGGGTAAAACAGAGACATCTGGTGTCGCAATGCCCTCGCACTAGATGCTTTGAGTGCGCTACAGAAGGTCATATTACAAGAGAGTGCCCGTATATGTGCTCGTGCAGAGAAATTTGAACTATGGAACCTACGGAGACGCCCAAAGAGTAAAGGTTAAACATATGACAACACCAGCGTCATCAGAGACCTCAGAGACGGAAGGAGAAGGGTGGGTGAGCTGCGCAGCAGAAGAAGATTTCAGCAGTCACAGAAGTGAGCCGAAGCGGGTAGCAGCTGGAAGGAAGCAGTTGCCAGCAGAAAGGCGACCGCATATTGGTAAACTGCAATGTTAGAATGAAGTGCGGCGGTCTGCCTATCATCAGAGTAGAGAGAGGGGGGAAGCAGAGGCACAATTCTGAGTCGCATAGCAGCGGCTGATGGTGAATGGACATTTCAGATACAGGTATGTAGATGTAAATTAACCACTCTGGGTGGCCCGTGTAGAAGGGGAAGTCTTGGTAGGGCTAGGTAAATGGACGGAGAAAGGGGCTAAATTAAAGGTTCGTGTCGTGGAGATTATGTTGCGTGGCTACGATGGGATCATTGGGTGTGATATACTTAGGGAATTAGGAGCCCGTGTATATAATAAGAGGGGAGAAAGATCAATCAGGATAGGTAGAAAGTATTATAAGAATGTTGGAGGGTGGCGCGGGAGAACCTTAATGAAGGTTCGAGAGTTGAGTTCGAATCGGGGGAAAGTGTTAATACGTTATGCCGGGCCATTCCGAGTGGTAGCCATTAGAGAACACAATTAGGTAACAGTAGAAAGCGTTTCGGAACCTCGAAAACGCAGAACTGTCCACATTGAACAGCTTATACTGCCATTGGAGTTTTAATACCAGGCGTGTCCTGGAGGCCACCCCTCAAGATTCTTTTTTGTAGTGTTCTTATTTCTTATTTTCCTATTGTGTTTTTGTTCCAAGATGAGGAAGTTATGATTTGTTTTTCTCACTTTCTTTTTCTTTTATGAGGAAGTGATTTATTTATCTCTTCTGATTCTCTACGTATTATGAATACTGTTTTAATTATGATTGCCATTATTGCCACGAAATTGTAAATTGGATTGTTCTTTTGACCTTTGCTTTGGCGTTCTTCACCAGTAGTTTCCGAACTATTCGAAAACTGGTGGGGAGCGAGTTGAGGTCAGGGGATCAATAATATCTGTTTGTGTCTTTATATGATAATTTCGATCTGAACAAATGTAACATTAATGATCTGAATGAAAATACGAAAAACAATATACAAAATTAAATGCTCTCGTCCACGACGGTACCGCCGCATCTCTCTGTCGTGCATGTAGACAAAAAAGGGTTTCGAAAGGGGACAGTAGCCAAAAAAAAAAAAAAAAAAAAGGGTTTCGAAAAAGCCAGTAGCCATGTGGATGGAGTGGTTATATGCCGCTATTGCCCGAGGCATTGCCGCATCTGCCTCCAATCCCTTGTCCGAGTTAAATACTCTCAGATGTTCATCCAGAGTATTATGAAGCCTTTCGATTCCACCTCTGCTTTTGGGATGTCCCGGCGTATTCCAATGCCAAGCGACACCTAGATCTTTCATCTCTTTCCTAAGCTGCGCATTGTCAAATTCCATACCCCGATCTGAGGAGATCTTACCGGGCACTCAATAAAACTGGAACCACGTTTGGAGGGCTCTACTGACCGCTGCCGCTGATTTCTCCTTCACCGGATGGGCCATGGCTATCTTGCTGAAGGTGTCACCCATTTGAATCCCCACCACGTAAAAGTGTCGATCTGGAGCTCGGGTAAGGTAGCGTAGGTGTATATGTCTCTGTATCCCTACTGGGGGGTGACGACCATACTTCGTGGTATTACAAATGTGACATTCGCTTATTACCTCTTCGATAGATTTTCGCATTCCTACCCAATAATATTTTCGTTTCAACGCCACCATTGTTTCATTAATCCCTCGGTGGTTCGTCTTTCCCTGGTGATATGCTAATGTCAACTCCTTTTGTTGACCGGGATCACGAATCGTCTTGACCATAAGACAGCATCGGATAAATGATCTATCTTTCTCGGCCCTCCACAAGTTTCGGATCTTATCCCAGACCGTTGCGTTTCCGACGTAGAGGTAGTGGGTCGTACCTGCTCTCGATGCGTCCTTAGGCACCCAGCACATTTGTTCTTCTTAAATTCCTGGTTGGGACCAAATAGTGAGGATATCATGTTTTTCAAATTTAGACTTTTCCATTTTCAGAAGTCCCGTGGTCTTCATCTTCCAAATAATCTGACGAGGCTTGTTGTTAATGACTGCATCTGTTGATTCCTCCCTCTCTGTTGGTCTCTCGTCGCCCGATTCATCTCGATCAGATGAGGCCCCGTCGTGTTGGTGACCTGCACCGTCTTCTTCTTCTCCGGTTTCCATTCGCGCTAGAATGTATGGATATCTCTGGAATGACCCCCCGTACTCGACTCGATTGCGATAATTTGAAGAGCTCGAGATAGCCAATCTGTTAAAGCAACAAATAGCAGAAAATATTACTTTAAAAGTAATTTTGTTTATATTGTATAAAAATCTTATGTACGTAAATGGTCGGCCTGGGAACTCGTGCGTTATCGCAAATGTCACGTGACCAGGCCGCCCAAAGCCAGTCAGGTTCAAGAACTGGTGAAGGATGGGCTCTTCCTCTTGGCTCACTTTACGCTACCTTGATTCCAAGCACCTCCTACCGTGCCGAGAGCGCATCGGGGCGAGAGGAGGGCACATACTTCATTAGCCCTGACTCCACAATAGTCTACACTGGTCTGTACTTATATCATATCATATTATATCTCTTTTTATTCTAACTCAGCTCTAAATTTATCAACTATATTGTAGGGCACCATTTCCTGTTGTCTGTCTTTTCTTCTCCTTTTCTCTCTTTCTTAACACCAAGCAAATGTGTTATTTATCCTCCACCAATAGGATTTATGCGGCATCAAGTCCCGCGGAGATAATATGCGGCATCAAGTCCCGCGGAGATAAAAGAGACAGACACCAGGAGGGATGCCCAGCCTCTTATGCGATATACAAAAAATAAATTGTACCTTCTTCACAGTAATGCTTTTTTTTATCTCAAATTTACCCTTGACCCGCTGCCTCCGGCAAACGAATTTTTTTTTTAGGACAGAATCAGTTTTTTATTATTAAAGACATTCCCGCCTCAACACAATCCGCTACAATATTTTCCCTTCCCGGCTTGTACACTACTTCCATGTTGTATTGACTGAGCTGCTCTTTCCAGGGGGTGACTCGTCTGACGACTCCTTCAATTTCCCGACCCATAAGAACGGCCTATGGTCAGTGTGAACCACAAACTTTCGCCCAAACACATACGGTCGGAAATGCTCTATCGCCCACACGATCCCAAGCAATTCCCTTTCTAGTGCGCTATACCGGGCTTCTGTCTCCATTAATCGTCTACTGGTGTATGCCTCGGGACGCTCACCACCGTTGCCAACCTGAGATAATGCCGTACTCTCTCGCATCTGTGGTGATTCGAAATTTCGCGTAAAATTAGGATAGGCGAGGATTGGTTCTTCCTGCAGTTTCCTCATGCATGTCCGAATGTTATTTTCGATTTCAGGGGTGATCACGATGCTCCGTCCTTTCTTCAGCATGTTGTTGAGCGGCACAAGATTCTCCGCCATTTCCGGCAAGAATCGGCGATAATAGTTGAATGTTCCTCGAATAGCCTCGACCTTCCGCATATTTGGTCGCACTCCCTCTTTGAATATTGGATGGCCCAAAAAAATAATCTGACCCTGACCCATAATAGATTTTTCTCCGGGTAATTTTAACCCAAACTGGCGCAACCTCGAAATCACCTTACGAAGATCTTCAACATGGCATTCTTATGATTTGCTAAATACGAGTTAATCATCCATGTATACCTAGCAAAACGATTCGTTCAGTCCACGCAAAAACTCATCGATGAGTTTCTGGAAGGTGATTGGCGCGTTTTTCAGACCGAAGGGCATCCGTATAAATTCGAAATGACCCCCTTAAAGGTGAACGCTGTCTTTTGTTGGTCTCGTGAGTGCATCCGAATTTGATGGTATCCTGCCTTCAGATCAAGGGTGCTAAAAATCGTCGCCCCCCCCCCAAGTCGGTCTAATATGTCATCGAACCTCTAATGGAATGGAATAGCGTTCGTCGAAAGTATTCTCATTAAGCTTCCGAAAATCCACTATGACCC
The DNA here is from genome assembly GCA_037127475.1 of Arma custos. Lineage (NCBI taxonomy): Eukaryota > Metazoa > Arthropoda > Insecta > Hemiptera > Pentatomidae > Arma > Arma custos. The sequence goes on from CM073759.1 coordinate 166,438,868, forward strand.
GGTACTTCTCGCCGTCCGCACTCTTTTTCCTTACTGCCCATAGGGTGCTATTGTAAGGTGATGTATTGTCCACAATGATCTCTTGCATTTTAAGGTTATGTAACTCTTCCCGTATGTGTTGCCGTAGTGCTTGTGGGTACCGAAGTTCTTTAACATATGTCAGGCGGTTTTAACAGGATTTCGTGCCCTGTAACACTGAGAATTTCCCCTTCATTAAAAGATATATTCCGAATTCCTTTTTAATGGCGTGGCGCCAATCTTCCCTTTGATTAATCGCCCCAATCTATCTCTGGCCGTTCTTCAGTACCCTTAATCCTTTATACATCATTTCCCCTATGTTTACTAGCCACCGCTCGTTTTTACACCTTATCATTACTCCCACTCGCCCCATATTGCATCCGATTATACCCCCACACACTCGAGGCATATATTCCACCACATGAACGGCTATGCGCTACTAGGAACCCCACCTCCCAAGTTCAAATACGGCCTCCCCTTCTGCTTTACAGGGACCACTTAGAGGGACTAATTTACAATCGCATTCCAGTATCCTACGCCAGTTCTTTCTATCCGGTGCCTGTCTCTTTTCCCGGAGGTGCGGTCTCTCTCTTCTATTGAACTCTCCTTCTCTCAGTCTTCCCATTTCCGGTCTTGACCGAGTCCTGCCTATTTGCGTTCTCCTAAAAGGGACCCTGCTCCATCCTGGTTCGTGCTCATCGCGTGCTTTTTACTCCCGAGCACTCGAATCTACCATTTCTTGAGCCTATTCCAAGAAAGACTTATCTCGAGGCGCGCCATCCTTCTTTCCTGTGTCTCTTGCCAATTGCAATCTAAGAACGTGTTCATGAAAATCATCCATGCTTCCACTGCGCCTGTATCCATCACTTCTCGCAGTTTCTCATTTATCCTATTAAATTTTGCGATTAGACTTGCCGCATATTCCCCGTTCGACTGGTTAGGTCTCTTCATTCCCCTCAACATTTGCAGCATGTCTTCTTAGGGGGCCCATCCCCCCCTCCCTATGTTTTTTTCAATCTTTCTTTTATAACCCTCCACGGGGTATCCTCATCCGACTGAATTAGATTCAACACGCTTCTTTTGACCCGGCGTGCTAAAGCCACCCGTAGCCTTTTAGCATCCAGCTCGTCTATGAGATCCGCAGCAACCTGGGATTCGATACTGAACATAACACCATCACCGCCTTTGAGGAAATGGTTCAGCTCGCCCACATCGCCATTGAATTTTTCCAGATCCGAGATCTCTCTTCTTACATCCAGTGCGTTAGCCCTTTTTAACTTCATCCGTTCGAGCGCGTTGGTCTCCTCTGCGATCATGTTCACCTCCCTTGCTGCTAGGTTCGCACGTGCCATTGCGAGCGTAGTTGTCGGCAAAGGCGGGAACTCCGGGTCCACCGGTGACGGTGGTTGTGGCGTTGGTTGAGGCGGTGGCCCAAGCGTTATGTAGCTTGCCTAAGAACGTCTCTCTATTCCGGTTTTGTCATTATTATTTATGGCAACAAGAGAGAGAAGAAATAAAAAAAAAACGATAAAGAAATTTTTTAATTAATTTTAAATTTTAATTTAATTTATTTTTTATCATCTTATATCTAAGTATAGTATATAGTAAATAAAAAATATACAAAATTCCTAACTGATTAACATTAGTTTAATGAATGAGGTATATCGTGGCTGAGTTTTAATTATGGCTAATAATATTATTTTAAATTATAACGATTTATTTTAATTTAATTGAACGCTATTTGGCACAAAATTTTTGTTGTCCTATCATATAATAAATAATGGGAATCTTATCTTAATATATAAAAATCTCATGTCACGATATTTGTTCGGGCTAATCTCCGAAACTAGTGGACCGATTTTATTGAAATTTCGCTCAGATGTGTAACATTGTCCAACTTAAAATATAGGCTCTATTTTATTTCGATTAATGACCGCTATATTTTTATGGCAAAATTATATTTTTTCCTAACCATGATGCTGCATTTTTTATATGTTGTAGGGTCATGTCTGAGTAGTGTATATCCAAGTTTGCAACGAAACAACGGATGGAAAAACTTTCGGTGGCCGAAAAACCTCGACATTTTCGGAGTTATTTCATTTTTGGCCTGTATCTCCTAATCGATGTGTTTTTGAAAAAAAACAAAATAGGTAATCATTTTTAAAGTAGATTAAATTTGTTACAATTTAACGCTGGAATACTAATGTTCTTAGAGTAGTTGCTTAGTACTAATGTACGTATTGGTGACCTACACAAGATTTTTTTTCATTTAAGGTAAAATAAAAAGGCCAATTTTTTAAAAACTACCAGTTTTTTATTTCACGAAGCACATTACTTACACAATCATCACAAAAAAGTTAAACAGAAGGTCAATAAACAATAAAACTAGAAAAAAGTATTAAAAAAGTTGATCAATAATCAATAAAGTTGAATAATCAATTTAAAAAATTTTAAAAAGTAACATAGTTTTAATAAAATAATACATCTAGATAAAAATATCAAAAACTTGAAAAATCACTTTTAATTATTCGCACACTGAGGACATATTTTATGAGTATGCTCACCGCATTCCATATTGCATATTGCAGGTGCCAAAATAGGACTTTGTCATCCTCCTTTTACTATAGGGGCACATAGAACAGTATCATATTTTTTCCAAATTTGTTTCTCTCTTCTACCTGTTGTGGTGTAGAGCGATCGCAGTAAAATTTAAAGTTTGTCTGATAACCAATCTCAGCTCATTTGAAATTATCGGTAACGATAATCTTTAGTACTGCCAAGGTTTAGCTAGTAGGTCATGCAAATTTAGCATGAATTCAATCCTTGTCAAAGATTTTTCATTACACTTTCTTTGGCGATAAAAGTTATGAGTATAAATAACGTACGAATTTATGCAAGCGATATTCAACATATTGTAAAAATAACACATTGGCCATCGTCTCGTCTTTCTTCCACAATTCATATTTTGACACATTTGATCAAATGTGTCAACTGCACCCTTTGTTTCATTGTAAGAGTGTATAAACTTGCTTATAATTTCCGGTTTAGCACTGCTTTCACTAATTGAAGCTCCATGATGCATTGTCGATATCATGGTAACTAGCTTATTTGTTTTCGGTTTGTATGAGACGATTGTTATGTTGTCAGAGCTCAGAAAAAAAAGAAGAACTAACACCCCTTTTTTCAAATTTTAAATCGACAAATTCTTCTGTTAACTCTCTCTTATTTTTTCCTATGGTCCCAGCTGCAGTTAATTTATATTCATTAAAAGTTTTTGAACTAGTAGAATACTCATAAACCAATTGCCCATAGCCAACTTCATATTGAGTATTTGATAGTCTCGACTAGCTTTTCCACATAGCCAGGGACATTTCCTTTAGTAGATTCACTCTATTTTCCAAGATATGGAATAGCATCCACCATATATTTGGTGCCATTATCACATAGCATCATGATTTATAATCCGAATTTGTTTGGCTTGTTACTCATGTACACGCAAAACGGACAACGGCCTCTAAATCCTACCAATTGTTCATCTATTGAACAGTAGGAGCTCGATTTATAATTATTTTTGCAATTACTAATGAAATCTTCCCAAATCGACTTAATTGGTGAGAATTTTGATTCATTCCTCCGTTCCATTCTTGTTTCTAAATCATTAAAGCGAAGGCAATATACAATGAAATTAAATCGTTCTTTTGACATAGTAGCTCTATGTTTATTTCCACTGTATTCAGTACTAAATAAAAGGTCCGTTGACAAATGGTTATCTTTTAACGCCGCAGATAATACCAGAAGTCCAAAGAAGGCATCAACCTCAATATCAGTTACATTAGATAGAGTACTGTTGTAAGAAATTTTGTATTTCACTCTTTCTCTTTCCATTTCTTGGTTTGTTCTCAATATAATTTCATCTATTATACATCAAGAATTTCCTCTATGTTCGAGTAAGTTTTCACTGGACCCTAGAACAATTAATTATCTAGTAAAAAACATAAGCAAATAGGAAATTGAGAATGGTGAAATATAGACCAGAGGAAATATTAATTCGTTTTTGAAAATCAATTGAAATGGTTTTATTTTTATTCAGTCAATATTGATTGAAATAAGCATCGCTGAAACGTAAACGCACATGCAAACACCAACCAACTAATGTGTGTTCCACTAATGTGGGACTAAACAAATTCAAAACGAAAATTAATCCTAACGGCCACACGAGAGTCTGGGAGACTTACTCGGGATTTTTCATTGCGAGTATTTGCAACAATGAGCGCCCACTGCATTGGAAACCCCCATGTAAATCTCAATCAGTATCTCACGGACCCTCCAAAGCCCAGTGTGACATTTATGTCACAGTAGAAAGTAGCCCGGTTTTCCCATGCTCTTTTATTGTTGTTTAGGATGAATTACCGTTACATCTACCTGCAAGAGGCTCTGATAGCCAGTTTAGTGCAAATTAGAATAAAAAAAAAAATCTTGAATTCTGTATCCCTATAAGAATAGAAAAATGTAAAAAAAAATCAATTTTTTTTCAAAAAAATAATTCTCGGCTTTGGAGAGTTATTAATGTAATTGTGAAGGAAACAAAAAAAAAATATCTGAAAAATGCGAGTATTTTAATGCAGGAGTCTCGGGGACCAGCGTGTGTGCGTGGTAGCTTAGCGAGTGATGGTTAAGGCTAATACTTCGAATTCTCAGTTTTAATCTGGCTTATAAAAAACCAACCAATATAGTGTTACTAAAATACCTAGAGGCGACGTGTACAATGATAATACACAATTACTAACATACGTAGCGGCGAGGTGTACAATGATAATACAATAATACTAATGTACGCTTCATTGACGTGTAAAAAATATTTACAATAGACTTACCTTATTCATTGTAGATAGCACTAAATATGTCGCAATAACAATATTTTCTTCACGGCAACCTGTAGATAACTAAACACTAGAGGCTTACATTGGAGGGGGAATTTGAAAAACAAAATGGCAGCAATGGATTTTCCTTTGAAGCACACCTAGCGGAGACGTACATTAGTATTCTAGGGTTAAGCCTAACAACAGTGTTAGTGTGTGATTAGACTGAATAAAATTTAATATGAAGTAAATTTAAGTACAACGGGATTTGAATGAAATCTCAGATATTAACATAGCGTTTATTAATTTTAAGGACATATGAATATCTTTCTCTTAACTAAGCAATAATTGATAAATGATTAAACTTAATGGGAGCAATTATACAAGAGGACCTTAGAGACTAAACATGCAGAATAGCGATCTAATGAACAAATATGATTAATTACTAATACTAAAAAATTAACATTGAATAGGCGTGGTAAGAAACATTAACAGAGATTGCTCCATTCTAGCATTATGGCCAAGATATAACAAATAAATATGAACGATATAATGAAGAATTTAAGTGATCACGGCCTGAAGGGTTAATACGATTAATTAGCGTGAATTGTCTTTCGGTATCATATAGCACAATGAGTTGTTGATCATCAGCAGCCGTATTAGTCGGCGATTTGAGGCCTTATGATATTGAAATTGGACTCACGATTTGTGTTTTCTCTATACCAACTACCCTCTCATCTGGTGTCTCAGCCGAGCTCCTGGTGCGTGACAGGCTGCAAGACCTCCTGGACGCTGGACGTTCTCAATGAAGAATATCGGCTTGAAAGCGGCAAGCGGTCGTAGCTGCGAAGGTCTGGTAGAACAGTCCAGCTCGGCGATCAAACAGCAAGTGCCCGGGCGCTCCGAGCGTCATTTCCCCTCTCCTTCGATTTTGGCGGTAAAGTATATTAATAAAGCTTAGTATCTTAGAGGCAAGGATCGGTTCGTTCCATCTGGCGGGTAATACAGGTCCGCGGCTAAACAAACAGCTATGTAGGTATAATGGACTCTTAGTTCAGTCCCTATTATATAATGAATAACTGGTTTCTCCAACAACTGGTTACTCCAATAACTGGTTTCTCCTGTTACATTTGATCACCCAGTCTCGTTCTTATGTGCAAATTTCTCATCCGAGCTTCATTTCTCAGAATAAATGACTAATGTCAAATAAGACGACTAATAGAAAAAGATTTTTATGGACTAAAATCTTGACCATAAAATGAAAGTAAAAATCAGATAGGTTACTTACAATTTCATCTTGAAAAACATTTTACTTGGAATCCTCATGCAAGACTAAAATGACAAGAAACTGCTAGCTGTTTAGGGTTACTACATCATTTACTAGACAAGTGCACTAACCTCCCAATTAATTACATAAGATCTACATGGACTAAAGGAGTAGAGCTTTGGGTTCCACTAAGCCTTGCAGTTCCTCTTTTGTCCAATCCTTACAATTAAAAATCCTTAGTACAATCATTATTGATCCTTACTTTTAAAGAATAATGTCATCCTTAATGACCTCAAAGTCCCATTTGTTGGTGATTTGGCCAGAGCCTAATACCATCCTTTTATGAACAACTTTATTCCCACTCGAAGCCACTAATTTCAAATGTAGGCTACTTCTTCAATCTTTTATAAGTTATGCTCTTACGTTACTATTTAACAGATATTAAACAACATTTAAACCATACTTTACCTTCTACTTTTTCCGAAAATGAACCAATGGAAACTTACTATGCAACTGCAAAGATTGTTAGGAAAAATGGCAATTTCATTCAAGAATAAACGAAGTCTTTCTATAAAATTTTATTATTTAAACTACAGATATAAAACTACTAACAAATAATTACATATAACAAGGGCTTGAGTAGTGAGTTGAGGAAAGTGTCAGCTGGATCTTTCAGAACAATCATTAAGTGCAACCTTCTCTTGTTTTTTCATCTCTTTGATGGTATCTAGCATCGGTGTGTTTCTAGTCTCTGGAAGAAACAACAATAAAATTGCACTTAACAGTGCAAGAGAGCCACAAAGGACAGTTGGAATCCACCAATGCTTCTTGCCCTGTAATTAATAACACTATTAATTAAGATTATACACCTTTTAAAACTACTAAAAATACTAACTAAACGTTATAATGGTTTTACCCCTCAATAAAAGGCAAAAATTAAAAAAAAAAATTATATTTTTAAAAAATACAATACACACGCTTTGATAGAAAACAAAACTAAAAAGTAGAAAATAATTTTCAATAAGTTTAAAATAAGAATAAATTTGCATTATATACATTATACTTAATTAGCATCTTGTCGACTTACGTCATTATATTATTTATAATTAAATGATATTTCTCTTCAAAATAAAAATATTTAAATAACAATTAATTAAAAAATTAATTATAAATAATATTACTGGGAGGCGACCCCTTGTAGCTCAGTTGGTTAGAGCACTGCCACGAAGAGGCGGACGACCCGGGTTCGAATCCCGGCCCGGACAAATCTTTTCTCTTCAAAATAAAAAAAACAAAACCTTTATTTACAGTTTTACATATACAAGCACCAATAAGTGTAAATACATGTTCCAGACTTCCTTAACATGTTTAAACAACAGTAATTTTAATTAATTAAAGTTGTCTTTTATAAGTAAGTTTTATAATAGCAGGAAAAATGTAGAAAAAACCCGCTTAAAAAAAAAAAATGAACCATAATAATAATTGTAATTTAAAATACATAAAAATAATACTAAATAAAGTTAGTAAATATAATAATAATAATATTTAAATAGAAAATAAATACACAATTAAAAATAACTATAAAATAAATACAGATAACTAGATTATGATACCTACGAATAGTGATTTGTTAAGTGAGAAGTATATGTTTTGTTCTTTTGTGCGTGTACCGTCGTAGTGAATGTTTATCGGATTAATGGGTTTTCGGAAGCTGGAGTTTTTTCGAAGTATGCTTTTGTTTGGGCTGAAACATATTGTTTTACAGTGGGAAGTTCTCTGAGCATATTCGATATTTTCGTGTAGTGGGGATAATTATTAATAATTCTCATGCATAGGTTTTGTACCCTTTCAAACTTTCTATAATTTATAGCACAGGTTGAACTCCAGACAGGTGAGGCATAGGTCAGCACTGAGCGGATTACTGTTTTATAAAGGATTAGCTTGTTTTGGGGGCTTAGTCTGGATTTTTTTATTAAAATAGGGAAACATTTTGTAGATGGTTTTTTTCGCTTTTTCTGTTTTCCTGTTGATGTGCTCAGTGAATGTTAAGGACCTATCTAGAATTAAACCGAGGTATGTTACGGATGTAGACCAGTGGATGTGCTCGGAATTTAAGATGATGTGCTGATCTATGTTGGGTCTGCGTTTTGTGAAGATTATGGCGGCCGATTTTGTTGGATTGATTTTCAGTTTCCACTTTTGACAGAATTTATGGATTTTATTAAAAGCTTGTTGTAATCGGTTTACTATTGTATCGATTCGGTATGATGCTGTGTACAAAGCGGTGTCATCTGCGTAAAGCGATGTGGTTACTTTTGGGTGTTTTGGGAGATCTGATATGAACAGATTGAATAGAATTGGGGATAGGCAGGAGCCTTGAGGAAGTCCAGCTGGTAGGGGAAGTGTTTTGGAGCTAGCAGTGTTTATTTGAACATAGAATTGTCTATTGGAGAGGAAGGAATATATGACATGTATTAGGTATGGAGGAAAATTGTACAAGATTAATTTATAAATAAGACCGTAATGCCATACTGTATCGAAAGCTTTTTCCAGATCTAACATAAGCATGACTGTATGTTTTTTATTATTGAATTCTTGTGTTATGAAGTCGGTAAGACGAGCTAGTTGGTCTACAGTGGAGTGGTGTTCTCTAAAACCGATCAGTTCATCTTTGATCAGTTTGTTCTCATTTACATGCTTAACAATTCTTTTTAAAAGCAAGCGTTCCAGGATTTTGGATAAAATGTTTAGGAGGCTAATTGGTCTGTAACTTGTAAAACTGTTTGGGTTTTTATTTGGTTTAGGGATAGCGATTGTTTTGGAAATTTTCCAAGCGGAGGGAAAGTAATTGAGCCTTAACATTGAATTAAATGTTTTCGTTATATGGCAGATGGTTTTCCTGCTCAGGTTTTTTATAACCTGTACAGGGATGCCATCGTCCCCTGAGGCTTTCTTTGTTTTTAATTTTTTTATAATCTTTCCGGTTTCTTTGGGTGAAAATTTCGTATGACGTTTTTAAGTAGTTCCGAACAGATTTGTTTATTTTTTTATTGTGATGGTTAGAGCCAAAATTCGAAGTGGTAGAGTTCGTGGATTGGAAATTACGGGCTAATAAATCGGCTTTGTCTTTGTCCGTGTAGACATAACTATTGTTCTGTTTCAGTGGGGGAATTTTAGTCGAATTTTTGGTCAGAATTTTATGTATTTTCCACATTTTATTTTCACCAGGTTTACATGACTTTAAAGTTGTTTCCCAGTTATCATTTCTCCATTGATTGATACGGAATCTAACGAAGTTGTTGAAATTATAAAATATTTTTCTTTATTTGCGGGCTTTTGTTACGTTGGTATTTTTTCCTAAGTTTATTTTTAATTTGTATGAGCGCTAGTAGAGAAGGAGGTAAATTATAGTTACGGTAAGACTGTGGGTAATGTTGAGGGATAGTTTCTGTCATGGCTTGTTCAATTAGTTGGTTTAAATTATTTATATTTCGGTCAATATCGTGAGAGTTATTAATTATTGGGTTGTGGTTTATTTTAGAATCTATTATTTTCCGAAATTTTTGCCAGTCAGCCTGTTTGAATGCAAACTTACTTCTTTTCGAGCTATTAGATAAAGATGACCCTAAACAAAAAATCACGGGATTGTGATCCGAGTTAAGGCATGATAATGCGATGAGTGGGAATACGTTATGTATATTTTTGGTGAGAGCTAGATCTATTATGCTTGGTTTGTAATCGCCTTGCGTGGGAATGTGGGTTGGTTCGTAAGGGCTGTGCAATTCTATTTGGTTGTTTACTATATAGTTTAATAAGAGTTTACCATTTTTGTTTGTGCTATGGCAGTTCGACTGTAAGCTTTTGGCGTTCAGATCACCGTATATTAATATATTTTTATTTAACCTAAACAATTTAGCAATATCATTAATATATAATTTGTTTGGAGGTATATAGGCTGATATGATTGTAGTAAGTTTATTATTTATTGTTGTATTAATGGCTACTGCTTCGGTAAATTCTAATTTTGGCACCTGCATGAAGTGGTGTTGATTATCGGAACGCACTAACAACATGACGCCCACTCCCGCCCTGTTACGATCTTTACGATAAATGTCATATCCTGGAACTGAAAATCTATCCTGCTGAGCCAGCCGGATTTCACTTAATGAAACAAAGTGAGGTTTATTTTGTTCTAGAAATATTTTAAATTCCACATCGTTACCACGAATAGTTTGCGCGTTCCACATCATTAATTTAATTTTTTCTTTATTAATTATCATATTATTCTTGGTTTTAGAAATAAATAATCGAGATAAAACAGCAGTGAAGAAACTAGTATAAGAGTTTGTTTAATATGTATATTGATAAAGAGCGGAGACTGTAAGCAGTTTGTTTTGAGTGAGATGTAAACTAGTGTGGCCTTGGCCTTCGTGATGAGAGCAACGAGAAAAAGTCTACTGATAAAGTATTTATTGTCAAGTTCATGATTATGCGTGATTGGCGAAATGTTGTTGTTGTGCCAATTGTGAGTAGCATTAGAGAAGTCCACGTACGTAATTCTACATCGCTACAGTTTATGAAATGTAAATACATGTAAGTGTTATATATATTTATATCATTTATCAATTTATACTTTTCATATTTATACTTTGGACATACCGTCATTTGCATTTTTTAGTTGTACTAAAGTGCTTTTAAATTTAGTAATTATCTTACCTATGTTAAAAGAGCTAAAAAAGTTTTTTATTTCTTTGAAGCAGTCTGTAAATGAAGGTTCACTATTGTTCTGATTTTGGTTTCCTGAGAAGGTGTTTTGAGGCCATTGTGATTTCGGTGTTGGTAGTGAGGGAAATTCATGTTCGGTTGTTTTGAAATTTTTTCGAGGAGCTGCCTTTAGAATAGGTTTCTTTTTGCTTAACTGTAGTTCTAAATTTCTTCTATACTTGATGCATTGTGGTGAATTGGAGAAGTGTGCTTCGGAGCAATTACAGCATTTCGGGGTGAATCCGTCGATTAAAGAATTTGGACAGTTTTTGGATAGGTGTTCTTCTGAGCATTTTAAGCACTTAGGTTTTTTGAAGCAATTTCGTGCTACGTGATTAAATTCTTGACAGATGAAACATTGTGTCATTTCTTTGTTTGACCTGTATTTTTCCCATTTTATAACTATGTTACAGCAGCAATTTATTTTATTTATTTTGTTCCATTGTTCTTTATTTTCCAGAATGACTACTGCTAGTGGTAATTTTATGGGCCCATTTTCAGATTTTTTTTTCCATAGGATATATTTTGAAGATTTCCAACCCTTGATTCCGTAGATCGGCTGTAATCTCTTCTGCTGTGGTTTCTGGTGGCATTCCTTTTATAATAACTTTAGGCTTGACTTCATTTTTAGGAGTATAGGAATGAAATCCGAGGTTTTTTTTCTTTCAATTCATTTTTGATTGTTGTGAAGTCTTCGCTATTGCTTACATAGAATGTTGTTTTATTACCAGAACATTTCATATGTACTTCACTGATTTTTTATTTTATTTTATTTATGCTTTCTTTGATGCTATTGTAAGTGCCACTGACTATTATAGGTGGAAATTGATTGTTTTTAATGCTCCTAATGTTAGCGGCTGGTACGTCGGTGATCATTTCTTCTTCATCTGAATCTGAAAATATGTCATAACTGTTCGAAACGTCTATATTGTATTTGATGCGGTCACTCCTTTTTCATTTTGGTGGATTGTTAACACCTGATGGACCTGGTGTGGTCGCATCCCTATCGGTTTCTGCCCCCCCTAGGGGCATTGTTCAGGATTTCTTAGTCCACTTATAAATAGTGAGTAATCACTTGTTGAGATTGAAAAGAAAAGAAAAGAACGAAAAAGAAATATACAAGTCTAAAATAATGAAAAACTGTGAAAGAAACTTTTAGTTGTTTACGACACTCCGGTACACTGCGGCTGCTACTGAGAGCCTGGCTTCAAAATAAAAATATTTTAAAGTCATGACAATTAATAAAAAATATATTATAAAAAATATATTTGAACGAATATATGAAATTATTTCATATGAAAATAAAAGCTCATATTTGCTAATTCTAATAATAATTCTTAAAAACGTCTTTCATTAATACTATTAGCTGGTACTTAGCTTGTAGATATATAAATGGATTTAACAGTGTTATTGCCTCGCTTTTACTTTCATTTTGGTCTTATACATAAGTTAATGCCGTTTGTGTGTAATAAAACTGAGTTTGTAAACATTCGTCCAATAAGTTTTTTAGGATGAAATATTCTTAAATATTAATTCAAAATTCGTTTTACACATAATCCAGTGCGGTAACTCAGTGTGTTTAGCACTGAGTTATTGAAATCCGCCTGTGGTCAATAAACTGTTTAACCTTTTAATAGCTGATGGACCATGTGGGGTCTACAGACTCTCATTGTTGATTTTAAAATTTATTTAACGCTCCCTTTAATCTATTAACTATCAGGCGATGGTATGGAGTCCTCAATTTCGCCTTTCCTGGTTAGTTAGGATAAGGATGTTTGTGTTCCTGACACCACACAAAAAAGGGAACGCCATTTTACGTCTCCTCCGAAGGACAGCATATCCAAGGATTTTATTTTACTTCCCTTTCCTGCGTGAGGATTTATACAAATTTAACCTTAAAAAGGAAGGCTCAGCAGGATTACCGAACAGTATTCGAACAAAAATAGTCGAGAACTCCAGAAAATGGAAGTGATAATTCTAGATGATAATATTGATGAGTGGGATCGCCAGTAGGTGACAACAGTGCATGGAGGCTTTCAGACCAAACTTCATGACTATGGAAAGCATATTGACCCTTTATGTCCTAGCTGCGGCGTTCCGGAGTCTGCTGAGCATATTGTCACAAACTGCACCGCATTTGAGTCACAAAGACCTAATTGCTAAGGGAATCCGGACTTTATGTCCTCCCCTCAGCTAATGACCCGAGACAATTACCCGTACTTCAAAGACTTTGTGTATGTATGAGTGGAAAGCGGTAGTAGGAGCAACATTTTTCAATCTCAGAAGAGGAACCCACGGAAATGACCAACAGGAGACTACTGAAAAAATTGAAAATTAGTGTGATAATTAATATTGTACAGTGCACAATGTGTGTGTCCCTAAAACTCAGAAATGAGTTCCGGTATGATCAAGGGAGTTGTGTGGTAGGCCTCTACCTCCCGCCCATGAAGAAGGTTCCCATTTATATCTGAAGGGCGTGCTTTTGAAGATATATGGGCTGGAAGTTTCGCCAAATTGGAAATTTCTAGAACAGTCCAGAACAGTCGAGAACATTCCGAAATTCTGGAATGTTGTGGAATTTTCAGGAACATCCTGGATCATTGTGGAATATTCCAGAACACTATCGAATGTTGTGGAATATTCTAGAACATTGTGGACTATTCGAAGACTTTTTGTATGAGTGGAGTTACCTATTGATACCAGTATATAAATCAAGATCTATCGTGAGCTTGAACGTTCTAGAACATTTTGGAATATTCGGGAGTAGTCTGGGGAACGTTCGAGAATACTTTCGAATGTTATGGAATATTGTGGAACATTCGAAGACTTTTTTGTATGAGTGGAGTACCTACTGATAGGGGTAACCAGACTTAGTACAACTTGGGATGCCAGGAACACAACAAGATACTTTCAGTGTGCTAAACTTCGAAATTAAAGGAAAAAGCTACTACCCCAATGAACTACTTCAATATATTGCTCACGACAAACCACTACTCAATGACAAACCAACAAAAAAATTACGTTATCATGGTGATCATCAACAACAACACTTGCAGAATTATTTACTTACAAATCAGGCATCGGGAAAACGTTTCTAATAAATCTGGCATATTTTTTTTTCTTGCATGTTTAAAGATGGCAGGAATACGTGCTAAACAACACATTGTACTCGCACAAGTATCATCTAGTATTGCCACCACACTTATTGATGAAGGACAAACTGCCCATTCCGCCCTTCAACTACCGTTGAATATAGCCGAAGAACAATTCCCGTTATATAAAATCTCAACAGCATCAGGATCAGGTAAACTTCTAAAACAAGCTAGAATATCTTCTGGGACGAATGCATGACGGCACATAAAAAATACTCAAAACCATGGACAGAACATTACAAGACTTGCGAGAAAACTCTGAAGTGATGGGAGGAGCTCTACTCATACTCTCAGGAGATTTTCGACAAACACTTCCCATTACCCCCAAGTCAACTCCATCAGATGAACCAATGCATGCTTAAAAAAATCATATCTTTGGCAACACATAAAAATACTGCGAATAACAAAAAATATGAGAGTTGAACTATCGACAGAAGAAACAACAGCACATTTTGCTCAACAACTTTTACAAATAAACCTTGTACTCATTGAACTCACAGTGATTTCTGCAACATAGCCACTACTGAAAACGAACTCATCGACCAAATTTATCCAAACATTGTTCATAACTATACCAATCCGGAGTGGCTATTTCAAAGGGAAATTTTAGAAACTAAAAACAATATTGTCGACGATATCAACTTTAATATTCATAAGAAAATTCGCGGTGAAGAGAGAATATACAAATCAATCGACACAGTGATAAACGTTGAAGAAAGTGTCACCTTCCCTACAGAATTTTTAAGTTCTTTGCAAGTACCAGGAATCCCATTACTGATCCTTCTGAATCTCCTTCATTACTGATACTGATACCTTCGACTGAATATTGGATCTCCGATCATACTACTCAGAAATCTCAACACACCAAAACTATGTAATGGAACAAGGATGGTTGTCAAACAGCTATCGAATAACACATTGAAGCCGAACTTATGACTGGGAAGGACAAAAGACACACAATATTTATCTCCAGAATACCACTGATCTCTACAGAATTGCCATTCCAATTTAAAAGACTCGAATTTCCAATCAAATCAGCCTACAGTTTTACAATTAACAAAGGACAAACTTTTAAATATTGCGGCATCAACCGCAAAGACTACTGCTTTTCTTACTGTCAACTATACGTGCTCTCGAGTAGGAAATTCCAAAAATTTTATATACTCCGGATAACAAAATGAAAAATATTGTTTATAAACAAGTATTATAAATAGAAGTATTGTAGTTAGAATATATTTTCAATATAAAATTTGTATCTCATAGTATAGAAAATATTAAAGGCCAACTTGCGTAAGATTGAAGAATACATCAGGAACAATGAGGCCCAGAAGTTTTTCGGTGAAGTAGGTAAAATAAAATTAGGCTTTATGAATGACTGTCCGATGATAAATCGTTCAGATGGTAAAATGGTCTTCCTAGATCAGGATATACAAGGTAGATGGAAGGAGCATTTTCAGGAATTACTAAACCCCAGGGAAGATGAGGCGTACCCTGATGTGGAATTGCAAGAAAATTAAAATGATCATGAAGTGAGCCTACCAGATTCGAAAGAGGTTGGTCTGGTTTTGGCCAACTTCAAGAATAACAAGGCTTCAGGCTTAGATGGCCTCCAAGCGGAGTTTTTGAAGATAGGTGCTTCAACACTGGCTGAGGAACTGACTCATCTGATAGTTAATATCTGGGAGACCGAAAAAATGCCAGATAGCTCGAAGGATTCAGTCATTCTACCGTTATTCAAGAAGAAATGTGTTTCCACAGACTGCAAGAATTACCGGGGATCAGCCTCCTGAACACGTCTTACAAGATATTCTCCCCTATTTTATGTTACCGAATTGTGGAATTTGTGGAACCTCGGTTGGGCGATTATCAGGGGGGTTTCAGGAAGAACAGGTCAACTATTGACCAGATATTCAGCTTAAAGCAAATAATGGAAAAAACAAAAGAATTTAACAAGATTATATGGATTCTATTTATCGAGTTTAAAGTGGCTTATGATTCCATTATCAGAAAAGAGCTGTTCCTGGCAATGGAAGAGATGGGGATCCCACCAAAACTAATCCGACTTGCAGCTTGTACTCTGAGAGGGAGTGTAAGTCGAGTGAAAATAAATGGGAAGCTGAGCCAACCTTTTGCAGTGATGTCAGGAGTTAGACAGGGTGACCCCCTGCCACCTCTTCTATTCAATATTGCCCTCCAAGTGATGGTGAACCGAGCCGAGCTTAATCAGTCTGGCACAATTTTTACTAAGACAACCCAAGTGCTTTGTTATGATGATGATGTGGCACGGATTGGGCTGTCTCTCAAAGCTATCAAGGATGCCTGTAAAAGATTGCAAAGGGAAGCTGGAAGAATAGTGCTATCTATAAATGAAGATAAAACAAAACTTATGGTGCTTAGGAAGAAAATGTCTATAAACCCGCCGAAGCAATATGTTGTGGGACAGTATGCCAATGCATTTCTAGTTTTAAATACCTTGGCTCCATAGTAAATAATTGGGTGGACGAAGAAGAAGAAATTCAGAATCGCATTATGAGGGCTAACGATGCATTTTTTGCCCTAAGAAGTTTACTCTGTAGTAAATTATTAATTCGCGGTACCAAAATGAAGTTCTATAAAGCTATGATCTGACCTGTACTGACCTATGCCTGTGAATCTGGACCCTACGAAAGATCCTGGCTAAAAAGATTGAAAATCTTTAAAGGAAAGTGTTGAGGCGCATCATTAGAGAAAATGGTACATACCGTTTAAGAAAGAACAAAGAGATCTACGACTTATACGACGATCTCCGAATTTCCCATTTCATGCTAACTCAGCGCTTCAAATGGCTGGGACACCTTATCAGAATGGATGATGGGAGAGCAGCAAAGAAATTATATTATGGAACCCCGAATGGAGCCAGACCACGTGGAAGACCGAAAGGAAGATGGAAGGACGCAGTGGCTCAGGACTTGAGGATGATTGGAGTGTCCAGCGGACATGCTGCTGACCGAAATGAGTGGGAGAAGGCGGCTGAGAGAGCCAAGGACAACTTCGGGCGCTTGTCGAACCGATAAATAAAAAATAAATTTTAAAGTATATTCTTTTATTCCAACTACCATACAATCTCATATCTACTCCATGAGAGAAGCCGGGTACCCCATCTAGTAATTAATGTTGTCAAAACCTGTGCTGCCATAAGGCAAGGAAGGGTGTTTAAATAAATAGAAAATATGCATGCTTTTGAATTCAGCAACATGGATGAGGTTTCTGAGGAGAATAGAAGGACAGACTAGGATGGATAGGATCAGAATCTCCGCAGTTAGGAACAAGATTTGGGTAAAGCCTGCTGAAAAGATAACAGGAGAAACAGTTAATGCTGTTTTTGTTGCATGAAAAGAATATAGGGAAAAATGATGGTCAGAGTAATATTTGAGACTTGTGTGGAAGGAAGACGGAAAAAGAAACAAATGGGAAGGTAAAGTCAGGATGGTTTATGAGAGAACAGGCAAGGATTGGAGAAGGTCTAGCTGGACGGGGATGCATGGATCAGGGTTTGTAAACAAGATCCTCAACACTGATCACAATATAAGAGGAAGAAAAAGAATAAGACTATGTACCCACCTGCCTGCGAACCCGCGATCATGGGCATAGAAGGTTGTTGTGCTAACCACAACACCACAAGTAACTCCATCTTGAAAAATCATCTCGCTGCATAACCATTGTATTAGATACCGTACAATCTGTTCCATGTACTGAGCCCAAAACAATCCCTAGGTTGTAATCATAAAGATTTTTTTCTCGCAAAATTTAGCAAAACATCTTCTGGAACATGGTATGTACTCATTTCATAGTTTATTAACCATTTTTTCTTTAAAGTAAAAGTCTGACAATAGAAAGAGTATCAACAAGGTTTCTGCCTTTAGGAAACAATAATATAATAAAATTATATTAAAATAGATATGAGACTACTAACCAATGTGTCCACTATATACGGTGCCAGGAGAGGTCCAAACTGTGCTGAAGCAATACAGCTGCCCATGGCAGTGTTGCGACTTTCTGTTGGGAAGAGCTCCAATGTGTAAAACATGATGACTCCAATCCCTGCAGTTCCGACAATTCTTCCAACTAGAGCCATGCAAATAACTGGCCAACCTATTAATTTAAACAACAACAAAAATTATAATCTATTTGATTTTATTTTTTTATAATTATTATAATTTTTAAATATTCTTATTTTGAAGAGAAAAGATTTTCCAGGACCGGGATTCAAATATTTCTATTTTCTCTTCAAAATAAAGATATTAAAAAACAAATTACTTGCAAAATAAATGAAGATACATTACTTATTCACATTACATATAAAGAAAAATACTTAGTCACTGTTGTGTTACCAATGAAACTACAATGTGAGGAGTCTGTGGGGAATTATCAATAATACACCTGAGTATGAACACAGCGGATTACAGTTTATTGAACTATATACATTATATAAGTTAGCACACGGAGACACACCCACACCGCAATTGGGGAACATTCTAACCAAGCGATTTCCCCCTCCACATGGAATCAATTAAAACACTACATATCGATACACTACAATCTTCCTCTCTGACTCTGATTTTGACATGGGGACCAAAAAATAACTTTTAAACTAAGTTTACACAAAAACAAATTCCCTAAGATCTCTGTGTTAACCTTTATTTACATTTTTTTTTTCTTCAAACTTTACACCCAACTTTCCAATATTACAATTGACTAAAAAAAACAAAATGACAAAATATAATTATTATTATTATTCGGCACCACAACACTTGTAGTCGAGTCTTGGCCTGCTCCAGCATCGCCTGCCACCATCGCTGCTACCCTCCAATTGCGGACATCCAACACGGTCCAGGCGTCCGAAGCTAAGCAGTACTCCCACCGAAGTCGTGGTCGGCCTGTTCTTCTCGCACCATACATTCTCCCCTTGAGGACTTTGGCTGGGATTTCATCCAGTCCCATCCTAATCACATGCCCGGCCCACCTCAGTCTTGCTAACTTTATAAACTGTACTACGTCCAGGTCCTTATAAAGTAGTCTCAGTTCATTGTTGGACCGATGCCTACATTCTCCATCCACCAAAACTGGACTGTAAATTCTCCTGAGGACTCTCCTTTCGAATCTCAATAGTGAGAGTTTGTGTGCTTGGGTCAGGATCCAGTTTTCTGAGGCATATGTGAGAACTGGTCGGATGAGAGTTTTATATAGTCTTATCTTGGAGGATTTGGACAGGAGACCACCACGTAGATGCTTCTGGAGATCAAAATAGCAGTGATTAGCGGCTATAATCCGCTTCTCGACTTCTGCCCCAAGTTGTTATTCACCTGTTGTTGGTTCACCTGGGATCCAAGGTACACAAATTCCTCAACTCTATCCACACTCTGCCTGTCAACTTCGATATGGTTTTCAACGTTTATTTGTTGAGGGTTTATGCACATGTACTTCGTTTTGCAGTAGTTGACAATAAGTCCTATCCTCGCTGCAGCATTTCTCAGTGCAATAAATGCTTCCTTGACTGCTGCTAACGACCTGCCGGCAATATCTATGTCGTCTGCAAATCCAAGGAGTTGCACGCAGGAGTTAATGAGTGTACCAGTTATTTGGATCCCAGAGTCTCTAAAAGCCTTTTCCAGAGCAAGGTTGAAGATCAGGCATGCCATTCAATCTCCCTGCCGAACCCCTGTCCTAGTGTAAAAGCCCCTTGAGAGTTCACCACTAATCCGGACGAAGGATATGTTGCCCTCCATAGTCATTCTTGTTAGGCGCACTGGCTTCGGTGGAAGATTCATCTCAAGCATTGCTCTATAAACTTCTGCTCTGTTGACCGAGTCATAGGCTTGTAAGAAGTCAACAAATATATGGTTCCACGGATAGTATCTCCTCAGTCCAGACATCGTGAAGTAGGTCCCGAAGAAATTGCACCAGATCGTATCCCCTATACTTCAGCAGCTCCGCTGGGATATTGTCGATACCGGGAGCTTTGTTGTTATTAAGCTATATCAGGGCTTCTTGAATTTCTTCTTCATCTGGGGGGTCCAACTGATCGGCTTCCAGTTCTTTGTCCATGGCATTTCATCTGAACTCCTCTTAAACATTACTTTTATTGAGAAGACCTTCAAAGTGATCTGCCCACCGGTCTAATATCCCTAGCTTGTCAGCGATCAGGGATCCATTCTCCGCTTTGCAGGCAGTAGCTCTAGGTTTAAAAGGTCTTCGGTTTTCATTGACTTGTTGAAAGAATTTCCAAAATGACAAATTACAAAATAATAAAATACAGACTTTACATCTATTACATAGACATTTTTTCTCACATATATGACATGACTGATTTGGATATGATTAAATGAAATCAACTATAATACAAACAAAATTTTACCTCTAACCCTCGTATTGACTGTGGCTAAATCTCTGTGGCTTTTAAATTACTTTTAACCTTTCTGTTTCTGGTTTCAATGGAGACTTACATGAACTGATGCCAGTTGGCAAAGGTATTTCTTCAGGATGATGACTAAAATGCAATTGACTTGGATGAATTTTTTTTAAATGAACTTTCCTAACCACCTCATTGACTTTGACCAAATAGACTAAATGGATTAGTTTTGCACAAATTCTATCTGGTATCCATAATTTTGCATTAGGATGTCGTAAATTGACTAAAACTTTCCCATTTACTTCAAATGACTGATTAAGGACAACTTGTTGACATTTCGATTTAGGCCTATTACTTGTATACTCCTCTTGAGTTGTAATTTTCATTTTTGACTGAGTGGTTTTCAATATTGAATTTTCATTAACACTTTGCGTTGGATTAAGTGTAGACAAAAGTGGAACCAAATTCAAGTTGGGGAAGCTACACAGATTGGCCTGTCTATTGATGACAGATTCTATGAGGAAGACTCCGACTTCTATAATGGAGATGGTCCTTGGTCTCAGGCCTTTAACATTAGAACTTGAGTACCGAGCCATGATCTTCCTGTACAGGCTGCTTAAACATAATCCATCTGTCTCGACTAACTTCAGCTCATGGGAGCTGTTTTCTAAAATTGAGAACGATCGCATTTAAGCCATGAGATCAGATTCGAAGTTAAGGGACTTTATGTCACCCAAATATAAGGCCAAAATTGACACAGAAATCGGCACAAAACTTGCAACGGCATCAACTGTTATACAGATGGCTCTCTTATAGCCACTGGAGCTGAGGCAGGGTTCTGTAGGAAAGATAAACCTAGGATAGGTACTTGGATCTCCCTAGGTAGGTATACCTCTGTATTTCAATCAGAGGTACTTGCTATAAACTACTGTGTACGGTCACCACTGGAGGAACGGATGCCTTCTAGAAGGATAACATTCTTCACAGACAGCCAAGCTACCATTGGTGCACTAATTGGGCACAGTAAAACTCACAGATTGTATGGGACAGCTATTTGATTCTCAACAAACTGGTGGAGAACAACAGGGTTAGCATTGAATGGGTTCTTGGACACTCTGGCATCCTCGGTAATGAAGAAGCTGATAGGCTAGCCAGGATGGGATCGGATAACATTCCATGCACTCCTGAACCAGTATGTGGTGTTAGTCTCAGCTACTTTAAGAGTAGAATAAAGGATATCTACCTTAAGAAATCGTACCAATACTGGTGCGGGCTAAAAGGATTAAAACATTCTAAATCATTGACAGTTTCACTGAGGAGACATGTAATGCTCTTCTGGATTTGGACAGGGAAGCATTAAAAACAATTACAGCGGCATATACAGGTCATTGTAGACTCAATGCCCATATGTTCAGGGTAGGACTGGTGGGCCTTTCCACATACCGTTATTGTCGTACAGAGGACGAAACACCATATCAAGTTATCTGCCTATGTGGTTTGCTGACCTAAGGTTTGCAACCTTTGGTAAGGGTAGGGTCACTAACCCTGGGCAGGTCGAATTAATGAACCCTGCAAGCATTCTTAAAAAACATCCAATCCAAATCCATATTTGAGGGTATAGCCAAGCTAAGATTATAATAATCGCATACATAGGGGCGCAGGATAGACTGAATATGCTCACAGTGCAACTTATGCCCACAAAAAAAAACAAAGTGTAGACAAAGATGTACGCCTGTATAATTTAATATTGCTAACATAGGTGATATACCTGTAACTGACGATGGTACTGACCTATACTTATATTAAGTACATGATAAAATTTCGGAAATACCTTTGTTTCTTGACCAATTTTTAACTAAAAGGCACTTGAATGTCTGCACCGCTTGTTCAGCTAATCCATTTGATTCTGGATTATACGGAGGACTATAAATATGGTTAATTGACAAATTTCTTTTAAATTTTTTAATTAAATAGTGGCCCATTATCTGATACTAACAACTTAGGTAATGAGAATCTAGTGATTACGTCTTGCAATTTAGATATTACCGAATTGGTATCCGTTGATGACAACAAGAAGCATTTGGAATACACTTGGAATATGCATCTACTATAATGAGGAAATTCTTTCCCTTGAAATAAAATAAATCTACATGATCTCTGTCCCATTGCAAAGCTGCATGTTCCCAAGTACAACACACCTTTTTATACCTATCACTCTGATTTTGCTGACATTTGGGACATGATTTTACTGACCCTTCTATGTCTTGATCCATATTTTTCCAACATACAGTTGAGGTTCAAAATATGTTAAAAATAAATGAAAGTAATAATCGATATTTGGCATTTCAATAGCGGACCAATATGAAGTTGACGTGAGTTTATGAGTAAATTAAGTAAATATAAATTATTCTAAATTTTATTAAAGCTTATTTACTGATTGAATAAACACAATTTTTGTACGTGTGTAACTGATTTTCAAATTATACAAATGGCCGCCCACTACTGGAAGCTACCGCCATTTTTCAATCTCAATAGGGACATCCAGGAAAGAGGACAGCACAAGTTTTTTGCTCTCAGTGTGAAGGTTCCTGAGTGAGGATTCTCTAGTCATATTATTTGACTATTAGATGTTCCGAAGGTAGGATCCCTCCTAGTTATTCTACAATGTCATTGGCAGTCTGGTATAAGGAGTTTCAAGAGAAGCCAGATGGAATTTTGATTCGTAAGCTGTTTCGTGAAGGAGTTTTTGGACACATATTGGATGAGATACATGCGAGTATATATTCTAATCAGTTCACAATAAAAATTGTGTTTTAAATTTAAATTGTTTTAATTATCCCTAATTGTAATTAATTATCATTGACCCACGGAGATAAAAGATTTCATGTTTAATAAGCTATTGTAAGCTAACAAACTGTTTTGTTTTTGTAATAACTTGAAATTTTGTAATACAATAAAAATATAATTAACATCGACTTTTAATTAACTATCCATACTATTATATATAAATATAAAAAACCTGTACCACTACAACCCATGAAGAGCCTGGGGTTCAGTACATGGTAGAGACTGTACTGTTTCATGGACAACGGTTCAGCAAGGAGGTGACGTCCTAGGTCACGCTCAACCACCAGATTTTTCCGCTTATTTTGGGTACCCTACTTTTATATGACCTACCAAACATTTTTGATCCGACTATTCCAATATAAGATTCATGAATCATCATTAAAATATTATTTATTAACAATGCTTGAATAACAACTCTATCTCCAAACATAAGACAACCTTGATTAACTGAAAAATGATTATGAATTGCAAAGTAAGATTTAATTGAGTCATCTGCTTGATTTTTCCAGTTAGACTCGACACACGTTATAACTTTACTTAAAACGTTATCTGCTTTGGTAGGCTGTGCGACCGTGACATGCGAAATAAAAGGTGAAGACAAATACAAATAATTACAATCAAAATCTGGCACTGAATTTTGAATTGGAAGACGAGACATTACATCTGCCTGAAGTATATTTTTTCCTTTTTTAACAATCATGTCCACTTTAAAACCTTTAATGGGAGCATCACTTTTTTTTTTTGCAAACACTTTAGGAAATTTCCGTTCTAAATTTCTAATAGATATTGACAAAGACTTTTTCCTTGATCTATTTTCACCCTCTCCCAAAGATTCAGAATGACTCATAGACTCAAGCCTTGATTCAACATTCAAAATGTCCCATTTCCAGCTAGGATTCATCACATCCAACCAAGACCTTCCAATAATTGCAGGAAAAGACAAATTATCTACAACAAGCGGCAAATAAAACAACTCATTATGATACCATACCTCCGCCTGAAAATACCCCTTAACCTTCAACTTTTTCCATCGGCAGCTGTTAGTTTCCCTAAGGCCTCAGACTCGTAATAGGGAAATATTTTGTAAACATATTCCATGAGATAAGACTAGCCCCAGATCCATTATCCATATAAGAAAATTCAAATCAGTCATGTTTACAGTTAATAATACACATTTACCTTCCTGACTTAAGTGACCCACAGACCAATGGTTATCTAAATTTGTGGTGTGAAATATGGACACCACAGAACCAAAATTTCTTCCTTCTTGATGACTTCTTTGACTGGTGACTGCTGGCTTTCTCTGGTGACAGACTTGACTAGAGTGGCTTGGTTTACCACAGTTGAAACAGTTCCATTTCTTCGCTGGACAGGATTCCACAGGATGCTTGATGGTGCACATATGACAACTCTTGTAGACCTGATGAGTAGCCCGACCTTCCTTGGAACCAGGACCAGCGTTTTCACGACCGTAGGATTGACGAGATCTTTTATCTGCACTATTTGAAAACTTTGTTGACCGTTTAACGAATTTTTTGTTGTAATAATTTACATTGTCAAAGAACGAATTGACATGACTTGTTCTAATCGCTCTATTGTTTCGAATTCCAAGACTAGTTTGACTGTAGCCTCCCAGGCGAGATCATCCGGTTGCACCAATAATTTGCTCAACAAAACCTGATTCCTAATACCTGATATTAGGCGATCTCTCCACACTTGATCCAAAAATTCTCCAAACTCACATGACGCTGACAAATTTCTGAGCACCACTATATATTCCGAGAGGGATTCCGCCGGATCCTGATTTCTGGAGTAGAATTTAAATCGGTTAGTTATCTGACAATGCTTCGGCGCGTAATAACCTTGAAGACACTTGACAGTCATCATAAGATGCCTGTTTTAAAGATTTTGGCCATCCTTCATGATTTTAAAAATTTCTGTGGGTAGAACGACCCCCAGGTAGCCCACTTTCTGTTCTTCCAGAACTTTCGTCAACCGAAAGCACATATCAAGCTTTTCGATGAACGGCATTACATCCTCCGAATTTTCCAACATAGGACATTTAACACTAATTGGTGACAGCTTTGAAGCGTCGATGACCTCTCTTTTTCAATCGACCCGGCCATATTTTCTTTTTCTGTAGACTGTTCGCCTTTCATTTTAATAAAAGCTTCTAACGTCTTCTTCCTCCCCCTTGCACTATTAAGTTGTATCATCATATGAAAAAAAAATAACAAGTATTAAATTGAAAAGAGAACATTTGGTTTTACTGTCACAAGACACAACATTATAAGATTCAATTTACGATAAAGAAGTACTGTTAAGAGAAGAAAAAAAAATTAAGTGAGACTTCTTTATTTTCAACTATTCTGACGTCCCCGGGTTGGGAACCATTGCTCTAGTGTCAATTAGTTTCTGAGCATTGTCTTCGACCTGGTCTGTACATCTGTCGTGGCCTCCTACGCCTCTCCATACCCGTTCCATACCCGTACCTAAATAATAGTCTTTTGCTTTGCGTAACATTCTCCATTCTCCAATATCGCACTGAAGTCAAGATTCTTTTGAATCGTGCGACAATCTACCCCAAAAGTTTTAGAATAATGTATTAAGTTTATTGCAAGAAGGAACTATTTTAACTTTTTAGAAAAAATTATTACCCTGTGGTAAGACCATTATCGCAACCATTGTGATTACAACAACACTAAACAAAGTAATACCGGAACTCCTCCTGCCAAAGTACGTAAGGAGAAAGACAGGAAGCAAACAACCTGGAATGTCAGTCACTCCGTTTAGACTAATGTAGAGGCGCTGATCTACGCCAAAATTTGTTCCATTCAGAGCTAAGAACAGAATAACGAATGTTTCAGTAAGTTCTGACAGAATAAAAATCAAAAATATATATTTATATTATATAAAATATTTCTGTATGTAATATTTTATATTACATAAAATATTTATTAAATAATTTATATAACTATAAATATTTACACATAAGGTATCTTAATTAAAAAAATGGAATATAACCTATTTAAAATATACATTTATGCAATAATTTGGACCATACTCATACCTATTATGTAAAAATACAAGTATAAGAAAAAACATAAATAATTGCATATTAATGCTCTTTTGGCCAGTTCAAGTGTTGAAAAAAGTTTAATGAAATCCTTAAAAAATGACAGCACTTTCAAGCAGAATGAATAAAATTGATCCTGGAAAAAAAAAAGAATAATTATTTTAGAAAGAGATTTATTTTAGAAATTATTACATTTTAAATAAATTCTAGATACCTTGAGATTAGTGTCAGGCTGGGATATTTGGTGCGGCTCGTCAGAGTTAAAGTGGCCTACACTTACAATATCTGCTGCTTTTTCTAGTTTTCCTTTGGTTATTAACCACCTTGGTGATTCTGGCAAGAAACTGTAATAGGAGATGTATATATATATATATATATATATATATATATATATATATATATATATATATATATATATATATATATATATATAGGGTGTCCCGAATTTAAATGGCAAAACTTCAGGAACTTATAAGTGACCAAAAAACCTAAGACAAAAAGTCCTTTAGAGATTTGCTCGTTTTTGCTTAGTTTTAGAGAAAATCGCAAAAAAAGAAACAAGACAAGTTTTCATTTTTATACTTATTTATTTACATTTATATTTATGTTATGTTCTTTTGAATGTAAATATTGCTCAAAATGTTGCCCTCTTGCACCATTGCAAGCATTACATTTAGCACTCACATGATAAATTGCAGCTAAACATTGTTCCGATGATATTTGGTGCACTGCATCTATGATTCGGTCTTTTGATTGCTCTCTTGAGTTGATTGACACCGAATAAACTTTCTGCTTCAAGGTTCCACATACGAAGAAATCCATGGGTGTCATATCAGGTGATCTGGGTGGCCAAGGTACTGCTCCTCCACGTCCAATCCATCGTTGTGGATAATTTATATCCAGCCAAGCTCGAGAAACTCTGCTATAATGAGCTGGACATCCATCGAGTTGGAACCACATTTCAATCCGCTGTTGTAAGGGAATGTCATCTAAATAATTAGAAAAGTCGTTCTCCAAAAAATGTGTAAATGTGATACCATTCAATCTTCCAGGTAAAAAATATGGTCCCACCAGTAATCCGTTCCAAATTCCAAGCCAAACGTTAATAGCAAATTCATGCTGAAACCTATTCTCTCTAATAGCTCTGGGATTTTCAAGAGCCCATACATGATAATTTCTTTGATTAACAATTCCTTCTCTTGTAAAAGCTTCATCGGTCCATATAATTTTTAATGGAAATAAATTATCATCGCGAATATTTTCAAGAAACCAGTTACTAAAATTCAATCTCTTGACATAATCTTGAGGTAATAAATTCTGAACTTTTTGAAGATGGTATGGGTAGCGATTATCACCTTTCAAAGTTCACCATATTGCTTGCCGTGATATTGCTAATGCAGCAGATGCTCTTAGGATGCTAGTCTCAGGATTGTTATCGAAGTGGCGTTGGACACAATTTCTTCTCCGATAATCTGCTCTTACTGCTGCCTTGAATTGGTCGCCTTCATTACGTATTAAGAATGACCCAGTCTCTCGTAGTCTATTAAAAGTTAACGAAAAGACTCGTCGATTAGGCACTCTTCTATTTGGAAATCGGCGCGCATACTCCCGCACCGCTTCTAAAGCATTACCATTACAGAAACCATACACAAAAATCATATCAGCGTATTCAACATTAGAATATGTATGGGGCATTGTGGCTGATGCTATTCACACAAAAATATCTGAGTAACTGACTGAAGACTGGTTTAGGAACTATAATCCTAGAAGGAAGCCAAAATGTAAACAAATAAAAGAATGTAAAGGATAACATTAAGTGTTTACATATCTCACTGCCAAGCCTGACGTACTTTGAAAGGTGATAATCGCTACCTGTAATATTTTTGTTTTGTTTCTTTTTTTGCGATTTTCTCTAAAACTAAGCAAAAACGAGCAGATCTCTAAAGGACTTTTTGTCTTAGTTTTTCGGTCCCCTATAAGTTGCTGAAGTTTTGCCATTTAAATTCATATATATATATATATATATATATATATAAATAATAATAATTCAAATGTTTTATGGAAATAACACATAATTGATAACAAAGTGTTATACATATTTCATTATAGCTATATGAAGGATTTCTGAAAATATGTATATATATATATATATAAAACGTAGAGTGTACCAACACACATATAGTTGTGATTCAATAATAAAAAACCCCAATAAACCAGATCAAACAGCTCTCACTACACATTTTAGAAATACACAACATACCTTTAAATTTGATAAACCTAAAATAATACACCAAGAGAAAAATAGTTTCAAACGGAATATAAAGGAGATGATAACTATAGAGAAATATAGAAATCGCGCTGTAAACAAAAAATCGGATGTTCAGGGTCTTAGCTCGTGTTATGCAAATTTAATCAATTCATAATATATAAAAATAACAATAATCTAATATGATTTAACAATTAAATAAACTGCTGTTCCTAAAAAATGGATTACTTGTTCATTGATCACAGCAATTACAATACAAACAATTTATGCTGTTTTAAGAGGCAACAGATTAATGAAAAACTGATTCATTCTTTAGAACATGTAAGTACACCCTATCTTACACAGGTCATTTTACATCTATTTTAGTGTGCTGTTTGATGTTTTTTACTAAAAAGCTCATTTGTTCACTGTCAGGGCATGAATATGAGACTAACCAGTCTCGAAACGTCGCCTGAAAAATTAATAAAGAAATAAAAAGACTGAAACTCAAGATTTAAATATTATATTATTACCATAACAGTCAAGAAAAGTAAAAAACCAATATTTAATTCAAGAGTGTATATTGATAATCTACAGTATATACGAGGAAATGGGATTTTACGACGACATTAAACAGACACACGGAGTATGAGTATGAGACTAACCTAGTCTTGAAGAGTCACCTAAGAAGTTGAAGAGGAGAAGATAAGTAGAAACCAATATTTACTTCAAGAGTGTATATTGATAATCTATACGAGGAAATGGGATTTTACGACGACATTAAACAAACACACGGACATGAGTATGAGACTAACCTAGTCTTGAAGAGTCACCTAAGAAGTTGAAGAGGAGAAGAAAAGTAGAAACCAATATTTACTTCAAGAGTGTATATTGATAATTCACCTAAGAAGTTGAAGAGGAGAAGATAAGTAGAAACCAATATTTACTTCAAGAGTGTATATTGATAATCTACAATATATACGAGGAAATGGGATTTTAAGACGACATTAAACAGACACACAGTACACAAACATGCTCACTGATGAAAGGTCTTCAAAACTCATATAAAAAACTAGCCGCCGCTAAAAATAATAGAACATTTTTATTAAGATGCCGGTCAGAAAAACTGCTACCACCACACATTGATAATACATTCAAACGTATAAATACAACTTGTAAAATTGAAAAAAGATATCAAATAGAACTCAATAGAGCCCTCTATAGGTTTAAAAAACACATTCTGAATATGGAAATAAAAAGCGCAATATTCAAAGTAGACAAAATAAGCAAAGACATTGAAAACTACAAAACCGAATTTCGTAAAAAAATACCACAAAATATCTACGAAAATTTTACAATATATACAATTTTACAATACAATCAATAATACATACGAAAAAATATTTAATCAAATAAAAGAAAATCAAATAAAAAATATATCAAAAATAAATAATAAAAAATCAGCTAATATAGGAAATGAAAAGTGGTTTGTTAATCTTACTAAACAGTATTTCCATCAGACGTGAAACAGTTTTTATCTCTCGGCCCTAAATATTGTATAAATTATGAACCTAATCAATTACCTGTAACATCTATCATTAGTGACATTGAATATATAATACAAAATAATGTAGAAAAAACTGATCGTGATGAAGTAAGAGGCAAATGCGTTAATATAATTACGAATTACAAAAATACTAAACATAATAATAACAAGAAAGATTTTAACATACAAAAATTGAACAAAAAAACCAAACAATTTTTAAAAACACAACCTAATATAATAATCACAAAAACAGACAAAACAAACCAAACTATCGCGATCAACAGAGACGAATACGTAAATAAAACTCAGTTATTGCTAAATGATGCCCAAACTTATAAAAAGGTCGGTTCCAATCCTACACATAAATTGATGACAGATACCAACATAACTCTAGGATTATTAAAGAAGAATAATTACATTGATATAAAAACATACAAAAAATTCATTACCAATTCCCCGACTTCCCCTAAATTATATACAGTTATAAAAAATCATAAACCCGGAAACCCAGTCAGACCTATAGTATCATTCATAAATTCACCGACGTATGAGCTTTCAAAATACTTAGGTGAATTGTTAAATCACTTATCTACAAATAAATATAATCTTAAAGATTCATTTGAATTTCATCAAAAAATCACAAATATTAAAATTCCTAAAGGTTATAAATTAATATCATTAGATGCCTCGTCTTTATTTACTAACATATGCATTTCCAAAATAAAAACTATAATAGAAAAAAATTGGAATAAATTAAAAACGAATACAAAAATCCCCAAAAACTATTTTTACAATTACTGGCCCTATGTACAGATAGAGGATATTTTCAATTCAATGAAAAATTTTAAACCCAAAAATTCGGCTGCCCTATGGGATCTCCTATTTCACCTATCTTAGCTGATATTTACTTAGAAGAACTGTTAAATACAGTCATACCAAAAATACCATTTAATATCCCGTTTCTATTCAAATATGTGGATGATATAATAACAGCGATACCAACTGAAAATAATGAAAAAGAAATAATTTTAAATGAATTTAATAAATATTCCACTCGATTAAGCTTTACTATTGAATTTGAAAAAGATAATAAAATACCATTTTTAGACGTTCTCTTAATCAGAAAATCAAACGGAGAAATAGAAACTAAATGGTGGCAAAAACCTATTCACTCTGGTCGATACATACACTACACAAGCCAATGCCCCAAAAGATATAAAATAAATTTTTTTTTTTTTTTTTTTTTACTATTAATAATATTAACATCTTATTGAAATATTACAATCTGCCACATATGGGCAATAAGTAATAGTGCTGTGTAGCTTACAGTCATTCCATAACAAAACAATAATATATACAAAATAAAATAAATAAATATGTACATGCGGAAAAATATATACATGCGGTAACAGAAAGAAATTAATGCGGTAATAATAATAATAAAGTAAAATAAATAATAAAGTAAAGTAAATAATAATAATAATAATACTAATAATAAAATAAAATAAAATGTACACATTCATGCCCTATTTACAATTTGCCTGGGGTCCCCGAACTGAGCTTCTTCCCCAGGAATGAGGGCAAAGCAGGAGTCCGGGAAGCCTCAGCCCCCTTTCCCAGCCGCGTCACTGGCATTAATCGCCAATGGAAGCTGGTTAAGGGCGCTTCACACACAAACACACACACACACAGGTCGTGAGTGGAGAATCTGGCCAGTGCCAGTACTCCAAATAACATTATTACAACAGATCTCGGAGCCATTGCCGGTTTAGACGGCGGGGTGGGTTATATGGATGTGTGGAACTGGATAATGACTGAGCCAGGGGGTTGGGATGACAGGCTAGGTTTTGGTGAAAGTTTGAAAATTTAGTAGGGATGAGGTCGAGGACGAAAGGAATGTTGAGATCTTTATGGAGGGTTTTGTTGGAAACATAATAAGGAGCATCGACAATAGTTCTCAGGATTTTGGATTGAAAGGATTGAATGCGTCTGATATTCGATTGTTTTGCTGTCCCCCACAGTTCCAGTCCATAGGTCCAAATAGGTTTGATGATGGTCTTGTATATTAGTAATTTATTGTCTATTGAAAGATCGGAGGTCCTACATAGTAATCTGTATAGTTGGCTAAATCGTCTGTTAAGTTCTTGTCTTTTGAGTCTGGTATGAGGATTCCATATAAGTCTTTTGTCTAGGAGGAAGCCAAGGTATCGTACTGTGTCGGAAATTGGTAGGATGGTTTCGTTGAATTGGACAGAAGGACATGTTCCCCGGCGAAGTGTAAAAGTCACGTGTTTGAATTTTTCCTCGTTGACTATGATCCGCCATTGGTTACACCAAATTTCAATGAGTGAAAGGTGGCTTTGTAGGTTCGAGGATGCTATTTCGGGATCTGGATGAGATGATAGGATAGCTGTGTCGTCTGCAAACGTTGCAAGGAAGGTTTCAGGAGTAGTTGGGATATCAGCGGTGTACAATATGTATAGGATAGGACCCAAGACGCTGCCTTGGGGAACTCCAGCTTGAATTGGGTAAAGATTGGAGTATTCGTTACCACAGCGTACTTGGAAATAGCGATCAGAGAGGTAGGATCGAAGAACTAGGAATAAGGATTGAGGTAACTGGGTTTTGAGCTTGAACAGCAAACCGGCATGCCATACCCGGTCGAAAGCTTGTGCTACGTCCAGAAATGCACCTGTGCAGTATTGTTTGCTTTCAAGAGCAGAGGATATGTGATCGATAACTCGGAGTCCCTGCTGGATCGTCGAGTGCCTGGGACGGAATCCAAACTGATGTGAAGGAATATTATTGGATTCGATGATGGCTAGGATTCGTTTCAGGAGGATTTTTTCAAAAATTTTGGAAAGAATAGGGAGCAGGCTGATGGGTCGGTATGATGAAGTGACATTGGGTGGTTTGCCAGGTTTAGGGAATAGGATGATGACAGAGTATTTCCACAGCAAAGGGAAGTGAGTTGTACGAAGGATACAGTTGTATAGATAGGTAAGGAAAATAATCGCTTTTTGAGGAAGTCGTTGAAGGATCTGGGTGGTAAGAAGGTCATGTCCAGGAGATTTGCGGACTTTTAACTTTTTAAGAGAAATTTGACCTCAGAGGGATTTACAGCTTTAGGAGGTAAGGATAGAGGAATGGGTGAAGATAGGAATTCATTAATATTGGAAACGTGGTTAGGGTGGATTTCAGGATGTGGGATAAATGTATTTGAAAGGTGTTTGGCAAATTCCTCTTCTTTGTCCTCATCTGATGCAGCCCAAGAACTGTCTTCACGTCGGAGAGGATGGGAAATAGAGTGGTATTTGAGTATTTTTTTGGTGGCATTCCAAAGGGAATTATCTGAAGCAGATAGTGTGGAAAGGTAGGATTTGTAGGATTCGGATCTATAGGTTGTCAGGTTTTTTTTGACTAATTTGGTGAAGTGGTTATACAGTCTCCGATCGTGAGGATGCCTGGTTCTTTGCCAAAGGGATCGGTAACGGCGTTTGGTAAGGATAAGATCCCTAAGATCTTGCGGTAATGGATTTTTCTTGCGGACTTTGAAGGAAGGACGGGGTGAAGATGCAGTCCAAACTGCTTGTTGGATCATATTGGTAAAGGAATTGACGGCATCATCTAACTCTTTTAGGGAAACTCTGAGGTCAACGGTGTCGGATACAAGCTGGTGAAATAGGTTCCAGTCTATTGGTCCCCTAATAAATGATGGCGGAGGAAGTTTGGATATTGGGACTATAGAAAGGGTAAGGATCAAAGGACTGTGATCTGAGGACAGTTCATCAAGGCGTTCTATGGAATAGTTTAAGGGACCTAAGCCAGCATGGATGAAGAAGTCAAGGAGATCAGGATTTCGGTTTGGGTCAGTGGGCCAATATGTAGGGGTGCCTGGAGAAATAAAACTGGAATTATGGGAGTTAAGTGCAGAGAGGAGGATGCGACCTCGGGTGTTAGTAGTTCTTGAGCCCCATTGTTGATGTTTCGCATTAAAGTCTGCACCTAAAAGGAAATGAATCCCTAAGGAGTTCAGGAGAGAGATGAATTCGGAATGGGAAATGGATTTATTAGGAGGGCAGTACACCGATGCTAATGTGATGGGAAAGGAAAAGGTTTTGATTGTAACAGCTGTAGCCTGAAGGAGATCGTTTTATGAGAGTGGAAATGAGTGATGGGAGAGGGATTGATGGACTATGACAGCAGTACCACCGTGAGCTTTTCCATCAGGATGGTCGGTCCGGTAGTTTTGGTACTGTGTTATATTGAGCTTCCGTTTACTGGTCAGTCGAGTTTCTGTAATTAAGGCTACATCGATTTTTTTATCATACAGTAAAGATGTTAGTTCGTCAGTGTGGTTTCGAATACCATTCGCATTCCAAAGGAGAATGGATAAGCTAGATGTCATTTAAGGATTTTGTTGGACAGGAAAGAGATGGGAAACAAGATTTGTTAGGAGAGATATTAGTGGTGTGACCATGGATTTGAACTCGGAGAGGAATGATGCGAGTAGTGTTGTGAGATCAGTAGCATTTGAAGGAGGGGGATATGAGGGATTTGGTGCGGGATATGTGGATTTTGATTCATGGAATATATTGGTTTTTGGGGCTGGTTTTGTGGTTGTAAAGGATTGATTTGTGGTTTAGAGAGGTGTTTTGGGGATTCGGGTTGTAGCGTGGCCCCGAGATTATTTGTTTGTAGACCACCTGACATTTCGGCGTAGGAGACAGCTCCATCTACAATTTTAGAAGGCAGTCTTCTTGAGGTCCTCACTTCTTCGCTGGGCCGACGTGCTGCCAGAACATTAGATTTTATATTTTTGTAGGTTTGGCAACCTTTATAATTGGCTGGATGGCCTTGGAGACATAGTGCGCAGACAGCTGGTGTTTCTCTCGGCTTGACACATTCTTCAGTTTTATGCGGTTCTCCGCATTTGACGCACCTTGGAGTATGATGGCAGTAATGCCTAGTGTGCCCGTATGCTTGGCATTTATGACATTGCACAATGTGTTTTTTTGGGTAAGGTTTTTCTATTTGAACCTGGGTATAGTAAAGTCTATTAACATCATAGATTTTTTCTACTCCGGGTGCTGGTTCTAAATCTATGAAGAAGAGAGGTAATGGAGTTTTGTTGCCTGTCCCGGGGTGTACAGTATTCTTCTTGTAGACATTTGTAATTTGTCTAACCTTGAAGCCCATGGCGGTCAGTTCTTCTTCTATGACGTCAGCAGGGGTGGTTGGGTGCAATTTCCTAACTACAACTCTGATGGATCTCTCCTCCTTTAACTGATAAGTATGGTAATCAGCTTTAGTCTCCGTTAGGTACTTGACTATTCGTCGGTATGTCTCGGGCGTGTCTGACTGAATCTTTGTATCATTGGTTCTACTAGTGCAGTAGTATTTTCCGGTGCCTACTGCCTTATTCAGCTGTGTGCAAAGAAGTCCAAAGTTTTTTATACTCCGTACAAAGATTGGTGGTGGCCTGTGCACTTTAGGGGTCTCCATTGCTTCACTGGGTAGATTTGTTAGGGGCTGAAATCTGTTGGGTGAGTAGAAGGGAGAATCTTCAGTTAACTCAGTAGATGACCCTGGTTGGGTATTTTCACTCGACGGTCCTGCCTTGGGTTCCTTATTATCAATTGGAGTAGTAGGAGGTGTATCGACTTTACGCCTTCTATTAGGTTTAGGTTTAGTAGGGCTATTTCTTGTAGTTGATTCTAAGGATCGACTTCTCTTTGCGTTTCCTTTTTTTTCTGTTTTACTAGATAATACCTGATGGTAAAATTTCATCTTGAAGTGTTATATTGCTGGAGTAAAATAAAAAATAAAAATAAAAAAAAGTTAGTACAGAAAAAGACAACTAAATAAAAATAAAAAGTTCGTATTAGGTTTGATCTGAAAACGGCACAGATCAACCTCACTCGCTGCCAGAGGCCGCACTGATGGCTAAGTCAGTCTTAGTACTAGTGGGGATGGACCTGATGCTACCAGCAGCAAGATAACTAACTCCTGTCTCTTAAGTCACTCTATTTTATAGTTAATATAGTCAAGTTATAAGTAATTGATTTACCTCGAGATTTCACATTTTATCTCACTGAATCACTAACTATAACTATGTAAAATGCCATGAAGGTACGTTGAATGTTAAAGATAGAATTAAGAAATATCACAGAGACGATGTTGATCACTCCAGCACGCGCTGTGAACTCATAAAATAAATACGGCTAAAAACCTAATAAATCGCGCGAGAAAATTATCATCCCCCATACACCAAAAAACAGCCGAAAACAACGTAGTGGACCTCTTATTAAAGAATGGTTATCCGCACAGCCTCCTTCGCAATTTATTAAAAACAACAAAAACACTTTCTAACCAAAACAACCTAAATGAAACAAATCCTAAAAAATACTATACATTACCTTTTATACCAACACTTTCAGAAAGACTAGCAAAAACACTCACCAGTAATAAAAGTAAAAAAGACTCCGCAATTACCTTCAAAAATACAGCCACTGTGTCAAGACTATTTACAAAAACCAAAGATTCGGATAAATTAGAGCTAAAATCAAATGTCGTGTACGAAATACAATGTGAAGATAAATGCGGTAAATCCTATTTCGGAACATCGGAACAATACTTAAAACGTAGAGTGTACCAACACAAATATAGCTGTGATTCAATAATAAAAAACCCCAATAAACCAGATCAAACAGCTCTCACTACACATTTTAGAAATACACAACATACCTTTAAATTTGATAAACCTAAAATAATACACCAAGAGAAAAATAGTTTCAAACGGAATATAAAGGAGATGATAACTATAGAGAAATATAGAAATCGCGCTGTAAACAAAAAATCGGATGTTCAGGGTCTTAGCTCGTGTTATGCAAATTTAATCAATTCATAATATATAAAAATAACAATAATCTAATATGATTCAACAATTAAATAAACGGCTGTTCCTAAAAAATGGATTACTTGTTCATTGATCACAGCAATTACAATACAAACAATTTATGCTGTTTTAAGAGGCAACAGATTAATGAAAAACTGATTCATTCTTTAGAACATGTAAGTACACCCTATCTTACACAGGTCATTTTACATCTATTTTAGTGTGCTGTTTGATGTTTTTTACTAAAAAGCTCATTTGTTCACTGTCAGGGCATGAATATGAGACTAACCGGTCTCGAAACGTCGCCTGAAAAATTAATAAAGAAATATAAGACTGAAACTCAAGATTTAAATATTATATATTATATATATATATATATATATATATATATATATATATATATATATATATATATATATATATAAATGCGTTGATGGGAAACAAAATATATTTCTAGTACACTACTTTTATATTTTCAACCAAATGACTGAAAAGTTATACAGTTGGTAAATATAAAAGTACGAGTGTATTTTTGTATAGAGTACTTACTTGACCCATTAAAAGACCTAGTCACGTGGTTCAAAATCTATAGTCGAAGGAGGATAAAAAAAATAGATGAACATACTTATTTAGGTAATTTTTAGAAATATATGATATTATAAAATACATAAAATTTTAATTCACAACAGATTTTTGAGACTTTGAACTACAATTAAATCTTAAATATTTCCAGAAATATATCATTTTTAAAAAATGATATGTTGGATGAAAAACATTTTACAACATTGATCTTCCTTTTGTATTCCATCGATTTGATCCTTTAGTATTTTTTGAGACCTAATCCTTAAGCATTCCTAAAGGCTTGCTATAACATTAATTGCCCAAAAGAGTTACATAATACAATAACATTAGTTCTACATTTGTCCTCTGTCATCAAATATTTAAACAGATATCTAGAATATTTTTCTACTGTATCAATAATTGTAATGTTTACATTAACTCCCAGAAGCTGATCAAAAGAATGCTCTAGTGTCCTGTAAAATTGCTTCAGAAACGAAGGTAGAAAGGTGTAAATTAAATATAATGTACTTCCAGATGTCCACTTTATGGAGTGACCGTCAAATGTCAAATGATAGTTGACTGACATTTTCCAAAAATGATTATACCGTGTGGTAATTTTATTAATATTCCTTGTTGTATCCATCTCCTTGATGATACCAATTCTAAAATGATAGGGAGTGACCAGTTAAGGATAAAGATACAATAATGATTGTTGAAATATTAAGTATTATACATTTTATATTTCTGTACTGTTGGCAACACTGATCTCCCTACTACTCTCTCTCTCTGGACAAGGCTTGCACATGTTAGGAATAAAGTGTAAAGGTTATTGTGTAGTTTCTGTAATGGTGTAATAAAGTTTAATAAAACCAGAAAAGTGTTCATTGTTGTTAAACCATTTTCTTAATATGGTAGCAGAGCGTGGTTACTAAGGACATAAACAGTTAGTGAGTAAATTAATTGTAAAAAAACAAAGTTTTGAACAACGTGGTGTTAGTGAAAAATCAAAATGGCCAATAACCAAATAAATATACCCGTATTCGATGGGGAAGACTACACCTGCTGGAAGATACGTCTAACGAAGTATTTAGAACAGAAAAAATGTAAAGAAGCTATTAAAAGAAAAATCCTTAGTACAGTCGACAAGGACAGATAGATGGAAATGGATATCGAAGCCACAAATTACATCTATGCAGCCATTTCAAATAAAGTTTTGGAATATGTTAAAGAATGTGAGACTGCATATGACATTATTAGTAAATTAGACTCAATGTACTTGAAAGGATCTACATCACTACAAATAATATGCAGAAACAATTTAGAAAAGTTAAAGTTAAAAGACTATAAAGAACCAGATGACTTTCTAAATGATTTTCAAAAGTCAGTGAATGAACTCAAACAGGCTGGAGCAAATATAACTGAAGATGAAAAATTAAATTATATGCTGAGAGCATTGCCTAATGAATACAATCACATTGGTGATTTACTGGATGTCTTGCCACAGGAGGAAAGAACCGTTGATTATGTAATTAATAAAATTAAAATAAAACATCTAGCTCAAAAACCAAATGAAAAATCAGAAGTTCCATATAAATCAAATGCATTCAGAACAGAAACAAAGAAAATGTCAAATTTAAATCCAGGCTATATCTGTGGAAAATCTGGACATACGAAAAGAAATTGTTGGTACAATACAGAACAAAAAAATAGAAATTTAAACAGAGGAAGAGGTCGTGGATTTTATAATCAAAATCGAGGAAGAAACACTGATCATCAAATTCCTCGAATCAAAAATACAATTTCCATACAGCGGTCATTCAAAGTAACATAACATCTAAAGTAAGTGAAAATAACCCAAATGAAAAACAAATTACATGGCTATTAGACAGTGGATGCACAGACCACATCATTAATAGTGATAAATATTTTGAAAGGACAATTATTTTGAAAAATCCAATTAAAGTCAGAGTTGGAGATGGTAGAACGTTAGAAGCAACAAAGGTTGGTGATATAAAATTATATTTTCTTGTTTATGGTTCAAGAACATATGTTACTGTGAATAACGTATTTTATGTGAAAGAAATGAAGGCAAATTTATTGAGTTATGCAAGGATCACAGATAACAGTAGCACTATAGTTTCAAAACGTTATGGGGCAAAAGTTTATGGTTCAAATGGTAAAACAATAGCATTGGCACGAAAAGAGGGCAGTTTATATAAAGTGTACAGTTATGTTACAGACAATAAAATACAAGCAAATGTGAGTAAGACTACATTGTCAGTGAAAGAAAAACTACATCGAACACTGGACATGTCAATTTTAATTATTTGAATATTATGTGTAAAAATCAGTTACTTGAAGGGATTCCTAAATAAATAGAATTAGAATATATGAAGTGTGCAATATGTATTGAAAATAAAATGCACAACTTACCTTTTAAAAATAATAGAAGAGCTGAAGAAATACTAGAAATTGTACATATGGATGTAAATGGACCACATAATATGACAGGATATGGTGGTGAAAAATATTTTGTTACCTTCATAGATGACTATAGTAAATTGGCAAAAGTTTATTGCATCAAGACAAAGGATCAAGTCGCAGATTGTTTTATAGAATATGCAAATCCAGTGCAAAATTTAACTGGTAAATCTATTAAAGAACTAAGATGTGACAATGGTAGAGAATATATGAACAATAAAATGTATAATTTTGCAAGAAAAAAGGGAATAATGATAAAAGCATGTCCAGCATACGTCTATGAGTTGAATGGAACTGCAGAGAGATATAATAGGACTATAATGGATATGACCAGATGTTTACTAGCAGAAGCAAGAGTGAATAGGTGCTATTGGCCGGAAGTGATTAAAACAGCAGCTTATCTAAAGAATAGAAGCTTGACAAATACTATTGAAAGGAAAACACCCTATGAGATATTTTTCAATAGAAAACCATCAATTAAAGAATTGAAATTATATGGAAGCAGAGTTAATGTCAGAATACCAGAAGAGAAGAGAAGATCAAAATGGGATAAGAAGGCAGAATTAGGAATTTTACTTGGATATGTTGAAGTCAGATATATAGTATTGATAAATAATAGAATAATAGTTGCCAGGCATGTAGATATTATAGAAGAAAATGTTAACTTTATAGACAACAATGAAGATATGAATTCAGAGGAAGGAACACAAAAAGAAAAAGAAGAAATAATAGAAAATGATTTACCGGAAGAGACTCAACTAATTGATTCAAGTAGTGATAATAATCATGAGAATCTAAAAAATGATGAAAGTGGCGATGAGGAACAAGGAAGGCCAAAAAGACAAATCAAACGTCCAGTCAGATTTGATGAAGAATTTGGGTATTATTGCATTTGTGCAAATTTTTGTGATGCTATGATTCCAGGTACATTTCAGGAGGCGATGCAAAGTGATGAGGCTAGCCAATGGAAAGATGCAATGGACCGTGGTGAGATGAGCAGCCTTGCTGAAAATAATAGTTGGACACTAATGAGTAGACCAGAGGGTAAAGAAATTCTAGATGTAAAATGGGTGTACAAAAGGAAAACAGGTGACAATTTTAAAGCTTGTTTAGTTGTTAGAGGTTTCCAACAAAAGGATAAAATAGATGATACACTGGATCAAAAAAGTCTCCATACATTACAGCTGTTTTTAAAAAATTGTAACTTTTGTGGTTTTTTGAACAAAAAAAAAATTGATTATTGCCCAACAATGTATATTTGGCCTAAATACATATATTTTACAACAATTTGTTAACTTTAAATTTATATAACAAAAATGATAGGAACAACATAACAAAATAATTAAACAATATATCAAAAAAGTATCCGTACACTTTTAATATTTGTGTACTAAATCAATTTATCACAAATTAATTTATAGTTTTAATAGTTAGTGTTTCCTCCTTTTTCCCGAATAACCTCAATCAAACGACTTTTCATGGTACCAACTAATTTTTTCGTTACTTCAGGCTGAATTGTATTCCATTCGGCGATAATGGCATTTTTAAGCTCATTTTTGTTTTTAACGTCTCGGTTCCTAATTCTCCTTCCAATTTCATCCCACAGGTGCTCAATTGGATTGAGATCGGGACTCTGAGGGGGTGTATGAAGTTGTCTCGGGATATTGAAAATGAGCCATTCCTTAACACGCTTTGCAGTGTGTTTCGGATCGTTATCCTGTTGAAAGATGAATGAACCTCTAAATCCCAGATTCCGGGCGCTGGTTTTCAAATTGTTTTTTAAAATGTCTATA
This sequence comes from Arma custos, assembly GCA_037127475.1. Classification (NCBI taxonomy): domain Eukaryota; kingdom Metazoa; phylum Arthropoda; class Insecta; order Hemiptera; family Pentatomidae; genus Arma; species Arma custos. Next base: position 166,480,763 of record CM073759.1, read on the forward strand.
TAGAGATGTTGATCCATCTTACCATCTATAAATACCAAGTTTCCTACCCCAGAAGCACTCATGCACCCCCACACTAGCACGTTTCCTCCCCCATGTTTTACTGTTCTTATAACATTTTTTGGATTTAAATGTTCACCGCGTTTCCTCCACACACAAGTTCTTCCATCTGATGAGAAGACATTAAATTTTGACTCGTCACTAAAAATAACGGAATCCCAAAAAGATTGTGGCTTGTCTAAATTGGTTTTTGCAAATTCTAAACGTTTTTTCTTGTTAACCTCGCTAATCAACGGTTTTTTTCTTGGTACCCTACCATTATAACCATTTGATCTTAGTACGTTTCTTACTGTTTCGGGCACAACATTTACTTCATAAAGGTTTGAAAGCATACCTGCTAATTTGGGCGCACTGGTCATTGGTTTTTCTCTTATTTCCTTCAAAATTGCTCTCCTGTGAATGCCAAGTAATTTTCTTGGGCGGCCCGAGCGAGTTCTATTACTTAAATTGTTATTTTCTTTATACCTGTTGATTATGTATTGAACAGTGGCGTGGGACTTGTTTACGATTTTCCCAATTTCTCTCAATGAATGACCTCTTTCTCTTAAATTAATGATCAAACCGCGAATGTCTTTCGATGTCTCCATTTTAAATTTAAACAATAATTTTTAGTGTTGAAAAATGGTCTTTATATATCACAGGATATCTCAGGACTGATTGAAAAATAAATATTCCCTTCTTTCTCTTTCTTAATCCCATTAGTGATTGTAAATATTTACAATTACAACAATGTATGAAAACTTTTTTGACCTTTGATTCTGTAACGTTTTCTTTAGATCAGAAATTACATCAGAATTTTTAATGTAATACAAATTTATTTTCGCTAATATTTTGTTCTATTACCCAAGGAAATATAATAATAAATAATTAATCCGAGAATGTAAATTTGTTGAAAAGAAAAAACTGTTTAAACATTTCAATCCAAAGTGTATGGAGACTTTTTTGACCCAGTGTACATACTCACCTGTTGCAAAAATGCAAACATTAAAATTATTGTTAAGTTTTGCTTGCCAGTATAGTTTACACATTCATCAAATGGATGTGGAAACGGCATTCTTAAATGGAAAAGTAACATCAGAAGTATATGTAAAACAGCCACAAGGTTATACTAATATTTTTAATAAAGTTTATAAGCTAAATAAAGCTTTGTATGGCTTGAAGGAAAGCCCAAGAGCTTGGTACGAATGTTTTAACAATTTTATAGAAAATCTAGGTTTTTACAGAAGCAAATATGATTACTGTCTTTATGTAAAAAGCAAAAAAAAATTAACAATTTATATACTCTTATTTGTAGACGATTTATTAATTTGTTGTACAGATTTTAACAAAATAAAAAATATTAAGGAACAATTACTTAATAAGTTTAAAATGAAAGATTTAAATAAGGTACAAAATTATATAGGTACAGATATTGAATATGATTATGATAGTTCTATTAATGTCCTAACATTGTGTCAAAAAAACTATATAGATTCTTTAGCTGAAAAATATAATATCAAAAATTCGAAATTGTATAAAACACCAATGGAACCTAATTTAAATCTAAGTAAATGTGATATAAATGAGGATGTTAAATACAGAAACTTAATAGGTGCACTCTTGTATATCAGCCATGGTACTAGACCTGACATATTTTACAGTGTAAATTATTTAAGTAGATTCCAAAATTGTTATGATGAAACACATTTTAAATATGCTTTGAGAATCTTAAAGTATTTGTATTTAACAAAGGATCTAAAATTAACTTATAGACAAAGTATTGAAACTGTTAATATTGTAAATTGTTATGTAGATGCCGATTGGGCAGGAGATATCACAGATAGAAAGTCAACTACAGGTTTTATTATTCAATTTTTTGGAAATCTAGGAAACAAAGTTGTGTAACCAAGTCATCTACCTTTGCAGAATATGTTGCATTATCTGATGCTGTATCCGAGATAAACTTCTTAAAAAATTTAATCTGTGATATGTTTATTAAAATTTGTAAGCCTATTAGAATTTATGAAGATAACTCAGGAGCACTTGCTGTAGCTAAATATGGTAATTTTACTAAAAACTCAAAACACATAGAAGTACAATATCATTATGTTCATGAAAACTATAAAAATGAAATTATTGAAATTGTAAAAATAGACTCAGATTCAAATTGTGCAGATATACTAACCAAATCTTTGGGAAAATTAAAATTTCTAAAGTTTAGAGATAAGCTAAAATTAGGATAAAATGTTGATTAATATACTTATGTAAAACCTAAGCTAATAAGTAAGTAAGTTTTTATTTTGTTTGTGTTTAAGATAAATAATACTGTTAAAGAAAAGTGTGCAAGTCAGGTATTAGGAGAAGTAAATAATTATTGTGTGTATATAATAGGATAACTGTAATAGATGTTGCCTAGTAGGTATTTATGTTAATAGATAAGTATTGAAATAAATAAGTGTGATGGTAAAATATAAAATGTAAGGAGGCTGTTGAAATATTAAGTATTATACATTTTATATTTCTGTACTGTTGGCAACACTGATCTCCCTACTACTCTCTCTCTCTGGACAAGGCTTGCACATGTTAGGAATAAAGTGTAAAGGTTATTGTGTAGTTTCTGTAATGGTGTAATAAAGTTTAATAAAACCAGAAAAGTGTTCATTGTTGTTAAACCATTTTCTTAATAATGATCTTGTTCTGAAGAGTGATAAAACGTTACAAGTGACTAGATTTAGGCCCAAACCAGTGTTGTGTTCATTAAAAATGCTCTGTCCGGCTGATCTTTGTACAGATTTCAAGATATAAATGGAATTTAAAAGGAATAGGTTATTAGCCGGCAGCCATAAAGTTTTTTGGAAGTAATATCTCTTCGGAACATCATAGCTTTCTTTATTAAATTACCACGCCCAATATTTTGAATCCATTGATATAATATTTCTTCTGGTTTTGACCGTGTCGTCACACCATTTGCCAAAGTTTCGCTTGACATGCTGTCTTCTTGCTTAAGGATTAATCTGAGACTTTAGCGACTACCTAGGATATAGAGTGCTTACTGAATTTCATTCATCAGTAGGTGAGGGAATGCAATTATGAGCTGTAAATCATATAAGAAGGTATCAGTGCCGCTGGTAGTCGCTTAGAGTTGTTTAGAGAATATGAAAAAAAGAAATGAAAGTTAAAGCTTGCTGTGACGACTCATAGTGACAACCTGCAGAACTAATATCCAATATACTAATGTAATATTCATATACAAATATAATTATATCATAACATAATATGATGTCCATTTTTATCAAAACAGGGTTCGACTTAAGAAATCATAATGGTTGGGACTATTCTATTAAGTCGACTTAAGAAATCATAACGACTATTCTATTAGTTCCGAGTTCCAGTTCGGATGTAACATATATTTATTTTGTTATTATTGTATATTGATAATGATCAATAAGGCTTTAGCATCGAAGAGGAGGACTGAGGCATTGTGGGAAGGCCAGTCGAGTTCCGAGTTTTAATTGTATAATCTTGTGCCACATGCCAGTCTTAATTTTTTAATCTTATGTATTCCAAAATGAGTTAATATAGTCCAAAAACCGAAAGGTCTTATTTATTCCATATTCACAACAGTTATTTGCCCTTGATCGACACACTGGGCTGTCGAGGGATCTTTATGGGGCTCAACCAGCATCTATAACATGGGTACACTTAACTGGGAACTCCTCCGTTAGTCTAGAATCATAATGTACTTACCGAATACAAAGTCAAGATCCTTAATGGATTGTAATATCATAAAAATATATAAAATGAACTTATCAAAATACTAATCTAATATTTATAAATACTAAAAAAAAAATCGATAATGTTTCATACCAGCAATGGAGGAGGAGAATAAACATGGGGATAGAGATTGCCCATTGTAGTTGCCTCCAGGTCTTGGTATAATATGATGCTATTGGAAGGTAGATGAGACCAAAAGAATAAGATATATTGCTAATGTTCCCTAAGTATGTCCTATATTTCTTTACTGTTAGTTCCAGCACTGCAAAATAAATGATTATTAGAAGAATATTAATGAAATAAAACCTTTAACCATGAAGCGAGCTTACAAAAATATTTTTCGTTTAATTGACTTACTCAAGTCTAAAGTGGAATAACAAACATATAATGGTGTATACATATAACATACATAATACAAAGTGTAGTACATAATAGTGTATACAAGAATGGGAATGTGCTATAGATATAGTTAATACAAACTATGTTATAATAGTAAACTGTGAGAATCCCTTGACTTTTAAAAACCCTCCTAAATATTTAGGTATTGTTGCCTATGATCGAACTTGATAACACTTTACTGGAAACTCCATACCAGTCAAATTTCAAAATAGTTGATGGGTAACCATAAATCGTTCCATTGTTGGTAAAAGCAACTTCATAACCTATCTGTAAACTCTTAGTTTAATCTATTATACATCAATTACACATAGTTACTGACTACATATCGATAACACTAGTGCAGAAGTTATATGAAACTGGTGTGCTTTTGGATGTCGCCCAAGCTTTTGGATGGCTCTTTAAGCTCAAGACTACTACCATGCGCTTATTATTTAATTTTTCTTTCATTCCTCGCAGACAGATTTTTCTCAGTCAGACAGGGTTTTAGCCAGTGTGCATCAAGAATCAATACATCCACCGCTATAGCAGCCTACGCTGACGACACTGCTATAATCACCAACCATCAAGACGATAAACAGGCCTTACAAAACTTGTATGAGTGGAGCCAATTATGGAAGATTAGACTAAACCACGAAAAGTCACAACACATCACTTTTACTCTTAGATGTGAAACCTGCCCTCCCATTTACCTAAATAACTCATCCATCCCACAGACATACCAAGTACAATACCTTGGACTAACGTTTGAGAGGAGAATGACATGGGGCCCTTATATTAAGAAAAACGCCAGTCACTAAATCTTTAAGTGGACCTAATGCAATCTCTATTCAGAAAAAAATTCAAATTAGAAACAAGACAAAAATTAAACATGGACACTTGCTACAACCAGCTTGGACATATGCATTAACAATTTACGGCTTCACTAAACAGATTCAAAGAAAACGACTACATACTTTCCAATAAAAAATGTTCAGACTTGTCACAAAAGTTGAAAAAATACCAACAGTTGACGAAGACATTCGAACATACTACACACGCTTTCAAGATAAACTACACTAACATGCAAAACCATTAATAGAAGAAATGGCCACGATTCTCATGCCTGAGAACACTAGGAGGAGACTAAAACGTGTATGAGGGATCTGTTATTATAGGGAGAAGTACCACTGGGTACTGTTCTTCTCCATGCCAGTCATGTCATTTTGTTTTATTTCTCTGATAGAATAATCTGCTGATTGTCCATCTTTTGTAATTGACAAGTGTGGATACAAATATAAACAAAAAAGAATCTCTTATCATTCCTCAATTTAAATTTAAACGAACTATGGATTACTTTTTAAGGTTTCTCTTCGATAAATCAAAGCACAGTGAAATAAAAATAAATGTCTAAAACATTAATGGGTAGTCCCAGAACCGAATCAATTTTGAGAAAAAAAAAAGGAGCTATTGTTTTCTGTATTGAGCACGAATATTAATATTATAACTTTTCAGTATTGGCTGTATTCACTGAAGACGCTCCCCTGCCTACGACTTCAAAGGCAGGCCTGATCGATCTCTGCATAGCGAATTAGTTGATCATCGATAATATCAATACTGTGTACACATAGAAATTCTAAACCATCTTGAAACTATCCTATGCGTTGTATGTTGATTTTTATGCATTATAATATGGATTCAACTGGACTATATTATATAATATTTAATTTATGAGGTAAACCATTTTCCAGTCAGTTTTTCTTTTTTATTTTTTTACAAATACGTTTCGACTTTTTAGTCATTTTCAATTTCACAAGTCCTTACTGGAATTTTCATAATAGGTCTGTAATTTAACAATATAAAAATAATAAACAATAACAATAAAACTACAATTACACCAATTGTCCTAAAATAACTGAAAAAATTTTAAGTATAGATACCTCATGTGAATGTCTATAATTTAAAACTACGGTACTTTTCCAATCTAACGACGACCTACCCCAGCGCCCCAAGTGTCACTTTCGTTAACTACCTGCTACTGTTAGCGAAACCTTCCTTAGTCCTTTGTTATTGTTTGTGTCTAGTGGACGTTTATTTGTTTTCATGTTAATTATAAAATATGAGTTGGAATTTGATGAAGATTTTTCGCGAGGTGATTGATGAAAAGTCTAAAAAATATTGTTAATGAATTTTGTTTATAATAAATGTTATTTTTTATCTTCTTATTTATTCAGTAGTTTATATATTTTAAATTTAAAGAGAAAATATGATATACAGCTAAAATATGATTTTTTTTTTTGTAATTCTTTTATTTTTAGCTATTTTTCTTTTAAAGAGAAACGATTTGCCCGGGAAAATCGTTTCTCTTTAAAAGAAAAATAGCTAAAAATAAAAGAAATACAAACAAAGAATCATATTTTAGCTGTATATCATCTCCTATTTCATTTCCTAACAATCCTCTTGTCTGTTTACTATTTCAAATATATCTCAGGCATCATAACCTGACAGGCTGCAAATAGTTGAGGTAAGTGCCAGAGGAGCGTGCTGGGGTAGGTCGTCGTTAGATTGGAAAAGTACCAAAACTACTTGGAGATACAATTTTTCTCCATGGTCATTTCTACTCTGCATGATTATACTTTGGACTGTACTTATTTATATATACCTTGATACTATTTAAAATTAAAATATAAATTTATAATAGTTTAACACTACGAATGTTTTAATTTATTTTATTTATTTATTTTTTTATTTTATAAAATTATTTTATTTATAATATATATTAATTGGTTTTAATATTTTATATCTGAATCTTTATATAATGGGAGTATTAGAAACAATGTTATAAGGTTATATGTGACAGGTTATACTAGAGTTATCTATAATTGTAGGCCATTCTTTATTTTTTAATTTCAAAAAAACAGATGAATATAATTTATTGATTTCATTTGATTCCTTTCTATCGTTTACTACATTATCTATTTTTTCATTGATATATATATATAGCTTCTAAAAATCTTCTCGTTACTTTATCTTTTTCTCTATGTAAAATTCTTGGTTTATCGAAATTGAATGTATGTAATTCTTTTTTGCAATGTGTAGATAGTGCAGTGTTTGTTTTGGCATTTGGTCTAAAATTATTTTTGTGATCATAAATTCTATTTTTTAAATGTGTGTATGAAAATTCCAGTAAGGACTTGTGAAATTGAAAATGACTAAAAAGTCGAAACGTATTTTTAAAAAAATAAAAAAGAAAAACTGACTGGAAAATGGTTTACCTCATAAATTAAATAGTTGATTTTTATTTAAAAAATATATAATTTTACATTACTTACAAAGCGTATAACTGATTTCATAAATCCCAGCATTAGAAAATCCTGTTAATATTCTGAATAGGATAAACATCACATAGCTATTTACTAATGCAGTGGCAGGGCCTGCTACCATACAAAGGATGGCTGAAAATATAAAGGTCTTCTTTCTTCCAAACCTATATTATAATAATTTAATATTAGCCTGGAAAAGTTGATAATTTTAGTTAAATGAAGGTAATTTTAGATATTTATTGTTAAATAGTCGCCTTAGTGACCCAAAAAAGGTATCTACAAAATTGACGTTTTTGAAATACAAGTGGTATGTAATAATATTTTTAATGTTCTATTTCAGGATTACAAGATCTTACATTTGCGATGCCTGGATATAATTTTTTTATTTTCACTATTGTTTGTTTTGACTCATAAATCACTATTTCATTCATGCAGTTTTATATACGTTTTTGCCACTAAAGCGATGAATTAATAGGGTGTATAACAAACCCGTTTTTTTTTTTATTCAAGATATCAAGTAAATATTTTAATCTACGCTCCATTGGGAAGGATAGAAATTTGTGAACATTTTTTGAAAAACTCTTCTGACGTGAGACTTCTTTTTCATCAACTATTTAGTTCAGACATCGGATCACTATTTGTTTCGATCCATGGTCCATTTTCTTCAAGGGAAAAAAAAATTATAATTTTGCGGAAGTTGAAATTGCTGTCCAAGAGTTCTTTGACTGCCATCCCAAGGAATGGTGTCAGCGTAGGATCGAGCAATTTGCTAGCAGATGTTTAATGACGGTAGATAGCAATGGAATATGCTATACTTCATTGTGGGATGGCTGGAAGAGATAACCTGCTCTTGGTTAAGCGAACCATTGTCCGTGTTCTAAGGCAGGCGAGGAATGAATCGATTATTAAATATATTTTTATTACCTGAAAACAGTTCCTGAAATATCATTTAAAAACTAACCTGTCACTGATGAGACCAAAAAACAAAGCTCCTATAAGTTTACCGACTGCAACACTGTTCTGGGCTGTTGATCTGAGAGAGTAGTCATCACAAACCAGGTCCCACTGTCAGAATATAAGATATAAAATTAATCAAATAACATAAAATTATAATATAGGTTTTACTGGACTAACAATTGATGATATTTAATTAAGAAGCAAAAAAAAAAACATTCTGCAGTCACAATTATTTATTTTTATTATTATAGGAAATAAAAAAATAAATAATTGTGACTGGAGAATGGTTTTTTGCTTCTTAATTAAATAACATAAAATATAAAATTAAAAAAATATTTAATGATATTAACTGCAATACAAACCTCGCTTACTAATGTCTGATGAGCCACCTCTTCCTCGTACAAGTAACCGTTACATTTAACCATATCTGGTTTGGGGGTTGTGTTGATATAAATAACTGCTCCATCAAAACCCAATTCCTTCAATAAAGTGTAATTCCAGTAATAATATATGCAACTGTATTTCTCCAATCTGAATATTTATAGCAGCACACTTTATATTAGAGTGAAAATAATTAAAATAGGAATTATTAAAAAAAAAAATTACTATCCCCAACCCTGGACTGCTGATCTCTCTTATTTGTTCTTTGGTCCAGTTTGCCTCAACAAGCTCTGGGACACTGCAGAAGAAAGAAGGATCTCCTCCAAGAAACACGTATGATGTCAAATGTGCAGCATTGAAAAGGGTGGGACTAGATGTAAGAAAAGTTATCCAAATCACCCAACCAAGGTTTTTACATTTTTTTTCTAGCGCATCTTCTATAGATATCGGATCCATTTCAATAATCTATAGAACACAACATAGAGATAAAAAACAACATTAGATTATTTCTGATAGAGAGGAAAATAGTTGACAGGAAGATCTAATGAAGGATAAAATTAGTCTGGGAGTGCAGTAAATAATAACACTAAATAAGAAAAACCTAGTTAATATAATTGCCGACGTTTCGGCCTACAATGTAGGCCATCTTCAGGGCTAAGAAGGAAAAACAGAAAAAGTAACTATAAAAACATTGCAGTACTAAGAATTATAGAATAATATATAGAGTATAGAAAAGTGGAGAAATATAGCATAGGATAGTTTATAACAGATATATAAGGATAACAAAAATACAAAATGTGTGAACAAAAAGGTGATAAAGTAAAGAAATATAAAAAGTAAGATAATTGAGTATGTAAAAAGTTTTTTTTTTTTAATTTATTTTTTATTTTTTTGAAAACACTTTATTGAAGCATTACAATCTGCCTGCTGTGGGCAATAAGTAATGGTGCTATGTAGCTACAATCATTCCATAAAAAATCAATAATATAAACGAAATAAATGCATAAATAAATATATACAAGCGAAAAAATATATACAAAAATAAAGTAAAATAATATATATATATATATAATAAAAAAAATATAATAATAATAAATAAAACATAAAAGAAATATACTGTACACATTCATACTCTATTTACAATTTGCCTGGGGTCCCCGAACTGAGCTTCTTCCTCATAAATGAGGGCAAAGCAGGAGTCCGGGAGGCCTCAGCTCCCTTTCCCAGCCGCGTCACTGGCATTAAACGCCAATGGAAGCTGGTATGTAAAAAGTAAGATAAAAATGTAAAATACAGAAAAAGTCACAAATGTAAAACTGGTGAGAAATACAAGCATGGAAAACTAGTAATACAGGTAATGATTGATACAAAATGTATGAAATAAACGTATGAAAATATGAATAAATATTAAAACTAAATATGAAGTAAATATATAAATATAGAAGAAATTAAAAGAAAGTAATATATGTAAAATCACGTTAAATAGCAGGTACAGATTTCAAATGTTAGATAATTTATGTATGGAAAGTAATAACGTAAATATGAATTGATACAAAAATATGATGTTAATGTAGAAGAAATGTATAAGAAGTAAAGATAAAAAATTCTAGTATTTAAATGATGATAAATTATAAATAAATAATAATAATGTTGTTATTACATGCGATGCATGTCACGAGGCGAAAGGAGAAATGGGTGTGAAGAAAGGAAAATGAGAAGGTTATATCTCGTCAACTGGCAAAAAGTACATTGGAAGCAAACAGAAGTCCCCCACCACCGTGCGGGGCGATCTCTAAAGGCCAAAAATATAACGAATTGAAGGCGGATATAGGAAATATAAGGAAACGTTAATAAATAGGAGACATAATGACACGTAAAATAATGAGAAAAATATTAAGGAAATGATATAGATAAGGTGACATAAAAGAGTAATTATGGAGAAATAGGATATAATAGCAATACAACAAATAATACAATTATGTCAAGGTGTCTTACATTTCTATAAATAAAGAATATATAAAATCATATATATATATATATATATATATATATATATATATATATATATATATATATATATATATATATATATATAAACTGCTCACAAATTGAAGTGGACAACTCATCAAAAGTTAGGTAACTCTCTTTTTTAACCATACTTCTGGTTATTTTTTTGTATATTTGTGCTTATAGTACCTCTCTTATCAATTGCCAATGTTTTTTCTTCAACAAAAATAAATACACCAAACAAAATTTAAGAAAAATTGATTTTTTAAAATTAATTATTTTTTTTAACAAAATAAACATTTAAATTTTTACAAATATTGTTTTTCATTTCAATTTAACCTTCTTCAGTAGGGTGATGAACCCTCTCTACTTTGAATTAATACTTCACACCGGCGATTCATACTCCTTATTAAGCTCAATATGTAATCTTGAGGTAAATTAGCCCATTCCTCAATTATGGCGGCAGCAAGTTCATCCAAGTTATCTGGACAAGGTGAACGCATGTGTAATTGCCGTTGGAGTTTGTCCCAAACATCTTCAATTGAATTAATGTCTGGTGAACAAGCAGATCAGTTCATGCGCGTTATTTCTTGCTCTGCTAAATAACGTTGAATCTTCCTTGCCCTATGAGGACGAGCATTATCATCAACAAGAATGAAGTTCTCACCCGTTTCTTGGGATAAAGGGATAATTACAGGTCTGATGACGTTGCTTAGGTAGGTTTGTTCGGTTACACGTTCATTTATAACAGTACAAGCTGAGTTTTTCGATTACTCATTATTCCTCCTCACACCATTATTGAGCCTCCTCCATGAGAGCGAACTCGTTCAGTAATACCTGGGCTAAATCGCTGGTTTGTCTCTCGACACACTCTAAAACGTCGATTTTGATGATGGAGAACAAATTTCGATTCGTCAGCAAATAAGCAATGGTCCCAGTACTCGTCAGTCCAATCAACATGTTCACGAGCCCATTGGAGTCGTGCTGCCTTTTGTTGTCTGGCTTAATAAACCCTCCTCGCCGGTCTTCTTGCTCTCAAACCAACTTCATGTAGGCGGTTTCTAATCGTCTGAGTTGAAATGCGGACTCCCATTGCTTGTTGAAAAGAGCTTTGCAGCTGCCGAGCTGTTAAACCTCGTTGCCTAGTGGTTTGGATTTTGAGATATCAGTCTTGCTGAATGGTGGTTTATCGAACTCGGCGTCCTGCTTGTATTTACTAAGCAGTACCTGTTGCCTGGTGTCGGGACCATGATTGTCCAATGACTGTGTGAGAGTACTGAAGCTTATGACCGACATCACGTTGAGAATGACCTAACTCTAAAAGTGCTAATCCCCTCCCGAGTTCTTCAACACTGAGTCGTCGTAAATACATTGTTAAACACTGTCTAGTGAACTGGTTGGAGTAATACTGACGATAAAAGGGAAATAATGTTTACAAAACACAAGTGGAAAATAAGCAGCTCAGCTCTAAGTAGTGATACTAAGACTTTGTTTTTGTTTTTATCTCTTTCACACCGTGAAAGTGATAATAAAATAGTTTTTTTTTTTTTTTAAATGGAGGAAAACCTCAAATCAATCAAGTTAGCTAAATTATAAAATATCTTTATTTTCTGAAGTGGTCCACTTCAATTTGTGAGCAGTTTATATGTAAACTCACTTATATAACAGATAAATGAAGACGATGTAAATAAATTAAGGTTGTATGAGTAAATAGAGTTTTTGGGAATAGGTTGAGGATAAATCTTGCTTGTCAGACTTACGATTGATAGGCAGTGTTTGGTTTAAGAGAAGATGCGTTTTTCATAGATGGGAATTAAAGCTAGGATTGAGGTATTTTCAAAGTCGAAAATGTTGTTTTAAGATACTGACGTAAGATACGGTTTGGCTATGGGAGGTAGAAAGAGTTGCAATTGGGAGTGGAACAGGGGATACGGTAGACAATGTGTGAGCGTTGTTTAAGGGGAATTGGATCTTTGACACGGGTATAAATATTGGAGAGTTTATTATGGGCACAAATTTAATATATTAATATATATTAACACTTTATTGAAATATTACAATCTGCCACTTGTGGGCAATAAGTAATAGTGTTGTGTAGCTTACAGTCATTCCATAACAAAACAATAATATAAACAAAATAAAATAAATAAATATATACATGCGGTAACAGTAAGAAATTAATGCGGGAATGATAATAAAATAAAGTAAAAAAAAATAAATAAATAAATAATAATAATACTAATAATTATAAAAAAAAAAAGTACACATTCATATCCTATTTACAATTTGCCTGGGGTCCCCGAACTGAGCTTCTTCCCCAGGAATGAGGGCAAAGCAGGAAGCCTCAGCCCCCTTTCCCAGTCACGTCACTGGCATTAAACGCCAATGGAAGCTGGTTAAGGGCGCTTTACACACACAGGTCGTGAGTAGAGAATCTGGCCAGTGCCAGTACTCCAAATAACATTATTACAACAGATCTCGGGGCCATTACCGGTTTAGACGGCGGGGTGGGTTATATGGATGTGTGGAACTGGATAGTGACTGAGCCAGGGGGTTGGAATGACAGGCAAGGTTTTGGTGAAAGTTTGAAAATTTAGTAGGGATGAGATGGAGGACGAAAGGAATGTTGAGATCATTATGGACGGTTTTGTTGGAAACATAATAAGGAGCACTGACAATAGTTCTCAGGACTTTGGATTGAAAGGATTGAATGCGTCTGATATTCGATTGTTTTGCGGTCCCCCAGAGTTCCAGTCCATAGGTCCAAATAGGTTTGATGATGGTCTTGTATATTAGTAATTTATTGTCTATTGAAAGATCGGAGGTCCTACATAGTAATCTGTATAGTTGGCTAAATCGTCTGTTAAGTTCTTGTCTTTTGAGTCTGGTATGAGAATTCCATGTAAGTCTTTTGTCTAGAAGGAAGCCAAGGTATCGTACTGTGTCGGAAATAGGTAGGATGGTTTCATTGAATTGGACAGAAGGACATGTTCCCCGGCGAAGGGTAAAAGTCTTAACATATTAATAGAAAAAATTACAGGCCTAGAGAGCAAGAGATATCCAGAGTTATAGGGAAAGAGAAGAATATGATATTCGAAGGAAAAATATAGTAATATTCGGACTAGAGAGAGAAAAACCAATGGAAATGAAGACTACGATATTTAGAATATTGTATTACATCATACCAGATTTCAGACCTTATGATATAACGGAGATGAGGAAAATTACTCTTAAAAATAAAAATGGGCCATGATTAGTGAAATTAAACTCGATAATTTTGAAAATAGATATTATGAAAAACAAAGCTAAATTAATGAAACTGGAAGAATTTAAAATGATTAAAATCATAGATGATATGCCAAAGGCTGTCAGGGAAATTATAAAGGAATTATTTACGTTTATGAAATCCCACTGGGAGAAAGGAAACAAGGCTACCCTGAGATACGACAAACTATTAATAAATTATAATTTGTTTACCCTAGAAGAGCTGCATGCCCAAGAAGCCATGAGAAAAAGGAAAGAAAGAAGTGAAGAAAAAGTAGGAACTATCGGTAAAGAAAAAGAGCAAAAACCAAAGGACAAAAAGCCAAAGGAAGCGAAACCTTATCATCAAAGGACAAATAGCCTAGACACATTTTTGAAATCTTATGAAGAAAAAATATTGGAGGAGAGTGGTAATAAAAAGTTGGGTGCTTCAAAAACGATTTCCAAAGACCCAAAGATTCGAAAATAGCATATAAATTGGAGAGAACAACCAAATTTAATGAGAAAAGGCATCGACAAGGACAACAAACCGGACTCACTTCCCCCAGAATGTTTGGTCAGCAAGGGGGAATATGACCTAAACCTCCCAAAACAACATTCTAAAAAATTCCAAAAATTAGAAATAGCCACACTTAATGTCAGAAGTCTATTAGCCTACTGGAGAATAGAAGAACTAGAAAACGCGATGTTTAATTCAGATATAACAATCCTTGGATTATCTGAAGTAAGAAGAAAAGGAGAAAATATACAACTAAGAAAAAGTGGCTATTGGTGTGGGATTCATGATTCGAAAAGATGTTAAAGATAATATCACGGAAATAAAAGGCGTCTCCGATAGAATTTCTGTATAAAAATGAAGATGGACGAAAAGAAACTAGTTTTAATAAAAGTATATGCGCCAAAGAGTGCATCTTCAGAAGAAGAACTGGAAGATTTCTATCAACTCCTGAATGAAACAATCTCAACTATAAAATCCAATCACCAGAATTATTTGATTATTATGGGGGATTTCAACAGTCAAGTAGGAAGAAAGGCCTGTCAAGTAGAGAACTGTGTTGGTCCATATCCCAAAATCGAGGAAATCGAGGAATAAATGAGGAGAAAGACTGGTAAATTTCAGTATAGAAAAACAATTAAAAATCGTTAATACATTTTTTAAGAAGCGAAAGGGAAAGGAATGGACCTGGTTGTCTCCAAATGGATTGTATCGTAGTGAAATAGACTACTTTCTATCTCCGAACCATACTATTTTTAAAAACATCGAAGCATCCCATCGATTTTCATTCCAGTCTGACCACAGAATCCTAAAAGCCACTATTTATCTACCCAGGCGTCCCTTCACCAAGAAAAAAACGAGCGAAATTCCAAGGAATGTTACCAAAGAACTATTCATTGCAGAACTGGCTTTTAAAACTTAATAACGAAAAAGGAGAAATTCAAACTAGTAGAACTGCAATAATCCATACTGCTAAAAAATTCTTTAAACAGCTATATTCTGAAAAGTATTCAAACAAATCTAGACAAACCAGCGGAAATGGAGATAATAACGAGGTGTTTGAAGATTTTCTGGAGGGGAAATAGCAAAAATAATAAAGGAGCTCAAAAGAGACAAAATGCCTGGGCGCGATATCATAACTGCAGAATTAATTATCACAGCTTCAGAACTAATTACTCCTATATTAACCAAATTGTTCAATGTAATTATGAAAACTAGGGAAATACCCGACCAGTGGTTAAAATCAGACATTGTTTTGATTTTTAAGATAGGTAGCCCATCAAAATTAGATAATTACCGTCCCATAAGTCTGATCCCTATCTTCGCTAAGATTTTCTCAAAAGCTCTCAAAACCCGCTTAAAAAGATTCTTCGACGAGAACCAACCAATAGAACAAGCTGGCTTTCGAAAGGGCTTTTCTACAATAGATAATCTCCATGCCGTCAACCAAATCATCATCGAATGAATACCAAATCTCAATATATTTTGCATTTATTGACTTCAGTAAAGCATTTGATACAGCACTCATTTCTTATCAACAGTCTAAAACGCCAAGGCATTAATAAACAGATTTTGGATATTCTTCAATGTTGGTATACCAACAGCCAAGCGAGAGTAGTTCTTAAATGGAGTAGAATTAAATGGAGAGGATTTTCCAATCAAAAGAGGGATTCGTCAGGGCGATCCTTTGTCACCTGATCTATTCAACGCGGTCTTGGAAGAAGTTTTCAGAAACCTTCACTGGGAGAATTTTGGGATAGACATTAATGGGAACAAACTGTCAAATCTGAGATTCGCTGATGATATACTTCTCATTTCACACTCACCATCGGAACTGAAGAAAATGCTATATGAAGAGCTGGTCCTAGTAGGAAATGAAGCTGGGCTGGAGATCAATTTTAACAAATCAGTCTTTATGACAAATGCCGAAGAAGAAGAAATATTTCTCGGTACCAGCAAACTCCAATGGGTTAAAGAAACAATCTATCTAGGGCAACTCATATCATTTGCAGATAAATCCAAGAAAGAGGTGAATATAAGAATTAAAATAGGATGGTCAAAATTTTGGTCACACAAAAATATTTTTAAAAGCAACATGGCCATACATCACAAGAGAAAAGTTTTTGATGCTTGCACCATTCCTTGTTTAACTTATGGATGCCAAACCTGGAGTCTAAATAACGATATATATAAATCCCTAGCAACCACTCAGCGTGCAATGGAGCGAAGTATGTTAAGGAAAAGTAGAAGGGAGAAAATGAAGACAGAACTACGGAAGCTGACTAGTACGCGCGATATTCTCAAGGCAGTATCTGATCTTAAATGGCAGTGGGCTAGACACATTGCAAGAATGGGATCAACACATTGGGCTAAGGCAACAACGGATTGGTATCCAATACACCGCACTAGGAGAAGAGGGAGACCAGCTACGAGATGGCGGGACGACATACAAAACTTCATAGGAGTATTATGGCACCGTTCTGCTTGGAACAGACGTAGCTGTGGTAAACTGGGAGAGGCTTATGCCCAAAGAAGGACCTTTTTTTCTTTTTAAAAACCTTGTAAATTTAAAAGCCATGCAAAAATTGTACATAGAAGAAAGAGGGGAAAAAAATAAAGCTTATTAATATTACTATGGGCTTTGTATTCAATACGTAAAACGTAAAACGTCGGCACATATAATAAATAAGTTTTTCTTATTTAGTGTTATTATTGACTTCACCCCCAGTCTAATTGTATCCTTCATTAGATTATTTCGAATTAATTTAAAACATATTGTATTTGTTTATTTTCAAATGTCTATTTATTTTAAAGGGAGCAGTAGAGAGCAGTAGTAGAGATGCACCATACAGGATCTAGGACCTTCCTGAGGCTCTCCCAGCCTCTATTACATATTATAAAAATAAGGGGAAAAATCTGGCGGTTGAGCGTGATCTAGGACGTCACCACCTTGCAGAACAGTTTTTCACGAATCAGTACAGTCTCTACCATGTACCGAATTGTATGAGAAAATAATGCGGGATTTAGTTTTCTTTAAAAATAACCCTCGAATTATTAAACTGTTTATATATCTTAAACTTTTTACTTTTGTAAATTGAAACACTTATTAATCCTCGATCTAACAAAAAAGTGTTGTGTTTCACTATAACATTTTTCTACTCAGAAATGATATTGTGTATTCTAAGATTTCAATGCGTAATTTTCGCATAATTCTGTTTTATATATCTGTAGTGTGTTGTCTAGAGTGTA
Source organism: Arma custos (assembly GCA_037127475.1). NCBI lineage: Eukaryota > Metazoa > Arthropoda > Insecta > Hemiptera > Pentatomidae > Arma > Arma custos. The sequence continues at coordinate 166,498,625 of CM073759.1, forward strand.
TACTGTTGTCGTAGAAGATCCACTTTTCATTGCTGATGCTTCGACAAAGAAGTGTAGCACAAATTTCATATTTCTGATCTTTTTGGCGGTCGTTTAATGTGTGAAGAAACCAACTTTCAAGCTTTTTTACCTTCTCAATCGCCCTGAGGTAGTCATCGGTGGTTGATTTGTTGACTTGGAGTTTCTTGCCTATTCTCGAACAGTTGTTCTTGGATTTTCTTCCTCTAAGGCTCGAAGAACATAGTAATTATGGGCAGACCTTCCACACCCCTCTTTAACTTCAAGGCTCAAGTATCCTTTAAATCTCTGGAACCATTGCTCTCATTTATACTACCTTCTCCCCAGACTTCGTTGATATTTTTGGCCGTTTTTTCCCGTTCTGGCCGAGTTTGATCTCATAAAACAAATGCGAAATCAAGCCTGAACATCGCAGTAAAGACTGAACTTTTTATCAAGTATCAAAATGCTAATGGGGTAAAAAACATTTTTGTTTGAAAGATGATTAATAAGTGTTTTTATTTAAGCAAATAAAATGTCCATGAGGCATAAACAGTTTACAATTTCTTATAATAGCACCATATTCTTAAATATAACATGTTTAACAAATTGAATAAAACATTTACGCTAAGAAATGAGTGGACAGATTCAAACAAAATGCTTTGATTATAGAAAACATATTATTATCATTAATTATAATTCATATAATATAGTTTGTAAATAACTAATTTTTATTTATATTTAACTTCGGATTGTTTAAAAAAAAAAATATATAAATGAACAACGGGCGTAAAGAAAGGTCAAGCAGAGTCGAGGCAGATATAAGGCGAGGAGTTAAAGAGCTTCAGATTTCATGAGAATTGTAGCGTCAATGAAAAATAAAATAAGACTATCTCTTATTACTCTTAAGCAAACTTAATCATTTTCAACTTTTAATCGATCATTTAATTAATTTGAATTTTTATTTATTTTATATTTGCATTCATACCATGGCTTTACAAATTAACGTTTTCCGCTCATTATATATACAAATTTATAAATTTTCATTTTATATAATGGTACAATATACACTTGAGAAATCGATAGTTAATAATATAAAAACTTTTGGAGGAAAAAAACTGTCTTTTTTTTCGAAAACCCCAACAAATAAATGTAATTGGCTTGTTCTTCTTCTAATTTTTTAATATTATAATTTAGCCACAATGTTGCTAATAAACCCATATTTATGATATTGGGATTTCATAAAATAACAAATAACAATCTGTTTTTTGATTATATATTTCCTAATGAGCTGAAGAATAATATAACCTATTGAAAAAACTGTTAATAAGAAAAGTTTCACCTAAATAGAAACCTGTAAAAATTACTGACGTAGCTTCTAATAGCGTCAAGTCTTCAAGGATATTCATAGCGAGAACTAAACTATTTGAAATTCTGAAGATTAATTAATTAATTAATTTAATTTCGAAAGCCAACATCAGGAGGAAGCACCTATAAGAAAAGAATAGAGGCAATAAGAAGAGAATAATATTCTATCAATGTAAAGGAGATAGTTGGGGGGTGCAGTCAGAAAGAACACTGAATAAGTAATACACTTATAATTATGTGCCGACGTTTCGACCTACAGTGTAGGTCATCTTCAGGGCTATTTGGAGAGAGAAGCCGGCTGACTAATACTCCAGCCCTGCTGAGTGTGGGTAGCAGGCCGGTCATCATTAGGCCCTCCAGGACTTTACTCATCACAGGGATAAGGCAGATTGGCCTGATGAGATAAGATAGTTCCTTATCTTTGCCCCCTCCATTGTAGAGCAATCTCAAGTCCGCATTCCTCCATTGCCTCGGGAAGTATCCCTAATCCAAGCAGGCATTGTATATCCTGAGGAACCGTTCCTCGATGAGAGGGTTAGCTTCCTTCAGCATGGAGCCGTCCGCCTTGTCCAGTCCTGGAGCGCGTCCCGTGCGTTGTTTTCCCACAGCCGTACGGAGGTCCCAGATGTCCCATGGTGGGCACAGGTCAGTACCCGGTGAGTATTCCGTCGCCGGATCATCTGCTCCTGGGAGTCCTGACTAGGGTCGTCCCTGGGGTATGTACTCTAGATGAATATCTGAGCGGCCTCCTCCATGGAGACCGCTCTTTCCTCACCAATCCTCAGGGCCACTAACGTCTGCATGGGCGAAAGCTTGTCCAAAGCGACCCTGAACGGTATACCCCAGGGATTCTTTTGAGTCTCTTCAGCTACAAACTCCTCCCAGGATTTTCTCTTTTCCTTACGGGCCAGGTTCCAATAGGTAGCCAACCTGCGCCTATACTCATCCCGAAGTGCAGTGCGTCTCTCCTCGCATCTGAACTTCTGGTACAACCGCCGGGCTTTGTAGAGCTCTCTCTTGAGGGTGGTTAGGCCCGGCGTCCACCATGGGACCGGTTTTCTCACCATTCTCTTCCTTCGGAGGGATTGCTCCGCCGCGTCCCGGACGATGTCAGTGAGCCGACTGACCTCGGCATCAATGGATCCCTCCCGATCCGACATCATCCGCTCCCATTCTTCGTCCACGAGCAACCCCTCCAGATGACTCCTATTGGCGGTCCAGTTTGCCCTTTCCCTGACATAGTCCGGTTCCCCACCATGGAACGATGGTTCGTCGGCCTCATCCCTAGTATGGCTATGGCCGCGTGGTCGGAACTCGTCTTAGATCTGAGGGTCCACCCCCTAACGTATCTCGCCATGGAGGGCGACGCAACCGTCACGTCAATCCAGCTGTGCCCCCTGGACCTAATAACCTCCAACCATATGATAAGTGGCATAAGTCATAAAGCTCATTTATACTTGATCATAAAATATTAGCTAAAAGTAGGACAAAGGTGTTCATCAGCAGACAATCTGGAAATGTAGGTTTAAAATATGTTTTTAAAGATAATTTACGAATTTAAGGGGCCTGTAAGAACTAAAAATGTTGACATTATTGAGTTTGGTGTCAGATTTGTTGACTACATTAAGGCATAAGTAAATGAGTGAGTAAAATAAAAAGGAAGAAAATAAGAAACATTGTGTTTATTTGTTCTTTTTTATTACAGTAAAATCTAGGGTAACAGATTGCTGCAATCAACAGCTGTTCAAATATAACTAAAACGAAAGATAAAGGAGATAATAAAAATAACATGTAGTTTTTATATTTATTGCCCTACTATAATACTAAGTATCATTTAAATCATTATTCATAAAATGAGGCGTGGTGGATCAAAATAGGATAACTCCGAAATTATAGTAATCTAAAATTTACTTTTTCACATGATTCGCTTGTGAGGTCAAGCAATTTTGTCTAGCAGGACCCTTTGTCGGCCAAATTCTTGTGAGGTCAAGCAATTTTGTCTAGCAGGACCCTTTGCCGGCCAATTTCTCATAGTTTTAGTCCAGTTCTTAACTTGAAGTTTCAGGAGCATAAAATTACTCGACTAATCTAGCGAAAAATATAAAACAGTAAAATTTCGGAGTTATCTATCCGCTTTTGATCCCAAACGACTCAAATGTTCTTCAGAGCCATTTCTTTTAGTCGTTTTCTTAGAACTGCGTCAAAAGTGACTATATTTTTTTTTTTATAATGGTGATTTTGGTTCTTGTTTTCATATTATTTTTAATTATTTGTCTTCCTGTCTTCCTGAATATGGTTAATCCATGAGGGTAGGCCTCCTCTTCATTCAATGCACCAGGATAGGGTCAATTTTTTCATCTAATTTCCATCCTCTTTAGGAGTCCAAGCCACAATTACCGCTTTATTGTATTTATTTTGAGGATGGTGTTTTGAGCATCCATCATCTTTTATTTTAATATTTTTGACTTTTCTATGCTACTGTAATTCCTATAATGTTATATGGCTTTGAAAAAACTACTCTTCTCGAAGATGGACTACTGGTGAAGGGCAGCCAGATGTGACAGGATACCCAATTTGAGTTCGAGAGATATAACCTTTTTCAGAATTAAAATAAACATGAATGATGCAAAATAGACTGAAATAAATCAAAAAGAGCACCACCAATCTCTTCCAGAACAAGAGAATCTTTATTTATTTACATTTCAATGTTGAAGTTGTTATATTTCTAGACATTATTTATTAAGAGAGTATAATAGAGTTAAAGTTGCATTTGTCATTTAATTGTCCTGCTTTAGTTTGGAGTGGGAGTGGAATGATTCCGGGTTCCAAAATTAGACTGTAAATTTTAAGTAGTTAATTACCATATGTTATTCCCAGCCATCTCATCAATATTACTTCTCTATTTGTATTTAATTGTTTACCAAATGTTAAATATTTAACAAATAAAAGGCTTAAAGAACCCGAAGGCTCGATGCCGATACCTCCAATCTATGTCTACAAACCTTCGTCCACGGAGCACCACCCAAACCTAAACCCGCTAGATCACTCTTACCGCAATCCTCCCACGGTCTATCCCTCAGACGCTTCTCAGTCGGTACAGCGCCTATAAACATCTTTCATTAACATTCGTTTGTTACTAAGCCCAGTAACTTTACATGCCCATCTTAATCTTCGCGATGCTATCACCTGAATAATATTTACCGGAATCAAATATTAAATATAAGATTTATTAAAATATTACTCCTGTATCAGAGCTGGCATTGGAATTGCTTTTTATTTTTTTATTTATCCACTACAGAAAAAGGAGAGGATTAATTTTTTCTAACAAACAAAACTTTAGAGCAAGCAATATTAAATTTCGGCACTTGAGATCTATGAGGCTACTCTAAGAGATACGGCCTAGATGATTTTAGAGAACATTGAATCGTCAAAGACGTCAGATCAGATCAATTTGTAGTTCCTGAATGCTATCGATAGGTTGTATCTAAGCAGTAGCCTTGCCTCGGGGTTGCAAACAAGGATACATGAACTCATTTTGGTTTAGCCTTTTGTCATGCTGGATCAGCTAAATAGCAAATATTTTTAAAATTTGCAAATCACAGCGAATAAGCTGTTTAAAATAATATATATATATATGTATATATATATATATATATATATATATATATATATATATATATATATTGATACATGACGCAACTATCGTCTAATCAAGAAAGTATAAACATTCCTATAAGAGCATTGAAGAGTTTAAATAAAATGCCGCTAGGGGGCCGGCAGCTTCACCTATCCCCTCCATAGATAAAAGGGACTTCAGTTAAAAAAATCCCCCAAGTAACAGATCACTTGAGAAGCCACTTCAGTTTAACCCTTCCAGCTAGCAACATTAGACTTCACTTGGGTTCGGCCCTTCGACCTATCAACATTGGAAGCCACTTCCGTTCAACCCTTCCAGCGAGTAACATAGGACTTCGTTTCAACCCTTAGATCCAGCACATCAAGAGCTCAAGCTATGGAAGAATCATATCGTCCGTAAATGCAAGTACTAATATATCATTATTCTGCAGAATACATCGATAGCTACACAATTTTTAGAGCTCATAAAATTTAAATTAAATAATTTCAAAGCGCTATATTATATTAATCTGTTTATTATATAATTTTTCTATTGAGATGGATTTGTCCATTATATTATTTTATATTAAAATCAATTTGTGTATATTATTGTTTTTAACTGTGGTTAATAATAAATTAATGTTAGTGAAATGTATTTTGCCTTATCTATTGATTGCCTGATGTTTATCCATATTTATATTCAAAGGGTTTATAAAAGGTTTATTAGTAGTTAACAAAAGTAATTAATCAATTCAAGGTAAGATTTTAAATTTAGCTTTAGTAATTTATTCCAATTCTTATCAGTGAATATAGGTAATTAAAATAAGCCCATTTAAACCCGTAAATACCTTAAATAAGCGGAAGTAATGAGTATTAATTAACAAAATAAAATTTTATCACTGGTAGGAATGGAGTAAAATGGGGGCCGCTCCGGGATATGATTTTGATTTTTAATGGGATTTTGATTTTAATGGGTTTCTAAATTGATCTTATATGGATAAACAACAGACAATTAAAGGAAAAATTTATAACAATTTTATATGTTGCATGCTGTACTAACAATATTTATTTATTGGTGGTAAACATTTGTAATTATTTACATGTGATAAAACAGTATTCGCGATTTCAAAAAGTAAAACTGACTGACTTATGTTATAATATTGTGAAGAAACATTTGGTAATAGAACTAACACACACATTTTATTTTATACCAACTGGTAGGTTACAATAGGTAGCAGAGGCCAACTTGATATACATATTACAACTTGATAACATAATACAAATAACATTTGACTTTCAACACTCCCCCCTAAATGTTATTCCCTTAATACAAATCACATTTATAAGAATGATACATGTTTCAACATAAAAAAATGTTTAACATAAAAATAAAAGAATTATAGAATAAAACACTCAGCTAAAATTACAGCTTTAATTCTTTACATCAAGTCGAAGCATAATAGCATTTACAACCTAAGGTGCTTAATTATATTTTTATTATTTTTTTAACATTTCACCATATTCAGATTAAAAATAAATCTACCAAATATATTACATCCTACAGGCTTTGTCAATATGTCAGCCAGTTGCTTTTGTGTTTCTACATATTCCACAAGAATATTTTTATCTTCCACTTGATGTTTTACATAATTGTACTTAATATCTAGGTGTTTAATACGCTTCTGGTCAGGGTTGTTAACTATTTTTATAGTACTCTGGTTATCCTCATAAATAGTAATACAGCCTGTATTAAGCTGTAGGTCGAATAAAATTTTCTTTAGAAACATAGCTTTCTCTGTTGCTTGACACAAAGAAATAAGTTCAGCCTCAGCAGTGCTGAGAGCGACAACACTTTGTTTTTTTGATCTCCAAACCACAGTGTTATTAAAAACTTTAAAAACAAACCCGGAAGTGGACTTTCTGTCTAGTTCCCTAGCATAATCTGAGTCAGCATAACCTACCAAAACATTTGTATTTTTTTGATTTACAATACTTCAATTTTAAATTTAAACTACCTTTAACATAACGGAGGACTCGTTTTAAGGCCAACCATAAATTTTATTATTAAATTTCTCATACCAGTATTTTGGAGAATTTTTCAAACCATATAGGGACCTTTTCAACCTTAACACCGAATCTCCCTCTATATTTACTCCAGGAGGTGGTGTAAGAAAAACATTCTCCTTAATCTCCCCATAGAGAAATGCACTTTTCACATCCATTTGATGGATAGAAAAATTCTTTTGAACCGCAACTGCTAATAAAATTCGCAATGTTTCTAATTTCGCAACGGGTGAGTATGTATCATCAACATCCTTTTGTAAGAAACCTCGAGCAACTAATCGTGCCTTATGTATGACAGATCCGCAAACAATCTTTTTTGTAAAAACCCATTTGGTATCTATCAGTGATGCACACCCCGGCCTCTTAACAACCTCCCAAGTATTATTTTCTTTGAGCGAAGATAATTCTTCCTCTACAGCCCTTTCCCACTGATATCTGTCACTATGAGATTTAATGTCTTCAAATTTTGAAGGAACATCTATTTCCGACTGGACCTGTAAGGCAAATAATATTTCTTCTTCTGATCCTACACCATTGTTAAAATCTAAAACATAATCATTATGCCAACCTGGTTTTTTTCTAATTCTTTTATTTGTCCCATCGTCAGCCCTATTTTTTATCTGACCTAAAACCTGATTACCTTCTACAATATTGTCAATGTATTCTAGTTTAGGAGTCTCCGATGTGATTATATTACGACGCTCATCTTCAATGAACTTAACATCTCGGGATATTATTATCTTATTAGCAGTAATATCAAAAAACCTGTAAGCATTTGTGGCATAGCCAACCATGATAACCTCATTACATCGGTTGTCAAGTTTAGTAACGGAAGGTCTATTATCTTTTACGAATGCTCTACAGCCGAATTTTTTAATTTTTGAATAATTTATTTTTATATTAAACCACATCTCTGCTGGAATACTTCCATTATAACGGGGAGTTCTATTATACAAATATGCCGCAGCCCTAACTGCTTCCCCCCATAAAAATCTGGGCAGACCATCTCCTATCATGCACCTGGCTTTTTCTAAAATGGACCTATTTATGCGTTCACTTTGGCCATTTAATTGTGGGGTATATGGAGGAGTATATTCAATTTGGATACCTAGACTAAAACACCAGTTTTTAAACTCCGCTGATGAAAACTCCCCCCCATTATCACATCTAATTGTACTAACCTTCAAATTATCATCTGAAAAGTGCCTTTCTACACTATTTATATAATTTTTCAGATTGTTACAAGCCTCACTTTTGTTCCTTAAAAGATAGACTGTGGTAAAATTCGAAAAAGTGTCCATCACAGTTTGAAAATACCTGTACCCATCAAAAGTCTCTGGAGTAACAGGTCCACATAAATCTGTACAGATTATGGAAAGGAAATTTCTACCCTTAGGTAAAGATGAACTAAACGGTTTTCTAACCATTTTCGATTTTGTGCAAATATCACAGCTGCTAACCCCATCCAAATTTGTTTCACCGGTCAATTTTCCTAGCTTTTTCATTGCATCCAAGCCTGGATGCCCCATCCTTTCATGGAGCGTTACACTTGCAAAGGATCCGGAAGGGCACATAAAATCAGCAAAATAAAGTTTGCCTACCTTACGACCAGCCAGAATATTTTTTCCTTTCCCTGATATTTCCATGGTATTTTTTTTAAAAATTATGTCATAACCTGCCTCACTAACTTTTGGTACAGACAATAAATTATATTTTAAATTTTCAACAATTAATACATTTACTAAACTGCATTCCCTGAAAACAATGGTACCCTTCTCTCTAGCAACCAAATTTGATGTACCGTCTGCTACGATTATTGAGACAGGTTTGTCTAAACTAAAAACATCTTTCATAATAGATTTTAAAGAAGAATTTACCATGTGTTCCGAAGCACCCGAATCACAAACAAAAGAAAGTTTTAATGAACACTCACTGACACCACCTTTAAAAGCGTTGGCTGTGAAAATCACTGAAGAATCTTCATCCACGACATAAGCTTCCCTGCTCCTACTTGTTGCAGCTCCATCTCTTGATCTCCAGGCGCCACCTCGTCCTCTTGATGGAGTAGATCGTTTAAGTTTGGGACAAAACCTTTTTGTATGACCCAACTCATTACATTCATAGCACCTGAATGTCTTTTTGCTATAGAATGAGCAATTTTCTTGAGGTTTATCAACTATTGGTGTTGGTTCCTCCTTCATTCGAAGTTCAGCATCTAAAAGACGGCCTTTAACAAAGTCCATAGAGATATCCTCCGTCATAGTTTCGATTGCGGTGATTACGTTGTCAAAACAGTCTGGCATAGTAAGCAATAGGTAGCACACTTTGTCAGTATCATCTAACTTGGCTCCCGCAGCCTCCAACTCACGTAGCAGTGACTCAACCCCAACGAAATGATCCTGTAGGTCACTTTCTCGTTGAAACTTTATCCTTAATAATTTCTTCATGATAAATAGCTTGGAAATCGGGCTTTTTCGGGCAAAAACACTCTTCAGCGAAACAATCATATCACTCGCCGTTTCAGCACCTTTAACAATTTCTAAGTGTTTATCACTTACGCACTGGACAATGATCCACCTAGCTTTCCTATCCTTCTCCTCAAATTTGTTCACATCTTTGGCCTTACACTTGTGATTCAATACGTCTTTAACACCTTCTTTCTCCAACAACAACTCAACTCGCCATAACCAATTAGAAAAGTTTACTGCCGTGAGCTGCGGGAATACCTGACCACTTTGTAACATGACGATTCCGGTTTTTTTCAAAGAAAAACAAAACGAAACACTTTAACTTAATGACCTGGGCCCATAACCTTTGTTATAATATTGTGAAGAAACATTTGGTAATAGAACTAACACACACATTTTATTTTATACCAACTGGTAGGTTACAATAGGTAGCAGAGGCCAACTTGATATACATATTACAACTTGATAACATAATACAAATAACATTTGACTTTCAACAACTTAAAATTAACATTTGCAAATAACTTACTCATAATAGTTAAAAGTTCAATTAAATTTTAACAAAATGTCAGATAGCGATTCGGGTAAGTCAACACAGTATGATAAGAATCCTACTAAACAGCAAGAATACTCGTTAAGGTCCAAGGCGGAAAAACAATCGCAAAACCCATTAAAGGAATCGTGCGACGTCGGTAAAACTATAAAACAAAAACAGAATTCCGACAGTATTAAATCGACAAAACCAGGTACGGTCACCATTCAACCAGTTCCCCTTACTCAAGAAACAGTTTCTGATGACACCAAGTGTCATGCGACCGGAACCGAACTCCCATCAGGAGAGATCCCATCGTCAACCTTACTCGCGATGATTCAACAATGTATACGTAGTAATAGCGAAACCATAAATAACAGTATAAGTAGTAATAGTGAAAAATTAAATAAGATGTGTGAAGAACAAAACGAGAAGTTTAATGCTCAATTTCACATGATTTCAGATTTAAAATCGGAAATGTCAATTAAATTTGATAAATATAACGCAGACATTAGTAACAAATTAGAGCGTCAATTAGAAATTTGCGACGAAAAAATCATTAAAGAGAGTATTTCAATCCAGTCAAGATTAACCGAGGAAATTGATAGGAAGGATCAGGAATTGAATGAAATCCAAACATCGGTCGCGAATTTAGAAGAGAAATTCGATAAGGAAGTAAAAGAAATAAAGAGCCAAAATTATTATTTTCGTACCGACATTGATAATAAAGTAACGTCGATGCAAGAAGGGATGTCACAAATCCTGGCTAAAACCGAAAGGGCAATAGAGATAATAGATAATAGAGGAGAAATACAAGGGCCTTCTACTATGACCCAACCATACTCAAGTCACGGGGAAAGACATTTTTGTTCGCATGGAATAAGAACAGAAATAGATGACAAATTCTATTTTGATAATAATAGGGATAATTTACCATTACAATTTATAAAAAACTTAGATAAGGCATACGATATGTACGGACAACATTGGGATTTCGAATCATTTATCATGAAATTCCTAAAAGGAGAAGCCCAAGAATGGTTTATCACCCAGAAAAAAGACATTCACGGCTATCGAACTTTTAAACAGCAATTCCAAGAAGAATTCCACGGAATTCGCTATGATCATCTAATCGCAAGAGAATTAGACAATAAAAGATACTGCGATTATTTACATTTGACGCCTTCAGCGTACTTTACAAAATTAGTAGTGCGAGCACAAGAATGTGTAAGACCATATGACGAATCATACTTATGTGAAAGATTAAAATCACATTTCGGACCAACGATGGAACTCAGCGTCAGAGTTCAGCGAATTTCAACAACCGCGTCATTCCTGTACCAATTACGAAGTTTGGGAGAAGATTTTATAAAAAATGAAGTGTTATTAGATAAAAGAAATAGAGACAAACACAAACATTTAAATACAACAAAGGCATATGGCCGATCAGACAATGATGAATACCGAAGGAAGGTAATCCCCGGAAAAGGAAATCCACCCTACAGGAACAATGTTCAGAATAATTATAATCGTGGATACAATCGAGGATTTAATCCGAATAGGAATAGAGGCAATCAAAATCAATATTATGATAAACAATATTACAACCCAGAATGTCCAAACCGATTTAAATATCCAAGATTCCAAGGAAATCAAGAAAGAAAGCCTGATAGACAATTTGACCGAAGCAAAGAGTTCAATACACAATCGATCGAAGTGGTGAATGGATCAACCGGTTACATTAATCATAGAAACGACTATGACACGGGTGAGTTCGAAGAAGCCACCAAAGGTAGTCACGAGACAAAAAACTTGGAAATGAGCGGATAATTAAATCTGCTATACAAAATATTGTCCAGCTGACTCATCTAGTTCACAATGAAAAGAGCCAATTCAATACACATCCCAAAATTACTTTAGGACAAAATAAAATTGCCTCCTTGTGTAAGGAATTCTCCGAACTACTTACAAACGAAAACTTCGAAGAAGCAATTGAAACTCCCAAACAATCAGGTTGTCCAGAGATTAGTATAAAATTAAATAATAAAAATCATTTTGCTTTAATAGACGGTGGATCGGAAGTGACTTGTATTCAAGAAGAATTTTACAATTTAATTAAATTAAATTTAACAAAAAATCAATACAACGAACTGCCAGTACAAAATATGTATATAGTGACAGCTACTAATAAACGATCCAAGAAAATATGTCTTCAAACTACTATGTCAGTACAATTGACTGATGATTTTAATTACGATCTCCATATGTACGTAATTCCAAACTTAAAGCAAAACATAATTATTGGTATGGATATATTATATGACTTGAACGCTAAAATCGATATAAAAAATAACCAATTGATAATTTTAAATTCAAGGGATAAAATCAAAATTAAATTCATTAATCACCAGTCACAGGACATTGAATGTTTCCAAATTGTTATAAAGGGAGACAGTAAACCAGATTATAAACCCAAAGAAGAACCATACTTCGAAGAAATTCAAAAAGTTAAAAAACTCTATCCTAGAATAGGAGACCAGTTTGAAATTTTAATATGGGAATCACGGTCCGTTTTTAATGACATTCCTGGAACAATAAAAAATTTTAAATACGAATTGGAAATTGATGATGACATTCCTTTTTTTTATAAAAATTATCCCATACCGTTTCATAAAATGAAATTAGTTGAGCAAGAGATAAATAACCTATTACAAGGAGAGGTAATTGAACCTGCTCGAAGTTCATACATATCTCCATTAGTTTGTGCTACTAAGAAGGACAATACCATTAGGATTTGCACAGATGGTAGACACCTAAACAGCAAAATTAAATCAGACCATGAGCAAACGAATCACATAGATACCATTTTAGCAACTTGCCATAACGTTAAAGTATTCTCAACAATAGATCTAACTAAGAGTTTCTATCAAGTTGAACTTCATGAAAATTCAAGGAAATATACCGCTTTTTTATTCAATGGAAAAACATACCAATTCAAAAAGGTACCATTCGGACTAAAAATCAGTTCTGCAGCCTTAAGTCGGGCATTGAACCCAATCTTTGAACAATTTAAACCCTTCGTACAATTATACGTCGATGATATTTTGGTAATGACCGAAACAATAGAAGAACATATTAACCTATTAGACCAATTATTTAAAAAATTTCATGAATATAACATCACCATTAACTTCAAGAAGTCGCAATTTTTCAAAGAAAAATTAAACTATGTTGGATTTGTTTTAACACGTGAAGGTATAAAACCGCAACCTGATAAGATCCAAGCGATTCATAATTTTCCAATCCCACTAAACAAAAAACAACTTAAATCTTTTATTGGCTTAACCAACTATTATCAAAAATTTTCAAAAATATATTCAAGTAAAATAGGAAAATTAAATCACCTTTTAAATAACAAACAGCATGGATTTGGACGAATGAAGATTCAGCGAACTTCCAAGAAATCAAAGAATTATTCACCGAAAACGTATTGTTACACCATCCAAATTTTGACAAACCATTTTATTTACAAACTGATGCGAGCAAATTTGCATTAGGCGCACAATTGTACCAATTAATAGATGGAGAAGTTAAGATCGTCCAATTAGCCAGTCGACTTTTGCAAAAGCCCGAAATTAAATATACTACCACCGAAAAAGAACTCTTAGCAATAATATGGGCAACTAAGAAATTCCAAACTTATTTGCTCGGAAGACCTTTCATTATAGAATGCGACCATAAGTCATTGTCATACTTGAACAAATGTAAAAATCTTCCTGCTGGAATCCAAAGATGGGCAGCATTCCTACAACAATTTGATTATCAGATAATCCACATCAAAGGACGGGACAATGTAATGGCGGATTTTCTCAGTAGACACCCAGAAGAGAAAGTCATCATACCACAGCATAATGAATACCAAGTAAATAAAATTGAGCGGAATCTAGAAACTATCGCGGATGAAATGATACATACCTTTGAAAATCATTATAAAACGGATACACAGTTGCAACTATTCATTAATAAATTTGAACAAGAAGAGAATAATTTCGAAAAGATAAAAATTATAAACAATGTTTATTTTATTAAATTGAAAGAAAAGGAAGACTTCAGAATGTACGTTCCCCAGCAACAAACAACGGAATTCATAACTTTATTTCATGAACTTCATGGTCATATTGGAATTAACAAGTCTTATCAATTAATTAAAAAAGAATTTTACGTAGCCAATCTAAAACAAAATATAATCGAAATTATTCGAAGTTGCAAAACATGTCAATTTTATAAAATCACTAATTATACCTTGTATGCCGAATACACTTATTTGCTAAATACTGACAAATTAGAGACGGTATCGGTGGATTTTATGGGACCTTTCCCAACAGCGCGGTGTAATTTTAAATACATATTTGTCATGATCGATAATTTCACCAAATTTACAAAGATATATCCTATTACCAGAGAAACTACGGACCTCGCATTAAAATGCGTGAAAGAATTTTGTAGTAAAATCGGAACGCCATCAAGAATTGTTAGCGATCATGGTACACAATTTATCACCAAAAAATGGCAAAATGAACTTCGAGAACTAGGCATCCAAACCGCCTATGCATCGATACGACATCCACAGTCTAATAGAACCGAACGAGTTAATCGCGACATCGGAGAATATTTAAGAGTATTCTTAGCAGAAAAACCTCACACATTATGGGTCAATTATATTCCAAAACTCGAATATCTAATCAATAACACTTATAGCGAAGGAATTGCAGGATACCCTATTGAAATCCATTTTAATACTAAAGCACAAAGTCTTTTGTACCAACCGATAAAAGAAATATTGAATTTGCCGGACGAAAAGGAAACAATTATTAGTTCGGCAGAATTAAGAAGAAATACCTTTGAAAAAATAAAACAGAAAGTTGAACAGGCTAAACAACACTATGACAATAACCACAAGCTAAACGAGTTAGAAGTTGGGGAGCGAGTTTTAATTGCCTCATTGAGAATACCACGGCACGAAAAAGAAATTTCAAAATTTCTACCATTTTGGGAAGGACCTTATGAAGTAAGAGAAAAACTTAGCTCAACGACGTACGCTTTAATAAACCCAGACGATGACTCGTGGAGAGGACGATTCCATATATCATCGTTGAAAAGATACCGAATTCCCAAAGGGGGAGAATAGCACAATACGCAGGGCAAGTATAGTTGAATACTTGTTGCAATTAACGACTGCACGTACCTTGGTTAATTCGGTCAACAAGAGGTTACAACATGGAACGGATAAGGACAATCGCATGGACTAAACGGAACGTTCAGTATTAAAAGCGAAAAAAAAAAAATTGAGTTACAAATTAAAATAATTTAAGTATAAGTAAGCAAATACTATTTTATATTTTATAAGAGAAAAAGGGAATGAGTGTTGGGAACGTTTATTTTTTATTTAAGTTGAAGGGAGTTTGTGGAAATAGGATATTTTGAAAAAGGAGAAGTAAATAAATATAAATTTTTTTTTTAAAAAGGAATTCGTGGGAAAGATGTTTTGAATTTTGAAGTTTTGAAAAGGAGAAAAAATAGATAGGAGAAGTAAATAGATATATTTTTTTAAAGGGAATTTGTGAAAAAAAAAGATATTTAAAAAAAAAAGGAGAGATAGTAAGTAGAATAAGGGGAAAATAATAATTGAATGACTAGGTCGTTGAGAAAAAGCTAGTGATCTAATATATTCCTGCTTATTGAATAATGAAAGGGTAAGAATCCTTTTTTTTGTTAGGTATCAGATCCCAAGAAGTAAAAGAGGGGAAGATAAAGGGTTTATAAAAGGTTTTGTACCAGTTTTTTTTTAATGCGTATTCCCAACAACTCCGTCGAACATCTCGAGAAAATAACAAAAGAATAAACATTTCTATATAAATGAATATAAAAGAAATGGCAAAGCCTAATAGTTACAGCCCATACCGGGGGCATAAAATACTTTGCTTTCATATAACCCTATTCTAGCAAATTATATTAAAATGACATCAATAAAATGACACAAATATGTTTTAATAAACATAACACACAAAATAAAACGTTAATTAAAATTGTAAATAAAAAATATGTCGAATGGGTATTGTTTATTAAAAAAAAATAATAATAATAATATAATCTCTTTTTAGTTATAAGACTTGTTTACTACTTGTTTATTATTAGTATGTAACTATGATAGTTTGTAATATTGTTTAAATAGTAGGATAAATACATTTAAAAAAAAAAATATAATATAATTTCTTTGTAGTTATTACAAGAATTGTGTACTACTAGTTTATTAATAGTATGTAACTATGATAGTTTGTAATATTGTTTAAATAGTAGGATAAATATATTAAAAAAAAAAAAAAAAATTGAATTTTTTTTTTTAAACAAGTGAGGGCGATTGATAGATGACGCAGCTATCGTCTAATCAAGAAAGTATAATCATTCCTATAAGAACATTGAAGAGTTTAAATAAAATGCCGCTAGGGGGCCGGCAGCTTCACCTATCCCCTCCATAGATAAAAGGGACTTCAGTTAAAAAAATCCCCCAAGTAACAGATCACTTGAGAAGCCACTTCAGTTTAACCCTTCCAGCTAGCAACATTAGACTTCACTTGGGTTCGGCCCTTCGACCTATCAACATTGGAAGCCACTTCCGTTCAACCCTTCCAGCGAGTAACATAGGACTTCGTTTCAACCCTTAGATCCAGCACATCAAGAGCTCAAGCTATGGAAGAATCATATCGTCCGTAAATGCAAGTACTGATATATTATTATTCTGCAGAATACATCGATAGCTACACAATTTTTAGAGCTCATAAAATTTAAATTAAATAATTTCAAAGCGCTATATTATATTAATCTGTTAAATCTGTTAAATATAGGTAATTAAAATAAGCCCATTTAAACCCGTAAATACCTTAGATAAGCGAAAGTAATGAGTATTAATTAACAAAATAAAATTTTATCACTGGTAGGAATGGAGTAATATATATATATATATATATATATATATATATATATATATATATTTTTTTAATTTTGAAGAGAAAAGATTATGTCTTGGCCGGGATTCGAACCCGGGTCGCCCGCGTTTCTAGCGCGGTGCTCTAACCACTGAGCTACCAAGGCACGCATTCCAGCTAGACAAGCTGGAAACCTTGGTACACAACCTTGGTAGCTCAGTGGTTAGAGCACCGCGCTAGAAACGCGGGCGACCCGGGTTCGAATCCCGGCCAAGACATAATCTTTTCTCTTCAAAATTAAAAAAAAAAAAAAAATATAGTTAAATAATTAAAAAGAACCATAAATAAAATATATATATATATATATATATATATATATATATATATATATATATATATATATATATATATATATATATATAAGATAAAATAAGACTGAAACACTACATTAAAAAAAAGAAGGATTTCGGGCATAGACACGACACAGGCTAGATATCAACTGACTTTATTATTCTTTACAGCTCATATATATAGTGGTACAATATTTACATAAAAATCAAAACAAATGCTTACATCTATACGGCCAACCAATGCCGCTTCCAATACCTGTACATCCGATTCCATGATGGTTTCACTGGCTTGTTTTGCTGCGATCAATGCCATAATTTGATCGGCGCCTTTTACGAAATGGTCCAGGTCACCAACTGTACCCGTGAACAGATCTAACTGACCAATAACTTCATGGATGAAGCAAGAATTCTGGGTACGTACCTTGACTAATTCTATTTCCGCCGACTTATTTGCTTCTGTTAGTTGAGCCATTACTTGAGCATGTTCTTCTGCTGCTTTGGCCAACTGGTACTCGAACTTGGCCCGCTCCTTAGCTAATCTTCCTTCTCTTTAGCCAACTGGTACTCGAGCTTAGCTAACTCTTCTTTCTCACCCATAATTACTTTTAACACTCTCACTAGAGATAACACTAATGAACAGTAATCTCGGGTTTCGGCACAGATAAAATAAGACTGAAACACTACATTAAAAAAAAGAAGGATTTCGGGCATAGACACGACACAGGCTAGATATCAACTGACTTTATTATTCTTTACAGCTCATATATATAGTGGTACAATATTTACAAAAAAATCAAAACAAATGCTTACATCTGTTTTGGAGGAACTATCACAAAAAAAAAAATATATATATATATATATATACAAAAGAACAAAAAATACAGAAAAAGAAAGTTGACAGATAACCTACTCAGATTACACAGAACATACACACAAAAAAAAATTAGAAAGAAAAGAAACAACTCTTGTTTTAACCATTTATTCAGATTCCTGCGCCGCAACCACAGACGGGACAGGTGACAGAGCAAGAGGTACTCTTAGTTCTTCCAGATGGACAGTTTGAACGCGGAATGGGTATTGTTCATCCCTAATCGTGTACAAATTGTGCTCTCGGACTGTCATAATCTTGTACGGACCTTCATACAGCGCCGCTGACTTATTACGAGCAGTACGTAACCGTCTATAAACAATCGTTCCCAACTGGAGTGGACCCTTGTCGTATACCCTAGTGTGCGTGTTGGCTTTCTGTACCCTGTTGATCTCTTCCCGGACTATTTTCTCGCGAACTTTCTTCCACGTAGATCTACGGTCGGCGCGTGATTGATGGAGCTTTGTCCGTAGCTCCTCATTGTTGATGGTGATGAGGTCACCTCTATCTCTCCGCGATTGTCCAAATACTATTTCAAATGGTGATAATCCTGTTGTCGTATGAATCATATTATTGTATGCTATTATCGCGCGCAGCATAGCGTCATATGCGTCTAAACCCCTACCCAATTTCAGCAGTCGGAGGTGTTCCCCCAGCATGTTGTGTAAACGCTCCACTGCCCCGGCCCTTAACGTGATGGGGAGTGTTAAGCCGCCATTTGACTCCTAACTGGTTGCACTCCTCGCGAATTACCGAATTGTAAAATTCGCGTCCCCCATCAGAGACAATGTATTCGGGCATCCCATAAGTCGCACACCATTGGAGGATGCCTTCCCATACGGCCTTCGGGGTCTTCGCTGAAATCGGGTACGTCATAGCGAGCTTACTGAATCCGTCAACCAGGTTTGCCCCTCGTTTGAAATTAAATTTACCTGTAATGACCTGAGCGGTTCCATCGCGGTGGGAGTGACCACCTGTTCCGCCACCGGTGGCTGCCGGTCATATTTCGCGCGTTGACAAACTCTGCAGTTTTCTATGAACTCCTCACGGTACGGCCCATTGCCTTCCAAAAGTAAATTCGTTTCAATGCCCTTAATGTCTCTTCGATCCTCCGATGATTTGTTTTCCCGCAGTGATGATCTTTAATAATCTGCCGTTGTGCTGTGCTATCAGGTACTGTCTCTACTTGCCGAAGGCAACGCTCTAAAGAACATCCCACCTCAATTCGTTCCTGCCGCCATAACCGCTTGATTTTCTCGACTAGAACCCTGTTGCCTACATAAATATGGCCCCGGCGGCCTGGCACGCAAAATTCGGAGAAAATCCGCTCTATTTCGGCGTCGTCCGTTGTCGGTGGTATGCGAATTGTGACTGTAGACAGCCCCTCATACAATGTCACCTTCGTCTCGGTATCCGCGCCCTGTTTCGAACGAAAGACTAATTGAAACCGCTTGTCGTTAATGATGTCGTCACTTTCTGGCAGCTCCCTAGCTCGTTCCGGTGAGCATGCCTCCTCTTCCGATTGTTGACGAACTAGCGGAATCTCGGGTCCGTGTTCTGCCCAGTCCCTTAAATACCGCACTGCGAACGGTTCGGCCGACGTGCCTTCCTCCTCGACGGCATTTATTACAAGGTCACGTGACAGCCAATCTGCTACTGCGTTTTCTACCCCTTTTTTGTTCACAATTTGAAACGTATAGGGTGCTAACCGTTCCTTCCATCGAGAGACTCGCGCCGATGTTTCCTTCAACGTAGCCAAGTAGACGAGTGGTTTATGGTCCGTCAGTAATTCAAACCGCCGCCCGTACACATAGGATCGAAAATACTCGACCGCCCAAACTACCGCTAGAAGTTCTCGCTCGATCGCGCTGTATCTTTGTTCCGCAGGGTTGAGTTTCCGACTAGCAAAAGCAATGGGCTTCCCCCCTCCAGAGAAGTTTTGTGACAGGACCGCCCCAATAGCTACCTCACTTGCGTCTGTGGTAATCCTAAACGTGCGGTTAAAATCCGGAAAAGCTAATAGCGGCTGAGTTGTCAGAATTTCTCGGCACCTACGAATACTTTCGATCTGAGTGGGCCCTAAACAGAACCGTTTCCCCTTCCGTAGGATCTCCGTTAGCGGTTGGGCTAATTCCGCAATCCCTGGGATGAACCGTCTATAGTAGTTTACCATGCCCAAGAACCTGCGGACTCCCCAAACGTTGTTGGGCAACGGTGCTGCTTGTATGGCCCTGACCCTTTCTCGATCTGGCTTTACCCCTTTTTTGAGAAACTACATGTCCCAGAAACCTTATCTCCGGTAACCCGAATTTCGACTTTTCCTCGGACAATTTGAGACCGAACTCGCGTACGCGGTCGAATACCCGTCCCAGGTGTTTTACATGCTCGTCTTTGGACCGGCTAAAAACGATTAAATCGTCCATGTATACCTGGGCAAAGTCTTCTCCCAGACCTCTTTGGAACTCGTCCATCAGCCGTTGGAAGGTCATCGGGGTCCCCTTTAGTCCAAAAGGCATTCTCACAAACTCATAATGGCCCCGATCCCAAGAGAACGCAGTTTTCCCGATATCCTCGTCGGCCATTTTTACCTGATGATACCCACTCTTCAGGCCTAGAGTGCTAAAGATTTTCGCGCCTGCCAACCTATCCAAAATGTCCTCCACGCGGGGAAGGGGGTATCGCTCATCTTCCGCCGCTTCATTTAGTTTTCTATAGTCGACCACAACCCTGTATTGTTTCACCGTTTGCGCGTTCTCCTCTTTCCTTTTCTCTACGACCCACAACGGGCTATTAAAAGGTGAGTTACTTGGCCTAATGATCCCTTGGCGAAGAAGGTCGCCTAACTGTTTTTTAATTATATCCCTCAGAGCTTGTGGGTAACGTTGATCTTTAACGTATACCGGAATATCTTTTTTAAGTCTAATACAATGGACGATTTTCCCCGTGGTAGGTAGGATTTTGTCTTCGGTGTAAAAAAGATCCCAGTTATATGCCACGATCTTACTTATGGGTGTCTTCTCGCAATTTCCAGCCCCAATCTCAATACCGCCCCTTAGTCCCGAAACTGAAGCTTGATATGGTCGTTCTCCTAATTTAAAATTCCATTTTCCCCGACTCACAGATAATTCTAGCCCCGTTAAAGTCAAAATATCCCCCCCCCGACAATAAAGTCCTACCCCGGCATTATGGTTTCCACCACGTTGACTTTAATCCCCAAATCCCGTCCTACCAATTCCTTGCAGTTTATGCTTATTTCTCCTAAAGTACTGCACCTCCCACTAATGGTAGCAATGCTACATTGGCATTGATTTTGTTTCCCCCAGAGTCCTAATTTCTCAGCCCCCTTTTTACTGATTAGAGAATTTGTACTCCCGGTATCCACTAAAAACTTTATCCCCGTCCCCCCATGCTCGCCACGGGCAAACGTGTTCGTCCTCCCCTTTTCACTGTATTAATAATAATTAAGTCCCCCGAACCGTTGCTCCGCCTAACACCGTTTCCTCATTCTGGACGTTGCTGTCGCGGCTCTACCTCCGAACTGAGGGGACCCCCCTCACGGAATTCCCACCTCTTACCTCATGCTCCCTCACTGTCAGTGTGCTGCGCTCGGATCTGCTGCTCTCCTCTGCCGAAGATTCTCCACTGGAGTAGTGATCGCTGCTCCGCCGGTGGATCTGCTTCTTCCGCCACTCCTGATTGTTGATCTCCATAGGTTCCGGTCTAGGTTCCCTCTTCTGCGATCTCAACGTACGTCTTGGGCACTTGGCCACGTACCCCTTTCTGCCACATTCATAGCAGCGTATAAGACTGCACTGCGCTGCTACATGCCCGGTCCTATTACTCTCATAGCACCGCCGCTCCGGGCGTTTCCTCCTTTCTTCTGATCCCCGGCTAGGTCTGTTCGCCGAGGGTCTACTGTTGTGTCTAGGAGGGCTCCTGTGGCGTCTCCTGACTTCCGTCCACTCGCCTTCGCTCTTCTCTGACGGGCTCTATTTCTATCGTGTGTGTCCTGATAAAGAATATGGTACTCATTCGATGTTCTCAAAGTATCGAAAGTCTGATATTTCACAGATGGCTGATATATAAATTTTATAATATGTTATGAACCCTATCTGTACATATCAGGGAAAGTGATTAAAAGAAAAAGAAACATATACATCCATAGGAAAGGACATTCTTTCGATACTAGAAGAATATGGTACTCATTCGATATTCTCAAAGTATCGAACGATCTTTCCGATATTTCACAGTTGACTGATATCTAAATTTTTTATTATGTTATTAACGCTATCTATAAATATCAGGGAAAGTAATTAAAGAGAAAAAATAATATACACGCATAGGAAACGACATTCTTTCGATATTAGAAGTATATATAATCATTCGATATTCTCAGAGTATCGAAAGATCTTTCCGATATTTCAAAGATGGCTGATATATAAATTTTATATTATGTTATGAACCCTATCTGTACATAACAGGGAAAGTAATTAAAAGAAAAAAAACATATACATGCATAGGAAAGGACATTCTTTCGATACTAGAAGAATATGGTACTCATTCGATGTTCTCAAAGTATCAAAAGATCTCCGATATTTCACAGATGGCTGATATATAATTTTTTTATTATGTTATGAACCCTATCTGTACACATCAAGGATATATGTTAAAATAAAAAATAATATATATGCTTAGGAAAGGACATTCTTTCGATACTAGAAGAATATGGTACTCATTCGATGTTCTCAAAGCATCGAAAGATCTCCGATATTTCACAGATGGCTGATATATAATTTTTTTATTATGTTATGAACCCTATTTGTACACATCAAGGATATATGTTAAAATAAAAAACAATATATATGCATAGGAAAGGACATTCTTTCGATATTAGAAGAATATATACTCATTCGATATTCTCAGAGTATCGAAAGATCTTTCCGATAATTCAAAGATGGCTGATATATAAATTTTATATTATGTTATGAACCCTATCTGTACATATCAGGGAAAGTAATTAAAAGAAAAAAAACATATACATGCATAGGAAAGGACATTCTTTCGATACTAGAAGAATATGGTACTCATTCGATGTTCTCAAAGTATCGAAAGATCTCCGATATTTCACAGATGGCTGATATATAATTTTTTTATTATGTTATGAACCCTATCTGTACACATCAAGGATATATGTTAAAATAATAAATAATATATATGCTTAGGAATGGACATTCTTTCGATACTAGAAGAATATGGTACTCATTCGATGTTCTCAAAGTATCGAAAGATCTCCGATATTTCACAGATGGCTGATATATAATTGTTTTATTATGTTATGAACCCTATTTGTACACATCAAGGATATATGTTAAAATAAAAAACAATATATATGCATAGGAAAGGACATTATTTCGATATTAGAAGAATATATACTCATTCGATATTCTCAGAGTATCGAAAGATCTTTTCGATATTTCATAGATGGTTGATAACTAAATTTTTTATTATGTTATGAACCTTACCTGTACATATCAGGGAAAGTAATTAAAAGGAAAAAAAAACATATACATGCATAGCAAATAACATTCTTTCGATACTAGAAGAAGATGGTACTCATTCGATATTCTCAAAGTATCGAAAGATCTCCGATATTTCACAGATGGCTGATATATAAATTTTTTATTATGTTAAGAACGCTATCTGTACACATCAAGGATATATGTTAAAATAAAAAATAATATATATGCATAGCATTGGCAATTCTTTCGATACTAGAAGAACAGGGTACGCTTTCGATATTCTTAAAATATTTTCCGATACTTCACAGATGGCTGATATCTAAATTTTTTATTATGTTATGAACCATATCTGTACATATCAGGGAAATTAATTAAAAGAAAAAAATAATATATATACATAGTAAAGAAAAATTCTTTCGATTCTAGAAGAACAGGGTACTCTTTCGATATTCTCAAAATATCGAATGATCATTCCAATATTTCACAAATGGCTGATATCTAAATTTTTTATTCATATTTTATTCTTCAGCCATGCTGTGAAATATCGGAAATTTTTTTAGAATATCGAAAGAGTACCCTGTTCTCCTAGTATCGAAAGAATTTTTCTTTACTAAGTATATATATTATTTTTTTTCTTTTAATTAATTTCCCTGATATTCACAGATAGGGTTCATAACATAATAAAATATTTAGATATCAGCCATCTGTGAAGCATCGGAAAATATTTTTAGAATACCGAAAGAGAACTCTGTTCTTCTAGTATCGAAAGAGTTTCCAATGCTATGCATACATATTATTTTTTTCTTTTAACTTATTTCCCTGATGTGTGCAGATAGTGTTCATAACATAATAATAAATTTAGATATTAGCCATCTGTGAAATATCGGAAAATATTTTTAGAATATCGGAAGAGTACCCTGTTCTTCTAGTATCGAAAGAATTTCCTTTGCTATGCATATATATTTTTTTCTTTTAATTAATTTCCCGGATATGTACAGATAGAGTTAATAACATAATAAAAAATTTAGATATCAGCCATCTGTCAAATATCGGAATGGTCATTCGATATTTTGAGAATATCTAAAGAGTACCCTGTTTGTCCAGTATCGAAACAATTTTTCTTTGTTATGCATATATATTATTTTTTTTCTTTTAATTAATTTCCCGGATATGTACAGATAGGGTTCATAACATCTGTGAAATATAAGAATGATCATTCGATATTTTGAGAATATCGAATGAGTTCTCTTTGGTTATGCATATATATTTATTTTTCTTTTAATTACTTTTAAATATATAGGGAAAGGGAACATATCATTCTATTTTTTTGAGAATATGGAAAGAATGTGCCGTAGGATATATACAACTTTTTATTCAGTTTTCGTTTGGATGAGCAAAAAAAAAAAAAAAGGTTTCATCTGTTTCGATATTCAGTTTTCCATACCGATATCGATAAAATATCGGAAGAAAAGTATCGATACCAAAATATCGGTATCGAAAGGAAAAGTATCGATACTGTACCCATATCGGTAATATCGGTAGAACCCTAGCCACCTACTCCAAAGATACTATTAGAACCCATAACACTGTTCAAAAGATTTCAATTTGATATATGATTTTGCTATGATTATCAACAAGTCTTAAGACCAGACAATGTCCATTTGCGGTTTGGACCTAGAACATCCATGTTTCTCCCATGGACAATTATTAAATAATATACAAAATTCCTTATTGATAAAATATAAACACTAGATTAATGAATGAGGTATATCATGTTTGATTTTTAATTATGGCTAATAATATTTTTTTAAATTCAATATAATTGAGCGCTAATCGATGCCCAATATTTTTTTAAAATCTTTTCTTTGCTAATACAAATATATTAGATGGTTTACTAACACGTGAGCATGGAACATATAATTGTCCATGGGAGAAACATGGGTGTTCTAGGTCCATCTAAGAACTGTACTTAGATATAAGATGAATAAAATGTAAAATCAAAAATCTATTTAATTCATTTTTTCCATTCATTCTTTGTTTCTTTATAATTCAAATTTTAACGTAAGATATTTTTAAAACTATTAAAACAGCCACAGCAACGCGTGGCCGGGTCAGCTAGTATATAAATATTAGTATATATATAGGGTGACCTGTAATTAGTGGCGGAGCTGTTAAGGGATGATAGTATGGGGCAATTCCAGTCGATATTACTATGAGATCTACTGTCCTAAAGTTAACCCTTTTCTGATATTCCTACTTAAAGAATTTTACAAAGAAATCCTATTTAAAATCTTGAATTAGCTATAAATCATAAAAATTGGTCTTTCTGGCCCATTCTTTTTTTTTGTTTTGCAACAAAGATAGTCTAAATTAGGAATGCTAATGGTCGAATCTACGTAAATGTCGGTATATTACGCGAAAATCGTTAAACAAAAACATTAAATGAAAAAAAAATACTGCCTCTAAAATGTCGATTTACTCAAAACAGTCCCCCTACATTATTACGTACATAATAATTAAAAAACATCTACGTTTCATTACCTTTCAAATGAAATATTAAAATACAAATTCGGTTAAGAAACCACGAAGATATGATCAATCGAAAATGAAAAGTAGAAAATCCGGGTAGAGCACGAAAAGTAAAGCTCCCGAGAACAAAGGGCTCCGACGCAGGAGTCGAGGATAGGAGTTGAGCGCCTTGCTTTGCCCTTCCTTGCCTCAGTCCGCTCTTACGGGATAACTTTGTTCGGATGTGCTCTCTAAGCTTACTTGCTCCCAAATTGGATTTTTCTGAACGACTTGGCTTTTTCCTGGGCTTTTGTGATTGATTCTTTTTCGACGACACTGGACTGTACCCTATTTTCTATGATTCCTTACTATTTGACTGCTTTGTGACTGATAGGTTAATATGACTAACAATGGCTGTTAGAGAAAGAGGAATGCCGTTTAGTATCGAAAAATACACAGATATTAAGAATACGCTGCTAATTCATTTACTTAACAGATATATTCCGTGCTCATTTGAAGTAATTATTGTTTCATTTAATACCATAAAAAATACATCACAAGTTAAGCCCAAATTGAAAAGATTTATAATCTTACTAATATTAGTAATGTGAAAGATTGTATGTTTGTCTCTCTTTCACCAAAAACTACTGAACGGATTTGGATGAAACCTTATAGTAATATAGTTTATACATCAGAATAACACATAGGCTACAGCAAGCGCGGATTTAGGGGGGTGCACGGGGGAACGTGCCCCCACCGACAGTTTTTTAGGTACTGTGGAGAATCCATTATAGTACATAATTAAAGGCTAATCACATGATTATAGTTGTTAAAATAACAGAAAGAACATGAGTGAATATATTTGTTTTGATATCCTACTAATCTTACTAATATTATAAATGTGAAAGTTTGTATGTTTGTCTCTCTTTCACGCATAAACTACTGAACGGATTTGGATGAAACTTAACAGGAATATAAGAATATAAGAAAGAACAAAAGTGAAACTAATTTTTTGGTATCGTACTAATATTATAAATGCGAATGTTTGTATTTATGTTTGTTACTCATTCACGCAAAAACTGCTCAACGGATTTGGTTGAAACTTATTGAGTAAAATAGGTTAGACGTCTTAGGCTACGGCAAGGGCAGATTTAAGTGGGGGCACGGGGGCATGTTCCCCCACGTTATAGTACATAATTAAAGGCAAATCGGGAACTTAGCATCTTGAAATTTGTAGATAGGTTCTTTGTATAGTTTAAGAAAGAAATCTGGACAATGCCACCCCAAGGGTTTCTCCTTTAATATAATAGGAGTTCAAAGGTTGTATAGAATGCGTCAGTTTTGAAGTTAGACATCTGAAATTTTGGATATACGAGTAACTTATATTTTGAAGAAATAATTAAATTATTTGTTTAAAATAATCTTTCACGAAACCTTATATGGCAGACCAAATTTCATGCGAGCGAAGCCGCGGGGATAAGCTAGTTATTTTATAAAAATTCATCAAAAAAACAAAAAAACTTTTGATAATTTCTTATCAGATGTATGATTACTGTGATGCAAATTCATGAATATGGTTATAAGAAATATTTGACTTAAATAAAATTTAGCCTGGAGTAAATTTGGATAATTTATTCATTATAATTAAATCAGTAGTATAATTACTTGTATAGTGTTATCTTTATTATTATTTATTATTGTTAGGTATTAAAAAACCTTTAGGTTTGCAAAAATAAAAACAAATTGTCAAATCAAGAGAAATATTGTATACTGCATATTGTTGTTAAATTTATTATTAAATCAGTATACTCATACCACAGCAGCAATCTATAAAATTAAAACTAATACAACGTAATTCAAAAATGTACAATACAGGGTGTCCCGAATTTACATGGCAAAACTTCAGGAACTTATAGGGGACCGAAAAACTAAGACAAAAGGTCCTTTAGAGATTTGCTCGTTTTTGCTTAGTTTTAGAGACAATCGCAAAAAAAGAAACAAAACAAGTTTTCATTTTTATACTTATTTATTTACATTTATATTTATGTTATGTTCGTTTTAATGTAAATATTGCTCAAAATGTTGTCCTCTTGCACCAATGCAAACATTACATCTAGCATTCACTTGATAAATTGCAGCTAAACATTGTTCTGATGATATTTGGTGCACTGCATCTATGAGTCGGTCTCTTAATTGTTCTCTTGGGTTCATTGACACCGAATAAACTTTTTGCTTCAAGTTTCCCCATGCGAACAAATCCATGGGTGTCATATCAGGTGATCTGGGTGGCCAAGGTACTACTCCTCCACGTCCAATCCATCGTTGTAGATAATTTATATCCAGCCAAGCTCGAGCAACTCTGCTACAATGAGCTGGACATCCATCGAGTTGGAACCACATTTCAATCCGCTGTTGTAAGGGTATGTCATCTAAATAATTAGAAAAGTCGTTCTCTAAAAAATGTGTAAATGTGATACCATTCAATCTTCAAGGTTAAAAAATATGGTCCCACCAGTAATCCGTTCCAAATTCCAAGCCAAACGTTAATAGCAAATTCATGCTGAAACCTATTCTCTCTAATAGCTCTGGGATTTTCAAGAGCCCATACATGATAATTTCTTTGATTAACAATTCCTCCTCTTGTAAAGGTAGCTTCATCGGTCCATATAATTTTTAATGGAAATAAATTATCATCACAAATTTTTTCAAGAAACCAGTTAGTAAAATTCAATCTGTTGACATATTCTTGAGGTAATAAATTCTGAACTTTTTGAAGATGGTATGGGTAGCGATTATCACCTTTCAAAGTTCGCCATATTGCTTGCCGTGATGTTGCTAATGCAGCAGAGCTCTTCTGATGCTAGTCTCAGGATTGTTATCGAAGTGGCGTTGGACACAATTTCTTCTCCGATAATCTGCTCTTACTGCTGCCTTGAATTGGTCGCCTTCATTACGTATTAAGAATGACCCAGTCTCTCGTAGTCTATTAAAAGTTAACGAAAAGACTCGTCGATTAGGCACTCTTCTATTTGGAAATCGGCGCGCATACTCCCGCACCACTTCTAAAGCATTACCGTTACAGAAACCATACACAAAAATCATATCAGCGTATTCAACATTAGAATATGTATGCGGCATTGTAGCTGATGCTATTCACACAAAAATATCTGAGAAACTGACTGAAGACTGATTTAGGAATTATAATCCTAGAAGGAAGCCATAATGTAAACAAATAAAAGAATGTAAAGGATAACATTAGGTGTTTACATATCTAACATCCTAGCCTGACGAACTTTGAAAGGTGATAATCGCTACCTGTAACATTTTTGTTTTGTTTCTTTATTTGCGATTTTCTCTAAAACTAAGCAAAAACGAGCAAATCTTTAAAGGACTTTTTGTCTTAGTTTTTCGGTCCCCTATAAATTCCTGAAGTTTTGCCATTTAAATTCGGGACACTATAATATAATTCTATCAAATGTAAATGCATATTATTATGTGTCTTTTGTATAGTAAAAAAGAAGAAAATCATAATTTAATTTAGCCAATCGTTAATAAAGTTTAATTATCATCATTACTAAACGTAGAGCTCTATCTATATTGGTATTTAGGTGTATATACACGTTCGTGTTCAGAGGGCTTTTCACATGAGGAGGGTGCAGTTACCGGTCAATAGCATTAAACAAATTTTTAATAAAACGGTTTTGTAAAAAGGAAGTTTCATCAATGCCTTCCTGTTTTCAGCATTGTAAACTTCCTTGTCCTACCCTCTTATTTTACATATGTATATATATATACGTATATACACTCTAAGATTAGAAAGGTAGAAGGTAGGAGCTAGGAGAGTAGCTAGTAGAATTTAGTTGTTGTTATAGTATTTAAGAAAGTAGTGTCTATGTTAGATGTTGTCCATAGGCTATACGTTAGAATGTTAGTCTATAGCAATATTCAGAGTCACCTAATTAGTTCATACTTCATACTATTAAGAATAGAAGAGAACTAACTATGAATTCTAGACGTAGAAGAGAAATCTTCTATAAAATGAGAGGGTACAAAAGTGCTGGAGGTACATCAAACAGATGATGGAAGAAACTGAGAGACTGAAAATAATAGTCCAAGACTGTTTCGATAGTGATGATTATGGGAAAAGACTAAAAGAGGTATTAGGTAAGAAGCTACTAAACTAAACTAAAACTCAAATTCAATTTCTAGAATAATGTAGGTTTACTTCTACTAAAATGTTTAGTATATACTGCAATACAATTAAATGAATAGTTGATTTGTAAAATGGAGTTTAGTCCGCCGTCAGGCAGAAAGGGGTACCCCGTTAGCAATTATAATTTATGAAAATTCCACTTTCACGAAGTAAGTAAATAAACAAATATTAATTATATAGTAAGTATAATTGTAGATATAAAATAAATTAAATCGATCATTTTACATAAAGCTGTACATTTTTTAAACTTTATACCTGATTTTTAAAAAATTAAACTCTCTTCAATTTAATCAAAACGCTTATGCTACTAAAGATTAAGAATTCATTCTACTATGTATCGCAGTGAGAGTTATTAAAATCGTAAATATATATTTGCATAAAGAGCAAATGACCGTTTGTAAGAAATAGGTCAACCGGGTAAAATGGTTAAACCCCATGGTCAAGGTGGGTCAAGAGATACCAAAGAGGGGAGTAAAAGACTCGACCTTTGTAAAGACAATGAAGAGATCCCGAAGAAGGAGGTCGGCGAACGATGCTCGGTCAGGAGTATCCCGAGGCGGCCAGGCCAAAGACCTACCTACTTACAGACGTAATCTACCCCTGTTCTACAAGATAAGTTGTAATATAAGTTCTTTATGTATTTTATGGCAATTGTGTATTATATCTGAATCATTGATCGTATTTCACATTGTATTAATGAAGTATATTCGTTATAATTATTTTGGTGCGTACTTAACCCAGATGCACTATGTAGATATGAATAATATATTGATGGTTTAATTAATTATTAAATTGGTAAACACATAACAGACTTCAGGAAAAGAATCCAGTTAAGAATAAAGTTACGACGTTTGAAGAAATAATATTTTGAGTAATCATCTTAATAAATGCATCCTATTAAGGCATCCCAAAATAAATTAGAATAATTAGAATATATTTAAGAATATAAAACATAGGAATTCACATACCTTGTGATTAAATAAATCGAATTAACTCACTGTTTCCCACAGTTTTGCTTCTGTTGGATTTAAAAGCTACAATGAAGCAAAAAATGAGATAAAAACTATTAAATTATTTATGATAACAGCGTCGAAAGAATTTTAATATGGAAAAAATGATTATGTAGTCAATAAAGTGAGGAAAAACTCAAAGGAGGTGTAAATTTCAATGCTATTGGAAAAATCTCAAAAAGCATAGCATTAAAACTTTTAAAAACCTAACTAATCAACGTTGAGCCAAATTCAGACACCATCAGGAACCCCAAAACCAAACTTGGTTCCCACATTAGGATGTTAAAGCAGATCTCTTGGAGATATTGGGGATTTTCCTTCAATGGCACCACTAGCGTTGAAACCCAACGAGGACTATTGAATAATTCGATACTTCTAGAACATCCGGAGTCATGATTCGATTCGCTTTAAACCCAACAAAAGCTTAACAACAATGAGTTTGGTACCATTGCACCAAATTATCGAGAAAATAATTACAAAACCAAATAATGAAATTTATTTTTAACCACATATAAACCAAATACTTTCAAGCTGTTTAAGAGTACCCTCCCCTCCTCCGGGTGGAGAAGAAGTATTTATATTTATATTGTATATATTTATAATGTGTATATATATATATATATATATATATATATATATATATATATATATATATATATATATGTTGTATTGTAATAATTTCTTAAATCAATGGAGTTTTTGATATAATATAATGCCTATAATGCCTAGGAGGAAAACTTTTATAGACTCCCACTGTAGCATCATCGGATTAACCATAGCAGCATAAAATACGTTAATTAAATAAAAACAAACTTTATATACATAAGTTAAAAATTATTTTAACAAAATCTATATTGCGAATATAGTATAATGTGCTCAATACCTGTTGAAGTAAAAGCTATTATAGACGGTAGATGTTAGATGCAACACATAAAGACAAATACTAATTTTAAGTAAAGGGAGAGTTCACAGCGTTCGTGTGAAATAGCTGTACAAAATGTTTTCATTATTTCATTATTAAGCTCACTCTGGGAGGGGGAAAACTTACGATACTTCAGTCCTCAAATTAAGAGAGTTACAACGTTTCCAGCTCTCCGAAAATTACTAATATTATATATAGTTATATTGTATAACTATAACATTAATTTCATTTAATCATTTAAGTATTGAGGACTTTCTATTGCGGTTTCGTATTATATCCTGATATGTAATAAAAGGTAAGTTAAAAATACTTTAAATAAAAAATCCAACAAAAGAAAATGTTTTTGGAGGATCCTGGTAAAATTTGTATAGCAACCAATGGAATGTTCAGAGTGTTATCTCTATTATGTATATTTTTCTCTGTATTATGTATATTCTCATTTCAGAGGAAAGTAGTTTACTGGATGATTCTAATGACGGACGGAATTGGTCAGGGGTTACAGACAATGATAACACAAAAATAAGAATAACTTTTTTTTGTAATAGTGCCAACATTTCGGCCTACGGTGTAGGCCATTTTCAGTGCTAAGAAAGAAAACATAAAATAACTGTATAAAACTTTGCAGTACCAAGTAAGAATTACAGAATATATGTATATATATATATAAATACCTGTGATCTCGCAATTTTTAGAGGTATACACGGGGAAGTATGTTCATTGAACATTACTTAAATCTGGATCTTGTTGACTTACGTCAAATTTATATTCATAATTTATTTTTTATTTATGGTTCTTTTATAATCATTTAATTTTTTTTTTTTTTTAATTTTGAAGAGAAAAGATTATGTCTTGGCCTGGATTCGAACCCGGGTCGCCCGCGTTTCTAGCGCGGTGCTCCAACCACTGAGCTACCAAGGCACGCATTCCAGCTAGACAAATCCTTTCTCTTCACTGATCCTATATCCCTGTGATCTCGCAATTTTTCGAGGTATACACGGGGAAGTATGCTCATTGAACATTACTTAAATCGGGATCTTGTTGACTTACGTCAAATTTATATTCATAATTTATTTTTTATTTATGGTTCTTTTTTAATTATTTAAATTTTTTTTTTTTTAAATTTTGAAGAGAAAAGATTATGTCTTGGCCGGGATTCGAACCCGGGCCGCCCGCGTTTCTAGCCCGGTGCTCTAACCACTGAGCTACCAAGGCACACATTCCAGCTAGACAAATATTTTATATATATATATATATATATATATATATATATATATATATATAATTTAGAGTAAATAAAGAAATACAGAGCATCGGTTAGAATTATAATAGGATTCTGTATGAGTAACAGAACATGTCTACAGAAAGGCGATAATTAAAAGAAATACAAAGAGTAAGAAAATTTATGAAAAGGTAAAAAGTAAGATACACTATCAAAAAATAAAGAAAAATGTACATATGTAAGACTGGCGAGACTTAAAAAGTATGGAAAACCTCGTTAAACTACAGGTAATGATATAAAAATTATTGATTATCTACATAATGGAAAGTTATATAAATATGAAATTATATTAATACAAATTATGTTGTTAATCAAATATATATATATATATATATTTATTTTGGGGAGCGGAATGGCTCAGCGACAGAGCACTTGAGTTGCAATGCCGGAAATCCTGGTTCAAATCTCACTGCAGGCCATGATTTTTATTTAGTCTGTTTGCAGCGGGAGATGGATCATATAGGATCTAGGACCCCCTTGGGGTCCACCCAGCCTCTATAAAATATTATAAAAATAGGGTACCCAAAATAAAGGGGGGAAAATCGGGCAGTTGAGCATGATCTAGGACAAGTCACCTCCTTGCAGAACCGTTGTCCATGAAACAGTACAGTCTTTACCATGTACTGAACCCCTCTTGAAACGCTCTTGAACATAAGACTAACTTTATTTCTCTATTACAGCTCTATATATAGTCTATTGGATGTATTATAAACTAAGAATAACAAAACTTAATCCTAAGCTCCTGTTGATATTTACTAAGTCTAAGTGTCTATTTACACCAGTTAACTCCCCCCCTCCAGTTCCTTCACTAGGAGGAACTACCAAAAAATAATTACAACTAAAACAAAAATGTTTACAACCTTATTACTTAGAGCCTAACTATTAACTAAGAGGTACATAAGAATAATTACAAAAATATAACCTGCAGGTTCAGAAAAAAAACAAAAAAAAAACACAAACTTCCATGAACTACATAGTAGCTTAAGGATGTCCACAATATGGTACAAATTAGTTGTCTTCTTAATCACTAGACACAGTAACTAAAATGCAACTCAACCAACACTAAGGCTCCTGAACCACAGCCTCCGGCTCCAGCGGTGACACTTTATGAGGTACACGCAACTCTACTAAATGGACTGTACGAACCCTGGATGGCTGATTGATGTCGCGAATTGTATATAAATTATGTTCCCGAATTGTGATTATTCTAAAGGGCCCCTCGTAACGTGCAGCCGTTTTATTTCGTGCTGTCCGCAATCGTCGATAAACAACGGTTCGCAACGGTAGTGAACCTTTCGAATGTACCCTCACGTTCTCATTAGCCTTGTGTACCCGAGAGGTCTTTTCTCTAATCAATTTGTCCCGAACCTTACACTATGACGACGTCTGTTCGGCACGTCTCCGGGAAAGTTGCGCCAATAGCTCCGTGGTAGTAACTGTTAATAAATCTCCCCGATCGCGCCTCGTTTGACCAAACACAATCTCGACCGGAGATAATCCCGTCACCGAATGTATTGTATTGTTGTAGGCTATAATCGCTCTATGCATGGCGTCATATGCGTCTAAGCTGTTCTCCAAGCGTATTATGAAGGCGTTCTACGGCGCCCCTGCCCTTGATATGGTGAGGAGTATTTAACCGCCACGTAATTCCCAGGACAGTACTCTCTTCCCATATCAAAACATTATCGAACTCCCATCCGCAAACCGAAACAATTTTCTCGGGCACTCCGTAACTTGGGCACCATTGCAGCACCCCTTCCCATATCGCCCTAGGTGTCTTTGCTTCTATGGGATAAGCCATTGCGATCTGGCTGAATGTGTCTATCGCGGTGAGCCAGGATTGGCCCTCATTCAAATAGATATCCAATTGGACACTTTGAAGGGGCTCGAGCGCTGTTGGGGTAACTACCTGTTCAGCCACCGGCGGTTGCCTATCGTATTTCCCCCGCTGACACACAGAACATCGACCAATATACTCCGAAACCGTGCGGCTCATGGCTTTCCAATAATACATACGTTTAAGGGCGCGCACTGTCTCCTCTACCCCGCGGTGATTCGATTTGCCCGCATGGTGATCGGCAATAATTTGCTGTTGGGTTGTCGGGTCGGGAACAGTTTCAATCTTACGTAAGCACCGGATTATCGGAAAACCGACTCCTATCCTCTCCTGCCTCCATAATCGCTGAAGCTTCTCGGTAATGAGCTTATTTCCCGAAAATACGTGGCACACATGGCCATGGACACCGAATTCTAAAAAAATTCTTTCCAATTCCGCATCATCTACTGTTACCGGCATACGCGCTATCACTGTCGACAACCTTCGTAAATACTAGCCCTGGTTTCTGCCCCAGATCCCTGCTTCGAACGGAGAACGATTTGTAATTTCATGTCATTGATGATTTTGTCGATACTTAGGACGTTCCGATGACGCCGCGCTGTCTGCTGAATCCTGTCTGACTAATGGAATCTCCGGTCCGCTTTCAGCCCAATCTCTTAAATAGCGCAAAGCGAACGGTTCGGCCGAAGTTCCTTCGTCGTCGATAGCATTAACAACTAAATCCCGCGTCAAGCAGTCCGCCACCGCGTTTTCGACACCCTTTTTATGAACGAACTTAAACGTATATGCTGCTAGCCGCTCCTTCCACCGTGATACCCGTGCCGAGGATTCCTTAAGGGTACTTCAATAAACCAGGGGTTTATGATCTGTCATGAGTTCAAAACGTCTGCCATAAACGTAAGGCCGAAAATGTTCCACCGCCCACACTACCGCCAACAGTTCACGCTCGATGGCGCTATAGCGTTTTTCCGCCTCGTTCAACTGCCGACTCGCATTTGCTATTGGTTTTTCCCCTTCGGCAAAATTTTGCGATAGAACTGCCCCAATAGCAATTTCACTCGCGTCAGTCGTTATGCGGAACATCAAGCGGAAATCTGGGAATGCGAGCACGGGTTTCGATGTTAGAATTTCCCGGCACTTCCGGATGCTCTCCAATTGCGTTGGCCCCAACGCGAACCGTCTCCCTTTTCTCAGGATCTCCGTTAACGGTTGTATTAATGCCGCGATACCCGGAATGAACCGGCGGTAATAATTTACCATTCCCAGGAACCTACGGACCCCTCGAACGTTATTGGGTAACGGAGCTTCTTGAATAGCCTTCACGCGCTCCTGGTCAGGTTGTACGCCGCCACTCGAGACCACGTGCCCTAGAGACCTAATCTCTTTCAGTCCAAACTTTGATTTACTTTGTGACAATTTTAGACCAAATTCCTTTAATCTATCGAAAACCTTCTCTAAATGGTTTATGTGTTCTTCCTGTGACCGGCTAAACACTATACATATACACCTGCGCGAAGTCCTCCCCCAGTCCCCTCTGGAACTCATCCATAAGGCGTTGGAAAGTTAATGGGACCCCCTTCAACCCAAAGGGCATCCGCACGAACTCATAATGCCCTCTTTCCCAGGAGAACGCGGTCTTCCCTATATCATCCTCCGCCATCCTAACCTGATGGTAACCGCTCTTGAGGTGGAGAGTGCGCCCGATAGCCGATCCAGGATATCTTCGACTCGTGGAAGTGGGCATCTTTCATCTACCGTAGCCTCGTATAATTTTCTATAATCGACGACGACTCGATATTGTTTCTCCGTCCTGCCTGCCTCTCCTTGTTTTTTCTCAACCACCCACCGTGGGCTGTTAAAGGGGGAATTACTTTGTCTTATAATTCCTTGTCGGAGTAAGTCTTCTAATTGCCCCCTAATAATATCTCTCATCGCCTGGGGGTACCTACGATCTTTAACATACACTGGTTTATCTGACTTCAAGATAATATGATGTACCGTCTTCCCCGCAGTCGGTAGCGTCTCATTTTCTCGATAGAAAAGGTCTCTATTCACCACGTTTCGAATAACCGCCTTATCGAATTCGACCGCCCCGATTTCGATACCACAAATTCCTGTTGACGTGGCAACTCGATGCCGCCGCTTGCCCATCCAAAACCGCCACTCCCCACATCTTCAGACCCGCTTTACGTAAGATGTCACACCCCACAATAAAGTCATCAACGACTCTGTGATGTGTAATTTCACTCTTACGTCCCCTCCCGTTAGTTTCGTACAGTTGAAATAAACCTCGCCTAAAGTTTTGCATCGGCCGCTGATCCTGGTTATTGTACACTTACACATTTCCCAGATACCTAACTTTACAGCCCTCCTTTTACTGACTAATGAATTTGTACTTCCCGTGTCCACTAGAAATTTCATCCACGTTCCCCTCAATCTCGCCACGGGCAACCTCGTCCATTTACCCTTCTCATCACTATTATTAATTAATAATTCCTCTGGACTGTTGCCCCACCGACTACCGTACTCTCAATCCACCCGTTGTTGTCGCGTCCCCGTCGAAAAGGCCCCCCTTTTCCCCGGTTCCCACTTCTTACCTCCTATCAGTAGTATAAAAAGAGGGCTTCTAGACCAGCATTTTGATCATGTTCAAACCTGTCAAAACATGTTTTAACCTGTCAAAACAGATTTGAACATGATCAAATCATGTTCAAACCTGTCAAAACATGTTTGAACCTGTCAAAACATGTTTGAACCTGTCAAAACATGTTTGAACCTGTCAAAACAGGTTTGAACATGATCAAAATGCTGGTCTAGAAGCCCCCTACATAAAAGTGCTGGTTCAAACCTGTCGGTACATGCACCAACAGGTGGATATTCTCTCCCTCTCTCCTTCTCGCCCTCTCTCCCTCCCTCTCAACCTCCGACCATCAGCGAGACTGGGACCAGTATCTTCACCTGTTCCTGCTGGCCTACCGCAGTTCAGTCAGTGAGGCAACGGGGCAGACTCCCGCAAATGTGGTATTCGGCAGAGAACTTCGGTTGCCTTGTGATCTGAAATTCGGTTTCAAGCCTGACGAGGAAATTGCCGGAGAGGAGTACGTCACGGATCTACGGAAGCGAATGGATAATATCCACGAGAAGGTTCGCACAAACATCCAGGGGGCAAGTGACATAATGAAGGAGCGCTACGACATCAGGGCTGAGAAAGGTGGCTACCAACCTGGAGACTTGGTCTGGCTATATGGTCCTCAAAGAAGGCGAGGCTACTCACCTAAACTGTCGAACTCCTGGGACGGACCGTTTTAGGTTTACTATTTAAATATTTCCCTCGCCTCGAGCGAGTCAGCCTTAGTCTTGTGCAGACCAGGGCACTGTGATGATCTCGTAATAAGTGCGTGTCAGTGTAATAAGTGAGTGTCAGTGTGATAAACTAGTCAGTGTTGAACCGGCCCGTGTAATAAGTGTATCAGTGAACTGTGACAGTCTCGCGAGTGTAATAAACTGTTTCTGTTTGTTACTGTGTGTCAGTTTGTGATACTTGAAGAATCTTACGGTCGGTGGACTAGTGAACTGTAAGTGTTAATTATTAGTTATAAATTGTAGTGTAATTTTATAATATTCATAGAAACTATTGTAACTAGTTAAGCTATTTAGAATTAGTAAAATCTTATATTATTGTAATAATTAAATAGGAGTTAGGCCTAGATTATAATATTTAGAATATTGTCATTATAAATTTATATTAGTTTAATAACTTAATTGTTAATAGTTTTATTGTATCCTTTTTATCATTTTGTTAATAAATATTAGTATCTTTAATTAAGGAATTGTTTAATTCATTTTAATACCCAGTAGCCCGTAACAATATACTAATTTGCAAACGGTGTATGACTCATTTTGACTCGAGATACGATATGACAGCTGATGAAAAACTTCGACAACATAAACTATACTGCAATAATAATAAGCCTGCCCGTATTGACCTTCCGTCAAAAAAACTTTTGTGGAATTCGAACATGTTGAGAGGTCTATGAGAGTACCTTATGTGGTTTATTGTGACATCGAGAGTATACTAACACCGTTTCAAACTTGCCAACCAAATCCGGAAACGTCGTTTTCAAATAATTATCAAATCCATGAACCTATTAGTTTCTGTTGCTATTTGAAGATGTCAGATGAAGTAGCAAGTATTCCAAGCGACTTGCCTACACAACCATATTTATATAGAGGAAGCGATGCTGCTAAGCATTTTGTAGAATGTTTAAGAAAAATTGGTGAAAAAGTTTCAGAAATTTATAGAAGGAACGAACCTATGATTAAATTGACTGAAGAAGATGAAATCCGTTTCAAAACATCGAATATTTGCTGTCTATGTGATAAAAAATTTGCAGTTGGAGATGTCAAAGTGCGTGATCACTGCCACATATCTGGACAGTTTCGTGGGGCAGCACATCAAAGTTGCAATTTAAGATATCAAGTTCCTACATTTTTACCAGTTTTATTACACAACCTAAGCGGTTGTGACAGCCATTTTATCGTTAGAGAGCTTGGATATGATGACAAAGAA
The DNA here is from genome assembly GCA_037127475.1 of Arma custos. Classification (NCBI taxonomy): domain Eukaryota; kingdom Metazoa; phylum Arthropoda; class Insecta; order Hemiptera; family Pentatomidae; genus Arma; species Arma custos. Next base: position 166,538,728 of record CM073759.1, read on the forward strand.
ATAAGGGTTATCCCGAATAATCAAGAAAAGTACATATCATTCAGCAAGGTTGTAACACGTAATTTAGAATTACGATTCCTAGACACATTTAGGTTTATGTCTAGCAGCTTAGAGACTCTAGTAAAGAACCTGCCCGAATTTAAGGAAATATCAAAATTCTTCAGTCCCGAGCATTTACCTCTCTTGACACGTAAGGGCGTATGCCCTCATGATTATATCACATCACAGACAATTTTAGAGGAGGAAACATTGCCCTCAATGAGTGAATTTTATAATAAGCTTACAGATTCAGATGTAACTAAAGAAGATTATTCTCACGCATTAAAGGTTTGGTCAACATTTGGGTTCAAGACGCTTGGGAAATACCTAGATCACTACTTATTAACCGATGTACTGCTTTTAGCAGATGTTTTCGAGAGGTTTACGAGAATTGTCACAATGAAGACACATAAATTAGACCCGTGTAACCATTTTACACTCCCTGGCCTTTCATGGGATGCGATGTTACGATTCACAGGCATAAGGCTAGAACTTTTACAGGATTATGACCAAATATTGATGATAGAAAAGGGGATAAGGGGTGGAATATGTCAAGTTTCCCACCGTTACATATTGCTATGCTGGTCAAAAAACCAGCATAGCAACGTCAATACTCATATTAAACTTAATTGATCTATGTTCTAACACACTCTTTTCTAATAGTAATATTATTTTATCTTTGACGGATTTACAAAATCTATTTAAGTCGTAAGTGTCATTACACCTTATGAAGTAAGACTTAAGCCTATTCTGGAATGATGGTTGATTGTTATGTAAATCATGAATATCGGAAGTATAATCAACATCAACTTCTAGTATATATCCTTCATCATTAGCAGCAGAGAGTCTTTTTAAATCAATTTCTTCAGGTTTAACCCATTCAAAACCAGCATAGGGTAGAGGTTGATTCATAGCATGACCGTATAAGTTATTGCAGTCTAGATGAATTATGAAAGATGTATTTAACTCAGGATCATAATTACCTCCATCTCATCCCCGGCCATATTTATCATTACAACGTCAATACTCATATTAAACTTAATTGATCTATGTTCTAACCCACTCTTTTCTAATAGTAATATTATTTTATCTTTGACGGATTTACAAAATCTATTTAAGTCGTAGGTGTCATTACACCTTATGAAGTAAGACTTAAGCCTATTCTGGAATGATGATTCATATTCGTTGACATAATTTTCATCAGGTTTCATTGCAAGAAGCTGCCGAGTTTCTGGTTCTCCACGAGATTTCTTTGCAGGAGGTACACCACAGCATAATTCATGCCTATGTAGATTGTATTCATTGAAGAACGAAGTTCCGCAATTGGTACAACGTCCCATACTAGTGCACGTTTTTTCATGTCGTCTCTTATTATCTCTGCTGGAGAAAGTCTTATTACATTTGTTGCAATTCATGGTAGGTCTAAAAATAAATGAATAAAAGGAAAACACTGCTATTAATAATTAGTGCTAAGCATGATGAACTTAAAAATAATTGGAATCAATGGTTTAAACTGAACTTTTATTATTCTATTTAAAAACAAATTATAATAGCTAATTTGTAGGTGACAATAAGCATCTCTAAACGATAAATGCTACTATACTCAAGGTCAAACCTTAAATCAGTGAAATTTTAATTTTAATTCAGTCTTTATTGGTTGATTTTGATTCTTGTTTATTATATAATATAAAAAAAGTTAATTATGCGAAAGAAAAAAGGAAATATCTAGATTATTGCAGAAAAAGAAAAAATCACAGTTAAAATAAAACTAAAAACCTGAGAAATAGTTGAAGTAGTCCGATAGTAGCAGCAACAGTTCACTTTGAAACACCAAAGGGAAGTGGATCTCTTAAAATAAGTTCATCACTTTTATACCCTTACGTCACGCGAAGGTTTGAACCTGCAATTTTATGTAAAAAGAATCGCCTGAACGACCAACCTCCCTAAAACCAATTAAGAAAGAAATATTAAAACAAGTACTGACAAGTTGGTGCATGTAGACGGACAGGTTTGAACCTGCACGTTTATTTTTTGAATATTATTAAAAATATACATATTGCGCAATCTCATTAAATATGTGGAGGGGATAGAATGACCAATAGAAACGCAGGATTTAAAAATATAACACGAGTCCTACTTAATGTTTCATCAGTTCAACGTCAACGAGCATCCGAGGAAGACTTATTACCTAAGGTAAATAATTTTTTTTTTTATGAATAAATAAATAATTGATAAATAAATGATTTTTTTTTTTTTTTTTGGATAAATATTGATTTACCAGAATTTCACAGATGGACTCCTCTATGAAACTCGTAAGGGCTCTCAATCAAATCAAAACTCGAAGAAGCATTGGAAAGATTTCCGATTTGAATGTAGGATTCGCTTACGAGGTGAAGGGATTGGCCAAAATCCAAACCAAATACGGCGATGCCATTCTGGCGGACCTCGAATACTTCGGACCGCATTATATGTAAATAATATAAATAAAGAAAACTATATTCATAAAACTTGTAGTTTTTCTTGCCCATATTTTTCAAGAAGACAGAATATCAACAAAAACCCTATGGGTAGAGAGGGAGAGAGAGAGGGAGAGAGGGATAGAGGGAGGGAGAGAGAGAGCGAGGGAGAGAGAGAGGGTGAGAGGAAAAGAGGGAGAGAGGGAGCGAGGGCGAGAGGGCGAGAGGGAGGGAGGAAGGGAGAGAGGGAGGAAGAGAGGGAGGAAGAGAGGGATAGAGGGAGGGAGAGAGAGACTGAGGGAGAGAGAGAGGAAGGGAGGGAGAGAGGGAGGGAGGGCGAGAGGGAGAGAGAGGGGGAGAGAGGGATAGAGGGAGGGAGAGAGAGAGGGAGGGAGAGAGAGAGGGTGAGAGGGAGAGAGGGCGAGAGGGAGGGAGGGAGAGAGGGCGAGAGGGAAAGAGGGAGAGAGGACGAGAGGGAAAGAGGGCGAGAGGGAAAGAGGGAGAGAAGGAGAGAGGGAGAGAATATCCACCTGTTGGTACATGTACCGACAGGTTTGAACCTGCACGTTTATGTAGGGGGCTTCTAGACCAGCATTTGATCATGTTCAAACCTGTTTTGACAGGTTCAAACATGTTTTGACAGGTTTGAACATGATCAAAATGCTGGTCTAGAAGCCCCCTTTTTATACTACTCGTGTCTCCTTGAAACCGGAGTACTGCATCCAGAGTGTATGCTTTCTTCTCCGGATGAGTCCCCGCTGGAGAATTGCCCTCTGCTCCTCTGGTAGTTCCGCCTTCCGCTCCACGCCTTCCGCTGTGTTAACCTCCATAGGTTCTGGCTGTGAGCTCCTCCTATTCGCTCGGTTGCTTCGTGGACATTCCCTTGCCACGTGACCTTTCCTGCCACACTCATAACATCGTGTGAGGTTGCAGCGTGCGGCCAGGTGTTCGGTTTGGTTACATTCGTAACACTCCTTTTCTTGCCTCCGCCGTCTATCTTCTATGCCTCTACTGTTTTTCAAACCCTCTATCTCTTCCATTACGCCTAGGTGGGCTCCGATGTTGCCTCCTTGTGGATCTTATTTCGATCCATTCGCCCTCGCACTTCTCTTGTCGAGCTTTGTTCCGATCATGCGCATCCACCAGCTCGTGCGCGCATTCGAAAAAATCACGGTCACGTGCTAGAGATCCTGGGCGGTCCATGTAATGGCTCAATTGAACCTTGAATTGAAGAAGTCCGCGTACGAACTCTAAACGCCGGCCGCCTTCTTCTTGACCAAACGTTTCGACCATCTTCTCTACCACTCTATTGTAGAGCACTAAAAGTTTTTCCGCGAACTCACCTTCAGATTGCCCTTGATTCCACCTTAACTTGACAAGGTAGAACACGTCTTCTTCAGGAGTCCAGCGCCCTCCGCCGTACAACTTCTTAAGTCGGTTCTTCATGTCCGGACATGTCCCAGGAAACGGTTGTATCACCCTGTATGGCGTTCAAGATCCGTCTTGATATACGGCTGACCAATGCTGCTTCCAACATCTTCACGTCTGACTCAAATATAGTCACATTTTCTTGTCGGGACATGATAAGAGCCATAATCCGGTCAGCTCCTTTAATGAAGTGGTCCAGGTCACCAACTGTACCGGTGAATGGTTCCAACTGCCCGATGACCTCATGGATAAAGGCAGAATTCTGAGTTCTCACCTTTACTAACTCGATCTGTGTTGATTTCTTTGCCTCTGTGAGCTGAGCCATCAACTGCGCATGCTCTTCCGCTGCCTTGGCTAACAACTGCGCATGCTCTTCCGCTGCCTTGGCCAACTGGAACTCAAACTTTCCGTTAGCGTTCCTGGGCTAACTCGTCTGTTTCACCCATCATACAATTATGTATACCCCCTTTTTTTTTCTAATTAATTAATTTCCGAACCGTGAACGAACAAAACTCCCGGGTTTCGGCACCAGTTAGAATAAGATTGCAATGATAACATAAAAAAAAGGGGATTGAACATAAGACTAACTTTATTTCTCTATTACAGCTCTATATGTAGTCTATTGGATGTATTATAAACTAAGAATAACAAAACTTAATCCTAAGCTCCTGTTGATATTTACTAAGTCTAAGTGTCTATTTACACCAGTTAACTTACATATATACATACATATATATATATATATATATATATATATATATATATATATATACACATAAGAAATGTATAGAAAGTAAAGATAAAAAATCCATAGATATAAAAAATGATAAAATTATTAATAATTTATAATTATAATTATAATAATTTATTAATAATAATGATAAACAATGATAAAAAAATCGATGAGAAATAATAATGTGACAAGGAAATGTATAAATGGAAGAATGCAAATAATATAGATAACAGAAATTATGAGTATGAGATGAGAATCATGATATATGTTATAGTGTGATACAAATGATTTTATGTGAAGAATGGAATTAACGTTTGAGATGAGAAGAAAAATTATGATTCTATTATAAGATATGATGGATGGCATTGTTGGTGTATATTCTCCTTCTGTAATATTTCATTGTTATTGCCTGGAAACGGATCGAAGAATTACTTTTTGCTTTGTCTTTTGTCGTGTAAATATCCTTATAAAATTAGTGTTCCTGACTTATCTACCATGTGAGCCATAACACAAAATACACCACTGACTTTGAAATTAAATTTTGAAAAATAGACAGTATCAATTTATAGAATAAAACAAACGGTATTTTATTCCAATAAGTCTATTATAAGACTTTTATTTCAATATAGAAGAAAATGATTAACACTTTATTTTATTACAAAATAAACCAAAATAAAAAATTTCATTATTTAATTTAATGTAAAGTACTCAATATCTCGAAAAAATACTAAGTGGGTACTAATATATCAATACACTTACAAGTCGGGCACAAAAAAAGTACTAAAGAGAGTTTCATTTTCTAAAATAATGTCGGGGTATTTCTACAAAAATATTTAATACAATTAATTGAACAATTGTGTAATTTGTAAAATAGGCATTGGTCTACCACTAGTCCAAACAGCTGATAAAAAAACAAAATATAGGAAAGTCATGCATACAGCATAAAGTTAATCTGATGATCTTCTTTCTTTAAGTGGTTAAGAAAAAATTAGGTAATAAATAAAAGCAAACACTTAAAAACTGCTTAACAGACTTTAAGAAATCTACACAACTAGAAAAGAAACTTTACATACCGATGGTGGAGAAAGATTAAATTAAAACCAGCTTATCAGCAGATAAAAAACAGAACAAATATTTGAAAGAAATATCAAATGCTAAACAATCATAAATGTTGATACTAAAATGCCATAAAAAAAAAGGATAAGAGATTAAGGAAGATACTACCATAATTATCAGAAGATACCACTAATAAAAGTAAAACAATATAACGATTTAGCAAATGTTCGGATGTAGGAATTGCGTTAATGAATACAAAATACAAAATGTTGTCTTTTTTTTTTTTAATTTTTCTATGTAACTCTTTATTATGTTCTATACATTCCATTTTCCATGTGTTTTTTTTGGGGGAGGGGTATCATTCAGTATTTAAATCACAAACAATCAAAATTGATAAATGAATTGAATAGAGGAGAATGTCAACTGGTCAGCTTTCTTAATGATCCTTAAGAACTTCTTTTTCATTTCTATGATAGTATCTAGCACGGGAGTATTTCTGGTTTCTGGTAGAAACATCATAGCATCAATATAAGGTGCACTCACTCATCGATCCCTCAGACCAAGCCTTTTTGTCGACCTCATTCAATATGCAGACACCAACAGAATAAAAGCTACCATACAGTCAATCTTAAACAAACTACAAACCTGGTCACAAGATATCAGTCTCACCTTCTTAACAGAAAAGACAAAATGCTTTCTATTCTCCCGGAAAAAATAACCAAGCACTCCCCCGAAAATTACTTTATATAATAAAAAGTTAAATTTTCATGACCACTGCATCACCTTCTTAGGATTAATGGTTGATTCAAGGCTCATATGGAAACATCACATCATGAACCTAAAGGATATCTGCCTACAACGGCTAAATATTATGAAAGTGTTAGCAGGCACTAGCTGGGGAGCGGATAGATCAAGGCTACTCCAACTATACCAAAACCTAATACGATCGAAATTAGATTATGCTAGCCATATATATGCCTCTGCCAGATTCAACCTACTAGCACAGCTTGACACTGTGCACCATAGTGGAATAAGGATAGCAACGGGAGCCTTTAGGACGAACTCGATTCTTAACTTATGCGCTGAATCCAGTATGCCACCTCTCACCTTCTGGAGACATCAACAAGTAAAGTACTGTTTAACAGCCATAACAACATAGCCAACAAACCCAGCATACATTAAGCATTAAAGCATTAAATACACATTTAGACTGAAATATCAACAAATTTACTGCAATAATCCAAGTATATTCACAGCAGAACTAGCTGCCATAACATATGCCCTCCACAATATAATGACAAAAGAGAGAGACAAGTACATAGTTTGCAGCCACTTATTATCTGCGCTCCAAAGTCTATTAGAATTATTCAGCGATCACCCATTAGTCACAAAAATTCATGAATACCTAACTATGCTGAAATCATTACAAAAAGATATTGAATTCCTATGGACACCATCACATGTTGGCATCAAATACAATGAAACAGCTGATAAACTTGCAAAAGAAGCCGCATTCAGTACTTAAGACATTGTCCCAATTTACATTAAAACTGATATAAAAAAATGGCTGTACATGGATACCAAAGCTGCAAGGCAAAGTACGTGAGACAATGTAGACAATAACAATTTAAAAGAAATAAATACAAACAACTGTAAGACCTCAGTGAGATCAACGCGAAGAGGAGAAATTGCTCTTACAAGATTAAGAATTGGCCATTCACGACTGACTCATATTTATCTCATTGCAAAAGACCCACAACCTATATGCAATAGATGCCAGACACCCATCACAATAAAACACATTATAGAAGAAGGCCAAAACTACAATAAACTAATGTTGAAATACAATCTTAATAGATCTCTTAAACAATCACTAAATGACTGTGAATATACCATAAGTAGACTACTCAAGTTCCTGAAGGGATCCAATCTACCATTGGCGTATTTAGAGTTGACTCATGGGGCGGTTAACCCCCAACAATCAACCATTCCAACATATTACTTCCCTTCAAAAGAGATGTCTCGTAATATAGGTACAATATGTATTATACTATAAATCATGTAGCTTCAAATTAAATACATAGATTATAATTTTTTATAAATGTTATTTTGGAAGTTATAAATGTTCTTTTTGGAAGGGCAATCAAGAAGTAGCTTTTAAATACAAGTAACCCTATTTATTACAATAACTTACTATACTTAATTGGATAGAGAACTTTATTAGACCCATCCAGACTCTTATATAATATATAAGACTATATATATATATATATATATATATATATATATATATATATTACTTACTTCTAGATTCTAAGAATTGTCTAAACTGTTCTTCTCACATTTGCGATCTTATTGTTGCCGCTAGATGCCACTACTGCCGCTATAACAATATTATTAATTGTAAATAAACAGAGAAAAATGCAGGTAGCCAGAGTTAACACTCAAAAACTAAAGGATCCAGAGGTAAAAGAAAAATAATCAACACTCCTAAGTGAGAATATCAGATCCTTGGAAAGTGGGGGAAGCATCAACAGCAGATGGAGTGAATGTAGAGAGGTTATTAAGGATGTATCAAGCAATGTTTTGGGAAAGGCAACGTCTAAAAGAAGAACCCCATGGTTTGATGCCGACTGCCAGAAATTAACGGAAACAAAAATGTAGCATATCTGCTCATGGTCCAAAGAAGATTCACCAGAAACTCAGTGCAGGAGTACAGAAAAAAAAAGAAAAGAAGAGAAGCAACTACATAAGGAAAAAAAGGAAATGGGAGAAAGACTGATGGAAGAGTTGGAACACCTACAGAATCAAAATGAAGCGAGGAAATTCTACGAACATGTGAGCAATGCCCGAAAACCTTTCAGGAACCTTCTGAATGGTGAAGAGGCCTCTGAGGATGGGTAAGTGACAGAAATTCCCCTCAGGAACTTGAACAGCCGGACCTGGAAGAGGTACAGGATGCTATCTGGCACCTAAAGAATAAATGCTAAAATGAGGAGGAGAGGAGGTAGCCAGGGTACTCCACGAAACAATTATGGACGTGTGGCAAATGGAACAAATGCTGGAAGAATGGTATCAGACAATTATATGTCCCATACACAAGAAAGGCGATGTTTTGGATTGTCAAAACTATCGAGGCATATCCTTGCTACCTAGTGCAAATAAAATTTTCTCAAGGATTATCTTCCTAAGACTTCTTCCTTTTGCAGAACGGGAAATAGGATGCTAACATGCAGGGTTCATGAGAAGGAAGGCCACCACAGACCAAATATTCTCCTTGCGTACAAATTTAGAAAAAGCAAGAGAGTACATCATCACCACCCTTCATATATTCATAGATTTTAAGAAAGCATATAATAATATGCTATATATAGAGCTACTGGAAATGGGCATCCCAACAAAACTGGTGCGACTGATCAAGGTAACAATGAAACAAGTGAATTGTAATGTCAGAGTACTCTCAAAAGGTTCCCATATATGTACAGGCCTCAGACAAGGTGACTGCCTGGCATGTCTTTTGTTCAATTTAGCCTTGGAGGGTGCAATCAGAAGGTCGGGAATACAAATCGGAGGCACTAAATTTAATAATACGTAGCAAATTCTTGGATTTGCTGATGATATAGACATAATAGGGAGAAGTTTCAATGCTGTGAGATAGATGACACCCTATATGTGACTACACCGGAAGAGTACACTTTCATCTCAAAAGCAAAAGACAAGGTTTGGAGACTCAAGAAGCCGTATAAGGCCTGAGGCAGGCCGGGAGAAACTGGAACAAGAAACTTAATGAAGTGCTAAGCGAACTTGGTTTCAACAGATTAGAAGCAGACCCTTGCATTTATGACTCCGGAAGTGGTGAGAGCCATCATGAGGCATCATTGCTATTTATGTGGATGATCTTTTGTTTTTTGGAAAGGACTCAATATTAATTCAGAACATAAAGGAATCCCTTGCAAAAATATTTGATATGAAGTATCTTGGCCCAGTGAATCAATGTATCGGTATGAACGTTACACGAGATACGAAACATGGAAAAATGTGGGTGTTACAAGAAGAATATTGTAAAAAAATGATCAGGAAATTTGGAATGAGCGAGGTCAACCTAGTATTCACTCCGGTTGATCCTGGACTGAATCTGGAACTTACAGAGGACGACAGTGATGAGGAGGTTGTCCCATATCAAGAAGCGATTGGTTGCTTCCTTTACTTATCCCAAGTGACAAGACTAGACATATCCTTTGCAACTAATCTTCTCAATTCAATCAGCGTCACAATAAAAGTCATTGGCAAGCTGTAAAGCGCATTTTTAGATATTTAAAAGGTACTATTAATTATAAATTAGAGTTTTCTTCAAAATGTAATGATCAATTGACAGCTTATTGGGGGAGAAAATTAAATGATAAATATTCTGTGACTGGCTTTTCATTTAAAATATCAGGTAGCTTGACCTCTTGGTTTAGCAAAATACATAAAAACCATTGCTTTATCAAACTGTGAAGCAGAGTATGTGGCTCTATCATTTAGAGTACAGGAGCTGTTATGGCTTAGACAATTAATGTCAGAAATTGACCCTGAAAGAGCCAATAAGTGTTTTAGTGTCCATTGTGATAATAAGAGTTCTATACAAGTTGCAAAGAACTCTATTACTAATCCTAAATCTAAACACATAGATATTAGATTTCATTTTTTAAGAAAACATGTCGAAGATAGAATTGTTTCTATTAAACATGTATCAACTGAATTGATGTGGGCCGATATGTTAAAACATTGAGTAAAGATAAGCATGTGGCTTGTGTGAATAATTCAGGTCTTGTAATGTAGTGCAGCTTATGTGGAATTATAAATTGAAGGGGGCGTGTTGAGAGGATAAATTTACATTGATCTTATGTCCGATATTATATTGGTTGAATATTAATTTTTATATGTATATTTTATAAGTATAGATCAGTTTTTCCGAGATTATCTTGTATGCAGCGCCTGTGTGTACTGTTAGTTGGTGTTGAGTCAATGTGCTATGTAATGTGAGTCAATGCCTCTTGAATACCCTTACATCCTTTTAGAAAATTACCCTGCTCACAGAACTGAGGTTACCCGATACTGTTGGTGATAGTTGATGGAATATTTTCCATTTGGATTTGGAATCGGTTGCCTTATAGAGGATGGAATGGATGTGATGGGATTTTGCACGACTTACTGCAGATTGGGTTTCATTGCGAAGGATTTTGAAACATGCATAGTCTACTTATAGGCGTGTGTGACGAAATTTTCTCCTTGCTGCTTCTCTTTTTCTCATGAAATCTTTTACTTCGGTAGTTAGCCTACGAGCCTACGTAAGGTACGGGTTTTAAAGAAGCATGACTATCTAATATAATTTTCAGGTTGGAGATCAAGCTGGAAACCATGTGATAGATTGTATTATAGGAGTAGATGACGTCCCAGTTGATGGAAATTAAGTCGGATTGAAGGGATTCGAATAAGAGGAGGTCCAAACTGCGATGTGACACATTTTTTGGAGTAAAGGATTTGACAGGTAGATCATAAGAAATTTGTATGAGATCGTGTGAAGAAAGAAACAGAACAGGATGTTGGGATGAGGAGAGGATTTTAAGAGGTGAATCAGAGACATAAAGGTCCAACCAGGTATCTGAAAATTGGGTGTGATGAGTAGGGGAGTAGGAAACGTGGTAAAGATTGAGAAAAAATATTAGGTTTGTAAAAAAGGATTTATTGCTGGAATTCGAAAGCATATTGATGTCAACTTCACCCAAGATAACAAAATTGGAGTAGTTTGAGACTAGTTGGAAAAGGGAGGATTCAAAGTGGTTGTCGAATGGAACATGAGGAGGTTGGTACACTACAGCATATAGAAGAGGAGAGGATAAAGTTGAGATTTCAACAAATATATATAATAGGTAAAGACAGGTTAATGCTCATTTCTTTTAAATTCTTGCATAAATACAGTTCATTAAATAAATATCAGGAGTGTTTAGAATTTAAAATGATTTCTTGACCTAAACCACTGAATCTGTCGCTAAAGTATTTTATAATTTGATATATGGCTAGAAATTATTATTGAATAATGATGACAACTAGATGATATGGTAATCAAAGAATCCTTACCTATTAGGAAAAAATATAAACATCCAAAACACTATAAATAATTGCATATCAAAGTTCTTTTGGCAAGCTCAAGTGTTGAATAAATATTTAAGATATTCTTCAAAATTACTAAAAGTTTCATACAGCATGGACAATAATGCCCCTGCAAAGTAGTTTAAAAAAGAGGTTAAAAGCTTAATGAAGACAAATTGTTGATAGAAGGTAAAATAACATACATTAACATCAGAACGAGATGGCTCATGTGGGTCATTGGAATCTAAGTCACCCACATTTCCAATGATATTTGATGCTTTTTTTTAGCTTTCCTTTGGTCATTAACCACCTGGTTGATTCCGGTAAGAACCTATGGTAGGAGAGATTTTTAATGAAACAGTTTTAGTAATTAACATTTTTTGACACTGTAGGGCAAAAATTAGAGACAAAGTAAGAACCAATGATTTTATAGAAATGTACTTGTATCATAGTTATGAGGTGTCACATTATAATCAAGTCCAGCTTTTTTTATGAAAGCATATCAACAATGTTACCTTTGTATTTTGGCCCAAAAAATTGATGAGCCACTTGTGATCAGTTATCAATAAAGATAGCCTTTTTTGAGTTCTATGCGTTAAGCCTCACTTAGTGCACCACATTGGTAAATAATAAAAGTTTTTATTTTCATTAGTCTTTACAGTTTTAATTATATCCATATGGTATATGTCTGCAATCATTTAAAAAAGGAGGATAAAACCTAAACTTGAGATTTAGATATCTGTTATCCTAACACCCATGCTATTCTTAACAGGAATACTTGTTATTATTTCACCCACTCACTTAGGTCCTTGCTAGAGATGAGTCTCTGCCATCATTCTTCCCTTTCATACGGTATCACAGATTCTTTCTAGACAGCTGGCATTGCTTTCTCCATCCATATATCCATATTTCTGTAGAGATTTTATTGTGCCCTGGAGCCTTATAATTTTTAGGGACAAGATTATGTCCAAAATTTCTTCTCTGATGGTACCTACTCATCGTTCTAATATTGTAAAATTTATAAACTAGTTATTTGATGGGTTTGAATTATGTCAGTCGTAATGCAGAAGTACAATATCATATTGTAAATAGTTTATTGTAGTAAGTTTTATATCACCAATCTAAAGTGAAACTGTTGTGTCTGCAAATTACAGGTATGTTACAATTTACAGCTTAATATTCTATTACCTTTGAATTACCCATGGTGAATATATTCGATCACTAATTTTGGATCCAATATATGACAGATAAAATTATGAAGTCATTAAACCATATTTCTGTAACTATCATTCGTATTATATATTCTCAGTAACTATTTTTATTTATGCTTAATTATTTTTCAACTGAAAAAATTAAATTTATCTATTTCTGAAAAATAATTATATTGATTTGTTTAATCAGATGCAGATGGCCCTTCTTTAGAGGGTAATAGAATAAGATAATTTTTACAGGAGTTAATTTTTTTTTTTAAGGAACTTGAATAAAGGTTCGTCTTCTTCGATATAAGGACATTTCTTTCATTGTTATATTAATGTTTTATGATCACCGCATAATCTTGAAGCTTATATAATTGTCTATGCATCCATTACTGTCGTGTATCAAAAGGCAAATGTTGGTGCCATACATCTAATGCTACATTGCTCCCAAATAATTAAAAAAAAGTATTCCTGCTTGATTCAGTTCCTGGCATTTTAATTGGGAGAGCAATTGAGAACTACTGAGATTAAGCCTTTAAATTAGAAAAAACGATTAATATTTGCAGGAGACTGGTTTGCAATGAATCCCTGCAAATTGTGGTATAATAATTAATGTGAAAGAGGCTGAACAAGTTGAGACTAGGTCTCTCCAACCACAAAGAGATACCTTACTAACATAGGATGAGAGTAAAATCATAAAGAAAAGTTGCCATCAAACATATATGGAAAAAAAATAATTACTCTCAAGACTTCCAACCATATTATAAATACAAAGTAAAAATACTATTTAGACTTTGCACTAATCACAAAAGGCATATCATTAATAAACCATCGTAGGAAATTTTAATGTAATTAAACTGCTTCTACCGCAGCAGCCATCCAAAGGAGGTTGCTCTGGGCCACTCTAGGCTCACTCATTCATATATCATCGAAAAACTGTCACCTCGATTATAACTAATCTGCTAACAATAAATAAAGTAGGACTAGCCCCAAATTTATCGAAGGGACTAAGTGATAACAAAGGTATTTTTATCACTTTGTCACTTTAGTATTTATAGTTTTTATATCACTTTGGTATTTCAGTTTTATAAAGCACACCACCTCCTGTCTAAATTATAGCGTAGAGTATCTATTTGTGAATGAGTTTCTGTGTGTTTTATTTATACACAGTTTTATTTATACTAAAGTTTTATGAAGTGAACTATTGGCATTAATGAACTATAGTTTTTACACCTTTATACACTAACAATCAACTTTTAATTTTTAGCACACAAACTATATTGGATTTAGTAACCTTAATAAAAATAATAATTTTCAAGCTGCTTAAAAATGTTTTGACTGAACAATACTATTTTTTGATGATATAACTCCATCTACCATACTAAGCTGAAATCTAAACTTTTTAATGAAATAAAGTCTTATTATATGAAAGTATTTAGGTGATTTTTATCGAAATAATTAATGTATATTTAAAAACTTTAAACTATAATAAACAATGTACCTTACCAACAATGTATGAAGAGTGCTAACATCGAAACAGAGATTGGTAAATGAAGTTGCTTCCAGTTATAGGTCAAATATGCTGCCACCGAAAGATAGATAAGACCAACAGAATACAATATGTGATAAAAATTCCCTAAGTATATTTATCATTTATCAGATATTATGAGGCGTTTGGTTTTTAGTGTCTGGCTAGTGTTAATGATGGTCTGGATTTTCTTGTTAATGTCATTAGTGGGGTCTTTGTCCAGTTTCTTGTATGTCCATCGTTGAGGATTTTGTTTAGATATTGGTCTGTCTTCATAATGACGGTGGCGTTTCCTTTGTCAGCAGAGATTACAAGAAGGTCGTCTCGTTTCTTTAGTGTAGTGAGTGAGTGGTATTGCGTCTTAGAGAGGTTAGGTCTTGGTGGCTAGGCTTTACGTAAAATGTGACTAATGTCTTGCCGGATGGTTTCGGCGGCGTTTTGATCCATATTCTTAATACATGCTTCTATGTTGGTTATCATCTTCTCTGTAGGTACATGTCTAGGTGCGATGGTAAAGTTGAATCCTTTCTGGAGGACGCTTAAGGTTTCTTGTGGGAATTCTTCGTTGGTGAGATTTATAACAGTCTTCTTTAGTGCGTCCTTGTAGTCGGTGCAGCTTGTATTCTTCATTGATAGTTTCTGATATTTTCGTTTTTGGATGGCGGAGTGTTTATGGTAGGTGTTATCCGCTTGTTCCCAGGTGAGACGGTCAATCTTCTCCCAATCGTCATTTGCTATTTGGTTTGCTAGGAGCAAGTGGATATCTAGCAGTTTCTTCTCAACGGTGGATAGTTCGGAACGGGTGTCACTGATTCTTGCTTTCAGTAATGCCATAGACGATCGACGTAAAGCGTTTTGAATATGTGGGCTGGATCCTTTTCTTTCAAGGTTGGAGCATCTGAGGATGATATTGTAGTCTCTGCATCTTTTGAGAAATGCGAGTTGTGCTCATCTTCTTCGATCTTAGTTTTTCGAGGCCCTTCATGTTCTGAACAGGAACCTCCCCGTACAGGTTGATCAGGTGTTCACGTAGGCTTCCACGGTCTGCGGTATTGTCCATATGTTCTTTTCCGGGATGGACCGTGTGGTGTTGGTTTTGATTGCCAAGCATTCGCTCATCGTGTTGTGAGCTTCCTCAGGGCTAGTCAGTAAATGAGAGCGGATGTTAGAGTCAGGGTGTATATACCTTAGGGGTGGGGGGGAGGGGGTTCTCGGTCGAAGTATGCCTTCCCATTGGCTCGCTTGACACTCACTACACTAAAGAAACGAGACGACCTTCTTGTAATCCCTGCTGACAAAGGAAACGCCACCGTCATTATGAAGACAGACCAATATCTAAACAAAATCCTCAACGATGGAACATACAAGAAACTGGACAAAGACCCCACTAATGATATTAACAAGAAAATCCAGACCATCATTAACACTAGCCAGACACTAAAAACCAAACGCCCCATAATATCTGACCCAATCCCACCAAGACTATACGGACAACCCAAAATACACAAAGACGGTATCCCTATGAAACCCATAGTCAGTACCATTGGCTCACCTACAAACCACCTATCCAAATACATCTCCGACATAATTAAAACCCACACTGGCAAAACACAACACAACATCCGCAACTCCAAACAATTCGTAGACATAATCAAAACTATTCATATAAAGGAAGAAGACATCCTAGTAAGCTTCGACGTCAAGTCGCTCTTCACCAAGGTCCCTGCCGATGAAGCCCTGAACCTTATGAAAAATCTTCTGAGCGAAGAAGAGTACCGACTGACGGAGATATGCATGAAGGAAACATATTTCCTGTTCAATGGACAGTACGATAAACAAATGGAAGGCACAGCCATGGGATCTTCATTGAGCTCACCGGCAGCAGACCTGTACACGGAACACTTCGAACAGAAGGCACTCTCCACCGCAGCCCAAAAACCTGAATATTGGTTCAGATACGTGGACGACACCTTCGCCATCTGGAAGCACGGAAAAGATCCACTGGACAGATTCTTACTCCGCCTAAACAGCATCCATCCTAACATACAATTCACCATGGAGCTGGAGAAGGATGGGAAACTTCCCTTCCTGGATGTCCTGGTCGAGAAGAAAGGAAGCCACCTTGGACACACCGTCTGCCGTAAACCTACACATACAGATAGATACCTTCATGACACATCACACCACCATCCGTCTCAGAAGGAAGGAATCATCAACACTCTACTCAACAGAGCTGAAATGATAGCTGAACCGTCACAGCTCCCTAAAGAGAAAAGGCACTTGAGAACAGCCTTCCTGAAAAACGGATACGACAAAGAAACTATTAAACGGGTAGAACGCAAGAGAAAACTCAAAAAACAAGACAATAAAGAAACCGACAACGAACCCAAAACCCAGACAACCATTCCTTACATCAAAGGTACCTCAGAAAAGATCGCCAGGATTCTAAAGAACCACGACATCAAGACAACATTCTCCGCAGACAAAACAATATCTCACATCCTACCGAAACCCAAAGACAAGTTAGGACTACGTACCCCAGGCATCTATAGAATACCCTGTTCCTGTGGCAAGGTCTACATTGGACAAACCGGAAGGACCATCGAAAGAAGGTTAAAAGAACACATATCTAGTGTCAAAAACTTCAAGACGGAAAAATCGGCTGTAGCAGAACACACTTCTACAACACCAACCACCACATACCTTTCGAAAACACAACCACACTGGTTAAAGAAAATAATTATCAACTTCGCACCATAAGAGAGGCCATTGAAATTATTAAAGAACCCAATAATTTCAATAAGGAAGACGGTTACAAACTTAGCCCTGAGCTGTTGATCTGAGAGAATAGTCATCACAAACCAGATCCCACTGTTATTACAATATAATACCAAATTAATCAATTTATATAAAATATAAAATGAAATAAAAATTGTAATACAAACCTGGCTGACTATTGTCTGATGAACTTCCTCTTCCTCATACAAGTAACCGTTACATTTCACGACATCTGGTTTTGGTGTTAAGTTGGTATAACTGCTCCATCAAAACCCAATTCCTTTAATAAAGTGTAATTCCAGGCATAATGGACGCAACTTTGTTTTCCAAATCTAAATATTTATAGTAAAATACTTCATTAAAATAATTAGTGAGAAAAATGAAGAAATACTTAAAATGGGATTTATTAAAAAATAAATAACTACAACCAACCCTGGACGACTGATCTTCTTTATTTGTTCTCTGGTCCTGTTTGCCTCCATCAGCTCAGGGACATTGCACCAGAAAGGAGGATTTTCTCCAAGTAACACATATGATGTCAAATGTGTAGCATTGAAAAGAGTGGGGGGTGGTTCAAGAAAAAATATCCATGCTGACCACTTTAAGTTTTTGCCTTTTTTTTTTTTAGTGCATCTTCTAAAGTTATTGGATCCATTTTGGCATTGTGGGATGAAAACGGATTTTGGCTCTTCCATGATAATATAAAAACAAAAATATTATTATTCAAGATAATTGTATCAAAGTGAATAAAAAGAAAAGTAGATAAATTAAATATTAATTTAGATTAAGAAATTATATTGTTAAGGCTCTCATCTGTAGTCCATACGTGTTTACTAAACATTTCCCAGGCTCAGCTGTGGTAATAAGACCGGATATTACTCAGGACATAGTCTTAGAAAGTGTAGGTAGATCATATATATTATTTTTGATACCCGAAAGTCTTCCGAAAGAATTATTGATGAGTAATTTATCTGCTTAAAACAAATGAAAATAAATGATATAGATGTTATTTATTTCGAAATTCTTGAACATAATGTTTAATCCGTGACCATAGTTCTATACTATCGTTATTTTTAAAATTAGCGTTAAAAATCTATTTACATTCATAATTGGTGATAAAATCAAATAAGAAAGCAAACAGTTGCTCCGTAATATTATTCTCAGACGACGCCAGGACTCAGAATAAATATTTCATTTTACCTATTTTTCAGAAGTTTGACACTGACATATTTACTTATTAAAATTATGAATTATCAATGAAGAAATTATTTTTATTATGTATGTCATATGGATTTTCATAATGAATTTAGTTACATGATCGCAGCCTTGTGATTAAATTAATGTTTGTAGCCCCCTTTAAATCTCGTAACGCTACACTGCGGAAAACTTTAATTTATGCCTGAATAAAAATAAATACGTGTAGAAAAACAAACGGATTCCCAGATAATCCATTATTTTCGAAGCTTCAAGGAAACGTTAGTTATTAGTAATTTGGAAAATAATACTGTTGGCATGAAACTGTGGGAAAAATGTAAAGGAAATATGAATACATTTTTAAAATGCTAATTCTAGAAATATATTGACTAATTAATATATTCACGTATATGATCAATTTACTTATGCTTGTTGTCAAAACATGTAAACATTCAGCAGATATTTAAAAAATGGGTGTTGACATAATCTGGTACAAAAGTTACAGAGAACATTTTGAAAGACACCCAATCTACAAACGTATAAATAGAGAACTAGTTTCTGGAAACATAGTTGTTTTATAAAATGAATTTCTTAATTCAACACTAGAATTTCTGTTGCGTATTTATTTAAGATTTGTATAAGGCATTAATATACATTGCTTTACTTTTCTTTAGAATGTTATAGTAATTTACTCTTTTACTCTCTACACCTTTCCATTGTCCCATTTTCTCCCACCCATCACACCTTTCAATCCGACACATGGTTAGACCTGTTTGTCATTGATTCACGGCAGAACCTCCTTTCTTCCTCTCAATTACCCGTTCCATTTCTATCCTCTCATGATCTCATCCATATTTCATACAATATCCAAACTCCTGTTATACTACCTAAAACCGTAACCTTTCGCAACTTAGATGCTCTCACCCCAGAGAACATCTCACCCTCTCTTGAAGCCTTGGATTGGAGAGAGATTTATTCTTGTGCCTCTATTGATTCGATGGTTGACATACTTACTTCCAATCTCAAATATATCCTTGACACCCATGCCCCACTGAAAACCTCAACCTTCCGTCACCAGCCTGCTCCCTGGTTGTGTCAAAAAATTAAAGATCTTCAAAGGAAGCGTGATGCGGCCCGAAGACGCTTTAGACGGACAAGGTTAACTGACGACTATCAAGCGTTTAGGGCCCTCCGCAATCTGACACAGTCGGCAATCAGGCAGGCAAAAACCAAATACTTCCACGAAGCCCTTTCATCTGCTCCCGATTCTAAATCCAAATGGCATCTCCTTCGAAAGCTTTCTCTTCTTAATTCATCTTGTTCTAGGCCCTTTCCAGCCTCTCCCAATGAAATAAACTCATATTTTTTGTCCACCTCAGTTAATACTTCTAAATCATCCTCTCCCGTATTTTCCCTACCACCATCTTTCAACCCTGACAACTTTTACTTCGCTGACATTTCACCCAACGACATTATTTCCTCTGTTCTGAAATCCCACTCCATCTCCACAGGCTTCGATGGGATTCCTGTCAAACTGCTAAAATCCTGCCTTATCGATATTATACCTGTCCTTCTCTTTATTTACAATTTTTCACTGCAAAACGGAGTATTCCCAGCCTCCTGGAAAAAAGCCATAGTCCATCCTATTAATAAATCCTCTAACCCTGTCTCACTCAAAGACTACCGCCCAATCTCAATCCTCTCAAACCTTTCCAAGCCTCTAGAAAGAATAGTCCAGTCACAAATGTCAAATTTCCTCGAACAGTCCAACCTCCTTGACCCACTTCAATCTGGTTTCCGTCCCGGTTTCTCCACACAATCGGCACTTACCAAAATCACCAATGACATACATACCGCTATGGACGACAAAAAACTAACTGTGCTTATCCTTCTTGATTTTACTAAAGCTTTTGATTCCTTGGACCATTCTATCCTTTTTAGCAAACTCAAATCAATGTCCTTTTCTAACAGTTCCATCCGATGGTTCCAATCCTTCCTCTCTGATAGATCTCAAGCAGTTTCTATACCTAATCATCCCCTTTCCTCTTTCCTCACTCTTTCCTCAGGCGTGGCACAGGGCTCAAGTATCTCTCCTCTTCTTTTCAACTGCTATATCAATGATCTCCCTAAATCTGTTCACCACTGTTCCCATCATCTATATGCTGACGATTTCCAAATATATCTGTCCTTTCCCCCTTCCGAGCTATTTTTTGCGTTCGCTAGTATTCAGGAAGACCTGGATAGGATCTGTGCCTGGGCAAAGCTGAACAAACTGGAATTGAACGCATTGAAAACTCAGGCCATTGTTTTAGGTTCCAATTCCCTCCTTACATCCATCCACACCCTCCCAACATTACTCCTAAACGATAATCCTATCACGTTTACCTCCTCGGTGAAAAACCTAGGCATCACCATCGACCAAAACCTTTCCTGGAAATCCCACATCGCCCAAATATCCCGACGGACAATTAGTTCCCTGAAGTTGTTCCATCGTTCTCGTCATCTCCTTACACAATCTTCCCGTAAGCTTCTCGTTTCTTCTCTCATCTTCCCCCACTTTGACTATTGTAGCGTGGTATATGGAGGCCTCTCTAAAATGCTTGAAGACAGATTAAAGAGAATAATGAATTGCTCTCTAAGATTTGTGCTTGGTACTCCGAAGCGATCGCGCGTCTCCCACCTCTATGATGGGTTAAAGTGGCTCTTCCCTCCCTTCCGAAGACAATATTTCCTCTGTTCATTCTTATACCAATCCATTCACTCTCAACACCCTTCATATATCTACAGTCTCCTCCAATTCAAATCATCAGTGCAACACCATAAAACAAGATCCCGCCTTTCTGATCTCTATATACGTTCACACAGAACTAAAGCATTCGAACGTTCCTTTCTCGCCCGCTCCACCACAATGTGGAACTCAATCCCTCCTAATATCCGTCATACTCCCTCTCTATCATTATTCAAATCCTGGCTGTTTCAACATCTATTAGCTTCCCAGAAGGATAGTCTCTAGGTAGGTTAGTCATTTGCTTAGAATACTATGTATATAATAACAAACTGTGTTATCTAGTTCTTTTAATTCTGCTCTTTGAAAAGCTGTACATCATGTAAACAAATTATTGAATGCTAGCTCATGCATTCAATTTCAAAAGCTTTGGATTTATCTATTCTCTGTAATTGCTTAATATCCTGTCAAGATCTGTACTATTTATTTACTTACTATTATTTTTGTTTATATATTTCTTTTTAAATTGTTTTCTGTCATGTTTTCACGCTTTATGATTTGTAACATTTAGCCTTCTGGCCAGATAAATATTATGTTTTTATTCCTGTTCATATCTGTTATTCTAAAGGGACTTTGTCCCAGAATAAAGTTACTTTTCTATTCTATTCTATTCTATTCTAATTTAAAAAAAAAAAATTGGGAACTGAAACTTGGGAACGACGATAGTTTGAGACCCCTCGGTAATAAGCTTTGTGTTCAACTGATTGCAATTGGCATGGGAATTTATAAGGATAAACATTACGGCTTTTGTAAAAACTACAGTACCAAAAACCTTACTTTTGCCATGCAACAGGTCTTGGAAAGAATATAGAAAAAAAAAAGAAAATGTCGGTGTGTTTCGTTGACCTTATGAAAAACTTTGACCGAGCAAAGAAGACAGATATCTTAGAGGCTTTAAGAAGAAAGGATCAAGATAATATTGGATGGTGGAATGTCAATACAAGAAAACAAAAAGCGTGGTATCGTTTGTCAATTGCTTTTCTCTCGAGAAATTGAGGCCACACTGGGAACCAGCCTTAGTTCACTTTTGTTCATTTTATATATCTACTCAGCTATTCAGAATGGTAAGTATGATAAGGCATACTACTTCTTCTAGGCGAATATCATTCGCTGATGATTTTCTCAGCGGGTGATAGGAATCTTCAGTACAACATTAACGTATTAAAAGAAGAGCTGCTAACGATATGGTCATAGACCCTACGAAAACGAAAGTAGTGAAGGTTGGAACTAAGCCATTGAGAATTATGAATCTCATCAGAGTCGAAACCAAAGTGCTTGAACGAGTTCAAAATTTCAGAGATTTGCGCACTCACCTTAAGGAAAATAGTTATGTTGATCACTCGGAGATCAAAAGAATGTTTGAAGCAATAAAGAGAGGTTTTATAAACAGGTAATAATAGGTATAATAATAGGTAGGAAATAAAAGTGACTATATTTTGGGCTTAATTTCACCTCCTGCTGACATACTCTTGGATGAACCCTGACAAAGATAGATTAATCAGGAATGCATGCGTTAGAAACGAGACTACTCTGAAAGATAGAGGGGAAACCAAGAAGAGATCCAGTCTGTAACTCCACCTTCAAGTCAAACCTTAATGTACATAACGCGTCAATGATGTAGCAGATGGCTTGGACAATTCCACAAATGGAATCAGACAGAAATCTAGCGAAGCCTTCCGAGCCAATGTAGAAGGGAAACATGGAAAAGGACAAACTAGAACTACATGAGAAGAGAAAATAAAGAAAGGCTTCCAATAAAGATGATTTGAATGGAATAAATGAAGATGGCTAGTGGAAAAGTGACAAAGCTAGCAAGGGTTCTATTGACTTCCTCCTCACACTGTTTAGTGGGCTCATTAGACAACGGTATATGATGATGAGGGTGAGCCAAGAAATTTTAACTGATAAAAATTAAATCATCATCTTCCATGTCTCTGAATCTCGGTACGGCTCTTGGCCGCATCAATTTATCACCTCCATCCAGCGTCAAGGTCTGCCAGGATCTTGCATTGACAAGTTTTCGGGCATCTATTTCGACCTCGTTTGCCTTTCTCATTTGTCGTGGCCTCCCTTTGTTTCTCCATTCACGTACTCCATTGATTTGTGAGTCACCATGCATTCACACACATCGAAGTCCATGCGCTGCATACATGCTCCTAATAAATTCGATAAAGGTCCCCGTTGTGTCTAAGCTTATATCGGTCCGCATTCATCAACAGGCCAAACATTCTTCTCAGGATTTTTCTTTTAAAAACCTGCCAACGATAGGCGTCAATCCAAGCTTGCGTCGGAAGCGTTCGTTTGTATCCGGTGGATTAATGATTTACATTAACATAGTTTGTTCCTTCTGCATTTTAAATGGACTTTAAGTTATTGCAGAATTAAACAGCAGGTGTTTGCTGCGGTGATTCGCCTGTATACCTCTGACCTGTACCTCTGCACACAATAATGATCACAGATACATAAAACTATTTACACATTCATGCTTACATACTTCGCAAAGGTTTAAATGGATGGCGGTGGAATTAGGGGGTTGGTAAGCATGTCGTTGTTCTTCGCTTGGTTGATTCACATACAAATTTTGTGTACGGCTTCTATTGCAAGGAAGGAACGTTTTAATTCATTCTATGATCCGACTATAATATATACATAGGCCACTGGATGGGCCAAAATGTGTATGTATTTTTTGAAATAGGGAATTGAAATTCCTTTCTAAGTGCTCATTTAAGCTATACAAAGAACCTATCTGCGAATTTCAAGATTTGTCTGTGCGTTGACCGCTGGGTTTGTTAGGATACAGTTTTATATAAACTTCGCCTGTGTGGTGTGTTGATAAAAAGTAGCCTTTGTCCTTCCCCAGGCTTGAGGTTATCCATATCAAATTTCATCACAGCCGGATCAGCACAGCCGAGAAACATAAATTGAAACTGATTAACAAACGGGACGGACAGAAGTCTACTGTTGTTCGTGTCAGTAAAGGACTAGTATGTAATGTTATTGAATTTATTGATAAGGAGTACTTAGTATAGAGGTTTCCCTTGTAGTACGGAAGCAGCGAGAACTGAATTTTCTTAGCCCCTTTAGGTTTGAAGGTTGTTAAGTAGGATTTTTAGGAAAGGATGGAGCTGTATGATGTACAGGGAAGTGAATTTTTTTTTTCTTAGCCCCTTTACGTTTGAAGGTTTCTAAGCTCGATTAGGATTAGGTTGGAGAGGATCTCTTTTACTGTACTGCGTACATTTTAAGAGGAGGATGAGAAAATAGAAGGCTCTAATTTCTTTATTAAGTTATTAACTCTAGATTTTTCCGTTGATGGGGCTCACCGTGTTCTTTTCCTTTCATTTGTTTATTTTATTTATTTCTCAGTTTAGGCTGAGACTCTGTACTTCATCTTGCCACGTTTGTGGCCGTCCTGCTGGGGTGGACGTAGGGGTAGAATTTCGGAAAATCCTTTCTTATCGGGTATCTACGTCATACAAAGAACATACCCTCTATGTTTCAGATCTCTACGATCAGCGGTTTAGGCTGTGCGTAGATCCCACCAACTTTGCCCTCCCTTTTCACCCTCTTAGGGATAGAATTTCGGAAGACCCTTACTTATCGAATGCCTACGTCATACAAAGAACACACCCTCCAAGTTTCAGGTCTCTACAATCAGTGGTTTAGGCTGTGCGTTGATCGGTCAGTCAGTCATTCATTCATGGCTAACTGTATATATATATATATATATATATATATATATATATATATATATATATATATATATATATATATATATATATACAGGTATATAAGTTAAGTCAAGACTGATGATCGGATAGTCGCTAGTATCAAGCTGGCATTGTAAACTGCTGTTAAATTCTATAAATAGAGGTTCAAATTGGCAATAAAGTCAGTGTTTAACCCAGACGTCAAGTCTGCTTTTTATCTCCCTACTTATTCTTTCTTTTATGTTTTGTGAGGTGAAGTACTTAAGTGGTGCCGAAACCAGGGAAAACGTTTTAGCAGTTCAGTGAGAATATTTTTCAAGGTCACTAAAGACTACTGTGAGTTCATTCTAGATCTATTTTATTTTCATTTTTTTTTTTTTGCACTCTCAATTTGAAAAAGATCTAGTTGTGCCATTATAAATGAACAGAGAGAAATCCTGAGGCCGGCAACGTTAAAGTTGGAGCCTTCACAGCCAGAACAGGCGAATCCCGAGTTTCCGCCATTACCGTCAACTTTAGCAATGGGGCAGGCAGACGTAGCTGCGCAAGAAGCTAACAGAATCGCGCAGGAAACGAACGAGTTGGAGAAAATGAAGTTAAGGAAGGCCAATGCACAAGATTTAAGAAGGGAGATATCAGACCTGGAGAAATTTAACGGTGATGTGGGCGAACTTAATCATTTCCTCAAGGGCGGGGATGATATTACGAGTAGCATTCAATCCCAGGTCACAGCAGGCTTTTTAGAGGAAACGGAGGTACCTACAAGCGTTAAGGGGACACATCCGCGAGGGAATCGAGGAGCTGAAGCGTCAAGGGATCATTGTGGATAGCACGTCGCCCTTTAATAGCCCACTATGGGCAGTTAAGAAAAAGCCGGTCGATGGGGAATCAAAGGAACGATATAAGTTAGTGGTCGATTTTCGGCAACTAAACGAGAACACGCGAGATGAAAAATACCCCATTCCGAGATTGGAAGACATTTTGGACTGGCTGGGTGAAGCATCAATCTTTAGTACACGCGATCTGAAATCAGGGTATCAACAAATTCGTATGCGCCCCCGGGACCAAGCCAAAACAGCATTTACTTTCGAAAGGGGGCTTTATGAATTCACATGTATGCCGTTCGGGCTGAAAAATGCGCCTATCACGTTTCAAAGACTGATGGACGAATTCTAGCAGGGTTTGGATGAGAACATGTGCCAGGTCAACATGGATGATCTCTTGGTATTTAGTAAGAAAGAGACGAGTCATTTAGAGGATCTGAGGCGAGTCTGCACTAGAATACGCCAGTTTGGGCTGAAGCTATAGCAAGAAAATTCGACATTGGGTCAAAGGCAAATTGATTTTCTCGGACATGTAATTTCGGCGGAAGGGGTATGACCGGACGGGAGGAAAGTCGAAGCAATTGGGAAAATGGTAATGCCTAAAGGTGTGAAGGGGATCAGGAGATACACTGAATTACTACCGCCGATTTTACCGGAAAAAAAAAAGGAAGCATGGAAAGAGTTTAGAACCAATAAGAGCACAGAAAACTGGAATGCATATGTCCTAAAAAGAAATATCTCCAAAAGGATAGTCAGGGAGTCCAAAAAGACCACATGGGAAAGTTTCGGCAAGGAACTAGATGAAGACTACAGGGAGAATATTAAGAAATTCTGGAGAAAGGTCAAGGCCATCCGAGGGAAGAAATGCAACCCCATTCGAAATGTGAAAAATGAAGGAGGGGAAATAATAACAGAGGAGAAAGGCATTTTGGAAAGATGGACACGACACTTTTACCACTGAGATCCCAAAAATGCAGAATGAAATTATGAACGAACAAGATCAAGAAGAAGATGAAAATGTAATATGGCAAGAGGAAGTTGAAGCAGCCATTGAAAAGATGAAGATAGGGAAGGCTGCTGGAAGAGATAATATTGCCCCAGAGTTCATAAATTTTGCAGGAAATGAGCTAAGAAAGATCCTACAGGCCCTTTTCCAAAATATATTCACTGAAAAGCAGATACCGAAA
Organism: Arma custos; assembly: GCA_037127475.1. Taxonomy (NCBI): domain Eukaryota; kingdom Metazoa; phylum Arthropoda; class Insecta; order Hemiptera; family Pentatomidae; genus Arma; species Arma custos. The sequence continues at coordinate 166,565,774 of CM073759.1, forward strand.
GATTGGGAAGTCAACATTACAGTACCAATACACAAGAAGGATTCTGCTAGCGAGTGTGGCAATTATAGACCAATATGTCTGTCACCAATATGGTATATAAATTATATACCTCCATTCTTGAAAAGAAGCTGAGGACATTTGTAGAGGAGGATCTACAGGAAGAGCAAGCAGCATTTCGCCCAGGACTACAAACACATGATCATATTTTTGCCTTACGTATGATCATAGAAAAAGCATGGGAGAGAAACAAGGACCTATACCTTACTTTCCTCGACCTCAAATCGGCCTTCGACTCTGTTCCTCGAGAGGAAATTTGGAAGGCATTAATGGCCAAGAAAATTTCATCAGGCCTTATCAACGCAATCAAATCTTGCTACCAAAAACCTAAGGGAATAGTGAGAATTAATGGCACTGAATCCAGGAGCTTTCCCATGGACAAAGGAGTAAAACAAGGAGACAGTCTCAGCCCACTACTCTTTATAATTTTCATGGATGAAATTATAAAGATATGTAAAAGAAGAACTGAAAGAACTACATTTGGGCCTTGGAATATGCGGACCATACTAGCACAAGTGGTAGTATATGCTGACGATATAGCCTTGATCTCAGACACTTCTGAAAATCTGCAGCGGACTATAACAGAATGGGAAGCAGAGCTTGCCAGGAAAGGCATGATTATAAATGTCAATAAAAGTAAATTATTGCAAGTGGGAAGAAATCCTGAAGATATACATATTGTATCCAATGAACAAGAAATGGAAGTCGTAGAGGAATTCACATACCTGGGCACAATGATTTGCAGAAATGGGAAAGTAGAACAAGAGATTTCAAACAGGATTAAAAAAGCAAATAATGTTTACTACCAGATCTGCAACACTATTGTAGGCAAAAGAGAAGTAGGAAAGGACGTGAAACTCCATATATTCAAAAGTGTATATTTGCCAGTTCTTCTATATGGGGCTGAGAGCTAGTGACATGCAGGAGGTGTGTGGGGTTGGGGCATTTAGCAAAGGAATGCCCCAATAGGTCCGCAACTGATAAACCCACCTGTAGTAACTGTAAAAAAGAAAAATATAGGGATACAGCACACCAGGCCGGGAGTCGGGGCTGTCCCGTACACTGTAAAGAGTCGGAGAACCTTGCGAGGAGGACGAGGTACGACTGATGGGGATAACAGGGACATATCCGGCAGCGGATGGAAACAGATTAAGGGATTATGAATCACTTCATGATATAAGGAGAGTACCGGCACCGGGAAGCTCCGGACCAACATATGGAAGAGACGAACGGAGACTGATCGGAAGGAAGAAGACGAGGATAAGGTGTAGCCCTAAAGTGCACAACCGTGCACCGGGCTACACCACAGTTCCAGAATGGATTATACTATTAAAGGAAAAATAAACAGAATAAAAAAATCCCGGCAATAGTACCTCCAGCGGTGAACCCCCACTGGAGGTAAAACTCTGTATGCCTCACAGGTAGGGAAGGGGAGGAAAAAAGTTGAGATCACGCCAGAGATTGAAGCGAATATCAGCAGGTGCATGTTGCAGTTGCAAACGGAACCAGTCCTCTCATTCCCAGATTTTGCTAAACTATTTTCGATCACCACAGACGCCAGCGAATTTGCACTGGGGGCGGTTTTATCATAGAAAGGTGAGAGGGGGGAAAGACCCGTGGCATACGCTAGCAGAAGGCTTACGGACGCGGAATCTCGTTACAGCGCACTCGAACGGGAACTATTAGGAATTGTATGGGCGGTGCAACACTTTCGGCCATATGTATTCGGAAGGAAGTTTAAAGGGCATACAGATCACCGTCCTTTGTTGTGGGCAGGCAATGTTGTGGGGAGTCCTCGGCTCGAGTTATACGATGGAAGGAGATTCTAAGTCAGTACAATCTAGAAGTAGTGTATAAACCAGGGAAAGATAATGTTGTAGCTGACTGGCTATCTCGCACTTTACAGGTTAATATGGTTGAAACGGAGGTAGGAGAATCGTCGGGGGATTTGCAAAGGTTTGGGCGGGAATGGACACCAGACGGGGAAGGAGAACTTGTGACTGACCGTTCAGACAACGGGGATCTCTCAGATGACAAATCAGGGAACGAGAGAACAACAGAAATGCAGGAGATTGATGACATATTCAACAACAGGTCCCGACAGATCATTTGGAAAACAAGGACTACGGGGCTCGTAAAAATGGAGTTTTCCAAATATGACAAGCATTCCATTATCACTATTTGGTCCCAGGCTGGAGTTCAGGAAGAGCAAATCTGCCGAGTGTTAAAGGACGCCTCTAAAGCAAGCGCGACCCACTATCTGTATGTTGGCAATGCGATGGTGTGGGACAAGATACGTAACTTGTGGAGGTTCGAAAAAATAGGGGTAGATAGGACGTTTATCCGATGCCTATCGATGGTGGAGACCATTCGTGATCAGGAACAGCAAAAGAATGTAACGATGGCATACCATCAAGGGAAGAGAACCACCGGGGAATCAATGAGACGTTAGCGGCACTAAAACGAAAGTATTATTGGGTAGGGATTAGGCATTAGGGGAAGGCGGTAGAGGAGATAATAATCGGACGAGTGCAGGGAATTCGATAACGCGCACTTGCGACAGGAGATGATACGGCTAGGAATTACTTGGCACTGGAACATGCCAGTACATCCTAAAAGTAGGGGGGAATCGAAAGGCTCCATAATACCCTGGGAGAACATCTCCGAGCATTCCACGCAGATAAAGGGTTGGAAGCAGATTAGGCGATGCCTCGAGCCGTTACAGCGTCCAACTACTCCATACACATGTCCACCGGATTTTCCCCGTTCGAGGCCCATTTTGGTTTACGAGCGCGAAGAAGAGACGAAGGTGATACGGTTGTGGACGAAAACATGGTAGAACAACTAGCCATAAATAGAGTAGATCTCGAGAAAATGGGGGGAAAGCACATGGCCGGATGGTAGCGGAAACGAGTAGGAGAGTGGTGCCGGAAAACGAGGGCGTGAAGGACATTATGGGGGATATTAAAATCGGTACAATCGTGTACAGAAAAATTATATCGAATCATGCAAAGGAGGTTCTGAGGTACGAGGGTCCATCCAGAGTGATTGCTATCAGATAGCATAACTTAGTCACTTTCAGAGTGTGGCTGAGCCAAGAAAATATAGGACAGTTCATATCGAACAGCTCAAGATTCCAGCTGGGGAAGCCAACCCATAACTGTATACTTTACGTTATTTGTCTTTAACGTTATTGCTGAGGAAGCATTTCTTTTTTATATTTTTATTTTATTTATTTAATGTGTTATCTGAAGTACTTTGGAGCTTATGTTAGAGGTGCTGTGGAACAGTTTATTTTCATTTCTCTTATGATAGTTTTTGTAAATTAACTTATTTGTATTTAAATATTTTTTGTTATTACGAATGATAGTAATGTAGATTAAGCTAGTAGTAAGGTCTTTTATTTTTATGTAAGTAGAATAAAATTCATGTAATTGGTCATTTATTTTGTTTTGAGTTCTTTCTCTGCAATTGTTATTTTGAGTTTACGAGGATGTTCGTAAACTGGCAGGGGGGGAGTTAAGACAATACTGCCGATCGCATAGTCGCTGATATCAAGCTGGCATTGTAAACAGCTTTAGGAATCTATAAATAGGGGTTCAAGATGGCAATAAAGTTAGTGTTTAACCAGCCGTCGAGTGTGTTAAATATGCTGCATATTAAGTTAATTTAAAAAAGAAAAAACACATAGAAACAGAAATATTAATATCAAGATAGACATTTATTATTACTTTTAATTACAAATTTTGGCTTATAAATTCATAAATAATATGTAAATGATATTCATAAAATTGCAAAAACAAATGCAGTTAGAGATACTTAAATTTTAATAGGAGAATATTTCAATGTGCTAGCTCTGAATCATTAAAAATAGTTTTTTTTTTAAGTTTCTTCATTTCCTCAATTGTGTCCAACATTGGTAAATCCCTGGTTTCTGGAAGAAATACCAGCAAGATAGCAGTAATGAGTGCAAGAAAGCTGCAAAGAGTTGTAGGAATCCACCAAGCTTTCTTTCCCTGTTAAATGTGGACATTTATTAAATATATTTCTCTAAATACTGTTAATCATAAAAAAAAATTAGCTTATCTTAAATAAAGTAATAACTATAATAATTGGCATTTTAACAATCAACAAATATATATTTGTTGTATATAGCTATCTATGTACTGCTGTGCTTATTCTAAACTGGTAACAATTGAAATTCTTTATTGAATACTGTTCGAGACTAGAAGTTTTATTTGAACCTTCAAATCAGAATCTCATTATGATTTTTGTTTTTATCCGTCATTGATTACTTAAAATTCTGGATAAAATGTTATTTCTATATCTGAATATTTTGAAGAGAATTCTAAAGTGAAAGGATAATTTTAAACATTATTACGACAATTACTGTACTGTACTTTCAGTTGATTTTAGGGGTATGTAAAAATAATAAGTTAGTATTTGTTATATATTAACTCATTTATAAAATAATTACAATCAGTTCAGACATATCTAAAAGTGATAATTACATTTTGCGAAGGAATGATTCCTGAGATACTTACCTTGCTGGGACACTTATTTGTATATATTTATTTACAAATAGAAATGGATAAACATGTTTATACAATACAACAAATTTAAAGTTTTGAGAAAATGACAAATACAGTATTTTTCATTTTTTTTTTTTTCAAGGCATTTACAATTCGATCAATAGTAAAATCATGAAATTAGATCTTAAATTGTTCATTTTACAAGACAAAGATTAACAGATTATATCGTCTTCAGCCATGTATGCAGATTTTTTTTTGTATAGTATTCGATAAGAAAAATGCATTTTATCTTTTATATTTACTTAGTACATTTTAATTTTTTTTTTTTTTTATTCGATTCAACCACTTTCTTTTCCTGTAACTTTTTATTAATCGCAAATGTGTTCCTTCAAATTGAAACCATGTGTTTGTTCTTGAATTTCAGGAGGGGGGATATATCTCCCTGAACACCTTCATTCTGAATATTAGTTACTTAGTCTTTTAAGCCACTAATGTTTTCTATTACATTATCCCGTCTAAAATATTGGGTTGAAAATTTGTTATAATATACATTCCCATTCTACTAAAACTCTATTTAATGGTTGATGCTCCTAACTATAATTCTAAGGTACTTAATAAACTTTAATTTTGTAGTTTAGTGTTATGTAAATATGTGTATATTAATTATTGCAGATATACAGATAGACAAAAATAAACTTTAACAGTAAAATAATCTTTAAGATCATGTAGGCATGTGCCCTATGTTTTGTTGTTCTTTTCAGCCATTGTGCAGTTGACATCTGTTTTTGTGTACGTTAGGACCGTTTGTGTATAGCGTGTGCCTGCCTGTCTTTGTATATCGTTAAATCCAATAAATCTGTGTCCGTTCCATAATGAGTTGTACTTTTACTATTTCCCTGCACTCATTTTTTCTGTTAAAATTTAATATATCTAACATTAGTTAAACCTAACTAGGATTATTTTCAGAAAAGTTTAAATCTTGTTCAATGATGTTGACCTAAATGTAAGGGGTATTGATGAAATTACTTAACTTGGAATTTGTGACAATAGTATCATTTTTACCCATCATTCAGTTCAAAAATATCTGATTTGTAGAGTAGAAGTGAGCAGAGACATCCAAAGGTAACTATCAAAAGCTAAGGGAGAGTGAAAAAATGGATGAGGAACAAATATCTCCGGAGAGAGAAGACATTATAGCCATTATAATGAATCTAAATAATAATAAGGCCCCAGAAGTGGACCAGCTAAATTCAGAGCTCATAAAGTACGACGGAGCAGACTTGTGGGAAAATATACACCAGATAATCTGGGACCGCTGGATGAAGGAAGCTATTTGCCTAATATACAAGAAGGGATACAAAATAGACTGTGCCAATTACAGACCTATATCTCTCTTGAGCATAGTTTATAAAGTTTTATCTATAATCACTGTGCCAAAGAATAAACACACGGGCAGAGAAGATAAAGAGTACCAAAGTGGTTTCAGACCAGGAAGATCCGTTGTTGACCACATGTTTACAGTCCACCAGACACTGGAAAAAACATATGAATATATTGTTGATTTACTTCACCTATTCCGATTTCCATCAAGCGTACGACAGCATTGACAGAGGAAGATTGCTGAAAGGGCTTGCTATGTACTGATGCGGGCGGCACCATGAAAGGGACGCTGAGCGGGGAAAATGTGACATGTCGGGACACATGAAAGGGATAAGTTTGGAACAAAGAACAGATATTATAATTCTTTTGGTGCTTACATACCAATGTCCGAATTTATTTATAAATAATATATTGAAGGTATTATAGATAAGTAAATTGGTAAACACAAGAATAGACCTTTGGAAAGGAAACCAATTAAGATTAAGGAATATAAATAATAATTTGAGTACTCATCCTAAATGAGACTCTGGCATCCCAAATATCAATATATATATATATATTCATGATATTTAAGAGTAGAAACATAGCAGGCTTAAAGAGCTGGGAATGCCTGGAAAACTGATCAAGTTGGTACACATGACTCTAAAAGATACAAAGGGCAGGGTAAGATTGAATGGAAGTCTCTCAGAGGAGTTTGAAGTGAATAGAGGCCTCAGACAGCGAGACACCTTATCACCCCTTATGGTGAGTATCGTAGTAACCTTATGTTGGAGGTAGCCATAAGGAAGGTAAGAACCAACACTAATGATAACATTAACAACATGTTGACGCAACATCTAGCATACGCAGACGCTGATCTTATATCAGCCAGAGCAATGGCAGCACTATCAGATGCTTTCCAGGAATTTGAGGAAGGAACAAGGGAATTAGGTCTAAAAATAAACAAATATATGAAGAAAGATACAGTTATCCAGAGAGGACCAGTCCAATTTGGAGACTACAGCTTCCCAGGATGCGATTCCTTCAAGTTCCTAAGAGGAATGATAATTAGAAATAATGGCATTACCATCGAGATCAAAGTGAGGCTGGCGGCCGGCGATAAATGCATGTTTGCCCTACATAAAGTTTTAAATTATAAGAACCTCTCAAGTAGAGCCAAAGCAATCATTTATAAAACTATATTCCGGCCTACAGTCACTGCAGTGAAACCTGGGCCCTTACCATGTCACTGGAGGAAGCCCTAAGAGTTTGAGAGAGGAAAGAAAATTGTCTGGACTAGTCAATGATGCCAACGCAAAGGAATAAGGAAAAATGTCGAGCTAACGGAGTTGTTTGCAGAGCCCGATATTGTTACCTTTGTAAAGAAGAGAATTCTGGCTTGGCTTGGTCATGTAGAAAGGATGAACCATTTTAAACTCCCCAAGCCATCCAGGGTGAGAAAATGAGGGAAGCCACGATTAAGATGGCTGGATTGTAGAAGACGATATGTGAAGAATGGGAATGCTGCGATGAAGACAGAAGGCCAAAGACAGAGAACATTGTATAGGCTGTTCGAGGAGACCCTGGTCCTAGAAGACCTGTAGTGCCTGTCTGTGAGTGAGTGAGAGTGGAATAGAAGGAAACGGGGTATCTCAGTAGAACAATGTAGAGTGCCGAAATACTGTGTCAAAGGTCTCAAGGTTCAAATCCAGCTGTGGCAGATAAATTATTTGATGGACTCTGTGGGATTTGCTGACAAAGTAACCTCACTAATCCTCTATGAAGTGGGTGACCTTAAGTGGGGAAATAACCTGTTGAATGATCATACTTTCTGACCTGCCTGCACAAATTTTGTTCTAGAAACAGTACAGTCTCTATCATGTACTGAACCAAAGACCCTTCATTTTATGAATACGAATAAGAATAATCTATCAAGTTAAGGCTAAATCAGCTTACATACCCTAGTCTTAATGGATAATTTTAATTGAGGCATAATTCGAAACACATGAATTTAGAATGGATATGGTGGTAATGGATAAGCAGATTTTTGTAAAAGAAGGCTCTGTGTTTACAAAAAAGTTAAATTTATAATACTACTTTCAATGTTTCTCTTTATATATTAACATAAAATTACAAACCTATTTCCAAATGTCTTCTTCACGAAGTTATAAATGTCAACAACATGGAAGAAGTATTAAAACAAAAAAGGAAGATATGAAAGGGTGAAAAGCCAAGCGGTACAAGTGACAATTTAATAATATCGTGGAAACCGATTATAAAATTAAAATTTAATACATCCAAGTTTATACTTATATAATGGTCCTACTGAAACTAAATAAAAAATAAAGCAATATGAACACAACACATTATTTGTGTTTATAAATAACAGTCATTGAAAACAAAAGAAAAAAGTTTATGCTCGTCAGTATCAGGTTCCTAAGATTCTGACCATAACTATCATTTAGCTTATTTTCAACAGTTGAAAGCATACATGTATTTATTTATAATAAATAATTAATGAAATATATTCAGATACTAACCAATATGTCCACAACATATGGTGCTAGCAGTGGTCCCAATTGTGAAATAGTAACACAACTACCCATGGCGGTGTTCCGACTTTCAGTAGGGAATAGCTCTAAAGAATAAAACATACAACAACCATATGCTGCTGCTCCAGCAAGTCGTGCAACTAGAGTCACACAGATAATTGGCCAACCTGGTCACAAAAGCTTTGTGTTATGAATGATAAACTGCTCACAAATTGAAGTGGACCGCTCATCAAAAGTTAGGTAACTCTCTTTTTTAACCATACTTCTGGTTATTTTGTTGTATATTTGTGCGTATAGTACCTCACTTATCGATTGTTAATGGTTTTTTTTCAACAAAAACAAATACACCAAACAAAATTTAAGAAAAATTTATTTTTTAAAATTAAATAAAAATTTTTCACAAAATAAACATTTAAATTTTTACAAATTTTGGTTTTCATTTCAATTTAACCTTCTTCATTAGGATGTTGGACCCCTCTACTTTGAATCAATGCTTCACATCGGCGATTCATTCCCCTTATTAAGCTCAATATGTAATCTTGAGGTAAATTAACCCATTTCTCAATTAAGGTGGCAGCAAGTTCATCTAAGTTATCTGGACAAGGTGAACGCATGTGTAATTGCCATTGGATTTTGTCCCAAACATGTTCAATTGGGTTCATGTCTGGTGAACAAGCGCAATTGAACTGGTGAACAAGCAGGCCACTTCATGCGTGATATTTCTTGCTCTGCGTTGAAGCATCCTTACCCTATGAGGACGAGCATTATCATCAACAAGAATGAAGTTCCAACTCATTTCTTGGGATAAAGGAATAATTACAGGTCTGATGACGTTGCTCCGGTAGGTTTGCGCGGTTACATGTTCATTTCTAAACAGAACAAGCTGAGTTTTTCGATTACTCGTTATCCCTCCCCACACCATTATTGAGCCTCCTCCATAAGAGGTTCAGTCATACCTGGGCTAAATCGCTGGTTTGTCTCTCACCACACTCTAAAACTTCGATCTTGATGATGGAGAACAAATTTCGATTCGTCAGTAAATTAACAATGGCCCCAGTCCTCATCAGTCCAATCAACATGTCCACGAGCCCATAGGAGCCTGGCTGCCTTTTGTTTTCTGGTAAAATAAACCCTCCTCGCCAGTCTTCTTGCCCTCAAACCAACTTCATGTAGGCGGTTTCTAACCGTCTGATTGAAATGCGGACTCCCGTTGCTTGTTGAAAAGAGCTTTGCAGCCGCCGAGCTGTTAAACCTCGTTGCCTAATGGTTTGGATTTTGAGATATCGGTCTTGCTGAAGGGTTGTTTTTCGAACTCGGCCTCCTCCATATGTGTACTGAGCAGTACCTATTGCCTGGTATCGAGACCATGCTCGTCCAATGACTGTATTTGAGCAGTGAAGCCTACGACCGACATCACGTTGAGAATGGCCTAACTCTAAAAGTGCTAATGCCCTCCCGAGTTCTTCAACACTAAGTCGTCGTAAAGACATTGTTAAACACTGTCTAGTGAACTGGTTGAAGTAATACTGACGAGAAAAATGAAATAATGTTTACAAAACACAAGTGGAAAATAAGCAGCTCAGCTCTAATACTGACTTTGTTTTTGTTTTTATCTTTTATCTTAACTATTTTATCAACACTGTGAAAGTGCTGATAAAATAGTTTTTTTTTTAAATGGAGGAAAACCTCAAATCAATCAAGTAGGTAAATAATAAAATATATTTATTTTCTTAAGTGGTCTACTTCAATTTGTGAGCAGTTTACTTAAAAGTTCATTAATAGCATGAATGTTTTTAAAAAATTTATTTATTGAAATTTACAACTGTATTATAACTATACAACAAGTAAATATAATGGCAGAAATGATACAAAATAGCATGGATAAAGGAAAGTAGAGAAACTAACCCGTGGAAGTTCTCAAATAACAGTCATATTCAATTCAATTCAATTCAAAACATTTACAAATTCAACTTTGAAGGTCATGAGGCCATCTTCTTTGCAGACGCCTCGAAGGATTATTGGGAATTAAATAAGTATCTGATTTTGGATTGCAAGGATTGGAAACAAGTGGAATTTTATGGTTTAGTGGAGCCCCAAAGCTCTACTCCATAAGTCCAAATAGGTCTTATAATAGTCATGTTTATGAGTCTTTAGTTATTAATTGAGAGCTTTGAGCGTTAATCTAGTAAGCGTAGTAGTAGCCTGAAACGGCGAGCAGCATCTTATCTTATCAGTTCAGTATGAGGATTTGAAGTTAAACATTTGGCAAGACGAAATCCTAAGTATCTGATTAGTTCTACAGGAGACAGTAGGAAATTATTAAAGGATACTGGAGAACAGGAAGTCATTGGTTTCCGGCGAAGGGCAGAGGTGATTTGACGGGATGCATGAATAATTAAAAAATATAATAATAATAATAAGTATAAATATATTATCCTGTGGCGCTACCATAATTGCTAACATCGCAATTGCAGAAACAGTCCATAATCCTATTCCAGAACTCTTTCGGCCAAAATATGAAAATAAAAGGAGAGGAAGTAAGAATCCTGGCAACTCACTAACTCCATTTAGCGCCATATAAAGATACGGGCTAACTTCAAAGTTATATCCACTTAGTGCTGAGAACAGAAGGATTACACTCTCATTGTACATAGTTTGCTTTGCTTTATGACACTAGAAAAATATTCATAATAATTTTTATATGTTTTTTTTTCCCCGCTCCTTACTTATTTTTAGAATTGAGTTTTATAAGTTATTCATTCTTAACTTGTTTTTAGGGACCAATATTTGCTTTGGGGTTATTAGCATTGTTTGTTTTTGTATGATGTTTGATTTATAATAGAGAATGTAACTGATGTTAATCAGGATCTTCTACCTTACTGGACAAGTATTATACACAGAACCCGTGATGTGTTAATGAAAAAATTTCTTGTGATAGACTGTTAAAAATGGAAAACACAACAAAATAAAATGTTATTCATGCATAAGCTTGACAAACAAGTAAAACAATTTTTAATTTATTGTTAAGGTTTCATAGCTCAAAGAAATTCTCATGCATGGAGTGTAAATTTAAATTTATATCAGATCTAAAAGGCCTCTTTCATCTCTGCCGACAAGGGGGCTTTGTTCTCTTCCAGGAATCGCCAATTCCCGCGCCCGTAACACTGCCCCCTCCTTAAAAGTGCTCTGCCCCAGAGCATAGTCCGGAGAAAACGGGCAGTTATGAGCTTCTGCCGATGGAGACGCTTTTTCTTTCCAGGGGTTGAATGTGCACACCAATATGACAACTCCAGAGTTGGCGAATGTCTGTTCAATCAGGCCCCTGACAACCTTCCACACCAGGCCATCGTATCCACAGCTCAACTTCGGAATGGCGAGCCTGGTGACACGCAGTCTCAGAAGGTTACTCCACAGGTCGTCGAGGCTTCGCCGCAGTGCGTCATATGTTGGCTTCTGATCACTGGCACGCTTGGTAACCAAGTAAAACAGATGTCGTCCTTCGTGCGTGTGGTGGAGTGCCTTCCCAACACTTGGTCCTTGGCGTTCTAGCTTCTCAGTTCCGCCGAATTTCTTCCTGAAGACCGTTGCAATCCCTCGAGAAGTCCTCAGATCCTCGGCAACGCAATGGGCCAGAGAATAGTCTGCTGGTAACGAGAAGATATCCCTGTAGATTATCTGAGTTACTATACGGGAACCTGGTACCTTAATATGTGCAACTGAGTCATTTTTCGTGTCTTTGTTGTTCAGGCACCTGACCTGCTGATCTTCCGTCCGACCCTGGTCTCCTTTGTATGGGGCCAGTCTGTTGGAATGGACTACCTTGTGTTTTCCTTTAGGCTGCTTCCTGATCCTATAGATGACGTCGTTGATCCTCTTGACGATCTCAAACGGTCCGTCCCAGGAGTTCGACAGTTTAGGTGAGTAGCCTCGCCTTCTTTGAGGACCATATAGCCAGACCAAGTCTCCAGGTCGGAAGCCACCTTTCTCAGCCTTTTTGTCGTAACGCTCCTTTATTCTGTCACTTGCACCCTGGATGTTTGTGCGAACCTTCTCGTGGATATTATCCATTCGCTTCCGTAGATCAGTGACGTACTCTTCTCCGGCTACTTCCTCATTAGGCTTGAACCCGAATTGCAAATCGCAAGGCAAACGATGTTCTCTGCCGAACACCACATTTTCGGGAGTCTGCCCCGTTGCCTCACTGACTGAACTGCGGTAGGCCAGCAGGAACAGGTGAAGATACTGATCCCAGTATCGCTGATGGTCGGAGACCATCTTAGACAAATATCGACCCATTGTCTTGCTCATGCGCTCCACCATGCCATCGGATTGAGGGTGAAGAGGTTTCGTCGTAAAGCTCCATTGGTACACCAAACCTACTGATGAGCTGCTTCACAAGGACGTCCGCAACCGTGACTGCCTCCTGATTCGGAAGTGCATAAGCTTCCACCCTCTTAGAAAAATAGTCCATGGCCACGAGGATATATCGGTTACTTTCGTCCGTCACAGGGAAAGGGCCAGCGATGTCGATCGCTATTCTCTCAAACGGTGCTCCCATGCTGTACTTCTTCATAGGGGCCTTCTTTCTTCTTGTGGGTCCGTTAGACGCCTGCACCAGTCCAACACATCGTCCTTGAGCTTTGCCCAGTAAAAGCGTTCCCGAAACTTTTCTAATGTACGGTGAACTCCAAGGTGGCCGCCAGAAGCTCCGTCATGAAGTTCCCTGAGTACTTCGGGCACTTTACTCTTTGGAACGATGAGCTGTAGTCAGCGCTGATCTCCTTCCTTGTTCTCCAATGCTCGTTTCAGCAGCCCCTTGTCCACTAGAATAGAGTCCCATTGAGCCCAGTACGTCTTTACATTCTTCGACATTGGGGCAACATCCTGCCAGGTTGGTCTTCCTTCCCTGATAGTTTCCATTGCTTCATTTGTTTCAGGTCCGGGTCCTTGTCCTGTTCCTTTGAAACCTCTGCATCCTGCCAACTGTCGATGACAACTGTTGTCCTCGACACTGTTGCCGGTTTCTCCTCATGTCGAGAACAATGCCTGCATTCTTCGTCACAAGGTCTCCTAGAGAGCGCATCCGCATTTCTATGACTCGTTCCAGCACAATGAGCAGATTCAAAATCATACTCTTGAAGGCGCTCTATCCACCTCGCCACTTGCCCCTCTGGTGACTTGAATCGCAGTAGCCGCGTGGTCCGTTCTAATGAGGAACCTTCTTCCATATAGGTAGTTATGGAAATGTTCTATGGATTTTACTACTGCCAGAAGCTCTTTCCTTGTGACACAGTAGTTGCGTTCCGGAGCTGAGAGTGCTTTGCTGAACTATCCAATCACCTTATCTTCTCCGTCTTGGAGCTGAGAGAGAACGCTTCCAATAGCGGTGTTGCTGTCATCTGTGTCGAGTATGAACTTGTCATCGGGACGGGGATAACTGAGAATAGGCGCACTACTCAACTTGTTCTTCAACTCCTCGAAGGATGCCTGACACTCATGATCCCAATGGAAAGTCCGTTTTTTCTCGGTAAGCCTGGTAAGAGGTTTTGCGATGTTATCAAATCCTTTCACGTACCTCCTGTAGTTGGTGCAGAGCCCGAGAAAACTTCTCACTTGATGTTTATCTCGAGGTACTGGCCAGTTGGTGATAGCCGTAATCTTTCCTGGGTCAACAGCAACTCCGTTGTCTGACACAACATGCCCCAAGTAGTTGACTTGCCTTCGGAAGAGATGACACTTCTTCGGATTCAATTTAAGGTTCGCTGCACGCAGTCGTTCGAAGATCTTCTCCAGATTCTTCAGATGGTGAGCGAAGGACATTCCCAGCACAATGATGTCGTCTAAGTAAACCAGGCATATTTCCCAAGAGAGACCTCTTAACACGCTTCCAACAGCCTCTCAAATGTTGCAGGAGCATTGCAAAGCCCGAATGGCATTACTGTAAATTGCCATAGTCCAGTTCCAATCGAGAACGCCGTCTTCTCTTTATCCTCAGGTGCCAATCCGACCTGCCAATATTCGCTGCGGAGATCCAATGTAGAGAAAAGTTTACACCCCTCTAAGGTGTCCAGTGTATCGTCAATTCTGGGAAGCGGATAACTGTCTTTCTTGGTGACGTTGTTCAGAAGGCGGTAGTCTACGCAGAATCTTGTTGTGCCATCTTTCTTCTTCACCAATACAACGGGAGACATCCAGGGGCTACTCGAAGGCTCAATGACACCATCAGTCGCCATCTCCTTGATAATCTTCTCGGCGTCCTCCCTTTTGGCTAACGGCGGCCTCCGCGGGACCTGTCGGATGGGCTTAGCATCCCCGGTGTCAATCTTGTGCTGGACGATATCCGTTCTACCCCGTGGTCCTGGTCTGATCTCGAAAACATTATGCCATCTGGTAATCATGTTCTTCACTTCCTCCCCCTCTTCAGGCGAAAGGCTGCGACATGATTCGTCCACAAATCCTTTTAATTCCTCCGGCAGTCCTCGCAGCTCGGTGGGATGACGTTGTAGCTCACGAACCACTGAGGTAGCGGTTGTACATTCCCCGACTGGTGTTCCTTTTTTTCAGCGTTACCGGGAAGCTGTTTAGGTTCATTAGCCGAATTGGGGTGGTATGTCCGACCTTGATGAGATACCTTGCGACCAGTACACCGCGTCCGATCTCCTGTTCTTCGTGTTTTCCAGGTTCAAGAAGCAAACATTAACCCTCAGGGAGGTGTCCTTCGACCGTCCCATGCGTCACGATTTGGCTCCGTTCAGGTAAAGTGGTCTCTTCTAGTAGGAGCACTCGTGCGTAGAGATCCTTTCCTTGCCGAAGGATGACTTCTTCGTCTCCCAGCGTCATCACACCTCTCGCCATATCCAGCTTGATCCCGTATGCGATCATCAAGCCCAATATGACATCTTCATCTATTTCTGCCACGAGAGCGCGGTGCTTCAGATGTTGATATCCGAAGATGAAGGTGGCAACTGTCTCCCCCTAGACCTTGGCTGGCACTCCTGTGGCAGTCCGTAATGTCCAAGTTGTTGGTATAATTCCTCAGCGGGAACTGTCTTCGAGTTCAAGATAGTCATGGTTGCGCCGGTATCCAGTAGAAGATTTCGCAGCTGCAAATTCACCATTCCATCAATGTAGAAGCTGTTTGTTCTGCTCCCTAATGACGCCACTCTACTGGCATTCCTCACTAACCGGGCGATGTCCGCTTTAAATTCCTGCAGCGTCTCGTTGGTCTTCTGGATCCTGTTTCTCAGCTGTGAGCGATAAAGCTAATCCATGTGTCAGTGGCCGAAACGCATCTCCAGTCTTCTAATCAGCTCCCCATAGTTAGACCGCTCTGACAGTGGCATCCCCTGCAGTACTCCCAAGGCGTCTCCACGCAAGGCCAGGCACAAAGCTGAAGCTTGGGTCTCTTTTGACCACCCGTGGATCGAAGCCGCAGTCTCGAAGAGAGTCATGTAGTCCTCCCACGGCGTCTTTCCGTCGAATACTGGAATGGTGTTGTGAGTTGGTGGCGTCCCAGCATTGGCGGGTATAATTTTGTTATGAAGGTACCTAATTCATCCTGTACATTATCTAGCTTATAAATAAAAATAAAGTTGCAGGCAACCTGCTTAAATCGGTTTTAAACAGAACGTCAACTGGATTTTCCCCTAAATCTAGAAAAAATTGATGCAACCTCTGTTGCAGTATACTTTTAGTTCCGTTAGAATCAAAATCACGTTCTACTAACTCCCGTTTCAAATCCGCAACTTTTAAATCAATTAATTTAACGCTTTTAGAAGCCATTTTCCATACAGTAGCCCAATAATTACAGTATGCAATACAAGCAAAATAAATGCAATTACACAAGATCCCACTTCTGACACCAAATTGTTACGGGCTACTGGGTATTAAAAATGACTTGAACGCTCCTTAATTAAAGACACTAATATTTATTTACAAAAGTGATAAAAGAATACAATTAAACTATTATCAATTAAATTAATAACAGAGAAATTACTAACAAATAAATTATTAACTGAAATAAATTTACAACAACAATATTTTTAGATATTTATAATCTAGGCCTAACTTCTATTTAATTATTACAATAATATAAGATATTATTATTACTAAATAGCTTAACTATTTACATAAGCTTGTACAAATCACATAAAATTACAACCGCTACTTAACTAATTAATTACTACTAATTAACACTTACAGTTCACTAATTAAAGTCCACCGACGGTAAGAATCTCTGAATATAACAAACTACACAATTACACTCACAAACTGTCACTGACTTATTACACTGGCTTATCACTGTTTCCGATGTTAACCGTACCGTGTGCTTTAACACTGTAACTTTACTCGCGCCGACATGCTGTTTAAATAGACAGAATGCCAGATCTAGAACATACGGGACGGATCTCGAAGTTTCGCGAAAAGGTCTCTTTCATCTCTGCCGACAAGGAGGCTTTGTTCTCTTCCAGGAATCGCCAATTCCCGCGCCCGTAACAATACAAATAAAATATAATTTATTATGATTAACCATTAAAAGAGCAGAGTATCACCTATTGTATAGTAGTATAAATTTCCAATAAACCATATATAATAGCATATCAAAGTTCTTTTGGTAAGTTCAAGTGTTGCAAAAAGTTTAAGGTAGTCCTCAAAAATAAAAAACATTTTCTTCCTGCATGAATAAGATTTTCCCTAAATAAAAACAAAATGACATATCATAGTTAATAGTGGATGGAAATGTAAATAAAAGAAAGAAAAAAACTCTCAATACCTCAATCTCTGAACGGTTAGATTGAATAGGCTCATTAGATGCTAAATATGCCACACTGCCTACAATGTATGAGGCTTTTTTTAATTTTCCTGATGTTATCAACCATCTTGGCGATTCTGGTAAAAACCTGTAAGAGAAAATAATTGTGTTTTTTTTTAAGTCACCAAGAAAAATGTGGTTAACTGTTTTACAAAAATATTCAACGTTTCTTAATTTATTTTTACTTTCTAGTTATGACGTCTTATATCATCATAACATTAATAAGATTAACCAAGTAAAATATTTGAGAGATTGGAGAATGTATATAATTTGGCGTGTCTCATTGAAGATTTGAATATTATAAACTCCTTATGTGGAACCATTCAAATTTTGGGCTCTACATATTTCAAAATTAATTAATGTTGAAGGCACAATAACAACACCGCAAGAAGTAACTGCTGGGTTTCTGAGTACAGTACACCACCCACAAATTCACACACCACACTCCTCAAAATCAAATATACTGATACAAAGAACATCTACAGTACTCACCTTTGGATTAATTTCCCCTGGAAGACCTGGCAGCAGGTATAAAATGCATTTACCAAACTGCAATGGTGCGAACTAGAAGAAAAATTGCCTCGAACGATTCCAGAGTGAGGGCTGCTCTGGAGGGAATAGACAACCAGCCTTTCACATCGGCAGGCAATGCGAGCGGTGCCCCGATGTCGTATGGAACAATAAGACCGGCAGTTACAAGACCTTCAACTTCAAACTCCGAATCAAGCTTGGAGGCTCCCATTGAGCATCCCGCGCAAAGAAGGGAACAACCCGCAACGAAGTGGGCAGTCACGGATGAAGTGGACCTACAATATGAATATTGCTGTAATCCGAGCATATTTCTTAGCTGTAAAATTGGAAAAGGAAAAAAATAGATATCGCAGTAGAATAACCACTGCTAGATCTATATCTGGGAACTTTGCATGTCAACGAATGTTGATATGCACAGTTCCCAGATATAGAGGTCACATCTCAATGGCTTGCTGACCAAGTTAAACAAATAATGGAGCGTAAATTAATTATGTCAAGGAGGAAGTCGCAAGAAAGTTAAATATTTTGAAGGACACTGCTCAGGAATCTAACGAGGTTGAATAGCAAACTGACATTCAGCATGAAACTGCTGATCAGCTAAGAATATAAGTAATAGAAATCATGATTAAAGAGCACATGAAATATGAAGGCATACCGCAACAACAAAGAGCTGCATTACCTCGTGTCCAGTATGGCAAAGAGATTAAAAGTGATAAACACTGTAGATCAAGTTATAAAGGCCGATAACATATCAAAAAGCATGACTCTTTTAGAGATCTGTCATTGGATACATGTTGCATGGCCGGGCAGGTACGTTGAAACTAGGTCTACTGAAAGAATAATCCCAGAAAATGCATTCAAGATTCATTTGTGTTCTTCAAGAAGACAAACCCCCCCCCCCCATGGAAAAGAATACCCAATAAGATTGGATCTGGACTTCGTAATATTGGCATTCTTTCAAATTTCTTAAGAAGTCCAGAAAAAGCTTCAATCAAACTGAAAACTAAAATAGATGAAATAGTTGTCATACATATTGGAGTGGTGCAAGTATCCGAAATAAATCAGGAATTTACAAAACTTATGGATACCTCGAAACAAAAATTGGCAGTCTTCGCAAACAGAGTGAGGAGATATACCGAGCCCGCAGAAAGGAGAAAAGAGAACGAAACTTTCACTTCGAAGGAAAAACTTTTTTCTTGACAAATGTCTTTCCAAAAATTGAGACCAGCAAAAGTTACCCAAGCAACAAGCTTATGATCGATCATTGGAAAAATATATGGTATTATTATTATTGCTTCGGCACAACAACACGTTGACGCGTCCAGGCCTCCCCAACCAGCTTCCACCAGTAGGCCGTTTTGAGTGCTACTGCCATCCAGTTGCGTACAGGTTCCTGGCGTCCTCAGCCACACAATCAATCCATCGCAGTCTTGGTCGGCCGACTCCCCTCTGTCCGTGGATGAACTCCGTCAGCAGACGCTTTGGGATTTCCTCCTCGCTCAACCTCGCCAAATGTCCAGCCCATCTTAATCTGGATCGCTTTAGAAAACTGACCAGGACAGGCTCACCAAAGAGATTGTACACCTCCTAATTTTTTCTCCACCTCTATCTTCCATCAACACAGACGGGCCCAAATATTCTTCGGAGGATCCTGCGCTTGAAGACAAGAAAATTGCAGTATGCCTCTTTTATCATTGTCCATGTTTCTGTTCTATATGTAAGCACTGTGCGAATAAGGGTTTTGTAGAGAATGATTTTTGTTTTCCTTGTTATAATCCTACTTTCTAGGTATTGTCTTAGCCCGAAATAGGCACGGTTTGAGGACAATATTCTTCTCCTAGTTTCTACTCGGATGGCGTTAGTGCATGAGACTTGGGATTCAAGATAGGTGAACTCTGAGACCCACTCAAAGAGGTAAATTCCGAATTCCACCTTGTCCCTGGGGTGTCTTGGTTGCTCTTCAGCTACCATGTATTTGGTCTTGTCTTGGTTAACCACCAGACCAAGTTTTCTCGCTGCCTCTGTCAGCGAGAGAAACGCTTCTTCAACCGTCTGCTTTGATCTTCATATTATCTTCGATATTGTCTGCGTAGGCAAGGAGCTGCACGAATCTATTAATTATGGTCCCCGTTGTCTGAATTCCAGAGTCTCTAATTGACTTTTCTAGAGCCAGGTTAAACAATAGACATGATAGTGTGTAGAGAGGATGGAACTAGTTTTAAAGGGTAATTATCATTAGGGTCGATATGATAAATTTTATGGATGATAGATCTTGTTTTGTATTGAAATTATTATTTTTTATTAGTGGTATTGGGATAATGATTATTGAGGGTGAATCTTTTGTAGTTGTAATTATTATTTTTTTTAAGGACTTTAGGACTATTATTATTATCATTATTAAATACTAGGTGTAATTGTATATTATTTTAGTTCAGTATAGTAGAGATTTATTTTTGATAAATGGATGTTTTGGGTTTATTTCTTTATCCAGTTTCCCTGTGTGTCTTCGACGCAACCATGTCCTCACCCAGGCCCTTTTTAGGTGTTCACGAAGACCTAGAGAAGAGCCGCTGGTACATAATTAAATAAATGCAATTATACATTTAAAAAATAGGGGACGGATATCAATGCCCTGATGGATTGGCTAATTTAATTTTTGAAAAAAATATCATCTTCGTAAAAATTTAATTGGTACATTTAATTCTTACATTAGAGTAACTTCCTACAAAATGTGAACAATATTAATACCTAAGAAGCTGTGAGTTAAATTATTAACCAATAATTGATAAATAAATGAAATAAAATGTTACCAGCAATGGATGAGAGTTACAAACACCGGGACAGAGATTGCTAATTGTAGTTGTCTCCAATTATTGGTGAAATAAGCAGCAAGTGGAAGGAAGACTAGTCCAATTGAAAATGCTATATTATATATATTTCCCACATATGATCTATAGTTCTTCACTGTTAGTTCCATTACTACAACACAATTAGTTAGTGAAAACAAGACAAAACTATTAAAATTTAATAATTCTTATTTATTTAAACACTAAAAACATCTTAGAGAAATATTTTTTTATATCCCCAAGCATATCTAATGTCAAAAGAGGAATAAAAAATCTCTAAGGAGTAAAAATTCCTTGTTTATGCTGGAACGGGGACGGAAGTTAGGTACTTATTAAAGATCTCTCTATTATACCTGGATAGGCAAAATTTAGGACTCCTCTTATAGCATCGCCTGATTAGCCATAGCTGCATAAAGTGACGTAAATAAATAATCAATCCATCTTGAGAGCAAAATGCCAAAATAAGAGTGGCACCCTTCAAGGCCACAAAGAAAAAATATTAGAGTGATGGATATGTAATTATAAAGATGTTGAGAGATATCCAAGAAGCAGCAGACAAAAGAAGACATGGAAAAACCCGTTCCATAGGCAAAATGATCTTTCTAATATAGGAGAGAAATTTACTTAATAAAATTATTGGTACAGTCTGAATAGAAAACCAAGAGTAAAGGGAGCTGTAAGCTGAAGATATTTTGAGGGTTATTGAGTAAAATAGAAAATGGTGGTTAGAGCTTGTAAAGAGGATGATCCTAAATTAAGACATTGATGTTTATATAATTGTTGGAAAATAACAAATAGCCAGTTAACGAAAGAAGCTGGAGTGAAGTTGCCCTTGATTACTTTAAGACGTATAATGTAGCATGAAGGCAAGAGATATAAGCTCCTGGTGGCATTTTGCATCCACAGAGACAAGTGGAGGAAGATATTAGCCAAGCTGATGGTTCTTCATGAACTGTAGACGCAGAAATAAGTACAATGTTGAGAAAATTGTAGCTTTAATGGAAGGTGGATTTGGATGGATAAGGAGATTTCAGTTTAAATGCTTACGATCTATTAAAATATACTGAAAAACACTGAGCTATTTTGATTTAACAATATATTATAAAATACTTTAAGTAAAATCAATATATATAAAAGAGTTCGTTCTGACTGAAAAGACCATCGCAGAACCAAAACGGCATAAGCTACAGACTTGAAATTTTGACAGTAGATACATTTTATAAGACCAGCGCGCACTATGAAAGGATTTTTGAAAACTCTTCCACCAAGAGGATTAAAAAGGTTAAAAACGTTTGTAATAAAAGAAAAAGTCATTTTTATTGTGAGCACCATGAAATTTTAGATTTAGCTTGTACATTAAAAATAAAGAAATATGTGTTTGGTTTTTTTGATAATTAACCCGTAAACGAGTAAAATACAGGGAACCGTATAATGTTAACTATATAATTAAAAAAATGAATATTTGACAAGACTTTTTAAAAATCAAACTTTATTCAAACCGACATAATAACAGTCTAGAACTAGGACAAGAATTAAAAGCTTATTTTCTAGGAGGTACTTATAAGAAAATATTAGTGCTGACTTGTGCTGACTCCCGTGGGAAAGAGAATAGGTGCAGCTGGGATGAGGCAGGGACATAACTCCTCCCCCCAAAATTTGAACTTACTCCTCGAAGTTGTGTTAAATCAGTTATACAATAATTGATATCTTGCTTTATACAAATTATTTCATCATAATACATGCATTGAGCATTAAAATAATAGTTATCAGAAAATAAAAATACATTATTTGTTAGTTGTAACATTTGAAATGTATTCCCTCTTTGAATGGGAATTGGTAAAATATAAACACCAGTTACGGTTTTAGTTAATCTGGGGAGTTGAATTATAGCTATAATAACATTATTGCGGGTGTCACAATGGATTTTTGATGTTAACCACAAAGTTTTTACATCATTGGATATTAATGTTACATTATCGAGTAAAGTATCTATTATATCTCTCAATAGGTTATTATGTACAATGTTTAGTTTACAGGATTCAAGCATTATTTCTAATTGTTTAACATAGTTTTGAATATTCAATAAATGAAACATTAGTTGGTGATTATTTGTTATGTTATTTACACGTTGCAATTAATTTTTAATTGAAATAGTATTTTTATTAAAAGTGTGTACAGTACTTTCATGTTTACGGATTAAATCATGAGTAGTTTGGAAAAGATGTTGTTCATTAATTTTATTGCTATCTTCATTATTCCTTATTTTGTCGATCATATCGTCATAATGTTGTTTGTCAGTAGCATCCATGTTTTCTGTTAACCATGAGATTGCTGTTCCTAGACCATTCATAAGGCCTCTTTTATGTCTATTAGATAACATTACATCGAGTCTGCTATTTATATCTGCATATAAATCTTTACAAAGTGTGTTTGATGAATTTATAGGATTTCGCATTGTTGCTTTTAAGGATGTTAAATTATATTTATGATATAAATTTACATAGTCTGTTAAAAGTTTAATTTCTTTTACGTATTGCTCTATGCCATTTGATTTAGCGAGGTCTACTACCTCCAGGCTCCGTATCATTATTGGTAGAAGTAGAAGCAGTAGCATTTTCTGAAACAAAATATTTTTTCTTATTTTTGTTAGGTCTTTTAAATTGACTTAAATGAGTTTTATTTGTTCCTCGTTTTCCTTTTATGATTACTTCTGTAGGATCAAATCTAATCTGGCTTTTTATTTTAGATTGGCTATTTTTATAATATTTTTTTCCTTCTAATACTATAGGTTCTTCTCTATTTTTATTTAACTCTTTGGTTCTGTTTTCCTTTTCATTGATTATGATTTTGTTTATGCGATTGTGTAGCATCTTCATATCGTCGTGATATTTTTGAACATATCGCTCTTTGATATCCATTTCTATGATTTTGTCATTATTTGTTCCGAAAGTCATTTCATTAGGAGAAAGTTTAATTAATTGATTTAAAGAGTTATTAAAAAGTATAATAGATAAATTTAATATTTTCTTAAATTCGTGATGTTTCTTTTCTTTAGTGATTGTTCTCATCATTTCAATAAACGTGGAATGTGCTCTATTTAAAACTCCTAGCGAATTGGAATTTTGTGCAGATGTTATGTGTACAACTATACCGCGCAACTGACATAGCTGCTTAACAAGTTCGTTTTTCATTTCTTTACCTTGATCCATAACAATTTTTATTGGAATTGGATAATATGTTAAATAATCTTCAATAACTTGACAGACATTATTTCCTGTTAATGCTTCAACTTCTTTTACAAATAATCTTTTTGTGAATGTATCTATAATTGTTATTAAATTTCGTTTATCATATTTTAAAGTATCAATCATTAATATTTGAAAAGGTTTATCTGCGGTTTCCGTTAACTGATATTTTGGTTTGATTGGGTTTCTTTCGTACTTGCTTACTTTGCAGATTTCACATTGATTAACGACTTCCGTTATTTTATCACGCATGTTTGGAAAGTAATGTTCTCGTTTCAGTTTTTCCCAAGTTTCTAGTATTCCTCTATGTAAGGATTTGCCAAAGTGGTAGTTTAAAATAAGTTCGTTTTGTTCTTCTAAGTTTTCAATGTCATTTGCTATTGTATAATATCTTTTAAATTTAACATTTGGATATCTTGTAATATTATTTGTTATCTCTATAAAATATTCTTCGAATTCATTAGCTAATATTTTTACATTAGGTTCACAAATAATTCCATATACAGTGTTTGGTTTAATTACTGTGTCCAGAAGGGGTATTATTTGATTTTAATTGCTTATGAATAATTGATATCTATGTTTAGTGTTACCAAATATTTTATTTCTTCTTTGATACCTCTTTTAATAATTAATTGGTGTTTTTCTACGTTGATAAATTTATCTTTTTCTGTGTACCATATTTGGTCATTACTCGAGAGTTGCGAATGACAAGTTGATTAACTCTCGGAATCCGGTTGGACTTCGTTTTGTTGAAGTGTATCCAACTCTTTAATTGTAATTGTTCTTCTTTAATTTTTATTACTTCATTATTTTGTTTTATTATTTCTATTAATTTTTCAAATAATTCTTCTCTTATATGTTCATGCCTTATAGCATTTTTTATTTATTTTATATATTCCATTATATTTAAATTATTACTGCTATTTCTATATTGAAGGTTTTTACTTTTCCTCTATTTTCAAGACATATTTCTTTTTCTTCACAATTTTTTTTAGCTTTTAAATTCTTAATTGTTTCATATCCTATTAATACTTTAAAATGGTCCGAAAATGGAAAAATTAGAAATTTACTCATAACATTTAGTCCTAAATGATCCTCTAATGGAAGTATGACACTATGTGTTCCTTCTTTTCTTCCAGCAGGGGTTTTAACTATGAATGAATCCTTAATTTTCTTTACATTTTCCGGTACCACATCCGGGTGTATATAATTTTTGGTAGCGCCAGTATCAAATAACCAATTTAAGCCTTTATTGTCTATGACCTGTGGTAGAGCGTCAGTCATATTTAATTCATTTATATTTGATCCGGAGGTTCCTCCTCCTTGAGACTTATTTCTAAAAAATGCTCTACTTTATTAAGTCTTTCTGTGAGCTGTTGAATGACACTGTCTTTTTCATCTTCTATATGATTGTCCCTTTTTCCGAACGTTTGTTCTTGAGGGTAATTTGGTTTTTCATTTTGTCTATATCCATATGAGGGCGGTTTATTAAAAAACTTATGTTGATCTTGCGGAGACCATTCCCGTCTATAATTAGGGACAAATTGTTGTGGTTGATATGGTGCCCTGTATTGGTAATTGTAATTGTGATTATGCTGATAGTGCTCCCTAGGTCTAAATTCTTGTCTGGGCGGTGGATTATATTAATATCTTACTGGGTAAGGAGGTTTATTATTAACTTCCCGTGGTCTGTCTGAATATTTTGGTTTTTCAAAATGATTTTTATTATTGTGATATTCCCTTTTTGTTGGAAATAGTCTGTACACTATATGAGACGCAGAGTTTCTTAATATATTATCCAAATCTTCTAATGAATCAAATTTAATTTGATATATAAAATCTGTTAAATCTGGATGAAATTGGTGTACGGCATGATGTGCCAACTGTTTGTCATATCTGGCAATTTCATCTTGCTTATTAGTTATACCTACGTCCTGGCATATAGTTCATACCTTTTTAACATCAACCGTTCAATAAAATCTTTCGGATTTTCATTTCTAAATGGTAGAGTGCTAAGAATTTCCGCAATCAATTGCTCTTTTGTCTGCGAATATTTACTAGTTAGATACTCGATTACTGATTCAACATTGTTAAAATCTTTATCATATGTAGCTATTTTGGCTTTACCTTGCAATTTGTTATGAATTGTTAGTAAAATTGTTTGATGATTTATAATTTTATATGGATTCCCATCTTTACAATATAAATTTAAGAGATATTTAATACTTTTAGTGAAATCTACCAAATGTAAAGAATCACCATCATAATTAGGAATTAACTTAAAATCAAAATCTTTTATTTCTAGAGTTGATACCGACATTGTATCAATATCGTGATCTACTGTACTGTGATTAAGTCTTAAATTAGCTAAACGTCTACATAATTCTAAGTTCATGCAGTATGTAAACTATACTAAAGTCTTTTATTTACCAAGCGTTGTTAAGAAGTTATTGCAGTCTTGAGTCGATGTTTCCAGATGTTCTGCGGAGTGATGTTCTCAAATGACAAGCAAGTGAAGAGCAGACAGTAAAGACTGGATGCTTGAGTCTTCCTTCTTGTATTTAATAGATTTTTGACTTAGCTTTGAAATTGTAAAAACAAACTTCTTACGTTAGCTTCTATGAAGTATTTCGGTAAGCCGCTAAGTCCCTATTTGGGCGCCAAGACTTTTTAAAAAGCAAACTTTATTCAGACCGACATAGTAACAGTCTAGAACTAGGACAAGAATTAAAAGCTTATATTCTAGGAGGTACTTATAAGAGAATATTAGTGCTGACTTGTGCTGACTCCCGTGGAAAGAGAAAAGGTGCAGATGGGATGAGGCAGGGACATAACTATATAGTTATGTCCCAGCGTCATACCAGCTGCACCTGTTTTCTTTCACATGGAGTCAGCACAAGTCAGCACTGACTCTCATGCTTTCCTTCTCTTATAAGTACCTCCTAGAAAATAAGCTTTTAATTCTTGTCCTAGTTCTAGTACTGTCACTATGTCGGTTTGAATAAAGATTGCTTTTTAAAAAGTCTTCTCCTAGTTTTAGTCGTGGACATGTGTTCTTATAATGGGTTAGGGTGCTCGTGTAGTGTTTCTTGAAAGCATTTGTAGTATGTTCGCATGTGTTTGTCAACCGTTGGTACAAATTATTAACTAATGCTAAGAATATTATCGAAGGTTTCTTTAATTCTCAAATACTTACATATTGTATAAGTGGTGTCATAGACTCCAGCACCAGCCAATCCTATTAGCAGTCTAAATAATATAAACAATCCATAGCTATTGGCATACGCAACTGATGGGCTTGCTGTCATATACAGTATACAACAAAATACAAAAGTTTTCTTTCTTCCAAACCTAAATAGTAATTAGCTCCATTAGTGATTGTAATATAAATATAAACATTTATCTTTAATTAATCTATATAATTGTTGAAGAGATAAGTGATAAAAACAATATTTTAATATCACTGCCCATTCTATTTTCTTGTATGTAATAGGTTTATAACAAACATTATTCGGAAATAATGTGTTAGATTTTTTTTAGTACCAAATAGCAATTTTTGGTTAATATAGGATTAATTAAGTTTTAAAAATAAACTAAAATAAATTAAACAAATTTGTCCCATTATCAAAAATAGAAATGAATTTCAATATACATTCATTAGAATTTTTTAAATTAAGAATATTATTAAATTAATAGCTAAGAATAGAATAATGTGATAAACTGTAAATAATTGTTTATTCCGTGACCAAGGAAATGATAGATTGACTCTAGCCCAAAAAATTAAGGAGTTAACGTGCATGGCGAGCATGTTGTTAAGGCGAACTCATAAGTTTTTCCCCTAACAAAAGTCACTGAATGCGACTAAAGAAGTTGCCGCTTTAATAAAAAAAAACACCACTTTTAGTCAAATAAATCTAATTCTCTTTAATAAAAATATCGAAGGTATACACGATGTAAATTATATATGCTATGTAAGGACTATTTACAGTTTGGACAGGAGTCTATCAAAAGCTTGTGAAAAGTCGTATAAAGCTGCTGTGCAATATTCCTTTTTTTTCTAGTGCCACGGTTATGCTATCAACCACTCTATGACATTGGTGTGTTGTAGAATGTGCTAAACCCGAATTGGTTTGGATGAATTAAGTTATTTACTTCTAATGATGGAGTCGCTTTAACAATAATTTTTCAAGAATTTTTGAAATCAGGGGTAAAAGACTAATAGATGTAACTAGGTCTAATGCCCTGTTTACGAATAATGTAATGGATTAATTATTAATCCATTAATAAATGTTCAAACAGCTGCTAAAATAATGTAATTATTTAAAACAATAATATTATTTCTAACCTGTCACTAAGAACACCAAAAAACAAAGCACCAACGAATTTCCCTAGTGCAATAGTGCTTTGAGCTGCTGATCTGAGAGGTAAGTCATCACAAACAAGATCCCACTATGGATAAAAAAAATTAATTAAATAACGCATATCTCCAAGTAATATAAAATATTTACTGGTAAATTATAACATATTTATACTAACTTCACTGACTATTGTCTGATGAACTGTTTCTTCTTCATAAATGTAACTTTTACATTTTACTACATCTGGTTTCGGTTTGCTATTGACGTCAGCAAGAACTTCATCAAAGCTCTTTTCCTTAAGTAAACTATAATTCCACGCATAATAAACGCAACATTGTTTTTCCGATCTACGTAAATATTATAATAAACATCAAGAAGTGTCGAGTTTATTAAAATAATAATATACTTGAGATCAAATATTTGAATAATTATTACTTACCCAGGACTGCTAATTTGTCTTACTTGATCTTTTGTCCAGTTAGCATCGGCAAGTTCTGGAATATTGCAGAAGAAAGAAGGATTTCCCCCAAGAAATACATATGAAGCCAAATGCGCCGAATTAAAAACAATCGGACTAGCTGCTAGAAACAATATCCATCCTAACCAAATATGGTTTTTACATTTTTTTTCTAAGGCACATTCTAATGCTGTTGAATTCATTTTATTCCTGTTCAAATGAAATCTCGTGTATAGGTTCACCTTAACAGTGATGGAATAGAGAATAAAGTAAAGGGTATGAATACTATTAACTCTGATGAATGTGAAATTGAATATCTTATTTTATATTTCAATAGATGTTTTCCCGTAATATAATAATGTTACGGGCTACTGAGTATTAAAATGAATTAAATTTCTTCATTTAATTGAAGATACTTAATTGAAGATACTAATATTTATAAAGTCTTAATTAAAGATATTAATTAAGCCTTAAATAAAGCCTTAATTGAAGATACTAATATTTATTAACAAAACTGATAAGAAGGATACAATTAAACTATTAACAATTAAATTATTAAACTAATATAAATTTATAATGACAATATTCTAAATATTTATTATAACCTAGGCCTATTTAATTATTACAATAATATAAGATATTACTAATTCTAGATAGCTTAACTAGTTACAATAGTTTCTATGAGTATTATAAAATTACACTACAATTTATAACTAATAATTAACACTTACAGTTCACTAGTCCACCAACCGTAAGATTCTCCAAGTATGACAAACTGACACAGTAACAAACAGAAACAGTTTATTACACTCGCGAGACTGTCACAGTTCACTGATACACTTATTACACTGGCCGGTTCAACACTGACTAGTTTATCACACTGACACTCACTTATTACACTGACATGCACTTATTACGAGATAATCACAGTGCCTGGTCTGCTCTAAGACTAAGACTGACTCGCTCGAGGCGAGGGAAGTATTTAAATAGGCAAGGCCGAACATTCTAGAACACGGAAGGGGCGAGACAATTCTGGAATCTTCTTAATCCTTTTCCGACAAAAGGAGACGATCTAGAAGGTCCTACTCCTATTTTAACTTCTCCCGCCGACGGATTTAAGCCGCTAATCCTTTGCTTCCTGTGACCGTAACACTGCCCCCTCCTTAAAAGTGCTCTGCCCCATGCACTCTGCGGAGCATAGTCCAGAGAAATCGGGCATTTATGAGCTTCTACTGATGGAGACGCACTTTCTTTCCAGGGGTTGAACGTGCACACCAATATGGCAACTCCAGAGTTGGCGAATGTCTGATCGATCATGTCCCTGACAACCTTCCACTCCAAGCCGACGTATCCACAGCCCAACTTCAGAATAGCGAGCTTAGTGACACGCAGTCTCAGAAGCTTACTCCGTAGATCGTCGAGGCTTCGCCGCAGTGCGTCATATGGCTTCTGATCAGTGGCACGCTTGGTAACCAAGTAAAACAGGTGTCGTCCTTCGTACGGCTGGTGGAGTGCCTTCTCGACACTTGTCCTTGGCATTCCAGCTCCTCAGTTTCGCCGAACTTCTACCTGAAGACCGTTGCAATCCCTCGAGAAGTCCTCAGATCTTTGGCAACGCAATGGGCCAGAGAATACTCCACCGGTAACGAGAAGATTTCCCTGTAGATTACCTGAGTTACTCCACGGGTCCCTGGTACTTTAGTATGAGCAACTGAGTTATTTGTCTTAACGTTGTTTAGGTACCTGACCTGCTGGTCTTCTTTCGAGCCGTGGTCTCCTTTGTACGGGGCCAGTCTATTGAAATGGACTACCTTGGGTTTTCCTTTAGGCTGCTTCCTGATCATAGGATCAGTCATATATAGATATGACGTCGTTGATCCTCTCCCAGGAGTTCTGAAGTTTAGGTGAGTAGCCTCGCCTTCTTCGAGGGTCATGTAGCAAGACCAAGTCTCCAGGTTGGTAGCCACCTTTCTCAGCCCTGATGTCGTAGCGCTCCTTCATTCTGTCACTTGCTCCCTGGATGTTTGTGCGAACCTTCTCGTGGATATTATCCATTCGCTTCCGTAGATCCGTGACGTACTCCTCTCCGGCAATTTCCTCGTCAGGCTTGAAACCGAATTTCAGATCACAAGGCAACTGAAGTTCTCTGCCGAACACCACAATTGCGGGAGACTGCCCCGTTGCCTCATTGACTGAACTGCGGTAGGCCAGCAGGAACAGGTGAAGATACTGGTCCCAGTCTCGCTGATGGTCGGAGACCATTTTGGACCAATATCGACCCATAGTCCTGTTCATGCGCTCCACCATGCCATCGGATTGAGGGTGAAGAGGTGTCGTCCTGGTCTTCCGTATTCCCAGTGCTTCGCACATCCCGGATAAGACTGCAGACTCGAAGTTTCGTCCCTGGTCAGCGTGAAGTTCCAGGGGTACTCCAAACCTACTGACGAGCTGCTTCACCAGCACATCCGCAACCGTGACTGCCTCCCTATTCGGAAGGGCGTAAGCTTCCACCCACTTGGAAAAGTAGTCAATGGCCACGAGAATATACCGGTTACCTTCGTCCGTCACAGGGAAAGGGCCAGCGATGTCAATTGCTATTCTCTCAATCGGTGCTCCAACGTTGTACTTCTTCATTGGGGCCTTCTTTCTTCTTATGGGACCGTTAGAGGCCGCACAAGTCGCACAACGCCTGTACCAGTCCAACACATCGTCCTTAAGGTTCGCCCAGTAAAAGCGTTCACGTACCTTTTCCAATGTCATCCAAGTATACCAGGCAAATTTCCCAAGAGAGATCTCTTAACACGCTTTCCATCAGCCTCTCAAATGTTGCAGGAGCATTACAATGTCCGAATGGCATTACTGTAAATTGCCAGAGTCCAGTTCCAATCGAGAATGCCGTCTTCTCTTTATCTTCCGGTGCCACTCCAACCTGCCAATATCCATTGCGGAGATCCAATGTTAAGAAAAGTTTACACCCCTCTAGGGTGTCCAGCGTATCGCCAATTCTGGGGAGCGGATAACTGTCTTTCTTGGTGACGTTTTTCAGAAGGCGGTAGTCTACGCAGAATCTCGTTGTGCCGTCCTTCTTCTTCACCAATACAACAGGAGACATCCAGGGGCTACTCGAAGGCTCAATGACACCATCAGTCGCCATCTCCTTGATGATCTCCTCGGCGTCCTCCCGTTTGGCTAACGGCAGCCTCCGCGGGACCTGTCGGATGGGCTTAGCATCCTCGGTGTCAATCCTGTGCTATACGATATCCGTTCTACCCCGTGGCCCTGGGCTGATCTCGAAAACGTCCTGCCATCGGGTAATCCTCTTCTTCACTTCCTCGCTCTGTTCAGGCGAGAGGCCCCGGCATGATTCGTCCACAAATCCAGTTAGTTCTTCCCGCAGTCCTCGCAGCTCGATGGGATGACGTTGCAGCTGGTGAACCTCTGAGGTAGTGGTTGTACATTTCCCGACCGGCGTTCCTTTGTTCAGCGTTACTGGGAAGCTGTTCAGGTTTATTAGCCGAATCGGAGTAGTACGCCCGACCTTGAAGAGAGACCTTGCAACCATTACGCCGCGTCCGATCTCCTGTTTTTCTTGCCTTCCAGGTTCAAGTAGCGCAGATTGACCCTCAGGTAGAGGCTCTTCGGCCGTCCCATGCGTAATGATTTGGCTCCGTGCAAGTAAAGTGGTGTCTTCTAGTAAGCGCACTCGTGCGTAGATGTCCTTTCCCTACCGAAGGATGACTTCTTCGTCTCCCAGCGTCATAACACCTCTCGCCATATCCAGCTTGATTCCGTATGCGATCATCAAGTCCGTGCCCAATATGACATCTTCATCAAAATCTGCCACGAGAGCGCGGTGCTTCAGATGTTGACCCCCAATGATGAAGGTGGCAACTGTCTCCCCGTAGACATTGGCTGGCTCTCCTGTGGCAGTCCGTAATGTCCAAGTCGTTGGTAAGACCTCAGCAGGAACTGTCTTTGAGTTCAAGATTGTCATGGTTGCGCCGGTATCCAGTAACAGACTTCGCAGCTGCCCGTTCACCATCCCATCAACGTAGAAGCTGTTCGTTCTGCTCCCTAATGACGCAACTCTTATGGTCTTCCCGGGGCCTTTGACGTTACGGGTTGACAGTTGCCCCTTCCCATCAACCCTACTTAGTTTTCCTGTGGTTTTTCTTGCTTCTTGGATGGACACTTGCTTCTAGGGTGTCCAAGTTGCCCGCAGTTCCAACAGCGTATCTCCTTCCTACGGGTCCTGAGGGCCTCCAAAACATTTGTCACTATATCTTCGACGCTAGGGACCACATTAGGCTCCGCTTCTGCTGCTCGAACTCGTGCATGGCCCCGTACTGACTGCCTGACAGCCTCGAACTCCATGGCCTGAGATAATGCGTCTCCCAAATTCTTTGGCCGGGCGAGCTTCACTGCCTGTTGCGTCTCGGGGTCCCAAGGTCCATCCAGGAATTTGTCGACAGCCAGGCTCTCGTAGACATCATCGGTGACCGATGGGTAAGCATTCCTCACCAGCCGTGCAATGTCTGCCTCAAATTCCTGTAGCGTCTCGTTGGTCTTCTGGATCCTGCTTCTCAGCTGTGAGAGATATAGCTGGTCCATGTGGTGGTGGCCGAAACGCATCTCCAGTCTTCTAATCAGTTCCCCGTAATTAGACCGCTCCGACATGGGCATCCCCTGGAGTACTACCAAGGCGTCTCCACGCAAGATCAGGCACAACGCTGAAGCTTGGGTCTCTTTTGACCACCCGTGGATTGAAGCCGCTGTCTCGAAGTAGCTGTCCCTAGAGTCATGTAGTCCTCCCACGGCGTCTTTCCGTCGAATACTGGAATAGTGTTGTGATTTGGTGGCGTCCCAGCATTGGCGGACACAATGGTCCTATGAAAGCTGCCCTCGGAGGAACGGTCGGTGTCGTTCGTTGGTGGGTTGCTCATACGTCCCTAGAGAGCTTCTACTTTTTGAATAAGTTCGCTCACTTTTTCTCCTAACCTAGATTCTACATCAGCTACTTTATTATCTACATCGGCTAACTTATTCTCAACATTTTCCATTAACTTAGTCTCTAATGTGCCTAACTTAGACTCTAATGTGTCCAATAAATCACTTTTAACAGTACCTAATTCATCACTTAGCTCATTTTTAACATTGCTTAATTCATTACCTAGCTTATTTTCTACATTGCTTAACTCATTCTGTAAATTACCTAGCTTATTATCTACATTGCTTAACTCATACCTAGCTTATTTTCTACATTGCTTAACTCATTTCTAACAGTACCTAATTCATTTTTAAAAGTTGCAGACAACTAGCTTAAATCAGTTTCAAATAGAACGTCATCCGGATTTTCTCCTGACTCTACCAAAAATTGACGAAACCTATGTTGCAGTACTATTTTAGTTCCGTTACAATAAAGATCACGTTCTTCTAACTCTCGTTTCAAATCCGCAACTTTTAAATCAATCAATTTAACACTTTTAGAAGCCATTCTACATACAGTAGCCCAATAATTTCAAAATGCAAAATAATAGCAATTACACAATAATCTCACTTCTGACACCAATTTGTTACGGGCTACTGAGTATTAAAATGAATTAAACAATGCCTTAATTAAGCTAGGTAATGAGTTAAGCAATGTAGATAATAGTGTTACGGTCACTTCGGAACTTCAGGAAGAAGTTCGGCGGAACTGGGGAGCTGGAACGCCAAGGACCAAGTGTCGGGAAGGCACTCCACAAGCCGTACGGAGGACGACACCTGTTTTACTTGGTTACCAAGCGTGCCACTGATCAGAAGCCAACATATGACGCACTGCGGCGAAGCCTCGACGACCTACGGAGTAAGCTTCTGAGACTGCGTGTCACTAAGCTCGCTATTCCGAAGTTGGGCTGTGGATACGACGGCTTGGAGTGGAAGGTTGTCAGGGACATGATTGATCAGACATTCGCCAACTCTGGAGTTGCCATATTGGTGTGCACGTTCAACCCCTGGAAAGAAAGTGCGTCTCCATCAGTAGAATCTCATAAATGCCCGATTTCTCCGGACTATGTTCCGCAGAGTGCATGGGGCAGAGCACTTTTAAGGAGGGGGCAGTGTTACGGTCACAGGAAGCAAAGGATTAGCGGCTTAAATCCGTCGGCGGGAGAAGTTAAAAAAGGATTAGGACCTTCTAGATCGTCTCCTTTTGTCGGAAAAGGATTAAGAAGATTCCAGAATTGTCTCGCCCCTTCCGTGTTCTAGAATGTTCGGCCTTGCCTATTTAAATATTTCCCTCGCCTCGAGCGAGTCAGCCTTAGTCTTGTGCAGACCAGGGCACTGTGATGATCTCGTAATAAGTGCGTGTCAGTGTAATAAGTGAGTGTCAGTGTGATAAACTAGTCAGTGTTGAACCGGCCAGTGTAATAAGTGTATCAGTGAACTGTGACAGTCTCGCGAGTGTAATAAACTGTTTCTGTTTGTTACTGTGTCAGTTTGTCATACTTGGAGAATCTTACGGTTGGTGGACTAGTGAACTGTAAGTGTTAATTATTAGTTATAAATTGTAGTGTAATTTTATAATATTCATAGAAACTATTGTAAATAGTTAAGCTATCTATAATTAGTAATATCTTATATTATTGTAATAATTAAATAGGCCTAGGTTATAATAAATATTTAGAATATTGTCATTATAAATTTATATTAGTTTAATAATTTAATTGTTAATAGTTTAATTGTATCCTTCTTATCAGTTTTGTTAATAAATATTAGTATCTTCAATTAAGGCATTGTTTAATTCATTTTAATACCCAGTAGCCCGTAACAAATTGGTGTCAGAAGTGGGATTATTGTGTAATTGCTATTATTTTGCAATTTGTAATTATTGGGCTACTTTATGTAGAATGGCTTCTAAAAGTGTTAAATTTATTGATTTAAAAGTTGCGGATTTAAAACGGGAGCTAGAAGAACGTGATCTTGATTCTAACGGAACTAAAATTGTACTGCAACAGAGGTTGCGTCAATTTTTGGTAGAGTCAGGGGAAAATCCAGATGACGTTCTATTTGAAACTGATTTAAGCAAGTTGTCTGCAACTTTTAAAAATGAATTAGGTACTGTTAAAGATGAATTAAGCAATGTAGAAAATAAGTTATGTAATGAATTAAGCAATGTTAAAAATAAGCTAGGTAATGAATTAGGTATTGTTAAAAATGAGCTAGGTACTGAAAAAAGTGATTTATTGGATACATTAGAGTCTAAGTTATGTACATTAGAGACTAAGTTAATGGAAAATGTTGAGAATAAGTTAGCCGATGTAAATAATAAAGTGGCTAATGTAGAATCTCGGTTAGGAGAAGAACTGAATTCAATTAAAGACGAACTTAGGCTAAGAGTCGAAGCTCTCGAGGGACGTATGAGCAACCCACTGACAAACTGATACACAGAAACGAACAGAAACCGTTTATTACACTCGCGAGACTGTCACAGTTCACTGATACACTTATTACACTGGCCGGTTCAACACTGACTAGTTTATCACACTGACACTCACTTATTACACTGACCCGCACTTATTACGAGATCATCACAGTGCCTGGTCTGCTCTAAGACTAAGACTGACTCGCTCGAGGCGAGGGAAGTATTTAAATAGGCAAGGCCGAACATTCTAGAACACGGAAGGGGCGAGACAATTCTGGAATCTTCTTAATCCTTTTCCGACAAAAAGAGCCGATCTAGAAGGTCCTAATCCTATTTTAACTTCTCCCGCCGACGGATTTAAGCCGCTAATCCTTTGCTTCCTGTGACCGTAACAATAATTTTTCATGCTAATTTCATAATTAAAATTACTAAATAAATTTAATTTCGTTTAAAATTATAATAAACACTAAATTTTATAATGACTTTCCCGTAAAGAGAACTTTATCAATCTGATGAAAAACTGTGAGATTACAAATTATCATGATATTTATTTTTAGTTTAAAAACCACTTATTATTCGATTTTAGGCAAAAATAGATTATTAAATTTAATTATATAGACATTATGTATATAAATAGTTTACTATTCTATAGAGTTACAAATGAAACACACTATGTCAAAAACATATTTTAAGATAACGCCGATTAAGAGATTGTAAGGAAAAGGTGGGAAAAAAGAAGGAAGGAGAGAAGTTGTATGAAAAGAAATGAAAATAATGATATTCGCGAGGTCTCTAAGGCCGTTCCGTGAAAAAAAATACATATATAAGGGAACTAATCAAGGTTATTCATAAATGTATAAGATAATCCTATAAATTGGGTTCGCTTGTAAATGACTTACTTCTGATATTTCCGATAAAAAATTGATACCTTCATGCTATGTATAAAACTCGGAATAACCTTCACACGAGAAACCTAAGACAGTAAAGAACATTTGATAGCGATTGGTATGCCTTAATAAGAATAATTGAAAATCATTAATTAATAATAATTATTATTCCATTACAGGGTAACTCTGACTAATGTTTTGTTGTATGCAATGTGTTGAGTTACAAGTTTTAACTGTTTATTAGTTCCATTTTTAATTACTTCCAAAAATTTAAGTTATCGTGAGCTTTACTATGAAAAAGAGAATGTGATTACGGGTAATAAGTAGATTTTAGTATCCATTTCATCAAGATATAAAAGTTTCAACAAACATTTCGAGGTATAGATAATATATGATTGCTGAAACGTTCATTTCTAGATGAAATGATTACCGAAGTATACACATTCTCTTTTCTATATTAAAACTCATGTATTTTTGATTTCATATTATATAAATATAAATTTTTAAAGTAAGGCTTCAGTTGAAGAAAACAAGAAGGCTTACATGAGGATGATATAGAGAAGGACTAGGAAAACTGTTGAAAACTAATATGCCATATGAATACCATGTCATATGAAAAAAGAGAAAAGCAAAAAAAAAAAAAACACTGTGCAGAAGCAAGAAGAGAAAGAAAGAAGAAGAAGACCTAAAATCAATGATAGAAGTTTTTGAGGGTAAAAACAGTAGAAGCTTCTACCAAGGGTTGAAAATGCTAAGCAATGAATTTCAACCCCGAATAGAAAGCCTGCTTACTAAATTCACATATCTAACTTAACATGATACGATTTCCCGTATTTTATACTTTTCAGTGTCGATTTTCAAAAAATTTAAACACGTATTTCTTTATTTCTAGTTCATAAAAATATCTAACATGAAACATAGTTGATCTTGGTATTGAATGAGACCTGGATATCACCTTTCTAGGATAGGCATAAGAGAATTCAAAATATCCTACTTAATAATGGGATCTCAACAAACTATTTTTCTTTTCTTAATAACTTCTAACAATGGACATATGGATGCCTTAGTTCACAAATGTATTAAGTGCAAATTTTTCAACAATGGGTTTTGCTATATGAATGATATTGTAAAGTTGTGATCAGGAAGACATAGATCATTATGATGAGATAAGTGAACTCCAATAAAAGTTTTTTTTTTTAAATTTAATTATTGATATCTACAACTGTATTACAATAATACAACAAGTAAATAGGCTAAGTGATATATCATGACATGATAATGACAAGTAGAGAAACTACCCACTGGTAGTACTCAAATCAAAGTTCAACAAAGAAGGTCACGTTGCCATCTTCTTTTCAGACGCCTCGGAGGATTATCAGGAATTGAAGAGGAAGATAAGTTTGAAACTAGAGGGTTTGAGTGGTAATGAAGTTTGTTATGAAAGTATAGATATAGGCCAAATCAGCGACAAAAGGGACATTAAGGTCGTTATGGATGACTTTATTCTTAACAAAATAAGGAGCATTGAGGATTTTACGAAGGATTTTGGATTGTAAGGATTGGATACGAGAGGAATTCGATGGCTTAGGGCCGGTTGCACCATCACCGGTTTAAACTGAGATTAGACGATCTCAGTTTAATCTTAGATTAACAGTTAAACTCTAGTTATCTGAACACCTGTTGTTGGAGTACAGTTTACTTTAAACTGCGTTTGAAAGGGAGGTTACGCTTAGGTTTGTTGTTTTGTGCCGTTTTCAACAGGTAATACTACAGTTTTTATCCAGTTCAGAACTAAATCTTCAAATTGAAACTGAGAAAGAACGATATTAAGGTAAGTCATTTTAACTATGTAGTTGAGTTAACATAAAGATTAACAATTAAAAACTGAATCACTTGATTTATTATGAAATCGTCATCTATTCGTTTCAAATTTCATCTACAGAAACCAATTATTGATAACCAAACAAAGTGCCAATAATTATTAATAATGAAACACAGTAACTTGTTGTCTCTCCGTTTGTTTTTTAAAAACGGCAAGTGCTTTCAATCACATTTCTGATGCTCTTCAGGCCAAAGACACTTGTTGATCACTCATCATCATTTACGTTTGGTAATCAGAGACACACTTTACCTCTGATTGCCAAACGTAAATGTGGTTTGAAAGTGCTTGCCGTTTTTAAAAAATAAATGGAGAGACAACTCAAATATCTTTGTTGTTATCTCATCAGCTTGTGTAATCATTTTATTTGTTACAGAATGAGCAAAAGAACTCCAAATTTTTCTGCTAAGGAAGACGATTTTCTTCTCCAGCTCGTAAAAGAATACAGTGCCATCATTGAAAATAAAAAAAACATGCAGTGTCATCTAAGGAGAAGTCTGAGTGTTGGAATGGGCACAAGAGAAGGTTAGAATCTCAGAACAAAAAAAGTCCAACATATCGAGGAATTTAATACAATGATGAGGCAGAGAGAAGAAAAGCATTTATTGGAATTAAAATTTATGCAAGAAAAACATGAGGCTGAACTGGCTCTTAAACGAGAGATGGCTGAAAAAGAATTTATTTTAAAATCAGAAATGATGAGACAAGAGCATTTGCTTCGTTTAGAACTGATAAAGAGTTCTAAAAGTTCTTAATTGTTGACTTTAGCTTATTTAATACAAAAACAAACAAAAAGTTTGGTTTTGTATTAAATGGGAATTTATTTTACCTGACTTGAGATTGAGATTTATTGAAACTTGTTCTTTTTAATAAAACATTTAAAAATTGAAATATTGTGTGCATTTCACTTTTTTCCACTTATTTTCATTTTTGCTTTATATACACAATTCATTTTGAACTCTACATTGAATGTGTTTGTGCAATGTAGTTCTGTTTAAAAAAAAAATTAATTTTGTCTAACAAGGAATGTTAGTATGTGATCTGTTTGTTTCTTATCACTTCTAAATTTACAATATTCTAATTTGTTGTTAGCTATTGTAATATATATAAGTGCAAATAATTTTCAAAAGGAAAATTTCCCCGAATGTTTTTTTTTTTTTTTATATGGATGCTCAAATTTGCTTATGATCTGAGAATTACCCGCAATTTTAATGGGATTACAATATTTTAAAATGGAAAATAAAAAATATAGTAAATAGTTCTAGCTTTTAGCATGAGAATAATTCTATGCAAAAACAGATTAGATAGTTTCATTTTCAAATTGATTTTTTCAAAAGTAGAAAACATTGATTATGAGAATATTATCTTGAACTTTCACATAAACTAATTACTTGTTGTTATTAAGCCT
Organism: Arma custos; assembly: GCA_037127475.1. NCBI lineage: Eukaryota > Metazoa > Arthropoda > Insecta > Hemiptera > Pentatomidae > Arma > Arma custos. Next base: position 166,606,099 of record CM073759.1, read on the forward strand.
GTATATATTTTTGCCAGAGACATGGTTTATTAAATAATATTTTAATAAAGGTTTTGAATGTAAAAACAACAAATAACAAACAATAAATTTATTTCCTTCACTGAATACTGCCATATTTACAATTCAGGTATTAAATTTTCAAAATAATTTATAAAAGACTGTCGAGCTGCTATCTCATTTTCATTTAAAGCTTCAACATTATTTGGAAACTGTTGTTGTTGAATATCAAATGCTGTCTCTTCATCTGCCTCTGGGACCATTTCATTATTATAACAGGCAATGTTGTGTAGCACTGCAATGGCCACCACAATAGCTTCCACAGTTTCCAGTTTTACCCTCAACCCCTGAGCCAATACAGGGAAACGACATTTCCAAACTCCATAGCTTCTCTCCACAACGTTCCTGGTACGAATCAACGATTTGTTGTAGAGCTGCTCAGCTCTTGTTGTAGGATTCGCAAATGGCGTTAAGAGATACCTCTCTCCAATGCTCTACCTCCCACCAAAACGCCATCTGCTATTTGTCCAGACTCAAATCTTGTTTTCAGGCTGCAACTCCTACTAAATATCGTGGCATCATGAGTGCTTCCCGGCCATCGAGCAACAATGTTTTTAATCTTCAGATCCGCATCACTCACTGTTTGCACGTTTAAAGAAAAAAAACCTTTTCTGTTCCGAAAAATCTCTGATTCATGACCACCTACAAAACAATGAATTTATTGGTTAGTGATTGTTGACTAAATTGCTGATTTTAGAATTCAATGTTTAAAAATCATGTGTTTTGGAAGGATGGAAAATAATAGAATAGTTTGCTTAACAAAAGCAAGTCATGGTTCTCACCTGGTGAGAGCAGTTTGATATGTGTGCAGTCTACAGCTCCTACGCATTTCGGGAAACTACTGAGACTGAACATTTTTCTTCGGATTTTCCTTTCCTCATCCTCGTTTCTTGGACTATAAATGAACTGGGGTTTCAAAGAAGCTATGACTCTTGAAACTTTCCTCACTATCCTGGATACTGTTGATTTGTGGAGCCCACTGAAGTCACCACAAACATTTAAAAATGACCCTGTTGCATAAAATCTAAAGAAAAAACAAATCACACATTACTATATTATAACTATATGAGGTATATATACAATAGAAAAGAGAGTGGGGTTGGTTAGAAATTCCGCATCCGGAATTTTTGGTTAATAGGGGTTGATTAATACAGGCAATTAAATTTTCTAATTTTAAAAATTAAAATTATTAAATGTAGGCACTCACCTCAAAGTAGTTAGCAGCATCCATCAGCTCTGGACTAACAGCGTGGTTTCTTCCAGTGATGTTCGAAACCGAGGGTCTAATTAAATCCAAAACAACTTGAACTGTGCTTTTTGAAAGTCTAAATCTGTCAAAAAATTCGTGATTCGACCATTGGAGAAAATGATTCTGTCGAGCACGAAATACTTTTGTACTCATCAATGAATGAGCAACTAATTGAAGAAACTCTTCGTCATCTATCAAATCGTCAATGTCTATATTGCCAACAAAATCCATTTCTTGAAAAATTAATAAATAACAAAGCCAAAATTATAAACAAAACAAAGCCAGTTAAGAAAATTAAAAACAAAACAAAGCCAGTTAAGAAAATTAAAAACGAAGCCAAGGGCGACAAGAAGTAAAGTTTGAAATGTGAGAATATGGTTACACGAGTTTAATGTAAACGAGGTTTAAACGGTCATGGGTGGCCGGTAAGGTTTAAACCTAGATTCGAGTTTAAACCTACTTTGTGCAACGCGTAATAAGCGATTTAAACTGAGATATTGGAAATCCCAGTTTAAACTAGATTAGTGCAACCGGCCCTTAGTGGAGCCCCAAAGCTCTACTCCGTAAGTCCAAATAGGTCGTATGATGGTCATGTAGATGAGTCTTTTGTAGTTAATTGGGAGCTTAGAGCATTTTTGTAGTAAGTGTTGAAGTAGCCTGAAACGTCGTGCGGTTTCTTGTCTTTTCAGTCTTGTATGAGGATTCCAGGTTAATCGTTTGTCAAGGTGCAACCCTAAGTATCGGATCTGTTCTACAGGCACCAGAGAGGTATTATTAAAGGATACTGAAGGGCAGGAAGTCATTGGTTTACGACGTAAGGTAAAAGTGATTTGATGCGATTTTTGAGAATTTATTTTAATTCTCCAGTTTTGACACCATTCTTCAAGATCAGTGATATGGGATTGGAGGCTTTGGGATGCAATAACTGGATTGGTGTTGACTGATAATACACATGTATCATCAGCATACGTGGTAAGGATAGTATTAGGATGAGTTGGGATGTCAGCTGTACAAACTGTATAAAGGATTGGACCAAGGATACTTACCTTGAGGAACACCATCAGATTGGGAAAAGAGGGACGAATAGACGTTGTTATGGTTTACTTGGAAAGTTCTATTTTTGAGATTGGATTGGAGGATGAGAAAGTATGTAGGGAGTAGGAATTTACGGAGTTTGTAGAGCAAGCCCGGATACCAGACTCGGTCAAAAGCCTGTTACACGTCAAGAAAGACGCCCGAACAATATGATCCACGTTCTAATGCAGAGGAGACCACATCCACCACACGATGGCATTGCTGAATGGTGGAGTGGGATGCTCGGAATCCAGACTGGTGATCTGGTATTATGTGATTTGCATCAAGGATGGGGTACAATCGTATAAGGACGAGTTTTCTAGGATTTTACCCATGCAAGGTAAAAGAGAGATAGGACGGTAAGAGGATGGGTATTCTGTTTTTTTTTTAGGTTTGGGTATCATTTTTACAATGGATAATTTCCAGAGGTCAGGAAAATAAGTGGAGCGGAGTGCAGCATTATATATATAGGTAAGGAATACAATGGCTCTTCTGGGAAGGTGTTTTAAGATATTAATTGTGATGAGGTCGTGCCCAGGAGCTTTTACCGGGAAGGTAATCTGTGAATAATGTTGGATATTTCAGAAGGATGGAACGCTTTGGGTGGAAGGGACATTTGGAGGGGAACATCTAACTCTTCTTTTATATATTCAATGTGAGTTGGGTTAATGATATCAGGGGGAAGGCTTGGGAGCGAACCTTGAGTGCAAAAAAAGGAGGACTGGACTATGACCTGATGAAAGGTCATCCAAGGATTCAATATTGGCTTGTGCGGAGGAAATCTGGGATGTAACAAATATGTCAAGGATATCGGGACGTTTTTTGAGAGATGTAGGCCAATAGGTAGGACTTTTTGGGGCAAGGATTGAGTAGCTCTTTGAGGATGTAAGAGAAGATAGAATATTTCCGCGGGAGTTGGATGTTCGACAACCCCATCGTTGGTGTTTAGCAATGTAATCTCCCCCAGCAATGAAACGCGGTCCAAAAGATTGGAATCGGAATCTAAAAGGTTATGAGAGATGGAACTACCGGGAGGACAGTATACAGCTGAAAGTGTGATATAGAAAGGGCGTGATGTTATGGATACTGATGTTGATTGAATAGCATCAGTTGGAGTGGAAGGAACAAGGGAATGAGGTAGAGTTTTGTGAATGAGAATGTAGGATCCAGCATGTGAAGTGTTGTCTGGGTGGTCTAATCTGTAAGTGATGTAGTCCCGTATATAAAAATGTGTACGTTGAGTGAAGTGAGTTTCAGTCAGCAAAGCTATATCTATTTGTTTGTCATGAAGAAATATGTCTAGTTCGTCACGGTGATTAAGTAGGTCATTTGTATTCCACAAAAGGATAGTTAAGGGCTTTATACTCATCGTGGGAGATTAAATGGAACTTCGGTAAGAAGTCTTGTGAGTAGGACGATTAGTGGTTTGATGGTGTCCTGAAGATCTCTCAGGATGGAAGAAAGGATAAGGTTTATGTCTGTTGGATGGTGGACTGAATTTACATCTGGAGGTTAGGGTGGATAATTTATCTGGAAAGGAGAGTTGGCTGGGAGTTAAATCTGTGGAGCTGGATTTATTTTTGTACTATTTTGATTTAGGGAATTTATTTGAGGGTTCTTACTGGATGGGACCGGATTTTTTTGTTGCGGCGGCAATCTGACCCGTAATGGTAGATGATAGGAAGGAATTTGCTGACGTGGAGGTTCAGCTGTAGGATGGGATGTCTGGAATTGAGGTAGGCATTCCCGGAGCTTGGATTGGGAGGTCTGAGTCTTGTTAAGGGAAGTCTGAGGCTTGAGTTGAGAGGTTTGAGGCGCCCGACTCCGAGGCTGCTGATTAGTTGTAGTGATGTTGTCTTTTCGTTGCTCTGTGGACGTTGTGTTAGTAGATTGTTGTAGTTGCAATGAAGTTTTTGGCAATTCAGGGAAGATTTTGACGGTGTCAACTTCAGGTGCCTGAGCAGTAGTCCTCTCTAATCTACTATTTTTTATTTTAAGAGTTCTCAGGCGATGAACGTTTTTATAGACCGCACAGCCTCTATAGTTAGCGGGATGATCTCCGCCACAGAGGGCACATTTTGCAGGTTCGGCTTTAGATATCTGGCAAGTGTCAGTTGGGTGTGGATCTGCACACTTGACGCACCTGGCTTCGTGGTGGCAATACCTCTTAGTATGGCCCAAGTTTTGGCATTTAGTGCATTGTACTGAGGTTGTTTTTTGTTTCGGCTGTTAGAATCGAATGATAGAATATACAAGTCTTGAGACTTGAAAAATTTCCTCATTATTGCGAGCTGGTTCCAAATCCACGAAGAATAATGGTAGTGGATATTTCTCTATGGGATGTAATAAGCATGAGACATTTCTCACGTTGTGACCTATTTCTTCTAGGTCTTTCTTAATTGCTGACGTAGGAGTGGATGAGTGCAACAATCTCAAAATACAGCACTCTGTATGATTTGTCCTGTCTCAATTGATAACAGTGAAAATCATATTGTTTCACAGTCAGGTGATCTATGTTTTTTGTAAATGTCTTTGTCATTAGTATTTGTTTTGATGTCATTCACTCTGGAATAACAACTAAAGTTTGTCTGGCCAATCGATTCAGAAATTTCTTGGCCGAAGGTATAGAAATTAATTATTTTTGATACGTAGATTGGTGGTGGCTTCGGGTCAACGAATCCCTGGTTTTCCTGTTTAGGAGCTGGATTATTTGTAGAATTACCGCTAGTTGAGGCTATTGGTGGTTTATTTTCCAGGATGTTAGTAGTTTTTTTGGCTGCAGTTGTTTTACTGCGAGTTCTAGGACGCGCTGATACCTCAATGTTTTGTGCGGGTGTCTTTTTTCAAGTTGTCCTGTTTTTTTTTATTGGGAGAGTTTCCGGCTGAGCCCGGTGCAGACTTTCTCTCTCTCTTCTGTAGGCTTCATCTTTTTAAATACTGTGAGTCCGTCTCACTTATTTCAGAGAAAGGAGTCTCTTCCTCCGACACATCACTACACGTATTGTCAACATCCATTGTCTATTAATTAATAATAAAAGGAGAGAAAGATCGGATGAGCCACGTACCAAGTCTTGGCCTTGAACTTGTGGCGACTATGCTAAGTCCTGTAAGGATTAGTTGCCACTTTGCTGCCTTAGCAAACGCCCACCAGTTTATAAATGTCTATTTATAATTGTCACTCACCTCACAATCCTTGATTAATATAGGTTCATATTGTTAATAAACTATATTCCTACACATTTTCAGTTGTAGCTGTTCAATTGTTCATGTATAAATAGTAACAAATGCGGAGCGTCTTATCTTATCTCTTCATAACAAAAGAAATATTTATTACAGTATTTTGTCATAGATTTCTTTTTATTTGAAACAGGTAGTTAGTTACCTTACTACCTTCAGGTTGTTCCGTACTTAAAGGTTTACTACCTACACCTGGGAAATTCAGTACTGTACCTTCCTAAACCTTCCACTTGCCGGGTTTGTACTGACCTTTTCTGTTCAAAGCTTTCAGACCCCAATATATCTTTCCAAGACAACCTGATAGGTTTGTTATTCTGGTACAATTTTAAATTATTTATTCCTTCAATAAATTTTAAAGTTATATTTATTATTCAATTGGCTATTCTACTTTCGATATAATTTTAATAATTTCCACTAAGCGATGCCTTTTATTTTGTTTGTTTCATTTGTTTGTAATTGTAGGAATGGTTTCGAATAACGGTTGTTTTAAAAATATATATCTTTCGTGACCAGAAGTTGCATTTATGGCTAAAGTACGTTGTAGAAATAAAAGTTCGATAAGACTATTAAAAGAAATAATAAAAATGGAGGCACTTTTTAAATAATTTATTAATAAATTAGGAAAGAGTCGACAGAAGATTTTATTATTACCTTTACACAATGAATTGAATTTTCTTTACATCTCTCTTGTTGAATTAATTATTCAAGTACCCTTTTTTTTTAAGGGTGAGCTTAATTGCACTGCAACCATACTTGGTCTATTGTGCGCCCCTAAGTATGCGATTATTATAATCTTAACTCATCTGAACACACAAATTTTAGAATATTTGCAGGGTTGATTAATTCGTGATTTAGGATTAGTGACTCTGTCCTGACCAAAGATTGCAAACCGTAGGTCAGCAAACCTATCACATAGGCAGATAATAGCGGCAAGTGGGAAGCCCCTCCAGTCCTAGCCTGAACATATGGGCGTTGAGTCTACAATGACCGGTATATGCCGCTATGATTGTTTTTAATGCTTCCCTGTCCAGATCCCGAAGAGTATGTCTTCTCATCGGGGTTGTCCAGGAATGATTTAGAATGTTTTAATCCTTTTTGCCCGCACCAATATTGGTGTGATTTCTTAAGGTAGATATTTTTTATTCTTCTCTTAGTTTAGCTGAGACTAATGCCGCTTACTGGTTCGGGAGTACATGGAATGTTATCCGATCCCAGCTTGGCTAGCCTGTCAGCTTCTTCATTTCCCGGGATGCCCGAGTGTCCAGGAACCCACTCAATGCTAACCCTGTTATTCTCCGCCAGTTTGTTGAGAACTATGTAGCTGTCCCAAACAATCTGTGAGTTTGTACTGTGCCCACTCAGTGCACCAATGGTCCATTTTTGCACTTGATTACTATCAAGCTGAATCTTCGTGAATAGCTTCGTTTTGATGAGAGGCCCAACAATTTCCTTTGCGAAAATTCTCGATTGTGGTAGCTAACAAAGGTAGCAATGATGAAATATATTGATTTGATGGTTCTCAAAAATTTATTACTAACTGTACTTTTTTTGGTCAAGCCCCAAGATAATTATCTAAATTATTTGAAAAAATATTTGTCCTACAAAATGTATGGTTTGATCAAAGAGTCCCCTCCTTCCAACAAGTATCGCTAACGAGATTATCAAAAATGATTACTAACCAGCTGATTTTTTTTTTTACTTAGTTAATCTTACTAATATTATCAATGTGAAAGTTTGTATGTTTGTCTCTCTTTCACGCAAAAACTACTGAACGGATTTGGATGAAACTTTGCAGTAATATAGACTATACATCAGAATAACATAGAGGCAATAACAAGGGTAGATTTATGGGAGGGGCACAGGGGACCGCACCTCCCCCGACCGTTTTTTAGGTACTGTGGGGAATCCATAATAGGACATAATTAAAGGCAAATCACATGATAGTTGTTAAAATAACAGAAAGAACATGAGTGAAACTATTTTTTTTATATTCTACTAATCTTACTAATATTATAAATGTGAAAGTTTGTATGTTTGTCTCTCTTTCACTCAAATACTATTGGACGGATTTGGATGAATATTATTGAGTAAAATAGGTTATACATCATAGGCTACAGCAAGGGCAGATTTATGTGAGGGCACGGGGGGCATATGTCCCCCCGTTATAGTACATAATTAAAGGCAAATCAGGAACTTAGCATCTTGAAATTTGCAGATAGGTTCTTTGTATAGTTTAAGAAAGAAATTTGGATAATTCCACCCCAAGGGTTTCCCCTTTAATATAATAGGGGTTCAAAGGTTGTATAGAATCCGTCAGTTTTGAAGTTAAACATCTAAAATTTTGGATGTACGAGTAACTTATAGTTAAAAAAAATAATTAAATTATTTATTTAAAATTATCTTCCAAATTCCATGCAAGCGAAGCCGCGGGCATAAGCTAGTATTTATATAATTTAACAGTCACATTGTCCTAACATTGCGTGGTACGTTATCCCAGTCCTACGCCAACACATGACTGTTAAATTATATAAATATTAACTATGTAAAAAAACAACAAAAAAAAGCTGGTTAGTAATCATTTTTGATGATCTCGTTAGCGATACAAGTTGGAAGGAGGGGACTCTTTCATCAAACCATACATTTTGTAGGACAAATATTTTTAATTTAGATAATTATCTTGAGACAATAAAAAAAAATCAAGTTAGTAATAAATTTTTGAGAATCATCAAATCGACATATTTTATCCTTGATACCTCTGTTAGCTACCACAATCGAGAATTTTCGCAAAGGAAATAAATAGCACCAACTGGCATGCCTATAAAGATTTTTCCACTTCTGATCATAAATATATTAGGTGGGAACTTGAGGCCACGACCTCAAGGCCTGCAACCTATAGAAATCCCAGAAACACAAACTGGGAAGGCTTTAGAACAAACCTTAAAGGCTTAAATTAAGAATGCCCCCGTTAGGGTTCTAATACCTGTCAGCTGGAGTTCTTAAACGAACCACTGACTAAAGCACTTATCTCTGCATTCAAGGATAACTGTAGAACAACCACTAAACGGTAAAACTGCAATGCACCCTGGTGGAACATGCAGTTAGAGAAGTCAAGATCTAGAACCAGAATACTTTTCAATAAAGCAAAACGGACTGGTGAATGGAACGATAATAGACACGCTCTAACTGAATATCATGAATAGCGTTAGTTACTGATCTAATGACTCAAGAACGCCTGGACTGATTTCGATGATTCGAATCATTTAGGACTGGTCTTCGACCAAAAAAGAAGAATAACCAAGAAAAATCGAAATCGGTCCAGGCGTTCTTGAGTTATATTTATATATACATAATATGTTTTTGTAACCGTCTCTATTAATTTTATATCAACATATGATCTATGACTTCCTGATCATAACTTTACAATATTATTTATATAACAAAACCCATTTTTGAAAAATTTTCACATAAAACATTTGTGAACTAAGGCATCAACTTTTTGTGGTGATCACATAAATATATGGATGTATTATTTAAAGGAATATAATTAGGAATTGTTAATTATATATGTATAAGTATACAATTGTTATATACAATGTTGTCAGTTAATGTAATAGAGTTTATTATATTTAGAATTATATGTCTATGGATAGAATTAAATATTGCCAAATTGTATATTAACTCAGATTCAACCTTTAAACTAGGATGTATATAATTTTCGTATTTGCGAAGTTTATGTTTAAATGAATTGCTGCCATGTGATTGGTTGAGGGATAGGAGAGGGGGGAGTAAGGGGTAGGGGAAGGGATGGCTTAAGACGGTAGCGGCATAGAATTTGAGAGACAATCTATCTGGAACGGTACCTTAGACAGGACATCTCCGCTTACTTCCTCTCCTCTCCAGGCTTGTATTAGAATATTGTATAATTGTATGATAATGAATAAGTATTGCATGTTATAGTGTCTATGTATATATATATACATGTATATATAATATTAGAGAATATATCTTATTTTGGGTTCCTCGTTTTGTAATTGGCCATATTTTTCTACTGCCTTCGGTCCACCGACATTATTGAGTATATTTTATATCATTTAGGGAGAAGGGTCATTACATTTTGACAGCTGATTCATTTGCAGTCTTTTCATCGCATACTATTCTGTTTCATAATTTTGTGTGGTACCTAATTATTTATTTATTATTTACAATAATTGTAGTTTCAAATATTGCATTTAATACATTTTTTTAAAATGATTTATCAGTTTGATGAAGTGCACATTGTGAATGGTTATGTTCTTTGTGATTGCATAAGATTAATTAGAATTTTCTATATAATAACTGCCCAGTTAACAGTAATAATAATTTATTCATTATTTACAATAATTATTGTTTTAAATATTGCATTTAATACATTGTTTTGAAACTTTATCAGTTTGCTGAAGTACACATTGTGAATGGTTATGTTCATTGGTATTGCATTACGAAGAAAAAATTAAAATATGAATAAACCTACACGAAACACGCATCCTCTATTTAAAATTATTAATAGATCTTTAATTGATTTACCATCTCCATCTTCAATTTCATTATGATGAAATTTTGGATCCTTATTAGGTATATGTTTAATAATTCAAATAAGCCTATACATTAGTTCCTAGCTATATATTATACAGCAAATATTGAACTCGCTTTTAGTTGAGTACTACATATCGACAAACAATCCAAACATTAATTTCGGATTGTGCAATTCATTTTTACGTGGGTTACTTTGAAAGTCAATTCGAATTCGCTGTTCATTTAATTCTGATTTATCACTTTCATATCATTAATTCTGATGTGGAATGCTATTTTCAAACGGTAAGTAGCCAGCGAATATATTTATTTTGTTAGGTTATGACATTTGAGCACATGTTTTCATCAATGTTTATTTGTGAGGTTATGACATTTATATTTATTTATTTATGTATCGATAATTTCTTAAATGCTTTTGTGACATTCATGTTTTAGTGTTATTCACAATGTCGCTAGCCAGAAGATCTAATCTTTCCCATCGAAACCGTCATGCAAGTACAGTTCGGAATATGGCCAATCAATTGAATATGGATGAACAAGAAATCGCAAGAGAACAGCGCCGTGTTAGTTTGGCCCGACATCGTGCATCACAAACACAAGAAGAAAGACAGATGGCAAATGAAACGGCTCTGTTAACAATGAGCAATTGTCGAGCAAATCAAACAACTCAACAACGTGAAATAAACGCGTAAGAAGTTCTTCAAGTGTTGATTTAAATCGAGTAGCGTTTCATTACGATTGTACAATTGAGCACAGCCCGTATCCTTCCGTTCAAATCGGCCCAATTGTGAGCAACAATTGTGGGGCATTGAAGTTCGATGGAAAAACGCTTGGATTGTGCTGTATCAGTGGCAAGGTTAAATTACCATCATTGCCCTATTGACTAAATATAAAGAAATGCTAATAATTTGTTTTAAGAGCCTCTTCGACAAGGGCGAACCATATTGGTTTATAAAGGAAAAGGGGATACCAAAAGCCTCTCATCATGGAGACCAATAATCATTTACTCCATTGTGCGCCGCGTCATAGAGAAGGTTCTGGACAAAGAATTAAGGAAACAGATCACCTTCAGTAAAAATCAAAGAGGCTTTATTACGGGCCTACCGGGAACACACGTCAGCGCTAGGATCATAGACGCGATCATAAAAGGTGCCAAAAAAAAAGAAAAATGATTGCGCGATAGTTTTCCTGGACGTGGTTGGTGCTTTTGACAGCGTTGGTCATGATCACATCGTCAGCTCATTAGAGCAAGAGGTGTGTCACCGGACCTCAAAAACGTGATAGCGGCTCTCCTTGGAACGAACACGATTAAGATATGCGTAGGAGCCCACTCGACAAGCCAAATCAATGTCCTCCGAGGATTGCCCCAAGGCGGACACTTGTCGCCATCGCTTTTCAACCTGGCCATTGACCACTTATACCGCGACCTATGTGATGAAAATATGTCCAAGATGTTTGGTTACAAACTTACGGGTGACCAAGAATCTGTGGTCCTCACCGGGTTTGCGGACGACCAGGCTGTTTCGGCACGTGGCAAGGATGCCGCAGAAAGAATCTTCAATAGCGTCCAAAGGATGCTTGCGGAGATTGGTTTGGCTGTCAATGCAAGCAAGAGTGTTGGTATCTTGATTGAAAAAGGAGAGCTGCGGACCACTGCGCTCTCCCTAGAGAATGGAGATGTCATCCATACATGTAAGGCTGAAGAGCGAATAAAATATTTAGGATGCACATTCTTGGGAGAGCTTGTATTTGATGAGGAGGCGGTGACTAAATTAAGTGATAATTTAGACAAATTAGTGAGCTCTTGTCTACTCAAACCGGAACAAAAGATCAACGTTGTCAATCAGTACCTGTTCCCGGGACTTACCTATCCTCTCCAAACCGCGCCCCTAACAAAGATACGTCCAGCGTTGTTAAAAGGCATTGATGTAAATATCCGCAGAAGTGTCAAGTCCATTATCGGGCTCCCTGCGAACACTTCTACGGCCATGATGTACGCACCGAGGAGGTATCGAGGCCTGGGACTGATCCGCTGTCAATGGGAGGCTCCACTTCAGCATTGGTCAATTGCCCAGCGACTGTCTACTGTCCCGGATGCCCTGTTCCAGTCTATATTTAATTATGAAACGGAAGTAACTCAATGTCTTGAAAGCTTGGGAGTTGATCATGGCTTCCGAAGCGTGAGAGCTCTACGACAGTCGCTGCGTGAGAATTCTTACGAAGAATGGGCTAATTGCAGATGGCAGGGCGTTGGAGTCCGTCATTTCAAGGAGACACCGAAAGCCAACAGGTATATATGCGAGAAACAGGTACTTTCGGGGTCGGAGTGGACCAACGCACTAAAACTGAACATCAATTATGCGCCTCTGCGTGGGGTCCCAGGAGTAGGCGGACAGGTGAGAGAAGTTGTTGTTGTCGCAAATGCGACAGAGAGTCAGAAACACCAGCCCATGTGCTGGGAAAATGCCCCAACAACTCCCTCCTCATAACACGCCGACACCATAGGGTCAAACACGAATTAATGAGGCTCCTAAAGGAAAAAGACTACGCCTGCTTTGAGGAGGTCTATTGTATCGACACTGAGGGATCCACAAGATATGCGGATATTGTCGCATTTCCGAATACCGGAAAGATAGCATGGATTTTGGATCCGACTGTTAGATTCGAAAATAATGACCTTGACCAGGCGGGTGGAGTGAATAGGGAAAAGAAGGACATATATGAAAAATGCATCCCTTTCCTAAAGGAGAAATTCCACGAGACCTTCGGAGAGACAGAGTTCACCGTGAGAGGCCTCTGGTTTGGGTCTCGCGGAACGATTCCAAAAAGAACATGGAGCTTCCTCGATGACCTGGGTGTCAATGGCAGGGATGTGGCAGTGCTCGCCGAAAATATTATTCTTGACTCCCTGGGGATAATCCATCATCACGTATGTAGTAGCTGATGCTCCACATGCTAATATTTAGTATATTTTCTTTATTTTCTTGTATATTAAGACAAAAAAAGGGAAGAAGGAAGGAGGAAGGAAGAAAAAAAAATACTGATCAATCCATATCGGACATACTGTACTTTTAAGTATGCATTTAAAACAAACAAATTGTAATGTACAATAAGTCCGATGTGGATTTATCAGTATGCTGTGTATTACGGCAATCCAATATAGTTGGACAGCATTGCTGCAAATAAAGCATTTCTCTCTCTCTCTCTCTCTCTCTCTCTCTCTCTCTCTCTTGATTAAAGGAAAAATGAACTTCATGAGTCAATTTGTCAAAATCGACTAATCTTTTTTCCTAATTCTGAGTGTATTGAACTTTCAGAATTAACTTAATAAATAAATCAGTTTAGTCTCATCATATATAATCATCCTAAACAGTACATTTATTAATACAATATTGGTTTTCCCTGAACTATATTCTAATCGGTTTTTAATATACCACCTTTAATAACAATTAGCCTAATCATTTATTTATTGAACGCTGCATTTTTGATATGTTGTAAGAACATGTATGAGTAGTGTAAATACAAGTTTGCAACCGAAAAAACGGACGGGAATACTTTTTTTTGCGGAAAAACTTCGAAATTTTCGAAATAATTTCAGTTTTTTTGGATTGTATATCGTATTTATGATTGTTGTTTTTTTTTGCAGAATTTTTGACTTATAACTTTTTTTAAAGTTAATTTTTAGAATGTTAATGTATTTTTAATATTGAAAATGGCATTAAATTTGCCGAAACGTCTTGTTTATGAAAGAATAAAATAAATTGACTGGAAGCTGGTTTTTTTCGAAGATGAAATTTACATAGAAATTGAGTCCAGTATATTAGATAAGAATTAAAATGAATAATCAAGGCGAAACCCTAGCGCCAGATGCATCAATAACTGAAACGATCCAGAAATCTGTAAAGAACTTCAAGAGTGAATTACTGGGCTGTGTAGACCAACAGAATGTAAGTCCTTGCAGTGGTAAGCTAAGTTTGGATACCCTAAAAGTGATTTTCAATTTAAACATGAAATTAATTAATGCAGACTCGAAACTGGCATACTTAAAATTGTGCAATGAGAAACAGATTATTCCAAATCATATACTATCACACATTATCAATCTCGAAAATTGTTTTAATAAAAACTTTTTTAATAACACTAAACAGAATAATTTTTTTAATTCAGTAAGTAATAGACTAATAAATTTAGATAAAAAACAGGCATACTGGTTAATTAACACTATAAAGAAAAAACTGCATACTATTTTACATAACCTCAATAACTCAAATAAAAATTTGCACACCCTAATCAATGATATTTGTTATAAATGGAACAGCAAGATAAAACAAATGAAATTAAAGAATATGGAAAATAAAGCAAAAAAACCTAACAAAATAAAAATTAAAAACCCTTATAGTATACATCATATCCATGAAAAATATAAATCCACGAATTACTCTAATAACATAAATAATGGTTGCAAAGTTGCTAAAAGACAATTCAATATTTTTAATTATTACAATAATTTATTCACAGAAAATAGAGTAATTAACTTGACAACAAAAATAATACCTAATAACATTATTAATTTATTAAGTTTGGGCGAAAATTTAAATTATGACCCTACAGATAAAAAAAGTAATATTTTACAAATGATAGCCGAGATAGAAAATATAATCACTTTTTTGGACACTTCAGATAACCATAAAAATGTATTAAGAAATGTTATGAGCAAAAACATCTTAAATCATATAAATAATGAAAAAAATAAGACAAACACTACAATTAACTTATTTACTAAATTAATCAATAAAGACTTGTTTAAAACTAAAAAGTTCTTTAAAAATAATAAAGATCTTTGCATAGTTAAGACAGATAAAACTAAACAACTGGCAATAATTACAAAAGATGAATACAATAAAAAAATTTTAGACTTACTCAGTAATAAAGATATATATAAAACTATCAGAAACAACCCCATAACAGAACTACACCAAAAATGCAATAAATATTTAGATAAATTAGAAAAATATAAATTCATAGATAAGTCAATGAAAAGTAAATTATCTAACAACTATTACAATATACCAAGAATACACGGCCTCATAAAAGTACATAAAAAAGATAATCCCCTTAGACCAATAGTTGACGGAACCAATAACCCTATTGACAATTTAGCTTTTTACCTCAATAAAACTTTAGACCACTTTAATAGTAACAATGATTATGACATAAAAAATTCAATAGAATTGAAAAATAAACTAAAGAACATCAAATTAAACCCGGATCATATTATTAGTAGTCTTGATGTCATTTTTATGTTTCCTAACATCCCGCTCAAATTAGTATATAAACTAATTAACGAAAACTGGGAACAAATTGAACCCTATACAAGTATAAAAAGCAAAATAATATTTATAGAGGGAATAAAACTCTGTACAGAAAATGGTTTCTTTATTTTCCAAAACCAATTTTATAAGCAAACAGCTGGCTTACCAATGGGAGGTAGATTATCTGTAAATTTATCAGGGCTAGCACTTAATTTTATTATTAAAGAAGCTATACAAAAAATTGATAATCCACCCATATTCCTTTCAAAATATATAGATGACTTATTGATTATAACTGACAAAGACAATTTAGAACAACTTGAAAAAACATTAAATGAACAAAGTAAAAATATTAAATTTACTAAGGAATTAGAAAAAAATTATTCCTTAAATTATTTGGATATAACTATTGTCAGAAACCCAATGAATTACACTCTTTCAACAAAATGGTATAAGAAAGAATGTACTTCAAATAGATTACTAAACTATTATTCCAATCACCCAAAGCATCAAATTAATAACATAGCCCAAAACATAATAAACAGGTCCATAAAATTGACAGACATAGCACACTTAAAAGAAACAAAGATAAAATTTTTGAAATTCTCTTAAAGAACGCTTTCCCAATAAAACAAATCAACAAATTTTGGCATAAACAAATTAATTCAATTAAAGGGACAATAGATAATAATTTACCAAAAAATATTAATAAATTTTGTACTAATAAAACGCTTCAAAATTCATCCAATTTTTCAAAACAAACAATCAATAATAGAAACACCCAAAATATAATACCTGCTCAGACTAGAATCACAGAATATTTTCATACAGAAATTGATAATGAAAATCCCTTAATAACTAATAGTACCACAGCTCATAAATTAATAGAACCATTTTTTTCAGACTCAGAACAGAATAAAATAAATTATAAAAGCATAACCTATATAAAAAATTTATCAGAAAGGATTGGTCCATCTTTTAAAAATTATGACATTTCCAAAATAAAATTGGCTTACAAAACCAGAAATCCAATCAAAATCATAATAGAGAGCCAAAAAGATAAAATACCCCTATTGGATAAAAAAAATGTGGTATATGACCTCAGTTGTACTAACTGTGACAAGCATTATATAGGCCACACTAGTACTCACCTTAAAAACAGAATTTACCATCACAAAAATAGTCTAAAACCCACCTCTAAAACTAATACAGCACTATCAACTCATTGTAAAAAAGATTTACATACTTTTAATTTTGATAAGCCAAAGATATTGCATAGAGAGAAAAACACAGTAAAGAGAAAATATTTAGAGGCACTTTACATAAATGACAATATAAATAGCATTGTAAATGACAGAAAAGAGGCTGGAGAAATAAGCAAACTGTATTCATCCGTCGTTTTCAAATTAAAAAAGCAATAATATATAATAGGATTTTTAACTTCAAAGCAAGGCCAGTAATGAATACTTATAACCTGACCCAATAACCTAGCAATATATTTTTTCATATATCTTTTGACTGTTTTCCATATAATATTTGTAAATTTTCATATTGTGATTATACTATTTAAATCTAAAATAAATTAATTTAATAATTATGTATTTTAAATTTTGTTGTTGTTTTTTAAAATAAAAAATAAAATAAAAAAAATATAAAAAATAAAAATAATTTAATACATAAAGATGTTTAAATAGCAGTAAGGTACAAATAATTTATTCATAATAACTCACATTACCTTACATATCAAAGTTCAAGCCAGTAGTGGACAATTGACCATGGGAAGATAGTGAATTCCCAGGAAAATGAGGAGAAAAAAAAATAATTTTTAAATATTTTTAAATATTTCTTTATATGAGGTATCTATGCTTGGTTTTGCTAACTGTTTTGGGACAAGTTTTTTTGGATTGTATAACGTATTTATGATTGTTGTTTTTTTTTGCAGAATTTTTGACTTATAACTTTTTTTAAAGTTAATTTTTAGAATGTTGATGTATTTTTAATATTGAAAATGGCATTAAATTTGCCGAAACGTCTTGTTTATGAAAGAATATAATAAATTGACTGGAAGCTGGTTTTTTTCGAAGATGAAATTTACATAGAAATTGAGTCCAGTATATTAGATAAGAATTAAAATGTATGAGTAGTGTAAATACAAGTTTGCAACTGAAAAAACGGACGGGAATACTTTTTTTTGCGGAAAAACTTCGAAATTTTCGAAATAATTTCAGTTTTTGGCCTGTATCTCCTAATCGGTGCGTTTTAGGGAAAAAGTACAAATAACAATATTTAAAGGAGAATTAATTTCTACAATTTGAGCCCAAATGCAGCTCTGTAGGTTTAACAGATCTTGAGTTAAGTTGCAATCGTATAATAATTCACCGGAATCTTAGCCCTATCTAATATATAAAATTATCGTGTCACATTGTTTATAACGGAACACCTCCGAAACGACTTGACCGATTCTTATGAAATTTTGTGCCCATATTCAGTAGGTCTGAGAATAGGATGTAAAACATTGAGTCTAAATACAGCTTTGTACGTTCAACAGATTCTGAGCTTGGCTTTTGCTATGACCATAAAGCCTCAGACAATGTCCATTTCCGTTTTGGATTTATGTTTCTCCAGTGGACTATTATATGTTGCTTGCTCACGTGTTATTAAATCATCTAATCTATTTGTATTAGCAAAGGACAGATTAAAAAAAATGTTCATCGATTAGTGCTCAATTAAATTTAAATAAATAGTTATGCTTTAAAAATATAATATTAGCCATAATATAAACTCAACCATGATACACCTCATTCATAATTCTAATGTTTATATTTTATCAGTTAAGAATTTGTAATATTATTGATTTATTATATACTGTACTCAGATATATGATGAATAAAATGTAAAATCGGAAATCTATTTAATTCATTTTTTCCATTCAATCATAGTTTCTTTAAAATTCAAATTTCAACGTAATATATTTTTAAAACTATTACAACAGCCACAGCAACGCGTGGCCGGGTCAGCTAGTTGTTTGATAAATAAAAGATTAAAAACAAATATATGATTGAAGTCTTGTGAAACGTAAAATGTAATTATAATAATTTGTCAAAAAGCTTGTTTGGAATCATTTCTAAGCATCATTTCTTTGCTTTTCTTCATCTCACTAATGGTATCGAACATAGGAGTATCTTTGGTCTCAGGGATGAACATCAACAAGAATACACCAAGAATAGAAAAACAGCCACAAAGTGTGGTCGGAATCCACCAAGCTTTCTTCCCCTGTAAAATATAATACTGACATAGTAATATGAAGTGTATATTTCACTACATGTTCATTTACTTATTCATTATTATGTACTAACCAATATGTCTACAATATATGGTGCTAATAAAGGTCCCAACTGCGCCATGGTAAAACTGCTGCCCATTGCAGTGTTGCGGCATTCTGTCGGAAATATTTCCAAAGTATGAAAAACGTAAAGCCCAGCTGCGGCAGCTCCTGTAAGTCTTCCAAAGAACGTCATAAACATGATCGGCCAACCTAGGTCATAAAGGGTTTGTGATAATGAAAATTGAAAAAACAATAATGAGGAAAGTAACAACAGGTGGCCACGATCGTTCGTTTTTTATTAACAACAAGAATCACTTAAGGTGACAAAAATTTTCACCACTTTATTATCGGCAGAATCTGAAAAACTGTATGCTGGTATCCAGGACGAAAAAGTTTTTGAGTATTCAAATTAATCGGAAGACTATAGAGCAGGCCCAGACCTTTAAATATTCGGGCGTAACAATCAGTGAGAGTGGAAAAATAAATGGTGAAATCAGTGCAAGAATTGCCATTTCGCGAATGATGTTTTCAGCCATAAATAAAAAGTTTTTGAGTTAGAAATATCACAAAAAAAACAACTAAATTGGCTGTTTATCACTCTACACACATTCGGCTGAACGGAGGGAGTTCTAAATTTTGCCTGTTAAAGCATAATTAGGTCAGTTCAACGCAGCCTAAGCCGATGATATGGACAGTGCTGAATGTTCCTTTCAGGCAGTTAAGGAAGCATTTTGAGCATTAGTGGAAATTAATTAGGCCAGCAATGTATCTGGTGGCAGGATAAAAACCTAGACCAAATGTAGAGTTTGAGTACCTGAGCTATGAAGGAATACTGCCGAAACAAAATCCGAGACACCTGGGATAATAAAGGGATAGATGAAGTGAAGATAAGAGTCATCTCTGACTACCGTTGTTACTATTGACTAAGAAAACCACACACACAAACACACACACTCACGCATATCCGGTTCTTCTATATGCAAACTTGGATCCTGACAAAAGCAAATGAGAGAGACCTCCTTATCGTGAAACACAAGATTCTCTGAAGACTGTTTGGTGGAGTGTTCTTTCATGGGATTTGGAGTAAGAAAATGGGATTTTGAAGAAAATTTTCATCAAAATGGTCGTATTTTAAAATCAGGCTGATTTCGATGGGCAAGACATCTGGCGCGCATGGAAGGAAGTGAAGTAACAAAGAGGTTGCTTATAGAGCTGCTACTTAGGTCCAGGAAAAATGGCAGGCTGAAAGGATTGAGGGAGTAGTGACTGGCTCGAGAGTTGACATCCTTAGTGTCAAGAATTGGAAGAGAAGCGCTCGGGATCGATGAGTATTGGAGACCGTTGGTGGTGGCCAGGACCTGTTTTCGGGTTGTAGTGACGAATTAATAATAATAACATATCATTAGGATAGGGCCGTTTAGACTTGGGCCGCCATTTTATGTCCATTCCGTACGGCGTCATACCCTAGAATTTTTTAACATCATTATCATTATTAGACAGCGCTTGGAGGACCTTGGCTCCTCAACAGTTTTCCTCCACTTTGACCGAGCTGCTTTTCTCCAAGTTCTTACACCAAGGAGCCTATGGTCTGCTTCCACAGCGTCCAGATATCGCAGTCTAGGCCTGCGTCTTCCTCTTTCTCCATCTAGATGTCTCTCCAAGATCAGCTTTGAGAGCCTTTTTCATCCATTCTGTGAACGTGCCCCAACCATCTTACTCTTCCTTTTTAATACAAGAAAGGATATTAGGTCCTTATGTTCTTGATTCTTTTTTATGCGGAAACGGTTTCCTTCCATGGTTGGACCATATACTCTTCTAAACTTTCTCTTCCAAGTATTCAATAATTTATCATGCTTCTTGGATAGAGTCTATGCCTTCCCACCATACATGACGATTGGACGAAGTATTGTCTTATATACCCTTATTTTGAGACTAAGGGATATCGCTCTATTTCGGAACAAGTTTCTGAGAGACCAATAGTATCTGTTATGGTTTTCGATTCTCGTCTTTATTTCCTGTTAGAATTTTTACTCCCACTAAAAAATTCTATTGTCATCTGCCGGGCTGCGAACCGGGGCCTTGGTAATAGAAGGTACTTGTGGTAACCACTATATCACAGGTGACCCCAAAATTAGCAATTGTACATTTGGTTAATTTAAATAAAATAAGGTAATATCCTATAAATAATTTTTATGGAACAATAAACTAATTAACTATGCATTAAACTTATAATTACTATCTAACCCTTTAGGATACTCAATAGAAGGGTTTGTGACTATGATCCTCATTAATAGGTGTGAAAGAATTTAAAGTGTCCATCTCTTCCCTGATTTAACTAGGTTATTTATTTATTTATTTTTTTTAGATGAGTCATTAAATATTTAAATACTATTAAGACATAATTAAGAAATTGGCCCAATGCCTTTTGTGTGACCATAATTCACACATGCTTATGCTTGCATTCATTTCTTTCCAATCGACAGCAACAGCATATCTAAACACATCTTCCAAGACAAATAGTTCACATAAAACATTTTTTCTGATATCTGTTATTAAAGGTAATCAACAAAATCTATTCCATAAAAATTTGTAATTTCTTCACACAATCAACATCAGCAATACACATCTAAGTCGGATGGTTGGTCGATATAAATGACAGGATGACCGTCATCCTTCCGGCACCGCACTCTGCCTCCGGCGAACCAGACTTATTTCAGCTTCCCTGCAGCTCTCTTCTGTCGGGCCACCAGTATAGACGTCTGTAGGCTGAAGTCATCTCTTCGCCGTGGTATGATTTACACCCTGTGGAAATCATTTTCCTGCCAGCCTAAATCGCGAGTTGAAAAATCTCGTTTCACTTTCCTTCTCTGTATAAGGTCATCCCGCAACGACTGCCTGACGAACCTGGCTATAAATGGAGGTGGTCGTGGGTCCTCCTTCCTCCGTCTGCGGCGCTCTACTAGGTCGAGGCCCTCTACACCTATCTTAACCCCAAGACTTGCCTCTACACTCACCAGTAGTGTAGCGGGGCTTTCGTCTGGTCTAACAGAAATGTCTCTAATCTCCAGTGACCTGTGTAGTCACCTTGTTCTGCCTTATTAAGGGCAACTAACTAAGTTCATCGATGAACTCGGTCTGTCCTTCAAGGTGGCTCTCTATTTTGGTCAGCCGATCATTGAGCTCGAAGGTGAGCTCCCCATATTGCTCCGCTACTTTATTTTCTAGACTCCTCGTGGAGTTGGTTTTTTTTTCCGTTGGAGGGTCCTGGCTTTTTAGATTGGTTACAATTTTGGCAGACCCAATTCTTTTTATTTCTCACAACCTCTAATTCCTTTACATTAATGTCACAACAACGGACGTGATAAATGAGGGGACATTTTTCGCATGACAAATAATTTTTGTCTTCTCTAGTTATACTCGTATTACAGACAGAGCAAAGGGCCATTTTAATTGTTTTACAATAACCTTGAAATAAAATAACTTACTGAGAACAGTTTGTGTTGTTTTTAGATGCCGGTAGGCTATAATCCTCTGGGCCTTTATTTATATACTTCGTATTTATACTATTAAGGATGAAAATCATATCCTCCCTGCCTTGAAAGAGACTTAAGATGATAGGAACCAACCATGAAGCCTATCATTCCGCACTTTCCAATCCATTGCTTGGTCACCAAGCCATCTCTTAGCCGTACAACTCATTTAGTTTATTGTACAAAATTGTGGCAAACTTCAGGTTATATGCAAAACAATTTTTATTAGGTTGTGCTGTAATAAAAAAAATTATTACCCCCACAAATGAGCCATATTATTATGTATTTCCATTTTAATGTAAGAGAATAGATTTTTTTGGAGGGTGACACTGCTGCTGTATTTAGAAAATTCATCCTGTATACTACTAATGATAACAAAAGCATTTGGGGCGACCTGTAGTGTTGTAGTTAGGATAATAACCTACCATGCCTAAGTTAGCGAGTTCGTAGCCCGATATTGGGCCTAGGATTTTATAAAAGTGAGTAACAAATCCTTGGTTATATCGTCTTTCGGAAGGGGTGTAAAACGGGGGTCCCAAGCCATGTCAGGTACGTCGGTTTTAATGATCCCTATCATAATTATACCTGGATAGGCAAATTTTAGGCTCCCACTGTTGCATCGCCCGATTAAGCTTTGCAACATAAAAAGTGACGTTAAATAACCAAACAACAAAAGTTTAGAAATGTTCATACATAGTGCTGGAATTCGAGAAAATAAAACGTTAAAAAACCAAGCTCGAAAACCGATTTATAATTTCTATTTGGTGGTATTGAATTATTTTTTAATAGTCTATAACATATTCGATTACTGTCATATCCTGGGACACCTTATACACTTACATATATAATCACTAAACAGAATTTTAACTAAAAATAAATTACTAAAATCTGTTTAAGAATGACTACGTCATAGGTCTAGTCCTATCTTGATCTATATAAGAATAATTCTGTATACTTACCTTCCTTTTGAATTATGTAAAAACTAATGAAAACTATATTAAAACATTTAGAAACGTATAGAAATAAGAAACATTACCCTTTGGTAACAATAGTAGTGCGAACATGGCGACGATGAATGCATTCCACAATACCATTCCAGAGCGCTTCCTGCCGAAGTACGGGAGTAACAGGAGAGGAAGAAAGTATGACGGGATTTCGATGATTCCATTGAGGGCCATAAAGAGGTATGGGTTGACATCGAAGTTGGATCCGCTTAGTGCTAAAATCATTAAAATAATCAATCATTATAACATTTTATTATACATTGTTTGAGAAAAACCATTATACAGCCATTAAATTTGTTAGCACTACTAATATAATTTTGGAACCATTTCTGGAGGTTGTCGCTTCGGGTTAAGTCACAAGTTTTACTTTTCTTTCGTCTCCTGTTTAATGTCCTGTTTAATAATGAAAATAAAAATATTCGTAAGTTTTAGAATGGAAAAATTAGTGAGCAAGTAATTATGGGAAATGTGTATATTTCCGAAGCATAGATGATATATTTTTCTTGAAACGTTTATTTCTTGATGAAATGAAAACGGAAATAAACATATGTCCCATAATCAACCTCATTTTCCATACAAAACCTAGCGATAATTTTTAATTTCGAGAATATTAAAAAGAAACCAAAAGGAAAGTTAAAACTTGTTGTGACTTAAATTGAAGCTACTACCTCTAGAAATGATACTGTAATGTTAAATAAAATCATTTGAAATACAAGTGTTTTATTAAGTTAACCAAAAATAATGTAAGTGTTTTAATACTCTTTTCAACGACCCTCTAATTATTGTTTATAGTTTTTTTATAAAATTATGAGAACTTTTTCACAAAAGCATAATTATTTCTAATTCTTCCCCACTTTCTCTAAACATTCTGCGTTCCCACGACTGTCCTTAAGTAGGATAATCATACCTTCAGGTAAGATGAGAGGAAGAAAACAATAAAAATAATTAAAAAACAAGGCTTAAGAGTTCATTTCCAATATATTAATATTATATATATATGGTATATATATATATATATATATATATATATATATATATATATATATATATATATATATATATATATATATATATGTATATACCTCAAAACACCTATATTATTAAATACTCTTTCAAGACGGCAGCTTTCTGGTTTAGACCGTGTTGTTAAATATTTCTTCACAAACGTTTCGCCAGACATGCTGCAAGCTTCTTCAAGGCTGGGTCCAGAATAAGGATGCTTTTTTTTTTTCATATCCCTCCTAGAATTTATTTCCAATTGTTTTACAATTACAATTATCACTTAATAACCACAATGTTTCTATATAAACAAAAAGCCTTCTCTTACCTTGCGTTATTTTAAGGCACTACAAATGAACTGAGCCCGCTGATGGCAGTTTATACTTGAACCGGCAATGCCGCTGACGCTATATAATACAAAACGGGGAGAGACCGTTTACCGGGATTAGAAAATAGTAGGAAGAAGGAAGAGGAACAAGGAAGAAGCTTTTAGGAAGGAGGAGTCCTCACCTCAGATTAAGCAAACTATGGCTACCTAATATACCTTTAAAGGAAAAGAAAAACAACAAATCAGCCAAGCAGAAACTAACAAGCCTAATTCCAGCCAAACAGAGCCCGAAGAACCAGAAACAACCCAATCGCAGTCATGGAAGAGCAAACTCCGACCACGGACACGAAAAAACCCGATTGACTAACGCAAGGATCCGACGAGCTACGAGTGGACCCGATTGGACCCGAGCGGACCTGAGTGACGGCTAATATAAAGCGCCACGAGTTACCGGAGCATCATCACATTAAAAAAAAAAAAGAAAAGAAAAGAAAAAAAAGGAAAAAAGAAAAAAATTGGAAAAAAAAGCTTTTTTTTCAAGCAGCCTTGAAGAAGCTAGAAGCATGTCTGGCGAAACTTTGGCGAAGAAAAATTTAATAACACGGTGTAAACCAGAAACCACTAAAGATTTGTGTACCTATATTATTGTTGGTTAACTTAATAAAACACTTATATTTCAAATGATTTAATAGTATCAGTTCATTTGTACTTATACCATTATTTAAAATTATGGTATCAGTTCCAGATAATAACAATTACACGGTTCACCGAGCAACCGCTCCTTCCATTTGCCTTGAAGATGACCTTCAAAGTAGGTCAAAACGTCGGCACAAATAAGAAATAAGTATTCACTTATTTGGTGTTTAATTTGACTGCACCCCCAACTATTTCCATCTTTACATTAAATAAATTTAGTTTAAAAAAAACAAAAAAACAGATCCTGTTAGTAAAATCAGTCAGGTTTTTCTCACATTAAAAAAACATTTTTATATTTTAATATTTCTGTCGAATCATATTGAATAAATATAAAAAAAATAGTAAATGGTTTTGCAAATTAAATATTAATGAATTGAAAAATAGAACCGATTTTAAATGTAACAAATCTATCTTGGTACATAGACCAGTTGATGAGTTAAAAGCAGAAGATGAATTATTTTATAATAATTGACCTACATCCAAGAGATAAAGAAAATCATGACCAAGTTGAAAGATTATGATTTAGTTAAAAAAGTGCGTGATATTGTTACGGGCTACTGGGTATTAAAATGAATTAAACAATTCCTTAATTAAAGATACTAATATTTATTAACAAAAAGGATACAAGTAAATTATTAACAATTAAATTATTAAACTAAAATAACTATGCAATAATAATATTCTAAATATTATAATCTAGGCCTAACTCCTATTTAATTATTACAATAATATAAGATATTATACTAATTCTAAATGACTTAACTATTTACATAAATTGGTATGAATATTATAAAACTACATTACAATTTATAACTAATAATTAACACTTACAGTTCACTAGTCCACCGACCGTAAGATTCTCCAAGTATGACAAACTGACACACAGTAACAATCAGAAACAGTTTATTACACTCGCGAGACTGTCACAGTTCACTGATACACTTATTACACTGGCCGGTTCAACACTGACTAGTTTATCACACTGACACTCACTTATCACGGATCTTCACCGTGCCTGGTCTACTCTCAGACTAAGACTGACTCGTTTCAGGTGAGGGAGGTATTTAAATAGGCAAGGCCGAACATTCTAGAACACGGAAGGGTGGAGACAATTCTGGAATCTTCTTAATCCTTTTTCGACAAAAAGAAGACGATCGAGAAGGTCCTAATCCTATTTTAACTTCTCCCACCGACGGATTTAAGCCGCTAATCCCTTGCTTCCGTCTTCCTCTCTGCGGCCGTAACAATATATTATAATTATTTTTACAAAATAATAACTATAAAATAATAAGTTATTATAATAAGCATAATAATATTATAATAAGTTTTATAACATATGTTTTCAAAGTTATAAATAAAATAAAATTATTCCAATTATTTAAACAATAATAAACAAAATAACAATAAACAAGTAATAACAATATATTACAAGTGATTATATGTACAAAAAAAATAGGTGAAATTAAAATAAAAGGAAAATGTTCTTTTCTTTTACAAAATATTTATTGATTTGTTTATGATTAAAATAATCTTATATAAAATAAACTATCCGGCGGCTTAAACAGTATCAAAAAACTGTAAAACACCCTTTACACACTCCTCCCATCAAGGCTTTCGGTCTACCAATAGCGCTACATGATTTTTTAACAAATTGGAGGTTAGTTTGTAACTAAGTCTAATAAACAAGCCTATCTCTACCATCACTATGAAATAACTCCTATTATATTAATTTATGAGGGTGGAGTACTAAGCTACTAGCAAAGCCTTATGCTCATGAGTTTGCTTTCTATTATTGTATTATAGAGGTGCTTGAGAACTTTCTGATCTAGAACAAGCCTGTCATTAAAATAGATTAAAGAAGATTCTCAAAAAAATAACTATGCATAATCCTAAATAAGAAGAAAACAGACAATGTTTTGGCAAGCATCATCGGTAGAACAAAATCAATAGAAACAAATTGATATTCACATTTTTTTTTTTGTAATAAACAGTGTAGACGTTAATTTTAGATCATTTTAAATAAATAATTTAATTTTTATTTTTTAAAGAGAAAAGATAGGCCCTCGACCGGGATTTGAACCCGGAACCTTTGTCTCACCGTGACATCGGTGGCCTATCGGTCTACCGTGAGGGCCTATCTTTTCTCTTTAAAAAATAAAAATATTTATAACTCATAAAAAATGACCAATAATTATAAAAAATTATAAATAATAACATGACGTAAGTCAATAAGATCCTAAATTAAAATTAATGTTCAAAGAACTTCGTTCTAGCGTATTCATTGCTAAAATGGCGGGAGCACTCTGGGGCTTTAGGATCTATGAGAGAGAAGGTTTGTCCTCGACCGGGAGGGGCCTTGGATAGCTCAATTGGCAGAGCGATGTCACGGTGAGACAAAGGTTCCGGGTTCAAATCCCGGTCGAGGGCCTATCTTTTCTCTTTAAAAAATAAAAATATTTATAACTCATAAAAAATAACCAATAATTATAAAAAATTATAAATAATTTAATTATTTTTAAAAAATATAAGTTACTCGTACATTTAAAATTTCAGATGTCTAACTTCAAAACTGGCGGATTCTATACAACCTTTGTATTATATTAAAGGAGAAACCCTTGGGGTGAAATTATCCAAATTTCTTTCTTAAACTATACTAAGAACCTATCTACAAATTTCAAAATGCTAAGTTCCTGGTTTGATTTTAATTATGTACTATAACGGGGGGGGGGTGGGGACATGCCCCTGTGCCCCAACATAAATCTGCCCTTACTGTACCTTAATATGTATAACCTATTTTACTCAATAAGTTTCATCCAAATCGGTTCAGTAGTTTTTGCGTGAATGAGTAACAAACATAAATACAAACATTCCCATTTATAATATTAGTAGGATATCAAAACAATAGTTTTACTCATGTTCATTCTGTTAATTTAACAATTATGATCATGTGATTTGACGTTAATTATGTACTATAATGGATTCTCCACAGTACCTAAAAAACTGTCGGTGGGGCACGTGCCCCCGCGTGCCCCCCTAAATCCGCGCTTGCTATAGCCTATGTGTTATTCTGATTTATAACCTATATTATTGTAAAGTTTCATCCAAATCCGTTTAGTAGTTTTTGCGTGAAAGAGAGACAAACATACAAACTTTCACATTTATAATATTAGTAAGATATATATATATATATATATATATATATATATATATATATATATATATATATATTATATATATATATATATATATATATATATACATATATATATATATATATCGAACAATGAACAGATTTACTAAGGTTTGGGAAATTCTCTGCTCAATAATAACATTGTAGTGCCTTTGATGGACGGTAGAATGATGATCCTATTTGAAATTAAAATAAAACTGACGAATGACCCTGTTGTGTTTATAGTTGCATATTTGATCATTTCATCAAATCAATATTCTATTTTACAAGACAAGGACTTCGTTTATCATAAAGTTCTTTATCAAATTTTACAAACAACGATCCTCCTTGGCTTCATATAGAAACACTACAATTTATGTCAGGTACTCGTTAAAAATCCGTATCCTAATTAAACCTGGATAGGGAAAACTTAAAGCTCCCACTGTAGCATCGTCCGATTAGCCATAGTAGCATAAAGTGACGTTAAATGAACTAACAAAACAAACAAACTTAATAATTATGCCTATACATTAATGTCTAACACTAATGTCTAACATTAATATTAACAATATTTATAACTGGGTTGTTTCCTGCGAGAAGAGAAGTTAGACACTACAGTGGGAAATACTAGCCAAAGTTAAATCTTTGGTAACTGTTAAATGTATAAGAACAGATAATTATAACAATAATTCTATATTAAAAGTTTTAAATTATAGATAATTGTAATAAATAATAATAATATTGATAATGTTAAAAATGCTAAAATAATGTTATAAAACCAGGAAAAAAAACTGAAATGTTTTTTAGTAATTTATAATGGGATTCTAATTGAACTAATTTGAATATTAGCGCAACATCAGGTCTAAATTTTTAAATTGACCCATCCTATCTACTATAATTTCGCCCATAGCAAATCAGGTAAATCTTTTTAATCAATAAATAATAAAATGTTTTTATTTAGAGTAACTAATTAAACCAAAAGTAACTCACCAATTACATAGTAACTGAAATTTCCAACAAACCATAAATAATAACTAATCAAAGTTCTTTTAGCGAGGTCAGTTGTTGAAAACAGTTTGAAATAATCTTTGAACAAATAGCACACATTTTTGGCAAATGAATTTGATCTTTCCTAAAAAGGAATGCAATTAAGAAATGATTAATATTTATTACTCGAAGTACTAATAATATTTAGTATTCGAGATTAACTAACCTTCGAATCTAGAAGGGAAAGCTTTTTCATCTCATCTAAATCTAAGCCCTCCTCATCTCCAATAATATGGTATGCTTTTTCTAACTTTCCAGCGGTAATTAGCCACCTTGGTGATTCTGGTATAAACCTGTGATGTAAAAAAATATATTTATTGAAATTTACAACTTACAACTGTACTGAATACATCAAGTAAATATAATGAATCATAA
Source organism: Arma custos (assembly GCA_037127475.1). NCBI lineage: Eukaryota > Metazoa > Arthropoda > Insecta > Hemiptera > Pentatomidae > Arma > Arma custos. Next base: position 166,636,070 of record CM073759.1, read on the forward strand.
GCCATGTCCCGAGATAAAGGCGCTTAGAGAAACTTCACAGTGGTGGTACTCAAATAAAAAGGTCAACTTAGGTCATGAGGCCAACTTCTTCTCAGACGCCTCAGAGGAAAAAAAATATTATATTTAAATAATATATATTGGCTAATAGTTGAGAGAGAGAAGAAAACACTTTATTGAAGCATTACAATCTGCCTGTTGTGGGCAATAAGTAATGGTGCTATGTAGCTTACAATCATTCCATAAAAAATCAATGATAAAACGAAATAAATGCATAAATAAATATATACAAGCGAAAAAATATATACAAAAATAAAGTAAAAAAAAAAATATATATATATATATATATATATATATATATAATAAAAAAAGTATAATAATAATAAATAAAACATTAAAGAAATATACTGTACACATTCATACTCTATTTACAATTTGTCTGGGGTCCCCGAACTGAGCTTCTTCCTCATGAGTGAGGGCAAAGCAGGAGTCCGGGAGGCCCCAGCCCCCTTTCCCAGCCGCGTCACTGGCATTAAACGCCAATGGAAGCTGGTTAAGGGCGCTTCACACACCCACAGGTCGTGAGTGGAGAATCTGGCCAGTGCCAGTACTCCAAATAACATTATTATTTCAGGTCTCGAGGCCATTGCCGGTTTAGGCGGCGGGGTGGGTTATATGGATGTGTGGAACTGGATAATGACTGAGCCAGGGGGTTGGGATGACAGGCAAGGTTTTGGTGAAAGTTTGAAAATTTAGTAGGGATGAGATCGAGGACGAAAGGAATGTTGAGATCATTATGGAGGGTTTTGTTGGAGACATAATAAGGAGCATTGACAATAGTTCTCAGGACTTTGGATTGAAAGGATTGAATGCGTCTGATATTCGATTTTTTCGTGGTCCCCCACAGTTCCAGTCCATGGGTCCAAATAGGTTTGATGATGGTCTTGTATATTAGTAGTTTATTGTCTATTAAAAGATGGGAGGTCCTAAATAGAAATCTGTTTAGTTGGCTGAATCGTCTGTTAAGTTCTTGTCTTTTGAGTCTGGTATGAGGATTCCATGTAAGTCTTTTGTCTAGGAGAAAGCGAAGGTATCGTACTGTGTCGGGAATGGGTAGGACGGTTTTATTGAATTGGACAGAGGGACATGCTCCCCGGCGAAGTGTAAAAGTCACATGTTTGCATTTTTCCTCGTTGACTTTGATCCGCCATTGGTTACACCAGATTTCAATGAGTGAAAGGTGCCTTTGGAGGTTCGAGGAAGCCATTTCGGGATCTGGATGAGATGATAAGATGGCTGTATCGTCTGCGAACGTTGCAAGGAAGGTTTCAGGAGTAGTTGGGATATCAGCGGTGTACAATATGTATAGGATAGGACCCAAGACGCTGCCCTGGGGGACTCCAGCTTGAATTGGGTAAAGATTGGAGTATTCGTTACCACAGCGTACTTGGAAGTAGCGATAAGGGAGGTAGGATCGAAGGACTAGGAATAAGGATTGAGGTAACTGGGTTTTGAGCTTGAACAGCAAACCGGCATGTCATACCCGGTCGAAAGCTTGTGCTACGTCCAGAAATGCGCCTGTGCATTATTGTTTGTTTTCAAGAGCAGAGGATAGGTGATCGACAATTCGGAGACCCTGCTGGACCGTCGAGTGCCTGGGACGGAATCCAAACTGATGTGAAGGAATATCATTGGATTCTATTATGGGTAGGATTCGTTTCAGGACGATTTTTTCGAAAATTTTGGAAAGAATAGGAAGCAGGCTGATGGGTCGGTATGATGATGTGGCATTGGGTGGCTTGCCAGGTTTAGGGAATAGGATGATGACGGAGTGTTTCCACAGCAAAGGGAAGTGAGTTGAACGAAGGATACAGTGATATAGGTAGGTAAGGAAAATTTTTGAGGAAGATGTTGAAGGATCTGGGTGGTTAGAAGGTCATGTCCAGGAGATTTGCGGACTTTTAACTTTTGTAAGAGGAATTTGACCTCAGAGGAATTTGCCGCTTTAGGAGGTAAGGATAGAGAGATGGGTGAAGAGAGGAATTCATTAATATTGGAAATGTGCGTAGAGTGGATATCAGGATGTGGGATAAATGTATTTGAAAGGTGTTTGGAAAATTCTTCTGCTTTCTTCTCATCTGATGCAGCCCAAGAGCCATCTTCACGTCGGAGGGGGTGGGAAATAGAGTGATATTTGAGGATTTTTTTGGTGGCATTCCAAAGGGAATTATCTGAAGCAGATAGTGTGGAAAGGTAGCATTTGTAGGATTCGGATCTATAGGTTGTCAGGTTCTTTTTGACTAATTTGGTGAAGTAGTTATACCGTCTCCGATCTCCGATGCCTTGTTCTTTGCCAAAGGGATCGGTAACTGCGTTTGATAAGGATAATATCTCTAAGATCTTGCTGTAATGGATTTTTCTTACGGAATTTGAAGGAAGAACGGGGTGAAGATGCAGTCCAAACTGCTTGCTGGATCAAATTGGTAAAGGAATTGACGGCATCATCCAACTCCTGAGGTGTTTTTAGGGAAACTCTGAGGTCAATGGTGTCGTATACAAGCTGGTGAAATAGGTTCCAGTCAACTGGTCCCCTAATAAATGATGGCGGAGGAAATTTGGATATTGGGACTATAGAAAGGGTAAGGATCAAAGGACTGTGATCTGAGGACAGGTCATCAAGGCGTTCTATGGAGTAGTTTAGGGGACCTAAGCCAGCATAGATGAAAAAGTCAAGGAGATCAGGATTTCGGTTTGGGTCAGTGGGCCAATATGTAGGGGTGCCTGGAGAAATAAAACTGGAATTATGGGAGTTAAGTGCAGAGAGGAGGATGCGACCTCGAGTATTAGTAGTTCTTGAGCCCCATTCTTGGTGTTTCGCATTAAAGTCTGCACCTAAAAGAAAATGAATCCCTAAGGAGTTTAGGAGAGAGCTGAATTGGGAATGGGAAATGGATTTATTAGGAGGGCAGTACACTAATGCTAAGGAGAGAGGAAAGGAAAAGGTTTTGATTTTAACAGCTGTAGCCTGAAGGATATCGTTTGATTGGAGTGGAAATGAATGTTGGGAGAGGGATTGATGGACAATGACAGCCGATTTTTCCATCAGGATGGTCGGTCCGGTAGGTTTGGTACTGTGTTATGTTGAGCTTCCGTTTACTGGTCAATCGAGTTTCTGTAATTAAGGCTACATCAATTTTTTTAACATACAGTAAGGATGTTAGTTCATCAGTGTGGTTTCGAATACCATTCGCATTCCAAAGGAGAATAAATAAGGTGGATGTCATTTAAGGATTTTGTTGCACAGGAAAGAGATGGGAAACAAGATTTGTTAGGAGAGATATTAGTGGTGTGACCATGGATTTGAACTCGGAGAGGAATGATATGAGTAGTGTTGTGAGATCAGTAGCATTTGAAGGAGGGGGGATATGAGGGATTTGATGCGGGGTATTTGGATTTTGATTCACGGGATATACTTATTGTTGGGGCTGGTTTATTGGTTGTAGAGAATTGATTTGTGGTTTAGAGAGGGATTTGGGGAGTTCGAGTTGTAGCGTGGCCTCGAGACTGTTTGTTTGTTGACCACCTGACATTTCGGCGTAGGAAACAGCTCCATCTACAATTTTAGAAGGCTGTCTTCTTGAGGTCCTCACTTCGTCGCTGGGCCGACGTGCTGCCAGAACTTGAGATTTTATATTCTTGTAGGTTTGGCAACCTTTATAATTGGCTGGATGCCCTAGAAGACATAGTGCGCAGACAGCTGGTGTTTCTCTCGGCTTGACGCATTCTTCAGTTTTATGCGGTTCTCCGCATTTGACGCATCTTGGGGTATGATGGCAGTAGTGCCTAGTGTGCCCGTGTGCCTGGCAGTTATGGCATTGCACGATGTCTTTCTTTGGGTATGGTTTTTCGATTTGAACCTGGGTATAGTATAGTCTACTTACATCATAGATTTGTTCTACTCCGGGTGCTGGTTCTAAATCTACCACTCTGATGGATCTCTCCTCCTTTAGTTGGTACGTATGGTAATCTGCCTTGATCTCCGTTAGGTACTTGACTATATTTCGGTATGTCTCGGGCGTGTCTGACTGGATCATTGTATCGTTGGTCCTGCTAGTGCAATAGTATTTTCCGGGGCCTATTGCCTTATTCAGTTGTGTGCAAAGAAGCCTAAAGTTGTTTATGTTCCGTACGAAAATTGGTGGAGGCCTGTGCACTTTAGGGGCCGATGTGGTCTCCATTGCTTCACTAGGTAGATTTGCTAGGGGCTGAAATCTGTTGGGTGAGTAGAAGGGAGAATCTTCAGTGAACTGAGTAGATGACCCTGGTTGGGTATTTTCATTCGACGGTCCTGCCTTGGGTTCATTATTATCATTCGGAGTAGTAGGAGGTGTGTCGACTTTACGCCTTCTATTAGGTTTAGGTTTACTAGGGCTATTTCTCGTAGTTGATTCTAGGGATCGACTTCTCTTTGTATTTCCTTTTTTATCTGATTTGCTGGATAATACTTGGTGGTAAAACTTCATTTTGGAATATTATGTCACTGGAGCAGATAGTAGTAAAGAAAAAAAAGGTAGGACAGAGAGGAAAAGGAACTAAATAAAAATAAAGAGTTCGTATGAGATCTGATCTGAATACGGCACAGATCAGTCTCATTCGGTGCCAGAGGCAGCACTGATAGCTGATAGGGTCAGTCTTACCTTGGTGGGGATGAACCTGCCGCGACCAGCACAAAGATAAGTAACTCCTGTCTCTTAAATCACTTAATTTATAATTAATATAGTGACGTTATAAGTCCGTAATTAGCTACGAAACTTCACATTTTACTTCACTGGTACACAGACTATGACTATGTAAAAAGCCGGGAATGTACGATGAAAGTTAATAGGTATAAAATAAAAGTATCACAGAGACGATGTTACTCACTCCAGCGCGTGCTGTGAACTCGGCTAATAGTTAATGAACTGATTAATGCATTATTTAATTACTAGATTTTGACTCTGAGAACTTTATTTTTATTGCACCTGGTAAGCTTACAACAACATGGATAATATCCATGCATAATATTCATATCTCGTAAAAAAATGGATGCTGGTAATTTTTTCTGTTTTTGTTTTTTTTATGAACTATTGGCAGTTATAAAGATTTTCTAAGGAGTCTTTTTGGTAAATAAATATTTCCACATTTTAAATTGAAACAAAATTTTGAAAGCGTTGTATACGGTCTATCATACGGCTAAGTGTATTTTATGTATTCAACGATGCCTTCAGTCTCTAATAAAAATTTTTAAGAAAAAGAAAGAAAATCTCAGAAGTTGGACAAGTTGCCTTTTTTCATTTAGCTATTCAAATAAAAAATCATTAACGATGAAAGAAAACAAAACACCATTTAAAAAATCTACTCTACTCAACCTGTTTTTGAGCTAGAAATTATGTTTTGTCTGATTTACCAAAATATGATGAACTACATGGACTGTCCGATGAAGGGAATGACATTTCCAATTTATAATATAATACCGGTTTACCGTTTTTTTCTTTTTCTTACTTCTCAGTATTAAGAAGAGAAGTAAATGTCAGTAATTTATCGCATGGTAATCAATCTAAAATGTGTAAATTAATATTTCAATCTCTTTTAGAAACATAATTGTTGAATGTTTTTTCCAAGAAAACTGTTTGAGCAAACCTGGATAGGCAAAATTTAGTTTATTTTGTCAAAAATACACTCCCATCGTCCGATTAGCCATAGCAGCATAAAGTAACATTAAATGAACAAACAACAACAGACTTATTATATAATATTTACCTAGAAATTAACCATCACCTTAAAACAAAAGAAACAATAAATAAGAGAAAATTAAGATTTTATTTTCATCCAAAAAGAATAAACAGCAGTTAAGCCTTGATAAAATTATAATTCTTTCCTTCTCTTTTTAAATTATGTTTTTACTTTTATATAATTCCATCCTGAGAAATCTTCAGGACACCATCAAACCACTCATCGTCCTACTCACAAAACCTCTTACCGAAGTTCCATTTAATCTCCCACGATGAGTATAAAGCCCTTAATTATCCTTTTGTGGAATGCAAATGGCCTACTCAATCACCGTGACGAACTAGACATATTACTTTATGACAAACAAATAGATATAGCTTTGCTGACTGAAACTCACTTCACTCAACGTACACATTTTTATATACGGGACTACATCACTTACAGATCAGACCACCCAGACAACACTTCACATGCTGGATCCTACATTCTCATTCACAAAACTCTACCTCATTCCCTTGTTCCTTCCACTCCAACTGATGCTATTCAATCAACATCAGTATCCATAACATCACGCCCTTTCTATAACACACTTTCAGCTGTATACTGTCCTCCCGGTAGTTCCATCTCTCATAACCTTTTAGATTCCCTATTCCAATCTTTTGGACCGCGTTTCATTGCTGGAGGAGACTACATTGCTAAACACCAACGATGGGGTTGTCGAACATCCAACTCCCGCGGAAATATTCTATCTTCTCTTACATCCTCAAAGAGCTACTCAATCCTTGCCCCAAAAAGTCCTACCTGTTGGCCTACATCTCTCAAAAAACGTCCCGATATCCTTGACATATTTGTTACATCCCAGATTTCCCCCGCACAAGCCAATATTGAATCCTTGGATGACCTTTCATCAGGTCATAGTCCAGTCCTCCTTTTTTTGCACTCAAGTTTCGCTCCCAAGCCTTCCCCTCCCACATTGATTACAGGACGTGTTAACTGGGACGATTTCTATAATGACTTGGAGGACAAACTGGACTTAAAAATTTCACTTAAGACAAAACAAGACATTGATACAGCCATAGAAAAACTTACAACATCAATCAAAAACAGTTTGCATGATAACATCACAAATAATACAATTAATAACTATCAACAGACTGATTTGCCACAGCATATTCGTATCTTATTAAGAGAAAAACGCAGAGCAAGATCGAAGTGGCATAGAACTCGATATCCAGCAGATAAAACTATCTATACAAAATTAACTAACAAACTAAAAGCAGAAATCAAGAAGTTCAAAATTCAAAATTTAATTACCTCGACTGAAAATCTTACAACCACCGACAAAACATTATGGATGACCACCAAATAACTCCTAAAGTTCAAAGAATTTAATCATCCACTCCTTACTGAATCAAATAACTGGACAAGATCTGACGGAGAAAAATCACAGTTATTTGGTCAATACCTTTCAAAATCTTTCATCCACATCCTGATATCATTAACCCAACTCACATTGAATATATAAAAGAAGAGTTAGATGTTCCCCTCCAAATGTCCCTTCCACCCAAAGCGTTCCATCCTTCTGAAATATCGTACATTATTCACAGATTACCTTCCCGGTAAAAGCTCCTGGGCACGACCTCATCACAATTAATATCTTAAAACACCTTCCCAGAAGAGCCATTGTATTCCTTACCTATATATATAATGCTGCACTCCGCTCCACTTATTTTCCTGACATCTGGAAATTATCCATTGCAAAAATGATACCCAAACCTAAAAAAAAAACAGAATACCCATCCTCTTACCGTCCTATCTCTCTTTTACCTTGCATGGGTAAAATCCTAGAAAACTCGTCCTTATACGATTGTACCCCATCCTTGATGCAAATCACATAATACCAGATCACCAGTCTGGATTCCGAGCATTCCACCATTCAGCAATGCCATCGTGTGGTGGATGTGGTCTCCTCTGCATTAGAACGTGGATCATATTGTTCGGGCGTCTTTCTTGACGTGTAACAGGCTTTTGACCGAGTCTGGTATCCGGGCTTGCTCTACAAACTCCGTAAATTCCTACTCCCTACATACTTTCTCATCCTCCGATCCAATCTCAAAAATAGAACTTTCCAAGTAAACCATAACAACGTCTATTCGTCCCTCTTTTCCCAATCTGCTGGTGTTCCTCAAGGTAAGTATCCTTGGTCCAATCCTTTATACAGTTTGTACAGCTGACATCCCAACTCATCCTAATACTATCCTTACCACGTATGCTGATGATACATGTGTATTATCAGTCAACACCAATCCAGTTATTGCATCCCAAAGCCTCCAATCCCATATCACTGATCTTGAAGAATGGTGTCAAAACTGGAGAATTAAAATAAATTCTCAAAAATCGCATCAAATCACTTTTACCTTACGTCGTAAACCAATGACTTCCTGCCCTTCAGTATCCTTTAATAATACCTCTCTGGTGCCTGTAGAACAGATCCGATACTTAGGGTTGCACCTTGACAAACGATTAACCTGGAATCCTCATACAAGACTGAAAAGACAAGAAACCGCACGACGTTTCAGGCTACTTCAACACTTACTACAAAAATGCTCTAAGCTCCCAATTAACTACAAAAGACTCATCTACATGACCATCATACGATCTATTTGGACTTACGGAGTAGAGCTTTGGGGCTCCACTAAGTCATCGAAATCCTCTCGTATCCAATCCTTACAATCCAAAATCCTTCGTAAAATCCTCAATGCTCTTTATTTTGTGTAGAATAAAGTCATCCATAACGACCTTTATGTCCCTTTTGTTGCTGATTTGGCTCGAACCTGGTATCTATCCTTTCATAACAAACTTCATTACCACTCAAACCCTCTAGTTTCAAACCTAGCTTCCTCTTCAATTCCCGATAATCCTCCGAGGCGTCTGAAAAGAAAATGGCAAAGTGACCTTCTTAACTCTAGATTGGTAGCGTTAACTTTTATAGCGGGATTAGTAGTGTGAGTAACTTCTACTCTTTATAAAGTTATTGACTTTCAATTATCATTTGAGTGAGTGGGATAGTAATAAATATCAACTTAAATAACTTTTTTAATAATTTTTCAATATCACAATCTATACTACACTTCAAAAAGTATATTTTTACACTCAGTCAATTATATTTTTTATTTTATTTTTGATATCACAAACGATTGGTACACACTCGATATTTTTTAATGAACAAGAAGCAATTTAAGGTAGAATTAAAGAAACAAACGAAATACAAGATTTAATATTCTAGGTATCATAATTCTATTTTGTCCCATGTATTTGGCTTGTACAGCTTTGACAACTAATAATTTGATGTTCGCGGCATGATGGTTTTACACATGTTACAGAACATGTAGTTGTGTACCTTCTTTTTCGCCAGTCGCAGTCAACATAGTATTTTCCGGCCCCCTTTTTTATAATTTCAGGTGGCTCAACTCTAGCTATAGTTTCTTGTCCAACAGTTGTGGAAATAATATTTCTCAGCTCTGTACTAATATTGGGTAGGAGCAGTCGTCTTCTTTGCCATCTTTCTGTCAGCTGCTCACCAAGCTTTAACAAAAAATCGATTCGGCTAAGAGGTCTCAAGTTTGAATGCTGCTGGCAGCGGTAAAAGTTGTGCACATAAATGATGTAACTATGAACTGTTATTAAGAGGAAGAATATGAACTAAATTTTTGTGGGGAACTTTTCCTGTTTTTGCTAATGGTTTAGTTCCTCACTCAAATTTTTTTTTTTACCACAAAAAAATCTTTCCCAGGATTAACAACCAAACTGTCTTTGACACTTGTGATTTTATTTTCAAACATTTTCTTTTTAGAAGTGGGCTCACCTTCTTCATATTCTTCGATTTCTCTTACGCCCTCTGATATGCTTCCTTCTATTTCTTCTTCATTGGGAGGCAAACATGCACCATCTTCTTCTAGTTCTACTTCTCTTACTCGGTCTATTATGCTGTCATTCATAAGGTAAAAGTCCGTTTTAGCGTACTCTCGCGAGGTGGTAACCATATATATCAATCGAAAGCTCTTCGATTTGTAGTCAAATGACATAACTCCCAGCGTCCGCAAAGGTCAAATAAAAAAGTTTCTTAAAAACGTTCTAAACGCTAGATACCCTATGTAACCACTAACCACCCCCTACCACCCCTAATCACCACCCCTAACCATCTAACCACCTCTAACCATCTAATCACCAAAAAACTTAACCTAATCTAATCTAACGGACGCGTAGCTTTTTTTATTTGACCTTTGCGGACGCTGGGAGTTATGTCATTCGACTAAAAATCGAAAGAGCTTTCGATTGATATATATGGTTGCCACCTCGGGAGGGTACGCTAAAACGAATGTTAGCCAATTCATTATAATTAGAGCAGTTCATCTAGAGCTTTATCAGCTTATATTGTATTTAATTACTAGATAAATACATGATAAAAATTAATTAATTAATACCAGCAATTAATAAGGAGAAGGAACATTGGGATTGATATCGCTAATTGTAGCTGCCTCCAGTTATTGGTCAAATATGCTGCCACCGGAAGATAGATGAGCCCAAATGAAAAACCAAGATTGAACAAGTTTCCAACAAAAGCTCTGTAGTCCTTCACTGTCATTTCCAATACTGAAAAATTCATACATAGTTAAAGAAAAAACAAGCAAGTAAAATACATAATTTTAAATAATAATCTATATATATATATATATATATATATATATATATATATATATATATAAAAGAAAGTGGCGTTAGTTACTGACCTAATAACTCAAGAACGCCAGAACCGATTTCGATGATTCGAACCATTTAGAACTGGTCTTCGGCCAAAAAAGAAGAATAACCAAGAAAAATCGAAATCGGTTTTTGAGTTATATTTATATATACATAATATATTTTTGTAGCCTTCACAGCTTCTCTATTAATTTTATATCAACATATGATCTATGACTTCCTAATCAAAACTTTACAATATTATTTATATAACAAAACCCATTTTTGAAAAATTTGCACTTAACACATTTGTGAACTAAGGCATCAACTTTTGAAAGCTGATACATTTGCAGTCTTTTCATCGCATACTATTCTGTCTGATAATTGTGTGTGGTAATTATTTACATACTTATTATTTACATTAATCCTAGTGAACACAATGAAGTGCACATTGTGAATGGTTATGTTCTTTGTTATTGCATTGTAGTTTCAAATATTGCATTTAGTACATTGTTTTGAAACGATTTATCAGCTTGATGAAGGACACATTGTGAATGGTTAAGTTCTTTGTTATTGCATAAGATTAATTAAAATTTTCAATATAACTGCCCAGTTAACAGTAATAATAATTATTTATTTATTATTTACAATAATTGTAGCTTCAAATATTGCATTTAATACATTGTTTTGAAGCAATTTATCAGTTTGATGAAGTGCACATTGTGAATGGTTATGTTCTTTGTGATTGCATAAGATTAATTAAAATTTTCTATATAATAACTGCCCAGTTAACAGTAATAATTATTTATTTATTATTTACAGTATTTGTAGTTTCAAATATTGCAAAAACTAATGAAGAACCATTACGAATAAAAAATTAAAGTATGAATAAACCTATACGAAAAACGCATCCTCTATTTATAATTATTAATAGATCTTTAATTGATTTACCATCTCCATCTAAAATTTCATTATGATGAAAGTTGGGATCCTTATTAGGTATATGTTTAACAATTAAAATTAGCCTATACATTAGTTCCTAGCTCTACATAATACAGCAAATATTGACCTCGCTTTTAGAAGAGTAGTATATATCGACAATCAATCCAAACGCTAATTTCGGATTGTGCAATTAATTTTTACGTGGATTACTTTGAAAATCAATCCGAATTTGCTGTTCATTTCATTTTGATTTATCATTTTGATGTGGAATTCTATTTTCAAACAGTAAGAAGCCAGCGAATATTTTTATTTTGTTAGGTTATGACATTTGAGCACATGTTTTCATCGATGCTTATTTGTGAGGTTATGCCATTTATATTTATTTATTTATGTATCGATAATTCCTTAATTGCTTTTGTGACATTCATTTTTTAGTGTTCTTCACAATGCCGCTAGCCAGAAGATCTAATCTTTCGCATCAAACCCGTCATGCAAGTACCGTTCGGAACATGGTCAATCAATTGAATATGGATGAACAAGAAATCGCAAGAGAACAGCGCCGTTTTAGTATGGCCAGACTTTGTGCATCATAAACACAAGAAAAAAGACAGATGGCAGTGAAGCGACTCAGTTAACAATGCGAAATCGTCGAGCAAATCAAACAACTCAACAACTTGAAAATCGAAATAAACACATAAGAAGTTCTTCAAGTGCTGATTTGAATCGAGTAGCATTTCATTACGATTGCACAATTGACCACGGCTCGCATCCTTCCGTTCAAATGGGCCCAATGGGGGTTGAGTGCAACCATTGTGGGGCATTGAAGTTAGCTGGAGAAACTCCTGGATTGTGCTGTTTCAGTGGCAAGGTTAAATTACCAGCATTGCCCTTGCCACCAGAGCCATTGCATTCTTTGGTTCTTGGTGAAACACCAGAATCACTTCATTTTCTATCGAACACTCAGAAATATAGCGGATGCTTTCAAATGACTAATGGCTTAAGTCATTGTTTATAATATTGATTTAATTTATGGAATTCAAAATTAACTCTCCGTTTAAACATAGATTTCTATTTAAAAAGAACGCGGACGAAGTCGCGGGCAAAAGCTAGTTAAAAAATAAATTAGTCATAGTATACTAATTTAAAAAGTTGAAATATATATTTAATAGTTAATATTTATATTAAATTATTTTCTAGCTATGTATGGAGCGGGGTAGTTCTGTGGGTAGAGCGCTGGGTGGCCGTGCTGAAGGGTCCGTTTTCAAATCCGGCAGTAGCCGATAAATTATTTAATGTGTTAACGACCGTGGTTGAACCCTGTGGTCTTGACTCTCCTGGGGCTCACCCAGCTTATGTATAGTGGTACCCTTGATTGGAGGAAAACCAGGCACTTGAGCATGATCTCAGACAAATCGCCTCTATGCACAACCGTTGTCCTAGACACAGTTCATTCTCTACCACGCACTGAATACAAGACTATTCAAGGTTTGTAATGGTACAAGTTTTTTCTTTTTTTTTTTATCTAGCTATACAATTAATTGAAACCCCATTTTTATTATAGCACTTTACTATATTTTGTTGATGAGTAATTATTGACTTTTAAAATACTTCATCAAATGTACAACTGAAAAATGGAAGCCAAACATGAGTGAATTTAAAAAGTATCAATAATAAACTCAAATTTAAAGGAAAATACAACTCCCGGTATTGCCAGACATGAAACATGCATAACTGCTCATATAGGTTGGTTTAATGTATAAAACTGCTTTTCTTCACTATTTCTATAACTATGCCGTCTTTCCCAAATTTTGCCTAATATTCAATCTAGAAGGGAACGTCTGGCAGTTTTTATACATTATATCGTATATAAAAACTTTTGTACTATAATTTTAATTAGGTAATTACCCGCTCACTACAAATAGAGCTTATAAGCAGAATGTAGCAATGAATGAATAGAGCAGTGAATGTACAATGTATTCAAAAATGATTCTAAAGTATAAACTTAACTTCACAGTAATCTACTTAATGTAAATTATTTGAAAACAGTCATAACCATCGTTTAAAATTTACTAAAATTGTACCGGAACGTTGAGATTACGAAGTATCTAAGTTGATTTCATCAAATTGTGGTGTCCACATATATTATTTAAATGTTTAGTGATCCACATATACATATATTATATGTTTTATTTTAATGTATAATGATAGGATGATATTAAATGTATGAGTATTAATTAGTTTAATAATATGAACTGATTAGATGTATCAGTATTGATAAGTATAATTATACGAATTGATTATTATGTATTATTTAATGTATGGAGTTTAAATCGCGTCTTGAGGTATTTATATAAGAATTACGTATTCGATATTGTTTATTGTTAGATTGTTATATTTCACCGTTCACCTATGTACCTTAGCGAGATAAGAATGTAACAACGTATTAACGAATTTGTATTCGACTGTATGTATAATTATGCCATAGGTCAGTTATGCCGTCGTCTTGTTTGACTTAAAATGTTTTCTATTCTCTAATAAAATAGAGTGGGAGATGTAAGTGTGAGGGTAGGGGAAGCATTTAGCCTGTCCGAGGCTATTTTATCTAAGTCACTCTTCAACTACCTTTTCAAGACGCTGACTAGACGCCTCCCTGGGTGCCCGCTTACCTCCGCCTATCTCAGATCCATATCAGGCTTGTATTAGAAATATTTGAATAATTGTATTAGATATAAGAAGTGATTGCATGTTTTATGTATATATGTATATTATTTTATGTATATATATATATATATATATATATATATATATATATATATATATATATATATTGAGAATATAATTTTATTTGGGGTTTCCATTGTGAACTTTGTTTGTAATTGACTTTATTTTCTCCTCCTAAGGGTCCACGGATATATTTTATAATTATTAAATCAATTAGGGGAAAGGTCATTACAAACTGTTATATGTCTGACTTAATTTAAGTAATTAATTAAATTTAAATCTACTTACAAATGGCATAGCCAGTATCATAGACGCCGGATCCAGCAAATCCTACCAACAACCTCAATATTATAAACATGCCATAGCTACTTGCAAAAGCAGCAGGAGTTCCTGACACTATGTATAGTAGAGATGAAAATATAAATGTTTTCCTTCTTCCAAGCCTAAATAAATTTTATCTAAGTTATATCTTATAAGTAGCATTTACAACAATATTTTACCCTGTTTACAACAATATCTGATTGTAAAGGTGCTAAAACTAAGAGTAGACTATTTAACAATGATGATTTTTTTCATGACAATATGGATAGTGAATTTTTTTGGGGAATGTGGAAAAAAAAAATTAGGAAATGAATACTTCATCTATAGAATAATTACAGACATGGGATACAAATATATGTATGTATGTATATATAATATTGGATTTATGTATAAAAAATATAATATTAACTACATATTGGAAAACATAGTGATGTGGCAAAAAACCATGTCCGATTTCTAGACATTTGGTGAACAGACAAAAAATAAAGACTGAAAATATGAACCTATTTAGGTAAACAAAAATATGAACCTATTTAGGTAAACAAAAATATGAACCTATTTAGGTAAACAATTTTTTTCTCAATAGTTTTCCATGTATCTACTTTAAAAAGTTTTTTTTAAACATTAAAAAAGGTGTAAACTTTAAACAGAATTTTTGTCAACTGCCGTTTCGCAATGGACTTATAATTGCGTTTTATATGAGAATTTGTGTAATCAGTAACTTATACAGAATTTTTGAGATAATCGCTTGTAAAATTATCATTCTGTTATGATTTTTTACTTCTTTTCTCGCTTATGTACTGCATTGATAGATAGTTAATGAGTTTCATATCGAAAAACTATGAACCACTTCTGCCGCATGGCAATGAAAGTATAAGGATCGTCCTAAAAATCATCAAACTAGTTTTATTTTTAAATATTTTTTCTATAATAACTTTTCTAATAACTATTTTATATGTTAGCACATGGACAAAGAAATCTTTGTTTACTAAATTCGATATATTTATGTGAATTATTCCAAAGCATTTCTAGATAAATAAGTGAAACATGAAATTTTAATATATTTTGCACATTTTAATTTACATGTACCTAATGTACTAGAAGTTTATTGGGGCTACTTGGACTTATCTGGAAATGGTCATAAATCTTATAGTCCCGTATATAAAACTAAAGTATTAAACATTTAAATGTTTAGCTCATAAGCAAATATTAATGCAATACAGTTCAGCGTCAATCATCCGAACTGGCTTCGCTAAGAGGGATCGATATTGCATTTCTTAAGGAATAAGTTGGAAGAGTATTTTCTCCAAATTTTAATTTCCTAAAACAATTACTTAATAGATTTATTTATTATTTTGGGACTACGGTCCTGCAAGATCCTGGGCCTCCACTACCACAGCCGACCAATCTCCGCGGCCCTGTGCTGACCTCTTTCAATTTTGTACACCAAGTCCTCTTCGACATCATTCATCCATCTGATTACTTAATAGATGCTAATATTTTAATATAATTAGAGACATAGCTGTTAATAAGGGGAAGTCAAGACTCAAGCGAACTAATATTACAATTTTCATTGTATTACAATATTAATAAATCTTTCTATGAGCCCCTACATATTTTTGTTGACTTAAATTCTATGATTTCTATTTGTTTTATAATATAATAAAGGTTATTATTTTTATTCAGAAGTGGTGATTGTTCGGCATTTTCTAGTTTTTAAGCGAATTTCGATCATAGGAACTATTTGTTAACTAAACCACACCAGACGAGATTCCAATAATCGCAGCTTTAACTGCATTTGAGTTCAGACCATCAAATTTATAATAAATCAGCTTCAAACTTTTTTTAATAAATAGTAAATAAGCCACTATTCCTAGTGTTATAGATACCAAAGTGGTTTGAATGAAATAAGAAAATGCTATATTAATACTAATAAATCGTATTTACCTAAGAACTGATTACACATAGTAAAAATTCTAACCTGTCACTAATGAGGCCGAAGACCACAGCTCCAATGAATTTCCCAATAGCTACAGTGCCTTGAACTGTTGATCTTAGAGGCAAATCATCACATACCAGATCCCACTACGGATAAAACGTAAATAAATTAACAACATTTTTAAATTATAAAAATATTTATAATACATCATCATGTAAATAAACAAACCTCGCTGTCTATCGTCTGATGAACTGTCTCTTCATCATAAATGTAACTTTTACATTTCACCACAGCGGGCTTTGAGGTTGTGTTGTAATAATCAAGAGTTTTCTCGAAACCCAAATCTCTCAATAAAGAGTAATTCCAGGCATAGTGGAAACAACTTCGTTCCTCCAATCTATATATTTATCACAACATTTAATTATTTATGCTGAAAATTTAGTATTATTCAATATAATGCTCGTAGAAGAAGTCGACAAATACATACCCAGGACTGCTAATCTGCCTTATCTGTTCCTTCGTCCAGTTTGCTACAATTAGCTCCGGAATATTGCAGAAGAAAGAAGGATTTCCTCCGAGGAACGCATACGAAGCTAGATTCATAGAATTGAAAATAACTGGACTGGCTGTAATCAGCAATATCCACATTAACCAAACACGATTCTGACATTTTTTTTCTAAAGCGTTTTCTACTATTGTTGGATCCATTTATTGTCTTCTTATTTTAAAGAAACTAGCATATCCGTACCAGAACTCTTGTAGTTGATGTTAGATCTTTATTTTCCTGAAAAAGACAACCGGATTGACTACGAGGTCAACCTTGCCCTTCCAATCCATGTCAAAAATAAAACACGTGTCAAAGAAACATGTTAAAAATGTCAAGGAGATCTGTATAGTTATATGTATAATATCTTACATTATTTCAGTGATTCTCTATTTTGGTGGCATTTTACAACCTTTTTTTCGTGATGAATAAATTATGCGTTTTCTTACTTTCGGATTTTTTAAAATAATGTCTATAGATGTTTTTTGAACTCTTTTGAATAGACCATTATAGATATTGAGAATACTTCTGGAATTTGAAATTAATAAAAATTGTAAACACGAGGAACTGAAACAATCTTAGGGACTGAAGTAAACTATCTAAAGCCAGGAAATTTACTGTTAAATAGCTATTTTGAGTAACAAATATTTATTCAGGTAACAAAATTGATCAAAAGCCATTATCCATTAATATTATTATTATATTGACTCTACAACCCACGAGCGAGTCTTGGCATCCTCCGGCACCAATCAACATATTTATCTGTTGCTGGTCGTTGTTAGCAAGCTCCTGCTTTCTTGGCATAATTTTCCACGCAATCCGTTCATCTTAGGCTTCGCCTACCGACCGCTCGACGTCCCATAACAGCTTTGCCATCAGCTTTCTTGGAGTGACATTTATCTGCATTCTAGCGACCTGAACTGTCCATCGAAAACGATTTAATTTCATCTCTGTAGTGATATCTACATCGCTGTATCATAAACTTGTTTGTTCTTCGTCTCCACTTCCCTCTAATATTAACGGGGACCAAAGATTCGTCTTAGTACTTTCCTTTCGAAAATTTGAAGCGTATTATCTTCCGACTTAGTGGTAGTCTAATTTTCGAAACTACAGAAATATCCATTAATCATTAAATCCCTGAAACTTTAAATGTCATTTTGGGTATTAAAATCAGTCTTAATTTTAAATAAGAAGTTGGCCTCGTGACCTTCTAAGTTGAACTTTTTATTCGAGTACTACACCGGGTAGTTCCGCTACTTGCCTTCATGTCGGGACATTATTTATCTTTCGCTATATTTACTTGATGTATTCTGTATACAGTTGTGAATTTCAATAAATATATTTAAAAAAATATTTAAATATTAGGCTAATTTTGTATGTCATATTTTATCACTATTCACGAACATTAGAAAAGCTAGCATTCAAGTATTTTAAATTTAGGTATATATATTTTTTTACATTAAAAAAAATTGCATCATTTAATTTCACATAAACTATAATTAAAATAAGAGGAAGAAAATGGTCCGGGTGGAAGTAAAAAAATTCTCTTACAACTGTTTATTTATTCGAAGCCGACGTTTCGACCCAAATTGCAGGTTTTCTTCACGACTGGTGAGATCGGGAATAATTAATTAAATTATTAATCTATATATATATATAAAAGAGAGTGGCGTTAGTTACTGACCTAATAACTCCAGAACGCCTGGACCGATTTCGATGATTCGAACCATTTAGGACTGGGCTTCAGCCAAAAAAGAAGAATAATCAAGAAAAATCGGTCCAGGCTTTCTTGAGTTATATTTATATGTAACATATTTCTGTAACCTTCACAGCTTCTCTATTAATTTTATATCAACATATGATCTATGACTTCCTGATCAAAACTTTACAATATTATTTAAATAACAAAATCCATTTTTGAAAAATTTGTACTTAACACATTTGTAAACTAAGGCATCAACTTTTGAAAACTGATACATTTGCAGTCTTTTCATCACATACTATTCTGTTTGATAATTGTGTGTGGTAATTATTTTTTTATTTTTAACAATAACCGTAGTTTCAAATATTGCATTTATTACATTGTTTTGAAACGATTTATCAGTTTGATGAAGTGCACATTGTGAATGCTTATGTTCTTTGTTATTGCATCAGATTAATTAAAATTTTCAATATAACTGCCCAGTTAACTGTAATAATAATTATTTATTTATTATTTACAATAATTGTAGTTTCAAATATTGCATTTAATACATTGTTTTGAAACTAAATCAGTTTGAAGAAGTGCACATTGTGAATGGTTATGTTCTTTGTTATTGCCAAAGATTAATTAAAATTTTCTATCTAATAACTGTCCAGTTAACAGTAATAATTATTTATTTATTATTTACAATAATTGTTGTTTCAAATATTGCATTGAATAAATTGTTTTGAAACTAAATCAGTTTGATGAAGTGCACATTGTGAATGGTTATGTTCTTTGTTATTGCATAAGATTAATTAGAATTTTCAATATAACTGTCAAGTTAACAGTAACAATAATTATTTATTTATCATTTACAATCATTGTAGTCAAATATAGCAAAAACTAATAAAGGATCATTAAGAATAAAAAATTAAAGTATGAATAAACCTATACGAAAAACGCATCCTCTATTTATAATTATTAATAGATCTTTAATTGATTTACCATCTCCATCTAAAATTTCATTATGATGAAAGTTGGGATCCTTATTAGGTATATGTTTAACAATTAAAATTAGCCTATACATTAGTTCCTAGCTCTACACAATACAGCAACTATTGACCTCGTTTTTAGAAGAGTAGTACATATCGACAATCAATCCAAACGCTAATTTCGGATTGTGCAATTAATTTTTACGTGGGTTACTTTGGTAAATCAATACGAATTCGCTATTCATTTCATTTTGATTTATCATTTTGATGTGGAATTCTATTTTCAAACGGTAAGTAGCCAACGAATAGGTTTATTTTGTTAGGCTATGACATTTGAGCACATGTTTTCATCGATGTATATTTGTAAGGTTATGACATTTATTTAATCTTTATTTAATTATGTATCGATAATTCCTTAATTGCTTTTGTGACATTCATTTTTTAGTGTTATTCACAATGCCGCTAGCCAGAAGATCTAATCATTCGCATCGAACCCGTCATGTAAGTACTGTTACGGCCAGAGGAAGCAAAGGATTAGCGGCTTAAATCCGTCGGCGGGAGAAGTTAAAATAGGATTAGGACCGTTCTAGATCGTCTCCTTTTGTCGGAAAAGGATTAAGAAGATTCCAGATTTTTCTGGCCCCTCCGTGTTCTAGAATGCTCGGCCTTGCCTACTTAAATACTTCCCTCACCTCGAGGCAGTCAGTCTTAGCCTGAGAGTAGACCACGCAAGATCTGTGATAAGTGAGTGTCAGTGTGATAAACTAGTCGGTGTTGAATCGGCCAGTGTAATAAGTGTATCAGTGAACTGTGACAGTCTCGCGAGTTTAATAAACTGTTTCTGTTTGTTACTGTGTGTCAGTTTGTCATACTTGGAGAATCTTATGGTCGGTGGACTAGTGAACTGTAAGTGTTAACTATTAGTTATAAATTGTAGTGTAATTTTATAATATTCATATAAACTATTGTAACTAGTTAAGATATCTAGAATTAGTAATATCTTATATTATTGTAATAATTAAATAGGAGTTAGGCCTAGATTATAATCTTTAGAATATTGTCATTATAAATTTATATTACCTTAATAATTTAATTGTTAATAGTTTAATTGTATCCTTTTTATCATTTTGTTAATAAATATTAGTATCTTTAACTAAGGAATTGTTTAATTCATTTTAATACCCAGTAGCCCGTAACAAATTGGTGTCAGAAGTGGGATTATAGCACCAAGTAAGAAGTTTTCTCGGCCTCTGCACCTACTACAGGAGGTACGTGAAAGGATTTGCAAACATTGCAAAACCTCTTACTAGGCTCACCGAGGAAAGACGGACTTTCCTTTGGGATCACGAATGTCTGGTATCCTTTGAGGAGTTGAAGAAGAAGTTGAGTAGTGCTCCTATTCTGAGCTATCAACGTCCAGAGGGCAAGTTCATACTTGACACAGACGCTAGCAACACCGCTATTGGAAGCGTCCTCTCTCAGCTCCAAGATGGAGAAGAAAGGGTTATTGGATATTTCAGTAAAGCGCTCTCAGCTCCGGAACGCAACTACTGTGTCACAAGGAAGGAGCTTCTGGCAGTGGTGAAATCTATAGAACATTTTCACAAATATCTATACGGCAGAAGATTCCTTCTGAGAACGGACCACGCGGCTCTAATGTGGCTGCTACGATTCAAGTCACCAAAAGGACAAGTGGCGAGGTAGATAGAGCGCCTTCAAGAATATGACTTTGAATCTGCTCATCGTGCTGGAACGAGTCACAGAAATGCGGATGCGCTCTCAAGGAGGCCTTGTGGCGAAGACTGCGGGCATTGTTCTCGACATGAAGAGAAGCAGGCAGCAGTGTTGAGGACAACAGTGGTCATGGACAGTTGGCAGGATGCAGAGGTGTCGAAGGAGCAGGACAAGGACCCGGACTTGAAACAAATGAAGCAGTGGAAACTATCAGTGCAAGGAAGACCAACCTGGCAGGATGTTGCTCCAATGTCGAAGAATGTAAAGACTTACTGGGCCCAATGGGACTCCATTCTAGTGGACAACGGGCTGCTGAAACGGGCATTAGAGAACACGGAAGGAGATCAGCGCAGACTACGACAGCCAGAAGATCTAATCATTCGCATCGAACCCGTCATGTAAGTACTGTTACGGCCAGAGGAAGCAAAGGATTAGTGGCTTAAATCCGTCGGCGGGAGAAGTTAAAATAAGATTAGGACCGTTCTAGATCGTCTCCTTTTGTCGGAAAAGGATTAAGAAGATTCCAGAATTTTCTGGCCCCTCCGTGTTCTAGAATGTTCGGCCTTGCCTACTTAAATACTTCCCTCACCTCGAGGCAGTCAGTCTTAGCCTGAGAGTAGACCACGCAAGATCTGTGATAAGTGAGTGTCAGTGTGATAAACTAGTCAGTGTTGAACCGGCCAGTGTAATAAGTGTATCAGTGAACTGTGACAGTCTCGCGAGTGTAATAAACTGTTTCTGTTTGTTACTGTGTGTCAGTTTGTCATACTTGGAGAATCTTACGGTCGGTGGACTAGTGAACTGTAAGTGTTAACTATTAGTTATAAATTGTAGTGTAATTTTATAATATTCATATAAACTATTGTAACTAGTTAAGATATCTAGAATTAGTAATATAAATAAACGCGTAAGAAGTTCTTCAAGTGTTGATTTGAATCGAGTAGCGTTTCGTTACGATTGTACAATTGACTACAGCTCGCATCCTTCCGTTCAAATTGGCCCAATGGAGGTTGTGTGCAACCATTGTGGGACATTGAAGTTCGCTGGAGAAATGCCTGGCTTGTGCTGTCTCAGTGTCAAGGTTAAATTACCACCATTGCCCTTGCCACCAGAGCCATTGCATTCTTTGGTTCTTCGTGAAACACCAGAATCACTCATTCAATCAGTCATTTTTATCGAACACTCAGAAATATAGCGGGTGCTTTCAAATGCCTCTAATGGCTCTAAGTCATTGTTTATAATATGGAGCTCTTTTATGGGATTCAAAAATTCACTTTCCGTTTAAACTCTACATAGATTTCTATTTAAAATCAACGCGGACGAAGTCGCTGGCAAAAGCTAGTAATATTATAATACCTCACTCAGATCAAAAGCAAATTCTCGTATTATTCTGTTAGCAACAATTTTAATTTTTAGTGCAGATAATAATAGCTAAACACCTTTACAACAAACACTTACTATAATGTGGAAAAGGATATTTGATAAAAAAAAATTATTTTACTTTTTTTGTTATCAAAAAGTAACACCAAAATAGAGAATCGCCCCTTTATGTTATAGGGCTGGTCGTATAAAGTTACAAGTCAGTTTTACGCTCCATTAAGAATGATCGGAATCCCTCAGGGGAAAATTTTAGACTGACTACAAACTATTCAATAGGGGAGTTTTCCCTACTAAATACAAGCAACAGGAAACAGATGATCTGACTAGTGAAAATAAACTCACTGTCAGACAATCAAAGAATCCTTTGGAAGAAAGGAAAGAAGACTTAGTAGTCACCAAAGAAATAGAAGAAATAAGAATGTTGGGTATGGCAGATATTTAAACAATAATGTGATTGTTTGGCTTGTAGGATAAACACTTGCTTACAGATCCTCTGTTTGCTGAAATCCTCAGTTTAAATCACTATATTATTTTTATGAATGTTTATTACACTGTCAATTAAAGGACGATATATGACTTCACTGGGCTTTTCATGTTTGAAGATGACCTGAAAAATTTTGACACTCGAATGTATGGACAATTTTAACCACTTATTTCCCATAATAAATAAAATTGCAGTTATTTTATTATTTCCTCACCTTTACCACCACTCAGCAGTGAATCCTTCTACGAACGTATGGCAAGTGAGTTTTCTGAACTTTACGCTTTTCGATTGCAAATTAAACTAATTAATTATGAACAAACTATTAAAAGTTCCATTTATTTGAATATTAACAAAAGAGTACGAATGATAATCACCTTCATTTTTTATACTAATTTGCTTTAATAGCGATGATAAGCTTTTAATTGGGCTTTTTTAATGTTTATTGTACAATTATCTTCTTTTTTTTTAATGTTAAATATTCAACAAAAGCTGGTAATTATTATGAAAACGAGAATGGAACAGTCACTACCATTATTATTATTATTGTTATCATAAAAAAATTGAAAATTACAATTTTATGCAAATTCATGAAATATAATTGTTTTTTTTTTCATATGAATATGATCCAAGGGTCGGCAAATTTTTTTGGCTGTGAATCAATATAATACAAAATGTGAGTATTAAAGAGAAGTTTAGATCAGAGATATTTTCATACTAAAACAGTCTTTTAATAAAAAAACAAAAAGAAAGAAATTATTTTTTTTTTTATATAAATAAACTGTACCGCTACGACCCATGAAAAATCTTGGGTTCAGTACGAGGAAGGCTCGACCGATCTGTTTCAAGGACTACGGTTGTCCAGAGGTGACGATTCTCCGAGATCAGGTTCATCCGCCAGGTTTTCCCCATTATTTTGGATTTCCTCTCAGTAGAGGCTGCGCGAGCCCAAGAAGGGTCTCTTGGTGCCAACAAATTAAATAAATTATGTACCACAGTCGGATTTGAACCTGGGCCCTTCGGCACTGCAACTACGCGCTCTACTACTGATATTACTCCACTTCCCATTTTAAGAAATATTTTAATATAAAATAGTTACTACCATAGTTCAATGAACTTAGTCGGTGACCCATGGGTCACAGGTTACCGAACCCTGTGATATACAATTATTGTGAAATAAACGACTATATATGAACTGTAAATTTCAACACAGGGTTGGTTTGGACATTTATGTCCTGTTACATATTTTTACATACATAATATAGAAACGATAGCACCTTTAAGTCATTGTAAGAGAGGCGTGGTACTTGTGATATGATTTTTTTTTATTAGTAGTCTTTTATACCCCGTTGTCGGACCCTGTAATGCTACTTAATTTAAAATTTAGAAACTTCCCGATATGTTAGTTTTATTTTGTCGGCAGTTTAGAATAGTTGAAAGCAGATTTGTTTCTAAAGCAATTTCGGAGCTGAACCATCACAACATCCACGAAACTTTGTCCTTATAAAACTCTAATCCAGTCAGTTCATGGGTACACGAATACGCTTCCGAACCCTGTGCAATCCCAAAGGTTTAGGAGCAAACCTCCTTATGCTTAGAAAGATGAATATTTCGAAGGATGTCTGTAAAGGGCAATGGGGGCAGCCCACCAACTCTGATGAAGTTTATAAGGATTGAGCGTCTGAGACTGGCTGGACTTAGCGTCAGAATGAAGCCCGAAGAAATTCCCCGGATTTACTTATTCACTTATAATTTACATAATATTAGGCAACTGGTAAAACGGCAAGTTATAATAGATAACCTGTGTTATCCCTTACCTCTAATAACCAGCCAGCGTATTTTGCAAGGGTCTTCTTCTTATAGAATAGTTTTATAATGATAGGACATCAAATTTCAAAACTAATACTTAAAATAACCACTGTTATTTCTGATAGAAAAAACAATTCAATAATTCTATACTACTCAGAAGGAAAGAATAAAAAAAATATTCAAATAAAATATAGGAATATTTGAGAATTATTACCGGAATAAATTATTTTAAGTTTACTTACAAACTGACACAATACTAAACATTAATCAGGAGAAAAATATGGTATGGCTATAAACAGTGAAGTAAGCAGCATGACTCAGCAAAACCTATAGATGCTCCGATCACCATCTTCGTGACTTCAATACATCTTTTTTCTTTTATGTCCAATTTTATTTATATTTATGTCATTGTGGGCACATGTGTATTAGCCTATTTGCACGAAACCTACCTTTTGTAACCTCTTCTTGTCATTCAGCTCATTTGAGTTATGTAAGTGCAGGTTAATAAATTTGATTTTTAGTGTTTTTGTCTTGTTAAAAATCAGCTGTTAGGCCTCGAACTGTGAACTTGCTTAATTTATCTTTAAGTTTTTGAATTAATTGAATTAATGTATTTTTGATGTGTGTTATAGTGAATAATGGTTTTTTGAAGTGACTTATAGTATAATTTAGTGAAAAAGGACACTTTTCTGATGAAAGGCAATAAAATTGCCGGAACAAGTAGGAAAGGATTTATTTCTACTCTTTTGAAAGTTTAGAGTAACTCCAGCATTTCTTTAAATGAAGGTCAAATTGACAAAAAAAGAATGAATATTAAAGATTCTAAAGTTAAAACATTATTAAAAAAACCTACCCAAACAACGTAGTAATTTAAATAATAATATTAATTCAGAAAATATTGAAATAACAGGTGACAATCTAGTATCTCAATCTACACAACCAGTGGCTCAACCCACTACTCATAATTCTATGAATATTCCTTCACTAAGCAATGTTCCTAATGTTCCTGTTAGTAACATGTTTCCTCCACTATCTGTCGAAATGGAAGAAAGCATGGCACCACCAGTAGTCCATTTACCACCGCCAATAAAAATAAAAGGAATCACAAACTTTCAAAACTTATGCACAGACTTATTAGCTCTTTTAGGGGACAATAATTTTGAATGTTTTTCCAATAAAGAAGTGATCACATTAAAAACTAAAACCAGTGATGCATATAGAGCCTGCATAAAATATTTAGAATCGAAAAACTTTTCTTTTCACACATTTCAACCTAGAGAAGAAAAAGCCTTCCGGTTCGTCATCAGAAATCTTCACTACTCTACACCTCATGATATGATTAAATATGATCTTGAAAGAAAAGGATTCACTGTTCGCCTCATCAATAATGTAATACACCCAAGATCGAAAGAACCCCACCCACTCTTCTTCGTGGATATTGAGACAGCTCCAAACAATGCTGAAGTCTTCAATATAAGCCATTCGGCTTACACTAAAGTAAAAATTAAGGAACCTCATAAAAGAAGGGACATTGTTCAATGTATGAGGTGCCAGGAATATGGACATTCCAGATCATTCTGCCGACACTAACCAAGATGCGTGAAGTGCGGCGAAGATCATCCAGCAAATTATAGAGGATGCACAGTTCATCTCGAACTTCAAAGAAGAAGACTGCACGTCCGAAGACAGGTAACTTCACGTCGTGATTTAACAGATCCCCTGCCTCTAGAGACGGACCGTGACCGACTTACTAACCCAACTACTATCCCGCAACAACCACAGGCTTCATACACAATATTTGAGTGCAAAACACCACAACACACAACATCTCAATACACAATACCACAACACACAACATTTCAATACACAACACCACAACACACATTGCCCCAATTTACAACACCTCAGTACACAACGCCCGAATATAGAACTCATCAAAATACACCTCCTCAAGTTATGAATATAACCTCTCATCCTTCAATACCACGTTACCCACAGTATCAATACCCTCCACATTCTAACGCAGTTCCTAAATACCCAATACCACATCCACAATCTAGTACTCCAGACATAACAATATACCTCAATTCATTTTTAAATGATTTTAAATCGATGATAAACCCTCTCATCACATTACTTACCACGCTTGTTACTAAATTCATTCCTAATGCCAGTCCGTAATTCCACTTTAAACCAATCTTTAAAACTCCTTCTTTGGAATTCAAATGGAGCCCTACATCGAAGAAACGAACTTGACATATACTTACGGGAACATGACATCGACATAGCACTACTTACCGAAACCCATTTTTTTCAGAACATAAAATTTTACTTACAGGGATATGTCGTATACCGTACAGACCATCCAAGCGGTGCTGCCCGTGGTGGCTCTGCGGTAATTGTGAAACGTACACTGTATTACCATCCTTTACAAATGACGGCCTTACCCGAAATTCAATTAACTGCGATTTCAGTTGAAATTAATCACTGCAATATTTCCATATTCTCCATTTAAGGACCCAAATTTTTATGCGGAGGTGATTTCAACGCCAAACGTCCCCGATTTGCCAAAAGGACACAAAATTCCATAGGAAATGCTCTTTTTAATACCTGTTTGGACCTTCATTATGACTGCCTTCTACCATCTGAACCGACATACTGGCCAACAGACACAAACCGACAACCAGAACTACTTGACTTCTTTATCACTTCTAATCTAAGCACTCTACATCACCACATAAATGTTGATAACGATCTTTCATCTGACCATTCCCCAATCGTTCTATATCTCTCAAGACAAGTACTCACTACAAATCATATACCGACGTTAACTCCTTGACCCATAGTGATATGTGAATTTCATCGTATAATAAATGACAAAATTAACCTTAATGCAAGCTTGAAGACTGCAGATGACATTGACAACGCTGTTGAGACGCTTACAAAGACTGTAGAAACTGCCGCTTGGCAATCTCACAGGCATGAGACATTCAGACATAAACAATACTTACCACCCGACATAAGGTCCCTTACTATTGAAAAGCGACGTGCACTGAACCAATGGAAAAGATCTCGATATCCTAGTGACAAACAACTTCTAAACCAACTGTCTAATAAATTAAGAAAACGAGTACGGCAATACAAAAATGACATCTACAACACTCATCTGACTAACTTACAGGCAATAATAATACTCTATTGGAACAAACTAGAAAGATTCTGCATTACCATAATACAAGACGGCCTTCCGTAAATCTGACAACTCATGGGCCAGAAGTGATAAAGAAAAAGCAGACCTATTTGCCTCTCATCTCACAGACGTATTTCAACCACACGACGACCTATTTGACCCACAGCACAACTGTGACGTCCAACAAATTCTGACTTCGTCACTTCCTCTGTCTTTACCACCCCCACCAATGAATCCTTCAGATGTTGAATTTTGTATAAAAAAATTACCGCGCAGAAAATCACCTGGTTGTGATCTTATTACACCTAAAATTGTACGACTTCTTCCTAGGAAAGGCTCCATTTTTCTGACAGCTATCTACAATTATATTCTTCGATTTACTTATTTTCCTTTAGTATGGAAATTTTCTGTAGTAAAAATGATCCCCAAGCCAAACAAATCATTAAACCTAGTTACGTCCTTCAGAACTATTAGTCTTTTACCACTATTTTCCAAAATATTTGAAAAACTATTGTTAAAGCGGCTTTATCCATTATTAGAAATAAATAATTTAATTCCTAACCACCAATTCGGGTTCAGGACTGCACATTCTACAACACAACAATGCCATAGAGTGGTTGATAGCATTGTAGTAGCACTAGAAAAGAAGGATTATTGCACAGCAGCGTTCTTGGACGTTTCACAAGCTTTCGATAAAGTTTGGCACGATGGTCTCCTGTACAAACTAAAATTAGTTCTACCGCAGGCATATTATCTGATCATAAAATCATATCTAGAAGACAGGTTCTTTATTGTTAATCAGGATGGTAAACATTCCGACTATTGCCGAATTAATGCAGGAGTACCGCGGGGCAGTATTTTAGGTCCAGTTCTGTACTGTATATACACCTACGACATCCCACAGACACCAGAAACACTACTTGCTACATATGCGGACGATACTGTTATACTTTCTACCAGTACTACCCCAATATAGCTTCTCAGAACCTACAGACACACTTAAATTCATTAGAAAATTGGCTCCATAAGTGGCGTATAACAAACCAAAATCAAACCACTTAGACGGCTACTCTCACTTCTAAGACGGCTACTTCACCACAAAAATAAACTATCACTAACAAACAAAATTATAATATACAACATGCTAATTAAACCAATATGGACCTACGCCTCGCAAGTGTGGGGGTCATGCAAAAAATCCCACATACAGACCATTCAAATTTTTCAATCAAAATTCCTTCGTTATGTTACACATAGTCCCTTTTACATCACTAATAAAACATTAGACAAAGATCTCAACATACCACTAGTGGCTGACACAATCAAGAAGAACTACAAAAAATTTCATGACTCACTTGCTGGACATCCAAACTTACTGGTACAAACATTACTGACAGACACATTACCACATAATCCGAAAAGGAGACTGAAACGTCTCTGGAGCAGGGATCTACTACAATAAGATGAACCACGCTAGGAGTGCCTTCAATGGGAGATTTCTCCATACACGCTTTCAAGAGAATCCCTTAGGGGAGGTTTTCCGAAGAACACCAAAAATACAATATGTGCCAAATGGCATTTGCCATGATTTCTTAAATAATTATTTTTATTATTATTATTATTATTTTGTCTTGTTGATATTTATTAGTATCTACTTATTATTCTGTATTGTGTATTAAATTTAATTTTGTGTTTTTTCTTATTGTTTCTGTTATTGCCTTTTTAAAATGAACAGAATAACACTTTGAGAATACCCGCCTTTAAATAAAGAAGCTTCAGAATAATTCCAATGACGAAATCATGTGAACATCAAATGGATTTTAAAAATAATAGAATTTAGATGTTAAGATGTTTTCGTCTAAATTGTATGGAAAACTTTTAAATAAGAAGAAGGAACGTGGCTAGAGGGGTCTATAATTAGCATTTAATAATTACATTTTGTTTACATCAATTTCAATAAATATGAATAAGAAGATAGGAGTTATCAATATCAGAATTATAAGTCTTCAGGTTATAAACTATGGCGGATAACAGTCCGTGCAGACCAGCTAATACACAAGTACCTATCTTTCTCTCATATCACGTTATTCCCAATCCTTGCCTGTCCATTTTGATGAACTCCAGTAATATTTCACCAGCAACTTTTACCATATTATCGGATAATTCCTAATAACTGACTTATGTGACAGACTCTACATTTGACACAAAATGCAATCAAACAATGCGATGAAAAACTATGTCAATGGTTTTAGTTTGAGTATGATCATATAGTTGATTCTACAATTCTCCCTTTGTAGTGAAAAATGTCATAAAACTTTGTGAAGTATGACTTATTTACAAAAATGGAAATGTGACTGACATCACAGTCAAAAGGAACTCGTGTTTGGGAGTGTTTTTAAACTTCGAATATCTTCCTCTAGGAAGGCTTTATAATTTTAAATTGTATCTGGGGCTGAAATATATAAAACAAACTGTTGGAAAATAATAAAATGAAAAACCTCAGTATTTAAAAATCAAATTTATTACAAAAAATAATCGTGACTGACAATACAGCCCAAGACGTGACTGACACTACCGTCACTTGGGAATGCAAAGTAATTTTATTTTTCAAATAAACCTTAGAAACTAATTTTACAGTATGCAATGTAGGAACTTAATCAACCATTTTAAATATATAAAAGTGTACTAAAATTTTATTTTTGAGTACAATTTAAAACATGAAAACGTCACTTACAAAATTTCAATTAACTAATACTTATAATTAAAATCTCAACTTATTTATAAACACGAGTGATAAAATATTAATTGAAACTTAAAAATGTAATTAAAACTTCATTGCAAAATACGCCAGCAGTTAATGTTTATGATTCATCTTAAAAATGTTAGTATTACCAAAATACAAAAAAAAAATGAGTAGCCATCAGTAAAAACAAAAATACTACAGTGTTGCCATCATACTAAAATATTTTTACCATATAAACAGTAATATTTTTTTTCATTCATGGTAGACTTTTACATGGAATTACCCAATTAATACCAGTATACCAGTATCTGAAACAGGGCTCTAACTACAAATTCCTACCTCATCCATCTCCTTACCTGATGTTTCTCAGCCATTATCGTGTTAACCGGACTGGTGGAGGCTTAGGTCTTTAGGTCCACCAAACCCTAAAACCCCGAATCCTTGAATCCTCACTCCCATCTGATGTCCCTCATATTGAATTCTATTTCACTAAAATATCCTGTAATGGACAATAAGGTTTTTTCTAATGGACATCAGCTCCTCTTCTTCTGTAGTACTTTTGTTTTCACTGATGGATACTTTTTTTTTTTTTTTTTTTTTTTTTGTATTTTGGTAATACTAACGTTCTTAAGATAAATCATAAACATTAACTGCTGGCGTATTTTACATTTTTAAGTTTCAATTAATATATTATGACTCGTGTTTATAAAAAAGTTGAGATTTTATGTTAGTTCATTTAACGTCACTATATGCTGCTATGGCTAATCGGACAATGCTACAGTGGGAGCTCTAAATTTTGCCTATCCAGTTTTAATTAGGATAGGGATTTTTAACGAGTACCTGACATCGTACCGGCTCGGGACCCCCGTTTAACGTCCCTTCCGAAGGACGGCGTAACTAAGGTTTTTTTACTCCCTTAAAAAAATCCTAGGGCCACATGCCGGACTACGAACCCGCGATCTTGGGCTTAGTAGTTTCTTACGCTAACCACTAGACCACATGTGACCTTGAGATTTTAATTATAAGTATTTGTTAATTGAAATTTTGTAAGTGACGTTTTCATTATTAAATTGTACTCAAAAATAACATTTTAGTACACTTTTATATATTTAAAATGGTACACCGTCCTCCTCTAGTGCCTTTTGAATCTACCATTGAATCTATCCTTTACAATTGCATTCCTTTCTATAACCATATCATTATTACTGGTGATTTCAATACAAACCTTGCTAAATCCAATGAAACCCTATACCTGGTAAATCTCTTCCATTCCCTAAATCTCTCCATTGTTCCATTTTCACCTACCCATCAATCTGATACATGGTTGCATCTATTTTTCATCGATACTCATCAGAAACTACTCTCATCTACCCAATTGCTAGTACCGTTTTTTTCTTCTTTCTTCTCACGACCTAATCCAAATTACATATAATATCCAAACTCCGAACAAACTATATAAAATCTTTACCTTTCGAAACCTAGATGCGATCAGTCGTAAAATCCCTTCCTTTGAAGCCCTGAATTGGAGTGAAATCGATTCCTGTCCCACTATTGATTCTATGGTTGACATACTTACTTCCTATCTTATTAGTATCCTGGACACACATGCTCCTCTCAAAACTACAACCTTCCGTCGATTACCCTCTTCTTGGATGGGCCAAAACATAAAAGAACTACAGAGGAAGCGCGACGCAGCTCGCAGACGCTACAGACGATTACCAAGTGTATAGGACTCATCGCAACTTAACGCAATCCACAATATGGCAGGCGAAATCCAAATACTTTCATGAAGCCTTTTCCTCCGCGCCTGATCCTTAATCCAAATGGCAAATCCTTCGAAAACTCTCACTTTATAAATCCCCTTCACCAGTAGTCTTTCCGGTCTCACCTGATGAATTGAACTCCCATTTTTTTCTTTCTCTACTAACTCTCGATCCACTTCTCCTACTTTCGCAATAGCACCATCTTTCAACTACAACTTTTATTTCTCCGACATATCACCCACTATCCTTATTTCCTCCCTAGTGAAATCCCACTCTAATTCCATAGGTTCTGACCTTATTCCCTTCAAATTGTTTAAAATATGCCTTCTCGAAATTCGCCCGCTCTTCTCTACATTTACGATTTTTCCCTACAAAACGCCCCATTCTCCTGGAAAAAAGTTATAGTCCATCCCGTAAACAAATCACCCAATCCCTCAAACCCAAATGATGTCCATTCCCAAATGACAAATTTTCTGGAACAGTCCAAACTCCTCGATCCACTTCAATCAGGCTTCCGTCCTGGCCTCTCAACACTATCTGCCCTCGTTAAAATCACTACTGGCATACATACCACCATGGACGAAAAAAAATAACAGTACTAATTCTACTTGATTTTCAAAAGCTTTGATTTTCGCTGAACCATTCCATCCGTTTTTTAAATTAAAATTTCTTTCCTTCTCCAACAGTTCCATACTCTGGGTCCAAGCTTTCCTCTCGGATAGGACTCAAGCAGTCTCTGTCCCAAATCAAACTCTATCCTCTTTCCTTCCTCTGAACACAAGAGTGGCACAGGGTTCTAGTATTTCCCCAATCCTTTTCAACTGTTACATTAATGACCTACCCAAATCAATCCATCACTGTTCCCACCATCTATACGCCGACGACTCCCAGATCTATTTCTCCTCCCTCTGAGATAATAGCCACATTTGCTAATATTCAGGGTGACCCAGATAGGATCAGTCTTGGTGAAAATAAAATGTGGAAAATACATAAAATTCTGACCAAAAATACTAC
Organism: Arma custos; assembly: GCA_037127475.1. Classification (NCBI taxonomy): domain Eukaryota; kingdom Metazoa; phylum Arthropoda; class Insecta; order Hemiptera; family Pentatomidae; genus Arma; species Arma custos. Next base: position 166,669,833 of record CM073759.1, read on the forward strand.
TGAAATTCCCCCACTGAAACAGAACAATAGTTATGTCTACACGGACCAAGACAAAGCTGAATTATTAGCACATAATTTACAATTTTTCGCTTTACGCAGATGACACCGCTTTGTACACAGTATCATACCGAATCGACACTGTGCAGTATTATGCAGCGAGAAGAAAAAGATTTTGTTTTATGTATGGACTCTCTTTCCGCAATAATGGCGTTAACGAACATATACTCCAAAGATCCTGTCATTAAGAAAGCTCAAGTCTACTCCTTGATGATAAGAAACCTCAATAAGAATTTAGTTATTGCCTGGATACCATCACACATAGGCATTAAAGGAAATTAAGTGGCAGATCGAGCGATAGAAATTACAAGCGTACACACAACAACAGATGTATGCAGCCTTTTGATAGAGCAAGCTCTGGCCATTTGGAAACAACTTTGGCACTCCACCGACGAATCAAATAAACTAAAATGCATTAAAAGAAACATCAACGCCTGGAAAAGCTCCCACGGCATATGCAGAAGAGATGAAGTCGTTATCACAAGACTGAGAATCGGCCACACGCGACTTACACATGGTTTCCTTATGGAAAAACAACGCCTCCGAACTGTAGGATCTGTCACTCACAACTGACAATACGCCATATCCTTGAAGAGTGCCCACAACATGAAAGCTATTTTAGAAATTTAGGAATGGAGAGAAAAATTCAAACGATGCTGGGTGATAATGACACAAATTTTAAAACAATAATTGAATTCCTCAAAAAAGAAGGTATATTTCATAAAATCTAATAGATTAAGGACTCTGAAGACCTTAGACGTTAAGTGTCCATAAATAATCAACCTAACCTAACCCGAATCGACACAATAGTAAACCGATTACAACAATCTTTTAAAAAAATCCACAAATTCTGTCAAAAGTGGAAACCAAAAATCAATCCAATAAAATCGGCCGCCATAATCTTCACAAAGACCTAACATAGATCACTACATCATCTTAAATTCCGAACACATCCCCTGGGCTAAATCCGTAACATACCTCGGTTTAATTCTAGATAAGTCCTTAACATTCACAGAGCATATCAACAGGAAAACCGAAATAGCAAAAAAAAACTTCTACATGTTTCCCTACTTTAATAAAAAATCCAGGCTAAGCCCCAAAACCAAACTAATCCTTTATAAAACAGTAATCCACTCCTATAAGTTCAACGTGTGCCAGAAATTATAAAAAGTTGAAAGGGTACAAAACCTATGCATGAGGATTATTAATAATTATCCTCGCTACACGAAAATATCGACTATGCTTAGAGATCTTGAACTTCCCACTATAAAACAATGTTTCAGCCCAAACAAAAGCATACTTCGAAAAAACTCCAGCTTCTGAAAACCCATTAATCCGAGAAATCGGTAACTACGATCAACATTCGCTACGACGGTACACGCACAAAAGAACAAAACATATACTTCTAACTTAACAAATCACTATTTGCAGGTATTGTAATCTAGCAATCTGTATTTATTTTATAGTTATTTTTAATTGTTTATTTATTTTCTACTTAATTATTATTATTACATTTACTTAGTTTATTATTATTATTTATTCATTTATTATTATTACTATTATTTAATTATTATCTTTAGTTTTTTTAAGCGGGTTTTTTCCACATTTTCCTGCTATTGTAAAACTTATTTATAAAAGATAACTCTAATTAATTAAAATCACTGTTCTTTAAACATGTAAAGGAAGACCGGAACATATATTTACGCTTATGCAGCTTTTATATGTAAAATTTCAAATAAAGTTGTTTTTTTTTAAAAAGATAGGATCAGTGCCTGGGCTTACCTGAATAAATTAATGTTACATGCTGCAAAAGCTCAGGCCAATATAATGTTCTAACACCCTCCTTAAATCCATCAACTCTCTTCCCCAACTAATCTTAAATGATCACCCTATTATTTTCAGTTCCTCTGTTATAAGCTCCCTAGGGTTATTCCATCGTTCCCGGCATCTTCTAACACTACCTATCCGTAAGCTCCTCATCACTTGTTTCATCTTTCCACAGTTTGACTATGGCGGTGTGGCATATGATGGGTTCTCGAGCAAACTATAGGAAAGACTGTGGCGAATTAAGAACAGCTCTCTTCAGTTTGTCTTCGACGCCCCGAGGAAGTCTCATGTGTCCCACCTCATGGTGAGCTAAAGTTGCTCTGCCCTTCTTTCCGTAGATTCTATTTCCTAGATTCTTTCTTATACCAAACCATCAACGCACAACATCTATCTTATATCTATAGTCTCCTACAATTCAAATCCTCTATCCGAAGTCCGAGGACGAGAAAGTTAACACACAATAACACTTTTTTTCTCACACATTTAAATTCTCTCTGCTTCAGTATTATTTACATACAGGGAAAGGACCATGAAAGAAGTTGAGGTATTAAAATTGGAAACCTCATACTGATATCGAATAGATTATCAACAATAGTAAGATAGTAGTATTTTATTAATAAAAAAATTAACACTGTAAAAATATTTAAAAAATATAAAAATTAAAAAAAAGAAAAATGAAAATTTCAACTTGGTTGCTCAGTATCTTTACAATGAGCATCTTTTTTAAGTAACTTCATTTCAAAAATGGTATCCAGCATTGGGATGTTTCTCGTTTCCGGAAGAAACATTAACAAAAATGCACCAAAAAGTGCAAGACAACCACAAAGAGTAGTGGGAAGCCACCAAACCTTTTTACCCTGAAAAATTGTATTCATGAAATTTTTTTATAAAGTAAATAAAAATATCTGTTGCTTAGAAACTAAAAGTTGAGTTATTTCTTCATAAAATTATATTAGAACGTTTTCTTTTACTTTATTCTATGAGATTCAATAAAAGTTTTTAGCCAATTTTAATGACTTGTGATGATCTGTGTTCTAAGTTCTCATTGATTCAATAGTCTGAAAAAAGAGCATTATCACATTATCTGCCTAATATGAGACAGGCATATTGAGAACGACAAGTTATAAATGAAGTTAATGAGAAAATTATATTATCCGATCTCTTCTTCCAAATCACCCAATAATCGTGCAATATGTACAAACTTAAGGGCTATACTTGAGCTTCAAAATTAAAAATAATAACACTGTTCTGCACCAAAATCTGCCCTGGAAAAATAATGGTGTTTCCTTATATTTTTTAGTGTGCTGAATACGAATCTGATGTCTAAAATTCTTAAAAACGTACAGTTTTTTGTAAAAATCACAATTTTTTCAGGAAAGTGAGGATTTCGGATGATTTTAGGCTATGTATAATGACAGATTTTATTTATATTTTTTATTAGAAACCTATGTATTAAGTTAGGTAGAAGCATGTAGTTGATGGTATGACAGTCCACACATTTTACTTTGCTCCTATAGTAATCTAATCCCATTTAAATGTAACTGTCTACTTCTCTGACCAGGAATGCTTGACAAAACTATTTAATAGCCATGCTTATAGGTCTTCAAGCAGTTTACACAAAGTACTGTTGTTTTATATATGAATGGGACAGCAGAGCAAGACAAAGTCATTACACAGTGAAAGAGTGGCCTTCTGGAAATACGAATGTGCCCAGCGAGAAAACATTGCTTATCCTGCTTTGATTGACAAATAAAAATTTTTTCTACCACCGCTTCATATCAAACTGGGCCTAATAAAAATTGTTGCTAAAGCAATGGACAAAGACGGGGGAGGATTTGCTCACCTTAAAATGAAGTTTCCTAAACTTAGTGGTGCAAAAATTAAAGAGTGAGCTTTTGTTGGTCAACAGATACGATTCCTAGTAAAAGAACAGGATTTCTTAGAAAAATTGACAGCTCCAGAAAGAAGAGCATGGGTTTTATTTAAAAAAGTATGCAGCAACTTTTTGAGAAATGTGAGATCGGATGACTATGAACAAATTGTGACTGAACTGTTACAAGCCTACCAAGTACTTGGCTGTAACATGTCCTTAAAAATCCATTTTCTCCATTCCCACTTAAACTTTTTTCCCCACAATCATGGAGTTGTATCTGATGAACATGGTCAACGGTTCTATCAGGATATTGGCAAAATGGAAAGGAGGTATAGTGGAAAATGGAATGAAAAAATGCTCGTGTACTACTGCTGAATTTTACAATGAGGAACACTTCAAGATGACTACAAAGGTAAAAATTCTAATTTTACGGTTAATGTCTTAAGCATATTGTATTATCAGATCGCCTTATTTTGTATTTTATACTTTATATACATCAGTGAATAAATCATGTTAGTAAGTTAAGCACCTTCTTTTTATGAAAACCTTATTTTTTTGTGAATAAATTGATTTATCTGTAAAACTGTACATGTTAGAATTTTTCTGATGCTAGATTTGGATTCAGCATCATTGAAAACATAGAATGCAGTGATAATTTATCGAGGGAAAAAAACTTTTTTTTGCAGAACAGTAATATTTCAGATGCTTCCAACTAAAAAAAATTTCAATGGCACTTAAAAAAAAAAAGTGCATTCACATTTCTGTAATATAATATTTTTAAATAACAAAAAATTAATTTTTTATTTCATTATAATTTATTGAAATTTATAACTGCATAATATAAATACATCAAGCAAATAGAATGAAAGATTAAATTACACATAAGAATATTAAATTAATTCAAATAATCTTCACAGCATAAGGTCAGTATCCTATTTATAAGTTTGCTATATATAGCAAACATTGAAGAGCTAAATTATCATATTTATTATTATGTTTTCTTAGAATAAAATTCACAAAGTACTTTTTAATGATAAAAGATAGTATAAAATTTGAATACATTTTAATTAAAGGTGATTATTTAATAAAAAAGAGAAATTGAATATTAACAAATCTACTTTAAAAAGAAAGACCATGGACTGATACCTAGCAACTAAACTGAAACCAGAATTTAAATTATTGAAATAAATCAGTATTGATCTGTATGACTTCATTTCAACCCTCCCTCGCTATCTCCTATTGTGGTGAAGGGGGAGAAAAAAGAGGCCATCTGGTTGAGGAGGTATAGAAGGCAAATTTGTTTTGTCAGAGCATCTTGAAAATATTTGAAAAATAAATCTTTTAATGACACTGTTTACTAGTATTAAAATGTTGTAATACTAGTAAACAGTGTCATTAAAAGATTTATTTTTCAAATATTTTCAAGATGCTCTGACAAAACAAATTTGCCTTCTATACCTCCTCAACCAGATGGCCTCTTTTTTCCATTTTAATACTATTCCAATTTACTTTTGGTAATTAACTTCATGTGAACCTTCAAGAACAATGAATATAAGTTGGAAAGAAAGAAAAAATAATATAATAAATAATTATCTCTTCTCAGAACCAACTCTCACCAATTTTTCAGAACTTAAAACATCTAACAGCTACCATTAACTAAACTCATAAATAAAAACTACTAAAGGATGCTAAAACAGATTAAAGAGGCTTTTGAAAACATTTAAAAATTTCAAACAAGAATCCTGAAGTCTCAAAAACAACAGAAAACAAGAAAGACTGTTGATATTTAATCAATTTTGGTGTAGATTTATTTAACAACTGATATATCTCCTTCTTTCTTGATGATACATGATCTGGCGAAATTGTAGCCGTTTTCTTTTTGTTTCATGTAATTTTTGAGACTTTATTTGAAATATTCCATGTATGACCTAAAAATTACTTTATTTATCATTTCATTTGGCTATTTGTATTACTTTAAAAAGAGTACCTAAGTAATAAGAAAGTACATATTTAAGTCTTAACTCCACTCTGACTAAGCTATGTCCAATGAGAGGAACCTGAATTCCTCTGCTATGGAAGAAGAGTATAAAGAAGAAGAAATCAGGTATATTATTCCCCCGTACTCGGATTTGGAGATGAGCTTAATAAGTGAGTATAGAGGCTTGGAGTTAGAAAATAAGATAATCAATGAGAACCTAACTCAACCTCATAACTTATGGGGATCTACTTGATGGTCATATGACATTATTTTCAACTTTCTTGACATGATTGTAAATAGAATAGAAACAATGTAACTGAATGTATTTTTAAGAGTATCTAAATTCATGTGTTCATGGATAGATTCATATTAATTCCTGTGTTTGTAGGTTTGTGTATATTTTTTTAATCATAAACAGAATTTTTTAGTTAATAAATTATATTTTTCTATATGAATTTGTTGCTCACCACTGTAAAATTTTTAGTACATGATTAAAATGAGAAATTAGGTTTTGATGTATTTTAAAAATAAATTAGTAATTATACCAACACCATAAGGAAGATATCCGACTTAGAATATCTTGGACGACAAATATGGTAATTTTTCATAAATTAATATAAATAATTTTTTGGTAATTGGGTAATAGTAATAATATCCTAATGGTATCCTACTATAATATCTAAATTGGAAATTGTTTTAAAAGACTTGATTCACAACATGACTTTAAAATTAGTAAAGTGTTAAGATGTATACGTACTATACATATATAAGTTTATATATACATATAACAATAGGTTATACATTCATATATAATGTGTATAAGTATTATGGATACCAACCAATATTTCTACTAGGTACGGTGCTAGCATAGGTCCCAACTGTGCCACCGTAAGACAGCTACCCATGGCAGTGTTGCGATTTTCAGTTGGAAATAGTTCTAAGGTGAGAAACATGACAACACCATTTGCCGCTACTCCCGCAAGTCTTGCGAGCAAAGTTATGCATATCATAGGCCAGCCTAATTCCATATCATTATCTTCAATATCATTAATTTTAATTATCATTTAATAATTTACAAATAATTATGCTATTAAGTGTTAGTTTGTTATTTTTAAATGGACTTGATTAATTTAATCACCATTGCTTATTTAGAATGAAATAATCTGACAATACAGTTGTTGAATATAATGATAGTACAGGATCTATTGGTTTTTCTACTCGAGCAAAATTTTATAAGCATATGATCCCTTTATCTTTTCTAAAGGAAAATATTAGTAAAAAGAAATGGAAAATATTTATTTGAAATTGAGTAAGTCAACAAGTAAGTGATTATTGATTAATGTTATTTAAGGTAGTAAGGACCAATATTTAAATTATGGGGCTCAAAATTCAAACTGAATCAAGTGATATATCTGAAAAATTCTAAAAATAAAAGTAATTCTACTGAAGTACTTTATAATAATGAAAAAAAAAATATATCCATTACCCTTTGGTACCACCATTATCAATAGCATTGCGACAGCAGAAATAATCCAGAATGCTATTCCAGAACTCTTCCTACCAAAGTATGAAAGAAAGAGTAGAGGAAGCAAAATGCCTGGTATTTCTATGATTCCATTCAGTCCCATGTAGACATACTGGTTGACATCAAAGGTCAATCCACTTAGAGCTAATATCAGAATAATAGAGCATTATAATGATGTATAAATCTTAATTATTATCAATTATTAGTAGTTACTTTAATCTGAAAGTAAAATAATTAGTGAGAGGAATGTCACTCTCCTCTTCCTCATACTATCCAACATCCTTTCCATTTACTGGTAGATTTGGTTGTTACTTCACTGTTTCCACCCATGTTCAGTTTGAATTGCACAGTTTGAATTTCCAGGATCTCCAGTTTTTTGAGAATATAATTCATCAAGAGGCATTACTGGAGATTTTTTTAAAATTTATTTATTGATATTTACAACTGTATGACAGTTATACAACAAATAAATAGAATGCGTGTTACATAATGACATGAGAATGACAAGTAGAGAAACTACCCACTGGTAATACTCAAATCAAAGTATTATTGGATATGAATTATGTACTTACTGTAGATATTTTTTGTTAATCCATATGCTATTTCAATTTTTAATTTATTTGATTATTGATAGAATTTATTTCAAAACTCAATGTAATTTCTTACATGAACAATATTTATTTAACCCAATAGCTCTTTAGGATAAGATTTCATTTCTCATTTTACCTGAATGTTATTTTTTTTTAAAAACAAGTGCCTCCCCTTTTATATTATAATACTTAGCAAATCAATAATAATAATAATAATAATAATTATTATTATTATTATTATTATTATAATATATATATATATATATATATATACACACATATTATATATAACAATAATAAAAAAAAGATGCAATTTTATAAGTGAAGAATGTTATCTAATTAAAACTTATTAAATTAAACATGGCTTACCTATTACATAGTAGTGCAAGGCTCCGAGAAACCATAAATAGTAACATATCAAAATTATTTTAGAAAGATGAAATGTTGAGAAAAGTTGTATGTAATTATGAATCATAAAAAACCTATTCTTTGAATATGGATCAGATCGGCCCTGAAAAAAAAATTAGTAAAGTTTAATTCATAACAGGAACAAAAAAATAAATAAATAAAATATGAAAACTTTCACAGTGAAGGAGAGTCAAAAAATATACTTGAACAGACATATCAGGCCCATTTGAGTCAGTACGGCAAATAATACCAATAATATTTGTTGCTTTTTCGGGCTTTCCAGAGGTTATCAACCACCTTGGTGATTCTGGTAAGAACCTATGTTAGAAATTATTTATTGGATTAAGAATAATAAACCATAGTAGTAAGTTGAAAATAATATAGAAAGTAACAAACTTAATCAGAATTACTATGAGTTTAACCAAAAATTACTTCAATATTAGTAATTTTTTAGTTAATTTAAATATTTCATATTTATATAAAATATCAGTACCAGCAATGGATGACCAGTAAAACCATTGGGGCTGAGAGAGCTAATTGAAGTTGCCTCCAATTATAGGTTAAATATGCAGCCAATGGGAGTAATATAATTCCTAATGAAAAAGATAGGTTGTATATATTCCCAGTAAAAGCTCTATAGTTCTTCACTGTTAGTTCTAATACTGAAAAGGAAATAGTTAGAGAAAGAAACAAAGCATCTATGTTCTGAAAAATATTGTCATTATTTTTTTTTGTTTCATGCATTTGCTGTAAAATATTTAATCTAAAAGCAGACTTTAGTTGTAAGTTTGTAAGCACATCATTGTGAAATGAAATTTAGTCATATTATAGTCAAAATCAGATAAAAGAAATGGTTGTAAGAACATATATAAATTAAATAAATAAATAAAAATTACTCCTAGTTAGTATTACTAATTAACTCAATGCTTTTTTAAATAATTATCAGGTATGTGAAGCTCTAGACATTTTTAAAGGAGTATCCCTCCACGATTAGATCATCTACTCTTGAGATACCCTTTGACCTCATATATTGTGTAACATTCATATTTTATATTGAAACATATATTGTGTAACATTCATATTTTATATTGAAACATATATTGTGTAACATTCATATTTTATATTGAAACATATATTGTGTAACATTCATATTTTATATTGAAACATATATTGTGTAACATTCATATTTTATATTGAAACATATATTGTGTTTTTCCTTCATTAATTATTAATCCAAGGAGCGGAGTGGCTCAGTGGTAGAGTGCTTAGTTGCTGTAGCAAAGGTCCTCGTTTCAAATCCCGCTGCTGGTAGACTTTTATATAAACTTTTAAATAAATAAAGTGGCTGGAGGTGGATCCTATGGGATTTAGGACATTCCAGAGGGCTGCCTATAAAGTTGGTACCCAAAATATGAGGACAAATCTGGTGGTTTAGAGTGATCTAAGACAAATCACCTCCCTGCATAACCTTTGTCCAACAAATAAAACATTCCCTAATGCAACTACTTTTCCTTCAGCTTATAGTAATTTAAAGTTGTCAGTAAGGGATGGTTTATTTCTCGCCACAAATCAGATACCCTCTGCATAAGAGGATATATTTGACTAGATGAATGCAATATATTCCCATTAGTAGTCACGTTCTCTATTGTACTCTGCAATGCAAGATTAAATAGTGTTGCAGACATTATCTAACTCAAATTCAGTCACAAATTCAGAAATTAGGAAAGATTCAGTCGAGAAACGTCTAATTATTAAGCAACATTTAGAGACTTTATGGTCTCATATTCATACCTTAACAGTAAAAAAAGGTAATTAGTAGATAACATTAAATTATATGCTAGTTCAAATATAAAATTAACACTTGTATGGTTAGAATACCATCTGGAAAAACACCATAATGAAACCAGATTTTAAAGATTTCAACTCTCACCTAATATTGATCACTACTTGCCAGATATAAGTTAATGTGCTACAGATATATAGAGTAATGTATTGAAAAACATTTCATCATCAATTTTTGTGTATAATTTTTTTAAATTTTAAAGTACAAATATTAACTTTATATTTAGACTAGAGAAGGATTTAGTAAAATTCACTAAAAACGTGTTTTTTCCCCATTAAATAACAGATATTAGAACAAATGGGGTTTTATTTTTTAGAAAGGTGTTTGTTTTTGTTGACTCTAAGAGGAATATTAATTGAATTAGCCAAAACAAGAAGATTGAATGACCCATATTTCTCAACACTCAGTCTAAAAATGATTAAAAAATGTCTTGGAAACAGTTTAGGATAAGAATCACACTGGCGAGGATATTGGCATGAAAGAAACAAAAGACTCAGAACCAGGAGCAACCACTTCAGAAAGTGAACGGAAGAAATGAAAATAGTATTACTTATCACCAAAACAACAAGAAACCAAAGAATATTGAATGTTTACCAAAAGTCATAAATGTAAAGTCCACAGAGACAAAAACTAGTCTGTATCTGATGTGAATAACTTATCTTCTTTACAATCATATTGGACGTAATGGAGATGTACAATTTAAAAATACCCTTTCATTATATAGTTTTACTTTTTAATAACTCAAGACAACAAGAATGGAATAATAAGTGGCGTTTTTATCTTACTAAATAGTTTTAAAGTCCATTCCTTATATTCATTTAGCCATATGTTCTTACTTACAAGATGTGCTATAAGGATTAATAAAGTATAGGAAATAAAAAAAGTATATTGGGGTACTTAAAGGACTCCCGCAGTAACTTTTTTTTGTTTCATACCATGGTATTGGGAACATTATTATAATAAATCGCAGAATAGGTTTTAAAGTGAGAAAAATTATTTATATGAAGTTTTATAAAATGTAGCTAAAGCCAACTACTAGTGTAAGAAATCCAGAACATTGCTGCTTCATCAGTTCATTAGTTGAACCACACTAGTTTTTTTATAGTTTCTTCTAGTGGTAAATTACCACTGGTAATTAACTGCTTTGAATTCAGCTGTGAAGTGCATATTTATTTTAATTTTTGAAATGATTACTATTTTAATTTGGTATTTAATTTAAAAGCATATGAAAATATTTACTCCGAGTGAAATGAGACTCTTGTTAACTTAATATAGCATCTTAACTTGAGGGTAATTACAGATTGTATATCCAGTATCATAGACTCCGGCACCAGCAACTCCAATCATCACTCTAAGCGCTACAAACATTGAATAGGTAGTCACAAAAGCTGATGAAGGCCCTGCTACTATATATATAATAGATGAAAATATAAAAGTCTTCTTTCTTCCGAACCTATAATAATTTATTTTAGTAACACCAAAAGAAAGTCATTTTCTTAAAGAGTTGAAGTAAATTAGTATGTAAGCTTATTTTATTTTTGTAAAGTTTGATAGGCGGAGGATAAGAATTGGATCAATAAATAAATCATCATTGAGAAGGAATAAGCCAAATCGAGATTGTAATTATATTTTATAGCAAGCTGAAAAATAATTTCTCACTTGTCACTGATCAGGCCAAACAACACAGCTCCGAAAAATTTCCCAACAGCAACAGTACCTTGTACTGTCGATCTGAGAGGTGAGTTATCACAAACAAGATCCCACTAAAGATACAAAAATACAACAATGTATTCTTAGATATAGAAAATTTTATACATGCAACAGAACATATTTATTTTGTACAAAGTGAAGAGAAAGGTCTAGGCAAAAAATAATTCCTTAAACATTAGCACACTATTTACTAGAAACCGACTTTTCATCCCAGATTGTATGACATCTTCAGCACTTGTATTGAAGGTCAAAAGTATGGGGGTGAACCTAAACTCTGGGAAAAGAAACAGGATGTAGTGGTATCTTTTCTCTGATTTATTTTAATATGTTCCTCAAAACAACTCTTGCTTTATTTCCCAAATTAACAACTTATAACATAAATTAAATTTAAAAAATGGAAACTTATTTAGTGTTATGAACCATAGAATAGGTTTAATAGAGGTAAAAATAATTTAAATGAGGATAAATATGATATTTAAGGGAGGTTCACCCTCATACTTATGACCTACATTACTAGCCTTAAAGAAGCCTGTAATGTCGGTCATAACATCAAATTCTAATAAATACTTTACCATTATTTAAAGAATTATTTTATCATCTCCACCATTTTCTTCCCCATATTCATACAGTCAACTAATAATTATTCAATATATTTTATACAAACCTCACTCACTATCGTCTGATGAGCAGTTTCTTCATCGTAAATATAACTTTTACACTGTATCAGATCTGGTTTTTCCCTCAAACTAGTATAACTTAGAGCATCATCAAATTCAAAGTTTTTCAATAACGTGTAATTCCAGGCATATTGAACACAACTTTCCTTGTCCAATCTATACATTTTCCATAATATAGTTAAGTAGTTTATTTAAATTACCAAAATAAAGAATGGATGAAGATTAAGTAACCTACCCAGGACTGCTAATTTCTCTTATTTGTTCATTTGTCCAGTTAGCCTCGACTAACTCCGGAATATTGCAAAAGAAAGAAGGGTTTCCTTCCAGAAACACATATGAAGCTAAATGTACAGAATTAAAAATTGCAGGGCTAGCCGTAAGAAACAAAATCCATGTTAACCATGCATGATTTTTACATTTATTTTCCAAAGCCTTTTCTAATGTCACAGGATTCATTTCACTGCTGTTGAAAGATGTTTAAAGTAATGTGTAATAAAATAGAAAGTAGTCAAAGTATGTAATAATATACAATTTAAAACGGTAAACACAAATTTTAGTGAAATCATCAGAACTAATGAATAAGGAATCTATGCAACTACTTAGAATCCATAAAACTACTTAGTTATAGATAAGTCGATACATTTTTCCTAGCTAAAAATTACAATTAACTTACAAGTATGAATTGAATAAAGTAGCATAATTGCTGTGGATAATCAAATTTCACCTTCAAATAAACCTCATTTTGAAAAAAATGTAGTATCAGTTAAACCATATACATAAAATAAATTATCAATTAATTTATCCATAGCTTAATTTACAATAGGAATGAGTAATTGTCTCATTTAAAATGTGATTGTAAGTATAAGAATAGAAAAATAAAATAAAATACAGTTTTTGAAAATAAAAAAATCACTAATTTTTTAGAAAAAACTAAATGGACCAAATTAAACAGTTAGCTTTTATGATTAAGAGCAAAAGTTTATCATTTGTATTTATATATAGATGTATATGAGCGGTTTTTTAACTTTTACTTTTATCTATAGAAGTAATTTCATAACAGTTATTTCCCAAAAATTTATTTTCTAACAATGATAAAAGTTTTTTCTTAACAGTTATTATAAACTATTTAAATGAATTTTTTTCTTATGGAAAAGTAGTTGTTAAAGTAATTGTCAAAGTTGTACCAATAATCACTCAAAATATGTTTTAATGATGAAAAAGTAGCTGGGAAACCATATATGATTAAGGCTAATTTGTAAAATGCTGGATATTTATTTATTTTTTAAACTTTTTTTTTATAAAGAATACTTAAATAATTAAATGTTTATCAAAAACTTTTTTTTTTTTATATAAGTATTAATAAACAAAAGAAATATTGGTTTCTTTTTTTATATAAAATGAAACACATAATCGAGTTATTAAAAAGTAAAACTATATAATGAAAGGGTATTTTTAAACTGTCAAAACCTAACTCTTTTGTTTAAAACAAAAGTAACTGTTTCAATCTCCGGAAAAAAACATATAAAACTGAATTTTGTTAACTTAAATCATCCAAAGACAAACTAATTAAATTGATGTCATGTGATGAACAGGAAAGATATTGTTAATTTTATTTAATATTAGAAAAAAATATCAGAGGGAACTGACAAAATAGTCATATAAAGAGATGTTAATAATAATTATTTTAAAAATAAAAACTTGAGTCAAAATGAAAATCATCAACATACAACGGGTAAAATTTTACAGCAATTTAAAGAATGGCAAATTTATTGTATAAAGAAATAAATGAACAAATTAATATGTTTTGAAGTGCTTTAACATTCAGACACTAATAAGGTAGTAAAAAAGAAGATAGGTATTGTTAAAAATTACATTTAAGAAATAAAGTAATTAAGGAACAATTTATGATCTACGTGATCTTGTTATTGTTGGTAATTTAATTGTAATAGATAATATATTCATGTATGATAGTTCTTTTGTTCTTTCACTCCTATATATATATATATACTATATATATATATATATATATATATATATACACTAGCTTCTGCCCGCGGCTTCGCTCGCATGGAATTTGGTCTGCCACATAAAGTTCACGTAAGAGATCATTTTAAATAAATAATTAAATTTTTTGTGACTATAAGTTACTCGTACATCCAAAATTTCAGATGTCTAACTTCGAAACTGACGGATTCCATACACCTATTATATTAAGGGGGAAACCCTTGGGGTGGAATTATCCAAATTCCTTTCTCAGTGCCCATTTAAGCTATACAAAGAATGTATCTTCGAATTTTAAGATGCTAAGTTCAGTGGTTTCTGCTGTTCGTTGACCGCTGGTGTTAGTCAATCAGGTTACAGCATTATATAAACTTCGGCTGTGTGGCGTGTTGATAAAAAGTAGCCTATGTCCTTCTCCAGGCTTGAGATTATCCATATCAAATTTCATCACAGACAGATCAGCACAGCCGTGAAACAGGGGGCGACCTGTGGTCTAGTGGTTAGCGCAACAAACTTCTAAGCCCAAGATCGCAGGTTCGTAGCTTGGTAGGTGACCCTAGTATTTTTTAAAGGGAGTAAAAGATCCTTTGTTACATCATCCTTCGGAAGGGAGCTCAAAGGGGGGTCCCGAGCCTGTATGATGTCAGATATTCGTTAAAAATCCCTAACCTAATTAAACCTGGATAGGCAAAATTTAGAGCTCCCATTGTAATAGGGTGTATAAAAAAAAAAATGATTGTTTTTTTCAAATTCCAGAGTTCAAAGTTTTAATCTCAAATTCCAGAGTTAAATATTTTAATGCTATTTATTATTTACCAATACTTAATAATCCCTTAACAACATTCTCTAAGCTTGTTTACTAACACTGGACTTCTTCAAAAAAAGCCCTCGTGCCCCCCCCCCCCCCAGTCTAAATCCGCCCTTGTAGCATATGTGTTATTCTGATGTATAACCTATATTATTGTAAAGTTTCATCCAAATCCGATCAGTTGTTTTTGCGTGAAAGAGAGACAAACATAAAAACTTTCACATTTATAATATTAGTAGGATATATATATATATATATATATATATTTGGTTATATATATAAAATATATATTTTAGAGAAGAATTGGTCGACTGTATCTTCTAATTTAAGGAAGAAATAGTTGGGGGTGCAGTCAAAGAAAACACCAAAATAAGAAAAACTTATTTATTATGTGCCGACGTTTCGGCCTACATTGTAGGCCGAAGCGTCGGCACATAATAAATAAGTTTTTCTTATTTTGGTGTTTTCTTTGACTGCACCCCCAACTATTTCTTCCTTAAAATAAAATATATATATATATATACATATTTGGTTATAGTTTTATTTAGTATTTACTTGAATTTCAAATAATAAAATCTAAAAAATTCAAACTACCAGAAATCTGTACTTCAAGCTTGAATGTTTATAATATAATTTCCATGCTATTCAAGGCTCTCAAAAACACCTGTGAGATTTAGCATTCGTCACTGAAGGTTTTTCTTATAACTTAAATTAATCACAAGGACATGTTAAATTATATATACAGTTGTAATGATTTGTAAATAGTTTTTTTTTAGTTTAAAATAGTTGTAAATTAATTCAATAAAATTGGATGGTTAACAAGATAAAATTTAATAAAAATTTAAATTGTAAAATTATAAATATGTATAAAAAAGTTTAACAACTATGTGTACAATGATCATTTAAGAAACTTAATGAATCTTTATGCATTATACACTTTTAAACAAAATTTTATAATAAGCAACATAGCATCTACTTACATTAATCAAATCAGCAAATAGTTATCCTTAAATGTTTCTTCTTTCCATTTCATATGTAGTAATGAAATGGTGAAGCTAACTAGTTGTGATCTGATTCAAGACACAACAAGAGTAAGGAAATGATTCACTATTGTTACAAAATATGATATATATGTAATGGCATTTCATTTTTTATGGGGAAAATACAATGTCAATGTACTCCTCAAGGTAACCAAAATTATTGTGGGAATTATATTCTGTACATAGCCATACACATATCACTTTTTTGAAGGGTGAAGGTTGAATTCTGAACCAAATTTAGCAATGCAATATAAAATTGAATTTCTTTTATGCCACAGTTCTTTAATTACTTTTAAATCTTTTTGTGAAATAAAGCTTTTAATATATATTTCTCGAAAAGACATTTTGCAATGAAACAGAATATATTTTAAAAGTTTTACTCAACAATAAACTGAACTTATTCAAGGTCTACAGTGTTATTTTAAATTTAGAAAAATATTTATAATTATGAAAAAAGAATTTGTTATTAATGTTCCATTTGTAATGAAGACTGAATAATAATGAAGACATTATTCATAATATACACTTAATCAACGTTCTAAAGCAGAAAGATGTCCCATAACAATTGAATATTATTTAGGTATATTCAGAGATTGCTAGAGGAAGCCGCATTTTTCACCAGATCCCCTTATGTAGGATACTGAAGGATCTATTAACAGTGAGTATTATTCAAGACAGTGGAAATAAAATATGTGACTAAAAAAAAATTATACTCGTTGAAGGCTGTGCAAGTAAGATTTATCGCACAAGTCCAATTAAGTTTTTTTTCACTTGTGCTGCTAATTTAATTTAATTGATTTGATTATTTCATTTATTTGGTTAATTAGTATCAATTAGTCGTTCACGATTGGATTAAGTTTGCTTGAACGATTGAAGTTGCTTATTCTTTCAAAACAAATAAAAATAATAATAATGATAATAATAATAATAATAAACCCGCAAGGGGCAACTGATGGGTGCAGTTGCTGGGGTCATACCCCCCCCCCCCCGGGTTCCTGAGTACACTACACCATCCACTAACACACTCAATGCACAAAACACAAAACAATACACTAACATTAAGGTCATTCCCAGTACACACCCTAGGGTTACCTTCCCTAGGAAGATCTGGCAGGAGGTATAAAATGCATCCCACCCATTAACATGGAGCTATGAAACAAAAGAGTTGCCTCGGACGAATCCGGAGTAAGGGCTACTCTGGAGGGATTGGACAACCAGCCCGTAAGACCGGCTCCCTAGGACCTGTATCAAACTCTGCTATGTGCTTGGATGCTGATGAGCCTCCCGCACAAGAAGAGTCCCGCAACGCCGAAGAAATGAACAACAACGGATGAAATGGACACGCAAGATGAACGCGTCGGCAATCCGAGCTTATTTCTTGGCAACGAATTTGGAAACTGATAAAACTGGGTATAGATCACGAATTACACATCACAATATTTATTTATTATTGCACTACAAGTGCAAATTAATGCCGATGATGTACAAGAATCTATTTCGTTTGCACACAACTGGAAAGCACCTGGGCCAGATAAAATTCAAAAATATTGGCTCAAATACTTTAAAAGTGCTCGTGGACCATTAGCCTCTTATTACCAGAAACTATTGTGCAATGCGGTTATACCTCCAAAGGACTTCTGTTTAGGGAAGACATATTTGATTCCGAAAGAGAAAAACAAATCTCCAGAACCGAAGAACTTTCGGCCAATAACATGTCTTAATAGTGTTTACAAAATTTTAACGTCTATAATCAGTAATAAATTAATGGGACATGTACAGAAGAACAAACTTATGACACAGGAGCAGATCGGATGTAAGCGAAACTCTAAGGGAAGTAAGGAGCTTCTAGTGATTGATTCATTCATAGCTTCACAGGTATCAAAATAGTTTCGTAATATATCGCTTTCATGGATTGACTACCAGAAAGAATTCGATTCGGTCCCTCATGACTGGCTGATTGAAGTTCTCAAGATCTATAAAGTCGACCAAAAAGTGACAGAACTGTTGCAACGGCTTATGAAGCTATGGGAAGTGTCATTGGTTCATCCAACTAAAAAGAACACTCTAGTTGCGGAGAAAATTTCGATAAAAAGAGGAATATTATATAATATATAATATATATACAGGGTGATTCGCTAAGTCCTTTGTGGTTTTGCCTCGCGATTAATCCTCTAAGCTCCATTTTAAATCAGTCTGGAAAGGGTTATTCCTTGAATCAGGAAACAATGATTTCCCATTCTTTCAATATGGACGACTTAAAGCTTTTTGCAAAGCATGAGAGGGACATGAGAACTCTTCTTGAATTAGTAAGTTCATTCACAGAAGATATTGGGATGAAGCTAGGAAATGAAAAATGTGCAACCCTTAATATACACAGAGGAAAATACAAGGATTCAGCTACCATTGAACTCTCCATCAATCAAGCAGCGTCAGGTTACAGGCTCCTACAAGTACATTGGTATCTCACAGCTGCTTAAATTCAAAAAAGAGGTCAAAGAAACCTTTGAAGAGGAATTTAAGAAACGAGTCAGAAAACTACTAAAAACTAATCTCTCAGCAGGAAATCTTGTAAAAGCTTTGAATACCTGGGCTGTTCCTTCGCTTGCATATACTTTTGGAGTTATAAAATGGTGTGACACAGATTTGGAAAAATTGGACTGCTTCTTAAGAACTCAAATGGTTAAATCAAGACAGCTTCACCCAAACTCTTCAGTGCCAAGACTATATATGCCCAGAAAACATGGAGGTAGGGGGCTTATTAGTCTGTTGAAAGCCTGTCGTGAACAAGAAGCAAGGCTTAGAACCTATTTTATGAGTAGCAGTTCACCGATGCTGTCAACAATTGCTGCCCTAGACTGCAACTATACAGCACTGAATTTGCTTCGGCAAGATCCAATAGTAATGCCAACTGAGGAGAGCCTTGCAGAATCATGGAAGTGTAAACAACTCCATGGGAGGATTTACAGTTCTTTAAATACTCCGGTTATCAATTTAGAAGCGTCTGTCCGTTGGTTTACCACAGGAAAAATGTTCCCCGAGACTGAAGGATTCCTTCTGGCAATACAGGAGCAGGTCATGGCAACAAACTCCTACAGAAAACACATTCTGCATCAAGCAATCGAAGACAGGTGTCGCCTATGCAAAGCAACGTACGAATCGATTCCACATGTCATCTCTAGCTGCCAAGCATTAGCAGGTAAAGAATATCTAACTAGGTGCAATAATGCTGCAAAGATCGTACATCAGGCACTGGCTCAAAAATATAATTTAATAAACAGTCATCACTCATTTTACAAATACCAACCACAGGCAATATTAGAAAAAAATGGCATCAAACTATATTGGGATCAAACTATGATCACTGACCATAATATACCCCACAATAGACCAGACATACTACTCTTAGATAAGAAAATTAAAAAGGCCATTATCATTGAAGTTGGTGTTCCAGCTGATGACAGCGTTTCTAAAACATTGAGCGAAAAAATTCGGAAGTACCAAGAGCTCTGCGAGGAATTAAGGCACCTCTACCAATTGGTGAATGTAAAAGTACTATCAATCATTGTATCCAGCAATGGTTTAATTCCTCAGGAAACGATCAGATCAATGAAGACGCTGGAAATAATTAGGGGACTGGAAGAAGTACAGAAAGCGGTAATGCTGGAAACTGCCAGTATCGTTAGAAAATTTTTAAATATTCCGAATTAACCATAAAATGAGCCATACCCATGATCTTGGTCCGGGTTGGTAAATTTATCCGGCACAAGCCGAGAAATCCAAAACGTAAATAATAATAATAATAAGGAAAATTCGTTTTCAAACCAAAGACGATACCAGGCAAGGACGTCATTGAGGTCTCCTGAAACAAAAGCTAGGTATTCCAGAGAGATGGATGGGGCATCTCAAGAACACCCTTCAAAAAAATTCTGTAGAACAGGGAACTATTGTCAGTTTCAATGGTTTAAATTAGTTAAAGAATAACATAATACCAAAACTGAATAGTACATCTTTGGAGTTGCTTAGCGGTCATGAACAGAAATAATTAGACATGTAGAAAGATAAACATTTGTCCTTATCATGTCAAAATAACATGATTACAGGCGAGCTCAATACAAGTTATGAAGAAGAAGGAAAGAAGAGAAGAACATCCATCATCAGAAAGAAATAATATGAGAAACTAATAGGATTAAGGATCTTGAAAGCCACAGAACACTGTATGAAAGTGTTCACCACTTTTAGCAGGAAAATTAGGAAAGATCTTCTAACTAGGGCTACCTCAGACAAGGACGATGAACAAGAACTTATGACATAAAAACTAGATTTTCGAGAGAGTTGGATGAGAATGCGATGCCTCATCCAACTATTTTGATGAATCTCAATGCAGTCTAGGTTCTACATTTATCTCTAAAAATACATGAAAACTTCAGAAGAAAGGAAAGTATAATAGTATGTGCATATAAAAAAGATAAACAATTATAAAGGTTTATTTTATCTCAGAATTTCTTTACTACCTAGCATAGCTTCAGTAAGATTCTTCTCCATACAAATATAAAATGGAAATATGTGGGTAGAAGGCTGGGTCTAGACGGGAACATATTACCACGGCCCATATTTTTTATTTAAAACCGGTTCTTTGAAAAGCATTGTTTGAACGCTTGATCCTACAGATTTGATGGGTGAAATGTTTTGTTCTACCGGATGCGAAAAATGTTGCCTATAATGAAATCATTCAGGAACCCAGGAGGATCGCTGCATCTATCTACAGCTACTTTGATGTACCGGATCATTTCATAAGCACAAGGGCGGACCAAGGATTTTTTCTGGGGGCACAACTGACAGACGGACCAAAAAATAACAATAACTTAGAAATAATCTTATAGTATTTATAGAAAGGTTTCAAAGATTCATTAAAATATCAAAACAATAGACAAATTACATGTTTAATAAAGACAGTTTTCTGCTAAAGATGTCCAGCACTTCATTAGCGCTTATTTTTGTCGCAACGGTTTGATGGTATCGTCTTTGGTTTGATTCAAACGCTCTTCTGTCATTCTGAATGCTATGACATTAATTAGTGGAAGGTGGAGAAAGATCACTCGGCAGTGCTTTGCTGTTTGCAAGTGCGGGAAAGGGATGCAACGAACAAATTTCGCAATTTCGGAAAAGATTTTCACTCAGTTTCTTTCTGTTATTTTATTCATATATTTTAACTACTATGATCATGTGATTTGCCAATAAGTATGTACTTTAAGGATTCTCCACAGTACATAAAAAACCGTCTTGGGGGGGGTACGTGTCTCCGTGCCCCTTCCCCTCCTTAAATCCGCCCTTGCAAATGCAGTTACATCTATAACAGATTAAAAGCAACCTATTGAACTCGGTCCTACAATATTATTATTATTATTATTTATGTGTGTCCCTTATTACTATGCACTTCGGCCTAAAAAGGCCCATTGTACTTGAGTCCTAAAAAAATCCCTAACATAGGTCTAGACTTCTGAGAAAGTTTAAATAGTCTTTAAACCTCAGTTCTTGAAGTTCCTTGTATCCACCGGGGCCAAGGTCAAATGTCCTCTTTCGACTTAGTGCTATACATTCGAAGAGGACGTGCCAAGGGGTTTCGTCCTCCTCTTTGCACCATCTGCACCTAGGTTCTTGTTCAATGCCCAGACGATGCATGTGTTTCCTGAATTTACAGTGCCCAGTGATGGTTTCAACCATACTTTTGAGGTCGGTTCTCGACAAGTGAGCAGCTTCATTCTTGATTTTATCAGAAAGATTATCATTGGGATCCTTTATGAAAAGTTTTGTGTGCCTTATCTTGGCTCTATCCCAACGTATCTTCCTCTTGGCTAGTTTATTAATTGTATCCTTAGCCAGGGGAAGAGGGACCCCGCACCATGGTTCTGGTCCAATAGGAGCAGTAACTGCTCCTTTCTTCGCCAATTTGTCGGCCCTTTCATTTCCTGGAATATTACTGTGCCCAGGGATCCAAAACATGTTAACTCTGTTATGCACAGCTAGTTCATCTAGTCTTAGACAGCATTCCTCCACTAGTCTGGAGTTTGTTACTGCATTTTGTAATGCATTGCATGCTGCCTGACTGTCAGAGAGAAAGTTAATTACCTTATTCTTGTGGTCCTTCATAGCGAAGGCACCTGCAAGTATTGCCCATATTTCCGCTTGGAATACAGTGGGTGTCGTGCCCAGAGCTAAGTAATGACCCATGCCCTGACAACCCCTAAACCAGAATCCCGAGCCGGCACCAAACTCCCCTTTGGATCCATCCGTATACACATTTAGACCATTGGGTGGATTAAAGCAATCGTTCTTGATTTTGCAAATCGCCTGTATATTAACGTGAAATCTTTTGTCAAAGTTATATTTGTTCAGCATTGAATCAGAATGCTTTTTTAGATCTGCATTTTGCTCGATTATATCAAAGACACTTCTGTGTCCAAAATCGTTGGTGGGTTTTTTGACCCCTCCTATTTTTACTAGCCTGTAGGCTGTCTTCAATGCCTCTGATTCAATTAGAATGTCAAGAGGAGTTAAATCAAGTATAGTATCCAGTGAAGCGGTAGGGGTGGTTCTCATGGCCGCAGTGATCATGATGCACCCCAACCGCTGCACCTTCTCCAAGCTTGATCTATTTTGTTGGATACCAGCTTTGTGCCACCAGGCTATTGAGCCATAGGTTAGCACAGGTCTAACTATTGCTGTGTACATCCAACGAGCCATCTTGGGGCTAATTCCCCACTTGTTGCCATAGAGGCTCTTACAAGTCCACAGAATTCTTGTGGCTTTCTTGGTAACATAGTCGATATGTCCATTCCAGTTTAATTTACTGTCCGTAATAACACCGAGGTATTTAACCTTCTTTTGCTGAATTGAATACTCATCCCTTTCATCCTAGGGGGGTTGAGTTCCCTCAATATCCTTTTGTTTGTAAAAGGTACAATTACCGTTTTATTAGGATTGATGTTCAATCCTACTCTCGTGCACCATCTCACCACCATTCTTAGTGCCATTGTCATCAACTCTGAAATAGTTTGTTGGTCAAAGCCCTTGATGATAATTGCTATGTCATCTGCATAGCCTGTCGCTTGGAAACCCGCCTCATTTAGGAGGTGTAGTAGTTCGTCCACTACCAGGTTCCATAGGAGTGGGGAAAGGACACCTCCTTGGGGGCAGCCTGCGGCTGCTTTAACCTTTAGGTGATAATTGCCCATATTGGCTTGAATGACCCTGTTCTTTAGCATGGCAATAACCCAATTAGCAATGTTTGGTCTAGTGCCGTGCCTTAGTAGGGCATTAGTTAAGATATGAGTAGGGGTATTGTCAAATGCCCCCTCTATATCTAGAAATGCTCCGAGCGCGATTTGTTTCCACTGCAGAGCATCTTCTATTTGGTCCACCACTGCATGCAGCGCAGTGTCGCCAGATTTGCCCTCTCTGTACTAATCCATCACTGAGATGTTTGTCCCTGATATATCTATCAAGAATTTTCTCCATTGTCTTCAGCAAGAATGAGGAAAGACAAATGGGGCGATATGATTTGGGTTCATCATATGTTTCTTTCCCTGGTTTGGGAATAAATGTGACCCTAACTTCTCTCCAAGCTGTTGGGATATAATTATAGGCCAAACAGCCCTGGAATAGAGTGGAGAGCCTGCCTAAGATGATTTCAAGACCCTCTTTTAGCATGGCAGGATAAATTCCGTCAAAGCCTGGTGTTTTGTACGGCTTAACTGCCCATTTTATGGCGCTGGTATTGAAGATTTCACGGACTGATGTCCAGTCCGGTTTGCACCTATCCTCAGGGAGGTAGACCTTCGTATCCGAGGTTGTTAGCTTGCTCCCTGGGAAGTGCGATTCCAGCATAGCAGTTATAGATTCTGTAATGTTCATGGGATCTCCATTTGGTTTCTTTAGGGAGCCCACGGTATTACAGTAGTTGCTCTTAGAGAGTATTTTATTCATGCGGGCGCATGTATTCGTATTATTAATTTCCTCACAGAACTGTCTCCATGAGTTCCGTTTGGCTTTCCTAATGTGGTTATGATATTCAGTTAGAGCGTGTCTGTATTCGATCCATTCACCAGTCCTTTTTGCTTTATTGAAAAGTATTCTGGTTCTAGATCTTGACTTCTCTAACTGCATATTCTACCAGGGTGCATTGCAGTTTGACCCTTTAGTGGTTGTTCTACAGTTATCCTTGAATGCAGTGATAAGTGCCTTAGTCAGTAGTTCATTTAAGAACTCCAGCTGGTAGGTATTAGAAGCCAAACGGGGACATTCTTTAATTAGGTCTTTAAGATTTGTCCTAAAGCCTTCCCAATTTGTATTTCTGGGATTTCTATAGGTTTCAGGCTTTGAGATTGTGGCCTCAAGTTCCCACCTAATATATTTATGATCAGAACTGGAAAAGTCTTTAGAGACATGCCAGTTTGTAATATTTATCATTCTAGTTGATTTAAAGCTCAGAGTGAGGTCTATGACCTCCTGTCGGTTAGAAATTTCAAAAGTTGGTGTGTTACCTTTGTTAACTATGTCTAGATTATTAACTAGCAAATATTCCAAAAGGGACTCACCTCTACGGTTAGTATTACTGCTGCCCCAGATGTTATAATGGGCATTGGCGTCCGCCCCAATAATTCCCATCGTTTCCTGTCTTTTGAGATAGTTAACTATACTCTCAAGGCAGGTCGTTGGGATTTGTTCCTCAAATGGGAGATACAATGAGGCCAGGATGACTTCCTGGCCCCCTAAATTGATCATTACTGCTACAGAATCTCTGGAACATAATGACCACATTGGAAAACAATTTAATTCTATTTTTGCAAGGATGCAGGCTCTGGGCCTTGGGCAGTTTGCTTGGATAAGTCTATATCCCTTCAGGCCCAGTCCCGCAATCCTGCTATTTTTGGTAATCCACGGCTCTTGTATAAGTATAATATCAATGCCATGACTTACCACATATTGCTGCAGTGTTCCACTGGCTGCTCTGCAGTGATGGAGATTTATCTGCAGCAGCTTAATCATAGTGATGAGGGAGGATCACCCCCGGGATGTGGTGGAGTTTCCTCCTTTCCACTGCCCGGGGACGGTTTGCGGCATACGGGCCCGGCCGCGCCCACGGCCTGACGCTCCACCCCGCAATCCCTTCCGCCTCCGTGCTCCGTTCGCTGCCGCCTGGTACCAAGCTTGGCAGTGACAGATGCACTTTGGCCCGAAGTGGATCCGGGCACGGTGACGCCAGCCGCCGACACAGCCGCACCCTCACCGCCCGTTGTTTTTCCCACCTCTTCACCAGTCTTCATATCATCCACAGCTGCTTCCGGTGTGGGTGGGTTCTTTTCTGTAGGTTGTGGAACCCGTGGTGGATTCTTCCACTCTTCTCCTCAATGGCTTTAGCCACAGATTCAGGAATGGATGCCACAAAGTACATCCCATGTTTATGGGTCTTGTTACCAAGAATCTTCCATCTTTCAGTCTGCAGGCCCGTATTCTGTACCTGCAGGTTCTGTAGGCATTCCTTCCACTGAGTTTGGTATGAAGGTGCCTATCTTCCTGAAACCCTCAAGTTCTTTGGGGTCGCAGGTTTTCAGCAGTGCCCCCTCCCATGGGGAGAGCTCCGCAATATTGCTAACGAACCACTCCCTGGTGGACTCGTCCTTGCAGTTCACCACGAGTGCTCCGTCTCTCAGGGAGTAGCCGTTGAAGCCAACGGGGGTTTGTTCAACCTTCCTCTCCCTCATTCTTTTCAGGAGCTTGAGCATAAGGCCCTGAAAATCTTCATCCTTCAGTTTCTGATGAGGGTAATCTGTGTGGGCAACTGCAACCTTGATGCTTGCGGCTGCTCCACTATAGTCCATTTTTGGTTTCTTCACCGTTTTGTAAGGTGAAGGAGTCTCCTGCTTCTCCCTACCTCTCTTCCTCTCATCCTTGGATGTTGAGGGTTGAGTTTCGGTGGGAGTCGCCTTCTTCTTTTGCCGTAGAAAGTTCTTCCTTTGGCTATGCGTCATATTCTTCCAGACTTCGTCTGGAAGTTGGTTTATATTGATCTCAGAGGTGGTTGCCAGCTGCTGTGCAGGTGGTTCCCTTTCCTCTGCGAGGTCTGAGACCTCTTGTTCTAGGTTAGCCATCAGTTCAGATAGCGATTGGCTAATTACTGACGAGTCAGTCGTATTTGACTCCATGGAGTCCTCATTTATTTTAGTATTTGTATAATTTGGGTTCATTTTGTTCCCACGAGTAACAAAGGTAATAAAAGGTCACCTATAGCAGAGCCTTGTTACTATAGGAAGGCATTTATTGAAACCGAAGGTCGCCCTGGTGTCCGGAGTTCGCATAGTAGGACTGAATCACCCTCAGCCATTCATCCAATAGCCTATGCAGTTCCACCTGGATTGGGGGATGTTTATCGACTTCCCAGTCTAGTTCCGATGGGTTTCGTCAGTGAGGAGGAACTCCCCACTGTGCAGGGGTACCACGTGCAGGACGAGGCTCTTCACCTCGCATGGGTTCTGGTACTAATAAAAATTTCTCAGAAGCCAAGACCAATCGGACTGAGAGATGCCTATCTCCCTGGGTGCTTTGTAGCTACCCTTCACCCCCCGGTCCTACAATAGGTCAAGAGAGAGACGAAGATTGATTTTCATACCCGAAAGTCTTCCGAAAGAATTATTGATGAGTAATATATCTGTTAAAAAAATTAATTAATTAATGATTTTTCAAATTAATCTTTATTTTAAAACCTAATTCAACATTGATTCAACTTTTCGTGATTATTTAAAATTAGCTATCGACAACTTTTCTTTTGTTATCTTAAAATCATATTTGCCATCAATTATTATGTTGATTTTTATAAAAATAATAATTCAAATAGTTTCAATTGGCATATTTCAACTCATCTAATCGGATATTTTTCCAGTTAGGAAAACCCCATTTCATAACGTTATTGAAATTTTAAAACAGTGATATCATTAAAATGAATTATTGGAACAATTTCGATTTCGGAAGCGCCCATGAAGTTGTGTATACACCTTCCCATGTGTATCTACTAACAGTCGGTAGGTATCGAAGATTATAAAGAATGTTGGACACTCTTACTCTTACGTAATATATGGTACGAACAAGTAACCACTTAGCCTCTCCACCAACACTCCTCTCTCACATGTACGTGGCGGATCCTACCAAGCCAGCCCAAGGCGATGGTAAGCAATCCCTGCGGAGGTTAGGGTCGGTGAACTAACGAGAGATAGGGGGCTCATGTAAAAATGGGTTTTGTTCTGAACTTACGGAATCTCTTTTGCTGGGCCAGTCACCCGTAATTGTGATTGCATGATTCAGAGCTTAAACATTGGCCTCGGATTTGATCGGTCTAAACAGTTACGACACGGCGCTCAAAAGAATTTAAGATTTGCAACTTGGAATATAAGGACGTTTACTGGAAAAGAAGTAGAAATAGTCGAAGAAATGCAGACACACGTTGATAATTTGGGTATTAGGGAGGGGAAAAAATAAGGGATGTGGAGAAATGAAACTACCTGGAAATTACACCCTAATGTAGTAGGAATCAGAGCTGAGGAAGGTGTTGTAGTGGTAATAAAGAAAACCCTCCTCTCAAACATATCAGAATGGTATCCGGTATCCTCAAGAATGATAGTCATCAATATTAAATTCTCCATAGGCCAAAGCACCTTAATACAGGTATACGCACCTACAGAGGACTCAGATGTGATGGAAAAGGAACACTTCTATACGAACTTGAAAACAAAAGTGATTAAGACCCAACGCAGCCGAAGAGAAGTCATAATTATGGGTGATTTTAATGCGAGAACAATGTAATTTTAATAGCGCCAATGGAGTGATGGGAAGACACGGAGGAGAAACCATTAAAAATACTAACGCGCAACGACTTATCAGCTTCTGTATAGATCATGATCTGTTGATAGGAAATTATTTCTTTCCCCATAAAAAAGTGAATAAAATAACATTAGCCACACACACTAGAAATTTAAATAGTATCATCGATTATTTTGTCTATAGTAGAAAAATATGAAGATTTTTTACTGATGTAAAAGTTATAAGAGGAGCTGAAATAGGCTCTGACCATTTACTATTAGTTGCCGATACACAAATTATCTAACCAAGGAGGAATCCCTGCAAAAAAATACCAAAAAGATAGATGAATCCAAAGTTCTCATACCAGAAAATCAAGAGAAATATGCCAAACAACTGTAACAGAAATTGAGAAGTATCAATACATATATATATATATATATATATATATGTATGTATACACACACACACACATATATATATATATATATATATATATATATATATATATATATATATGTATGTATACACACACACACACATATATATATATATATATATATATATATATATATATATATATACATAAATATCCATATTCTCAATTTCAATAACTCTTTTTAACACTCAATTTTTCCCGAACTCTTTGCCATTGATTTATGATAAAGATAGAACGATGTTAGGAAATTGTCTTCTTCTGTGTGATACAGTGAGTGTTTGGTTCTCAAATACGTGTTCAGTGAGGCTGAAAACTTCCCAAATCCACAATCATGTTTTTAAAGTTGTTTTTTGGAACCCTCACACGAATTTGAAGCGAATTTGGCAGAAATTAAAAAGCTCATCCTTCAGACAGCAACGTTAGTATGTGGCATCAAAAGATACTGTTCGGTGGAAAACGAACTGATTGGTGGAAGGATCGGGTGAAGGCATCCGTAAAAAGAAAG
Organism: Arma custos; assembly: GCA_037127475.1. Taxonomy (NCBI): domain Eukaryota; kingdom Metazoa; phylum Arthropoda; class Insecta; order Hemiptera; family Pentatomidae; genus Arma; species Arma custos. Next base: position 166,698,961 of record CM073759.1, read on the forward strand.
AAAGAGGCATGTAAAGAATATAATAAAAATAAATGCGATGAAAAATGGGAATTATAATTATATATTGGTAATTACAGTTAGAAGAAGAAGGGAAACTAAAATGATTGTTGGAACTGCAAAAAGAAAGAGTTGGGAAAATTTTGGCCGAAATCTCCAACAAGACTATAAGTATAACTCCTGGAAAATCTTTTTGTTTAATATCAAGGCATTAAGATGCAAAAAATGCAAGCCAATCCGCAATATAAAAGACATATCAGGAAAAATATTAAGTAACGATACGGATATTCTAGACAGATGGAAGCAGCACTACTCCCAGGTGTTTGAAGAAACTAGAAGAGGAATGGAAGAAGAAAATGAAGAAGGACCATATCAGGAATGTGATGAAACTAAATGGGAGGAAGAAGTTGAAGCGGGTGTAAAAAGATAAAAGAAAGGAAAAGCACCGGAAGAGATTGCATCGCTCCTGAATTCAAAAAATATGGAGGACATAGTCTGATTGTAATTCTTCAAGGTTAATTCCAAAAAGCATATGCAGAAAAAAGGATACCCAAAGAATGAGAATATAATATCATCGTACCTATCTTTAAGAAAGGGAGTCAGAGTGAATGCCAAAACTACAGGTCCTGTCCATTTCAAGTAGTATGCAAAATATACACATCTATTCTTGAGAAAAGCTTGAGAAGTTTGGTGGAGATCCAGTTAGAAGAGGAACAAGTGGCATTGAAACCATCACGACAAACCCAAGACTACATCTTTGCTTTGAGGACTATAATAGAAAAGCTTGGGAGCGTGACCGAAATATGTATTTGGCCTTCCTGGATATAAGGGCGGCTTTTGATTTTGTTCCAAGAAAGGAAATTTGGTGCGCACTAAAAAATAAGAACATTCCAAGAGACCTTATCCAAGCAATCCAGTCTACCTATAAAGACTCAAAAGGGATAGTAGGGATTAATTGGTAGGTATTCAAAAGCTTCAGGATGGACATAGGTGTCAAGCAAGGAGAGAGTCTCAGCCTCCTACTATTCATTATATTATGGATGAAATAGTCAAGATATGTAAACGTAGAACAGCAAGAGCATTAATAGGCAAATGGAATTTGAGAACAATACTCGCACAAGCTCTTGTATATGCAGATGATATTGTCCTCATAGCAGACTCAGCAGCTGCTACAACAAGCCATCATAGAATGGGAAGCTGAGCTAGAAAGAAAGGAAATGGTCATAAATGAGGAAAAAGGCAAAGTTATGCAGTTAGGGCGAAATGCCGATGAAATACACATAATCTGTAAGGGTAGAGCTCTGGAAATGGTCGATGAGTGTATGTACCTAGGGGCAGTAGACGGAGAAATTGAAAAATAGACAAAGAAATATCAAATAGAATACAAAAAGCTAATGGTGTCTATTATCAAATCTGTAATACTGTCGTAGGGAAGAGAAAGGATGAAAATAATATTTGTAATATTATAATTCGTATTATAATATTTGTAATTCGTACAAATTTGTAATATTATTTTTTATATTTACAAATTATATTATTTTTATTTGTAATATTATCTTTCTAGCGAATTATCGATAGCTTTTTTATCAAAAATGACTCCACTATCGCTCATTTAGTGCTGAGAGGTTGTAGAAGTGAGAGTGAGAATAATGACATAAGTTAAAATTAAACAAAGTTTCAAGCTTTTAAAAATTTTCTAATGATTAGTAATGGAATTTCAATACCATCATTCCAATAGGAATGCTTTGATTTACCAACACCCAATATTTTTTTTCAATCATCTGGACATAGAATAAGACAATACAAATTCCTCTATTTTTTTCTGATTTATGACATTGTTTTTTTGTAAGAGCGATATGTAGATAACTTTTAGTTCAACTTATAAGGTAAAATAGTTATGTTATAATAATCCATAAATAAATGACCTATAAACAATTGTGTAACCTCCGAGGAAGAAACAAACTTTATTCAGGAAGGAAAGGACTAAATATAATGTAAAATTTACATTTAATGAAGTTTTTATAACTAAAATAGTTCTATTTCACGTAAAATGACTAAGTTAAATTTTTTTAACCCTTATTCTCAGTAACTTATGCTTATTTATTTTGTGCTTATTTATTTTCCTTTCTCTCAATAATAAATTCTCAATTGTATGTGTATTTGTTTACTGTTTAGAACCAATTCCATGAAACTTCGAACTTAGAAATTACTCTATACTTTTAATCATTTACCTCTTAGGGTGACTAAATAATTATATAAAATGATGCGAATTATCCATAGCTTTTTTATCGAAAGTGACTCGACTATCGCTCATTTACTGCTGAGAGGTTGTAGAAGTGAGAGAGTCCTCTTCTGCTGTAATTTGGTGACAATACTCTAGAAATCACCAGTATTCTTACTTTTGTGAATCTGTATGCCCTTATTTCATACAATTTTTCTGTTTATTTATTTATTTTATAAGTTTTGTATTTGTATGTTTGGTTCGTCCTCTGTGTACACATTTAAATTTTTATAAAAACTACCAGCACCTCTACAACCCATGCGATACATAGTAGAGACGGTGCTGTTTATTGGATTTGTCCTAGCCTACGCTCAACCGCCAGATTCCCCCATTTTACTTTTGGTAATCTCTTTGTGAAGGGTGGGTGAGCTCCAGGAGGGTACTAAATTCCATAGGATTCATCTCCGGCCGCTAACAGATTAAATAAAAGTCTGCCAGTGAGCGGGATTTGAACCCAGGACCTCCGGCATGGCAACTCAGCGCTCTTCTACCACTCAGCTACTCCGTACCCAATTGTTAAAACTATAATAACTGAAAATCATGCCCATTGAATTTACGAAGTTTGTGGAGTATTATTAAATACATTATTCCCTTACAGCATAATAAATAATATATTTTGATTGGAAAATATATTGGATATCGTTTCTGGATTCAAACATCATCTTGACATGATACCAATCATTACTACACTAATTTGCTAGAATTTGTGCAAAAACTAGAGCCATTATGAATCCTGACTTGAAATTGTTTACTTTAAAATTAAATCTGTTTCCGCTATAAACATGACAGAGATTACTATAATTGTTTTTAAAAAATATTTTTATGAATTTTAATTAGAATAATGCTTGATTCCTAAAAATGTACAATTAATTTGGATACTTATGTTATAATTACACAATCTTGGAATTTTAAAACCACTATTCTTGCAGTCTAATTTTATTATTACTTAAAAATTTTAAACTCTTTAAAAAAATCATAATTTTAAACATTTATTATAAAAATAACACAAAATTGATTATTTTAGATCAATATAATTTCATTCCTTCGATAGCTTTGAGTTTATTTCCTTGGTCTTGTCTGGCATTGGTGTATATTTAGTCTCGGGTAAAAGCGTCAAAAGCAGAGCAGCTACAAGTGCAAGAAAACCACAGACTGTTGTAGGCATCCACCAAGCCTTCTTACCCTACAAAATATATAAAGGAGATTTTGGTAACTTGGCATATAAAAATAAAAATGGTCAATAATAATGAAATGAGAGTACAGCATAAATATTTATGAAAAAAATTTTTCTTCACATGCATAATCAAATATTTAACTATTATATTTTTTTTTTATTACTTCTTTGTACTAAGTGAAGGAAGTACTTTAATTTTTTTTTAAATTCACACTAAAAAGATATCCATTTTGAACATCCCTGAATCCTAAGTTAGCATTGAATCAATTGAAATTCATGGAATAAAATAAAACATAATATAAATAAAATTAATATGTTTCTACTTTTGTATCCGATGTACTCCAATTAGTTCATTTTTAAATATTTTTATATCTTATATAGAGAAGACCTGCAATAGGGCTCGAAACGCTGGTGTCTAATAGATAGTTTATCACTATTTAAAGAATTAACTCCTTATGGCGTAGGGAGTTGGCGGCCCCATTGCTAAGTTATCTGACTGTAATTAGGCTCTGGCCCTCCAGGTTGGGAGAAACCCAGTACCGGGGGATATCCCCCCTATCCCATAAGGTCAACTTATGGCTTATTCAAGATGATTTTATTTATAATTCTGGTCACATTATTCGAGTAGATATAAACATCTTAGATACGCTACAGAGTATGGGAATGCGCAATGCTTCAAATTTAAATGGAATCATAACCGCAATCAGGAATAGTGTGCGACTTATATAATTTCTATAACTTTGAACATTAAGGAATATTCCCCATTTTATTAAAACTTTTGTATTCCAAGTCCACGCCTACCTCAAGGTCTTCCTACTACCTATACCTTTTGCTCATGACTGCTATTCTCCCCCTTCCTGTTATTCCTCAGTTGTGGTTAACGGTTATTACGAATGGCTTTATTTTTTATTTCGTGTGCTTAGATGCAGTTACTTAAGTAAAAAAAAAAGAAAAAAAAGAGGAAATAAACTTGCAATGTTCTGGCTGGTATCTTTAGAAGGTATCAGTTACATTAAGCTTAACGTGGATAATTGAATCTTAGAAATTTAATATTTTCGCATAAACTGCAGAAGTGACTAGTAATCGCTGTTCAGACATAATTTGCTTATTTTATTTGAATAGCTTGACAACTAAATAATGATATGATTAACAGAAAAATCTATGTAGTGATTTCCACATTCCTTTCCATGATGGTAAATTGCTGCTAGGAAAACGTGCTTTCTATTGAGGTAGATAAATAATTTCCTTTTGTTAGATTAATCTCAAGTTATGTTTTCCGATAATTGCCTTAGGGATGCCCTCCATGCAAATCTCAGCATTCAAATCCCTGAGAATAGTTTTTACATCACTTTTAGAACAGTCATCAAATTCTTTGCCTAGCCTCTTTTCTATTTTCTCTTATTACGTGATCTCTTTTGGAGAAAGAACTCAGAAACTTATAATTTTATAGCCTCACTTTCTCTTTGAAAACCGAGATTTGGAGGATTGGAGTAATATTAAATAGTGACCTCAATCTCTCTTTTTTATATGATCCAATCACAAACTCTATTTGGTTTTAATGAGGATAATAATAAACTCATTTCCAAAATTCCTCTAGCAATGTATTGCACATCTTAAATGTAAACTCTCTGTATATTTTTGTGTTTAGTTTTTACCGTAAATGATGGTTTAAGCCATAAGTAAGTACCTTAATCGCAATCATTATCATCCACCATTGAAGTGATAGAATATTCGATAGTTGATGTCTTATATGTCTTTGCGAAATTCGATTTGGTTTCCTTTTGGTTCGATTATTTTTAGTGATTTCATTACATTTCCTGGTTTAAAGAGGTAATTGACACATTACTTCATAATGAGGGCCTGCCTCTTTAGAACATACCTACCATTGTGCACAAATATATGTACTGTGTGTGTGTGTGTGTGTGTGTGTGTATCTATATATATATGTATATATATATATATATATATATATATATATATATATATATATATATATATATATACATATATAACTTAAGTACTTTGGCTCGAGAAACATAAAAAAAAAGAGTAAATTGGGAAAGAAACTACACACTAGCAAGCTGGTAAAACACTGACTTTATTTATCAAGTAATCCTTCTTATATAGTATCTGGGAGTTGTTTACACTCTTAGTAGGATTAAGCTCCACTATTACCAGGGCCTGACCCTTAACTCCCCCCTCCAGTTTCCAGACACCTTTTGGAAACTAAAAGAAGTGGCTAGGCTGGGCAATTAGTAGAGCTTGCTCCTGTACAACTTACAGCTCCCAGACACAAATAATTCCATTCAATAATAAGGAAATAACAAAGCAAAAAAAAACTGTAGCGTCCTGAAATGAAGAAAAATAACCACATATAATAGGAATATTAAAAAAAAAACAATCATTGTCCTCACACACAAAAAAAAACTTCGGTTGACACACAAAACTGAATATATACAATTAACATGGTACATCTTTATATGACATGACGTTTCTATATAGAAAAAAAAAATTAATACATATCTTGGTTTATTACATGTTTTCCGTCTGCACAGGCGAAGGCACCCCAGATCCCAAAGTAAACTTTAATTGCTCAATATGAACGGTCCGTCGTCTTCTGGGGTCCCCAACGCTCTCGATGGTGACTACGTTGTGTTCTCTCAAGACAACGACACGGAATGGCCCCTCGTATCTCCTCGGTTCTTTACTCCTATTGGACCCAATCCGCCGGTATACAATCATCCCAAATTTCAACGCCCCCGTGCAGTCTCGTAACCTCGCGTTCTCCCTCGTCACCCTGGTTCGTTTTTCCTTCCAGATTTTTCTCCTCACCTTCTCCCAGGCCCGCGAATTTGCACGTGGTTTGCCACAATATCGCGAGCAAACGTATTGTCCCCGATGGTCCCACCGAAATCCCTACTAGGCCCCCGAACTCCGAAAAGCACGGAGAAAACCCTGATACGGAATGAATCGAGTGGTTATACGCCGCAACCGCTTTCCGCATCGCTACATCTGGAGTCAGCCCCTGATCGACGTGATAAACTCTGAGATGGTCGCTGAGTGTACCATGCAAACGTTCCACTCCTCCCCTACCCTTCGGGTGTCCCGGCGTGTTGAAGTGCCACGTGACTAGGGTTCTACCGGTATTACCGATATGGGTACAGTATCGATACTTTTCCTTTCGATACCGATATTTTGGTATCGATACTTTTCTTCCGATATTTTATCGATATCGGTATGGAATACTAAATATCAAAACAGTTAACTGACTTTTTTTTTTTGGCTCATCCAAACGAAACCTGAATAAAAGTTGTATATATCCTACGGCACATTCTTTCCATATTCTCAAAAAAATAGAATGATATGTTTCCTTTCCCTATATGAACCCTATTATTTTATTATTATGAACCCTATCTGTACATACGAGTATCACGGAACTAATTAATAGAAAAAAAATAATATATATGCATAGCAAAGAATAATTCATTCGATACTAGAAGAACAAGGTACTCTTTCGATATTATAAAAATATTTTCCGATACTTCACATATAGCTAATATCTAAATTTATTATTATGTTATGAACAATATCTGTACACATCAGGGAAATAAGTTAAAAGAAAAAAATAATATATATGCATAGCAATGGAAATTCTTTCGATACTACAAGAACAGGGTACTCTTTCGATATTCTAAAAATATTTTCCGATACTTCACAGATGGCTAATATCTAAATTTATTATTATGTTATGAACAATATCTGTACACATCAGGGAAATAAGTTAACACAGATTAAGTTTACAGGGAAATAAGTTTTTACAGATTCCCTATCTGTACATATCCGGGAAATAATTTGAAAGAAAAAAAAATATATATGCATAGCAAAGAAAAATTCTTTCGATACCAGAAGAACAGGGTACTCTTTCGATATTCTAAAAATATTTTCCGATACTTCACAGATGGCTGATATCTAAATTTTTTATTATGTTATGAACCCTATCTGTACATATCAGGGAAATTAATGAAAAGAAAAAAAATATTATATAAGCATAGCAATGGAAATTCTTTCGATACTAGAAGAACAAGATACTCTTTCGATATTCTAAAAATATTTTCCGATACTTCACTGATGGCGAATATCTAAATTTTTTATTATGTTATGAACCCTATCTGTACATATTAGGAAAATTAATGAAAAGAAAAAAAAAATTATATAAGCATAGCAATGGAAATTCTTTCGATACTAGAAGAACAGGGTACTCTTTCGATATTCTAAAAATATTTTCCGATACTTCACAGATGGCTGATATCTAAATTTTTTATTATGTTATGAACCCTATCTGTACAAATCAGGGAAATTAATGAAAAGAAAAAAAATATTATATAAGCATAGCAAAGAAAAATTCTTTCGATACTAGAAAAACAGGGTATTCTTTAGATATTGTCAAAATATCGAATGATCATTCTGATATTTGACAGATGGCTGATATCTAAATTTTTTATTATGTTATTAACCCTATCTGTACATATCCGGGAAATATTTTAAAAGAAAAAAAATATATATATGCATAGCAAAGAAAAATTCTTTCGATACCAGAAGAACAGGGTACTCTTTCGATATTCTAAAAATATTTTCCGATACTTCACAGATGGCTAATATCTAAATTTATTATCATGTTATGAACAATATCTCAATATCAATCAGGGAAATAAGTTAAAAGAAAAAAATAATATATATGCATAGCAAAGGAAATTCTTTCGATACTAGAAGAACAGGGTACTCTTTCGATTCTTATAAATTCTTATACAACGGTTTTGGATTACGTCTAGTTTTTTTAATGATGAATCTGGGGCTTCACCGTATATGACTGCTCCATAATCGAAAATTGTCCTTATCGTAGATCTATAAAATAATGAAGATATGTTTGGGTCAGCTCCCCATCTGGAATTGATAACACTGAAAATAATGTTCGAATCATGAACTGAATTATTATTAGCTAAATTATCTAATAAATTATTATCAAGAATCAAATTTGTTATTTCTTACTGGTTTTTATCGGGGGGATATCATCCCGACCATCGCTATTTTCTGACATTGTTCCCTTTTTTTAATTTATAAATAAAATAAGTAATGCAAACCTATTTTAAATAAAAAAGAAAGAGTGAAAATGTATAATATAAAAATAAAGCCTCTTATCTGTCCTCGGTGTTAAAGCTTCTAGATCCTCTCTGCTCAACGGCTAGCCTTTCACATATAGGGTTCATAACATAATAAAAAATTTAGATATCAGTCAAATGTGAAATATCGGAAAGATCTTTCGATATTTTGAGAATATCGAATGAGTACCATATTCTTCTAGTATCGAAAGAATGTCCTTTCCTATGCATGTATATGTTTTTTTCCATTTAATTACTTTCCCTGATATGTACAGATAAGGTTCATAACATAATAAAAAATTTAGATATCAACCATCTTTGAAATATCGGAAAGATCTTTCGATACTCTGAGAATATCGAATGATTATATATTCTTCTAATATCGAAAGAATGTCCTTTCCTATGCGTGTAAATTATTTTTTCTCTTTAATTACTTTCCCTGATGTGTATAGATAGTGTTAATAACATCATAAAAAATTTAGATATCAACCATCTTTGAAATATCGGAAAGATTTTTCGATACTCTGAGAATATCGAATGAGTATATATTCTTCTAATATCGAAAGAATGTCCTTTCCTATGCATGTATATTATTTTTTCTCTTTTAATTACGATCCCTGATATGTATAGATAGCGTTAATAACATAATAAAAAATTTAGATATCAGTCAACTGTGAAATATCGGGAAGATCTTTCGATACTTTGAGAATATCGAATGAGTACCATATTCTTCTAGTATCGAAAGAATGTCCTTTCCTATGCATGTATATGTTTTTTTTTCTTATAATTACTTTCCCTGATATGTCCAGATAGAGTTCATAACATAATATAAAATTTATATATCAACCATCTGTGAAATATCGGAGATCTTTCGATACTTTAAGAATATCGAATGAGAACCATATTATTCTAATAAAAAAATAAAAAATAAAAGGTCTATTTGATTGATTATCCAATGTGTGACGTTTTCCTGGCAATGGAATGTTTGTAGCCATTTGACGAACCGTGCTTTTAAACGACTAAAAACTTCCGATACCGAGTGATATCGATATTTTTCTTTCGATATTTTCTCGGTATCGATACTTTGTTCCGATATATCGCAAAGGCCTGGTGTCGATATTTTTGGGTATCGGTAGAACACTACACGTGACCTCCAACTTACGCATTTCTTCACTCACCACCGCATTGTCGAATTCCCTCCCCTTATCAGACGTTATACTATCCGGTACCCCGTAAAACATGAACCATGTCCGGAGAGCTGACAACACGGACTCTGCTTCTTTAGACTGGATCAGGTGAGCCATGGCGATTTTACTGAACACATCGATGACCGTTAACCAAGTAAACCCCCTCCAGGTGAACGTGTCAACTTGCAGGTCCCGGAGCGGCCGATCGCCCGTTGCCGTTGCTTCTTGTACGGCTCGCGGTGGGTGACGGTCGTATTTCGTAGTCGTGCAGACCTCGCATGCCCCTATGACCTATTGAATCGTCTTCCGCTTACCTGACCAATAATACCGTCTCCTGAGCGCCTGTAACGTCTCATTGACCCCGCGGTGATTGGTCTTGTCTTGGTGATATGCCCCTGTTAGCTCCTTCTGGCGCTCAACATCCCTAATGGTTTCCACCATGACCCTGCACCAATGAAGACGCGGTCCGGAATCTGGTCCGCCTTCCACACTTGCTTGATCTTTTCCCAAATTGCAGCGTTCCCCACATATAGGTGGTGTGTGCGACCTGGTTTTGACGCGTCCTTCAGGGCTTTACATACTAGATCCAACCTTATCCCTGGTTGTGACGAAACGACGTTGACCCGCGACCTTCCGTAACGTGAGTATTCTATGGACAGCATGCCCGAAGTCTTCGTCCTCCAGATGATATGGCGCGGTTAATCGTTGACGATCTCGTCAATTTCTTCCAAATCTTCTGGTCTCTCGTCTGTAGAACTGTCTCTGGCTGAGGACATCTCTTCCCTTTCCGCCTCTGTGGTATTCTGTTCCCCTTCGCCTCCTGATGACCAGTCTTGAAGAAATTGGCGGATGTCCTGCGATGGCCCCGCAGTGTCTTCCTCTAGGGCATTTTCCATCAGCGCCCGGGGTAACCAGTCAGCGACGACATTCTCTTTGCCGGGCTTGTAGACGACGCCCATCGAATACTGGTTGAGCCTCTCTTTCCAGCGTGAAACTCGCGCCGACGATTCCTTCAATTGTCCCACCCATTGCAGCGGTCGGTGATCTGTACCCGAAATCTCCTACCGAACAGGTATGGCCGGAAATGATCAACCGCCCAGACGATGCCTAGCAATTCCCACTCCAATGCGCTATATCTTGCCTCAGCATCAGATAACCGCCTACTAGCATATGCAATGGGCCGCTCCCAGCATGCACTGTCTTGGGACAACACGGCACCCAAGGCATATTCACTTGCATCTGTGGTTACCGTGAACTGTTTCCTGAAGTCGGGAAATGCCAACACGGGTTCTCCCTTGAGGTGCTCCATACAACGCCGTATATTGTCCTCCATACTGGGTGTGACAATCATCCTTGTTCCCTTCTTCAGTAGGTTGTTAAGAGGAACCAAGCAGCGCGCCATGTCTGGTACAAACTGCCGGTTATAGTTCAGCGCTCCCAGCAGCCGCCTGATACCCTCTACATCGCGGGAGATTGCTATCTTGGTAATTGCTTCTACTTTGGACTTATCCGGCTTCACCCCATCCCTTGACACGGTGTGACCCAAAAAATTTATTTCTGCCCTACCCAAAGTGGACTTCTCCGGGGACAATTTTTACCCGAATTCCCAAACCCTATCAAATACCTGTCTCAGGTGTCGTTCATGCTCCTCCTCCGATTTATTGAACACCAGGAGATCGTCCATGTAAACCTGGCAGATCCCTTCATCGATACCCCTAAGGAATTCGTCCATTAATCGTTGGAACGTGAGGGGGGCATTCTTCAACCCAAACGGCATCCTGGTGAACTCATAGTGTCCCCGTTCGAATGTGAAGGCCGTTTTCTCCTGATCCCGAGGATGAAGTCGGATTTGGTGATATCCAGCCTTCAAATCCAGAGTACTGAAAATTGTGGCTCCGCTGAGTCTATCCATGATGTCATCAAAACGAGGAATCGGGTACGCTTCATCTTTTGTATTTCCATTCAATTGACGAAAGTCAACCACCACCCTGTATTTCTCCTGCCCCGTCGAAGTCTTCTTTTTGACCGCCCACAGGGGGCTATCGTATGGGGATGAACTATCGATGATGAATCCCTGCCTACGTAATTCCTCCAACTCCTCCCGAATGTGTTGTCGTAACGCTTGGGGATAACGCCTCTCTTTCACGTAAGGGACTTTTTCCTGTTTTAACGGGATTTCATGCACTGTTTTACCCATAACTCCTAATACTTCCCCTTCCTGAAAAAAAATGTCTCGGAACTCATGCAATAAATTTGCTCTCCACTCTATCCCCCTTACGGCCCCTACTCGCGCGCCCCTAACTACACGATGACATGCGAATGACCTACTGGCTAATCTCACGGACCACCTGCCCTGCGTATTTTTTACTTCCACGCCCACTTTTTTTAAAAGATCACACCCAACTATGACCTGGTATTCCCTGGGCATACTCTCTACCACATGCACCCGCAACCTCGCCCCCGTTTTACCCCACTCGTCCAACCCAATGTTTGTCTCGCCCATTACTTTAAACGGCCCTCCCAAAGTAATTAATCTGCAATCGCATTCCCGAATATGAAGTGCCTTCCCCCTAACACATAAACTCTCTATCGCTATTTTTGACAACAGGGTGCTCGAGCTCCCTGTGTCCACGAGGCACTTCACTCCACACTTAGTTTTGATAATAGGCAACCAATTCTTAAGCTTACCTTTTAAGTTGTTGATGGTGCAAGCTCGGTCGCCACTCTCGACGCACCCTCCTCATACTGACGTCTGCTTCCGTCTCACCGTCAGCACCTGGCGCCGTCCTTGATCCTGAGCTGCTTTCCTTTGCCGGTTCCGGCCGCTATTCCAGCTCTGCTCCCCAGCTCCTCCTCCGTCTCTGAAGATCCAGATCCACTGGTCGAGTCCCTGGAAGCCTCACCACGCCTGGCCGAGTATCTTCTTTTGCGTACCTCCTGCGCATTTACCTCCATCGGCTCTCCGTGGTATGTATCTTTCCTGCGGAACATGTATGGGCATTGCCTGGCTAGATGCCCTTCCATTCCACACTCGTAACATCTGGTGCGAGGGCATTGTGCTACCAGATGTCCTGCCTTGCCACATTCATGGCACTTCCTCTCCTCCTTTCTAACATTCTTCTTATCTATGAACGGCCTTCTGTCTCTTGGTAGCGTTTCTCTTCTACCCACTTCTCCATCTTTCTTCTTCCCTAGATCTTGTCTTCCCCTATACCTCCTTACTTCATTCCTGCGGTAGGATACTCTACTCCACCCTGGTTCAAAAACCTCCCGTTCCTCCTCATCACGAGCACTTGCATCTACCATTTCCTGGGCCCATTCTACGAACGCCTTGTCCCTAGGAAGACCATCCTTCTTGCCAGTTTCCCTGGCCAGCTGTACCTTGAGCACAGTGGTCATAAAGAGCATCCAGGCTTCAACGGAGCTCGTGTCCATTACCTCTCGCAGCTTCTCATTGATCTTATTCAACTTTGCGAGAAGTCCTGCAGCGTACTGACCGTTCGACTGATTGGCCCTCTTGGTCTCCCGAAATAACTGGAGCATGTCTTCTTCTGGGGCCTATCGCCCCCCTCCATAAGCCTTTTTCAGCCTTTCCTTGATGACTGGCCACGTAGTATCTTCGTCGGCTTGAATCAGGTTCAGAACGCTCCTCCTTAGTCGACGCGCCAGGGCAACCCGTAATCTCTGCGCATCTGCTTCTTCCAACAGATCTGCTGCTACCTGGGACTGAATACTGGCCATGATACCATCTCCGCCCTTAATAAAGTGGTTAAGTTCACCCACGTCACCATTGAACCTTTCCAGGTCTGGTATCTCCCTCCTGATATCTTGTGCATTTTCCTTTTTTATTTTCATCCTCTCTAGCTCATTTGTTTCCTGTGCGATCCTATTCGCTTCTTGAGCTGCTAAGTCTGCTCTCGCCATTGCTAGTGTGGTAGATGGATATGGAGGAAACTCTGGATTCACCTGTTCTGGCTGCGGCGGCTCCAAGGTTAACGTTGCCGGTCTGAGAATGCTTTGTCCTTGTTGTTCATTCATATTGAAATTGCTTTCCCGGTTTCTTGAGAAGCAAGTGACAAACCAACAGAAACAACCCAAAAAAAAATTTAAATACTTCACTAAAACAAAAAAAAATTATCCTTGTGACTTCAAATAATTTTCCCGGGTTTCGGCACCACTTAAGTACTTTGGCTCGCGAAACATAAAAAAAAAGAGTAAATTGGGAAAGAAACTACACACTAGCAAGCTGGTAAAACACTGACTTTATTTATCAAGTAATCCTTCTTATATAGTATCTGGGAGTTGTTTACACTCTTAGTAGGATTAAGCTCCACTATTACCAGGGCCTGACCCTTAACTTATATATATATATATATATATATATATATATATATATATATATATATATATATATACACACATATAAACATAAGTAGGTTATTTATGTATTATTTTTACATACCAATATTTTTACTAAAAATGGTGCTACCAAAGGGCCTGTTTGAGCAACGGTATTGCAAAAACCAACAGCGAAGTTGCGATGTTCGGTTGGAAACAACTCCGAACCATAAAGCATGACAACACCAAATCCACAGGCACCAACCAGTCTCCCGAACAGAGAAACACACATAATTGGCAAACCTATAAACACAAAAACTGATTATATTATATAATTAAATCATCCTAAGTATATTTCAGATTTTAAAATCTTTAATATCATTGAATAAATAAATAATGGGCCATCTGTGGAGTAGTAGTTAGCATAACAACCTAATAAGAACAAGATCGCGGGATTGTAGCCCGGTAGGGGGCTGTAGGATTTTTTAAATGGGTACAAAATCCTTGGTTATGCCGTCCTTCTGAAGGGACGTTAAACAAGTGTCCTGATATCCATAAGATGCCAGGTACTCGTTAAAAATCCATATTCTAATTAAACCTGGATAGGCAAAATTTACAGCTCCGATAGTAACATCTTCCGAGTAGCCATTGCAGCATAAAGTGACGTTAAATAAATAAATAAATAATAATGCTTCAAGAATGAAGTGGCTTTTAAAAGTTATAGAAATAATCGTATATAAATGGAAACAAAAATAAATTAAGCCTCAAAACGGGTGGGGTTAGGGCCGACCCCAGGATGCTTTGAAATCCACCCGCATGCCCCAAAATCATCTCCAAGGGTTAAGACTTTGAGTACCTGTCCAGCCAGTCGTATTCCAGCTGTGGACGAGAGGGTTTCGCTACACAAGGTGAGTCAATTGTCTGTGTTACCCAAATTCCGCAAAATTTCATGTTTCGGGTACCATTCATATACTCCACCGGAAACATTTGTAGTCGAGTTAATTACTTAAAATCATTAGCTTATGTGCTTACAGACTTTCACATGAAAAGACGAGTGTATAATGGAAGACTGGCGAAAGAACTCTGAGCAGAAATGAGAGGAATACTTGATGTTGGTGATGAGACCGTGTGACGAGGTGATACATCTTCGTGTGAACCACCTCAGAAGACCAGAAGGTGCAATATTTGTCCCCGTAGTGCAGATAAGAAAACGAAAAATTGTTGTACTACATGCAAAAAATCTATTTGTTGGATTCATCTGAAAGCTGTTCACTATTGCATATCTTGTTATGATAATTGAGAATGTATTATTAATTTTATTATTCAGGATACTGGTTTTCGACTATATTTTGCTTACAAAATTTCCTCCTCCGTCTCTGAAGATCCAGATCCACTGGTCGAGGAAGTTTTTTTTTTTTTTTGCCAAGTTTTTTTTGTTTTTTTATTGTGAAAGTTACCTACTTTTACTTCCTATGTTTTATTGGACATTTACTTCATTTACTTGAAGTTATATTGCGTTTTAATGAAAAGTTTGATTTAAAAATGTATTTTTATGAAGAATAAAGTCATGCTACAGTATTAGAATTATGTTCTTATTGATGAGTAGAGAGGCACTGATACCATAGCATTTCAAACCTTAACTTCAAAAAGGTTGGGGTATGTGAGGAACCCACCGTACAATTTTTGTCCTCCCAGCTCACCGTACCATTGCAGGGTTAACCTGACAATAATCTAAAAATGTTATTAGATACAGCAATGCATATTAACAATGTTAAAAAGCATTACAATTTCTGTAAATTATGTTATTACTCGAGATATAAACACTATATCCCCTGTATATTACTCATTTTCCAGAGTTAATTCCTGTAGTACTTTAAACATGGACGGTGTATAGATATATAAATATGAAGTTAGGTTTGATAGCGTGAGTTGCATTGTAAAAAAAAAATGAATAAAGAACCCGCTATCGGTTATTCCAATTATTTCACCTTTTATTCAAACTTATTATCTCAAAGTAATCAATTTTTTTTTGGGGGGGGGGGCAGGATGATTTCTTAAATCCGAATATTTTTGCCTTGTTGCTATTCTCAGAAAACAATATATTTTTTTTAATCCATGACTTTGAATTTCAAACAGAATGAGTAAATGTTTTTATTGAAGATACACGGCTTAAAAATCCATTGAATATATTATGTGTAATATGAACATCATGGATAGTTTTTGGCAAGGGAAATGTCTACGATTAAATGAACGTGGATTTGAATGGTAGGGGAATATCGTCTTGAAGTCGTTTTTATACTTATATACATGGTGCCCCATAATTATAGTTGTTACACTAATCCCATTGTTTTAGTTCCTATAGTTCAAATAAAACCTTGACCTTATTCTACATATAATTTAAATCATTCTTACTTAGGTGTCTTGTTTTCTCAAATATCATTATTTCTATACTTTATTGCATCTACTTTTATTATTTACAAGTTTTATGTTTCATTTTATTTCGGTTGTATCTTTTTTTTTTTAAACCTCTGAAGAAGTCCTGCTTTGGGGATTGACACGTTGGCTTCCAAATAAATAGTTCCACCCTATTTTAGAAATTATTTCTCTGACCTCCTCCCGCATCATTTTCTTCCCCAATGAAATGAATGATCGTATGAAAATAGTTATGCTTGTTAAATTTAATAGATAATTGTGATGAAAGAAGATATAAAACGAGGAGAGTTCGTATAAATTATTTACCCTTTGGTATTGCTGTAGTCAGCATCAGTGTGATACCAGCCACGATCCACAAACCGATATTTATAGCTCTCCTTCCAAAGTATTTCAATAATAAGATGCTGAATAAGAGGCCTGGTATTTCAGAAAATCCGCTGAGTCCAACGTAAAGATACTCGTCGACATCAATGTTTGATCCGTTTAGTGCTATTAAATAAATAATGAAACGTTAAAAAAAAAATCAAAGATAGATATTTCATGTGTCGCCTATTTCATGTGTGATATTGACTAAATTAAATCAACTAAACTGCGCAAAAACACCAACTGGTTACCAATAATTTTGTTGTATTTACTTTGACTAGCATTTTAATACTATTTTTATTATAAAAAGCATTAAGATTTATTAGAAATTATACTGCAATAATTTCTACTACAATAATATTACCTAGGTAAAGTATGTACAAAAAAATTAGCAATATCCCTATTCATTTTTGCACAGTATATTATGGGAGTCGAGGTACCGAAATATATACAAAAACTAAACCTATTACTCAAATAAACATGTATAACATCTAAATAAATTTAAAATAAAGTTCATAATACAAAACTTTGGAGGTCATTGTGACTGGTTATTTTTAAATTAAGGGTATTTGAGGTAATTAAGAAAGTTGTAGAAGAAACTTTTTAAAAATCAATCATGCCAATTAAACTGTTGTCAGTTCAGAGATATTCAAACTAACACTCATGGCTCAATTAGTATTATTTCCCCATTTAAAAAAAATCATATCTTTCTTCACAGGCAAAACAATATTTTAAATTTTTGCATTAATTTGATATGTAAAAGATGTACAAGAGGTGCAAAAATCAAAATTTCAAATTCAGTCGCACAAGATAACTTGCCCCTAACTTTAAAAAATTCTTTCAGATAAGTCGCTACTTGTTATTATTTTTGGCTATAAAATGTGGATTTTCTATGTTTTCAATACTAAGACTGGATATTTTTGAATTTAGGCTATTTAATGTAATAAACAAAGTTGTTGTGAATACCTTTTTAAAAGTAATCATTTCAATTAAAATTTTGTAACTTAGCCCAGAGATATTCACATCAATGCCAGTGTCTCCCAATTGAAAAACCATCATGCTTTTACAATTAAAATTCTCTACCATTCGGAAACTGTTGAGGGTAATTTAAAAAAAAGAAAATGTTTTGAACTTCTTAACCAAGTTTTATTTATACATTATATTAAAAAAAATTATATATTTAAAAATGGTCGAGTAGCCCTCACTGGACCACTTCTTATGGATTGGCCCGATTAGGAATATGTATTATTAAGGAGAAAATTCAAATCCATGGCTTTCAATATTTTCAAAGTAATTTTAAATAAGATGTAATGACAATGGATGGTTCTTAATTAAATGTTTGTAAGCTAATGAACACTCACCCACTGCAAAGTAGTATAGGCATCCGACAAACCACGAATAGGAGATAATGAATAACCTTTTAACGAGTTCAAGTGAACAGAATAGTTTAAAGTAATCCTTCCAAAAATATACAACTTTATTTAGGATCGATCGAGGTTTGTTCTAAAAAATCATTAAAAAGAATGAATTGGTATTTGTTTCAAGACAATTATAAGATCAATATTAGATAAAGCATATTAACTGGTGGAGATTGAGCAGTTTGTTTTAAATACAACTTATATTTTTCACCAATGATTCTTACTGCTTTATCGTAGTATCCATTAGTTATTAGCCATCTTGGTGATTCAGGAAATAGCCTGGGAAAAGAAAAAATATTCGGTACTTGTCCAATATAGGGTCGCCATTATAATGGTAACACTGACTAGTCTAGGGACTTTCAAAACAAGAATCAAAGCACGGCCGAGATCGGCTCCCTTACGCTCCCTATCCGCCAACTAGTCGCCAGTGTCTATTCATACACCTCGTGTCGATAATTATTTTTCACGACTGTTTATATATAAAATACCTTTATTTACACGGGAAAAAGTAAGGGGCCTAGATGAAGCATTGTATGCTCTAATGACATTAGTGTGAGACAAACGCTTTGACCAGTTAATAACTTTAAGTAAAGGGAAAACTGACAAAGAAATTGTCAGAAATCGAGAAACGGTATAAAGAAGAATCATTAAATATTGAAAATTATGACCGAATCGAAAAATAGAACGATTGCTAGGTTATATCGGCATCCAAAAATACCGACATTCATACGATTGAGCAGGACAATACTTGTAATTGATCCCTAAAATGCACCGAATGTGAAATGTGCATACATTCTTTTATATGCTCGAGCATAGACAATGCGATAAAATGGAATATCTGTAAGCATATACATGCATTATGTCGGCGCATGAAATGTATGCAGCTAATAAAAATGTATGCAATGAAATGTATGCAGATCTCGGCCGAGCTTTGATTCTTTTTTTGAAAGTCCCTAAACTAGTCAGTGTTACCAGTATAATGGCGCTCCCATATTGGACAAGTACCGAATATTCATTATTATGTTAATTATATAAGAAAAGTATAAAAATATATCATTAAAAATGAGCAAAAACCAACCAGTTAACTTTTCGCCAATATAAGCATCATTGGGATAAGCATAAAAATGCATCAAACAAGATAAAGTACAGCACATCTCACACCAACAGCAAAACGGACTCATCACATAGAGGCAGTAACAAAGTAAGTAAAAGTAGATTATCCACGTGTGCTTCCACAGTCTTTGGTATTGTGCGTATGTTCTTTTTCCGGGATGGATGGAGATCTCACAACACGATGAGCGAAAGCTTGGCAAACAAAACCAACACCACACGGTCCATCCCGGAAAAAGAACATACGGACAAAAGTAGATAAGTTTTTTAAGGATTTTTCCTATTGCGTCCTATTTATAAAGATATAAATAATTACAATGAATTAATAGCTATAAAATGTTTGAGATTCTGAAATTAAAAATATTAATTAAAATAACCAATTTATTTATACATATTAGTAAGGCGCATTTGGCATTTTGGTTTGCTGCTATGGTTTTCTTCATATATACATTCATGTGCATTTCCTACATGGATATTAAATTAAATCGCAAACGTGATTATTTTAAAAATCTAACTATAACTTTTCGTTGAACTGCCACAGAATTGAATTAGTTTTCTTAGTTTTCAATTTAATTAATTTTAAAACAATCAAGAAAAAAAGTAAGTATTAAAAAAACACAACCCGAAATATGAAAACAAAATTGTAGTTAGTTTTAAGCATATTAACAAATTATAAATCTGGTGCTTCCAATTTCGAACATTGGACGCTTCAGGCATCAAAAAACAAATAATAATACTAAATAAATTATTGTTACCAGAAATGAATTATGAACGAAACCATCGGAACTGAGATAGCTAGTTGAAGCTGCCTCCAATTCTGAGTGAAATATGCAGCCAGTGAAAGATAAATCATTCCAATCGAATAAGATATCTGGAATAGAATCCCTACGCATGTCCTGTAATCCTTAACTGAAAGTTCTATTACTATAAAAAAACAAAACAATGTTACTAATTTCAGTGACTAAAAGAATGATAAATAATAAACAGTATCATGATCATCATACCTCATTATTATTGCGAATGCCATTTTTTTAACAACTTTCTAATAGCTTACATTTTTTATCACTTAAAAAATGACCAATTGAAACTTAAAGAGTGCTGAATTGAGCGCTAGAATGAAATTGTGTTTTTTATTCCATGACACCAACGCATGCCAGCTTCACGCGTAATATAATCAACAATAGTAGATTTCTCTCTACAGTTAATGTATTGACTTACAATAGTAATGATGAGATAAATAAGAATAAAAATAATTAATCGAAAGGTTATGAGCTCGAATCCCGGTTTCGGGTTCCCTAAGCATCATACGACCCTTCCGGTGTGTGAGGCCCAGTTAGGGCGCCTTAAGGTTAGCAGGCATTTTATCCTTGAAGAACCTTTCTCTATGGCACTCAAATCTGCCTCGATATGACTCAAATAATTTTCTTTGCAGAAAGTTAACTGCTTAGTAATATATTTAATCATTATTTGAATGTTGAAATAAAATAAAATAAAAAGAAAGTTAGATACATCCCAAATCCTTATTTTTTGAAACTTATACAATACAAAATAGAATTAATTAAATCAAAATAAAATTATTAAGTTTCCAAAAATTAAACCTTTTCGGTTTGGTACAATATGTCTAAATGCCCTGGGTAATGATTTTAATGATGTAATGGAGGATGTACTTCTCGGGTTTTCCCAGTGATGAATTGTGAAGATCTCGGCTGCCTTTAGTAGACGATCCCGATGAATCTTCAGTTACCGAATCGTAAAATTATCTGATGTCCTCAGGATTCAGATGAATCTTAGCGAATTCGGCCCCCAAACCGCAATGGTGATTTAAGAGTTAAGTATGGCCCATAAAGATCACATTCGCGAAAAGTATGAAAGATGGACCGCACTGGCAACAATAGTGACTAATGTAGGTAAGGACAGCACGGGTCGCTTAACGAGACGACAATAAGATTTTAGTATGGACCATAAGGGTCGCACTAAGAAACAACTAAGGTGATAGCTGTAAGGCATGACCTCACTTATCGCTCTCGGAAACAACAATGAGTTGATTAGCGACTTTTGCTAAAACATAAAGAAACGAAATTCAGCTGTTTCAGGTAACATCTGTTTCGGCAACTTCACTGTTATACAAAAAAAAATACGAACTATTACTAAGTGTTGTCTTCTCTAATATTACTAAGTGTGATTTATTTTTAATGAACTTAAAAATAATAAAATATTAATTAATTCATCAAAAATCATTATTAAAAATGGTATATTATATTATCTGTAATTACGAACTAAGCAGTCATAACAGGCCCGTCAGACTACATGTGTCAACTCACAAAGACTGGTTATAGGAATGATGACCCTACCTTGCTTGCAGCTATTGGGAATCGTTTTTTGGTTTCCTAAGATGTCAAAAGAAATCCAGGGCTTGGTCAAGGAATGGTTTATCCCGAAAAGCCATAATCTATGGATCGATAACGATTAATCGCCCTTGAGCCAGACTGTATGTCGAGAATCAGCGACAAAGGGACTAGTTGTGGAGCTATGGAAAAGCATGGTTAGTTGGACCCACCTCGACTGTTAGAGCTCCTATATGCAAAAAGACCACAACGCACGGCCAAACAATTATTATCACATATAATTAAATATTAGACCATGTTATCAAATACTGCCAGTCATGAAAAACATTACTTACATGCTGTGAAACAAGTATCAAATACACCACCACCACCTATTCCTGTCAATATTCTGAATATTATAAACATTACAGGACTGATAGCGAAGGCTGCAGAAGTAGCCGATACAGCGTACATAATACCTGATAGCACAAATGTCTTCTTTCTTCCAAATCTAAAATGAAATAATGTTTTGGGCTATGCTTGATAATATATTTGATCGATTCTGGAATAATATGTAATAAAAATCGTTATAACAATAAATATGTATTGAGAAATTATACAAATGTCATTTGGTACAGCGAAATTCACATTTACTAAGCAGCGAAATTTTGGGCATTTTTTTTCTAATGTAATGCAATTTTTATCTAATGTAGTTTAATTATTAATCAATTTTTATTAATCAATCAATCAATAATGATCAAAAAAATTAGTATGAATGCTCTTTTTAATTTTTTGGGAGATAAAAACCAGGTTACTTTCGAAACGGTATTTTGTATGTCATTTCATTATTGTTGACGAGTTAGCCCAGTGTATAGAGGTATAAGTTACTGATATGAAGGTACTGGATTTGAAACCTGCTGTTAAGATTCATCAACCGTAAATCGACCCAATGGGTTCTGCTGACCCTTCCCAAATAGTTGAAAGGCTGTTGGCCAACATACCACGATGAAAACTTGAGAATAACATAAGAGCTGAACCTTTGCTTGAACTGCTTCAAATATTATGTTCTCAACTAACGAGTAACTAAATTATTAATATAATCGTTAATTGTTACAAATAAGACCTATATATCCTATTTATGCAATGATAGAAACAGAAAAAAACAGTTTAAGTTACTGAATTTTTTTTTTAAAGTCATAAGTTTGTTCATGGTTTGTGGAAGGGGAGGAGAAGATCCGAGCTGCAATAAATAAACTGTTAGACTGGTAGAGCACTGAGTTGTGCTCAAGTTCCGCGGTGAAATAAATTATTTAATCAGTTACGGATGGATGCTATGGGATCAAATGACCCATCTGGGGCTTAACAGTGGCTCCATAAAGTGGGTACCCTTAATTGGAGGGAAAACATGGCTGTTGAGTGTGATCTTCACTTCCCATCACTTCCCAGTACAACCGTTGTTCTTAAAAAAGTGAATTCTCTACCGTATATTGAACCTACACTACTTCATGAATTTTTGTGGTACAGGTAGGTTTACTAAATGAATTATTGTAATAACTTTCTCATAAAATCCAACTGAATGAGTTGTCTTCTTTAAAATTTCAAATGGGCTTATAAAGTTAATTCGTGGAAGACAATCTATCGACGAGATTCATTCAGTTGTAATTATTTTACTTCTTCTTCTTCTTATCTGGCATCACGACCCACATGATGAGTCAAAGCCTGCTCCATCAAAAATTGCCAGTCCTCACTATTGCGCGCAACTGCCTTCGAATTTTACAGTCCAAGTAGCATTCTGAAGTCCGCAGCCACAAAATCCTCCCAACGAAGCTTAGGACGTCCTACTCGCCTTTTACCATACACCTACCTAGTTGGACATAATTTTTGATGGGATATCGCTCTGGTTCATTCTCATGACATGACCAGCCCAGCGGAGTCGGGCGAATTTGATGAAGGTGACAACATTGAAATATTTATATATCATGCTTATTTCGGCATTTGTTCGTCTTCTCCAGGAACCCTGGTCAAACACACCTCCATATATCCTGCGGAGCACTTTCCTTTCGAATCTCAAAAGGGCTTCTTCCTGGGCTTTCGTCATCGTCCAGCATTCCGCACCATACGTAAGCACAGGTCTGATAAGCGTCTTGTATATTCTAGTTTTAGAGACTTTGGACAATACGCTGCTCCTTATATGCTTCCGGAGTGCAAAATATGTGCGGTTTGCGGAAAGAATGCGCCGTTCTATGTCTTCTTTTATGTCATTTTTGTTGTTAACATGGGATCCTAAGTAGATGATTGGCTGAACTCTTTCGATACGGTGTGAACCTATCTTTATACATCTTTCTCCACCTTCCTCTGGTTGGGTACTCATGTATTTCGTTTTATAAAAATTTATTCTTAGGCCCAAGCATACCGCTGATTTTTCTAGTGCTTCAAAAGCCTCCTTCACTGCGTTGAGGGATCTCCCTGCTATGTCCAGGTCATCTGCAAATCACAATACTTGTGTTGATTTGTTAATTAGAGTTCCTTCGGTCTGGATCCCCGAATCTCTAATTACCTTTTCAAGAGAAAAGTTGAACACGAGGCAGGCAAGGGCATCTCCTTGTCTAACTCCCGACTCTGTTCTAAAACCTCTTGACAGTTTTCCAGATTTTCTCACAAAGCATACATTATCTTCCATCCATCAAACGAATCAGCTTAGGAGGAATCTTTAATTCCAACATTTCCTTATATTCTTCTTCTCTGTTCACAGTGTCGTATGCTTGTTTGAAATCTATGAACAGATGATGAGTTGGTATCTGAAACTCTCTTGTTTTCTCCATTAAGATACGCAGCGTGAAAATCTGATCGACAGTCAACTTACCCTTACGAAATCCACATTGATAGTTCCCTAATTCATGATCAGCATATGGAAGAAGTCTTTTAAATAGGATAAGAGACAGTATTTTGTATCCGCATGGGAGGAGAGATATGCCCCTATAGTTACTGCATGTTAGTGTGTCACCTTTTTTATGTATGGGACAGACTATAGTTTTTTTCCACTCAGCAGGCAGTTTCTCTTCCCTCCAGATGTCCATTACAAGTTCCTGCAAAAACTTTATCATTTCATACCCGCTGGTCTTCAGCTCTGCTGGAATGTCATCAATTCCAGAGGACTTATTGTTTTTTAGTTTGCCTATTGAATCCAATATTTCCTCTTCATCAGGAGGTTCAAAAGAATCTTCAGTGCATATTTTCCCTAAGTTAAATGTGGGATCTAGATTTTCTTGTTGGACTTTACCCATCATTTCCTCAAAATAATTGTGAGAGGTTTTCATGTCAGCCTAAATAAAGTATATAAGGTTTTTCATCAATCATATGATAATCGAGGTGAGAAGAGACTACTTTAAAGATATTACAAAGGGATATCATTACAGGATTCAATAATTCCAATTGCATTCCTATCTCATTTAAGTATAGTATAAAAATTTATAAAACGACGTGTTACCAAATCATAGTGTGGTAGGGGAAACCGAATCAGGTAGAGGAGGAATTCTATGCGCGGCCAGTTTGAAGCGACTACTGCGCAGGTCATTTTCAACATTGACGAACTATAGTAGCATCTCTAAAACTTATCTGCTGTAGATATCTGTTGGTTCCTGTAAGTATCTATTCTTCAAATATATATACTAAACGTTTAAAATAATTCAAACCAGGAATCAATTAACGACTACAAAAACCAATAATATAATATTAACCCTTACCTGTCACTTAATAAGCCAAAAGTAACTGACCCTATCACTTTTCCTAATGCCAAAGATACTTCAGCAGTTGAACTGATCGACGAATCATCACAAACAAGATCCCACTAGTAAAAAGCAAAACAAAAGGACAAGTTCACTATTTTTTAATAAAAAATTCTAAGTACTTAAAAATAGCTTTAATACTCACCTCACTTATTACAGTCTGATGAAAAACTTCTTCATCATAAAGATATCTTTTACATTTCACAGTATGTGGTTTTGGTTCTACGTTAAAATAATTAAGAGCATCGTCAAAACTCATATCTTTTAGTATAGAGTAGTTCCAGGCATATTGAACACAACTTTGTTTCTCCAAACTGTAATGTACTTTAAGTTAATTAATAAATATGTAAAAATAACAAGTAAAGGGATGATTCCATTAAGAAGATAGTTTACCTTACCCAGGACTGCTAATTGTTCTTATTTGTTCTTTCGTCCAATTTGCTTCAACTAGCTCCGGAATTTTACAGAAGAAAGAAGGATTTCCTCCTAGGAATTCATATACGGTCAAATGTTGAGCATTAAAAAATACAGGAGAAGCGGTAAGAATCAGAATATATGTTAACCATAAATGATTTTTACACTTTTCTTCCAAGGCATTTTCTAAAATAGCTGCGTTCATTTCGACAAATGAAAACTGACCTAATATCAACACTAGAAAATGAAAAAAAAATTGAATTCCTTAGATATAATTTGTATCTTATGCATATTGTATAATTTGAAAGGCAAAAAAAATTGTGGATGGGCTATATATTTTCCTACCCCCATGTTTTTTACTCATGTTTATTGTTCTCCTAAATTCAGTTCTCAAGAAATCAAAACCTAGTTTGAGAAGATTTCATCAGGAAAACAAAATCTTGACCAATTAAAGTGGTTTTTGTTTGTAATGATATTCTGGTGAATATGGGAATACCCAACAAAGACCTCCAGTATAACATATCGATCATAAATGAGGAGCTAGAAATAATAAACATACGACGAAGATGGCAAAATGCGTTGTATAGCTTCTCGACCTATTGGCTAAGATCAAAGTGTAGTAAAATGCGTTGTTAAGAGGCTAGCAATCCTCCGGGACTACAACTCCTGTTCAGTCCATTAAAATGAAAAAATAATATAACAAGTGAATAGTTTTAAATCTCTAATAGGGCACCTAACAGAAAATGGATTGATCGAGACTAAAATCGGATAAAGAATATCGTCTGCTGGAAAGTTGTGAAGTGATATTAACATGTACACTTCATAAATCGGTGAGAGGCTTCATCCGGATATTGATTCCTTGATGGTGAGGAGAGGAGTGGGGTGTAGCGCAGCGCTTACTAGACCGTGATCGCGATCTTGAAGCTCTCGACGGTGCTGGAGTACTTTAACGGTGAGGTTAAAGGTTCTGAGGGAGGGTGGGTGAGGAAATAGGCACTAGGAGGGGGATGGGAATAGTTGCTGAAGAGGGAGTTGGCTCGTTTAAATCAGCATTATTATTTGTATGGTTATTTGTGTTTTCTCCAAAATTGAAAATATTGTCTATTTGTATCGCTATATCTTTTGTTTCGATATTATTTAGCTTTTGTTTAGTTATTTCAGAGTACTGAGATGAGAGCCCGGTATGTATCTGCATACAGGAAACACACCTCAAAGCTAGGGACAAAATTACTCTTAAAAACTTTAACATGTGCAAAGACCAATGGCCCCGATGAACATGGCTCTAGAGGAGTGCTTATTGCCCTCAATAACTCCATATACTCTAAAGAAATAGACTCACCATTACAAGTTACAGCAATAACTATACGCATTGGCATCACATTCACAATTTGCAATATCTATTTACCCCAAGACCCACTTATAGATACATCAGACATACTCCATATTTACAACCAATTACCAAAACCGTTCCTCTTTGTCGGAGATATGAACGGACACAGCCCTTTGTGGGGTTCGACAGACTTAAATTCCTGAGGAAGAGTTATAGAAAAGTTTCTTGAAATATCAAACCTCTTACTTCTTAATACGGGTGAATCAACTTATTTAAGTCACACATTCAGTAGTTACTCATCTATAGACCTTGCTATGTGCAACCCCTCACTGTTTAATCTTACCAACTTGACGGTACTCCCGGAACTTTACGGAAGCGACCATTTTCCAATCCGCCTCAAATTCGAAAATATAAATCCACACACTAATCGGAAACCGCGAAGGGTTATTGATAAAGCTGACTGGCCACTCTTTTCTTCTCTCGTTAAACCTCCCGAAACACCCCCATCTGAAATAAGCATCGAAAAAGGTTTCCAACTCTTCATACGATACTACAGGCAGCCAAATCATCAATTTCTCAAACTAAAGGTGCCCCTAAAAGACCGTCCGTGCCCTGGTTTAATGAGCACTGCACAATAGCTATCTGCAACCGACGTAGAGCCCTTAAAAAATTCCAAAAAAAACCAAACCAGTCAAACCTAATCGAATATAAAAAACAAAGAGCCCTCTGCCGACAAACTGTAAACAACATAAAATCTCAATTCTGGAAACAATATGTTGAAACTATAAATACTTCCACCCCTACAAGCCTGGTCTGGGACAAAATAAGAAAAATTTATAAAAACCACTCGGCCACACGATACACTTTATCCCACAATGGAAAACTTACATAAGACCCCGAAATAGTTTCTGAGATATTTGCCGAATATTACTCTCAAATATTTAATACTCCCTCAACTCATCTGTACTCTCAACTAAAATATAGCGAAGAAGAAGCAGTATGCGATGACTCGGATACATTCATTAAAGAATATAACTGCCCGTTCTCCATATGGGAACTGCAATCCACTTTGAAACACATACCTCCTCACCATGCCCAGGCGGTATTCATCATGCGATGGTTAAACACCTACCGCAAGATAGTATGACTTGGCTTCTCAAACTTTATAACCTCATATGGAAAATGGGAGAATTTCCTAAGACCTGGCTACATTCAGAAGTAGTCCCAATCCTGAAAGCGGGAAAGGATAAACTCCAACGACACAATTATCGCCCTATCTTCCTGACTAGCTGCCTAAGTAAAATAATAGAACGTATGGTCAATAAACGACTAATGTGGACTCTGGAGAAAAACCTTATAATAATAGAAATACCTTTATTCAGAATCAAAAGGCAATAGCAATATTCTTCGATATGTTCAAAGCTTTTGACCAGGCCAATAGACATAGCATCCTACAAAAACTGAAAATCCTCGGCTTCACCGGCAATATCTTAATCTTTATAACACGATTTCTGTCACACCGGACATACAGGGTTCGGATTGGAAACATCCTATCAGAGAACTAAGAACAGAAAAATGGAGTACCACAAGACTGTGTGCTTAGCACAACTCTCTTTGCCCTAACAATCAATGATTTAGGAAGAAACTTGCTAACCATTGTGTATCGTTCATATGGCACACTGACGATATAAAAAGAAAACTACAAGAAGCACTAAACCGACTGAGTGATTGGTCCCGATCCTCTGGCCTTGAATTTTCTGCCGAAAAAACCAAATGCTTACACTTAAGCCGAAGAAGACGAACCCCTACATCACCGGAGCTTACCTTAAGAGATACTCCATTACTATATGTTGAAAACCACCGCTTTTAGGACTTATATTTGACAGGAAATTATCTTGGAGCTGTCACATTAACGTTCTCAAAGAAAAATGCCTTTGTAAAAAGAAAATTTTAAAAGTCCTTGGTAAAACTACATAGGGAGCCGACAGAAGTATGGCGTTGAAAATTTACAAGACCCTCATCGGTTCCAAGCTGGACTTTGAGAGCTTCGTATACGGCTCGACCCGTTTTTCATATCTCTCTAAGCTTGACACAGTTCACAATACCGGGATCTGACTGGCTACGGGTGCCTTCAAGACCAGCCCCTCCCTTAGCCTATGCGAAGACCAAGACCTTACCACCATGAACATTCCGAAGACAAACTCTACCAGTAAATTACCTTTATCGAATATACTTACAGCCTTTGCATCCAACATATAACACGTACTTATTCCAACCCAAACACTCCAGTCAATTTCAGCAAAAAACAAAGGCCACTCAACCATGACAGAAAGATTTTCGTTCATAGTAAATGAACTAAAAACCATTCCTATATACATACCAGAATCCAACACATCGCCTTGGACCTATCAACTCTCCCCCCCCCTCCATGATATATCTATCCAAATCCCATAAAAAT
This sequence comes from Arma custos, assembly GCA_037127475.1. Classification (NCBI taxonomy): domain Eukaryota; kingdom Metazoa; phylum Arthropoda; class Insecta; order Hemiptera; family Pentatomidae; genus Arma; species Arma custos. Next base: position 166,728,729 of record CM073759.1, read on the forward strand.
AGCACCATTCTATCCGAATATCACGACAAATTAAAAAAATTACTCAGATCCATAACGCAGCACATGACGATTTACACTGATGGCTCCAAGTCAGAAACTGCAAGAGCATCCGCCTTTTTCACCCCAACCTCAACACACAAAACAAAATAATATCACCTTTGCAGCATTTACATACCAGAATTGAACGCCATAGCAAGTGCTATATATTTCTCAATGTCAAACATAGACAAAAACATAAAAGACATCGCAATCGTATCAGATTCTATTAGCGCACTTCATGGTCTAAATACCATGTACTCGAGTCATCCTATTATATTGCGAATCCATGAATATCTAAAAATGCTAGCGGGAATAGGTATGTCGGTCCACTTCATCTGGGCCCCTGGGCTTGTGGGTATTACCGGGAAAGAAATGGCCGACAAAGCTGCCGGTGAGGCGCCATCTCTCCCAGGAAGGGGAACTACTATCCTGACGACCTCAGAAATTGCCCGACCATTGAAGGAAACTATAAAAACGCGATGGCAATCGATGTCGGAAGAGAGACCACCAAGAAAATGAAAGAGTATAAAACGAACGGTTAAGCCGTGGACAACCTCAAACCGTAACAAGCGCCGAGAAGAGGCTGCGATTACCGGACTGAGAATTGGACAGAGCCGTCTAACCCAAGTCCACCTTATAATACAAGAAACACCTCCACAATACCAAACATGTCAAACCAACCTTACTGTCAAACACATATTCGAAGAATGCCACCGTCATCGGAACAGCTTAACATATCTCCGGAACTACCGAAGGCGCTGGGAGACGACCAAGGCATGGTAAATAGGATAATTTAATTTCTCTTAAGAAGTAAACTACTTCCCTTCATCTAATTTATAAATTTATTTTACTTTATAATGCTACTTAATTAATTCGATTATTAATATATTTGCTTTTAATTAGTAATAAGTGGTAGTAACGCTAAGGGGGACACCGTCGGTGCGGCCCGCTGGGTGCTGGAGGATGTTTGGCCGGGGCTCCTGGGGGCTCGTGCAGGGGAATCGGTGACGTCTCCGGTCTCATAGATCAGTTAAGCTCCGAGAACTTGAGAAGATTTGGACTTTTCCATGTACAATAATTGTAAACATTAGTGGTTTGTACTAATGTGATGAAGTGAAGTGGCCAACATGGTTTATATCCCCATCCTCCGATAATAGTGTCGAATAGAAGCCGCCATCTGACATGTGGGAGCGGGGCGCCCCCTTTGCTCCGGCTGGCTCCCATCGGCCTGGGTGCCGCCTCGTCGGGGCCCTGCGGAATTCGAGTCGATGGCCTCCTCAAACCAGATTACTGTATAAACCATCGGGCGTTGATGACCATAGCTTTTTTTGCCCCTAAACAACATCAAACATCAAACAAACATAAATAAATTAGTGTAAGGAAGAAATAGTTGGGAGTGCCGTCAATAAAAACACCTTAATAATAATAAATAATTTTTTTGGCAGTTGATCGTCTTCGCCGCCGCTTGGTATATTTGCCCTTAAGATGGCCTATATTGTAGGCCGAAACGTCGGCACACAATAAATAAGTATGCACTTATTAAGGTGTTTTTATTGACTGCACCCCCAACTATTTCTTCCTTACATAAATAAATAAATTAGGAATGGTCCCAGATTTAGCGAAGGCGCTTGGTGACAACAGGCTGCTGTCTCATTGGTGTTTCAGTTTTTGAAAGCTCATCGACTACTGTCCGCAACATAACATAATCACGAATTGTATTTGATTTTTTTCATCATCCAATTAGATTGATTTTTTTTTTTTTTTTTTTTTTACGGGGGTAGGTGGAAATCTTCAAAAGACACAGATAGGCCCGTACCTATCCGTAGTGTGGGATTTTTACCCACTAAAACCACCTCCCTACACCTGTTTCCCACCCTCCACGGGACCACCGTTAGGCATTACTTCATGGAGGGGGAGTGGCTGTGTGCCGCCTCATTGTGCTAGGCTACCTCTGCTCTAGGCACGCCTCTCCTTCTCTTCCTTCCTCAGCTTCTTGATGACCTCTGCGGCCAGGCGTTGGCCAGCTGTCCAGTGCTCCTGTGAAAGCAGCATCAGGCTAACGATACTGTCGGCTGTCGCTCCTGAGCCACAGACTCCTTTAAAATCGTTCCGTTCTTCTTGAAAACGGGGACAGCTGAAGAATACATGTTCCGCCGTCTCCTCTATTGTTGGGCAGCTTGGACATTCTGCTGTATTGTCCAGCTTAAACCGCAATTGGTATGCTCTGAAGCAGCCATGTCCTGTAAGCATCTGGGTTAGGTAGTAGTCTACTTCCCCGTGGCTCCTATCCATCCAGGGTTCGAGGTCATCAACGCCTGCGTTTTTTCCATGAAATCTTGGTTCGTATTGTAAGTAAAACACCCAGACAACTCATTCGCGCACACACACACCCACACGCACACACACACACACACACACACACACACACACACACACACACACACATCAATCTAATCTAATTGAAAACAGAGGCTCTTCTTATTAGTAGCCGCAAAAGGAGGGAAGAAATAACTCTGAGAGTGGGCAGACAAGAGATCCAGTCCCAGCCTTTAACCACCCACAAACAACAACAAAATTAAATAAGCTGGTAAAAGTAATTTTTACTCAGTATTCAGTATTCACATGACAGGGTGTATGGATTAATTAGATGTTTGGTAATTACTTATAGATCTAAATTATTTAACGGAATTTTATATAATACACTTTATACAATAAATATAATAAAAGAAAATTTACTTACCTTTTACTGTCCTAATTTTAATACCAAATATTAGTTTATTTCATAACTCTCTTCACATCAAACAATCAATGTAATTCTGTTCTTTTAGACATTTTAGGCAAAAATCAATCCATATATAATACCCCACGAATGGGACCACCGAATTATACTTCGCTTGATGTTATTAATCCAAATAAAATAGAAGGACTAAGAACGCTATAGAAGGAGGATAAAATGAAAAAATGTAATCCTAATCAATGCAAATTATATGTTTAAATAATGTAAATAATAAGAAGTTTTTTTTAGAAATTCAAAAGTTAAAGCTATCATTAATGTTCATTGAGAGTTGCATAACCAGTCAAAATTTTGTTGGGAGTCGCGGTCGAGTAAGCAGGTATTCATGTGACAGGATGTGAAATAATAATTATTTAAATTTTTGGACGGAGTGATTCGAATATACAGTAAACATTTGCTAATAACGCATAACAAATAAAATAAATCTAATAAAAATAACGTTCAAATATATGACATAAATATAATATGATTTCAAAATATAAATTCTAAAAATCCAACGTAGAATTGATCCAGACAATTAACTAGAAGGTTTTTAAATATTTGAAAGATATAACATTAAAGAATACATGATTTGAAGAAGTGGAAAAAGATTTGAAGAAGCTTATTAATCCAGCAGGATCATCTATGAAGAAAAAGTTGTACAATTTTACGTATTTTCTGGAACCAACTAAGAAGAAGACGGGGACCGCTTGGACAAAAGAGAGAAAATAAAAACCTAATTCAAGAATGAAGGGGATTGTGGAGCTGAAGACGCAGTAAAACACAGAGTTGAAGAAACCTAGTCCATTATGGCTTATTAAAAAATAAATATATACAAATAGAACTCAGATAAAATAGATTCATCAAAGCGGGCAGTTGTAGGCAGAACAGCAGACACTCAAGAGCTAGGCAGTCACATATATATAAATACATATATAAAAGTATACAACCATAGGGGTCCCTTTTCTATTTTGTAACTAAATATATAACCTAACTTGTTCAATTAGATGAAAAAGGATCTTTATTTACAAAACAACTCCGAGTCAGTCAACCTTTAGAAAAAAGGGAGATACATTTTTTAGTAGTATTCCAATAGTACAACAAGTAAATGACATGAGAATGACAAGTAGAGAAACTACCCACTGGTAGTACTCAAAGTTCAACTAAGAAGGTCACTTGGCTATCTTGTTTTCAGACTCCTCGGAGGATTATCGGGAATTGAAGAGGAAGCTGGGTTTGAAAGTAGAGGGTTTGGGTGGTAATGAAGTGTGTTATGAAAGGATAGATACCGGGTTCGTGCCAAATCAGCAACAAATGAGACATTTAGGTAGTTATGGATGACTTTATTCTTAACAAAACAAGGAGCATTGAGGATTTTACGAAGGATTTTGGATTGTAGGGATAGGATACGAGAGGAATCCGATGGCTTAGTGGAGCCCCAAAGCTCTACCCCGTAAGTCCAAATAGCTCGTATGATGGTCATGTAGATGAGTCATTTGTAGTTAATTGGGAGCTTAGAGCGTTTGTCTAGTTAGTGTTGAAGTAGCCTGAAACGTCGAGCGATTTCTTGTCTCTTCAGTCTTGTATGAGGATTCCAGGTTAATCGTTTGTCAAGGTGCAACCCTAGGTATCGGATCTGTATTACAGGCACCAGTGGGATATTATTATAGGAACTGAAGGGCAGGAAGTTTACGAAGGAAAAAGTGATTTGATGCGATTTTTGAGAATTTATTTCAATTCTCCAGTTTCGACACCATTTTTCAAGATCAGGTGATATGGGATTGGAGGCTTTGGGATGCAATAACTCAATTGGTGTTGACTGATAATGCACATGTATCATCCCATACGTTGTAAGGATAGTATTAGGATGAGTTGGGATGTCAGCTGTATAAAGGATTGGGCCAAGGATACTACCTTGGGGAACACCAGCAGATTGGGAAAAGAGGGGTGAATAGACATTATTATGGTTTACTTGGAAATTCTATTTGTGAGATAGGATTGAAGGATGAGAAAGTATGTAGGGGGTAGGAATTTACGATGTTTGTAGAGCAAGCCAGGATGCCAGACTCGGTTAAAAAAAGCCTCAAAAGCCTGTTCCACGTCAAGAAAGAGACCCGAACAATATGATCCACGTTCTAATGCAGAGTAGACTACATCCACCACACGATGACATTGCTGAATGATGGAGTGGGATGCTCGGAATCCAAACTGGTGATCTGGTTTTTTGTGATTTGCATCAAGGATGGGGTAAAATCGTTTAAGGATGAGTTTTTCTAGGATTTTACCCATGCAAGGTAAAAGAGGGATAGGACGGTAAGAGGATGGGTATTCTGTTGTTTTTTTTTAGATTTGGGTATCATTTTTACAATGGATAACTTCCAGAGGTCAGGAAAATATGTGGAGCGGAGTACATCATTATATATATATATATATATATATATATATATATATATATATATATATATATATATATATATATATATAGGTAAGGAATAGAATGGCTTTTCTAGGAAGGTGTTCTAAGATATGAATTGTGATGAGGCCGTGCGGAAAGGTAATCTGTAAATAATGTTGGATATTTCTGAAGGATGGAATGCTTTGAGTGGAAGGGAACATCTAACGCTTCTTTTATATATTCAATGTGAGTTGGATTAATGATATCAGGATGTGGATGAAAGATTTTGGAAAGGTATTGACAAAATAACTGTGATTTTTCTCCGTCAGATCTTGTACAGTTATTTGATTCAGTGAGGAGTGGATGATTAAGTTCTTTGACCTTTAGGAGTTTTTTGGTGGTCATCCATAATGTTTGGTCGGTGGTTGTAAGATTTTCAGTCCAGGTAATTAAATCTTGAATTTTGAACTTCTTGATTTCTGCTTTTAGTTTGATAGTTAATTTTGTATAGATAGTTTTATCTGCTGGATATCGAGTTCTATGCCACTTCGATCTTGCTCTTCGTTTTTCTCTTAATAAGATACGAATATGCTGTGGCAAATCAGTCAGTTGATAGTTATCAATTGTCTGATTTGTGATGTTATCATGTTAACTGCTTTGATTGATGTAAGTTTTTCTATGGCTGTATCAGTGTCTTGTTTTTTCTGTTTCATTGGATAGCATCAGTTGGAGTGGAAGGAATAAGAGAATGGGATATATTTTTATGAATGAAGTGAGTTTCAGTCAGCAAAGCTATGTCTATTTGTTTGTCATCAAGAAATATGTCTAGTTCGTCACGGTGATTGAGTAGTCTATTTGCATTCCACAAAAGGATGGTTAAGGGCTTTATGCTATGTCTTTTGGATAGTGGACTGAATTTATCTGGAAAGAAGGGTTGGCTGGGAGTTTAATTTGTGGAGCTGGATTTATTTTTGTTCTATTTTGATTCAGGAAATTTGTTTGAAGGTTCTGACTGGATGGGACTGGATTTATTTGACCCGGCGGCAATTTGACCCGCAATGGTAGATGATAGGGAGGAATTTGCTGACGTGGAGGCTCAGCTGTAGGATGGGATGTCTGGAATTGAGGTTGGGATTTCCGGAGCTTAGATTGGGAGGTCTGATTCTTGTTAAGGGAAGTCTGAGGCTTGAGTTGAGAGGTTTGAGGCGCCGACTCCGAGGATGCTGCAGATCAGTTGACGTGCTGTTGTCCTTACGTTGCTCTGTGGACGTTCTGTTAGTAGATTGTTGAAGTTGCAACGAAGTTTTTGGCAATTCAGGGAGGATTGCAACGTTGTTAACTTCAGGTTCCTGATTAGTAGTCCTCTCTAGTCTATCTTTTATTTTAAAAGTTCTCTGGCGATGAAAGTTTTATAGACCGCACTATACTTTGCGGGATGATCTCCGCCACAGAGGGCACATTTTGCAGGTTCGGCATTCCATTTCTGGCAAGTGTCAGTTGGGTGTGGACCTGCACACATGACGCACCTGGCTTCGTGGTGCCAATACCTCTTAGTATGGCCTAAGGTTTGGCATTTAGTGCATTGTTCTAGGGCTGTTCGAATTGAACAGTAGAATATACAAGTCTTGAGACTTGAAAAATTTCCTCATTATTGCGTTCTGGTTCTAATCCACGAAGAATAATGGTAGTGGGTATTTCTCCGGGATGTAATACGCATGAGATATTTCTCACATTGTGACCTATTTCTTCTAGGTCTTTCTGAATTGCTGACGTAGGGGTGGACGAGTGCAACCCTCTCAACGCCACTCTATATGATTTGTCCGGTCTCAATTGATAACAGTGAAAATCATATTGTTTCATCAGTCAGGTAATCTATTAGTTTTTTGTAAATATCTTTGTTTTGAGTATTTATTTTGATCTCATTCACTCTGGAATAACTACTAAATTTTGTCTGGGAAATTAATTCAGCAATGTCTTGGCCGAAGGCAAATTGTTCTTAAATTCACTTTTTCAAATCAATGGTCAATATATGCTTGTTCATTTTGTATTGATGTCCGATGAATTTCAGCCTCTTCCGCATAGATCCGAGATTCTTTCCACTTTATGAAAGATTTCTTTGTTACCTCGCCATCCATTATTGTTATTCCATCCATCTTCAGTCTAAACTACTATAAGGACTTCTAATAAGACTGTAGTTCATCGAATCGCAGTCACTGTTAACAGGCATTCTTTTTTTACAACGGTGTTAACACGTCTTATTTTGGTATTCTTCATGTCTTCTTATAGTAGATAATCTTTGTCAATCCTCTTTTCCTGTTTATAAATAGTATCTTTTGTACAATGTTAACAATAATTTTGGGACTGCTGAGATTTATATTTGCTCAACACTTGCCTAGAAGAAAAACCTACTGAGTCGCTATGCTCCTTAAAGAGTATGATATTTTCAAGAACTACTCTCTCGATGTAAGAATTCAATCTGATTTTAAAACACTCATACAACGGATGAGTCCGTATATTTCACATGCATCTCTAGTTATATTGGCATTATGGGAAACGATCTAGCAGTTTAGGCAGACTGCAAGGAATGTGAAGGAAAAAGTCCATTAGTATTGTTTTGTGGCCATTAGATTTCACACAAATGAAATATCACATCAGGTTTAGTTAGTTTAGGTTTAGTCCGTAATCCGTCAGTCTGGTTACTATTTTCTTTGTCTTCTAAAACTATTTCGTTTTCTTAAATGTGAAATTTAATTAGTAACATACTTATTGGATCAAAATTTCGGAATTTGTTTTATTCCATATGTTTTTAATTTACCTCAAAGGCGTAAATATTCATGACCTTTTGTTTCTCACTTGGCATAAGGTGTTTTCAAAATTAATGTAATCCGAAATCTATACATGAAAATAACATTTATTTATTATGAGTTCGCTCGTTTCTTCCTTATGTCAAAACAATTGCAATAGCACACTTAAAAATATATATATAATGCTATGTTTCTACTCTTAAATATATTTTGAATATTCTGATTTATTCATTCGGCATTTCGGATGCCGGAGTATCATTTAGGATGATTACTCAAATTATTATTTCTATGCCTTAGTCTTAATTGGATTCTTTTCCAGAGGTCTGTTCTTGTGCTTACTAATTTACTCATCTATTATACCTTCAATTTATTATCCATAAATAAATAGTGCATCTGGGGTATGCAAGCACCAAAAGAATTATGACAAATATAGTTTATTGATTCAACTTTAAACAAGATTAAATAATCCTAGCGTCCTAGCTCCTCGCGATCTGTCCAGACAGTAACTTTACAGCCACCTTGACCGTAATGGTAACATAGGGAACCTGCGTCATTCTACCTGCGTGTCCTACTTCTCGCAAAACAAGATTGTTCTTTGTGCAAAACAAATTTACTTCCATGATGCCGCCCTCCCCCATAATACATAGCAATAAAGCAATAATAAATATATCATATAAACATTCATTTACGATATTAGAGGGAATAGCACCAATATATAAAAAAAAAAAAGGCACCTTAACTAATTGAGATGAATGAAATCGGTATTTTAATTTCTCCTTCTAACAGATATAAATAGACTTCTTATAATGAAAACATAGACATATCGAACGAAAGTCACTAAAATAAATTAAAATATCTAAGAAATATTAAAATCGTGGTGTATACCGCATCTCAGCAGATGTAGGGTAGAAGTTGTAACATGCTAAAGAAAAGTTCACACTGAACTCACGCACTCAATATTGAATAAAAACCGCCACCTTCTTCATGGCGATTCTGTAACTCCATTCTTATAGTGAAACATACTTTTAAGGAATGTGTTTATTATGTTCTAATAATGACTACAATAGGGCTAACTCCAAATTTATCTAACACTTATATAGCTTATTTAATAAGTTATATTAACATTGGTATTTAAATAGACAAAAACACTTTGCGTACATTAAAAATTTTGTCCCAATGCTCTCTGTTCTATGTTTATAATTTATTTTATTTTTTTATTTGATTGTTATAATTTTTAAAAATTTTTATTTTGAAGAGAAAAGATTTGTCCCTGGACAATCTGCACAATCCCGGCCCTGGACAAATCTTTTCTCTTCAAAATAAAAATATATAAAAATTATTCTATGTTTACGTGGGTACATGTTTAAGTGAGTTAGATTCATATTAGAATATTAACCAAAAGTCTTTTTTAGCAAAATATATAAAAGCGCATGCAATAAACCATTAGTTTTGATGATCTGAAAGTTTTATGCCTTTAACATATGCAAATAATTTTGTATTGTTTAAATATTTAAATTAAGTCTAATTATTGCTTAAGAAAAATATTATTCTTTAAATAACCAACCTTATCTGCCAAATTTTGAAAATTCAACATTTATGTGAATGTCCAAGCCGCTGCACATTTTTGAACTATTTATGAGGCTTCAGTCTGTCTTTAAGTGTTTCATAACCAATATCATTATTTAGCGATCCTTTCAATCTCATACATAACTATATTTACTTTTTTTTGTTTAATGAATAACTCATTAACTTCCAAATGTAAAATAAAAAAATATAAAGAAAGACATCAATTATGCAAATTAATTGGAAGATTATAAGGTAATCATTGAACAATGAGAACTTATGACCAGTTCCTTATAATAGGGACAATAAACATTAAAAGGTTAAAAATAATCAAGGACACAAAAATGAAAAAACAAAATTTGATGTGTTTATTTTTAAATATAATTTTTAAAAAAATACAGTTACTAAATCTCCTTCATACTTCAGTTTATTAAGGATTAAAATTGAAAAACGCAATATGATTTTTAAATAATAACAAAGTGAAATCTATAAACAATATGGCAGCTTTGTAAAATTAAAATTATAAATATACTTTGTCTCTTGGTAATTTTGGCTCGTAAATTTATATTAAAGAGAATTTTGACTTTGTATTGTGGTTCGATTGGAAATAAATGAACTTGAATATTGATCGCTTTCAATAGAATAAAAAGGTTTAATAAATTAAAATTTCTAATTTTCGTTGCGGGATCATTGGAGCTGTAGACTATAGAGAAGGCAACAACAGCTGAATAATATTTTAAGTTTAGTGAATTAGTCTAGCATAAGAAGTTAAACCTCTTTGGCTGTAACCATCGATTTAACAGCCGTTAGAGAGGCTTAAAAAAAAAAATGATATGTCTTGGTTGGGCCTACATTGTTTGTTAGCTAAGAGCTTGCGCAAGTATTTGTAAATATGCAATATTTTGTAAGATAATCTTTTGTATTTAGTTGTTTAATTTCAGTACTGGTTACTTTATCTATGTTATTTGTTTCCCTTGTAAGTTAAATGTAAAGTGATTATGCACTCAGTAAAGATTAAGAACTATTAATTTGTAAATTGAGCATTTGAGGATTTTTCTGTATTTTGTTTTGAATCAAGTGGAAAATCAACAAAGAATAGAAATACATAATATAATACAAATGATACAGAGTTGTTGTTTATACGTTTATCCTTTATGAATACACTACAAGTTTACAGACCCTATTGATCATTCTAATTTCTTTTTAGGTCTAATATAGGTTCCATAATCGATTTTCGTGATTTACGAAATGATCTGTACATATAGTTCAGCCGCCAAACCTGATTCATGTGTATTTTTCACTTATGATCAGTAGCTTTCATATCGTTCACATTACAGTTATGGGCTAGGCCTCATTCGGTCCCGTAGCAAAAAATACACATTTTTTGTAGTACAAAAATCAGTATTGAAAAAGAATTATACCTTATACGACTCTGAGAAAATAATTATTCAATATACTTCCCTCCCCCATTTAGAAAATAAATTTATGTGCAGATCCGTCACATCACAATTTGAATATCCGGATTTTGTGATCTGGCCGATTTTTTTTATAATAATTCTTTGTAGCCTAGAGAAGTATAGTAACTCTTCTTTAAGAAAGAGTTTCTATACCATACTTCTCTAGGCTGCAGCTCTAAGCTGGTAACAAAGAATTATTATAGAAAAAATCGGCCACATCACAAAATCTTGACATTTTGATAAGTTAAGATCATTTATATATAGTATTAAGTTGATTGCAATCCATAAGCTCAAATTGTGGAAATAATTATTCAACTGAAAGTTAAGAAACAATGATGAGAAAAGAAACTCGTAATTCTTTGAAAACCGTAAAAAAATAAATTACATTTTATTTTCAAGCGCAATGAATAACCTTGAAAGTAATAATTTATTTATTATTAAAAATTACTTAAAATGTTCATGTTCTACTGTTATTATAATAAAAAATAGACGATTTTTTTAATTAATTGTTAATCTATCAGCGCTAATTAGCGTTAGTTTATTGTTTTTCATCCATAACGATATTTTTCATATCATCTATTAACAAACGAGTAGATCTTGTTTGTTGCGTTGGTAGTTAATGGAAGGGTTACTGCATTTTGTAATTTTGTGTAAGTATCCGATATTTTTTTTATTTTTAAAGCAATAGAATAATTAATAAATAAATAAAATAATCAGTAAAAAATGTATTAACTCATAACATTTTGACGTAGTAAGTGAAAGTAAAAAATGAAACTAACAAACAAAATTCTAAAAACCAATCATAATTTTAGTGGAACAAATGAGAATGAATTGAAATCGGCACGTGGTCCGTAGTTGGCCAAAACGAAGGGGAAAAAAGGGAGTTCAAAACCTTTTTTTAATAATTTTGAGAAAAAGACTGTGATAAATAGGTTTTACTTTTTTAAATGTGATTTATGCTTGAAACTGACTGATAAGATCGAGCGGTTTAACAGATATAATAACAAACATTGAATATTAATCAATAACAATAGTTTTAAATATATTCAACCTATACCATTCTATGGTTATTACACTTTATGGCATTATATCATATGCATAATGCTAATTTAAAAAAGGCATACCTATACTTTCGCGATAAATTTATATATCCATTAAGAATATTGAAGGTAAAGGAATAATGAGTCCCCTGTACAGTCAATTGTTATTATTTTTGTTTGAAGAAGATAGCTGCCTTTAACTTCCATCATTTCATTATTTATTTAAACCTGCTAGAGCAGCTAAACTTGAACCTCAACCAATGTATCAAGGTCAATCAGGTTCATTGATTTTAATGATGGATTGAATTGCTCAACTACTTCAAACTTCTGGCTTACTTGAGATTTTAAACTTTTTAGAAAAATGTTTCTAATCAATTTATAGGAATAAATGAGTATTTTATATACTAAAAACATATATATTTATTGTACATCTTTATTAGCTGAGATTCATTTCCTTGATCGTGTCCGGCATCGGAGTATCTCTGGTCTCAGGTAAAAGCGTCAACAAGAGAGCAGAAAGAAGAGCAAGAAAACCGCAGACTGTAGTAGGCATCCACCAAGCCTTCTTGCCCTACAAAATATTTCATGGTGTTAAAACAACTATAATAATATAAAATCAGTAAATGATATAAATGCCCGATTAAGAGTAAGAAATAAAATCAAGAGGTACAAGTTCTTAAAATGTAACCTAAACTACTCCTGAAGCAAGATGTTCTTTAACCAATTCTGTTAGTTCATTTATTTATCGTCACTTTGCAATCTCTGTACTAACATGTAACAAAATGAACAGAGTAAAAGTAGATAAATTATATGTTAATTGTTAAGGCTTTCATCTGTGGTCGAAACGTGTTTACTAAACATTTCACAGACCCAATTCTGGCACTGAGGTCGGATATTACTCAGGGGTTTTTCACTTCCATCCCGAAATTAATTGAACAGTTGATTAAATTACATTTTATTTCAAGAATTTCTTGCCAACTTTGTCCACGGACACTTATGCTAGCTCGAATGTGCCTTTTTATACACGTTCTGTTTCCCCTTAAGTCGAAGTTGAGAACTGGCGAGCAGGGTCGTGGTCCGACCCGAAGGAAGTGAGCTGTCAAGGTGGGAGTGTCTATTTTTCTGTAGTCTGGCTAGATTTGGGGTGTAGCCAAATGGTAGCTCAGTTGTTGATTGAGCCAATCAAATCTGACCATTAAATATTTCCTTGTTCTTTTGCACGTTTCGATCACAAAGTGAACCTTATTTTAAATTATCGTTCTTATTGACAGTATTTGAGAGTAATTTTATTTTAATATAGTAGAGATTTATTTTTTTGCAAGGGTATTTTGGATTAATTTCTTTACCAAGTTTCCCTTTGTGTCCTCAACTATTCCATGACCACACACAACCCTTTTCAGGTGTCCATGAACTATAAGACAGGAGCCGCAGGTAACAAAATTATATTTAAAAAAAACTGAACCACTACATGGTACATATTATATATATATACACGTAATACTCACCAAAGTATCTACTAAGTATGGTGCTAATAATGGTCCCAACTGTGCAACAGTAGCAGAACTGCCAATGGCAAAGTTGCGATATTCTGTTGGAAATAGCTCTGAACCATAAAGCATTACAGAGCCATACGCACCTGTGCCCACGAGTCTCCCAAGCAGGGAAACCAACATGGTAGGCCAACCTAACAAAGTAAAAAACAATAGTATTATTTAAATAAATAATAAAAAAAATATTCCACAATAAAAATAAAATAATTGACTGTAAAAATAAAATTTTTGCAAACGAAGTGGTTTGTTAAAGTTTTAATGATAACTAGGAGTTCTTCCAGAAAAGGGGTTATAAACAACTGTTTCAATATAATAAAGTTAAATATATGAGTAACATGTATAAGTAAAATATACAAATTCATTGAATGATTTGATATCTAAATAGGAATTTACGCGTCATGTTCTTATGGCAGATAATTTTTAGGGCTTCCTTAAAATCTCTACTTGGGAAGTCAACCAACTATATAAATAAATAGAGGCGTAGCACGATCTTAAATAATCCAGCTAGATTCTTATAAAAACATACATGTTTGATCAAAAATGTTACAAGCTAAAGTTTTTTATTTGACTATCAAAAGAGTCCAATTATATTTTAAGCTAACACTAACGATATAGGGCCCCCGAAACCTCAAATCCGTCAAATTTTTTTAATTCATTGAAAAAAAAAACTTGCTAAATATTACTAGGTTGTGATTTTACTACAAAATTATCTAGTTTCATTTTTTGCTACAACTAACAGAATTAAAAAAAAACGAATATAACAAAATCGAGGGATACAGTTCGGTGTTATAGCTGCATGCCTAGCATCTCCATCCAAAATGCAATTGGACCAAAGGATAGCTAAAGGATCAAATAATTCATTACGATATGAGTGATCATAATAAGGTGTAGAATAAAAAAAAATATTATCAAAAATATATTATGTCGGCCTCTACATGTGAAAAAGCCAAATCCAAATACAGATTTCATATACCGTTGGAAAGGGCTTTTCCAGAGCGATCTAATGGTAACAACAAAACGCCACATGGTAACACAAATACCGAGTCAAACAGTGCCAGGAACATAAAAGAATGAATCTGGTAGAGCGGATCAAAGAAGTTGCTAGTAAATCTGCAGCTGGGACGAATAAAATTATGCAAGATGGAAATCGTTTCAATAGGCATCGATTGTGTGTAGGCATCGATGGTAATTAAGAAGACAAACATTATGAAGACACAAGACAACGGCGTTTGTCAGCAATCCATTCGGACATAAGTGTAATGTGTTTGATCTTATTTGTTTTTGTGCTCATTGAAGCCACCGAAAGAAAAAGAAACGCTCTTAATACTATAATTTATTTATTAATTGTTATGATTTATTTAATATTTCATTTTGAAGAGAAATGATTTGTTCAAGGCCAGGATTCAAACCCGGGTCGCCCACGTCTCCGTCGTGGTGCTCTAACCAACTGACCTATCCTGGCTCGTAACACGGCCAGACAAAACAAAATCTCTTAATGCTACTTTCACTGAAGAGCTAGTAGCGGGCTTTAAACGCTGCGTTACGTGTAAAAAATCAATGGAATCGGACAATGTCCCCACGTTGTCACCTTCGGTGGGATTTGTTTATCCACCTAAGCTACACGGGTTGCCCGCATTAGATCCGATCAGTGCACGTCTAGTATCACCGCGACTGCCATTCATGCAGATATGTAGGTTACGGTACAACGGCAGCTATGATATCATCATACAAGTCATTAATGTACCCGTGGATGTGGATACAATGGTGGGACAGCTACCGTATCAATTAGACCATGATCAGGCGTTCAATGTTAACATAAAGAAGACTATGATGCATACATCTACGTATCTGAGCGGCATGGTTAAAAATCCAGCGGTGAAAGCCTTTCTTGGTCAACCATTATTTTAGCATCCGATCGAGCATCTACAGTGTGACAGAAGTGCACCGGAGTTCTGCTCGCATGGCAGCACACTATGCTTTGGAATGAAGAACATATAGCCAGCATTCAACACCGCTAAACATTCTTAAATAAAAGTAATAATAAAGTCTTTATTGATTCAGGGACAAGTCCCTTTATAATAACAATACAAGTATTAATTAATTAATTAACACTGGCTCTACAATCTAGCATGGGTCCTGGCTGCATCAATGCGTTGCCTCCACTCTTCTCTAACCTACGCCAAGGTCGTCCAAGCTCTGGATCCAATGATGCTGCCTGCATCACTCTCTACTTCATCTGACCATCTAAGCCGTGGAGGCCCACGTTTTCTTTTTCCGTCAACGTAATCCAAACAGCAGTCTTTTCAGGATAGCGTTGTTCTCCATTCTGGCCACATGTCCAGCCCATCTCAGCCTAGCCATTCTTATGTGCTTCACCACGGCAGGCTCCTGATACATTAGATACAGCTCTGCATTTTGTCTGAGTCTAAATTGATCACCAACTCTTACAGCTCTAAACATCCTTCTTACTATTTTACATTCGAAGAGCAGTAAACTGTTGGCATCTGCCCTGGACAGAGGCCAGGTTTCCGATCCATGAGTTAAAACAGGCCTGATGATTGTTTTGTACAGGATGACCTTGGTTCTTCTTGATATCAGACGACTTCGTATAATGTTCGCCATCCCAAAATAACATCCAATAGCGGCCAACATTGTTCTTTGTACTTCTGGGCTGATTGAGCTATCTGCTTTGACCAGAGAACCAATGTAGACAAAACTGCCGACACTTTCGAATGTGTAGGCACCAAACATGATGGTGGGATCCGATTGTCTTGAAGGGTTAGCCACCATATACTTCGTCCTTACTTGGTTTACCTGAAGACCTATACGCCGTCCAGCATTCTCCAAAGCAAGAAAATCCTGTTGTAGATCTCTCGGTGTTCTTCCCACTATGCCTATGTCAGTATAATGCATAGGACAGTATTTGGATGGACTTAGTCAGAATCGTATCAGTGACTTGTAACCCTACGTCTTTTATGACTTTTTCTTGTGCAAAATTAAATAACAGGCACGAGAGTCCATCCCTTTGTCTCAGACCCCTTGACAAGTTGTCTTGAATTCTTCAGACAAGTCATTTTGGATCTTGACCTGACTTCTCGACTCCCTCATCAGTAATTCCACAAGGCTTATCAATTGTCTGGGGACATTCATTTCTTCCATACTTTGATACAGTTTTCCCCTGATGATAATAGGCATTGCTGAAATCCACGGAAAGGTGGTGGGTCGTATGTTGTACTCTCTGGTCCTTTCCATAAGAGTTCTCAGGTAGAATATTTGGTCAATACCTACCATTAATAAATCCGCACTGGTACATTTCAATATCTCTCTAGGCATGGGGGAGTAGTCTTTGGTTTGCCACATTCGAAAGTACTTTGTAGGCAAATCTTATGAGTGTTATACCACGGCAGTAATCACAAAGCATCTGATCTTCTTTCTTGTGAAGAGGGAGGATAAGGCCAATGCACTAGTCATGCGGTAGAGTTTTGCTTATCCAAACACTGTGTAGCAGATCTTGGTTCACCTTTGTCATTTCATTTCCACCAGCCTTCAGTAGATCAGCTGGTATGCCATCACATCCTGGTGCTCGGTTATTTCTAAGCTTCTGAATTGCAGCCTCAATTTTCTCATCCTCTTGTGGGTCAAGAAGCTCACACTCTTTGTAATTTTGAATTGTGTCAGAGTCATAACTATCTTCTAGGGCAGGATTCTGAACACTCCCCAGCAGACTACCGAAATGGTCGGACCATCTTTCCAGGATCCCTTCTTTATATGTGATCAATTGGCCGTCCTTACCTCTACAAGTATTGGATCTTGGATTAAATCCCTTTCGCTGGGCATTGATTGTCTTGTAGAAAGCTCTAGTATTAGCTTGTCTACTCAAGACCTCAATCTCTCTTACTCTTTCTTCTGCTTTCTCCCTCTTTTTTCTCCTATTCATCAGAAACAGCCTGGCGAGTCATATGCACATTTATCATCTTCCTATAGGCCTTGTTTTCTTCTTGGTTTCTTGTTTTCTTCCTATAGCCTTGTTCAATGGTTTGAGCCTCTTGACATTCTTGATCAAACCATTCAGACCTCTGAGGTGGCCCCTCTAAGCCCAGTACTTCTTCAGCAATTTGTTTAATAGCATCCAGTGTAGGCACCATATTTTATCAACACCATTATACCACAAGTATTAATATATAAGCTATTATGTCTTAGAGTACAATATAATTAATTAATAACAGTATAATTAATTATAACAAATGAGAAAGAATTACTGAGAACAAATTGCGAATTATCTCCAATGACAATATTTAAAGAATAAAAAAAAATTGAATACAAGAAATAGGTTAGCAATAATTATATAGAGACAAACAATTGATAGTTACATATGTATGCAAATTATAATATCAACTAGAAAAAACAAAACAAAAAAAAAATACAAACAATATGAACTTAGATAACTTGTTTTTATTAATATCTAGCTGGAAGAGTGAACTATCAATGAAATAAATAAAACGCACTTGTATATGAATAAAAACATGTCATTCATTCATCAATTAGAAAATTTCAATCTAAAAACTGAATATATTATTTCCGATTTTGGGGGATTTACGACGTGTAAATCGTTTCCTTTGATAATTAATAATATTTTATATAAGAACTATTACTCGTTACGTAAAAGTATTCACATACAAGACACGGCCGTGTCCATGAAACAGGCACACCCCACTTTTTTTACTTTAATACCATTTAAAACATAAACATTACTCTTAGTTTTAGTTTAATTTTTTATAAATTATTGGGGTGAAACATAATTGTCTACAGTAAGATCATCATCTGATAGTTATGGAGAAAAAAAGAGTATAATAAATACCAGAATACCTGATAACAGCAATCCTACTGACTTACGTTTCTGCTCCTATTTTTACTTCTATATTCTGTTGAAAAGTTCGAATTGAGTCGAACCTCGTCATCCTTTCTAGTAATGCCTCAATTAATTTTTTTTCAGAATCAGCTTAGCAGCTGATACTTTATCTGTATCCGTATCCGTAATTATTCAGATATAGTGTAAATTATCCAGTGACACAGCGAACTTGGCGAGGTTATTTTCCACATAAATAAATTCGAACGAAATACAACAAATTCTGTTAACGAACTTCTTGCAGTAGTTAGTCTATGGCTCAAAAAAGACTTACATACATAATTATTACAAAAAAAATATGATAGTTTTAAAATACCGAGTTACCATTTGGTATGACCATTATTGACATTAGTGTGACTCCAGCAACAATCCACAAAAAAATACTTGTTGTCTTTCTTCCAAAATACCTCAGAAAGAGGATAGGTGACAGATATCCAGGCATCTCGATGATCCCATTAAGTCCAATATACAAGTACTCATTTACTTCAAGATTGGATCCATTTAGTGCTAGTAAGAAAATGACAAAACTTAAATAGCATAGAGTTGTAATTGTTGATTAAAATTATTAAGTTACCTGTTTAATAAAGAGTATTAGAAATTTTCGAATTTAAATAGTTTAAAACATTTATTTTCAAGACTTTAAGCAAGTTTTAGTCCTCAAAACCTGTACTTAATTCATTAAATCTAACCTGATATCCTTCTTTCCTCTCCTAAACGACTAAGAAACAATATTTCATAATACAATTTGAAAAATATTAATGAATAATTTCTTTTTTTTTTATTACTTAAGTAATCCTTATCTTAATTTCTTGATATGGACTTTCTTAACTCTCGTCTTATTTAAGTTTCATTTTTTTATTAGAGCACAGAAAATATTATAAAGTTATTCCTGAAATTAACGATTTGTATAATTTGTGTACACTTTGTTTGTCATTTCTAGGTATCCATTGGTTGAGTAGATGTTTAATGAGTCTTACTGTAGTATATTTTTATATTGTTAAAATTGTTATTAAAAGTTAATAAACATGAATAAAACTTTTATTCGCCAAAAATAATAAGTCATAAATTTTCAATAATTTGAAAGTTCAAGTGAAGAAAAAGCACCCATTAATAAATCAATTAATATATGTAAAACAAACATACTTACCTATTAAAAAGTAATATAAATTTCCTATAAACCATGTATAGAAGCATATTAGCAGTCTTTTTGTGAGCTCAAACGAAGAGAAAAGTGCAAAACAATTTTTCAAAACATTTAACACAGTTTCTAGGACTGATTGAGACTGCTCCTATAAAATTGTAAGAAATATTAAAATAGTGGATGAACTGATAATGTTTTCAAGATCATATGATAAATATCAGATCCTGTTAGCTTACTGGAGAACATTGCGCAGTTTCTTCTAATTTCAGCTCATGTTCTATTCCAATAATTTTAGCTGCTTTCACAAAATTCCCTGTTGTTATTAGCCACCTTGGTGATTCCGGTAAAAACCTATGTGAATAAAATCCGTAGTAAATAATGGTCATAATTGAGATCATAAACTTTAATTTGATAAAGTTTTTCCGGAAAAAAATGGTACTTACCTCTCAAAGAATCGCTATTACTGAAAACGGTAGAGGATGTAGCAATGTTATAACCTTTGGCATCTGTTTTTGTTTATCAAGGGACCTTCAACCTTTTGTTTTAATTAATAAAATATGATGCAATTTATGAGCATTTCTCCAACATATGTTTCGAGAAAGGTACAAACAGAAGGACTTGTTTAAGGAAATATTACATATTATTGCTGATTGATTAGCCAGTAGAAAAAAAATTAGCACAATCTGAAGATATAATATAAATGATATTTATATGTTGTTACTACTTAAATTTAAATGTTATTTCAATAAACAAAAGCTATACGTCGGTGAGATACTTTTTAAGCCAAAACTACTAAACAGAGGCGCTAACGTCGGAATGTAAGGTTAAGCAGTCTTATCAGCGGGGCTCCTTTAAGAGGAAAGTACCAACAAATTTAGCAATTAAATAAATATGGTTATATACATTTAATACTCCACATAATCAATATGACTGGCATTGTAAAAGTAAAAAAATAGATAAATATCGAATTTTTACCAGCAATGAATGATGAGAAACAACGTTGGGACAGAGATTGCTAGTTGAAGTTGCCTCCAGTCATTGGTTAAATATGCTGCTAGGGAAAGATATAAAATTCCAATCGAAAAACCAAGATTGAAAATATTCGCTAAACATGCTCTGTAATTCTTCACTGTTAGTTCCAATACTGAAATAAAAAGAAATATATTAAAAACATATAAATAAATAATTATATAGTAAATATATATAAATTATGTGTATGTAAATATACTAGTAGAGTTAGTTTTAGGTTAAGAGTTAAGCCGAACGTAGGCCCAAACAAGGTGTTGATGGGATTATTTTAATTGTTATCTTAACCTATTTTTATAGGCCTCATTCAGCCAAAAATGTATTACTTCTATAATATTTTTCTCATCACTATTACTATTACTTACAGATTGTGTAACAAGCATCAAGTACACCAGCGCCAGCAATCCCAGTGAATATTCTTAGCATTATAAACATGGCATAGCTTTTTACTAAACCAGCAGCAATGCTGGACACAGCATACAACAAACAAGAGAATACAAATATTTTCTTTCTTCCAAATCTGAAATATGCCATAATGTAAACATATAGCTGGTTAAACATCGGTACTTGTCGAATCTCAAAAAAAAAATACATATATTCCCATTTTTTTCGCATACATTGTTTCATCAATATAACACATACTTACATGTTGTATGAAGTTATATGTAGATAATGGCGCAGCCAAAAAAAATTCTTGCGCATTATGTAAAATTCCAGTGAGTCCAACTCTTACTGTACATTTGTATTTGGCTTACGATGATAATGAAGAAGAGCGGATATAATTTATCAGTGAAGATTCTTCCTGATTCAAAGTATGTTACCTAATTTATAGCTCGAACGTATTTTTGTCATATTTCATTAAATAAAATGATCCATAAATGACAACTCACATTTATCTTTTCGGATGGATGAACCAAAGCTTAGTCAAAATTATCTACCTTCTATCAATCAATATATTAATTCAATGCCTAATTTATTTTTTTTTGTTTTATTTCTAGTCAATATACTAAAAAAAAGAATACAAATATTGACTCTTGCTTTTATGCCTACTAAAACGGAAAGAGCTGCCGAAATCCTTTTTTATTTTTTAAGTTTGGAAGTATAATATTCTATAATAAAAGAGCTTGATGAATAAACAAGTTTTTCAACAGACTTCAAAAATTGACTAATTTTAATTGGAAAATAGTTGACTGGATAATTCTATAAGTCTTATGGGTCTGCATGGGCGTAACTAGAGTTGACTCATGGGAGGTTAACCTCCACCAGTCAACCACTCCAACATATTACTCCCTTCAAAAAAGATGTCTCGTAATATAGGTATAATATGTATTCCACTATAAAATCATGTAGCTTCAAATTAAATAAATATATTATAATTTTTTATAAATGTTTTTTGGAAGTTACAAATGTTATTTTTGGAAGGACCATCAAGAAGTAGCTTTTAAATACAAGTAACCCTATTTATTGGTTACAATAACTTACTATGCTTAATTGCATAGGGAACTTTCTAGACCCATCCCGACTTTACTTCTAGATTCTAAGAATTGTCTAAACTGTTCTTCTCAAATTTGTGATCTTATTGTTGCCGCTATATGCCACTACTGCATTATAATAATATAATTACTTGTAAATAAACAGTATTATATTACGTTTTAGTTTGTCATTTTAGCGTACCTTTTATTCATTAAAGTGACTGTGTTCGCACTTTCTTTGTTGTGTTTTTGGCATTATTGGCCCTTACTCCTGTAATCCCACAGTAATAAATTTGAAAAAGTAAAATCCTTCAAAGTTTTATTTTTTAAATTGTTACTTACAATATTTTTTAAATTTCTTCAAAGCAATGGGGGGGTTACACCCCCCCTCGTTATGCCTATGATGGTCTGGGGGTGTAGTCAATGGTTAAAAAATAAGAATGACTTATTTTATTGGGCCTACGTTTCGGCCTAATATGTAGGCCATCTTCAGAGCAGTGAGGTGCAGAGGTGAATGGTCAAACATTAACTCTACTTGCAGCCTCGAAGATGGCCTAAATATTGTACCGAAACGTAAGCACAATAAAATAAGTCATTCTTATTCTGTGTAATCATTGACTGTGTCCCCTGACCATTTCATACCACTCTTAGATTAATTTTAAGACATATGTCTCGATTTTCAGGTGCTGGAGAAGAAATACAAGAAATGAGTAGCACAGAGAGCGCTGTGTTGATGGTCCCAGGTTCAAATCCAGCTGTAGCTGATAAATGTTTTAATCCATTAACAGCCATAGATCGATATTGTAGGATATGCTGACCCACTTGTGGTTTTACCTAGCCTATGTAATGTTGATTGAGGGTCAATTCAGTGTTATCAGTTTATATATTATATTTTGCTACCATACTTACTATTGAAATATATAATGCAAAGAAAATTTACGAAAATAAATAAATTAAATATGCACTGAAATATAAAAAAAATAGCAATAAGAATATTCTCAAATAATTAATTAACTCATTAATATGGATTCTTTTATAAATAAGCAATGCGTGAAGTGGAATTAATGAATAGATCACTATCCAAACTACAGTAAAGTTATATTCTTGTGGAAAAGGTTCACTGAATATACCTTAAAAGAATGGTCAAGGAGTGCCAACGCATCGGTCTAATTTTTTGGCCAACATCAGGGCTGAGAATAAAACGTAAATCGAAAAACTATATAAACAGTACGGCACTAAAGAAATTATAACAGATTAATCTAAACATAAATTATAGCAATGATTCGATAGAAATTCATAGAGCAAAAGATAAATTGTAAAATAATTGAAAATAAATAAAAATAATTCAAATAAATATAGAAGAGAATAAAACATAGATAAAAAATACTCAATGTAATTATTTCTTATCATTCCGATTATTTCTATTTAAATTAAACTTCTTTCGTACCGTACCGTTTATATAGTTTTTCTTTTTCTATTTTATTCTCAACCCCCATGATGGCCTAGCAATTAGGCCAAAACGTTGGGACAAATAAAATAAGTTAAACTTATTTTGTGTACATTTATTGAATGCACACCATTTTATTATTTAGCACTCTTCTTAAACTGTAATAATTACCTGTCACCGAAAATGCCAAAAGTAACAGCTCCACATAATTTCCCCACCGCTACTGTTCCCTGGATAACTGAACCAACTGACGCATCATCACAAACAAGACCCCACTAAAATAATAAAATAAAATTAATTAAAAAACAATAAATGTTAAGTATAATAAAATATCGATAATTACCTCACTGACTACTGTCTGATGAAAAACTTCTTCATCATAAATGTAATTTTGACATTTTACCGTATTAGGTTTTTGCTTTTCATTGACATATTCAAGAGCTTGATCGAAACCCATATCTTTTAATAAGGAGTAATTCCAGGAATATTGAACACAATTCTGTTTCTCCGATCTATGGCAGTTCAATAATTGATATATAGACAACTTGAAAAATGGAAAGAGGAATATACAACATTTGTTCTATATTACCCAGGACTGCTTATCACCCTTATTTGTTCCTTTGTCCAGTTCGCCTCGACCAGCTCCGGGACATCGCAGAAGAAGGAAGGCTTGCCGCCGAGAAATTCATATGAAGTTAAATGCGCAGAATTAAAAATAATGGGACTGCTCGTAAGGAAGAGAATCCATGTCAACCAAGAGTAGTTCTTACACTTTCTTTCTAAAGCATTTTCTACAGCCTCAGGATTCATTTTACTGTTAAATGAAATAAAAAAGAATTATTATAATATAATATAACATAATATTTATTTACTATTTTAAACCCAGTTTTAACGCTTATTTTCATATCAATGGGTCGTTTCAAATGATATGTCCCTTTTCAAAGAAAAGTTATTTGGTAAAACACATTTATGAAATCAAAACATTTTTTTCAAAATATTTACTCTCATTTTCTAGACATGCACGCTTACACGTGAATCTCTTAGTCAAGGGCGGAACCAGGATTTTTTTCTAGGGGGGCACAATGGGCAGACGGGCAACGAAATCAACAATAACTTAGAAATACACTAGTAGTATTTATAGAAAGGTTTATTTAAATATCTAAACAATAGTTTCACTCATGTTATTTCTGTTATTTTAACAACTATCATCACATGATTTGCCTATAAGTATGTACTGTAATGGAGTCTGCACAGTACACTAAAAACCCTGTGGGGAGGGCACGTGCCTTCGGGCCCCCCCTACTGTATCCACCTATACCTTTAGTGGAGGATTACAAAAGAAGATCGCAGATACAATATCGTCCCTGCCATTTCCAACTATCTTAAATTAATTAAAGAGAATTAAAAAAAAAAACAGTTTCAAGGTTCAATAAAATTTAGTGCCTATAGTCAAACCAATGACATTCGTTTTACATTGTTTTTTTTTTAATGATAGATGCCTCTATATGAATTTTATATAAATTATCAATCCTAAAGCAATTGCTATACGTCGAAAACGAAATGGCATTTGTATAATTTCTTAAATAAAAATGTTTTATTTTATATACATTTTTCCCAACGTGATATTGAATTGAAACATGAAATCAAACTGTAAAAATCAGGGTTATGGGAAGAAATAAAGTCTGAATAGGTATTTTTGACTTGAGAATACTTTTAAAAAATGTTACCCTTAAGTAAGATGTCTGAATTTCTGGACAGGAGTAATTCTGTTCTAAATAAGTCTTGCGAACAAGGTGGGTGTGGGAGGACATCGTATCCAAACCCTTTTTTTTTTTAAGTTTTTTGAAAAGTTGCATTTGTCAATATATCTATCTGCAGTTCCGTGTGCTTCTCATGGTTTCATCGATGGGTAAAAGGGAGAAATGAATTATTTATAAATTTATTTTTATTTATGTATTAATAACCTAAGAGCCAGGGAAAAGCTACCTGAATGTATTTGACCAGACCTGGGGTATTGTACAGTGAGGCCCCTGATTTCTACCATACATGAGGTGGAGAGTCACTAAGCCCATTTTTTATTTTAACTGTTTGGAAAATGCTTACAAAAAGCAACCTATCACATTGGACCATAAGAGTTTGGTTGGATTGTGCAAGATGACAAATTTTTATTCAAATGGTTCGTAAGAGATCAACTCCCAACTTCTGTGGGTGACTTAATCATCAAAGTCCCTGGTAAGTTCATAACAATACATTTTTTATCTAATATGTTCGGATCAATTCAATCAAAATGGACAGGATAGATTAATTTAAGTTTGTCCCTATGCCAATCCTTGTAGGCATAGGGAATTGGCGACCTCATTGCCCAATCATCAGACTGTCCTCCAGGTTGGGGGAAAATAACTCTGACACCCAAGACTATAAAAAGCAAACAACATATACCCCTCACCACACCAGATGAATTTCAACTACAGTGGTATGTACTGTAGTTGAAATTCATGGGGTTACCTTTCCCCCGAATGAGGGAGCAAGTCTTGAAGTTCTAAAATGGCATAACCACCACAAGAATAAGATACGGAGTGCCAATATTTGCGAATAAATATATAATATTAAGGATTATTCATATTGGATGAATTAGAAATCACCCCTGAGTGCTAAAAATCAATGACATACAATATTTCTCTATACAATATAGGAGGTTCGCAAATGCTTCATACACAAGTTGAATAACGTATTTGTGAATATATATATATATATATATATATATATATATATATATATATATATATATATATATATATATATATATAGTGAAATGAATTTATATAAATGCGGGATAAGAACTGAAGAACTGAGAGGAAATTCTGTTTAACTTATTAGAAAACTAGAAACCATCCATCCTTCCTCCTATAGAATGCTAACTTTAAGAAGGAATTTTTAATTTAAAGAACTTTTCATGATAGTTCTTACCTGATGCACCTTAGGTATAGTCCCTATCACTGAATTGACTACACTGATCATGACATAATCTTCGTGAAACCGAAACATTACCCAGCAACAAATGATAATATTGGACTACGCACAGTAACAACAAATTACAATGTCTTAAAAGCAATGTTTGTATTTGCTTTCCATTGCAAATACAATACAATATGTACAGCAATTTATATATGTGTGATCTTGGGTATCCTGAAGTACGCATCACCTTCGTGAAGCTGAAAAATACAACAGCAAAAGAAGATAAGAGTTGACTACGCACTGAGACTAGTTCTGCCAGGGTTCATGAAAGTATACAGAACGTTATCTTATGAGTCGGTGCAATGCGATGGCCAGGATTTCATCCTCAGGGTAAACGCTTGCATGTTTGACGTGATAGGAGGAACTAGCACAGAGGATTGGCGAGAAAAACTGATGAATGGTAGAGAGATAGCCGGGAGGATCCACGGAAAAGTGAAACAGGCAGTGGATGGTGAGCTAGAAAGAAACCACTTTAATGAGATTCTTCCCACAATCCATTCAAAATTAAGAAAGATGTGGACCCTCACCAAAACCATAATAAACAGACCTGTATAGGTTCTTGCCTATGCAGATGATATTGACATTATACGAAGATCCAAGCAGGCAGATGAAGAAGCATTTCTTTCCCTACCAGAAGCAGCGAGGAAACTTGGTCTAAGTTAACCAAGATAAGACCAAGTACATGGTAGCTGAACAACACCCAAACATCCTGGAGATAAGGTGGGATTTGGAACTTACCTATCTGAGTGGGTCTTAGAATTTACCTATCTTGGATCTCAAGTCACATGCACCAACGCCATCGGGATAGAAACCAGGAAACGAATATTGTCAACCAACCGCTGCTATTTTGGTTTGAGACAACATCTAGCAAGTAGGGCGATAACAAGAAAAACTAAAATCACCCTATATAAAACCCTGATTCACCCAGTGATTACATACGGAGCGGAAACATGGACAATGACGAATGATGCAAACCGAAATCTTCTAGTATTGGAATTCAGGGTCCTCCGAAAAATATATGGACCGGTCTCTTTTGATGGAAGATGGATACAAACAAAAAACGAAGAAATATATCTCTTTGATGAGCCTAATGTGGTTATTGTCATTAAACGACCTCGACTATGATGGGCTGGACATGTGGCCAAGATGAGCGATGGGGAAGTTCCAAAAAGTTTACTGACAGAGGTCATCCATCGCGACTGCGGTGGATGAATTGTGTGGCAGAAGACACGAGGAACTTGCGAGTCCACAACTGGATGGCAGCAGCACTCAACAGGGATTACTGGAGGTTAATGATTGAGGAGGCCTTTGTGGCCACATGCTTTTGCGCGGAATTAATAATAATGAAGCAGTGGGAGTCACTATCCGAGGAAGAGGAATAGAAACGGACCAGGATGAGTGATTTTATCTGACAGGGATAGTAGCACCTCAAGTACCTCGCAGATGTCGAAAATATCGTCTAGCAATAATGCTAATAGTGTAGGAGAATAAGAAAATTTAAAATATAAGCATTCCATAGTTGTTAGATGTACCAATAAGCTGTTACCACAAGCACCAATTGGGCTCACCTATGATTCGGTGGTTGGCATAACAACCTTCTATCGATAAGGTTCGCTGCCTGACAATTGGCCTTAGATTTTTAAAGGGAGTAAAAAATTCTTGGTTGTGCCGCCTATTGGGAGAGATCGTAAAATGGCGGTCCCGAGCACTCGTCGGATACTCATTTAAGATCCCTATCCTTACTTGGCAAAATTTAGGACTTCCGCAGTAGCATCGTCCGATTAGCTGTAGAAGCAATAAGTGATGCTGAATGAAAAAACAAACATCAATAAATTAATATTCTAGTAATTTAATACTGTTAGTGAATGATAATACCTTCTCTGATGTAACTATATGAGCCGTGCTCAATTTTATCTTTCTAGAACACGTGCAACAGTCAACTCTCATTAAACAATGCCGAGTAGCCATCTCGTCATGAACAATCCAATGCGTTAATTTTGAAGATAAGAAGAAATATTTATTTGTATTGTTGGAGTAATGATATCTTCAAAAAAATGGTTACGTTGTAAACACCCCCGTGTCCGAAATAAGATAAAAGTAAAAAGGAGCATTTATTTATTTAGCATCACTTTCTCTACACTAATTTGGGTAATCAGACGATGCTACTAAAAAAATAACAGAAGCAATGTTACATTTACTTGAATAAATCCATTAATTGGAATGGATAGATTCCATTCGACAAATCAAAGAAATTGAATTTTGATACTAATTAAATGTATATTTGATATATTACTGCCTTGACTTGGTGTTATATAAAAATGATATTTCTGTTGGCTTTAGCAAGTCAGGAGAAGATTAGCCTAATAAAGTATTATATATGTATATAATACTTAAAAATATATGTGTATATATTTTTATATATATATTTTTTTTAAAGAGAAAATATTATGTCAACTTCTACATACATCCCTAGGCCTCCATGGTTGATGAATTTCTCTCTAATTTAAAAACACACTTTTCTCCCATAATCAATTACTGTAGAGTGAGACATGTTGAGCTGTTCGCCACAAAACTTTATGGATGTCAGTTCCGCTAACCAGCAATATATGAAATGCACTATAGTCTCCAAATGTAATAGTTATTTATTTGACAAGTGAGGAAAGTGCCACTTTATTACACCTGAGTGAATTTTCTTCTCACTCTCCTCGCCTTCGGCTCGTGTCGTAATTAAACGAAGGTGTTATAAGCGATTTTCTCACGTGTTAAATATTAGATTCCTCCTGCAACCATTTAAAAATTAAGAAATTAAAAGAGAAAATTTAGATTTGTTAAAACTACACTAGCGCTATCTCTTACAATTTTCTATTACTAACCATGTAAATTATAACTCTAGGACGGTTTACTCATTGAAACATTTATTGATTATTATTTAGAAAATAATATTCTGATAGCATATACAAAAATAAAATAAAAATTATTTATTTTTATATTTTAGGAATGTAAAAAGAATAATATAATACCGCCATTTAACACTTGAAATAACAGAGTGCTGATAATAAAATTCGATCTAGGTGGCTGTTACATTCCTCACTAGTGAGGGAAAGTGGATTTCCTCACTAGTGGGGCAAAGTGGGACTTTCCTCACCAGTTTTAGTTGAGTAATGGATAGCATTACTCAATGGTTGCAGGAAAAAGTCCTTTTCCTTAACCACATATTCACTAGAACACCTAGGCTCTTCTTGCATCCTTATAGCATTTCATTTCCATCTAATTTCTGTCTCCACTTGAAGTTTCTTATTATGCCCGTTTGCACAAGACATTTCCTTGCGACACCTGAGCGCTGGTGTCAACGGACGGTAAAACAGACAAATACCCAAAGAACATATTACAGTAATAATATCATGATAATTACATTAGCTCTTTAAGTACTTTAAAATTACGATAACAGGATCTATCGAAACATATAAAATTATCTGATTAAATAAAATTTATTAGATAGTTCTTCTTACTTATTTTTTGATCTCAATAAAAACAAAAGTAATCAGCAAATACAAATACAAAAAGCCGAGCAGATAATCCTAAACAAGTGAATTAGTAAGTTATTAATAAAGTTGATAACACCTCGAATGAAAACAGTAAGATAATGATAAAAGAGATAAGTCAAATGACTTACAGAAGCTGAATGGCACAAGTAGAAAGGAATATCCAATTTTAACTAACTTTTAAGAAGATGCTGAGAGATCACAATATTTATAGTTCCCCACTCTTACTCTCTATCATCAGCGTGCTGTTCAAACTTATCTAAAGTTATATATATATATATATATATATATATATATTTTTTAAATATATATGGAGTTTAAAATGCGCGGTGGAAATTTTAATTTTTTTTAATATAAATTCATTCTTGAAATAAAAAAAATTATATAGATTCGAACTATAGAGTAAAGCAGTTATAACTGGCACATTTCTAATCTGAATAAAATCCGAAGGACGTAAGATAACATGAGATATTGCCAAAATTGAGTGATGATGTAATATGTAGTAATGTTTTTAATAGTACAATACTATATGTAACATCAATTTTCCTCTGTACTTCAAAATTTTCCCAGACGAACCTATTTATATATGTATTATATTCAAAGCCATGTTTCAACTACGTCAGTTTTCATGAAATAATTTTTTTAATTCTGTAGAGCCTAAAACTTCCTTAAACCTGCTTTAAGAGTAAATATGCCCGAGGTACATATAAAACTGGTTATTCAATCAGTAGCTATTGCGAGACAAGTTCAAAATATATTTTTGTTTGTTCCCTTTAACTTCACATTATGCTGCTTGGGGTAATCGAACGATGTTATAGTGGGAGTTCTAAATTTTGCCTATCCAGGTATAACTAAGATATTTTATGAGGGCCTGACATCGCACCGAGTCGGAAACTCCTTTTACGTCCATCCGAAAGACTGCATGACTAAGAATGTTTACTCTCTTTGAAAAATCTGTAAACTTGTAAATTTCAATGAATAAATTATTTTTAAAAAATCCTATGAAAATCTGCTGGGCTGCGGACTTGCGATTTAGGGTTAAGTAGGTTGTTATGCTAACAACTACACCACGAAATACATTTACGTATCAATGAAAAAATTCAAAACTAGTCTCATATACTATAATATGAATACATGTTATATTCAGCATTTAGCAAGTCACTAAAGTGTAATCCAATATTTATACCTCAACATCCAACTACTCAAATTTTTATAAGCCTAGCCCAATAACAAACTTTTTTTGTTTCTATCTATTTATACTGATGATTGAAAAAAAAAAGCGGAAATCAAAAAGCTTTAGCTCATTAGGAATATATCTACAGCCCCGGTGAATAAGTTGTTAAGTCGGAATTTGTCCAGAAAGAGTTATCTAATCTAAAATCGAATATCAGAGGCATTCAAGTAAATTATTCCAAAGTCCTGCGAACTATTGTCAATGCTCCTTATTATGTCTCCAACAAAACACTCCATAATGATCTCAACATTCCTTTCATCCTCGACCTTATCCGTACTAAATTTTCAAACATTCACCAAAACCTTGCCTGTCATCTCTGGCTCAGTCATTATCCAGTTCCACACATCCATATAACCCACCCCGCCGTCTAATCCGGCAATGGCCCCGAGACCTGATATAATAATGTTATTCGGAGTATTGGCACCGGCTTGGTGTGTGAAGCGCCCTTAACCAGCTTCCATTGGCGTTTAATGCCAGTGAAGCGGCTGGGTAAGGGGCAGGGGCCTCCCGGACTCCTGCTTTGCTCTCATTCCTGGGCAAGAAGCTTAGTTCCCCAGCCAATTTTAAATAGTACATTAATTTCTTTTTATTACCGCAAATATATTTTTTTCCGCATGTATATATTTATTTATACATTTATTTATTTTATTTTGTGTATATCATTGTTATGTTATGGAATGATTGTAAGCTACTTAGCACCATTACTTATTGCCCACAAGTGGCAGATCGCAATGTTTCACTAAAGTGTTAAAAAAAAAAGTTAAACGAAGATAGTGAATAATGTATCTTTGTTATTAATTTCAATGATTGTTTACATAATTTATTAATATGAAAAGTATATTATCTGCCTCTCTGAAGAGATAAATGTTTGAATTGGTTTGAAAACAAATTTATAAATAAATAATGATTAAATGTGTTTGTTTTTTTATTGTCATAATATGACAAATAATTACATTACCTCGTGTCACATCAACAAAAACGGTCTATGATGCTTTATCCACCAACTCAAATGCCATTTTTATGCAGACACTTTGAAAATATACGTTTTCTAGAAGTATGGAAAATTGCTAGTAACAGAAAAAAAAACTGGATAGTTAAAACACTCTCCCCACCAGTACATGTTCTCTCTTCTACTCTCTATTCCTACGTACTCCTTAACAACTTTCCTATCCAGTTCCAAAAACTAAGACTCATTCTTTTTTATTAAATAGTTAATTTCAAGTTTTTTTGTCTTTTTTCTGAAAAATAATTAATTGTACGTGCTTATTGCATTTTATTTTTCATAATTTTTATTTAGTTTTAAATAACCTTTTTTGTATTTTCTTGTACACATTTATATTTTAGTAATTGTTCTTTCTTTTTATTTTTACATTATTCATTTATTATTTATTCATTTTATATTGTTTTTCCTCCGGACTTACTTGATGAATTCTTTTATAGCTCCAATCGTATGTATTTGGGGAAATTGACACCCAATCAAACTATCAGGGTTTTTTTTTTTAATTCACAACCGGCAAATTCGCTCGGATAGTAGGTTAGCGAATTATTATTATGAGCCCCTTCTTCCACAATAGAGAAGTATAAAAATCGTGCTCAAGGTCTAATTAATTATGCAAATTTAATTAATTCCTAAGGAAATAAAAATAAAAATAATGTAATATGATTCAAGAGTTAAATAAAACTGCCGTTCCTAAAAATAGATTACTTACACATTGAACATAGCTATTGCAATATAAACATTTTATGATATATTGCGAAGTAACTGATTATTGATAAACTGATCTATTCTTTGGAACTTGTAAGTTCGCCCTATTTATTACAACTTACACGTGTCATTTTATATTTATTTTAGTGTTCTATTTAATGTTTTTACTAAAAGCTCATTTTTTCACTGTCAGGGCATGAGTATGAGACTAACCTAGTCTCGAAATTTACCCTAAAGAAGTTTAAAGACTGAAACTCGAGAACTAAAACACAATATATTTCCATAACACTCAAGATAAGGAGAAACCAATATATATATATATATATATATATATATATATATATATATATATATATATATATATAAGACTCTAGGAACTCCGCAGGGGTTTGCACTATCTGCGTTATTGTGGAATCTAATCGTAAATGGATTATTGATGAGAGAATATCAGGAGAGCGTGGTTGTGCAGGCATTTGCGGATGACATAATTTTACTTACACAAGCTGACAATGCTCGAACACTTCAAGAATTAATAGATCAATACACACAAAAAATTTACAACTGGGCACACGAAAACAAACCAGCTTTCAATAATATAAAATCTACATACATGATTTTACCAGATCAAGGACTTTACCAACTTTGCAGGTAAAAATTCAAGGACAGCTTCTACAACAAACAAATAAACTAAAATATATAGGAGTAACATTTGACCCAAAATTAAGATGGAACGTACATATTGAATTACTGGAGACTAAACTACTGAGACTTACCAACAACTTAACGATAGCAGCTAGGAATACATGGGACTAATAACTGAAGCATTAAGGATACTGTACAAAGGAGCTATATTACCAATACTAACGTACGCTATTCACATCTGGCACACAGGACTGCAGAAAAATACAATTTACGGAAACTTCGACGTGTACGTTAAATGGCAATCAAAATGGTAAAAGGCTTCAAGACACTATCTTATGAAGCAGCCTGTGTACTTGCAAAACTGATCCCCATTGACTTGATTGCTCAACAGTATACTACATTATATACCTTACTTCGGACCAACCAATACTGTGACGGGATACTTGCTGATGACGTTGAACGACCTATTAACTATAAACATTGGAAACATCCTGCAAATTTCCCAGAAATCAAACAACCTACAATACAAATTAATCCTACTAAAGAAGATTATGCTGAAGCAGAGATTTATACAGACGTTAGTAAAGATTGTGGAAATGTGGGATGCAGCGGTAATTTTGAAGACGGTGTACTGATTGATGTAAAGAAATACAGACTTGAACCTAATTGCACAAACAATCAAGCTGAACAATACGCTATACTGAAAACACTAGAATATATACAGACATTTAATTTCCGCAGGACATCTTTTTGCATACTGACTGACAGCCAAAGTACGTTATACAAACTCATTAATCGCTAAATTCTTGAACCGCTGATTGAAGAAACCAGACTTACTTTACTCCACTTACAAAATGCAGGATACAACATCAACTTCAGGTGGGTAAGAGCGCACTCTGGCAACGTGGGTAACAAATTAGCTGACAAGGCTGCCAAGTCAGCTGCCAAAGACGGCTCACTTTCAATACTCTGCAGTAAATTGACTAAGACTTACTTGAAACACAGACAAACAGTTACAAATATGGATCAGTGGCAAAACACATGGGATACGATAACTAAAGGACAACATCTTAAACTATACATAAATGACTTACATGAATATTTTAGGAATAACAACTGACTTCTACCTCACACAAATGTTGACAGGAAATGGATCCACAAAATCCTACTTGTATAAATTTAAACTAACAGACAATAAGACATGCCCTTGTGACTTTACCATGGAACAAACTTACACCTAATATATGACAGCAGAATAACCGATGAACCAAGGACTAAACTTATAAACCATGTGACGCAGAAGGACAGTTGGCTAATCAGTGTTAAGGACTTATACTGGAAGTATTTTCAGCAATTCAAGATGTTTGCTAAAGCAGTGTGGTTAATCATCACTACACGAAATCAATATTATAGGTGAACAAGAAGTTTAGTTTTGTTTTCAATTACTTTGTGTTTTTTCCTATTTTTTATTCTTATATGGAATTTAGTATGTTTTTTAGCTCAACTGGCTTCATATTTACTATGATCAATATTTTTATGTTTAAGTTTTATTTTTAATGATGCATTTTCAATTTAGCGTTTAGTTTTCTATATAAATAATACAAAAAAAAATGTAAACAATAGAAAGAAAAACAACATGAAAGTACAATTGTATGTAATGTACTATAAATGTACGGAACATGCAGAACAATAAACGTCCTTCACGTAGGGGTACTGCGTGAAGGGAAAAAAAATATATATATATATATATATATATATATATATATATATATATATATATATATATATATATATATATATATTAAAATCACAATTTGTATTAATATAAATTCTTCTTTACATAACTTTCCAATAAGTAAATAATCATACATTTGTATACCATTACCTGTAATTTAACAGTTGAGATTTATTATTGTGAATTTTTATTTATTTGGTTGAATTTCGTCGGTGCAGTTGCAGTAGTTTTTGTTTGCCTAAATTACTGACATTTATAGCACTGGGGCGGCAGGATATCCTTTCTTGGGATGTATTTCACAACCGTGAATATACATCTGACGTGGCGTACTTGGTCTTGTATATCTTTTATGGTGATACCTTGTGGAACAGTTATCACTAAAGGCCGGATTTCGTGCAGTTAAAATTTTAAAAACGTGCAATGAAAATTAGCCAAACATGCAGAAACGTGCAATAAAAATAAAATTCTCCGCCAAACGTTTAATTCAACCTTCTACTGTGTGAAGAGGTATTAAGCAAATCAAATATTAAGTTAACAAATTTATATAATTAATATAATATGCATATGTGCTTACAAAAAATTTGTTTGCTAGATATGATAATTAACAAAATTAATAAAATATATATAGTAAAACATAAATTTTCGTTATTTTCTACTAACTATATTAATTTATCAAATGAAATTTCTAAAATTTTATTAAAATTTACAATCATGTACATTTCCAGATTATGTTCCGTAAAGTTATATCGTCGGTCATCTAATATGTGTTTCAACTGTGAAAACATGCACTCTACATTAAAACTTGTGATGGGACATCTTTTGTCGTTACTTAATATTACTGGCTCCAGCTCCACATCTGTGTCTTCGTTGTGAGCTATGTTGTAAATTTGTAAAATTTTGCAACCCGCGTTTTTTCCTATAACTAATTTCAATTTATCAAAAATTGTTTTTCCCTTTTCGTTGTCAATTTTTTCTAATTCATTTACAACTTTCTCTAAAATATTAATCTGTGATGTCAATGTTAAGTTTTGCTCTTCAAGATTTTCTATTACCGAAGGTAGAACCGATAAATGGAATCTTATAAATGATAGATCTGATGCAACAGATGTTAAATTTAAAACAGTTTTTACTTTTTTTTTACAGATACTGCGTCATCTTCAAGAGTAGAAACAAACTCTTTAAAATTATTAAAATGATTTGAATAAAATAGGGCTGCTTCAATCCACGTTCCCCATCTAGTTATCAAAGGTTCTGGGGGAAGGGGGCAGTCCATACTATTTCTATAAACTGTCACGTCGTAGGAGCTATTAAAAAAAAAAATTTTCCACATTATTAACAATTTTGTTGACATTTAGGAAAATTTCCCTCACTTTTTCAGCTACGCGGTTTAAACCATGCTCTACACAAGTTACATGCACCATATTTGAATAAAAAACTTTTAATGCTTCCCTAGCTTTCACTATATACGGAGCGGCATCGCTAACAAATAAAATAATTTTATATTGAAGAAATTGGTCCGGGTAGAGGTCACTGAATGAAATTCTCAAGTAATTTCAGATGATATTTATTGTTAGCCAACGTTTCGACCTACGTTGTAGGTCTTCTTCAGGGCTATAAGCAAAATACAGACAATTTAAGAAAGCGGTATGAATATAATAAAACATTTTAAATATAGATAAACTAAAAGAAGGTGAATACAGGCAAAAATTGATAATTATGTGTAATAATGATGATAAAAATTGATAAAGGTGTACAGTAAAGTAATTATGAAGGTTAAAATGTAGAAAATAATAATAAAACATGAAGAAAATAATAATAAAACAGAAAGTGTTGACAGTTAAAAAATTAAGGCATTACAGATAAATAAAAACTGAATATACAATAGGAATGTGAAATGATATGGGTAAATTAGAAAGTGATAAGAATTACGCACTAAAATTATAGGTAATAAAAAAGAAGAAATAAAAATTGTAAAATTATAAAAATCTAGAAACGAATTATATAAAATAGAATAAAATTGAAAATAAAAATTATTTTAGAAAATACAGTATTAATATTAATAGGTAGAAAATACTTTATACTAGTGTAAAGAATATTAATTACATAAGAGAATGTAAGAAGACAGTTTATAAAAATGTAAAATATCAATTGTATAAAAGTAGGTATGTTTTCAGTAAGGTACGTGATAATATAATCAGGCTATATTGGACTAATTAACAGGCTAATAACAGGCTATATTGGAATTATGATATATATCGATGAATATTTAGGGTGGTATATAGATAACTAAAACAAATAAACGCCTTACAGTAATAGTGAGCTTGGAAGTAGTGATAATAACGGTAAATTGGGTATAGTACTGTTTTAGGTTATGAGGGAAAGAAATTAAAATGAAATGGAGGAGGGAGGGTGAGTAAATAGTGCAAAACATAAGTTACCTGTGGGGGTGGGACGGGGGGTGGGTCCTCTCTGGCTATGAAACACTGACTGATATAATTGAGAAGGAAGGATGGTCCCCTACCCTTACTAAGTGTAAAAAAATTTCTCAGAATATAAAAGCCGTTACAATGGCTATAAGTAACGTATAAAGGGGAAGAAGCAAATAGTGTAGAAGCCTCATATAAAGACTTGAAAATCCATACACACACACTCACATACACATATTCGTATGTATATGTATATATATACATATATATATATATATATATATATATATATATATATATATATATATATATATGTATATACACACACACACACACACACACACACACACACACACACAGACAAACATACATACTTATATATAATATTGGCACGTATGAGAGGGGGGGGGGGGAAGGAGAAAGTCATTAGGAAGCGGGGGTGGTTAGTTATTTTGTATTAGGTCTAGTATGTGTCTGTAAACTATTGATAGGTTATTTTTGTCAGTCTTTGTGTTTAACAGATTTTTTTCTAGGTTAATGTATAATGATTCTGTAATTAGTCTTTTGGTATAATTAGGAACAGTGGCGAGAACAGAGGATTGGTCAAAGTTAAAGGTGTGGTTAAGGGTTAAGGCATGTTCTGATAGTTTGGAAGCAGATATGTTCCGGGTAGATATAGAGGTCTTATGTTGTGATAGTCGTCTGTAAAAGTGGTTTTTTGTTTCCCCAATGTAGGAGGAGGTACAGTTTGGGGCAGAGCAGGAGATGCGGTAAACAATGTTGGAGAGATTTTTAATGGGGATCGGGTCTTTTAAATATGTGAATAGTTGGGATAATTTGTGATATGGCTTAAAACCAAGGCGAAGGTTGGGAAAGGTAATATTTAAGATTTTTTGGATATTGTCAGACAGACCAGGAATATAAGGAAAAGATCGGTATATGAAGGAATTGGGGTTCGGTACTGTGGGATACGGGGAGGGGTAAATTACATTACTAGGGTGTTTAAGGGGGTCTAGTAGTTTATTGGTAATGTGGGCTGGGAAGTTGTTTGACTCCATCATCCCTCTATTCCCCCATGACATCTTCCTCATCAAGAAATATGTCGATGACCTCCTTTTAGTTCTCAATCCTGAAAATATCCCTGAAATACTAGTAGCCTTTAACTCCTACCATCCCCGTCTCAAATTTACCATAGAAACTGAAACCAATCACACCCTCCCCTTTCTTGACCTCCTCATTATAAGAAATAATGATAGCTCCTTGTCCTTTGATTGGTACACCAAACCCACATATTCCGGCAGACTCCTCAATTTTTTGTCACAGCATCCTTACCACCAGAAGATCAAAACAGCAAAAAACCTTATTCACCGGTGTTTATCCCTATCAGACACCCAATTTCGACCAACCAACATCCTACGAATCCAAAACATACTACTCTCTAACAACTTCCCAGCCCACATTACCAATAAACTACTAGACCCCCTTAAACACCCTAGTAATGTAATTTACCCCTCCCCGTACCCAACAGTACCGAACCCCAGTTCCTTCATATACCGATCTTTTCCTTATATTCCTGGTCTGTCTGACAATATCCAAAAAATCTTAAATCTTACCTTTCCCAACCTTCGCCTTGGTTTTAAGCCATATCACAAATTATCCCAACTATTCACATATTTAAAAGACCCGATCCCCATTAAAAATCTCTCCAACATTGTTTACCGCATCTCCTGCTCTGCCCCAAACTGTACCTCCTCCTACATTGGGGAAACAAAAAACCACTTTTACAGACGACTATCACAACATAAGACCTCTATATCTACCCGGAACATATCTGCTTCCAAACTATCAGAACATGCCTTAACCCTTAACCACACCTTTAACTTTGACCAATCCTCTGTTCTCGCCACTGTTCCTAATTATACCAAAAGACTAATTACAGAATCATTATACATTAACCTAGAAAAAAATCCGTTAAACACAAAGACTGACAAAAATAACCTATCAATAGTTTACAGACACATACTAGACCTAATACAAAATAACTAACCACCCCCGCTTCCTAATGACTTTCTCCTCCCCCCCCCTCTCATACGTGCCAATATTATATATAAGTATGTATGTTTGTCTGTGTGTGTGTGTGTGTGTGTGTGTGTGTGTGTGTGTGTGTGTATATATATAAGTTACAAGTGTAACCAGGACAGTATTATTGTTAATACCATAATTGTAAATATAAACAATGTAAAACATATAAAAGCAGGATTATGAGACAGAATAAAGTAGTATTGTTTCAGAAGCCTAACAGTGTGTGTTATTTCGTTCCTTTTAATCTTTTTTTTATTACTATCCGTGTCACGACGCTTAAGTGGTGCCGAAACCCGGGAACTTGTGAAAAGAAAACCAGGTTAAAGATTTTTTTTTTCTCTTGATCTCTGTTCAGCACCTTTATTGTGATCACGAGTGAGGTAATAATGCCTGAAGGAAACAATATCCTGAGACCAGCCGTGCTCACGATGGACGCACAACCTCAGCCACAACCACAACCTCAACCACAATCCGCAACACAACCTCCACTAGAAGCACAGGAATCAGTTTTAGATATAAATCCTAATTTCCCGTTGTTGCCGTCAACTACGCTGTCATTAGCGCGTGCAGACATAGCTGCAAGAGAAGCGAATGAGTTAGAGCGCATGAAGCTTAGGAAGAACAACGCGCGGGATCTGAGGAGAGAGATAAGCGAGCTCGAGAGGTTTGATGGTGAAGTCGGGGAGCTTAATCATTTCCTGAAAGGAGGAGACCGCATCATGTATTACATCCACATTCAGACCGAGGCAAAGGACATAGAGGAATTGGATGCCACTAGAGTAAGGGCAGCTCTGGTATGTCGAGTCAGGAGGAGCATACTCAACCTAATCCAGGCCGATGAGGAAACGCCATGGCATGTAGTTAAGGAAAGGTTAAAGAAAGCATTCGGTGGAGGACGATGGGCTCCCGAGGAAGATATGCTCCAGATGTTCAGGGAGTATCGGAAACCTGGACAAACACAGGGGCAATATGCAGCAGTTCTGTTAGCGCGATACAATAAAATAACAGAGAAACTAGGTGAAGTGATGGAAACGGAGCAGGTAGAGGCCAGAATGGATTTTCTGTCCAGAATCCTGAAGGTCCAGCTTGCTAGAGATACTGGCAGAAAAGAAGGGTTACCGCGAGACAAATCGTTTCTGGAATGCGCCCAGGAGATGGTTGACTCAAGTGCAAGAGAAGAGGAAGCCAGACACAGCGAAGAGGTAGAAGCAGGATGGAGTAGGGTTACGTATCGTAGACCCGAGATACATCGAAATCGGCCAAGATTAGAAGCTGGGAGAAGGAGAGAACCCGAGAAGTATAGGAAGGAGAGGTCATTCGCAAGAGACAGGCGACCGGGGACAGATAAAAGGAGTGGAAGAAGGGAAGATAGAAGGTGTCACGAGTGCGGCAAGACGGGTCATTTGGTGGCCCAATGCCCTCGCACAAGGTGCTTTGAGTGCAACAGCGAGGGGCACATGGCACGACAATGCCCCTATATAAAGCGAAGAGAAGTAGACCGGGGTGAACCGATGGAGGTGAACATGCAGAGGTTGCGGAGGGACACCGGCAGGAGCCGTAGAGTTGGATCAGCGGATGAGACAACAGAGTCATCGGGTGTATCGGAAACGGAGGAGGAAGAACCAGGTAGCAGTGGACGAGAGCAGCGGAAGGAACAGCGACTAGTAGGGGCGAGGAGCAGGAAGCACGCAGCAATCTGAGGAGGGTGTCTGCGGAGAGGCGACCGCGCTGAGACCTGCAATAATATTAGAGGTGAGTCTTGCTGGTTGCCAATTATTAAGATAAGAGGGGGAGTGCAGTGTTTGGTGGATACGGGGAGTTCCAACACAATTGTGACAAAAGGGGCGTTGGAAAAGTTGTACGGTAACGAGAGGGTACTCCAGGTACGCGAGTGTAGATGCCAATTAATTACTCTGGGCGGGCCATGTAAAGTGGAGGGAGAAATAAACATTGAGATTAATCGGTGGGCAGGGAAACAGGGAGATTTGAACGTCCATGTAGTGGGAGAAATGACTCGGCAATACCAGATGATTATAGGGTGCGACCTTTTGGATCAGGTAGGATCGAGAGTGAGGATTCATCATGGGAAATGGGACATTAGGATCGGGACGCGCTCGTACAGCGGTAGAGGGATTGAACGATGTAGGGAAACGCAAATCGGGGCTGTAACCAAAATCGATGACTGGAGGGGGGACATACGGAGAGAGTTTCGGGACATTTTTTTTCACGAGGGAGATGTTTTGGGGGTCACGGGCCGGACGGTGCACGAGGTTCTCCTGAAACAGGACAGGATCACATATGTTAAGGAAAGGAGATATCCTCAGGCACTTCGGTCCCATATACGTGAAGAACTCAATTCTCTCAAGGAACAGGGGATCATCGTCGACAGTACGTCGCCATATAATAGTCCTCTATGGGCGGTTAAGAAGAAGAGTTTACCGGGGGATGGGAAAGACCGGTACAGAGTGGTGGTAGACTATCGGAAGCTTAACGATAACACTGTTGACGAGAGATATCCGATACCGCGGTTCGAGGATATTCTCGATAGGCTGAGCGGGGCGACCATTTTCAGTACACTCGACCTCAAAGCGGGATACCATCAGATTAAGATGCACCCGCGCGATCAACATAAAACCGCCTTTAGCTTCGAGAGGGGACATTACGAATTCACACGCATGCCGTTCGGCCTAAAGAATGCCCCAATCACCTTCCAGCGCTTGATGGACGAGTTCCTCAGAGGCCTAGGAGAGTCCTTCTGTCAGGTCTACATGGACGACCTCCTTATCTTCAGTAAGACAGAGACAGAACACGTGGAACATTTGCGCAGGGTTTTCGCGAAGATCAGAGAGTTTGGCCTCAAGCTGTCCCAAGAGAAGTCGATAATGGGGCAAGAACAAATCACTTTTTTAGGCCATACTATTTCCAGGGATGGGATCAAGCCGGACGCAACCAAAGTAGAGGCGATTCGCAAGATGGTGGTGCCACATGATGTTAAGGGTATTCGTCGCCTGTTGGGAACCCTCAACTATTACAGACGATTCATACCGGACATGGCAGCATATCTCGTCCCTCTGAACAAGCTGCTCAGAAAAGGATCGAGGATAGCAGTCACGCCGATCATGGAGAACAACATTCGGAAGTGCATGGAGAGGCTGCAAGAAAAACCTGTGCTAGCGTTTCCGGATTTTCAGAGACCCTTCGCGTTAACGACGGATGCGAGTGAATATGCATTGGGGGCAGTGTTGTCGCAAGGAGAGGCTGAGGGCGAACGACCGATAGCTTATGCAAGTAGACGACTGACAGACGCAGAGACGAGATATAGCGCTTTAGAGAGAGAGTTACTTGCTATTGTATGGGCAGTGGAACATTTCCGGCCGTACATCTTCGGAAGGAAGTTCCGAGTACACACCGATCATAGGCCACTCCAATGGATCGGAAGACTGAAAGAGACATCGGCGAGAGTAGCCAGGTGGAAGGAGTTCCTGGCTCAATACAACATAGACGTGGTCTACAAACCAGGAAAGGAGAACATTGTGGCGGACTGGCTGTCTCGGGCTATTACAACGAACGCGGTGGAAGAAGCTGGGGAATCATCACGAGACGTACGACAGTTCCTGAGTGAATGGACACCAGAGAGAGAAGGAGGTGAGGCAACGGGAGGTCAAGAGCTACCGTCCGAGGATAGTTCCACAGACGACAGACCGGATAGTATGGAGGAAATAGATGACATCATTAATGACAAGCGGCGTCAAGTAATTTGGAAAACCCGGACATCCGGTCTACTGAAGATCGATTTTGCGAAATGTGGGACGAACAGCGTCATTACAGTATGGTCCCAGCCTGGGATTGGGGATGACCAAATCTGCAGAGTCCTAAAAGATGTATCGAAGCAGGGGAAGGTGCACCACATCTACGTGGGAAACGCTTCTATCTGGGACAAAATTCAGAGGGTATGGAGATCAGAACGCATTGGGCTAGACCGCAGCTTCATTCGCTGTAAACGTATGGTGGAGACCATCAGAGACGAGGAGCGGCAGAAAGAAGTGACCATAGCTCATCACCAAGGGAAAACTAATCACCGGGGGATTTCAGAGACTCTGATGGCATTGCGGCGGAGGTATTTTTGGACCAACATGAAGAAGACGGTGAGTGACATCATTGGAACTTGTGAAGTATGTCTCCGCACGAAATACGATCGCCATCCGCCACACAAGACGAGACAGCCACAGCGGAGGCGCCGCTCATGGATATCCAAATCGACACATTCACCTGGAGAGGATATAAGTGGGTGACGATGGTGGATCTGTTTAGTAAGGTAGCCATGGCCTATCCAGTACAGGAACGATCGGCGGATGCGGTGTTAGCGGCATTAGGCCGCTGGTTTCAGTTTTACGGGGTTCCAGAACAGATCGCATCAGATAGTGGTCGCGAGTTCGACAACGCAGCAATTCGGGAGGAGATGCGCGTTTTAGACGTTAAATGGCACCTCAACACGCCGGGACATCCTAAAAGCAGGGGATGTATTGAGCGGCTTCACGGCACCCTCAGTGAGCATCTGCGGGTATATCAAGGGGAGAAAGGGTTGGAACCAGACGTTGCCATGAGCAAAGCCATTGTTGCGTACAACCATTCTATCCATGCGGTCACGGGGTTCTCGCCGTTTGAGATACTTTTCGGCTTGAGGGAACGTCGGAGAGATTTTAGAGGAGCCACGGAAGACGAGCTACAGATGGTAAATAACCGCCTGGAAATGAGAAACTTATGGAACAAGACTTATCGTAAGATTCGAGCCGAGAAAGCAAAGAGGGTGGCGCGAGAGAATTTGGCCGTGCGGGACGTGACAGGGAGAGTGGC
The DNA here is from genome assembly GCA_037127475.1 of Arma custos. NCBI lineage: Eukaryota > Metazoa > Arthropoda > Insecta > Hemiptera > Pentatomidae > Arma > Arma custos. Next base: position 166,773,577 of record CM073759.1, read on the forward strand.
GATTGGGACGATTGTGTACCGGAAACTAGGGTCCAATAGAGGAAAAGAACCATCGCGGTACGAGGGACCATTCAGGGTGACAGTGATCCGGGAACACAATGTGGTTACCATCGAGAGCCTGAATGCTCCACATCGGAGACGGACAGTCCATATCGAACAATTGAAGATCCCAGCACGGGAACCGTCGGTTGGGTAGTTACTGGAGTATCCTCCCGTTCATACAGATACGGAGACATGTATGAGCTGTATCTCAGTTTGTCATTCTGTTAATAGTAGAGTTAAGATTTTTTTTTTCTGACCATTTTGTATTGCACTGATTGCGTTCTACATGTGTAAAAGATTTTCTTTCCTTATTGTATTCTCTTTTACTATAGGTAGACTGGTGAGGTGTACAGTTCTCGTATGTCATTTTCTGTTGTTGTGTTAACTTATAAGATTCTATTTTCTTTTGTCATTTTTTTTTGTTTTGTTTTGTTTGTTGTTTGTAAGAGTTTCCGAGGACTGTTCGGAAACTGGCAGGGGGGAGTTACAAGTGTAACCAGGACAGTATTATTGTTAATACCATAATTGTAAATATAAACAATGTAAAACATATAAAAACAGGATTATGAGACAGAATAAAGTAGTATTGTTTCAGAAGCCTAACAGTGTGTGTTATTTCGTTCCTTTTAATCTTTTTTTTATTACTATCCGTGTCACGACGCTTAAGTTATACATATATATATATATATATATATATATATATATATATATATATATATATATATATATATATGTATATATATACATATACATACGAATATGTGTATGTGAGTGTGTGTGTATGGATTTTCAAGTCTTTATATGAGGCTTCCACTCTATTTGCTTCTTCCCCTTTATACGTTACTTATAGCCATTGTAACGGCTTTTATATTCTGAGAAATTTTTTTACACTTAGTAAGGGTAGGGGACCATCCTTCCTTCTCAATTATATCAGTCAGTGTTTCATAGCCAGAGAGGACCCACCCCCCGTCCCACCCCCACAGGTAACTTATGTTTTGCACTATTTACTCACCCTCCCTCCTCCATTTCATTTTAATTTCTTTCCCTCATAACCTAAAACAGTACTATACCCAATTTACCGTTATTATCACTACTTCCAAGCTCACTATTACTGTAAGGCGTTTATTTGTTTTAGTTATCTATATACCACCCTAAATATTCATCAATATATATCATAATTCCAATATAGCCTGTTATTAGCCTGTTAATTAGTCCAATATAGCCTGATTATATTATCACGTACCTTACTGAAAACATACCTACTTTTATACAATTGATATTTTACATTTTTATAAACTGTCTTCTTACATTCTCTTATGTAATTAATATTCTTTACACTAGTATAAAGTATTTTCTACCTATTAATATTAATACTGTATTTTCTAAAATAATTTTTATTTTCAATTTTATTCTATTTTATATAATTCGTTTCTAGATTTTTATAATTTTACAATTTTTATTTCTTCTTTTTTATTACCTATAATTTTAGTGCGTAATTCTTATCACTTTCTAATTTACCCATATCATTTCACATTCCTATTGTATATTCAGTTTTTATTTATCTGTAATGCCTTAATTTTTAACTGTCAACACTTTCTGTTTTATTATTATTTTCTTCATGTTTTATTATTATTTTCTAAATTTTAACCTTCATAATTACTTTACTGTACACCTTTATCAATTTTTATCATCATTATTACACATAATTATCAATTTTTGCCTGTATTCACCTTCTTTTAGTTTATCTATATTTAAAATGTTTTATTATATTCATACCGCTTTCTTAAATTGTCTGTATTTTGCTTATAGCCCTGAAGAAGACCTACAACGTAGGTCGAAACGTTGGCTAACAATAAATATCATCTGAAATTACTTGAGAATTTCATTCAGTGACCTCTACCCGGACCAATTTCTTCAACATAAATTATCATAGGTCAACAATTATTATCAATAAAAATAATTTTATCTTGGTAGGATGTTTGACAGAAAAAAATTCCTGAACTTTCGTTCACCAATCGAGAGACAGACTCGTAGTTCGTTTTTGGAAGCTGCTTGCATGAAATGAGGTATGGTTTAGGTTCAATCTCCGGGTGAAGGATTCCAACAATTAAACTGCAAATGTAAAATCCCCGTGGGTCTGTTGTTTCATCTACCATGATGTAAATATAATAGTTTTCAATTAGTCTTCGTATTTCTTCAAGAAAATGTTCTTTTCTTGTTTTTTGAGATAATTTTTTCTTAGGGTGCTTTCGTCAGGAATGTTTTGTTTTGTGTATTTTTGCAAAAAAAGATTTAAAGGGCTTGGACTGCAGTTTATTGAATGGAATATTGGAAGCGACCGTGGCGTAACGTAATTCGGTAAAACATTTTTGTTTGTTGTCTAATGACGAGCAGCTTTGTGTGAATAACTGTTGAATTGGAGCTCGCTTGGATTTTTGTGCTGCAATTAACTGTGTGTACCCATCTATAAAAGAAATTGTGAATTCAATTCTGGTTTTATGCAAATTTTGATTTTTGAAGATTGGCTGGCTGTGACTTTAGGCATTTTCACTATTGAACTTGTTTACCGAACTAAACTAACTTAGAATGAAATGAAAATAAAAGAGTAGGTTGGAAGGGTAAGTCAAATGAAATTAGAACTTTTAAGAAAGTTAATACAAAGGAAACGTTGTTCAACATTATTCCATTTCCTTAACGAATTCGAAGAAATATTTGGAAATCATGAGTCATTTATTTATTTCTTGTAAAATTAAGTAGGTAAATATTATTGTTGATGAATTCAAATAAATACATCACTACTATTTTCTATAGTAAAATTTTTTAAAAATTCAATATTTTTAACAAAATATCAAAAAGTCGTTTCCGTGCACTGAAAACCTAAAATTTGCAAATTTGTGCACTGAAAACCTAAAATGTGCAAATTTGTGCACTGAAAGCCTAAAATGTGCAAATTTGTGCAGTAGCCCCCAAAATGTGTAATTTCGTGCAATATAAAATTTATATTATTTTAATCTCCTTTCCTTGATTCGGATAGAGTCGAATTTTCATTGAATTCTGAGAAAGCAATAAAAAGTTGCAATTGTACGGGAATCCGGTCTTTAGTTATCATTATAGGTGATAATTCCATTTCCTTTCTGTCCGGTGCAGTCTGTTGCGTACGTCTTGTGTCCGAAGCCTTAATCGGTTCAAATGTCTTCCTGTCATCAGATATGGGGAATAGAAAGATCAAGATTTTTTATCATAAATTTGTTTCAGAGTTTTGCCGTGTTTATGGGCGCAAAACTATGGTACCCAATCCCACGAGTTTTTAGATGTATTTTTACTGTGGGACGGTCGGTCTCTAATTGGAGGTAAATATGGATCTAAGTCTGTGTCGGTTGGATAAAATATTAATTTATTTCATGAAATCACTCGCCTCATTTAACGTGAAGTTTTCTTGGTCCATTATAACTGGAGGAATCTTCTTCGGTAGGGCCACCGTAGGTACCTCAGTTGGTGGTAAATTAGCTAAAGCGGTAAAGCTGTCAGATGTCACTACTGGTGCCGCTTCTTCTGCTTCCTTGTCTTCCTCTTGGCCTATTTCTTACCTGTCATTACTTTTTTGAAGAGGGTCTCATCTTCAGAGTTCGGTAGAGATGTATTTCAGCCCAGCATGATCACTGCCTATCCACTTCCTAATACACCAATCTCTTGTCTTAGTAGCACTACACAATACACACTGTACTCAATTAAATAGTCACTGCACAGCCTTGCTAGAAACCTAGTCAATTTCCTACTCTTATCAGAGCAGCGCTGCCCTGTCGTCTATTTAGGTTGTGTGTGTCACTGGACAGTGGGAGCTCTAAACTAAGCCTTTCCAGGTTTAATTAGGATAGGGATTTTTAACACTCGTCAGGTACTCACCTGACATCGTACAGGACTCCCATTTAATGTCCCTTCTGAGGGATGGCATTATCAGGAATTCCTCACTCTCTTTAAAACATCCTAGGGCTACCTGCTGGGGTACAAACTGCGATCTTGGGCTTAGTAGATTGTTATGCTAACCACAAGACCACAGGTTGCCCTTAATTTCTCCATTCTGACATTAGTAAACCAGGTGTAAACTTACACGATTGGCTGTTAGAGGTTTGTATACCACTTGGGGAGTGAGCAGAAGTCAAAAACTGATAATTCAATTAAAGCAATAATAATTCAAACTATAGTAAGACTTAGACTGTTTAGTTTTGTCCATCTCATAAGAGATCATAGTGAGTGAAAGTCAGCAGGAATAATAATTTAAAATAATATCTAAGTATAGCAAATATCATTTTTATAGCTCCCATTATTACTATTTTTACATTTGAATATAACTTCTTATGACTGCAAGAATTACAGACCTATATGTCTCTGCCATATGGTTTACAAGCTCTACACATTGATCTTTGAATGAAAGCTGGGAGAAATTGTAGAAGGAAACCTCAAAGAGGAGCAGGTATCATTCAGACAGCACTGCCAGACCCAGAACCACATATTCTCTCTCAGGAATATTATGGAAAAGGCATGGGAATGAGGGAAGAGCATGTTTCAGACTTTTCTTGATATCAAGGCGGCATTTGATTCAGTACCTAGATATGTAATATGGCGCTATAGTAGCTAAAAATGTTCCCAAGACACAAATAGAGGCTATAAAATCCACTTACCACAATACTGAGGGCGTAATAAGAATAAATGAAAAGGAATCTGAACCGTTTGAAATGAAAAAAGAATTAAAACAAGGAGACAGCCTTAGCCCTCTACTGTTCATCATATTATGTATGTATAAATTATTCAAACATTTCTAAGAAAGATTGTTTTATAAAAAAAAGTATATAGTCCAATAAATTCACAGTTTCTAGAAAGTGAACACTAACTCCCCATTATCTTACATTAATTTGTTTGTGTAGAACTGTTAAAAACTATAACAACCAATTATTATATATTGGTATGTCGATAATACATATGGCAATGCCAGTGTATATTTTACCTTATTTTTTGCTCTTCAGAGTCCAAAAGTATTTCGTTATCTACTTCAACTAGGACAACAACAGTAAATATTTTAATAATAGTAATAACAGCATCTATTAAAAATATATTTATTTTAATTTTAACAAAATTAGGTACACTTTTGGTAAAAAAATAAATATTAACCAAGAAATATATCAGCTAGCTGATTCACTATCATTGCTAGTATATTTTTTTTCTTGATTCATCTCACTGAGAGTATCTAACATTGGAGTATCCCTAGTCTCTGGTATAAAAAGCAAAACAAATGCACACAAAAGAGAAAGAATGCCACATAATGTAGTAGGAATCCACCAAACTTCCTTTCCCTGTAAACAAAAAAAAAGTACCAATTGATAACCAGATGAAAAATATTATGGTGTTAACCAAAATATTGTTTACAAAATATTCCTTTATTTACTAGGATTAAAATAAATTGTATATTAGCAAAACAATCATTATGATACAAGGTATAAATTGTTAACATATAGAGTAAAAAGGTGTTAGAATGCAGGGAAACAACAGTACAAGTTAGTACGATACGAGCACAGATTGATTAGATATAAACACTATATATAATCATATATAGACAGAGACAACACTACACACAAGGTCCAGTCCTCACTACTAACCGACTGCTAACTAAGAGACTCACAACACAATGGCTGTTGATACAAAGATGCCATAATGCACTGCCAACATGATCTTAACTGTCACTACAGTGTTGTCTTTCTATAGTACAAAATAAATGATAGACATAAGAGGAATTACTTCAACATAAATAACCCATTCAATTTATAATTTTATAATTTATAAATTGTATAAATTATGTAATTTGTAATATTGTATAATTTTTCACCTAATTTAGTAACATTATATTTATTGTGTGTTGATCATATATGCAAGTTGACTTATATTTCTTGTTGCAAAGAAATAAAAGGAAGCCCTTTTGCATTTGGCCATTTGACAGTCTACATGTTAAGTTGCCTACAACTGCCATCCTGTAAATGTATTTACTTAGTTCATTTATCCTTAAGGGGGATTTAAAAAACTATCTGTTCTATGCTCCTGGCCCTATTTATTTAGGTACTTCTAATGTTCCAGATAGTGTCACATATAGCAAATGATACGAATGAATGAATTAAGCCTTAATTATAAAGAGAATTATAAAATGAAATGGCTTAAAAAAACTTACTAATATTTACAAAAATATATACATATTTGTAAAGTGCCTAATATTGTTACTTATATAACAATAATAAATAATAAGATTTTTCTTGTTGAAAATGAATTAATTAACATAATATAATTGCTCTTTATAGGCCTTCCCTTATGGGAGTATGGTCTAACTTCCTGGAGTGACCAACTCTATTGGGAAATGAAGTTCGACATTAATTCCTGCCACTTAACTTTATCTTGAGCAATTCTTGTCCAATTGGGGCCCACAAAGTTTTTGAAAACATCTCTCCATCTTGTTTGCTGCCTTCCTCTGCATCTTTTCCAGTTGTATGGTAACCAGTCGGTGAAACTGCTCACTATTTCTTCGAATTTGTTATAGAAGAGTATTTTATGTTCTTCTGTCGAATCAGCAATTAGAGCATGGACTTGAACAATGGTTTATTAGGATTTGCTTCTTAAAAAATTAATCTGACTAGAGCTACTCTGTGATTAATTTATTTAAATTCTAAAGTATTTCTTTTTAGTGTTTTTGATATCAAAAATCCCACTACATATAGCAAATGATATAAATCAGTTTGAATATTATTGTCTCGTTTATTTTTTTAAATTTCTGCTTTAGTAATTGAGACAACAGAGGTTTAATATGTAATAAATAAAATGTTTGCATTGGGATTATGTATATGATGCAAACAAACTGTTAATTTTCTCCATTTAGAGGATTTAAGAATCAAAACATTATAATGTTGATTTTGAAGAAGATAAGTTTCATGCATTTTAGAAAGGTGAGGATGAATTGAATGATGACCAAACATATTGGTTACTGCGTTGCCTTACTTAATAATTGTTAAATAAAGAGTAAAAGGAAATAGAGTGCAGGGAAACAACAGTACGAGTTATAACGATACAAGCACAGAATTTATTATGATATAAACACTTGACAAGACACTTCACACAAAATGGCAGATGCAGTCCACATAACAACCAGACGCTAACTCAGAGACTCAACACAAAGGCTGTTGTTACCAAGACACTGTAGTGCACAGCCAACATGATCTCAACTGCCACTACAGTGTTATCTGTCCATACTACAATATATACATAAGAGTAATTACTTCAACACACCCTCCTAATTCCGCATTACAAAATACAAATAAAATACACAAAAGGAATTATTACAGCAAGCCTTCCTAATTCACATTATACAATATAAATAAAATAAATACAACTAATTACTTTAACAACCTAATTACAAATAAAACAAATAGAAAGAATTCCACATTACACAACACAAATACAATTAATATCCTAATTCCATATATACATGTTCACTTTCACAGATTTATACCTAAAGTCCAATTCCAGTCCTTTATTATAACAATTTATTCCAATTTCGGTGTAGACCTCAATATTTTTTTTTCTTACTTTCCACATTAAAATATTAACATCATCTTTATTACTAGAACTTCTAATTATTTTGAAAACACTATGATAGTTTATTTTGTCAACACTTTTCAAACTCTGACAATTAGCCTTTCTTTTAATCTTATAAATGATATAAGGGAAACTCACAATTTCTTTATTAGACACTCTTGACATGTCTACTGATTCACAATGTACCGAAAATTCCTTATACGAGCATATTCCCTTATCTCCTGTGGACTTTAAACTTGACCAATTAAACACAAGTAAATTATCTGCAACAGTCTCTTTCATCTTGTTAAATTTGTCCGAATTTACCTCTTCTTTCTGATTTCATACTTCTGAACTGTTCATTATTTCCTTAATATTTAACTCTTTCATCTTGTTTAATAAATCTGGTTGGTTTGCTTTGACTTCTTTATCAACTTCTTCCAGATTTACAACTGCACTAAAGTTCATTTCTTCCGGATAGTCTGTTCCATCTTGATGACTTACTTCTTCCAGATTTATATGTTCACTTAAATTCATTTCTTCTAATTTGTCTATTTCTTCTATCTTTACTTCTTCACTATAGTTTGTTTCTTCCTTTGTATTATATGTTTCTTCTGTATAACTAATTTCTTCAAGATTTATCTCCACACTATGGTTTATTTCTTCTATAAAACTAGCTTCTTCTATCTTTACTTCTTCACTATAGTTTGTTTCTTCCTATGTATTATATGTTTCTTCTGTATAACTAATTTCTTCAAGATTCATCTCCACACTATGGTTTATTTCTTCTATAAAACTAGCTTCTTCCATGTTTAAACAAACTTTAGAAATATTATCAATACCAATAACATTTGCAGTGGCCCCAGAGTCTATCACAAAACAAGCTATCTCTGATGAACTAGGGGCTTCAGCACTGTTATCCAAGTAGGCGGTGAAGTGAAATTCGTTATCAAATTTATGATCGGAAGTGGCAGCAGAATTCTTATTTTTTAATTTCGGGCAAACACTTTTAACATGACCTCGACCTTTGCAGTAATAGCAAACAACATTTGATGTTTTTATGGGGTTAGTGACCTTTGAATTCCCATATTTCCAGAATTTACCTTTAGTTCTGTAGGTTGCAAATACATTCTGTGATAGATAATCCTTCCTTCTCATATTTCTCTCATACTCCGACAAAAGACAGTTTTTCACATATTCCAAACTAAGTCCTGATTTGTCCTTATTGTACACAATGTCTAATACTGACACCACAGAATCAAACTCTGATGGCATTACAACAAGTAATTGATTTACTATCTCTTGTTCTAATTTTCCACCAGCCACTCTTACATCAGACGCCATGGATTCAAACTTCTGAAAAAACTCTAGTAGAGGTTGATCATTGTTGTACACCATGTTTCTCCAAGTTCTTTGCACCATGACAAGAGACTTCATACCTCGTTTTTCATAGGTTGCTAAGAGGGCTTCCATTAATTCCTTTGTAGTCTCCTTCTCTTTAACAGTGGAATAAATATTGTTCGCAAGACTACTAGCAATAATAAGTTTGGCCTTCGCATCCTGATCTATAAAAATTTTAAGTTCCTCCTCCGTCGTGGGGGGCTCTTCATTTAAAAATCTAAGTAAGCCCCAAGCGGCCAACAATAATTTAATTCTTGAGTACCAGTTACTAAAGTTGTATCCATCAAATTGTTCAACTGTAACATTCGGAACACTTAAACTTGCCATTGTAACACGGACTGTAAGCGTCTAACTTAAACAAAATGGCGTAACACTGAAACTCAAATCAACAAACAAATAACTATTGTTTTGTAAAACTGACTGACCAAAACCGTGTGTCAAAAGTTATTTCCAAGCAAATAACTAACCACCAGTGTCTGTCCCAAAACTTATATCCAACCCAAAATTCGGCTCTACCGTCAACAAAACATATCAAGTACACATAAACCTACACTGGGCCCATAACCTGTTAAATAAAGAGTAAAAGGAAATAGAGTGCAGGGAAACAACAGTACGAGTTATAACGATACAAGCACAGAATTTATTATGATATAAACACTTGACAAGACACTTCACACAAAATGGCAGATGCAGTCCACATAACAACCAGACGCTAACTCAGAGACTCAACACAAAGGCTGTTGTTACCAAGACACTGTAGTGCACAGCCAACATGATCTCAACTGCCACTACAGTGTTATCTGTCTATATACATAAGAGGAATTACTTCAACAATAATGACATCAAGGTAAAGAGGCCAAAACCAGGTTTGACAAAGAAAGATTAAGAGTATGAGAAAAAATGAAAATGACCTTATTAAATGCTCAGAATAATGCTTATAATAACAAAGTTGCTTTTTTAATTAATAGACTAAAAAATAACATAAGATAAATATCAAAACAACAATAATATGTTGCATAAATATCTTATCTTAGGAATAACTTGAATTGAGGATTGGGAAAAACAAGATCATGCTGGTGGATGTGATAGTATTAAAAATAAAATAAGAAAAAAAATTGAAAACAAGAAGTTTTAGAGAGTTGTCAAGATATTTGGGCAAGTTGGGAATGAACAGTGTTTATATTAAAATTTACAGAATCACAAATTTTAGAATCATGGCAGCTGAAATTGCATACAATATTATGTGTTGTCAATGTCAAAGAAAGAAAGTCAATATAGAGAAGTAAGATCTTACAAAAACCTTCTGGAAAATAATATTGATTTTCCTTGGGTATGATCTGCTGGGTGTAATTTGGATACAATCTTTTCAGTTTATTTTATTTATTTAATTTGTTTAAGCTTCTAAAGAAAAACAATTCTATTCTTTATATATTTGTAGATCAAGATACCAAGGTGTAATTGAGTAGGATGAAAAAGATAGACTCATCTTTCTTATGTTTTTCAAATTATTTTAAAAATTATAAATAATATTTACATTTTTTTCTCTTCCATCCATGGAAAAAAATAACAATGCTGAATAAGTAAATAGAATATATTATTGTAACGGACTGAGTAAAATTAAGTTAATTATTAAATATTAATAAATTGTTAGAAGGTTCCCATCGGTATATTGGTATCGAATGCGATGAGCAGACAATTCAGAAGCATAATTCGAGAAAGGAGGCCGGATATGACTCAGGGTTTTGTTACTTCTAGCCAACTTTAATGGAAGATTTAATAAAATTAGATTTAATTCAAGAATGTTGATGAGAAATTTGCATACCCATGGCAGCACCTCCCAGATACAGGGGTCAAAATGTTTACACTAGCTTGATTAAGGCTTGAAATGCCTGACCGTTTTCCCTCAAAAGTCAGAGTTGAGAACTGGTACTCTCGGTAAGAAGGGTCGTGAAGATGGATGAGAAGGAAATGAGGAAGATGATGAGCTGATCAGAGTTGAAGATTGGTATCAGTAAGAAGTATCGGGATCTGAGATAGAACCCAGATGAAAGGTAGGAAATTTTCTCTATACAGTAGTCAGACTAGATTTGGGGTGAAACCAGACGGTCAGTCAGTTGTAGATAGAGCCACTCAATTCTGACAATTAAATGTTTTCTTCGTTCATCGCGTTTCAGCCACAAAACAGATGGAAATCCTTTAATTAAGTTGTAATTATTATTAGTACATACAGAATTAGGGTTAGAGAGGATAGAACTTGTTTCAAATGGTAATTATTATTTTTATTAGTGGTTATGAGATAACTAGCTTATGCTCGCGGCTTCGCTCACGTGGAATTTGGTCTGCCACTTAAAGTTTCGTGAAAGATCATTTAAAATAAAAAATTTAATTATTTTTTAAAATATAAGTTACTCGTATATCCAAACTTTCAGATGTCTAACTTCAACCTTTGAATCCCTATTTTATTAAAGGGGAAACCCTTGGAGAGCAATTATCCAAATTTCTTTCTTAAATTATACAAAGAAACTATCAAAAAATTTCAAGATGCTAAGTTCCTGATTTGCCTTTAATTATGTACTACAGGGGGGGCACAAGACCTCGTGCCCCCACATAAATCTGCCCTTGCTGTAGCCTATAATATATAACCTATTTTACTCAATAATTGTTATCCAAATTCGTCCAGTAGTTTTTGGGTGAAAGAGAGACAAACATACAAACTTTCACATTTATAATATTAGTAAGATTAGTAGGATATCAAAACAAATAGTTTCACTCATGTCCTTTCTGTTATTTTAACAACTATTATCGTGTGATTTCCCTTTATTTATGTCCTATAATGGATTGTCCACAGTACCTAACAAAACAGTCGGGGGGGGCACGTGCCCCCTCCTAAATCCGCGCTTGCTATAGCCTATGTGTTATTCTGAAGTATAACCTATATTACTGTAAAGTTTCATCCCAATCCGCTCAGTAGTTTTTGCGTGAAAGAGAGACAAACATTCACATTTATAATATTAGTAAGATTAATAGGATATCAAAACAAATAGTTTCACTCATGTCCTTTCTGTTATTTTAACAACTATTATCGTGTGATTTCCCTTTATTTATGTCCTATAATGGATTGTCCACAGTACCTAACAAAACAGTCGGGGGGGGGGGCACGTGCCCCCTCCTAAATCCGCGCTTGCTATAGCCTATGTGTTATTCTGAAGTATAACCTATATTACTGTAAAGTTTCATCCAAATCCGCTCAGTAGTTTTTGCGTGAAAGAGAGACAAACATTCACATTTATAATATTAGTAAGATTAATAGGATATCAAAACAAATAGTTTCACTCATGTTCTTTCTGTTATTTTAACAACTATTATCATGTGATTTGCCTTTAGTTATGTACAATAATGGATTCTCCACAGTACCTAAAATACTGTCGGGGGGAGCACGTGCCCCCTTGCACCCTCCCATCAATCCGCGCTTGCTATAGCCTATGTGTTATTCTGATGTATAACCTATATTACTGTAAAGTTTCATCCAAATCCGTCCAGTAGTTTTTGCGTGAAAGAGAGACAAACATTCACATTTATAATATTAGTAAGATTAATAGGATATCAAAACAAATAGTTTCACTCATGTTCTTTCTGTTATTTTAACAACTATTATCATGTGATTTGCCTTTAGTTATGTACAATAATGGATTCTCCACAGTACCTAAAATACTGTCGGGGGGAGCACGTGCCCCCTTGCACCCTCCCATAAATCCGCTCTTGCTATAGCCTATGTGTTATTCTGATGTATAACCTATATTACTGTAAAGTTTCATCCAAATCCGTCCAGTAGTTTTTGCGTGAAAGAGAGACAAACATACAAACATTCACATTTATAATATTAGTAAGATGATTACTGATAGTGAATATAGAATTATGGAAATTGTTTTATATTGAAGTTATTGTTTTCATTAATGGTCATGGGATAATGATTACTGATGGTGAATATTTTGCAGTTGTAATTTATTATTTTTCTAAACGACTCTAGGACTATTCTTGTTATCATATTTAAATGTTAGGTGTAATTGTATATTATTTTGGTTCAATATAATAGCGTTTTATTTTTGATAAATGAATGTTTTGGGTTTATTTCTTTACCAAGTTTCCCTATGTGTCCTTGACTATACCCTGTCCTCTCCCAGCCCTTTTTAGGTGTCCATAGGGTCCAACATAAGTGCCTCAGGTAACATTATTTTATATATACTATCATCTAAATAAATTTAAACCAACATATATTTAGTAATTTACATCTTAAACACAACCACAGTTTATAAAATATAAGTAATAACAATTACTCACCAATATATCAACTATATATGGAGCAGCCATGGTACCAAATTGTGCAACAGTAAGACTGCTGCCAACTGCAGTATTTCGGTATTCAGTAGGAAATAGCTCTGAGGTCTGAAGGATGATAACTGAAAATACTGCCGATACCGTAAGTCTTCCAATCATGGCCATAGTCATTACAGGCCAACCTTACATCCCAGAAAGTATTATGATTATTTTTTTTTGTTAACAAATTATTTAGAAACAAAAATTGTTATAGTATGTTAATTTTAATAATAATAATAGGGTGTATAAAAAAATTACTGTTTTTCAACCAAATATTTGTATTATTATTTCTTTGATGTAAAATACAATTAATACTCAAATTATAGTCCATTGTTATCTACCGTCATTAGCAATCTTCTAGACAATTGCTAGATCCCATGCCGATACCATTCCTCAAGATGGCTGTTGAATAACTCTTGGACCGCAGTTTCAACTTCTGCAATATTATCAAATTTTTCCCCTTGAAATGGGCCTTGGATCAAAACAAGTAGTAATCCAGTGGTGTGAGATCTGGATTATATGGTGGATGAGGCAGGAGTTCGAACCCATGAAGTTCTTTAAACTTTTCTTTAGTTCAACGGGAAGTGTGAGGACAAGCATTCACTTGTTGGAATCTAACTCCTTTTCGGTTGATCAAAGTAGAATAACGCTCTGACAACTTCATGTACAATCTTTACAGTTACTCACAATAGAGTTCAGAATTATTATAGCATCCATCAAGAACAAATTTGTGAAGAATAACACCTTCAAAATTCCAAAAAATTCAAAACATGGTTTTTTTTTTCAATTGCCGCCTTGCAGCAACCGGAAAAGGACTTTGACCACGATCTAGCCATTGCTCACGGGTATTAGGATTTCACCAATTAACTTTTCATCACAGGTGACAATCTTCTGGTAACATCTCATCAGAAGGATGATTTTTCAATAAAGTTTCACAAATTTCTAACCTCTTAGCTGATTGCTGAGGAGAAAGTTTGTGAGGGACCAGTCTACAACACTGTTTCACCTTCCCAATAGAGCGTAGATGATGACTAACAGTATCTTTCGGCACATCACACTCCCTGACAAGTTCGTGAGTACTTGTGGATGGATTCAACTGAACAGCTTTCTGCAGAACCCCATCAATATCTACTAATAGTCGCCCGGAGCCCTTCTTTCCAATGTCTTATCTCCACTAATAAATTTTTCAAACCAATACAGCACAGTGCACTGGTTATGGACTCCTTCTCCTCTAAAGGTATTATTAAGTATTAAAAAGGATTAAAATATTTACAGTCCTTTGAAATTTTGAATTTGAAAAAACGGACATTTTTTTTTATATACCCTATTAAAAAATATAAACTCATATCATAATATCTCATGAAGGATTTTGGTTTCAACATTAGCAAGTACTATATAAGGAAGTTATGAGTTGTTTGTTTTTTATTTGTTTAGCATCCCTTTACGCTTATTTGACCAATTGGACATCATTTTTTAAAGGAGGTATTAATAAATTATACTAGCCAAAATAAGAATAAAAACCGATATTATGAAATTACTGGTAGAAGAAACTGAGATTAAAGAGTGAAGGAAATTTTGACACTTTCCCAAAGAAATAGTACTTTCTGATCATTTGATCAGTAAGTTGATATTTATTGATATCAGTGTAATATTTATTGAACACAGGTTCTCATTATGAATAGACATATACAAGTCTATCCAATTAACTTTAATATTAAGGTTCTACTAATATATAATTTATAGTGTATGACTCATTATTTTATAATAAATTGTCACTGCTCATATTTTATATATAAATTAATTCTGATAATTACCTTGAGGTATAAACATAATAGCCAGAACAGCAATACCAGAAATAGTGAAAAGTCCTATTCCAGCACTCCTACGACCATAGTAAGTAAGGATGACTAGTGGAAGTACAGTGTACCCAGGAATCTCGCAGATTCCATTGAGTCCAACATATAGGTACTCATTCACAGTGAAGTTAGCACCGTTAAGTGCTGGAAACATAATGATAAGAAGTGTTTAAAAGTCAGAAAATAAATTGCAGCATTAAAAAATTAAAACCAACTGAATCAAACCAAATGATGGGGAAAAATACTGATAATATTTTTACTAATTATTTACTAATAACTATTTAATTTTAAAAATCTTACCAATAACATAGTAATACAAATTTCCAACAAACCATCCAAAATAGCAAATTAATATTCTCTTAGTCAGTTCAAATGTTGAGAAAAGCATAAAATACTTCTTCAAGAAAATAATGACCTTTTTATAGATCGGGTGGTCTTTATCCTAAAAAAAAAAAATAAAATTCTGCAAAATGTTTCACAATGTTTATAGTTTTTTAATAAATACATAATGTATCCAATCAAACGCCTTTTTTTTATGCTTCGATTTAGAGTATTCATAATTAGACTTTTAATTTCAAATGAGTATCAGAAATGTTTATGGAGATCCTACGTTCCTAGTTGAGAGTAAAGTTATATTACAGCAGAATACTACCGAATAAGTTAAGACTACTATGAAAACTTAAAAATTCCCAAGTTTCTACTAACTATAGAAGAAGGAGAAGAAATTAAAACTATACAAATCATTTACAAAACTATTAGTCAGTTAAAATATTTTAGAGAGGAAAGAGGATTAAGAGGAGAAAAAGGCAAACCCAATTCATAACTCAGAGTACCAAGGAAATCAATAGCAATAGAAATGTTAAAACGCTGAGTTTACTTTAGTGGGGCTACTTTGTTTTTTCATAAGATATTTAGATTCAACAAATCTTCAAATATAAAATTAGTTGTAAGGGTTAGAAATTTTTTCTTTGATTAATTATAAAATTAAGGTTCACTTTATAAAATAATAAACTAACAAATTATATTAAAAAGAAATAATGTTTAAATGGAAATATAAAGTGTATTGAGACCTTTTGGAGAGCTTTTAGACGTTCATCATTCCCATCACATTCAAGGTAACAGTTATTCCCAATAATTTTATATGCCTTTTTCAGCTTTCCACGTGTTATTAACCATCTTGGTGACTCTGGTAAATACCTTAGTGAAAATGGAAGATTAAAAATCAAGTTTTAATTAATCATGTCAAATACAATTTAAACATTACTAAAACTAAATTTAGTATTTCATGTTAAGTGTAGTTGTGCATTCTGTTTGGAAATTTTAACTTGCTGGAGACAAGCATTTGTCGGCAGTATTAGCAATTAGTATCAGCAATATATGGAATTCGTCTAATATTATGATTTTTGAAAATCAACTGGGAAAACAGGGGTCTGCAGTGGTGTCATGCGCAATATATGGTACGAATGTGGCTATGTGGCCTCTCCACCACAAATCCTCTCTCACCTGCACGTGGCGGACCCTACCAAGCAGAGCAACCCAGCCCAAGGCGGTGGTAACCAATCCCTGGGTCGGTGAGCTAACAAGAGATACGGGGATCATGTAAAAATGGGTGTTGAAGTTCTGAACTTACGGAACCTCCATGTACTGGGCCAATCACCTGTAAATGTGATTACCTGATTCAGAGCTTAAACATTGGACTCAGATTCGATCTGTAGAAATTAAAAAGCACATCCTTCAGACAGCAACGTTAGTATGTGGCATCAAAAGATATTCTTCTGGTGGAAAATGAAAGTCATGGAAAGAGTATAATAAAAATAAATGCGATGAAAAATGGGAATTATATGTTAGAAGAAGAAGGGAAACCAAAATGGTTGTTAGAACTGCACAAAAGAAAGAGTTGGTAAAATTTTGGCCGAAATCTCCAAGAAGACTATAAGGATAACTCGAGGAAATTCTGGAAAAAGATCAAAGCACTAAGATACAAAAAGTGCAAGCCAATCCGCAATATAAAAGACATATCTAGAAAAATATTAAGTAACGATACGGATATTCTAGACAGATGGAAGCAGCAGTACTCTCAGGTGTTTGAAGAAACTAGAAGAGGAATGGAAGAGGAAAATGAAGAAGGACCATATCAGAAGGGAAACTATATGAGAGGAAGAAGCTGAATCGGCTGTGGAAAGATTGAAGATAGGAAAAGCACCGGGGAGAGATTGCATCGCTCCCGAATTCATGCCTGGGAAAAAACACTGCCGACTTCAAGCTAGGCGAAGGAGAGGTCTACATCTTTTCTAGAGTTGCCTTAATTATTCTGATTCCCTTTTATGGAGCTAGCCAGGGTTTTTAAATCCCTCTTGGATGCCTCACGGCCTCGACCTACCAAAAGGGACACCACCTTGATGTTTGTGGGTAAGCTTTGTTCGTAATAAGTGTGTCTCAGACGTTTAAACATCATGCACTCACTCTCGACGCTAGTTAATACTGGACATAGAGTTTGTGCCTGCCATGTGTGGCTTTTTGTTATAAAAAAAAAAAAATAATCTGTAAGGGTAGAACTCTGGAGATGGTCGATGAGTAAGTGTATCTAGGGACAGTAATAGGAAGAAATGGTAAAATAGATGCTGGATCCTACTTAACAATCACAAAAACAGACTGACCGCATCAAAAATAAAATACCTAAGGAGAGTGGCTGGCTGAACCAGAAGAGATCATATTCGCAACAAACGGATAAGAGAAGAAGTATGGGTCCCACCATTGCTAGAAACCCTGGAGAGGAAAAAGCTCAAATGAGGATGAACGAGGAAAGGGAACCCCGGAAGTTTTTTGAAGCAAGGCCGACAGAAAAAAGACCAAGGGGTCGACCTCGAAAAACTTGATTGGACGAGATCACCAAGCTAGGAGAAAAAAGAGACAATCAGTTGAATGCAATGAAAGCGTTGGCGAAGGACCGTGATAGTTGGCGTAAATGGATTGATGAGGCTCCTCCGCGCTGAAAGCAACCAAGAAGGAAGAAGAACTGGAAAAACATATTAAAAAAAGGCATATAGACTGATGTTTCTTATTGCATGTACACATACACATATCACTCTTTCAAAAGAACAATGTCATAACACAAAAAACCTAATTTTTCAACAGAAGTTTTGAAAGTTCCATGTCTTGTCAAAATTAAACCAGATGAGTTAAACAAATAATCAAGAAATAATAATAATTAAAGAAATAATCAACCAAGAAAACCAATATCCAGTCTGTATACTTATTTATTATTTAAACATTTCGACATTAGTCATTATCAATAGCTAAAATATAAGCATTATGCATCATCTAAAAAACGTATATAACTCTATCAGTCAAATTCATCTGTAAATGCAAACAGTTACAATTAAAACAATTTATACAAAAACAAATTTAAATCTAATAACTTGTCCTAATAACTTATGTCTAACTAATAACTAATGATAATGACTAATGTCAAAACGTTTAAACAATAAGTAAGTATGTAGACTGGATATTGGTTTTCTTGCTTATTATGATTATTAAAATACTGCGGTCCAGTGAAGTATACATGGATTGAAAATAAAAATGTGTGAATTGATAAAGCAAAGCATTCCTATTGGAAAGATGGCATTAAAATTCTTTTATAATTATTAGAAAATATTTAAAAGCTGGAAACTTTTTTGATTTTAATTTATGACATTATTCCCATAAAATTCAGATTTAAACATGATACAACTCAAAATATGACTTAATTAAAAAAAAAAAGTCATCATACTATTCATGGAAATGGAATATCAGATATATCATTCCTGGATTGAAAAACTTCAAACAATACAATTGCTGCTGCAGGCTTACCTCAAAAATACCAATTTTTGAGTTATGTCATTGTTCCTTTGAAGGAGCAATATGGGGTTTTTAATGCATATGCAGTTCTCCACATCATGATACCAATATTGGATTGGATTGATAAGACCCGGTTATTTAAAAACAGTGCCAAAAGATGGTTTAAATATATTTATGTCTCATCTCAACACTAGAATGGAATGATTCTTCTCTAAAGTAATAGAATTCCCGAGTATATTCATTTTTTTGTAAATAACAGCTATATAAAAATTGTTAGCATTAATCACTTGGTTGTCATTCAAGAATTTATTCCAAACAGATTTTCAAAATACACGAGTTTTTTTTTCTCTTTATATATTATATATATAAACCTCTTTATACACCTGTCAAGTACAACTAATTAGCAATCAGCAGCTCACAACATTAATAAAAAAAGGAAAGAAACTGGATCTTTTTAAAGAAAATATTGCTTTTTATTAACATAACAAACATGATTTAATTACACCTATATATAAAGTGATCATCTTTATCATATACTTGCTGGGTCCAAATCTCAAGGCCATGTTGATAACTAAAGTCAATATAAATAAAAGTACCAAAAATTCTATTCTTATTAAAAATCATTACTAACCTTCTTAATACAAATTTGTTCTTCTCTTCTGGTATTATTATATGTATATAATCGTAATTAAAAATATGTTGCATATAATTTAATAAATACAGTCAAAGGAGCTTGACTACAATAAATCTGATGAACTGGCGATTGATTTTCATTTTTCACAATGTCTTTTTTCAAATAAAAAACGTTAATAAGTGGTGTTTATTTTCATTGCTGACTTGCTAACTGACATATACAAACCCATGTCTCACTTTGAGTTAAAACAGGTAAGGTCATTTAATCTAAATAGCAAGTGTGAATGTCAATTAAATAATAATGTGAATAAAAAGTACGTACCAACAATGTAATAAAAGGAAGATTGTAGGAATAGAAATAGTCAACTGTAATTGCTTCCAATTATTGGTAAAATATGCAGCCAATGGAAGAAATATTAATCCTACGGAGTATGACACATTGTAAAGGCACCCTAAGTAAGTTCTGTAATGTTTTACCGTTAACTCCGACACTGAAAAACAAATTACAAGTATTAAATAGATAGAAACAATTTCATAAAAGGTAATAAGCTTATCTTTATTAATTTGTGAAAATTTAAAGATTATTTAAGACATTTATTTTTCAATATGGTTTTTAAAATTTTTTTTTTACTTTTGACCAATTTCATTTCCCTTTCCTCCTTAAAACTAGTCCTTTAAATACTAAATTTAAACAATATTTTCCTTGTATAACAAAACACTTCCCTAGAGTACAATCAATATCAGTTACTAAAATATTTATAATAAAAAAATATCAAAAATTAATTTTTACTTTATAAATAACTTTTTATCACTAATAATCTAAGATTTCACTTGAAAATGTGTACTTAAACTTTTTAAATAAACAATCTTTTTTTTTTTTATTTACTATTATTTCTTCATAAACCTAAATATTTTCTTCATTGATTAATTCAACAGTTGATTTTGAAAATGAGGCAACTCAATTTTGTAAACAAAATTAATTAAAGCTAAATCTTATTACAAATTAACATAATTTTATATTTTTAATCAGTTAACAATCAATAAATTTCAATGTCAATATTTGTAATTAAAAATTTATTTGGTCAACAATATTTCAAATGTGTTGATTTTGAACAAAAATATCTATCAATAACATACAACGGAGTTGTCTCATTTTCAAAATCATCAGCTCTACTATCACATTAGAATTGTGCTCCATAGCTAGATGATATACATGTTTAAAACAATAAAGCCGGGTATTTTTTATTTTGATTCTCAATTTTTTATTATAGTTACATAAATTTAAATGAGTAAATTTACTCAATATCTGTTATTCTTTGAAATTGAAAAAACAAACAAAAAACTATACTATAATAAAAAATAAAGTGATAAAAGCTTTTGGTAATTTAAAATGTTTTTAGTTTCCACCACTTAGTTTCTGGTTTTAAAGAAAATCTGGTCAGCAATAAAAAAAAAAAAAAAAAAAGCAGTTTCAATATAAATTAGTTTTTTAATGTAATAATACCATTAAGGATTAATTTAGATAGTTCTTTTTAGAATATCTTCTCTGAGCTGTTATTATTAAAATATTATTTTTGTATTTAAGAAGACTTTTGAAACTATATAATTATTTTCATACAGGGATAGTGATATTCGAGAAAAGGAAATCAACTCCTCAAAACAAAACTAATAGCAAACCAAGAATAGTTTCTTTCACAAAAGTCACTGTTCTTTAATCGACTTTCAAAATATTAAATAAAAATAAAAATTATATTATATAGATAAAATTTTAAAAAATCAAGTAAATTAGGGAAATTATTGATGAATGATTAATCTTACTAGATGACCATACACCATGCAAGTCATGCACTGTATTTTTTAATACGATATCCATTATAGTTTATGATGGAGATTATAGTTTATGATGGAGTGTAAGAAATGTAATTATAAATTTGTGGAATGAAATCATTATAAAACTTACATGGGGTCCAATTTTGTATAGCAAATGAAGGAATAGTAATGCTTCATTATCCCTTTTAGTACTTTTGGACCTGTGACATATTCTTAACAATAGATTTATAGTAAAAATACAAATTAAAACAACTTTTTATAATTAAAACATGTCATATTGATGAATATTAATCCGGACTAGGCAAGATAGTTATGATTCCATAGTTCAAAGTTAGAAAAAAAGTTTTTAGAAAGATGAATGAATGTTATCTGGTGATAAGGAATCTCCTACTCACTACTAATTAATGAAATCCATGAAGACTTCCCCCAACATTATTATCTAAAAAATACTTATTTCTTGTTTATGTTAAAACATGTAAAATAATTGATACTTTGCTATCTCTAAACCAATATTTAAAATTAAAAGATGAAAATGAACAAATAGGTAACATTATCAAATCAAACATCACCATAACCAATTCAAGATTAAAATCCATGAATATCAATAAATTACTTCTTAAAATAATAATTGACGGCAATAATTTTCAAATTTGAATTCTAATTCAAATTTTAAAATCTTAATTGAACTGTAACAATTTAGATACCATTTAAGTTCACCAATGTGAATGAATTCATAAATCTAGTGTTAAGCAATATTCTATATGAAAAATTACAATTAATTATTCAATCTCATTATATTCATCAAATGCCCATCAGTGAATATTGAGAAACTATTCCTCAACGACAATAATAGTTGACTTGATAATATTACATTTCATATTTTTATATTATAATAAATTTTGAAAAAAAACACAATGTTTTCACAATATTTTTAATGCACATCAATACCAAAGTGATAAATTATTTAACATCCTAATAATTCACAGAGAACCATTTGAAAATATCGGACAATATTTTATACAAAATTTAAAGACCGTATTGTTTCTATGACAATAAATTAGTTTTGACTGTAATGAAATATTACTCACAGATAGTATAACCAGCTTCATACACACCAGAGCCTGCTACCCCGACCAATATCCTCAAAATTATGAATATAATATAATCATTTGTTAATGCTCCAGCGGGACTAGCAATAATATATAGTAAACATGACATGCTAAATATCTTCTTTCTTCCAAACCTAAATAATTGCATCATATCTAAATATTTGCTTAACTAATTCTTGTTAAATGCAAATTAAATACAAAGTTAAACAAAATGTTAGGTAAGTAACTATCTTTCAGGGGAAATTCTTTAGGCTGTTTTATTTAGCAATTTTACAAAAATGACTAAATTTAAAGTTTATTGATTAATAACTGCCTTCTTCTTTTTCTATAGTAGTAAATCCTAGCGAGGAGACATGTGTTTAAGAATTGGGTTTATTCAGTTTTATAATTAAATGTTAATTGAATATTATGTTTATAAGATAATTTAATATACCAACATTATTTTTTTTAAATATCATTACATATAGTAATTGTACAAGTTTCTAAAAAAAACGTTTTCTTACAGAGGTGTAAGAATACAAAAAAGGGCCTAGGAATGAATGGCAAGTCAGCCATTTAGGTGGAAAAGTTCCTGGAGGCCAGAATAAAAGAAAGTCTCCACTAAAAACAGTTAGAACAAATTAATCTAAAAAAAAAAATTCCAATCTATAATAAATATGTTATAATTTATTTTATTTTTATATGATATAATTTTTTAAATATTTTATTTGAAAAGAAAAGATATGACCAGGACCGGGACTCGAACCCGGATTTCCCATTTCTCCATAGTGGGATATTATATATGGCATATTATAATAAATATGATTACATATTTTTCATACTGTGATTGTGCCAACCCAAAAGAATAAATATATACATTATTTATAGTCATAAGAGAAAGATAACACTTGTATATTGATTATAGATTAGCAGCGAACTTGGATTTTGATTAATAGTTTTGTGATTAGGAGGCAAGAAAAAAACTGTTATACTTTTTGTAAGCAATACACAGTTATTATAATTTAGATGTAAGTTTCATTTTCATAATACCTTAATACATAGATTAATATTTATAGACAAACATAAAACAACATATGAAGTATAGAATGAGAAGAGGTATACCTGTTGTATAATTTCGCTCCCAGACTCAGCTCAGTTAACGAGTAGGATTTTACTTTGCCCATAATAACAACATAATACAATACCAAATTATATTTTAAGTATTAATACTACTAATAACTAACATTGTATTATTATTTATCAAATATAGCTAGATCAGGTCATAATGTTTGCGTAAAAAACTAGGAGGAACTCAAAACTTAGTTCCCACGGCCTCCAAAATTATACTTAAGACTACTGCTTCCTAATAACTCATTTATTAATTTTTATTAGATACTACTAATTTTTTTATGCTGCCAAAAAAAAGCCACAACTTATGCCCAAAAAGTAAGATTACTTTGAAAGGAAAACATCACAAACACAAATTAACATACACCCATATCAACAAAAAAAGTTTTAGAGTTAATTTCTTGTTACACTAAGGCCATGAAATGAAGAAATTTTTATTTTATTATATCAATCCAAACCTGTCAGCAAAAAGACCAAAGATAAATGCTCCGAAGAATTTTCCGATAGCAACAGCAACCTGCGCAGTTGATCTCAAAGGCAAATTATCACAAACCAAGTCCCACTGTCAATGTTAAACACATAATATTACTTAAAAATATAATTCCAAAAATAGTTTTATAAAACAAATACATACCTGACTGACAATTGTTTGACCATCAGTTTCTTCATCGTAAATATAACGATTACATTTAACAACTTCAGGTTTTTTAGTCCGGTTACAATAACTTCGAGCTTCATCAAAGCTCATTTCACTTAATAAAGTGTAATTCCAGTCATAATGCACACAACTTTGTCTTTTCATTCTATTAATAAGTAATCATCAAGCATCAAGTTAATTAAATGAAAATCGAGATAAGAACGGAATAGATTTTAAGGTTTTTTATATATTTAACACTTAACCTACCCTGGGCTGCTAATTTCTATAATTTGTTCTATTGTCCAGTTAGTCCCAACTAGCTCTGGAATACTGCAAGCAAACGTAGGGTTGCCTCCGAGGAAAACATAAGATGTTATGTGCATGGAATTGAAAATTCCTGGAGTACTTGCAAGAAAGAATAACCATGCAAGCCAGAGATGGTTTTTACATTTTTTTTCTAAGGCATTTTCTAATGTCACTGGATCCATTGTATGACCGTAGACTGAAGGCTAGTAGACAGTATCAATTATGTTAGAATGACAAATTGGTTCTCCCTATTATTATCAGGACCAAATTATTGCTCACTCTTCATCATTTAGCTCAATGTTTTAATTATCCACAGAACTAACAAGTATAGTTCAAATCAAACTTGGTTTGAAAGTCTAATAATTCTGAAGAATATTTTACATTTTGCGTGAAGTTTATCTATAAATAAAAGTAAAGAAAAAATAAATTTTAAAATTAATACTGATCAAAAAATAACATGAAGGAGAGCATGTTTTTTTACATAAATTCTCAGACATTAATGTAAATATTTAAAAAAAAGATACCTTTTTAAAAATTATATAAACAAAGAGAATAAATACGATAGTAAAGCTACTCTAAAAGTAAAGATTAATACCCCTCGATGGTCTCACTAATTTATTCTGATAAATGTGTAAATTATAATAGAGTAATTACTTGGTTAAAATAGTTTATACAGTTTACTTTTTAAAAACTGATTCAACAATCTTAATAATTCCATTGATATGTAAACTTGAAATGTAATTACCGCTATAAACTTGCTCATTTTCTATCTTTCTTGTTAGGATAACAGTAATTTAGATAACTTACCTGAATGATCATAGATAACAAACTGTCCCTATTTGCAGCCAGAAGAGCAAATAATGATTATAGTTTGTATTGAGTAAGAGATAAAAGTGACATTGAATTGTTAAATACACTATTCATTCCATAATAATCAGTTCATTGGTGAAGATTGATTTTCAAACTGATGTAAACACAGTTTATATATAGCTTTGAAAAGAATAAAAATAGCTATCCTCCTGAATAAAACCAAGAGTAAAACATTTCTTTATATCCGTTATCATATATATGATTCAATGGTGACATTATTAATTTTCGGTTATTAATATTCAATGAGTTATTTTATACTTTAAATAATGTGACAATAAAAAATGACAATGATCCACTAAGCTAATTCATCAAGCACTGTTTTGATTTAACGTGTCTCTCTTTTATTTTATACTATTATATCAGTAAAAAATAATATAATTGTTTTTAAATGTTTAT
This sequence comes from Arma custos, assembly GCA_037127475.1. NCBI lineage: Eukaryota > Metazoa > Arthropoda > Insecta > Hemiptera > Pentatomidae > Arma > Arma custos. The sequence goes on from CM073759.1 coordinate 166,799,583, forward strand.
AGATTAATGAAAAATATATATAAATGTTAAAGACAAAGAGATAAATGTTATTCATGTATAGAGATCTTCTAGAAAAAATACAGAAAAAAAAGTAAATAATATTCTAAAAATTGTTAAATATGATTTACTGAAGGTATCAAGCAATTCCATTGTTAATTATTTTGTACTCAAATTAATCCTAGCTGTAAACAGATAAATGGTGTAACTACCTACATCAGCAATTGCTTTAAAATAGGTGTATTTATGTAAATAATTATTCCATTAAAAATAAATGGTTACATACATCCCATAATATTCATAAAAATTTAAAAATATATATTTATAAAATTAAATATTAGACCAGGGTCGATAACTTTTGAAACCAAAAAAAATAATAGTAGGACGAAACCCATTAGAAAAGGAAGAGAATATAACAAAAATGAAAGGAAAAATAATTCACGGGCGATCTGAGGTCGGGAAGTGGTAGGGGGAGTTTAAGGGTAAAAAACGGTTTATCTCGATTTCCAGCAAAACTACAAATCCTATGGAAAAAAGTTAAATAGCAAAGTTTTAGGTAATAAAAACATCTACAACTTTTGTATTTACACTTTTTTCACCTAGCCTCAAAATTTATATGAAAAAATTCAAATAACCAAGCTTTTGGATTTTTATTTTTATCATTTACAAAAAAATTTCACGAAATTTGGTGAAAACTTACCTTTTTATGTCCCAAACACAATGTAATTTTTTCGATTTAAAATATTTATTTTTTTCACCTTATTTTGACTTCATATTGAAAAAGCATAATTTTCAATCGAAAATTCTCACGTCAAAATATCTGATTTTTTAAAAAAGTCGGTGGGCTTTTTGTTCTTCGAAATCTCTACTTTCTGATGGTGTAAAAAGAAATATACAATGCTATAGTAAATGTTCTCAGAAAATGCAAAGAAACAAAACAAACTCGAATCCGAAAATTTTTTTTATCATTATGTACAATGTACAAGACCTCGATAGAATTTTCCAGAGATACTAATAAAGCTGTCATTGTTGTGGGTAAAGATATTGATCTTTTGCTCCTTTTGAATCAATTAAATTCAAATAATCATGACATTTATTTTCTCAGGCCAGGTTCTGGAAATGTATAAGATCTATTTTTCACGTCTAATGGTTTCAAATATGAATCCTTAAAAAATATCGTTGAATTTCAGCATTGTTTTTCTGGTTGCGATACAACATCTGGATTTGCCGGAAAAGGAAAGAAAAGAATCGTAAATTCATTATTAGACGATAAAAATTTGTCAAATCTGGCCAATATTTTTTATAAAAAAGATGCAAACAAAGAAGATATCGAAAAAAATGGATTACAATCAATCAAATCTATTTATAAATGTAAAACTGATAATATAACACTGAGATTTATAATATTTATAATAACAATTAAGATTTCGAAAATATCAATTGGCAAATAGCTGAAAATTGTACATAATGATTGAAAACAAATTTTTCGGATTCAAGTTTTTTCGTTTCTTTGCATTTTCTGAGAACATTTACCATAGTAATGCTTATTATTTATTATTACCACCGACTTTAAAAAAAACAACAGATATTTTGACGGGAGAATTTTCGATTGAAAATTAGTGTGCTTTTTCGATATTAAGTCAAAATAAGGTGAAAAAATTAATATTTTAAATTTTAAAAAATAAAATTGTGTTTGGGGCATAAAAAGGTAAGTTTTCACCAAATTTCATGAAAAATAAAACCATTTTTTGTAAAAAATAAAAATAAAAAATAAAAAACTTGGTTATTTGAATTTTTCACATACATTTTGAGGTTATATGAAAAAAGTGTAAATACAAAAATTGTAGATATTTTTATTACCTACAACTTTTCCATTTAACTTTTTTCCATAGGATTTCAAATTTTCCCGGAAATCGAGATAAACCGTTTTTTACCCTTAACCCCCCCCCTTCCCCTTATAGACCTCAGATCGCCCGTAAATTATTGTTCCTTTCTTTTTTGTTATATTCTCTTCCTTTTCCAAAGGGTTTCAACCCACTATTATTGTTTTTTCACTTTTTAACATTTTCAAAGGCTTCAGCCCTGGTCCACATACAGTTTATAGTATTAAAATATGATTATTGTAAATAAATCTATTTTTATTATTCATCTGTTTGAACAATGCACAAATAACAGGGTATAAATAAATAAATCAATATAGATAAATCGAAAATTTCGGCGTAAATTAGAAAGTATTATAAAAAAAAAAAAAAGAATTATTTAAGATACCAAATGCATCAATTGAAAGTTATGTATGCACTCACTTAATTACTATCATGATACTAATAATTTGCAGTTACAATAATTCTTATTAAATAGCCGGTTATAAAAAATTTAACTAAGTAATCATACAATTACACAGTTTATCTTGTTATTCAGGTCAGCAGGTAGTCGAAAATAAGGAACTGTCCTACTTGATGCCCCTCTAGCACTGTTACTACTAGAAAGTCGGTCGCAAGACTGAAGTGGTGACGGTTGTTTCCTGTGCGTATGACGCGACTCAAGGATCTTTCTTTTTTTCCTCTAAAAACTACCAGACATAGAAGGCATGTCCCTTCCCTCAAGTTATTTTTTAATGTACAGTTGTTTCAAATTCATTCAAGGTCTAAAATGAGTAAAACGTTTTATATAACCAATCGTTCAGCAATTAAAAATACAGTAAAAGTAATATTTAATTATAGTAATGTATTACTAATGACCCGCCCCAGCTCTGCACAGGCAATAAGGCTGAAAGCTGAAATGCTTAAGGTAACTAAAGTGTATAAGTTGATAAGGATTAATACTGTAATCGTCAAAATAGCTTTTCAAATACCGCATTGAACGTTATCAATTTTTTAGAAAATAAAATTAAACTAAGCTATCCTTAAAAAATAGATATATGCTATCTCTGAAATTTGTGTAGATCTATAAAAGAGGAATATACCGCCATGCATTGTTTCATTATATGTCAAAGGGATCAGGCAGCATCTTCCATGAAACCTCCCTGGAGGTTATACTTTTTCCTACACATCAAACAATTATTGTTATTACAAAAGACTTTGTTTATTTCTTCTAGTTTAGACCGTGTAGATAAATTTTTCGCCAACGTTTCGTCAACCATGTTGCTGACTTCCTCAGGGCTGAGATGAGAATGAGACTAATCAGGTCTCATTCTCATTTCAGCCCTGAGGAAGTCAGCAGCATGGTTGACGAAACGTAGGCGAAAAATTTATCTACACGGTTTAAACCAGAAGAAATAAACAAAGTCTTTTGTAATAATAGTGATCGTGGAAGCCTAAAAGAATAATTATTGTTATATTCCAAATAATTTACACATTAATATTAATTTTAAATAAATTATTAATTTATTTATTTTTTATTTCAGGGTACATGTAGCGTGAAAATAATATCCTAATGATATAGTATAATCTTTTTTAACCATAAAATGTTTTATTTAATGGTATAGTTAATTATATTTACTTCTAATATTTTTTACATTATGGTAATCCTTAATTAGAGGAAAAATCTGGCGGTTGAGGGTGATCTCAGTGTTGTATCTTGTTAAATAACGCATTTGATATTATTGTATAATTTTATTGGATAACATAATAAGTAACCAATAAACTTAAACAAACTAAGTTTAAGCACACCCAACAAAGCGACTAGCAATCACATGGCGTCCTTATCCCAAACTGCCCAAACAATGGCGCATGTGTCAAATTGAGGTGGGTGGCTAATGGATACAACAGTCTTCCCCACTTAATTTTATTTCTTCATCCAGGTGTGAAATCTCGTTAATGATGGGGACGCTGACGATTCTTGTAGGAGCGACGTTCTTCCTGAAGGTTGGTTCCTTCGCTGGGTGCTTTGACTGGACTAGTTGTTATTGGTCCTTGATGTAGAGGATCTGGAGGATTGCTGCAATTCTGAGAGATGTGACCGTAATTACCTTTCACTGGAGGTTTTCACACATGCTGGAAAAGGAACCTCTACTGGTTTCAATTTGGCAACTGTACCATGGTACTTGAAGATTTTAGTAGTTGAAAAGAGTGTGTTTCCTACTGGTTTAAGAGCTGACGAAGATCAATGTTTAATTACTAACTTTTTAGAACTTGAATATAATTTAGGAGGCAATTTCTGGACAGGAATTTGTTTTACAATTATCAGAGCAGGAATCTTATTAGGCGACTGAAGAACTGGAAGACTTGTAGTAGCTGGTATTCTTCTCCCTGCCTTAATATATTCAGATCTTAGGCTTTTAAAATATTCAAACTCTTTTTTTTTCTATGAGTTCAAAATGTTCTCGAACTATCAGGCATTGGCTTTAATGCAGACTTCTTCTCAGCAACTGGCTTCAGAATGTTTCCAAGTTTCGCAGGACTTTCTATGTAATCTGGACTCTTTGGTTTTGGAATCTTCTTTTGTTGTTTATAATTCAACCACTTTTCATTGATAGTGTCAGTAGCATTCAATTTTGGTTTTAAGAAAGTAGATTTAATATGACAGGATACTGTAATTTCATTTTTAATGCAATCATGGTTATTTTTTTATAGATTTATAGATAGAATATAGATTAATTTTCTTTGTTGTTGACAATACGAGTTTCAGGATAGTCTTGATTGTATGAAGAACGCTGGCCATTTGAAGTTTAAATGTAGTTATCCTTTTCACTCTTCTTTGAAAAAAAAAAAGTATTTAAAGAGAGTCGAATGGCACTTGTTTCTCAAATTAGCAAACAAAGCTCAAGCAACCGTGTGAAAATATTAATAGTGCAAGTGAATTATGTCTTTTTGTTTGTTTGAGTCCCACAACGATGCGTGTGAACTTTGGAGTTTCGATCTTCTATCTACCTTCCGAAAAACTCCTCTTCTATATTGAACACAGGCATGAGGACCATTACGCCAGTATAAACATATCTTTTTTTAGGGTTACCGATAGCGGCGTTCAGACCACCTGCAAATCATCTTCCAGGATAAACGAGTAGCTTAAAACTGTAAAACGTCGTTCCAAAAAAAAAAGTTGTTTACTGTTTTTTTTTACTGACGAAATACTCTAAGACATCAGTGATTTTACAAATAAAAATTTCTGGAGTTGGGTGCAATACAAATCAAGACCTCATGACTTAAAAAGCACACTGTACGTAATAAAAGCCCTATGGTCAACGACATGAAATTAGGCGGCTCAAAGGAAATGCGCTGTTGCCGCTTGAAACGAGAATGTGGGCGGGGTTTTACTCAAAACTGCCAATATTTGACAACAATGTGCTAGCAGCGTTGCCTAGTTCTCCCGGTTTCAGTTATTTGGTTTTTACCCTTGGTACGCTAGTGTAGGTCGATTTGGCAACAACACATTTTATTTGAGCCACCTAATTTCATGTCGTCAATTATAATTGGACTTTTATACAAGTGTGTTGAGATCTTCACACTTCAATATTTGTGACTTATGGGATGAAGAATGTTTGTCTATTTCACGATCTATTTAATTACTTTAGAATGCTTCAAATTTCACAATCCGGTCAACAGGACTTCTATTTGATCGTCAAGATAAGGTGGAGTTCCAAAACCCCTATTTGATTTTTTTTTATTATAATATACTCTCGTTTTACTAAACATTACGATTATTTTGAATTTTAATAAATTTATCGAGTTTGAACATTTTCATTTTGTTTTCCCTGCTTATTTAAGTTATCTCTTAAAGTTAGAAATCCTAGTTATAAAGTTGATGATGAGTCTTGTGTGAGATATGGGGTTTAAACGACTAAAAAACTGTAGGCGGCGCTCAGACGCCCTTAGTCATGGAGGTTAAGAGTTACGGCGTTCGAGACCCTCCTAAAACTATATATATGTATTTTTTTTTCTTTATAATGTAAGAACTATTTATACATTTTTTTTATGGCGCAGAACGCTAGTCGGGCGCTCCCTTTTCCCACTTCCTTGATCCGCCACTGCAATTAAGCGTTTCTTACCTATTACTTCCTCTTCTACCAAGGACGAATATCAGATTTTTGCCAGGTGAGCAAGCTTATTTTTCTTCAACTTTTTTTATCTCTTCTCTTTTATACCTACATAAAAATCAAAGCTCTTTTTTTTTTTTACTTAATTTACCTTCACCATATACAAAACATTCTTACTATTAAAAAAATAGTAACGGTAAAAAAAAAATTTACAGTGAACGACTTTTTTTTTCTTCTTGTAAGTTAATGAATTCGATAGAAGCGACTTATTTGCCAGAATATTTTCATTCAACAACTTTTCTTGTTTTGTCTAATGGTTCTAAAAAAGAGTAGTGTTTAGTCGCGAACCTGGACTGTCTGACAGATGGAACGGACAGATCATTGCCTCTAAAATCGGATGTACTTTGCCGCCAAAACGTAGGAGAGGGGAGAACGACGCTTTGAGTCACCTCACTTATCATCAGATCACCGAGCGGAGCAGTTATACCACCATCGCATTCGCACCATTCGAGGCTACGACCATCGCACACTCCACTTTCAAGCCGCTCTTCATATGAGAACGGCCAGAGGTCTTGAAGTTTGTTATTCGCCAGAAGTTATGCTGAGATGATGATAATTACTCAATACATCACACAAATTGTAAGTCACCTTTCATTACCATAAGGCCTCAAATTGTCAACTAATTTTTCTCCGGATGATTAATGTATTACATGGTACCAACCGGACAGTTCAAGTTAATTCATGATATCATACTCATTGCTCCTTCATGCCGTGATCACTGGCGAAGATAATAATAATTCGCACATCTTCGCGCCTTATTGAAAACTTCATCATTCCGTTCAAGTTTATTTTGTTGTAATTATCTCTTTGGCCATTATGCTAGCATGGAGCATTTCTGTTATTGTTAATTATCGCTCCCATTCATATTAATCATTTGTTCTTCTTTTTTTGTTTAAAATTAATTTGTTCATTAGATCGCTAAGTTACATGTTTAGTTTTAAGTTATTTTGTAGACGCTATTATTAATTTGTATCTTTTACATGTATATTAATAGTATTTAAGAAAATCTCGCATGTTATTTAAATTAATAAATCAAACGCTTTGTTAATATCTGAGCTTTCATTCAATTCCCGTGGTACTTCCATTTGCTTCTATCAAAATTTATTCAGTCTAATCACGCCTAAACAAGTAGGAAAGGGCCAAACAATTAAGCACATTAGACAAAGTAAAGCTTAGCAGGAAAGTAGAATCAATCTGAAGTTGAAAAACATCTAGATTAGATTTTTTTTCTTCCTTAGCTATAAAAGTACTCTTAAATAGTCTATTATTATACTTGAGCTTGAAAAAAATTAAGTAATTCCCTTATGTGGAATAAATATTTTTTTTAAAAACTACATTCTATACATTTCATGATTAGATATTTATATAGTTATGTCCAATAATCCTACTTTAATGTACCTGTTATATAATGAAGGAAGTCCAAGCGATGACCTGTGGAACTCATACTCATTCCTGAATTGGTTACATCAGTAATTGTAACTATTATTTCTTATAAATATATATTAAAATAATAATAATAATAAAGTCTCGACAATTTTAGATTGAGGGCAGTGAAATTTCCAGAGAAATAGGAGAAGGTAATAGAGCAGAAGAGTTCATAAATAAACAGCAAAACAACCTTGAACATAAAATATCTTCTATTGATTTCATATTAAAGCAAAAATGTCTTTTTTTTCTATCTCTTGAACAAGGTGAGTGTTTTTATTTGTTGTTATTAATACAGAAATATTTTCTCACATATATTATGGCTTGCAACTTCAACAGTTTTTTTTCCATACCGATTTGTGGGAACATACTCTAGTTAACAAGTAAAGGCATTGTTTGAACTTCTTCCTACATTTTGAGCACTACACAAGCCAATGCATGCAATTCACTAATCCTTAAAATTAAGGATGTTAAATCTTATGATCCCTTAATTAATAATTGAATTAACTCTTTTTTATCTCTTGATTTTAGTTTAAAGCCACATTTCTGAAATTTTGAGCTTATGAATAATGAATATAAATTTTGGATACTTTGAGCTTCATATAACAAGTTAATATAATTCCTAAAATCTAATTGAAAAGAATTATGAGTATAAAATATTAATTAAAATCGGGTCAAAGATATTTCAGCTTAATTTTTCAAAATTAATTGAACAGCAAACTCAATTCACCAGCAAATTTAATTTATTGATATTTACAACTATAATAATATTACAATAAGTAAATCTGCTATATGTACAATACGACTTGAAAAACACTTGTGGAGAAACTACCCATCGGTAGCACTCCAAAAAGTTCTATAGTAGATGGTCTCGAGGCCATCTTCTTTTCAGACGCCTCGGGGGGTTATCAGGAACAGTATGGGAAGCAAGTTGAGAGACTAGCGGATTCAAGTGTGTATGGAGCTTGTCATGGAAGGATAGGTATCTAGTTTGGGCCAAATCAGTAACATATGGGATATTAAGATCATGATGGATGAGTTTGTTTGTGACATAATAAGGAGCATTGAGGATTTTGCAAAGGATTTTAGGTTGCAAGGATTGGATACGAGATGAATTGGATGGTTTAGTAGAGCCTATCAATTATCTAAAACGTATTCTGTTAGGTAAAGTATAATGCGTATAAAATATTATATTCAACCAATAAATAAAAACGTCAAACATGAATAGATTTGCAACAAATAAAAATAAAAATTTTGAGGTTCGAAATGTATTTATTATGCATAAATATATGTGTTTTTATAAATTCGATCCAGTTTGTATAACTGCTAAGCTTAGCGAACCCGAAGGCTCGGTGCCGACACCATCAATCTCTGCTTACAATCTTTCATGCTCTCCCCAAACCAAGTACTCATTAATGACCCCTATCCTAATTATATCTGGCTAGGCAAAATTTTGGACTCCCACCGTAGCATAGCAGCATAAACGACGCTTTGGGCCATACTAGATTCAAGCTGGGGTAAATGATTTATTTTGCTATAGCCTTTATTTAATTTCTATGATCATCATCATATGATCATATCAAGTGTTGTTTGGAACATATTTTGCCATTATTGACAATTTAAATGAATTTGAGAAAGGTGATAACAAATTAAACTAAATAGGAAGAAGGAAACTCATAGCTTAATTGGAAACCTCACCTAGGGCACAAAGTTTTTAAAAATAAAAATAAGTAGTAATAAATGTAAAATACAAGGGCTACTGTAATATAGATTGTGTAGCCAGTAATTCACTAAGATCAATTTATCTAATATGATTTTTTTGTTCAAGAATACTAAGCGGAATAATGCTAGTATTTGGTATTATGATATGATTTAGTTAATTCTTTTATTATATAAATATAGATACATATTTTAATGTAAGCCACATGAATATTCTTATATGTTATAATTATTACTGCTTATTAAGTGAGTGATTTATTTTTCTAAATTAATAACTTTTAGATAGTCATATATTTCAGTTCTGAATATTTTAAAAACTAATATTAAATCTACATTAGTAGATTACATAAATTATTAGATTACGTGCATTACATTACATTAATGCACAATATTTATTTTGAAAACTTCATGAAAAACTATTTATAAAGGGTATATTTTTTCACAAAACTTCCAGCTTCTTAGGCGCCAAAAAAAAATCCTTCAAATCTGAAGGAACATATGGAATTGCTAGTGTGGAGTCATTGATAGTTTTTAATACCTGCAGATGAATGATAGCTGATTTATTCTTGATTCGATTAATAATTTTAATAATCCCTCCTTTCATGGCCAACTCTTGACCTTCCTAATACCCTTAAGATTAGTTTTTAGTTTGTGTAATCTTTACCTTCCAACCTTTGAACAGCAATTAATTCACTTTAAAAACTAAAAAAATATAATTCTTCTCTTCAAAATAAAAATATTAAAAAAAAAAATAATGTGTATTCGTAACTAGAAAATAAACTGACATAGATATTATCAGATTGTAGACAGGAGTCAGATAGTTTTACACGATAAGTGGAAATTGGTGTAAATTTTGAACGATTAAAGATAAAATTGCAATAAAATATAAAAATTAAGAAATTGGTTCTTTTGTGTTAGCACAGCCACCGTTACTTTTGCCTACTTGTTTGCATGCGCGAGCAGTTATATTTTGTAACAGTTATATTTCTAACAGATGATTATATTTCTAACACAAACCACCCCTAACCCCAATAAATATATTTAATGATGTTATGCAAGATAGCTACTATAAAAGATAGCTGTTACAAAATATAACTGTTCGTGCATGCGAACAAGTAGGCAAAAGTAATGATGGCTGCGTTAACACAAAAGTACCAAATGAAGTAAACCTCTTGTGTGGAATAAATAGTTAAAAAAAAAGTATTTTATATATACATTTTTTTAATAACTACAGTGATATTTCATGATAACATAAATTTATGGACATTTAATCATAAATGATGAATTGGGTATTATTTACAAATGATTAGAAAGATAACATATATATTTTTTATACATTACATTCAAGTCCAAACACTGCTGACATTTACCTAAAAACAATAAAAAAAATATAATCTTTCAGTTAAACGATAACAAATATAATCTATCAATTAATAATAAAAAAATAATGCCTACAAAAGGCTATCACATTAAGAGAAGATAATAAAAACAAAAATCATTGATATCTAAAGTTAACTTAACCAGTAGTATTAGACATCTTTTGATTCTATTCCAAAAGATATAACAGAAATTATTCAAATTCAAAGAAATTATCCAGGGCAATAATTAAGACATCAAACATATTAAACCCCATTGAATTACTTTAAACTAAAGCTCTACCTACTTTATGCTATAACAAAAAAAATAAAGGTAACAGTTAATCTAGTTTTAAAATTCTTTATAATGATAGAGTGCATAATTTAAAATATCAATTTATCAATGCAATTATATCATCTTCGATTACAGATAATAATTCCTGATATGGCAGTTTAACTAATCTTTCGGTTTCTTTATAAATTAAAACATCATCCAGGCTCTTCTTCTTTTTAAAAGCTGCATTGTAAATTCTTAATAATGAATTACGTAAATTAACATTTTCCATGAGTAAAAGCTGAATGTTGTTTTGAAAGTTTGATATACATTTATTAGCTAATTTTTTATTTTCAACATGAACAACATTTTGAACACCCACAACAGATTTCTCAGAGCATTTATGGCTACTAGGACCTAATAGTTTAAACAGTTTCATTTTCAATTCTTCTATAAGTAAGTTATGCCTCCGAATATCATGTTCGAACTGAAGTTCCTGTTTACTTAATTGACTCTGAAGAAAAATTGTCTGTTTTTTCATTTCCTTAATTTCTAGCATCCACTTATCATTTTCAGATTTGATTTTTCCTAATGATTCAGAAAGAAATAAACATTGCTTCTTTTCATTTTCCAGAAGTAAGGTAGTTTTGTTGTTATTGTCTTCTAGCACATTAATCCTTGCTTTAAGGTTCATAATAATTTCATTTTGCTCATTAGCTCTTAAAGCTTGTCTTTTCCTGTTACAAACAAGGCTCCAAGCAGCATTCAATAAATAAACTATCATCTTAGTTTTATCTTCATCATATTCAATAAAAGGTATATCAATAAGTTCTAATTCATTCACTAAAATATTAAAACATGAAGGAATGTTTGAATCAATGCAAAAATTTGAGTCATACATTTTTGCTGATTTAACAAAAATGAAATAATATAAAACACTCAACAACCCACAAATGTCTCACCTTAAACCAATAAAATATATTGCTTCCTCACAAATATTAACGTCCTATATACATAACTTCAAAACTTGTGAACCCACGAGTGAACAGAAATCTTTTAAAAATTGCGGGATCGTTCGTAATGGGTTCGTTCGGATGTTTTAAGGTTGCTTCGATCCTCACTCCAGTAACACATTTCCAGCAATTCATAAACTTTAGAAAAGTTAACAGAAGAGCTATGTTAGTCCAGGGAAATGCCGCGAGAAATTCTTTGATAAATAGCTTTCCGTGAGTTTCCAATAAAACTATACCTTTCTCACCGTTATAAATATGTAGGTATATTATTCTACCAAGTATAAAATCCTAGTTCAAGTAATCTAGTTGCGCTATTTTAAAAAAGCTAAACGAATTGTGATAAAATAAAGAACAGAACGACAAATTAGTGAAGGATTTTATTGAGAAATAACAGGTCAGGAGTTCCTGCTGAGAATATCCGAAGAACACGTGGCAAGAGCAACATATCAGATAGAAAAGAAATGAAGAAGACCGAGTGTTGCATTTTATCATAAATCCTGTGTGTATGTAAATATTAATTGTTATCTTTCTTTATAACTATTGTTATTTTATTTATATATATATATATATATATATATATATATATATATATATATATATATATATATATATATATATATTTTTCTTTCTTTTGATTTGTTATTGGAAACTCACAAATTAGTTTTATTTTCACTTTTAATTATTAATTAAATTTTCATTGTATTCTACTCCAAGACATTATATCTTTAGGGAATAGTCCTGGGAATAAATAAAGATTTTTTTTATTATTAATATTAAATAGTCGAAATGAAGCTGGAAATAATTATTCAAACATTAGATATCATTGCGATCAGTGCGAACGGTCTGAATTGTAAATTAATATCATAAATTGGATCTTTTTGGTTAATATCAAAGGGAATGGAGTTTTATTATGTTGAGGTAAGGATGTTGCTCGGAACGTTAAGGATTCGATTCCCAAGGAATGAATTTTGCCACTGCCACTTTTGTTCACCCATACATCTATCAGAAATTAGACTGCATATATTATCAGTAACAGCATCATTACCAAACTTAAGTCACTGTCGGTAAGTCTGATATATGCTTCTAGTTAAACATATGCTGAGGTTTTGAGAAGTTTCTGAACAAATTCTGACAAGAGGGACTTCCAGAAAGTAAGGTTACATCATGTGTTAATGAAAGAAAAATGCATATATTTAAATGAAATTTACAAGACATGAGTAAAAACATATCACCATTTCTGTACATAATCACAGTTGAGGTCCTCGCCGTATCCATCTCCCAAAACCATTTTTCGACAGCCTCGTGGACCACATTGTCATTAAAAAATCATTTTCCGCCCAAAAACTCCTTCAATTTATTTAAAATATGGTATTCCGATATTACAAGGTCGTAGGTAGTAGGGTGGGTGAGTCACAATATCCAATCCCAATGAGACAAATAGGTCCTGAGTGAACCGGGCTGTATGGGGTCTGGCATGGTCACGAATGAGTGACACACCATGAATCAGCATTCCCCTCTTATTACCTTTATTTTTATTTTTTACTTTTTAAGTTTCTCACAGTATGTTTCAGCATAGATAGCGGTTCCTTGGAAAATAAAATCGACCAACAAGATCCGTACAGTCCCAACAGGCAGAAGCCATGATTTTCCTCTCTGAAAACCGGACTTTAATTTTTTTTTTGTGATGATGAATGGAGCTTTTGTTTAGACTGCTTTTTTAACTCTAGAGTATAGTGGTGTATCCACGTTTCATCCGCAGTCAAAATTGATTAATGAAAAGATTCACCATCTGTTTCATAACGCAAAAGGAATTCGTGTGCACCCAAAGCGCCATTTTGGTGATGTTTTGGAGTTTGCATTTTTTTCATCCACCTTCCTATAACCAGGTCTATCGGTTACTATTTCATCCAGGAGATTTCGTGAGATGTGTGAGAAACGTTCTATAAAAGTTTCAAGAGTAACGATGCTCCTCAATATGCTGCGACAATAGCTCTTCTGAAATTATAGACTGTCTCCCATTCCTTTCTTCATTATGAGTGTAATTATGGCTTTCTTAAAATAACCTATTCCCATTGGTAACATGCTGGCATTACCTTCGTTTCATAGGTTTCGTAACGGAAGTAAAATAAATATAGAGAAGGTTATAAACAGCCGGTTGACCAAGAAGGTTGTAATGACCTTTCCCCAAATAATTTATTAATTATAAAAAATATCCGTGGAGCCTTAAGGGGAGTAAATAAGTCAGTACAAACACAAAGTTAACAATGGAAGCCCAAAGAAAAGGTATATTCTTAAAATAAATATATAGAACTATTTGCATGTAATAATATTTTATGTATATATATATTTATTTTTTTTAATTATTTAATTTTTTTTTTTTTAATTTTGAAGAGAAAAGATTATGTCTTGGCCGGGATTCGAACCCGGGTCGCCCGCGTTTCTAGCGCGGTGCTCTAACCACTGAGCTACCAAGGCACGCATTCCAGCTAGACAAATCCTTTCTCTTCACTGATCCTATATTCCTGTGATCTCGCAATTTTTTGAGCTATACACGGGGAAGTATGTTCATTGGCCATTTTTTTTTTCTCTTCAAAATTAAAAAAAAAATTTAAATAATTAAAAAAGAACCATAAAAAAAAAAATTATGAATATAAATTTGACGTAAGTCAACAAGATCCCGATTAAAGTAATGTTCAATGAACATACTTCCCCGTGTATACCTCTAAAAATTGCGAGATCACATGAATAGGATCAGTGAAGAGAAAGGATTTGTCTAGCTGGAATGCGTGCCTTGGTAGCTCAGTGGTTAGAGCACCGCGCTAGAAACGCGGGCGACCCGGGTTCGAATCCCGGCCAAGACATAATCTTTTCTCTTCAAAATTAAAAAAAAAAAAAAAAAATATATATATATATATATACATATATATATATATATATACATAAAATATTATTACATGCAAATAGTTCTTATATCTAATACAAGCCTTGTAGAGAAGAGAGCGGAGAGAAGGCAGCTGTCGGTCAGTAGTCAAGAGAGTAGTGGGGTGAGAGAGAGGTAGTGGTGGGGCCGAAATAACGTAACAGTCTAAAATAACGTGTTATTGGAAAATAACGGTTACTGTGATAACGTGTTACCAGAACGAGCTCGTTATTGGAATAACTCCTTCATCGTTTCACTCGCCAATAACCAAATAGCACTTCGACATGATTTCAATAAGAGCTGAAGGCCGAGGCGTTTTCGTTCCCAATTACTGATTGAAAAATTAACAAAAAAATTCCAAGTAAATATGTTTTAAAACAATAAAACTGCCTTAGAACTTATTGAAGCAACGACATCTATTAGACGTTATCGGAACTATTAAAGAGTTATTGGCTTCGTTGCCTATTTTTTGCGAATATAGAAGTATTTCATTCACAATTACTGATTGAAAAATTAACGAAAAAATCGGACTTGCTAATTCGCACAAAAAAATGGAAAATATGTCAAGTAAATATGTTTTAAAACAATAAAACTGGCTTAGATGTTATTCATGTGCTGCTATCTAAGTTATCGAATCAGTTATCGGAACTAATAAACAGTTATTGGCTTCGTTGCCTATTTATTGCGAATATAGAAGTATTTCATTCACAATTACAAATTGAAAAATTAACGAAAAAATCGGACTTGCTAATTCGGACAAAAAAATGGAAAAAATTCAAAGTAAATATGTTTTAAAACCATAAAAATGCCTTAGATGCTAGTCATGTGGCGCTGCCAACGTTATCGAATCGGTTATCGGAACTATTAAACAGTTATTGGCTTCGTTGCCTATTTTTTGGGAATATAGAAGTATTTCATTCACAATTACTGATTGAAAAATTAACGAAAAAATCGGACTTGCTAATTCGGACAAAAAAATGGAAAAAATTCAAAGTAAATATGTTTTAAAACCATAAAAATGCCTTAGATGTTAGTCATGTGGCGCTGCCTACGTTATCGAATCCGTTATCGGAACTATTAAACAGTTATTGACTTCGTTGCCTATTTTTTGGGAATATAGAAGTATTTCATTCACAATTACTGATTGAAAAATTAACGAAAAAATCAAACTTGCTAATTCGCACAAAAAAATGGAAAAAAATGCCAAGTAAATATGTTTTAAAACCATAAATAAAACTGCCTTAAACGTTATTGAAGCAGCGACATCTATTAGACGTTATCGGAACTATTAAACAGTTATTGGCTTCGTTGCCTATTTTTTGCGAATATAGAAGTATTTCATTCACAATTACTGATTGAAAAACTAACGAAAAAATCGGACTTGCTAATTCGCACAAAAAAATGGAAAAAATGTCAAGTAAATATGTTTTAAAACAATAAAACTGGCTTAGATGTTAGTCATGTGGCGCTGCCTACGTTATCGAATCGGTTATCGGAACTATTAAACAGTTATTGGCTTCGTTGCCTATTTTTTGGGAATATAGAAGTATTTCATTCACAATTACTGATTGAAAAATTAACGAAAAAATCAGACTTGCTAATTCGGACAAAAAAATGGAAAAAATTCAAAGTAAATATGTTTTAAAACCATAAAAATGCCTTAGATGCTAGTCATGTGGCGCTGCCAACGTTATCGAATCCGTTATCGGAACTATTAAACAGTTATTGGCTTCATTGTCTATTTTTTGCGAATATAGAAGTATTTCATTCACAATTACTGATTGAAAAATTAACGAAAAAATCAGACTTGCTAATTCGGACAAAAAAATGGAAAAAATTCAAAGTAAATATGTTTTAAAACCATAAAAATGCCTTAGATGCTAGTCATGTGGCGCTGCCAACGTTATCGAATCCGTTATCGGAACTATTAAACAGTTATTGGCTTCATTGTCTATTTTTTGCGAATATAGAAGTATTTCATTCACAATTACTGATTGAAAAATTAACGAAAAAATCAGACTTGCTAATTCGGACAAAAAAATGGAAAAAATTCAAAGTAAATATGTTTTAAAACCATAAAAATGCCTTAGATGCTAGTCATGTGGCGCTGCCAACGTTATCGAATCCGTTATCGGAACTATTAAAGAGTTATTGGCTTCATTGCCTATTTTTTGGGAATATAGAAGTATTTCATTCACAATTACTGATTGAAAAATTAACGAAAAAATCGGACTTGCTAATTCGGACAAAAAAATGGAAAAAATTCAAAGTAAATATGTTTTAAAACCATAAAAATGCCTTAGATGTTAGTCATGTGGCGCTGCCTACGTTATCGAATCCGTTATCGGAACTATTAAACAGTTATTGGCTTCGTTGCCTATTTTTTGGGAATATAGAAGTATTTCATTCACAATTACTGATTGAAAAATTAACGAAAAAATCAAACTTGCTAATTCGCACAAAAAAATGGAAAAAAATGCCAAGTAAATATGTTTTAAAACCATAAATAAAACTGCCTTAGTCGTTATTGAAGTAGCGACATCTATTAGACGTTAGCGGAACTATTAAAGAGTTATTGGCTTTGTTGCCTCTTGTTTTTGCGAATATAGAAGGATTTCATTCACAATTACTGATTGAAAAACTAACAAAAAAATCAAACTTGCTACTTCGCACAAAAAATGGAAAAAATATCAAGTAAATATTTTTTAAAACCATAAAACTGCCTTAGATGTTAGTCATGAGGTTATCGGAACTATTATGCCAATATGAAATATAAAATATATATGGAACTATTCCTGCATTTCCTATATATGGAAAAGCATTGACAATGCTAATAGGCACCATAGATTTGTTTAAGAGGGTGACTAGTTATTATAGTATGAACACAAAGTAGCAAAATACTGTAATAGAGATTACTGTACAACAATAAATTATAAAATGCAATTGATGATGAAAGGATATAATGAATTTAAAATACTAATATAATGATAAGCTTTTATTAGATAATGAAGTACAAAAAGGAAGAACTACAGATAATTAATTAATATCATAGCCTAAATAATTTTACTATAAAAAAAATAAATAGTTTCTCCAAATCAAAAACAATAAATATGTGTATTATGAAGTTCGTTATGAACATCCACAAATTTAATAAACTCAATAAACAACAGAAACACAAAATATAAAATTGTTAATATTAATCAATAATGCATAAATTTGTTTTATGTTAACAGGGATATATACTGATTTAATGTAGAACATTTATATATACGACTATACCAGAACATTACAGAAGGTAAAACAGGTATTTGATCCTATTAAAGATCAAATAGAAAAATCTGCCAGCAGTATAACATAAACTCAAAATTAGGCATTTTTTAGTTAAGCTTTCAGAAGCAATTGTATTGATTGATTCAGAATTCAGAAAGAGCATTGTATCTGATATTCTGTTTCCAACATTTTTAATAAAGTCATATTTTGAGTTGTATTATGTTTGAATTGAAGTTTTATGGGAATAATGGCATTGAAAGAAAAAGTTTCAAGCTTTTAAAAATTTTCTAGTCGTTAGTAAAAGACTTATAGTAAGTTAGTAAAAGATTATTATAACTATATAAAGCTAAAATGAATAAATACTTAAATAACTATCTAGTAGACAGAATAAAAAAGGAAGCATAAGCTCATCTTAATGATTCATTTAATACATGACTATTGCTGCAGACATTACTTGCGATTACGTCATGTAAACTGTAGTAGGAGCACTTGAAGAGTTACGGCAGAAGTTCAGTGCACTCTGATCTAATTTTAACAATGTCACAGAATAAATTAAAACCTTATTAATACATTTTATTTTAACTACCTTTTTATATACAGAATAAACTATCTTTAAAAACCTGTTTAATAGTATTAGTTGATTTTGTTTATGTATTAAGGATATGGTCTGGGTGGAAGTCAGAAAATATTCTTTTTAACTTCAAAGACTTGTTTTTAAATTTCAGAAAAATAGTTAATAGCTATCAATATAATTAATATTTAATTTTTACTAAAATAAACATAACAACAAATTTAATAATTAAGTTTTAAAAGAAAAACAATTGTATACCTTACTTTCTGTAAACATCCAATTTTAGGAATCCAATGTAAGAAGGAAAATGAGGGGAAAAAAAGTAATTTTTTGCTCATTTGTTTTCTTTAGTGTAATTTTGAGCTAATGGAAAGGCTTGTAATTCGTTTCTCTAATTTTTTTTTATTTTTTTTTCAATTTCAACTGCTGCGAGTTGCATCATGAAGAAAGTCTAAAAAGATATCAAGCAGTACTATATTATGGTCTTCACATGATTAACACATTTGGAGATTTAAAATAATAAATACAATGACTCAAGCAAAACCAGAATTAACACAAAGAAAGGATTCAAGAAAGATTGGAATTCAGGATTCAAAGACAGATTGAAGAAATATTAAAATGAGGAGAGACAGTTGTACCAAAAATATTTTTTTCCTTAAAATAAGGTACACCTACTTACAAAAATTTATGAAACTATTTTAATATATAATATTATGTGATATATTTATATTCACTTTCAATTTTAAATCGAGATTGTAATGCTTAAACAACACTTGTATTACTGCACATTAAAAAAGAAATGAAAGCCAAGTTTTTCCATTCTAAAATTATAATACTTTTAAAGTCTTTTTTCCCTCACCTTTTCCTTTTTTCTTTCTTTCCTTAAACAATCAAGAGAAGAACTTGACATTATAAGAATAATTTAAATGAAGAGAGACAGTTGTGCAACAAATATTATTTTCAATAAAAAAAAGTAAGTATAACATTTACAATTATGTAATACTTATATATAATAAACTGGATAATTCAAATGATGTATTGAATTGGTGAGGGGGGTGCAATCAATACATTTTATAAATGCTTTAGATTGACCTCATTTTAATTTATTAATAAATGGAATTATAATCAAGAAATTTTTAGGCAGTCTACAGAGAAGTTTTGATTCCTAAAATTGGATGTTTACAGAAAGTAAGGTATACAATTGTTTTTCTTTTAAAACTTAATTATTAAATTTGTTGTTATGTTTATTTTAGTAAAAATTAAATATTAATTATATTGATAGCTATTAACTATTTTTCTGAAATTTAAAAACAAGTCTTTGAAGTTAAAAAGAATATTTTCTGACTTCCACCCAGACCATATCCTTAATACATAAACAAAATCAACTAATACTATTAAACAGGTTTTTAAAGATAGTTTATTCTGTATATAAAAAGGTAGTTAAAATAAAAAGTATTAATAAGGTTTTAATTTATTCTGTGACATTGTTAAAATTAGATCAGAGTGCACTGAACTTCTGCCGTAACTCTTCAAGTGCTCCTACTACAGTTTACATGACGTAATCGCAAGTAATGTCTGCAGCAATAGTCATGTATTAAATGAATCATTAAGATGAGCTTATGCTTCCTTTTTATTCTGTCTACTGGATAGTTATTTAAGTATTTATTCATTTTAGCTTTATATAGTTATAATAATCTGGTAAAGAGAAAGTGAGAAGCACTTAAAGATAAACTTTGTATGTACTTAAAAATAAGTTAGGTTTTTGAGAGTAGAGTGGCTAAAATGGTAATATCATTAAATGAATAAGCTTAATTTATTATTTTTTTTAATCTATTTGTTAACTAATAGTCTATCAGTCGAATAAAACTTCTTTGCTTGTTTTAGAAACTGTAAAGGTCCTAGCCTAGTACCAAACCCTGAAGAATCTTCCTGAGTTTAGAGTTCCCAGTAATGGCTTCAACCATAGTTTTGTGGTCGGTTCTTTCGAAGTGAATATATTTAGATTACAGTGCCTCTTATGCTGTCTTCTACGACTTATGACTATTTAAGTGTAACCAATTAAAGCTATAGGTGTTAAATTATTGTTTATTTTAATTCATTTGCTTATTTCATTATAACCAAGAGCTAATAATGATAAACCTTGTGAAACAGAAAAAAGGTTTCTGTCAAATCGAGACAATTGTTGTTTTATTATTTAGAATATTTCAAAATATAATGAGTAATTATTTTTACGAAGAGTCGTATGTACAAGTTAGATGCCTGTAATTTTTCCACCTTTTTTTTTTTTTTATGAATACATTTTTAAATGTATTCCTCACATATCATTCCTTCAAAAGAACGGTGTTATATAGAATATAGAAGTATTTCATTCACAATTACTGATTGAAAAATTAACGAAAAAATCGGACTTGCTAATTCGGACAAAAAAACCTAATAACCTAATATTGCAATAGAGATATTTGAAAGTTACATGTGAGTTAAAAAAATAAAAAATTTTGTTATTGATACAAAATTCTTTTACTAACGACTAGAAAATTTTTAAAAGCTTGAAACTTTTTCTTTCAATGCCATTATTCCCATAAAACTTCAATTCAAACATAATACAACTCAAAATATGACTTTATTAAAAATGTTGGAAACAGAATATCAGATACAATGCTCTTTCTGAATTCTGAATCAATCAATACAATTGCTTCTGAAAGCTTAACTAAAAAATGCCTAATTTTGAGTTTATGTTATATGTAGTTCTTTTGAAGGAGCGAATATAGTTCTATACTGCTGGCAGATTTTTCTGTTTGATCTTTAATAGGATCAAATACCTGTTTTACCATCTGTAATGTACTGGTATAGTCGTATATATAAATGTTCTACATTAAATCAGTATATATCCCTGTTAACATAAAACAAATTTATGCATTATTGATTAATATTAACAATTTTATATTTTGTGTTTCTGTTGTTTATTGAGTTTATTAAATTTGTGGATGTTCATAACGAACTTCATAATACACATATTTATTGTTTTTGATTTGGAGAAACTATTTATTTTTTTTATAGTAAAATTATTTAGGCTATGGTATTAATTAATTATCTGTAGTTCTTCCTTTTTGTACTTCATTATCTAATAAAAGCTTATCATTATATTAGTATTTTAAATTCATTATATCCTTTCATCATCAATTGCATTTTATAATTTATTGTTGTACAGTAATCTCTATTACAGTATTTTGCTACTTTGTGTTCATACTATAATAACTAGTCACCCTCTTAAACAAATCTATGGTGCCTATTAGCATTGTCAATGCTTTTCCATATATAGGAAATGCAGGAATAGTTCCATATATATTTTATATTTCATATTGTCATAATAGTTCCGATAACCTCATGACTAACATCTAAGGCAGTTTTATGGTTTTAAAAAATATTTACTTGATATTTTTTCCATTTTTTGTGCGAAGTAGCAAGTTTGATTTTTTTGTTAATTTTTCAATCAGTAATTGTGAATGAAATCCTTCTATATTCGCAAAAACAAGAGGCAACAAAGCCAATAACTCTTTAATAGTTCCGATAACGTCTAATAGATGTCGCTGCTTCAATAACGACTAAGGCAGTTTTATTTATGGTTTTAAAACATATTTACTTGGCATTTTTTTCCATTTTTTTGTGCGAATTAGCAAGTTTGATTTTTTCGTTAATTTTTCAATCAGTAATTGTGAATGAAATACTTCTATATTCCCAAAAAATAGGCAACGAAGCCAATAACTGTTTAATAGTTCCGATAACGGATTCGATAACGTAGGCAGCGCCACATGACTAACATCTAAGGCATTTTTATGGTTTTAAAACATATTTACTTTGAATTTTTTCCATTTTTTTGTCCGAATTAGCAAGTCCGATTTTTTCGTTAATTTTTCAATCAGTAATTGTGAATGAAATACTTCTATATTCGCAAAAAATAGACAATGAAGCCAATAACTCTTTAATAGTTCCGATAACGGATTCGATAACGTTGGCAGCGCCACATGACTAGCATCTAAGGCATTTTTATGGTTTTAAAACATATTTACTTTGAATTTTTTCCATTTTTTTGTCCGAATTAGCAAGTCCGATTTTTTCGTTAATTTTTCAATCAGTAATTGTGAATGAAATACTTCTATATTCCCAAAAAATAGGCAACGAAGCCAATAACTGTTTAATAGTTCCGATAACCGATTCGATAACGTAGGCAGCGCCACATGACTAACATCTAAGCCAGTTTTATTGTTTTAAAACATATTTACTTGACATTTTTTCCATTTTTTTGTGCGAATTAGCAAGTCCGATTTTTTTCGTTAATTTTTCAATCAGTAATTGTGAATGAAATACTTCTATATTCGCAAAAAATAGGCAACGAAGCCAATAACTCTTTAATAGTTCCGATAACGTCTAATAGATGTCGCTGCTTCAATAACGTTTAAGGCAGTTTTATTTATGGTTTTAAAACATATTTACTTGGCATTTTTTTCCATTTTTTTGTGCGAATTAGCAAGTTTGATTTTTTCGTTAATTTTTCAATCAGTAATTGTGAATGAAATACTTCTATATTCCCAAAAAATAGGCAACGAAGCCAATAACTGTTTAATAGTTCCGATAACGGATTCGATAACGTAGGCAGCGCCACATGACTAACATCTAAGGCATTTTTATGGTTTTAAAACATATTTACTTTGAATTTTTTCCATTTTTTTGTCCGAATTAGCAAGTTCGATTTTTTCGTTAATTTTTCAATCAGTAATTGTGAATGAAATACTTCTATATTCCCAAAAAATAGGCAACGAAGCCAATAACTGTTTAATAGTTCCGATAACCGATTCGATAACGTTGGCAGCGCCACATGACTAGCATCTAAGGCATTTTTATGGTTTTAAAACATATTTACTTTGAATTTTTTCCATTTTTTTGTCCGAATTAGCAAGTCTGATTTTTTCGTTAATTTTTCAATCAGTAATTGTGAATGAAATACTTCTATATTCGCAAAAAATAGGCAACGAAGCCAATAACTGTTTAATAGTTCCGATAACCGATTCGATAACGTAGGCAGCGCCACATGACTAACATCTAAGCCAGTTTTATTGTTTTAAAACATATTTACTTGACATTTTTTCCATTTTTTTGTGCGAATTAGCAAGTCCGATTTTTTCGTTAATTTTTCAATCAGTAATTGTGAATGAAATACTTCTATATTCGCAAAAAATAGGCAACGAAGCCAATAACTCTTTAATAGTTCCGACAACGTCTAATAGATGTCGCTGCTTCAATAACGTTTAAGGCAGTTTTATTTATGGTTTTAAAACATATTTACTTGGCATTTTTTTCCATTTTTTTGTGCGAAATAGCAAGTTTGATTTTTTTCGTTAATTTTTCAATCAGTAATTGTGAATGAAATACTTCTATATTCGCAAAAAATAGGCAACGAAGCCAATAACTCTTTAATAGTTCCGATAACGTCTAATAGATGTCGCTGCTTCAATAACGTTTAAGGCAGTTTTATTTATGGTTTTAAAACATATTTACTTGGCATTTTTTTCAATTTTTTTGTGCGAATTAGCAAGTTTGATTTTTTCGTTAATTTTTCAATCAGTAATTGTGAATGAAATACTTCTATATTCCCAAAAAATAGGCAACGAAGCCAATAACTGTTTAATAGTTCCGATAACGGATTCGATAACGTAGGCAGCGCCACATGACTAACATCTAAGGCATTTTTATGGTTTTAAAACATATTTACTTTGAATTTTTTCCATTTTTTTGTCCGAATTAGCAAGTTCGATTTTTTCGTTAATTTTTCAATCAGTAATTGTGAATGAAATACTTCTATATTCCCAAAAAATAGGCAACGAAGCCAATAACTGTTTAATAGTTCCGATAACCGATTCGATAACGTTGGCAGCGCCACATGACTAGCATCTAAGGCATTTTTATGGTTTTAAAACATATTTACTTTGAATTTTTTCCATTTTTTTGTCCGAATTAGCAAGTCTGATTTTTTCGTTAATTTTTCAATCAGTAATTGTGAATGAAATACTTCTATATTCGCAAAAAATAGGCAACGAAGCCAATAACTGTTTAATAGTTCCGATAACCGATTCGATAACGTAGGCAGCGCCACATGACTAACATCTAAGCCAGTTTTATTGTTTTAAAACATATTTACTTGACATTTTTTCCATTTTTTTGTGCGAATTAGCAAGTCCGATTTTTTCGTTAATTTTTCAATCAGTAATTGTGAATGAAATACTTCTATATTCGCAAAAAATAGGCAACGAAGCCAATAACTCTTTAATAGTTCCGATAACGTCTAATAGATGTCGCTGCTTCCATAACGTTTAAGGCAGTTTTATTTATGGTTTTAAAACATATTTACTTGGCATTTTTTTCCATTTTTTTGTGCGAATTAGCAAGTTTGATTTTTTTCGTTAATTTTTCAATCAGTAATTGTGAATGAAATACTTCTATATTCCCAAAAAATAGGCAACGAAGCCAATAACTGTTTAATAGTTCCGATAACCGATTCGATAACGTAGGCAGCGCCACATGACTAACATCTAAGGCATTTTTATGGTTTTAAAACATATTTACTTTGAATTTTTTCCATTTTTTTGTCCGAATTAGCAAGTCCGATTTTTTCGTTAATTTTTCAATCAGTAATTGTGAATGAAATACTTCTATATTCCCAAAAAATAGGCAACGAAGCCAATAACTCTTTAATAGTTCCGACAACGTCTAATAGATGTCGCTGCTTCAATAACGTTTAAGGCAGTTTTATTTATGTTTTTAAAACATATTTACTTGGCATTTTTTTCCATTTTTTTGGGCGAATTAGCAAGTTTGATTTTTTTCGTTAATTTTTCAATCAGTAATTGTGAATGAAATACTTCTATATTCCCAAAAAATAGGCAACGAAGCCAATAACTCTTTAATAGTTCCGATAACGTCTAATAGATGTCATTGCTTCAATAAGTTCTAAGGCAGTTTCATAACAGCACATGAATAACGTCTAAGGCAGTTGTTTTTTTTTTTTTTTTTTTTTTTTTTGTTTTTTTTTTGTTTTGTTTTTTAGCAATTAGCCATTATTGGCTACGTCTGTTTCTATTCTCATGTAAATTTATGATTTTCTTTAATGAAATAAAACGTTACTCAAATAACGTGTTATTGGAACACGTTATTACATGGTAGCAGTTATGCCATAACGTGTTATTAAGATTTCACTGTTTAGCCCACCCCTAGAGAGAGGACGGAAACTCGCTCTCCCACTTCGCCTCCGGCCGCCCTCCCCTCAAAAGTCAAGAGTAGGGGTGAAAATATAAACATAAAAATGGTCTTAACGCTGAGAGAATTTGACCTGGTAGAATAATATCTGAACACAATCATACAGTCCTCGTTAATACGTTCCTACATTCTTACCTATCTATGGTACATAGGTGAACGGATAATATAAACAATAGTTAAATACAGATACAATACTTATCTCAATACCTCAAGACGTAATTAAACTACCATACTAATCAACATAATACATACTAATCAATTCATATTATTATACTAATCAATAATCATACATTTAAATACTATATATATATGTGGATCAACACAGTATCCCCCCTCTTAATAAAAAAAAATTGATGATTTCAATTTTTTATAGAACATATGCGACGAAAAATAAGGTAAATTGGGCAGCTACCAAAATCGATGTGCAAATTGTCTATTTATCTAAATTCTATACCTGTGCTAGACACACACACCAAAAATATGTATATATATATCATCCCAACATAAATTATTTATTCATGAAGTCAGTGTGTGTCACTATCCAAGGGGGGCTGAAGGGTAGAACGTGGGGTCCTGCGTCTACCAAAGGAAGGGTAGAAAGGTGGCTACAAGATTTCGATTTTGTAGGAAGGTCCGCTCCCTACTCTATCGTCCTGTACCATCTTCCAGAAGGATAAGTCCAACAGGATTATAACCTTATGAATGGGTTCGCCATTCATTCAGTCAGCCTGTGCCATCTTCAGGAAAGGACACAAGTACTCCACGCACCCTTTCCACGTCACTGAAGGGACCCAAGGCCATATTAATGGTCAAAATACAGGAACAAGCACATCGGAGTAAAATGTGGGACCCTTAATTAATGGAAACTAACCATCAAAATTTCTGCCCATAAAATAAAATGTATGGGGGTGTCAGTGGTAATATGTGGTGATTTCTAATTATTATTTGATTTATATATACATATCAACCACAAAACACAAATTATTCTAAATTAATTGTGCTTAAATTTAGAGACCACTTCCACATTCTTAATGCGAAGATGCATATGAATTAACTACTGAAGTGAAAATCAATCATCAAAATTTTTCTTAACATTATAAGGTCTCTATAGTTAACTAGAAGCTTATTTCAACAATATAAAATATCAGTTCACCAAATTTTAATCAATACTTGTATATAACTCAATTTATTCCAAATTCAAAATATTCATTATATTCAATTTAAAATTATTCAAAACTTCCACTAATTCAGTCCTCTATTTCATTTACATCTTCTTTTCTTTAAATATTATTAATATTTATAGTTAGTTATTTTCTTACTACTGAAACAAAAAGAACATCTATATAAATTGATCTTGCTTTTGTCAAAGCCAAAAATCAATTTAAATACATGTGGAAAAAAACTTCAGTCTTTTGTTTTATTATTTCTC
Organism: Arma custos; assembly: GCA_037127475.1. Classification (NCBI taxonomy): domain Eukaryota; kingdom Metazoa; phylum Arthropoda; class Insecta; order Hemiptera; family Pentatomidae; genus Arma; species Arma custos. The sequence continues at coordinate 166,826,895 of CM073759.1, forward strand.
TCTCTTTTTTTTTATTTTATGAGGACTCTCTTATTATTTAATTTTATTATTATCTTTCACAAAATTCACATTATTTTCAATCAATTTCCCCCAAAAAAATTTTCACAATTTTTTACTTTTATCAATTATTAATAATTAAAAATTATTTTAAACATTCCCCATATTAATGATTGAATTTATACAATACAAAATAATTTTAAAATACTTGGTTCTTCTTGATGCGAAGCGTTGCTCGCTGATGGTTAGGTTAGGTTTTGTGGTTTTTGGACACTCAACTACAGAGGTCATTCGTGTCCTTTAAGTTAGGTTTGTTTTGACTTATTTTTTATTGTTAATTTTGGCTATACAGGTTAAATTTTTTTAGAAAGTCAATTACTTTAGTTACGTTCAAAACATTATTTTCCAACATCCAGTGGAGTCTTTTTTCTATTTTGCAGTTTTCAAAGTAAGCCGCGTAACGCGGGCAATCTACTAGAATGTGAGCGATGGATAGCTGTACTTTGCAGGATGTGCATTTAGGTGGAGCTTCCTTGTCTATGAGGTATCCGTGGGTCAATCGGGTGTGACCTATTCTCAATCTTGCTAGGACAACTTCCTCTCTTCTGTTGGTACGGTTAGACCTTTCCCAGGATGAGGTTTCTTTTTTTATTCCTTTTAATTTGTTGCCGTCCTCGACACTTTCCCAGAGCTGGTCCCAGGTCTTCTTTGCTAGGGATTTCAGGCTGTTTCCGAGATCTGATGGAGTGTAGACTCTTATTTCATCTAGAGTTGACATTGCTGCTTCCTTTGCTGCTAGATCTGCTGCCTCGTTGCCTTTAATTCCAACATGGGACGGTATCCATGCTATTATTACATTCTGGCCCTGACTTTTAATCATTGTTGAATAGCTCTGCGCTTTCTTAAGTATTTGATTGTCTGTATATATGTTGCTTAGTTCTAATATTGCGGACAGTGAATCGGTGAATATTAAAAAGTTTTCTTCATTACACTGCATGATATGGTAGAGTGCTGCACTGATAGCATAGCATTTCGCTGTAAAGTTGCTCGATATGGAAGGGAGCTTATATTTAATTGTCTTTGAGTCTATGGTAAAGGAACATCCTACATTGGAGTGTGTTTTTGAGCCGTCTATATACAAATATTTGCTATTTCTGTATTTGTCTTTTATGCTTAGATATTCTGTTATATATGCAAAATCTGGGGTGTTAGATTTTTTGAATTTGCAAAGAGTTAGATCTATTGTAGGTAGTTTGAGGGTCCATGGAGGGTAATAAAGTTCGTTGACTGAGGTTTGCAAGGATCTGATTTCTTCTATGTTTCTTTCTGCTCTTATTCCGAGTGGGGTGGGTAATCTTCGGACATCATTAAATCGCCTGCTTCAAGGTTGAAATACTGGTTTCCATGCTGGATTTTCTTCATTAAATTTTAGTTTAGCGATATATCCGCAGGCCAGTTGATGTCTTCTAACAGCCAGTGGAGCTATACCTGCTTCTACACAAAGACTGCTTACTGGGCTAGTTCTGAAGGCACCAGTAGCCAGACGGATGCCTGCGTGGTGGACTGAATCTAAAGCAGTCAGCAATTTGGGACTAGCTGAAGCATATATAAAACTGCCGTAATCTAGTTTAGATCTGACTAAAGAAGTGTATACTCTCAGCATGCTTTTTCTGTCTGCTCCCCATGAGCTTCCTGCCAGGACTTTGAGCACGTTTAGCCGTTTTCCACATTCTTCCTTCAGCCATTTAATGTGTTCCTTCCAGTCTAGTTTGCAGTTAAGTAATAATCCCAGGAACTTGACTTTGGATTCGAAATTTAAGTTTGCGCCTCTATAAACTAAATCTGGTGGAGATGTTGATGTTCTCCGTCTTGAGAAGAGCATGCATTTTGTTTTATCAACTGAGAAATATAATCCAGATTGTCTTGACCATGATTCTAAATTTGTTAGACATTTCTGTAAAGATTTCGTGACCTGATTTCGATTGCTGAACGGAAGTAGTAAGGCTAGGTCGTCTACGAATAAATACGATTTTATGGGTTTTGGAATAACACTAGTGATTTTGTTGATGGCAATAGCAAATAGGGCGCAACTTAATACACTTCCCTGAGGTATTCCGTTTGAATACCTGATTGAATTGTTTTAACCGAGGATAAGTAATCCCCTATCCTGACTTGGAACGTGCGGTGCCGTAGAAAGTTTCCTATCAGGGTGAGAATGCGACCCTCGAATTCCCATTCCTTCAACTGATGCATTACAAGCGTCGGATTTAAATTATCGTAAGCTTTTTCAATGTCGAAAAAAATGCCTATGCATTCTTTTTTTTCAACGAAGCATTTCATTATTTCATATTCCATTGTAACAAGATGGTCTAAGGTAGAGCGTCCTTTTCTGAACCCACATTGTTCCTTCGATAGTAATTTATTTTCTTCCAAGATCCATATCAGCCGTTTGTATACCATTTTTTCAAGCAGTTTCGACATACAACTTATCAGTGAAATAGGCCTGTAACTTGGAGGAAATAGCTTATTTTTTCCATTTTTGGGGATTGGAATAATAACAGATCTTCTCCAGACGTTCGGAAAGTCCCCCGAGTGCCATATGTGGTTATATAGGGTCAAAAGCGTATCCAGAACCTGTGTTGGTAGATGTTTTAACATCTCGTTGTGAATGTCATCTATTCCCGGTGCGGAAGGTTTTAGATACTTTATGGAGGCTCGCAATTCGGTTTTGGTGAAAGGAAGGTTATACTCTTTTTCCGCTTCATTCGCGTTTGTATTTTGTTCGGAGTTATCGAGTGGATGATGTGTTTTCGAGGAGTATAGTCCTGAATAAAATTCTGCAAAACGCTCAGCTAACAATTCCTCCTTTTGTTCTACTTGTTCACCGATTAGGAGTGCCATCTGATTTTCTTTATATATTCCTGTAATACCCTGTATCTTTTTCCAGAATGTGCTTGGGGGAGTATTAGTTGTGATATTATCTAAAAAATTTTCCCAGGATGCTTTCTTTTTACTCTTGATTATTCTTCTAGAGAGTGAACGGCTCTTCTTATATTCTATTAGGTTGTTAGGAGTGGGTTCCTTTTGAAATATTTTCAGGGCTTTACTTCTTCTTTTAATAACGGCCTTACATTCTTCATCATACCACGGTACATTTTTGTGTGATCTCGTTTTGTTGGAGGTTTTTGGGATTGAAAGGCCTGCTGCTTCCAGAATCGCTGTTGTTATCAAATGGGTTTTCTCGTCGCTGCTGCTAGCTGATAGTAGTTCTGATTCAGTTATGTTTAGGTTTTTTTGAAACGCAAACCAGTCAGATTTTTCCATGATCCATCTAGGATGTTTAGATTTGATGGGGTTATCGTTAGGGAGAGAGATTACTATCGGAAAGTGATCACTAGAGTACTGGTCTTGTGCAACCTGCCAACATAAATGCGGAAAGATGCTTGAAGAGAACCAGGTTATATCGATGGAGGAGAACGTGTTGTAAGCCGGGCTTAAATAAGTTGACTCTCCCGTATTTAGGACGACTGAGTCGGTGGTATTGATGATTCTCCTAATGTGATTTCCCCGAGTTGTGCAATGAGAGGAGCCCCAGGAAGTGTGGTGGGCGTTGACGTCGCTTACGCAAATGTACGGAGATAGTAAATTTTTGAAAAGATTTAATAAACTATTTTCTGAAAAATTATCTGGAGATAGGTATATGTTACACAAGTAGACAGGGAATTTGAGGAAGACCTTAACCACTACCGCCTGGAGGGAAGTTTCTACTTGGAACAGCTCGGATACAACATTTTTGTGAATCACCACAGTACACCACCACAAGCTATATTACTGTTTTCAAAATCCATTCTATAAATATTATATTCCTTGAGATTAAATTTTTTGTGAGGAAGCAACTTACTTTCTTGTAGGCATACGGCTACTGGTTGGTATTTTTTAATGATTAATTTCAACTCTTCATTTTTACCAGTTATACCATTGCAATTCCATTGAATGATATTTGTTGTGAGTGGCATGTTTTAAGTATGAGTGTAAATAAATATATTTGACCAATTGGAATAAATAATGAAATAAGAATAGGTAACAGGTAGAGATGAAATTAAGTTGTTAAAATGGTTAAGATATGAAAACAAAAATACTAAAGAAAGAAAAAATAAATAAATAAACAAATAATATATGGTCAATACTAATTATTTTATTTTATTTGTTTCCATTTTTTCCTTACTAAGCGCTCGATTTTGTGACTTATTACGCGATCTGCTTCTTGATCGTCTGTCTTTTACTAGTGTCCAATCACCTTGCATGTCGTCGAAGTTCCTGCGACATGAGGTGGTTCCGTCACAAGTAGTTTTATCCGAAGATAAAACTGGGAGTTCCGCGGGAGATTTGGGGATAGTGGACTCAGCTTCCGTAATTTTGGCCGGTTCGGGACCAGGGAAGGAGTCGGTTTGGTGGGTAGGGAAGGAAGGTTATGGTCAGCTGGAGGAGAAGTTGATGTGAAAGGAGTTGGAAGAGGAATGGAGCCAGCTGATGGCCCAGCTGACGTAGGGAGGTGGTGGGGATAGGGAATGGGAATGGGGGCCCGGTCCGGGTTAATCGTTTCCGAACGGGCAATAGATAAAGATGCTTTATTGCATTCAGGCACTAACGGCTTCTTAAAAATGTTAATATTGTCATTTCTATTATCTGTTTGAACACTAACACTTTTAGTATTTTTAACTATATTAGAAAAGGTCATACGTGTTGACAAGGGATGTAACGATTGAAATTTATTTTTAGCTGCAAAGTATGTTATCTTTTCGGCCTCCTGAATGCCTTTAATTTCTTTTTCTTTTTGAAACACTGGACATTTTTTAGAGATTGAATCATGCTGCTCGTTACAATTAACACACTTTATAGGGCTAACACAGTCTGACCCTTCATGCTTATTTTGGCCACAGAGTCTGCAAAGCGGCTCTTTTTTGCATACATTTTTAGTATGACCGAATTTCAAACAAATATAACAGCGGGTAGGGTTTGGAATGAATTGTCTCACATTGATGTTATAGAAACCTACTTTAATTTCGTTGGGTATGGTGGGGCTGTTAAAGGTTAACAGGTAGTTATTGCTTTTTTGTTGCTCATTATTTTTGTAAAACGTCAATCTTTTAACATCTACTACTTTCTGGGTTTTTAGTTCGTCTTTTATTTCGTCGATCGAACAATTGTTAAGGTCTGGACACCATATTATTCCTTTACTGGTGTTCAATTTAGCATGTGGCTCGACAATAACGGGGAGGTTTGATAGGGTTTTAGATTTTATAAGTTTTTCTGTTTGAATTACTGACACAGTTTCGACTAAAAGAGTACCATCTCTCAAGTTTTTGACTGTTTTAGCTTCACCGATTATAGTTTTCAAACTCTTACTAATAAAAAACGGTGATACTTTTTTGAAGTCTAGAGAATTTCCCTCATCATCCGTTTCATTTCTTTTAATAATTAAAAATTTGACACTGCTTTTTACAGAGTTTTCTTCATTATTAGAAATAACATTTCTATATCACACTTTTTTCTTTTTTACAGGCGGAGATTCCGCCATTTCGTTAGAAAAAATGAAATAAAATAAAATAAAGAACCTTCTATTTAGAGATAAAAGAAATACTTTAAGGAAAGAAAAATAATTTAAAACGGAAAAAATAAACTAAATGTGACTTATCGCTTGTAGTTAATCCTCAGGAGCTCCGAACGTAGATCTTCACTCTTCGAAGTATAAACACAAACTCTGCTCGCTGATGTCCTGTCTCGATGGTCTTTGGATTGCAGTGTTTTTTTTGAGATGTTGCTAGATGATCTCTGGATTTCCAGATTGTAGTTTTACGAGGTGCTGCTCTATGCTAGATGATCTCTGGATTTCTGGATTGCAGTTTTACGAGGTGCTGCTCGATGCTAGATGATCTCTGGATATCTGTATTGCAGTTTTACGAGGTGCTGCTCGATGATCTCTGGATTGCAGTTTTCAAATTCCGTATGTGTCGTTCGGCGAAACTGGGATTGGGATAATGCCTAATTAAAAATTGTTTTTTGATTCCCAGTTTAAACAAAAAAATCGCTGTAAATTTGGGATCTGAAAATTGCAGCTCTATCCGTACAAATAATATTCCATAATCCGTGTTGGGCGAATATGAGATTTTTTAATATCTCAATAACCGCATTTGCATTTGGTCGACGCATTGGGATGAACCAAGAAAATCTCGAGAATGAGTCTACTGCAATAAATATATATTCAAAACCCTTTTTCTTTTTGGGCAATGGGCCTGCTAAATCAATAAATAGTTGTTCATTATTTTTATTAATAATATACGAAGATAATTTGTCCTTATTTCCAAATCTATCACTTTTTGAACGTTGACAAACTAAACACTTATTTACTCTGTCAGATACAAATTTTTTTATGTTGGGCCAATAAAAAATTGAAGATATTTTATCGGTGGTCTTTTTAATACCTAAATGACACCCAAATCAGACTAATGGTAATATTTAAATAACATATCCCTTAATGATCCGGGCACAACGTATCTAAACTTCCTCTCGGATAATCAATAAACCAATTTACCATTTATTAATGAATAATAATTTACTTCGATCTTTTGTTTTAATTCGTCCATAATTTCTTTGGTGTCGGGATCATCAGACTGACAAAAAGATAAATCTTTAAATAACTCAGGAATCCTAACCTGAAATACATTTAACAATTCATTTTCACCAAACTCGAAAGAATCGCCCATGGGATTTCTAGAGAGATAGTCAGCAATTGAATTTTTTGATATGGTGCACAGTAAAACTAAAAGGAAGGAGTCGCACTATCCAGTGAGCTAATCGACCACCTAAGTGTGCGTTCTGATTTAAAGCCCTAAGAGTTGCGTAATCACTAAATAGATGAAAATGGCGGGACCCTAGGATTTCCTTCCATTCCTCTACCGCAAACACAACAGCCAAAGCCTCCAACTCATAGGTACTATAATTCTTTTCATGCTTTAACAGAATCCTACCAGCATAGTCGGTGGGTCGAACACTTCCGTCAGAGGCCAGCTGCGCAAGCACCGCCCCCAATCCCCTCGCGGAGGCGTCCGTGTAAACATGGAAGGATTTCGAAAAATCTGGCAAAGCTAAGATGGGGGGTCAGCAATACGCCATCGCAGTTCATTCCAGGCTGACTCGCAGTTCTCATTCCATTCAAATTTAAACTTTTTTCTACGAAGATGGTTCAGAGGTTCATCAGTAGCGCTCCGGCAGTCGAACAGAGGGGGCGCACGGCTGGCCGGCTCTTGAGGATTATCCCCACCTACGCAGACCGCTGCAGCGCTCAGTATTCGCCCAGCTCTCAAGGAGGTAAGGCGGGTTTTTACTTAGTTCCGCGAGTGATTGTGCTGGCGGTAGTGGTTGGTTGAAGCCCCGAGGGACACAAGTGCGATTCGGGCTCCCAATAGGACAAGAGAACCTCGGTTCGAACCGATTAATTAAATAAATAATTAATTAATTAATAAAGGAAAAACAATTTTTTTTATTTTATTTTTATTATTATTTTTCCTTGAAGTTGTAGTGATAAGTGTGAGATAATGAACATTGAAAAAGTGTCTGAGGAGGGGACTATGGACGCTAGGAGTGAAGAGGAGAAAGGACATCTCCACGGCAAGCAGGTGCTAGCGGTGGAGCAGGAGGAGAGTAGGCCATCAATGGCCGTGAAGGAGGTCAAGGGCGCTAAAGGAAAATGGCCGCTAACCTTAACCTCAGCCTCCCATGGCGACACAGATGGTGAGAAGCAAAAGAATAAAAGGTTAAGGGAAGATGACTCTCCCGTAGAGGAAGTAGTGGAGGACCCTAGGGCCAGGGCCGAGAGGATCTCTGATCAGTTAAGGGCCTATCTGATCAGGAAGAAGATTTCGCTGGAGGCCCAGAGTCACATTAATGGCCAGGTTAGGGACGTACTGGGCATTATTGTGGGCCTCCAGGCGCAGTGGAAAATGGTCCCCACCATAGTGGAGGAGGTCGTGAAGGAGGCCCTGAATGGGAAAACCCTTCACAGGATAATAGCAGATAAGGTGTCGGAGATTATCGCCCCCATGGTGGTGACATCGATTAGCGATGCCATAGGGGGTGAGTACGACCGTAAGAAAAAGGAGTAGGTTTCCCCAACTCTGAACAGACTCCAGGGCATCATTGGGGACCTCCGCCTGAAGGACCAGTAGGCCGGCATATTACGGCACAACGCGGAGATTAGGGCCGAAGAGAGGAGAAAAAAGGTGGCTAGGGCCCCCAAGGAGCCCGAGAAGGCGGTCGCAGGACCCTCCGGGGTGGGTGGTTCCGCCCCGAAGCAAGTACGAGGGCCTCATGCCGGCTCCGATGCCCCAGAGGAGCAGCGTTACCCTGATGTGCCGGGGAAGGAACATGGAGGTGGACTCCAGCGAGGAGGGCGAGTCAAACTGGGAGGTTGTCCAAAAGAAGAAGAAGAAGAAGAAGAAGAAGCCAACCTCCCAGGATGAAGGAGAGGTTCTACCCCCCTCCCTGGAAGAAAAGAAGAAGGGGAAGAGGCTGACTTTCGCTGGAGTTCTGGCCAGGGTTCCCACGGTGCCGTCGAGGCCCGATGATGCTCCCACCTACATTACCCTCCAGGGAACATCGGCAGGGTGGGAAGCCGGAAAGATTTTGGAGCAGCTCCCATCTCAGGAGAAATTGAAGCAGATCGGCGCCAGTGTTGGCGTGGTCAGAGTGACCAAGACTGGCGCCGTCCTGGTCAAGGGGCTGACCAGGCCAAGAAGATTATCGAGTGGGACGCCCTGAAGGAGAAGGGGCTTGAGGCGAGGCTGGCGATGGCGAGAAGGCCTCGTCTGGAGCTGGGAGGCGTCCCCAACCATTGGGATGGGAGTGCGCTGGAAAACTACCTCTGGGGCAAGGTAGCGCTGGAGAAGCCGGAGGAGGAGAGTGCCAGAAGGGCGTGGTTGAGACCCTGCTTTTCCACGCCCGCAAGGGACGGGCTGACGAGGAAATGTATCGTGGAGGTCCACCAGAAGACGAGGCTCGCCCTAATGGGCCTCAATCCGGAAGACGTCAGCGGAGGATGGTGGGGCATGGTCATCAGAGACTACCTCGACCCCCTACTCTGCCTAAAGTGCCTTGTGCACGGCCACACTGCGAGGGCCTGCACGAGAAAGATTGCGTGCAAGTGGTGCCAGGACACCGGACACAAAGCACTTGAATGCCCGGCAAAGGCCAGAGGGTCCAAACCGCAATGTAGGCACTGCAAGGCGAAAGGCAGAGAGGGGAAGGACTTGAACCACTGCGCGGGCAGCAGGGAGTGCCCGTCGTACTTGGAACTGATGACCATGCAGATGAAGAAGACCCGGTATGCGTAGGCTGCAGATATTGCAGGTCAACATGGGCCGAAGACGAGTGGTCGCGGACGAGCTGAGAGCTCTCGCTAGGAAAGCTGACATCATGGCTATCCAGGAGCCATGGTGTCAGGGAAATGTGGTCGCTGAATTCGGTGTCACGTCGAGTGTAGTCGCTATGGGCAGTGGAGAGAGGAGGTCTAGAGCCGCTATTGTGATAGTAAATCCAAACCTCGATGTAATGGAACTGAATCAGGTGGCATGTTATGTCAGATGGGGGAGGATATCCTTCGCCCTCTTGTCGTCATACATGCCGCCGAAGCAAAGGATAGAAGAGAACGTATCCGCCGTGGAGGCCATCGCACAATGTTACAGGAGTGTGGTGGTCTGTTCCGGGCCTGGGGTTCGGTGCGCACAGACGCCGGAGGAAAAGTGTTTGACGAAACCGTGGCGAGATGCCAACTCTTGGTCATGAACGAGCCCTCTGGCCCAACATTCGTTGGAGCCAGAGGCCAGATCTGGATCGATGTTACACTCGCCATGGCCACCATGGCGAGGCGCATTGCGGACTGGACCCTACGGTCTGACACGAGCTCCGACCACCGGGTCATAGCCTTCAGTGTGGTAGAGGAGGAAGGCGGAGTCTTGCCAGTAGAGAAAGGCTTCGTGACCCGAACGGCGAACTGGGGAGCTTTCTCCAGTGAACTGGAGGGAGTAATGGTCAATAGAGAATGGGAAGAGATGGCGCCGATGGAAGGCGAGTCAGCTATTGACCGCAGAGTGGCGGAGCTGACGGGCGCCATCACGGAAGCAGCCAGTATGACCCTCCAGCTCCGCAGAGCGAGAGCACGTCCGGTCCCATGGTGGACGCCTGCCCTGACGCTCCTCAAGAGGGAGTACTACAGGGCCAGGCGCAGGTACCAGGAATGCAGGGACGAGGAGAGGAGACCGACACTCCGAGATGAAGCAAAGGTTTGGTACAGGGCATACCGAAACGGCGTGCGTCACCAGAAGGAGGTATCCTGGGACGAGTTCATCGTCAAGGAATCGGAGAAGAATCCCTGGGGAATTCCGTACAGGGTGGCACTGGGCAAGGTGAAGCCGCTGACTATGATGGCGGCTATCAGAGTGGGAGATGCCTAGGCAACCACCCTGGAGGACACTGCGGAGATGTATAAAAACTATACATACCCCAGGGATGATCCTTCCCAGGATACGGAAGACGATAGTAGGGTAAGACGCACCACGGTGTGCCCTCCAGGTACCGAGCTGTGTCCACCATGGGATGTATGGGACCTTCGTCTTGCCGTGGATAGGCAGAGGACCGGAAAAGCTCCAGGACTCGACGGGATAGATGCCGCGATCTTGAAGAACAGCGCCCCCCTCATTGAGGATGACCTTCTTGGCATCTTCAATGAGTGTCTGGATCAGGGGCGGTTTCCGAGAGAGTGGAAGATCGCGGACTTGAGACTCCTCTACAAGGGAGGAGGCAAGGATAAGGAGACGCCTAAGGCCGATATGCCTCCCCCCGGTGATTAGTAAAGTCCTGGAGAGCCTGATCGTCACCAGCCTAAGGCCGGTCCTTGATGTGGCGAGCCATCCACGGCTGTTCGGCTCTACCCGTGGCAAGGGAACGACAGATGCACTGCTGAGAGTGCGCAGGGACGTGGAAGAGGGGGCGGAGAAGTATATCATGCTAGTACTGTTTGACATATCCTCCGCCTTTGACAGTGTGTGGTGGCCCTGCTTACTCCAGCGGCTGCAGGATTTCGACGCCCCCAGCAACCTGTACTCCCTCGTGAGTAGTTGTGTAGACCTCAGTGAAAGGAGTGTCAGGATTAGAGGTAGCTACTACGAGGCCGAGAGGAAGATAGAAAGAGGATGTCCACAAGGGTCGGTCCTTGGGCCGGCCCTGTGGAAACTCGTTTTTGACCAGTTGCTGGGGGAACTAGAAGAGGAAGGGTTCCTTGCCACGGCCTACGTCGACGACCTGACAGTCATCGTGGCCGCGAACAGCAGAGCCAGAGTGAAGACGCAAGCGGAGAGGTGCGCTAGTCTCGTAGCGGATTGGTGCGTGAGGAGGAAGTTGAGTATGGCCGCTGCCAAGACCCAGGCCATACTCCTAAGAGGCTCCACTGACAGGGCTCACTCTATCATTTTGGAGATCTAGGAAGAGAGGGTTAGACTAGGTGAGGAAGTGACGTATCTAGGCTTGAAGTTTAGGAGAAACTTTGACGCCACTCCTCACCTGGGATACCTGAAGGATAGGGTGACCCTGTTCCTGAATGGACTTGCAAGAATAGGGGGTGCATTCTGGGGCCTCAGGTACCCAGCAACGATGACCATTTATAAAGGCGTGGTCTTGGGTATCCGGAGGTATGCATCCCCGGCGTGGAGCCGCAACCTCACCCAGCCGCAGAAGAGGAGACTGGCGACGATCAAGAGACTGGCTCTGCTACGGGTCACGAAGACGTATCGAACGGTGTCGCATGAGGCGGTGCAGGTGCTTGCCGGAGCTATGCCCCTGGACCTCCTTCTGAAGGAGGACGCCCTGAAGTACGAGGCGAAGAGGCAGAGGCTAGGGACGCTTCCGGAGGGACTCCGTCAGAGGATCGGCGAGACCCCGAACTTGGAAGAAGATATTGAGGGAGGACTCAATAGAGCAGTGGAACAGATGGTGGGTGGCGAGCCAGAAGGGCTCTACGCTGAGGAAGTTCTTCCCCACCGTCTGCTGACGGGACACGGTGGGTTCCGAGGAAAGCTCAGTGAGCATAGAAGAGAGATCGACCCCCGGTGCTCCACCTGTGGAGTCCCAGAAACGGCAGAGCACGTGATGTTCTCCTGCACCGCGATGGAAGGACACCGAGCCAGGTTGTCGAGGAAAACCGGTATCTTCGTCCTCGCCGAGGAAGACTTCCCCCGCCTGGTTGAGGAGGACAACTACTCTCATTTCAGGGAGTTCGTCTACGGGTGGAAGGAGGTGGTTGGTCCTGCGCACTTCACCATCAGCAAGATACGGCCACCCGGCGAGCCACCAGAGGAGTCACCAGAGCATTCGCCGGAGGATGAGCCCCCAGGAGGAGGACTGGACTGAGGGATGTGAACTGGCCGGACGCGGACCGGACGGATGCGGCGGACCAGGAGGGCTGGACGGCACCCGGACGGATGCAGATCGGTCAGGAGGCCTAAAAGGTGCTGCCCCATCAGTAAGGTGTACATCCGTGCACCGGGCAGCACCACAGATTTTTATTTTTATTTCACCCAGGAGATTATATGGTAACCCCCATAAAATTTGTAAAATAAATTTTTATTTTGAATAAAGAGTAGTTTTTTGGCAGTGGTGGGCGTGCGTAAACCCAACGTATCAACCCGCCACTGCCGAACCCCGTATGCCAGCGATGGCAGGAAGGGAAAAAAAAAATTAAAAAGGTTCAGAGGTTCAGCTAGAATAGACAAATCAGGAAAAAATTTCGAGAAAAAGTTTACTGCACCAATAAATTGACTAATTTGCTTCGCAGTAGTAGGTCTAGGAATTTCTAACAAGGACTTTACTCTATCTTTTATCATTGAAATACTACCATTCTCAATCTTATGGCCTAAATATTTAACAGAATTTGATGCAATAATAATTTTATCAGGATTTACGGTTAACTTAGCTTCTCTGAACCTAGACAAAACAATCCTTAAATGTTCTAAATGCTGATCATAAGTCTTAGAATATATCAATACATCGTCAAGATAAGTAAATACAAATTTGTACCGAAGATCTCCGACGATTTGATCCATGAGGGATGATAAAATTTGTCCACCTGTCTTTGAACCAAAAGGAATACACTTATAACTATACACCGACCATGGAGTTGAGAAAGCCACTAATTTTACTCCGACAAAGGAATCTGATGATATGCTGCATTCAAATCTAACACACTAAAAAATCTGGCTTCTTTCAAAAAATTAAACACACTATCAATTGTGGGCAAAGAATAAGCAATGAACTCAATACTAGCATTTAAATTTCTATAATCAACGACTAATCGATGGGACTTGTTGCCATTATTCGACTTCTTATATACCAAAAAACACAAGGAAACAAACGAAGAAGAACATCTTTCGATGACACCTTTTTCTATTAAATTATCAATTTCGTTTTTCAAAATTTCCATTTTTGGAGGCCCGATATACGGTTTTGGAGTTTTCTAATTTGCATTTTTCTTTCAATTTAATATCATATTCGATTAAATGAGTTTTCCCTAAATCCGAAGTGAGTACAGTTGGGAATTGTTTTCGAAGTTCCCCTAATAATTTATCTGATTTAAATACATTCAAATGGGCACCTTTTAAATCTTTATCACTAAATAATTTAAATTTTTTAGAAACATCATAATTAAAACAAAATTCCTCCTCAAATCAATCAAAAATTAATTCGGTATTTTTCACAAAATCTATTCCTAATATCTATCAAACACTAAATATGGGGTAGCCAAAAATTCTAAGGGCCAAGAATTCCGTTGTATTTTCAAATTCGTCATAATATATTTAGTAACCGGTATCCCTTCATTATTGCCAACTGTTACGGTAACATTACAATTTTTAACACGTAAATTCTTTCCTTTAACTTTACTAAAAAAATCTTCAGATATAGCTGATTTGGACGCCCCGGTATCTAATAATGCAAGTATTTCCTTATCCAACAAATTAACTTTAATGTATAATAGGGTTCCAGGTATTGAGAAGATAAATTCTTGGCCCGGTATTAGTTTTTTGAATTCTTTGACCCCGACGTAGAAGGCGTAGAGTTATTACCTACACTATTAGTGTTCGCCGTAGAAGTCTCTGCAATTTGTAATTTGTCCGACGGAATTACGTAAAATTGAGGGGCCGATTTAGATTGTACCTGGGCCAACAAATTATTATATTTTTCCTTCCAGGGGTTTGATTTTTCATTATTATTATTTATATTACGCCCTTTATTATTATTTTTATTTCTACTGTCATAATTATTATCACTTCTTCCATTTCTATAATTGTTATTATTATTATTATTATAATTTCCGTTTCTAACGTAATTGTTATTATTATTCAAATTTCTTTTACTATTTCCGTTTCTAATGTAATTGTTATTATTTCGCCTACCTGAGTCATAGTTAGTAGAATTATTATTATGTTTGAATGTATTAACTCTGTTCCTAGCATCGGCCCGATAAGGATTAAAATGGGAATTACGAGGCTCCGGCCGATAGAGTCTTTTCTCGGAAAAATACACCGGTTGGCAGCCCTGATTCTCATTAAATCTAACATTCCTAGACAACGATTTAAAAATTCCGGGATATTTTCTATAGACGTCGTTCTAGAATTGTGAATCATAGACTGTTCGACTCTAACAATCAGTTTATCTAATTCCTTAAGATTACGTGTAATTTTAAGACATTATTGAAAAAAAAAATCACAGCTGCTGAAGCAACTCGAGAAATTATTAAATATGAGGAGGATACCACGAAATCGGAATACCCGTGAGCAATGGCTAGATAAATAAGTGAAGACTTATTTTTTATTTATGCCGACGTTTCGACCTAACTTCTAGATCATCTTCAGGTCTTCAAGTTCTTTGAACATTAATTTAATTTTAGGATCTTATTGACTTACGTCATATTACTATTTATAATTTTTTGATTTTTAAATATTTTTATTTTTAAAGAGAAAATATAGGCCCTCGCCCGGGATTCGAACCCGGAACTACTGTCACGGAGAGATCCTAAAATTAAATTAATGTTCAAAGAACTTTCGTTCTAGTGTGTTCATCACAAAAATTGCGAGAACACGAGGACATGGGATCGGATAAGAGAAAAGATTTGTCCTCTGCCGGCAAGTGGCCTTGATGGCTCGAATAGTAGGGAACTGTCACGGAGAGACAGAGGTTCCGGGTTCGAATCCCGGCCGAGGGCCTATCTTTTCTCTTTCTCCAATAATTATAATTGACCAATAATTATAAAAAAATATTTTTGTTTTGTTTGTTTTTTCTCTCTTCGCCCCGAAGATGATTTACAAGGTAGGTCGAAACGTCGGCACAAATAAAAAATAAGTCTTCACTTATTTGGTGTTTATTTATCAAGCCATTGCTCACGGGTATTCCGATTTCGTGGTATCCTCCTCATATTTAATAATTTCTCGAGTTGCTTCAGCGGCTGTGATTTTTTTTTTTCAATAATGCCTTAAAATTACGAGAATTTCGTAGGACCTGCCGTGTTTCTTCTTTGAAACAAATAACTAAACTGAGGCTTTTTTTTGAAGAAGTCTAAGGGTATAAACCAAGCTTAGAGAATGCTAAGCTTAATAATGAAGGGATTATTAAGTATTAAATAAGATTAAGATATTTACGGCCCTTTGAAATCTTGTATTTGAAAGACTGTAATTATTTTTTATCCTCGTTACACAGTACAAATTTCAGACATGATAGTTCTAGGACGACGAGAAGATAGCTCATAGTTCTACGCGACGAAAAAGATAGCTCCCAAAAATATATCAGTTTCGGTTTATGTATATGCTTTCTCTGTGACCCACTTTCCAAAGATTTCCTCGTTTTATTTCCTTTTTTGTAATATGTTCTCCGAATTCCAAGAAAAAAAAATATTAGGCTTCTTGGATGTTAAAAGTATTAATTTGTAAATTATCCAAAGTTATTATTTATTTTACTATGCAGCCAATTTTTCTTAAACTTTTCTAGCATTTAGATTTTTTTATTTATAGGTAATGTCCATAATTTTCACAAAAACCAAAAATTGCGTTTGTAGGTGGTTGAGGGCTCTAAATTAAATGTGGATATATTCACAAAGTTACTAGCATTGTAAAATTCTTCATTTAAAACTATATCTAGTATTTTAGTAAACTGTATTTTTTTATTTTAAATATCTTGTTTTTGTAACTGGAGTCCATCTTTATTAGTCAATCATTCACGTGAGTAAATTAAAAACCTTTTCCAGTCATTATTATTTTTCTTTATTCTAAAAAACGTTTCGACAATTTCATGTCATTTTCAATTTACATCATTTCTTTTAAATCCTTCAAACACTATTTAATTTTAAAAATACTCTCTAAAAAATTTTTTTTTTGTATATAAAATAATGTATTTATTTGATTTGTTTTTAATTTTTAGGTTGAAAATGTACAAAATTAAATTTAAAAAAAATTTTTTAGAGAGTATTTTTAAAATTAAATAGTGTTGAAGGATTTAAAAGAAATGATGTAAATTGAAAATGACATGAAATTGTCGAAACGTTTTTTAGAATAAAGAAAAATAATAATGACTGGAAAAGGTTTTTAATTTACTCACGTGAATGATTGACTAGTAAACTGTATTTTAAAAGTGTAATATTCTATTTTCTTTTTTGTGTTCATTGATATAAATTTTTTAAATTATATTTTCATGATTTCTGAATTGGTGAATTTTTGACTGGTTAGTTATTTTCAAGCATTTTAGAGACTGAAAGATTTGTTTATTATTTTTCGATTTCAATCTAGAACAGGAGTAATAGTTTATTTTTTTTATTTTTAGTATTTTTTTCAGTTAATTGTTATTCTTTTATGTTACATTCGCACTTTTGCAGTATCATATCCATCAAATTTAATCCCAATGTTTTTTTTTCTCCTTGAATTAAATTTTTGAACTGGTTTATTTGTTCTTTTAACACCATCTTATGCTGCTATTGCTAACACAAAGCTGCATGAAATTCTATGTTTAATTTCTGAGACATTTTTCTACAGTATTTTCTCATGCTGAGTTCAAATCTGTTAGAGTTTTTGTGCTACACGATTGTATATCTCTACCATAAGGTAGAGAAAAATTTAAGACAGGCCCTATATAATACCTTAGTAGCTTAGATGTATGGGATTCACCGAGGAGTTAGTCAAGTCAGTATTTGATAAGGCATAAGTTTAGTTGCTATTTTTCCTCGTTACTCTCATAATTTAGTCAAATTTGAGATGAGTACATCACGGCGCGCGTGTATCAACAGTCCATACGTGTTTTGTTATATATGTGGGAGTTATGTGGCTGCAAAACAGAGACAAAATATTACAAAGTTTGTGGAAAATGTGTACTTTGCTTATTTTGGAGTGATAACTTAAAATTTTGTAATAAAATATTATATATATATATACACACACACACACACACATACATATATATATATATTGTTACGGTCAGAGAGAGAAAGACGGGCGGAAGGGATTAACGACTTAAGCCCATCGGCTGGAGGAGATTAAGAAGATTCTCGAAGACCCGAGAACATCCTCCCCCACTCGCGCGCGTCTAGAACGTTCGACCCTGCCTATATATACCGCTCGCTGGGAATTAGGCGAGAGAGTAGTAAAGCAGGCATTGTGATAAACTAGTGTCAGTGAACTGTGATAGTCTCGTGAGTGTAATAAACCGTTTCTATTTATTACTGTGTGTCAGTTTGTCATATTTGAAGAATCTTATGGTCTTGATTAGTGAACTGTTAGTGTTAATTAGTAGTTGTAAATTGTAGTGTAATTTTATTGTATTTATACAAATTTATGTAAATAGTTAAGCTATTTAGTATTAATGTAACGGGCTGAGAATATTTTTTTTGTAAAGGTAGTTAGTTAATGTGCATTAATTGCAGCTTTTGTTCAATACTAAAAATGTAAGCGAATTTATATGTATATAAGGAAAGTAATCTGTGTAAATAAATTTTGAACTCTCATCTTTGTGACTAAAAGAAGTATGTTATCATTTGCAGTCAAAAGTTTATTGTTAGTTTTACGTATTATAGAAAATGATTAGCATTTATTTGCTTCTTCTCATTAATAGGTTTTTTTAAAAAAAAGACTTTAGGTTGTAAGGATTTTGTACATTAATATGTAGGTAAATGTTATCATCTGCCAAATAAGATTTGCTAAGTATTTCTCTTTGTGACTAATTACATCCATGTTCTTTGTATAGGGTTTTGGTTAAAGGCCGTGTAGGTCCTTAACATTTAGTTTTATTAATATTTAAGTAAAAGTTAATTTTTAATGGAGGTTAACGTCCGTTTGTGGAGGCGCTGAGCCAAGCATGCCAGCTCAGCAGGAAGTGCGTCAGCAATCCTCAACGAAAAATATACGGCTCTTGGGCACTTTGAATATAATTATTTAGATTCTTGGGAAAATAATGACCACCAGGGGCAGCACCTGTCAGACGAAGATAGAAGAGTGCTGACGACAGCTCGGGGAAGCTTAAGTACCCGAGGGTTTTTCCTCTCGTGGCCCAGAACAGAAGAGTACCTCCGCCGACGGCGGGTGCGGAAATTCGCAGGAGGGGGCCGAGCCGAGAAGACGGGGACGAGCGAGAAGCCTTGGTTCCGGAGCAAGACGCCAGAGAAAGGTATTATGTCCTCTATTTACTGTAGTCTGACTAGACTTGGGGTGAGGCCAGTGGGTGGTCAGTTGAAGATAGAGCCAGCAAATTATTTCGTTGAGAATCGTCGCGTTTGGGCATAAGGCAAATAGGAATCTTTCTTTAAGTATTAATGCACATAGAGTTGTGGTTGGAAAAGAGAGAACTGGTTTTAAAGGGAGTTATTATGTTATTAGCAGTAATGAGATAAGGATTAACGATGGTGGATAATTGAGTTGTAACTGTCATGAAATATGGAATTCTGGAAAATGTTTTATGATAGAATTAGGTTGTTTATTAGCGGTTATGAGGTAATGAGTACGTTATAAATATAATTAGTGCGTAGGATTATTTTTATAATTGATAGATCTAGTTTTGTTCGGAAAAGTATTAATGGTGTAACCAAGAGTGGCAACACTGTGGGGAAAATACCCAAAAAAAAAAAAAAAAAAAAATCCCTAAATGGGAAAAAGAAAACCTGACTGGTAACCTTCCTACCTTCGCTCTTACCTTCTTGCCTCGCACGTGCCTCTTTACCTTTTTTTTCCTTTTCCTGCCTTTTTTTGCCAATTGGCTTATTTTATTGTATATATAACATCTATTTAAAAGTTATCATTTATTTTTGGTCTGTATATATATAATTTTTTCCTTATTTCTTGATTATTTAAATTTTGTTTTATTTTCTTTTCTTTTCTATTTCTTTTGTAAATACTTTTATTTTGTTGTAAATAGATGCATGTAAATTAGCTTGCTGCTTTATCGCTTAAAACCCAGCCCTTTCTCCCCTGAATGCTAGCTTGGGAATGAGTATTTTTATATGATCATTATGGTATGTACCTTTTTTTTCTTTCTTCTCTTTTCCTTACACTAACTCTGAAGAAGAGAGAGTAGTTATATTGTATTTTTAAAATCCGGGGCTATAAGATAGCCAGGCGCCCAACTTTATTATTATTTTTTTTTTGTTCATAAGTTTATCTATCCTTTTTTTATTTTCTTTTATTAATTTTATTTGACCATATAAATAGTGGCGGCCGAAACGTGGGGCCTAGAAGTATATAAAGTAGCAAATAATAAAGTAGAAGATAGATAAGAGTAAGGTTAAGAACAATTCTTATTGATAAGAATTGCTTGAATACTTATATACCTGATTTATTATTTTAAATTGATATTAAGTTGCATGAATTATTAATATTTAAATTAATATTCATTATTTATTTCATTAAATTGAACATAAAACTGATTGGAGATAGTTTCATTACTCATACCTGGATTATAAGTACACATTTTGTTGTATTCAAGCAAATCTTCATAGGATAGGAACATAAATAACAAGTAGCTTGATAAACCAAGGAAATGTATTTGTTTGAAAAGGGAAATAAAATTGAATTATGAAGCCATAATCACTGATAACACTTAGCCTGGTCACTCAAGCTAAAAGGTATATGTTAAACTGAAGGTTAAGCATTACAGTAGGTTGTAAGTTGTTATAATTTCATTAAACTTACAGATGACCTTGAATCTAAGCTGATCACTGAAACTAACTTATTTTCTTATTGAATTAGTTTGAATTATATGAGAATAATTTTCTTGAGCAAATATGATTTTTTTTTTTTAATTTAATTTATTTTTTATTTGATTTAATTTATTCGTTATTGATATTATTTTTTAAGAGAATATCATTGAATGGTCCGTTTCTTAATACCCTTATTTTTATCATTGAATGAATTATTTCTTTATAAAATTGTGAATTTCAAATTTTATCACCGTAAATCAATTTAAATCCGATAGATATCTCTAATTGCATGAATTTATTGGCTTATATGTTTTTTTTTTTATCATTTATTGAATTTGGTAAATTATCTAATTTCTTTATCATTGATTTTCTAAGATTATCTTGTTTAATTTCAGAAAAGATTTATTTATTTTATTGTGCATCACTGGATTTCTATTTACATTTTTGGTTACCAAAATTAATCATCATTGGTTTAATCAATTTTCTACCTTAATTATAACCATATCTTGAGTTACATTTTGTCTCATGAAATATTTTTAAATTTCTATCTTGTTGGCTTAATGCTATATTGCCTTCTATGCTTTATCTTTTGCATGTTTCTGATTTATTTATTTGATTAATTTTTCATCTTTCCAATTATTAATATTAGCATTGAGGTAAAAATTTTGTGAATTTTCCTTTATGTACATAATCAAACACAATTATCCCTTTTTTTTAGTTTCGTGCCGAATGCTTGATATTAATTTTATCCTCTCTATCCGAGCATATTAGTTAATGATTAATCCAGAGGAGAGTCAACCTAGCTTGGAGGAACCGCGCTTAAGCTGGCTTTATCATTTAAAAAAGCATCAATTAATAGAATTAAAAGAAATCTGGCAATAAACCCCAGTCGACGGCACAGTTGAAGCCTTAAGAACTGTAATTAAAAGTTTCTTTTTGAGTAACCCTTGGTTGTGGACAGTATCTTCGACATCTTCGGACTATATAGAAGCGAGAATGCCTAAAGATCAGGAACCAGGACCATCTCATCAAGTAACTAGACCACCAATTGCTACGGCCAACTGGATCTTTCCTCCGAATTACACCTTACAATTTTTCACTTCTCTAAAATTTGACAATACACCGTCGACCCCCTGTGCAGAAGATTTTCTTCAAAGGTTAAATGAAAAGCGTCGAACTTGTAGAATAACTGACGCCGATCTGCTTGCCTATCTATCTGAGTTATTCCATGGTACGCCCCTTAATTGGTGTCGATTAGAAGTAGATGATTGGAAAGATTGGGACGATTTTGAAAAAGCTTTTCGTGCTACATTCTTTCCTCTTGACTACCAGGAAAAGCTTAAGAAGGAAATCGATAGACGAACACAGGGAGATCAAGAGAAAATTATTGATTTTATCGTCAATCTCAGAACTTTGTTTAAAAAATTGGATCGACCTAAGCCAGAAGAGGAACAAATTTCTACAATTTATAAGAATCTTTTACCTCGATACCAATTGTACATTAGAAGATCTGAAGCGACATCTCTAGCTAAATTAATTGAATTAGGTCAAGAATTAGAAAAGATTGAGGAAAGAGCAAAGACTTTTCGAGCACCTCCTGCTAAAAGTAAAAGCGCTTTCCCTGAAACTGCCTATGAACCTCCTCAAGCACCTGGAAAACCGGCTAAAAAGAATAATATAGCTATTGTAGAGAAGCAGACGAAGAATACTAGGAAGAAAAAGAGTAAAGATGAGAAAAAAGTAACTTCCTCGGAATCTACTCAAGGAAAGCCTGAGCTCTCTTCATCCATTGGTATCACTAAGAACCAATCTGAAGTAGCCGCCGTACAGCCTCTTTGTTGGAACTGCCTTCAAACTGGACACCGTTATCCGGAATGTTCTAAACCCAGAACAACCTATTTCTGCTACAGTTGCGGTACTCGTGGCATCACCAGAAAAGATTGCCCTAACTGCAAGAAGCCGGAAAACTGTTAATGGGCCAGCATAAGGAGGTCGCTACTGACCCTAATACCTCGAACAGAGACCTCAACTCTCAAGAGCTCAACCATATATCCACCTTATCGGTGGAGGAAGAAAGGTTCTTCGTCACTCTCAACGTAGGAGGAGTCATTCTTTCAACACTTATTGATACTGGAGCCAATCACTCGTACATCAGTTCTTTAGGACTCTCTTCTCTACCTCAAGAACGCATTTCACTGCTATCTATACCCTCCTATCCTGTCACGGTAGCAAATGGAGCCCGTGAGACCGTTATAATGCTGTTGCCTTTCTAGCCAGCTTAAACGGCCGTCAGGTTCAACTATCTTTTTATGTCCTTCCGAACCTAACAGTTCCTTGCCTTTTGGGAATGGACGCCATGAGAGCATTAGGAGTTGTAATAGACGCTGCTGGGGGATCTTGGTGGTTCAGAGATATGCCTTCAAGTCGAACTATCTTTTCTAAAGAATCCTTGGCTTCTCACGAGCAATAGCAGGAATTAGAAGACTCGAACCAGAGCAAGCTAAAAGATTGGACAGATTATTACAAGACGAACTGCTCAAGACCGATGATTCCATTGGCCTTACTAATCTCACCGAACATCATATCGACGTCGGAAAGAGCCAGCCAATAAAACAAAGGGCATATCCAGTTTCACCTGTCATACAAGAAGCTATCAACCAGGAAGTGGATCGTATGCTACAGGAAGACATCATAGAGCCTTCACACAGTTCTTGGTCTAGCCCTGTTGTAATGGTGAAAAAGCCGAATGGAAAATATCGTTTTTGTATAGATTACCGCAAGGTTAACGCTGTAACCAAACCAGATGTTTATCCTCTGCCTAATATGTCCTCTGTACTAGACCAACTTAAATCTTGTCGCTACCTATCTAAAATTGACTTGGCACACGCCTATCACCAAATACCTTTGGCTAGCTCTTCAAAGGAAATTACTGCCTTCATCGTTTTAGGGAGAGGCCTATTCCTTTTTAAAAGACTTCCCTTTGGACTTTGTGGTGCTCCTGCGACATTTCAGCGGCTACTAGATAAGATCATCACTCTCGATCTCGCTCCAGCTTGCTTCGCATATTTGGATGACATCGTCATAGCCACAGCATCGTTCGAAGAACATATGCACTACCTTAAGCTAGTCCTCCAAAATCTTCGACAAGCCGGCCTGAAACTTAATCCAGAGAAAAGCGAATTCGGGTGTAATGAAATTCAGTACCTGGGCTTCTTAGTAAATGAGAAAGGGTTACAGGTAGACCCTGGAAAAGTCGAGTCGCTTTTACTGTATTCAGCACCTAAGAATGTCACCGAAGTAAGAAGACTAATAGGCATGGCTTCCTGGTACCGCAGGTTTATACCCAATTTTGCGGACAAAATTCGACCCATAACTGATCTTCTTAAAAAAGGAAAACCTTTTCTTTGGGGTGAAGAGCAAAATGCCGCCTTAGAAGAAATTAACAGTATCCTTACGTCAGAACCTGTTCTCACGAGACCCAACTTCGATAGAACTTTTACCCTACAGACAGACGCTAGTGCTACCGGCCTTGGTGCGGTTCTCACTCAAGATTTTGATGGAGGCGAACACGTGATTGCATATGCCAGTCGATGTTTAACACCAGCTGAGATAAACTACAGCGTTACCGAAAAGGAATGTCTGGCAGTTCTATGGGCCGTAAGAAAATTTAGACCTTACTTAGAAGGATACCATTTTATCGTCATCACCGACCACGCCAGTTTAAAATGGCTAAATAACTTAAAAAATCCTACTGGACGTTTGGCCAGATGGGCTCTTGAACTACAGGGTCATGACTTCGAAATAAGGTACAGGAAAGGCTCTGCCCACTCCGTTCCAGATTTTCTCTCTCGTTTGCTTCCTGGTGAACAAGATATATGTGCCTTGGATATGTCGGATGTTCAAGACCCCTGGTATATCGCCAAACTTAAGAGTGTCCGAGATCGACCACAAGCTCTCCCAGATTGAAAATAGAGGGCAATCGGCTCTATCATCACATAATTCCAGAGGAACCAGAAGATGATTCTCTTGAGTGGAAGCTAGTAGTCCCTAAAGATCATGTAAAGGAGATCCTCCAGGAAAATCATGATCCACCTGACGCTGGACACCTAGGGCTAGATAAAACCCTCCATCGCATCAAAAGACTCTATTACTGGCCTGGTATGTTTAAAGAAATTTCGAGCTACATTAGACAATGTCAGATTTGCCAGCAAGTGAAACCATTACAGAGGCCACCTCAAGGAAAAATGAACACCAAGAATTATACAAAGCCTTGGGATGTTGTTGCTGCGGACATTATGGGTCCCTTGCCACGCTCTACCAATGGTTGCTGCTACATTCTTGTGTTCGTTGATACTTTTACCAAGTGGACCGAAGTAATCCCTTTGCGAACAGCTACAGCTCAAAATGTCTGCAAAGCGTTCAGACAATTTATTGTATATCGCTGGGGTGCCCCTAGAATCCTCCATACTGATAATGGAACGCACTTTGTAAATAAATTGCTAGAGGGACTCGCTACAAGCCTTGGAGTTACCTTGAGCCGCACTCCACCTTATTGGCCTCAGGCAAACCCGGTAGAGCGAACCATTCGGGTCATTAAGAGCATCATCACCTCATACGTATCTGACCAGCACAAGAAATGGGACAAGTATCTACCTGAGCTGATGTTTTCCCTCAACAGTTCTCTTCATAGCTCAACGGGATATACACCAGCGTACCTAAACTTTGGACGCGAACTTTTACCCCCTAACTCTTATTTTAGTAAAATAAGTAGCGCCCAAGTTCTAAATCCTCCCGATAATTGTGTTTGGTCCGAACATTTAAATAGGTTGAACGAGTTTCGGAAGACAGCGGAGGCACGACTCAGCCGAGCATCAGCACGCCAGAGCCACTTCTACAACCGAAACCGCAGGGAGGCGACCTTCAAGGTAGGAGATCTAGTGCTGCGACGAGCTCACCCTCTCTCATCTGCTGAACGAGGTTTCGCCAGTAAATTAGCTCCGAAATTCGAAGGACCTTTTCGAATTGCTCAGAAAAGGTCGACAAACGTTTACCAATTAGTGACCACTGCAGGTACACCGGCCGGACTTGGTCACGCAGCGCAGCTAAAGACCTATCATCCTGACTTGCAGCGTGAGGGGTCTCACGCTCCCGAAGAAGGGGAGGTGTAACCAAGAGTGGCAACACTGTGGGGAAAATACCCAAAAAAAAAAAAAAAAAAAAAAAAAAAAAAAAAAAAAAAAAAAAAAAAAAAATCCCTAAATGGGAAAAAGAAAACCTGACTGGCAACCTTCCTACCTTCGCTCTTACCTTCTTGCCTCGCACGTGCCTCTTTACCTTTTTTTTCCTTTTCCTGCCTTTTTTTGCCAATTGGCAAAAAAACTTTTAAACATCTATTTAAAAGTTATCATTTATTTTTGGTCTGTATATATATAATTTTTTCCTTATTTCTTGATTATTTAAATTTTGTTTTATTTTCTTTTCTTTTCTATTTCTTTTGTAAATACTTTTATTTTGTTGTAAATAGATGCATGTAAATTAGCTTGCTGCTTTATCGCTTAAAACCCAGCCCTTTCTCCCCTGAATGCTAGCTTGGGAATGAGTATTTTTATATGATCATTATGGTATGTACCTTTTTTTTCTTTCTTCTCTTTTCCTTACACTAACTCTGAAGAAGAGAGAGTAGTTATATTGTATTTTTAAAATCCGGGGCTATAAGATAGCCAGGCGCCCAACTTTATTATTATTTTTTTTTTGTTCATAAGTTTATCTATCCTTTTTTTATTTTCTTTTATTAATTTTATTTGGTCATAATGGTTATGAGCTAATGCATACTGAGGCGAATGTTTAAGTTGTAATTAGTGCCTATGATTATTGTTATAAATAACAGATCTAGTTTTATTTGGAAATTGTCAAATTAGCGAATATGAGATAAGGATTAACGATGGTGGATAATTGAGTTGTAACTGTCATGTAATATGGAATTTTGGAAAATGTTTTATAATAGAATGAGGTTGTTTATTAGCGGTTATTAGGTAATAAGTACATTGTAAATATTATTAGTGCATAGGATGATTATTAAGTTAGTAAGTTATTAAGGTTATTAATGGTTATAAGATTATGATTGCTGATGGGGAATGTTGACTTTGTAATTATTAGTGTATAGGATTGTGGTTATAGATAAGGGGTTTGATGAGTGTTATATATAATGGAACTGGTTTTAGTATTATTTTAGTGGATTTTGGGACTATGATTTTGATGGAGAATCAGGTGTATGAGTCTCGTTCATATGTTCTTATTAAGTATTATTATTGAGGGTGACTCTTATGTGAAATTAGAGTTTTATTTTCATAATGATATATGTAACTTTTATTTAAATATATTAGCGTTTGTATTGTGATCGAAAAATGTGTGGGGTTTATTTCTTCACCCAGTTTCCCCCCTCCCTCACCCCTCCCGGCTCTTCCCAGGTCGCCCAGAGGTAACATTAGTAATATCTTATAATATTCTAGTAATTAAATAAGAGTTTGGCCTAGGTTAAAATCTTTAGAATATTGTTATTGTGAATTTATATTAGTCTAATAATTTAATTGTTAATAGTTTCATTGTATTCTTTTTTTCAATTTGTTAATAAATATTATCATCTTGAGTAGTTTATTCATTTTTACACCCAGTAGCCCGTAACAATATATATAATAAATATTGACCCTACATATTGTTGTTTCATTAAGAACTTATGTAATTAAAGATTTGAGTTTGTATTTTACTTCTAATTTTCCTTTAAATTTACCTTTGAAGCCAGGTCCCGTGTTTCATATGTGAATGAGTTTCATTTTGTGGGAAATCTTTACGTGATAGAGAAAAACAGGCTCTAAAATTAAATTCAGCCTGAAAAAATATGTTGAAAACACAATTTAAGTTTTAAACATTGATAAAAATTTTAATAAATGCAGCTTTGTGTAATCAGACAATGCTACAGTGGTAGTCCTAAATTTTGCATAACCAGGCTTAATTGGGATAGTGATTTTTAATGAGGACCTGACATCGTACAGGCTCGGGGCCCTTTGATGTTCCTGCCAAAGGGCATCTAATCCATTGGCCATTATTTTGAAGAAGTTTTTACTACTAAAGGAAAAAAAAAAATAATGTCACACACAGAAACTGTGATAACTGGAACTAATTATAAATTGAATTAAACTTTATTATGTATATTTAAACATCTATTTTATTATGAAAAATATATAACAGTTGCTTCTATACATCTTGACATCATTTCTAAAGGTGTATACAGGATTGGTTCTTACATTATTGTAAGTCTAAAACATCCTAATTCAGCGAGTATCAAGAAGCAGTGAACTACTTTTTTAAAAATACAACATTAAAATTACTGTACATTGAATGGTGAAAGATAAAACTTCACACGTTTGAGTCTGATTAGCTTGCCAAAGATTTATTTTTTACATTAGTGCTAACAAAACGCTTTGGCGACAAAACAATAAAAGTGTTTATTTACACTACTAGTACAATCATTTTCAACATTGTACATATAGATATTTCGCATACAGAAAATGTTGTGTAATAGTTTCTTACATACTTCTACAATACATTCAGAACATTTCTCACTATTATCATGAAACTTCAAATGTTGAAAAAAGACTTCATAATGAAACATGGTAATAAAGATCACAAAAAAAAAAGGGAAGGAAATATAGAAAATTTCTACTAGTAAAAGAATACATCTAATTACCCAAAGAAAATATGTTAGTTTGATAGAGCGAAGGTACATATGATATATCGAGGTCAACTAATATTTTTTTCTTTTCTGAAATAGACTATAAAGAATCTTAAGAATCAGAATTTAATCAGCTGATTAAAACATAAACTTCTTATAAGCCAGTATAAGTTAATAGAAGTACAAAACAGAACAGGACTGTGCTGACTGAACTCATTCCTTCAGAAATAACAGTGAAATAGAAAAGATGTTATGCATGAGAGTGATTAAGTGTTAGCATAAAATATCTTATAGCTATTTATATATTTAGTAAAATAAAATGATCAGTAACACTTCCCAATCAATGAATATTGTGAAGGTTTGCTCTGGTTTTTTAAAAATAATGAAAAGAGGATTATTTGAGCTGTGCGGACATCTTTAAGTGCAATGTAATATTTAAAGCAAAATGGTATTGGAAGCAGTAAAATAAACTTCACACATTAAAAAATTTTAAGCTTTGTTATATTAATTTTTGTAAAATGTAAATTGAAAGGGCTTGTTGCAATAATTTTGGATCTGTAATGATATTTTATTGTATGTAAAGATAAATCTATAAAGCTATAATGATAAGAACATTATTAGAGTATTATATGTTTGTAGCATATGTTATAACCAGACAGAGGAGGATATAAAAGCAATACTTGCCGCTGTTAATTGCTATTACTATGCAATACAAAAGGCTCTTAAAACTGAGCAAATGTCAAAAAGGGCCATGATTACATTATATATACATATATATATATATATATATATATATATATATATATATAAACTATTGTCGGCCCAATAGCGACATATGATTGTGAAAGTTGGGTCCTGAAAAAAAAAGCAGAAAGAATAGTGAATGTCTGGGAGAGAAAAATACTGCGGCGATTTTATGGACCCATCTATGACCAGGAAGCATGGAGAATCGGTAATAACACAGAACTCCGACAACTTTATGGAGAGTTAGACTTAGTGTCTTTCTTAAAAAGAGCTCGATTGAAATGGTTGGGCCATGTGGCGAGGATGCCGGAAAAAAGAATGCCCAGAAAACTGTTATTTGGGAAGCTCGGTGGTAGAAGATCCAAAGGAAGGCCCCGTACTAGATGGTAGATGATGTGGAGGCTGATCTTCACCAGCTTGGAATCAGACATTAGAGAAGACTAGCTATGGACCAGAGTGATTGGCAGGCAGTGGTGGATGAGGCCCAGGTCCTTGTAGGATCAATGTGCCAAGGAGTAAGTAAGTAAGCATATCGTCTCCTACCATTTCCAACTATCGAATGTGAAAATTGGTACTTTTGAGGAGAATTAAAAAAAAAGCAGTTTCAAGGTTCAATAAAAAATAGTGCCTATAGTCAAACCAATGACATTTGTTTTACACTGTTCTTGTGACTGATAGATGCCTCTATATGAATTTTATATCAATTATCAATCCTAAAGCAATTGTTATAAGTCGAAAACCAAAACTGCGTTTTTTTCACATTTGATACTTTGAGGTGGCAGGGACAATATGCTACTAATAAATTTAAATCAGAATCTATAAGAATGACTGTTAATAAATCCTTACCTCGACTGTTATAAATTTCTCTAAAATGAGCACTTTAAATTAGTTCATTGATATCAAAACACTAAGCATGCATCAATTTTTTTAGAAAGTATATATTTGTTACAAATACATTTTTTTTTCTTTATAGTTTATCTATATAGTTAAAAAAACCTATTTAATGTTGGCTTAAAATATTAAAATCAGAAAGGAAACTTTTTTTTTTTAATGTATAACACTTATTATCGCAGGATCAAAAGGTTCTGAAAAAGTACCATGGGGGTAAGAGTTTGAAACAGATAAATATTCCAATCTTGGGAGAGGAAAAAAAAAATGAATAACAGATTAATAATAAATTAAATATAGTTCTGATGTACAGTAGGGATAATAAATTTGAAGCATTCATGATTGAATGAGAAAATGATTTAAATTTAAATGATCAATAATTAGTCACAACATACTAGTATACAAAGCTCATATCATTAAACGACAATTTACCACAGCTATGACGAAAAGACTCGATTCTTACGATTCTGAGTCCAGAAAATGGTTAAATTAAAGTTTTAATAAACTAAGAATATATTCTT
Organism: Arma custos; assembly: GCA_037127475.1. Lineage (NCBI taxonomy): Eukaryota > Metazoa > Arthropoda > Insecta > Hemiptera > Pentatomidae > Arma > Arma custos. Next base: position 166,857,046 of record CM073759.1, read on the forward strand.
ATGTTCCTATGCTACTTTACTAATGCATTAATATGCCAATTTAGAAAAGTAGCATATCTTGCTCATTATATATACTACAAACTAACATGTAGCAAAAAATATTTTACAAATATCACATATTTTCAAAACAGTGAACCTACTGACAAGAGTATAAAGTATAATCCTTCACTGGAATCAAGCCAATTACAAAATCTCCATTGGGCATAAACTTGCACTTTTATTTACACTGACGCTTAAATTTAGTACAATAATAGATGGAAGTGATATTCAGTATTTTATTAATTATTTTATGTACAGATATAGAGGTGATATATATGTAATCAATAGCTATGATTAGTAGCTAAAGTTTTTGATCCACTTATTTTGGTTTAGTGAATTATAAGTTCTTGAAAGACTTGATTTTTTTTCACCAATAATGGTACTAATTAAATAAATAGTAATTAAAAATTATGTTACTCTTGGGTCACCATTAGATTATTTCAATTTAAGCTACTTCTTTATATTTTATAATATTCTGAAAGAATAGTTGGATACTATGAAATTAAACAATCAGGCTGTAGTATCTATAATTTCTTCAAATAGGATATAAATCAAATGAATTGCAATGTTCTTTACGACCGATTAAAGTGATAAATTGATTGAGTATACATTATTAAAATACCCCATTATTAATCTGTAAAATATTTTAAACATTATTTAAGAGATAAATATGAAAAAAAATTAAAGTAAATGAATGAAATATTAAAAAAAAAATAACATCATATCATCACTAAAGGCATTTTCACTTAATTAATAAATTAAAAACTTAGGAATACTACATTTTATTGATTTTGCGAACACTAGTGTATCTTAAATTTTATTTTTTGGCTGTCATAATCCCAAAATATTTACATCCTATATGATTTGATTAGGAATAATTTGATAATGAACATTTCAAAAACTCTTTAAAAGGTACAACAGACCCAACTATAATCCTTTTTATAATTCAAGTCGTTATTATCAGATACATTGGGTTTGATAAACTGAAAGAGGCATTCAATTCTTAAGTCTATTATTAAGACAAAATATATTTATTAAATTAAATTCATATTATAATAATGTTCACAAATTCAAAATTTCATGAGATGATGTAAACAAATCAATTTAATAAAATAAAAAGTTTTATCTTACCATAACTACTTAATTATGCAAGTAACATTAACAAATAGAATAAATGATCTGATTGAATATATCTAGACTACTTTTGTTTTAAACAGTTCTGTGGTTAATATGCTGGAATTACAAAATTGTTATGATCTGTTGAAGCTGCATACACTCTTAACTATTGTATATGAGTATTGAAGGTACATTATGTACAAAATGTATACATTAATATTATATTCTTATAGTTAATAATTTTATTTATAGAAACTATACAATTATATAAAATCTTAAAATTGTATTTAAATTTATGACCCTTTAACTTTAACCTCCCCTCATTATATAAAAAACTTGAACGATGTAGACATACACTAAATGACTACAAATCTTTGATGACCAGTTTTTTAAACATTTTTGGGATTTTTGGATAATGAGCAATTACTAGATGTTTTCTTCAGTTGGTTTCCTCCATAAAACATTGATAGAAATCAAATTATTTAAATTGTTAAACTTGGTTGCATTGAGTATTTTTATTCATAAACATAATTAGGTCACTCAATTCGGATATTATTTTTTTTATTTAATCAAGATATACATTTTGGGGAAACTTAAATCATGTATGTATATCTAACTGTATAAATCTAAGACAAAAATCACAAAACTTAAATAAATCAATAAAATAGTAAATCAAGTATAAAATACATTTATTACGTTTATAGATTATTTAATTTAATAGATTATAATATTTAATATATACATTAAATATTATTACATTTAAATGTATATTATTTATAGATTTGTAAAAAACCAAATTATCTAGAGAATTTTTATTTTACCAACAAAAAAAATTAAATAAATAAATAATAAAATAAAAAAACATCAGTTTATCTTATATTACTGATAAAATAAGAGACCAAAATATGTATTTACTTTACAACAATGTTTTCATTTACAGTGACAGCGACAAAATTCCTTCTTGTAAAGATCTCAAACGGATCGCTTTTTAAGAAGTTATTATTTATTTTCATTTTAAAAGAATAATTTTCCTTTTTTGTGTTCGAGTTGATTATGTGTTAATATGAAACACATTTTTACTAGATTTGATATCGCAGGTTCAAAACCAGTCTAGTGTAACTGCAAATTTGTTCTACTAGGGGTTAAGTTGCATTTTAATGTGTAATTTTCTATTCTTTGTGAAATGCCAAAAATAGCTATCAGAAATACCACTAGAAAACAGTTATATGCTTTACATTTGGAACCATTTCACATATTTAAAACTTTGTAACAACATTATAATTTACATGCAACCATTGTGTGATTGAATTTGTAATTTATTAATTTGTTATTACTGGTCAAGTGTATTCAACTCGTTCCTTCATTATCTAAGGTTGGTATCATAATAAAACACTTTTTTTTCTATTAGTTAACTTTTGTTCCCTAGTTGGAAATAAAATTAATTCAAATTGTGTAATGAGAACAAAGTACATGGTATGATATTGATAAAAATAAACTTGTCTTGAATTTAATATTAAATGTTTTTGAGATAACAAAAGGAATCAAACATTTTCATGGTTATTCAGCCAAATATGTCTTATTAAAAATACTGATAAAAAAATTAACAGCCAGTACAGTTGCCAATTAGATATCAGTATTTATAAATGTATAAAGAATTATATTCCCTCTGGCAGTGATAACAATTACATTCTTCTTGGGGAATCGAATATTAAATTAAAGTAATGAGGAAACCAATGAACAAAAAGACTGTTCATTTTTTAAAAAATCTTATTAACAATAAAAAAATAAGTGAACATCTAAATGCTCATGCTCAAAATTTATCTTTATAGGTAGGTTCAAATCGTTTTAATTTTAAAACATCATATTTTAAATGATTTAGTTGGGTTTTGATTTGCTGAGTATGCCCACTACTCAACTAATCATTGCCACAGAAGCTCCCAGATCCCTAATCTGTACATTATTTACAGTTGAGGGGAGGTGTGGGGTATCAATAGTCAGTGTCATCAGGAGACTTGGAGCAACAAGGACAGCAGATTCTACACGCCAAGATGAGGCAAGCTAGGGCCAGGAGGGCACCACCACAGGCCCCGAGACCCAATATAGTCCAGTTAGTTGGGGGAGGCTCCGCTCTTGCAGCACATGTCTGAGGACCTTCATCTCCACTCTCGTTGTGCCAACCAGGACAGTTCACTATCCCATTGCACACCAGATGGCCAGGAATACATAGTCCAGAATCACCAGGGCATAAGAAGTCACATTCTCCTTTCGGTGAAGCACTTGCACCCAGTTCCTAAACAGGAGAATACTATTAGTTTGTTATTCATAATTTAGCTGAATTAAAAAAGAAAAGAAAATTATATTATTAAAGGATAATTAAGGGTCTTATCTCTAAAGTACTAAAACTATGGTGAATTGACAATGAACCAACTCATAAACCATAACAAGTTAGAAGACTCAAATCTTGACAGTGCTTTATTTTTTCTGAATTTCTGATGTTAGGCCTATCTCCATCCTACTAAATTAATTTTAGAAGCCTCTAGTGGTTTACTCTAAATTCACAAACTTCATCATCTAGAGTCTTCTCTCATTACATCCCACTTTGACTATGGTGAAGAAGTATCTCATAAGCACGAAGACAGTTTTTACATGAAATTCTTAGACATTCTCAAATCTGCCATCGGTATTCTAAGAGAGGATGGCTCTATTTTATTCTAACAGTTAAGAGCCAGAAAACCTTCCAGTAATCACAAATTCCTCACTTCGGTTCCTCCTATTAACTTATAAACAAAATATCTTAAACTACTGATATGTATAACCCCTCCCACAGAACTGTTTCTTGTTTTAGAATTCAGGACCCATCTCTGTTGATCTTGGCCTGCCATTTATTTCTCCATTTCCTCCTCAATAGTCAAAGTATACGTGTATAAATGCAATTAGAAAACTTCAAAAAATAAAGCATTAAGTCTCCAAAATACTAGATATACACATAAATTCATATCAATGAAGAACAAATGCAGCACATCTCACATCAACAATTACAATAGACTCATCAATAAGAGGTAGCAATCTCACTCCCGGGCAATCAATAAAAAGTAAGGTAAGGAAGTTATAAAGGAACAGTTCCAGCTTGAAATTAAACTGGATAAAACTAAAATAATCGCACATTTTAATTTTTTAATGAACATCTTGAAGTGAGGTTTCAAAGATCCACACAAAATTAAATTATGTTTTCTAAATAATGAAAATTAAGTAATTTTTAAAGTTTTGTGTTATTATTATTTGACACGAAACAGCCCTGAAGGACTAGGCGATTATGATGCAGGGTTTTTTTTTTCCCCATGCTTTGTGTTATTGAACTTATTACTTTTATCATTACTTTAATTTAATATTCGATTCCCCAAGAAGAATGTAATTGTTATCACTGCCAGAGGGAATATAATTCTTTATATATTTATAAATACTGATATCTAATTGGCAACTGTACTGGCTGTTAATTTTTTTATCAGTATTTTTAATAAGACATATTTGGCTGAATAACCATGAAAATGTTTGATTCCTTTTGTTATCTCAAAAACATTTAATATTAAATTCAAGACAAGTTTATTTTTATCAATATCATACCATGTACTTTGTTCTCATTACACAATTCCATGATATCTCTATTGTTCGTTTTTATATCAGTTGAAATTCATTCCCTACAATATGAATAAACTACTTCTGTATTCACAAAGCTTCACATAAATTGAGGTATTTGAATTAATTTTAAAAAAATCACCAATAAATCATTCATTTTGTGGATATATTCATTGATAAAAACAAATATTACTTAATCGACTTTGTCATGATTTGAAGTTTATTTATTAATTGGTATTATAGTATGAGTAGTAATTTTTAATAAGACATTTGGCACTTTTTGTGATATTCCATGAGGAATAGTTTGCACCTTTTTGGGAGCTACACTTCCCTAGAATGGATATAATTGCTTGAGATAATTTTTTTAGTAATTTTGTTATAATATTCAAATGCCCTGTCTGAAAAAAAATTCTTATTTCTTTAAAACAAAATAAAATTCACATCTAATATTTTTTCATCTAAAAATTTCTTATTTACCTCAGTGAGCTTGCTGGTCATAAGAGTCCCATCAGGATTCCTAGGCAGGTGGAACAACTCAGTCCATGCGATCTTAAAAGCTGCTCTAGCTGGAGTCATGGTACCAATAAATTGTATTCTCACAGAAGGTGATTCTCCTGGAGTCTGTCCAGTCAGATCGACTGATGTAAGTGGTGGCATTTCTTTTGAGCTGACATTGTGACCACAGATGGACATGAAAGGATGGTCTGGTCGTCCAGGTAGATACACCTCCAATCTTCCATCCTGACAGTCTCGTGTGGTGAATCGAACCTAGAATGCATTCTTGGTATACCAACTATGTAGAACATTTTGTTCTGGTTTTACATACGTTATGATTGTTGATCGAGGCAAATAAATATTCTGAATTATATTACAATGCAGAAAAGCTGTGCAACATATATCATAAAAAAGGGAGAAAATCAAATAGGTAAACAATAATAGTACAAAAGATTTTCTTTTCTAAAATTAGAAACATAAACTAGAAGCAACCAACGTAAGATTTTTATTTTACATTGCTTACAGACATCATATATAATCCTTTGGGCTCAAAAGTAATGAATAAAATGAAAACCCTTATTTTCCTCATCATATCACAGATGGGGTATGGTACCACAGATTATAAGGTAACCTTAAAATCTGTTGTATTAAGTACTGGTTGGTTAATTATTATTTTATTTTATTTTTGTAGTATTTTAGCAATAGTAAAACTAATTTAAGAATTTCAATATCAAAGTGTTTTTTCCAAACGCGATTCCTGCCCAATCACTTAGTGATTAAAATTCCATTACAGTTTAAATCTTAAATAAATTATTTATTTACCCAATATACTATTTTCTAGTGTTTAGTCCTAAAAATAAATTGAAGAATATAATTAAATAAATGTCTCAATAATGTAAATTGTTTATCTCCAAAAAAGTAAGACTCATCATACTTTTTTTTTCTTAGGATTTTTAATATTTCAATTGACTATTACTATTATGGACAAATAATTATAAAAAATTCCAAGAACTTTAGATTAATTGTTGTTTATGATTTTTTTGGTACTATAAGATAATTAATACAAATAAGCTGAAACATGAACCCTATTATTATTACCTTTCTTTTTTAAGGGTCAAGATGTCTTTACATCTTACATTAACCTGTTTTAATAAATCTGATAAAAACGACGGGCAAGAGCGAAGTGGCACCGCACCAGATATCCATCGGACAAGAGTCATTATACCAAACTGACAAACAAACTAAAATCAGAGATCAGAACATTCAAAATTCAAAATTTGTGTTACCGTACAGAAAATCTCAGTACTACTGACAAATCCTTATGGAATACCACTAGAAAACTCCTAAAATATAAAAATTTCAACCATCCACTTTTAACCGAATCCCAAACCTGGTCAAGATCTGATGAAGAAAAATCACAAATTTTCGGTCAGCACCTATTCAACACATTTAACCCTCACCCAGATATCCTTAATCCTACCCAGTCTGAATGCATTGAAGCAGAGATAAGTATTCCTCTTCAGTTGTCTCCTCCTCCTAAAGCATTCCATCCTTCAGAAATATCAAACATTATTCACAGATTACCCGGCAACAAAGCCCCTGGGTACGACCTAATCACATCCTATATTCTAAAACGCCTTCCTCGGAAAGCGATCCTACTCCTTACATATATATACAATGCCGTATTGCGTACCACATACTTTCCTGATTCCTGGAAATTATCCATAGTTAAGATGATACCAAAACCTAAAAAACCACCAGAACTTCCATCTTCTTACCGTCCTATATCTCTCCTGCCCATAATGGGTAAAATGCCTGAAAAACTCATTCTGAAACGTCTACATCCTATAATAGAATCCAACCAAATAATCCCAGATCACCAATTTGGTTTCAGAACATCGCACTCCACAATCCAGCAATGCCATCGAGTGGTGGACGTTGTCTCATCCGCATTAGAGCGCGGAATGTACTGCACGGGAGCTTTTCTCGATGTAGAGCAGGCTTTTGATCGAGTCTGGTATCCGGGACTGTTGTACAAACTCCGTAAATTCTTACCTTCTACTTACTTCCTTATTATCAGTTCCTACCTCAGTAATAGAACCTTTAAAGTAAACCATAATTTTTCCTACTCTTGCTTCTTTACCCAGTTAGCTGGTGTTCCTCAAGGTAGTATCCTGGGTCCCATCCTATACACAATATATACAGCTGACATCCCAACCCATCCAAGCACTGTCCTCACTACGTATGCTGATGACACATGTGTGTTATCAGTAAATAACGATCCATTTGTTGCATCCCAATATCTTCAATCCCATATCTCAAACCTTCAAGAATGGTGTCAAAATTGGAGAATTAAAATAAATCCTAACAAATCCCACCAAATTACCTTCACTCTTCGTCGTAAACCTACGAATTCCTGCCCTACTGTATCCTTTAATAACACTCCACTGATCCCTGTCGAACAGATACGTTACCTAGGACTCCATCTGGACAAACGTCTCACTTGGAATCTTCATACAAGACTGAAAAGACAAGAAACTGCTCGACGATTTCGCCTACTTCAACATTTACTGGACAAACGTTCAAAGCTACCAATTAATTACAAAAGACTCATTTACATGACAGTTATCAGACCTATTTGGACATACGGAGTTGAGCTTTGGGGCTCTACTAAACCATCCAATTCATCTCGCATCCAATCCTTACAATCCAAAATCCTTCGTAAAATCCTCAATGCTCCTTATTATGTCACAAACAAACTCATCCATCATGATCTTAATATCCCATATGTTGCTGATTTGGCCCAAACTAGATACCTATCCTTCCATGAAAAGCTCCATACACACTTGAATCCGCTAGTCTCTCGACTTGCTTCCCATACTATTCCTGATAACCCTCCGAGGCGTCTGAAAAGAAGATGGCCTCGAGACCTTCTACTATAAAACTTCATTGGAGTGCTATCAATGGATAGTTTCTCCACAAGTGATTTTTTTGTTCATGTCCTTTGTTCATACAGCCAATTTACTTGATGTAATGTTATTACAGTTGTAAATATCAATAAAAAAAAAAAAAATAAAAAATAAATCTGATAACAACAGTATTCATGGGAATGAAATATTCATCGAAATGATCAAAATTAAAATGGGTACAGCCTCTTAATGGGTAATCTTGATTGAGGGTAAAACCTTTGTATTCAATCAAAAATAAACCTTCTCCTTACTCTACCTGCTCCACCTCCTTGTAACAGAGGCAGAGCTCTCTATTGCCTCCTAGCCCAACAGCTAGGGACAAAATGATCTACTTTTTCATCTAGAAGAACTGCAGAGAACAGCAACGTGTGCTCTAGATATAGCATGGAGTAGAATATAGTATTAAAACCAATAATATATATATATATAAATAAATGTAATATATAGCAGTAAAACCAGCAGAGAGCCGGTAGAGTGAGAAGAGAGAGATCGCGCTATCACCGAGAAGAATGCAACACATGCCATTTGCAGGTATCTCAAATAAAAATAACAATTTTCCTATTTATCATTTTAGTAATCTATGTTAAATTAACATATTTATCATCATTATAAGCCTTAATTTATGATGCATTTCATTATCATTACCCATTATCAATTATATACAGCCCACTATACTAGAGTAGGAATGTACCATTTCCATAAAAGGGTATTTTCTCAATTTAAACACATTGATTGAGAGTAATATCGGCCAAATCACATCTCTGCACAACTGTTGGTCTTGATACAATATATAGTATATCATGTCCTGAGATAAACACTCTTCATATATTGTAATAGTACAGATTTTTTCTTATATAAATGATATTTAATATTAATTATTATATTAATAAGGGCATAACTAACCTTATCAAAGTGAAGCCAAACGTCGCGGTCCTTATTAACCCTGATCTCCCAGATGCACCTGATACTCCTGGGAGGTTCTGTGTAGCCCAAGGCTTCGTAGTGTGGGAAGTGTAGCTCCCCTTCGGTGCTGGCTGGTATGACCGCGGGGCCGCAGAGGGGGCTGTGCACGAACTCGTAGGTCGCTTCGAAGAGTGCTCCGGAGTGCTTGAAGTAGTTGGAGGCCGCCCTGGAGGAGTCTACTCTCAGCTCCAGGTTGAGGGACTCGGAGGAAGAGATAACCCTGGCCACAGGAGCTCCTGCTTGGATGGCGGGGTTCTTGCAGTGGCAGTGCGCACCTGGTCCAGGGCTTGAGGGAACTCTTGTACCGTTGCCGGGTTCCCAGATCAGCAGCTTGTCGTGGCGGCCGCCCCAGCAGTCATCGCAGGAACCCAAGTTGTAAGGATGTTCCTGCAATAGTGTGCGTCATATTTAGGAGATCCTGCGAACTCTTGGGTATATCAACACATATAATTATAATAATACCACCAAAGAGAGTCATACGTCAGAAACACTTTAGAAAATAAATATCTGAAATAAATAATAATGGACTATAGGTGGCATAATCAATCGGACATTTTGATACAATATGGCCAAAATCATAAGAATAGAATAAAAACTACTGATCACTAGAATAAAAATAAAATGAAGAAACTAAGAAGTGTGAACCTTGTTAGATATATTTAACAAAAAAAGTAAAGTAACTGTTAAGGCCAGATAATACTGTGAAAGGTTGTTTTCTTTAACGTCACCGTACGCCCCACCGACGAGTGCTTCTCGACGACATATTTGGACATTTTTTTGTTAACAATTCTAACGGCAAACCTTATTAGCATTTATTCTTCATTAAACATTTATTTTATTTATAATTAAATATATTCAGATTTATTCCTCATAATTTAAAATATAAATGTGTTTATTAGTCAATACTTAGTTCTGCTCTTACAAGTTTTTATGATTTTGATCAGTATAAAACCGTTTAAATTATAACTTCATTAGTTAATCATTCACATGAGTAAATTAAAAACCTTTTCCAGTCATTATTATTTTTAATGATTAACTAATAAAGATGCACTCCAGTTACAAAAACAAGATATTTAGAATTATAACTTCATTTAATTCATTCAATTAGTTGTTTTTATTATCAAAAGTATTATTTTAGTTTATTCATAAAAATGATTTATGTTGTTGTTTAATAAAGGTTACATTCAAATGGCTTGCGATCTGGAGTAATTGAACCAGTAGTTTTATTTTTTCCTTAACAATTTCGGAGCCTCATCGAAAGGTCTTAATATTTCGCGGGAGCTCAAACAGTACCAATAACATTTGTAATACTGTAATAATACTTTTTTTTTTTTAATTTTTCTTAGTGCGAAAGCGATTGTGTTACAAAAATACCATGTTACATACTATTGGACTGATAAAATGTAATCAAACAGCAGTGCTATAGATCATAAGATTAGAAACCCTATTTTAAAACTTTGATTCAGAGAAAAGCTTAAATATGCTTCAAATTGTCCAATTTGCTACTGAAAAAAAAATTGATTTGCACATATTTCGACATAATATTATAATTTATGGTTCATTTAATTTTTTTACGACAATTAGCTACTTATAAATTTTGTAAATTTATTAAACGTAGTCGTAAACGTAGGGATCCCTGTCCCAGTAGAGAAGCCCCTTTGAATGGCCCTATACATGCATTACCAAAATAACATCTTATCAATAGCATTGGATGAAAGTTAATGGTATTGAATAAAAGTATGATGAAAAAATATTGGCAAATCTTTAGTTGTGCCGTCCTTCTTAAGGGAAGTAAAATTACGCTTCCAAACCTGGGCGGAGTGAGTTAATCGTTAATGATCCCTATCCTAGGTCCTTGATAAAAAAATTTAGGACACCCAATGTAACATCGTCCTTAGTAGCATAAAATGACGTTAAATCCATAAACAAATAAGAAAATTGTTCTATTAGCTGTTAATTGTACTTTTTAAGTTAAATAATGAACCTTGGATTTCTATATTTATGCTTAAAATTCATAATGGTAACCATGGCGGTATACATAAAACCACCATCTACCTGATGAAGTGTGAGATAAAATTGAATAATTGGCTCTCTTGCAAACTAAATTATGTATTTCTGTTTTAATGATTCGTTTTGTTTGTGTTACCATCATTATAAAATAATGTCGTTTAATATTTTAAATGCCCGGCCGGGGTGTTATTTTTTAATTTCGTACAGTAACGCAAACACGCGATCTTTAGAAAATTATAGCGTGTAGCATGAATATCTGACCAGTAATTTTTATTTCATGATTTATATAAAATATTTTAGATATTAATAGATGAAAAAGTTTTGATAACCCTTATAACAATATTATATAAGGTCTCATTAGATTGTTTAGCCACTATAAAGAAAAAAAACATATTTATGACTAAATAAACTTTTATTTTTACTAACAACGAACTTCCGTGACTTAATAATATTAATAATAATAACTATTTATTTCAGGATATTATACAAATGCCATTTGGCTCATTCTTTGTTTGTTTCTGCAGAAAGAAATGGTGAATTCATTTTCATTTGAACAATGTCCTTTTTTTTATGATGTTCTATAAATCTTATTTAAGTATAAGTTAAGTGAGTGGTAATGTTAAAGACTTCCATATTAAAGAACATTACTTATGTCTGGTCCAATGTAACACAAATAACAGGTTTCTTTCGTCTTAGGATGTAAAATTTATATTTGTAAGACGGGCGATGAATAAAATTATAATTATTCCCCATTCATGTTTAATAATATTTTCATATTATGATTGTTCTTAAAGGCCATATATGATTTAATCTAATGTTTTTACTTTCATTAATAGAGTTTAAATTATAGCTAGATTAAAACCAAGATTATGGATATTCATGTAGAAGACAGACCATAGTTTATCCAAATAATTGTAAAAACATATTGCCTGTCTTATATTGTTAAACATACACACATTATATAAAATTTATTATAATTTATTTTATTGTTATATGATTTTCTTTTCAAATAAAATATATAAAATATTTAGTTCATAAAGTTAAATTTAATGTTATTACCGGCTGACAAGATAAGAATAAAGTTTATCAAGTGTCACTGTTTTACGTATCTTACCGGGCATTTCGGAGGAAACCAAATTTAACTATGGAGAAGAGAAATTTAAACAAACGTGATGTTTTACTTGTTTATCACGACATATTTGCGAAAATTACTAACAAAAAAATGCTCTTCCTTTATCAAAACTTGTTTCAAATAACTGGGTTCTGAACTCTGGTAACTTGATATACCCTACCTTCTTCAAAAAAAAAAATAGACAAATAAGTTAACCGAAAAGCTTATGCGTGATCATAACTGCCTAAAAAAAAATTAGAACCTTTGGTTAACTAATAATGGATTAAATTATTGGAGAAAGCTTCAACATCAACAAGTTGGAATACGAATACACGATCGATTATCCGTTACAATATCGAAATTATTGTGCTTAAAACCATATTAAATGGATTACTAATTACAACTAAATAAATCGATGAAACGTTTAACACTTGGGGTGCAATTGGGCGCCAAATTCTGAAGGAGAGAGGTAACTTCTTGGGATAGCTTATTTTCAAGCTGTCACGGTTACCTTTATTTTCAAAATTTTTATAGAATAAAAACATAAAATCAATTGTTTTATTTTTTGTATTTACCTTCGTAAATTTTTTTGAATTAATGTTTTCGTTTTTGAATCTTCTCACAATCTCAATATTTATTTATAACAAAATACATTTTGAACCCATTCATCAATTATTTCTTTCGTTTCAACAGTGTCCTCAAATCCTTTATCAAAGTTTGTCAGGGCTTAATCTGAGACTCAAAATGTCCTAAACTTCGGTATTTATGGCTTTTTGGGTGCAGGAAGGAGCCTATTCTTCCAGTGATCAGATTGGCTGGGCCTTGACTGGCTGGCTTCTTATTGGTTCATTTCTCTTTCAGATTTGTTGATTGGTTTCTTATATACTGGTCTAGGCTTGGAAGCCGATGCAATTTTTATCTCTATATGTCAGATTTTCATAAAAACATGTCAAAGAGTCGTCTATTAATATCTGGAGCGAGATATGTTATCTAGACCTGTCCTCCAGACATATTTCATTCCACAGTCATATCTCCTTTATATATTGTAATAATTTTTTTTTTTTTTTTTTTTAATTTATTGAGAGTACCCAAAGATGAGGTTTTCTCAAACAAAATTTTAAGACAGTTTTTTTTTCTGGTCTTCCTGCCAAGTACATCTTCTTCATTGACACCATATCCTGGCATGTCTTCCTGCACTTGGTGCATCCATGATCTCAGACGGCCACTTCATCTTCCTTCAGGGCACCAGTGTATTGTCATTATGGGTATTCTATTACTCTCCTTCCTCAGTAGGTTTCTAAACCACTCTAATCGCTTTATTGTGATTTTTTCTAGAATGGTATTGTGAGTACTTATTATCTCTAGGACTATTGAAGTGGGTATCCTATCACGCCTAGATATTTCGGCTGCCCTTCTCCAGAAGTGACTAGATGTTTCTTTTTGCTTCCCTTCCCAGCTACATAACATTATAGCAATTATAATAGGATGGGAAATCATTCTATTTGTGGTTTTTATATGTACTCCATAGTACATAATTGAGCATGGCAGTAGCTTTTCATCCTTCTCTAGTTCGTCGGGCTACATCCCTTTTTAGATGTTCTATGTTTTTGAAGGACGTCTCCTAAATATTTGAAATATATCATTTTTATTGTATTATACTCCAAAAATTAATTTTCTATGTTGTCGTACCTAAATTAAGAACCACATCACAAATATAAGATATTTAAAGTGAACATGGATAATTCAGCTATGGATTGCGGTTATCTGAAGAACGTCGAAGTTTCCTTTCCAAAGGAAAGGAATACGATGAGGGAAGGGAAGGAGCGAAAATCCTTTCAAAAAACAGAATTCAGAAGGGTTTCCTTCCAGTTACATTGAATATTTATGTTGAATAAATCCTTTTCCCCCTTTCCCGGAAGCCCTTAAGGACAGTGCAATGTCTTTATTTATGCAAGGATGGCGTGAGCTGTGATTTTATCCTGACATTACGATCCATAATTAAAACTTGAATTAAACTCGGACTCAGTTGTGGATGGGCTAATTTAATTCTAGATTCAACGAGTAGAGCAGCGCATATCTGAAGGTTATAATCATTGAAGTGAATGGCGTATTCGAACCATCAAAATCTTAGCATCTATTGGAAATAGGAAGAACTTTTACGTTAAAAACAATATAATATAGTCTTATGGTTTGGTTAAGTTATTAATTCTAGTCAGGCTCTTTTCGTAAATACCGTTATACATCATGATCGAATAAAATCTATTTCAATCGTACTACTCTTTTTTCACTAGATTTGGAATATCTAAAACAATTTTTACCCTCTTGTACAGATTGTGGCATCCGCTCTAATAGTTCAAAAGATTTAATCCCACACAGTATAACTTCCAAAATATATACCTAATTAACAAATTAACTAATGATAATATGGTAATAGGAATGATATGGTGGAAAATATCGATACTTATAGCTTCTTGAAAAAAGGTAGAAAATTTTTGCTCTAAAAAGACACCTATCCAGCCATTTCACTTTTCAGGAGTGACTGTTGTTCTTGTTTAGCTTTGCGCCTTAAGCTGCTGGACTCCACATTTATCATGTGGGCTAAAGACAGCGGCTAATCGGGCAGCGTTGCGCTGACAAGCATACCAGGGCGTACGTTATCTTGCTACCTCAGTTTCCAGTGTTATTGCAAAGATTAGCGCCTTAAGTCGACAAGGTCCACACGTCTCCTGTGGACAAAAACCTTGCGACCAATCGGGCAGCGTTGCTCTTGCAAAACCACACTCCTCCCCTGACACGGTGCGTTCATTACGGTCCGTCCCGTCTAATACAATGGCCGACAAAATGGAAGCCGAAGTCCAACATTCCAGCAGTAGCAGCAGAAGCAGAAGGACCTCATTGAAGACCTCTCAGAAGACCTCCAGTGAAGTGCTATTGTGAAGCTGATATCAGTGCTCCCCAGTGTTCATCTTGCTTAGCTAAGCGCCTTATGCCGACGAGGTCCACACTTATCTAGTGGAGTTCACCTCAACGGCCAATCGGGCAGCATTGCGCTGGCAAGTGCCCCCCCCCCAGTGATAGTGTCGTCGTTACGGTTCGTCCGTTTCGGCATATTCACGAGCAGCGTGTCATTTCCATCAGTTCCAGACATGACTCCTGCAGTCGAAGAACAAGTGATGGAATTAGAAGAAGCGAGAGGCTCGAAGAGGGCCAATGAGACTGAAACGGAAGCTATGATCCCGGTCCCGAGGAAGAGAACCATCAAAAGGAAGACCACTGTGGACACTCCTGCGCCTGTACCGGTCTCCTATCGCTTTGACGCCATTGCTCCAGGCACGTCCCAGCAGACCGAGGAAACGCCGAAGCAGAAACTCCCACCTCCTATCATCATCACACCACCGGCCTCTCAGCCGAGCCTCCACAAGAACCTCACGGATGCTGGAATCACTGACTTCAGCACTCATACCACCCGCACGGAGACAAGGTTGTACCTCCGAAATGAAGCAGACCATGCTGCAGCAGTTGACATACTCAGGGAGGACCCTGAAACCTTTTTTCATTACTTCGCCCCCAGGGGTACGAAGCGATCAAAAAAGTATGTCATTCACGGATTTGACGTCGATTCTGAGATTGAGCCCATCGTCGAAAACCTAAAGCTGCGCCTTCCCGGCTTCAGACTAGCCAGAAGACTCACGCGCAGAATTGGGAATGTGGCTGTCCCCACTGAAGCTATAGTGGTCATTATACGCCTCTTGAGGACATCAGCGGCCTGAAGGTCGTCGCACGGGTAAAAATCACAGCGAAACATTTTAAGGAAGAAAAAGCACCTGTCCAGTGCCGAAACTGTCAGCAGTTTGGGCACGTAATGAAATACTGTGGGCACAGAGTCAAGTGCCAATGGTGTGCTGGAGAACATAAAGAGCAGGTATGCCCAGCGAAGAAATTGCCACCAAGATGCCTCCACTGCAACAGTGACCACCCATCATCCTCTCGGGATTGCCCCTACCGGCAGGGACTCATCAAGAAGAGGAAAGATGCGACCATTTCTGCTACCACTGTCGCCTCACCAGTTGCTGCCACCACTCCCGAAACAACCACATCGAGGAAGAAGAGCCGTCACACGTCACAGTCCGTCAGCTTCTCTTCACTGATGGGAGGTCGAAATAGTTTGCCGGGCCAATCAGAAGAGGGACCTCATCCCCCCCCACCAGCCACCTCAGGAGTTCCCCCACCTACCTACCCCCCGTCACCTTCGTAACCCCCACCAGTTACCCAACCCCCACCACCTACCTGCCCCCCCACTACCAACTACCTCAACAATCATTGCCAGCATCATCACCTGCCCAGCCAGCCTCGACAACAGACCAGCTCCTATTAAGCCTCATACACAGGATGGAATCTATGATGAAATTCGTCATGGAAGCCGTAACAAAACTAATATCGAAGATTCATCATGACTGAACACCCGGTCGTGAATTATAACATCCGAGGCCTGCTCTCGAAGCTGGCTGAAGTAGAAATCCTCCTGCAGCAGTATCGACCGACGGTGGTGGCGCTGACTGACACAATGATACCTATCTCTGCTTTCCTGTACTTCCAAGGCTACACTGTCTACAGGGAGGAGTGTGCACCAGGGGACCTACAAGGCTTCGCCATCCTGGTCAGAAGAGATGTACCTTCAAGAAGAGTACAAAACCCAGTGAGCTCGACTGATGGTACTCACATTGTCACAGTTGACGTGAAACTGAAGCATCGGTTCACGTTCTGCTGTGTCTATAGGAGACCACGGGCAATACTCACTTCAGCGAGGATATTGCTGCAGCATGCCCAGTCGGTTAGCCGCTTTGTTGTCCTGGGGGACTTCAACGCAAGGCACACCGCCTGGCTATGCAGTAGCAATAACACTCTGGGTACGTGCATCACGAAGACCCGGTTGGCCGTGTACCACCCTGGTGTCCACACCTTCAGGCATACAGGACGAGCCGAGTGCACCTCAACACTGGACCTGCTCCTGACCAGGGAACTGCACACCGTTACGGACTGCATCGCGCTCCCGTACGGCCCATCAGATCATCGGCCTGTGATATATATCTTTGAAGGAACGCCCACAACACCACCAGCGAGCAAATACCTATTACACAAGGCCGACTGGAAAGGATACAGGTGTAGTGTTGAGGAGAGCCTACCCTTGGTCAGCCGGCTAACGACTGCAGAGGAGGTAGATGAAGCGGTGTCAGCCATCACTACTACTATACAGAGTGCAGCCAATCGGAACATCCCGAAGTTCAGACCGCAGCCCAATGCCATCAGGAAACCCCCGAAGCATATACTCACCCTCATCGGCCAAAGGAACAACCTCAGGAATATCTTCCAGCGCACACGTGACTATGGGCTAAAACCGGCCATCAATGCGATGACCCGGCAGATAGCTAGCCTCATGCGTGACTGGAAGACTTCACTCTGGAACGATCAGTTACGTAGGACTCACGAGGACCATCGCCAGTTCTGGCGACTAGTCAAAACACACGTAGCAAAGAGGAGGACTGTACACCTTACATCCGGGGGCAACCTACTGACACCTGGGGAACAGGCTGAACTCTTGGCGAAAGGGTATGAGGAGATGGAGGCTGCCCGGCTGATAGACGCTCCACTGATCCCGGAGGGGCCACTACCGTGCCCCAATAATAAACATCTGTTCTTCACATTCGGCCAACTCGAGTCGATTCTACGCCGCACGAATGGGAACAAGTCATCAGGCCAGGATAATATCCCGTATGTAATGTTGAAGATGCTACCTAGGAAGGGTAAAGCCTTTCTACTTAACATCTTCAACTCCTGCCTCAGGATCTCATACTTCCCTGATGTCTGGAAACGTGCCATAGTAGTGCCGCTACTCAAACCGGCGAAAAAAGGAGACCTACCGGAGCACTATCGGCCGATCAGCCTGCTCTCTCATATGAGTAAGGTTTTCGAAAGGCTGATACACCATCATTTACTGAATCACTGCAGAGAGGAAAATGTCATCCCACTGGAGCAGACTGGTTTCCTACGAGGGGTCTCTTGCGAACACCACCTAGCAAAACTACAGGCCCACACCATAGAGCAGATGCATCGTAACAAAGCAACAGCCTTCATCTCCCTCGATTGCACGCAGGCCTTTGACTGTGTGTCCCACACACTTCTACTCCGTCGTATGGAAGAGTACAGGTTTCCCGTCCCTCTGCGTCGACTGATTGGAAACTATCTCAGTGGAAGATCTTTCGTCTTAAGAGTTAGCGGGGACCTATCTACGCCTTACCATACCACTTATGGGGTACCTCAAGAGTCTGTACTGGGGCCACTACTCTTTGTCATCTTCACGGCACCTGTGGTCTCGGTGAAGCATCCAGGAGCTTTGGTAGCAGCCTATGCGGACGACATCGGCATATACGCCTCAAGTCTTAATGCGAAGAGAGCATTGAAGATCGCCCAGAACGCATCAACTGCCATCACCGACGAACTCCGGCTAATCGGCATCAAGGTGAATCCGGCTAAGACGGATGCCATCGTGATGTCGTTTCAGCGCGGAAAGAAACCTCTACCCTCAACTTTCACTGTGGAAGAAGAGGAAAAACCAGTCTCGTCATCAATTCTCTACCTAGGTGTCACTCTCGATAGGCACTTCACCTTTTCGAAACACATCAGGGAGAGAATCAAGTTAGCAAGGCACAAATCGCATAGGCTCTATCACCTTCTCACGTCACCACAGCTTTCACTACGGCTTAAGCTGCAAATATATAAAGCCATCATTCGACCAACGATGCTCTGTGGTGCACCACTGCTCCGCTACATGTACCGGTCATCTCTTGTAAGACTGCAGGGCCTCCAGGGTTCTGTCCTTCGGCGAATAGTCAGGGGGACTACACTCCAAAGGGCACGTAACACCATCATCAGAGAGGAGCTCAGACTACCCTCGGTACCTGAGTATATAAGCCGGAGGCACATCAAATTCTTTGATGGGCTGAAGGCATGTACTAACCCATTATTTAATTCGACATCCCCCTCTCCCAGGCCTGGGAGATGGCAAGGAAAAATCCCCCTGGTTGACGTTGTCGCCGAGGGAGGGGGCCCGGACTCTGCAGTCTAAACCTCCTCAATCCCATTTCCCACTCCTATATCCTCACCTCCCCTCATCCTTTTTCCTTCCCCTCCTTTCCCATCCCTCTCCTTTCCTTATCCCTTAATAAAGCATAGCCCGAAAATGGTCCCTCCCCATTTATAAAGCCAAGGCAAAGGCAAAGCCACAAAAAGTAAGCTCCCGCATACAGCGGTAAGAGCACAATTGCCTTATAATACCCCAGGGTAAAGGAAGGCCTTAGCTATATGTATTAGATTTAAGTTACTTTAGTATTAGATTTAGTCTGTACTTGTATTATAAGTTGTAAATAAATAGGAGGGTAAGAAAAAAAAAAAAAAAAAAAAAAATAAGCCGAAGTCATTATTCCACCCCCAGCAGCCGAGCAGTGAACATCTTAGGATCTAACTACCAGCCTGCATCTTACGCTTTCTACTCACGAGGATCAGCGCCTGGAAGTTGTCGAGGCCCACACCTTGTGTGGAACTAGCCAAGGCAGCCACCCTATTGGGTACGGGCAGCGTCGCTCCAGTGAGAGTCCAGTTTGTGTTCAGTCAGTTTCCAGTTGTGAGTGTAGGTGCGCGATGCCAGCGGTGGAGTTGGACAGCACATCAACCCAGCAACAGGCGGGAACCAGTAAGACTGCAACTGCGAGGAAAGTCCGCCAGGAGCGCAGTGTGGCGGCCGAGGTAGAATTTGTGCTACCCAAGAAGACCTGCAGAGTAGCCAATCAGCCAACCTCCTTCACGAACTCTACTTTTGTAAGTACCTCAAATAAGTATTCACCTCTCAGTGCATGTAATAGTGGTAGTGCATGTAGTGATACAGTGACCAGACAGACCACACTTAAACGACCACCACCCATTGTCCTCAGTGGCGCCACTAGCGCTGTGAAGACAGTAGTCGAACTAAAACCCCAAGGTTTTCTGGGCTTTCAAATTCAAAATATAAAAAATGGAGTTAGGATATTTCCTTCCTCTATTGAAAGCCATAAGGCCATGTCTGATTTCTTCACGAAATCAGAGAGTCAGTTTCATACTTACTCTACTGCCACATGGCCAAAGAACAAAAAATTTGTTCTGTACAGCCTAGATCTAGACTTTGACCTAGAGGACGCTAAGAGCGAACTCACAAACAAATTGTTCGGCATCCTTGATGTAAGAAGGATGCAAAGGAGTGACAAAGATGGGAAGAAATCAGATCTTCCCCTAATTATCATCACAACAGGTGCAGAAGTTACTCTAGACAAAATCCAAAAACTTAGAGCCTTAGGAAGTGTTACCTTTAAGGCCAAGCCATACACGCAAAGAAGGGCATCGTACAGTGCCATCGATGCCAGCTATTTGGGCATACCAAAAACCACTGTAGGCGTACAGTGGCTTGTGTCAGGTGTGCCGGACCCCACCCCGTAGCGCAATGCCCTAGAAACGAGGTCCCAGTGAAGTGTGCAAACTGTGGCGGTTTGCACGTAGCCTCCTTCACGGGATGCGAATTTAGAAAAAATCTAGTCGAGAGACTAGCAAATTTAAAGAAAAAGTTCACCAAGCCTGCCCCAACTCAGGCCAGACCGGCCACAACAAGGGTACCCCCCACCACCAAACGGACCCAGCCAGAGATCACCCGCCCTACCGGGCCAATCAGGGAAGAGGACTTCCTCCACCTCAGACAGACTAGGGCTCAGGCCCGAGCTGCAGCGGACCAACCCTAGCCGACATCCCCACCACCCCCACCACTAAACGAATGGACACAGACTCCTCCATGGGCCATGGCCCTGGCGGAAAATATTAAACAACTTAGTTTAGCTACAGCTAAACTCGTCGAGATGCTCTCTGGTTTATCACCATGAATAGCAACTTAACGTTATTGAACTTTAACACAGACGGACTTTTGCCGAAGATTACGGAGGTATACGCCTTAATAGCACAGAGCGACCCCACAATAGTTGTACTCACCGACACCAGAGTGAGCGACCAGTGTGTGCGCATACCAGGCTACGATCTGGCGGGAGATCAACATGATGGAGTCCTGACAGCGATTCGCCACGGCATCAAGTGGAGGAAACTTCCCCCACCTGCGGCTATCACGGACCAGAAATTACACACCGTAACGATCCAAGTTCTTCTGGACAAACCCACCACTATCACAGGCCTATACCGGAGACCTCGCACATCCCCAGAAGAATTTCAGAGATTGCTCAACGAATGCGCCAAGAGGACAAACCATTGGGTAGTGGGTGACCTGAACGCCCGACATTCCCTTTGGAATAACAACTCTTGTAACGCAGCTGGGAAGATAGTGTTAAAATCGCCGTTCAATGTGGTCCATCCTAATACTTTTACATTTAGGCATAGGGCAAACCCTTCTTTTAGGTCTACGGTTGATCTCCTACTCACACGGCAGCCGCACCGATTCATCGATTGCGTCACGCTCGATCTAATAACGACGGACCATCTACCCGTGCTTTACCTGCTAGACGGGGAAGCACCGGTGCCACCTCCGCCAAATAGGTACAAGTACCAAGAGGTAGACTGGGAATTTTTTAAATCTCAGATCTACCATAATCTTCCGACGGTACCTACTCTACGTACGACGAGTGAAGTAGACCTCTGAAAAAAAAAAAAAAAAAAAAAAAAAAGCAACAGCCGAGTAGAGAAAACCTGCTTCTACCACCACCATTGCCTCCGCCGCTAAGAAGACCAAGGCGAAGACTTGAAAAAGAAAAGTTCTGCAAACCCGCCAATACCACAACCAAATTCAGTGCGAGCACGTCAAACGCGTTCTCGTTTTTGGGTGAAAAAGATATATCGGGCAGCGATAGTGCGATAAGTGCAGGTACCACTGTCGCGATTCGGAAGAAGCCTCCTCCGATCGTAGTTCCAGGTGTAGTGAGCACACAGAAGGCCGTACAGGAGCTGAACACGGCCGGATTTTCGAATTTTGAAATTCAGAAGACCAGAGATGGAGTAAGGATATTTCCGGGCACCATCGAAACTCATGAAAAAATGACCGGGTTCTTTCGCCAGTCAAAGAGTCCCTACCACACCAATTCAACCAGTAAAGGACAGAAGAATAGAAAATTCGTGATCTATGGGCTGGACATAGATCACAACATAGAAGACATCAAGTCTTGCCTCAGTGAACGCTTAAAAGGAATCCTCGACGTCCGTCGAATGAATAAGAGCGACAAGGACGGCAAGAAGACAGACTTGCCCCTCATCCTCATCACAACCGCCCTCGAAACCAAGTTAGATGACATCAAGCAGCTCGCACACATAAACAGGATACGTTTCAGCGTCAAGCTGTATCGCGGAAGGAGCGGCATCGTTCAATGCCATAGGTGTCAGGAGTTCGGGCACACAAAAAACCATTGCGGGAAAAAGGTGACTTGCGTCCGATGTGCTGGCCCTCATCTCATCTCAGATTGCCAAAGCACAACCACACCAGTCAAGTGTGCAAACTGCGGTGAACCACACGTAGCATCCTTCACTGGATGCCAAATCAGGAAGACCTTACAGGAAAAACTTGAGGCATTGCGTCAGAAGATTGGTCTACGGAAGAACACCACAGTGCTCAACCAACAGAAGAAGACCGGGCAACAGGCTCCACCACCACCTGAAGAACCTGGACCAACCAGCGCACGAACACAACCCCCCCCTAGACAGACCCCACCTACGACTACTGACAAAGCTCAACCTCAACCTCAACCGACTTACGCCAATATGGCTCAGCATAATGAACCCCCACCATGGGTGGAACTCATTATGCAGAGTATCGCAACTTTAACACACACCACTAACAAACTCATAACACTTATTACTGGCTCTCTGACAAAATGAACAGGACAGTAAAACTTTTAAATTTCAACACTGACGGGCTTATGCCCAAAATTACGGAAAACAGACCCAACCCACCATAGTGATCCTCACAGACACAAGAGTTATCTTCCGGCACATTCGAATCCCAGGATACGACGAAGGAGGGGTCATCATAGCCATACGCCACGGATTTCGGTGGAGAGGACTCCCTCACCAGTGGCAACTAGTGACCCGAGAATTCACCACAAAACTGTACTGGTGCAACTCGACAAACCCACTATCATCACAGGTTTATATAGAAGACCCAGGTCTTCTATAGACATCTTCTCGATGATATTAACCGAGTGCGCCAAGCAGACCAACCATTGGGTAGTGGGTGACCTAAATGCTCGACACCCAATCTGGAACAACATCAGGATCAACAAAGCCGGAAGTAAACTCATCAAGACTCCTTTCACTGTAGTACATCCGAACACCCACACTTTCAGACATCGTGCGAAGCCATCGTTCACATCTACCATCGATCTTATACTCACGAGGCAGCCGCATCGATTCGTGGATTGTTCAACGATGGACTTTATCACCTCCGACCACAGACCTGTGCTCTATATCATAGACGAGGAAATACCAGTTCCAGCGGCGACGAAGTATAAATATATGGAAGCAGACTGGGGCACATACAGGGTACAGGTCCATAACGTACTGTCAACAGTTCCCGCACTCCGGACGAGAAGTGACGTGGACTTCTTCACTAAAACAATCAAAAGAGCCGCAGACGTAACCATTCCAAAATTCAGGCCACTTCCACCAGCTCTACGTCCTATGCCAGATCACATCCTGAACCTTATCGCCACTCGTAATAAGTGAAAGAATAAATGGTATAGGACTAGGGATTATGAGGCAAAATCGGTGGTAAATTCTCTTACCGCGCAGATTCGCAGTCTGATATAACAATGGAGGACTGCACAGTGGCACGAAAAACTGAGGTCCACGCACGGTGACTACAGAAAATTCTGGAAGCTGTTAAAAACAAGCACGAAGAAGAGAAGTTCAACACTACTCCACGACGGGGACAATCTGTTGACAGAAGAAGAACAGGTTACCAAGTTTTCAGATCACTATGGTGGAATCATCGCAAGAAGAACTAACCTGCACAAACTGATTTACCTACTGAAGAGAAAGGAAACAACTTTTGTATCTCCGAAGCAACTGAAGGCGATTCTCCGTCGTAAGAAGGGGAATAAAGCACCAGGCCACGACGGGATACAAACCATATTGCTGAAACAACTGCCAAGAAGAGGAATAGCTCACTTGACCAATTTATGTAACAGTTGCCTCAGGTTAAGATATTTTCCTAGCGCTATTCTTTTTCCTCTACTCAAACCCATGAAGTAGGGATTGCAGCCAGCAGACTACAGATCCATCAGCTTGCTTCCGCATCTGGACAAAGTCTTTGAGAAAATTGTCCTCAATTATCTCAAGACATATTGCTCAGAAATAGCTCTCATCCCACCGGAGCAAACCGCCTATCAGGCAGGCCTCTGCACGGATCATCACCTGGCGAAGATACATGCGGAAGTGAGCCAGTGCACAGCCAAGAACGAAGCGACCGCTATGATCTCCATAGACTGCACGGAAGCGTTCGACTCAGTGTCCCATAGCCTACTATGCAAGACACTACAGGACAACGAATTTCCGGAACAGCTCTACTCGGTCCTACGATCGTTTCTTCAACAGCGAACGTCAGCAGTCCGCATCGGTGAAACATCATCGGAAGCCATCGCATTCTCCTGCGGAGTACCTCAGGGGTCTGTGCTATCTCCAGTACTTTTCTCGATATACACAGCTGAAACTGTTGGAGCCAACTACAAAAAAGCTGCTGTAGCAGCCTATGCCGATGACATAGCGATCTACAGCAGCTCGATCAGCGCAGAGAGACCTCTACGGCAGGCGGAGGAGGTCTGTGCGAGCATCACACAGAAGCTAGAAGGACTCAACATAACAGTGAATCCTAAAAAGACGGACTGCATAATTTTCTCATTTCAGGGAAAAAAGCGCCGCCCTCTCCCTAAGGTCTATAGGGTAGCGGGACGCGAGAACAGACCAGCGAGCAGCATAGTCTACTTAGGTGTCAAACTTTACCGACACCTGAAACTAGCCTACCACTGCAGGAAGAAGCTCAGGTCGGTTAGGACCAAGTCTTACAGACTTAACCACCTGCTTACATCTCCTAACTTATCCCTCCGCCTTAAGCTGACCATCTACAAGAGCATCTTAAGACCGGCGCTCCTCCACGGAGCACCACTATTAAGTACCATCACACCGGCAACAGCAAAAAAGCTCCAACAGTTTCAAAATGGCGTACTGCAGCGCATAGTGAGACACACAACATTAAACAAAACAAAAATGGACCTCCTACACACTACTCTCAACTTACCGACAGTTACAGACTTCATAAAACGCAGACAAATTAAATTTTTTGACAGTCTGAAATACAGTACTAACTCTCTTTTCAGGACACTCACCCCAGCAGGACGGTCACAAACGTGGCAAGATCATGTACAAAGTCTCAGCCTGAACTGAGAAATAAATAAAATAAACAAATAAAAGGAAAAGGACACGGTGTGCCCCATCACCGGAAAAATCCAAAGTTAATAAATAAATAAAGAAATTAGAGCCTTCCATTTTCTCATTCTCTTCTTAAAATGTGCGCAGTACAGTAAAAGAGATTCCTCTCCAATTTTTTGGCTTTTTATTTTTGATTGAAAATTATTTGGATATTTTACCAGTTTCAATCACTAAAAGACACCAAAATATGATAACTAAAAAGATGGTAAGCGAGGGTCAATAACGTGCCAGATGTGGTAAGTCAAGGTCATCAGCGTGCCAGATGTGGTAAGTGCACAATTTGATGAAATGTTTACTTAAATTTCGCTCAAAATGGAACCAAAAAACTAATGTTCTCCAAATTCTAGTTTTAAGTGCCAATGTAAACTCTGGTAATTTCGAATAACTCTTGTTCACTAAATAAAATAAGGTTTTAATACCAGTTTTGGAACTTGAAACTTTCAAATTTGAATCCTGTAAAATTTTGTTTTCGGCACTTATGTGAACAATGGGATCGATATAACAAATATATACCTAACTAACAAATTAACTAATGATAATATTCTGTAAATTCTCAATTGACACCTTCAAATCATTGTTTAAAAACATAATTTCATTTTTTGACCTTCTTTACAACACCTTTTTCGAAGCTATATCTCTTTTTCTTGTAAGAATAATGCTTTGATATCTATTTTGGGAAGACCTCAAATTTTCAACTTGTTTAACAAATGTTATAAATAAAAAATTTGAAAAACACTAACTTTCTGCATCAGAATCTGTTGTTTCCTCGGCCGTGATGTCGATAGCAATTGTTCTATGTAATTACGATAATCTCCCGGAATTATATTTTTATTCAACAAGTCCATCTTCTTTATGTACGATATAGGATTCGGGGCACTGAACTTTTGTTGAAGCAGGATCAACCAAGGATTCAAGTTTGGGTTTAAGCTCCTGTTCTTCCTTTGTACTTGTACTGGATGACGTTTGGCTTAAACTATTCAAAACGGAGCCATTTGATTAGTAACAATTTAACTTTCATTTTATTGGTATTTAACAAAATGTTTTTTACTACCTTATTAAAGAGATCAGTAAAGACAAAAAAATCTGAATAATTAAGTGCAAATACCTCATACGGCTTTGTATTTTTCTGGGAGATGAAACTAACAAAGCCCATTCCTGGGTTGTATAATTTTTTTTGTTTTTTCTAGCAAGCTCAATAGTTGCGTGCATAGAATATGGAATAATTGCTGTAACATCACAGCAATCATTTATATATCGCTCCTTCAAAAGAATGGTATAACTCAAAAATTGACATTATTTGATTTAAGCCTTCAGTAGCAATTGTATTGGTTGAAGATTTTCAATTCAGGAACGACATATCTGATATTCCATTTTCAAAATGTTTTTTTTAATAATGTCATATTTAGTTGTATCGTGTTCGAACTGTAAGTTTTATGGGAATAATGACATACGTTAAAATAAAAAAAGTTTCAGGCTTTTAAAAACTTTCTAATGGTTAATACGAGTAAAAGAATTTCAATACAACCATTTCAGTAAGAATACTTTTACCTTTTACTTTTACCAATACCCAAATTTTTATTTTTTTAGCTCTCAGACCACTTCAAAATATTGAAAAATTATGTTTTTTGAATTATGAAATTGTTCTTTTGAAGGAACGATATGACGGAGGGATAATACGTCTGAAGGTTTATTTAATTTAGTAATGCTGCGAATGAGTTTACCGAAATACAAATAAGTTGGATTATATGGAGCAAAACTTTCTTCAAGGTATTGTATTTTATACCATAATAAACTTTTGTGGCCCATAACATGACAACTTTATCTAAGTCAGAACATTTAATATGCATCAGTAGACAGTGACGTTGTTAGTGTAATATTAAAATGATTGACTTTAATAAATTAAGTCCAAATTATTTTGCAAGGTATGGATAATCACTGATAGATATTATAAAACATCATAAAGGAATGCATATACAGTGGCAGTCAAAAGCAATTGCACAAGCCAAATATTGGTTCTAATGTTATATTGGAATGAAATAAAATTACACAAGTTTTTCAAAATGAAAATCTTTTAATTAGACAATTTTTAAAGTGTTAAAACATCAATTAATAAAACTGGTCACTTAAAAAAAATACAACTGAAAAAAGTATTTGCACAAATTAAAATTTTTATGTATATTGTTCATATTTTTCAATATTTTGTGTGCAATCCATTTGCATCGATAACAGCTTGAAGACGACTTGACAGATAATAAACAAGATTTTTTAAAAACTCTGGCTCGATTTTTCGAGATTTTGGTATCCTACCGTGCATATTTACTAGATAAAGGGCTCAAGACTCACTTACTTGCTTATTTGAAGTACAAGCCACCATATCAACCAGTTGCCAAGAAATAATTGATGTATTTTTTGTTGCCTCTTTAATTATTGTCTCTTTTTATGTGCCTGCACTCTCTGGGTGTCAATACTGGCTTGTTGGTGCTGGTTCCAGTCTCGTCATATTTCTTAATAATATAACGAACTGTAGAAAAGCACATACCCATCGGTTTGACCAATTTCTCGATAAGTTTTTCCGCTGGTTTACAAAAATACACACTTTTCTCGGGTCGCAATAGAAAATTCGCCTTTTTTTGGTGACATGTTTACTTAGATACAGAACAATACAGACTAAATAAATTTCATTGCAATCCCCCTAATCCTGAATGGAATTAAGCTCTTAACAAACAAAATAATCTTTGTAAACAAATACAATTAAATTTAATTAAATTTGTGCAAATACTTTTGAAAGGTAAGTTTTTGGTGTTGTATGTTGTTTTTTTTATTGATAAGTTTTATTTAATTGATTATTTATCACTTTAAAACTTGTGTAATTTTAGTTGATTCCAATATAACTTTAGGGCTAATATTTGACTTGTGCAATAACTTTTCACTGCCACTATAGCTATAGTTTTATTTACTTATATATAATAAGTATATATTATTGTTATATAATATATAGAAGGTGCACTAGAGACTGGAGAGAACATTGAAGCCCAATGTAAGCGCCTTACCTTGAATCGCTATCAGAACTTCACGGCCCACTGATCTGTTAATCTTTGGCTAGGCCTCACGCCAACTTGCTATCTATTGTATGTAACGCCTTACATAATATGGCAAATTACTTAATAAATTATATGTTATCAAATAATTAATAACATAAGAATAAAATAAATAAATATGATATGTACAAATAATTTCTTTTTTCCTCACCAAGAACCCACCAAGAAGTCGACTAGCTTCAAATGAAATGGAAATCAGTAACGGCGAACAAGATCTGAATATTAAAATCTTCTACGGACTCCTAGTGACATTTATTACTTATTTACTTAATTAAATAATAATTAACAATGCAATAAGATAAATTCCAAAAACCAAAGCCTCTAAAGTCTCTTAAAAACTGTAAAAACTAGCCAGTCAGGGTTTTGCCAATTCCGGTATTCGGCAATATTCATCAGGCCAAAAGAACTGTCATATTAAAGAAGACAAAGTGAGGCCCATCTCACATCCACCGTACATACATACCATTAGATATAGCAACCTTACTCCAAGACGTACAAAATTTGTATATATTGTAAATAAATCTTGGAGGAATAAAAAAAATAAAAAATAATTCAAAGGGAGCTTATATATTTTTGTAGCAATTAATATTCATAATCATTAAAGGTTTAATGGAATAAGTAAATATTTAAAATACCAATGGTCCCACGTTTTTGAAAATATTAATGTTTTTAAATCAGTCCCGAAGAATGTAGCAAGAAAAGTTTTTCATCCAACTTAAACCGTATTTTTTCAAACTGTGCACCACCGTAGTATAATAAGGGCTGCTAAGGTAATAGCACAACTTTCTTGGCTTTGATAAACATCTGTACGTTATATTGGCAGTAATAACTCAAACTCAATTTCAATTAAAATTTATCTCTCGTTCCGAGTTCATTTATTCTTTTAGGAAACCATTTGAATAGACGATTTTGCAATTAATAGGTCAAGGTGGGGTCACTTCTAGTATAGTAGCTAGCATAACAATCTTCTATACTCAAGATCGCTGGCTCGAATCCCAACAAGTGACCATAGGGTTTTTTAAAGGGAGTAAAATTCCTTGGATACACCGTACTTCAGAAGAGACCTTAAATGGGGATCTCTAGACTGTACGATGCCAGACTCTTGTTAAAGTTCCCTATACTAATTATATCTGGACAGGAAACTAGAGCCTGGCAAACCCTGACGCAGTACAAAGAAGAATGGAGGCGACGTCTTGACGCGGCCAAGACCCGTACCGGGTTGTAGAACCAGTGATGATGAAGATTAGTTATTTAGACACATTGTAAATATATTGAATTCCTGATAAAAACAGATATAAAGATATTTTAAGAAATCTTATTTTGTAGGCTGTCATTTAATTGACCTTTTAAATGGTGTTATATATGCAATACAAAAATATCGCCAACATTAATGGAAGGAAGTTAATATTATTGTATACAAGCTGATGAAAAAATATTGGTAAATTATTGTTTATGCCGTCCTTCGAAGAGAACGTAAAATTATGGAACCTGAGGGAAGTCAAGTACTCGTTAAAGATCCATATCCTAATTATACCTGGCCAGGACAATTTTAGGACTCAAAATTTAGCATCATTATTAGCTATAGCAGCGTAAACTGACTTTAAATGAATAATCATAATATCAGGAAAATTCAAGGCTATGATATGATTGACCAACAATATCACTTGGCCATTGTTTTGTTTTTTTTGTTTTTTTACCTTGTATATATTTTTCAGTTATTACTTGACTGATAATCGAACAACTGTAACGTTGAATAAACGTGTATAAAATATTTTTAGAGGAACAAACCGACTTTGACTGATGATATCTTACCCGCTTGGGAAGTCGGAAGGCCGGTAAGCTAGGATCCAATCAAAGAGGGACACCGCTCAGTCAGTTTATCCAAATTCTATTCCGCGCAACTTTTTCTACTCCAATCGAACCCTTGGAAGGGGAGCCTTCCAATGTTCTCCTGCTTCATCTAACTCGACTTCTTTGTTCGAAAAAACTTTATATAGATTTTTCGCTTTCTCACGTAGGGAAGGTTTGTATTCATACAAGAAATGGAAATAATAAAGGAAAACAATTTTTTTTATGTCGGTATTAAAAATAATATAATAAAATTTTGAAGCTCAAATAAAGACATAAGAGACAAAATAGTAAAAGGCAGAAAACATATTGGGTGTCTTAACTCTATTCTGTGGAGTAAACAGGTTAACCTTCAAACAAAAAAAAAAAAAAAAAAAAATGATGTTCCACTCAATGATTGAAAATGTTATCCTCTACGGATCCGAAACGTGGACAAATGAAAACATTTATAAGTTCTAAATTCGTTACATATTATAAAATTAAAATAATTCTGACTATAATAATTTTTTATTAGCTTTTTTCCAATCTAAATTAGAATATTGAACTATAGAATATTTTTCGGTACTGCTCTTAGTATTATATAAAAATAAAGAAAAAATACAAAAAAAAGAGATTTATCGTGTATAGTAATAGAATTGAAAAACCCAACTTCGATTTCAAAGAATAGAAATAAATTACTGGTACTTAAATTTCTTTTAACAGGAATTATTTAGTAATTAGAAAGGCTCCCCGATTTTCGAAGGATGAAATAAATTTATTTATTTTTCCTGCATGACTCGAAACCACGATATCAAGTAGTCTAGCTGGCTACGCTTACATCCTGGATTCTAAGGACATTATGGTGGAAGAAATAGTGATTTTAAATTGATTAATAATTTAACATTGCACGGCGAAGGATTGTAATGTACCTTTATTGCAGATTGCTGACATACCTTGAAATTGATAGAGTTGATCGTGAGGATAACTCTTGCGTAGAGTCGACGGTCCGTAACGAAGGTGTACTTGCAGGTGAGGTACTGGCCGGAAGTGGACCTCTTGTAGACGAGGGTGTTGTGCGGCGACCGGAGGTGCCCGGACACAGTGTTCCAAGATGAGAACTCTTCGTCGCAGGCAGTGCCCTCCACGGCCGTGCCGAAGTGCGTGTTGTTAAAGAAGTCGTAATGGGCCCAATAGTACAGTGAAGACCTGAGAAAATATTAAATGACTTTATGTTAATAGGCTTCTTGTAGTTCTTCCAGAAGTATGTAAATTATTATAAATGTAAATATTACTGTCTGATTTGTGGAGGCATGAATAGGAAGTAGGAACGATCCCTTATTGAAAGCCCTTCATAACATGTAAGGCCAACTTCCCACTAATTGGAAAGGTGCCTTCTAGCAGTGATGGCGACATATCTATCCTCTATTTGAGCTGTAATGCCCGCGTTCCACAGCCTGGCCTATTGTTGGTACAATCTGTCTCTTAGAGTCAAGCTAAAGTCCGGGAAACGCCTTGAGAAACACCAACCTTACTTAGCTTGCTGCTATTACCACAGTAATATGTTTTTCGATGTTAAGAAAAATACAAATGGGTTACAATATAGGCAAGATCAAAAAAGTAGATTTCTAATAAATATTAATGTATAATAGAAATTTGTAATAGAAATTGTAATATAAAATTGCCAGGCAAAGTAATTACCATTACAAAATTAGCAATATTCCTGTTCATTTTTGCAGTTTAGGTAGCAAAATCAATATTAAGTATGAATCAATCAGATTTTGGTAAATGTACATGAGGTAACTAAAGCATGGCTGATAGTTAAGGTAACACCCGTTTTAAATTAAAAGTAACATAGAATATTATTCATCCTAAGTCTTAATACCTTGGCAATATTTATGTTATGATAGTTTTTTCTTAATTATTTGAAAATAGCTGTTTTACCATGAAACTGGATGAATGTTACATATTCAAATTAATCACTATTACAATAAATAATTGGTAATACCATTCTACACATTGAAAATAACTCGAAACATTATTCAAATTATAGAGCTCACGATTTCAATTGATTAAAGTAGTATCTGTCGTTTTGTGGGTATGTTAACACATTAAATTTAAATTGGAAACTAGGTGACTTAGGAAATTTTATGTAGTCATTAGGAGAAAATCCTGACTAAGCAAAAAATGTAACATCATAGCTGTTGAGCCGAACGAATAAAACATGATAAATACAAAGTTGGAGCGTAATCGACAACTGTACTATGAGATTTTCTAGCCCCTTGTTAAATCAACTTGTTAAAAACCATGTATGACTTCTGTTCAACTTATTTATTCATTTACATATCAATAATTTATAGATACTTATTTAGTGCTAGCAAAAATGTTCATTTCATATGCGATGTATAATCTTACTAATATTATAAATGTGAATGTTTGTATGTTTTTCTCTCTTTAACGCAAAAACTACTGAAGGGATTTGGATGAAACTTTACAGTAATATCGGTTATACATCAGAATAACACATAGGCTATAGCAAGCGCGGAATTAGGGGGGGCGCACAGGGACACATGCCCCCCCGACCGTTTCTTAGGTAATGTGGAGAACCCATTATAGTACATAATTACAGGCAAATCACATGATCATAGTTGTTAAAATAACAGAAAGAACATGAGTGAAACTATTTGTTTTGATATCCTACTAATATTATAAGTGCGAAAGTTTGTATGTTTGTCTCTCTTTCAAACAAGAACTACTGAACGGATTTGGATGAAACTTTACGGTAATATAGATTATACATCAGAATAATACATAGGCTACAGCAAGAGTGGATGTTTGGGGGAGTCACGTTTCCCCGTGCCCCCTACAGTCTTTTAGGTACTGTGGAGAATCCGTTATAGTACATAATTAAAGGCAAATCACATGATCATAGTTGTTAAAATAACAGAAAGAACATGAGTGAAACTATTGTTTTGATATCCTAATAACATTATAAATGCGAATGTTTGTATTTATGTTTGTTAATCATTCACGCAAAAACTACGGAACGGATTTGGATGAAACGTTTTGAGTAAAATAGGTTATACATCATAGGCTACTGTAAGGGCAGATTTATGTGGGGGCACGGAGGCATGTGCTCCCCCCCATTATGGTACGTAATTAAAGGCAAATCAGGAACTTAGCATCTTGAAATTTGTAGATAGGTTCTTTGTATAGTTTCAGAAAGAAATTTGGATAATTCCACCCCAAGGGTTTCCCCTTTAATATAATAGGGATTCAAAGTTTGTATAGAATCCGTCAGTTTTGAAGTTAGAAATCTGAAATGTTGGATGTATGAGTAACTTATATTTTAAAAAAATAATTAAATTATTTAATTAAAATGATCTTTCACAAAACTTTATGTGGCAGACCAAATTCCACGTGAGCGAAGCCGCGGGCATAAGCTAGTATTTAATATAATTGTAAATGCTATCTTAGGGCGAAATAGCTTGCCTGGTCCTCAAGGTGCTATCTATCATCGGAAAGTCAAGGGTATAAAAAGTATGTATTATGTATCACAATTATACATGCATATGTATCAAGCAATATACATGTATAACTTATAATACATATCCACGTACCCTGAATAGCTGCCAGTCTTGCTCTCGAACCTGACGAAGAGCGCACTATCAGTACTGACGAAGTCGTGCTTCTCCATGGGCCTGGAGAAGGTGTCGCAGAAGGTCTTGATGATCCTCGAGTCGTCAGGCCAAGAGGCGTCGTACAGGGTCAGGCTTTCCCCGCAGTCGCCGTCAAACATGGCGATCGGCGACTCGATTCTGTTTATCCGGAAGCTGGAAATGGAAAAGAAAAAAATATTACTCTTAGTTGCCCCTCTATCAATAAAAATAAATAGATATTCTAAAACGTAAATTTAAAACGATTACAAAAAAATATAGTTTCAGGATTTTCATCCTAAAAATAAAAAAAATAAGAAAAACATGATTACCATCTTGATTTTTAATTAATTTTTATAACAATTTAATTTATCCATTGAAATTTACAACTGTATTAGAACAATAGAACAAGTAAATGACAGGAATCACTATTCCTGAGTGTGATACTACACACAGCAATAGTGACATAGAAACTACCCAGTGGTAGTACTCAAATATAAAATTTAACTAAGAAGTTCACGAGGCCATTTCCTCAGGTTTCTTGAAAGACCATAAGTTAATTTTGTACAAACCCAACACAAGCGTACAGAAACACTAGTTTAGTAAAATATTAAAATGATTGGTTTAATATTTTTACTTTTATATCTATAATGCATGTGTCTGTGTTGATAAAACTATAAAAAATTAATTTTACTCCAAAAAAAAAAATAAAAGAATTTCTATCCAAAAACGTAAACGCCTCTAGCGTGAGGAATGTTACAAGCTTTGTGGATTCTGTTCTTCTGTACTTAGGACTATGACATTTATTTTCACAAGTCTACCTATTTGATCATAAAGATAAGTTGAATATCAATCATAAATATGCCAATAACAAAGAAGTTATCGACACACTTTATTTATTTATTTACATAATAAGTAAGGCCTCCACGCTGAAAGGCACAAGGAGGAAGAAGAAGAAGAACATAGTAAATAAGGCTTTTAATATCGTCATGAGTCACCGAATTTCCGACGTGAAATACTTTAGACTAGGTATTGAGCATGCCAAAATTAAAAAATGAAACAAATACTGTAAATCATAATCAATCGTCATACTTTGTAAACAAATTCGTTATACAAAAGCTATAGGGTGGGTTGCTTGACTGCCATCTTCTTCTTCTCTTACTCATTTCAATCATTCGATTGTCATCACTCCTTCTTTGTACTCATTTTTTTTATGTTTAGACCTTCCACCCTAATCAGAGATAAAAAGGGTTCATCAAGGCTGAAAGGCGGCAAGAAAGAAACGCTGATGATACAAAGCCGCCATATTTCCATCCGTAATGGATAATTTTCCCATTTTATTTCATTTATCAGCTGTTCATAGAATACATCTTTCATGATGAGAAACTTATTTTATATTACATTTCCTGAACCAAGAAATTTAATATTAAATGTAATTTAATATTAAAAATAAAAATAAATCAATAAATAAAATATTTAGCTTGGTGAATAGTACAGGTCACACTGTTTTATATATATATGTAATGGTCGTGTTTGTATATTATTTATTATGTACTGTACTTAGATATAAGATGAATAAAATGTAAAATCAAAAATCCATTTAAGTCATTTTTTCATTCATTCATTGTTTCTTTAAAATTGAAATTTTAGCATAATATTTTTTTCAAACTATTACAACAGACACAGCATATATATATATATATATATATATATATATATATATATATATATATATATATATATTTATATATGTAATTGTCGTGTCACAGTGTTTTTAACAGAACTCCTCCGAAACGACTTGACCGATTCTTATGAAAGTTTGAAACTATTCAGTATGTCTGAGAATAGGATGTAAACTATTTTTCATACCCCTATGTGATATGTGTCGGCCATTAATATGATTATGAGTCAATCGTAGCAGTGAGGCTTGATGATGCTGAATTTTTGATATGTTGTCTATGCATGTATGTATGTCTGAATAGTGTAAATCCAAGATCGCAACTGAAAAAAAACCGGATGGGAATACTTTTGGTGGCCGAAAAACTTCGAAATGTTCGGAGTTATTTCACTTTTTGGCCTGTATCTCCTAATCGGTGCGTTTTAGTTAAAACACATAAATAACCATTTCCAAAGAAGATTAACTTTTCTAAACTTTGAGCCCAAATGCAGCTCTGTAAGTCTTACAGATCCTGAGTTAAGGTCCAATCATATAATAATTAACTGGAATCTTAGCTCTATCTAATATATAAAATTGTCGTGTCACAGTGTTTGTAAAATCAGTACATCTGACCAAGAACATCCATATTTCTCCCATGGACAATTATTTGTTGCGTGCTCAAGTGTTAGTAAACCATCTTATCTATTTGTATTATCAAAGGACATATAAAAAAAAAATATTGTGCATTGATTAGCGCTTCAGTAGATTGAAATAAATAGGTATAATTTAAAAAATATTATTAGCCATAATTAAAAACCAACCATGATTACCTCATTCATTAATCTATTGTATATATTTTATCAGTTAAGAATTTTGTATATTATTTATTATGTACTGTACTTAGATATAAGATGAATAAAATGTAAAATCAAAAATCTATTTAAGTCATTTTTTTCATTCATTCATTGTTTCTTTAAAATTCAAATTTTAGTATAATATTTTTTTCAAACTATTACAACAGACACAGCATATATATATGTATATAAACCGCAACGTTGTATTTTGTTGAGTGGATTTAGTGGATTAAATTTGGGATGCCAAGTTATTTTAGCCATTGTGTCAATATTGAAGGCTAGTCTAAATCCACTTCAATTATAGCAAGAGCTTAGGGAATAAATTGAAATGCTAACGATTTCTGACAACTTGAGCATAAAGAGGGTTTTTGCAGTTTAAAGCAGCAGGTGGATGATGTAGTAATTCACTCTGAACCCTAAATGTATCCGTTTGTTTTATATTATTTTTATGGAAATGAGTTTTCCACTATGCAGAGAGGAACTCGAATTTTATCGTTTACATTCTGACATTTTTTTTTTAAATCAGTTAAACAGCAAAGGCTGGGACAAATGTAATTTTCACAATTATGGTTAATTTCGTTAATTACCTCTATGCTATTATTAAATCTAAACAATTCAGAATGATCCATACTTCAGGTGTTTCTATTGGTGGCGACCGTGTAGTCAAATTCTTTGTAGGCGTTTCACAGGCCATACTGAAAGCTTCCTCAGGCCTTAATCTGAGACAGATCGAGTTGACAAACGCAAATTACTTTTATAGAAAAAATCTCTACCTACGTACAACTAAATATAAATGGCAATATATAGCCGTTTAGAGGTCCTATATACAATAAAGGAGGTTATTTTTCTTCACTGGTACTTAGATTAAAAAACAACTCTTTTTTGATAGAAGATGGGAAAATCCTTTGAACTCAAAATCTTATTAGTAACGAAATAAGGCAATGAATCAGATGGAATGACTTCTGAAAAACGACAATGCAATCTTGAAGAAACATTGTTGGACTTTTGTTTCAACTCATCAAATGCATCGAAAACAGTAATCATAGCTGAATCCCTAAATGCATCTGAAATACTATCCAATAATGGGACAATTCAGAGACTAGAAATTGATGTAAGAAAGATATAAAAAAAAAAAAAAATCTAGGCCTGAATTCCACAACAATAAACTAATTCAAATGAAAAATTAAACTCTTTAACAATGAACCGAGAAACCCTTGGACGAAATGAGAACAAGACTAATGAAATTTTATGTTTAGACGAGTATATCCTATGAATGATCCCATATATTAATAAATATAATGATCCCATATAAGAAACATAATTTTCCGCTTCATCTGCAAAGTAAAATAAAATAAAATCGTTTTAAGGAAAAAGGCCGTTTCCACTTTCTTTTTTTTTCTTTATCCACACCAAATCACAGAGAGAAAAAAATCAGAAAAAATGAAGCAATACTGATCTAGCTGTACAAAACATTTAAAAGCGACTGATACAACGTACTTCTATGTCGAATTAAACAAAATGAATAAGTAGAAAAAGTCCTCCAATGAAGTCTTGTTGTTGTTGAAATTTTACTTTTCAACAAATATATAAAGAATCGAAGTGTTGGAAGAGAATCGAGAAACAGAGGCTGCGATAGTTTTGTACAGTAAACCGAATGCCAGAAGAAAGACGAAATAGGGAACTTTAAAATTGGATCGTGGTGGATAGGAAATGTGGTAGGAAACGAAAAAGAAGGTTAGGTTGAACGTTGGAAATCAATAAAGGACATATGCTAGATGAAGAGAAGACGTCCAATAGGGATCACTGCCATGAAATATTGAACATCTTCCAGATTGTTTCTGCAAATTCAAGTCCAAAAATAAAAATTAAATCTGACTAGTATTAACTTATATTATGAACATAAATGAAATATTTTTTTAAATAGTGGTAAAATATTTATTAGATAACCCGCTTTCGACTCCCATGTCAGGTCTTCTTCAGGGCTGATAGGCAAGATAAAACTATAAATAAAAATGAAATGATTGGAATAGTAATTTGTATAGGCGTTCCAACATGGATTGCCTCAACTTGACAGAGCTGAGCTCCATGTCTCTCTATCCAGCCAATCCTTTTCCAGGAGACCTCGACCACTCTTCTCCTCCGGGACTCACTTCATCTACCTACTTCTGGCCCGTCCGCGTCCTCTCCTCCCTGGTGGAATCCAATCCAAGACTCGGTTCGGCCAACATTCGAACGCCATTCTCTTCACATGGCCTTACCATCTTAGGCGGCGTGCCCCGATCCTTTCATTTCTAAATTAATTCACATCCATCCTCTGTCGAATTTCTTCGTTCATCCAGCCTGGTGACACGGAGACACCTCCTCCAGAAATCCATATACGCCTGCATCTTTGAGTACAGTATCGTTGATCGGATGCAGTATTCTGGTAGCCTTTCGGGCTTGCTTCACCTACACTAGACGATCCGGTAGTGTCCAAATAAGATCCTAGATACTTAAATACATTTACTTTTTTACAGATCTCCCTATCCACTAGAAGCCATATATTTATTTGGTCTTCTCGAAGTAAATTTTTAAGCACCTCGTTTCGTAGCACATCATTAGGGCATACACTGTCATTTCGAGATAGATCTAATTGGAATAGTATTATTTTAAATTTTGAAATAAAACAATAGTATATATCTAAATGAGGAAGCGAAATTAGTAATTAAGTATGTAAGAAAAAGTATAAACATTTGTATATATTTGTATGTGTTTTTTTTGTACTTTTTGTATGTCGTCTATCCTGCTCTTCGGTTTCTAATAAATAGCTTTAGGTCAAATAATATTATTGTTGTTATATGAGATATTTTGAAAATTGTTGGACGCGATCATGCACAATTTTCCACCTTTTTAATTTAACCTTATTTTATGATATTGGTCTCACACAGGATTAAATTTTAAAAAATAATAGCAAAAGGAGAAAACCATACAAAGGTTTTTCGAATTTATATTCGAAATTTTCAATTGAATATTACCCTATTGGTGCTGCTAAAGTACATATTTTTTAATGATAAATATGATGCTATAAAATATAATACTGGAACTCGTAATTTAATTGAACCAGATACGAGAAAACATATCCAATATGGAATATAAAACCGAAACTCGAAGTTTAGGAGGTTTGTAACAATAAGTGGGAACTGAAAAAGTTGTATAGGGGAAGATAGCTATTCTAAGGACGAAGATGTCTGCCGATTCCGCCTTCTACATTTATTTACTTCTAAGAAAGTCGTTAGAAAACTAGCTCCTGTAATAACTCAGCTAGAAAATAAACCGGTTGTTTCAAACCAGTTCTCGAACAAGTCAAGTTATTACACGTACTTGAGATGGGAACTGGCAGAACTTCTGATTATTTCATAATTATCACTTTTTGTTGCACTATAAGGGAGCGGGGTAGCTCGTTGCGTACAGTGAAGAGCTGCTATGCTAAAGGTTCAGAATTCAAATCCGATGGTGAAAGATACATTTTTTTATCTATTAACATCTATGAATGGATCCTGTTGGATCTGCGAACCCTCCTGAGGGCCCACTCAATCACTGAATGAGGTTAACCTAAATAGGCCGATAAAACCTGGCGGTTGAGTGTATTCATGGACAATTGGGTGTATTCAGTGACCATTGAATGTATTCACCTCCCTGCGCAACCGTTTCCTAGAAACAGTCTTTACCAAGTACTGAAACCAAGAATCTTGCGAATTTTATTGTTATCAATCAAGACGGTGATACATGCAACAATTTTTTCAAAGAATAATGCAAATCATTGCTGTGCCATCGCTGGTATTCATTTCCAACTTAAACTGAGCCCATGATTTTTGAGTATTTTCTTTTGTTAAATTTCAAGTTCCACATACAGCCTTTTACCTTTCAGAGTAAGGTATTCTGCAGCATAAAATGCGTTTGTTCAAATCTCTGTTGAAAAATTCCAAAGTTTTAAAAAGTAAGAGTTAAATTTATAGTATACATTAGATTTTAATTATGGATTTAAATGTTATTACTCTTTGGTTTATTGGAAAAAATTCCTAAACCTGCTCAAAAATCGATATTTCCAGATAATTATTTCTTCTTTTCAAAAAGTATTGAAAAGATCATCCATAAATCGTGGACTCTCATATTACTTCCCTCTTTATTTACTTTATATAGCCTTGTCTCTGTTCTCCACTTCTACCTCCAGCTGACTCTTTCCGTTTTTCTTTTATCGCTGAAACTAAATAAGCTATTACTATTCTTATAAATTTACTAAATTCAAACTTTTTCCTTTCCTCAACACAAAAAGTACAAGAAGCTTAATTATGGAGTTAAATTCTAATTACTGAAATAGTAACTTTGGTTTTATAAATTAATATATAATGAAACTTGGTTTACAGTTGTTTTTTAATAAGTTGAAAACCTGATATCTGCGGAAACATTACTTGGTAACAATTATCGAGGTAAATTGCATTGAAACCAGTCATAATAATAATAATAATAACAAAGGATGGTTGAGGTCATTACATCTTATACTAGAAACATAGGAATGTCATTCAGCCTCGAAAAGTATGCAGTGATCCATGTGACCAGAGGGAAAGTCGTTAGTAAGCCAAATATCCTGTTCAATGAGGGAGAGTACATCAAGGAACTCGAGGCCAATAAATTATATAAGTATTTAGGCATGCATCAGCATCTTGAAATAGCCAGAAAAAACATGCAACAAGACATTCTTACAATCCTCAAAATTAGATTGTAAAAAGTCCTTAAAACCCAGCTGACTGGAAAGAGAAAAATTAAGGCCATAAACACCTGGGTTATACCTGCTCTCAGTTGTAGCTTTGGGATATTGCAATGGTCAAACTCCAGCCTACAGGAGACGGATCGTCCTGTGAGAACAACTCTCACACAAGAACGGGCCCACCACCCAATATCATAGAAAGCTAGCCTGTACTTACCC
Organism: Arma custos; assembly: GCA_037127475.1. Taxonomy (NCBI): domain Eukaryota; kingdom Metazoa; phylum Arthropoda; class Insecta; order Hemiptera; family Pentatomidae; genus Arma; species Arma custos. Next base: position 166,898,988 of record CM073759.1, read on the forward strand.
AGGAAAGAAGGAAGACGTGGCTTGATAAGTATCGAGGAAGCTTGCCGCTAGCAGGAAGGGGCCCTACGCCGATATTTCCTCACAAAAAAAGATGGAGTTTATGACACTATTTCAGGGATGGATTCGGGTCTAACTGCACTAAATCTAAGAAGAGATGCTGAACTGGTAGTTCTTACAGAAAATGAACGGTTTACGGAATGGAAACCAAAATCTTTACATGGTAGATTCTATTACAAATTAGATGATAGCTCCATTGACAAGGAGATGTCAGTTGAGTGGTTAAAGGCTGGCAAGATATTCTCCGAGACAGAGCGGTTTGTGATCGCCATTTAAGACCAAGTTATCGCCACCAGATCATATAGAAGGCATGTTCTAAAAGACGCATCAACGCCGGATAAATGTCGGCTATACTCGGCTACATTGGAGTCAATCCAACATATCACTAGTGGATGTGGAGTGTTGACTGGCACTGAATATCTACAGAGACATAACAATGTGGCTAAAATTTTGCATCAAGCTCTGGCGGTGAAATACAATCTTCTAGTTGTAAAGACACCATATTATAAGTATCATCCCAATAGAATTCTACAAAAAGGTCCCCTTAAGCTATATTGGGATGAATCCATTATAACAGACCATACTGTGCATCATAATAGACCAGATATCCTTCTTATAAAGTCGAGTAAGAGGAAAGCAAGTATAATAGATATTGCAATCCCCAACGACAATAATGTAAATTCCACTGTTGGAGAGAAACTTCGAAAGTATCAAGAACTAGCGGCTGAGCTAAAGGAGCTATACCATATGGAAAGCGTGGTGGTAACACCTATTATAATCTCCACGAATGGATTGGTGCCTAAATCCACGGTGGAGGGCATCAAGAATTCCGGTCGAGGTTTTAAAGGAGGCTCAACAGGCAGTTCTCCTAGACCAAGCCAGTATCGTCAGCAAATTTCTGAAAGTTTGAAGAAGGACAATATAATATCAAAAACTAATAACTGCAGATGGCTGTCCCCTTGTCCCCCATCTCTGTTTAGAACCCGCAAATGCGTGAAAAAATAGATGAGCATAATAATAATGATACTATATATATTTATTAGTTAGAAATAGTTATATCTTTCTTTCAGATCTTACAGCTTTGAGAATAATTAAATTAAAAAATATATTTTCTATTGTCAGGAAATATCCTTTTTGATTCACTCACCTGGGAAAGTATAGCCTGACTATCTGGTCCTTGAGGCCCTGGATTAGGTAGGTGCAAGAGGTGTGGGGAGGGTACCAATGTGCCACTGAGAGGAAGATGCCCTCGCTGTCACCGCTGGCGAAGAGGTCTTCGTAAGTCAGGAGCCAATCGCAGGTCGAGTTCCTGCTACCTGCAGTCTCCACGTGTCCTGGCCAATTCCCTACGTTGAAGTGGAACCCTGTGTTGAGTAGTGGGCCTGCAACAGTAGAGGCATGAATAGATAACAGAACCTTATAACGAAAGATGAGGTAGTCTAAAGATACACAAAAACGTGGATTGTGTCGCTGAAGTTTTCACTGAAATAATAACAAACGATTTAGATGATTAAGTGCATTTAAAAATATATAAAATAAATCATAGTCTTTAAAATAACAGCAACATTAAACATTGAACCAGTTCAGACATTATCATAATGAAAAAACACTTATTGTAGGGTACAGTTAGTTTCAATTTTCAATATTCTAAACAACTATATATTTATAGTTCATTGAAAGGTGTATTTATTTGATTTTTAACATTTAACTCGAAGCAAAACTGAATCGGAAGATGAAATGCTTGTAAAAATTTAAAGGAAAATCAAATCATCTAAGGCTTAAGGAAATGAAAATTTAGAACATTGTTGTTGCAACTAAGCACTTCTATAATGAGCTTTCAAAATTAAAATTAAAATGTTTGCTTTTGAAAAATTATTGAAACTGAGTACGAATCAGAATCATACAGTACAGAAGTTCCCAAAAAAAAAGGGCTGCGCAGAATAGATAAAATAAAATTACCGAAATAAATTGAATTTCGAATATGATCTGAGACTGAAATTCTCCAGTTTTAATCCAGATATCGACTAAATTGTTGGAGACAAACAATGTCAAAAATCCCATTGATTGATTTTTGTAATCAGTAAATTAAATCTTTTTTTCCTTATTTTTTTATACTAAAACATTTCACTATGATATTCTAATATGTAATGTTCGTAAATTTTCGTCAAATATGTACAGACGTCTATTAGTGTCGAGTATTTGTAGTATATTAATATTTAGTTAGTGGGCCTCAAAATTTCCCTTTCGAATTCGTCTGCACAACTAAACAGGTTGGAAACCGCTGATCTAGTTGATTTTACATAACGTCTTACAACAACCAATAGATTTATTTGTTCTAATGTAGTGAGTAAAATTTTCACATCAAATTTTTTTCACTAATAAAATATTTGAGTTTACGACCTTTCTGGTAATATATGTATTAGAATGTTATGCAAATACGTTAGGAATATATATGATAGAAATCGGGGATAGTGAGTTAAATGATCCTGATGAACATTCATAATGTGATAGGTTTGCCAACAAAAAAAAAATAAAATAAAAAAACAAAAAACAAAAAAAAAAAAAAAAAAAAAAAATATATATATATATATATATATATATATATATATGGTTAACCTAAGACACAAAATGTAAGAAAGAAACGTTGCTTTTGAGATTTTACTACATTTGCTTTGCATACATAATAATTACATATAAAATGTAAATATAATTGAAAAATCGATAGGATATATATTTTTATCCACAGTTTCTTCTATCCTGAGATACCACAATAATCAGGCATGTTCAATTTAAAAAAAAAATATTCCCTTTTATATCTCGCAAAGATATAGAAATCAGAAGCTAAGGGCAAGTAACGCTATAATAAAAATATTGAAGATTGTGAGACACTGCTTTTATCGCGGTTGTTACTCCTTTTATTGCGTTTCGAATTGCCTTTGAAGCATTGAAGAAGATAGTATCAGCCATTTCCTCCGAGAGGTATCTATTTTATACCTTTTGAATTTCCCTCTATAAGCTTACATCTTATACCATATATTGGTTTTATTTTATATATAAAAAAAACTTTATTCCTATATGAAATCACTGACCATCTCTGAGTTTTCTAAATAAGCAACACACGTGCTTTGGGATAAGTGATAAGGAAAATGAGAATATATCTTATCTAAAATTTTATCAGTGAATTGTTTTTTAAATTTATTTTTTTTATTCTCATTAACTTTTTGTTATTCCTGGCGTATCCCAACCTTAAAATAATTTATTTTTAATTGAGATCATCGTATCTTTTTTTTTATAAACAATTTTAGATATTCACGTTTAGGATATTCGTTCAGTATATCGTCCTATCGTAATATAAAACCGTGTAAGCAGAAAAAGATATGATGGGATATTTTTTATTTATCTTATTGTATTACTTTCAATTGTTTGTTATAAATGTATGTGAAAGGTCGTTATTTCTTCTGGTCAGTTATAATCTGCATCCGGCCCCCGAGGAGTCTTTTTTAGAGGTGCGACCTGTGTCTCACGGCTAGATAATATTATTTCTAAAATATTCCGTACTATCCAATGTTTTCTTTTAATTTCGTATTCGTAGGATCACGCAGTAGCTTTCTCTCTTTCCTTTCCTCTGTTGGACTTTTCTCATACTCCAATATTCCTTCATGCGTTCACTGGCACGGTTCCTTTTATCCTCAGTCATACTTCGTTCAACCTTCTCTGGTATTTCTTCATCCTGAAACCTTTCCAGATTTTTCACTTTGCTCCCAAATTCACATCATTCTGATATGTAAGATTCTGTGCTGTCCAACTTTGCTGAAAAATCCCGGATTCTTTCCACTTTCCCATACATTTCTTTGTTACTTCGCAGTTACTATCCGCCATCAGTCTGAACTGAATCTATATCTTTTCCTAATTTTTTCCCAACCCAACGTTTACTTTTCATTTATTTATTTTTTCTTTTGTTTTACGATCAAGCCACTATGGTTCAAATGTTGTTTTCTTTTCTTACCATCCTAATTTTTTTCATTCTCTCCTCATAGTTTTTCTTTCTCACCTGCGTCCAAGTTGCTCCCGTTTTCTCTTTGATCTTTCTTGAAGATCCGAAGCATTGTAAAGTTCCTTCCAAAGTGACGAACGTCCTTTAATACTATCCGGAGAGTCCTCGAGTTCTTCGATTTCCTCTTCCGTCTACTTAATCCTCCACGTGATTGACATTTCCAGCGTATTAAGATATGTGAATACATTTTCTGCATTTCTGATCGGGAATCTAGCGGTTTATCATACAGAAATTTTTTTTTTAGATTCAGTAATATTTCTCCTGTCGGCCAATTGTTCTTAAAATAAAATTTATAATAATGATTTCCCAGTTATAGTGTTATAGTTATAGTGTGACTCTGTGTTACTATTGGCTTTAGATAAATCATTTACATCCACGGTAAAACATTGTTATAAGTTATAAAAATGTAATAAGTTATAAGAATGTTTAACTTTACTCACATATTCAAAATCATCACTGATAATGAATACTCTGAGGAGCTTATATAAAAGCACAGAATATTCTAGTAACCCAACTGCTAATGGCAAGTCATTCAGTGTACTCGAGAGAATGTTTGACGAACTACAAAAAGGTAATTTAATTATAGCTCATTTTATCAAGCATAAAGGCCTCCCTTTGTGCAGGGAATCTTGTGCAGGGGATCTTGTATTATACACAGGCTGCATTCATGGATATATATTTAATTAATGATAATTAAATCTATCTATATTGGACTCTCAATAACCTTCAGGATTTTAATTAACATTTCAACAAATTGATATTCAGGATTGCGATTTTAGCTAGGTGTATTCGTTTCATTTGAAGAATAGTTTTGTATATTTAATTACTTTTTATTTAAGTTTTGATCCTAGTTTTAGTATTGAAGTAACAGTTAATTTGATTTTCCATGATTCAATTAAATTTTTAAATTAATTTCTTATAAATCCGCTCCAATAAATAAATAAATAAATAAATATATATATATATATATATAAAATTAAATTAATTTATAATTATTCAGGGTTAAATGGCCAAACTGAAAATTTGAACTAAAGACCTCAAAACAAGAAAAAAATTTCCTATGAAGGTATGTCCGCAAACGCTTTGTTTAGGAGATATCTAAAGATTTCATTGTTACGAATTATTTGGGCATAGTAAAAAATAAAACTTATTTTATTTGCTCTAACTACTTTATTTATTAAATTTAAACCATTAACATTCATATTAAATGTTCAAAGTGATTTCCTTGAGCATTCATACAGGCTCGGCATCTTTCCTCAACAGCAGCAGTAGCAGAACGGCACTGGATATGTGTTATTGTTTCAGAAGACTCAATTATCCTTCTTCGTAAAGAATTAAGGTCATTCACTGGCCTTGCATAGGCTTTCTGTTTAATGTCACCCCAAACAAACAAATCCAGTGGTGACAGGTCTGGAGAGCGAGCAGGCCAAGCCACTGGTCCAGCACGGCCAATCCATTGATTAGGATAGTTAACATTTAGCCATTGTCATATAACTCTTCCGTAATGTGCAGGACAAATATCTAATTGAAACCACATGTTCCTTCCCGTATTTTTGTAGGGGAATATCTCCAACTAAATCATGGTAATCATTATTAAGAAATTACAAAAATGTGTCCGAATTGAGTCGAGGTGATAAGAAATGCGGGTCTATTAAAATATTGTCTATTATTCCGAACCACATTGCAACAAATTGCACTGAAATTCGTGCTGAAAACGATGCTGACGAATTGCTTGAGGATTTTCATACAACCAGAGATGATTATTTTTCTGATTGAAGATAACTCTTCTAGTGAAGGTAGCTTCATCTGTCCATAAAATTTCTTCTGAAACCAAATACCAATCTGAACAATTTCTTCTTAGCCGTAAATCTTGCGGTAATAAATTTTGTATCCATTGATAATGATATGGGTGACGTCCATCTGCAATGAGAGTTCTCCATACTGTAGTTGGCGTAACATTTAATTCTGCTCCAGGTCTTCGTACACTGGCAGAAGGATTATCATCAAAATACGGACGCACTCCTTTCTTTATTTCGTAAAGGGGCTAATATATATATATATATATATATATATATATATATATATATATATATATATATATATATAATAGAATTAATGACTACAGATAGAAACTTTCAAAAGAAAATAGTAGAGACGTACGGGAGAATGAGAGTAACAAATAAATTGAAATACCTTGGGGAAATTATATGTAGCAGTGGGTCAAAGAAGGGAAGCATAGAAGAGAAAATAACTAAATTGCAAAAACTAAGCTTCGCGACAAGCAATTTATATAATATACGGAGCCTGTCAATAAACGCGAATTTAAGACACTACAATACGGTCGTCTAACCGGTAATACCGTAGGGAGTGGAAACCGCTTTCCTCCTCGGCCTAAGGAAAATAAGAGGGATAGAAAGAAAAATTTACGGCCCAAAAAAGACACATGAAGGATATAGGTTGAGACTTAATAAGGAATTATAAAAGAAGTAAATGATTTTGAACCGGAGATAAGAATAAGAAGATTAAGGTTCTACGGACAAATGGTGAAAATGCATCCAAGAGAAATCTTCTATAAAATGAGAGGATACAAAAGTGCTGGGAGGTACATCAAACAGATGACGGAAGAAACTGAGAGACTGAAAATAACAGACCAAGACTGTTTCGATAGTAATGATTATGGAAAAGACTAAAAGAAATTAAGGTCCTTGAGGGAGAGAGAGATGTGAGAAAAGGAATAGTGCGGACCCAGGAAAGAACAGGGAAATAATTAGGAAAATGGGAGAAGAAAGAAAGAAGGAGGGAAGATTTGAACTAAGGACCTCAAAAAATAAGAAAAAAATTTCCTATCAAGTTATGTCCGCAAACGCTTTGTTTAGGAGGTATTCACATCAAAGATTTCGTTGTTACGAATTAGTTAGGCATAGTAAATAAATAAAACTTATTTTATTTGTTCCAACTACTTTATTTATTAAATGTAAACCATTAACATTTAACATACATGTTCAAAGTAATTTCCTTGAGCATTCAGACAGGTTCGGCATCTTTCCTCAGCAGCAACAGCAGCAAAGAAGTGAAAATAATGATTTTCGCGTGGTTTCTAAGGCCGTTCCGTGAAAAAGAAGGAATAAAACCTTGAAACTTTTTTTATTTTAATATATGTCATTATTAAAATAAAACTTCGGTTTTAAAAATGAATTAATTCAAAATATAACTTTATTAAAAAAAAAAATGTTGAAAATGTCATTCCTGAATTAAAAAGCTTTAACCAATATAATTAATTGCTACTGAAGGTGTAACTCAAAAATGCCAATTTTTATAAGGAGCGATATGTTATTTATAGGTTTTAAAAACTAAAAGTAATTAGTATTATTGGATTGTAAATAATCGATAGTATTTTATTATATTGATGATAATTTTTTAACACTTTGTAAACTGATATTTAAACTATTTTGATAATAATAATTTTAATTAATACTAATAATGTGGGCACATGGAGTTCATAATTAAGATAACGTAAACTATGGAGTTAATAATTTGTACTATTTGAGGTACTTGTAAAATATTTATTATTATTATGTAGCTAATAAAATTTACAAAGGAATACAATTTATTAAGTTACTAAAGTAGAGCTTATGATGTATTCTTGCATAATGAAATTTTAAAATAAATTGAATCAACGAATTTTACCGAAATTGAACAGAATTGATACCCATTACTACAAGCCCCATTCTCACTGAAATTCCCCTTCCGTTGCTCGACAATCGATTTTCGACAATCGAAACGAAGTCCGATTAGAAGAATCCATCTTTACTTCTTAACATGAAAACTTCATTTGTTAGACACAAGTAGTTACATTACCAGTTAATGTGATTTTATTTTAATCCTGTTATTACTTGATATACAAATAATACTTTACTAAATTTTTTTACAATTCGCTGGTCAGGTTGGACTATATTTCAATTATTAATGACGGTGAAACAACAGTTAACTCACTAGACTTAGTAGTATATAGCCTTTATTTTTTAATTATTGTTTGAAATAAAATAATAAGTGAAAGTGGGCATCTCACATCTTTTTCTTATTATCATAGTTTACTAGATTCATTGAAAATTTTTCATTGAATTTCCGTGGACGTTTTATTTACTTACAGCTCCAAACACCAGTCCCTTTGGGACCGATTCACCAGTGTCCTTCCCACTGAAGTATACACGGGAATATAGCTTTCGTACACAGGACAGACACGAATTGGTCTAGATCCAGGTATTATGGCTGTTCAAGGTCAATAGGCGAACTGTATTTAATCCTCTTAAGCAGATTAACGATTGGAGAAAGCGGTGGCACTAGTCTAAAATATCTGGTGGGTGTTAATTTAAAGGAGACAACATAAGGTGTTATTAAGTAAACCAAATTGTTCTTATTTATTGAACCCTCAGTACAGTAATTTTAGAATAAAATTCGACTTAACCTCGTAACTTCACCGGGACTGGATATTTGTAACTTTCGCAGGTTTTTTACATTTTTCAAATTAAATAAACGTTTTATGTTATATTTAGACTTATTGCACTGCATATTGCTTATCTATGGCATACCACAATACTTACTGAAGATTATATTTTTGAATATTCTATAAAAAATATATTAAAAAATGAAAAAAAATTTTAAAAAAAATACTTATCTCGATATACATCGATTAAAAACAGATTTTAGTGAGAAAAAGGAGTGTTAAAGGTGCATTGTTAGATTACCTTTGAAGGTATCTATTGATTACCAATATATTAAAAGAGGATTTAAGGAAGAAACTTTTGAAATATTATTTTGGACCTCACTCAACCTGATATCCGTCATGTATCTTCTTATCCACTTTCAAATCATAGCTTTTGCTAAATCTCCTAAAACCTCTCAAACAGAGGCTCTCTTATTATTAATAATTAATAGCTAATATCTATCAGAAGTAATAGATAAATTACTGTTAATATTTTCACTTATAACGATATTATTTCTACAATGTTAGGTGCTTTTGTTTCTTTTGTTTTTCTTTCAGCTTATGTTTCTTTTGTTTTCCAGAACATACTATTTAGTTTATATTTATTTCTATGAAGTTGTATCGTTCTTGTAGTATAGCTCTTAGCCCAGGTATATATTCATTTAATTTTTTACACAACTGTTATTCTTTAGGGACTTGGTCCCAGAATAAAATTATTTATCTATTCTATCCTATCATCTCTTTTTATAAGACAGATTGTAAGGGCGATGTCAGGAACGTTAAAGGTGAAGGAAATACCGCATTCCGCACTCCGCGTTGTGGTGACCTGTTGCTGGGCCTGTCTCATGCATTTCTCACCGTCTCATCTCCTAGTAGCCTTCAACCCATTTCTCTCTCGACGTATTCACGCAGTGAAGGAATTTGGGCGTTTTCTCCCCTAGTCTCTGGTATCTCTGTAGCAATGGAGGAAAGGAGAAAGTAGGAATAGGAGTATCATTCTTTTTAACCATTAATGACTAAAATCGTTGAGAATTTGTTTTCTATGATTGGAATATTCATATTAAGCATGCTCATTATTTTAATTAGGTTATTTGAAAAAAGATCATGAAATAAACTGAACATTTATATTACGTAATATTTCTCTAAACAGCTTTCGTTCTTCATGTTTTAATAAAAACACGCGATATTAATGTATATCTAATGCGTTCCCATTCCTGTAAGTGTGGAAAGATAGCCTCTAAGCAAAATTATGAATATTTTGAAAGAACAGGCTGAACTTTTGTTTTATTAAATACTTGAATGTTTTAAGAACCATTGTGAGTACGGTCTATCCATTTCAATCAAACCTGATAATATGTATTTCATTGCTTAAAATGATTAAGCAATGAAATACATATTAATTTGATCATTCCAGCCATAAAACAATAATAATTTTATTTTAGTTCGACTTTCCCCAGCTATAGTAATTTTTCTTTGACAAAAAATATCTTCCTTGCTTTTAGTTTTCAATAACATAAATTACTACTAAGCTGTTGAAAAAATTATATTGTGTTTAAGAAAATATTTTCATATGTTCAGTATATCGCGCCAGTATTTATAGACTGGCATTAGATATGAACTTACAATTTTGGAAAAACGGAAAAACTATTAGTGATCTTAGAATAGCATTAGGACACTAAGAGCCATATCCGTATACCATAGAAAAATGTTTGCACTCAAAACTATTTATCCATAAAAAGTATTTATTAATAATTAGAAATCAACTCAAAAAGGTAAATCTGAAACCTTTATTAGGTGATTTATTGCTAAAATATTAAGCTATTTATATATATTAAATATTTCCTGAAATCTCAGATTTCCTATCCCAGATAAAATATCAAGATAAAACAACGTTATTGATAAATTTTCATATACTGGATTCCCAATCGTCCCATATCCGTTAATTTATGTCGCTAGTTAATATTTAGTAAGTGTAATAGACCGGGTCTATATATCAGGAAAAGAAATAGGGCCATATTAAAGCTATTAAAAGAATTATTAACTATTATTGATGCCCAAAATTTTCTTTGTTCAATAATTTTTTCCATTGTTATCATAATGATAATGTTATAATTTATCACTACGCGACTTAAATCTCTATTTTACTGCCCGCAAAGCACTTCAAGAGTCAAAGTAGTTTAGTGTAAGAGAGAACGTAGTTTCTCTGACGAGTTTACGTTTCCAATCGAATTCAATATACTTAATTGGAGTTTCGTCGCATAGAATGGAGGACCATAGTAATATTGTAAAAAAAGAGATAAATTTAGGCTAAAAAAGGGTAAGAAAAAGATCAGCTCACCTGAATATCTGTATCTTCTATAATCTACATGGTAGATGATAAAAAACTGAATGCGTACATTTTGTGGTAGCCGGCTAGGTGGTTTCTCTACCAGGTTTACGTGTGTAATGAAAAATCGCAGGCTTTTAATGATAATATAGGAAAATAGGAAATGGTGTAAAAGGTAAAGAAAGGAATAAAAAATACCTGAGCAAATCTTCATAAACACAAAATGTATTAATGTAGGCATGTGGTTACCACTAGAGACATAGGTGTAACTGAAGAGCTCCTACCATCACCCCGGTTCAAATTAGACTACGTCTTTTAAAAAGTTCCAACCGCCAAAGTGCGGGAGAACAAGAAACTAACGGCGCTAGAGTTCTAATTAAAAGAGGTGGGGGTAGAAGGCTAGGAAAAATTGACTGTAAGTCTATGATATCTTACGACTCTAGGCATAATTAAAAAATAAATTAAATTAATTTATAGTAAAAGAAAACGTGCCGAAATACGGCACATTTAGTTTCTATAAATATGATCGCTTGAAGAAGCAAAATTTCATTTTTAGGAAATTCATATAGAAGAAAAATGTACCCTTTTTGGAAACAGAATAGAAGTTGGTGTTTTCATTAAAAAAAAATAAAATAAAATGGTTATCACGGAAAACCTTTAAAAAAATCATCTCATTTATTAAACATATTAGGATATGAAGATGCGATTGGTAGCTTTATGCTATATTTTTGGTTCACAAGCCTATCGTTAATACTGATATTTCCTCCTGGACAAACTATATACATTAAAGTATAATACTCTTAAAACCGTGAAAGCCCCTCATTCAATGTTAATGTATATTACTAAATAGTTCAAACACATTTTATTTTATTGAGGGAAGAATTTCTTTGATTCTATGTTCACTGCATCAAAAGATTTTTTTATCCAAATAAGAGAAACACACATTACAGCAATTCATAAAAATAATATATAAATTAATTTTATTATGGTGTTTTTTTTTAATTTAACATTTGTAGTCGACCATGATGACATTTATGTCATTTTTTTTTGCATGACATCACATTTGAGCCGAACCCATTATCGATAGTTTCAAGACAAACATTATTATAACTGAAACCATCTAGTTTAAAATATAGCTACCTCTTCGATTCCAGGTAATCCTCCGAGGCATCTGAAAAGAGGGCCTCGATACTTTCTATTATGAACTTGTTACATGAATACCTCCAGTGAGTAGTTTCTCTACTTGCCTTCATCTTAAGCCATTATGTATCGTTCATTATATTTACTAGTTGTTGCTTTATTGATATAATAAAGTTGCGAATTTCAGTAAATAAATTTAAAAAATATATCTATTACATTATAACTTAACCTTCAACGAAATTTAATTTATGAAAATATCCATACTAAGGCGAGAATTACTGCCGAAGGCTACGAATTCCTGTAATGCTTACACACACCACTTCCTGAACAGAAACCATTCTTCGTAAAAGTAATGTCGGAATTGGGTGTAGAAGGCGCAGAGTTATTGAGCTCTATACGATTGGAAGCTGGTATGGAGGAGAAGTTATAAACATTTGCAATGCCATTGACTCACAGCAAAGCCAGCAGAGAGAGTCACTCAAATCAACTCAGGGCCTAGTGCACATTACGGCTTCCGCTATATCGGCCAATTTCCATTTGGGCTCTGATATATACACCTCCTATAGGCCAGGGCAGAGCACTAGGGGTTGAATTGAAAAATGGGAAAAATAAAGAAAAATCGAACAAAATTTCAACAACATAAAAGGAACCCTAAATAAAATTAAAATCTCCGCGTAAAACATCAGATATTTCTAAATTAACAACCATTGCTTATTTTTTATTACTAAGTATATAAAAAATAATACTTAAAATCACAAAAAAAAAATCAAAACGGAAGTTTAAACCTTCATTTTTAGAATGACATCTTAGAAAAATTCCCACTTCATTACTATTTAGTGAAGATTACAAGAAAATAAAAATAAAAGAAAGTCGAGATTTTATATTTAGAAATAAATAATTTTTTTGAAGAAAAAAATAATACTCTCTTAAGCTACCACGGCCAATATTTTTAATCTATTAATCACATATTTCTTCAGGTTTCGACTTTTCTTTTGCAGTCTCAGATTAAGCCCTGATGAAGTTGCAGTATGGCCAGCGAAACGACGGCAAAGAATTTGACTACTTGGTCGAAACCAGAAGAAATACTTGGATTAAAGATGAATGGATTAAAAAAAAATAATGTTCTACATGTCAGACACCTGATTTTAACTTTTAAAATGAATTCATTGTACTATGTTCTATATTTCTATTGCATGACTGTTATTGTTTTAAATACGTGAATGTTTTTAAGGAAAAATCATAACATCCATTGGTTTGCTATATATCGTAAAAGACATATCGGGTTTAATTAGAAAAGTTTATAACAAGGAATAAGAACAAAGAAAATAAAGGAAATGATGGTTACGAAACCCAGGTGCCTAAGGGTCAAGTACGTAGGAAGCAATAGATTGTAAAAGAGTGTGACATACCTGCAGAAAAAGAAATAAACCTTTAGAGAAATCCGAAGAGAGTGGACCGAATCTATGACTTGGATAATCTGAAAATGTTACAATTGCCATATGGTTACAAAAATTAAAATAAAGAGTACAAAATGTATTTGTGGTCTTCTTGTGCAAACCTCTCTAAAGAGATACAAGTGAAAGGGTGGATGAAGAAACCTCCCCCATTGAAGGGACTCCTAACGTGTTTCATTCCTCTGTAGTAGATCCTAGCCCCAGAGGCGTTTCAGTCTCCTTGTTGGATTTTGTTGTAATGTGTCCGTCAGTAATGCTTGTATCAGTTTCGGTGTCCACCAAGTGAGTTTTAGTGGGGAGGGGGAGAGGTCGTCTGAAATTGTAAATGTTACTTGGCTGGATTTTTGTATGTTAATTTTTATAAAGAGTTATATATAGTAGTCGAAGAAAAGTTTTTTTAAGTTGTAGGATAAATATATCTTCAAAAATAAAGATCTTGAATTCTTTCTAATTCAAAATTTGTAAAATCTTGTCACATTGTATATCAATTTAGCTACATCCACATAGATAACTACTTCTTCAGTTCTGGAAGGTAGTTTCCACCTGAGACTAATTATGAATTTAGAAGTCATAAATTTCGGCAGAGAGGGAACTAGGACAACCAATAACGCCATTGCTGGAGGCAATTAAGAGGATTAAGGTAGGAATGGGATTGTGGCGGTATTAATCTAAAGAAGCGAGCAGGCCGATTATTATTCCCAGGTTTGGGTTCTTGTGTAAGAACTAAATCCCATAATTTAGGTTGGAACTTGTTGTCACAACTTTGATCCCAGGATTACACAGGTAAACCCTTATCCAGTAGCTCGAGTCTATCTGCCTCCTTAGTTTCCTTAATCCTCTCCTCTCTTCGGAGTCCTTCCTTGTCTTATCGTCTTCTAGGTCCTAAGTTCCTCAAGGGTTTCTAATAAAGTAATGAGCCTTTCTCTCTCACTGAAGTGCTTCTTACTACTGTTTATTTATTTATTGTTGCGGTATGATCTATAATAACAATCCTGTAAGAAGATCAGTAGAAAAGAATGGATGAGTGTATTGTATCAGCACACGTATTCATATTGATATAGATAATCACATATCATGCATGCTATATTATTGTTATTTACTAAAGACATAAAAATAAAATGCATTAAAATATTGAAACCAACAAACGATGGGTGGTTGCCATTAGCAACATTCAAACAAGAACAAAATAAAAAGCCTGTACTACAACATCCAAAGTAAGGTCTTTGGTACAGTGTATGGGATAAACTGTACTGTTACTATGACAACGGTTGTGCTGGATGGTTGTTCAAGATGACCAGGCTTATCACTCAATTCAGGGTACCCACTTTATTAGGAGGTTTGCAGCTACTAAAGGGTTCATCCGTGGCTGATAACAGATGAAATAATTTAGCTGCCACCGGGACATCACAGCGGGACTTGTCGCCGGAACCTTCATCGTAGCACTTAACGCAAGCTATTCGCTCCCGTATTCAATATATTAAATGAAATTAAATTCAACAACTCATTAGAAAACAAAATATTATTAGCATTTATTTTTTTTTAATTCAATAATGTATATGTAAATTTGTAGTTCGTAAAAAGAAATGAAATGATATAATTTATTTGGTAATAACGTGTACGTTTGTATGCTATCGTCTGGTTTATAGAATACTACATACAGTATGGACATCCAGTATTTATTAATCCTTTTATTCCGTTTAGTTTTCCTACTTTATGAAAAAATACTATAAAAACGAAACGAAAATGATGAGCTTTAATAAATTAATGTAATAATAATAATAAATAAATGTATGTTGATTCATTCGTAATAATTCTCACCATTACCATGTTCCCCTGATCCTTTTTGTTTTTAAATATAAACACACAATTGACTGTAATTACTCTATTGCTCCGGAAAAATGTATTCTATTCCAAAATTGTGATCTGTATTTCTATTCTGAATCGAAAGTTAATAGGGTGCATTGTTAAAATCAGTACAAAGTAATGTTAGTTTAGTTAAAATCTTTTTCATTCTAGCATAATCTAATCTTCCTTCTTGTTATTTGTTACTCTTACTATTGAGTTTATTCTTTTTGTCATTTGATGGATGGAAGAATTTATAGAGAAACAGTTTCATTTTAAGGTGATAGTGAGGCAATGGTTCGGTATAGAAACTCTGATTACGAACCGATAACTTTGTCGGTTTCATCAAGATGGAAGTGATTAAAATAAAATGGTGCCAGTTAAACACACTAGTGTCTTATTTCTGATGCTGAATTTGGTTGAGGCATTGAAGTTAATTGTATTTTTAGGGTTCTTTCTATACCTTCGATGACACATAGATTAATTACAACCATTATTATAACATATTCGGTAATGGTTGAATTCCGGGTTCTGTCAATTCCATCAAAAAGGAAATTTGGAGATTCTATTATTTGATTTAAGGGTAACTGAAAAGAGGATTAGGATTACAATTACTTCTTCGTTTCGCAGTCGGAGTTGAACCCTTAGAGTACTGACCACAACAGAAACGCGGCTATCACTAATACCACGACTAAATCAATACTACAATTTCCACCCTGCGGTTACTGGATTTCCTTGAATACCAGGAATCGGATGTTAAATGGGATCTAGTAATCGCCTAGAAGGTTGAAATTCGACCATAAATAAAGGATGAAATGAGTTTTGTAATTAATTTATATCACTAAAATAAACAGTACATATTATGCCCTGACACTGTTTAAATTTAAATTTCAACTAAAAAAGCATATCCACAACCTTCATTCAGAATAGAATAGATTAAAAATTATTTTGTGACTATAACACCATAGAATATGAAATTTGTAAAAAACAAAACAAAAACAGAATATAAATCTTGAAAAAAGTTTTTTTAATAAAAATCAGATGGTACTTACATAATTGGCAAAAAAAGGAAATAGAAAGAAATTAGTCCTTTTCAATTAAGATAACATAAAATAACGCAAAGTTGCAAGAAAAGAAGCTGCACAATATTAGTCACTTTTACTTCTGGCAATTATAACTCATTAGAGAGAACTTTTTAGGAAATCTAAAAGATGCTGGAAAAGCATGGGAACTGTAGATATAAAAGGAGAGTTCAGAATTCATGAACTGTTATATGAATGAACCGAGGGAATATTGTCTACGGATGAGCCTCTTTAACTCGACACACAACACCAACTCAAATCTTGGGGATCAATTCATAATTCTCTTCAATCTGACCTCAAGCACCCTTGAAAGGCCCTCATAAACCGTAAAATATTAGTGAAGGAAAGATGAATAGGAAATTCATGAGGAGCTTACAACTAATAAGTCTAAGAAGTCGAAGACATTAACGGTTAACTTTAGTGAACATATTGAACATCCTGTTTTAATGAATTTTATACCTGTTGGTTAATGTTAGTGAAAAAGACTGTGTTAAGCATATAAGATTACAAATACCTTTGTGTTTAATATATACAGGAACATGTAGCTCTGTGTAGAGCGCTGAGATGCTATGCTGAAGATTTCCAACATTTTGAAGGCCCAAACAGGACTGTGAGAGATAATGAAACAATCTGTTAACATCCACGAATGGATCTGTGGGATCTGGAGATCCTCCTGGGACTGACCCAGCCGTTAAAATGTTATTTGGCTCTTCTTGTTTCTTTCTTTCAAAGCTCTACAGCCCACGAATGAGCCTTGGCGTCCTCGATACGTGTCCACCAATCCTCTCTGTCCAGCACCCTTCCAGTTTCGAACATTCAATAACTTCTTGGAGTCCTCACTGACTCCATCCAGCCATCGAAGCTTAAGTCGCCCTACTATTCTGTGCCATATACCTTTTATTCAATTATTCTTCTGGACCTTCAACACTTTTCGCACGTTCTCTTTCAATTTAAGATTATTAGGAGACCTTTAATTGGAGGAAAAACCTGGCGGTTGAGTATGATCTCGGACAAATCCTGCTCAACTGTTGGCTTAAAAACACTATAGTGTTTGCCAGGTACTAAATCCAGGACCCTTTTATAGAATTTTTGCTTTTTGTTTGTCACACCAATTGTCAAATTCCATGGTTCCTGAATACACCAGAAAATGGATGTATAGTCCCGCCTAACTAGTAGTGATGCATTAAGCTTGGAAGTCACAGCCGCAGCAACTCGTTAAGCAGAAACCACCGGAGAGCGAAGACCGGAGCGGCAGTTAGGAAACAAATCCAGGTCTCATATTGTACAGCCCAATAGTCACGCTCAAATAATCATTCGCCATTAATGGCACTAATTCCACTAAAGTTACCATGAGTTTTCCTAGTCATTATTAAATTTAAATGATATATTTTACCTTTTAAGGAAATGCATTATCTAGTGAAAAATCTACGAATTTAAAGCATCTTCGATATACTATTCTTTAATATGCCATAGTTTTGTAATTTTTGCTTTTGTTAAGTTGACCCAATTTTGAACAAATACATTTTCTATAACTTTGACCCATTACAATTTTTTTCTTCGTTACTTGTACATAAGAAAAATGTAAGAAAATCGTTCACATTGTTATTGGCAATGATAAGTAATTGGAAGTATTGTAAAGAGTTTTTTTATCTAGTCCGTCCGGTGCTGCTACCTACCGGTGTAGACCGAAGGCATTTTGAAGCCTACCCATCTGTAATTCATTTTGTGACGAACTGTTGTCATATGTGGATGTATATATATATTGGTGGAAACCTTACCTCAATTTAGTTTTTTATTTGACCGAGAAGTAGCTAAAATTTTCTGATGTTAACATTTTTGGTTTTGCGGCTCATCGTTAGTGTTATTCTATGCTTGGTTATGTCACTCTTTGATGGAGTAATGAAACTACGTTTTGTATCAACGTTTTTATTTTCTTCGTTTGGACCTTGGACCTAAAACCTAAATGGTCACAATACTGATCATAGTATTTATTTATGAAAGTTTACCAAAAATATTACCTGTTTTGTGGATTTAGTGTCCATTTCCTTTAGGACAAAGAATTAATTTTAAGAAATTTCAAGTATGTGTACAGGGATCAATGCTTGCTTCTTTTTTTAAATTTCTTATATGTTTTTAATATATTTATGGAAAGCTTTCTAATTTAGATATTTTGTACTTTCTGTAGAAAATTTGATATTTCGCTAACAGCTAGTACATTATAAGTGTTTTAATAAAATCTTGTCGGAATTCATTAATTGAAAAACATTAAATATGCTTTGGAATATTAAAGTTGAACGTCTCCGTGATAGTCTTTAGTAAATAAATATTATCGTTCTATTCATTATTTTAGGTATAGATGATCACAAAATAAACTAATACATATTAGACAACAGGTATTATAAATGAAAAATGTAGTTTTCTGTATTCATTTTAACTGAGCATTGATTGATGAAATTATTATAGAAGAAACACTTTCGATCGTCCAATCTATACATATAAAATGCTTTATCCTGAATGACTGACTGACTGACGGATCAACGCACAGCCTAAACCGCTGATCGGAGAGACCTGAAACTTGCAGGGTGTGCTCTCTGTATGACGTAGGCATCCGATAATAAAGGATTTTAAGAAATTCTTCCGCTGAGCTGGTGGATAAAGGGGGCAAAGTTGTATCCTTGTTTTCGTGTTTCTTATAAAATAATCTTATAAAATATATAATAACCTAATATGTAAAAATCTCATGTCATGATGTTTTTTTGTGATTATTGTTGTATTGAGGGCTAATCTCCGAAACTACTGCACCGATTTCAATTAAACTTCGCAGAGATATGTAACATTTCCCAACTTAAAATATAGGCTATACTCTATTTCGGATGATGACCGCGATATTTTTATTGCAAAATCATATTTTTTTCTAACCTGCTGCATTTTTGATATTTGTGTAACGGTATAACTGAATTGTGCAAATTCAAATTTGCATCCGAACAAACGAATGGGAAAATTATTGGTAGCCAAAAAACATCGAAATTTTCAAACATGAGTTATTTCAGTTTTTGGCCTGTATCTCCAAATCGGTGCGTTTTTAGAAAAAAAACGAAGTAACCATTTTTGAAGTACATTAAATTTGCTACAATTTGAGCAATTCTAATCATTTCAGTTTTAATTTTTTGAGCTTCCTTACGACAAGTGAAACAGTTATACTAAGTAAGCCTTTTCAATAAATTCTATTGATTTTACAACATTACATACTAATCCTTTACTAACACGAACAACAGTAAACGAAAGTAACTTCTGTCCGTCCCGTTTGTTAATCGGTGTCAATGTATGTTTCACGGCTGTGCTGATCCGTTTGTGATGAAATCCGATACAGATAATTTCAAGCCTGGGAAAGAACATAGGCTATTTTTTATCAACACACCACACAGGCGAAGTTTATATAAAACAGTAATCTGATTGACTAACACACCCAGCGGTCAACGCCCAGAAGAAACCAGTGAACTTAGCACCTTGAAATTTGCAGTTAGGTTCTTTGTATTGCTTAAATGAGCACTAAGCAAGAAATATGGATAATTCCACCCCCAAGGGTATCCCCCTTAATAATAGGGGTTCAAAGATTGTATGGAATTGGTCATTTTTGTAGTTACACATCTTAAATTTACATGTACGAGTAACTTATAGTTAAAAAAATTAAATTACTTATTTAAAATTATCTGTCACGAAACTTTGTGTGGCAGACCAAATTCCACGCGAGCGAAGTCGCGGGCAAAAGATTGTGTCTTATATAATTGATTTTGCCATGACAGAATATTTATTATTATGGAAGCTTCATAACATTCTTATTGGCTAATAGAGTATTTAAATGGAAGTTCACAACATTAATCATAATGTAGCTAGGACAAACTTAGACTAAGTTTCTTCTCGCCAAGAACCAATGTAACCTGACAAGATCCAAAGTTAGATCCTAATGAATTTTTTTTTTATTTGCACTATATTCAATTATGATATACATAATTTATGAGAGAGAGAGAGAGAGAGAGAAGAAAACACTTTATTGAAGCATTACAATCTGCCTCTTGTGGGCAATAAGTAATGGTGCTATGTAGCTTACAATCATTCCATAAAAAATCAATGATATAAACAAAATAAATGTATAAATAAATATATACAAGCGAAAAAATAAAGTAAACAAAAATATATATATAAAAAAAAATATAATAATAATAAATAAAACATAAAAGAAATATACTGTACACATTCATACTCTATTTACAATTTGCCTGGGGTCCCCGAACTGAGCTTCTTCCTCATGAATGAGGGCAAAGCAGGAGTCCGGGAGGCTCCAGCCCCCTTTCCCAGCCGCGTCACTGGCATTAAACGCCAATGGAAACTGGTTAAGGGCGCTTCACACACACGCAGGTCGTGAGTGGAGAATCTGGCCAGTGCCAGTACTCCAAATAACATTATTATTTCAGGTCTCGAGGCCATTGCCGGTTTAGACGGCGGGGTGGGTTATATGGATGTGTGGAACTGGATAATGACTGAGCCAGGGGGTTGGGATGACAGGCAAGGTTTTGGTGAAAGTTTGAAAATTTAGTAGGGATGAGATCGAGGACGAAAGGAATGTTGAGATGGAGGGTTTTGTTGGAGACATAATAGGGTGCATTGACAATAGTTCTCAGGACTTTGGATTGAAAGGATTGAATGCGTCTGATATTCGATTTTTTCGCGGTCCCTCACAGTTCCAGTCCATAGGTCCAAATAGGTTTGATGATGGTCTTGTATATTAGTAGTTTATTGTCTATTGAAAGATGGGAGGTCCTACATAGTAATCTGTATAGTTGGCTGAATCGTCTGTTAAGTTCTTGTCTTTTGAGTCTGGTATGAGTATTCCATGTAAGTCTTTTGTCTAGGAGAAAGCCAAGGTATCGTATTGTGTCGGAAATAGGTAGGACGGTTACACTGAATTGGACAGAAGGACATGTTCCCCGGCGAAGAGTAAAAGTCACGTGTTTGCGTTTTCCCTCGTTGACTTTGATCCGCCATTGGTTACACCAAATTTCATTGAGTGAAAGGTGCCTTTGGAGGTTCGAGGAAGCCATTTCGGTATCTGGATGAGATGATAGGATGGCTGTGTCGTCTGCGAACGTTGCAAGGAAGGTTTTAGGAGTAGTTGGGACATCAGCGGTGTACAATATGTATAGGATAGGACCCAAGACGCTGCCCTGGGGGACTCCAGCTTGAATTGGGTAAAGATTGGAGTATTCGTTACCACAGCGTACTTGTAAGTAGCGATCAGAGAGGTAGGATCGAAGGACTAGGAATAAGGATTGAGGTAACTGGGTTTTGAGCTTGAACAGCAAACCGGCATGCCATACCCGGTCGAAAGCTTGTGCTACGTCCAGAAATGCGCCTGTGCAGTATTGTTTGTTTTCAAGAGCAGAGGATATGTGATCGACAACTCGGAGACCCTGCTGGACCGTCGAGTGCCTGGGACGGAATCCAAACTGATGTGAAGGAATATCATTGGATTCTATTATGGGTAGGATTCGTTTCAGGAGGATTTTTTCGAAAATTTTGGAAAGAATAGGAAGCAGGCTGATGGGTCGGTATGATGAAGTGGCATTGGGTGGCTTGCCAGGTTTAGGGGATAGGATGATGACGGAGTGTTTCCATAGCAAAGGGAAGTGAGTTGTGCGAAGGATACAGTTATATTGGTAGGTAAGGAAAATAATCCCTTTTTGAGGAAGATGTTGAAGGATCTGGGTGGTTAGAAGATCATGTCCAAGAGATTTGCGGACTTTTAACTTTTGTAAGAGGAATTTGACCTCAGAGGGATTTACCGCTTTAGGAGGTATGGATAGAGGGATGGGTGAAGAGAGGAATTCATTAATATTGGAAATGTGCGTAGAGTGGATATCAGGATGTGGGATAAATGAATTTGAAAGGTGTTTGGCAAATTCTTCTGCTTTGTCCTCATCTGATGCAGCCCAAGAGCCATCTTCACGTCGGAGGGGATGTGAAATAGAGTGATATTTGAGGATTTTTTTGGTGGCATTCCAAAGGGAATCATCTGAAGCAGATAGTGTGGAAAGGTAGCATTTGTAGGATTCGGATCTATAGGTTGTCAGGTTCTTTTTGACTAATTTGGTGAAGTAGTTATACAGTCTCCGATCGTGAGGATGCCTGGTTCTTTGCCAAAGAGATCGGTAACGGCGTGTGATAAGGATAAGATCTCTAACGTCTTGCAATAATGGATTTTTCTTACGGATTTTGAAGGAAGGATGGAGTGAAGATGCAGTCCAAACTGCTTGCTGGATCAAATTGGTAAAGGAATTGACGGCATCATCCAACTCCTGAGGTGTTTTTAGGGAAACTCTGAGGTCAATGGTGTTTGAAACAAGCTGGTGAAATAGGTTCCAGTCAACTGGTCCCCTAATAAATGAAGGCGTAGGAAGTTTGGATATTGGGACAATAGAAAGGGTAAGGATCAAAGGACTGTGATCTGAGGACAGGTCATCAAGGCGTTCTATGGAGTAGTTTAGGGGACCTAAGCAGCATGGATGAAAAAGTCGAGGAGATCAGGATTTCGGTTTGGGTCAGTGGGCCAATATGTAGGGGTGCCTGGAGAAATAAAACTGGAATTATGGGAGTTAAGTGCAGAAAGGAGGATGCGACCACGGGTATTAGTAGTTCTTGAGCCCCATTTATGGTGTTTCGCATTAAAGTCTGCACCTAAAAGGAAATGAATCCCTAAGGAGTTTAGGAGAGAGCTGAATTGGGAATGGGAAATGGATTTATTAGGAGGGCAGTACACTGATGCTAAGGTGAGAGGAAAGGAAAAGGTTTTCATTGTAACAGCTGTAGCCTGAAGGATATCGTTTGATTGGAGTGGGAATGAGTGTTGGGAGAGGGATTGATGGACAATGACAGCCGTACCACCGTGAGCTTTTCCATCAGAATGGTCGGTCCTGTATTTTTGGTACTGTATTATGTTAAGCTTCCGTTTAATGGTCAGTCGAGTTTCTGTAATTAAGGCTACATCAATTTTTTTATCATACAGTAAGGATGTTAGTTCGTCAGTGTGGTTTCGAATAACATTCGCTTTCCAAAGGAGAATGGATAAGGTGGATGTCATTTAAGGATTTTGTTGGAAAGGAAAGAGATGGGAAACAAGCTTTGTTAGGAGAGATATTAGTGGTGTGACCATGGATTTGAACTCGGAGAGGAATGATGTGAGTAGTATTGTGAGATCAGTAGCATTTGAAGGAGGGGGGATATGAGGGATTTGATGCGGGGTATTTGGATTTTGATTAACGGGATATATTATTTGTTGGGGCTGGTTTATTGGTAGTGGAGAATTGATTTGTGGTTTAGAGAGGGGTTTTGGGGGTTCGGGTTGTAGCGTGGCCCCGAGACTTTTTGTTGTTGACCACCTGACATTTCGGCGTAGGAAACAGCTCCATCTGCAATTTTAGAAGGCTGTCTTCTTGAGGTCCTCACTTCGTCGCTGGGCCGACGTGCTGCCAGAACTTGAGATTTTATATTCTTGTAGGTTTGGCAACCTTTATAATTGGCTGGATGCCCTTGAAGACATAGTGCACAGACAGCTGATGTTTCTCTCGGCTTGACGCATTCTTGAGCTTTATGCGGTTCTCCGCATTTGACGCATCTTGGAGTATGATGGCAGTAGTGCCTAGTGTGCCCGTATGCCTGGCAGTTATGGCATTGCACGATGTCTTTCTTTGGGTATGATTTTTCGATTTGAACATGGGTATAGTATAGTCTACTTACATCATAGATTTTTTCTACTCCGGGTGCTGGTTCTAAATCTATGAAGAAGAGAGGCAATGGAATTTTGTTGCCTGTCTCGGGGTGTACTGGATTCTTCTTGTAGACATTTGTAATTTGTCTAACTTTGAAGCCCATGGCGGTGAGCTCCTCCTCTATGACGTCAGCAGGTGTGGTTGGGTGCAATTTTCTGACTACCACTCTGATGGATCTCTCCTCCTTTAGTTGGTAATCTGCCTTGATCTCCGTTAGGTACTTGACTATATTTCGGTATGTCTCGGGCGTGTCTGACTGGATCTTTGTATCGTTGGTCCTGCTAGTGCAATAGTATTTTCCGGTGCCTTATTCAATTGTGTGCAAAGAAACCTAAAGATTTTTATGCTCCATACGAGAATTGGTGGAGGCCTGTGCACTTTAGGGGCCGATGTGGTCTCCATTGCTTCACTAGGTAGGTTTGTTAGGGGCTGAAATCTGTTGGGTGAGTAGAAGGGAGAATCTTCAGTGAACTCAGTAGATGACCCTGGTTGGGTATTTTCATTCGACGGTCCTGCCTTGGGTTCCTTATTATCATTCGGAGTAGTAGGAGGTGTGTCGACTTTACGCCTTCTATTAGGTTTAGGTTTACTTGAACTATTTCTCGTAGTTGATTCTAGGGATCGACATCTCTTTGTATTTCCTTTTTTATCTGATTTACTGGATAATACTTGATGGTAAAACTTCATTTTGGAATATTATATCACTGGAGCAGATAGTAGTAAAGAAAAAAAAAAAGGTAATACAGAGAGGAAAGGGAGCTAAATAAAAATAAAGAGTTCGTATGAGATCAGATTTGAATACGGCACAGATCAGCCTCATTCGGTGCCAGAGGCAGCACTGATAGCTGAAAGGGTCAGTCTTACCTTATACAGGTGGGGATGAACCTGCCGCGACCAGCACAAAGATAAATAACTCCTGTCTCTTAAATCACTTAATTTTATAATTAATATAGTCACGTTATAAGTCCGTAATTAGCTACGAAACTTCACATTTTACTTCACTGGTACACAGACTATGACTATGTAAAAAGCCATGAATGTACGATAAAAGTTAATGAGTGTAAAAAAAAGTATCACAGAGACGATGTTGCTCACTCCAGCGCGTGCTGTGAACTACATAATTTATATGTATCATATTTTTCATTATTCATTTTCTTAACAAAATAATCCTTTGAAAGGGCAGTGTGTTAATCTGAACATTCCATACAAGCAGACATTATTTCTAATGTAAAATCATAATAATGTAAAAAAGGATTATACACTAGAAAATTATAAAAAAATAATATTTATAAAAATTCATAAAAAATAAATTAATAGTACCATTAAATATCAATAAACTGCACATTAGTTTAGGACACATGGGTTTACTGAAAAGATTTTATTTTTACCTATTCCGCCTAAATAAATACATTGATACATTTAAGCATAAACCTTATGCATAATACATTTACATTATACCTTATAATTTCATAGAAACTGTTGAGGGATTTGTGATTAACATTGCATTATTGAAACGAATGCTTAGATGATTCGCTAACAGCTGAAACACAGCCGGTTCAACTTTTGCAATTATTGTTTTTTTGTTATGAATTCATTAGCCGGAGACAGAACGCATCCTTTATTACAGAAAGGATACTTGCCCGCACGACAGCATAGTCTTGACGACATAGTATTTTCTTATCTGGAGATAGGGGAGGAGTCCAAGACTAGATCCTTTTCTATAGTAGATAGTATTTCCGTGATGGCGGTATAACGTTAGTTTGTGGAGTATTCTTTGCTATTTTACTTTGAAATTATCAAAAAAAACCTGTTGTAGAAATGAAAGTAAACGGTTTCTTTGCTTTTAGTTCTTAATGGCCAAACTTAAAAAGAAAGTCTACTTGAGCAAGGATTCTGGGGGTAAATATGTTCTCAAACAGCATTCACCACATTAAAATATCTTGTGTCTTTTTATAATGCGGTTCGCCCTGGTGTTCAGTGGTGTGTAAACACCTCGGGGTTAATAAACGATGCTTTCTAAGCAATTTAATTCAAAATCATGTAATATTTTACTGCCAATAACTAAAAAAAAAAAAATGGATTACATAAAAAATACTTTGATGTACATCCTAAAGAGGAAATGGAATTTTGGAACTTTATCACTACTCGAAAAACCACAGCCTCTTTCGAAGAAAACGTTCTTCAAAGTGTTCTTCCGACCAGTTTACAATACTATTTTATTAGTCTAATGTATAAATTAAGCCACGATCAAATAAGTTTTAATAAATCTAGCCTCAATTTAAAATATGTGAACATTTATTAATCTTAACTAAGTTAACTGTAGAAAGGAAACATGTCCGTGTCAAAAAAAAAAAAAAAAAAAAAAGGAACCTGCCATTTTCTAATATTAGATAAGAATCTTTTACAAGCATTGTTGTATTTTGTTTTGATATTGGTTTATTTAGGAAGTAGTATTTTCTCAATTACATATATTTTTTTTAAGACCGTTGAAAAATTCCAACGAAAAGCCCTTAGAACAGAAAAGTCTCCAAAATAAAACAGAAATTGAAATTATCTGTCCAATATTTCGCCTATTCAGGCATCCTCAGGGTAGATAGAGAAAAAAAACAAAAACAAAACAAAACATGAATAATGCGCCCAAGAAGCATCCCACAACCTCCAAGGCTCAAATGCAAGCATATGCAGGAAGTTCGAGATTTGATAAAGTTCCAAAATACCATTTCCTCTTTAGGATGTACTTACAAGTATTTTTTATGTAATCCATTTTTTTTGTTAGTTATTAGCAGTACAGTAGTACATGATTTTTTGGATGGAAGTTCTAATGGTTTTGTTGTATTGCTCAGAAAGTATCGTTTATTAACCCCGAGGTGTTTACATACCACTGAACACCATGGTGAACCGAAATATTGGACAGATAATTTCAGTTTCTGTTTTAGTTAGATTTTTTTCCACGGTCTTAACATTTATGTAAGGTCTCTTTTTATTTTTCAATATTAATATTTTTTTTTGTTTAACAGATGTTTAGAAGTTTATTGAACCTAGAGTTACTAGACTCTAGTGTTTTCCACATATATGCTTTGTTTAATCGGTGTACTACTATTTCCAGTTATGTTTATATAGTTAATGGAATCTAGTGTAGTAGTTACATAGTATTTTCTTTTTAAATCGATTATACTTGTTCTAAAATTAAAGCTTGTTATAATCATAAACTGAAACACTCATAATTAATAAATTGTTGTTATTCATATAAATGTTTTGATAATTTTTTGTCTCTCTTGTAAAATTTAGTCCAGTTGTAGCAGTATTTAAAAGTCGTCTAGTTGCCTTTCTCTAGTTAGCGATTCATACATGGTATTTTTAAAGAAAATATTTGTTTATGTTCAACGATTCCTCCGTCGTTCTGCAAAATAAATAGTAAAGCATTTTTTTGCCAAAACGTTCGTTTTGGGACTGGAATAATGAAGAACAACAACCAAGACTTGGAACAGAGTTGATTAACTGCGTACAGGATACCAAGCTTGGGGACTGGTTTTTTAACATACATACCCTGTATTTTCGTATTTTTTTCAGCTTTATGTATGAAATATTTCCTTGTTTTGTTTGTTATTCAATATTTTTAATTGTTTCAATGTTGAACATAATTCTGGATTGAACGGCCATGTTACGACCGACGGAGTAGGGAACAATTACACGTTAATGCCATTTCGGTCTAAATTATTTATTGGGCCGAATGGAATTATTGAAGCGTTACATAGCGCCATCAATTTCGATTCAATTATGTAAGCCCGGAATAGCTATCCGGTTTGTTATAGCCTGTTTGCCTTCACGGGTGTTTACCTTTGTTTCTCTTTGTAGCTAGTGCTTCTCCCTCTTTTTTTTTTATTATTATTAAACGTTTGTAAGTGTAACGAAGCATTAATAATTTTTATAAAAAAATATATATATTTTTTATAACTTCTATATATTTGAGATAAATGGTAGAAAAATATTTGTGATTTTCAGGAAGTGACTATTATAATTAAATAATATTCAAAACTAAAAGATAAAAAACCTGTAATGTTTTCCAGTATTCTGGACCTTAATCAGCTGTATTGTATCACCATCATCATCATCATAGTCCATCCTCTCTACCGCTCATGCAGTGTCAGGTTTCCATGTACCAAACCGTACGACCCTCTACTATTTCTCTTCTTCTGTTCCATTACAGGCTTCTATTTGTGAAGCTTTCCTTAACATCATCTTTTCCTCTGGACCTTCTTCCTTCAACCTTAGCCTCGTATGTCATATTGGCCAGCCTGTTGTTTTCCGTTCTTAAAACATGTCCAAACCATCTTAGATTGTTTTCTACAATGACTTTTTCTGCAGGCTCCACTCTTGATCCAATGATCGAGTTGCGAATTCGGTCTCTTCTTGTTTTCCCCTCTATCTTCCTAAGGAATCTCATTTCTGAAGCCTGGATCCTACTTTTATATTTGGTGGTTAATGCCCAAGATTCCTAAGGTTATGTTAATATGGGGAGATAAGTAGATTTGTGTCAAATTTATGTCCTGTATTGTAGTAATTTATTATTATTATAATATCTTGTTCTTTTTCTCGGTTTCTACCGGGGAGTCCACCTACCCGGACATAAGTCAATGGTTAGGCTAGAGAAGACCAGATAGAACCAGAGAGGACTCAGAGAGTCTCCTTGGAAAATTCCTCTACTTTTTGTTATTTCTTCCCTAGATAATGATGCTTTACTACCAAGCAAGTTAAGTGTCACTTTCCAAAGCTTCATTAGGCGGTCTAACAGACCAATTATGGTTTTGTCTTCCTTATAGATATTTAGGTATTCTAAAAGCCAGTCATGGGGCACTGAGTCATACGCTTATTGGTAGTCAATCCACGCTATGGATAAGTTACACTGTCTGCATTTTACTTGTGAAGCTATGAAACTATCAATGACAAGCAATTCTTTGCATCCCTTTGCGTTTCCTGCGTGTTCCTAAAATTACTCAGCTATTAATTTATGTTCCGTCACATGAGCTTTTAGCTTATTATTGATCACTGTTGATAGCAACTTGCATGTTCCATTTAGACATACAATCGGTCTATAATGCATAGGTTTGAGTTTCTGCTTTTCCCCTTTTGTTATCCAAAAAGTACGACCGGTACAGAAATCTTCAATTGGGTGTCCCAGTTTAGAGATATAGCTGAGCAACATGCCTTTGGAGAAGAGCTTACTGTTCACCATACAAACGGACTTCTTCGATGCAAATACGACATACTGAAAAAATCACATTACCAATATTCCTCAGCCGACATTCAAAGAATTCTATGCAGTTACCATTTTCCCGACCTCAAAACGTACCTCACATTCAAAGTTCATATAAAGAAATTGAAATGTGTCAGCCAATTAAGAGATGCTCATCCAGAGCAAATCAGAATTTATGGGAAAAACACGACTTTTTTGTTCAAGTCACAAGAAACCTGTATATCATGCACTCAATTTATCTACAATAGTCTACATCAAATTCTCCTTCACTGCTCAGCACACAATGAATATAGACAACAATTTCTTCAACACGTCATCTTAGAATCTTCTGATAACTAAAGTATCCAAGCTATACTTAATATCGACAGTGTAGATAAGTTACATATAGTGTATTATTACATGATGGGAGTTCAAAAAGTGCTAAATTGTTTATCATAGACATTTAATTTTATAAGTGTTTGTTTTTAGTTTATCTATAAAGTGATATTTCGTTTATTTATTTTATTGTTTCCATCATAGCACTAGAAATTGTTTATCCTTTAATCTGTTATTCATGTTTTGAAAACCAGAATCTGTTAGTAAATTTTATTTTATTTTATTTTTATTTTCATTTTGAAATGATATGTACATAAATTATTAAAATAATAATAATGTAATTTATAGCTAAGCTGGGCTCTATTTGTAAGGGGAAGCCCCAAAGACAAATAGAATTTCAACCTATCTATCTATCTATCAATGTTCATATCGTTTTGTATAGTGTGATTCGAAATATACCATGGTGCATTAATAATTTTTCTAAGAATTTTGGACTGTGTTGTTTGTATCTTGTGTATGAGAACTTTTTTTGCTGAACCCCAAAGTTCTGCTCCATATGTCCGAATAGGTTTTAGTATACTATAATAAATAAGTCGATTGTTCCTCATGTCAAGTGAAGATATGAAGTCCAGAAGATGTGATAGTTGTTTGTACCGTCTAGTCAGTTCTTGTCTTTTTAATTTTATGTATTGTAACAATACATTTATTTTTTAATTTTCAATTGCACCTGCGCAATTGCGCATCCAGCAAATTTGATCAAAGTGTCTTTCTCTTCGCTTTGCTACAAGATCATCGAGTTTTGGAATAAAAATATCAATAGTTTAGTAGGTCTCTTGGCAAATGTCTTTTTAATCTTTTCTTATCAAGTCCAGGTAACAGGGAGTAGGAAAGCGGAAGAACAAGAGGGTATGGGTGATATTATGGGGGGGGGGTTGTCGATGAGTGGAATGTTATTTATTTGTTATAAATATACGATTTTATAGTGGGAATGTTCATGTCATTATGTATAGTGTGATCCGAAATATACCATGGTGCATTAATAATTTTTCTGAGAATTTTGGGCTGCGTTGTTTGTATCGTGTGTATATGAAATTTTTTTGCTGAAACCCACTACTAAAGATAAGTCGTTTTCCGATAATAATTCCTCAAGTCAAGTGAAGATCTATTGTAACAATTAAAAAAAAAAATGTAACAATTTAAAAAATAATTTAACTTTTTAAATTGCTCGTTTATTTTAACTTCACTTTTATGCTGCTTAGCTAATCGGACGATGCTACAGTAGGAGCTCTAAATTTTGCCTATCCACGTTAAATTAGGATAGGGATTTTTAACGAGTACCTGACAGTGCACAGGCTCGCGATTCGCATTTAATGTCCCATCAGAAGGACTGCATAACTAAGGAATTTTTTACTCCCTTTAAAATATCCTAGGGCCGGTCTACGAACCCGCGATCTTGGAATTATTAGTTTGTTATGCTAACCGCTTGACCACTTTTTAAATTTGAATGACGCTTACAAATAATTAAATGATGTAAATTAAAAGAATCGATTACTTCATTCATTACTATAATAAATAATGCCATTTTATGTACATTCGGGTTCATTTTTTTAATTTTTATAAATAATAAGATAGTTGTTATCAATTCTTCACATTTAATCCTAATAGTTATTAGGACCACAATCAAGTATTTATTAGAGGTTATTAAATTTATAGTCTGTCTGAAAAGGGTGTCGATTCGTTTACCATACTTTACGAGCATATCACTGGCTTTGATCCTATATTGTGAGAAGGTAGGTAAGTTTAAAGTTCCGTAGTGTTTTATGACATGTTAATCGATATGGTTTCTTGAAACTCTGTCGTAAATAGTTCAACTATATTTATTAAGTACTTTCGTTTGTTTAGATGGTATCGATGGCTTACAGTTTTTTTGCTGAATATTTAACAATTAAAAATGTCATCCATTAATGACCTCTTTCCATTGTGATATGTCCTACCATCATAATCAGGTTCAGGAACGTTTCATCAGAGCTAAGTTAATGTCCATTCTATTAAGTACATGGTTAATCCAGGTTCCTTTTTCTAACTAGAATTGAACCTATAATGTGTTTAGTCGCGGACCTGGACTGACCGCCAGATAACAAACCGATCCTTGCCTCTCGAAAAATGTACTGTAGCGCCAAATCAAGGAGAGGGGGGAATGACGCTCAGAGCGCCCGCACTTCTCTTGCTACTAGATCGCCGAGCGGACTAGTTCTATCAGCCCTTCGCAGCTAAGATCATCGCACACTGCCGCCTAGTAATCCGCTTTCAAGCCGCTATTCCTGTGAGGACGTCCAGAGGTTTCAAGATTGTCACTCGCCAGAAGCTATGCTGAGGTGCTAATTGGGTTTACATCACGCAAATTGTAAGTCCCATTTCATTATCATAAGGCCTCAAATTGTCAACTAATTCTTCTCCGGATGATCAACGTATCACATGGTACCAACCGGACAGTTCAAGTTAATTTATGATATCATAATCATTGTTCCGTCATGCCGTGATCACTGGCGAAGATAATAATAATTCGCACATCTTCGCGCCTTATTGAAATCTGCATTAAATCATTTTGTAGTTATTATATCTTTGGCCATTATGCTAGCATGGATCATTTCTGTTATTGGTAATTATCGCTCCAATTCATGTTAATCATTTGTTCTTCTTTTTTGTTTAAAATTAATTTGTTCATTAGATCGCTAAGTTGCATGTTTAGTGTTAAGTTATTCTTGTAGACGCTATTATTTAATTTTATCCTTTCTTCCATGTATATTTGATAGTATTTAAGAAAATCTCGCATGTTATTCAAATTAATAAATCAAACGCTTTGTTAATATCTGAGATTTCATTCAAATTCCCGTGGTACTTCCATTTGCTTCCTATTAAATTTATTCAGTCTAATCACGCCTTAACATAATGAATAGAATAGAATAGAATAGAAAACAAAATTTATTCTGTGACCAAGTCCCTTTAAAATAACAATAATGAACAAATAAAAAAACCTATAATATTAATCTGGTCAGAAGGCTAATGACAGGTTATGTACAGCAGATCTAAATCATGAGGCTGATAATTTGGATGTAAATACTTTTATCACATGCTTAAAAACATCGCGTGAATAAAGTTCAAATGCTGGGTATGTTTTTGCAACCAATTTTATATATTTGGCTATGATACAATACTTTATAATTTTTTATGAAAACTTTAAATATGCAATTAATTTAATAAATGAGTTCATTAAAATTCAAACAAGTAGCAGATCCATCCCATTAGCAGACGAAACTGCTTTGAGCGCAGCACTGAATACATGTGGTGTAGTCGAAGACCAGGGCTCTCAGAAGTGTCTAATGAAATATTAAACGAGCAAAAGCGGACGGATTAATAAAATATTTAACTTCGCTTTCGGCATCTCTCTCCCACTGACCATTCCTTGAGGGAAAACGCATTCGGCCCAGATATCGATCCTAAACGAAATATCAAAATTTGTTTGCAATAAAAATTATTTTTGCTAGCATTTCATAAACGCTGCTCTAAGGTTATTGACAGTTATTAGGTTATTATTGAAAAAAGTGGTTTAACGAAAACCCATTTAAAAACAGTTATTTTTAGATTCTACACAGTATAGAATCTAAGATACTACAAATCCTGAAGCGATCATCATCGTCAACCCCCGATCCTACTAGCCCTGAAGAAGACCTGCAATATGGAAAAGTCGACCCATGGCTTTCCAATGAACAGTTCTCCCTATTTAAGAGAATTTTGTTGATCTCCATCCGGAACTTTTTCTTCCTCCTACATTTTTTTCCATCATAGTAACCGCCAAGGCCCCTACCACAGATTGAACAGAAAAGGGCAGGTTACATATTTTAGGTTATATTTGAATCCCTAATTGTAGAAATGCAACTAGTCCAACTTTTGATATTTTTTATCTTTAACTCTATCTAAGGGCTTAAGCCATCGTTCCAGACAGAAGGACACTTGTCCACTAGATATAGGATTGACGAACCCCTTCAATATTTCGCTTATTGCTGATAAAGAACTAGTCCAACAAATTTTTTTTGTCTCTCTTGTAAAAATTTGGAAGAAGACTTTTCAGTTGCCTTTCAGCAGTTAGCAATTCGTTTAGATATCGGACTGTCCAAAATAGACTAAATGAATTCCTTTAAAAGTAATCAGTCTCATTTCTAAACGTGGTAAATGGAACGAAACAATGAACTCGTTCATAAAAATTATAAGCATCTTAACGAGATAAACGGCAGTCTAAAACTTATTCTGAGCCTAAAGCAAAACTTTAAGAGATACTGGAGGACTTCAGTAGAATAACTTATTTCTTTGTTCACTGCTTTGTTTTATATTTGATTGGAAGAAGAAGTATATAAAAGGTAAAAGTTCCTGCAAAATGGGTTATTGATACCAGTTCTTTACCCTCCTGAAAGTATAGGGAATTTCGTCACTAATGAATCATTTTAAAAATTTCAAGCCATGAGTAAGGGTTCAGTTGCTTAAGAATATGGTAGAGATCCTTAACTTTTATTCAGTTAGGAAATTCAAATACAAAATCAGATAAAAATAGTAAAATTTGGTAGTTTGTTATAATAAACCCACCCTCGAGAAAATATATTAAATGACATACATCAATGAATTAATGTCGCTTACCCGCTGGAGAAGATACGAACTCGACGAAAAGGTCTTCGCTTGTTCCAATGATGGAGTAGGGGAACTTGCCCATGCCACAGAACGTCCCAATGACCGGGTACGTGACATCCTTTCCGTCGTATATCTTGATGTAGTCGTACGGACAATGCTCTGCTCCTGCAAGTATACATTAGGTTTAGCATACAATAAAAATTATAATGTGGAATCCATTTTGAACAGTTAATGAAATATACAAGAAAATTTACTCAGTTCCAACATACTATAAAATATTCACATCTTTTTTTTTATATATATATAATTTCACAAACAATTGGAAATGCAAACGAAGAGATATTTTTTTTGGATGTCAAAGTTACAACTCTTGTCACCAACTTTTACGAAGACAAGATAATAAATACATTATCACTTAACTGTTCCTAAAAAGATATAAATGAGACTAAAAAAACAACAACACAAAAACGATAAGTTGTATTTCTTTAGAGGAAAAATTATAATTAAAAAGGTATAGGTAAAACTAATAATTTAAAAAAAATACTCGATGCAATAGCAAGATAAGCTTATTATGGATGTGTTTGGGTATTAAACAGCTAATTGTTGATTTCTGAGATATGTTAATTATATGTTAAGTTACTTCGAACGCCCACTGTGGAAAAATACGAATCTGCATATGATTAACTCCTTCCAGCCTGTCCTTGAAAAACATTGTTTCTAGAAACATGAGGACCTCTTATTGGCTCTCTGTGGTCTCTCCTGAAAAATATAGCTCATGACCACATTGCGTGACCAACTACCTCTAAGGCCTGAAGCACTAACCCCCAAAACAGTCAATATTTTGAAAAATAGTATGATCTAATATGAAAATAAAATAAATTTCCATTTACAGAAAATAATCAAGTACAGAAGTTGTTGATGTATATAAAAGCTACCCAGTAAATTAAAAAAATCAAGATGAGCATTGCCACTAATAGTCCAAGCAGTTGAAAGGTTAAACTAATTATTAAAAAATTGTATTGCCATTTAAAATAATGGATTCCTGATTAAAGGTAACGTATCATTAAACATTGAGAATTCATCATTCGGAACCTTTTTAATAATTTAAAATGATCGGTAACACTGGTCGACAAGGTTTTTTCACAAGAGATCTGAATAGTGAATCTAGTGGCATTTTCCATCCTGAATTCAGATATGTAGTCAGAATTTTCCCATCAGGCATAGTTTTTCTGTAAAAGCTACTTTTCAAAATATTATTTTAGCGTTTTCTTTGACCTGTCGTAGGAACCGTTACCTCATATGTAGCTATTTTACTCAAGCTGTATTATTGAAATTATTTGCAATGTCATGCTGAAGCGCAATAAAACATAACTGTGCAGGTTCATTGTTGTTGTTTATACAGGTTCAGACCTCTTTGGCATAGTGATGTGTCAGTATTGAGCTGACTGTGAGATTGTTGAGTAGCGAAATATTTCCTTCCTTTCTGTTTAGAAGTGTATTGTGTATGTTGTGCATGTTGTATTTCTGTGCTTTATTTTTTCATCATGCCAAGAAATTGTGTAAAGCATGCAGAAGGTGAGCTGACCTTCAAGTCTCAGAGGCGAAATTTGACCCCACTTGTAATGAAGTGTTATAAACTTTACTTTGGCTGTCAAGTTGGTGATTTTGATAAGAGCTGGGCCCCAAATACATGCTGTGTTTCGTGTGTTAGACTGCTGACTGGGTGGAAAAATGGTACACATCATATGCCATTTGCAATTCCCATGATTTGGAGGGAACCGAAGGATCATTTAACTGACTGTTATTTTTGTTTGACAAATATTAAAGGAATCACATCTAAAACAAAATATACAGTTAAGTATCCTAATTTGCAATCTGCAATGAGACCTGTCTTACACAGTGAAGAGTTCCCCGTACCAGTATATGCAGATACAACCTTAAGTGATAACTCTGGTTCTGACCTGACTGAAACTTCAAATGATTCAGATGAAAATAAAAATGATCTTACATATGAAGCCAGTAGCTGTTCATCAGAACCATACTTTCCCAATCAGCAAGACCTTAGTGACTTGATTCGCGATTTAAATCTGTCTAAACAGCAAGCGGAAGTTTTAGCTTCCAGACTCAAAGGGTGGAATCTACTCCAAAAAGATGTAAGAATTAGTAGATATCGTAGCCGCCATAGTGTTTTCAAAGTATACTTCTCTGAAGAAAATGGTATTGTGTTTTGTAATAATATTTGTTCAGTTATGGAAACTCTTGGACTCTCACTTGGACTTCTTCCCCGAAAACCTTTGAGCTGTCAGCGATGAACACGGTGAGCGTTTTCATCAGCAAATTTCTACAATAGAGAAGAGGTACCAAGGCAAGTGGAGTTCCAATATGCTAGCTGACTACTGTTGGACTAAAATGAGAGACGTTCCAGATGCAAAATATACCCGAAAATCACTATCTACCACTTTCTAGGTAAGTCAGAATCAGTAGTTATAATTTTTAGTCAGATAGCTAGTTACGGATTTTTTGGAATATTATAAAAAATTCAAATGAATATCACACAAAACTCCTGCCCGATGGGGAAAAACTATAATTATATTTGAATTCAGCACGAAAAATACTTTTAGAATCTGTTATTTTAATTCTTGTGAAAGAAAAAAAGTTAAATTTTGTCGACCAGTGTAATTATTGTAGTGAAGAATGTTATAAAATATATGAAACATTCAGGGGTATCTGTTCCATTTTAAATGTGTATTCCTTTCATTTATAATATTTTCCTGAAATATAAGTTATCACGAGCTTTAGCATTAAAAAGAGTATGTACTTATGGTAATAAGTTGATTTCGGTGATTATTTCATCATGAAATAAAAGTTTGAACTTACGTTTTGAAGTAAAGATGGTATATGTTGTTGAAGCATTAATTTATAGATTAAATGATTACCGATGTAATTACACATTTCCCATAATTACATTCACTTTTGGATACTAAAGGTGTAACTTGTAGTTTTGGAAATTATTAATAGGAAAGAAATGAAAAGTTAAAACTTGTGACTCAACTCTAAGCGACAACCTGCGGAACAAGTACTTGTGGTTTATACTTTTTGAGATTTCTGGTTCAGGGCCACAATAAAAACATGAGAATTAAGGCGGTATAGTTCGTGTTAAGACAAAATTGTTTGACTAAACTAGTGAAGCGAGCGAAAAATGGATTTTTTGAAATTATGGAGTTATCCACTTTTGATTCAGAACGTCTCATGTGCAAAATACCATTGCATAAAGTTTACTCTTGTAAATTATTTTCAGAATATGATTGATAGGCAGCTCAAAGGCTTGGACGATGAGATATATAACAGCTCCCGAGTATTGAAATATATAATCAATCCATTCAAATCCACACCCACGCTTTGGAGATTCTGTGTTTCATTGGACCCTTTTAAACTTTAATCCGGTCTGCCGATTCGATTCGCTTTAATTAAAATACTGAAGGTAAGTTAATCGAGGAGATAGGTCCACACAATTTCAGACTTTCATCCGAAATTCAATTAACATAGAGATTTTTCTACCGCGTTGATTCATTCAGTCGTGGTTCGTTTAACCCCGGCGGTGAGGGGGGGTGAAGGCTGGGGGAGGGGGAGTTAAGGCAGAGGCATCCCGGAGCCAGCCGCCAAATTAAAGGCATTCAAATTAAAATTTCAAGTGGCCAGGTTCAAGTATTAAAGTGGAGGGGCTCTTCCCTGTGTTCTCCCATTCAAGGTTCCCTCTTCCCCGAATAACCGACATTTCCCCTCTATTTCTCCCTCAATAGGACCACCACCTTTACAAATTAATAAATAACATAAAAGAAATGAGGGAGGGGAATCCGAGAGCTGCACGTATGAATAGGTTCGACTAATTTTTAATTAGATTCTATTCAACGATGGAACCTTATTAGTTTTTTTCGCTCAATAAAAAACTATCGTAGTGTTCCTGAGGCTATCTCCTCTCTTGGACTTCGTGGGCATCTGAAAAGAGTTGGTTGGGGAAACAAGGTGTAGTCGAGGACAAAAGGGAAAACTTTGTTAGGAAATAAACCATAAACATCGTAATATCAAAAATAATAATCTACTATATTAAAAAATAAATAGCATAAATTTAGAACTAACTATTAATAATGATCTTAAAGGCATTAATAAAAATAATGATTACAATTTAAAACAAGATTCACCATCAAGAATAATAATGACTAATAAAAATAATAACTATATCATAGATATAATACACACCATAACTAATAAAATAATAATTAAAAACATATCATGATTCACCCTCCCATCTGTTTTGTGATCGAAACGTTACGAGCAAAAGAAAAAATAGATTTAAATTGCCATACTTGGTCGCCTCTATCAACAACTGAACTACCATCTGGCTACACCCGGAATATAGTCATACTACAGAAATATAGAAACTCCTGCCTTGAAAGCTCATCTTCCTTCCGGTCGGACCATGGCCCTGCTCGCCGAGAGTACCAGCCATCAACACTGACTTATTGGTGAAAAACGATCTTAAAAAGGTTCATTCCTGCTGGCATAAACATTTTCAATTTTTTCCCGTAATGTGCTGCGCCCTAGCGGACAGATTTGGCTAATTACTGTCACTCCCATGAGAGAATTTAGAAATCCATGACTTATTTCTGGCTACGTTTACAGAACTGGGCGAGGGACATTGTTTGTAAGCACGACTTGACCACAGATTAAAGTCTTAATAATATATTTTTTTGCTCTAAATAACAAATTTTATTTTTTGTCTTTTGTTAGTTTTTTACAATAGTGCAGTTATTATATTTACTGATGAACTGGCTTCATTATCAGGTTTAATAATTGCAGCTACTCAACAAATAGAGCTACTATAAGAACAAGCCTAAGAAGTAGGATTGAAAATCTTCTTTGAGAAATAAGTTCATGACAAACAAAGATCGTTCCAAAGAAACTAAAAACAGTATCCAAATTTGCAAAAATGAAAAATTCAAATATTTAGGTTTAGCACAATGTATATCAGAAAAGTAAGCCATAAAATCAAGAGGATAAAACATAATTTGACAGGATAATGAAATGAACTTAACGAATACTATTCAGAAAAATCTCCAAATTACAAATGAAACTCGTAACTCGTACACTTACTATAAACAGTTTGTACTTATGCATTAAGTTTTTACGGCATCGCAGAAAACGAATACTAGCTTTCCTATTAAAAAATACTCAGACTTGTGGCAAATGCACCTTGGTATATTAATAACAAAACTATGAAATTAAATCATGCCTCGGGAGAGATACTACTGGATGCTTTTCTTCTTTATGTAATTATGTTTTATTTTACTGTCAGCCAATGTTAGGGCGTCGCAAGGGTAACAGGGATTGCACCCTTGAACCACCTTTCCCTATTGTACTAAAAACTCTGATAGGCTGCTGCCTTAATCTGATCAAACAATTTTCTTTACAGAAAATTATCTGATATATTAACCATTTAAAAATTATAATTGAATTGTAAGATCAAATGAATAAATGGAATGTCAGATAATACCGAACGCTTAATTTTTTGAAACCTTATATTGATAAATAAAGACATAAATCATATTGCTTAAAATTAAAACAAAAGAACAATTAATTAAATTAAAACACAATTAATACAATTATTGTTTCCAACAGTGAATAATTAAATAATAAACGAAAATTAAACCTTTTTTGATTTGGTACAATATAAAGAACAAAACAAGTAAATTAAATCAAAATAAGCAGTTGAGTGAAATGAATAAAGTTACTAAACAAAATAATTCGAACATGAAACAAAATAAATGATATTTTTCAAATGAACTAAATGATGGTTATTTAATTGCGCAATTAAAATAAATAACTGTCTAAATACCCTGTAGATTTTTGGAGCGAAGTTGACAAACAAAACAAAGCCACGATGACCAATGGCTGAAGGTGGACAATCAAGGTCGCCCTCACGAAAACGATGACACTGACTGCCGTAAGGTTGGTCCTGAAGGTACGCTGGCTAAGCGACAGTAGTGGTGAGGATTAAAGATGACCGCTCGGGCCGCTATCCTAAACAAGACTTCACGAAAAACTGTGAAAACAGATGGACCGCTATCTAAGACTCGACTATACGCACGAAAAACTGGGAAAACAAATGGACAGCAATGGTCGCACTAAAAACGATAACACTGACTGCCGTGAGGTAGGTCCTGAAGGAACGCTGGCCAAGACGGCAATAGTGGTGAAGTTAAAGAGGACCGCTCGGGCCGCTAACTAAGACTCGACTGGTGGAGGATGCGAGCATGACTCACACCGACAAAAGTATGAAACAGCCGTTTCACTGTTATACATTGCGCAATTTACAAACATTTATTTTCTAATGAAAATTAAAATAATACAAAATACAGACTAATTGAAAAACTACAAAATATCAACTATGAACATACATTTTTTTATAATTGCAACTGAGCGGCCGTAACAGCCAAACTTTTGATTGTCAATTGCTTCTATGCGGCAGAAACAAACACTATATTGAGAAAAAAAAAACATTCTTCCTGATTTCAATATTTTTTCCATACATAACGTATGTTTTAGGACATACATACTAAGAGCATATAGAAGGAAGCAAATAATAAAAATCAGTGTAATTATAGTAGTTGTGGCGCTACTTTAGTTCGTTCCACATGCTCGTAAAGTGATTAACACCAATAAATGTTTAATGGGTCGTGTTTTGCTGTCCTAAAGGTATTTTTTTATTCCTTCATATATTGCCGTCCTGATTTGTATACTCGTATTGTAGGCTAAATATGGAAAATATGCAAAAACATAATTCCTTGGGCGAAGGGAAGGACACAGATGAATTAACCCCTAAAGAACTGGTTAACTAACTATGGGCAACCTACCGCTGTACCATGCTTCAAAGTAACTTGAGGTTGGGTAACACTCCAGGCTGTCTATTGTCCAGCAAGCAAAAAATGTCTACTAAATGACTACATCGCTCGGCCAGAGATATACTCGGACGTTCATGAATGAATATAAATCGATTGGTACAAACACAAATATGAAAATAGTGAGGGTTGCCAATGAATCAACTTTAAAAAATGGATCTAGATTGAGAAAATTACAAGAAGATCGAGGTTATTTAATGCACAACAATCATAAGGTGATGAATAACCGAAGATAAAGAAGATTGAAAACCACTGATTCAATGTAATGTAATATTCTAGAATACATTAATAATCTAATGGCAATTATTGATATTCCGTTCTAGTTTATTACCTTTACTATAGTGATATGATGGAGTAAAGTATCACTAAATCGCAAAGCTTGGATAATATTCTACCAGAATTTCATATTTTAAGGACTGATTGAAAATAGCAGAGAACAAAGACCAACTCCATCCGACACCCGCTCCCCGAAACCTCGGTAACCTAAGATGGCTTTGGTAAAATTAAAACTTCCAGTGAACAAAAGAACAAAGAAAAAAAGCTTTTTATCTCAAAGGAAATGGTTATTGTTTAATTTAATAAATGAGTAAATTTCAAGAGGCATTCAACATTTTATTTTTTATTACTCAATAATATTTTATAGTCTTGATACTATTGTTTCTTTTGTACTAAAAAATACGTAACGGCATCAGATACAGAGTTCCTTTGCTGAAGGTACCGGACTCAATTTCGGCGGTGTCAGATCAATCTATTAATAGTAACGGAAGGACCCTACATACTCAACCTCTACAAAGGAGTACCCTAAATCAGAGGAAACCAGAGTGCTGAATCTCCTCCTCCCTTCACAGCCGTTGTTCTATAAACATTAAAGCCTCTGTCAGGTACTGAACCCACTTCATATAACGACTTCATAGGTTGCTGTGGTAATGTTTAACCCTCTTTTTTGGAGGCTATTACGAATGCCAAGAACCAGGAATGTAATGCTTTAAAAATAAAGCATTACATTCCTTAAGCTTTATAAAAATAAATCACTACATTAAAATAGCAAATTATTTTCTTCAATCTGCTTGTTTTATATAAATATTTCATATTTCCCTTCCTTCTTCTTATCATGATGGAGATATATTTTAAAT
Source organism: Arma custos (assembly GCA_037127475.1). NCBI lineage: Eukaryota > Metazoa > Arthropoda > Insecta > Hemiptera > Pentatomidae > Arma > Arma custos. The sequence goes on from CM073759.1 coordinate 166,941,587, forward strand.
TATTTTTTCAAAAATTAATATGAAACTAACTTAACCATATGAAAACAAAACAAAACAATTTACTAGATCCTGCTTTGGATGTTAAGAAGACATTCACAACGGTTAAGAAAATAAAGGGTTATGTTCTAACTAACTAACATAAATAAATTATGTATTCTTCGAACTCTACTGTGTTCTTCGAGGCTACCCCCTAGAACCGCAATTACACAATCTCATTGTACCAATAGAGGGATTCTACAGGTGTACCCGAAACCAACAAGCCAATGGAGATGGGAACTTGGGTTGTACACAGGAAACAATATCAGCAACAACAAAGCGTATTTCTGTAAAGACCCTATTCACTTCGTAACAACAAGGCAGCAATGTTGGAACGATACGTCTATTGAGCCACTATAGGAAGTAAAAGATAAGTGCATTATGGTTTTGTAGACAGGTTAATTTATATATCTTTGCACTGGATTATGCTACAATATATTAACTGACATGATTGTTATTAGAAAAAAATCTACAGCATCATATTTGACTAGATAAGATAAATACATCCAGATAAGCAATTTATTGGTTGTTATCTTCGGGTGTAAAAGTGGATTTTTTAAGTTTTCAATGAAAAACTTTAGAGGTGAATGACTGATTATTTTTGTTTGAAACTTAGAATATTTGAGGTATTAAACAATATTTTAGAGAAAACAATTAAAGACAATCATAAGAATTTAAACGTTGTGACTTTAAATAATATTATATAACCAACATGCTTCTTCCCCATACTCATTTAAATACTTTTCCAAAACCTCTTGGCTTACCAAGCAGATGCTCTCTAAGCAGGTTATCATTTGTTTAAATGAATCAATATGGAATAATGGATTTTGCTGCTTAGTCTTTTTTTTTTTGTGTGTGTCTGTTCTGTTTTGTTTTTATAAAGACGGTATACAGTATGTAAAAAAATGATAACATCCTAGTTCATGTATTCATTGGTTGTTATAAATTTATTTGTTCTCTTTAGTTGCCTACTAATTTATCATAATTCGTTCTCTTTATTCATTTTATTTACTTTTTTTGGCACTTTATAAATACATCATGATATGTATTATGTAGCATTAAGGTACTTAGTCCGAGAATAAAGTTACTTTTTTATTCTATTCTATTCTCTGCACTGAGTGATATTAGGTTTGAACTGGCATCTTTGTCTGTTGTTTATTATGCCATGTACACTAAATTAAAAAATAACTGTCACAATGATTTCCAAAGTTTGGTATTGATATACGTTATGTTAGACTAGTAGTCCTGTATATGAACTATAATGTAGTAGAAGAGACTTTTCTAAAAACAATCATGTAAATTACCATATTGTGATTTAAATCAATGAAATGATATTTAAATTAACATTAATGTCTCCAAATTGAAAATTAATGAATAATTAATTTAATTAAATTAATTAGTAAATAAATTTGTCTTGCATTAACAAATAATGGAGGAGCATTCAGGAGCGGTATGAGGTAAAACTTTTTTAAAACGGTTTCGAACTTCTCAATAATAGGGTAATCACTTATAAAAAAATAAAAATATTTCAAAATGTTCAAGCATTCACCTTAATTTATATTGGGTAACTTCATTTGGATTTCATGATAAGAATGTTTATCAAAATCAAATAATGTTAACGTTATTTTAATATAAATTATTGAAAAAGAAAATTAGCAAATGACATAAAATATCTATTAATTTTTTTTTTTAATCAGTGAACAAACACTGGATGTGACTCTTCCACCGATACCGGCATATCAGTGGAGTCTATCGTGGAGTGATGGTGGCCTTTCGGAGGGTGGAAAATCACGATAAAAATATAACGCTCTTGGAAAAAAAGAATTAAGAAGGAGGGGTCTGTCGAATTTATCTAGTTTATGTGTATTATTTATCTGGTTTATGTATATTATATATTCGGTTGGAGAAGATGGCTAAGTAGGGAATCGATTATTCCAATAGGGACGATCCCTGGGTGGAAGGAATACAGAGCAGTTCCCAGGCTCTCATTAGTAGGGAGCTTTAAAGAATCCTATTGGCTCCATCGCAAGTCCTTTCGGCCAATCAACACATCGGATCTCCCGCTCCAAACGTGCACTTGTTAACAATTGGTAATGGCTCCCTTTCGACCTAACGAGTGAAAAGAAAAATACACGTGCCAATCTGCACCCATGTATATATAGATTTATTTATTTTATTTATCCATTTTAAAAAGAAAAATGGATATTGGCTTGTAAAATTTAAAATATGATAATGTCGTAAAATAAATACAAAGAATCAACTTAAGCAGATTCAGTAATATTTGTACAATTATCTTAAATAAATTCACTTTTCTTGAATTTTTTTTGCCAAAGGGTTCCTTTTCAAATCCGGGTGTGGAAGATAAATTATTTAATTACTTGTATACTTTATTATCTATTTATACTTTATTATTTATTGTACTTTTATACTTTATTATTTATACTTATTATATAATTATCTTAGTGGAAGATAAATTATGTTAACTGCTGGGGTTGGACTCTGTTTGATCTATTGATTTCTATGGGGCTCACCCAGCCTCTTTTAAGAATCTTAAATGGGGGGAAGCTTTTTGTTGAGGGGGATATCGGACAAACCACCTGTCTCTACCATGTATTGAATCCAAGATCCCTCATTCGTTGTAGTTGTTCAATTTTTTTTTACATTATTTTAAAAAAAAATGTTTTTCAACAGGCTACTTTCTGATATGTTTAATATTTAAAAAAATGTTTTTATTCTTATTCCTCGTCATTACAAGGCATTCTAATACACTATTAAAGTTGGGTTCATATTTTTATATTAACATGTATTTTGTTTAATGGAAAAAAAATTGTTCAATAAAAAAAATTGGTAAAAATTAATAGGCTGAAAAAAAGATAAAATAAGAATGTAATTTTTTAAAATATTTATTTTCACTTCGATCAATAGTGTCAGTTATTATGAACTCAATAAAACGTAGATTTTTTAATTAAAAAATCAGTTCGCTACTAAAAGAAATAGTAGAAATTAATAGTCGAAAAAAAAAGTATCCTAGAAGATACAAAAGGAGAATATTTTTAGCCAACAAAAGCGCCATAAAGTTAATTTTAATTTTTTTCAATTTCAATTGATTTTTAAAAATGCCTTTGTTTTAATTTAATAAAAAGTCCCTCTACCTCTAAAAACTATGTAGGGTCTTTTGGACTTAGTAAATGGTAGAGACTTTATTGTTTCTAGGACAACTGTTTTGCAGCTGATTTGATCGATTTTTCTCCATGTAATTGTCTCCACTTTATAGAAGCATTAAGTAAAAAATTTAAATTTAAATAAGAATTCATGTTATTTTTTACTTGTAATTGTTTTTAAATCACTATTCCAGGCAATACGAAGCTCATTGTTCAGGTTTTCGTTAAATCAATGCCTGTAATATGAGATTTATTCAGATATGGGTATCATAGAGATGTTAAAATATATTTGCGATGCATTTCTATGGTTCGATTAAAATTCTATGCAAAGGTGGATTTTGGTAAGAACTCTTATTATGATACTTATTGTTATCATTTAAAATATTGCTTTGCGTGATCGTTGGGAATTCTAGATTAGACATTAAGAGGTCCAAGGAAATATCTAGGGTAGAAGCGTACAATTAAATAAATTAGAAAGATTATATAACAAAGTATAATTAGTATACTGTTAGCAACAATTTATTCAGGAAATAGTTAAGATATATGTATCTATTTAATTAACTAAACGAAGAAGTTCCATGTCGCTGGTAGCAAATTAACGGTATTTTAACTGGTGACAGTAGACGTGATGGATGTGCCGTTGCATACTACATAACTAACTGTATCCCCGGCTTGTGTAACTGATTGCCTGTCAGTAACTGGAATCAGTATGGAGCAGCTGGTGACAGCTTATTGAATAAGATTCGTTTGAAAGTTCACTTCCACGAAGGCTTGTGGGGTAAAGTCCCTGACAGTATCCGGTGACATCCCTCTTCGATACTATATGAATTAAATTTTGTCTAAAGATCAAATTATATCTTATTTGTTAGTAATATGAGAAATTATGCATTAAAGATGAATGATTTATAATAAATCTATAATAATCAACACGTTTGATTCAATATTGAAATTTGAGTGCTTATCTACGATAGTTTCTAAACAGTGATCGCTTTTACTCATGATCAATGAATAATGCAGATTGTTATAAAAAATTTGTTTACACAGTAAATGTAAAAATACTTATGTATGTCTCAAATTAATAATATATTCAGTATATTTACATATAAGTTTAGGTACTAGCCAATTAGGTATAATAGAAAAAATTGATACAAGCTTATAATATATTTTTGTATATTCATTATTACAGTGTTATCTATGTTAATAATTTAAACAGTAACCAATGATTATAAGGTAAATATTATACTAATGCATGGAATATGCCAACAAATAGACAGTCGATTCAAAGAGTTACTTTGAAAGAAAACAAATTTTATCCACTTGGAACCCCATTGAGTCATATTTAAAAACGATTACAAAATAATTATTGATATAATATATGTATATATTAATATCTAGGGACCTTGGATTATGTAAACAACAAATTCATTTGATCGAATATATTGTATTACTAAATTTATTGTTTTTATTTTATATATAAATAATTACTTATATTAAATAACTTCTGTTTTTGTATTTCTTAATGTTTTTCTTGCATATAATAAGTTATTTTTATCTATAAAGTGGTATCTTTTATCTTTAAAATAAATTTTTTTCTGTGTTGTACTCTGCAATTCCTTCATTTTTCAGTAACATATACCACAAATTATAAGAGTTCTCATTCTCAATCGGCACGAAAGTGTAGACTGATTTTTTGGCTCCTAAGCCCCTCTGCATAGATCAGGTCACTTATATGAATGGGCTTATTATCGAAAAAATAGATAAAAAGACACGTTAAGTTTTGATATTTTTATAATTTTGTAAAAGGGTGCATTTTATAATATTGTGTATACATTAATGAGTTATTACTTATTTACCATAAACTTTTATTTTATGACCATTAATATTTGTATTGAGACATGATCCTTTAAATTGTTTTTATAAGTGCAGATGCACTAGTTGCGAAATTTAATTGAGAACTTTTCCAAGAGATCATTCATTTACAGGTTAATCATTTTTTATTTTATATATACTATGTAGAGTAGTAATTAATTAATTACAGGTATGCTTATTTGATTTCGCACTCCGAGAAATGTCATTCTACAAAATCCAACTAATTCGTATTATTTGTTATATGAAGTACACAGGGACCTAATTTTAATCTTTTAACTTAATTCCTAGCTAATTACTAATTAAACCAATATATTGTCAGTAGTTTAGTATGGAATCATTTCATTGGGATGCACAATTTTTTAGGAGAGTGGAAATTTAGATTTTCAATAATAATATAAATCTGATCTTTACATAAAAAAATCACAACTACGATAAATTGAGATGTTTTGGGATTCTCATGAATACTACCTACAGCCGGAAATACAGAAGATGGCCTAAATGAAGTATGCTTCTATGTACAGAAGATGAAAGACATTTTTTGGATAGTAATACGGAATCGTATTCTTGTTTCTAAAATTTTAATCTTTGGAAAAAACTTTTTCTTTTTTTTTAATCTCAAGTTATATAAAATAAAATATACTGAAAACTTATAACTTGAAGTCATTTAGTCACTAGTATTCCTCGATTTACTACTTTGATATAATCACATCGAGGTAATACTTGTTAAATGTAACCATCTCGTCTGAGTTATAATTACACTCTATGATGAGGAATTCTAATCGGGCTGAATGCCATTTCAATTCTGAGAGGTCAATAACTTAGTGCTTCGGCTGATTGAGTGTTTGGCCTTCGACTTTAAATGTATTAAATTGGTTCAATGTTTATTATTACCATATAATGAAAATATTCACGACAAAGGAGGGCGTAAACAATTATTTTATGAAAAATAAAATTTAAATTATATGTATATATATATATATATATATATATATATATAAAATTGGTAAAATAAAATTATAAGCTCTATAAATCGTCGTAAACAATATTTATATATTACAAAAGTAAACAAGCGCTCGGTCAAGCTTAAACGTCCTGAATAGTTATTAATTATCAATGCTCAAGCTAATCCAATGATATTATTGTGCTAACAAACATGTTACAGTCACTTAAAATCAACATTCGTGGTAGTGCATGTGACATGATTGGATAAGCATGTAATGATGAATAAGCATGTATTGGCAATTATTAAGGAATTACTAGCATTTGTATTACTAAATATTTTGTTTTACTAATTTCTTAAAATAAATCAATATTTGTGATTTGATCAGTTTGAGTTTATTTAGTGGTTCTCACTTATAAAATTTTTATTTGAAAAAAACCCATTTATATCCAATTTACAAAGGCTGGGTGAGCCAAGGGCCCGTAGGCTCCGCAAGATCCATCCGCCACTTTTAACAGATAATATAAATAATGGAAAGAGAAAAAAAAAAAATTCCGTTTTGCTCTTTTCAGGAGCAAAGACATTTGAGGAGACAATGAGGAGTGAAGACATTTTACACGCATCTGTTCAACGAAGTAGTACTTGTCAAAAACCGATTAAAAAATACATGAATTAGTAGTATACTAATAACTATTTAACTTGATATTTATGTAAAATATAACAGACAAATAATAATTATTTTGCGCATTATTTTCTGCCGATGTGCAAATGATCAAGTAATTTATTTTGAACTGAGATTGCCGTATCAGAAATTGTTACCATATGACAGTGGTTGTTATAATATTATAAGGTTATAATTACGATCTAAAAAGACTGGGATTTTCACAGAGAACCGAAAATATGATCTTTATATTGTATTCCAGCGACGACCCAGAATGTCAATATTCCTAAAATGTCCTTATTATGAAAAGTTTTATTAGTGAACAGCTGAAGAATTATTCATTTTATTTTTACTTTTTCACTTTCGTTGTAAAGCTAGCTGTAAAATTGAAAATTTTGGATGCAGGACTCAGGTAAACATATAAAGGTTGAGAAAAATGCTCCCATACTTTTTTCTGCGGAAACCATTTGTTGACTGGACGAAAAAAGCGGCCTTTGTTTAGCGCGCTCTAGACGATTTTCAGGTTGACCAGAAAATCAATTTAATATACGCAATGTACTCCACATTAATTTTGAATACCCTTTTCTTGCTAAAAGGTCGAGCTTTATAATTAAATGCGAAAAAAGTAATAAAAATTCAACAATTTTCGTTGCAGAACTAAGTTTCAGCGTCATCACTGCGTTAAACGTTTGGAATCTTTAGAAAAATACTTATTCAATATTATTACCGAAACATCCTTTCTCAACCTTAAAATTATTTACTATTTTCAGTTGAAGAGAACTTTTTAACATTTGATTTGTTTTCTAAGTGATCTCGTATAATAATTAGGCGGTTATAGGAATCATTCTTTAAAATATCCACTTTTTGTTAATTCGATAGGTTTGAATACATCAATAGAAATATTACAACAAGGAGTCCTTAAGCCTGTAAACTATTAACCGTCAACCGAAATACTTGGAAATATTTCACCCATTCAGGTATCTTCCTGACAGAAGGAAACTTATAGCTAAGGATATAAATAAATAAAACATATCGCAACCTCAGAGTCCAACAAAACACCTAACAATGAAAACATCTCACCATACCTAACGCCCGAATGTAACTACTGAATTATAATAAAAAATTACAGAATATGAATATACCTCAAGTATTTTGTAATTCTTATGAGGCTTTTGCTCTTACATACTGATTAATAGGTTTTTATTACTGGTTTTCATGTATTCCAAGATAAAGATTTATCCTTAAAAACATCATTGAGATACTTATCATTCACAAATGTCAAGAAGAAATAACTTCGCCTACAAGTCTATCACCAATCCTGATATAAACAACAGTTCCTAAACATAATCTTCAGCACAATTAAGATACGAGTGCAAACGTTTCTTCAAGAAAAGTAAGTCTATAACAGTTAAACACCAAATGATATGTTGTTGGCCTTATGAAAATAATAATCCATACAGTAATGTAAACACATGCTTGTGAATTTTATACTTAAAAAAATATTTTAAATGTTTCAAAATTAATGGATTCTGGTATAAACAATTATTAATTCATAAATAGAATTAAAATAACCGTACCCTAAATGTAGTTTATTGTATGCACTGAAATTATACATTGCCTCCCAGAGAATTTTTTATTTAATTATATGTTGCGTCTTGTTTAAAACCATTTTTAAGTAAATCACGCGATCCAAAGCGATGTAAAGAACTTGTCAGAAGTAGGGGAAAAGCTGAACTCTTTTGCCTAATTATTCTGTGTCACGAAATATTTCTTATCCAGTTAATGTTTTTTTATATTTTTCGTCAAACTCGCTGTTGGACGACACAGTCCCTGAACTAATAAACGACCTTAAATCCTTTGAGTATATAAACTATTAGTAAGCATCTTTAAAAAAATACTCTGAAATATTTAAGATTTTTAACTAATGTCAGATATAAATAAATGAAATTACATGTCACGTTTAAAAAATACAGCAATCTTTGAAAATCTAAATTTTTACCACGAAAATTGTTAAAGTTTATTTGTTCATTCATTTAACGTAACTTTATCCTACTATGGCTAATCGGACGATGCTACAGTGGGACCCCTAAATTTTGCTTATCCAGGTTTAATTAGGATAGGGAACTTTAAAGAGTACTTCACACCGCTCTGACGCTGGACCCTTATTTACATCCAAGGTGAAAAACGGCATAACAGAGAGTTTTTACTCAATTTTTAAATCGTAGGGCCACCGATCGGGCTGCGAACCGCCATCAAGGGCATAGCAGGTTGTTATGTTAACCACTATACGACAGGTGACCGTCTTTTTAAAGGTTTCGCGCACCAAAACATCTCCTCAAAATTAAAATTATAACTAATAACTAATAATTTATTAATGATTTCAGTTGGTGTTAGCAAAGGGTCTTTTGAGTTCTCAGCTCTTTTTTTATCACAATTATATATTTTTTTTAGTCTAGATGCGACTTTAGTGATTCTTATTTATTTCATTCTAAAACTACGTGTTTTTACAAGCTTTTTAGAATTTGTTTATTGACGTTTACAATTGAACCATTGAGTAGAAAAAAGAAATAACTCGATTTTTGCTGTAATATAAACTGAGATAACCATTTTTCTTATCATGTTTTTACTGAGTAGAAAATGGGGATAAATCAATAGATCTAGATCATTTAAAATCAATAGGTTGCCTAGTGGTGAGCGGAACAAGGGGATAACACGAGGAGTAGTTCAAACTGTGCATGTACATATGTATTCTGTGTGGACAACAGTTCAGTCTTACACGTTTCGTGAAGGCCAAGGAAAAAAAAGGACCTGATGAGGTATGTAGTTTTTTAAATCATTAATAACCAATTTTTACCAGAGTCTGTAAATCAGCTTTATATCTTTGGCGATACTTGCTGGAGAAAAATTCGAAACTACACCCTAACGAGATTGTTTTTTCGCTAATTTTAGAGCTAACAATATCTAAGAAATAGTTAACAATATCCATCAGTATTTTCCAGTAAGGGGGCATAGCTTTTTAGCTTGAGATCGCAACTTTGCTTGTGTGTTCTAAGGAAACATGACCATCAAAGTATAACGAGATGATAGCAAGCGCTCGAAAAAAATTCACCCATTTTACTGTCTACCAGGTTACAAATGAAGAAATCGTGAACTTGAAAAAGGATTGGTGGCCACTCTAGTTTAACTTTATCCTACTATGGCTAATCGGACGATGCTACAGTGGGACCCCTAAATTTTGCTTATCCAGGTTTAATTAGGATAGGGAACTTTAAAGAGTACTTCACACCGCTCTGACGCTGGACCCTTATTTACATCCAAGGTGAAAAACGGCATAACAGAGAGTTTTTACTCAATTTTTAAATCGTAGGGCCACCGATCGGGCTGCGAACCGCCATCAAGGGCATAGCAGGTTGTTATGTTAACCACTATACGACAGGTGACCGTCTTTTTAAAGGTTTCGCGCACCAAAACATCTCCTCAAAATTAAAATTATAACTAATAACTAATAATTTATTAATGATTTCAGTTGGTGTTAGCAAAGGGTCTTTTGAGTTCTCAGCTCTTTTTTTATCACAATTATATATTTTTTTTAGTCTAGATGCGACTTTAGTGATTCTTATTTATTTCATTCTAAAACTACGTGTTTTTACAAGCTTTTTAGAATTTGTTTATTGACGTTTACAATTGAACCATTGAGTAGAAAAAAGAAATAACTCGATTTTTGCTGTAATATAAACTGAGATAACCATTTTTCTTATCATGTTTTTACTGAGTAGAAAATGGGGATAAATCAATAGATCTAGATCATTTAAAATCAATAGGTTGCCTAGTGGTGAGCGGAACAAGGGGATAACACGAGGAGTAGTTCAAACTGTGCATGTACATATGTATTCTGTGTGGACAACAGTTCAGTCTTACACGTTTCGTGAAGGCCAAGGAAAAAAAAGGACCTGATGAGGTATGTAGTTTTTTAAATCATTAATAACCAATTTTTACCAGAGTCTGTAAATCAGCTTTATATCTTTGGCGATACTTGCTGGAGAAAAATTCGAAACTACACCCTAACGAGATTGTTTTTTCGCTAATTTTAGAGCTAACAATATCTAAGAAATAGTTAACAATATCCATCAGTATTTTCCAGTAAGGGGGCATAGCTTTTTAGCTTGAGATCGCAACTTTGCTTGTGTGTTCTAAGGAAACATGACCATCAAAGTATAACGAGATGATAGCAAGCGCTCGAAAAAAATTCACCCATTTTACTGTCTACCAGGTTACAAATGAAGAAATCGTGAACTTGAAAAAGGATTGGTGGCCACTCTAGTTTAAGAAATCCAGCAATTTCATTCTGGACAAATAGTTAATTTTTTAATAAACAAATACAAAAAATGAAATATAGTTCTCAATCAAAGAGATATCTAACAGCATCCGTCTTTATTGACTGATTGACAGAAGATGATTTCAAAATTATTAGGGAAATCCAAGGGAATTGCATCTTCCTTCAAACAAAGCCTACGATGGTTCTGTGGGTATTAACCAAAAAAAAAAACTAGAAAAATCTTACAATACTTACCAGATGACAAGAGGCTGTTCTATGCAAGCATTTTTTATCATGGAAAGCAAAAGAGGGAACCGAAGGTGACGAGTAAAATATTATATTCCGAGTCAAGTTTTTTTTTTTTTTTTTTTTTTTTTTTTTTTTTCATAACCCCTAAATATGTTTTTTTTTTATTGTGCAACTGGGTTTTGAGCTCTCTTATGGGCACATTTATTTTTCTGAGTTCTTCTCCTTCTACTGTAGTATGACTACATTTTAAGGAGTTGAGGTGGTTGGAATTTTTGTTGTTTTAGTTGTATTTCTTATTTGTTTAAGTGCCGGGGCACACTTAATTTTTGTGTTTATTTTTATAATTACAATCTTACATACTACTTTCATCAATCTTACGAGTTTCTTCCATTACTTGTTGCCACCTTATTGGAGCTGAAGCAGGTGTCAGAGTTTTAAATATTTCGTTAGTTGTGCATTTGAGGGAGTCGAAGAATTTTATGTGTCTTCACTTTATGAATTCAGTTGTTGTGGGTATGTTGAAGAGATCGTGTAATTGTTCCGGTTTTAGCTTTCTCAGCGATGTAGACCGAACAATTTTTCGGAGTATAGTGTCCTGAAACAGTTGTAATTGGCGCTGCGTTCCGACTCTGAGGTGGGTGAATAGCGGGGCTCCGTATAGAAGTGCAGGCCTTAGGATGCTCTTGTAAATTTTGATTTTTAAACGCAGTGATAAGGCTGAAGATAGTAGTAGGTGATGAAGTCTATAGGTTCTTCTTCTTACCATGCGGATTTTTGAATAGCAGTGGGTTGACAGTGTCATGTGGCGATCTAGTTTGATTCCGAGGTAAACTATGGAGTTCTTGTTCGGATCAAATCATGAATAATACGGTCATTAAGGTCATTATGATGACTTATTCTTAATAAATAAGTCGAGACTATTTGGAACATTAGAAGTACCTATACAAATAGGGTAAGGGGCATGGAGCAGTTTAAATGTCCCTTAGGATCCGGTACCTTTACTCTTAAGACAGAGGACGGCAGTCTTTACCAAGAAGCGGGTAACTCTACATGTAGACTGTTACATATAGCGAAAGGGTCCCCCCTTTCTTCCCTTTTTAGGTAGATATATAATCTAGCTTATAACTATCAGCACGCAATAAATATAATGTTATTCAATTAGATGAAAAAGGATCTTTATTTTCTAAACAACTCCTAATAAGTCAACCACGTCAACCTTTGGAAAAGAGTGAGATATGTCTCTTATTAATTAATGATATAGAATAGTAATTCTAAAGTAATAAGATATAGTAATATCTCAGATATAACGATCTCAGGGTGGCATCCTATTTATTATTAAATATTATTCAGATCAATTATCTGAGTTTTCCTTGAGATCATTGCTTGAGCAGTGAAATCTGTACTCCTTAATTCCAAATGGGTCTTAAACAAGTCATACATATGAGTCCCTTGAAATTCATTGAGAACTGAAAGCGTCTTTTTAGTGTTGAAGCCTGAAACGGCGAGTTTTTAAAATCAATTATCTATAGGTACATATAAATTCCTACCTGAGGATATTGGCCTCATGGGACAGGTCATTATGTTCTCGCAGCGCTGGCCGTCGATGTTGAACTCCTCGTTCTCGATGTAGAGCTTGATGAAGGGCTGCCGGGTGTTGAGCTTGTAGGTGCAGTGGAGATGGCGCGGGTAGATCCCCGGGTAGGCCGGCGACTGCACGTAGCATGTCTGTAGCCTGCAGTCCCGGAACACTCGCTCGCAATAGGTCCTGCAAAAAGGAGTAATCACGGTTACTAAGCTTATCAATGCCAAATCATAACTATAGGGTCATGTCAAATCATATCGTCGATGCAAATGAAAAGTATCGAGAGTGTAAAAACACAACCATTTAGGAAAGTCAAACGCATTTTACCCATCATTAAACGTGGCTTAGTAGGTACTAAACGAAGGTTATAGTTTACTTTATATGAGCTTTATCGAAAAATGTATTTTAATCAATCAAAAATCACGTAAATTTGTTTGATTATCTTTCATTTGTGATTCTTTTCTATAATGCACAACTCCATTGAATATGCCATAATCGATAATCTGTTTCAAAACATCACATATGCGATAGTTTGCCTTGGAAAGAATCTGATTTTGTTACTATTTGAATCACATAAAACAGGCCTAAGTGGTACATTCGAGACTCAGTTAAAAATTTGTTTTCACAATAACGAATATACTATTCGTTCCTTTCCTTTTGAACATCTTCAAGATGTTCAATTCTTCCGATTTCAAAGTATATTCATATTCAAGAATTTGCTTTAACATTGCTCAATCAAAAACATGTAAAATATTTTTTTCACATTCGTTAGTTCAATTAACTATAATTTATGATTCTTTTTCTGTAATGTAAAAAGTAACCTGTTGAATATGCCATAATTGATAGTCTTTTTAAAAATATCTTGGTGATTTTATAAAACATTGCAACAGCAAACACACTGACATGACATATTCAGTAGTTTTCCTTGGAAAGGATTTAATTTAGTTACTACAAGATCAAGCACGCTTGAGTGTTTGAAACTTTCATGTTCTCAATAGCGAATGCAGAATAACGATCTTTTTATATGTTACTTTGCTTTTTAATATCACCAAGATAGTTGCATATTCGACAGAAGCAATGGTAATAGCATAACTTTCCACGAATTAAGCTTTGGACATAGTTGTTTTCTATAAATACTGCTACTGCATGGGAACCGCTGGGATCTCCTACTGTTCAGCTTTGGGATTGGAGCTCTCTGGACAGTTTGTAACAGCTGTATATATTTGTGAATTTCTTCAAAATAATTTGAATTAATTGTATTTGACTTATGTCTTCTTTATAATTTAAATTTAATTTGCTAGGATTAAACTAAATTAAATATTTATCCTCTGTAAATTACATATTCCAATTATTTTATATATATATATATATATATATATATTTACTAAACGTTGATTCCATATAAAGTATATATATATATATATATATATATATATATATATATATATATATATATATATATATATAAATTGAATTGAATAAATTGAAAGAAAAAAATACTTACACAGTTTTAAATAAATAAAATTAGCAGTCATATATATATATGACTGCTAATTTTATTTACTTTTACCAATACATTTCATTATTTTTATTTACTTAAAACTGTGTAAGTATTTTTTCTTTCAATTTATTCAATTCAATTTATATATATATATACTTTATATGGAATCAACGTTTAGTAATGTCCTCAATACTAATTTTGGCAATTTTTTGATTTTATTTGTATTTATATAGATTATATGTTAATGAATACCGACAAACAACAGTTATTAACTAAACCTAAACTGATTCGTAAAACATCAGGTTAGTTTCTATTTATGATGACAGTTTGGTGGAACTATATTATAATAAAATTAAGTGACTGACGAAAAGATAAAAAACTGTAATCATAAAAAAAAAATTATCACCATGTATATTCAATGAACGACGAAAATAAGTACAGATGAAGAAGTAACTTTTCTTAAATGGTACTCCGGACGTAGTGCTCCTATGTCTACAAATATTGGAAAACATAATAATATAATAAGAATTATATAATATTATGAAATGCAGCTAGCATTAATAATTATCCCATAGTTCTGTTATGGTCTTTTTTGACCATATCGTTCGCCTTGATATACCCATCTTTTAGATTTTTTAGGGTAAATGGATGTGGCAAACGGATTAAAATATGATTAATGTAATCACCAAGGAATCATATTTTCCACTGGCTAGATTTACAATGAGATCCTCATACTTTTTTTGAGTTCTGTGAAAAGCAATTGAAAAATAACTTTTGTTCTAAATCATTTTCGTTATGACAGGAATTGTTATTGAGGATTGTTTTTCTGGAATTTTGAAATGGGAACATCTTAATAAAAGTTTTTACTCAGTTAGAGCCATTTATTCCAGCCGATAGTAATCGGAAGGTCAGTTGAGATGCAAGGAACTTGGCTACTAGATTTAATTTAACTCGATTTTTCATCATCTTCCTTTTATATATGAGAGGCTTGAATAATTGTAATGTGTGATGATATGAAAATAAAATTCCTTTAATGAAATTAATTAGCAAATCACTGACTATAATAAGCAAAAAAACAAAAAATAAAAGAGGTGGCCGACATATTTTTAATCCTTCAATCTTTTAACCCTAGCATTAATTTTTACACAACCTCATATAATAATATTATATTTATATACACACAAACATTATACGTTAAGTACATAATAGTTATAATATATAAATTACATTTTAAGAAAATAATTAAATTGACTTTATTGTAAGCGTAGAGATTTCTTATAAAAGAAAACATATTTTTAACTCTAAAATGATACTTAACAGCAAACTTATCATTAGAACTGATGCTTCTATTGCATATATATTTATATATGATAAAATAATTGCACTGATTAATGCAGTTTTAATTGCCAATTTTAGATACATGTATATATTTTTATGAAAAACCTGAGTTCAAAGCATAATACGAGATACGCCTTGCTGAGTAGAATACATTACCCGCAAGACATTACTTTTGTGCGGGCTGGTTTTTAATAATGGCGGAAATATAGGGAGTGGTTATGCGGTATTAACCTACTCATAGGATGAAGGGGCTGAAGTTAAATGAAAATACTTTATTAAATAAATACTTTAAATTTGTTATATTTATCTATATATCATGTTTCTTTTTCTGTTCATATTTGTTATTCTTAAGGGTTTTATTCACAGAATACAGTTTTCTATTCCATTCTATTCTAAACTATTATAAAATTCACTGTTAAAACTCTACGTCAACTTAGAGCCAGCGGATGTTCTGATTATTATAAAGGCGATAATATCATTATTTAGAGAGAGATGATCCGAAGAATGCTGCAGAGAGGACCCGGGTGTAGGGTTTTGGTTATTTCCGTATTTAAAGGAGACCTCATGCATCATCTGTGACAGGGCGCTCCGTAAATCTCGCTCCATTGTTAGCCTCAATACGACCGAACCCTCTCCCTCTTCTCCGCAATATTTAACCACCCCTACCTCCGGGATTAATGTTTTTTATCATATTCTTTACTGGGAACCTCAACATGAGCCCTTAGTGGTAGGTAGGGCGGCAGGCTTCCATTCGAGATGAACTATTTCGCCGAGCGATACAAATTCATAACAGTAAAAAAGAGGAAAGAAAAATTCGTGGAGTAAACAAAAAGCGACTAAACGAAAATTAGCCTTATGTTCCATTATATTATTCTCTTTCGTCCTCTAGAACCACAAGTGCATGTACATGCTTCTATATTGGCTTCAATGATCTCAGGGTAAAGTCAGATCCTTTGATCTGAATAATATTTAAATAATAAAATGAGACGCCATACTGAGGTCTTTGTACTTGAGATATAGTAATTCTGTATCATTAATTAATAAGGGACATATCCCTCCATTCTACAAAAGTTGATGTGCCCCTTACCCATATATTTAGGTACTCCAAAAGTTTTAAAAAGTGTCGCATATTGCATTACCCTTACAGCTGAACACTCGGTCTACTCTAAGTGACATTGTTATCATTACTACAACTATTTAAAAAAAGCTGTGAAGGGTTGCTGAAAGGTGGAAAAAGCCGACATCTGGGCCTCGGATCTTCCAGGATTTTTGCCTAAAAGTGTCAAGATGCCAGGGTTCTCATATATCGAGACATTCTAAGTACGCATATATTTTTGTTACCGTAATGGATATACCATCATACGAGTATAATGAAAGTAGTGTAATTTTATCTCGAGTAAAAGGATATTTATTTATTATAACAACTTCCAGTCAATCAAACGCATATGAGTACATCCTTGAAAAAGAGAGGAATAATTATTTTAATCAGTAACTATATAGTATAACTTTACTTTAGTTGTAATTATCTCAAGGTGGCATTCCACATTAGTATGTAAAAAAGAATCAGCCCAATGGATCTTAACTTTCCCTGAGATCATTGTTTGAACGATATAGCAGAGCATAGGTAATGGTTGTTCTTAAATGTCGTAGTTATCGTTGTTGCATATCTGTCTGTTGTTTTTTTTTCAACAATGAAGTGGCCTGGGATTTAAGATATTTTTTTAATGTTGTAATATGGTGTCGTTTGATGGCTTAACTTGCTCTAATGACGTAAAGGGCAAATAACCAGGATTCCTCACCACACTTAGACCATAGTAGTATTCTGTTTTGTTTTTTTTCACAGGATAATTTACTGATGAAATGTATTGGTTATTTTTTTTATATTTAATATTTGGATTATAATGTGTGAATAATATGTAAATAGAGTTACAGTCCCTGGCCATATTAATGTGACCACCACGAAAGATTATTTTCTTTTTGTTTTTTCCTAATTTTTTTTTATATACTTTCGCGTGTCTTAATAAATTGCTGTTTTAAGTAATGGCAACACTGTTATACGTTTTTTAAAGTATTTTTTTTTTTAGTAATGGCAGCATTGGTTTTAGTACAGCCATTTTGTTTTACGAGTGACGGCGTGTATAATTTTTGTATTTGAAATGTTTGTGGGTTTATTGTTTCTTTTTTATTAAATACAAGTCGGATTCGGTAAGTTTATTATTGGTTTATTATTTGTATCATATATTTTAACTATTTTGATAGTTTTTTTTCATCAATATGTAAAATAAGGTGTAAATAGGGTGACACCACAAAATATTAAAAAAAAGTAAAGATTTATTTCCGAAACTATTTTTTTCGATTTTTATATTATTATCAGATAACTAACTTACCCATAAAATGCAAAAAAAATAGAATAAAATAAAAAAAAAATAATGCAAACATATAACAAGAACGAATCTATCCAGTGGTCACATTAATATGGCCAGGGACTGTAGATATATAGGTAGATATAGAACGAATCAGTGTGTGTGTGTGTGGGGGGTGAGAGAGAGAGAGAGAGAGAGAGAGAGAGAGAGAGAGAGAGAGAGAGAGAGAGAGAGAGAGAGAGAGAGAGAGAGAGAGTCCCAAGAGGGTAGCACCTGCGGCCATAAAGCGATGAAGCCTCTCATTTAAATATCGGGCAAGGGTGGTCAGTATTTATCGCCAAGTGCCTGCCTGTTTTTAATGGGACGGCTCTAGGTCTCTTCTACCCCTTACCAATTATTCAATATTTAATACTTCCACCAATCAAAATACTGTCAAGAACTTTACAAGTATTATTTCTCATTTTACTTCTAGGATGAAACAAGATCATTTTTTAAACCTTAAAAAAATCATATACATCTATATAAATATTGACTTTTCATTCTGATCTTTAATAGATAATACAAGCATTCGTTGATCAATGTTAGTCATTTAAAAACAAACAGTATGACGAAAAAAGAAAATAATATATCCTACTATTCTCTTATAATAAAGTATATATTACTTAATAACCAAGTAACTGGATCATTCATAATCTATAGTGAAACAAGTCAGTGGTAATTGTTACGAATTAAAATTATAATATATAAATGCCAAATACGTACACAAAGTCAGTTATTTCACGCCAGAAAATATCAAATTATAATTATAAATCAATAATCAAATTATAAACTATTATAATTTTCCTAGTATTCAAGTAATTTCTTCCTAGTATTCAATTATGACATCTTATTTTTATTTTCCTTCCCCTTTTGTGTGAAGGTGTGAATGTTCCTTGTCCGAGTACATATGAAAAGCTCTGAATCATTGAATCTATTTTGTGGATGATTAGTCACGCAAAATAGGGCCCTCCCTCACCATTACCTATGGACAACTGGCGAGAATACTTTGCCTCTGGAGTTGACCCGACTATACTCCGCTGTACTGGGTTACCTCCAACCTGGAGGACCAGGCTGCTTGCAGAGAACTGGGCGATGAGAAAGCCAAATTTCAACGCTAAATAAAGCTATGTAATATTCAAAGTAAGTAATATTCAAAGCAGGGATGTACTTTTTAAATATCAAAATTGCAGATTAAAACATACCATACACAAATGAATATACAGATTATTTTTATTTATTAAATTAAATTTATTGAAAATTATTAAATTAAAATTAATTAATTAATATTAATATAATTAGTTAATTTAAAATTAATTAAAATTCATCGTTGGAATAAATTTGCAGAATAAAATTACTTAATACGATTTTTTACCCCAACATTTAAAGATATGCCTGTGGTTACTTGAACGCAACCTAATTAATCAAAACATACAATGCTTTGAGCCTATAAAATACTATCTAATTAATAATACCTAACCAGTCAACATTCATTGATCAAATAATAATTTCGTAGGTTTCACATCAACTGACCCATCAATCTGATACTGAATATTTACGATGCTTAATTTGAAAAACTTTGGCAGGATACATATTGTAATATATGATCTCATTATACGAGTATTACGTCTAATTCAGTCATTTGATTTTGAAAAAATCTCCATAAATCCACTAAGAATGAATGGAAGTAGTCATCTAGTCTTTAAGTTAGGATTAGAACCAACATTGTTAATTTAATTTGACCATAACGTCAGCTTGGAATGGGAATGACTAGAGAGCACAGGTTTGACAATTAGGCGGTTAAGTGCAGAATATCCTTGTTATTATAGGTGATAAAATAATTTACC
Source organism: Arma custos (assembly GCA_037127475.1). Taxonomy (NCBI): domain Eukaryota; kingdom Metazoa; phylum Arthropoda; class Insecta; order Hemiptera; family Pentatomidae; genus Arma; species Arma custos. The sequence goes on from CM073759.1 coordinate 166,961,485, forward strand.
AATTATTTAATAATAAATAATTTATTTATTTGTCTGTCAATTATTTCAAAGAAATTACTTTTTCAGAATTCTTCTTTTAGTTTGTGCTATGAAACTTACTACCAGAGAAACGTATCAAAGTATGAACTTGACCCACAGTGTATAAAACTAGACAGGAATCATTTATTATTTAAACTTCCGACAGGTGCACTCTCCTGCCCTAGGCACTCTCAGTCGCCTTACCCGGTTATTTCCACATGAGGTCACTGTTATGATGGTACTGAATTCCATATTCGGTCTGCAATAATTATTTTAAATACTGAATTCGGAATTAGGCCTGGAATGATATATCTCCCATATCGAATTCATAAGCAATGGTAACACTATTTAAAAAGTAAACTAATCAAATGAGTTTAATAATTAATGTAATTATGTAATAAAGCTGATTAAACTTTGAGCATTTTTTAATCCTAAAAAAGTCGTGTTTATCGGAATATATTAAATTATTGGTTTGTATAACGGACTCCTTATACAAACCAAAAAAGAATGCCGGATTCATACCTATTTTGAATAATAGAAGACTTAACCAACCTGCTTCGAAGAGATAGAAAAGATTTCAGGGGATAGAGATTACTGGTGAGAATTTCAAGAATGCAACCGACTCAGGATGAAACTGAATGCACCGGCCCACCAAAACTAAAGCCGACGACAGGAAAGAAATACAGAGAGGAAAGAAAGGTGAAACACCTGCAACACATGATATGCGTTACAAGTACTGGGCAAAGAACAATGCTAACAGAGGATGACTGAAATGATCTGATTCTTAGTGGGCCAATAAGATAAAAAATTTGTGTATGTATCATTTACACAATAAATCTGTAAGAAGGATATTTATTATTACACTTAGAACTATGATGTATCCTGTGGACTATGGTACAATAATATAAAAAGTTTTATTTTTTGAATCAAAACCGATAAAGCAGGGTTTAGTCAAACCAACTAACTATACATCCTATTCCCATGGTCGAACCCGACATTGTGGATTATAAACTCGTCCTGGCTGTTACATATTGTCACAGGATGCGAGTATTAAAAGAATGGACCTAGAGGAACGCCTGAAGCTACGACAAAAACCCCTGAGACGCCGGCAATCTAACGCTCGGCCAGACACAATAAATATGTAAAGGAGAAGGCTCGGGAACTGTCTGCTTCTGAGGTCTCTCTAACGAGGTCTCTAGAGGCCGCCCTTGGTCCCGTGGCTGCCTCTAGTCCCGTGGGTGGTTAGCTCTAACCTTATGAACATATTCATGAACCATTGTTAGCTTTTATTACATTTTTTGTCAGTATATTTTTTTAATGCGTAGATGTGAATGGCAGTTATTCCGAACTAGATCGATGCACAAGTCGTTCGAGTTATATTCGATAGATGATTTGAGTTACCAAATGAACTGCACTATCGTAGATTAGTATTGTACTTTTATCCTGATGATCTCAGGAAATACATAGATTCATTAATAAATGTCATTTCCATGAGGGAAACGTGGATTATACAGATTGCCACAAATGAGGTACAGAACACTTACTTTCATTATTGCAATTTACCATAATAATACTATATATATCTATTAGACCAGTTATCACTTTATTTTCCAAAGCTATAATTTCCATTGATGGGGAGCAATTTATTTTTTATTAAAATATGAACATGAAAACAAAATACCTGTACCACTACGATCCATAAAGAGTCTTGGGCTCCGCACGTGGTAGATACTGTACTGTTTCTACGGCAACGGTTATGCCGATCACGGGAGGTGAATTATCCGAGATCCGGCTCAACCGTATGGTTTTCTCCCAAAGAAAGGTACCCACGTTATACAGGCTGAGTGAACACCAAGAGAGTCTCCAGATCCCAAAGGATCCATTCCCGGATGCTGAAAGATTAAATAAAATATGATACAGCCGGATTTGAACTCGAGGAATTCGACAAGGCAAATAAGCTCTCTACCACTGAGAAATACGGCTCCAAATACTATCTATTTATCAAATAAATTAGTTATAATTTTCTTTTTCCAAAGGTATATATGTTAATTGACTGGAGCTGATTAATGGTTATGAATAAGGCCCGGATTTTTACGTTTTTGCATATTTTTTTTATGTTTTGTACATTACGTTTGAAGTTTTTAAAACGTGTTTTGGGCCAAAAGCATTCGATTAGGAAAACTTTTATTTTGCATATTTGTGCATATTTGAAGGAAAATGCATATTTTTGCATATTTAATAATTTGTTTGCATATTTTCAATGCATTTTGTTCTATTTTAGGTTTTATGTGTTGTCAGAAGTGTTCAGGTAATTTTTAAAAACGATGAATCAATAAAAACATTTAATTCAATAACAGGAAACAATTAATTATAATATTTCTTTTTCTAGGAAGATTGGCCCTTCCCCTTTCTATGTTAAAATTCTTAGAATCTATTTCCACTTTTGGTTCTGCTGCTCTTCTATAACTAAAAATTGTGTTAGTTAGACTCGAAATATCGCACCGTTAATATCACGAAAGTTAAGGCTAAATCTAGTGAACTTGTAACCAAATATTTACGCGAATTCCTTGACGAAACTTTTCCTAGTGATTCGTTACTAACGCAGCATATCGAAACAACGAAACATAAAGAAAACCTACAAAGAATAAAACAATTCATTCAGACATTTATTTCTACATCATTTACATCAACTTCGACTTCCAGTAAGTCACAATTTTTCAATGGTTTGACTCGTGCTTTTATAAGCGCAGATATTCCAATTTATAAGATCGATAATTCTGAATTAAAAGAGTTTTTTGAAAGATATACCGGACTCAAAATGCTAGACAAAAGCACTATTCGAAAAAATTATCTCCCTGATATTTACCAGGAGACCATAAATAAAATACGCAACCAATAAAAGACGTACCAATTTGGGTGTCCATAGATGAGACGACTGATTCTCTGGGAAGGTACGTGGCCAATGTTACTGTCGCAAAGCTGTCAGAAGACTTATCAAAACCCTTTCTTCTAAACATGAAATGAAAACATGTCACCACGAAACCATAGCTAAATTTTTTAATGATTCCATGAGTTTTCCCTAGCCAAATGGAACTCTACACGAAAAAGTTTTTTTATTCACAACTGACGCTGCTCCGTACATGGTTAAGGCTGCAAAGTCATTGAAAATATTCTACCCTAAAATGATTCACTTGACTTGCCTTGCCCCTGCATTTCATAGGGTCGCGGAAACTGTCAGAAATGAATTTGAAGATGTAGACTTGCTGATTTTGAATGTCAAAAAAATTTTCTCAAAGCGCCAAGTCGGGTAAAATTATTGGAAGAAAATTACCCATAATTAAATTTACCACCGGAACCAATAATCACAAGATGGGGAACCTGGCTAGATGCATCCCACTACTACTATCAACATTTTGATAAGATCAAACACGTTCTTTCCAAATTAAATGATACAGCGTCGGCAATATCAAGAGCAAAGAAATTAATGGAAAAAACAACACGCTTTCGAAAACAGATCTGGACTAAAACAGTTACGATCCATTTGCGATATTCTAGAAGGAAACTTTGGATAAAAAGATATGCCATTCAGCCCTAGTGAAGCATCATGTTTTAAAAGAGCTCCCGCTACATCAGTCGACGTGGAAAGATCATTTAGTAGGTACAAAAAATATTGCGACCTGATCGTCAGAGCTTCACATTCGATAATCTAAGGATGTACACAATTTCAAATATTAATTTGTAAGAGGAATAAACGTTTTGTAACTATTTTTTGTATTATAAGGGTGTAATATTAGAAATTAAAAAGTACGTAATACATTTTTTATTTTGCATTTTTATTTGGTTTTGCCTGCATATTTCCCCAAAATAAATGCATATTATATGTACATATTTAAGGATTTTTATTGCGTATAAATCCGGGCCCTAGTTATGAATCATACCTGAAAAATTGTTTTTTCAAAATTATCTTTTTAAGTTATATTGATCATAGTAACAACATATTTGATTATACTTATCTCTACTTTAGAAATTCATTTTTCGCTAGATAGTTACTAAAATATACCTAGAAACGCCTTTCATCAGATGTCCCCATTCTAGGTTACAACTTTTCTCCCAATTTATCTTTTTTCTGGTAAAATCTCTGGGAAACCAGGCGATGGTTTTTAAATTATATAATACAACATTTCCTTCACCTTCTACATATAACAATACACACTTAAAGTGGAGAGTTTATTAAAATTAATTATACCACTTAAGTAGTAACTGTAACGCGAACCTGCAAAGAATTATGCTAATGTACAGAATGTTAACGAAATAGGAAATAGGAATATTCACGAGTTTTTTTTATCTTTTATTTAAATTTTATAAATTATATTTTATCTTTTTGAGAAATGAATTCCATTGTAATAACATTTAAAGTAACAGGAGACGTATAAACTATGAGAGAACACAACTAAAGTCAAAATAATTATTTTCGTTTAAGTATAAACATATTACCACTGAAATTACATATATAAATATTTCCTAACTCATAGAATGTTTTGGTACTCTTACAATCTAACGACGACCTACCCCAGCGCCCCAAGTGTCAGTTTCCTTAACTACCTGCTACTGTTTCCGTAACCTTTCTTAGTCCTTTGTTATTGTTTGTTTCAAGTGGACGTTTATTTGTTTTCATGTTAATTATACAATATGAGTTGGAATTTAATGAAGATTTTTCGCGAGGTGATTGATCAAAAGTCAGCTGTGCTATTTCTACAGGAGCGGAACGTCATTCCCCGTAAAATGTCTTGTAGAAAGGGACATAATATGAAACTGCAACTGAATATTGTTCTTTTTAATTAATATTTTTTATAATTGTTGCCAGATATTGTTGTGTTTAATCAATATTGTTTATAATAAATGTTTTATTATATCTTATTATTTATTTTCTATTTTAAATATTTCAATTTGAAACATAAATAATTATATTTAATTACAATGTGATGTTTTTTGGTTAATTGTTTTGATTGTTCTGTATATACGACACTGTTTTGATGTGATATTGTTATTTTTAATGAATTTTGTTTATAATAAATGTTATATTTTATCTTCTTATTTATTCAGTAGTTTATATATTATAAATTTAAAGAGAAATTGTGATATAGAACTAAAATATGATTTTCGCCCGGGCAAATCGTTTCTCTTTAAAAGAAAAATTGCTAAAAATAAAAACAATAAAAAAAAAATCATATTTTAGTTGTATATCATCTCCTATTTCATTTCCTAAGAATCCTCTTGTATGATAATGAAATAATACTATTTCAAATATATTTCAGGCAGGATAACCTGACAGGGTCCAAATAGTTGAGGTAAGTGCCAGAGGAGCGTGCTGGGGTAGGTCGTCGTTAGATTGGAAAAGTACCAATGTTTTTTCCGGAATAAATGAGGATGATGAACGACTTCACTTGCTACCTGGTTGGTTAGAGAAGACAGAACTGTAGAAAAGTTAATGTAAGATTAAAGAGGAAATGAATGGGAAGAGTCAGGGCGGTTTTGTCAAACTTTCAAAGAAATATTTCTATAAATGGAAGCCCATAGGAGTTTTCTAAAAAAGGCAGGGTATAAAATTGGGAAGCATTGTAGTTATATAATTCAGGAAGGAAGATTAAGTTGATTATTCTTCAAAAACGGAGTAATTTAATTGAAGCATTTTATATGAAGGGTTAATAAAAAATAGGAGAAAAGTCCGTTGGAGGAGGGGACTTGAATTAATACTTGAGGAAGAAATCAAACAAAGTAAAGTTTTGGGGGCGTTGGGAGTGATTCTTCCTCAACGAAGTCCCCTTCAGTAGCAGGTGCTTAATTCTGTCGAGTCAGCCGCAAAAAATATCTCCTTATCACTTTGATGAAAGGCCATGGTGGCTCCTAAATTTTCCGGGAACTTTGTTACCATCTTCTTCTCATGAAATCATTATTTGGCCAAGTGCTAACACATTTGAGTCTTAAATTAATTATATTTAAATATTCACTAAAGTACAAGCTAGGTAAAACTAAAAAAATTTAAAAAAAATATACGAAAAATAAAAAGGTCGATCCATAATAAATCATTTTTGAGATCAAACGTATTTATTAACTATCCTGTACCACTAAAGCCGGTGAACGGGTCTGGGGTTCATTACATGTTAGAGACCGTACTGATTTACGGACAACGGTTCTGCAAGGAGGTGACGCCCTAGGTCACGCTCAATCGCGAGATTTTCCCCTTGTTTTGGGTACCCTATTTTCATAACATTTTATAGAGGCAGGGTGAGCCCCAGGAGGGTCCTAGATCCCATATGATCTATTTCCGCTGCAAACAGACTAAATAAATGTAATGCCTGCAGCGGGATTTGAACCACGATTTCTAGTGCTATACCACTGAGCCACTCCGCTCTCTATTTATTTACTATACAGAGAGAAAAAATACCAGTTTAGGATATAAACTCATAATTTAATTATATCTATTCAATTGACTACCATAGTTAAAACTAAGTTGTCAGTATTGTTATCTTGTGTAGTTAAAAGTCGATGGATGGAATTATAAGGAGGAAAAATTGGTCTGAATAAAGGTCAGATAATTTCTCAAATAATAAGTGACCACTTATTAGATACTATAGACCCTCATTCCAGGTCTTCTTAAGTGATAAATAATAAAATATGCAAAACATAAACAAATAATTGATATGTGAAGTAAAATAACCAGCTACAACCCATGAAGGGTCTTGGGTCCTTACACTTAAGACTGTACATTCTTCAATTCAGTATCTTACTATTTATAAACTAACAGTTATGTTGGGAGATAACTCGATTGCTCAGTTGTTCTCTCGATTGAGCTTGTCCACTTTATTAAAGGACATACAAAACAAGTGTACAGAAGAGTAAAATAATTATTATGTAAATAATAAAACCTGTACACATTGTACGTTTAGCGACATCGATCATCGATAAATCGAAGTGTATATGAACAATAAGATAACCTTCACACATTTGGTTTTAACAGACTGTCCTTCTCCACATGATTCATCCTTAGAAGGTGTATCACTAGGCATTTTTAATGTTTGTAAGTGGGGAGATAAAAATCAATTGCACTATTTATATCACGTCGGGGTCACAAATTGTTAAAATTTTGTAGAGTGTGTAAGGATCTTAACATTGCGTCTTCTTGAGGAGTATCACACTTTATTTATTATTAAAGTAAAACAAAATAAATTGTTTTACAAAACAAGAAATTTATTACTTACAATGGTGTACAATAATAAACGACTTCAATCTGTTAAAATCATGTGTGTGAAGGTTATCTTATTGTTCATATACACTTCGATTTATCGATGTAGCTACATATTATTCAGTGCCGTACACGGCCGCATGCGTACAATTATCCTGGGAGATGATTCGATCGCCTCGTTTATAGGGTACTCACTTTATAGAAGCTGGGTAAAATCCCAGGAGGGTCTGCAGATCCCACAGGGTCCATCATACATATCTGTTGACAGAATAAACAGTTTATCTCCCTTATGTGAACTAGGACCACCAGCAACCGAGCGTTCTGTACAATGAATTGAGATTAACGGATTGATTAAAAAATATGCAATACACATATTACAATAAAATTAAAGTAATCAATAACTGATAACATTTAAAAAATATATAATAAAATATGTAAAATCATTTTATCATATTATTATTTTTGGTCTTGTTTATTCTACCCTGATAAAGTGATTCGAAATGTTGGTTTATAATAAATAAATATTTCTATTTCAGAAGTTATTATCTCCACCCAGATCAATTTAAAGGTTAATTTATGCTATTAATCATAATTAAAATTGAAAATTCTGTGTCTGAAATTTATTCTTTCTTGAATAAATATTTGGAGCTAACCGATTTGCTCGAACTTCGATGGCCCGTTTTACAAATGGGAAATTTGCCAAAAGTACCAGCATCTAATACTAAATCACGTTCGGTTTCCCTTCAGCCTGAATTACGACTAAAGAAAGACCAGCTTCTAGTTTCAGCCAGGCTCTTGTTTATTGTAAACAATAATTTATCTAGATTTATTGCTTATATTATGAAGATGAAAGGGGAGTATAATTATTTTCGAAATAATAAAGTGTAGAAAGAAGGGTTTGGAATTGATGATGATATAGTTAGTTTAATTTTTGTTCGGTTTTGAGGGGAGAAACTGCTGATGGTTAACATTGTCTGAACAACAAGACGTGAAGCAATTTATTCGAATGTTTTATTTTTCTGTTATGATTTTAGTGTTTTGTATCATGTATATTTATATATCACAGAAAAATTTCTTAAACCTGGCAGCAGACATAAATATACCATCAACGATTGAATTTGATATAAATATTACTAGACTTCCAATAATGGTGCAACAAATTGAGTAAAGTTAAGCTAGGTATATTAAATGTTAAGAATTGCTCTTTAACTGCTACATACGATAAATGCCGGCCAAGGTAACGTACCCTCTTTGCTAAAGACGATATATGCCGTCCTGCATCAGAAACGCCCTCAGTGCTAAAGACGATATATGCCGTCGCACTGCTTTTCTATCCATTTGCTTAAGCCGAGTATTGTCTATACCGACCTTGCTTCATTCTTATTCACATATCATTCATGTACCGTTTGATTGGGCTATCGGTGGCTACCTGTTCCGGTCAGGTAAAATACGTCAACAGCCGGTAGAAAAGGGGCGTAATGAAGGATAAAATGTAGGTGAAAAGTATGTACCATATGCCAGTAGATGAGTGGCCGGTCCACTTAGCGCTGTGATAGATGTAAAGATCTTCACTCGCAGCAGTTAAAGGGTTAAGGATCTCATCTTTGGTCAACAAACAGTTCACAGGTCCAATTCTGGAACAAAGGCCGGGTATGACTCAGGGCTTTTGCACTTCTATTTCGACGCTAATCGAATAATTAATAAAATTAGATTTTAATTCAAGGATCTTTTTATAATTTTGTTCACCAGTAGCAGCACCTCCCGGATCCAGAGGTAAAAATTTTTATGCTAGCTCGAATGAGCCGTTAAATACCCGATCGTTTTCCCTCATAAGTCATAGTTGAAGACTGGTACTAGTGAGAAGTATCGAGTCCTGATCAAGAAGCCAGAAGGTATGAATTTTCCTTTATATTGTAGTCAGTCTAGATTCTGGGTGAAGCCAGATGGTAGTTCAGTTGTAGATAGAACCACTCAATTCTGACAATTAAATATTCTATATTTATCATTCGTTCGTCGCGTAGGTCACAAAACAGATGAGATCTTTTACTTAAATTGTAATTATTATTAGTGCATATAGAATTAGGTAGGATGGAACTTGTTTTAAATAGTAATTATTATTAGGGTCTATACGAATATTGTTATGGATGATGGATCTTGTTTTATCTTAATCTTCAATCTTTTGTAGTAGAAATTATTATTTTTCTATTCTTGACGACTTTAGGACTGTTATTATTATCATTATTAAATATTAGTTGTAATTGTATATTATTTTGTTTCAATATAGTAGAGTTTTATTTTTGATAAATGGATGTTTTGGGTTTATTTCTTTACCCAGTTTCCCTATGTGACCTCGACGATACCATGTCCTCAACCAGCTCTTTTTTCGGTGTTCACGAAGTTCTAGAGAGGAGCCGCAGATAACAATATTATTATTTATATAAAAAAGTCGTCTACCACACCTTGGATTGGCCAAGTAAAAATAGATAGATAATAGAACCAAGTGATGATATAAACAATCAAATGCTAGGTTGAAAATTGGATAGTAGCAAAAGCGAAAGAAGCATTGAAGGAACCAGGAACGAAATGTACAGAAGAGAGAAAAATAACACACAGGGAAAATATTTTGACATATTGTTCATCTTCGGTCCCAAATTAGGAGGTTTTGTTAATAAAACATTGTTAAATACATTCATTAAATTTAAATTTAGAACATTAAAATTTTCTTTATGAGAATGTATATTATTGTAGTATACTTCATTTAGAGCTCAATATGTTTTGAAGAAACATTTTCCTTTTCTGTTTGAGAATAATCCTAAGAGGAATACATTTATTATATGCCAATTTTAAAGTCATAAGTAAATGGTAGCCTCTACAAAATGTTATAAAAATAAGGTACCCAAAATAAAGGGGAACGTCTGGCGGTTGAGCGTGACCTAGGACAAATCACCTCCCTGTTGTCCATGAATTAGTACAGTCTCTACCATGTACTGAACACCAGACCCGTTCACGGGTTGTAGTGGTACAGGTTATGTTTTAATGTACATAAGTAAACTTTAATTAATTTATCTAATTTCCTTCAGGGGCAATTCTTATTGAACATTTTAGTAGTGTAAATTGTATATTGTGAAAATGAGGTATAAATAATTATTAAAAAATAAATGAAATATCAGAAAGAAGAAAATATTTCAAAGCTATATATTGTTTAGGATTCTTCCATTTATTCTCTATCAATTACTTTTGTCTCCTTTCGAGCCATGCTATTTTATGCTATCTTATATTTTGATATAACCGTGTATCCAAAGGATTCTTGATAGAGGCCTTTCCCGATGAATTTAATTTCTTTTTTCCTTTTATAATTGCAATACTAGTTTAATTTTTATACAATCTCGTAGAATACGATTAAAAAGTGACAAAATTTTTGCATAGGTGCCTTAATTAAAAGACACCTATCCTTCCATTCACTTTTGCTCTTTTCGAGCAGTCGCAGCAGCAGGACCACCTGAAGACTCGTCAAGACTTCTGAAGTTTATCCGCTGCTCTCCCAGTCTCTCCTTGCTTAGCTCGCGCCTTAAGCTGACGAGGTCCACACATATCCAGTGGAACCAACCTCAACAGCTAAACGGGCAGCCTTGCGCTGGCAAGACCCCCCCCAAACATAGTGCCGTCGCTCCGGTCCGTTCGGTTTAGTGCTACGAGTTTTGTCGCGTCCTTCCCAGCTATGGGCACGGAAGCACAGCCTATCGAAGACGACCTGATGGAAGTCACCGACGAGCTCACAGGAGCGAAGAGAACAGCAGTACCCGCTGAAGAAGATGGCTTCCAGCAGGTACCGAAGAAATTCAGTGCCAGACCATCTGCTTATAAGGGATCTGCACCCACCGCCGTCTCCAATAAGTACGCTACATTAGCACACAAAAAATCGGAACATCAGCGACTACTACTGCATCTACCAAGACGAGGCTCCCTCCTCCAATAGTCATCAGGCCCCCGATCTCGCAGCGGGAGATCACCCAAAGGATGGACCATCTACAGATCACCAATTATGTAACTAACTCCTCAGAATCGGAGCTGAGGGTATATCTATTCAATTATACCGACCACAACGATACCAGGGACCTTCTCAACACGGACCCCGCTACCCAGTACCACACTTATGCTCCTAGGGGGACAAAGAGGTCGAAGAAGTTCGTCCTCTACGGGTATGACACAGACGTCGACATAGGGTCCGTCGTCCAGGACCTGAAGAACGGTATTAGAGGATTCAAGTCCGCTAAACAGCTGATGCGCAAGGACCCATCAGGCAAGCTCCACCCTACCGAGGGAATATTAGTGATAACAGATCATACTATGAAACTCCAGGACCTAAAAAACCTGAGGTATGCCGGACGTGTCAAATTTAACGCGACCGTCTTCAAAGAAGAGCGCGGCCTGGTACAATGCTACCAGTGTCAAGAATACGGGCACACCAGGCAATACTGCGGCCGCACATCTCATTGCGCATGGTGTGGTGAGCATTACTTATTCAGTGAATGCAAGAACCGTGGTGAGAAGACTGCAATTTGTCAAAACTGTAACGGCCCTCACCCTGCCTACTCAAAGGAATGCCCTAAAAGACAGGAACTCCTACGGACCAAGGCGAAGAAGAAGGAAAACCTCGTAGCAGCCGCCCCAGCACCCGCTAGGAGGAAGCCGAGCCGCCTAGCAACCAAGACGACCTCCTACTCAGAGCTCATCGGAGGAACTTCAGCAAAGCAGCCGAGCCGCCCAGCAGCCACGGGGACCAGCGACACTGAGCACACCGGAGGAACACCATCACATCAGCCTAGCCAATCAGGTAAGAGATCGCTCGTCCACCCCTCTCCTACCTCCCACCCCCTTGTCTTCCCCCTCCTCACATCTCAGCCACCTCTAGGTACACAGCCCCTCCCAGTGCCACTGGCCCACCAGCCTGCACCGGGACAAGAAATCACTCTCTCCTGCCTCTTCGATAGGATCAACCAAATGATGCAAATGATGACGCAGATGATGTCACAAATGATGTCTATGATGATGGATACCAGGCGACATATCTGAACATCTCGTCATCAACTATAATATCAGAGGCCTTCTCTCGAAGCTAGCCGAAGTTGAAATCCTACTACAGCAGCACCGACCATCCGTGGTGGCACTGACTGACACCCTCCTGTCCTCCACTGACCGAGTACGATTCAGGGGGTATAACATGTATAGGGAGGCCTGTGCCCCGGGGACCCTGGAAAGCGTCGCCGTCCTAGTCCGAAACGATGTTCCTTCTAGGAGGATTCCAAACCCAGTTTGTCCAACCGCCGGTACTCACATACTCACCCAAGACCCGCTTCACGTTCAGCTGTCTCTATAGGAGACCGCGGGCTGTCCATACAGCCGTGAGGTTGCTGTTCCAACACGCCCAGTCAGTCAGCCGGTATATAGTCTTAATGCCAAGCACACTGCCTGGCTGTGTAAAAACGATAACACACTAGGGACATACATCACCAAGACTAGGCTGGAAGTTTTCCACCCCGGGGTTCATACCTTCCGGCATGCGTCCCGACCCAGATGGACCTCAACTCTTGACCTCCTCCTAACCAGGGATCTGCACACGGTAACAAGCTGTATAGCGCTCCCATTCGGACCGTCAGATCATGGGCCGATTGTATATACATTCGGAGGTACCTCCGCAGCCCTGCCTTCGAGTAAATATCTCCGGCCGACTGGAAGGGATTCAGGGCTAGCATTGAGGAAGATCTACCCAAGATCGAATATCTCAACACAGAGGCAGAGGTGAACAGGGTGGTGGAAGTCATCACCACTACCATCCTGGACTCAGCAAACCGAACGATCCCTAAGTTCAGCCCACAACCCAACGCCCTCAGGAAACCTCCTAAGCACATTCTAGCCCTCATTAGCCAAAGAAACAACCTGAGGAATATTTTCCATCGCTCCCGTGACTATGGGCTAAAACCGGCCATCAACACGATGACCCGGCAGATAGCCAACCTACAACATCCCTCTGGCATGAGCAAGTACGTAGGACCCATGACGATCACCGCCAGTTCTGGAGACTCGTCAAGGGCCACGTTACTAAGAGGAGGACGGTGCGCTTAACATCAGAAGGCAACCTGCTGACGCCTGGGGAACAAGCTGAGCTTCTAGCAAAAGCTTATGAGACGAGTGATACTGCTCGGCTGGTAGATGCTCCACCAATCCCAGAGGGGCCGCTCCCGTGCCCTAATGAAAAAACCTTATTCTCCACCTTCAACCAACTTGAGTCGGTACTAAGGCGCCTTAAAGGTAAAAAATCATCGGGGCTGGATGACGTCCCCTATGTGATGCTGAGGATGCTTCCTAGAAAGGGTAAAGCCTTTCTATTGAACATCTTCAATACCTGCATGAGGATCTCATACTTCCCCGAAGCATGGAAACTTGCCGTCGTAGTGCCTATACTCAAGTCGGGGAAGCCTGGAAACCTACCCGAGCACTACCGGCCAATCAGCTTGCTCTCTCATATGTAAAATATTCCAGAGGCTGGTCCACCATCACATGCTGAACCACTGTAGTGAGGAAAACATTATCCCACCAGAACAGACCGGTTTCATTAGAGGTGTCTCTTGTGACCATCATCTAGCCAAGCTCCAAGCGCACACCATTGAGCAGATGGGTAGAAACAAAGCCACGGCTTTTATCTCTTTAGATTGCACTCAGGCCTTTGACAGTGTGTCTCACCCACTGCTACTCCGACGTCTGGAAGAGTTTAGCTTCCCAGCCTCGCTATGCCGTCTGATCCGAAGCTATCTTAGTGGAAGATCTTTCGTCGTAAGAGTCGGGGACAGTTACTCGACTTCTGGCACCACCTCTTGTGGAGTACCTCAAGGGTCTGTGCTAGGGCCACTTATGCTCGTGATATACACAGCACCGGTGGTCTCGACTAAGCATGAAGGAGTGGTAGTAGCAGCCTATGACGCTTCCCTATGACGCTTCCAGTGCCAACGCCCGGCATGCCCTTAAAAAGGCACAAAGGGCGTCGGTCCCAATCGTTGATGATTTGAAGCTGAGTGGCATCAGGGTGAATCCCTCTAAGACAGACGCCATCGTGATGTCATATCAGCAAGGTAAAAAACGCCTACCGGCGACCTTCACAATTGAAGGTGAAGATCTCCGCGTATCGAACAATTTACTCTACCTAGGCATCACTGTAGATAGGCACTTTACCTTCTCGAGTCACGTCAGAGGCTGAAGTTTCTGAAGATTCAAAGGCTGACCCGATATAAGTCCCATAGGCTCTACCACCTGCTCTGCTCTCAGCAGCTCTCACTGCTGCTTAAATGCCAGATATATAAATCTGTCATTAGACCCACGCTGCTCCATGGTGCGCCGCTACTTAAGCACCTCTTTAAATCCAACCTCCGAGCCCTACAACAATTCCAGTCCTCTATCCTAAGGCGCATAGTGAGAGGCACGTCGCTTGAAAAAGCACGAAGCACTAAATTGCACGAGGAACTAAAAATTCCGACGATCATTAATTACATTAGCCGGAGGCACCTCAAATTCTTTGAGAGGCTAAAGGCGTGTGAAAACCCATTATTCAAAGATATAGTCCCCCCTCCCAGACCTGGGAGGTGGCAAGGCAGTGCCCCTATGGTCGACGTGCTCTCATTGGCCTAGGGTAGGGATCTGGACACTCTAGTCCAATCACCCACTTCCTTTTCTTCCTCCCTCTTCCCCTTTCTTCTTTCTTCCTACCACGAAAAGCGGTCTCTCGCCGATTTTGAACTGTATCGAGCCAGCGGCCTAGTGCCGGTTTAGAGAAAACGCCTTAAGCGGTCTCATACCTTGTAAATACTTATAATACCTCCAGGTAAATGAAGTACCTATGATGTATGCATATATATTGATTTGTAAATAAAATGTATATATTGTAAATTTATGTGAATTATGAAATAAATGAGATTTGAAACAAAACAAATTTTTGTACGAGTC
Source organism: Arma custos (assembly GCA_037127475.1). NCBI lineage: Eukaryota > Metazoa > Arthropoda > Insecta > Hemiptera > Pentatomidae > Arma > Arma custos. Next base: position 166,976,741 of record CM073759.1, read on the forward strand.
GGGGAAAGTTACTCGACTTCTAGCAACACCACCTGTGGAGTACCACAAGGTTCTGCACTGGGGCCACTGTTGTTTGTGATATTCACAGCACCCGTGGTCTCGGTTAAGCATGAAGGAGCGGTAGTAGCGGCCTATGCGGACGACATAGGGATTTATGCTTCAAGTGCCAACGCCCGTCATGCCCTTAAAAAGGCACAAAAGGCGTCGGTGTCAATTATTGATCATTTAAAGCTGAATGGCATCAGGGTGAATCCGTCTGAGACGGATGCCATCGTGATGTCATTTCAGGAAGGTAAAAAGCGCCTACCGACGACCTTCACAATTGAAGATGAAGATCGTCGTGTATCTAACTCAATCCTCTACCGGTGCGTCACTTATGATAGGCATTTTACCTTCTCGAGTCACGTCAGGGGGAGGCTGAAACTGGTCCGAAAAAAGTCCAATAGGCTCTACCACCTCCTCACTTCGCCCCAACTGTCGTTACGGCTTAAATGCCAAATTTATAAATCAATTATTAGACCAACGCTGCTCCATGGTGCGCCGCTCATTAAACATGTTTATAAAACCACACTAAAAAGTCTACAGCAGTTCCAGAACTCCATCCTTAGGGGTATAGTTAAAGGCACGTCGCTCCAAAGGGCGCGTAATACTAAAATATATGAGGAGCTGAAACTCCCGTCTATACCGAACTACATTAGCCGGAGGCACATCAAATTTTTTGATGGGCTGAAGGCGTGTAGCAACCCACTCTTTAGAGACATAGTTCCCCCTCCCAGACCTGGGAGGTGGCAAGGCAGTTTCCCTTGGTAGACGTGCTTTCATTGGCCTAGGGAAGGGGTGAGGAGTCCCTTTTCCTAGCCTTTCTTCCTTCCTCTCCCCCCTTTCTTCTTCTTCCTATCACCTAATCCCGTAAAGCGGTCTCTTCCTGCTTTGTATGTATAGAATCAGCGGCCTTGTGCCGGTTTAGAGAACCTGCTTTCAGCGGACTCATACTATGTATTTACTTAAAATACCTCCGGGTAGGAAAAGTAAAGTAAATTATTTCCGTATATGTATATATATATATATATATATATATATATATATATATATATATATATATATATATATATATATATATACTATATATATATATATATATATATATATATATATATATATATATATATATATATATATATATATATATATATATATAGTAAATATTTTTAAAATAAATAAACGGAGATTTGAAAAAAAAGAAAAATGTTGGTACGTGTATTTTTTTTATCAGATGTTAAATAGTCGAATCCGAGACACAAAAATGTATAAAAAAATTTTCATTTTTAAGAAATTAATGAAATAGTGATTTATAAGTGGAAATAAGCAATATAGAAAAAAAAAAACTTTTATTCAGGCAACGCAGACATTAGATCATAACAAAATAAAACAATACATAAAAGATAGTGTTACATTTTACACGTATCTCAAAAACTTCAATTTCGTCGATTTTTGTGTACTAAGGCCTATTCCTTTAGTGGTAGGCTTGGTGGTAGGTAATATATTACAATTACTAAATAATATATATTATATATTCTATGTCTGGTTAGTGTTTTTTAAAATTTAAACTGGTTATATGGAATGCACTACATATTGTTTTCTTAGTGGAAGAAAGTGGCCCGGGTAGAGGTCAATGAATTTCTCTTAGAATTGGAGAAATGTTTATTAAGTAACCACTATTGTTTTTTAAATATGAGAACATATTTAACCCACATTAGCCCGTCTGGTATATGTGAGAGGTAATTTATTTTCTTATTCCCCTTTTGTTATAATTATAGTAGGATTTGAAAATTTGGAAATTTTCCATTTTCATTAATTTTATGAACTTCTATATTAATTAATTATATTGTAAAGACAGACTTCCTTATGCGTATACATATGCACAGGTTTATTTCTACATTCTCCTTTTTTCTGATTATAGTTTGATTTGAGGTATTTTGAGACTTAAGCTGGGGTTTTTCCATTTATATCTTAAGTAATATTAATTTTTATTTCCCTTTATATTATGTTTACTTTTCTATCCTTTCTGTGCATTTATTTTCTGTATTTTATTTTATATTTGTTATCTTTAATTATTATATCTGTTACTATTTTAATTTATGTTCATTATCTTTAATTTTATTAAATCTGTAAATATCTTAATTTTATTATATTCTGTCACTATTTTAATATTCGTTATCTTTATTTTTCATATCTGCCACTATTTTAATTTTCTACATTACATGTCACTATATTATTTTTACTGTACGTTTTTATATATTTTTTGTTCTGTTTGTTTCTCTCTCTGTTTGTTTATATAGAACACTGTAGGTCGAAACGTCGGCACTTACTAAATATAAGTCTAGTACTTATTTGATGTTTTTTGACTGCACCCCCCAACTATATCCGTTCTCCATTTTAAGTAATATTCTTTCTATTTATATATTTTTATTAGATAGGCATTGACTGATGAGGGTTTAAGTATGTACATAGATAAGCATACCTTGTAAATATGTAAATACATAGATAAATAGCATTATATATATATATATATATATATATATATATATATATATATATATATACACATTCCTATACATGCAGGTTGTTTTAAAGATAAATTTTTAGAACTGCACTTCTAAAATAAAAACACCTGAAAAGCTTTAGCATCGCACCATCCTCCGAACCTAAAGGTGGAAAATAAGAACCGGAATAAAAGAAGTTGAGAAGCTTAGGTAAAACAATATCTCTTTGAAAGGGGTTTTAAATATATCTCTCTCAAAGCGTTCAATCCTTTAAGTCGCACATAATATCCCAAGTTGAGAGGCACAATATTTCACTGCACAGCATTTCAGATAGCGACTCCCGTAAACTTTCCTTTCTACTTATTCGAACTTTTAAGTAAACACACCGTCCAATAAAGAAAGATCTTCTATTCTCCCCTGAAATTTATGCACTACCTTAACAAACGTGGCTATCATAAATTCAGGCTCGTTTTTTAGATAGACTTTTCTTAATTTGGTCTAGAGCTTTCTTCTGACTAAGGAAAATAAATAATTTTTGTCAGTTTGCTAAGAGTAAGAAAATATTCAAGGTAGTAAATTCAGTTTTAATCATGATTGAATGTTTTATTTTATCCTTCTTTATTTTTAAACTAATTATCTATTTTATTATAAAAAAATACGTGCTAAAAATAAAAATTCATTATTGATAATATTTATGATATATATATATCATTAACGTTTCTTTCTTTTGTCAATATTGCAAAGTATCATTACTGTATTAAAACACAGTTTATAAGTATCTAGTTTCTGGTAGTATTATTTATAGTGTTTATAAGGGAAATGCGCTGGAAGCTAATTGGACAACTTAACTTCAATGGTAGTTTTGTTGTTGATCTTGGGGTTTCCAAATCCCGTAAGATCTTAACTAATATTTGATGCAAATTCTAAGTTGTTGATAATTCGATGGGAATTAGATCTATATTTTCAGGTTAGTCTATGGCTATGTAATGTTTATGTTTTTACTGTTAACATATGATGTAAAGAAATATTCATTTCCCAAGTGTATGTATTCGGATGATAATGTAAATTTTTAAAAGCAATCTCCTAAACCTCTTACTCAAACCGGTAAACATCGTTTTTGTAATATTTAATTCACAATCGAAATGAAATAGTCAATTTTGAAGATGTCGAGTACTTTTGGTAAATTGTAATGAGGTTATAAGATATCCATTTTTCTTTTTATTCGTTTTCTTTTCAGTAGTAATTACACATTTCCTTTTCGTACCTTAGCGATTACTTTTCTGAATTCCGGACTCCTGTTTTACTAATGTTAAGGGAAAGAATATTTGTTATGGTTCTTGATTTATTTAAATTTTCGTTTGCGAACTCATTTTTATTATATTTGGATTTAGTGATCTGCTTTGATGTTTTACTTCTTTATTTTAGATATTTTAGAATCTGACATTGTTTAAAAAACATTGCTCCAAATTGGATAGGAATGTTGGCCAATCGCTGGCTAGATATGAGGATTGTTATCATTATTCCAAAAAGATAAAGTATCCCTATATATATACACAAGATGATCCGTTTTGTTAATTATTACTGAAATAAAAAGCCTTCGTGTTTTTTTCGTATTTACAACAAGGTAAGGCCACATGCGGAAAACGGATTATTATGAAAATAAAATTAAAAAAGAGATAAAAGCGGTTATTAGACAGAAGTTTTTTTTTTTCATATTTACTAGTGAATCCTATTTTCCAATTACTAAATAATACATATTAAAAATGTATACATTTTTAAGATATTACATATTCTATATATTATTCAATTTATAACGAATATGAAAATCATCAAATATAGAAATATAAATAAATAGGTCATTCTCTTTATTTATTAATGTTGATCGTTTTGATCTGTAACTACGGCCTGCATGTATATATACTACGACCTGTGGTCATACTACACCATAAAAATATAGAAAATGTTTGCAATATTTTTAAATACACAAAAAAAAACAAGCATTATTTAACTTTAGTTTGATTTTTCTTTAAGTCTGATAATTTTTTATGGAATGTGGGTATACTCTAAAAAAATTACAGCGGGTTTCTAAAGTGTATTTATGTTTCATATAGCTATAAGAGCAGACTGTAAAACTCAATTGGTGCGTAAACCACCATGGGGAATTAGCGAATCAATAAGACGTCCCCTCGTTTTACGCTTCTGGAAGTATATTACAAGAAAGTGGGGAGGATGAATTATCGTAAGGTTGGCTAAAGTTGGGGCATTAATGACGATCGGGTCCGCCTGAGCGCGAACAAGTAAAGCGAGGTAACTAAAGCGATAGGGGAGCGGACTCGCTAAGCCGTGTTAATGTTTCATCTTTGTCGTAACAAGTGGAAGCGACACCCCGGCAAGTCGTGGTCTGCGGTCCAAGCTGTGCCTTTGAAGATATTAATTATTGTACCAGCCAACGGGGAACGACACTTGTTCACTAAGTCCTACAATTGTTCAGGAAAACCGATAACTTAGTGTTCTGATCAGATTTCCTAATAAGCAAAACAACACTCCGGTTTGTACTAAGTTATTTTTATTATCCCATGTTATTTATATTGGATAAAAACAACTGAACTATCTTTATTAAAATTTATTTATCGAAAATACTTGGTGAGTAGTGCTTCATATGACATGGAAATCGCGTGTGACTAATTTGAAGATAAAATTGAGTCACCCAATCTTACTCCTAAGACTTTACTACTTTACTGTCTAAATTAACAATCACTAACTAACAGAATTATTACATACAAAGTGCTTCTTAAACTGTACTTATGCCACACACGTAAGAGGCTCAATCAAAAACTCTCACACATTCGCTATTCAAATATTTCAGTCAATACATCTTCGTTAAATTACATATTGTCACATTTACATCTATATATATATATATTATAAAACAAAGTCCTCGGCCGCCTCTGTTGGTCTGTTCGCGGTAAACTCCATAACCACTGCACGGATTTATTAATTAAACGGGTGTGTTAATTGAAAATTAAAATTTAGCTACCTTCGACTAAGCTTCTATAAAGAAAACAAAAGTATAATTCCAAAACATTAACTTTGTTAGGCTATGTAAAGCCTTCGTACTCATTTGAATTATTCAAAAGTGGTTTCCTTAATTAGATCACAGATATAAATTTCTATTTCCAAACCACTCTATGAAAATCCCAATATGGTCATATTCAGTTGAAGTCGGGAATTTGAATTGAACTTTCCATAATCGAATTCAATTCTGAAAGTATTGGAAATCAAATTCACAAAATTAACTACACTAATCATATGAAATTCGCATTTACTAACGAATTAATTAATAGTAATTTATGAAAGAAGCAGTGAAATTCGTCGACTCAGATTAGGTTAAAGAGGTTTGTTATAGAAGAAGACTAAAGTGAATGATAATGATTGAAACAGAGATGCAAAGAAGGGGCATATCATTAAGACTATTTCCTTTATAAAGGTTTGAGAAGATTTAATCGAGTAGGTCATTTATAAACTGAAACATGCTTTTCTTATTAAAATAAGTTGTTTTTTTTTAATTTACTAATACCAACCAATATAAATTACAAAACGTGGAATTAGTTTTTTAAAAATGCCTTTTCAGGCTACTTCAACACTTACTTGAAAAGTACTATAACACATCTTGACTAACATTTAATTTGGAATCATCATACAACACTGAAATGAAATGAAACTGTTCGCTGTTCCATCCTACTCCAACATATACAAGACAAACGCTCAAGCTGTCAATAAATGACACATATACATGACTATTTTAAGACCAATTTGGACATACTGAGTAGATCTTTCGGACTCCATTCAACCATCGAATTTCACTCATATCCCATCCCTACAATCCGAAATGGTACAATGCTCCTTACTTTGTGACGAATACAGTCATCCAAATGATCTCAATGTCCCATTGTTGCTGATTTAGCCCTACACAAATATAAATCCTTTCATGACAAAAAATTAAATTCCACTCAACCTCACTAGTTTCAAACCTAGCTCCCTCTTCAATACTACCTAGCTACTTCTGACAATCTTCCTAGGGGTCTGAAAAGAAGATTACTTCGTGACCTTCTATGTTGATTGGGTATTTTCTCTACTTTCCTTTATCTAATGCCATTCTGTTTCGGAATTCAACTATTTACTTGTTGTATTACAATTATTGTTCTGTTATGATATAGTTGTATATTTCAATATTTAAATTAAAAAAGCCAGTTATAAATAGGTTGCCGTAGAAAAGATACCCAAAACAAAGCCTTGAGTCTCCGAAATACTGGAGCAAAAGCAACCAGTCAGCGTTTTTCAGGCATTCTCAGGACCACTCACAAGGAAATTGTATCATAGAAGACAAAGTGCAGACATCTCACACAGACAGTCCAAAAATTCTCATCAAATATAGACAGCAACCTTGATCCAAGACGCTCCACAAATAGGTACATCTTAAAAAATCCTGGAGTTATTTGTGGAACGGAATAGGCGATACGTCTACTTATTGTTTTAGTTTCAGAATTTCGGAGAATTATGACTTTGTTTTTGAAATTTTTTAATTGCAACCATAATTAATAAATAAAAAAAATAAGAAAAACATTAATTAATGGGATTCATTGATTTAGCTTAAAATCGTAAATAATACCTCTGAAAGGACTATTGGCAACTTGTGAATGCTTAATGACCAGTTGTTCTTTGACAGACAATGACAGCTATTCAAAAACAATGGGACATAATGAGTTAGAGAATATAGGGCGAATGGCGGCCCACTCTATGCAAATGTTGCCACTAATCAAATATCTGTCTCACAAAATATGTTACTGGGCAAGTCAGAGATGTTCTCTCTTCCATTTTCCAGAGAGAGATGTGAACTACTTGTAGTATAAAATAAAACATTCTTTTAAAAACAGTTTTAGTATTCAGATATGCCATCAACGATCAGAATTTCTGGTTGGAATTTCCATATTCATAAGGTTCAAGTTCACTTTCCTATTTTTTCCCAACTAATAATTTATAGTTTAATAGGTGCATAAAGTACTTGTGCAGAGGAGTAACTCATTGTGTAAAGTTCTGAAGGTACAAATCCAACAATGACAGTTAAATTCATTAAATCTGTTAACATCCACAAACGAGCACTGTGGCTTCTACAAACAATCTCCTTACCCAGCCTCAATAAAATGGATACCCTTAATAGGGAGGTAAAATCTAGCGGTTGAGAAAGATTTTTGATAAATCACAACCCCGTACTTGATGACTCTCCATCAACCAAGGACTCTCCATGGATAGTAGTGATTCAGGATTTTTTTTTCAAATATAAAATCTCATTTGGGTTCCACATTAAAACGTTTCGGCTTTATTAACCAAGCTGCTTGATATTTTATTTCATTGACCCTCCTTAAATACAAATAAATTACAATCTCTCTAAAATATAAAATGTGTTTCAGTATTTATAATTTAAAGTTTAATTTATTGAAATAATAATTCTATCTATTTTAGTAAATACATATTACTAAATTGTTTTCCTTGAAATTGCCGAATCCATGTTTAGTAAACTACTTGACAAACGTTTTATATTAAGATGAGAAAAAGGTAATCCTACCTTATATACAACCGCATATAATCTTCTTAGACCTCGAAAGCAGGGACGTCTAAGAAGCAGATATTTCAATACAAAATCCAATCTCCTCGTATGATAAAGTCCCGTCATGAGAAGGATCAGAAAAATAATCAGTTGGCTGCATTAGATTTATCTCCGTTGGAAACAGTCGAGTCCCATCCCATCACGAAAAACATCTACATTTCTTTTTTATCTCGGCTTTTTTCAAACACGCAAGTATTTCCGAGGCAAATTTGGTTATTAATCATGAAGACTTTTGACAAAAGACCATTCATTAAAATCTTTCTATACCGAAAGATGATACTAAAATGATTATTCTTTATGTCATTTAAAAGATAATTATGTAAATAAGTACATAAAGAAATATATTTTATTTTAATGATAATTCAAAAATATATTACCAACCAGGTCAGACCTGCTGTACAGAACATTTTGCTCAAGCAACATTAATTCACAATATTCATTCTCCAATTCCACTTACAATATAATCGATGCTTTCAAGTCCATATATTCTACATAAAACTATTGTATAAATTAACAGAAAATATTTCAACCATATTAATAAATTTATATTTTGTTTCAAATCTCATTTATTTTCATAATTTACATGAATATACAATATATACATTTTATTTACAAATCAATATATATGCATACATCATAGGTACTTCATTTACCGGGAGGTATTTATAATAAATTTATAATTTTAAAAAGTTAAATTTATAACTTTTGGGACTGAAATAAAATCGGGATGAAAAATTCTGAAGAGGGCATAGTGCTGAGTCGATCTACTAAAGGTTTCGAGTTTAAGTCCGGCTGTCGCAGATAAATAATTTAATGTGTTCACAACCGTGGGATCTGAACACCCTCCTGGGCCTCTGGTATGTGGATACCCTTAAGTGAGGGAAAGCCTAGCTGTTGAGCGCAAAATCAAATAAATCACCTCTCTGCACAATTGTTGTCCTAGAGACAGTTCTGCACGGAACCCAAGATGAAGGCCCAGAGAGACATGGGGAGGTGAAGTCAGGAACCTTTTTGGGAGATTAGTTATTGGAGCAGGTGGATTTAGCTGGTCTTGGACTTAGTTTCATGGATCAGGCTGTACAAGCAGGGCATAAAAACTGACGGTCGACGGTCTATGAGGAACATAATAGTAATAATAAGAAATAATTTAATGATTAAGCATGTGAAAAATGGCTGGTTGAGTTAATATAATTTGTGTCATTACAATAATATTTTCAACTTATCATAATAATAAGTTATAAAAACCTGATAGTGCGAGGTTCTCTTGAGGTTCCCTTGAGGATTATATGAAATATGTTAGAAAGTTTATTATCCACGTTTAAGCTAAATCTACTTTATACTAGACATTAAAACCTTGCTTGATAATGTTATTTGTAATATATAAAACAGTAGTGAAAATTATATATGGATTTTACTTTTTAGATAAAGCAGAAGAATGGCTTCATAACGGTCTAAAACTTCCAACTTTGTGAGCTGGAGCGTATATTTTCTTACGTAGAGTCTTTTTACTGCATAAATGCATATAAATGGCTTTCCTCTTATATTAAAAAAAAATAGTAGCTCTACAAAATTCATCAGTGCACATATTCGGGTATCTTTGTAACAAACCATAAATTAGATCAGGCACTTATAATTTAAATATTTATATTTAAATAATCGAGGCACACTTATAGAATGAAGAGCTATGCTCACAACATTTTCTCCATTATAAGGATAACTAGAAAACAATTAAAGAATAATCAAGAAGAGACTGGTTACAAAAAATTATTAACGTTCTCCGTCTTTGTTTAATAACCACAACTAAATAAAACAATCGTTATTTTCTTTTCTATTTTCCTGTAAAATTACCTAACCTCAATATTGATTAATAAACATTGAAGAATAAATAATAATATTTATTAAGCCCTAATTGTAAGATTTCACCAACGAAACTTCATGTCTAAAAAATAACAGAAGTAAGGAAAACCAGATATTTTGTTGATTCGGACACCATCAGAACAGAATATATGGAGTCACCTGTGAATAATACTGGACTGCATATTGGTTACCATAAAACTACTATCCCCTTAGTTATGGAGTAAAAAAACCCTTAGTTATGTTATTCTTCGAAGGGGGCGTAAAATGGTGGACCAGAGCTTGAGCCAAGTCAGATAATGGTTGAAGATCCATACACTTATTGGTAGATAAAATTTAGGGCTCCCACTGGAGGATCATCCTACTAGCCATTGCAGCATAAAGTGACACAAGTAACTGGGACAATAGATAATAAATTTATCTTATTCTATAAGATATATAATATCGAAAGAAATTGTCACAAACTACCTCATGTTTTTATTTTCTGTTATTTATTCATATTTGTTGTGCAATCTGTCACGAAATATACTTTTTTTAATTTGAATTTTATCAATTTTACAAATATTTAATGATTTGAATTATGCTGCCTTCTGACCAGATGTATAGTATGTTTCTTTTTTTTTTATTTATATTCTAAAGCGACTTAGTCCCAGAATACAGTTACATTTCTATTTTATTCAATACTATAACTAATTAAACGATTGATAAATACTATTTATAAAGCAATAAATAATTTTGTCATTTATGATGGTATGAGTGGCAAAATATTAACTGATTTTTTTGTTTCTGTCCAATTAAGTAGATATAAATTAATAATAATGGTAAACCTTCAGATTTGCATTATAAATTTTATAGTATTGCATTATATATATAGGAAGTTCCTAAAGCCATTATAGCATTTCCTAAGAGCTCAATGATCACCGATGTAGCCTCGCTAGTTGGGGCAGACTTCACTAAAGCATTTAAACTATGCGAGCTGAAGCCTAACAGTTGGCGTGAAATATGCAGCACAACTTGGGCCATAACGCCTACCCTTCAGGCCGCCTTCGACTATTAAGGAGCTAACATATCTACTGAATGAACAAATATACGAACTTATTTATGGAATACTACGCAGAATTTCTAGGAGTTAATCACAGCTACTGCCTGAGTATGGAAGGTAACCAATCCTATCCATAGAAATAAAGAATGGATATGGGAGTTTAATTGCATTCACCTACGGACCATTGAGCTATGGATGGATTGCTGAGTTCGGGACGAGAGATGAATTGTCCTGTGGAGGGAAATAAAATTAAGAGTGAGAAGTTCGTGTAGTTAATAGATAGTTGGATTGGGTTGATGACCTTGGGACTTTGTTAGAGACACTGATTTAGAGCTTTAATTTTTAAGAAATGTAGCACTAATTATTGAAAAAATAGCTTTTATAGCTTTAATTTTTTGTTTTCATAGCGTTTATAGCTAAACAGGAAACGTCAAGGAATGGGAATCGGTAAGAGGGGGAAAACAATTAAAGTAGCAATATTACTTGAAACATTTTTATCGTATTATTGATTGAAACTCAACATGACACATGTTTCTACAATGGAGTGTGTCATGTTTGTTTTACGATCTGACAATACCAGATTTTAGCGACTTAAAAATCTTTCTTCGTCAACACTATTCACAGGGGCCCACACAGTCATCAGAGCTCACCCAGCCTCTATAAAGTGAGTACCCTCAATTAGGGGAAAATCTCCTGGGTTTGCATGACTTGGGACAAATCAACACCCATATTGGTCTTAGAAACAGTACAGTTTTCAGTAGTAGTTTTCAGTACAGTATTTAAGTTGTAGTTCTACAAGGTACGGCAAGGTTTAAACGTGTTTAAATGTTTCGGTCTATTTTTATCTGGCCCTCATCCTCACAAAGAATAATAAGTATCGAATGAGAAAACCAACAGGTTTTCAAGAGAGTGAAAAAAATGTTTCAAGGATCAATCATCTTTTGTTTTTGCGCCTTATAGAATAGAAAAAATAATTTTATTTTAAGACCGGGTCCCTTAAGAATAACAGAAATGCACAAAATTAAATAAATATATATCTGGCCAAAGGACTACATTATTAGAATAAAACAATATTTACATAATATATTGAAAGTAAATATAATAGAAAATGTAATACAACAATAAATAAAAAACAGACAATCTTAGAATGCAAAGAAGTAGGCTTATGGAAAAATAAGTTATTAAATATTAGCATCTAAAAATATAAAAAATGATGTCATTATGAGTGAGGAATATTTACAGCAATTCATTAATCGATCAAGTTTAATTTATCTATAATTATTTATTGATTACAGAGCATCTGCTTGGGAATTTAGAAGATGTACGAATAGTTTGGATTTAAATGAGGTTAAAGAAGACGCTTGACGGATATCGAGTGGGAGTGAGTTCCAAATAGAGATAGAACGGGCGAAAGTTTTGTTTCTATGGGAACGGATATAAAGATAGGAAGGGCGAGACCTTGTGCCCTGGGATTGGATAGAGGATTTGAATTTTAGGAGACTATAGATATAAGATGGATGTTGTGAGTTGATGGTTTGATATAAGTAAGAACCAAGAAAATAGAGTCTGCGGATAGAAGGGAAGAGCCACTTTAATTCAACGTAACAACGGGGCACATGAGACCTCCTCGGGGCGTCGAAGACAAATCGAAGCGAACAGTTCATAAATCGCCTCAACCTGTCCTAGAGCCTGCTCGAGAGGCCACCATATGCCACACAACCATAGTCAAAGTGTGGAAAGATAAAAGAAGTGATGAGGAGCTTACGGATAGGTAGTGTTAGAATATGCTTGAAACACAAAGACAAATCGAAGCGAACATTCAATATATGTATTTATACGACTTTTATATCAATTATCAATTCTAAAGCAATTAATTCAATCGACGATTAATTACAATAAAATTTCACGGAAAGATATTTAGAATACAAAGCATTATATTTTTAAATCTAATTCAAAACTAATTCCATGACAAGTTATAAACTGCAGTTATAATAATCACTTCTAACAATTTTTCAATATCGGATAGTGAACCAAAGTACGCTATGGGTACAATGTTAGAAAACGGACGATGCTATGGATAGCCATGTTTCATTCATGACTCGCAAGGTATGGGCTTCCAGAGGAATTTGAATGCCTAGGGATGGTCAGAGCGTTACCATCCATGAATCCATTATCCGATACCCGCGAGCCCATCTTGTCGGGGCTATAAAGCTTTCAACTGGGTCGTTTCCACAGTAGTCGTCCCTGGACATCGTGTTATTGTCGCCCAAGGGATATCCTCGGAGGGTGCCGCACCACAAATAGGGGATGTGTCTATATTATACCTGCGAGAATTCGATCTGAGGGACTGGAAAACCGAAGTAACCATTTATTATTTTAAGCACAATATCCCATTATACAAGGTTCATCAAGGATATATGTTTGATTTTCCACATGAATTAATGAAACACTTCATAAAAAAATCTTTAGAGGATAAAGCACCACGAATAGAGGGTGTTTTTATTATCCCTGCGAGAATTCGAGCTGAGGAACTGGACAAGCGAAAGGACCGTTTATAGCTTTAAATACAATGCCCTATTTTAAAAGGTTCAAAATGGATGTACGTTTGATATACCACACAATTTTGGTTGCCCAAACTAAAAGCGGAGCATTACCACATACCAATTGAAGCCCTAAAAAAAACATAAATCCTTAGAGGCAGGCAAAACAAACATACGTTTGCCTTATTTCCCCTGTGAGAAAACAACCGTAAAAATTGTTCTTATTGCACTTATATTTTATATTTCGCCTACATTTCTGCTCAATCTTAAAGAGGGATATTATTGCATACCGATGAAAAGAATTTATTAAAAATAATTTTGGAGGGTTGCTGTCTTGAGAGTTGTCAGGAATCCATTTCATGTATACAAGTCACATTAGTTACCAGCCCTATTAATTGCTTCTTTGTAATGTTTGTTACTCATTCAGGTAATATTTGATCTACTAATGTGACATTCTTGGTAACTAACGTGACTCAACAGCATTTTTCTGTTATTTTAACACTACTATCCATCAGTCAGCGTATTTTCCTCTCTTGTGGTTCTAGAATTACCAATGCTTATGTAAGTTATTTATTCATCTCTATTTTGAATTCAGTTGAAAGTTATAGAGGAAGCGGAAACGCTTTCTTTAATTTGTTTCGGTTTTTAACAAATATATCATCTTAATTGAAAAATTCCTCAATGTTTCCATTCATTACACCTACAACCGTTATTATCACATTTTACGGTAACTAACAACGTGGCCCTTTTTTTAAGCGATGCCTTCTTTAAATTTAAAAAAAAATGTGAAACCTAAAAAAATCTACCTTTGGGTCTTCTTCACCATTTACGCCACCGATAATACAATCATGTATTCAAGTCTTTAGGACAACTTTTTTGTAGCAATACTGGATTTTCGGAAGTGGAAATGGGCATTTTATTTCATTGACCCAAATGCTTTTAATATTAATTTTAAATGTTTTTTATTACTTCAGTACCATCGCAACACTTCGGATGCTTAGTGTCTGGCTATATGTAATATGTAAATATGTAAATTTTACTCGAAATACTTTCAGATCATCCTACGTTTATATTTGAAATGTTTTGTACACTTTAATAGCTTCAACAAGTATATTCTTTAAGCTTACAAGAATAGTATAATATGAACTTACCCCGGAAGAACCTGCCCCCTCCGGTTGGGATAGAGCTCCGGATGTTGGCCGTAGCGGAGGTAGACATCGTATTGCTGCTCCGCCCTCGAGTCGAAGCTGAAGTAAGTCTGGTCAGTGAAGTTGTCCGTGTGGAAGAGCAACTTGACGAAGCTCGTTTCGGAGATGAAGGTCTGAGGCTGCTCCGTTTCACCGCAGAACAGACCTGGGTCTTTGCGATTGCTAAGTTCTGTCTTAGCGTTTCCATCAACGATCTGAAAATAATGCAGGCAACTATAAATATCTTAAAGTGTAGGAAAACAGAATAATACAAATTTAAAATATTACCGGGTTAACAATTTATTCCAAGAAATCATACATATCTAGTATCAGGACAGTTGATCGGTTCACTATATTAAGCTTTACCTTAGTTTTGACTCAGCATGTTCAAGCTTAGTAAAATGCTACAAAAACTACAGTATCAAATATGGTCTCAAAATAATACCAAGAATTGAATGTCTGCAAGGTAGTGTTAAGTTTCTAGTAACTTCACTATTATTATATCGTCGATACAAATGAAAAGTAACAAATTTGGAAAAACATATTTTTCGTTTTCGATCTACTGATTTCAGGATAAATAGTTAAAATAAAATTCATATGGAGTCATCAATAAGACACAAAACAACGAACGATGACGTTTGGATGTTGAATGAACCTTGAAAAGTGGTGTTTTACACATTCGATACTATTCATATGTATTGATGATGTTTTTCATTTATATTTATTTTTGGTAACTTTAGGATCTTTTTTTTTACAGTAAAAACATTTAATTTATTTTGATTGGCATTGATCTAAACTCCAATTGATTTTTTATCATGCAGAATTTTGGATAGATGTCTGAACTAGGTAAATCCGACTATCTCCTAATAAGACTTTGTATAGTAAATGTTTTTCATAAGTTTACTATGGAACAAGTTTACTAGATTCAGGGCGTGTAATTCAAATGTTGTATCGTTCTGGCAGTTATTATATTTTTAATTATGCAGGTGACTCTTTTTCCCTGCCATATCCATACATAGTTTTCCGAAGGAAATTATGATCAATGAAAAGTGAGTTTACAAATTTATAAACTGTAAATATAATAATTATAAAATTTATAATTTATAAATAGTTTGACCATTCAAGAATTCAAGAATGGATTAATAGTTCTCCCTCTCCACCCTGACATCTTATTTCCCGATTTTTTTATGACCTATATTTATGATAAATGCAACGTTTTGCTGAAATTCAATAAAAATACGTGTGTAGAAATATTAAGCATGGTATATTTTTACAGAATTATATATGCATTAATTGATGGAGTTAGGCATTGATAATGTAAATTAACGTTGGTTTCAATAATCCATGAGTTTTTATAATAAAGAATAATAACTTTGGTTTGCTTTTAATTATTAAATTTATCTAATCTTTACTTTCTAAATTTATTCTCTGCTAAAAACAATAGTACATTTTCATTTTGTTATCTATTCAGTGTAACTAATATCACTGATTGATCTTAAGTAATACGGATAAGAAAAAATAATAATAACTTATTATTATTTCGTCATTCTCCAATTATTTTGTTTGTTGACAATTACACCTGTATTTACATTTTTATCATATACTTGTGTTAACCTAGGGCATTTTAAGGTTTTTAGATATTTATTAAATCCGCCGTGTGCTGTATTTACAAGCTTAGTTATGACAATTTATTAATACATTTTTACAATTTATTAATACATTTATAGTTGTGCTACAAAAATTAAATCTTATAAATGAATAATAAATAACCTATGATATAAATATTAATGAAACAAAATATAACAGTATGTAAGATTACATACTGATTTTTATGAAAATATGTATTAATTTATACTGAATAGGATTACACATTATTGCTCACTATTTAAAAAAATGAAAAACTTGATAATGCAGCAATGGTAATCATAATTTTACTAGAGTTATTGAGATGATGCAGTGTAATTATGTTAGTTGCACAAAATTTTCTGAATGTTTTTTTTAAAGGACATGAAGAAGTGATAAGTTTGAAAGTATTTAGGATTGTGACAAAAATAAGTAATATCAGGATGTCAGAGCTAGTGACCTTAGACCTGATTTGGAAGGCTGTTGTCTGTAGTTCCTTCCCTCGTATATCAGCCAAAAGGTCAAAGCATTAATTTTGCAAAGCCCGCCTTACATTGTAAACACATTCCACTAATAGCAGATGTTACAATGACACATTTACTTTGCTGATTAACGCATAGCTACCTCAATTGATCTCTCTTTAAAGGAATTTTTAATAATTGAAATTCTGGGTATCGAAATATGGTGTTCACGAAAGTTGTTAAAAAATAAAAATGATTGATGTTTAAGTATCATTACAGACCTTGGTGTAATGGATCGTCAAGGCATTACATTAAGAGCTTCGTAACTGTGATGTATGAAAAGGATGAAAAATATTTCGCAGCCGACCCAGGGAATGAATTTTAAAAAACATTGAATCAAATTCGATGTTAACATTCTTTTTAAAAATATTCTAAATCTATAGAAATATCTCAACCTGTTTTCTTACACTTATAAAAAAATTTGAAAGTAGGTTACATATTAAAATCTTTTGAAGTATATGATGAAATATTAATTGTCCACCTATTCTGGCGATTCACAGTTTCAGGATAATTCAGCATTTTCTAGACAAACACTCTAGTCTTTTAGTAATTGCAAAAGACTCCTATACATGGCAATCATTATATATGGACTTATGGAGTAGAGCTTTGGGGCTCCATTAAATTCCTCTCGTATTCAATCCTCCCAATCCAAAATCCTTCGTAAAATCCTCAATGCTCCTTACTTTGTAACGTAGAAAGTAATTCATAATGACCTTCATGTTCCATTTGTAACTGATTTGGCCCGAATCCAATATCAATGTTTTCATGACAAATTTTGATTTCACTCAAATTCAACCTAGCAACCTCTTTAACTTGATAATTCTACGGGGAGTCTGAAAATAATATGGCCTCGTGACCTTTTAAGTTGAATTTGTTATTTGAGTACTTCCAATAGGTAGTTTCTCTACTTGTCTTCTATGTATGATATTATGTATCATTCCTGCCTGTATATTTATAATACTGTTGTAAATTTCAATGAATAAATTAGTTAAATAAAGAAAAAAATACATTTAGTTGCTTAAAATGAGCAACACATTCTTGGATAATTGTCACTTTATCAGTATCTAAAAACTTTTCGTTAGTATTTCTGAATGTGACCTGTCATTCGTAGTTCCCAAATATAGCGTATGACTCATTTATATTACGTTACAGTAACAGTAGTCACGCTAGGTCATTGCTACTGCTTTTAAAATATTATTTCTGTCTCAATGGAAGGTCGATGTCATATATCAACCTCGACCGCATTGTAAGGCGAAAGTATATCAACAATGTGGGTGTCCTAAATTGGCGAATATAGGCCAGTTTTCAAAGTTATTTCGCCGTTGAATCAAATATGGAAATAATAAACAAACACACCGATGTCATAAACTTTAGCTTCAATAATATTCAGTTTCATTACGAAATTTATTTTAATCGACCCGAAATATGGAGATATTCATTATATTAGATTTATTATAAATTTTCTAAAAAACGTCGTTATTGAGTCTTTTCAAAACTTCAAAATTATAAGTGAATGCTAAAAACAAAAAAAAAAAATCCTGCCACTACTTATGAATGGTACCACGACAATGAAGGTTCTTGGAGTCAATACATGGTATAGGCTGTTTGTTGTGCAGCTAAGTTATTTTTCCGAGATTTTTCGCCAATCAAGGTTTTTTCCCCACGTTATTGATGCTGGGTGTGCCCCATCAGATTCTGTAGATGCCACTGAGTCCATTCCTGACCGTTAAAAGATAGCATAATTTATCTGGATTTGAGGCTAGAACCTTCTTCTGCACTCAGCACTCTATTACATTTAGCTAACCCGCTCTCTTTAGTACACAAGGTAAAATTTATTTAAAATAATGTTAATAAATAATTGTTCATTTTATTATCTTAAGCCATTTATATATTAGTAATACATTTTGAACTGATTGTTACCTCAGATTACTTGAGTTCAACTAACCCAAAAATAATTATCAATCAATGCCGAAATACTTTTTTTTTAATAGCGGTGAACAAATTTCATTTAAAAAAAAAAGTATGATCAATCCTTTTTTCCTTTGAGCTTTAGAAAAACCATTAGATGAGCAGTTAAATTTTATATTGCTTTATTTTTATTTTCTATTTTATACCTTAATGTATTTCATTTTTTAAAGAGAAGGTTTGTAAAAAACAAATATTTTATTTCAAAATCAATTGGCATGTCAATTTACGTGAGGTATTATACTTTGTTGTATCAATGGAAGAATAGTTTGTTATTTGTTAAACGATTAACTATTTAAGATCTATATTTACCCAATTTCAACTTGCTGCTAGTTCTTAACCAGGGAACATACATACAGTATTGTTTGTATATACTTCCGTAGTAAATAATAAATCAATACTCACTCATACTTTAAAAATACTGAAAAGGAAGTGCTGTTAGTCATTTTAATATAAATCATATTAACTCATTCGTGAGTGAAATGTTTAGGTATATTTTATTGTAATTATGTTCCAAATGTTGAAGTTATTGTACATATTGTTATATGTTCCAAATATAACTTTGTTGTATCATTTGTTTATTTTTTAACATTAGATCATTAGATATTTAAACTATATCTCAATATACCTATCTTAAAGTACGCTCAGAATTTTTTAAGTTATGTTTCCTTGCTATCTTATCATTATTAACAATTAAGAAGAACTATTTTTTCTAGTAACTAAAAATTTTGGTTGCAAGCACAAATCATTTTGCAAGGAATTGTGTTAGTTTGTACTTGCTGATGGTAAATTGAATACATTAAGGAAGATAAATGTGCCCTCGAATCTTGATAACTCTAATGATAAAGCTGTACACAGAATATTACAGCCATAGGCCATCGTAATCAAGTTCCTGAGTCAATAATATCTGCAGAGTTGATGGAGGGCATTAACAAAGTTAGGCTCGCACTTTGAGTGCACTAAATTTCCTTTGAGAACGATTCTCTCAATTTAGTAGATAGATAATGATATGGTGTTAATAATTTAAACATTGAATATGACTACTCAGGATTTAGTTGATTAAATATTGAAGTTTTTGCAGCACATTTAAGCGATCTAACGGTTCAGATGCTGTAGTATATTAATGATAATATAACTACCGTCCTATCAAGCAAGAGGCATTTGTGGATGAGTGTTGAATTTGCTCCGTTAATTAATTCCGTAAAACCCCCTACATAGTTTCTCATTATTCAATCCTATCACTCCTACAGGTCATTCACAGTAAATCATAATGATGTCTACTCATCCCTCTTTCCTCAATCTACGGGTGTTCCTCTAGGCAGTGTAAAACTTGATAGCCAAGAGACAGTCGACAAAGAAAACTAGACATGTAAACTTGGATAGACTTTTTAATGATGATTAATCTATACGTTTTCATGTAAAATAATTTCTTTTTGATTGTCTACATCGGTTATCTAATTGAATTTTTTTTTTCAATTTTGGAAATAAAACCTCTTTACCCGGATTTTGCGTCTTTTGACAGGGGATAAACTTAGGGGTTCGCGTCAGCAACATGCTCGAGACAGTCGACACTTATCAGCCTGCGCATGAGTTACACATTTTTTTTTTTAATCTCCTGTAGTTTAAAGATTAGAATTCCATTGATATAAGAATAATTGTATTTGTCTAAAAAGTCGTTTAATCGTTTCGTCGTTGCCTCTTCCATACTAATAACTTAAAACATCAATAACTGGTTGAACTTCTCGTTTCCCCTAAAAGATTTTATTTGTAATTTTTAGATGTTTTGTTTTATGAAATGGTTGAAAGTACAAGTGATCTATGTATTGTTGAATATAACGATGATAATAATGCTGAAAATAAAAATAAAATATATATAAATTATTGTTCGTAGAGTCAATATCTATGAAAATCACACTATTTTTAATAATTAAAATTTCCATAATTGATTTAGGAATTAAAATAAGAACATAGTTGTTCAAAAGTCTTGAGTTTTCATTTCTTTCGGCAGTCCTCATGATTGCCTATTTATTTAACACAAAACATTCTTGTGTGAATTATTATTCTCTGTCATAAAATATCGTAAGCCCATTTTCTGATATGCAACCCATATAGATACTAGATTGAACAAGTATCGTAAATACAGAATAATTACATAAGAAATATGAACATTTTCATTTTCCATAAGAAGAATTATAGTGCGATCAGATATTTTTTTATGCTCAGTTATTGAAACTTGAAAATATGATTTATCACTTATTACCTCTATTATGCATACTGGTTTAACAATTTAGAAATATGCTCACCAGAAATTCGTTACATATTTTAATGCAATTCGATATATTATAATGATCTTTAAAGTTTTTTTTTTTACAGCAGTGTATAAAATTAAAATCTTATATGAAGTTATTCCACAGCCTCGAGTTTTCAGTAGGCATCATGACTGCCTATTCCGTAGTTACCATTTTTTATTTTTATCTCACTGAACTTTTCTTGTAACTTCAGTACAAAGTTTAAAAATAGATAAGACCTTCTTTCGAGCTTACCTCTTAATATTTTGAATTGTACTACTTCTCATAGATATAAGTGTCAAGGCATTATTACAAAAAAATAACATAGAATAGAACAAGGCATGCTGACAAAGCAGAAAATATTCCGGTCATTCAAATGTAAGACCTATTCAGTAGTTACTGGAAATCTAGAAGCTATGGAGTGCATTTTTTCCGTTGGAGTGGGCGGTGCCATTCGATCCATCACCATTAGAACAGCTGGAGAACCTTTCACTACCTTCACCTCTACCTTTTTTTTCTTTACCATATCTATTCCAAACCCATTTCTCAATTTTTTATATATGGCTTTTTACATTCCACATCCATTTGCGGTTTAATATTTCTTTCAAAGGGACAATTTTATACGTTCCCTAAGAAAAATAATTTTATAAAGAGGTGGCCTCCTTACTTAATATTATAAATAGTATAATTAATATAAATAGTATTAGAGGTACTTAAAATATAGTAAATGTAAAAATTTTAATGACTATGTAATTAATAAACTTACATTTATTACTAGTTCCTTAAAATCAATTAAAATAGTCTATATATGTTTATCTATAAACTATTATTTTTCGGAAACACGATAAAATGTACGTATTTAAAATTTCGATCCAGTTTGTTGACTCCCATGAGAAAAGTTCGACATAGCTATTAAAAAATCCCAAATTTATTTGTTTGTTAATATTTGAATTTTTAATTTGATTTAAGCTGAACACTCATATAAATTTTGGAATACTCCATTAAGGTAGCCTGTTATTTTAAAATGATTTCGTCTGAATAAAGTGGTGATAAATTTAATTGATAAATAGGCTATGTTATACGGGTAAATTTGAAGTATAACATTATTTAGTATTATAACATTATTAAATCCGAAATCAGTAATTCCCATGTTATATTACCCCTATGGTTAATCCATTTGCTAATATCCGACATAATGCAATATTCACTATTCACCACTGCTCACCGATGAACAATTTGTTTCAAGGACAGAGACAAATCGGTATTTGTCCATGGATTATACACGTACTTTTACTGGGTCGAAAGGCGTACGAGAACCTATATATCTTCTCCCGAAGTAATCCACCCCTGGACCGAACCTCCAGGTACTCATTGGCATATTGGATAACCATACCACGATACCCAATAGTATGGTTATCATTATTACTCACGGTATTTGTATGTAGCCTCCTGTAGTCTAACGGGTCTCAAACATCCGGGAGGAGATAATTAACGTACATACCAAACTCAACCTTTTTCTTACATTTAACATTTTCCATTATTATGTCTCTAAACAATGATACTGGCGAATTAGTGCTATATATCCTCGTTGTCAAAACAATACCGCCTATCTGCAACATTTGGTGAAAATGAGTTAGTGACGGTAACACATTCACAGGTTGAATTACACACTATTAAAAAAAGTTTTCAAGGTTGAACGCAAGGAAGTGCTGCAATTAGCAATTGAAAGATAACTGATATACATATGATAATATAACATATGGCTCGGTTTTTCTCTCTCCTGTAAAATCGCCCAAAGTGTAGATAGACGGTATTGTTTTGACAACGACGATATCCAACTATTTCTAAAATTATAAATACTTAAAAAAAATATCTGATAGAATATTACTGAATAGTATTATCCCGAAAAGTTGCTGTTTATGAGTTAAAACTAATGTTGTGTTGAACCTTACCCCGATAATAAAACATCATTTAAATGTTTTTAATAAATGCTAGTGACTATTATATATCATAATTAATTTAAACAGAATAAACCCTATTTTATCATCATACTTCTCCTGATAAAGATTTCTTGGGGAATTTCTTTCTGACTGCGAACCCAGCCGCTTTGATCAAACAAAATTATAATATTAAAAACAGATATAAAGTATTTATAGCATAAATAAGCTCTATTTTATATTTATTCTAAAAGTTTCCATTTGTTTATGAATTTTAGAGCCCCAAATGATGTTATACTTTATCTTGAGTATAATAAAATTAATAGTGAAGGTATTTATTTTCTGTGGATTTTATTTTTACATTAAAACTTTATTTGTCACAATTCTTAATTCAACATTTTAAAAAGAACAAATTTGCATGGGTCAGGTGAGCTAAATATATGACAATATGGATAACTATAATACATAACAATAGGAAGGGACCTAATGTTGGATCTTCGGAATTATTCGAGGAACCTATCAGAGTAATTAACCTTTGATGGTGCAGAGTAGAAGTTACAGTTCAAAGGGACCGTACTGATAAATGATATGTTATACATGATAGGTATACAATTTACATGTATAATTTTGATATTGGAAGAGAACTCTGGCTTAAAATAAATTAATGAGAATATATTAACAATTATGGTCTGGTAGTTTTTGGATGTTTACGATACTTTCGGCCGAAACGAAAGGTTATATGTACTTTTATTCTCTCAAAAATAAAAACAAAATAGAAAGCTTCAATCAATGGCATATTAGATAAGATACTAACAGAATATGAAAATGGGTATAATTAGCATGACAAGAAATAACGGAAGACTCTGAAAATAAGCTTGATGTGATATACGTTATACACCTGTGGTCAATAATTTTAACCTCGAAGCAGCTTTTGCATGGATCCTGCGTTCACTATATAAACGAGTTATTCAATTATTGCTAATTTTTTTTTAATTACCGTCTATTTCCTTGTTGTTTTTTTTTAGTGCTAATATCTTTTAATGAAAAATAAATAGAGGAGTTCCGTGGAAATGAGAAGATAAGAAATCAAAATTCTTTGAAATAATTTTTTCATGAATTTTTTTATGACTAATTCAGTTCATAAGCTTATTGCTTATGTCTAAAATCATCGGTTTTCATCAGCTACCGTTTGTAAAATGATAAATTGAGATACGTTATATTGATCGGCTGGAATAAAGTCTTAAGATATACATACTGAAAGGAAATTAAGTGGGTAGAGTCTGTTCTGTTTCTAGGACAACGGTTGTGCAGGAAGCTCATTAGTCTGAGATCACACTCAACCCCTAGGTTCTTCACACACCTAAGAGTATACACATTATAGAGGCTGGGTGGAACCAAATAGATCCCACCGAGTCCATCCATGACTGTTATCACATTCCAACCTAGAACCTTCAGCACTGCACTCAGCGTTTTACACACTGAGGAACCCGCTCAAATAGTTATGGTAAGTTATAAATATATATATATATATATATATATATATATATATATATATATATATATATATAAATATATATATTTATAATTTTTTATAGATTATTTTTTTATATTATCCCGGCCAAGACATAATCTTTTCTCTTCAAAATAAAAATATATATATATATATATTATATAAGAAACTATTGAGTGTGATTAACTGTGTCTGGCGGTTAGACACGCTAAACCCTCATAACCGTTTCGTATTGCTGGTATACTATTGCCTGACTTAAGTTTATTCCTAATTAATGGTATACTTATGAACATCTGTTAGGGAACAGAGGGAATATTTATAGACAAAATAAATTTTGGGTTAAAAAATTAATAACAATACAATTATAAAACCGGGCATTATATAGTTGTTTTTTTCACTTATGTTATTTCTAGTTTATTGAATCGAAAACCCATCTTTAGTTGTTTTTTTTTCTTAGTGAAACCATAGTGAGTATCTACAATATTCAAAATATATAATATAATTAATAATAATTTATGAAAGAAGCAGTGAAATGCGTCGACTCAGATTATTATTATCTTAAAGAGGTTGGTTATAGAAGAAGACTAAAGTGAACGATAAAGATGGAAAGAGAGATGCAAAGAAGGTATATTTCATTAAGACTATTTCCTTTATAAAGGTTTGAGGTGATTTAATATAGTAGGTCATTTATAAACTAAATCATGTTTTTCTTATTACACTAAGGTTTTTTTAATTTAAATTTACTAATACCAACCAATATAAATTACAAAACATGGAATAATTTCTTAAATAACGCCCTTTCATGCTACTTCAATACTTACTTAAAAATCACTACAACACATCTTGAGTAATATTTAATTTGGAATCTTCATACAGCACTGAAATGAAAAGAAACTGCTCGCCGTTTCAGGCTACTTCAACACTTACTAGAAAAACGTTCTTACCTCCTACTTAGTTACAAAAGGCCCACATACATGACAATTATAAGACATTTTTGGACATTCGGCGTAGAACTTAGCCGGAAAATCTTCAATGCTTATTACTTTCTTACAAATAAAGCTATTCATAATGACCTTGGTGTTCTTGTTGCTCATGCGGTTGATGAATTGGCACGAACCAGATACCAATCCTTTGATGAATTGTCCCCACTCAAACCCACTAATTTCCAACCTGCCTACCTCTTCGATTTCTGATAAACCCCCGAGACTTCTAAAAGAACTTGTGACCTTCTAAGTTGAAATTTTATTATTGTAGTATGAAAGGGTAGTTACTCTATTTGCCTTTATCTGTTGTCTTTATGTACCATTGATTCTATTCTAATTAATTAATTAATTTTAATAATGAATGACATTAAAAAAATATTTCTAATTTTAAATGTATAATATTTTTCGTATATATACATGGGTGTGCTGGGTAGCTTCGTGCGTTCTGCAAGTGCTACAAACCTACTCCGGGTTTCAACAAATTATTTATTACTTATCAGCCTTCGATCGACCCTGGGAGATATGCAGATGTTATGGAATGGAAATCCTGAATGTTGAGCTTTATTTCTACCAAATCATCTCTCTCTACAACCTATGGCTTAGAAAAAGTAGTTCTTACCATGTAAAGCAATCAAGGAATGCATCTTAGTGCATACAGAAGTGCATTTGTATGAGATTGAAAAACCATGATTAAGGACCCTTGGTCATATTAAATGTGAGAGCAATATACTCCCTTGGACAACCTTGCAGGCTGAGAGTGTCGCCCACTCCCCTTGGCATTTGGTCATTTCACAACTGTCCGCTATCCGCTAGCCTTTGCACAACTCCCGTCGCATCTCAGGCCACGCCTTACTATCTCTATACTAATCAGCTTGCGACACAGTGCGTTACAGTTCTCATGCTATATAAATAAGTTGACTTATTTAGTTCAGCAAAACAGAAAATAACTCTATAATCTGACCATAAGTTATTGTTAGTAATAAATAAAGAATTTCCAGCTATTAGAATTAATTTTTTAACGATTGGTGATGCGTAATTGATTTTTTTTTCACTTGATGTATTAAAATTGGAAAATAAATAAAAGGCTTAAAGTAAATACGCCTAATATTCGCCATGCTTCTATCTTATCCTCTTATCAAACTCATATTAAAACACATGCTTTTCCTACATCCCCTTAATTCTTCTACAGGTGTTGTCAAATCAGTTATAATAATTAGCTCTTATTCATCTGAAGTAACTAATGGCTTACTGTTAATTTTCTTCACTTAAAACTCTATCATTTTTTATATAGTTTATTTATTGATTTTTTGCTTAATTGTTGTTTTTTAATGCTTTCCTTTTTTTTCTTTTTCTTGACCCTAACTCACTTTTTGGTTTTTATTTACTATTAAAGTACTTGCCTAAATACTAAATGATTCTGATTACGTAATCTCTTTGCCAGATATAAGTTCTGTAACCAATGTACCTACACATTTTTCATTCTTAACCCTCACGCACTGAGACATGATCCCTGGGACCTTGTGGTAGCCATTTCCACACACTTTTCCGATTTTGGTAAATTCCTGTATGACTCTGCAGCCTCCTATCTTGTCAGCACCTTATTGAATGTAAAAGTAGAAGGTTGGATATAAAGTTTCTTAACAAAATATGAACAACGACTGGACCCGGGGACGAAACCTCAGTACTTGAGAGACTTCTTTGATTTTTTCAAGGCAAACTTTCGGCAGGTGGCATTAGGATTTATTATTATTATTATGCGGTCCTTCCGAAGGGACGTAAAATGCAAGTTTCGAACCTGATGACGTGATTAATTGTGAAAAACGGAAATTTAGATTTAAATGATTACAATATCTCAAATAGATTACAATCAATCCAAATTTAAAAAGAAGATTTAATACTTAAGTAATGAATCGCTATTATTCAATTTACTGTTTTAAATTATTAATTTGTCACTGAGGTTTCAGAATCATTTTCAATTCAGTTGGTCTGAGTTTTGTTATTCAAATAAAATGAATAATTATGGGCTGTATTTAACCGATCTTTCTTGCTCTTGAGTAACGTAGGGAGGTATGTAACTCTCTTAGAGTATCCTTAATATTTATGGGAATTATTAAAGTAGCATTTTCAAGCATGCTGAAATGTGTTTCTATCCAACTTTTATTGAATCAATGATAGCGAATGTCATTCAGAGTCCATAGCTTATCACTTTTATGATACATTCACAAAAAAAAATTAATTATATTGTATAAAAAAATTACTTGTTACAGAACATCAGAAGCTAAAATGAACAGGAATATTTAATGAATAAAGATGAGACAAAGAATAACTGCAACTTGTCAAGGTGCTCAATATATTTTTTTTTTTTGGTTTGTTTCTTGGTATAAATTTTAATGCAAATTAAAGAATATTCTTGACATTTTTGGTTCATCTTCTTATTTTTCTTTTCATTCTATTTAATGATACATCAATATGTTAATTTTTCATGTGAATATTGAGAAAATTGAATTTTGGATTTATGGTATATTAGCAGTAAATGCCAACTAAGGAACTACATCGTTTACTAACTGCTATCAACTGCTTCAATATTGACAAAATTGATTGATGATATAGTTGATATTACATCTGAATTAATAATGATAATATAATATTAATTATAAATTAATAGTATATTGTTATTTTAATGTGTATTACTGGCGTTACTAGCGTTCCTGACAGAAAAGTCAGTATTTTTTTTTTATTAGTTTTAATATTAAAAAATATTTCAGCAAACATTTGAGTTAATTGTGAAAGTGGTTTAAGTCCATTTTTTCATGAAGCGATTTTATTAAGCGTTTGTATTTGAATTTAAATATTCTTTGCATTTAGCAAAAAGTGATTTTTAACACTATGTATATTTCTTTTAAATGTTATTGTGAAACAATAATCATTAAAATTACTAAAAAGAATTGACGATTTTTTTAAGATACAAACGGACTTGTACCAACTTAAAAATAATAGCTCATTAATAGTACTGGATACGATACAGTATTTTAAAAATATTGTGACTTTCTTTGAGTTATTTAATAGGCACGAAAAATACACTTTAGTAAAAAGAATTCCGATACGAAATAAGGCTAGTTTAAAATAATGAAAGTTTTTTTTTGTAATCTCTAGCCAATGTATAAGTTTAAAAAAAATATTTCTTCCATTATTAATTTATAAGCAGCTCACGCTCACTAAAACCAAATAATTGCCAATAAAAAATTTGTCATGTTAAAAATGTGAAAATTGAAGGGAAAAGTTTGGGAAAAGTCCCACCTATTTTTATATTAAATACAATATTTAATAGATAATTAATTAATTTCATAATGGTTAATTAATTTAGAATATAATAATAGATATTAATTAGTTTTTTTTGTTCATTTGGGCCATATAGGTGTGGTGAAAAAAAAGTTTATTTTTATTGTGTTTCATGCAGAATTATTTTGACCCTCATACCCATTCTTCTTTTTAGTAAGCTATGTCCATCCCTTTTATTCCTCAACTCTCATCTTAAATAATTGATTATTTTTCTAAACATTAACAATATATCGAATTAGCAATGAAAAAATATGTAAAATAAAGCGGTATGAACTTTTTTATAAATAGTTCATTTTTTTCTTTAAAGAATAACTGTTTAATTGTGTCTTATTTTGGGGATCATCAGAACTGGACGTTAATAATGCATATTATGATCATATTTATTCAATTATAATAAGTAATACATATTAATTGTATGATTTTTCATATTTTTTTATTGGGTTACTCTCTAAATCGTAGTTAAACTAAAATGTGACGTTCCTCTAAATTTAGTTTTATTGAATAATCTATTTTTCAAGGAACTGAAAACAAATTTTTATTACCAATACGTTGGAAGACCTAAAAACTTTGCAGAAATCAAGTGTTAATATTGAGTAATAAAAACATTAGATATTTTCTTGGCTACAATTCCACTGTTATTATTGATGAGAATTTTTTTTCTATTATCTCAAAAAAAAGTTTAATTGTAATGGGCAGCAATTTTATTTTTCTAACCTTTATGCGCGTTTAACCACAAACTTCACTTAGATTAAACCCTAACTACCGTTCTGTATTGCGGTGGTTGCATAACCAACTCTATACCTTTATCTATGATATTTAAATAACTAACGAACGTATGGTACTTGTAAATAATGAATGCAGAGAGTACCTGTACGAAAATAAATTTAGTTAATTACATATTAATTTAAGATAACAACAAAATAGATAAAGATAAAATAAAAATAATTAATTCTGTTTTGTAATTTTTTCTCTATTGTTGGATGGACTAAAAGTTGCCATACCATGCAGTGAAGTATTTGTGTCAAACAATTATTCATGTAGCGTATACGTAATTATTTGGTTTATTTTTATTATAAATTCAAACAGTATGCTTACGTAAGAACAGTAACACTGAAATTGATTGATATGATTTAAAGGTACATATTGAATCAGGGATATAAAATTATCTTATAGTCTAAATAATCTTTCTTTGTTGTTTTTTTTAAAGAATGCTCTGGACATTGAATTGTTTCTAAAGGAGTCTTTTCCATTAAAACAACTAAAATTTCATTATATAATAGAAAATTCATTATTTAATCTGAGCTCTAACGTTTTCGGAAGTAGTGAACCTATTGTGTATCTTGCATTACATAAAATATGATTTTTTTTTTAATTTAAGGTTTGTTTTGTAGAAAAGAATATATATATATTTATAGTTTATAAGAAAAATGTGTTGGTCTTATTTCACTGCATTTCCTGTATTAAAATAACAGCCATGAAATCGAAATGTTGTATAATTTTTCTTAAATCGATGCATTACATTTTTATAAATTTATTTTTTGAAATTTACTATTGTATTATAACAATAAAACAAGTAAATACAATGCCATGGGTAAAGTCTTGAAAAACTACCGAGTGCTAGCTAGTACTCAAATAACAAATCGAACTAAGAAGGTAAAAGTAGCTAAGCTTTGTAACTAGTGGCTATGAGAGGAAATAAAGTTTGTCGGAAAGGACTAGTATCGGGTTCGTGACAAATCAGCTAGAATGGGACATAGGAGTCATTATGGATGACTTTAATCGTATGAAGTAAGGAGCATTGAGGATTCTAAGAAGTATTTTGGATTGTAATGATTGTGTACAAGAGGAATTCCAAGGACTATTGGATCCACAAAGCTCTACTCCGTAAGTCCAATTGGGCTTCATAATAATCATGTATTTTGTTATTAATTGGGAGCTTAGAGCATTTATCGAGTAAGTGTTGAAGAAGCCTGAAACGCTAATACGGAGCTATATTTTGTGTAACAGCTTAACGGAATAAGGAACAGTTGCTTTGTGATTTGGCAAATTTTAAAGATATTCATAATCTAACGGACTGAGAACGACTATGACCAAACAAGATATTCTTCTATCCATTACTAGACAAATCCCATTAAATATTACGTAACTAAAAATTTGCATTCATAGGTAATGAAGAGATTTAGTTTATAGTGACTTAAAATAAACCGGGTAAAGCTTTCCATATAGCCTATAAATAAGAATCTTGAATATACAGGATAAAAAATGATGGAGACTGAAAGTGGTGGTAAGATAGAAGGCGATAAATAGCGGAGGAAGGATGGGCGGGCGAGAAGGTCAGGGCCGCCTGCTCCGGTTTCTGGGCTCATCCTCTGTGTCCTTATTTATATATTATCTTACACATCCGCCTCCTCTCTTGTGTTTTTTTTAATTTATTTATTTTTCTCTCGTTTTTTGTTGGACCCGCAGTTTTTTATTTCTCTTTTGACCTTTCTCACTTACGGCATCCGTTACTAATTAAGTCCTTTTTTTGTGTACTTCTTTGATACATTTTAAAATTATCCGAAGGAAAAAAAAATGGCATATCCATCATTTAATTACCGTTTTAAATTTCTTTAAGTGTAAAATAATAAATAAATAATCTTTATAATTTATTTTATTTTATTTTTATTAATTGTTATAATTTTTAACTATTTTTGTTTTGAAGTGAAAAGATTTACCATGGCTGGGATTCGAACCCGAGTATGAAAATCCCGAGTATGGGTATGGAAATCACAACCTCTGATACCATAAGGATGCTTTTTAGGTATGTGGTTATTTTTAATACTTAAAAATTAAGTTTTGTATCATATTTTCCAAACAATCATGTGAACAAAAAAATTTATGTATCTTATTGAATATTTTCATAAGGTTTTCCTCTCATCGAGGAATCATTTAACCAACCATCTTAGCAAACTAACACATTTTTTTTAGTTCCATTTCCATTTTCTTCTGTCTTGTTTCTGTTTCTTTCTCAGACCATAGCTAATAATATGCTTTCTTCAAACCTTTAAGCAGTATAAAGCGACGTTCAATTAGCAAATGTATTCAAGCGAATATTATTTTTTAATAAATTTTTATTCCTAGGACACTTATTTGCCTGGGAATAACTCCCCCCAGTACCTTACGGATGCTTCATAGACAAATGGTTATTGCTAATATTACTTTATGTACATATATTTTCAAAACATCTATGTGAACAATAAAGGCTTCTATTTATTTAAACTATTTTTAAGGTTTTCCTCATTATGAGGTTTCTTTCAACCGGTCATCTTAGTCAACCAAAAATATCTATTAGTTCCGTTTTTCATCTATGTTTTATTCATTGTTTCATTGTTTCTCCCTCATACTATTCACCTATTCTTCCACGCCATTTTCTCCCATCAGCGTTCTGTTTGAAAATTAAATTGAGCAACCTTTAATCATTACAAATTAACTTTAAAGGAAACTGAATTATTTAGGTGGAAAAAAACGGTTAGACATAACAATTTTTTTATTCTTACGACACTTCTCACAAGGACAATCGGGATTTTGGGAATGACTTCCCCGAGTACCGTACGGATGCTTCATTGGCATATGGTTATTGTTAATAATACTCTTTGAACATTTAAAAACCATCATGTGAACAAAAAAGTATTAAATACTTTAAAAAATTTCATATTTTAAATTTAGGATATCTATATTTAAGAAATGAATGAAAATAAATTTAAACGTCTGCAAGCTCTATAATGTCAACAGGTTTCAATAGCCAAATTAATTGTATATTTTGTTGGTTGTTAGTTAAATGGAAAATTATTTCACTTTGCACTTGTTTTTATTCATAATTATTTTTTATTAATTCAAAATAGATCATTAATATTATTTTTAATTTATTTTACAACCTTAAACCTTAGAGTTATATCTACTAGTCTAAATCTCTCCAAAATGTGTTTCTTATACTTAATAAGTGGAATCGAGTTATTTTCGTAGTGAATAAAAGGACAATTAAGGTATTGGCTTGAAAAGGAATTATTGTTCAATTGCAACTCCATTTAAAGCCAAAAACTACAATAACGATACGATTCCGGTTACCTGAAAGCAGTTATCTTTCTCTGGACAAAATCCGACTTAATCATTTATTCACCGGGGCTATATATATATATATATATATATATATATATATAGAGAGAGAGAGAGAGAGAGAGAGAGAGAGAGAGAGTGAGAGAGAGAGGCGTTGAGATGCAACAGGGGATAAATCCAAATTTTTTTCAGGAATCACAAACATGCATAATTTAGGTTATTATGAAATGATTATTTATTTGCGACAATTATTTTTAGAAACATTAGATTGGCTTTGACATGTTTTGAATGTTGAATCATGTACCACCGCATAGAGGACGCTAAATTTGTGAAAAATATTAAAAAAATTAAAAATTATAAAATATTGATTGATCCCTTTTTCGATCTCCACGCCTCATATCTTATAATAATTAAATATTTTTTATTTAAAAAATACTAAGATATTAATTTGATAAATTTAAATAATTACTAACCAATTTTGGAATTAAGTGATACCCCCCTTTTCTTTATGGCGTTCAAAAGATGGATAAGATTGGCGAGACAGCCAATCGTCTCCGGGCTACACAGTTCCGTTCGAACATTCCCCACGAACTACTCCAAAAAGATTTTCCGTAGAAATAATTTAAATTAATATTACAAAAACGAAAAAAAAAAATACATGTTTGTGTCGTTTCATAAAAAGAGTTACAAGCACATTACAAATTTTACTAAGCTGTATTTAATTATTCTATTTAATTAAGTAGATATAACTTAATTATTCTTCAAATAGAATGACCTTAGAAAAAATTAGCAATGGTGATTTGTTGTATTGGATGTTTCTTCTATTCGGAATAGTTTTAAAAATATATTTGTAATAATTTTTTTCTATTTAATATGTACGAATTTTTTAAAATTGTTATTATGAAAGATGTATGCTATTTTAGCATTTATATATTATAATAATTCAACTGTTATCATCCCCACAAAATTAAAACTAACAAAACAGAAACCTGTATTGCCACACATATACTAATTAGTAATATTTTCAAAAATACTAACGACAATGTTATACAAATCAAAATTTGTTATAGAGAAGCTAAATATAAAAAAATAACATATTCATTAGAGTCCTTATATAGAACTGGTCCATAAAGGGCAGGTTCAGGTTTCGAGATCATTCCTTAAAACATCTTTTTTACTGACCTTTCGGGATTACTACGAAAAAAAAACAGTCAAACGACTCGAATATCACCTTTAACATTTAACTTGATCCAGTTCTAGAAACACGCTACTCATTCGTGACAAAAATTAATATATTTCATAATCTAAAAAATAAATGAATCATTCATTTTTTCTAGTGACATTTCATCTTGATATAGATTAATCGAACTCAAGAATAAATATATTCCTGTTTTGTATATGGCCAAATAAATCCTTTATGATTTATCTTTGATCTTTCTTGTCAACAAATATACCTCCTGTAAAAGGAGTAACAAAATCTTTTTTAGATTAAAAGTTATATGTAAATTATAAAAGTTGAAATAATTTTGTGTTATCTAATATTACTTTACATAATAGCTACACGGTATATAATTTTTAATATTGAGTAGTTCTGCTTTTGAAAAATAATTCGCGTGCATTAACAATCAATCCATAACCGCACTTAACTCTATCCTTGGAAAAATGTATAGTGTTATGTTATATCCTTATACATATACCCTCATATGTACATATACCGATGTTTTATAATTTTATAAAATATAAGTAAAACATAGAATTTTATTTATAATAAATTTCATGTTTTATTTATTTAATTTATAATAAATAAGTTTTGTTTTCATCTAAGTTCCTAAGGATGCGTGCCTCCACGTGGTGCGGCTGGATACTATACTCTGAAAAGGCTAGGAATAGAGGAACTAAAACGAAACCCTCTATAGCTAAATACCCTAGTTGTATGCATGTCAGAATTATCTGACCCTAACTAAACTTATATCATGAAATTGACTTCTAACACAAATAAATACCCTGAAGACAAGGTAGGGCGATCGGATTCCAGGCCTGACAGTGTGATGCTAAAAGATAATAACGGTGTATCGGAGCACCTAATAGACTAAGGAAGAGCGAGAGGAACAGGCCAGGAAAATGTGAGAGTATTGGAGTAGAAGGAAGGCGGAGAGTGTGAAGATTTAAGTGATATTCGCGTGGTCCTTGCTGGACGATTCGTGGTGGGAAACACATAGAAGCTACAAATAAAAGATAAAACACAAAATGATTAATTAAAAATTATCTAATCAATCTGTTTTTATTACTGCAAATTTTAAAGTATTTAGTTTGCTTAAGCAGATTATGATATCTTGTAAAAAAATATTAATAACTATTTGATTGTCAAATTTTAACACACCTAATGAGTTTTTATTTGACTAGGCGGATTATTTGTTGTTTTTAACTTTTCGTTTATAATATTCTCCTTTCTTTTAATCTATTATACTTTATTAAGCTCTCCCTTAACTTTATAATGTAGGAAAATTTAATTTTTTCACTGTTAACGTCTCTTGTAATGAATATATAATGAAAATTATAATTTCAAAATCTAAAGAATAGGTCATGAATAATATGTACGTTTCAATAATATTAAAATTGATTTTAAATATTTATTTTTATTTTAACAAAGCCGGTACATCCTTACAAATCATACAACTGTTCCGTTAATATTGCTACACCAGGTACTCTACTTTTTAGTATTTCTACCTCGTAATTATTCTAGAAATTGATGATTAGAAATTGAACTAGTTTTGTACTCCCCATGTCACCCTACAGAAATATAAGTACCCACTTGGTATTGTTTTAAGATATTGGCAATTTTGAGTTTAATAAAAGAATGATTTTTTTGTGTTTTTATTGGTTTGTTACATAAGAAATAATTATAGTTTTTTTTAAAATATGTTAATCTAAAAAAATCTGCATTTAAATAAAGTGATAAAATGGAAATTAAGAAGTAGCTCGTTTAATTTTTTTAAATCGATGGATTCTATTTTTTCCATTTTAATTAAAAAATAGACCTGTATTTGGTGTGATGGCTTAATGAAATGAGAACCAGTGCCTTTTTTTAATATTCGAAATTTGACTGAAAAAAGTGGTTCCTCGATACGTGACTTTGCAACGACGATAAAATATTACATTACTAACAATTTTTTTATGTAATAGAGAGATGTTTTATGCAAATTTTCTTGTTCCATTACGATTTTATCATCTTGAACTCTACAGGTTACAGAAATGACTTACAAGATATATTTATTACACATCGGAATATTTCACCGATGCATAATTATGAGTGCATTAGTAGTCCATTATGCGGAGGGCAATACAAGACAGCTGGGGAAGTGAAGATTAGGAGCTGCGAAGCTGAAGATAAAGAGATTGTTGCCTGTAACTTTCGATAAGCTCGATATTTATTCGATGTGAGTTAATGCATACTTAACAATCATGACTTCGATTCTGGCCAAATGTAGGTAATATCGATTGTAATGTAGCTGGCATCGATTGTAATATAGAAGATCGATAAAAGTGAATATTCTAACAGAAAAGTTGAAATTTTCGTAAAGAGATCTATGCATAAACTAGGCAACCAATAATAAGGCTATGTGAAGGATGGAAGTAAGCGATTCTTCCCTGTTGATTCATATATATATATATATATATATATATATATATATATATATATATATATATATATATATTTGAATCAACAGAAAAGAATCGCTTTATTTACTTTTTAAAAATTATCATATTTAAATTGTTTATGCTTTATAAATATTTTATATATATATACTTATATAATTGAACACGATCTTAAACAATGCTCTTTGAAATTAATGGCACATAGTTTCTTTCAATTTATTATATTGTGCATTTTTATCAGGTATTGCATGTATCTAACACCTGGTAACATCAGTGAACATGGCTGAGAAAATTGCCCTAGAATTAACAAACGTTTAATAGGGAATATATCTTAGAAGCTAGTAGAAACATAATCTCAACAAGAAATAATCACTACACCAAATAATTTATAAGGCTATCTGTAACCTTATATAAGCTGTCGTTTTCTATATTCGTGATAGCAAAGGCTTTCTATTTGAATTATTTTAAAAATATGGGCAAACGGGCAACTGTTTTAATTTCTTAGCATATAGCAAAGAGTTATGTTTTAAGCCCTATACACCTTTTTAAATTTTATTATGAAATAATAATCATTAATACCATTTAAAAGAATAACCAATTTTTTTAGATCCAAATGGACTTATACCACTTTCAAAAATAACAGCTCATCTGATACGATTAGTTGGAGATGACATTGACCAAATAATATCATACTCAACTGCTATCACGTACGTACTGAGCTACAACGGTCCGTTTTACAAGCATATTCTTTATTTGTTCAAAAAAATACAATCAATTGTATGTGGGGGAGGCCCAGGTTCTTGCAGGACTATAGAGCCAGAATAATAAATATATAATCGTATATTGATATGTATACACACATATATATATATATATATATATATATATATATATATATATATATACATATATATATATATATATATATATATATATATATATATATAAATATATTTTGTGTGTGTGTGTATGTGTGTGTGTGTGTGTTTGTGTTTGTATGTAAAATAAAAAGTTATTGCTTTAAAATAAAAAAGGAATTTATTAATACCACAATTTTGGATATAATACTTTTCAACACTTATATAATATAATTGAGATGTTCAGGATAGAAAGCCAAAATTTCAAAAATTTACTTTTTTACTTGTGAGTATAAAATAAATAAAAGTATTTTTTTGAAATTAGGAGTTTTACTGCAGAAGAGTACCTAAGTGATATTCAGATATTACTAAGTAATTATTTCTAACATCTCTCCTGTATATATCAGGAAGTAAATAAACATAACTATATAGTGCATAACTACTACACCATCCCTCACATAGAGGTATTATAGTGTTAATAGTGGACTGAGGGCCGGGAGAGATGACAGCAAGATAATGTAGTGCTAACTGGAACATCGCAGGGGAAGGGCTCGCCTCAATAGGCTTCCGGTCGTAAATCACTTCGCAGGTAAGCGATTCAAACCGTCCGCGAAGCCCGGACCCAACAATGGCCCTTTCTCTTCTAATTAACCAATATGATAATTCAAAGCGGTATTAGCTCTCGGCGAAGTAAAAATTTACCCTATATGTGAGTTAAAGTCGCTCTGAAAAAAACAAACATTAACCGACAACGAGGATCAAGTATATCATAAAACAAAAACATATTACATGCAAAAACATTGGGTCTTTCAATATAAGTGTAAATTTTCATTATTTCTAAAAATCAAAGTGGAATTTCAAAATTAACTGATTTTTGGTGTTCACTATGTTCTTACGGTCAAGAGAATACTTACCTTGTATAGGATATGGTACATTTCTGCTGTGGTGGACTGTATAATGTAAAGATTGATGAAAGGAAATAAAATGCATTATGATTTGTATCTTGTAATGGTAACAGGAATAACATAATTTTAATTACGGGTTATATGTATTCATCTGGGTGGTTACTGTCTTCATCATACTCGGCTGGGCCTCTGCTGCGGGTTCTACTCCATGGTGTCCTAGCTGTTTTCTTCTTCTTGTTCTACACTAGACGGGGAAGTAGGCCATTTCTTACCTACTTGTTGGCCTAGGAGGTGATAGAGGGCTCTGCAAGGAGGTAGAATAGACAGAGTAAGGAGAAAGGTTGTTTTAGATTGAACACTATGTTCATGTTTACAGATTGTACTGAGCTGTTATTGATCTTCATTTTTCATTTATTTGTTTATTATTATTTAATTTTCATTTGAACCTGCGCAATTGCGCATCCAGCAAATTTGATCAAAGTGTCTTTCTCTTCGTTTTTCTACATGATCATAGAGTTATTTTGGAAAACAATTGTTGAGTATTTCTCTTATCTAATGTCTTTTTAATCTTCTCTTATCATATCCAGGTAATAGGGAGTAGGAATGCGGAAGAACGAGTGGTTTTGGGTGATATTGTGTCGATGAGTGGAGTGCTATGTATTTGTTATTAATATATGATTTTATAGTGGGAATGTTCGTGTCATTGTGTATAGTGTGATTCGAAATATATCTTGTCTTTTTAATTTTGTATGTACGTTCCATGTATGTCTTTTGTCCAAGTATAGTCGGTGATAACATACATAATTTTTGGAAGGTACTTCGTCGTTGTCGATTGTGACTGCTGGACACGAAGCTTTGGATAGAAAGAAGCTTACATGGCTCGATTTTGAGGCGCTTATTCTGATTTGCCATTTATAGAACCACTTTTCTAAATCAAATAAATGAATTTGAAGAGATATAGATGCTAGGTTTGGGTCCTGTGAGAAGAAATAATGGATGTATCGTCTGTGAAGGTATAGATGTTGGTGCAAGGGTGCTCCGGAATAACAGAGGTATATACAGAATACAGGAGCATAGAGAATGGGGCTCAAAATACTGCCTTGCGGTACACCCTTGTATTGAGGATTGAAATAGGATGATCCTTATTTAAATTAATAATATTTTCTATCACAAGAATTGGAAGAAAAACATTCCTGTTTAAACTTAAACTTGGACACTTGGCATCCCATTATTACAAGGAACAGTACCAAGGAGTTTTATGAAGAGTGTAACAAATGGACCATTGGCCATGGAGAGATTAATTCAAAAATAATTAATTTTTCCTTTTAACTCACTGGTGAAACCATCACATCCATATCGTACTGCAGGGATATTGACAAAATGTAACTAAAACTTATCAAAAAAACCTGCATTGATTACTTGGAAGGAACTTATATTTTTTTTACGACAAAGACCTCAAGTGTCATGACAGTGAAGAAACTAAACAAACTGGGTTACGAAATACTCCCATACTCACCTAATTCGCCAGGCATATCTCCAACGAATTTCCATCTGTTCGGAAATTTGAACGATTTCCTTATGAGTTAGATATTTCAAAATGATTCTCAAGTCAAAATTGCATTTTTAGATTTTACTTCATAAAAAAAATTGAATTTTTCAGTTCTGGGAATGAAAGTTTGATAACACCGAGGGAAGAATGAATGTCTAGAAAATCACGTTTAATATTTTGAATAAAAATGTTTTAATTTCATTTTACTTGTTGTTTTACTAATTAATTAATCTATTGAAAACGAGCAATTCATATGAAAGGTGTAATTGAAATTCCGTTATGTTAGTTTTGTTTGTAGTACATTTCAACAAAAGTTTCTACAATATGCATAATTACTTATAAATACCCATTTCTACTAAATAAAACTTAATATCATAGAGCCTATATAAACTAAAAGCAAACGCACTATGGTATGTAGCTTCATTACAATCTCCTACAACGTTCTACATAATACTATTATGTAAACCGATAGGCTGTTCTAAGGTGAGATAGGCACGAATTGATACGGCAGAACAGATTTCGTCCTTAGATAGGATCGTAAAAGGGTCGAATCACGACGCAGTCTATCATTAAACAGAGGTATAAATCTATTGTAGAGTGTTAGGGAACGAAATTTAATCTTGCCTCTTACGTCAAACTTTTACTTCTTGAGTTATTACCCCTGTGCGACTACAATGGACCGGGTTGTGATTGCAGCTAATAACGTTGGATGAAGTGAAGCGAGAGGTAAGAAAGGCCCCCCCTCTACTCCACTCACTATGGTAATGACCATCATTTGCATATAATACCTGAGGGCACTCCGGCTAATTGTGTCAGCCGGCA
The DNA here is from genome assembly GCA_037127475.1 of Arma custos. Lineage (NCBI taxonomy): Eukaryota > Metazoa > Arthropoda > Insecta > Hemiptera > Pentatomidae > Arma > Arma custos. Next base: position 167,017,623 of record CM073759.1, read on the forward strand.
GTTAGAAGTATCGCTCTTCGCTGTCGAGTGTCATTAGCATCGACATACGTGTTTTCGATTTCATTAATCGATTAAACACTGTTTCAAGGTTAGAAAACCATCTTCAAATTGTGTCAATTTATTAGTTTTCACTAAGGAAGCAAATTTCTTGTTAAAATTGAAAATTTTCAGAATATAATTGAAGGGGAAAGTTTTAAAACTAAATTTAAGCAACCAGAGTGATGCTAAATTCATATTTTGATGTCAATATTTTTTAATGTTTATGCCTTATTATTTAATTTCACTCCAGGCAACTATGGCTAATCGGAGGATATTGCAGTAGCATTACTGAATTTTTCTTATGCAGGTATAAATCGTGATCTTTATTGAGTACCTGTCACCGTAAAGGCTCAATACTGACTTTTTACGTCCCTTACGAAGGACGGCATAGAGTAAGAAATTTCACCTCCGATAAAAAAATCATAAGGTCATCTGCAGGACTGCGAACCCAGCGATCTTAGACAGAGAACTACTGCACCACAGATGATCCTTGATATGAATAAGTTTTTTGTAGTTTATCTCCCAAAATGCACCTTTTAATTTTGATTTAACCACTCTTTTAATTTATGTATCAGAGTTTAAAGCTTAAATAATTGATCAGGGCCAAAGTAAAAAAAAAATCAACTTTACATCAGAGAAAGTTAGACAATATTAATTATACAAAAGACTTCAGTGGTATCTTCTGGTTTAGACCGTGTCGCTAAATTTTTCGCCAACGCTTCGCCAGACATGCTGCTGACTTCTTCAGGCCAGAAAAGAGAATGAAAATAGTGGCCTTGGAAACCTAAAAGAGTATTTAATATTAATTATGTTATAAATACTTTATATGGATTAATATAAAATATTAAAATACTTGATTGCAATAGACTTTTATAGCAGAAAAATTATATCTTCAATAAAATTTTCGTTTTTTTCCACCCGGAAGTACAACATCTACTGTCACTAAAAAAATTGAAGAAGGTGTCAGTCAATAAAACACTTACTGAAATAAAATGTATCTTGTAATGATAACCGGAATAACACAATTTTAATTACGGGGTTAGATGTATTCCTCTGGATGGTTACTGTCTTCATCATACTCGGCTGGGCCTCTGCTGCTATGATGAAGGTTCCGGGTTCAAATATTACTGTTTTTTGATTGATAAATTATTTGATCTGTTAACAGCTACACATGGACCCTGTGATATATTCAGATCCTCCTTAGGCTCAACAGCCTCTATAAAATGATTGGTACCCTTTACGTGAGGGAAAGACTTGGCAGAAGCGTGATTTCGGACAAATCAACTCCGTGAACAACCTTTTCTTAGAAACATTGAAGTCTCGACCATCTACTGAACCTAAGGCCCTAGATTGGTTGTGCTTGGTTTTTAACGAATTAATAATGACTAACAATAGCATCGGGGAAAGCAAGGGGAAAAAATTAACAACAAATATCCACTGTGTTCAATCTATTCATTGACAATATTTAAATGCTTCCTGCGATATAATAGTAGATATAAAGCAATAGACCATCAAGCACAATAAAATAAAATAGAGATCTGTAGTAGGCTAAATACATTGTATATACAATGTTGCTGTGTGCTGTGTTGTATATGTCAATGTTGCCCAACAATACACAGACAGTAATCACAGAACAATATTTGAAGGATTATCATCCTATGCATTTCTCTTAAAATTATTTAAATGCATCTAATTGAAATTCCGGTATATAAGTTTTGTTTTTAGTACATTTAAACAAAAGTTTCTACAAAATGCATAAATACACATAAATGCCCATTTCTACTAAATAAAACTTAATTTCATAGAACCTATATAAACAAAAAGCAAACGCTATCTTCTCTTAAAATTAATTAAATGCAAACATTATTAATTAATTAAATGAGTATTACATCAGAATTCCGGCGTCCGTGGCAAATATTCATTTTTCATCAGAATACCTTTTCATTTGTTTTCAATTTCTGATTATTTTAAATATATATATGAAAATGTCACATCATTAAACAAAAAAAAGCTTAAAAACAATTTATTTCAATGCCAGAATGTATTCTCATATCTAGAGTGAGAAGATAGCAACTCAAAAACTGTGTTACTGGAAGTGTAACCATTAACGAATGTTTATGTTTTACAGAAATATTAACTTTAGGAGGGCGAACATTGAACAGCAATTTTACTAGTATATCTGCGTATAGATTTACTGTACTAATTCTTCGATATAATCAATTACCAAATATTAACTTCATAATCGTGAATATTTAAAATATTAGAGGATAAAATGGGGTCTAGCAATAAAAAAAAAACCATTATCACTACAGAACATGGTAGAGACTGTAATGTTTCTAGGACAATGGTTTTGTTTATTATTGGAGAATTGAAATGATGAAAATGAAATTTTCCCCTAATTAAGAATACCCACTTAATATAGGCTGGGTTAGCCCTAGAAAGGTTGTAGATCCCACAGTATCCATCTCTGGTCGGTAGCAGATTAAATAAAAGTCTGCAAGCAACTGGGATTTCAATCCAGGATATTCAGCAAAGCTCTACGGCTTAACCATTTCGCTCCCCAAGTTTATTACAAACAATCTTCACAAAAATTGTTAGATATGTAATTAGTTACTTAGATAAGTAATATTTAATTTCGTAATAGTGACTATAAATTTATATTTACCATACTGGAGGAACATGGGAATCATTAATAAAAAAAATAATTACCTTTTACACTACAACCCATGTTGTGACTTTGAAAATTCCTGCGATACATCCTCGAAATTTGGAACGAAAATAATGAATAAACAAAAGGATGTAGACTGGTACACATGTTATTTGTAATTAAAATGTATAAGTACCAATCAATCAACATTATAGTGTCTACACCTTAGTATAGCGTTAAAAACGTAACGCTAGCCCATATTTTTAAATCAATTCAAATATAACTCCTTAAATATCTCGATACATGAAAAAGTGGAATTAAACCACTTTCAAAAATAAAATATTATATCACGGATACAGGGAATGATAATTTCGCTGCTTATAAAATGTGCCCTAGAGTGAACCCATGAACCGAATAAAAATTATATATAAGCTCATGTTTTAAAGTAAAAACCATTCATATATGTCCCCTAAGTTTCAAAAACTATTGAATAAGTGCCTTTAAGAAAAAAAAAAAATGGAAATGACCGATCAGTGGAGATTGAAAGGAAGACAAGGCCCAATCGATTGTTGGCGACGAATTCGGCAAATGGAGGTCTTCAAATGTAAGGTCGCCCATTCCTAATTAAAGACAACCTCATTTTGTTATTTATTCATTCGATTCTTTTCGGAAGGCCAAGTTAATCTCATTTAAATATTTGTTCATTTTAAAAAGACGATGTAAACTGGACTAAAACTTCAGAATATTTCGTAATAAAGGAAAAACCATTATCCAGTCGTACAAATTTTTTTGTTTATTTAATTATTAATACAACGTTTCGACACTAGTTGTCATTTTCAATTATTTTGGTAAAAATCTTGCATCAATTATCATCTTATATAACTTAAAAAGTTATAAGTCATAAAATCTGTAAAGTACAAAATAAAAAATAATAACAATGAAATAGATACGTAATTATAAAAATAAGTCCAAAATAATTAGCAGAAATCTATATTATCTATACTAAACTATATTATACTATCTATACTTATTTCTGCTAATTATTTTGGACATATTTTTATAATTACGTATCTATTTCATTGTTATTATTTTTTATTTTGTACTTTACAGATTTTATGACTTATAACTTTTTAAGTTATATAAGATGATAATTGATGCAAGATTTTTATCAAAATAATTGAAAATGACAACTAGTGTCGACACGTTTTATTAATATTTCAATAGAAAAAAAAAATTTTTTTGACGGGATAATGGTTTTTCCTTTATTAATAAATATTTGTTTGATAAATACTTAGTCAGAGAAGGACATTTATTCCCCTCAGGACCCGCTAGAAATGTGTATATTAATGCTTTTATTGTCAACTGAAAGTATCGTTCTATTTAGTATTCCTTTATCTTCAAATAATAATTAACTGGAAGTCTTAAGGATCGAATTATTTATCAATCCTAAAATAACATCACACCTTTTAGCGTTAAGGCGTCTCATCACCTGAAAACCCATTGATGCTACAATGTATTTAATCGATTATTTGCAGTATAAAACACAACTGTAATGTTTTATCCCGTATTATTTAGTTTTAATATTGCTTAATAAATATAGTTCTAACTTTGACTAATTTCATTAATGTAACAGACAATAATTAATAATCATAAACCTAATATTAATTAGTATAGAGCTTATTGGTTAGTTTTTATAAAGATATTGAAACTACTTAATATTAGGAATTAAGATACTTGTAACTGTTCTACTTTCAGATTTTTTACTAAATCAAAAACTCAAAAGAAACATAAATTATTATTTAGAATGCAATAGAAAAAATTCCAAAAAACCAAATCACTAAAATACTTTTAAAAAAAACTATCAACGTTTAGCCTATCCATACATCATCTGGTTTATATTTAAAAAACCATAAGGCAAAATCGTAAATTTCTAAAATACTAAAAACAAATATCTCCCAGCATATCTCACATCAACAGACTTATCAAATTGAGACCTAGTGATACCTAACTTGACGAAACACTGAATGGCTGGTTTTTCCTATATTTTAGAGACTTGAGGTTTTGTTATTTTGTGATTTTTTTTTCTTTTGTATTATAATTATTTTTTCTTTTATTTATTTATTGATATTTACAACTGTATTACAACAATACTGCAAGTAAATAGGCGAAGTGATACATAATGACAAGTAGAGAAACTACCCACTGGTAGTACTCAAATCACAAGTTCAACGAAGAATGTCACGTGACCATCTTCTTTACAGACGCCTCGGAGGATTATCGGGAATTGAAGAGTAAGCTAGGTTTAAAACTATAGTCGAGACGACAAGAGAAGGTGCACGGGGAGTGGGGAGGCCTGAAGCTGTTCCTTCCCCCCTCCCCTAACCTGACTCCGCCTGGAGCCGACAATTGTACTACAGCTCTTACTCGCTTTTCATTCTTTATAGACCAGCAGCCAGGGCCCAAAGTAATGTATCATTTTAAGGCAATTTGTATTACGAAACATTGAAAATATCCACAATAGTCACTGGATAGCTGGCCCGAGAGGGGTGGAGGGGAAGTGGGACTAGGGTGGGGGAAAGAGGGCGGAGCTCGTGGAGAGGCGTGGAGGGGGATGCTCCGTGCACCTTCTCTTGTCGTCCCGACTATAGAGGGTTTGAGTGGGAATGAAGTTTGTTATGAAAGGATAGATACCGGGTTCGGGGCAAATCAGCAACGAATGGGACATTAAGGTCGTTATGGATGACTTTATTCTTAGGAAAATAAGGAGCATTGATGATTTAGGATTGTAAAGAGGAAGGATTTTGGAGTGTAGGGATTGTACACGAGAGGAATTCGATGGCTTAGTGGAGCCTCAAAGCTCTATTCCGTCCAAATAGGTCGTATGATGGTCAGATATAATTATTATTGAAACTAGAATATCGAACTAAGATTGTCGTGTTTCTTTCTAACATATCCTCCTCGACAGCTAGAATTTGCTATTAATTTTCTCATTGCCAAGCAATTGTATGATTAATAAAGTAATCGTTAATAGGCAATAAAGCATTCTTCTATTTATTTAAAATAATTTATTCTGGGATGATAGTAATTATTATGCCTCTTAATTATGGGGTATTTAAATTTAATTATTTACTCGCAATTCGCATTATTTTTATTTAGTCTGTTTGCAGTGGGAAATGGATCATATAGGATCACCTAGCCTCTGTAAAATATTATAAAAATAGGGTACCCAAAGTAAGGGAGGGAAAATCTGGCGGTTGAGCGTGACCTGTGACAATTCACCTCCTTGCAGAACCGAATGAAACTGTCTCTACCATGTAATGAACCCCTGGCCCTTTATGAGTTGTAGTGGTACAGATTTTTTTTTTAATATAAATATAATGGGTATATAAATAGATAGATAACAACATTTAAATTATTCAGCCTATAAAATAGATTTGGTTTATAAAATACAAAACAATTTATATTTACTATTATATATTTTATTCTTCTTAAAATACGAACTTTTTACATCTCGAATTTTGAATGAGAAAATTAATTAAATAAATAAATAAAATAGATTAACGGAAACATTGTAAAATTCGAGTGGTACTTAATTATAATTTTGTAAAAATAAATAGTTACATTTATATTTATAATTTTATTATAGTCACGTTAATTGATATTGTTCATACTTTTGTTTCATTTTCTGCTTTCTTGGTTTCTACTTCATTTTAATTTGCATACATATGTCATCTATTGTTTCTCTCTGTATAATTATTGTAATCTTATGTATGTTATTTTTTATATCTTGTACTCTGTTTTCTTTTTCTTTTTCATTTTTTAAATGTTATCACTGGAGTTAACTCGCAACTTTTTTTTCTCATTAATTCTTTCTCATTTAATAAGACATAATAATAACCTGTATTAACATACTCTAAGATATAATAATACCCTGTATAGAAACCCGTATTGTTATTCAAAGGGACTTTGACCTGGACCTAAAGGACTAAAGGGACCAGATCAAATAAAGAATTTATCATTATCATCATTATATGGTTATATATTAATCGATGTATTCTACAAGACTCCTATCTGGCCTTATTGCGAAACCTCTTTCTAGCATCCTTATGTAGAGCAAGTCCATCGTATAACTAACTGCATCTGCTCCCTGTCAACTGATTTCAAAACTGGCCTTAGCTAGCAGCTTCAGTCTATCTCTACGCACGTATTCGGATTAATTAGGCCACTTATTTATGGAACTGGATCGATTTATGGTGCATATATCTGTTCTTTTCATCCATTTACATTAAGACAACTTACATTAAAAATTACTTAAATAGTGCATTGATTTTTCGCGCGACGTTTTCTTACGTAAGATGGACACTGTTCAAATGGGATTTTCATATATTTAATAGAGAAATAGAGGTCAATCAACTATTAACAATAAACTCTTGTTATAGTTCTAACTAGATTATCTATATATCAAATGTTGCATACCAGATAAAAACGGTTTTAAACCATTAATACAATTTATAATATTAATATTTATTCACAATAAACTGCAGATATACAATACAGAATTAGTTTGTACTTTATAAACCAAATCTACTTTATAGGCTGAATTCTGAATATTGCAAATATATTCCGATAAGAGTAACATCTAAAAAAATATTCCAAAACTTAAACCTATTTATAAATAATAAAATATACAAATTCCATGACAATAAGCAATAGTTTTACATCCTATCATTTCGGTTCTTAAATATTTATTTTGGAAAAATATATTCTAACAAAATAATAAGAAATAGAAAAATTCTTGTAATGATCCACATAACTAAAACTGCTGTTTAAGAAACTGATTATTCATGTGTTGAAATGGTACAGTTTTTATAATTACATCAACTCTCAATATTCCGCTTATATTTCTATATCTTCCCACAATTCAAATCCTCAGTTTAATCCCAAAAATTAATCAGTTTAACCAGATCTTGCTTTTCGAACTTTTACTCTGCCACGGAACCAATACGGCGTTTTGTCTTTTACGACGCTGTCCATATTCGCCTGCTCCGCCATAATATGGAACTCGCCATGATTTTTCTCTATATTCATTCAAACCCATGTTTTCCTCCCACATTCCATCAATCCTCAAACAGATGCTTACAGATCAGTTGGAATTATGAGTTAATATCCATCAAATGTAACTAATGACGTTTATCATTACTTTTCTTTTAATGTTTAATTATCTTCAATATTTAAGCTGTTTAAATAATATATATTTATGTCTGTTTTATTTGTTTTCTTATTTATAGTTATTTTCTGTTGTTTTTTATGTCAATAGCATACGGTTTTGGCGTTCATATATTTTTTATAACAAAAATAAAATATAAGTAATTATATTAAAAACATCTGATTCGGTGTATACATCTGTACTCAAGGGACCCTCAATGCCACAATTTCATTATTCTATTATATATTTATTAATAGAATGGAACCTAACCACTGGCTTGAGTATATCTAGGTTATATTCACTAAAATAGTACGGATCGTCTTGTATATTTATCTAGCTTGTTAAGCTCGTATGCATTCTAGAGGTAAACAGTTATAAAAATCATGTTTCAAAATTTAATATTCTAAATGAACAACCTGATCCCGCTGGTACAATATATTTTGTATAATGCTTATGCTATCATTCTTTATGTTTATTTAGATATAATGAAATTCATCAGAAAAAATAAAATTACGATAGTTTATGACATAGAATACTAACTTACTAGCCTGTTTGTATTAAATATTCGTTATGAAAAAAATACCAGAAGATTGTAGGAATCTTGAAAACCATTGGTTTTTATGGTTTCAATGTTTCATAACATGAAGAACAATTTATAAATGTTTCGATAGGATAAGGTAATGCAATTACAGTCCGTTTAGGCCGAGTTTCCTTAAGTAGCTGGTAATAAATATCTTACAAGATTGGTCCAATAACAGGCTTCCGATCTGCGCTGTAAATCTGCAACCGAACCTTCCCTGCCGGAGGAGGTTAGGTATAAAAACATCGAGTGCTACTCCTGATTTATAAGCATAGACCGTATAAATGCCCGAAGCCGCTATTTCATTACCGGCAATATTAACGAGGCTACCACACCCACCCACCGTCTTGAAGGAGCTAGCTTGATTTACGAGAAGCAGTGGAGATTGGCCAAGTCGCTTTGTCCTATTTAGCTCATGAGCTGATTTTTCTTTGGAATTATCAACTTTTAGTTAACAACCTATCAGAAATTAATATTGATATGAAAAAATAATCTTCTTGCCTATTCATTTAACATAAATTTAAGGTGATAAGGCTAGTCGTACACACCATTTAGAACCAAAGTAAATAATAATACCTTTATGTCCCGGACCATTTTCTTTCACAAATATTATTATTATAAAGGTCAAATATTATTATTCAATTTACTTTTATTTATTGTTCTTTTGATGGCGATTATTTTTATTTTGAAGAGAAAAGATTTGTCCTGGCTGGGATTCGAACCCGGGCAGTACAAATCTTTTCTCTTCAAAATAAAAATATTTAAAAATATTATTATTCAAGATGAATTCAGCAAAACGGGGCAAACCCGGACCATTTTCTTCCATAAAGAATACCTAAGGCTTAGTACCAATAATAGTGATATCAGCAGTGACCAAACTATCATTTTGCTAACAATCTGAATTTTTTTTTTTTTAATTTTATTTATTTTTATTGAGTTGTACAACTGTAATAGTACATCTAGTACAATTGCTATTAGAGTAAATAATAGATAATAGGACATGTAGAGATACTACCCACTGGCAGCACTCTATAAAGTTCTATAATAGAAGGTCCCGAGGCCATCTTCTCTTCAGACGCCTAGGAGGATTGTCCGGGATGGAATTGGATGCAATGATGGAAACTAGTGGGTTTGGATGGGTTTGAAGTTTATTGTGGAATGATAGGTATCTGGAATGGGCTAAATCGGTAACATGTGGAACGTTAAGGTCATTATGGATAGTTTTATTTGTGACAAAATAAGGAGCGTTTAGGATTTTGCGAAGGATTTTGGATTGCAAGGATTGGATACGAGAGGAATTCGATGGTTTGGTGGAGCCCCATAGTTCAATTCCATAAGTCCATATAGGGCAGTCACATAAATAAGTCTTTTGTAATTGATCTGAAGCTTTGAGCGCTTATCTAGTATGTGTTGAAGTAGTCGGATGCGTTTAGCTGTTTCTTGTCTTTTCAGTCTTGTGTGAGGGTTCCAAGTAAGACGCTTGTCTAAGTTGAGTCCCAGGTAGCGAATCTGTTCAACAGGGATAAGTGGAGTACTATAAAAGAATACAGTAGGACAGGAAGTCAAGGGTTTTCGACGAAGGGTAAAGTTAATTTGATGGGACTTGCTGGGATTGATTTTAATTCTCCAATTCCGACACCATTCTTCGAGGCTTGATAGGTGTAATTGAAGGGATTGGGATGCAATATATGGGTCGTTATTAACTGATAACACACATGTGTCATCAGCATACGTGGAGATGAAGGTGTTAGGATAGGTTGGAATGTCAGCTGTATATACTGTGTAAAGGATAGGACCGAGGATGCTACCTTGAGGAACGCCAGCAGACTGGGAATAGAGGGATGAGTAGGAACCTTTATGACTTTCTTTAAATGTTCATCCAGTTAGAAAGGAGCGAATGATTAAAAAGTATGTAGGAGCAAGGAATTGTCGGATTTTGTAATGGAGACCTGGGTGCCAGACTCGATCAAAAGCCTGTTCTACATCGAGAAAGGCTCCCGTGCAGTAAAATCTACGCTCCAATGCAGAGGAGATAACATCCACCACACGATGACATTGCTGGATAGTGGAGTGGGATGTTCGGAAACCAAACTGGTGGTCTGGGATTATGCGGTTACTATCTAGGATGGGATAAATACGTTTTAGAATGAGTTTTTCAAGGATCTTGCCCATTATGGGTAAGAGGGAGATAGGACGATAAGAGGATGGGAGTTCTGGAGGCTTTTTGAATTTTGGGATCATTTTTACTATAGATAGTTTCCATGTATCAGGAAAATAGGTAGTACGGATTACAGAATTATATATGTATGTGAGGAATAGGATAGCTTTTCGAGGAAAGGATTTTAGGATGTGAGCTGTAATAAGGTCATGTCCAGGAGCTTTACGGGAAGGTAAACTATGAATAATATTGGATATTTCTGACGGATGAAAAGCCTTAGGTGGGAGAGACATTTGGAGTGGGATATCCAGTTCTGCTTCAATACGCTCAATGTGAATAGGATTGAGGATATCAGAGTGTGGATTAAAGGTTTTGAAGAGGTGTTGGGCGTATATGTGAGATTTTTCTTCATCAGATCTGGACCAAGTTTGATTTTCAGTAAGGAGAGGAAGATTAAAATCTTTGAATTTAAGGATCTTTTTGGCGGTCGTCCATAGTGATTTGTTAGCAGTCGTAAGATTTTCAGTCACACTAAGTAAATTTTGGATTTTGAAGTTTCTAATCTCCGTTTTCAGTTTGTTAGTCAGCTGGGTGTAATACGTTTTATCTGATGGGTAACGAGTCCTATGCCACTTAGATCTTGCTCTGCGTTTTTCGCTTAGCAAGATGCGAAGGTGCTGTGGCAGGTTAGTCTGTTGTGTGATATTATTTCTGTTTATGGTAGTGTTATCTCTTATACTTTGTGTTATTGTTGCTGTAAGTATTTCTATTGCGCTGTCAATGTCTTGTTTAGTTTTGAGTGGAATCCGTAAGTCTAGTTTGCTTTTCAAATCGTTATTAAATTGCTCCCAGTTAATTCGTCCTGTAATCAATGAAGGAGAGGAGGGCTTAGAAATGAAGGTCGAGTGTAATGAGAGCAGAACTGGACTGTGGTCTGAGGAGAGGTCATCCAGGGATTTGATTAATACATGGGAAGGAGAAATCTGCGATGTGACCAATATACCCAGGATATCAGGGCGTTTTTTCAGGGAAGTTGGCCAATAGGTAGGATTCGAGGGAGAGAGAATTGAATAACTACGAGAAGTGGAGACATGAGACAGGATGTTGCCTCGAGGGTTGGATGTTCGGCAACCCCATCGTTGGTGTTTAGCGTTGTAGTCTCCTCCAGCAATAAAGCGTGATCCGAGGGATTGGAACAAGGATTCTAGTTGGTTATAGGATAGAGAATTGCCAGGAGGACAGTATACAGCTGATAATGTAAGATGAGGGGATGAGTTGATATTGTGATAGAGGTTGCTTGGATAACCTCATTTGGAGTAGAGGAAATAAGGGAATGTGGAATGGATTTATGGATAAGGATGCAAGAACCGGCGTGGGAAGTGTTGTCTGGGTGGTCAGATCTATAAGTGATGTAGTCGCGTATGTAAAAATATGAACGTTTAGTGAAGTGAGTTTCAGTAAGTAGGGCAATGTCAATCTGATTGTCATGTAGAAATATGCCAAGTTCGTCTCGGCGGTTGTTTAGTCCGTTCGCATTCCATAAGAGGACAGCTAGGGGCTTCACATTCATCGCGGGAAGTTGAATGGAATTTCTGTGAGGAATCTAGTGAGGAGGGTTATCAGCGGTTTGATAGTTTGTTGTAGGTCTATCAGGAAGGAAGATAGGATGGAATATATGTCGGAGGGATTATGTTCTTGGAGCGGATATGGATAAGGAGGTTGAGATGGAAAGTCAGTAGGGGTGTTGGCTGGATGCTGAGCCCGACACTGGGGACGAGGAGGTAGATCAACTTTCGTTGGTCGATGTAATGAGGGGTTTACCAGGAGAGAAGGCTGTGATGGAACTGGAAGTGGGTGTTCTGGCGGAAGTTTGAACACGGAGAGGTAAGTGGTGAGGAGGAATGGGATGTCGTGGAGGTTGGGACTGTGCCTTGGGGATCTGTGGCTTGGATTGAGAGGTTTGGGGGTTTAGATTGAATTTTTTGAGGCGTCTGACGTCGCGGCTGCTGTAGAGTCTTGGTGTAGGCTTGAGAGGGCGGCTTTATGTCTTCCTGTAAATCGGCGATCGTTGAGGTCGTGGGGTGCTGATGGCTGGTAGATGTATGAGGCAGTTCTGGGAAATGCGATAAATTTCCAGGCTCAGGAACAACATTTGTCTTCTGTTCTGTTTTTTTTTTGTGCAGTATTATGCGATCTGTGCCGATAGAGGTTTTTATAAACGATGCAACCCCTGTAGCTAGCAGGATGGTCTTCACCACAGAGTGCACATTTTGCAGACTCCTCTTTAGGTTTCGGACATACCTCAGATGAGTGTGGGCCGGCACATTTGACGCATCTGCTCTGGTGATGGCAGTAAGCCTTTGTGTGCCCTAGGTTTTGACATTTTGTGCATTGCACTATTAATGGTTTTTGTCTGGGCTGTTCAAATCTTACTATTGAATACACTAACCTTGAGATCTGAAATACCTCAGCATTATTTCGAGCTGGTTCCAAGTCAACAAAAAATAGTGGTAGTGGGTATTTTTCTGTTGGGTGTAGAACAGAAGATATGTTTCTAACGCTATGGCCTATTTCTTCGAGACCTTTTTTGACGGCAGCTGTGGGGGTGCTTGAGTGAAATCTGAAAATTAAAGCTATAGGAAACATTATCAAGTATTTCTTTCTATTCCAATATCTACTTCTCTTTTTTGTATAAGCCCATTAAACAGTTTTCTGTTTATACTATAACCTTAAAATGCGCTATCGATTGAAATTCGCAGAAAGTAAATTTATTTTTAAATTAGTTTGGTCGATAATAACAAAAACTTGTTATTATTAGTACACTAAAATATTTGTTTATTTATTTCTTTAACGTCACTTTATGCTGCTAAGTCTAATCGGACGATGCTACAGTGGGACTACTAGATTTTCCCCATCGACATAGATTAACCCGTTCCTGACACCTCAACAGAATTAGGATCCTCATTCCACGCAACATTTGAAGGGCAGCATAACAAAATATAAAACAATAAAGATAAACCTGTACCATTACAACCCATGAAGGGTCTTGGTTAAGGGGTTTCAGTACATGATAGAAACTGTACTGTTTTTTACAACACAAAACAACTGCTCAAAATGGAGGTGATTTGCCCGAAGTAATCGTCAACCGCCAAGTATCTACCCCAATGAAGAGAATTCAATTTATGCTGACTGGGTGAACCACTAAGGGGTCTCAAAACCCAAGGGTCAGTCTGTAGCTGTTAACTATCTGACTTGTTAAGCTAAATTATACAATCTTGACAAAAAGTATACAATATGAAGTGCAAAATATGATTATCCATGGTCATCAAAAAACATGTATATGAAACCTAAACTCGGCAATCTTAAATGACACAATTGTATAATCTAATAATCAAGAGGTACAAAATAGTTTAAAAAAATCTAGAAACATTAATCTACCAAGTTTAGGATTAAGTAGATCGACAAAAAATACAGTTTCAGAATATTATCATTTTGGATTTTCCGCTTCCCATCTTTTTTATTTTTTGTTATTATATTTGAGCTTAAGGTGTTGGGACTTTTGGCATTATTATTTCAAGTTCTCCTAAATCAATGATAATGGAATAATAGGCACATTATAGATCTAGAACTTTTTGTGAAATAATGCTAATACTTTCAAGGTTTCATTAGTATGACAACATTTACCCTAAGGATAAACATAATTTAGATAGCAGCGAATTTCAAGTAAAAGTTTATTTTTATGTTATAAAAGAAACTTTTATATATATAAAAATATTTTTATAGTTTTTATTTGTATCAAGTCAATAAACTAGGGAATGTTAAATGATGATGATGTTTATTTTGAAATGCATTTATAAACCTAAATTATTCTTATAAAACTGTACACTTTTATTGGAAGAAGGATTAATTAAGAAGCAGGGAAAGTAAACTTGTCTTGTATAGCGAAAATGCTGGTAAACTCACTGCCACATTTTTAGGTTATATACAAACTAACTGATTCGGCCCAACAACCCAGTGATGAGTCCTGGCCTCCACCATTCGTCGCGGTACTGAGCATCCAGTACCAGTAACATACGCCATCCAGTTGCGTACTCCAAGGATGTTCCCTGCATCACCCTCTACTACGTCAATCCACCTAAGGCTGGGTCTTCCTGGTCTTCTTGTCCTGTATAGAGGCTCTATCAGCAAATCTTCCTCACTCATGCGGAGCCACATGCCCTGCTCACCGCAATCGTCCCAGTTTTATGACCTGGACAATATTCAGTTCTTTGAATACGTCATATAGCTCCTGTTTTTTACGTATCCTCCAGTTTCCATCCACCAGCACTCCTTCAAATATTCTGCGAAGGATTTTCCACTCAAACAGGAGGAATATATATATATATTAATATGGAAATCTAGGTTATATAATTATGCAAAAATATGAAACTTCAAAAGTTTTAATACCGACATTCTTTGATGCTCATAAATAAATTATTCCTTATCAATAAGGAGCTAAATAATCGGCGGTGTAGTATTATACGTCTTAATGGTAATGAAAGTCGATTAACTGTATCGATATGTATCTTACATCCATATCAGTTTATCATGTCCATTGTTTTATAACTACTAATTTAAACGGTTGCTCCACTTAAATGAAATCATTTCATTAAAACCTGTAGGACTGCAACCCATGAAAGGTCTTGGGTTTAGCTCACGATAGATTCTGTACTGTTTCTCGAGCAATGGGTCGTGGAGGGAGGTGTTTGTCCAAGATCGCGCTCAACCCCCATGTTTTATCCCTGTAATAAATTAAAGGGACCGATTTTTTCAGAGACTAGGTGAACCCTAGAAAGGTCTGCAGATTCCATAGATTGATAATAGATTAAATAATTTATCTGGCTTAACTAGATTTGAACAATGCAACTCAGCTTTATAAAAACTGAGCTATCTCGCTCCCTTAAATATAATGTGTAAAAATAAAATAAATCAAAATAAGTGAAAAGGGAATGACATAAAATAAGTATTAGAATTCAAATGGAAATATTCTTAAAACAAAATATTAAGTAAACAGTCAATGTTTCGCCAATTCGTGCATCATTATGACATACAAATTTTTTTATTTATTGAAATTTACAACAGTAAAATAGAATCTTCTTCTTTACAAGGCGCATCGGTCCACGTAGGACCTTGGCCGCATAATTTTCATCCACTTTGACAGATCTTCCGCGACTCTTCTCCTTGTACTCATCCCCAGGAGCCTAAGATCTGCTTCCACATCATCCAGTAATCGCAGTCTAGGCCTGCCTCTCAAGTAAAAATAATGAATGATAAATAATGGCACTAGGTAAAGGCAAGTTGAGAAAGTACCCAATGGTAGTACTCGAAAATACTCGACATGCACAAAAATTAAATTCATATCAATGAAGATCAAATGTAGAATATCTGCCATCAACATTCTAAAAATATAGGTCGATAAGGAACAGCAATTTTTCTACAAGACGTCCAAAACAAATTTTGTTGGCTATAGTTATATTGAAATTATTTATATCTCTCTGTTTTCTTAATTAAATCAGAATCTATTTATATTGCTGAATATATATTTCAAACAGGATGCAATTTACATTTTAAGGTACAATCTACATTAGAACGCCTATAAAAGAATGGAATAAAAATGCAAACAAATGGAGTAAGAATGGGTAACAGCCATCTCCATAACCTAATGTTCGCAGATGATCTGGTAATTATCGCTTAAGACCAGCAGGATGCAGAATACACGATTCGAAAACTGTGGGAAACATATAATAATTGGGGCCTATAACTGAACTACAGAAAAAATGAATACATAATCATTTGTAATCAGGAGGACCTTGTTGTTGAATGCAATAAGGTCCTCTAAGGTCAAGAGCGGATAGTTTTAAATATTTGAGCACTTTAATGGAAAGGTAAAGGCATCGGAAAAAAAAGATATAACAAAGGATAATTACAACCCGCAAAGCTATTAGTATGCTTAACTCGGTCCTTTGGAGCATTAATGTGACGAAAGATAACAAGCAGCTCATATACAGGGTGTCCCAAATTTAAATGGCAAAATTTCAGGAACTTATAGGGGACCGAAAAACTAAGACAAAAAGTCCTTTAGAGATTTGCTCGTTTTTGCTTAGTTTTAGAGAAAATCGCAAAAAAAGAAACAAAACAAGTTTTCATTTTTATACTTATTTATTTACATTTATATTTATGTTATGTTCTTTTTAATGTAAATATTGTTCAAAATGTTGTCCTCTTGCACCAATGCAAGCATTACATCTAGCACTCACTTGATAAATTGCAGCTAAACATTGTTCTGATGATATTTGGTGCACTGCATCTATGATTCGGTCTCTTAATTGCTTTCTTGAGTTGACACCGAATAAACTTTCTGCTTCAAGGTTTCACATACGAAGAAATCCATGGGGCTCATATCAGGTGATATGGGTGGCCAAGGTACTACTCCTCCACGTCCAATCCATCGTTGTGGATAATTTATATCCAGCCAAACTCGAGCAACTCTGCTAAAATGAGCTGGACATCCATCGAGTTGGAACCACATTTCAATCCGCTGTTGTAAGGGAATGTCATCTAAATAATTAGAATACTCGTTCTCCAAAAAATGTGTAAATGCGATACCATTCAATCTTCCAGGTAAAAAATATGGTCCCACCAGTAATCCGTTCCAAATTCCAAGCTAAACGTTAATAGCCAATTCATGCTGAAACCTATTCTCTCTAATAGCTCTGGGATTTTCAAGAGCCCATACATGATAATTTCTTTGATTAACAATTTCTCCAGCGGTCAAATGGCTGTCAGTAGCTCTCAGCAGGATATGGTATGTCGATATCCATAGCCCAGGAAAACCTGAGAAATGACCCTAGTCCACAAGTGGACGTGACAGCAAGTCCTACTCCCACTTCCTCGTAGTGACAGCTGGACAATGCACACCAAGGTGGACATTGACTGACGGGAGAGGGCAAAGGCGAGTTTCCAGCGCCTTAAAACTGGATCCTTCGACTAGGGGAGGAAACCCCGACAGAAAACTCTGGTCCTCCAGGTTGGGGATTGGACGCGGGGTCAACAACCCTGTTCCGTAAAAACTGTAAGTGTTTTCAAGAAACCACAAAAAGCCTCGGAAAGAAATGGATCAAATGGGAAACGACATAGGCATGGACATCGATTAATAAATATGGCAACCTGGAACGTGAGGAGTTTGTTCCAACCTGGAGCTGGGAGAGATCTTGAAAGGGAACTGGAAAAATACAAAATAGATCTATTAGCCCTACAAGAAATCCTCTGGAGAGACACAGTATTAACGAAGATGAAGCACTACACAGTCATTGACAGTGGCAATAGACGGAACATACTAGGGACAGGTTTTGCGATAAGGAATTCCCTCTTGCACTCTATCATTAAATACGTGGCAGTAAATGAGAGATTGTGCTTATTAAGGATGCGAGGTTTTTCAATATCTCTCTTATCAGCATACATGCACCCATAGAAGGCAAGGACAATGAAGAGGAAAAGGAAATCTTTTATGGAAGGCTAGAAAATCTATACGATTCCCTACCCAAGCATGATGTGAAAATAATTTTGGGAGATTTCAATGGTAGGATAGGAAAAGAAACTATGTTCTTCCCCATAATAGGCAAACACAGCAAGCATGAGGAAACGAGCGAGAATGGACTCAGAATGGTCGATTTTGCGATGTCAAGGAACCTTAGAATAAGAAGCACCTTTTTTTTCCCGCATAAGGAAATACATAAGGAAACATGGACCTCCCCGGATGGCATCACCAAAAATCAAATTGACCATGTACTCATTGCTGCCAGACATGCCAGTGATATATTTGATGTTCGCAGTTGCAGAGGAGCTAACTGTGACTCAGACCGTTATCTGGTCAAGATTTTATATAAACAGAAGATGGCTGTACAAGGAAAAGGAAAAGTAAACACAAGAAATGCCACCATCTATAATGTGGAAAAGCTAAAGGAGGATGATGTAGCCCGGCAATTCAGGGATAGGATCGCAGATAGATTGAATAACAACTCATCTATTGGCAGGAATATAGAGGAAAGATGGGCACGCTTTAAAGATGCTCTCAAAGGTGCAGCTGAGGACATTCTTGGCGCAGCACAAAAAAGACAAAGAAATGATTGGTTTGATGAGAACTGCATAAAAGCCATAGAGGAAAGAAACAGTGCCAGGCAGAAAATGATCCAACGAAGGACCCGAACTACGGCGGAACACTATAGGACCAAAAGAAGGGAAGCGAAAGGAATATGCAAGCAAAAGAAAAGGCTGCAGGAAACAAAGAAGCTAGACAAGCCTTTTCAGCCAAACAGACGAGAAAGTTCTATAAAAGCACCAGAGAATTCCGAAATGGATATATACCAAGGCTGGAATTCATTAAAGATAGAGAGGGGAACCTGATTGGAGATAGAGGATCTGTCCTGGAAAGATGGAAGCAGTTCTTCATAGAATTATTAAATCCGAATAAAGAAGGACCAACTTACAATAATAATGCAGTATTGGAAAACGGAAAAGACTCGTCAAATGTGGATGAAGAGGAATTACCACCAGATAGAGAGGAAATAGCGGAAATAATTGGAGCACTCCATAACAACAGAGCACCTGGAATAGACGGTATCCCGAATGAGGTCCTGAAATATGGGCGTGAGGTGGTGGTGGAGGAGATATGTGGCCTCGTATTTGATGTATGGATGGAGATAAGGATGCCACAGGACTGGAATATGGCAGTGCTGTGCCCAATACATAAGAAGGGAGACAGATTAAACTGCCAAAACTATAGAGGTATCGCTCTATTGCCCACTGTCTACAAGGTACTTTCAGTCGCAATAAATAGGAGAATTATGGCATGGGCTGAAAGAAATATTGGCGAATACCAAAGTGGCTTCCGGCCAACTAGAAGCACAACTGATCATATCTTCTCCATATGGCAGATGTTAGAGAAAGCATATGAGTACAATATTGACCTCCATCACCTCTTCATAGATTTCTGCCAGGCCTACGATAGTCTTGATAGGAATGAACTGCTCAAAGTAATGAAAACTCTAGGGGTCCCAGAAAAGCTAGTCGGATTAAGTGCGATGACCTTGGAAACACCAGATGTAGGGTAAAAATCCAAAATATGCTATCAGGAGAGTTTGAGGTGGAGAATGGTCTGCGCCAAGGAGATCCCCTCTCACCTGTATTGTTTAACATAGCACTAGAACAAGCTGCGAGATCAATCAGAACCAACCCAGGAGGAACGATATGCAACAGGATGACCCAACACCTGGCGTATGCTGATGACGTAGTGATATCAGCAAGGTCAAAAGCGGCGCTCTCGGGAGCTTTACAGGAATTTGAAGAAGCGGGGAAAAAATTGGGTCTTGTAATAAATAAGGAAAAAACCCAATACATGATTTCCACAAAAAATGATGGGCAGGAAGAGCAGAGTCATGTGCAACTGCTCCACCACACATTTAAAAAAGTGGACAGCTTCAAGTACCTGGGGGCTTTAGTGACACGAAGGAATGACATCACTGCGGAAATTAAAGCAAGAATTTCAGCAGGCAACAGATGTCTCTTTGCATTGCGAAAAGTATTAAGATT
The DNA here is from genome assembly GCA_037127475.1 of Arma custos. Taxonomy (NCBI): domain Eukaryota; kingdom Metazoa; phylum Arthropoda; class Insecta; order Hemiptera; family Pentatomidae; genus Arma; species Arma custos. The sequence continues at coordinate 167,037,880 of CM073759.1, forward strand.
GCGGAACATGTCACGGAGAGCAAAATTGTTGATCTATAAAACAATCTTAAGACCGATTGTCACGTACGCTGGTGAAACGTGGGTCCTGACCCAGTAATGCGAGAAGATGCTGCAGATCTGGGAGAGGAAAGTGCTTCAGCAGATATTTGGGACAGTATGTAACGAAGGCCAATGGAGGTCAAGAAATAATAGAGAGCTTCGGGAACTGTACAACGAACCAGACCTAGTCACCTATGTCAAGTCAACCCGTATAAGATGGCTTGGGCACGTGGAGAGAATGGGAGAAGATAGGTACCCGAAGAAACTATTATATGGCAAACCAGGAGGCAGAAGAGGAAAGGGAAGGCCCAGGTTGCGATGGCTGGGTGATGTGGAAGACGATCTGCAGAGGATGGGAATCGGACAATGGAGAGGTCGAGCTGCTGACAGGGAAGACTGGAGAGGCGTTGTTGCGGAGGCCAGGGCCCTATAGGGGCTGTAGAGCCATGGAAGAAGAAGAACAATTTCTCCTCTTCTAAAGGTAGCTTCATCGGTCCATATAATTTTTAATGGAAATAAATTATCATCGCGGATTTTTTCAAGAAACCAGTTACTAAAATTTAATCTCTTGACATAATCTTGAGGTAATAAATTCTGAACTTTTTGAAGATGGTATGGGTAGCGATTATCACCTTTCAAAGTTTGCCATATAACTTGCCGCGATATTGCTAATGCAGCTGATGCTCTTCGGATGCTAGTCACAGGATTGTTATCGAAGTGGCGTTGGACACAATTTCTTCTCCGATAATCTGCTCTTACTGCTGCCTGGAATTGGTCGCCTTCATCACGTATTAAGAATGACCTAGTCTCTCGTAGTCTATTAAAAGTTAACGAAAAGACTCGTCGATTAGGCACTCTTCTATTTGGAAATCGGCGCGCATACTCCCGCACCGCTTCTAAAGCATTACCGTTACAGAAACCATATACAAAAAACATATCAGCGTATTCAACATTAGAATATGTATGCGGCATTGTGGCTGATGCTATTCACACAAAAATATCTGAGTAACTGACTGAAGACTGATTTAGGAATTATAATCCTAGAAGGAAGCCAAAACATAAACAAATAAAAGAATGTAAAGGATAACATTAAGTGTTTACATATCTCACTGCCTAGCCTGACTGCCTATATCGATCAAAGACCTAGACGATAAGCGCGCTCTAGGAAAAACTCTTTTTAACTGAGATGAACTCTTAGAGGAGAGCTGCCAGGGTATCGAAACTAGAAAGAAGGACTAATGCAAACTCATCAAAACATCCTCCAAAATATAGAGAAAAAACATATTGATATGGTATGGTCATCTCAGAAGAATGATGGCCCAATTTAATTTTCAATTGGAGAGTTGAAGGGAGAAAACGGTGAGGATGACCACGAAGAAGGTGGATGGAAGGAGTTGAGGAAAGTAGAACGGCCATGGACTGAGGAAAGAAGACATACAAGATAGCTCAAAATGGAAAATGAATTCAAGGAAATATTTGGTTGACGGAAACTTAATCTTAGGAAACCCTTAGGAAAAAAAATAATAGGTTACAATAAAAAATCCTAAAACAATGCCTTATGTCTCCAAAGTGTACTGGAACAAAAAAACAGTCGACGTTTAACCTATTCCAGTATGCTCAGAACAACACTTTACAAGGAATGCAGAAAATGTAGCACATGTATCACACTAACAGTCCAAACCGACTCATCGAGCAGAGATAGCATCCTTCCATGAATAACTCTAATTAACCCTATTGGTGGAGCAAAGTTGCTGTATCTACTTCAGGAGTTGGTTTGGACTGTGCTGCATTCTGTCTTCTTTGATGTGATTTTCTTGTGAAGTATTGTTCTGAGGGTAGCGGAATAGGTGAAACATCGACTGGTTGTTTTTATTCCAGTATTATGGTGACTCAAGGCTTTGTTTTGGGGATTTTTCATATTGCAACCTATTTATAATTTATTTTTTCCGTATAATTATTTTCCTTATATAAAAATAAATTATCGATAAATAGTCGATTGCGAAAGAGCCTTCGAAATTGGAGACGGTATGTTGGGGCAGTGTGGAGGCAGGCCCTAGCGGAAGGGAAGTTGGAACTTTGCCAAAAGAACCTGGAGAGGCCTAGCCTTGCCAAGTCCTACCTCCCCTGCCTCTGATATCGCTCTATCCAGGATTAATATGTTATTCCTCAACTTCCGTCTCATCTGATTTATAGGTTTGGAAGGATAGGGTTCGACGAACAAATATATCTTTAAATAAAAACATTCTCTAGTTAGAAGAACCAAAGTAAACGATAATAAGGTTTAGTACCAAAAAAGTAAAAGCAGCAGTGAAAAACTATCTGAAATTTAGAGCCTTTATTTTCGCATATGTCCATTTTGTTGTACATACTACAACCTGAAAATGTGCTGCAGAGTAAGATTCTCAGAAACTAAATTGATATTATGTTTAGTCGATATGTTAATAATAATCATTAACATAATATTTAGAAAAAATCATTATTGTTAGTACTCTATAATAATTGTTTGTTTATTTAACGTTATTTTATGTTGTTATGACTAACCGGTCGATGCAACAATGGGAGCTCTAAATTTTACCTACCCAGGAATAATTGGGATAAGGATTTTTAAGGAGTAACTGACATCGTACACTCTTGGGACCCCCGTTTACGTCCCTTCCGCAGGACGGCATAACTAAGGATTATTACTCCCTTCTATAAAATCCTAGGGTCACCTGCCGGGGTACGAACCCAAGATCTCGAGCATGGTAGGTTGTTATGCCAACCACTAGACCACAGGTACCCCCACATTTTTTTGTTATTAGAATGTATGTTGTATGCCTTCAAGCTGTAGTACTTCGATAGAAACGGAGCAGTACTCAGTTACCTTTTTGTCTTCGAATATTCTACTTGTCATTTAGAGGTTCTTTAAAGCTCACATTCAACTATATGCAATTTTCTTTAGTGACACGTAATTTCGGAATTTTCAGTGGACTAGAGTATGTTTTACCAAGGTTTATTGAAGAAAAATCAATTCCAAAGTGATGTACTTCTAGCACGTATATAATTCTATACTAATAAAAAAACCAGAGAATATTTAAGGTGCTAATAAAAACAAAACAAAAAAACAACTAATAGACTACTCTAATAGACCAAAAAACTAATTACATTTTCCACCTTCACCAAAAGATCCCGATGAAAATAACTATAGTCAACTAAATGAATAAAAATTCAAAAAGAGGCCCAACTTACAACTGAGATGCCTAACGAAAAATTCCCAAAACAAATAGCCATCTCAGACATCATCAGGACAAACCAAAAGAAAAATCACCAAAAAACAAAACTGTACCACTACAACCCGTGAACGGGTCTGGGGTTCAGAACGTGGTAGACCGCGTATCCAATATGTTCGTGTAACACCGGTGCTCCGCGATGATCCCCACCGGATGCGGAGCGTGTAGCAGTTTGTGAAGGTTAATCCGCGCTCCTCCGGCAGTCGGTTTTTGCCCGAACTCAAAGGGGAGCGCGTGGGCTAGTGTGGTAGTAGTGTAGTAACATGAACCTTGAACACTGAGAACAGACGATAAATCTTATATAAATATAAAATCTACTTCTAGCACGGTTTTATAGAAAAATTCCTGGAGGTAAATTATGGAAGGATGTACTTCATAGAAATAAAAATTTGAAATAAGATTCCTGGAAGTATATTCCGATGAAAAACCTGCAGATGTGTGTAAAAATATAATAATTATTTTACTGTCAGGATTTCGGAAAACTAAAAAGTAGAAAATACTTCTTAATAAGTTTAAAATAAGAAAAAAATATTTTATCATAAAATAGCGTGGGGTGCTTGATTTTAATCATTGTAAATATTATATTGGCTGATATTTTTAAAAGTATAGTCATTATGATAATATTTCAAAAAGCAACATATTTTTTTTTACCATAAAATGGATTTCGTGCTTCAGCCTTTAATTCTTATTTTATTCAAAATTATTTTCTAGTTTTTACTTTTCCGATATCCAGACTGTAAAACTGTAAAACTATTTTATTTATACACACATCAGCAGGTATTTTCCTCGCAAATCCAATTTTCTTCCAAGAATCTTATTAGAATTTTTATTATACATTCTTAGGATTCCATAATATTGGAAATTGTTAACAAAATGCTATTAAATTGAAATTATTCTCTAATTTTTAGATTTTTTCCAATCACTGCTTATTTTTTGAAGCTATTATTTATTTCTAATGAATTTGTAACATATAAGTAAATATGTGGAAGAAAGTGGTCCGGGTAGAGGTCAATAAATTTCTCTTAGAATTGGAGAAAACTTTATTAAGTAGCCAACGTTTCGACCTACCTTATAGGTCTTCTGCTGGGCTATATGCAAAATACAGAAAATTAAGAATAAAAATGATATAAATATATTAAAACATAGTAAATATAAATAAACAAAATCATGTTGAATATAGGCAATTAAAAATAAAAATGATAAATATTGCACTGCAAGATAAATATAATGTTTAAAATGTACGAGTGTATAGTATAAAACAACGAAGTGCCAGGAAGGTATTAAAATACATAATGAAGAATAAAATAATAATAATAAAAATGGGAAATGTAAAAATGGTATAAATGATATGGGTAAATGTAGAAAATGATAAGAAATACAGTAAGAAATAAAAAATTTAATATTATAAAAATCCAGACAAATTTTTTTAGAAAATGAAGTATTAATATTGATAAGTAAAAGAAGACCTAACATAAAGACATTAATTACATAAAAGAAAATACAGTATGTTTTAAATAAAGTAAGTAATAATAAAGTAACAATTAGGCTATATTGGACTAAAATACCTGTAAAAAGGCAAAGATATGTGGACGAGTAAAGATATAATTAAAAATAAAAATAGAGAGTGAAGTTGAACCCGGATGAATGTCGTAAAATGATACTTAGAGGTGGGATATCAATAAATCCACATATGTTTGCCTTTTCACATGTATTTTAGTCCAATATAGTCTAATATAGCCTTACTGTTATTACTTTGCCTTTATTATTATTAATTATAACAATAATTAGCCTTATTGTTACTTTATTACTACTTACTTTAAAATATACTGTATTTTCTTTTATGTAATTAACGTCTTTATGATAGGTCACTTTTTACTTATCAATAGTGTTACGGGCGCCGGCAGGAAGACGGAAGCAAGGGGATTAGCGGCTTAAATCCGTCGGCGGGAGAAGTTAAAATAGGATTAGGACCGTTCTAGATCGTCTTCTTTTGTCGAAAAAGGATTAAGAAGATTCCAGAATTTTCTGGCCCCTCCGTGTTCTAGAATGTTCGGCCTTGCCTATTTAAATACTTCCTTCACCTCGAGCCAGTCAGTCTTAGCCTGAGGGCAGACCAGTGAAGATCTGTGATAAGTGTAATAAGTGAGTGTCAGTGTGATAAACTAGTCAGTGTTGAACCGGCCCGTGTAATAAGTGTGTCAGTGAACTGTGACAGTCTCGCGAGTGTAATAAACTGTTTCTGTTTGTTACTGTGTGTCAGTTTGTCAAACTTGGAGAATCTTACGGTCGGTGGACTAGTGAACTGTAAGTGTTAATTATTAGTTATAAATTGTAGTGTAATTTTATAATATTCATAGAAACTATTGTAACTAGTTAAGCTATCTAGAATTAGTAATATCTTATATTATTGTAATAATTAGATAGGAGTTAGGCCTAGATTATAATATTTAGAATATTGTTATTATAAATTTATCTTAGTCCAATAATTTAATTGTCAATAGTTTAATTGTATCCTTTTTATCATTTTGTTAATAAATATTAGTATCTTTAATTAAGGAATTGTTTAATTCATTTTAATACCCAGTTGCCCGTAACAATATTAATACTTTTTTTTCTAAAAAATTTTGTCTGGATTTTTATAATTTTACAATTTTTATTTCTTACTGTACTTCTGTATTTCTTATCATTTTCTACATTTACCCATATTATTTATACCATTTTTACATTTCCCATTTTTATTATTATTATTTTATTCTTCATTATGTATTTTAATACCTTCCTGCCACTTCGTTGTTTTATACTGTACACTCGTACATTTTAACCTTTATATTTATCTTGCCGTGCAATATTTATCATTTTTATTATTAATTGCCTGTATTCACCATACTTTTGTTTATTTATATTTACCATGTTTATATATATATACCATTTTTATTCTTAATTGTCTGTATTTTGCATATAGCTTTGAAGAAGACCTATAAGGTAGGTCGAAACGTTGGCTACTTAATAAAGTTTTCTCCAACTCTGAGAGAAATTCATTGACCTCTACCCGGACCACTTTCTTCCACTTATTTTATCAAGGTCAACAATTGTCATTCAATATAAGTAAATAGTTTACCCATCAAAAGTTTCATCTTTTCTTTGGTTCTTTAATTTTTTTATGAATAATTAATCGTATTTATATTTTATCTAACTGATTTTATGGGTTTGGATACTGTGGTGATGCGTGGACGTAAGTTCATAAACAGCAGGGAAAGGTACCTATTGTTTACAAAAGCAGCCTTCGGATTCTATCTGCTTTTTTTATTAGCTCATTATTTATTGCTCAAAACTTGAAAATTACTTAAATTTGACGATTAAAAAAATCTGTAGGGCTATGATCCATGTAGGATTTTGGGTTAAACACAGGTTACAGGAATTATGATTTGGGTTTTTTTTTAAGAGACACATGAAAAAAATAGACGCTAACATATACCTACTACGAAAATTTTTAACATTAATAATGTATACAGTTAATATATAAACTTTTTTTATTGACTACTTCAGTTTTGTTATTGAATAACAAATGTAAAGAATTTTTAAATGCAATTACAACGAAGTTAATAGTTTCGAAATTTGGCAACAGTCCTTATATAATTCATATTTTCGGAAAATCTTCCTGAAAAAATGATTTCATTACAAAATGAAACCATTACACAAATTCATGTTTCCATTATTTTTTTTTCACTTGCTTAGAAATTCGACTTTTATTTTCCTCATAAAATTATTTTTACTACATTGCCTGGCGGAAGAGGATAAGGCCACACATCATTTACAACAGAGTAATGGCATCAGGAAAGACGAGAAAAAGGAATGAAAAAAAAAAGAAAGAGAGAAAAGATAAATAATTAAATTAAAGTAGAGGGCGCAGGTGGCATAGCTAGTTTATGTACACCATCTCCTTATCCTTATCTCTACCCTTCTTCACCTCTTCAATGAATAAAATTATGTTTTTAATTGCCTCCTTTTCTTTAAATGGTATCTTATTCTAGGCAGCTCATCCGGATTCGTTGCCTGCACTCACAAACTGTTCACTATATTCCAATGGATAAGTGTGTTTTTTACTGTATAATTTGGAATAGTTTTTAATTAATATAATAGTAATTTTGCCTAATTGCAAGTACTTTAATAAAGCTATGTATATAAAATAGCCTTTTCTGAAGATTATGATAGAAATGCCTAAAAGCTATACCACTACAACCGTGAACGGGTCTGGGGTTCAGTACATGGTAGAAACTGTACTGTTTCATGGACAACGGTTCTGCAAGGAGGTGATTTGTCCTAGGTCACGCTCAACCAACAGACCCCCCCCTTATTTTGGGTACCCTATTTTTATAATACTTTATAGAGGCTGGGTGAGCCCCAGAAGGGTTCTAGATCCTGTATGATCCATCACCGGCTACAAACAGACTAAATAAAAGTGTAATAGTCTAAGATATGAGGGGGATCCAAGATTGGTTAAAACTGACGATTTAACATTTTTGGGAAAACATGTTTTAAAGTTAAAAATTATTTTGATAAATCCTTAAACTTTAAAATTTGTATCACAACTCTTTCGTGGGTCTGCTGTATGTATTGGGTATCTCTTAAGTGTTGAGAAAAAATATTTTTGAATAATATTCTATGTGCCAAAAAAAAAGAATATGATAGCACTCATTTCTATAAAAATGACTTAAAATCATGTCTTCTCTTTTTCTTAAATATGTTTCTTATAATTTCAATTTAAGATCAGGGTATAAATTGCAAACGGAAATGAGAGTAAAAGGCGCAGTCCAGTGATTAGCTCAGTTCTATGTATATATTCACGCCTAAGAACAACACAGTACTGACATATATTTATTTAAATTCATGCATGTCGTTCGCTTATTTATTAGACAGTTACAAGGAGGCAGTTGGGAGTAAGTGCTTCAATGAACACTTTGTTGAATAAATTTTTTTGTATGTAAATCGCAGTTGCTTTAGCAGCTCCGCGAATTATGTTGTAATAGTGAAATCGTCATTGACAAAATGGGCAGGCCCATAATGGACCAGATTGTGTAACAGGTGTAACTCTGCTATTTAATCAATGTTCTTTTATATAACAAGTATCCTAATTAAAGAAAGTCGAAACAATTTGCGATAATCTCGCTATTGCAATTTAAAAGAATTTTTATGTTTCTCGCAATAACGATTCGAATCCACCTGTACTAAAAATCCATAAGTCCAAAATATTGGGACCGGAAAAACCAGTCCGTGAATATCTCCACTCCTTATTCGGGCACATGACCTACAGAAGGCAACCGACATGGGATTAAGGTAGAAGATGATCCTGAATAAATATTGAGCAAGGTTATACATTTCGTAGAAGCCGTTTTATTTATTCGTTCAAAAGTTCACCTATTATTTTTTATTAAACAAAATCCCTTATTCCTGTTTATTGAAATGAATAAATTACAAACCAAACATGCAATCCAACAAGAATAAAAGGAAGGTTAGATGTGTTCTGTAACTGTCAAACTGTTTGAAATCAAGCTTCATTTCCTACTCTTAAAATACAAAAAGAACAGGAAATTAAGTAACAATAAAATTAAATTAGATTTTATATCATCCTCTCTTTTACTTTCGGTGAAGCATCCAACTGCTTGTTAAAAATTATTGTTATAAAAAATAATCGACCGAAATCATTTAAATAAACGGTTAACAATATTTACTAATAATTCACAATGAATCATGTTATATATGGATATTCTTATATATGTATATGTTCTTATATATAAATTTTGCATTAATCAAATCCTATGTACTTCTTATTTATGTTGGTTTTTTTAAATTTTACCAACAACAAAAACATATTAACCTGTAACCGTCGTAAGTGAACTCATTTTCATTGTAAGGGATTATCTCACCAATGTTTTAAAAGTTGTATATTATTTAAAATAAAATAAAATAAAGTATTAAAAAAAATCACAATGTGGTGAATGACTGTTCTAGATACTCTCTTAAAGAAATTTTCCTTTACTTTGAAAGTGTTATTATATATACTTTGTCACATCTGTACAATGTTTAAACAATTAATATTTAAATTACTAAGAAGTATTCTTAACACATTAAGAAATATATATTACGAAATGAATGAATATCAACCCTATTTTATCTAACCTTACAATGCATTATAAAGAATTGATCTATCATTAGGTGAAAATCACATTAGTATTGAAAAGAAAATGAATGAAGCATCGCATTGGATAACCGAAAAAACCTTACATAATATGAAGAAATAATCGGATCTTGTTTACAATATAAGTCCATGAACGATAAAAGGTAAAGCCTTCCTAAATTCACACTACTATAATTCTTACCAGTCTGAAGCTGATTGTGATCACAACAATAATATTCTAAAATAATTATTTAATAAATTATACAAACGCTGTTAGACACATATTGTATTTGCGATCTTCTTTGGAAAACCTCCCGTAAGGGATTCACATGAAAGTGTAGATGGAGAAAACTCACATTGTAATGAGCACACTTAAAAAATATCTGTCCCTCAGAGGTAAACTATCGTAACTGACGTTTTTCAAACTTTACAGGAGAGCAGTTTTTATGTTAAATTTTCCTTTTTATTGTTGTTCAATATTGTTTTCAATAATAATTAGAGGTCATTAAGATCAAGATCAATGATGAGGTACAGATATAGAATAAGAAACTTTCTTATTTAATTTAACAAGAATCATTAGAGAGGTTTACGGAAGAAGATCACTACTATTAATACTATATGGTCCAAAATGCATTTGTATAATTTCATTCAATGAATATTTGTTATTATTATTATTAACTAGCTGACCCGGCCCATAGCAACTTGTGGCTGTTATAATAGTTTTAAAAATATTACGTTAAAATTTGAATAAAAAAAAATAGTGAATGAATGAATAAATGAATTAAATTGATTTTTGATTTTATATTTCATTCATCTTATATCTAAAAATAGAATATAATAAATAAATAATATACTAAATTCTTAACTGATAAAATATAAACATTAGTTTAATGAATGAGGTATGTAATATCCGTTTTTTCGCATGCAAATTCGGATTTACACTACTCAGACGGCTGTTACAACAAATCAAAAATGCAGCAGGTTAGAAAAAAATATAGTTTTGCAATAAAAAGCTAAAAAAATAAAGCCTACATTTTATAGTAAGTTGGACAATGTTACATATCTTTGCCAAATTTCATTATAATCAGTACAGTAGTTTCGGAGATTAGCCCGGACAAATATCGTGACAGGAGATTTTTATATATATACAGATATATAAGATTACAGTAATTTGTTATATGATAGGGACTGAACTCAGAATCTATTAGAATTACTGAGCTGCCTTCGGGCTCAAATGGTAGCAAATTTAATCTACTTTAAAAATGGTTACCTATGTTTGTTTTTTTCAAAAACGTGCCGATTATGAGATACAGGCCAAAAAGTGAAAAAAATCCGATATTTTCAAGGTTTTTCGGCCACCGAAGGCTTCCCTCGTCATTTTCCTGTTTTTATCTCCATAAGAACCTTCTATGCTCCTTAGCGAAAATATGAAAAAAAAATTAGCCGAATTGGTCGAGCCGTTCTTGAGTTTAGCGGTTAGCAACGAATTAGGTGATTCATTTTTATTGTATAGATTAATTTACAAACCGAATAGGCTTTTATAATTGTAAAATTTATAACTTGGCTTTGAAATTAAATGTTAATTTATTCTGTAGCGCAAATTGCAAATATGTACTAGGAACTTTGGATCATTCGGATCGTGCACAGGATGCGTAATAACTATACGTGCAGCAGATTTTGGAAAAGCTTGTCATATTTCATATTATGAATATGTTATATCTTATATGTTATATATATATATATATATATATATATATATATATATATATATGAATATGTAATGTAATTCATTATGATATATTAATTAGACCAGGGAATAATAAACATAATTCAGTCAAATGGGAAAATATTTTTTTTAATATTAGCTTGAATAAATTTCAATCAATCGTGTATTCCAAAATCCGTTGAGGGGTGATAATATTTCTGCAAGAGATAGGAGGCGTGCCATAACAAGCACTATCTCGATGATCTATATGTCGCTAGAAGCCGCACCCTCTCTCTTGCTCCGGATAAGGCGTCAACTCCACCTGCACAGCCCATTTCGGCAGCCACTGGCCGATGTACTTCCTCTCGGGAGTAGGCTATTATAGCTAGTGATATTTTTATCTCACCAACGGCAGACAGGCTGAGACAGCTGACCTCAATCTCTTGCATAATGAATCCCTGCCGTTGGAGTATATTGATTCGAGACACATCTAACGGTTACGTAAGTCATTTGACGCTGATTGGGCTAACAAATGAAGCGTCGCTTAGAGCTTGACATATCCTGCTCCCGTCGGGCATATCTAACTTCGAGAATTTTATCTTGACAAGCTTCAAGTAAGCGCTTTTCTTGAGGATTGCAACTGATGCAATGCTAACATGTGGTGTATATTCAGTGAGATGTTGTGAAAATACATAATAAATGGATGGTCTTGTTAGAACCCTAAGAATGCTTCTCAACAATGAAAATTTGTAACTCACATAAACCAAAAAATTGTACCTAAATTTGATATTTTACAAGAATCCAGAAAATCTAGAAACCGTGTATATGTATATTTCATGCGTCCCGCGATAGTGCCCTTTTTTTTTCAAGAATTCTCAACTATTTTTCATGAGATTCGTTCTCAATCAGAGATTATACCACATTGGTTCGGAACATGGCTTTACTATCAGTATGTTCTTTTAATAGTGATATAAAGTAAAAGATCATTCTAGTGTTTTATCCCCGTTATCCACTTTTAAAGATAAAGAATTTATAATTAGGGAAGATAAAAAAAAACATATAAATGCCTTCTTGTGTTCCTCGACATTTCGTACTTACTGCCCATAAATGTAACTGATTGTTTTCTATTTCTATCCAACCAAGATTTTGTTATTTTTTATTTAAAAAATGTAAATGACCTTGATTTATTATTACAAATAGAAGTAGTGATGGGCCTTTTTTACCAACCAAGATTAAAATAAAATCCTTCCGAATCTGGTGCTTAATTCGGGAAATTTGCTATAAAATTCAAAGGCTATAAAATTCGCAGTAAAACTAAAAATATCAGATTTGTTAGAGTAAACCCCGATGATGTGTATTGGAGGAAAACTAAACTTCTACATTACAATTTTTTTTTAATAATTATTTTTATTCAATTGTTTTCAATCAAGACAATTGTTTTATATAGGTACTTGCTTATTATAAAATAGGTCTCAATCCTTCAAAATATAATCTGTATATTCACAGCTATTCCCCCTTTTAGAATTCTCTCATTAGGTTTCTAATAACTACTTCGAGAAGCCTGCCTGCTACAAGCTAGTTCCAAGTTTATGAACTGAGATAAGTGAGTTAATTTAATAATTTTAAAATTATTTAATAATATTTAATAACAAATATTTCCATATAGAATAAAGCACCCTTTTTACGACGAAGGATGTCTGTAAACGCGGTTGGTTACTAATATGGATTCATCACTGGTAAGAATACACTGCCAGCTATGGCAGCTCGGGTAACTGGTTATACAGCTCGTAACCTTGTGGGCTAATTTGTAAATAGCCGTTCCCTGGGGTTCATGACTCGCTGTTACATTATATCACGTAACTGGATACTTGCCGATATAGGTCACTGGTGTACTGTAACGCCTTAGAGACAAAAAAAACTAAAGTAGCATAACCTTTGAGACAAAAACTATATGCAATCTGGGTATAGGGTTACCTTTCATAGACCTTGCTAGTAGTCGAATCAAATTTCATATGACAGATCTATATGGAAAATAAAATTTGAAACTATTATTTATTGTTGTTTTTTTTTTAATTCGAGGCTTATTTTACTTTTTTTGTAGCTTTAAAAGCGATTACAGAAATATTCAACATTATTCTCCCTTGAAATTGTTATGATAACTATGAATGAAGTTTTCTTCTATTGCTTTTCTTTTATATAGATATACAAAAATATACATCATTAAAGGCATAAAAAGAGAAAGAAGAAACTCTTTATGTAATAAGCGAAGCTACAAAAGTAACAGTAACGCAGATAGCAACAGAATTATTTTACTTACAAGCAATGTAGTTGAACAACTAATTCTCAATAAAACAATATTGAGTTACTACGTGGCAAGGCTTACGTTTTATATAAATTGGTGTTCAACATGCTAAAGGTTCAGGATTCAATTCCGGTTATGGAAAATAAATTATTTAATATATTAACATCCCAAGATGGACTCTGTAGAGTCTTGAGACCTGTGGCTTCCTGTGGCTCAGCCAGCCTTTATACAGACGTATAAAGCATGATCTCGGACAAATCACTTTCCTGCAGATTACAGTCTACAACATGTACTGAACCTAAGACCCAAGAAGTTATTACTTTTAAAGAAGTATCTATTTGAAGTTTGAAACATTAACAGTCTAAAAGTTTTGTGTACTCTAATTTTAATTATTCATTTTCATATCAATAATTTTGTAACTATGATTTAAAGAAAACTTCTGAGCCTGTAAGAATCCAATATTTTAAAAAGTTTACCTGTTTAAAATAACATAATTAATTGAATTTAAATACATAATTAATTGAAATTAAACAACTATTTCTTGATCCCGCTAAACAGTCCCTCCCTGTTTTGTATTGTATAACGTCATGGGCCTCTAGCCGGATCGAGTAAAAACCGCCTTCAGCGGACTCAGCATATTGTAACGCCTTAAAATACCGAAAGGTAACAGAAGGCTTCTGCTTGTATAGAAGCATTCGCAGGTATTTATCTGTAAATTTTATATATATTGTAAATAAAATCTTAGAGGATGTGGAAAAAAATATTAAACAAAAAAAATACAAATTTCATATTTTTCTGCTTAAAATATGAACAGTTGATTTTTCTGAGGAGAAGAATATTTAAATAACTATAAATTAAATTTAATACGGTCAAAATTTACTAGTTAATAAATGAGTCTCTTTTTTTTTTTTTTTTTTTTACAAAATAAATTAAAAACCGAACTTGAACATTATTATTCACTATATGTACCTGGCAATATTAATTTTCTTACATAATCATTTACCCTAACAAAAACAGAAAAAATATAATTCAGGCTACGTAAATTTGAATAAAAAATTTTTCAGAGGCGTATTATCCCTTGGCCTTCTTACATAAGACAAACGATGTGTCAAAGAAGTAAATTTTTTTAGATTTCAACGTGGGCTGCATACAGCATATTTCATAATCTAAGCAGCCAATTGACATTTATTCATGGGATTTTACTAAATTTATTGAGAAATCTTGAATTCCAATCCAGAAGAATGCATTTCACAAGTAAATATCCCTAATTTAAATTCATATCCATAATAATGCATAAAGTCTTCATCTCGAAAATAAAAATGTTCGGTGTGTAAAAAACATTGTATCGATGCTTACATGTTCATTTTACTTAAGATACCTTCGGTTAGTACAAGTAAATTGTAGTTATTGCTGTATATATATATATATATATATATATATATATATATATATATATATATATATATGTATATACAGCGTATATATATATACACACGTAAACATATTGTGTGTAAATATTTTATGAATAAACGGAGATTTTGAAACAAAATAAATGTTTGATTTTTACGTAGTTCGAAGCTAGATCAATTCGATTGAAACTTTTATATTGAAAGGAATAATAATTTCATAAAATAGCACCAAATTCAAATCATTTGCAATTTCAATTTATCTCTTTTCATATAATAATACACATATCTATCTACACAATCTGCCCTCGTTAACAAAATCACCACTGACGTACATATTGCCATGGACGAAAAAAAACTAACAGTACTAATTCTACTCGAATTTTCAAAAGCTTTCGATTCGTTCAACCATTCCACCCTTTTCTCTAAATTAAAATTTCTTTCCTTCTCCAACAGTTCCATACTCTGGGTCCAAGCTTTCCTCTCGGATAGGACTCAAGAAGTCTCCATCCCAAATCAACCCCTATCCTCTATCCTACCGCTGACCACAGGAGTGGCACAGGGTTCTAGTATTTCCCCACTCCTTTTCAACTGTTACATTATTGACCTTCCCAAATCAACCCTCTACTGTTCCCACCATCCCTACGCCGACCATCTGAGATAATAGCTGCATTTGCCAATATTCAAGATTACCTAGATAGGATCAGTGTCTGGGCATACTTTAATAAACTATCGCTGAATGCTGTGAAAACTCAGGCCATCCTAATTGGTTCCAACACCCTTCATAAATCTATCAACTCACTTCCCCGATTAACCTTAAATGATCACCCTATTGCCTTCAGTTCCTCTGTTAGAAATCTCGGAATCATTTTCGACCAATAAGCTCTCTAAAGCTATTCCACCGTTCCAAGCATCTTCTAACACTACTTATCCGTAAGCTCCTCATCACTTCTTTTATCTTTCCACACTTTGACTATGGTTGTGTGGCATATGGTGGCCTCTCGAGCAGGCTATAGGAGAGGTTGAGGCGATTTATGAACTGTTCGCTTCGATTTGTCTTCGACGCCCCGAGGAGGTCTCATGTGCCCCGCTGTTACGTTGAATTAAAGTGGCTCTTCCCTTCTATCCGCAGACTCTATTTTCTTGGTTCTTACTTATATCAAACTATCAACTCACAACATCTATCTTATATCTATAGTCTCCTACAATTCAAATCCTCTATCCAATCCCAGGGCACAAGATCTCTCCCTTCCGATCTATATATCCGGTCTCATGGAACCAAAACTTTTGAGCATTCCTTTCTCGTCCGTTCCATCTCTCTTTGGAACTTACTCCCACTCGATATCCGTCATGCGTCTTCTTTGAATTCATTTTAATCCAAACGTTTTCTACATCTTCTAAATTCCCAATCCGATGTTTTTTAATCAATAAATAATTTATAGATATATTCAACTTGATGAACTACTGTAAATATTCCTCACTTATAATTATTTTTATTATTAGATGCTATCATTTATTCACTTATTTTTTCATAAGCCTATTTCTTTTTATTGTAAATTTGTTTGTTTTTTTATTTTAATTTTGTATTACATTTTCTGATTCTCTACCTCTGTTTAGTTAACTGTTTTCAAGATATTATGTAAATATTGTTTTATTCTGATGTAGGCCTTTGGCCAGATAAATATTTATTTAATATTGTGCAATTATGTTATTCTAAAGGGACCTGGTCCCAGAATAAAATTAATTTCTATTCTATTCTATTCTAATAAATCTTAGCTAACTCGATGCTGGTACCACCAATCTGTGCTTTGAAATTCGATGACTGCTACTAAAATCAAAATCCTGAATGAAATTCTCGCCAACACTGTCTGCCCTAGGTTGCTTAGCAGTCGACAATAAAAATTACTTTGTTAATAAACCCCCCAAAAAACTTTAGATGCCCATCTCAAAATTTTTGTGCGATTCCTTGTTGTGTAACCTCCTAAATTCTCCATTACTCATCTTTCTTCAAACCGAATATTCAACGCAGCACCTTATCATATTGAATCATAAGACGTTCATGATTCAACGTAACCGGCCACGTTTCTCAATCATAGATAGCAGCTAGATAGTTTTATAAATTCCATTTTTATTTTTTTATTTAGGTACAAAAGGAAGCTTTGATTGATTAATAAGCAATTTCTGCTTTGAACAGTCCCAGCGTTTATATTATTTTTTTCTAGTTATCAGAGACCTTAATAACTTAACCTTTTCGAGAGGCTCAAACTTATTTCCTCCTTTAATATAATTTGATATAACAGAATAATGTTGATATTAAAAGACCAATAACTTTCTTATATTAATCACTTTCACTTTCAAATCGTCATAACAACTTTTTTATTTTATTTTATAGTAGAATATTAATCTTTTGCAATATTTAGTTATATTTGATTTAGTTTCTTAGTTCCATAATCGCTTTATTAAAAAAAAAAACTTATTCTCATTTTAAACCACTGGGCAAATATAAAATTTATATTATAAATCTCTAAATAAATAGAGAAAAAATTAAATCCTATACGGTAAAATCTCTGTAAAATTTTTAAATGTATAACCGGTGCATTTCAAATGTAATATAAACTTTTTTTTATTAAAAAATAATTAATTTCGAACCATTTTAGCTATATGTAAATATCTAAATACATTAAATTACAACATTACTGGAATTCAAAGAAATTTAAATAATAATTTAGATAAAATAAATACTTCAACAAAAAATATAGCACTAGTGGAACTTAATACTAATCAGTTTTAATTATTCAAAAAAATGGTTTCATAGTGAAGTGATGTTAATTTTAGTTATAACATACTTATGTAACAATACTGAAAATGAACTTAGAAAAAAACCAACCCATGCAAGATCTTGGGTTACTCGGTAGAGGCTGCACTGTTTCTTGGCCAGCAATTGGTCAGGAAGGTGATTTCTCCGTGATTACGCTCAACTGACTGGTTTTCTCCCCAATAATTTCATAGGGGCTGGAACTTAGATTGGCTTAGAAATAATATAAATATTAAAAAATGTGGAATAACTGTAATCAATTAATATTGTTTTACTAAAAATAGTGGAAAATTGTAGTTTTTTTTTCAGATTTCAGCAATGTTGAAACTGCTGCCGAATAAGTTGTATTTTTAGTTTCAAGGCCAGCTAAAAAAGTCTGAAATGAAACTAATTTTCATTTTTCAAATTCTTTCCAGTGATTTAAATATTTCATTTTTTTTTCTTATTATTAAAATTAATGCTTCATAAAAGAAAAAAATAATAATGATTCAGACCCATCGTGATGGAACTATTCACCGTGACGACTAAGATAAGATATATTCGTAAGAAATGACTGGTCCTATGAAATTTTGTCTTTCATAAGATTTGTAAAATTTGGTAATTATTAATAAATCTATGGAAAAATAAGCTAATATAAAACGACAAAGGAGACCTCTTTGCAGAAAAACGAGATTGGAAATTCGATTGGTCGAGATATCAACAAGGGGGACTTAATTAACTGAAGATGGTTCATTAATTGGAAGCTGAGAGGCACTCGAAAGAGGTCTGCAAAGGACAACAGGAAAAAAAAACCGGAGAGGGCTGGCATTTGATGAAAAAAGGTAAGAAGGAGAAGCCAATTTGGCTAAGAGCAGGTCCAGGAGGACATCATAATGTCAGGGTCGCCCGCTCTTCTTCTCTTACATCTTGTCCCACCGAATCATTAGCTTCCTCTTAGGAGTGGCTTTCGTTTTAATCCTTTTTGATGATTCCCTTTTCTATTATCCTGTAAATTTATTAGTAGACATTAGTACAGATGACTGGCCTTGCAATTGATAAAAAAAAGTATTAAGTTAACGGATTGCTAATAGCGGAAATATTGGGGCGATAACTTATATCCAAGATATTGCATAATAATGACCAACTATAACATTCTTGTTATAGGCACAAACATCTATGCGATGCGATATAAGCATTTATGGGGAAAATAAAAGAGTGTTTTCCAGTTTTCCTTCTTTAATTCAACATATAGCCTATAATAGTGTTACTACCATCACACTGTACTTCATAATAGTTCAGACATCCTCCTTATTAAGTCCAGTGAGAGGAAAGCAAATATTATTGATATTGCAATCCCTAACGAAAGTAATATCAATTCAACAGAGGGAGAGAAACTTCGCAAACATCAGGAACTAGCGATTGAGCTAAAAGAACTATACCGTATGGAGACCACCTGTTATAATTTTCCGCAAATGGATTGGTCTCTAAATCCACAGTGGAGGGCAAAGGGAGTCTGGGACTTCCGATTGATGCTTTTGGAGAGGCTCAACAGGCGGTACCCCGAGAAAATCATTTTTCGGTTTGAATATTCTACGAGACACCTTATTTTCGAATACCTCAAGACGTCACCTATCCTTCAGGGTTAGTAGTCACTTTTCACATTCGTAAAGAAGAGTTGGAAGGATGATAGTTTTATAACATCTGATTTTCATTTAAGGACGATAGCTTAGTATTGTCGAGACCGAATAATAAAAATCATTTCCTGCCTTTAATCGCTCCTTTATTTCCTCTTGAATTTCGTTTTTCCTAGTTACTACAGATTATAAATAATTAAGCTTCTCAACATGTTCCACCTTAGTCCCACTTACAACAACAATATAGAGCACTTGGAACAAAACATCTTTATTTTGTAAATAAATTTGTATAAGGCGATTTCTTTTAAATAATTTAATATTTCGGTATGATTATTATTATATATTTAATTTAAACTTAAATATATCAGGAATGAAATAGATGTTCACTGATAACAATTAATTATTACTTCCTAAAAATATTAACAGCATAAAGCCGAAGGGATTGAGGGTCTGAGGGGATAGAATGTGGTAGAATTTTCCAAAAAACAACCAGGCCTACATTGCTTTTTCAGGTTTATCTGTATGAAAGTCTACACGTGAGGTAAAACCGTCACGCAAGACTTGTATGAATTTATTAAACGACGGAATCTTTTTTATGTAATTGAGAGACCGTAATTGATTTGGTTTTAAATGATTCAATGAAATAGATCGAGTCGACATATATCAAAATGGGCAACTTCTTATTAAACAAAACGGTTTTGGGTTTAGTACATGGTTGGGACTGTATAGTTTCTAAGATAACGACTGTGCAGGCAGGTGATGTGTCCGAGATCACGCTCGACCGCTAGGTTTTCCCCCCAATTTAGGGTACCCACATTATAGAGTAAGCCCTAGAAGGCTCTGCAGATATTGCAGGGTCCATCCATGGCTGGTTACCGATTAAATAATTTATATAATATTAATTTATGAAGTAAAAAAACATTTTCCAGTCAGTTTTTTATTTTCTACAAAACGTTTCGACTTTCTTAGTCGTTTTCAATTTCTTAATTCCTTACTAGGATTTTTCATAATAGGTCTGTAATTCAACAATATAAAAATAATCAACAACAACAACAATAAAAACATAATTACACCAATTGTCCTAAAAAAAATTGAAATATTTAAGTATAGATACCTCATTATGAATGTCTATAATTTAAAATTACTTGGAGATACATTTTTCTCCATGGTCATTTCTACTATTTATATATATAATTCTATTTTTTAAATGTGTGCTTGTATGTCCTATATATAGTTTATTACAATTATTGCAGTTTAGGTTATACACTATATTTTTATTTTCTAATAGTGGTATTTTATCTTTTTTACTATGTATTATGTTTTTGATTGGGTTTGTAGTTTTATGTGCTATTTTAATTTCTGGTATGTCAAAATTTTTGAAAGTAGGTTCTATTTTTTCCGTTGGTTTTTTGATATAAGTTACGCTTCTATATTTTATTTCGTTCTGTTTAATTAATTGATTATGTGATTTTGTGACTATTTGAGTTGTGCAATTATTTGTTTGGGGGTCTTTTTTATTAATATCTACTATTTTGAAATAATTTGTTAATTTAGATTGTGATGGTATGATTGTTGATTTTATGCTACTTCCCTGGTCTATTTTTTCATTACTACCAGATTCATTATTAGAGTCATTATCTATATCTATTGTTATGCAACTATTTCTTTTATTTTTAATT
Organism: Arma custos; assembly: GCA_037127475.1. Taxonomy (NCBI): domain Eukaryota; kingdom Metazoa; phylum Arthropoda; class Insecta; order Hemiptera; family Pentatomidae; genus Arma; species Arma custos. The sequence goes on from CM073759.1 coordinate 167,058,883, forward strand.
AAGTTATTTTGTTTATGCGATAATTCCTTAATCAGTTTGATTGGAAACGCATTGCTAAGAAGAATATTGTAAATTTTATTTTTTATTTCATTAATATATTCATCGTCAGTTACTTTAATAGATCTTCTTATTAAGTTTTGAGCTATATTTTTTATTTGATGTATAGGGTGGTTAGAGTAATAATTTAGTAATTTATTAGAAGTTAAATCTTTTTTGAACCATATAAAAAAGCAAAACGATTTTTTTGGAGGGAATTAAATTATGGACAGATAATGGATACTTTACATATAAAAACCAATTTTATAAACAAACTACACGTCTACCTATGGGAGGTAGACTATCTGTAAATTTATCTGGATTATTTGTCCTAAATCACATAATAAAAGACAGTATACAAAAATCAAATAACCCTTCCATATTCATAGCTAAATACATAGACGATTTGTTAATCATCACAGATGAAACCAAATAGTCCTCGCCGCCGCGTGGTATATTTGCCCTGAAGATGGCCTACATTGTAGGCCGAAACATCGTCACACAATAAATAAGTTACACTTATTAAGGTGTTTTTATTTTCTGCACCTCCAACTATTTCTTCCTTATATATTATAACATATTAACATAAGATGGAACCTAATGAGTTCCTTTTATATTATTGAATGAAATCCATTAAGAAACAATCGAATTATAACTTGATTTCATGCGTCTTAATTATTAATTAATTTAATTAATGAAGGTTCCGCAAAACTTCATCCAATTACCGGACACATTTTTATTATAAAATCACCTTTTTTTAAATAATTATTTTAACTTTTTTTAAAAAATATTTATTACCAACTGATTTGCTACAATTCACAAAAATTATATGCTGTACCTAATAGGCCAGTATTAAACTTAAAAACAATTACCATTGGGAAAATTTAAATGTATCTATACAGAATCATAATATACAATGAAAGAAAAAATATATACACAAAACTTTCAACAGAGAATTAACCTAAAAACTAAAATCAACCTTTTACGGTTTTTATTTAAGACTCCTGAATTTTCCCTTCTCGAAGTTTAGGAGGAAATGGAATTCTGTGTATTCGAATACCGGACACTGTAATGTGAGGGAAAAAATTGAGAAGATCCGTAGAAATGACGTTTCATCAGGAGGGAATGAGGCCGAAAGGTATTTTCAAAGGAAATATGAGAGGAATTCGTATTTCTCTTCCCTCTTTTCGTTTGTCATTCATTTTCACCAAAATAATTCCCAAGGACGCCGAAGCCCGAAAATATGGGTTTTATGGAATCGCAGGTATGTCACGCGTTGCCTTCGAAGTATACTGTTATTTTTTTTATTTTACGATGTCAGTGATAACTTGATATTCATCCTGGCATTCATTAATGTTTATTAATGCCAGAAATCTGGCATATTACAAATTTTTGTTGGATTTTATAGCTGTACAATGTAATAAGTTTTAACATGAAGCGAAAAGAATATTCAGATTGGTCTGTATAACTTGTACGAGTCTGTATTTGTATTTGAAAGGTTATTCACGAAGCATTACCTGCGAATACATAGTCTGCATTATACAAATACACCAGTAAAACGAAAATGTATACATTTAAGACTAATTTTTTAAGCATATGCTTAAATTAAAAAATAAAATACAGGTGGAAAGGTTGAATTTTGTTAAATTTAGGTTATTAAGTATCATTAGATTATGATAATAATGTTATTTTTTTGGTGATTGTGATTTAGCAGGTCACCATGGACTGTTATGCGCCCTTATTCTTAACCTGAACACTGATATTTCTGATACTGATAATCCTTTTCATCTTATTTATTTGATTGGAAATTTGAATATAAAAGTGTAATACACCCCAAGGAATAAGTGTAATCGTAAAATGTTAATTCTGGAACCCTCCAGCCAAGGATCCTTTTCTTATATTAATGCTTTTCCTACTTATTCGATGAATACATCTCCATTTTATCCTCTTAAAAAATACATTTGATGACCTTTTTAACCTATTTCGATTTTTAGAATTATTCTGAACGACTGGTAATGGAAGTATATCCTCTAAAGACAGATATGCTATTATTAAAGTGTTATCTATATATCAAAGTGTAGTTTTGTTCATTTTGAATTTAAAATAAGAAAATTAAACGAGAAAAAGCACTCAATTAGCTTTATTATGTAATTAACAGATTTAATAAGTCACAAGTATTTTTTTATACAGGCAATAAACGACACACGTGATATTTCCTAATCTTCTGCCAATACATTAAGATAAAACCAAATACATTTATAAAATGGAAACAAAAAATAATTAAAAATGAAGGAGAGTGAGAAAAAAGGAGGAAAACGATGCTAACAGCTAAAATGGTAATACAGATGAATAAGTAAAACGTTAACAAAGCATATTGAGCAGATATACCTTTTTTATATTTAAAGCACATCGGTATAAAGCGACTTATTTTCAATAAATAAATATGACGGTACTATGATTGATATTGTTATTTCGTGAAATAAGGCTGACAAACAGTATAGGGGTTTGGTATCAATCAACTTAGTCATTAATTCTTAAACAGTCATGCGTACGTAACACTGAACACATGTTGGCCCTAGGTTCTCCTGTTAACAAATATTGATAGGTGGGTAATAATAACAAGCTTATAAATTTTAGAGAAGAGTTGGTCGACTGTATCTTCTAATTCAAGGAAGAAATAGTTGGGGGTGCAGTCAATGAAAACATCAAAATAAGGATAACTTATTTATTATGTGCCGACGTTTCGGCCTACAATGTAGGCCATCTTCAGGGCGAATAAAACAACTTGCAGGTTAGGCCGCTCAGAGACAAGTCAATATTTCTTCCTTTTTTCCCAACTATTTCTTCCTTGAAGCTTATAAATTGTTTAATGCCTAAAACTATTTTTATACACGTACTTTAGTATCTTATTTTAATTAGTTTGGACTCAATATTTTGCAGGGAATCATATATCCGATTGTTCTAGTACATTAGTACTTTATTAAAAAATACTTCCTTTTTACAGTTCCTAAATGAAATTGGAATTAAATGAATTTGAACAAAAAAAAAAATGAGTTTTGGGGCTCTTTTATATAGTTATTCTTTTATTTCAATACTTCCATATGATTCTGAGGTTGGTACTTTCTTTTATTAGTAGATTTGAGGTGTTTGAGCAAATTACTGTTTATATTGTGATTGGTTAATGGAATACGTGGAATTGAAAACAGAATAAAAATCAATTTATTCAGTAACAGTATTTGGTAAAAGTATTTAGCCTACTTGTTAAGTGCATATTAACGTTAGATTGGTATTACGATATTGTAATTGTTTAAGAATAGTTTAATCATTTGTTATTGAAAATGGTATTACTGAATTGGATTTTTATTTTTCGCCATTATAAATTGCTTTCTTTGTTCATTTATCGTCACTTTGTGCTACTGTGTATAATCGGATGATGCTACAGTGGGAGCTCTAAATTTTGCCTATCCAGATATAATTAGGATAAACGTTTAACGTCCCTTCCGATGGACAGCGTAACTAAGGATTTTTTATTCCCTTTAAAAAATCCTAGGGCCATCTGCTGGGCTACGAACCAGCGATCTTGGGCTTAGTAGTTTGCTACGCTAACCACTAGACCACAGGTCGCCCAATAAATTGCTTTGATATTAAGTTCAATTCGCTGTATCTTTTATAATGAGATTTTTCCTAATTTTTATATTAATTTTTAATTTAATTAACTTTTAATTGGTTACAGAAATGATCAATCCAAAGTAAAGACAGCATTTAAAATGATCATTGGATTAAGTATTAAGAGAGAATAGGAGGCATAAAATAATACCTTTAGAAATAGTATTTGAAATAGCTAAGACATTGAAACATTGGAATATGGTCATTTTTGAATTTCTAAATAAATTATAGATTGCATTATTTTAATTTCAACTTTGTAAATTTAAACTATTAATTATAATGCAATTGGGAAAAACCACAATGCAAAGCCTTATGTTTCAAATCCAGTAATACACTCACTTACCAGTCGACGTTTCGCCTATTCAGGGGATTTGAAACATAAGGCTTTGCATTGTGGTTTTTCCCAATTGTATTATAATAAATAATATGGTTTCTTTCTGAGTTTTTGGCTCTATTTTATTGGTTTAAATTATTAACCACGGCCTGGTTTTCACATAATATGTTATGCTTAAGTATATTATACTGACACTCCGAACAATAACTTTGATACTTATTCTTTTTCAAGTAGTTTATTTATCTATCAAATGGGCGGAGCAAGCTAAATACGAAAAATCAATATTTTAATTGAAATAATAATTTCTTATTATTTAGTTTATTTTCATATCATTTACCTTTATATTTACCTTATTACTTTGTATTTGTATTTACATATATTTTATTTCCTTTTTTAACATTATTATCACCATTAAAGTTTAAAAATACTTAGATCATTTCAACTTTCAATCATCATAAAACTAGACATTTGACTATGACGAATTAAATATTTTATGGGAAACGAAGAGTTCAACTTGTTGTTAATGTTTTAACTTATTGGTATAAATTGCACAACTATTAAACGATCCTCTAGTTATATATGGTTATTTTTATATCAATGTGATTCTAACCTTTAAACTAAAGTTGATTAAAATAAATCGTATAACTCGAGTCTCCGAAATACGTCACTAGCACGTCGTGCGTGCCGATGACGCGAGCTCATAAGTTTTTTCCGTAACGAAAGTCGCTAAACGTGGCTAACGAAGTCGTCACTTCAAAAAAATGTGCCACCAACTACAACCCTTTATGGATCTTGTATTTAGTGCATGACAGAGACTGTACACTTTCTAAGACAACGGTTGTGCAGTTAAAATTTTACTTCAGCCCTAAAATATATTAAATAGAAGAAAATGAACTTTAAAATATGGATTAAATTTTATTATAAACTAGTTCAACTTGTCAGGTCCCTGGAATGCTAGACGTTACGCCCACCTGAAGATCCCTGATAAATATTTCTAACACCTAACGAACCGCTCGGCTATGGATGGCCGTTGCTCAAAGTGTTTTGTCCAGGAGAGATATTTATGCGGGCTCCGGCGGCAGTTGAAGGGGCTGATGTATGGAAATGGACCGACCCGGGAGGGAATTTCAATAAGACGTATCAGGGCGAGGAGAGATTGCGTTAGTCGTTTATATAACTGAGCACGGTGGGAGTTATAGGTCAAGTGGTCCATGTTCAATTGAAAAGGTTAGTCTCGTCGGGATCCATTAATAGATCTATTGATCCCGCAGCTTAGACTATTACTGGTTAATTATGAGATATGGCGACTTGGAACAACAGACGTTGGTCGGTTCGTGTTAACCGACCTAACATGACCTGCCACATATTAAACCATCTGTGATTAACACGGTGATTAATTATTTCACAAAACCTTATACCACATAGCTATCCGGGAAGTTAATAGTTTACAATAGATATCCAAACTATTTTATATATAACTATTATATATATATATATATATATATATATATATATATATATATATATATATAATATATACACACACACACATATATATATTATTGCTGTATCCACCCACAAAATCACCGTTAACTCCCCCCAACTACGCTCATTCTATCGTTTTCCTTTCGTTCTAAGCCCAACATCACTACAAACCCATATGAATATTTTCGATATTTCAATTCGATTATATTAAGTGGGTACATGCTCGGCAATTCCGCGTTGTAGCCATTACATCCTTTTGCGTCTCATCCTTCTTCGATATGAATATTGAGTTGTGAGTAGAGGAAGTGCTTTGAGTTGATTAGCCAAAGGTCTCGGGTTCAAATCTGCTTGTGGCAAATAATTTATTTAACCTGTTAAAAGCCTGGTATGGACCCTGTGAGATCTGGAGACCTTCCTGGGGCTCACCCAGCCGCTATAAGTGCAGAATGAGATGGTCAAGGCCGAATTGAACAGGAAAAGCTACCGAGTAAGGTAATGAAGGAACGCCCATACGGTAGAAGAGGAAGAGGTTGATCCAAGCTAGGGTGGCTGTGAAATGCTGAGGATGTTGACGGTAATTTTGACATTAGCAACTTCGAAAAATTATTTTATCTCCAGCTGGTACAAAAACATGTGTTTTTGGCTCAATTTATTAGTACTAAAGTACGTTTTTTCTCCCTGTGCATTAGAAATTGAGTCAAAAAGTTAACTTTGTTCCCTAGGGAATAAATTAAAAAGATGACAGCCTAATTCGTCTAAATATGTAGGTTTTGTACGGAAAAAGTTCAGGGTTAGGTTGGTACACATGCCACACCGGCCATTAAAATCAGATGTATCAAAACACCAACACTGATAAACAGAAGTTAATTTGTGTACGTTATGGATCCACCACATATTATTTAAGAAGCAAATAATGTTATTTCAAATAGTTTTGAATTTATTGAAAAACATAACAGAATATAAAATATTATAGCGTATAGTTTGCCTTTTTATATCCCATCAGGAGATAAAATCTTGTATCCCCCTCGGGACTAAATTGATCATTATTCCCAGCAATACTTTACTCCCTCGGCTTGGCCTCGTGAGTAAAGATGATTATTCCCTCGCATTCACTCGGATACAAACTAACAGCTGAGGGAATAATGATCTTCTTTAGTCTCTAGGTGCATAAATAACTGTTATGATCATCAAATCGATGAAACCGGAACTCTTCTTCATCCAAAAAATATAGAAATCCAAGGAAGATAGAAATTATAAATATTTATAGATACTTAAACTTTATTTCCAAATCTTTTGGCCGACATTGAATACAGGTTATTTAATAAACGAATGACGAAATAATATGTTAAATCACTCTTGAATGCAAAATGGACAGACTTCGCTGCTGCAGATGTCTGGAAGCTGCTGCTCTTAACCTAATTATAATGGTAAACATGTTCTTACGAAACTAAGGAGGTGAAACCGGATATTTTTTGCATCGCTACTACGAAGGACTCATTTTCCTCTTAAAAACATACATATTTCGAAATAAATATTTATTTCAATATAGGTGCATCAATAAATCTTAACTATCTAGGGCATCCTGAATCCTGATGTTGCAGTTATTTTATATACATTGCTATAAATATAAAGTGCATGATTAATTTAAATTACTGCTTTCAGTACCGTTTCATTTAATCGAAATCATGTCACTTAAACTTTGTCTTCTATTGAGTAACTATGTAATGTACAACCACAAAATCTAAATATAGTCGTCTCAATGTTTTTTTACATAGTTGACGCCCACATTGGAGCACTTAAATCAATCCATGTACATTACTGTCTTTGAAATATTGTGATCATTTTGTGTCCTCTTCTGTTACCAAAACTTCTTCGTTCTTTCAGACCTGGCTGACCTTTCTTCATTGGTTATGGTGTTTTGGTTCTGGGCAATTTTTTTAATATATGTCTCGTATTCAGAACGTTCTTCTATTTTCTGCCTTAAATTTGGTGCATTGTTAAATTTAACTATTTTAAATCATCCTAGACATCTATGAACCAGTTGTTCATGATTTTACTTAGTCGTTTCAATTACTAAAAATTACCTTAATTTTTTAAAACTTAAATCAAATTACTTTAAACCATTCAAATAGTTAGCGTGAATCCAAAAACTATTAATAATACAAATAGTAATTGCTGCATCAGAAGCTTAGATGTTGAGATCCTTCTCAGACCTACATGAAAAATACCAATGTATGCTTACTAATATTATTATAACAGATAAACAATAAGTTGATTATGTAAATTAACATTTTTAAATTAAAAATAAAAATTGAAACAATCATTAAAAAGACACGTTCAATATTTAAAATTGAATAAATAAATAATAAAAAATATTTATTTAAGAAGTCACCCCCGGGCTTGATAGGTAAAGATTAAAAAGACTATGACCAAGAGACCTACTTAACTACTGGTGTTTCCATTCCAAAACTTGATGTTCCTGTAGCAAAGAAAAGAGAATAACAATTGGATCAAATTTGCTGGATACATACATAGATGGCTCTACATCCCACGTGGGGACAAGGTCTCCCGCAAAATCAACCGCCAGTCATCTCTGTTCACAGCTGCTACTCTCCAGTTACGGATGAGTAGGATGGTCCAAGCGTCCGCAGCCACACCATGCGCCCATCGGAGCCTCGGTCTTCCAACTCTTCTTGTTCCAAGCACTTTTTTTCAAGTAGTTTTTAGGGACTTCATCTTTTCCTATTCGTGCAATGGGTCCTGCCCATCGTAGCCTGTTCTCCTTGATAAATCTGATAATGCCGGCACCTTTATGTAGTCAAATTATTTCTAAGTTCGACCGTTGAATCCACGTATTATTGTGAAAAACTGCTCCAAAGATTCTCCTTAATATTTTTCGCTCATACCTCCTGATAGCGAGCTCTTATACTTTTGTGAGAGTCCAACATTCTGAAGAATATGGTAGGTCAGGTCTTATCAGGATTTTATATATTTCAGTTGCGCAGGTTCTAATGGAAATTAGGAAAAAAATTATTATTATTATTATTATAAAAATAAAAAAAAATAAAATGCCATGCAACATTACTTTTGATAAATTAAGTATATTGTTGAAACTAGCATTTTCAACTGTTCAAAGGTTCCGAAAATATCAGTTGTTCTGAGAAAAATGAGAATATCGTTCTATGGCCACCTTTTAAGAATGAAGCCCACAAGACTGGCGAACAGTATGTTTACATATTTAAGGGAAAAGAAGACCAAACCTGCTTGGTTCGTAGAAGTTTAAAGAGATTTACAGGAGATAGGGATCACCTGCGAGGATATCTTTTAAGGCAACCGTCTCAGGATGAAACTAGATACCCATGTGGGTTTTCAAGAAAAGCCCAAGCTGAGGACGGGAAAGAGATGGACAGAAGAAAGAAGGGAGCAGCACTTACGACGAATGAGGGAGTACTGGGCCAATGTCAAAAAGACAGTTGAAATGACGTTGTTCTTAGTAGGCCAATACGAAAAAAAAAGTTATGCAAATGTCACTTGGCAATTGTTCCATTGTACTTCGCGTTATTGTTAATAGTGATATTTTTTTGTAAATAGGGGCAAAGTTAGGCATTGTATAGAAATGGAATCTTGCTTTTTTTATAACTTCATATCAAGTCAAAAACTAAGAGAATGACACGACTTCGGCCCCCTAAATAGAGTTAACTCTCACTGGATAAATTCGACTTAATCACTTATTCACCGGGGCAGTAGGTAGATATGATTCCTCTAAAATTATGAGGACTAACTGAGGTACGTTTTCACTGTCATTATGTAACTGTAATTTTGTTTTAAGTATATTATTAAAAGTAGGATTTAATTGGATTTGATAACTATTTATATCAGCGCTTAGGCATGTTTCGCCGACCTTTAGAGTCAACTGTAAGTTAAGTAGTGAAAAATGGGGTCTGTTCTCCAAAACGTAAGCAAACATATCAATTTATTGTTTTTGACTAATGTAGAAACTAATTTTAAATAGCGTACTTAATCTGCATACAAAATCCGAGTAATGACGGCCAGTAATCCAACTCCGAATCCTTTAATAATGTGCTGAATAGTACACATACTAAAAGTATTCATTATATTATAAACATCAGTTAAAATGTAATAATGTTTGATAAAAAATCGATGATAACGTATTATATTGAAAAATTAAATTATAGATTTTTGGAGAAATTTGAAATTATGATTTAGATGGCAAAAGCAATATTAATCTTTAATAATTTGCTTATAATATTGGTAAATACGATTTCCCAATGAAAATCATTGAAAATATTTTTCAGAATAAGAATGTTTGATTTTCAGAATAAGAACCATTAAATTTTAGTCATGGAAATTGAGATCTGATGATCGAGGGCTGGCCCGATGCATCAACTCACAACACGGAGGACCAGGGTTTTGATTTTGTGGTCTCCTTCCCCTAGACAAGTTACCTTCTCCACGGTTTCGCCTTATCCGCCAATTTAGGCCATTTTGAATTACCCAGGGTCCACCACATGGAGGCAACCTATACTATACCACTTTCTTGAGATCTTGCCTGGGTGTACAGACTAGAAAGAAGGACTAATACCGAAATTAGAGAGCAAATGCAAACTCAACAAAACGACCTCCGTGATATAGAGAGAATAAAGTAAGAATGGTGTGGTCATCTCAGAAGAATGAAGGAAAAAGATTGTATAATTTAATTTTCTCTTGGAGTGCTGAAAGGTGGAAATGGCGAGGAAAATAACGAAAAAGATGGATAGGAGAAATTGAGGAGAGTATGCACAGCCATCGGCTGAAGGAGGATGATAGACAGAACAGAACAAAATCGAAAAAATAATTAAAGAAAATAAAAAGATCTCTCTTCAAAATTGTAGCAATATCCATCACATTTGACTTACTTTATGAAAGTGATAATGCGGTTAATTTTTAATGACATAATTGTAAATACTCTCTTAAAATTGTCACTTAATGCGATTTTTTAAATCTATTTTATTCATATGCATGCAGGTAAAGATGTCTTCTTGTAACCGGTGAGATAGTAATATATATACTCATTTATCTGTTCATGGAAATGGATGTAACCTGTATCTACTTAAGTAGGCTCCGACTGGAATGGAAGAGAGGTTATTAATGAAGTAGGAACCCATAGCGGGAGGAACCGCATGGCATCATAAAAAGGTAACCTGTTATTTATTAATACGAGAGAAGGGAACCCAATTGGTGCCTAGTCTTCCCTACATTATTTAGCTCTCTGCCTGCGGCCGTTCCCATTAACAAGTCATAAACAGCTAATGTAAATAAATTTGCCCCTCTCTTGAAAATTCTATTGCCAAGCCTTTTTAGACCTTTCATACGTTTTACACCCAGCTTCCTTCATTTTCATGAACCCAAGAGAGAATGTGAACATGGAATTGGGTTGCCTTTTGGTATCTATAGGCTAAAAAATACATATATAAATTATAAATAAATTCGAAATACACAGTTATATAAAAGAATAAACAAAAGAGTCTAAGAGATCTTAGAAACGAGAAAGACTTTATTAGATATTGTTCATTACTCCCAAATAGTTATCACAATTACACTTAATATTAATTAAAAACTAGAAAGGAGAAGTTTCTTAGCGATATAATATTTTTTTTAGTAAAGAAGAGATATTCAGAGTGATGCACAAATCAGAACAAAATATAAACAAAATGATATTAAAGAAATCATCTTCAAGCCATCTCTACTGCTTTCAAAAAAAGGATAAAAACAGTGAATATGAAGGTTTTTTCTAGCATAGTTAAAAAAATGAAATTTAAGGTTGAAAAACTAGCTTCCGGAAACCTATTATTGATAGATACTCCGACTGGACATCGTAGTAACTTCTACTTAAGTAAGTCATAATATCATACGGTGGTATTACAGAACCCTCAAGAACATAAATAACACCAATCAAGTACTGTTGTTAAGGATATAAATCTTTCTCAAAATTTTCTCATTTTTTATTATCTGAAGATTAACTTAAATTTAAAATGTTAAAAAAAAAGAAAATGAAATAAAAATTGATATAGGCGTCTAATAAACATTCCATATGAACATGTCTCATAAGACAATCAAATTGTTCTTTCTATTCAGAGTGTTTAACTTTATTTTCTATTTTATGGTTATTTATTAGGTGTTTTCAATTTTATTCATCAAAAAAGTATGAAAAAAATGGTTTCGATAATCATTCATTCATTCGATCATGAATAAGTACGAAAAAAAAAGAAGGAAATCCAATTATTAATACATAAAGTAATACACTGTCTATTTATAATTCATTTTACCAACGCTAATTTTTATTACCTTTAGGCTAATGAAAAATAAAGTTGTCACTGAATAACGTGAAAAGGACATGTAGATAAATTAAAATGTTCTTATGAGATATGAAATGTATCCTTTGATCATTAGAATTATTTAAGTACTTGCATGTGATAGAAGTAAATATTGAAACAAACGCCACAAAGTTATTTTCTGGATATATTACATACATCCATACGTACTTGTTATATAGATCACATTAACACATCTTTTATTTTAAATGTTTAAAATTTTTTTTTATAGCTAAATTGTCTAAAATATTACCTACTTAACTAAATGCATTATGCATTGCACAATATTTCAGTTTGATCTGGACCAGTTTTAATCAGAAGCAAATAGCTCTTATGAATAATTAAAAAAACCTAAATTATTTTAATTTTTCTTATAAATTAAAGCCTTCAAGTATGACCAAATCCGCCATATTCATCCATATAACCCTCAAAAGTGTTTTGCATTGCGGGTACTGTATAACCCCAAGTCCATGACTAAACATTATCCAATAAAATTTACCAACAGTAGATACTGAATAGTTATAGAGTATGGGTAGACTTTATATTTATAACTTGTAAAGGATATCTCCTGTTTTTTTTTCTTTTATTGTGATGAATTTATCTGCCAACCTATTCATATTTGTTTCTTAAAAGACAGATGGACCAACGCAGAAGGCGATACACGAGAGAGCTAGCGATGCTAATATAAGTAATTAATAATGATGGCAAATATTTATAAATACATTTATAAAATTTTTAAACGTATAATAAATTATAATAACATAGATAATAAAATCGTGAATAACTTCGAGAAAAACAAATTGAACATTCAGTTATTAAAAAGTATTATTACTCTGTCTATCCACAAATAGAAAATTCAGTTATGGTAAAGTATATATTGGATATTAGAAATAACTAATTTAATTAATTAATTATGAAAGGCCAATATTTATAATAAATCATATAGTAAAAGTGTGAATAATTAGGAGTAAAACAAATAGAATATCCAGTTATTATAAAATATTACACTGCTTATGCTGCACTTAACTTTACTAATGCTAAATTTAAAATGTTTTTCTGTTATTGAGTTATTAAAATTGACCATAGGACAGATCTCCTCTACAATTGCTTAAATTCAATGTAATCCTCATTTATAGTTATTGTAATTAACCAATTAATGTGTAATTATTAGCATAACTGATTTATGAATCAGATAAAACACAGTAAATTTACAGTGAAAAAGAGAATAAATAAAAAACAAAAATATGATTTTATGTGAATTTGGATACAAAAATTAGTTGACGGACAAAATTTGTATTATGTTTACAATTAATTTGATTAGTACTGGAGATTTAAAATATTCATGGACAATATTTCTATTTCCAAATATCTACAATGTGAACACATTTGTCACATCCAATTTAAAAAAAAATCTTATATTTGAATTCTTCATTTTCTTCTTTGATTTCCTCTTATGCCATTTATAGCGTCGAGAAGCTTCCATTTTTTTCCGAGGCTGTTTTTTTAACTTAATATTATTTACTGCCACGCAGGTTATTAGCCCAGCGATGAGGGACAACTGGTCTCCTGAATATTTATAACCCTTCAGGAAAAAGGGTGACCTTGCTATACCCATTTCCCCCAACCTGGAGGACCATTTATATATTTGAGCACAAGACTATATTGGAATTCAACAATTTAATTTAATTTATTTGAAAATAAAAATACTATGGTTGTTTTTTATAAAGGTTTATACATAATTGAGTTATGAATAAGTAAAAGTTAAGCCGGATTCATTGTTTTCTAAAACGTATTTTATCCTAAATTTATGAAGGAAATCTATTTTCCATGCAACATAGAATTATAATTAATAGCTAATATTTTTATTTTAATGTAAATAAATAATAATAAATAAAAACTTGAGAGAAATAACAACAATTCCTACTTAGATTTTGTTACACCACCAGGTGCTAGCCGTACTATGGATGGCAGGTAACAACTTTTAAATTTTATTGCTTTCTCTTCACTGTATGTTTATTATAGGTTTACTTTTACCTTCTTGAATAGTAGATAGAATAGCTACAGCCGAATTTGTCATTGGAAATTTCTATTTCCTGATACTGACAAAAATACCTTACTTTCTTCCAACGGACGACTAAGCACTCGGAGAAAGGATAATTTTTTAATTGCTTGTCATATGTTTAATAAAAATTTATGATGATTTTGATGAATTTATCTGCCAACCTATTCATATTTGTTTCTTAAAAGACAGATGGACCAACGCAGAAGGTGATAAACGAGAGAGCTAGCGATGCTTTGCAGATCAAGCCAAGCCCTGCGCAATCCGGACTATGATCTTGCGGCGGTTGCAAAACCTTGCGCGGCCACAGAAGAGGCGGGGCTCTTGAATTAATGCGCTCACCTGGCCTGTCCCATCGCCGGTCGCGCCTATCTCTTTCCCAACCCAAAGCGGCTTGAGCAGTCCGCTGTCCTCTAACTCATACGCTCCCTATAGTTTGTCAAAGCTGCACCAATAAGGCCCATCTGATGTATTTTCTCTTCTTTGAAGTTAGTAAGAGTTCTTTATAGGCTTGAGATGGACTTGTAATATTTTGGGATTAGTTAAAATTGATATCACGAAAAACCACCAAAAAGAAATCCCTGATAGAAATACACGACTCACCGCTCACTCGCCAGGTTGCTGTGAGTTGCCTCCAGTAGACTTAAGTGCCTCAGGTATTCGAAGGTTGGAGTATGAGGAATCCTGCTAACGCTATGTATTAATATAAATAAAGTAGTTGTTTTCAAATCAAAATTCAAAGAAATTATCAGCATTCTTAAGTTAAATTGTAATTAGATAATTGTGGATTAATTAATTAGATTAAATTAATTTAAATGAAATATTAATTCTTATGCTTCGTTAATTATAAAACAGGTATTAATAAAAAAAATTGCGTAGTTTAAAAAGAATCCAGACCTATATAAACATCTTTTTGGAGTTCAAAACTTTTTCCAAAAATTTTTTCAGGTGGCTGAGAAGTTTTTTTGTAATATTGGTACAAATGTAGAGTTGTCTTTCGAAATTTCGTATAACTGATCTTATTTTGTTGTTAATATATATTTTATTTATAAATCGAAATTCTTAACTAGAAAGTAATCCAGTTTCAAATCCTTAATTTCCCAAAATCGGGTCTCAACATAATCCAAATAAAAATATCTTTATGATGGTGAGAATTTTTATTTTAAAGATAAAATATTTGTCCAGGCCGGGATTCGAACCCGGGTCGCCCGCGTCTCTAGCGTGGTGCTCTAACCAACTGAGCTAACCAGGATTGTAACACGGCCAGACAAATCCATTCTCTTCACTGATCCTATATCTCCGTGTTCTCGCAATTTTCGCGAGGCATAAAGGGGAAGAATGTTCATTGAACATTACTTTAATTAGGATCTCGTTGACATAGGTCAATTTTATATTATATTTATTATTATTATGGTGATAATTTTTATTTTGAAGAGAAAGGATTTGTCGAAGGCAGGATACAAACCCGGGTCGCCCGCGTCTCTAGCGCGGTGCTCTAACCAACTGAGATAACCTGACTGAATGGATTTGTCTGGCCGTGCTACAAGCCAGGTTAGCTCAGTTGGTTAGAGCACCGCTCAGTTAGCTCAGTAGCAGGTTAGCTCATTTGGCATTTATTTTTTTGTGGGGGGATTCATTATATTATATTTGTGTAAATAAACTTTCCTCGTTAGCAAATTTAAGGATTATATATAAAATTTGTAGTATGTTCACGTAGGCTTCCACGGTCTGCGGTATTGTCCATATAATCTTTTTCCGGGATGGACCGTGTGGTGTTGGTTTTGTTTGCCAAGCTTTCGCTCATCGTGTTGTGAGCTTCCTCAGGGCTAGTCAGTGAATGAAGAGCGGATAGTGGAGTCAGGGTGTATATAACTAGTGGTGGGGGGGTCTCGGTCGAAGTCTGCCTTCCCATTGGCCCGCTTGTATCGAGTCCGTGGGCTGTGTTGTGTTCGGGTGGGTTCGTGTGTGTTCGGTATTGTCGTATGTGTGTGGATGGTAGGTTGATGTGTTGGTCTTTTGTTTTATGGCAGGGTACCAGTTTTTGCTGAGTTTGTAACCGTCTTCCTTATTGAAATTATTGGGTTCTTTAATAATTTCAATGGCTTCTCTAATGGTGCGGAGGTGATAATTATTTTCTTTAACCAGTGAGGTTGTGTTTTCGAAAGGTATGTGGTGGTTGGTGTTGTAGAAGTGTTCTGCTACAGCCGATTTTTCCGTCTTAAAGTTTTTGACACTAGATATGTGTTCTTTTAACCTTCTTTCAATGGTCCTTCCGGTTTGTCCAATGTAGACCTTGCCACAGGAACAGGGTATGCTATAGATGCCTGGAGTACGTAGTCCTAACTTGTCTTTGGGTTTCGGTAGGATGTGAGCTATTGTTTTGTCTGTGGAGAATGTGGTCTTGATGTCGTGGTTCTTTAGAATCCTGGCGATCTTTTCTGAGGTGCCTTTGATGTAAGGAATGGTTGTCTGGTTTTTAGGTTCGTTGTCGGTTTCGTTCTTGTCTTGTTTTTTTAGTTTTCTCTTGCGTTCTACTCGTTTAATAGTCTCTTTGTCGTATCCGTTTTTTAGGAAGGCTGTTCTCAAGTGCCTCTTTTCTTTAGAGAGCTGTGACGGTTCAGCTATCATTTCAGCTCTGTTGAGTAGAGTGTTGATGATTCCTTCCTTTTGAGACGGATGGTGGTGTGATGTGGCATGAAGGTATCTGTCTGTATGTGTAGGTTTACGGTAAACGGTGTGTCCAAGGTGGTTTCCCTTCTTCTCGACCAGGACGTCTAGGAAGGGAAGTTTCCCATCCTTCTCCAGCTCCATGGTGAATTGTATGTTGGGGTGGATGCTGTTTAGGTGGAGTAAGAATCTGTCCAGTGCATCTTTTCCGTGCTTCCAGATGGCGAAGGTGTCGTCCACGTATCTGAACCAATATTCAGGTTTTTGGGTTGCGGTGGAGAGTGCCTTCTGTTCAAAATGTTCCATGTACAGGTCTGCTGCCGGTGAGCTCAATGAAGGTCCCATGGCTGTGCCTTCCATTTGCTTATAGTACTGTCCATTGAACAGGAAATATGTTTCTTTCATGCATATCTCCGTCAGTCGGTACTCTTCTTCGCTCAGAAGATTTTTCATAAGGTTCAGGGCTTCATCGGTAGGGACCTTGGTGAAGAGCGACTTGACGTCGAAGCTTACTAGGATGTCGTCTTCGTTTATATGAATGGTTTTGATTATGTCTATGAATTGTTTGGAGTTGCGGATGTTGTGTTGTGTTTTGCCAGTGTGGGTTTTAATTATGTCGGAGATGTATTTGGATAGGTGGTATGTAGGTGAGCCAATGGTACTGACTATGGGTCTCATAGGGATACCGTCTTTGTGTATTTTGGGTTGTCCGTATAGTCTTGGTGGGATTGGGTCAGATATTATGAGCCGTTTGGTTTTTAGTGTCTGGCTGGTGTTGATGATAGTCTGAATTTTCTTGTTAATGTCATTAGTGGGGTCTTTCTCCAGTTTCTTGTACGTTCCATCGTTGAGGATTTCTGTCATTTTGTTTAGATATTGGTCTGTCTTCATAATGACGGTGGCATTTCCTTTGTCAGCAGGGATTACAAGAAGGTCGTCTCGTTTCTTCAGTGTAGTGAGTGAGTTGTATTGCGTCTTAGAAAGGTTAGGTCTTGGTGGCTTGGCTTTACGTAAAATGTGACTAATGTCTTGCCGGATGGTTTCGGCGGCGTTTTGGTCCATATTCTTGATACATGCTTCTATGTTGGTTATAATCTTCTCTGTAGGTACATGTCTAGGTGCGATGGCGAAGTTGAATCCCTTCTGGAGGACGCTTATGGTTTCTTGTGGGAATTCTTCATTAGTGAGATTTATAACAGTCTTCTTTAGTGCGTCCTTGTAGTCGGTGCAGCTTGTATTTTTCATTGATAGTTTGTGATATTTTCGTTTTTGGATGGCGGGGAGGTTCCTGTTCAGAACATGAAGAGCCTCGAAAAACTAAGATCGAAAAAGATGAGACTCCTGGCACAACTCACATTTCTCAAAAGATGTAGAGACTACAATATCATACCCAGATGCTCCAACCTTGAAAGAAAAGGATCCAGCCCACGTATTGAAAACGCTTTACGTCGATCGTCTATGGCATTACTGAAAGCAAGAATCAGTGACACCCGATCTGAACTATCCACCGTTGAGAAGAAACTGCTAGATAACCACTTGCTCCTAGCAAACCAAATAGCAAATGACGATTGGGAGAAGATTGACCGTCTCACCTGGGAACAAGCGGATAACACCTACCGTAAACACTCCGCCATCCAAAAACGAAAATATCACAAACTATCAATGAAAAATACAAGCTGCACCGACTACAAGGACGCACTAAAGAAGACTGTTATAAATCTCACTAATGAAGAATTCCCACAAGAAACCATAAGCGTCCTCCAGAAGGGATTCAACTTCGCCATCGCACCTAGACATGTACCTACAGAGAAGATTATAACCAACATAGAAGCATGTATCAAGAATATGGATCAAAACGCCGCCGAACCATCCGGCAAGACATTAGTCACATTTTACGTAAAGCCAAGCCACCAAGACCTAACCTTTCTAAGACGCAATACAACTCACTCACTACACTGAAGAAACGAGACGACCTTCTTGTAATCCCTGCTGACAAAGGAAATGCCACCGTCATTATGAAGACAGACCAATATCTAAACAAAATGACAGAAATCCTCAACGATGGAACGTACAAGAAACTGGAGAAAGACCCCACTAATGACATTAACAAGAAAATTCAGACTATCATCAACACCAGCCAGACACTAAAAACCAAACGGCTCATAATATCTGACCCAATCCCACCAAGACTATACGGACAACCCAAAATACACAAAGACGGTATCCCTATGAGACCCATAGTCAGTACCATTGGCTCACCTACATACCACCTATCCAAATACATCTCCGACATAATTAAAACCCACACTGGCAAAACACAACACAACATCCGCAACTCCAAACAATTCATAGACATAATCAAAACCATTCATATAAACGAAGACGACATCCTAGTAAGCTTCGACGTCAAGTCGCTCTTCACCAAGGTCCCTACCGATGAAGCCCTGAACCTTATGAAAAATCTTCTGAGCGAAGAAGAGTACCGACTGACGGAGATATGCATGAAAGAAACATATTTCCTGTTCAATGGACAGTACTATAAGCAAATGGAAGGCACAGCCATGGGATCTTCATTGAGCTCACCGGCAGCAGACCTGTACATGGAACATTTTGAACAGAAGGCACTCTCCACCGCAACCCAAAAACCTGAATATTGGTTCAGATACGTGGACGACACCTTCGCCATCTGGAAGCACGGAAAAGATGCACTGGACAGATTCTTACTCCACCTAAACAGCATCCACCCCAACATACAATTCACCATGGAGCTGGAGAAGGATGGGAAACTTCCCTTCCTAGACGTCCTGGTCGAGAAGAAGGGAAACCACCTTGGACACACCGTTTACCGTAAACCTACACATACAGACAGATACCTTCATGCCACATCACACCACCATCCGTCTCAAAAGGAAGGAATCATCAACACTCTACTCAACAGAGCTGAAATGATAGCTGAACCGTCACAGCTCTCTAAAGAAAAGAGGCACTTGAGAACAGCCTTCCTAAAAAACGGATACGACAAAGAGACTATTAAACGAGTAGAACGCAAGAGAAAACTAAAAAAACAAGACAAGAACGAAACCGACAACGAACCTAAAAACCAGACAACCATTCCTTACATCAAAGGCACCTCAGAAAAGATCGCCAGGATTCTAAAGAACCACGACATCAAGACCACATTCTCCACAGACAAAACAATAGCTCACATCCTACCGAAACCCAAAGACAAGTTAGGACTACGTACTCCAGGCATCTATAGCATACCCTGTTCCTGTGGCAAGGTCTACATTGGACAAACCGGAAGGACCATTGAAAGAAGGTTAAAAGAACACATATCTAGTGTCAAAAACTTTAAGACGGAAAAATCGGCTGTAGCAGAACACTTCTACAACACCAACCACCACATACCTTTCGAAAACACAACCTCACTGGTTAAAGAAAATAATTATCACCTCCGCACCATTAGAGAAGCCATTGAAATTATTAAAGAACCCAATAATTTCAATAAGGAAGACGGTTACAAACTCAGCAAAAACTGGTACCCTGCCATAAAACAAAAGACCAACACATCAACCTACCATCCACACACATACGACAATACCGAACACACACGAACCCACCCGAACACAACACAGCCCACGGACTCGATACAAGCGGGCCAATGGGAAGGCAGACTTCGACCGAGACCCCCCCACCACTAGTTATATACACCCTGACTCCACTATCCGCTCTTCATTCACTGACTAGCCCTGAGGAAGCTCACAACACGATGAGCGAAAGCTTGGCAAACAAAACCAACACCACACGGTCCATCCCGGAAAAAGATTATATGGACAAATTTGTAGTAGTTAGACTGAAAAAAATTACAAAAAATACAAAAAAATAACTTAAGCGGAAGTAGTAATTTTGTGATAAAAAACAACAAAAATACATAGAAACAAATAATCTTAATTCTAAATGCCACTCTATTTTCTTTCAAACATATTTTATTATGATCTAAATCAATTGGAAGAAGATTGTGTGATGATGTTTATGCAGCGTTGAAAGAAGACAGTGCACATAGTGTAGGGAGCCAATTTATATTTTGATTGGCTACGTAAGTTTTTTGCTTTTTTAAAGAACTTGTAGTTCTCAAATTTTTTCCTGGATGGACTACAAACAGTTGTTGTAGACTGTTTGTAGTCCATCCAGGCCTATCTTTCATTTACGAGTCTGTAATTTGTATGCTTAAGACTGTAATGTGTTTGTAAACATGTATTTATTGGAACAGATTAGAACGGATACTTTATTGTGGGATAAATAAACATAATATATATCTGACCAAAAGGCTATATACTGTTACGTTGAAAACTCCCGCGAAAATCGCCGTAACAAAATTTGCCCCAAGCTCAGTGGAGAAGGGTGGGATTCAATCCTATGTGCGTGGATATCGCCAAAACAAATTGAAACCCCAGTAGGTCAAAAAATATTAACTAGAATAATTCCGTAGGTAGCTATACCTAAATAAAATAATAATATGTAACAAACATAGCTACACATTAGTATCACCTGGACGCCACGCTATTTAAAGAAAAGTAAATAAAAATAAATGAATACCTAATAAAAAAAAAAAAAAAAATTAGAAAATATCTAAAGAAAACGCTTGAGAAAAATAGCGAAACCTCAGACTGTTTATATAATAGAAATAAAATAGAAATAAATAAATAGATAAAATAGAAATAAAATACTATTTATTAATTTAAACATTTTCTTCCTTATTAAATTGAAGTTTGATTAAAAAAAAAAAGAGAGAAACAAAGATAAACTCTAAACTAATATACATACAAATAGATTAATAGATAAAAATATGTACAAAAAAAAAAAAATTATACCCAAATAAAATAAGCCACTTCTAAGAGAAAAAAACATAAGAAAGAGGAAAATCACCAATATCTTCCATCACAAATTAATCACTATTTAATTATTGATTAATTACAAATCTACAAAAAGATATGAATTCCAGCTCGGAATTTGAATAGAATACAATAACTACCAGTCTTTTGTTACATACGGCCAATTGGTGGTGTTGCCATCATGGCCCTGGTGAATTTCGAAGTTCTGGCTTCTTCCTTCTGCCTCTCCTTCAGATTCTCGCAAGACGGGAGAATACCTCGATTCTCGCACGTCGGCAGGGACACAAAAAATCAGTCTGTAAGAAATCACGTTTCACGTCAAACACTGGGCCCAGCTCTCGCTTCCCTGATGTACCAGAATAGACTGCCTTATCTCGAAGTCCGGGCTTAATCCCAACTCTCTCTCTCTCATTCAAAACAAAGGCTTACACTCCGTTCCACAACAACAACAAATAGAAAACAAAAATAATACCTAATACTATGTCTTATTTTAACATTTGCCTTAAATCTAAATTAAATTATCATATATCTAAATACATGTGACCATCAATTTTCTCCTAAAAAAAAAAATTAACAACGTTAATGGTTACAAAAATTTAAAAAAAAATATTCGTCACAATACAACTCATTAATATTAAAACATGAAGTATTTCTCATGTCTTTTTTATTTGGTTGCCTAGTCACGTAGGGATTAAAGGAAACGAACTCGATGACAAAGCAGCGAAACAAGCGCTATCGCTCCCAGGACGAGGCGTGGCCATTTTAACACCTCCAGAAATAGGGCTTCCCCAAAATAAGAAAATAAACGAAAACTAGCAAGCCATGTGGAATGAGAGCCCACAGAGCAAATTAAAAATAATTAAAAAATCGGTGAAACCGTGGATCACCTCAAATCGCTCCAATCGCAGGGAGGAAGTTGCCTTAACCAGGCTAAGAATAGGGCACACAAACCTTACTCACGTCCATATTATCCTAAAAAAGCCACCTCCGAAATGTCAGCATTGCAACAGCATCCTTACAGTCCATCATATTTTTCAAGAATGTTCCTTTTACACCTCTAGGTTAAACAAACTAGGTCTTACAAATAATATCTCGAATACGCTTGGTGATAATCAAGATAAAATAAGCTTAGTATTTAAATTCTTAAAGGAAGAGGGCATATTAAGACAAATATAAATTTTTTATTTATTTATTTATCTTTTATTTATTTATTTTATATCTATCTGTTTATCTTTTATTTACTTATTTTTCCCCTCTTAGAAATTCCAAATGTCAAATAGAAAAAAAAAAAAAATTTCAAATTCATAAAATAGATAAGTCATAATTCGCAATTATTAAACATTTAAAAGAACGTAGATGAATAATGGAGAAATTAAATTAAAACTGAAAATCTTATTATTGAAATAACCAAATATTAGAATACACATAGATATACGCATAGACTCTATAAACAAAATTATCACAGGCGTTGATGACCGTATGGTTTTATGCCTTACAAACCCTAAGAAACAAACAAACATGAAGTATTTAAAAAGTGCAAAAAAATTACTATATGACTATATGTCTTTTGATAGTGCTTTGTTATTCATTACAAGTGGCAGTATAAGATATGAGAGTGTGCAAATGGACTGTTAATCTATTGTTTTGATTTTAGGTATGATTTACTTTATATTTATCATTTTATAATGTGTATTATCTGCCTATGTTATGTTTTGGTGTTGTAATTGATTAACCCTTGTTAGTTATGTAAATATTAGATTTATTGAACTTTTTATTTAATAAACCTTTAAAAAGAAGTTAAACGATCTACTTTGATTATAGTTATAAATCATACGGTTGGATCCCGAAACATAATAATGTTCTTGTTCGCTTAAAACTACAGGGGTATTATGTCATTCTAATCACGAAATCTTACTTCTTGTCTGCATACTTACTTTAGAAGTTAAAATATATGTTTAACTATTATTATAACCATAATATAGACCTTTTTATTTACTAAATAAATCTAAATGCGGTGAGGCATGCATAATGTATAAGGTGAGATAGCTGACTATCTGAGCTGCCTATCTGATAGTGTTCCCTAGGGGTTGCAAGGATTAGGGGAGGGCGGCAAGTCCTTCCTTCACTCAACTGTCGTTTAGATTTTATCCTTCACTTGCAGAATAAACATAAGGCTTTTTAAACTTCTTTCTTCTAGTTCGTTTACTAATTTGACATTTAATAGTTAATTATTGAAATATGTTTATGTAAAGGAGATAGTTGGAGGGTGCAGTCAATAAGAACACAGAATAAGTAATGAACTTATATTATGTGCCGACGTTTCGACCTACAGTGTAGGTCATCTTCAGGGCTAACAGAGAAACAAACAGAACAAAAAATATAAAAAATGTACAGTAACAATAATATGGTGACAAGTAATGTAGAAAAATAAAATAGTGGCAGATATGAAGATAGAAGATAAAGAATATTAAAAAAAGAGAGCCAGATTATAATATAATAAAGATATAGACAGATTTAAAAAATTAATGATAATGAAAAGGAATTAAAATAGTGACAGATATAATAAAATTAAGATAAAGACAAATATAACAAAATTATTGAAATAGTGACAGATATAATTATTGAAATAGTGACAGACATAATAAAATTAAGATAAAGACGGATATAACAAAATTATTGATAATGAAAAGAAAATGAAAATAATGACAGATATAATAAAGTAAGACCGATTTAAAATTAAAGAAATTAAAATTAAAGAAAATGAGCAGAAATGATAAATTATAAATAACGCATATAAAATAAAAAATAGAAAATAAATGTACAGAATGGATAGTACAGTACAAAATAATAATATAAAGGAAAATCAAAAGGAGGAGTTAAACAAAAGAAACCAAAATGAGGATATTTACATATACAGAAAGGTTGGAATATGAAGAATAAAGAAAAACTAGTAAAATAAAGGTATAAAATGTATGATAACGGACTTGATGATGTTACATGTTACAGAAAAGTATGGAACTATATGTACAATAACATATGTGAATAATAGAAATACTATTGTACAGTAACAACAGTGTACAATGACTGTTTTGAAAAAATAGTTGATAGGATTAATGAATTTGAAAAGTTAAAATAAGTGAAAACTCTTGTACAGTAACAATAGTGTACAATGTCTGTTTGAAAAAAAGTAGATAGGACTAATGAATTTGAAAAATTAAAATTGGTGCTTAAAAATATGAACTCTTGATTACCAACATATGATGGATGCCAAAATGATAAGGGGGAAATAATAGGAAAATTAAAATTGGAGAAAGGATAAAGAGACAAGTTTAAAATAAATAAAATATAAAGAAGAGACATACCGATTTTGGAGAGCGAGGCCGTTAGATTTAACGGCTGGCTAGTACTGAGCACAAGACCGTTAAGACAGGGGAAGAGATAGGAGCGATCTCTAGTGGCCAAAAAGTTAACTATAGAAGGTAACCATACTGGAGTATAGGAAAAGATGGGGAAAGTGAATAAATGGATAAAATTAATATAAATAAAATAAATAAAATTAAAACAATGAAAGAAATGTCAATAGAGTGATAACAAAAGAAACATCAATGACGAAGTAACGGAATTTAAGGTCTTTTGAGTGAATTAAAAATTTGGGAGTAGGTAGAGGAAAGGTGATGTGAGTCAGACTTAAGATTGATAGAGGAGGAATCTAAATTTATGTGGATAGTTTTAGAGAGGATGCGTTTGTCATGGTTAGGAGCTGTAGCTAGGATAGACGTTTTTTCAAAATCAAAGGTGTGGTTTAAAGAAAGGGCATGCTCGGAAAGTTTAGAGGAGGTATGGTTATGGGAGGAAATGGCATATTTGTGTTGAGTAATACGGTCTTTAAGGAAGTTTTTGGTTTCACCTATATAGGAAGAGTTACAATTATTAGCAGAACAAGGGATCCGATAAACGACATGGGAACGAAGCTTGAAGGGAATAGGATCTTTGATACGGGTATAAATATGGGAAAGTTTGTTATGGGATTTGAAGGCAATACGTAAATTGGGGATAACGGAACGTAAGTATTTTTGAATGTTATTAGAGAGGGTGGGTATATATGGCAAGGATCTGTATATAGGGATAGATGGTGGATGTGGCGATCGGGTGGGGGTGGGGGAGGGTTATAGTAGTCATGGATGAGTTTATTAAAAATATAGGGAGGGAAATTGTTTTTAAAAAGGATTTCTTTGATACGGTGGGTGTTGGTTGTATGGAAGCAGGCGTCAGAGAGGGATAGGCCACGGTGAATGATATTTTTAGCGACGTTAATTTTAAGGTGGTGTGGATGTTGGAAGTAATAATTAAGAAGTCGGCCAGAGTAAGTGGGTTTGGTATACCAATCAGTGGATAAGCTGTGGTCAGAATTTTTAATGATAAGGAGGTCAAGAAAAGGTAGTGACTTATTGGATTCGACTTCAACGGTGAAATGGAGGCGGGGATGGTATGAATTGAAGGAAGATAATAAATCAGTAATGATGTTGGGATTGATGATAAGGAGGAGGTCCTCTACATATTTTTTGATGAAACAAATATCGGAACTTGTGTTGGTTGTATCGTTGTGTCGTTGTAGGCCACGGTGAATGATATTTTTAGCGACGTTAATTTTAATATAATGTAATTATGGACCTTTCTGATTATAACCTCAAAATTAATTCCCTTCTTTCTGATACTTCCACCTATAAACCCATACCTCGTGATCCTACTACATCTCTCCAAAAACAATTCAACCTCCACCTAAAAAGCCTTGTCAATTCTAAATTAATTACTTATCCCGTTTACAGAAACCTCATTTCCTATAATTCCTTAGCCCCACGTTTTTATGGTCTTCCTAAAATCCACAAACCCAACAACCCCCTCCGTCCGATTACAGCCAACGTCAATTCACCATCTACAAAACTTAGCAAATTCTTACTTTCATCCTTACAAGTCCTCAGCCGTAACAACCCATATGATATCCCTAACTCCTTTCACCTACGTGATCTTTTAACATCCCTCACCATTCCTGATCATTACATCCTCACTTCCTTCGATGTCGAAAGTCTTTTCACCAACATTCCCTTAGATAAAGCCCTTGACATAATAGATAACAACTGGTCACTAATAGAACCCCATACATCTCTTAACCGGTCCTCATTCCTTCAATCCTTAAAACTTTGCTGTGAATCCAGCTACCTTAATTTCCATGGACAGTTCTATTCCCAAATTTCTGGACTTGCTATGGTAAATCCCCTAGCTCCTGACCTCTCTAATATTGTTCTTAATGACCTTCTAGACTCCATTCTACCACAGTTCCGATATTTGTTTCATCAAAAAATATGTAGAGGACCTCCTCCTTATCATCAATCCCAACATCATTACTGATTTATTATCTTCCTTCAATTCATACCATCCCCGCCTCCATTTCACCGTTGAAGTCGAATCCAATAAGTCACTACCTTTTCTTGACCTCCTTATCATTAAAAATTCTGACCACAGCTTATCCACTGATTGGTATACCAAACCCACTTACTCTGGCCGACTTCTTAATTATTACTTCCAACATCCACACCACCTTAAAATTAACGTCGCTAAAAATATCATTCACCGTGGCCTATCCCTCTCTGACGCCTGCTTCCATACAACCAACACCCACCGTATCAAAGAAATCCTTTTTAAAAACAATTTCCCTCCCTATATTTTTAATAAACTCATCCATGACTACTACAACCCCCCCACCCCCACCCATCGCCACATCCATCATCTATCCCTATATACAGATCCTTGCCATATATACCCACCCTCTCTAATAACATTCAAAAATACTTACGTTCCGTTATCCCCAATTTACGTGGTGGTGTGGATGTTGGAAGTAATAATTAAGAAGTCGGCCAGAGTAAGTGGGTTTGGTATACCAATCAGTGGATAAGCTGTGGTCAGAATTTTTAATGATAAGGAGGTCAAGAAAAGGTAGTGACTTATTGGATTCGACTTCAACGGTGAAATGGAGGCGGGGATGGTATGAATTGAAGGAAGATAATAAATCAGTAATGATGTTGGGATTGATGATAAGGAGGAGGTCCTCTACATATTTTTTGATGAAACAAATATCGGAACTGTGGTAGAATGGAGTCTAGAAGGTCATTAAGAACAATATTAGAGAGGTCAGGAGCTAGGGGATTTACCATAGCAAGTCCAGAAATTTGGGAATAGAACTGTCCATGGAAATTAAGGTAGCTGGATTCACAGCAAAGTTTTAAGGATTGAAGGAATGAGGACCGGTTAAGAGATGTATGGGGTTCTATTAGTGACCAGTTGTTATCTATTATGTCAAGGGCTTTATCTAAGGGAATGTTGGTGAAAAGACTTTCGACATCGAAGGAAGTGAGGATGTAATGATCAGGAATGGTGAGGGATGTTAAAAGATCACGTAGGTGAAAGGAGTTAGGGATATCATATGGGTTGTTACGGCTGAGGACTTGTAAGGATGAAAGTAAGAATTTGCTAAGTTTTGTAGATGGTGAATTGACGTTGGCTGTAATCGGACGGAGGGGGTTGTTGGGTTTGTGGATTTTAGGAAGACCATAAAAACGTGGGGCTAAGGAATTATAGGAAATGAGGTTTCTGTAAACGGGATAAGTAATTAATTTAGAATTGACAAGGCTTTTTAGGTGGAGGTTGAATTGTTTTTGGAGAGATGTAGTAGGATCACGAGGTATGGGTTTATAGGTGGAAGTATCAGAAAGAAGGGAATTAATTTTGAGGTTATAATCAGAAAGGTCCATAATTACATTATATTAAAATTAACGTCGCTAAAAATATCATTCACCGTGGCCTACAACGACACAACGATACAACCAACACAAGTTCCGATATTTGTTTCATCAAAAAATATGTAGAGGACCTCCTCCTTATCATCAATCCCAACATCATTACTGATTTATTATCTTCCTTCAATTCATACCATCCCCGCCTCCATTTCACCGTTGAAGTCGAATCCAATAAGTCACTACCTTTTCTTGACCTCCTTATCATTAAAAATTCTGACCACAGCTTATCCACTGATTGGTATACCAAACCCACTTACTCTGGCCGACTTCTTAATTATTACTTCCAACATCCACACCACCTTAAAATTAACGTCGCTAAAAATATCATTCACCGTGGCCTATCCCTCTCTGACGCCTGCTTCCATACAACCAACACCCACCGTATCAAAGAAATCCTTTTTAAAAACAATTTCCCTCCCTATATTTTTAATAAACTCATCCATGACTACTATAACCCTCCCCCACCCCCACCCGATCGCCACATCCACCATCTATCCCTATATACAGATCCTTGCCATATATACCCACCCTCTCTAATAACATTCAAAAATACTTACGTTCCGTTATCCCCAATTTACGTATTGCCTTCAAATCCCATAACAAACTTTCCCATATTTATACCCGTATCAAAGATCCTATTCCCTTCAAGCTTCGTTCCCATGTCGTTTATCGGATCCCTTGTTCTGCTAATAATTGTAACTCTTCCTATATAGGTGAAACCAAAAACTTCCTTAAAGACCGTATTACTCAACACAAATATGCCATTTCCTCCCATAACCATACCTCCTCTAAACTTTCCGAGCATGCCCTTTCTTTAAACCACACCTTTGATTTTGAAAAAACGTCTATCCTAGCTACAGCTCCTAACCATGACAAACGCATCCTCTCTAAAACTATCCACATAAATTTAGATTCCTCCTCTATCAATCTTAAGTCTGACTCACATCACCTTTCCTCTACCTACTCCCAAATTTTTAATTCACTCAAAAGACCTTAAATTCCGTTACTTCGTCATTGATGTTTCTTTTGTTATCACTCTATTGACATTTCTTTCATTGTTTTAATTTTATTTATTTTATTTATATTAATTTTATCCATTTATTCACTTTCCCCATCTTTTCCTATACTCCAGTATGGTTACCTTCTATAGTTAACTTTTTGGCCACTAGAGATCGCTCCTATCTCTTCCCCTGTCTTAACGGTCTTGTGCTCAGTACTAGCCAGCCGTTAAATCTAACGGCCTCGCTCTCCAAAATCGGTATGTCTCTTCTTTATATTTTATTTATTTTAAACTTGTCTCTTTATCCTTTCTCCAATTTTAATTTTCCTATTATTTCCCCCTTATCATTTTGGCATCCATCATATGTTGGTAATCAAGAGTTCATATTTTTAAGCACCAATTTTAATTTTTCAAATTCATTAGTCCTATCTACTTTTTTTCAAACAGACATTGTACACTATTGTTACTGTACAAGAGTTTTCACTTATTTTAACTTTTCAAATTCATTAATCCTATCAACTATTTTTTCAAAACAGTCATTGTACACTGTTGTTACTGTACAATAGTATTTCTATTATTCACATATGTTATTGTACATATAGTTCCATACTTTTCTGTAACATGTAACATCATCAAGTCCGTTATCATACATTTTATACCTTTATTTTACTAGTTTTTCTTTATTCTTCATATTCCAACCTTTCTGTATATGTAAATATCCTCATTTTGGTTTCTTTTGTTTAACTCCTCCTTTTGATTTTCCTTTATATTATTATTTTGTACTGTACTATCCATTCTGTACATTTATTTTCTATTTTTTATTTTATATGCGTTATTTATAATTTATCATTTCTGCTCATTTTCTTAATTTTAATTTCTTTAATTTTAAATCGGTCTTACTTTATTATATCTGTCATTATTTTCATTTTCTTTTCATTATCAATAATTTTGTTATATCCGTCTTTATCTTAATTTTATTATATCTGTCACTATTTCAATAATTATATCTGTCACTATTTCAATAATTTTGTTATATTTGTCTTTATCTTAATTTTATTATATCTGTCACTATTTTAATTCCTTTTCATTATCATTAATTTTTTAAATCTGTCTATATCTTTATTATATTATAATCTGGCTCTCTTTTTTTAATATTCGTTATCTTCTATCTTCATATCTGCCACTATTTTATTTTTCTACATTACTTGTCACCATATTATTGTTACTGTACATTTTTTATATTTTTTGTTCTGTTTGTTTCTCTGTTAGCCCTGAAGATGACCTACACTGTAGGTCGAAACGTCGGCACATAATATAAGTTCATTACTTATTCTGTGTTCTTATTGACTGCACCCCCCCAACTATCTCCTTTAAAATAGATCATCCAGTCAACTATTTTCATCTCATACGAAATATGTTTATATTTAATTTTAAATATTAATATATTTATTTACACCTGCAAGAAGGGTGAAAAAATTAATTATTAACAACAATTACAGAGAAATTAAGATTGTAAATAAGTAAAAATATCTTGTAAAAATCATAACTTGGAAGGTCCTCGATAAGGTGGAAAGTCCTCGATACAATACAGAACAACAAAACTGAAACAAGCACGAGTTATTTGACCAACATATATGAAGAAATCTCTCTCAATGAATGTCCATTTCAAAAATTATGGTTGTGAAGTTAAAGCTGAAGCAATTTATGTTAGTGAGTATTTAAGTTGATCACCGAAGCAACCAACGATAACCTACAAAAGGTAGTCAGGAGAATCATGAGGACACTCATCAATAAAAACACCAATTAGACGGACTATGGAGATTGCTGCCTAATGAAGCGCTCTATCGGGAAAATTAATTAATAGGTACAATGAGCAGAAGAATTGCCTATTTCAGTCATATATCAAGTTTATCAGAGACCAGATTAGTAAAACAATTTTTTAAATACTTTTGGAAAAAAATAATGAAGAAGAAGTGGTTCCTTGAGGTCCAGGATTATTTCAAAGAGTTAAATTTAATAATGCGACAAATTGCAGACTGAAAAGAGAAGAAGATTCTGAAAAGTGAGTATTCGAGACTTAAATTAAAAACTGCTGCACGGAAACAATACACCATGAAGAGATGTCAGCCAGGTCTGAAAGAATGAAGAGGTTTTGGGAACAAAAGAGGACACAAACCTAATATTTTGAAGACTATAATTGATTGATTCAAGTGCTCCAATGTGGGCGTACACTATGTGAAAAAAATAAGAGTAATCATATCAGTTAGGAATTCGGGAAGGATAGCACTATGGATTATTTGAAATAGTGCCTCAATACGTGTGAAGTCTCATCCAGCTTCTGTTAGATATTTCGAAACGTTAGTACTCTAAATAATAATTTATATTTATGTTATTCTTCAGTAACCGCATCCTGGTTAAAAAACTTAATCATAAAATGAATAAAACAAAAATTAGATAGACAATTTAAGTAGTGACAGTTTAATAAGTGTCATGGATATCCTATTATATCATAAAATCTTGTGGATAAAATTAGAAATAGAATTATACTTTAAATCAGTTATTAGTATTTTTTTTTATTATGAACATCAAATTTGTGGTACTTCAGATTAATCTTCAATATTTAACGGTAAAAATCAATCATAAATACAGGTCATTCATAGATATTTCACTTATTTTTTTAATTTATCTGAAATTTATCAAGACAAAATAGTAGGTGCGACTGTAATACTCATTAATAAATTTAGCGTAATGTTGACTCATTGAACGAAAAACAATGAACCTCAGATGAGTAAAACAACATCAATGCTTTAGGATCAGATAACTATGTCTACCTAAAGGACATTTCTACTTTTTTTTCATATTGAAAAATTATGTAATGACCAGGTTATTAGATCGTACGGACCTTATTGCGTATCCAAGTTCAAGGGAGCTTATTCTAGTTTGACAACTAGTGGTTTCTTTGAAGCAGGTTTATAAGCCGAAGTCAGTAAAATGGAGATACAGTTTCCAACCATGACTCCACTTGTAAGTAATCTTATTCATTTTCACCCTTACAGGTAACTTTATATTATTTCTTATTTACTTATTTATTTAGGTACTGATCATCGCCGCCATTTTTGGCATGGCCTCCGCCCAGTACGGCTACCAGGCTCCTGCAGCTTATGGCAGGCCTCTTGCGTACGCCAGACCTCTCGCTTACGCTAGGCCTTACGCTGCTCCAGTCGCTGTCGCACGTCCACTTGCCATCGCACGACCATTAGCCGTCGCTCGACCACTTGCCGTAGCACATGCTCCGGTAGCCATAGCACACGCTCCCAGAGTCGAACCATACGATCCACACCCAGCATACTCCTTCGCTTACTCCGTCAATGACCATTCTACCGGAGACTCCAAGCAACAGCATGAATCCCGTGACGGAGACGTCGTTCAGGGCAGCTACTCCCTCGCCGAACCCGACGGTTCCATCAGGACCGTAGAGTACACCGCCGACCCAGTCAACGGATTCAACGCTGTCGTCCACAGGGACGCTGGAGCACACCCTGCTCCAGTTGCAGTCGCTTACGCCCCAGTTGCTGTAGCGCACGCTCCAGCATATGCTCTTCATTAATCCATTAGTTTTCAATTGTTATACCTGAATAATTTTGGCTTTAATGCTAACTGTGTGAATTATATTCCTATGGACTTTGTGATGTTTTATGATTTGTAAAATAATTAGTAAATGGTTTTTCTACAAGTAATAATATTATGTTTTTCTTTGATGATCATTCGTTTATATCAAATTTTACTTTATAGAGATGTAATGTTTTCTAGTAAGTCCAAAATAGTTTTGAATGTTATGGCAGCACCTGAATCAATATCAAACTACTCTGCTGTTGTTGAAATCTGCTTTACTTCCTCCATCGAATCAGTTAGAACATTAGTACGATGATTTATTTTTATAAGTTATGATTTAAAAGTTTATTAATTTTCAATATTATATTCGTCACAAAATGTCGCTCGATATGTTATATCGATCCTTAAAAAGAACATCTACATTACTCTTAAAATAGCAAAGAAATGATCCCATAATTAGTTGAAGCTTATTAATTCAGAAACGACAGATCTGATATTTAATTACAACATTTTTTAAAAATATTTTGAGTTGTATCATAAGTTAGAATCAAATTAGTTTCCAACCTTTAAACTTAGCTAACGGCTCATAAAATAATTAAAAAATCCTCATTTCCTTCGGAATGTTTCACTTTACCAACACACAGATTTTTATTTTTGTAGCTGTCTGATTTAAGTTTTACAAGACATAGAACGTTCAAGTATATCAATTTATAAACTAGATTTTTGGGTTGTGACATCGTTCTTTTGAAGGAGCGATATGTCAGTAATATTTGAGGAGTTTGGTTTAAAAAAACGGTTACATCCATTTTCAATATTTTTTCATATTTGCTAACAATTCACTTGAAACATTAATTACTGACAACTTTGTATAATTTCCCCTTTTTAAAAATCTCATTTAATATAAAAAATATGTTTGATATACCTAACTTTGAATCAGAAAATATCGATATCGGGCTAGTTTATAGTTGATAAAAAACAAACCTCATTAATTAATATAATTAAACAATATAGATATATAGTTTTGATTTTTCATACATCAAAATTTTTCATTTAATGTTTAAATTTAGCGTTTGATAGGAAATGAAATCTTTTGGTGTTGATTTTTGAAGGATCTAGATGGTTTTGAAGCAAACACATCTAATAAATCATTTCAAGCATTAAAAACTTGGAAAAATAATGGATGTAGCCGATTTTGAAACCAAAGGCCTCATTAATTACAGGAGTCATACCTGATACTGGATTTTTATAAATCAAAGTACAACTAAAACATAGTATATATGCTTAAAAAAAAAAAAAATAACTGCAACCATATATGCGGAGTGATATATTGACGTTTCCAATGAACACTCCCAATATAAAAGAGAGGAGAAATATGCTTTTAATTAAAAACCTCTTCAGAAAATATGGAAAAAAATGAGATCATCTTATGTTCAAGACGATGGATTTATAATACCCCGAAACATCCCAGACCATGCATACAAACATTTTTATACTTCCTCATTTTAGGATTCTTAAAGAATTTCTATTCTCTTTTTCACCTCTAAATTTCTTAAAAAATATCTGAAATTGACAAATCTGGTAATCTCCCAATAATCATGATCATGCAGTAACTGCCAATTTATCCGAAATATAAAAAGAATCCATAAGAAGTATTTTTTTTTTTAATATATTAAAAACATATTCCATAAAAATTGAAACTAAACGAGACTACAATACGAGTAATTGTGGCGATTTAATTGAATGTAAAAGAGCAAGTACCGGTTCTAGCAAATAGCAAGTGATTACGCAATGTACTATTATTAAAATCTGTTGTTAGTATCAAGAATCAAGGCATATTAAAAGTGAAACTGATTAAGTCGGATGTGTGTTTATAAACTAACTATGAAGCTTAATTTTGTACTACGACTGGAACTTAGACGTATAATCTCAGACTAATACCAAAATACTTTATATGCGTTATTTAAGACTTTCAAACCAATAGTTCAAAATTATTTTATTTAACATGCATGGAAAACACTGAGAAAGGCTCGAGGTTTAAAATATATTAATATTTCTGATTTATCTTATTTAGACATATTCTATTGTTCAGTTAACAAAATACTGAACCCACCAGGAGTCAAGCTCAGTTCTGTAACACGAGGATTCGCAGGAGGGGGTCTGAACCCGCCTACAGCTTTTAGTCTTTTAAACCCCATATCTCACACAGATATTTAGGAGATTTATTACTTTCTGGTAACTTAAATAAGGTGGGGAAACTAAATAAAAATATTCATAAATTTATTAAAATTCAAAATAATGGTAATGTTTGTAAAAACGAGAGTATAGTATATGTCATATCGGCGTTCTTTTGATTGGGTAGTAAAATCTTAGAGCATTCAAAATTAATTGAAAACGTCGGTACAAAATTAGCGTGCCAAACCTAACTCCCTGATTTCGACGTTCCTCAACCAATTCGAGACGACGATTTTTCGACACGGCCCCAGGAGCGAAATTTTTTTGCTTCTTTTTATTGTTATTTTTAATTTTAAAAAACATGTTTACTATGGAAATCACCCAATTTATAAGTGAATTCACATAAATGAGATCATTACACACCGGGTGTGCAGCTCACTCCTCGTAAAATTTTTATTGTGAGCAGCGGATTGAACACTGTGTGTGCAATGTAATGTAAAATGAAAATACATCTTTAAAAATCTATAAACATTTATTTTTAAAAAATAGTTAGATAATATAGACTCGTAATTTTGCTTTCAGTAATAAAGAATAGAATATAATGCAAAGAAAAATTTTAATAAGTTTTTATATTTTAATAAGTATAAGTGGAGAATGGAGATAGTTGGGGGTGGGGTGCTGTAAAAAAAACAACACCAAATAAGTACAAGACAAATTTAATGTGTTCCGACGATTCGACCTACCTTGTAGGTCATCTTCAGGGCAACTGGGAGAGGGGGCTGGGTGGACCGGGTAACCAACTTAAACAATAATTTTGTTTCCTCTCATAATAAATTTTTAGATTTGTTAGAACCTACACAGTAAAACGAGTGCCAATTTTTTTTTTCCTTTACTTCACAGATTTCATTAGTTCAAGAAAAATCTTATTTCGACTACCAGTTTACTCAGAATAACTGATAACTGCACATTGCTGTTATTGCACACGGGATGTGTAGACCGTCTTATAACCTCGGAAATCAATTGCACATACAGTGTGCAATCGGTCTGGAATGGGTCAAGTCACAAATATTGTGGTGTGAAGATCTCAAGCACGCAATCAGGTATAAAAGTCCAATTAGGGCTTTTATAATTTCCAGTATGTTCTTCTATTTTTTCAGTCACAGACTAAATCATTGTGACAGAGTTTTGGAATTTTTAGCTACTTAATTCAACAATGAAGAAGAACAAAAGATGTGTTTAAACTGACGTGAAAGATCAGTAAAATGGCCTTAATGTTTGCATTTCATGTAGAATTGGTTTGTTTGGGACGTTGGGACTCACAGGCATCGTCGTGAAACCCAAACAAACAAAACTGCGACGCTATATATGAGTACTCCAGTATTATTTTATCTAGGCATATTGAAGCCAATCTATTTATGTGTCCTTTAGTAGAAAATAGTTGAGTAGAAAATTCTAATAGTGACTACTCTATTTATGTGTTCAAGCATAACTTTCAAAGTTCGACGATACACGATAGACATGCCTATATAAGTAACCACCAAATTCCATAGACAGACACATTATGTTACCAGAGACTAATATTCGAACAAACAAGGTATAGCCCAAGATTGAAAATTAAGATAAAGAAATCCGTTTTGCAACAACAAGAAAACTCAGCATGATAATTTATGATAGAGGATTTGATTTAATGGCAACAGAAATATTATTACTCGTTGTAAAAGCCTTCAATATTTATTTAAAAAATATAAAACATCACAAATTCCATAGGAATATGGTACATACAGTTAGCCTTTAAGCCTAAATCATTCAGGTATAACAATTGAAAACTAATGGATTAGTGAAGAGCATATGCTGGAGCGTGCGCTAAAGCAACTGGAGCGTGAGCGACAGCAACTGGAGTGGGGTGTGCACCAGCTTCCCTGTGTACGACGGCGTTGAATCCGTTGACTGGGTCGGCGGTGTACTCTACGGTCCTGATGGAACCGTCGGGTTCGGCGAGGGAGTAGCTGCCCTGGACGACGTCTCCGTCACGGGATTCATGCTGTTGCTTGGAGTCTCCGGTGGAATGGTCATTGACGGAGTAAGCGAAGGAGTAGGCTGGGTGTGGATCGTATGGTTCTACTCTTGGAGCAGCTACAGCAACCGGGGCATGAGCTACAGCTAATGGTCGAGCGACGGCTACTGGTCGTGCAATCGCAAGTGGTCTAGCAACAGCGAGAGGTCTAGCGTAAGCGACTGGAGCATGGGCGACTGCTAATGGAGCGTGGTAGCCGTACTGTGGAACGGCGGATGCCAAGCCGATGGTGGCGGCGATTAGGAGTACCTGTGAGGATGAAAGTGAATAAGAATGGTTCACATTAAATACAATTGATACAAGCATATGTTCTGTTTCCTAAGAGATACTCACTAGAGGAGTCATCGTTGGAAACTGTAACTTCGTTTAGTGGACTTCGGCTTATATAGCTGGTTCAATGCGATCTCTAGTTGTCAAACTAGATTCAGCTCCCTTGAACTTGGGCCTGCAATAACTGCATACGATCTAATAAACAGGTTCTTATTTGATTGTCCAATGTGCAAAAAAGTAGAAATGTCGTTTAGGTACGTTTCGATATCTGATCCTAAAGGAACGGTTTTTGTATTAACTTAAAGCTCCTTGTTACTATTGAATACTACAGTCGCACCAAATATATTATATCATGAAAAAAATTGGATATTATAAAATAAAAAAAATATCATATACTACTGATAAATAACAAATATTTATATTAGAAATCTAGTATATTACATTTTAGGTTTTAAGATATCAAATTATTAAATATGCATGATTAATATCAGTCACTAATTAAACTGTATCTAGATATTTATTAAATGTATCTATTCTGGCCATTTAATCTTTTTTTTAATTTAGTTTTATGTTCAAGTTGGTAATGTAGGATGCGATCAATAAAGAGCAACATAACAATTTATCTAATTATTTAGTAAAAATGGAAATGAAATATTACACCTATTCTAGTACCGACCTCATAATTAACAGGGAAGTGCTCAGTCGGGTCATTAAAAAGTTGAAATTAGGCTTAATTTATGTGAAATAACAAATATCGTTTGCTGCAATTGATAATGCAGATGTGTAGATTAATAGTAGGAGGAGACCAGGAAAGAGGAGGCACTTTTGGCTGACAAATTTAAGGCAATGGTTTGGCTCAATAAAAAAAATAGATATCAATTTTGTTGTTGATTTGCTTTTCATAAAATTTGTATATATACAGGGTGTTTCAGGGTTAAATTGCCAAACTGAAAATTTCAACTAAGGACCTCAAAACAAGAAAAATATTTCTAATGAAGGTATTTCCGCAAACGTTTTGTTCAGAAGATATTCACATCTAAAGATTCCATTGTTACGAATTATTTAGGCTTAGTAAATAAATAAAACTTATTTTATTTATTCCAACTACTTTATTTATTAAATGTAAACCATTAACATTCTTATTAAATGTTCAAAATGGTTTCCTTGAGCATTCAGACAGGCATCTTTCTTCAACAGCAGCAGTAGCAGAACGGCACTGGATATGTGTTATTGTTTCAGAAGACTCAATTTTCCTTCTTCGTAAAGAATTAAGGTCAATCACTGGCCTTGCATAGACTTTTTGTTTAATGTCACCCCAAACAAAAAAATCCAGTGGTTTCAGATCTAGAGAGCGAGCAGGCCAAGCCACTGGTCCTGCACGGCCAATCCATTGATTAGGAAAATTAGCATTTAGCCATTGTCGTACAACTCTTCCGTAATGCGCAGGACAACCATCTAATTGAAACCACATGTTCCTTCTCAGTTCTAGTGGGATATCTTCAACTAAATAGTAGTAATAATTATTAAAAAATTCCAAAAATTTGTCTCCATTGAGTCGAGGTGGTAAGAAATGCGGGCCTAATAAAATATTGTCTATTATCCCGAACCACACATTTCACTGAAACTCGTGCTGAAATTGATGACGAATAGCATGGAGATTTTCATGCAACCAGAGATGATTATTTTTCTGATTGAAGATACCTCTTCTTGTGAAGGCAGCTTCATCTGTCAATAAAATTTCTTCTAAAAGTGTGGATTGTGATCAGCTTGATTTAAATACCAATCTGAAAAAATTTTTCTTTGCCGCAAATCTTGCGGTAATAAATTTTGTACCCATTGATTAATATGGGTGACATCCATCTGCAATGAGAGTTCTCCATACTGTATTTACATTAGTGGTGTAACATTTAATATTGCTCCAGCTCTCCGTACACTGGCAGATGGATTATCATCAAAATATTATATTACGGTCGCAGTCCTATCTTAATTTCGTAAAGGAGCTAAAATACCATCAGCATGTTGTACGGCAGCAAATGTACCAGTTTCTCACGAAACTTAGAGCTAAAGGTAGACTTGCTAGGTAATCTTTTACTTGGAAATCGCATGGAATGTTCACGGGCAGCATTAGCGTTAGCATTGCAAAAACCGTACACAAACACCATTTCGGCATATTCAGCTTAGTATTAATGGAAGGCATAATGAGTACTCTGCGAAAACCTCAAACAAACTGATAAATGTTATTGATAGTTATATTCTTATTATTATTTGTTATTGATGTTCTATTCCAAACAGTATTAATCCTAAAGTCCATAGTTTGTGTACAGTTGGGGAGACAAGGTCATATTAGTATTCTATCTAAATTTATCTCCTAAACAAAGCGTTTGCAAACCTCCGTTCTATTTCTTGTTTTAAGGTCCTTAGTTCATATTTTCAGTTTGGTCAGTCTGAGCCAGCGTGGCCGAGATTGTTGAGGCGTCACAACGGAGAGGAGAAAATACCGGGTTCGAGTCCCGGTCCTGGCCATCTTTTTCAAATATTAAAAAAAAATTATCATATAACAATTAAATAAATTATAATTACATATTTTTTTATTTGTGAGATTCTTTAAAAATCAACTATATCGAATGAAAATTGTCCTTTATTAACTTGAGGAAGATATTAATTTAGGGTAAGTCAAAGGTGTGGTAGCCAGGCTCTTTATCTAACTGAGATTACTTTCCTCATACCATCTTGTGTCGCAAAGC
Organism: Arma custos; assembly: GCA_037127475.1. Taxonomy (NCBI): domain Eukaryota; kingdom Metazoa; phylum Arthropoda; class Insecta; order Hemiptera; family Pentatomidae; genus Arma; species Arma custos. The sequence goes on from CM073759.1 coordinate 167,099,116, forward strand.
TTTGGAGGGAGTTTAGATTACGCGTACAAATAGGTCAATATGATTCACCGATTATTTTAATAATTCGATGAAATTCCCGATGAGACTTATTAGCCGATACCTTTCCTCTCACTTTCTCCCCAACCTTCAAGTCTCAGCCGTACGTCAAATTATTATTAACTTAAGAATAGCTTAAATCAACATATAACCGGCGTTAATAATTATTTGAATAACACCGATGAAAAAATTAGTTATAAAAATATGTTGCACGAAACTGATTTTATTTCAATTTAATGAGGTAAAGAATAATGTAGTTCTATAAATAACAAAAATTATTTCATAAGAACATTTTCATTTTCGCAAACGATTATTGGTAATTTCGGTTACTTTTTGTTATATTTAATTCTATGTTACATATTATACACATTATTTTCGTATGGGCACGCAACAACTTCATTTCTTTCCTTTCCTCTTTTGGAGTTATCTATGTTTCCAATGTTCCATCTTGCGTTCACTTGCTTGTTTACTTTGATCTAACCTTCTCTGGTCTTTCTTCCTCCTGAAAATTAATTCAAAGTTTTAACTCCTTCTTTATAGTATGTGAGACTGTGATGTGAACCTTTTCTAAACCTTTCTTAACTTCTTCAGTCATGGTCAGTGGTCATGGCCAGAAATAGTCGTTTGATCAATATATGCTTGTTCATTTTGTATATATTAGAATGTATTGAATATACGATCGAATATAATAGAATTTTAATATTTTTTATTATGATATTTTATTTAAATATTGAAATATAAAAAGAGACCTTATATAACCGTGGAAAAAATTCCAACGAAAAGCCCTTAAGTCTCCAAACTAAAACAGAAATTGAAATTATCTGTCCAATATTTCGCCTTTATATATTTCTTGATATTTTATTTACTTTTAAATATCCGATTTTTATCAAGATATAAAATACTGGGTGCGTCTGTAGTATAACAAAGAGCTTCAGCGTAAAAGTGATAGTGACAGCTAGTGAGACCAATGAACCTCCACCAAGTAAAACAATATCGTTTCTTTAGGATCAGATATCTAAGCCTACCTAACGGATATTTCTTCTTTTTTGCACATTGAAAAATGATGTAAGAACTTGGTTATTAGATCGTACGCAGCTTATTGCGTATCCAAGTTCAAGGGAGCTTATTCTAGTTTGACAACTAGCGATCGCTTTGTATATAGGTGCAAGTTCTTTAATCGGAGGTACAGTTCACAACCATGACTCCACTTGTAAGTACCTCTTAAGAAGGGTAGAGCATACTTATATCAGTATTCATAGCAAGCCATTCTTATTCACATTCACCCTCACAGGTAGTCCTCATCGCCGCCACCATCGGATTGACTTCCGCTGCTCCACTGTACGGCTACCACTCTCCATTAGCAGTTGCTCACGCTCCAGTAGCCAGACCTCTCACCATTGCTAGACCACTCGCCGTAGCCCATGCTCCAGTTGCTATAGCCGCTCCCAGAGTCGAACCATACGACCCACATCCAGCATACTCCTTCGCTTACTCCGTCAATGACCATTCCACAGGAGATTCCAAGCAACAGCACGAGTCCCGTGAAGGAGATGTCGTCCAGGGCAGCTACTCCCTCGCGGAACCCGACGGTTCCATCAGGACCGTAGACTACACCGCTGACCCAGTCAACGGATTCAACGCTATCGTCCACAGGGACGCTAGAGCACACCCAGCTCCAGTTGCTGTCGCTCACGCTCCAGCATATGCTCTTCACTAATCCATTAGTTTTCAATTGTTATGTCTGATTAATTAAGACTTTAATGATATCTGTGTCGGTTATATTCCTATGGAATTCGTGATGTTTTAAATAATAAATATTAAATGGTTTTACTGCAAGTAGTAATATTTCGCTTTTTCTATGGTGATCATGTCTATATATTAAATCCTTCATAATACTCGAAGACGCTATGGGTACAATTCACTTTATAGGTACAGTTCACGCTTTAGGTATAGTTTACTTTATAACCGACCTTCCACTTTCACATTTAATAAGGAGGCTACTGGGTCATACGGGGATTTCCCATCAACGGCAGGGTGGGAACTTTCAGGAAATGGCTACCATATTGTCCCAGGGACCAAGTCTTAGTACTTTAGGCTTAATTCTAAGCAATCTTTGCTAAAACAGGACAACTCATGTTTCACGACAGACAGTGTAGAATCTAAACGGGTTGGATCACAAAGTTCTCCTGCATCCACCTATTCACAGTACGTACCTCCAGCAGATTCCTATTTAATTAATTCAATTAGGACATCTTTAACATCGTAAACCTTTTGAAAATTATTCCAAAATCAAAAATGCATTTTTAAGCTTTATTTCATCACATATCAATTCTTCAAATTTCGGTTCGAAGATTTGATTACACGTTGGAATAAATTATTAAAAACATTTTGAATAAAAATGTTTTGATTTCATCAAGTTTTCATATTATGTAACCTTACTTTTGAAATAACCCAAAATTATTAGTTTTTAAGGAAATTATCGTTAGGGAAGATAATAAGGTCAGACTTACAATAAATATTCGAAATGCTAATACAGCTCTTGTTGTAAATGTTTATGTTCCAGAGATAAAACTGGAAGGAAGAGGGGAGAGAGCGAGAGAGAGAGAGAGCAGTTAGGGCCAGCGGTTGCAACCATTAGGAAGAACAGAGCCCTACTAGATCTCTCTCTCTCTCTCTCTCTCTCTCTCTCTCTCTCTCTCTCTCTCTCCCTCTCTCTCTCTCTCTCTCTCCCTCTCTCTCTCTCTCTCTCTCTCTTTCTCTCTCTCTCTCTCTCTCTCTCTCTATTAGTCTCTATACTCTTCTCTAACAGACCCAGGTTCCCACGCTTCTAACGATACCCCATTGGGTTTATGTGTCTTACAACTCTCGTCTCGCTATAGCAACAAATACTACGGAAGGAATCGGTAATGGTTAAACTTGGATTTCGGAAAGCCATCATAAGAACTCTCGAATAGCTTAGAAATGCATAATCGCCATGAATCGCTTCTGATAAACAACACTTAGCTCGGTAGTGACTTGATTCCGCTTTCTGTAGAGTGGGTTTTTACATATTAATCTTACTCCTAAATGTATCTTCATCCGGACTTTCTCAAATGCCTATTTTTCCTTCTGCCAAATATTTCCTTACTTTAATTACTTGGGGGTATTGGTTAAGAGAAGTAACGTAGTTCAATTGACTTGTATGTTACCTGAAATCCCCCATGGTTCTTCCTTATCCACATTCAAATCCATGCTTTTACTATATTCCCTAAATTTCTTAACAGATCTCTATTCAGGCATAATTAACACCTAATATTTATTTATTTCTCAGCTATTACTTTACAATATTTATTTATTTCATACTTGTACTTAATAATATACTTCTTGTTATTTTAGATTTGTATTCAATTCTTTTTTCGTTTCCAGAATATACCTTTAATTTTATATTTACTTTCATGGAACCTCCACCACAATCCATATTTTATAATTTCTTTCTGTGTGTGCTTTGCTTTTCTGCATGATGAGATTATATTAAATATTTATTTATTTATTACTGGGCTCTACAGTCCTTGGAGAACCTTGGCCTCTGCTAATTTCTTAAATTTGTATTAAGTATGCATTACAGTAATATAAGTATTATTAGCTAAAATATATAACGAATGGATCAAATACTGCAAGTGAGTTTGCCAATAATTAGCAATCATTAACTCGTAAACGGTTAACTCCTTGAGGTTACGGTTCTATAACGGCTTCATTTACCACTGCCTGCTAATCATTCAGCTCGTTCATATTCTATAGTAAATAGCATAAGAAAAAAAAAAGAAAAGAAAATTCATCGAATCAAAAAGACAAACCTTATAAGAGATTAGGGAGGTAAATTTTTTCGGTATTTCGATAAAATGTATCACTAATATTTTAAGTATAAGTTGAAGGTATTACATTTCCCGACAAAAATGTACCAGAAAGAACCAACTCTTTTCATATCTGTTATAATTAAGAAATATTATGGGATAATATAACGATTTATAAAAAAGGAAAGAAACTTGACTGTTAAGTAAACTGTTTCTTTTTTCTTCTTTACTTCCTTCTTCCTCCACTTTCTTTAAAGAATACATATCGATTTCTTATCAAGTTAAACAATGAGAAATCATAAAATATTTTGTTCATTCTTGAAGACTTTTAAATTTAATTCTCAGTATTTTTTCAAAAAAAATGTTTTAATGCCAGCTATAAGGTCAATTTTATTTTCGCTTGATTTCTGTTTCTCAATTTTCCTGTTGAGTATTTATACAGCAGAATAACAGCCCTCGATCAGTTCTGATATTATCCTTTTCTAAGCACAAATTACTCATAACTCCTTTTTTCTGTTAATATGCAATACACAAAATATTGGTTCCCAAGAAAAATGGATATATCAGAAGTAGTATTTGACCAAATTAGACATTGAGTTTCCAAGGAATAACCTGAATAATAATGTATTCAGTCTATTACGGCTAAACAATCTCTACAGAATTGCATCTTTATGTTCCTTAATTTCTCCAGTTCAAATATTTTATATCCTGTATAATGTTAAAACATTCGAATTTCTGACACCAAGTGAATGAAAATGACACACCGATTCCCACAGAACCGGAGAATTTTATTTAAACTTCAAACCTCAAGTAGAATTTCAACACGGTTCTTTTTAAAGTGAATTAAAATCCCTTTATTTCCAAGACGCCTTATTCTTTTAAGTCTCAGGACGTGTTGAGTGTATGAAAGTATAAATTTTCTGTTGAACAAATGTCTTATTGGAAAATTCTATTAAGTATTTTTAGTAACTTACGAAAGTGTCTATAGTTTTCAAGTTGATTCTCTAGAGGCACAATACCTGAAAAAAAAAATACAAAAAGTATTAGTATTTCATTTAAATACTTAACAATATTTAATTAAAACGATAAAGATTCTAGAACATAGCCTACTTCTAAAAAGAAAGATAGGCTTAAAATTTATGATATGAAATAACAGAAATCATTAACCCATTCCAGACCATTTATTTCTCGTTTATGTTATTTTATCATTATTCAACTTATTTTTTAAAATACTTTTTACTACTTATTAAAACATTTCTTTGCATTATATTCTGTTATTTATTATTGAAAGCAAAAAAAAATTTTAGTATCTAACTATTTTTGAAATAAATGTTTATAATTTTTTAATGATTTTTTTTTCATTTTAGCATACATTGGACACCCAGTGTGCAATGATCTTATTGTATTTATGTGAATTCACTTACGATTTGGGTGATTTCTATAGTAAACATGTTTTTTTAAATTAAAAATGAACAATTTAAAGAGAAAAAAGTTTGCTCCTGAGGACCGTGTTTGAAAAAAAAAATCATCGTCTCGAAGGGGCTAATCAGCTACCTTAACCTTTACGTAAGGAGGTGAAAAACTTCCATCTTCTGGGAGGTGGGGTACTGCGTACCCCAGCCATTATAATTACACATAAATACTCAATTTTTTATTTTAATTAAATTTAATTAATTGATTCCAATTATTTACACCTTCTTTTAGATATGCAGATAGTTGGATCATTAAAAAAAAATCTTGAGAAAAAATATGCATTTTTATAAAAACTTCGGTTAAACGGTTACAATTCATTATAAAGGTTAAAAACACTTGTAGAAAAAAAACGAATAATGGCAAAACTGATATCAATTTAAAAGAGGGATGTATAAGTAATACAAATATGTTTTAAAAATTGGAAAAAAATGAATAATAAAAAATGCTGCTACAGTTTATTTTTTCTTACTTCTTCGCACAATGTTTGCATAGCACATGGGAACACTCCTTGCATGTTGGTTGTAGACAACAGTTGCACGCCTGCCTAGTTTTTTTAATCACTTTTTCGAGGACACGTGATGCAGCTAGTTTAGGTTTTCTGGGCCTTTTTGGATCAATATGTGTTTGGGGAGTAGTTTTACTTCTTTTAACTTGTGGGCTTCTCCCTTTGAATATAACTCGGTGCATGCTTGCGATCAGCGCCTTAGGGAGCATAGGGTTTTCTATTCTTCTCTTCAAATGAGGAGAGATAAGGCTGTTCCCTAATTCCTTATTGAAATTAAAAGCCTAGATGCAAGAAAAATCATGAATAGCCCGCCGGTACTAGCAGGGGAGAAAAGTTACGTTTGTAAGGGAGGTGGGGTACTCAGGGCCCCAACCAGCGACTTTCTCATGGTTTTAATAGTTCAATAAATTTTATTTTCTGATAAATTTAATCATTCATTGATTTAAAAAAAATTAAAAAAAAAAAATTCAGGTTTTGAGAAACGTTTCAAAGTCCGTTGGAGAACTGTATACCCCAAGTCCCTACTTAAAGGTTAACATAAATGATATAAGTATAAAGAATTAGGCGTAGTTTAAAATATTTCCATATAGAATATGACATCAATGGTTTTGTGAGTCCAGTTTTAAAAATTCGAAAAAATTGCAGTTATAAATAGAAGTCGGTGTTGCATAGGATGGAGGAACTACTTTTTAAATAATTTATTTCTTTTATTTTTTTGTTAGTTGCTATAATCTTTAAATATTTTTATTTGAAAAGAAAATATATGACCAGGACAGGGACTCGAACCCGGGTCTCCCACGTATCCGCCGTGCTGCTTTACCTACTAAGCCATTCTGGTTCGCTTCTCGGCCAGACATATCCTTTCTTTTCACTGATCCTACATCTCCGTGTTCTCGCAATTTGTGAAATATACATGGGGATCTTGTTGACTTTATTTCGATCTTGTTGTCTTAAGTCATAGAAACAGTGATCATAGGATGATACGGAGATATAGGTTCAGTGAAAAGAAAGGATATGTCTGGCCGAGAAACGAACAAGGATGGCTTAGTTGATAAAGCACCTAGACGGATACGTGGGAGACCCGGGTTCGAGTCCCGGTTCTGGTCATATCTTTTCTTTTTAATGAAAAGTACTTTTTAAATAGTTTTTGTTTTGATCGATCTGTTAAATTATAAATAGTTTAAAAATATTTGCCAAAATAGAAATCAGCAACTCAAAAAGCCACTGTTCAATACTTGTGTAAGGCTTTACACAGGATATAGAACCATTTTTTAAATTTAAATGGAAACAAATTGAATGCATAGGTTTGAAATTATTCTAAAATAAATTTGAAATTATTTAAAGATTTTATTTCAATACAGAGAACGCAAATAAGTAATATATAGGATATTTTTCTTGTAATCTATACAACTTAAAACCCTCATTAAAAAAAAACAAAAAATTTTAAAGTGGGTACTCACATTTTAATGGACCATCTAGGGGGGGTTCGAAACAAGTAATAATACGAGGTTATCATCTATATATTTTAATATATAAGGAAACATTATTAATTTCGCAGTTATACTCTGTAGCACCTAAAAGGATAATCGAAAAGTGTTTTGCGCACTCAAAGCGATGATGATCTTTAAGAACTTGTTCCATTATCAGTAATATCAGGTATTTATACATACCAACATTTTGTAATTCGACTAAACTACCATTAAGATTAAACAGAATTAAACTCTCACATACTTACCATCCATGTTACATAACAGAAGTACTAAATAACAAATTTTACGAGCTTGGGTAACTGTGTTATATTGCTGATTGCATTCATACTTCTACAAGCTCGTTTAGGAGCATTAGTTATATCAAAAACAGGTTTATATTAATTTGTTATTGTAATGAATAATTTAGTTACATACCTTAAAGTATGCGAAGCTTATTCGCGTATTAAATAAATATGAATTTTTCTTCATAACTTTTTTTACCAGGCGACTATGCAAATTTAATCAATTAACATCTTTATTTAATTTAATCAATTAAAACATTGAGAACTTTTTCTTTTTTTTGCGTCATTGCTAAGAAAACATTGTATTCAGGAAACTTTGGATTCTTAAAATATCAACAGATAAATGCATTTTGATTAATTTCCAAGTTTTGTGCCTAGGATCATATATTTGTTCGTTTTTCGCAAAACTAAAAAGGAAGGTAAATTATCCAACAAGTATGAAACGAATAAAAAAAAATAGCCACTTTGGAAGTTGAAATACCATACTTTGTTACTTGAAGTAGAGAAATATTATAATCGCAAACATAATCGATTTTCATATTGATAAAATTAAGTATATTTAACATCTTAGTATATGCATATTCAGATCAATATTTACAGATCTGATAGAGAAGAACTGAATCATGTTTACAAATGCGCTGCGTACGTTTTCAATTCTTGCTTTCAGATCGTTGGAATAACCATAAAAATATTGACCAGTGTTCCCAAATTTTCATGCTGGAACACTAGTTCAATGCTCTGATTTTTCACTATCAATTTCAATTTTCGGCTTGGGGATTTGATGAACACGGTTAATTTAGATGTGATAGGATTTTTATTCAAACCGTATCAAATTCCTGAAAATCACTCAACCTCTATAAATTTGATTAAACAATAAACATTAAACATTAAATTGGGGGAACCTGGGGGTTGAGCTTGATCTCAAAGCAGCGCTCTGCAAAACCATTGTTTTAGAAACAATACAGTCTCTACCATGTACTGAACAAAAGAACTTCATAGCATGGTTTCGTTTTCTTTCACTTTTATCAACAACAATAACAAGCTTTAAAGAGTCCTAAGGCTCGATGCCGATACCACCATTCTTTGTTCATAAACTTATATCCATGGACCATTACCCAAGCCCTGATCCTCCATATACCGATTATGGCGACTATTCTATGAGGCATCTTATCTTTTGATACCTTAAGACGGTCAACATTTAGTGCTAGTGGCCACGTTTTACATCCGTAATGAAAGTTGGAAAAATGGTTGTAAAAATTGTGATATTGTGCATTCAATCCTGCTTATATTTCAACTTGAATTTTGTTTTTCCTTGTTACCATATACTCTTAGTGGTTTTCGACTTCTCGACTTCAAACTTATTGCCTTCTACAATGAAATAACCAACATCTTCCCATTTTTTGCTACTGAACATATTCTTAGTCTTATCCGGATTTACTTCCACCCAAATTTTCTTACCGGGATTCATTAACGGTTCTTTATTTAGATATATAGTTTCTGCGTATTTTTTGTAGATATTATTCATTTTTAATTACAAACATATAGTTTTTATTTCTTAAGCGATAATTTATAGCTACTAATATAAGAATATACACTAAATAAATATACTAATTAATATATGTTATAAATAATTTCACATTACAGAGGAGCTGGAATAACAAGGACCATGCGACATTTCATTTGCCAGTTCTTGTACTGGTCGTCCCTGCGAAGGACACCAACAAATTCCTCCTCCGTAGGTTACGAAATTGGAGCTCATACCGTCTGTCGTCTGTTGACGTCAGCTGGGGCCGTATTTTTGAGTTTAAGGGATATAAAACAGTACTGTTATAATTTCGAAATAAATTAAATTTTCTTTATTTTCTCAAATGATGTAAAAATATTGTGACCTTTCCCAAATTTTATGCGATTAGGGTCCCTACAAGGTCGTTGTTCATGCAAAAAACTGTGCTTATCCTCCTGGATATATTTGAATGACACGGCATTCAAATATATGCGAGGATGACCTTGGGTGGCGAAACATTAAAATTTTAATTTTATGTAAATGAAACTATATCAGCCTTAATTTATGTCTATTATTATAGGTACTTCACTTAGTATACTAATCTTTATGTGTTTGGACATGTCTGAAGAATGTAAAGCAAAAGGGTGGCCAAGATGACATAAAATTCTACGGTTGATAGAAAAAGGTGTTAAGGAATGCTTCGTGAAAATAAATCTAAATGGATTGGAATAGAAGGGTTTTTCACGCTGCATTAGTGATAGAAAGGAATGTTTATGATGACGATAAACATAGATTTAGGTATGAATAAGATAAATTAAAAAACAATTTAAGTTCCAAGTCAAAAGTTGAATGAAGTTTACATGATATAGTAACAGAAAAGAAATATTAATAACAAGGAAAATCCTGCTTATGATGAATGGTATATTATACTTAATACTTTAAAAAAATAAAATCGTAATACCTAACAGCAGACCGATCCGACTTTACAAATTACACAGCTCATCATTTGATTGTACTCCAGTAGATATTTAATGTTTTAGTAGAGGTTCCCAGGTTTGATTGTAGAAATTTTAGTTCAGTTTAATATATTTTTTTAATTTCGGTATATTTTTTATTTTAGGATTGTTTTATAGATAAAAGGGTAACTAATAGCCACTAAGACATTAATAAAAATATCTTGATTTTACTTTTCTCTTTTCTTTGTACAGTCCTAAAATTGGAATAAGATATAGTTTTATTTTTTAAATTTATGCATTCAATTTTTTTCATTTAAAATCAGTATTATATTTTAAGTAAGGAACAGAGGCTTTGTGATTAGCCAATTTATAATAGTTTTTTTTAAGTTAACTGATCTAGCACGAGAAAAGACTTAAGACTTAGACTAAACACTAAGAACTAAAATAGTTCCTAGATCCGTTGCTGGTCAACGCTATCAAAATATTACATCAGTAGAAACTGGTTTGTATAATATAAGGATTTAAATTTTAATGTACTTTATAATTGCTTGAGTACCTTTATCCTGGTATGGCAAGTTCGTAGGGTACTGAGTCAGGCACTTATTTCTAGATATTGACTTTCAGATAGGTAGGAAAAGATAAATTAGATATTATTTTAACAGGTGTTAATCGAACCCGTACTACCTGGAGATTCTATGGTGGCTCACCCAGCCTCTTAAATATGGATAACTTTAATTGCTTCGATCCAGAGTTATCTCGGCTAAATTATTTCCTTTCTCAACCTATACGTTCCACGTGCAACCCATTAACCTTCAAGGGTTGTAGAGATTCAAGTTTTTCGTTAGCTTGTTGTTGATGAGTAACATCGGAACGACTCGAGAAAGACCCGAGTCAATAATAAACCGAGTAATCATTTCGAATACAAGGTTGAGAGTGAAATCCGCCCTATATTCAAGATTGTCATAATAGCTTAAGGAATCAAAGGACTTATTATGGACAACCTACGAAAAAAATTCTTATCTAAGGAAGATAAGAAAAAAAAGGAACAAAGGCAATCATTTTTTAAATAAGACATTTCGCTTTCACCGGCATCAGAGGTAATTGAAGAGACACGGCGGACCCTGTTGGTAAAGTTTAATCGAAACATGAATATTAGGCGAGCGAGCTGGTTCAATGACTACCTTATCGTCCTAGGAGATCCTTATTAACGAGACTAACTCTAAATATTTATAAGTCTCTGCCTCAGACCGAGGGCTCAGAACATCACGGATCTTTGTGAAAAAGTTATTGGATCGATGAATCTTGTATAAATGCTAAGTCAGACATTAAGAACTGACCAAAATCATAGAAATTTCTATTCAAAATCTTATCTAGATGAATTATGTTAAAACTGATTCCAAAACACAATGGAAAAATAGAGGTTTAAAAAAAATACCCTTTTATTTCTGAATCAATAAGTTATAATCACAGAAATATCCATCCTATTATCTATATTTTATATAGTCCTAAGTACGTATTAATTAATTAATTTTTTTTACATTCTACAATACAGGCATCGATCCGATTTTGCAAATAATACTACTCGTTTTATAGTACTGTAGTAGATACTTAACGCTTTAGTCTAGATAACATGATTTTGATGTTCAGTATAGTACTCAGTTTATGCCTCCCTCCTAGTGAGACTATTAAAATAGGCAACTTTCTCTAACATAATTACTTGAATTCAATCTCAAAAGTTTTCATTTATATATATATATATATATATATATATATATATATATATATATATATATATATATATATATATATATATATTTATAATTCTTATAAATGTGGTGGTGATAATTTTTAAATTATCCAGGTTAGTCAATCATTCAACATGAGTAAATTAAAAACCTTTTCCAGTCATTATTATTTTTCTTTATTCTAAAAAACGTTTCGACAAATCCTTTGTCATTTTCAATTTACATCATTTTTTTAAAAATCTTTCAACACTATTTAATTTTAAAAATATTTTCTAAAAAATTTTTAAAATTAAATAGTGTTGAAAGATTTTTAAAAAAATGATGTAAATTGAAAATGACAAAGGATTTGTCGAAACGTTTTTTAGAATAAAGAAAAATAATAATGACTGGAAAAGGTTTTTAATTTACTCATGTTGAATGATTGACTAATAAAGATGCACTCCAGTTACAAAAGCAAGATATTTAGAATAAAAAAAAGATTATCCAGGTTTTTTAGAAACCAGACTGGAATCTGATCCCGGGTCACCCGTCGTATTTATACATGTAGTATTTTATTGGCGTTGCCAAATGGAAAAACCACTTGTTTATTCTGTTGTTGTTCTTGTTGTTTGTTTGTCTATTTAACGTCACTTTATGCTGCTATGGCTAATCGGACGATGCTACAGTGGGAGCTCTAAATTTTGGCTATTAAGGTTTAATTAGGATAGGGATTTTTAACGAGTACCTGACATTGTACAGGAACGGGACCCCCGATTAACGTCCCTTCCTAAGGACGGCGTAACTAAGGATTTTTTACTCCCTTAAAAAAATCCTACGGCCACCTGCCGGGCTACAATCCCGCGATCTTGGGCTTAATAGTTTGTTACGCTAACCACTAGACCACAGGTGACCTATTGTTGTTCTTGATCAACTAAATTATAGATATTTTTTGAAATATAGAAATTAAAAAAACACTGTGCCCGACTTCTTAATTATTTCGAACCCCCCTAGAGGGCCCATTAAAATATGAATACCCATTTAGAATGGTTTTGACATAGTGAGTATTTTGCATTAAATAAAATAATGAAATGTTTTTAGGTTTGTTTTATAGATTAGAAATAAATTATATTTATTATTTACAAGAGATAAATAATTCCTATTCACTAAAGTCTCACTAATGAAATAAAACAGTCCTAAAGCCGAAATATTGGAATAAGATATAGCTTATTTCATATTATATTTTCCATTTGAATTAATAAGCTCAATGTCATCTTTAGCGTAACAGCTAAAGAAGCCAGGAAGATTTTTAGTTCCTTTAAAGTGGTTTTTCGATTAGTTGATAAATATGCCAGTAAAATACTGCATGGTCACTACAACAACTACGACTTGTTTTATATAATGCAGAGATTATTTTGTTTAACACCTATTTGTTAATAATCTATAAATATACAATAAAACATTTATGACAACAGTTTTTACCTGAAAATAATCAATGATTTTAGTGAAATAATGTTGGCAACAATACTGTTCGTAATGTTTTGTTTATGAATTCAGCACGGTAAATTGTTGTCTGTATTTTGCATATAACCCTGAAGAAAACCTGCAAAGTAGGTCGAAACGTTTGCTACTTAATAAACATTCCTCCAATTCTAAGAGAAATTCATTGACCTCTACCCGGACCACTTTCTTCCACATATTTTATATTAAGCTTTTTTTTATAATTTTTAAAGGTGCGTACAAATACATACAAACTTTCAATGTGATGAATAAACCGAAAACGTTTAAAAAAACCGACTGAGCGGTTTTAATACCACCTCGTACGTGAATATGGCGAATAATTAAATACATTATGTTTTTGTTTATCATGTTTGAACATAATTTGACATAATTCAATATTCAACATTCTGAAAATAATATGTTCAGGCTTCTTCTAATCTATTTAGATTTCTCTGCACGAAGCATTCCTTAACTCCTTATTCCATCAACTTTAGTCTTTTATGTTATCTTGGCCACCCTTTTGCTTTACATTCTTCAGTTCATTTAAATAAAATTAAAATTTTATGTTTCGTCAGCCTAGGTCATCCTCGCTTATGTAAGATTGATATATATATATATATAAAGGAGGATTTGAAGTAGGTGAGAGTTGAATGGGTTCCAGGTGTGATTTAATAATTTTTTTTGTCAAAGATGGATTTGAACGCGGGAACCTTCTCACAGCACTCAGCGCTCTACAAACTGAGCTATCCCGCTCCCTATTTTAATTTATTATAATTTTCTAATCTATTTTTATTCATTATACATGATTTACAATAAATTTGGTGATTACAGTTAATGTAAATAGTCCAGAAAAATCGACTTTCCCAATCGTGAACAAGCTAAGCAGACGTTTATTGGAGAAAAACGTGGATTCTTTAAGTTAAATTCACATGCATGCCTTTATTGACCTTGTGAGAGGTGAATTTATTGACTTTTGAACTGATTAAAAAAACCTGTACTAGTTTAAATAAAACAACCTCCGTCATATCACACTGTATGTTGCCACCTTCTTAAATTACATTGTAACAATAATTATTAACAAAACAACGTATTCTCCCAATATTTTAAAATTAGACAAAATTTCTTTGTAGTCAGTTTTCTTCCATGGATATGAAGTTGAGTTATATAATCTCACAAACAAATATTTTATCATTTAAAAAAACAAACATTATTTCTAAGCCTTATTTGGTCTTCCAACTATAAATATGACTTAGATGGAATTTTATACAGATGGGAAGACTGTTACAAATGAAAAATGGGATGCCTGCTTTTTTAACGCTGTATTAATGAAATGATTTTAGTACCTCACCTTAAATCTATTCAGAGATACCGAAGATACTTATTAATAACTGGTAATGCTAAAAAAAAAAAAGAAATTGGTTGGGACACCTGAGAAGAGGAAGAGGATCATCAAAAAGGATGAAGTAGTGGGGAGAGGACATCCTTTGTCTTTTTTTGATTTTGTGGCTCGGGTATAAATCCTTCGAGGATCCTGTCTTCTGCACTAGTTCGCTTTACACAGCAACCGACACACACAATGGCTTTCTCCGTAAGTATATTAGGGTTTAGGGGATAGAAACGTACGAAATATTTAATATTACATATATGTGAATTCCTGAGGAATAGTATTATTGGGCATTTTTGAAATATGTTTACAATATCTAAAGTTTAAACAAATTAAATTTAATATAACAAATACTTAAAAATATTTTATATCAAAATTTCCAATTTAAATTAAATTTATTATGCAAAAACAGGAACCCGTGATTGAGTAATAATTATATGTATATATATATATATATATATATATATATATATATATATATATATATATATATATATATATATATATTTAATAAATCATATTGATAGAGAACCCATTATTTTAAACCGTTTTCATATTTTCGAATATTAAATTGACCCTACTAGCCTAAAAGCCTAAAATGTTTTTTGCCTAGAAACGTTTAAATTTTGTTAGTTGTGAGCTAAAATAGTTCAGTTTAACGTTTAATTAAGTTGAAAATAAAAATATATAAAATAATATATTTTAAAATAAAAATATATAAAATAAATATAAAAATATACTGATCCCGATACAGATCATGTCTTAGTCTAAAACTAAAAAATATTAATAACTTTAATATAACTGACTACCGGTATGACAGAACACTCTATTAGATGTAAATAATTTATGACAGATATTAAAAACAAATCAATATGAATGTTTGTAATATCCGTACTTATATATTATCAAGTTTTTAAATTATTTAAAAGATATTTTAAAAATATCATTATGTATAGTTACTAGCTACATTATACATTTATATATATATATATATATATATATATATATATATATATATATATAATATTTGTTGCCAATTGCAGAAGGTTGTCATCTTCGCCGCCGTCGTGGCCTGCGCTTTCGCCGCTCCCCAGCTCCTCGCCCGCGAAGACGCCGAATACGACCCCAACCCAAGCTACGACTTCAGCTACTCCGTCAACGACCCCCTGACCGGAGACGCTAAGCAAGCTTCCGAATCTAGGCAAGGAGATGTCGTCCAGGGCAGCTACTCCCTCGTCGAAGCTGACGGTTCCAGGAGGATCGTCGACTACACCGCTGACCCAGTCAACGGATTCAACGCCGTTGTCCACAAGGAAGCCGGTGCCGTGGTCGCTGCCCCAGCTAGGGCCGCCGTCGTAGCCCACGCTCCAGTCGCTATTGCTCACGCTCCAGTCGCCTACCACGCCCCAGCTGTCGCCTACCACTACTAAGTCTCCAATCATCATTAGTCTGTTGTACATAATGGTTGTTAATAAATATTAAGTTTTTTACCGCAGTTAATTGTAATGATTCTAACCTCAAATCATTCAAAACTCCTTAATTCAACGATTTATTTTAAAGCACACATTATATTAATCTCAGGTTGATGGCAAACCATTTTAGCAATTCCGTCTTATTTTAGTATAGGTTTCGCAAGCAAATTTAGTCCATATCCGAGTATTTTATAATCTTCTTTTTCTTCTTCCTTTCGAAGAGTCTTGCTTGGCCCTACCTCATTCAATATATTATTTATATATTATATAATACGTACCAAATTCAATTCTTCCTTTCACTCTACTGCTTCATTCTGTCCTCGGACAACTTCGCTCCAGTTATCTTCGTTATTCTTCCCTGGAATCCTTTCATACTCACGATCCTTATCCTATGAATCTCTCTGTCTATTGTGTAATTTTTCTTTCTTTCTTCCGGAATCCAGATGTTGACCTTTGAAGGAAAAGGTACCTGCATTTTCTTTCTGTTAATTTGGATCAATCCATTCTGAAAACATGTATAAAAATTACAATCTTGATACACTAAATATCAATCATTATTTCGAGAAATCTTGATAAATCATTATGAAGAATTGGTGCATTAGTGCTTCGTTTGGGGATTATTCATTTTAGTCATGTAATGCATTCTAATTTTCAGGTATTCTGTCACTGAAATATATAATTTGTAAACATATTTCAGATTTATAATATTCAAGTTCATGTCAAATTTTCTTCTAGGACAGATGCGATGCTTATGACTACATCATGCCAAATGTTTAACTCGGAATCCTCCATACTCAATGAAACGACAAGAAACTGCTAGCCATCAGGCTTCTCAACACTTACTAGAAAACAGTTTTGATTCCTCATTTTGTTACACACAAACAAATTACACAAATGTATGTCCTATAAGATCTATTTGTCCTTACGGAATAGAGTTTTGACTCCATCAAATTCCTTTTTAGATATTACAATCCAAAATCCTTCGTAAATCTATAATGATCTTATTCTCCCATCTGTTTCTTATTTGGCCCAAGAACCATATCAATACCATCTTGAAAAATTTAAATCTCAAAGAAACCAAATAGTTTCAAACATACGAGTATTATCTACTTCAATTTCCGGTAAACAGTCTGAAAAGACGATGGCCTCACGACCTTCCTACTTGAGTGTGTAGTGGTGTTATATGCAGGTAGTCTCTCTCTACTTTCCTAATCTCTACTTTCCTAATGCCGTTATATACCATTGATCATATTTACTTGTTTTTTTATGGATTTGCAAATTTCAACAATTAAATAATTAAAAAACATCAAATTTCGTTTTTAGTATTTCTAGTTCGACGATATTATAGATATTGGTAAATATGATGGCGATAGAAAAGAAATCAGGTTGACTTGTAATATATATAACTGCTGTTACATCGGTGAAATAAAAAATTACCTTAAAACGCGTATACCACCATGAATATATTCCCCATCCGAAGCATGCTTGCCTTAAAATTGAAAAATAATTCAATTGCTTTATTTTTTTTTTAATTTCGATACAAAATCCAGCCTATACTGTACCCTAAAAGCAACTTCACCATGCAGCTTGTATGTAATTACTATCAACTTCTACACATGTATTTCTCATAATGTTGTATTATTTTATTTAATAAAGTTTTCTTATTATTGTCATTGCAACAAATATCAGTAAGAGTTAGTTTCTGAATAACGGCACGAGGATAAGACCAGAATCACTGCTGACGAACTTATTTCAGTTATTCGTTAGTAACAAAGTACATACTATTGTTTTAGCATATCCTATTGTTTTGATTAGGAAGCGGAGTGGCTCAATTGTAGAGAGCTGAGTTACCATGCTGAAAGTCCTGAGTTCACTTAATCTGTCATTGGCAGGAGATCGATTCTATGGGATCTAGGAAAGCTCCTGGGGCTCACCCAGCCTCTACAACGTACCCTTAATTGGGGGAAAATTCACCAAAAAAAGGTGGGTCTAGTACCAATAACCTCCATGTACAACCCTAGTCCAAGAAACACTGTACACCTTTATGGGCTGTAGTGGTAAAGGTTCAATTGTTTTGATTTCTCAGTCTCAATTCTAAATTATTTTGCTGTTTTTACTTTATTTTAAGTTTGATTACATTATTATTTAAAACATTACCTAAAGCTCAATTTCATTATGCATCCATTTTTCATGCGTTATTTTCTATTGGAGTATTAGCAAACGTATCTTATTTTTCTCCTGTGAATTATTAATTTGTTTCTCTGATTTTATTTCAAACACGGTGTCTTTCAAGCTAGGCCAGAACTAAAGTTTTCATGCCACTAAAGTTACGTTGACTTAAACCTCATCGTTTATTCTAAAAATATAGAAATAGGACCTAGAAGAATAAACATATTTATAATGTTTAATCAACAAGGCATGAAAGTGAAGTATAAATTAGCGATTTACTAATGTAATGTTGTATTACAGGATAACTAGTTTGGTTGTTATTATTAAAGGAAGCAATAAATATGATAGACATATAAAATTTGCGTTAAAAATTAAAATTTATTAACAACCATTATGTACAACATGACAGACTAATGATGTTTGGAGACTTAGTAGTGGTAGGCGAAAGCTGGGGCGTGGTAGGCGACTGGAGCGTGAGCAATAGCGACTGGAGCGTGAGCGACGGCAACTGGAGCGTGGGCAACGACGGCGGCCCTAGCTGGGGCAGCTACGGCTTCCTTGTGGACGACGGCGTTGAATCCGTTGACTGGATCAGCGGTGTAGTCGACGATCCTCCTGGAACCGTCAGCTTCGACGAGGGAGTAGCTGCCCTGGACGGCATCTCCTTGCCTGGATTCAGAAGCTTGCTTAGCGTCTCCGGTCAGAGGGTCGTTGACGGAGTAGCTGAAGTCGTAGCTTGGGTTGGGGTCGTATTCGGCGTCTTCGCGGGCGAGGAGCTGGGGAGCGGCGAAAGCACAGGCCACGACGGCGGCGAGGATCACAACCTTCTGGAATTGGTGATTAATAGTAGTGTGCTGTTAGTAGTATAATTAGTAATATAGGAAGTGATCACCAATTAAGATGGTGGCCTCAAAATTCAGGCATGGTATAACAAACATATATGTATTTAATGAATTAGGTATGTTAAATAGATATTTTTTTCTTTTTCATAGCCTTATAACTTTATGGGGTAGAAATAATTCCTAATTACTGTTGAATTGGACTTTCCCCCCACAGTTGGTTATTCACCTGCTCAATTATCGGATTAAGTTTGTTGGAAACATATCCCCTCTGTAATAATTACTGAACTCGTTAAGTATATTAACGAAGCTTTCCGCTAATGATAATCATGACGGGAGATATTTCATAATAATGGGGTTTAATATCAAAATATCCAGAGGGATAAGAAGATATATTTTGTATATATTGTTTACATCAGCATTTAAAACTGAAAAGGTGAACTCATAACGAATAATTTCATCTACAAGATTTCACTGAACATTGTGAACTGTAAAGAGTAAAGGGCACCGTAAACCGTATACTATATTAGATAGATACGAGATACAAGATGTAGTATATCTTTAATATATATTTAGATTCAAATTTGTACTGCTAGAACCCGAAAAGCGTCTTCGGTTCAGAATAGTAAAGATGGTATTGTAAATGAGCCAACAAGTGTATAATTAGTATAGGATAGAGAGAACACGCTCTACTGACAGGAATTTCGCTCTATGAAGGATACATAATTTATACAGGCTGTGTGGGCCTCAGGAGGGTCTGGAGAACTTATTTTGAACACGGGGCCTACAGCTCTGAACAACTCAGCGCTTTTAAAAAGATAGTTTATGTAAATATGATAGTGATATCACTACGAAAAGCCAGATATACTTACGGAGAAAGCCATTGTTAGTGTGTCTGTTGCTGTGTGAAGCGAACTAGTGCAGAGACGGAATTCGCGGAGGATTTATACCCAGATTCAAGATAAAAAAAGGCAAAAGATGAAGACGATGCATCCCCACTCCTTTATGCTTTTTGATAACCACTACCTGGTTTTATGATTTGAGAATATGAATACATTATCATATATATTCTTCCTAAAACGAAGTTCCTGAATTCAAAATTAATAATGAAGACCAATTTCAAACTTCAGACTATTCGCACGTTTCAAGTGGTAAAGCTTTTTTAGAGTGATTGCCTTAAATAATAGTAGAATGGCCGGACATGAATTACTTTAAGAAATTTCCATTTTTAAATATTATAGAAAACATTCAAAGATTATTTTATGTATGTATATGGATCCGTCTCCGGCCGCTAACAGATTAAATATAATTCTGCCAGCGAGCGGGATTTTAACCCAGGACCTTCAGCATGCTACTCAGCGCACTAACATATGCCACTCCGCTCCCATACTTCCATCTACCAATTAAAAATATATTTATAATAGTTGGGCATTTTAAATGAATTTTGTGCCAAAATTTAAATAAATTTTAATAAAAGACCAGTGTTTTGCCTGTGTTGATTAATCCGTGTTGATGGTGAATTTTGTCATTTACTACATCTGGAAAATATATCCTTTTTTAACCCAGTATTATTCTGTGAGTACTTAGATTTAATGCTGAAGTTCGTTCTATTGATAGATAGATTAAAGCATGATTTATTTCTTCTAAAGGCTTGTAAAAGAATAATAATCGGACGAATAATGTATCAGCGAATTAAATATTTTTATTTGAAAAGAAAAGATATGTCCAGGACCGTGATTCGAACCAGGGTCTCCCATGTCACGGAACTCTACCAACTGCACCATCCTGGATCGTACCTTGGCCAGACACATCCTTTCTCTTCACTGATCCCATATCCCCGCGCTCTCCATTTTGCGGTGTATACAAGGGGAAGAATGTTCATTGAACATTACTTAATTAGGATCTTGTTGACTCTATTGAGTGAAGAGAAAGGATATGCCTGACCAAGAAACGAACTAGGATGGCTCAGTTGGTAGAGTACCATGACGGAGCTCGGGTTCGAATCCCGGTCCTGACATATCTATTCTTTTCAAATAAAAATATTTAAAAATTGTAAAAACTAACACAAAAATAAAATAAATATATTAGCAAATTAGTGAAGAAATAGCAAACAAGTTTCATATTTGATTTTCGCTTAATGAGTATCATATTGATTAGGAATTGGTCTTTATAATAATATTAAAGTGTACAACAATATTAAATATATACAACAAACACTCATATCTACCAATTTTAATTACAGCATTGCATAAATACATATACAATAATTATTCAAATTATTGTCGATGTTCCCTCATGATATGAGTAATTATATTCATTATATTGCTTTGATAATTATGTTTTAGGGGATATGATTTTAATGTATATCGCAATTAGTAAAATGTAATTTAATCAATAACAATTATTATTGGAATCAGGTGATATATAAGATGGGCCATTAATCCGGATAAGAATCAAGGAGAGATGACCTTAGCTGAAGATATCGGGCAGGTATAAAAGAGCAGCGGCTCATCCCTGCTCCAGTTTCTCACAAGCTCTCAAACATGGCACGTCTCGTGAGTAATCAACCGCATTAAGAATTATATTGGCATTAGTGCATATAGTCGTATGTAAAGAAACCAACAAAATGATTATTTTAATAGGTGTAATTGTACTAATACCCTTCTCTTGTAGGTCCTCCTGATCGCCGCCGTCTTCGGCGTGGCCTCCGCTCAGCTCCTCAGGGCACCACTGGCATACTCCAGCCCACTGGCATACTCCAGCCCACTGGTATACTCCAGCCCCCTCGCCTATGCCAGGCCCTACGCCGCTTATGCTGCTCCAGTCGCCACCGTAGCCCACGCTCCAGTCGCTGTCGCCCACGCTCCAGTCGCTGTCGCCCACGCTCCAGTCGCCGTCGCTCACGCTCCACTTGCTGTTGCTCATGCTCCAGTTGCTGTTGCCCGTGCTGCCGCTGTTGACGAATACGACCCACACCCATCCTACTCCTTCTCCTACTCCGTCAACGACGCAGTTACCGGAGACTCCAAGGGACAGACTGAGTCCCGTGACGGAGATGTCGTCCAGGGCAGCTACTCCGTGGCCGAACCCGACGGTTCCATCAGGACCGTAGACTACACCGCTGACCCAATCAACGGATTCAACGCTAACGTTCACAAGGACGCCCCAGCCGCCCACGCCGCTCCAGTGGCCGTGGCTCACGCTCCAGTCGCCGCTGTGGCCACTCCAGTGCTTGCCGCCCGTGCAGCCCCAATCCTCCGCGCCGCCGTCACCCGCCCAGCCCTCGCTTATTCAGCCTACGCCCCAGGCTACGCTACCGCTCTCCGATCTGCCCTCCCAGCAGTCAACCATGCTTCCGTTACCATCCACTAAACATTATGTTAAATAAATTATTTTAATGAAATAAAGTTTTTTTATTACTATCATTCCTTATATATGTCTCATATGATAATTATTGCGATCAGTAAGGATGATTAATCATAATGTTAAATGAATTCGATTACTTTCAAACAAATGTATTCTTTAATTTACCACAAATTAAATAATTCTTTAATAATAATTCTTTAAATAACCGTCATATTATTCTTGTATATAAATAACCAAATATTCTTGTCCAGCAATGTCATGAAAGAACTTAGATCCCAAAATTACTTTCAGAGATTCCTTGTATCAGTTTCTATATAGAAGTTTCATTAGTTGATTCATATATCGACACAGATAGTACGTTGTGTAATTCGTATATTGAAAAACATGTATTGGAAAAGCGAACAGTTATTAATAATACTTTATTCAGGAAGTTAGTCGCAGGGGTTCAAAACTGGGAACAGACACCTAGGACGTTTGGGACCAAAACAGGACTCAAAGGTTTCAAAATTAGATTTCTTCTTATTTTTCGCAAGTTTAGTCAAGCATTTTAGTTTAAACTCCCACATTAGATCTTTTAGTTAACTATTTTTCTCTCTATTATTTTATATGCTTCGTTATTCATTATCATATATATTTGAGTAGCATCGTTTAAGAGTAAGTTTTTGAAATATTAAAAATCGAATATGCTGATTCAATTAATATATATCTAAATCATCTTCGCTATTCAAATCGAGCAAGTAACAGATGTATCCAAATATGTTCAAACACCATACTCAAATAGAGAACGTGGAGTTAACGAATAGAACATCCAAAGGTAAGAGTAAAACCTTATGAAGTATGAATGGCCAATCTTCCAATTAATTCATAACAGGCCATAGGTGTATGGATGGTAGGAGATGGCAAGGTTCAAGGGATAAATTTTTGCTACGTAACAAATTTAATTTCGTAGATGGTAGAGTATTAACCAAGTAGATATTGATAAAAGAAATTTACAGATACAAGGTTTTAAAAATAAGAAAACTATATTGAATTATTAACGTTGATTAAGTGTCGAAAATATTATAACACTTATGCCCGCGGCTTCACTCGCGTGGAATTTGGTCTGCCACATAAAGTTTCGTGAAAGATCATTTTAAATAAATAATTTAATTATTTTTTAAAAATATAAGTTACTCGTATATCCAAAATTTCAGATGTCCAACTTCAAAACTGACGGATTCCATACAATTTTTGAACCGCTATGATATTAAGGAGGAAGCCCTTGGGGGTGGGATTATCCAAATTTCTTTCTTAAACTATCCAAAGAACCTATCTATAAATGTACCCCCCTCTTAAATCCGCGCTTGCTATAACCTATGTGTTATTCTCATGTCACATGTATAACCTATATTACTGTAAAGTTTCATCCATATCCATTCAGTAGTTTTTGCGTGAAAGAGAGAAAAACATACAACTATTATCCGTTCAAAACGTCGGCACACAATAAATAAGTATGCAATTATTATGGTGTTTTAATTGACTGCACCCCCAACTATCTCTATCATTACATAACAGCTATTATCATGTGATCTGCCTTTAATTATGTACTATAATGGATTCTCCACAGTACCTAAAAAACTGTCGGGGGGGGGGGGCATGCCCCCGTGCGTCTCCTCTAAATCCGCGCTTGCTATATCCTATGTTTTATTATGATGTATAGCCTATATTACTGTAAAGTTTCATCCAAATCCGTCCAGTAGTTTTTGCGTGAAAGAGAGACAAACATACAAACTTTCACATTTATAATATTAGTAAGATTTGAAATTTTATATTTTAAAAGCATGTTTGCCGGAAAATAATAATTATTAACGTGTGATGATTATTTACACAAATGAATTTAAGTTTTAGAGGTTATTCTACGTTAAAAATGAGAGAATAATACTGTAACATGACTATTTGCGTTAAAAAAATTAACACTCATTACCAAACATTATGTACAACAAACTGGTGTGATTGGTAACTTAGTAGTGGTAGGCGAAAGCTGGGGTGTGGTAGGCGACTGGAGCGTGAGCGACGGCAGCTGGAGCGTGGGCTACGACGGCGGCCCTAGCTGTGGCAGCGACCGGTACCGGCTTCCTTGTGGACGATGGCGTTGAATCCATTGACTGGGTCAGCGGTGTAGTCGACGATCCTCTTGGAACCATCGGCTTCGACGAGGGAGTAGCTGCCCTGGACGACATCTCCTTGCCTGGTTTCGGAAGCTTGCTTAGCTTCTCCGGTCTGGGGGTCGTTGACGGAGTAGCTGAAGTCGTAGCTTGGGTTGAGTTCGTATTCGGCGTCTTCGCGGGCGAGGAGCAAAAGTGTGGGGAGTGGCAAAAGTGCAGGCCGCAACGACGGCGAAGGTGATACCTTCTAGAATTGGCGTGCAGGTGTTAAGACTATATTCTCAGATTTGTTTAAGATTTTAAGAAAATTAGGATTATATACTATGAAGTACAATTAAATATGTTAGTTTAAATGGTATTACAAATTCTTAATGGTTAAATCATCCTTCCAACAACACGTGAAAGATGAACGAAGTATGTACATGGTAAGATATTAAGAGGTCAGATATAAATATTCCGTGTATATATTTCTTTTATATCTCTCCTACAAAACAACAATGTAATAATTTAAAATAAATTACTTTTCATTAGAGGTATTGGAACGTCCACGTAAGTTAAGAAAATAAAAATTTGGGTATATAGTGAGTAAAGCAGTGTATTCCTATAGTAATTCTTGGTATCGATATTATGTTCTTCACTTTTAGAAGCTTGAACTTTTTTGTTTTAACTTATGACATTATTTCTATAAAACTTCGAGTTCAAACACAATATAACATGATACATACATATCAAAATTTGAGTTTAAAAAAAATTAAAATGGAATATCAGATATGTCGTTCCTGAATTAAAATGTTGCAACAACCTAAAATATTGCTACTGAAGACCTGACTCAATAATGATAACTTTTGAGTTATGTCGTTGTTCTTTTTAAAGAGCGATATGTTCTTTAACTTGGTCAATTATTGATAAAATTAGGTACGAAAAATTTCGTCTTCGAAATAATGGATAAACTTAAAACATATATTAATGGAAATTTTTTGTAATAAACACGGTGATATGCATTTCTTTAAAAGAGGTCTATTGAAACATGAAAATATATTAATTTATTTTATATGAAGAAAAATCTCTGTATTTCGAAAATGAAAATAAAAATGAATGTTTCATGTATGACATCAGTAACGGTATTTATTACTCAATGGTACTTTGATATATACTGCCGATAGAATTTAGCAAAACAAATATTATAGACCAGCAATTATGTTTAATATATGTTAGTTACATACACCATGTTCTCTTTATTCGATGAATGAATGATGTTTTTTGATGTACATTTGTGTGTGTTATTTTGTATTCATATATATGAGTGTGTGGAATTTAAACCACGTACATATGTATTATTAATGTCATATAGATAGATATTAAAAAGGACAAAAAGGGATGAAATGTAAATCTCGGATAATATTGTTTAATTTTTCTTCACTTTTTTCTTTTTTGTTTTTTTCTTGGCATAAATTAGATATATATGTGAACATAAATTTGTTTCTCTTATATAATTATTGTAAACTTATTTTAATTTTTTTCTTTCTTTTCTTCTAATATGTTTTTAAAATACTGTTATTGTAGGTAATTCACATTTTTTATTTTTTCATTCGTTCTCACTTATTAAATTAATTGTAATAATTAATTAAATGTAATTATTTTACACTCTAAGTCATATTAGCTTACAATGCCTGATTGTTATTCTGTAGGGACTCGTCCCAGAATAAATAAAGACATTATTATTATTATATACAATACAAATATGTAATTTTATTTTCAAACTTATACTTACGGAAAAAGCCATTGTATGAGTCTGTTGCTGTGTAAAGTGAACTAGTACAGAGTAAGTACGCAGCCATATCCCAGTTTCAAGATCAAAAATAGACAAAAGATGTCATTTCGTGATGCTTTTGGATGTCACTGCCTGGTTTTATCATTTTGGAATGTGAACATCATAGCTTGAATGAATTTCTCAAGTTTAAAATTTATTTCCGAAATCATGGTATAAACCATGACCATACTATTCTCTGTTTCCACAATAGGTAATGTAGTGGTACATTGAAAACAATACGATTTTTTTAGATTAAATATGGAATAACACATAATGACAATGGTTGGAAGAATTATATTAAACAATGTCGTACAGGAGAATGGCTGTTCCTATGTTGAACATAATGTATGCCTGAGCAACTATTATATTTCACTGCTAAAATCTCTCTTTTTCAGACTTGCCTAAGTGTTTTCTTACATTAAATCAGAATCTACTTCTTTTAGTTTGATTGTATAACTTTGAAGTATCGTTAATTTTTTTACCATGATTTTTTTCTCCGTCTGCTTTTGGTAGAATACCTATTTTACTTATAAATTGGATCATAATGGTGTATGTTCTATTTTTAATAATTTGGCTGCTTAATAGCTATCTACATTGGCAAATCAGCACTGTGTCGAAAGAGGACAATTGACCTTGACCCTGGAGGACACGAAGAACATAGATTTTATTATCTATTATCTTAGATTATCTAAAATATCTCAGAAGCCTAGACCAACGATAGGGATTTAAGGACTCGAGCACATATAATAAAATTGGCAAATCTATTTACGACAATAGATTCAAATTTGTTAGCTGGTTTGTTTCATTCTCCAAAATTTATTTTACTCCCTGAAGGCCTTATGCTGATACAATCACTGTTAAAATCCCCTCATAAACCAAATCTATCACACCCCTACATAATAATAATAATCAATTTTTTATTTATCTGGGACAAGTCCCTTTAGAATAAAAATTCAGATATATAGGGGATAATTACGTCTTAGAGTATAATAATACAGGGTATTATTATGTCTTATTAAGTGAGAAAGAATTAATGAGAACAAAATAAAAGTTGCGAATTGCCTAAAATGATAATATTTAAAAAGAAAAAGAAAAAGAAAACAGTGTATAAGAAATAAAAAAAAAAATAGGATTACAATAATTATATGAAGATAAACAATAGATAATTACATATGTATGCAAATTACAAAGTCAAGTAGAAACAAAGAAAGCAGAAAATGAAACAAACTTACTTATAATTCTTCTTGAATATTTACGATTATTAACTTTCTGTTTTTTTTATGTCGTCACTAATATCAACATTGTTACTAACTCATCTCAACATCCGTGATGGACTACATTAACATAATACAAGTTATTAAACCTTATGTAACCTTCAATATTTTCTATCCATTTTAGGACAAATACATTATTTTTTCTTAACCCGAAAGGTGTAAACTTTCATATTCTGTTTTTCAACAAAGGTGTTTTGAAGGGATTTCTTCTCCTATACTTTGTACATATAAAGAGGTGGGCGTGGAGTGGAAATGGTTTTGATTTTGTTTTTTTCATTTTTGTTTCTTCATTTTCTAGTGAGAAGATTCACCGTGTCATGTCGTAGGACCAATAGATTAGCAGCACCAAATACTTCAAGAGGTTTTATTTATCACAGTTGACCGGATCGCTCCCCACAAACGAAAAGTGAAAAGGATAAAAGTTTTATAAGCCAAGGTCTTATAACGATTTCCACCGATAGTTTTATTAATTATAATTAAACTATTAGTGGAATTATATTTTAATAAACGTTCTTTTAGGTTTTTTATTCAAATTTTATCAATTTGTAACAGTACTATGATGATTTAAACACGTTTCAAATTATTATATTGAAGAATATATGTTTATCATCCAGAAAGTAATACAACGATATTCTGGTGTTGCTACAACTTCCTTATTATTCCATTTTTGTTCTGCTAAATATTTGATTTTTCCAAGATACTATTTGAAACTGTTATTGAAAAATTATTAATTTTCGCAGGAGATAAAGAAATAATTACGTATAAGGG
This sequence comes from Arma custos, assembly GCA_037127475.1. Lineage (NCBI taxonomy): Eukaryota > Metazoa > Arthropoda > Insecta > Hemiptera > Pentatomidae > Arma > Arma custos. Next base: position 167,127,638 of record CM073759.1, read on the forward strand.
GTGTGAGCAAGAATTAAACAAGAAAAAGCATTCCCAACAAAATATGATTCTCTAATGGGGTAAATGAGAAACCAGATTATCGCATATACCATCGAAGACATAATTTTATAAATAATGAATAAGTGAATTTAGATTGCGATAATTCATAAGAATATTATTATATTGATAATAAGGAAAACCATACAATTGAAAACAATAACTTCAAATTTTAATATTAACAAAGTATTTACTTATAATAAATAATGCTCATGCTCCATAGATAATGTTTTAGTGAATTGAACTGTACATACAATAATTTAACACAACTAAACTAAAACAATACCGATAAATATTGGAATCAGATGATTCGCAGATGGACCATTAATCCGGATAAGGATCAAGGAGACATGACCTTAGACGAAGATATCGGGCAGGTATAAATGAGGGACGGCTCATCCCTGCTCCAGATTCTCACTAGCTCTCAAACATGGCACGTCTCGTGAGTATTCAACCGCATTAAGCATTACATTGGTATCAGTGCATATATTCCTATGTAAAGAAACCAACAAAATGAATATTTTACTAGGTGTAATTGTACTAATATCCTTCTCTTGCAGGTCCTCCTGATCGCCGCCGTCCTCGGCGTGGCCTCCGCTCAGCTCCTCAGGGCCCCCCTGGCATACTCTAGCCCACTCGCATACTCCAGGCCTCTCGCTTACGCCAGGCCCTACGCCGCTTATGCTGCTCCAGTCACCACCGTAGCCCACGCTCCGCTCGCTGTCGCTCACGCTCCAGTCGCTGTTGCCCATGCTCCAGTCGCTGTAGCTCACTCCCCAGTCACTGTTGCCCGAGCTGCCGCTGTTGACGAGTACGACCCACACCCATCCTACTCCTTCTCCTACTCCGTCAACGACGCCCTCACCGGAGACTCCAAGGGACAGACTGAAACCCGTGACGGGGATGTCGTCCAGGGCAGCTACTCTGTGGCCGAACCGGACGGTTCCATCAGGACCGTAGACTACACCGCTGACCCAATCAACGGATTCAACGCTAACGTTCACAAGGACGCCCCAGCCACCCACGCCGCTCCAGTGGCCGTAGCTCACGCTCCAGTCGCCGCTGTGGCCACTCCAGTGCTAGCCGCCCGTGCAGCCCCAATCCTCCACACAGCCGTCGCCCGCCCAGCCCTCGCTTACTCAGCCTACGCCCCAGCTTACGCAACCGCTCTTCGATCTGCCATCCCAGCAGTCAACCACGCTATTGTCACCGTCCACTAAACTATCGTCAAATAAATTATTTTAATCAAATTCGTACTATCTTGTCTTCCCAATATATTTCTTTCTGACTCATATCTACTCACTTACTTCTGGTAAGTATAGCTACGATTACTCTATAATGCTTCTATAAAACTTATAACATTGCATACTCAAACTTTAATTTCATACATTTCAAAAAATAGTGATGTAAATACATTTACCATAATGTCCTAAAATAATTAACACTGCTTTTTTTAAAACATTAGTTGTTTTGTTTTTTTGCTAACGACCTAAAAAGGACCACACATCTTTTAGCTCCTTTCTTCCCCTCTAATAATCCCTCATTTTCTCTTATAGTTGAATTCTTATCTCATTCGTCCTTCTGTCATGTACCTGTTTCGTTCTCTCTTTCACAAGAACACTAATGTTTTTCAGTCCGTTCCAAAATCTCTCTCTGCTCAGGTAAAAATAAATTAGACTTATTCTATTAGTCCCTACGTTTCAACCTAATTTTTAGGCCATCTCCAGGGCATAGAACAAAAAAAAAGAGTAAATTCATTACCACTTGAATTTCAATTTTTCGTTTCCAAGGGCAATACTCGTATAAACCTCTCCTCAATCGAAATAATAAAGTTTTACACTATGGTTTGGGCTTGAGATCGTGTGTGTGTGTGTTTGCTTATGTGAAAAGCTTAAAGAAGGAACAGATGAATGAAACTTGTTTGAGATAGCGACAACGAACTACTTTTCATAAATTGCGACAACCGCAGGAACTTTTCATAAATATCTAAAATGCCGGTTTCAACAGTGGCAAAGGAATCATTGATTCCTTTACAATTATTGATTTTTATTTTTATTTAAATTTTTTTTTTTTATTTGATTTTATTTAACGTCGCTTCAACTTCTGAGGCCATTAGCGACGACTGCTCTTATTAAATTTCATTGATTAACTTTGTTTGCTTCAGGTACATCAGAGTCCTCTGCAGCTCTTTATCTTTTTTGAAAGGTTGGCACGTTTCAATTTTTAAATTTTTTCTTATTATTACATATTTCTTGCATTCAAATAGATGCTTGACTGTAATTTGAACATGGTTGCAGCTTTGGCAGGTTGGTTGGTACTGCCCTAAAAGTAGGTGGAGATGTGTCAGCTTAGTATGACCAATTCTTAACCTGCTTATAATACTGCACTCTTTTGGCATTAGGCCGTTTGGAGGGATCCAGGCGGTGTTTTTTTATTTTATCTGACGGAGATGGTTTTGAGGAGGGCTCTCTTACTTGTCATCCCAATTTTCTTTAATTTTATTTTTTATCACTGCCAGCCACTCGGATAATAAAATGGATCTTACTAGGGGAACGTCACTTTTTGCAGCTGCTTTAGCCCCCGCATCAGCTCGTTCGTTGCCGCTTATTCCTACATGCGAAGGGACCCACAACAGTGAAACTGTTTTATTGTTTTCCTTTAAGGCCATATTCATGCTCTGAACCTTCTGTAAAGTTATGTTTCCTGTCCAAAGCTGTTCCAATGCGTTTATCACTGATAGTGAGTCAGTTACTACGACCGATTTCTCAAAGCCGTTTTTTGTTATATGTTCGTATGCTTTTAGTATTGCCCATGCTTCACACGAAAATATAGAGTTTAGCTCGTTCATTTTCCATTGGTACGTGCTTGCTTCCGTCACTATACAACAGCCTGCACTGTTCTCATATTTAGATCCGTCAGTGAAAATGAATTTATGATTAGGGAATTGGTTGAATATGATTTCACTGTACCTATATTTTATCATTTCTGGTATAGAGTTCTTCGAAATTGGTAGTAGGTCTTTGTTATTTCTAATAGGTGGCATTGTCCATGGTGGTGAATGCCCGATCGTTAAGGGTTCAATGTCCGCTTGTACGAAAATTTTAAAGTCATAGAGATAGGCTGCGACTCGGTTGCAAAGCTCTTCTCTATTAGAAACGCTATTTCTATTATTTCGGTTTTCACGGTTTAGTGAAACAAAATGATTTATGCCCTTACGCAGAGTATCGCTGTAACAGTGATCTGGCATTTGTAAAATTTTGGCTGCGTACCGAAGTGCCAGAAGTTTCCTTCTATGATTTAAGGGCAATTCTGCAGCTTCACTAAGTATTGAAGACGCAGGGCTTGTTTTGAAAGCTCCGACAGCAATTCTTAAGGCAGTATTCTATATCGCATCGAGCTTTTTTAACAGGCTATTGCAAGCTGATGAGTATACAATGCAACCATAATCAAGCTTAGACCTTATAAGAGTTCTATATGTTGTCAGCATTATTTTTCTGTCTGCTCCCCAGCTCTGGTGGGAAAGTATTTTTAAGATGTTTAACTTTTTGATACAGTCCTGTTTTAATTTTTCAATCTGACCTTTCCATTTTAATTTCTGATCCAATGACAGCCCAACAATTTTGATTTCTTCATAAAATTTAATCTCGCCACTGTTTATCAAAAAATTACTTAGTCTTTCGGATTTATTTTTTCTTGAAAAAATGATAGCCTGTGATTTTCAGCAGAAAATCCAAAGCCAGTCTCTCTTCCCCATTCTTCTAGTTGTAAAATCGTCGATTGCATGATCTGTCGCGTACATTTTATTTCAATAACTAAATGCTATTGAAAAAGTGAAAAACTCAAGAGTTCCGAACACGGATTTTTACCTTATCTGTATCTGAACATGACAAAGTATCTTAGTAAATCATATATTTTATAAAGATTCTATCATTCATTAGCATTTAATGTTAAGTAGGACACGTTTAGCGAAAGACAGTTGTGTCGGAATGAGTAAACTAAAACATTACTTTTTTTGAAGGATTTAATGGTTATATAAATAATTCTTGTTCGCTATTCAAACAATTTATTAAAATGAAATGTAAAGTGTAATCAGGCATATATGGAGAACGAGAAGCTCATGATTTGAACACCGTTAGAGTTAGAGAAAACCAAGAAAATGGAATCTTGGAATAGTTTGTTAGCTGTTTAATTGCTTGAAAGCAGTCGGTGTATGATATTCGTTGGATAAAGTTTTACTACAGTCACTTATCTTTAATTAGATTCGTAATGATAAAATATTAACAAGCTATTCATTAAAGATATTTACAGATAAAAGGTTTACAAACATAGAATTCAATTCCCAGGAAAGCAAAAACACTGAAAAATAAAATAGACATTAGACAATATTCAAAATTGAAATTTTGTAATTAATATGCAAATATATTGGAAATATACTGCGCAAAAATGAATAGGGATAATGCTTATTTTGTAATATATACTTTACCTATCATTTATATTATTTTGGAAAGTTTTACGCTTTACAATATTTAATTTAGTATAAATTATAATAAATATTAATCCTTTTTTATAATAAAAATAATATTAAAATGCTAAGTGAAGCAAATGCAACAAAATTAGTGTTATCCATATTCATTTTTGCGGAGTTTAGTAATATTTAACTTATGCTGATTAACTACAGGCATAGTGAATTTTAGAATATTTTATTCTTCTCGGTTATAAATAAGGGAATAATATTATGAAAAGGTTATATGCGTTAAAAAATTAACATTTATAAACTTCAGATTCGGATTGTAAGTATCCAAAAGAGGAATTCGATGGCTCCAAAGCTTTACTCAGTAAGTACAAAAAGATTTTATAAGACATGTATATGAGTTATTTGTAACAAATTTGGGAATTATAACGATTGCCTAGTAAGTGTTGAGAATCCAGTAACAGCGAGCCGTCTCTTATCGTTTTAGTCTTATACGAGGATTCCAAGTTCATCGTTTGTGTCAAGACAGGATTATTCGTCTACGATTATTGATTTCAAGTTATTAAGTGTATCAGGATTGTTATTTTAGGACATATTATCAGGATGGATGGTTCCAGGTAAACAGAAAAAAAATGCAGGAACCTCTGAGAGAAAAGACCGACATCCGGATTCAGGAAGTACAGAAAGATATAAAAAGAAATGAGGAAATATGACGCTGGGGAAAGAGACTTTTAGGATAGGTATCATGTGTGGAAAGATCCCTAGGAAGGATGAAGAAGAGAACTGAGTCGTACTGGTCCGAAGGCAAAATGAAGTAGTTCAGGTTAAGGAGAATGAATAAGCTTCTTCAGAAAGAAAAGGGAGAAGGAGATTAGAAAAATATAGGTTATAATCTAAATGTGTTTGCAAAACTTAGAAACAAATAAGACAGAATTGCTACAAGAGTCTCTTATTTGCAATTTGAGAATAGTGGAATGAGGGTATTAAAATAAAACGTTGAATTAGGAAGTTTTGAAGGAATCGAATCTAGCATTATTATAGTCAGTCATGTGCGGTAAAAAACTTAATATTTATTAACAACCATTATGTACAACAGATTAATGATGATTGGAGACTTAGTAGTGGTAGGCGAAAGCTGGGGCGTGGTAGGCGACTGGAGCGCGAGCGACAGCAACTGGAGCGTGGGCAAAAGCGACTGGAGCGTGGGCTACGACGGCGGCCCTAGCTGGAGCAGCGACCACGGCACCGGCTTCCTTGTGGACAACGGCGTTGAATCCGTTGACTGCATCAGCGGTGTAGTCGACGATCCTCCTGGAACCGTCAGCTTCGACAAGGGAGTAGCTGCCCTGGACGACATCTCCTTGCCTGGATTCGGAAGCTTGCTTAGCGTCTCCGGTCAGAGGGTCGTTGACGGAGTAGCTAAAGTCGTAGCTTGGGTTGGGGTCGTATTCGGCGTCTTCGCGGGCGAGGAGCTGGGGAGCGGCGAAAGCACAGGCCACGACGGCGGCGAAGATGACAACCTTCTGTAATTGGCGATTAATAATAAAGTGTGTATTAGTGTAACTAATTACAATGTACCAAGAATTTATACAAAAATTTAAATCTATTTACGATAATATATAAATATTAATAGTTTTATAAACATGTCAAGTCATGAAATGATTGAAGAAACTTAGTGTATGAGAGCAATTACAGTAGTTTTAGGTAGATAGCGCTGTAAAACAACGACACAAACTATTGCCAAATCAAATAATCTGAAATTACATTTTTTTCTTTACGAAAATATACTTACGGAGAAAGCCATTGTTTGTGTGTCTGTTGCTGTGTTGAGCGAACTAGTGCAGAAGCAGAATTCCAGAAGGATATATACCCATCCTTAAAACAAAAAAGACAAAAGACTCCCCCCCCCCCCTTCGTGACGCATTTCGATGCCACCACCTGGTTTTATGATTTAGGAATGTGTGAATACATTAACATATACAGTACTTCGGTTAGATCAGGATTTGAGATTCACTTTTCCTCAGTATTGACAAAAAAATATCATCAAACTACATTACATCTCACACTAGTTAGAAATATAAATACTTCTTAATAGGTATGATTTTTATTTTTTAATTATCATAAACTACACAAAACCATAAACTACCATAAATATTGTGAAAAAAAAATAATTTTTTAAAACATTGGCTATTAGTATATGGGCAAAAGAACATTAATTTTGACTTTAAAAAATTATTTTCACTAATTTGTTTACTAACATTTTAATGATACTACTTCCGTCTATCATGTAGTTTACCAATGACTATTTATTGAATTACATTGAAGTATGTTTCATATTTTTCTTTTATTTCTATATATAAGAAATAAAAGAAAATATTTATATAATTTGTAGAAATTATTTATTCCCATTATATCCCATTATTAACACTGAAGTTTAAAAGTATATTCTGGAAGGACAAGTCGTTAAGTATTAATATTAATGCTTCTTGGATTCTTGGTCTTTTTTTAGCAAGATCGATAATCAACGGTATGTAAAATTTAATGATGAAATAAAAGGCTTAATGCATCCAATAATGCATGTCACCACAAATATCTACATACAATTCCCCGCCTAAGTATAAGTGTTTAAACTCAAATGATGAAGATCATATCAATGTTTTCACTTCAATTATATAACAGGGTTCACGGTCTGTGATTCCGCCTGGTGTATCTCCTTAATTCTCCAGTAAACAGAATATTTTAATCCATGCCTAATTTACTATAATGATTACAACTCCCACCCCTTATATTCAACGTTATAGGAATGACGAACGACAAAATGGAAAGGTTCATTTCGGAATAGAACTTAATCTACTCGAAGTTCTATCAAACTGGAATTTAATTTAAAGATTTTATTCGAATTTGACTAGATTTTTATGGTATTGTACTCAAAACTAAACGAATTAAGGTAGGAAGATCGATATAATTGTTACTATATGAAACAACTATATTATAGTATTCCTAAAAATTGTATATTCTTAGTAACATCGTATCTCTTCTTATTACAAAAGCGGTGCTTTTTGTTTCTGCGTGCTTTATGAATTTCTCTGAATGATAATGCTTCCTAGACTTGGTTAAGTTACAGTTGGATTCTGCTCCCCTCTGCCCATACGATGGCTCGAATATTTGGCCAGAACATTGGTACAAATAAAATAAGTTAGATTTTTTTGTGAATAATTTATTGACCCCCCCTCCCCTCCGACCATTTTAAACTTAACTAAGATTTATCCAGCCAACCATTTTCTCATTAATAATACTTCTTATGTACTTATTTTCATCCCGCCTTATTTCTTTTTCGATTTTCCTTAATCAATGCAGATTTAAAGGAAGATCAAATCAATTTATTTAGGCTCAGTTCTGGTTTGAACAGTCAACCATTCTCACGTACTGACTCCCCGTTATCGTATCGCATATCAAAGATTAGTAATGCTTAATGTAGTGGCATATTTTTGTGTTAACCTTTACGTAAGGAGGGGAAAAAACTTCCATCTTCTAGGAGTTGGGGTACTCAGTACCCCAGCCATTATAAATAAACATATATACTCATATTTTTATTTTTATTAAATTCAAGTAATTTATTCCAATTATTTAAACCTACTTTTAAATATGTAGGTAGTTAGATCATTAAAAAAATAATCTTAAGAAACAAAATATGTATTTTTATAAAAACGTCGGTTAAATGGTTACAGTTAATTATAAAAGTTTAAAACAAACTGAAAAACTAAAACTGTAAAACTGATAATAATTTAAAAAAGGATATAAAACTAATACAAATATGTTTTAAAATATTTAAAAAAATGAATAATAAACAATGCTGCAGCAGTTCATGTTTTCCTACTTCTCGGCACAGTTTTTGCATAGCACTTGGGAACACTCCTTGCATGTAGGCTGTAGACAAGAGTTGCACACCTGTGTAGTTTTTTAAACATTTTTTCGTAATAATAATTCTTACCTAATGCAGAGAGTTTAGGTTTTCTGGGCCCATTTGGATCAATATGTGTTTGGGAAGTAATTGTGCATTTTGGAACTTGTGGGCTCCTCCCTTTGAATATGAATCGGTGCATTCTAGCGATCAGCACCTTAGGGAGCCTAGGGTTTTATATTCTACTCTTCGAATCAGGAGAGATAAGGCTGTTCCTTTATTCCTTATTGAAATTAATAACCTAGATGCACGAAAAATCGTGCATAGCCAGCTGGTTTGGAGGTACTCAGGGCCCCAAACAGCGACTTTCTCATGGTTTTAATTGTTCGATAAATTTCATTATCTGATAAATTTAATCATTCATTGATTTTAGGAAAAGTAAAAAAAAATTAAAATTTTAAGAAAAAATTCAGGTTTTGAGAAACGTTTCAAAGTCCGTTGGGGAACTGTATACCCCGCATCCTTAATTGAAGTTAACTAAATTATTTTAGACATTCTAGACTTTTAATACTTTTTTCAGAATAGAAGCTTTTAGAATAGTTTGGACTAATTATTATTATTTTTTAGAAGAATATCTTGCGCAAAAAACGCTAGAGAACTATGAACGGTATAGAGGTTTAGGCCAAAAATAGGGTTATAGAAGCCAAGGGGAAATGATGGACGGATTTCGTACGAAAGTTGGAATCTGACTTTTATCAGGATCAGAAATTATTCAACCGTACACTGAGAGGAATGAGGAGAGAAAGAGAACCAAGTTTGTAAAGGACAAAGAAAGAAATATTATCATGGATAACGAACGAATACTGGAAAGGTGGAAAGAATATTACCAAGAGCTGCTGGAGGGGAACGCACAGATTCTACACGTAATTAAAGAACAGAGAGATGGAGATCACTGGTAGAAAGAGGATCACATTGGTGAGGAGGAATTAGAGAAATCCTTCCTACGCATGAAGCTAGGATAATTCGCAGTTATTGAAGAAATAAGTCCTGAAATGTTAAAATATGAGAGATTTACAGGAAAGGAAATTATGCTTCATTTAATAAGTTTAGTTTGAAAACAGAAAAAATCCCGAAGGATTGGGAAGTAGCTTTTATAGTGCCATTCTTTAAGAAAGGAGACAAAATATACTGTAACAACCACGGAGGTATATCCCTCTTAAGTGTGCCAAGCAAATATATTCCAAAATCGTGGAAAAGAGGATAATGACGATTCGGATTGCTCCAAGAGGAACAATACGGCTTTCGTGAAAATCGGAGTGCCCAAGACCTGATTTCTGCAATGAGACCGGTTTTCGAAAATGTCCTAGAAAAGGAAAAAGAAAAAGGAAATGTCTTTGTGCTTTGTCGATCTCACAAAGCGTTTGAACGTGAAAGGGATACCGATATCTTGAAAGCCTTAAGAGAAAAAGGGATGGATAAAGGTTGCTGTCGAAAGCTTAAATAAGAAAATGAGGAGTGTAGTAATATTTACCAACGATACTTCTCAGGAAATTGAGACTACCCTTGGATTCTGGCAGGGATGTAGTCTTAATTCCCTGCTGTTCATTTTGGTCATGGATTCAGCTCTTCGAAAGGCCAAGAGAATAATGAGGAAGTTCTACCTAGGATATGCCAATCTGAGCCCAATAAGCCTCGAACTCACTGCTTATTACTATAAAAACTTACTGCTCATTTGCGTGACATGTAAGCAACATATTTGTTTTGACAGAAACCTCCAGCACAGTGTTAGCCGATTAAAAGAATTGCTGGCTATAAACTTGACCATAAATCCTAATAAAACAAAAGTGATGAGGGTAGGAGAGAAGCCAAGGAGAATAATGAGGGTCATTACAGTTGAAAGTCCTGGAACAAGTGGAGAACTCAAAATACCCGAGATCGCACCTAAACGAAAACGGATCCATCGATTTGAAGTGGCCGAGGGCAGGATGTTTGAAGTGGTCAAGAAAGGATTTCTTAACCGATGAGAAGTAAAAAAGGAAACGAAAGTAAATAGGGCTGTATTTAAGTCAACATTCCTCCCTATTCTCGCGTACTCTTCAGAATCATGGACGCTGACAAAGAAACACCAATCCAGAATACAAGCAGCAGAAATGAGATTTCTCAGGAAGATAGAGGGCAAAACAAAAAGAGACCGAGTCTGGAACATCACTATAAGGTCGAACCTGAATGTTAAACCAGCCAACGAGCTAATTGAGGAAAACAGACTGAGGTGGCTTGGACATCTCCTGCGGAAGGATCCTAGCAGCATTGCTAGCGAAAACCAACGAGCCAAAGTGGAGGGGCCAACGTGGAAAAGGACGACCTAGGAAGAAGTGGAAAGAAGAGGTGAAGAAGAATTTTGAGAAGAGGGGACTCCATTGGAGCAGAATAGCACAATTAGGGTTCTACCGATACCCAAAAATATCGATACCAGGCCTTTGCGATATTTCGGAACAAAGTATCGATACCGAGAAAATATCGAAAGAAAAATATCGATATCACTCGGTATCGGAAGATTTTTAGTCGTTTAAAAGCACGGTTCGTCAAATGGCTACAAACATTCCATTGCCAGGAAAACGTCACACATTGGATAATCAATCAAATAGTGAAAGACCTTTTATTTTTTATTAGAATAATGTGGTTCTCATTCGATATTCTCAAAGTATCGAAAGATCATTCCGATATTTCACAGATGGCTGATATATAAATTTTATATTATGTTAAGAACCCTATCTGTACATATCAGGGAAAGTAATTAAAAGAAAAAAAAACATATACATGCATAGGAAAGGACATTCTTTCGATACGAGAAGAATATGGTACTCATTCGTTATTCTCAGAGTATCGAAAGATCTTTCCGATATTTCAAAGATGGTTGATATCTAAATTTTTTATTATGTTATGAACCCTATCTATACATATCAGGGAAAGTAATTAAAATAGATAAAATAATATATATACATAGTAAAGAAAAATTCTTTCCATACCATAAGAACATGGTACTCTTTTGATATTCTCAAAATATCGAATGATCATTCCGATATTTCACAGATAGCCAATATCTAAATTATTATGTTAACAACACTATCTGTACACATTAGGGAAATAAGTTAAAAGAAAAAAAATAATATATACGCATAGCAATGGAAATTCTTTCGATACTAGAAGAACAGGGTACTCTTTCGATATTCTCAAAATATTTTCCGATAGGTCACACATGGCTAATATCTAAATTTTTTATTATGTTATGAACCCTATATGTGAAAGGCTAGCCTTTGAGCAGAGAGGATCTATAAGCTTTAGCACCGAGGACAGATAAGAGGCTTTATTTTTATATTATATATTTTCACTCTTTCTTTTTTCTTTTAAATAGGTTTACATTACTTATTTTATTTATAAATTAAAAAAAGGGAATAATGTCAGAAAATAGCGATGGTCGGGATGATATCCCCCCGATAAAAACCTGTAAGAAATAACAAATGTGATTCTTGATAATGATTTATTACATAATTTAGTTAATAATAATTCAGTTCATGATTCGAACATTAATTTCAGTTTTATCAATTCCAGATGGGGAGCTGACCCAAACATATCTTTATTATTTTATAGATCTACGATAAGGGCAATTTTTGATTATGGAGCAGTCATATACAGTGAAGGCCCAGATTCATCATTAAAAAACTAGACGTAATCCAAAACCGTTGTATAAGAATTTATAAGAATCGAAAGAGTACCCTGTTCTTCTAGTATTGAAAGAATTTCCTTTACTATGCATATATATTATTTTTTTCTTTTAACTTACTTCCCTGATGTTTACAGATATTGTTCATAACATAATAATAAATTTAGATATTAGCCATCTGTGAAGTATAGGAAAATATTTTTAGAATATCGAAAGAGTACCCTGTTCTCGTAGTATCGAAAGAATTTCCATTGCTATGCATATATATTATTTTTTTCTTTTAACTTATTTCCCTGATGTGTACAGATATTGTTCATAACATAATAATAAATTTAGATATCAGCCATCTGTGAAGTACAGGAAAATATTTTTAGAATATCGAAAGAGTACCCTGTTCTTGTAGTATCGAAAGAATTTCCATTGCTATGCATATATATTATTTTTTTCTTTTAACTTATTTCCCTGATGTGTACAGATATTGTTCATAACATAATAATAAATTTAGATATTAGCCATCTGTGAAGTATCGGAAAATATTATTAGAATATCGAAAGAGTACCCTGTTCTTCTGGTATCGAATGAATTTTTCTTTGCTATGCATATATATTATTTTTTTTCTAATAATTAATTTCCGTGATATGTACAGATAGGGTTCATAATAATAAAATAATAGGGTTCATATAGGGAAAGGAAACATAATATCATTCTATTTTTTTGAGAATATGGAAAGAATGTGCCGTAGGATATATACAACTTTTTATTCAGGTTTCGTTTGGATGAGCAAAAAAAAAAAAGTCAGTTAACTGTTTCGATATTTAGTCTTCCCTACCGATATCAATAAAATATCGGAAGGAAAGTATCGATACCAAAATATCGGTATCGAAAGGAAAAGTATCGATACTGTACCCATATCGGTAATATCGGTAGAAACCTAAGCACAATTGGTGAAAGACCGGCAGAGCTGGAGAAGGCTGCGCGGAATTCCTCCTCACACAGCAGTGGCGGTTATATGGATTGATTATGATGATGATGATCCGCTAATTCTGTATTTCAGGAACTTAAAATGGCCGATTCATTACTTTTAACAGTGTACGACTTTCCCAAGCAATACACCCTTTAAAGTCCAATAAACATAAATAATTATGTCTTGCAAAATATATGTTAGCTTTGTGCTTGTTTCTATATATGGTGCAAGTAAAACTTTTTCTCAAAAATGTAAATATATACGAACCCGAAATTTGTATGTTATTTGCGATACATATTTTTATTATCAATTACGTCAATCGCCATTAACCCTCAAAAGGTACGGTGGGGTTCAGACCGACCCCAGGATGTTTAAAAATGCACGACATGCCCTAAAATTATCTCCAAGGGTTAAGGCTTTGAGTACCTGTCCTGTCAGCCATATTGCAGCTGTGGAAGAGAGGTTTTCGCAACACAAGGTGAGTCAATTGTCTTTGTTTTCCGAATTCCGCGAAAATTCATGTTTGGGGTTGACGAAAACCCCACAGTACCATTCATGTACTCCACCGCGTTTTGTAATAGATGTTCCTTTATTTAGTAATTCTCTTATCTATTACTATTAATTCAACTATAAATTTTCATCAGGTAATAAAGGGAAAATGGCTTGTTATGGACACCCCCACTAGTAATGAATACCCTTAATTTAAAATGCAAACAGATGCACCTGCAACAGAATTTTCTGGTTGAATGTTGTTCCTCATTCTGAACCACCTCAGAAAAACAGAATGTGCAATATTTGCCCTCGTAGTGCAGATAAGAAAACGAAAAATTTGTGTACTACTTGCAAAAATCTATTTGTTCGAGTCATCTTAAATCTGTTCAATATTGAATATCTTGCTATGGAAATTTTTTATTTTTCTTTTGAATGTTACCTACTTTTACTGCCTGTGTTATATTGGACAATTTTCATTTACTTACTCCATTACTTATATTGCGTTTCGATGAAAAATTTGATTTGAAAATTTATATTTATGTAGAATAGTCATGTTACAGTATTAGAATTATGTTCTTATTGATGAGTAGAGAGGCACTGATACCATAGCACCTCAAACCTTAAAAAAAAGTTGGGGTATGTGAGGATCCCACCATTGGGTACCATTTATGTCCTCCCAGCTCACTGTCCCTTTGGAGGGTTAATATAGATTATCCAAAAGACAAAACCATTTAATCTTTACATTTCTATAATGGCTACATAAATTAGTTTTAGACCTTAATATTAGCGGCAGCTTCTTAGTAATATATACGGAATTAAAAAGTTGCATGGTAATGACGAAAACTCAACCGAGTTAGGTTGAAAGATGATTGTTGAAAAATGTCCACTACTCTTGAGGCATCATTGTTGCCTATGATCAGCTGTAGCTGCAGTAGTGATTGCACGATCAGCTTAAAACTTTCAATGTGAAGTGCATTATATAATGTTTTATGAGCTTCGCGCGGGCAGGAGAGCATTATAAAACTGCCGTATTTTTGGTCCCAAAGTCGTTTCTTAATCAAACCTTTTGACCAGCCTTGATTTTTTTTAACCACCGAAAGTAATTTTTCGTTTCCAGTTACTGCTTTCCTAAGTGTTTCCGTAGATTAAAACTTTTTAAGCCTTAACTTATATTGTTCGGTTAATTTTTCTGTGTGAAAATGAGGGAAAAATAAATGTCATAAGACAATTTGCGTTAAACAATTAACCTTTATTAACAACTGTTATGTACAACAGACTAATGCAGACTTGAGATTTAGTAGTGGTAGGAGAAAGCTGGGGCGTGGTAGGCGACTGGAGCGTGAGCTACGGCAACTGGAGCGTGGGCAAAAGCTACTGGAGCGTGAGCGACGGCAAATGGAGCATGAGCAACGGCAACTGGAGCGTGGGCTACGAGGGCGGCCCTAGCTGGGGCAGCTACGACGGCACCGGCTTCCTTGTGGACAACGGCGTTGAATCCGTTGACTGCATCAGCGGTGTAGTCGACGATCCTCCTGGAACCGTCAGCTTCAACGAGGGAGTAGCTGCCCTTGACGACATCTCCTTGCCTGGATTCGGAAGCTTGCTTAGCGTCTCCGGTAAGAGGGTCGTTGACGGAGTAGCTGAAGTCGTAACTTGGATTGGGATCGTATTCGGCGTCTTCGCGGGCGAGGAGCTGGGGAGCGGCGAAAGCGCAAGCCAAGACGGCGGAGAGGATCACAATCTTCTGTAATTGGTTAATAGTAATATTCTGTTATACATAAGCGTAAGAAGAAGTAATATATTAAAGAGATAACTGTAAAGCGTTTATTATAATTCAATTAGCTTTTACCATAAAATGTACTTAGATGCTGATTAGACCACTCAGTAACTAAACGAATGGCGAAATCAGCATCAACAGTTTATACATACATCTTATCATTAGTCATTTTTTTGTTATATATGCTATCTTCGACACATAAATAAAGCTTTCTTAGCGCAAAGCAAGGAACTTGGAGATTGACTGTACATTTAGTTATATTCAATAATTAATAGCTTTTAGTTTTCCAATATATTCCTTTTACGATTTACCGAATTCTGTTATATATTTTTTCTGTTGTCGCTTTGTACTGACGAAGAGTTTGAGAGTGGTTATATTTGGAAAATGCATTGAGATTAATTGCAAAAATTAATTGGAAATCGATAGTTAATAGTGTAATTTTTTGAATAGAAATGGAAATATGTGATAATTAAATCTCAGTAAAATGTGTTATATTTCACTCATTCGCTGAGTCACTAAATTTTGTTGAAAACATATTCTCTTCACGCTTTAGCTGGCTATTGACGTCATTTATTAACGATCTTTTTGCTAATGATAATCTTTACGAGAGATGTTTCATTACAAAGGGGCTACAACGAAATATTAGTACAATAAATAATTTGATATAAGAAAATTTCTCAGTATTTAGAAATGGAAACCTTTAATGCTTACAGAACAATTTGATTTTAAGGTTGTATACTTCATTTCATAATTATTATTATGTAATAGTACCATATTATTTAACTATATACTAAATATAGATATAAGTTTCACATAACATATACATATATATCTGATGTTTGTTTGTGTAAAATATACTTACAGAGAAAGCCATTGTATGTGTCTGCTGCTGTGTAAAGCGAACTAGTGCTGGGTCAGGATTCTTGGAGGATATATACCCAGGTCCAAATCAAAAAAGACAAAAGATGACCGACCCCACCACCTCGTGATGCTGTTGGATTCCCCTACCTGATTTTATGATATAGGAATGTATGAATACATTAACATATATGTTATTCCTTAAATTAATTCCCGAATCCGAAATTTTTTCAGTTTAAAAAAAAAAATAGTGATAAAAACCAATACCAAACTATGCTCTCTACTAAAATAATGGTTTGATATAAAGTATAGCGGTGTATTTAAATAGTAAGATAGTAAAATAGTAGAATTATCTTAGATATTTTCAAAACATTACATTTGCATTGTCGTATTAAAGCATTGTTTCGATTTTTTTTGGCTCCCAAAACTCTTATTGTTAGATTTACAGAAGTAAGTTTAACAAAATTTCAAATATTTCTACTTCTGTTTATTTTGTAGTTTGATATTTCTGATTATAGAAGTTCAAAACATCCTTGTTCATTTTGTTTTCCTCTTTTTGGTTTGGGGAATATTGACGGGACTGGACTTATTAATTGACCAAGCATGGTTAACGCAACTTAGTTAACATTGCGACTTGAAATTATAAGTACTATCTAAAAGAAAAGTATGTTATAAGAAAAGTGAATTTAATCTTGTTCACAAAATACTTAGTCGGTCAAAAAAGTACAACCATAATTCTCAATTTTTTTGTATGTTAGGTTTTTATCCATCTCGAAAATATTGTTATTTGAGTTTAGTTGGTCTCCCAACCAGAAAATTAAAATTCGATGTCATCGATCCCTGTTTATTAGTCTCCGTTTACGAGTAATCAATAATAGACACATAACTTTTAAATCAATCCTCCCACTTCCCCTTTGGTATACTTAAGGGGGCATCGTCTGTGTGGAGCCCTGAACGGGTCAGGAGGACCTATATATTTTCACCGTATCAGTCCGTCCCAGAATCAAATCTCCGAGCATCTATTGACATCCTGGAAAAACACAATTATATTCACGAAAGATGCATACGAGTTATCACTCATAAACCTGGTCTTTGTGAGTTACCCCCGAAATCCATTCACGTTTCAGATGCGCGAGAAATCGGAAAATGCTTCTGGAATACCAGGACTTTATTTTAACTCATAATTGTTGGGTTTGTCATCTGCTTACAAACTTTTTCTCAGCTTTTGGCGTCACCCCAATCCTTATATATTTTTACGTATTGTATATTGTATGAAGTTACGGTTCGCTACCTCCTCCCATGTTTTGCTCATTTTCGTCATCATCGTCCATCATTAAGCTATTGGAAGTCCCCTTCCACCTGTTCTTCGTACCCCTTCGGGATGAGCATACAGCACTTTCCCCAATAGTCTGAAACTATTTAAGTACTAATACCGTCGTTTTAGGATACTTCAAGAATTACTTTCTATTATATTCTAATTCTTTATTATTCTATTATAAGACTTGGCTGGACTTACGGAGTAGAGCTTCCTCTTATATCGAATCCTTAGAATCCAATATTCTTTGGAAAATCCTCTTTACTTTGTTACGAATAAAATCAATTATATATTATAATTGATAATTATTAATTAATTAATTGATTATAATTAATATTAATATTAATTAATTGATTATAATTAATATTAATATTAATTAATTGATTATAATTTATATATTATAATATTATATATCAATTATCCTAGCTTCCTCAATTAGTTTCGTCCATTGGTCCCTCTCTCTTGTAACGGTTCTCCAGTTAGCCAGTCCAAGAAGAACTCTAGACTCAAGAAGAACCATCTGCGTCGAGCCCATCCATCCAGCTCAATCTGGGCCTACCAATTTTCTTTTCCTATCCAGAGGCGTCAGCATAATTTTGCTGGTTGGGTTACTTTCGTCTATCCTGGTCACATGACTCTCCCATTTTAGACGCTGAACCCTAATTAACCGGACTACGTGTCATTATGTATTGCGGCCAGTTCTGCATTACTCCTCCTCCTCCAATCTGGTCAATAAATGCGAGGTATTACTTTTCTTTCAAAGATGAGCAGCTTACTTTCACCTGTTCTAGAGAAGCTCCAGATTTCTGCCTCGTAGGTGAGGACTGGATGAATCAACGTTTTGTTGATTGCAGGCCAAAGTAACATTCATTTGCAGCCAGGATCCTCCTAGCTATGTTTTCCGACACATTGTTGTCGGCATTTACTTGAGCCCAGATAAAAAAATTGTTGTACCGTCTTGAATGTGTAGTCACTAATCGAGGTTTGCGGATGTGGAGCAATTATGCCAGCGACCATATATTTGGTTTTGCTCTCATTTATAGAAAGTCCCATCCTCCGCGCAGACTGTTCGAAAGCCAGAAAAGCGTCTTGATTGATGATATCAATGTCGTCTTCAAATGTAAGGATTTGTATTCAGGCTTCTTCTTCAATTCCCATAATTCCCTCGAGGTTTCTGAAAAGAAGATGGTTTCTCAGATGGACTTCCTAAATGTTATTAGTTATTTGAGCACTACCAGTGGGCAGTTTATCTCCTTGCCTTTACTTACTATTCATTAAAAATCAGTCGTAACGTTTTCTGGTATTATTTAATATAATTGTGATTTGCATAAATGAATTTAAAAAAAAACTACTATTAGTACTAAGTAGAACTAAAATTAGCAACTCTATACTTCTATAGAGAGAAAATTCACAATATATATATATATATATATATATATATATATATATATATATATATTTATATATATTTATATATATTTGTCAAGTGGTTTTAACACAGTCGTAATAAGTATAAGCCCTTCATTACTTATATGACATGAGTACGCTGTATCTTGTACCCCTAGAGATCTTCATGGGTTGCAATATGCTGAGTACATTTTAAGACTACTTTTGTAGGACATAGGTTGAACAGGAAGGTGATTCGTACGAGATGACGCTCAACCAACAGGTTGGATACTTTTATTATTTAAGTAGCTTTCAGATTTCAGATTTTCAATAAATTAAGTACGGCTCTTTTGTTCACTAATAACTGTTTTTTTTTAACATGCCAATTATACTCAAAGAGGGTAAACAATATAAAAAAAAAATTGTAATTTGAATCGATACGGGATCTTCATTCAAGTTTACTCTCATTTTGAACCTTTGGAACATAAAATTGTGCTTAAATTCTTTTACCAAGAATTTAACGAATTCCTGAAGACAAAGAAGCTGCACCTTGAGACGACTTGGCTTGGGACGCTTCAAGGCCCACCTTACCGGTATTGGGAACATCTTCGCTTCATATATTTTTCAAGAATCTGCATAACCAGACTGTTCCATCTCTGGAATGTTGGTACCAATGGCCTCTTTCAAGAAAGAGACTCAAGGAGAATTTAATTACTGAAGAAAGTATTTCATTTATTTTACAACCACATAAAGTCGATAGTATAATAACAAGGACAAAAGGAATTTCAAAAAATGTTGCCTAATCTTATGTTTCCATCTTAAATTGTTGGACAAATTAAAATTTTTCAAAATCATAAATACGAATTTTCGATACCTATGTGACATCGAAACCTTCTGGTATTTCAATCTTCTGTGGGTCAGGAAACCATCCTGGAGCTCACACAGCCTCTATAACGTGGGTACCCAAAATTAGGTGGAAAAATCAGGCTGTTGAGCGTGATCTAGGACAAAACACCTCCCTGCATAACCGCTGTCCTTGAAACAGTACTGTCTCTGGCATGTACTGAACCCCGAACCCGTTCATAGATTTCAGTGGTAGTACCTATATAATTTTTTAATATCGAAACCTTCAACATTTTTGAAATAGTAATTTTTTCTCCTATATGGATTATGACATTTACAATTGAACTTTTCCCATTTTTTAAAATATTTTTAGAAGTCAAAAGTGTTTTTTTCTATGTGACATAATTATGTAATAAAAAAAACTGTACAACTACAATCCATGAACAGTATTGGGTTTAACTCTTGACATTAACCGTAATATTTTTGAAAAACTAATGTGGTAGGATGTTTGACCAAGAAACTGCTCAACCTATCCTCCAATTAAGAGTTATAACATCCCTGTAAAACCAAAGAGAGTTTTTAAATCCCAGAGTCAATTCACAGCTGTTAAAGGTATTAGTATCTACCAACGCCCGTGCCTCAATAACCTTAGCGATTAGCTACACCGATTCTTATTATAATTATCATAAAAATATAAAGATGAAGTAAAAACATGCAGTAAAAATGTTTAAAAACAATGGGATGGAAAAGGCGTAGATGACCTGGTAAGGTCAGGTAGTGTAAGGACCTGAATCAGGACCTTTCTACTGTGGCTAGAAAGGTTGTAACAAGTTGTAAATACACATGCTTAAAAAGTACCGGTATAAAAATAAGAATGTTAAAACCCGAAAAAAAAACATAGAAAAACAAGGAAGCTAGTAAGAAGTCAACGTGTATGTGCGTACATACGCAGAAACATGAGAACGCTTTTTAAGAATTCTAAAAACGGTTTTTAACTGGGGCCAGGACATAAGATTTGTAGGGAAATATTTTTAACATTTTTTTATTATTTTTAACAGGACTAAACTTCTGATCCATCACTGTATTTGTGCACATACTATAGCCACCTCTATTAAATATTTGATTATTCATTATTTTTATAGTCTTGTTTATGTATGTAATTCAAAAAATCTAATTAAATAAGTATATGAAATTTTTTCTACCAAAAACCTTTTCTTAAGACAACCTAATTACAAATGAGTCTGCTTATGGGAACATGTGGTTATTAAACAAAATTCTGTAAACAAAAACAAATACCTTTACATTCCTCTCTTATATCATATAAAATTTCATTATACAAAATGTAAAATTAATTTTTAGGTTACAGTAAATATTTTATTTTTTCCAATATACAAAAAGTATTTATAAAAACAATTTTTTTTTACAAGAGAAATAATATTGCATTTTTAATGCGGTAGCACTCGTGAATCATGATATCCAAAAGTTGATGAGAAAGATGTACATTTTTAAAATTATATTTTAATATACAAAATTAATTCCCTTTAAGTTAATTGTATTCACTAATTCACTAAGCTGGAAACTGATTTTCAGAAAAAAATGAAATAATTATCAAAAAAATAATTGCTATAGGTACATCGTTAAAATCGTTTTTTTTTTACAGTCTAGCATGCAATAAAAATAACTCACAAGTGTAACATTATATTTCAAATTCAAAAATAATTTATGTAACTCCTATTTAAAATAAAACGATGCATTAATATTGACATTGTTACTCCTTAGGTAATGTTTCAGGGGATTTGATTATAAATATTTAGCAATTAATATAATTCAATTTAACATGCAGCAGCAAATATCCAAATCATTTGAATTCCAAAATGGACCATTAATCCGGATAAGGATCAAGGAGAGATGACCTTAGCTGAAGATATCGGGCAGGTATAAAAAAGCGGAGGCTCATCCCTGCTCCAGTTTCTCACAAGCTCTCAAACATGGCACGTCTCGTAAGTATCCGATCACATTAACAGTTATATTTTCATATATATATATATATATATATATATATATATATATATATATATATATATATATATATATATATATTCATTAATACAAGCAGTTCTGAGAAGAGATAACTGCATAAACATTATTTTACTAATAATAACTTTACTAATTGTCTCCTCTTGCAGGTCCTCCTGATCGCCGCCGTCTGCGGTGTGGCTTCCGCTCAGCTCATCGCCAGGGCTCCCCTTGCATACACCAGGCCCCTAGCATACTCCAGCCCCCTCCTCTATGCCAGGCCCTACGCCGCTTATGCTGCTCCAGTCGCCACCGTAGCCCATGCTCCACTTGCTGTCGCTCACGCTCCAGTCACCGTAGCCCATGCTCCTGTCGCGGTCGCTCACGCTCCACTTGCTGTTGCTCATGCTCCAGTCGCTGTTGCCCGTGCTGCTCCAGTTGACGAGTACGACCCACACCCATCCTACTCCTTCTCCTACTCCGTCAACGACGCTCTGACCGGAGACTCCAAGGGACAGACTGAGACTCGTGACGGAGATGTCGTTCAGGGCAGCTATTCCGTTGCTGAACCCGACGGTTCCATCAGGACCGTAGACTACACTGCCGACCCCATCAATGGATTCAACGCTAACGTGCACAAGGACGCCCCAGCTGCCCACGCCGCTCCAGTGGCCGTGGCTCACGCTCCAGTCGCCGCTGTGGCCACTCCAGTGTTGGCCGCCCGCGCCGCCCCAATCCTCCGCGCAGCCGTCACCCGTCCAGCCCTCGCCTACTCCGCCTACACCCCAGCCTACGCCACTGCTCTCAGATCCGCCATCCCAGCCGTCAACCATGCCGCCGTCACCATCCACTAAGTCTGGTTTCTAATAAATTATTTTAATCAAATTTATGAATTCTGTTTGTTTCACCAAAATATTTTTTGTGATATGTAAAGTCAAATTTAAGTATTCTGCTAATCTGAAAAAAATGGAAGAGACTATTATTTAAGAGTTTACTAAGTTTTCCGTGTTTGGCGTTTAAACTGTAGTCATGAAATTCTTTTTTATCAATTTCCCAAATCTATTGCCAATTATTGCCAACTATAATTATTGTATATTGAATTGTAAAAAGACATAATCAGTTAGTTATTTTTAGATAGCAGTGGATTGTATATAGTGTGTTGTTGGATGGCACTAGACTTTGGCTGCTTTACTTAGAATCGTTATTCCAGCCATCTATTACCTTGCATTCACCATCCTCCAAATTTAATGTTCAATAGGTTATTCTAATCAAATTTCTATTCATTATTTTTCCGAATCAAATGCTTTTCGAATAGCTTTTAGTACCAGAGTTGAGTAATTAGTTATTCCACTAAGTAATTAGTTCCTGACTGTATTGTTTTGAAATTTGGAAACTTAAGGGACTCTTCTGCTCAATCAAACCAATAGATCAATATCTATGTAACTACGATTATGTGCAGAAAGTACCAACAGACCAAAATCTATAAACATGTAAAATATTCGGAGTGAAAGAAATTGGTGCGGGTGGAGGTCAACAAATTTCTCAATGGTAAGAAGAAATGTTTGAACAAGAGCCAACGTTTTGACCCACTTTGGAGGTCTTCTTCAGGGCCAAATATGTAAAATACAGAAAATTACTAAATTATTAAAAATTACTGAATTATGGCAAATATTATAGTTGAAATGTACAAGCAGCAAGAGTATTAGCAGCAAAGTGACAGGAGGTTGTAAAAAAGTAATAAAGAACAAAATAAGTAATACGAAGTTATAAAAAAGTAGATATTAAAAATTACAGAATAAATTAATAAAGATGAAAATTAAAATTATTGTAGTAAATATTATTAAAATTTAAATACATAAGTACCAAGGTATCAGAGTGGTGGAAAATAAAGATGTGGGGGAGGAGGACCTGAGATATATATACAGAGCAAGGATAATCAATGTAGAGTATTAATAACGAAGGAAAAATATTCTGTAGGCCGTATCACATCCAATTCGTAAGATTTTTACATTGCTATTACCAAAACGATTTTAGCGTACTGAATGAATTTATCTGAATATTATACTTCTTGTACTTGATCTCAAGCCACCTTATTTGGATTTTTTATCTTGAGGTTTGACTTTTGAGGAATTAAAGTTTCAATTCAAGATTAATACATAACTGAAGATGGTCAACATTACTTACTCATTAGACTGGAAGACAGTTTCTTTACGGATTTTTAATATGAAGATAATTAAATGATTTAGTTGTTCATTTATTACAATTCCCTTCACCCTAGAGACGAAACTTGGCAATGCAGCATAAAAGTTAACTAGTCTTCTCTTGCAGTAATTGCAGGTCAAGAATACCTATATCATAATACATATCACACAAACTTCATTTCAAGCAAGGATTTCTGCACACACTCTGACCTGAGTAGTACATCCTAATATCATCGTCTTAACCATTTTTTTCAGAGGAATGGTTTAACAACTCAGGACAGTGGTCAAAGTAACCGATTTTACGCCTTCATCAATAAGAAATCAGACATTTATCCTATCAGACCCTCCTCCCTTTGTTCTGAATATATGAAACAATACATTGAATAAATCGTTCAAGATTCCTTGGCAAACCAAGAGTGTACCCTAAAAAGCCAACTAAGGATAGCACAGGTCTGCGATGAAAAAATTGTAGTATATTTAACTAGTGGGGTTTAGCAGTAATACGGATTACGGAAAAAAATCCATCACCTCTAGATAAGTCACAAATTTCACCTGAAAATTTCTTATTTGATTCATCGAAAAGGAGTTTGAAAGCTGTACTTCTTCACAATGCGTGCCTGTTGGACACAGTCCATTTGAAAGAATGCTGCGATAATCCTGAGTTTGTTCTAAATAAGCTAAATATATCAAGCAGACGTGGCCAATCAGAAAGGCTCTTCCTGGAGTTAAAAATGTTGAAGGACTAAGTCACTCAACACTCAAGTGGATCGTAAAAAGATCTTGCATCCACCACTTCATATCAAATTGGGGCTAATGAAACAGTTTGTGAAAGCATTACCCAAAGAAGGAGAGTGTTTCAAGTATCTTTGTGAACAGTTTCCTGGTATAACCGCTGCTAAGCTGAAAGAGGGAGTCTTTGTCGGGCCTGACATCAGAAAACTTTTAAAAGATGAAAGCTTTTTATCTAAAATGGAAATAGAAGAAAAAAATCCCTGGAACTCATTTAAACTAGTTGTAACAGGCTTTCTTGGAAACAAAAAAGACCCAAACTACAAAACTTTGTAGCTGAATATTTACAAAACTACAACATGAGTGTCAAAGTCCATTTCCTTTACTCACGACTGGACTACTTTCCAGAAAATCTTGGGGCTATAAGTGAGAAACAAGGAGAAAGTTTCCATTAAGATGAAAAGAGATGGATCGTATATACCAAGGTCGATGGAATGCCAACATGATGGCAGACTACTGTTGGATGTTAAAAAGAGAAAATTCACAAAACACAGCCGAGAAAGTACCAAAAGAAGCTCTGATGGAAAAAGAATACGTTTTTACAAAGACTTATAACAATTTTAAAACGCATGTGCATCACTTTTATGCTCATTTACTTCTATGTTCTGTGGTCGTAAACCAACGACTTCCTGTACTCCTGTTTCGTTTAATAACATACCGCTGATTTCTGCAGAAGAGGTTTGGTACTTATGACTACACCTTGACAAACGCTTAACGTGGAAACCTCATACTAGACTGGAACGACAAGGAGCAGCTCGCTGTTGCAGGCTCCTTCAACATTTATTAGACAAACGCTCCAAACTCCCAATTAATTACATAAGACTCATATACACGACAGTCATTAGACCCATCTTGACTTACGCAATAGAGCTCTGTATATATATATATATATATATATATATATATATATATATATATATATATATATATATGTAAAAAACTTTACTCTGTAGAAGAATACTATTTTAGTAACACATGATAGATCTGTAATATGATAGAGTATATTACTTTTTTTTTTATGATTTGAGGATAAAATCAAGTGGTTTATTAATAAACCAAATTCAAAACCAGTTTTCGATGGGATATGGATTACATATGCAGTTTTATAGAGATGCTCGGCATCTGAGGTTCTTATATCATAAAAGCTTTATATGGCTTCAAGAATCCCCATGATAAGCTATCTTATCTAATTGATCCAAAACAGTCTATCTAAGTAAAGAGAACAAAACCTTTTACTAACATTAATTAATTGTTTTATTTACAATAAACAATAACTGTCACATATAATAATGTTAACTATTTTTATTGAAATTAATAAAAGTATGATAACCTAGCTTATGGCCCAAGGTAATTTTCGTTGGTATTGGTGGGTCCAAAGGTTATAATGTTGAATCCTTAATCAATACCTAAAAAATAAAATAGGCTATACCAAAAACTACAGAATATGTAACACCAATAAATAGAATATATTTAAAACGTACGGGATTCGCTATTTAGAAAATAATGTTTATTTGCTCGCCAACTAACTGATCCATGATAATCTTCTGTTCAACCTTAACATAATCAAGAAGATAATATATATTAATATAATATCTTTTATTCAGTAAATCTGAAAATTTTATTGACAAAATATTAATAATATGATAATTGTAACCACAGTTTGATCCCTAAGATTTATCATTAATTATCGTATAAAATTATGACCTTTTAAGGGTTAAAATTTAAAACTATTAAAAATCATTGGGAATATTTAAATTTAATTATTTTCGTAAATTTATTAAAACCAATGTTACAAATAAAAGACGTGATTACAAATATATATCCTTTGGTTTGACTTTTCAAAGATCTTTCGTAATAGGCTGGTTGATTTCATAAACAGTGCAATAAAAATTCCTATCATATTCATATTTTTTAAATTTTAATAAAACTTGTAGTTTTGTAAAATTTTAATTAGATATTAAAGTTTTTCTATAAATTTTAATCTGACATAAATATTAGCCTCTATGTATGATCAAGTCTACTATAGACCAGAAATATCAGAGAATTCATGAATCGTATAGTAATCTAAGAAAAAAAAAAATGAGAAGATGCAGGAAAAAGGATTGGCACGACCTTAACCGAAGATATTGGAGCAGGTATAAAAGAGCGGAGGCTCATCCCTGCTCCAGTTTCTCACAAGCTCTCCAACATGGCACGTCTTGTAAGTATCCGATCACATTAACAGTTATATTTTCATATATATGTTCATTAATACAAGCAGTTCTGAGAAGAGATAACTAGATAAACATTATTTTACTAATAATAACTTTACTAATTGTCTCCTCTTGCAGGTCCTCGTGATCGCCGCCGTCTTCGGCGTGGCTTCCGCTCAGCTCCTCAGCGCCCCCCTGACATACTCCAGGCCCCTCGCCTACTCAAGGCCCCTCGCCTATGCCAGGCCCTACACCGCTTATGCTGCTCCAGTCACCACCATAGCCCACGCTCCACTTGCTGTCGCTCACGCTCCAGTTGCCGTTGCCCACGCTCCAGTTGCCGTTGCTCACGCTCCAGTCGCTGTTGCACGTGCTGCCGCTGTTGACGAGTACGACCCACACCCATCCTACTCCTTTTCCTACTCCGTCAACGACGCTCTGACCGGAGACTCCAAGGGACAGACTGAGACCCGTGACGGAGATGTCGTCCAGGGCAGCTACTCCGTAGCCGAACCCGACGGTTCTATCAGGACCGTAGACTACACTGCCGACCCCATCAACGGATTCAACGCTAACGTTCACAAGGACGCCCCAGCCGCCCACGCCGCTCCAGTGGCCGTGGCTCACGCTCCAGTCGCCGCCGTGGCCACTCCAGTGTTGGCCGCCCGCGCCGCCCCAATCCTCCGCGCCGCCGTCGCCCGCCCAGCCCTTGCTTACTCTGCCTACGCCCCAGCCTATGCCACCGCTCTCAGATCTGCCATTCCAGCCGTCAACCATGCTGCTGTCACCATCCACTAAATGTACTTTCTAATAAATTATTCTAATAAAATTGATATATATGTTTTTATTTCCCTAATAATATCTACAATTCCTTTGATTTGCCGAGTTTATTAAATTAAACACAAGGTAAATACAAAAATTAACTGATGCAAAATTTATAAAACAACAAGAATAAAATGATATACAATTTTTAGAAAGTTGTGAATTAAAATGTAAAAGCTACGAAAAAGTATTATAGTGATTAGGCTTTACAAACAATCGTGGGAAAATTTTTGAAAAAATATAATCTAAGTATTAAATATCTAAATCAAGATAAAGAATTGTAAGAATTTTTTTGTTGTAAGTAACTAACACTTTTTCAAATCCCAGTCTCAATATTTCTTGGATATATGACTGCATTCTAATTGTTGAGAGCTTATTTGTGAAGCTGATAAAATGATCCAACTTTAAGATTATTTTATTGCTTTATTTTCAAATTATTTTATAGAGGGTCTTCAAAGCTACCGGAATGGGTATTAATTTCGAGTGAATTTTTACCACTCAAAAATCCCAATGATGTGTTTTCTACAATAAAGAAGCAAACAAGTCCGCACTACACTCTATCCAAGGAAAGGAAGTTGAGACCTATCCAAGATGGTTTGTTGGATGGGAAAGGCAGCGTTCAATCGAATTATAAAGAATCAGAGTGTAATGTACACAGCTTGTGATTTTCGGGATCGGCGGAGGTTGACAACCACAAAATGCTTGAGGAATCATTTCCCACCGTCCGATCACGGCTAGCTGAAAAAAGGATTCTCCCAGACTACTGGGTTTCGCAATTCCTCTCAGAGCAAGGAAGCTTTCGATCTAAACTATAAGACTACGGAAAGGATATTAATCATTTATTTCCTTGCGGCATTCCGGAGTTTGATGAGCTATTTTAGTCCCATAGATCAAAATTGCTGAGGGGAAGCGGACTTTACGTCCTCTTCAAGAATGATTTCCCTCAACTAGCAATTATCCGAGCTTTAAAGAGTTTGTATTTGAATTGAAAGCGAAAGTGGACAAAATACTTTTCAATCTCGGAGGAATAAAACATGAAAATGACCGGTTATATGAACAACCCTTGAAATTGGCTTAGAGTGAGGAGTCTAGAGACAATATTAACGTGTGTGATAGTCAGTGATAATTAATATTGTCAAAACCCGTTTTGCCGTAAGGCAAGGAAGGATGTCCTAACAAATAAATACTTATCATTTTCATTCATCACGCATAACTCAGGGAATGGACTGAATTGTGTACAGTGGCTTTAAGGCAGAAATACACATATAAAAATAACCGTAAACATTTTTTTTTTTAATTTACAACTGTATTAAAACAAGTAATAATTGCATGAGGTACAGGCAAACGGAGTAAATACCTACCAGGAGTACTCAAATAACAAATAAATACTTGTTACATATAACATTTAAGATTACAAGGCAATTTTCTTTTCGGACAACTCGGAGATTATCAGGTTTATAAGAAGTAGCTAAATTTGATACTAGAGGTTTTGAGTGGGATAAATTTTGCACTGAAATGATTGATATCGGGTATGGGTTGAATCAGCAACAAATGGGATATAAAGATCATTATGGATGACTTTATTAGTAATCAAGTAAGGAGCATTGAGGATTTTACGAAGGGTTTTAGATTGTAACGGTTCATTAGGAGAGAAATTCGATGGTGTAGTTGAATTTCCGTAAGTCCAAATAAGTCTTATTATAGCCATGTATTTATAAGCCTTCTGTAATTATTTGGCAGTTATTATAGACACATAAAGTTTCCACTGAGTCCATTTCATTAATTCCTGTATTTTCTGTAAATTTTGAAAAAATAAAAGTAGATGTTTCTGATTAATATTGATCATTATGAAATTCATTACTACAAAATCCTCAAAACAAGTTATAAAGGTTCATTAATATCATTGCAAAAACATGAAATTAAATATAATCCACAACGCATCGTACATACTCGACTAAACTGAAATTCCAGACAACCATGTCATC
This sequence comes from Arma custos, assembly GCA_037127475.1. Lineage (NCBI taxonomy): Eukaryota > Metazoa > Arthropoda > Insecta > Hemiptera > Pentatomidae > Arma > Arma custos. Next base: position 167,157,407 of record CM073759.1, read on the forward strand.
AGTATCGTGTTTCAGAGTCGGTAACAGGTTAGCAGAAGATCCAAAATTTAGCCTCTAAGCAGTTTCAAGGACATGCCTGGCTTTCTGACCTTTCTTAAAGGATGACCTTTTAAAATATGTGATACAGTTATATTTTTTATTTTTATCTTTTTCTTTAACCGTTTCTTCCCGTAAAAATTCAAATAATTTATGCCCAACTGATTCATTACTATTTTGATCGTTATATGAAGAAAATAAGGCCTAAGTGTATCACTTAAGCTTAAAATATATAAATATATTTACTGCCAAGTTGCATTTATGTATAAAACACCATGAATGAAATTTTAACATGTTTTACTTTTATATGTTGAATATGGATGGAGTGAAATGAATACTTTTAGCGATCGATCAGAAGTAATAAGCACTGTCTTATAAGTAAAACGTATGCAATCTAGATCTTATATAGTTAGATTAATTTTTCAGAAACTATAAGTTTTACCTTCGTTTTTTTAGTTTCGGTCAATACTTACTAACTTATTGATGACGTCGTATCTTTTGACGAAGTTTCAAGACTATTATTTCCATATTGATGCCAAATCGATGACCAAATGTTTTCATCGACATCTCTTAATCAATATATCCACACAATATTAGCATATCAGTTACAATAACTGCAAATCTCTTCGATTTTTTATATTGATATGTGTTAATATTGTACAGGTATATTGTTGTGTGGTTCGATGCATTTGAAAACATTCCATCATCAATTTGGCGAAAATATTTGCCATATTTACCACATGAGCCATATGATTTCTCATTGTGATTTATTAATATGTATCTGATACCACTTTGATGTATTAATAAGATGTAGAAATTTGAAATAATATTCTAATTAACCAACACCGGAAACCTAAACCTAATTAAATTTAAAAATGAACCTTAGGAGTTTATTATATATTTTGGGGTCTAACAATTCATTGTCTTAAGAATCTGCAGTTTAAACTTTTCATAATTCATTGTCTTTCGTAACTCGATCACTATTTAAGGAGTAGCTGTCAAATTTCAATATATCAAATTTAAACGGGAACAACCAGGGCGATAGTATATTGAAAATAATGCATTCTTTTTTTTTTTTTATTTACTTAAATAATGGGAAGCTCTTTAAAGAAGAAAGAGAGTCCATAATAAAAGTTGAGGAAATATAGTGTACAAATTTAAGGAGCATTTGTTATATTATTAATGCATGGCATTTTCAAACCTGAAATTGTTTATGCGTATTCAAAATGGGCAAAAAATAGAACATGACTATAATTTTAACTCCATTTAAAAATAAATATATCTTTCTTCTGGGGACTGGTCAAATATATTAATTTGTTCGATTATTTTAAATCAGTAAATTTTTCGAATAAGATATTCCAAATACTTAGCCAATTTATTAAATATCATGTTAATAGTAAAACTATGCTTGTAGTATTGTGCTAATTAATGTAATGATAACAAAATTAGGTTTGGTTATGATCCAGATATCATATGAAGAATTTGCCATTTTTATTTTTATTTCTCCATGAAGTTTGTTTAGTTAAATTATTTTCAGTAATAAAATTGATATAAATCCATCAAGAGTACTCTATACTCATCGATAGAAACATTATGGCAGTATTTTTATCCATTGATGAAACTGCTCAAACCCATAAAATATATAATTCGATGAGCAGATGGATACAAGATACAATAATTACAACTACCAAGCTGTTATTTATGTCTTTAAAACCAAAAGTTACCCGATAAGTAAATTGATTTATGTTAGAGTTTTGTCCTGTTAGTGATAAACTTGAACTGCTTGAAATAATTATTAGCTTTCTTATCTCAACAACCATGTAGCCTGATTGAATCCGCTGGTGAATTCCATCGATGAAGTTACTATTGAGTTGAATGAAGACATACCTAGTGATCTCTGTGGCACACCTGTTGAATATAACCTTTCTCCTCCAATGAAAAGTATCGATGAAAAATGATTACTATTAAGCCATCATTATTGATTCAACATTTCTGGAGGAAAGTATTAGGAAGATACAATATGTTGTAATATTATAAATGAAACTCTTTTTTCGTAGGGTGTATAATAATACAAAAAAACCTTGAGTCCAAAATTATTTGTTACATCTATTTTCTATATAAACGTTTCGATCTAAATGGTCATTTTCAATATATAGGTTTCATGATCAACAATATAAAAACTCTGCCTTTTTCTGAAGATTAATCGGTTGCATATTTAAAAATTAGCTGGGTATGTTGTATCCCATAGTCAGTTGCTATACTCCCGTACCCTAGAAGATTAATAAATGAAACTCTTGAAATGCATAATTTTAACCACAATCATTAACCGAATCATACTAGAGAAACCAATAAGATACTAGAAATAACGGCAGTGGGAACACGGAATTGCGAAAGAAGTTCATGGAAAATGACTGAAATTGGAAGATGACCTACAGAGAGAAAACTAAAATGAAGGTTATAAACAATAATTGTATGTACCTACCTTGTAAATTACATAATTGTTATCGAAACCCGAGAAAGGATAAATAAATAAAGAACTAAGTAAAAATAAATACGACATAAGGAATATGAACTATATTTGGGTTTAAAAATCTGATTATCATAGTCACATATAAATTTATAATTATGAAATAGACAAATAAAGAAAAGAATTCACAAAAATAGATGAATTTCCCAAAAAAAAAAAAAGAAATAATTTTAGAATAAACCGATTTATTGTCATATTAAACATATTGCTCATAGTGTTAAGAGGATTCTAAATGTATAACAGTTGTTATATGCAAAATAATAATCTACCTCTGAGATCAAAAATAAAAATGGATTAAGAGACAAAAGCAGTTGGGACGACCTTAGCCGAAGATATCGGGCAGGTATAAAAGAGCAGCGGCTCATCCCTGCTCCAGTTTCTTACAAGCTCTCAAACATGGCACGCCTCGTGAGTATTCAACCGCATTAAGTATTCTATTGACATCATTACTTATCGTCTTATGTAAAGGAGTTGGTTGTAATGATTATTTTACCAAGCATAATTATACTAATTTTCTCCTATTTCAGGTCCTCCTAATCGCTGCCGTCTTCGGCGTGGCTTCCGCTCAACTCCTCAGCACCCCCCTGACATACTCCAGGCCCCTCGCCTATGCCAGGCCCTACGCTGCTTATGCTGCTCCAGTCGCCACCATAGCCCACGCTCCACTTGCTGTCGCTCACGCTCCAGTCGCCGTTGCCCACGCTCCAGTTGCCGTTGCTCACGCTCCAGTCGCTGTTGCACGTGCTGCCGCTGTTGACGAGTACGACCCACACCCATCCTACTCCTTCTCCTACTCCGTCAACGACGCTCTGACCGGAGACTCCAAGGGACAGACTGAGACCCGTGACGGAGATGTCGTCCAGGGCAGCTACTCCGTAGCCGAACCCGACGGTTCTATCAGGACCGTTGACTACACCGCTGACCCCATCAACGGATTCAACGCTAACGTGCACAAGGACGCCCCAGCCGCCCACTCCGCTCCAGTGGCCGTGGCTCACGCTCCAGTCGCCGCTGTGGCCACTCCAGTGTTGTCCGCCCGCGCCGCTCCAATCCTCCGCGCCGCTGTCACCCGCCCAGCCCTCGCTTACTCCGCTTACGCCCCAGCCTACGCCACCGCTCTCAGATCCGCCATCCCAGCCGTCAACCATGCCGCCGTCACCATCCACTAAATCTGGTTTCTAATAAATTATATTCATCAAATTAATATGTATATATTTTTTATTTCACCAAATTTTCATGAATATGTGCAGTATTAGTGCATACCTGAACAATATAGGTATATTTTTCCAAGTGGACTTTTTATGTTTAGAAACGACATTTTTGTATTGTAAACTAACTCGTCAGTTCCCAAATGTGAACCACTTATGAATTTTAATTTTTTTTTACTTACTTATGCTAGTTGATCTCTAAAAATAATACATAATTATTTTTCTATGCCTTAATTAAGCCGCTGGTGCCTCCTGTAGGGTGCATTGGGCGTCCGAGTAACAAAATCACTCAATTTAATAAACTATATCAAATTATCCTGAAAATCATATCAATTGAAGTGAATCAATTAATTTTTTTAATTTATTGTTGTGAGATGCAGGGATTTAAGTTAACAAAAATCAATATAAATATAAATTTATTTATTTCACTTACACATACCAAAAAGTAAAAAAATATGAAAAATATCATGTCGTATAAAATAAAATCAAGGAACAGTCCTACTATTAATAACTAGAAACAAATTCTCATTTAGCGAGAAATTCGAACCAACAATGAATATGAAGCCCTACACCACAAGCTTTGCACATATAGCTTGTATGTTTGTGACAATGCTTACAACGTCGTTGGCCACAAGAAATCTTTTCATGTTGATTTATTACTTCTAAACTCCTAGATTTTTTTATTTTGAAGCACTTGAAATGGAACATACCTTTTAGACAGGATTTCCGAAAGAATAGCAATAATGTTGCACTATTGCTCTTCTATAATCACAATAGGTTAGGTTGTTGTGCTGGACTATTGCTCTTTTCAGAAGCCATGCATTTTGGCAAGCCGAATCAATGCCAAAGAGAAAAAGTGGATACCACTACGTCCTTCCTTTTAGGGTACATCCCAATGACTAAAGATTTTCGTCAAATTTATCGACCCCACCCATGTAGGAATTGTAGGAAACAACAACACGGGGACAGTCCACTGTTATTTTAGATTTAGTTTTATCTATAAATCCAATGCGCCGAACTTTTGTGATAGGGTTTGCTCCGTGGCCGTTTGATGCAATGCTGACTATACTAATATCATTCCAACTGATAATGCTTAAAATACATACACATTTTGAAGAGAATGTCCCTCTTTGGGTTTTTTTTTTCATTTATGATACCTGTGTAAGAGGGCAGCCTTCCATGCGGTTATATCTGATTGTGCCCGTAAAACCAAATATCTTTTCAGACTTAAGTCTAAGAAGAGGAAGGCCTGTAAAGAAATTATCAATGTAAAGATTGTAAGGTCCTAACACTGAAGGGAGTCTTGATGCAAGTTCTGCTTAAACAGTTGCTCCTAACCCTAGTTCATCTTAAAATGCCGGAGGGGCAGATTTTGGTAAGGTTCCTTGGCTCCTTGGTAAGGTTCAAAGTTGATAAGATATCCAATTCTTGTTGCTGCACACCAGATTTTGTATCCAAATATGATAGGGATTTTGTATTCATAATAAGGAACCATGGTTTAATCAATTGAAACATGTGAATAAAAGACATTTTCAAAATTACAAAGAAAATTATTATTCAGAATTGCAAAATATTCTCTGACTTTTGAAAATTTATCATTTTTTGGGAGCTTATTGTTGTCGCAAAGATGCAAGTATTTTTGGATTTCGAAGAATCTATTTCTCCTCATACTTTGGGCTACGGCTTTGTTATAGGTATCGCTTTGAGTCTTCCAAAACATTCTAATATATATATTTAGGCGTCATGTAACCCGTAAGTAACAAGATACACAAAAATTTTCATTTCTTCTACACTAACATTCAGAGTATGATTGTGGCTCAGTGCATAAATGTTAGACATTTTGACTAGTAATACATATATATCTTGGGAAAACGTTTTCTCCAAGCATTCCATCGGTGTGGTCTAACATTAATTCTAGTGAATTCTTCAGCACCCCCCCTGATCGTAGTTTGAATGAATCTTCATTTTGCAACAAATTAGACAGGTCATTTCTAAAAATAATTAGGTTAAAAAAAATTCATTTTCTCAACGCTGGCCGTAGGGAACATCAGAGTTTACTCATCCCTTCAATTATTATCTATTTGTGCCTTCAAATACCAGTAATTTATTTAAAAACACCATATGACAAACCCAAAATATAGTAAAAAAAACACACTAAGCGTTTTGTCTATTATTTTAAATAAAAAAAATTATACTTTCAAATACTTGCCAATCGCCAAAATAATAAAGTTTTGAAAATTGTCTCAGTTGTTAAGAAAACGTACTTTATAAACAAAATGTAATATGTGTTAGAGAAATATAATATAGGTGATACCTATATTAGAATTCTATACTACTCTAGTTCGATTGGAATGGTGTAGAAAAAGTTTAAAAAAAAAATAGATGTATGGGCTAGTAATAATGTCGAAGTATCTGGGAATTACAGTATCTCTTAGAAAATTCAATAATTTGATGATATTCACGAAACATTTCCGAAACGTTGATGATAAAAAGTAATTTACCAAATTTGGATCTCTGCCAGTCGTTCATAATAATAACAAGTAGGTATTCATTTTATTAAATTTACCAATTTCAATAAATTTTAAAATTAAGCTTTCCACTTCATTTATTACTAGATTAAAGTTCTAAGATGCCAATTAACAAAATATTCATATAAAATTCATCACTATAAGACCTATTTTGGACTTACTGGTAAGAGTTTTGGGGCTTCACTATGCCATCGAATCGAAAAGCTTAGTGGAGCCCCAGAGCTCTACTCCGTAAGTCCAAATAGGTCGTATGATGGTCGTGTAAATGAGTTTTTTTTAGTTAATTGGAAACTTAGAGCGTTTGGCTAGTAAGTGTTAAGTGAGTGTGGGATTGGAGGCTTTGGGATGCAATAACTGGATTGGTGTTGACTGATAATACACATGTATCCTCAGCATACGTTGTAAGGATAGTATTAGGATGAGTTGGGATGTCAGCTGTATAAACTGTATAAAGAATTTGGCCAAGGATGCTACCTTGAGGAACACCAGCAGATTGAAAAAAGAGGGATGAATAGACATTATTATGGTTTACTTGGAAAGTTCTATTTGTAAGATAGGATGAGAAAGTATGTAGGGGGTAGGAATTTACGGGGTTTGTAGAGCAAGCCCGGATGCCAGACTCGGTCAATAGCCTGTTCCACGTCAAGAAAGACGCCCGAACAATACGATCCACGTTCTAATGCAGAGGAGACTACATCCACCACACGATGACATTGCTGAATAGTGTTGTGTCCTAACTTAAATCTGTTATTTGGTATCAGTGCGTAGTTTCTCTGCTTATCTTCACTGAATTTCCATCCTGATTCATTCATATTATTTACTTGTTTTTTTTTATTTCTTAACCCCTTTGGATTTATTAATATTTGAAAAATAACGTATTCATATTACTAATGATACATGGTATCTCTTTTAATGCACCAGGTCCATTTTAAGAGAGGATTGTACATTGAATTTTCTGAACATTAATTATATGGAAGGAGTGGGGATCTAGTGATGGGGCTCACTAGTTCTTTCTGATTGGAGTTTTTATTTTTAAACAGTTGTAAATTTCAATAAATAAATAAAAATAAGATACATTCAGTATTACCAGAGTCATTTTAAATCTAAATCCTTTTTAATTTCTGAAATACCAGGTCTGCAAGTTTAAAATGTCGTTTTAATTCCAATAGAATGCGCTCTTAGCCTATTGAAGGATTTGCTTATCTCTAAACGCTATTTTGTTTGTTAGTTATTTGTTTACAAAAGTCAGTTGTTTTTAAGTCGTTTACGTGGACGTATCATACCTTTCTTTGGTGTTAAAAATGTCTAATTTTAAGCCAAATAAAGAGCATTTGCGGCATGTCATGATTTTCTTATTCAATCAAAAGAAAAAGGCATCTGAATGTCATCGAATTCTTGTTGAGACTTATGGCGATCTTGCTCCAACCGTCAAGACATGTGAACGTTGGTTTCAAAGTTTCAAACGTGGTGATTTTGATGTTACTGATAAAAAACGAGAAAATCGACCAAAAAAGTTTGAGGACGTCGAATTGCAATCTTTATTAGACGAAGACAATACCCAAACCCAACAAATGATGGCAGAACAGTTGAATGTCACTAGACAAACCATTTCCGATCGCCTGAGAGCTATGGGAAAAATTCAAAAGGTTGGAAAATGGGTTCCACATGAATTGGACGAACGACAGATGGAAAAACGAAAAATTGTGTGCGAAATGCTGCTTTTACGCCACGAAAGAAAGGGTTTTTTACATCGAGTTGTAACTGGCGATGAAAAATGGATTTATTTTCAGAATCCCAAACGAATAAAATCATGGGTAACGCCAGGACAACCATCCACATCGAGTGCAAGACCGGATCGTTTTGGGAAGAAGACAATGCTGTGTGTGTGGTGGGATCAGAAGGGAGTAGTCTACTACGAGCTTCTCAAACCCGGCGAAACAGTCAATACCGACCGCTACCGACAACAAATGATCAATTTGAGTCACGCATTGATCGAAAAACGCCCAGAATGGGCTCACAGGCACGCCAAAGTCATTCTTCAGCATGATAACGCTCCTGCACATTCAGCCAGATTGACTAAGGAAACGATTTCTTCGCTTGGTTGGGAACTCCTACCCCACCCGCCGTATTCACCTGACCTGGCGCCTTCTGATTATCACCTATTCTCATCGATGGGACACTCATTGGCTGAGCAACACTTTAACAATTTGGAGGATGTAAGAAAATGGCTCGATGAATGGATTTCAAATAAAGATGAAGCATTCTTTTGGAATGGTATCCATAAATTGCCCGAGAGATGGACAAAATGAGTAGAAAGCGAGGGCCAGTACAGAATTTATAGAATATATAGAATATATAGTCTATATTCCATAGTCGATATGGAGAGAGATGGAAGGTGGGAGCAATAACAGGGGAGTAAGACTTAATAACTCCAATAATATAGATCAAGAGTGCAAATGTATTTAAATAAACCCCATTTCTGATAACACCCTGATGTATTACTGATATTAACATCTCGAGCTATCTAGGATTTTAGTTTTTTTTGCTATGTTTTAAATTAATATGGTTTAGTTTACTTTACCATAATTATATGTAACCAAATAAGTAAAACACAAATTGAAAAGAAATATGTATTAAAATTTATGGAATTGTAAAAAAAAAATCCAACCAAAAAAGAATTTATCCATAGCTAATATTGGTCCGTGCCAATTGGTAAAGTTCAATTTTAAAATTTTAATCTGAATACCACTAACTAGTACATTCGCAGATCATGCTATAGCTCGATATCACAACAAGTGGTTCTGAATCGATTAAAATATGCGTATACAGCAAGTCCTATGAAATCAAATTTTAGTAATAATTAAGAAGTAAGTATTAATTTATATTACTTCTTGGAACACATATAAAAACAGTTATTAATTACAAAAGCTAAATATCATATATAAATCCAAAATAACTATTATATAACTACAAGGGAAAAGAAAGATCCGTATCCGTGACTTTTTTGGCGGATCTTTTACCTTTTTAATTTTGATACATAGATGAAATTTTATATAGGGTTATTTTATATTAACTGCAAAACTCTTAGGTACGTGTTAGGAACCCTATAAACGAATTACTTTATGCAAGTGAAGTATTTTCGTTTTATTGTTTGTAGCTGACAAGTAACTAAATCATTTGAAACCTTACTCGAAGAAATTCAAACAAATACTTTAAGAAGGAAATAGTCTCTGATTGATAAATATAGTTGGACTGTTGATGTGAGATGAGCTTCGTTTGATCATCATTTGTGTGATTTTTTTGCATGATAAAGTTTGAATAAGCGGAGCGTTGACTGGTTATTTATTATCCGTTATTTTGTTTCAATTGTATTCCATATATGTAATACTGTATTCAATATAATATTATTTCTATTATATCAATGTGAGTTTAAATTTTAATTAAAATTTCTTTGAATATTGAATTTATTTTTATGAGTTACCGTTCTGTGGTTAACTATCACTTTTCATCAAAAAGGTAACAGTGATGCTTTCCAAGTATTTTTCAATCCTGTAAAAGGTCGCAGACTTCTTCTGATTTTTGGTATAGATAATATTCTTAACAACGGCCCTCTCCTGAATACGCGCTTGCTATAGCCTATGTGTTATTCTGATGTCTAACCTATATTACTGAAAGAGAGACTAACATACAGACTTTCGCATTTATAATATTAGTAGGATTCACATTTTCATGTTCTTTTGTTTTTTAATAATAATAATTTCAGACATTCTTATCCATAAACATAACAGATTATTACATTATGCCAATATGTAAGTGAGCAATGCCAAAGGAACTAACAATTTTTACTAATAACCAAAAAAAATAGGCGGTACTTAACCTAAACCACCAAATAATTGTCGTTACAATAAAAATTATTTCTTGAGGAGCAAATTCCAACTTACAGTACTTGAAAGAACAGAAGTTTGGCAAAAAAACCCTTGGATCAAGAAAATAAGAATAATATATATATATATATATATATATATATATATATATATATATATATATATATATATAGTGCTATATATATATATACATATATATATATATATGCTATATATATAGCACCAAGGAAATAAATAAATTTGCAAATGCTATATATATATATATATATATATATATATATCTTCTCTAGTTCTCTCTTCCTCTACCAACTAAAACAACATTTGAATTAAAAGACCTAGAAATTCAAAGAAGAATTTTACTGAAAAGAAAACTACCTAAAAACATCTAATTCGTGATAATGTATACTCGATGTCGTATTTAAACTAAAATTTCAACATGTTATATATTAACTAACATATATAAATATAACCTATATAAAATGTATACAAGTCCAGGTGTTTGGCTCAACCACAGCACCGTGTGGGCTTTAATACAGACTAACATGGAGAAGCTACTTAGGCCTGGGTTGGGATGGATTCAATCTCTCTCCCCCACCCCTCCAATATCTTTGCCTTCATGTGCTAATCGTATGGTAGAGTTTGACGTTTTGTTATTTATGAATCTTAATTTCATTCCTTATATTTTTAAATTTAAATTAAATACACAGCATTAAACATACATAGTTTACTATTTAAAAATCCGTATAATAAATTGATTGTAAAGAATAAAATACTTTATCCCAAGTATATGCTATTTTTTTTAGTTCTATTTAAATATGTATACTATACTTAGGTCAATATTTAAAAAAATAATCCAAATTGTTAGTAGGAGATTATTGACTATCGTTTGCAAAATGTTGTAAAAAAATAGCTTTACACTATATATGTCTGTGTAATAAATTTACATATTTAACATGGCATTGAATACAAAATTAACTGACGTAGATTCTTAGGAATAAAGTGGTGGGTAGAGCCGCCACAAGATGGACAGGGGTACCGCTCTAGAATTTAAAACAAAAAATCAGCAATTGACCTTGTTTAATTTAGTATATTAACAAAGAATCGAAGAAAATTACTAGAATCGTAAGAGGGTATTATAAATATTAAATTATAAATGCAGTCATAAAAAGTTTCTATACAAAAGAACATATAACAAAACGATGAAGATAAGGTAAATAAATGCATGCTGAGTTATTATAACACTTTGCTCATCCGTCATACGGACCGAAAAACTAACAGTGAAACTTATATAAACATGATAATTATAATTATATACTCGTAGAAAAGTATATAAACATCAAAATCTACAAACAAAACATACATAGATAATGTGAAAGTACCGAAAATTCAAAATGAAATGTGAACACTACAAGGGCAGGGGCGAAACTGAGCCGCTATAAAGGTGAGGCCGACGCTCCCTGCACCAGTTACACTTCAGTCCTCAGCCATGGCACGTCTTGTGAGTGTTATCTCATATAATAACATTATATGCTATTGCATTATATCTCATTACAATTCTTGATTGTTTTCGTACCATTATATAATATTAATATATTTTGTAGGTATTGCTGATTGCCGCCGTCTTTGGCGTGGCCTCCGCCCAGCTGATCTCTCACGCTCCTCTCGCCTACTCCAGACCCCTTGGATACTCCAGGCCCCTCGCCTACGCTAGGCCCTACGCTTCTTACGCAGCTCCAGTAGCCACTATCGCTCACGCTCCATTAACAGTTGCCCGCGCTCCAGTCGCTATCGCTCACGCTCCAGTTGCAGTAGCCCACGCCGCTCCAGCCCTCGCTGTTGTCCCCAGAGTTGAGGAATACGACCCACACCCATCCTACTCCTTCTCATACTCTGTCAACGACGCTTCCACCGGAGACTCCAAGGGACAACACGAGACCCGTGACGGAGATGTCGTCCAGGGCAGCTACTCCCTCGCCGAACCCGACGGTTCCATCAGGACCGTAGACTACACCGCTGACCCAGTGAACGGATTCAACGCCGTTGTCCACAAGGATGCTGGCGCTCACGCCGCTCCAATTTCCGTCGCTCACGCTCCACTCGCTGTTGCTCATCCTCCAGTACTCGCCGCTAGGGCCTATGCTCCAGCTTATGCTACCACCCTTCTTCATCATTAATTAATTTATTTATTTTTAGGTAATAAAAATTAAAAAAAAAAACTATTAAGATGATTATTTCTATAAAACCCGTTATAACCTACACCATCACCCCCATGCGTTTTATTTATACATTATTAATTAGTTATTTTTCAAAGTGTAATTAAATTTTTGTTCATTTATAATTTTTTTTAGTTATATAGTTCAAAACCCGTTTTAATTCTAGTAACTACCTTAGTAGCACTTTCATGTGAGCTCGACTAAATTAAATAATTTTTATGGTATCAATCAATTTGCTACAATTTATTATTTTTCTGCTTCGCACTTGCTTATTATCTGGAATTAATATTCCTGCATTTCTCATTCATGAATGTATGTCTACTCCAGTTCCCCATCAATAGTGTGAAACAACAACGCCTACAAATATTTGTTGAGACCAACACAATATTTATTTTTTTCTTCTACTTTCATTCCTGGAGTTACTTTACCCGATTGTTTGGATGTTTGCTATAATTATTAGATTTGAGATATTGATAGATCTTTATAACTTGATCGATATTTATAGCTTGAGTCGGAATCATTAGCATCGTTTCCATTTTAAATTATTAATGTATTGTGTTTAAGGATCATTAGAGTACATTATAGTTCATAAATATACAGAAATTTGGAGGTAGACTCACTTTTGGACAGTATAAGAAGGGCATTCGAATGTGTCCTCAACGATTGAGACTTCTGAGCAACGGATCAAATTCAACATTACATGTACAACAAAACATTAGAAAGGATGCGGATTACCACTGCCAGTTTTCTGATGATCATATTGAGAGATTTATGGCTTTGTTTTAGTTTTCGATTTTCTTTCACGAGTAACAATTATTTTTGAGTTTTTGCCAATTTTTATGGACTTAAAAATATATATTGTCCCGAATACTTCATGTCCTCTTCTTGCAGTGCTTTTCTTCCTCAGACCTGCAGAGATTCAGAAATCCTTAAAATTGCCCGATTTCCATATTTCTTTCTTGTTTTGTAGGGAATTTACAACGAATTAGTGAAAATTTATATATTGTAATATAAAATCGTATTAAAAATGTATAATATTCAAGCAATGAGCACATCAAATCTTCTTTCTTGTTATTACTTGTTCCTTTTCTTTTTCCAAAAATGTAACACAGGTACAAGCAGTTAAGAATTGTTGAATCAAGATTCAATAAAATAGTCAAGGTATTTTCAGCGCTATACTCTTGAGTAGTAGGATTTAACTGCTGTACATCAAAGTGATTTATAAATAAGGAGTTTATATTATTATAGAGCATAATAGTCTAAAGACCTATTCTGCAGCCACGCATAGAATTTGATCACTTTAACAAAACGTGTTATTCATAATATAATCTTGTATTTTCTCAGTCAAAGATTTCAATGCTTTCCTTATAGGGAATAAAATCTAACCTAAACACATTAACATATTATTAGCAACATATTGTCAGATAGCTTTTTCAGGTTTTTTCTAGTTTTTTAATTTTCGCTTGAAAAGGAAGCTAAATAAGACTTCAAATCAATTTACTATAAACCATTGACCCATATATATTTATTGTAAGAAAACTAAAATCTTAAAAATAATCAAATATAGAATATTTTATATTCATCTATTTAAAAATATCCGCTATTCCAAAGTGAGTGACATTTTTTCTCTTAATTTGTATCTCCAAATACTAAAGTTTAGTAAAGTATTATCTCATAATCTAAATTAATGAATATTCAAAATGTACATAACGATTTATTGTTGTATGCTAGTCGAATGTGAAATATATTATAGATTAAAAGTCAGGGTGCAGACAATGTATTAATTTTTACTGGAATCTGCCGTATCGTCGTTAAATATAAAAAAATCACGAGACCTGAGATAAAAGCAAATACGAGGGATAATGCAAGAATAACTTTTATTGCGGTGTTATTTATTTATTTTTATTAATATTACTTTTCCTAAGGATTTCCTCGAATTGAGATTTCCTTCAACCAAAAATTTCCTTTAATTCGTTTCTCCAACTTCTTCTATCCTGTATATCTTTCCCCCCTCAGGCCAAGGCCGTGTATACTTTCCTCTTTTCCTTCTATCTATTGTTTTTGTGTTATTCCTCGCCGTTTCCTCCCTTCGGCACTCCAATTAAAAATTAAATTTGCCAATCTTTCTTCTGGGATCACCATACATATATGAGATCCAATTTTTTCTCTATAGTTTGAACGACGTTTTGTTGAGGTTGCATTCGCTCTCTAATTTCGGCATTAGTCTTTCTAACTAAATCTATCATAGCTAGAAACAGGCTGTATACCCTGGCAGCTCTCCTCCAATAGTCTATTTCAGTGAAAAGTAATTTTTTCCTAAAGCAGCACTTATCGCCCAAGTCTCTGCTCTATTTAACAGCATGTCTTCAATTATGGATTTATATATGAGCTTCTTGTTATCTTTCGCCTCATTATATTGCTCCATAGGACCGAGTTAAGCACACCAATTGCTTTCTCTTTTTCAGACGATCTCTTGCTTTTCATAACATAGTAGAAATATTTAAAACTATAAATTCTTTTTTATTACATTTCGTTCAACAAAGAGGTCCTCCTGATCTTAAATGATCATATATTCAGTTCTGCTGAAGTTAATTTTAAGATCCCAACTATAATATGTATCCCATAGTTTTCATACCATTCATCCTCATAGTCTTCAGCGACAATTATCTGGTCATCATCAAACAGTAGTTTATTGAGAAGGGTGTTATTCTTACTCCCATTTTCTTACATTTGTATCCCATCCTTTTAAAGCCGTTCCAATTTAGATTTTAAACATAAAGTGTGACATAAAGCAGCCTTGCAGTAAACCTTCTCTAGTCGAAAATTCAAGTGATACATATATGCTAAATATAAATTTATCATGATAAAAATGATACATGATAAAAATATAAATTTAAAATATATCTATTTTAATTTTACACTGGTTGTTGTGGTTGCTATATATTTTTCTGATTAGGTCAATCAGCGGTCTGTAAATAACATTCTTTTGAAGTACTTCTCCAAGGTGTTATTATAAATGAAATATATGGATTACAAGTAAATAATAGAAGTTAATTAAAGTTAAAATATTGTAGATCAAAAGATTATTGAGAGGAAAAGAATAATATTGAAGCTAGAACTATAAGATTCGTAAAAACTAATAAGAAAGAAGACTAATAAGAAAGAAATTTTCCTTAAGCTAAGAAATCATTTCATTTCATTTACACCATGTTTTAAAGCATTTTTTTGCTTCTATTTCCTAACTGTTGTAGTTTTCACGTTATGTTAGCTTCTTAATTTTAATATTTATATCATTAACACAATTATGTTTTGCATTGATTATTTTTCTGTTATCGATTTGTTGTTTCTACTTAGTATTACTTATTACATACTTTTTACCTTATCAATATATTTTATTTGTCTTAATAATTTCTTTTGTGGGCCGAAACATTGGCTAATAAAAGCATTACACTGGATATTTATTCAATCATTAACGACGATAAAAGGAATACATTTGGAGTCATTTAAAAATTAATAAATCTACTCGTATATAAAAGTAATCGTTAACTAAATAACACTTAAAGAATATAAATATAAACCATATGTACTCATCTAAATATGGATATTGGGACGTGAGACCTGATAATGTGCAAACTGGTATTTGGGTTCAGGTGACATAAGAAGCTATCATGTTCAGCCAAAGGAGTACAGTGATGTAATCTCAGTCACCCCGTACCTTTTTTTTTTTTTTTCTTGTTTTAAAATAGATCATTCAGATTCAAATATATGAGTATTGGAACAATTTAAAGTTTAGAAATAGATAAAAAAGTACTATATACAAAAGAGTATTTAAATTATTGCTTCTAGGAATGAAAGCGATATTCCTCTATATTATTTAATTCAATTTACTCTTAATTTCATTAACACAAACATCTTTGGTTAAATACAGTAATGAAGTATATTCAAATAATTTTAGATTACCAATCTTGAAAATAACATTGAGAATTCGAACTAGGTAAACATTTTACCAAATACCACATTTTATTGAGTAAATAATTATAATTTCTTAAGTACGTATTAGTTTTTTCGAAAAAAAAATTTAGCAAATTTTCGAAATTTAATTAAAACTCTTTTTCTGCATTTCTGGATTGACCTTGAGAGCTTACGACTTTGATGAATAGTATAATAAAATTTGCAATAGCATTAAGAAAATCCACACCTTAAAAAAATTCCAACAAAATGAAAGTTTTCAGAATACGGCCTGCCGCGAACATTCCACAAGGGCAGGGGCGAAGCTGAGCCGCTATAAAGGCGGGGCCAATCCTCCCTGCACCAGTTACTCTTCAGTCCTCAGCCATGGCACGTCTTGTGAGTATTATCTCATATCCTTATTATCTTTGAGTCTTCTTGATATCAAATTAAGGATTACATATCATTAATATATTTTTCAGGTATTGATGATCGCCGCCGTCTTCGGCGTTGCCTCAGCCCAGCTGATCTCTCACGCTCCACTTGCCTACTCCAGACCCCTAGCATACTCCAGGCCCCTCGCCTACGCTAGGCCCTACGCTTCTTACGCCGCTCCAGTGGCCACCATCGCTCACGCTCCATTAGCAGTTGCCCGCGCTCCAGTCGCTATCGCTCACGCTCCAGTCGCAATAGCCCACGCCGCCCCTGCCCTCGCTGTTGCTCCTAGAGTTGAGGAATACGATCCACACCCATCCTACTCCTTCTCCTATTCCGTCAACGACGCTTCAACCGGAGACTCCAAGGGACAACACGAGACCCGCGACGGAGATGTCGTCCAGGGCAGCTACTCTCTCGCCGAACCTGACGGTTCCATCAGGACCGTAGACTACACCGCTGACCCAGTCAACGGATTCAATGCTGTTGTCCACAAGGACGCTGGTGCTCACGCCGCTCCAGTTGCCGTTGCTCACGCCGCTCCACTCGCTGTCGCGCACGCTCCACTCGCTGTGGCTCACACTCCAGTACTCGCCGCTAGGGCTTACGCTCCAGCTTACGCCACGGGGCTCCACGCCCCAGTCACCACCCTCCTGCATTAAGTTTTATTAATGCATTGTAAATAAATATTTTTTTAAATTATAACTACATTCTTTCCACTCTATGTTCTCTTTTCATATTTACCTAAAACCCTCCATAATCATACATAAATAGTAAACATTTTATTGAATATTTCATTTTTTCTGAAGGGACTAATTTATGTATTATGATATTTTTGACAATTATTTTCACGCACGATTTCTACTACTAATCATTGATTTAAAAAACAACTGATACAAATATGGTTTGCAGTTTTATTAGATAATTAAATTTTTATTATTAATATACACTGTAACATATACACTAGTACTTGAAAAAGAAAGTTATGAATTCTTTTCTCTACACTGTCTTTACCCATTAGTTCAAAAAATTAGATTTCAATTTTTGATATTCATTATTAATGTTGATATTCATTTCTTATAACGTGTTAAAAACCTACTTTATGTTAGCATATGAAATGGCTCTGGTTTTTTACACCAAAACGACTCAAGTGAATTAGATTCGAGCATAATTGCAGTTTCTGTCATTTTGGAATTCAACGAGTTCTTCCTGGATTCCTTCAGGAACTTCACCAGCGTCCGTGATTTTGTCTAAATGGCCGCATAATTATGAGATTTCGACCACACTGCAACGGCTCACTCCCCGCTAAATTTAAAATCATTCGTGGACCATATTTTGGCTAATGGTTGGGAACCACTGATCTAGAGGCACTAAACACGGAAACTGGCTGCATTAAAACTGGCTATATATTAAATGATAGATAGCTTGACTATCTGGTGTAATAAAAAATACTATAAATAAATCTTATCTTCAATCTCAAATAAAATGATAACGGTTTGGCCGTCGTAGATGTAAAATATATGCTGCTTAAAGTTTTGCATTACATTGTAGTAATAAATTTTATAAATTTATAAATTTATTTTTATAAGTTTCTAATTAATATGGTCCAAATACTATGGTGTACCAAGATAGCCCTGGAGAAAAATGTGTTTCAAACCTAATAAAACCAATAGGTTTTACATTTCAACTTTAATACAGACAATCAAATACTACGCATGAGGCTACTTGATCTGTAGATTAATTTAATTTTTTCTATCACTAGCGATTAGCCATCTTGATAGATTAATTAAATAATTGTTTTAGAATAATTCAATGTAAAGACTCTATTAAATGGATTTTTTGCCGCATCAACTTTTTGGTAGTTGATGGTAGAGATCTCTTTCCTCGTGAATTGAAAGTTAAATTATGTGCTTAAATAATTGTTATAACTGACACATAGGAGAAATGTAAAAAAAAACATTTTTTCAATGTTCAACAGATATAAATGGTAAATTAAAAAAAAATACATAGGTATGTATTCCAGCATATTATCACATGGTGAGCTAAATCTAAATTAGGCACCTTATAATAATAGATAATGTTTTTATAATAATTTTAGTTGTAAACAAAATTATTTTACTGATATATCTTGAGGAGAATCACAGGAGCAATTCAATACAGCTAACAAAATAAATAAATCGACCTCAATACCACACCCTACGAACCCCGTAGTGTTCATGGGAGATAACTTAAGTGCAACTTAATTGGATTACATGTGACCCGTTCACTACACTAAATGACTAATTCCACTTCTTGACAAATCTTTAACTTAAGTGTAAAAGCAGTTGGGATAGCCATAAATTTTTATATTAATAAAATCTTTCCCAAGCAATAAATGTTAATACCATTAAAGTACAAAAAATTTTTGGCCAAAGAATAGTAAATAATTATTTTCAGGGGTCATTTTGATTACCACCGTACTATGATGCAAATCGTTGCAATAATACCATTTAAGTGTACTAGCAAGCGTTAAATGATGAAGTTAAAAAATCCAAACCACACCTTATCCTATTTAAATGTGACTATAATGAAGATTCAAAATTTAAGGAAATCTGTGGCAGATGGACCGCAAATTTTTGAAAATGTAGATCATCCTTTATTATGTCATAAAGATAGATGTGTAACAATCGAAAAAAGAGAGACATGATAGATCTGCTAAAATTAAACATGATTTCCTTAAAAAGTGGCGAAAAATTGAAATTACGAGTCGTTGTACAAAGCTGATGAAGAAGACATAATATACTACACATAGGCGAATACGTCGAGCAGTTTCTTGTCTTTTCAGTCTGGAAATTATGAGGAGATAAGAAACTTAAAAATTTAAATTTATTACTTTTTCACTTGCCAAATCGATTAACTCCACCGGTCACATAAAAATTGTAGCATTTCTGACGACAGCTTTTTGGCAAGTCTATCTTATCAATTTTAGATGAAAGCTACATCTTAATATATGCATTCTACAATTTTTATTTTAAAGGGAATTTTAAAAAACAATGCTAAAACAAAAAACTATTTTCTCGCATATTTCCACTTTTTTATGGAGTTATTCAATTTGTGCATTGAACGGCTTATGCAATGATTTTATTTCATTCCTGACCAAAGCAAATATTTTTTTATTAAAATAAGTATAAATTTAATTGTTAATACAACTCATCATCATCATATCATGTTACTGTATGATGAAGAAAAAAATTATTCCACTGGATTTTCGATTACGTGTGTTCATGGAATTTAACCATCAGGGTTAAATTTTTTTTTTCTTTCTTAACCCCTTGGCTTTTATTAATTTTTGACATAACATATTACTATTAATTATGATACATGGTATCTCTTTTACTGTACCAGGTGCATTTCAAGAGAGGATTGTACATCGAATTCTCTTAAGATTAAGTAGATTCTTCAGAGGGGAGATCTAGTGATGGGGATCTTTCTGATTGGAGTTAGTAGTTTACTCAGTCCATGTTGAGTGTATGTACATGTGTTTGCCAGCGCTGAGGTCGGCCTGTCGGTGTGCGTTGAATAGTGCCAGAGTTAAATATTAGTGTTTATATATTGATAATACCTATTGTTATAGTGCGGTAAGGTAAATATTCAACCGCTTTAACTATCATCCGCGTCCACGAACCGCTGAATTACAAAAGAAAAAGAAAATTAAAAAATGTAAATAATATCATCAACGTCTACATTTACGATTCATTTTTAAAACTATTTAAGCATGCAAATAAAACTTTCAATTTTATGTTAAATTTTAAAAAAAAGTATGTGAATTAGAAGTTAAGGAACTGTATTATAATTATTATTTAACTTGATTTAACTTTGTAAATCTTATGAAAACAACAGTGTTTTATTTAGTGATATAAATAAAATTAGATGTTAAAAATGTTAACAATATTATGTTAGATATTAATTATATGTTATATAATTATATGTTATATAAATATAGTTAGATATTAATATAATTAGATGTTAAAAATATTAAAATTGTTAACATTGAAATAAAATACATGTAATGCTTTATGCGAACTACTATCATGTGCATTACTACACCTAATTCGAACGTTCAAGCAAAAGAATTGGCTGTTTTTTTTTTAATTAATGGAAACCCAAAATAAATAATTTTAAAAATAATTCCAATTTTCTATAGGTATAGTATAACATATAATATTAGAGAAAATAGAACTATCATAGCAAATAGAGGCTTGAATAGATGGATAGGTAGGGAGTAGTAAATGATTATTGTCCATTAAAAGTTATAAAGGAATAGTAAAAGATTAATTAATTAAACATATATAACATGTCAATAAACATATATAAAATGTGAAAGTACCCAAATTTCGACAGGAGATGAGAACTGGGGACAAGGGCAGGGGCGAAGCTGAGCCGCTATAAAGGTGGGGCCAATCCTTCCTGCACCAGTTACTCTTCAGTCCTCAGCCATGGCACGTCTTGTGAGTATTATCTCATATCCTTATCATCTTTGAGTTTTCTTGATATCAAATTAAGGATTACATTAATATATTTTTCAGGTATTGATGATCGCCGCCGTCTTCGGCGTGGCCTCAGCCCAGCTGATCTCTCACGCTCCACTCGCCTACTCCAGACCCATAGCATACTCCAGGCCCCTCGCCTACGTTAGACCCTACGCTTCTTACGCCGCTCCAGTAGCCACCATCGCTCGCGCTCCATTAGCAGTTGCCCGCGCTCCAGTCGCTATCGCTCACGCTCCAGTCGCAGTAGCCCACGCCGCCCCTGCCCTCGCTGTTGCTCCTAGAGTTGAGGAATACGATCCACACCCATCCTACTCCTTCTCCTATTCCGTCAACGACGCTTCAACCGGAGACTCCAAGGGACAACACGAGACCCGCGACGGAGATGTCGTCCAGGGCAGCTACTCCCTCGCCGAACCCGACGGTTCCATCAGGACCGTAGACTACACCGCTGACCCAGTCAACGGATTCAACGCTGTTGTCCACAAGGATGCTGGTGCTCACGCCGCTCCAGTTGCCGTTGCCCACGCCGCTCCACTCGCTCTCGCGCACGCTCCACTCGCTGTGGCTCACGCTCCAGTACTCGCCGCTAGGGCTTACGCTCCAGCTTACGCCACGGGGCTCCACGCCCCAGTCACCACCCTCCTGCATTAAGTTTTATTAATGCATTGTAAATAAATATGTGTTTAATTAACAAATTTGCTTTAGTTATTCCCTTTTTTATTGTATATTCACCTAAAATCTTGATATGTTAGACGTTTGTCAATATTTTATAATTTAAATTTATTGGAATATTTTCTTACTGTTTTAACTTCATAACATTATTTATTTCCGGAACATTTAATAGCCTTAATTTCACTTTTAAATATACATTCATAATTTTATATTCGATAATAATTCTTAAGTACGATTTTCTGTAAAAAAATTGGCTAAAATTCGCAAATATCTAGTATTTTTCGCTGTTAACCTGAAAAATATTATTATATTTATTTTTATAACATTGAAAATGATTGGAATGAACAGTGTTTTAGTAGACTCTTTGAATATATAAACTAGGAAGTGCCTTATTTAGTTTGTTATGACACTAATAACATTCAAACTGGATTATAATTGGTTGTTGGTGATTTTAAAGCTTCCTATTGTGATGATAACTCTGGTCTCTCCAATATCAGTTACTCGTGTTTCTATTTCTATAATTAATTTTGGGTTTAAAATAATTTATTTATTATAATTTATGACAGACACTCACTTGTATAGTCTTAACGACTTCTTTTTTTATATCCGTAAAAGAAGCGAAAAGGGATATTATTCAATTGGTATCTTTGTATGGTTTTGTGCATTATGAAAATTAGCCAGATATATTCATGGATATATAGTCTTTGTTTGGGACATTCCCATAAGTATTTCTCGAAAATTTTCATCGTGTTTTCAATGTTTTGTTATATATATAAATTGTATTTATTTCGTTTTGGAGAAGTGAGTCTCTGTACGAATTCGAGAACCCATTGCTCGATTTTTAGGATAATTTCATTAAAAAAACGTGAATTTTTCATTTCTGCGGCAAAGGGCAATTATTTCGAATAAAAAGTTTTCGATTTCATAAAGGTGTTTAACTAAAGTATTCTAGCTATCAATCTCTGATAGCGCTATGGTCCTTGAATGACCTTGGCCTTCTCAACAATTCTCATCCACTTATAGCCATCCTCTGCAGCTCTTCTCCATCTTCGCATTCCCAGTAGCTGCAGGTCAGCCTCGACATCCTCAAGCCATCTTAGTCTGGGTCAACCTCTTCCTCTTCCGTCCGTTATCTTCCTTGGCACTCTTTCCTGATCCATTCGATGCACGTGACCCAACCATCTTATTCTCCCTCTTTTAATATATGTGACTAAATCGAGGTCTCTATACAGGAGTCTATATTCTTTATTGGTTTTTATCCTGTATGTATTTTCCACTTTGGTTGGGCTATATATTTTTCTCAGAAATTTCCTCTCCCAAGCATTAATGGCATACTCACTAGCATCGCCTCACTAGCATACTCACTACTGGTCTGAGGACGGTCTTATTCACTCCCATTTTGATCTCTCGGGATATATTTCGGTTTAGCAGAATTTTCTTGAGAACCCAGTGGCATTTGTAGACATACTGAATTCTCAATTCTTTTCTACTTCAATTTCGTTTTTTCAGTGACTATCGTGCCGAGGCACTTGAAGTTTAAAACTTTTTCGAAGCTACCTCCTCCACATATCAGAGATCCACCAGTCGTGCTTTTTTTAGACAATATCATTTATTTCGTCTTCCCCTGTTTTGTTTTGAGCTATATTTTGTTTACAGCTTCTTCACATTTATCATATTCCTCTGAAACTGAATTTGGTGTTGTCCCAGTTGTCCCAGCCCACATCGTTGGTAAAAGCAAGGTGCTGAGTCACTAATAAAGTATTAGCAATACTAAATAACCTGTTTTCTTAAAAATTGAAGGTTTCAGTTGAAATGACCAAATATTATTATTAACAGGAATATTAACCATTGTGAAATATATTGTTTTTTTAATTTATATTAGATTTCCGTATATTTTCAATCAATTGTTAATTATGAAATCATAACCAATCACCCCAGTTCACAATAAGACTGAAACACAGTAAACATTAAAATAAATATAATGTAAAAAATGTTACTTTTCCGCATTTTTGTTGAATTGCTTGTATCATATTCTGGAACAGAGTTGAGCTTAATTAAAATAGACTGGAAATTCATTAAACATAATTCATGTCATTTTAAAAAGGAATTCATTCAAGGATTTCTGTGGCTTACAGAATGATGCTTAATAAAACAAATGTTTCTTATCTTTACATCCATTTCAATCATACGCGTTCTCCGTAATAACCAAATCAATGAACCTTTGGGTTGTATGATTTCTTTTGATTCAATTCAAATGTCAGATGGTTTGGCATTGATAAATTAATAGCTAGAAAGTGACTTATGAAAATAGTTATTATAGGCCTCTGTATTAAGTTTTATTATATATAAATTAAAATAACTATTTCTAGAATAAAGTATAGCCTCAGAATCATTCCACTTGTAAGGATTGTACTAAGGATGTAGGTGTTGTTTTTTTCTTAATTGATAGAATTTAAGGCTTACACTTATCGACGTAGGTAAACCAATCATTCTCTGTGCCTGTTGTGGATTCATTCATCATTATATTCCAAAATTTTGGCACTGTTTGCCGTAGATTTTTTTAAAAATTATTAATAATAATAAATATTTAGTTATTCCACATAACGCTTTGAAATTTGATTAATAAACGTTCACAGTCTTCTAAGAAAGGGTTCTCAAATATTGTGACAAGGGAAGAACTATAGTGCCAAGCTATTTCAGAATCAGCTTTATTTTCTTGTTTGTTTCGATCCACAGAAAATACAAACTATTATCAAAATCGATAAACAAAATACTACTACAACAAATAAAATGCTTGAATTCCATTATTTATGCAGAAAAAACGTGTCTAAGAATGGAGATCATATACTTAAAAATAAATAATTGTACTATAAATAGCTCTAGTGTGTACACAAATATGCAGGCAGTTGAGATGGAATTCCGGAAATGTCTCCGGGTCACTATGCTCGATAAAGTAAGAAAACAAAAAAATTGACAGATTATAGATGTGGGTATATCTATAAATAAAAGGATCGGTGCACGTTGCCTAATCACCATCTTGAAGAGAACGGCGTTTGAATATCAACCGAACCGAGCTTTGGATTGGGAACTACCAGGGAGGAGAGGACGTGGACGGCCCAGAAGAAGATGGATGGAGGGTGTCCAGGAGGAGATACACGGTAGGGGTCCCCAGGAAGAAGATTAGATGGAGATATTGGAACGCCTATAAAACTAAAACTAAACTACTATAAATACGACTGATTTATTTATGAAAGAAAGGAAGATAAATAAAAGTATTTTATTACCCTCATGTATATCAGGTAAGCATGATGATGATTGAGGAGTAGATATAGACAGAAAATGGAGTACCTAAAATATATTTATAACTTTATTAAATATTTATATACAATGCATTAATAAAACTTAATGCAAGAGGGTGGTGACTGGAGCGTGGAGCCCGGTTGCGTACGCTGGAGCATAGGCCCTAGCGGCGAGTACTGGAGGATGAGCGATAGCGACTGGAGCGTGAGCGACAGCGAGTGGAGCGGCGTGAGCGACGGCAACTGGAGCGGCGTGAGCACCGGCTTCTTTGTGGACGACGGCGTTGAATCCGTTGACTGGGTCAGCGGTGTAGTCTACGGTCCTGATGGAACCGTCGGCTTCGGCAAGGGAGAAGCTGCCCTGGACATCTCCGTCTTGGGTCTCGTGCTGTCCTTGGAGTCTCCTGTGGATGGATCGTTGACGGAGTAAGAGAAGGAGTAGGATGGGTGTGGGTCGTATTCCTCAACTCTGGGTGCAACTGCAAGGGCGGGGGCGGCTTGGGCTACAGCGACTGGAGCGTGAGCAATAGTAAGTGGAGCGCGAGCAACTGCTAATGGAGCGTGAGCGATGGTGGCTACTGGAGTGGCGTAAGAAGCGTAGGGCCTAGCGTAGGTGAAGGGCCTGGAGTATGCTAGGGGTCTGGAATAGGTGAGTGGAGCGTGTGAGATCAGCTGGGCGGTGGTAACGCCGAAGACGGTGGCAATCAGCAATGCCTGTAAGATATATTAATATTAGATAATCCTTAATTTGATATCAAGAACACTCAAGACTGCTATGAGATGATACTCACAAGACCACATGGGTCGGTCCCGCCTTTATAGCGACTCAGCTTTGCTCCTGCCCTTGTAGAATGTTCACATCTCCTTTCGATTTTTTAAGCTTTCACATTTTATATATGTTTATCAATATATTTGGAAATCAATAATTAAGATATTTTAATATTTCTCTCATTCGCTCAAAGCCCTGCAAACATTTTTGATGCTTATTTTAAACTATTGAGTCAGTTGAGTATTATGGGATATTATCACATTAAATTATTTATCTTATACAGATTTGTATACACCGGCTAAAATTTATTATATTTTTTACAAAACATCATATTATCTGTGTATTTATGAAAGTATATTTTATAAACCTTTGTACGAACATATGTATAAAATACACTAAACTAAAAGGTAAACTCATTAGAGGTTTATTTACTATTTGTATGCATGTTTCCGGTTTTTGGAAGCATACTACATGGCTGCTTCTATATTTTATGTTTTTTTTTTATATTATATATATAAGAGACTTTTGAACATTCTTCCCCGTGTATACACCGCAAAAATTGCGGGAACACGGAGATATAGGATCCCCGTGAAATGAACGGATTTGGCTGACTTGGATACGACCCCTGGTAGCTCAGTGGTTTAGAGCACAGCGACGGAGACGCAACCGGCGCGGGTTCGAATCTTGGCCAGAGCAAATCTTTTTTCTTCAAAACGAAAAAAAAAATAATTACCATAAAAAATGAAAATTAATAAAGATAAATTATAAATAATATATTGACATACTCGTATGTCACACAAGATCCTAATTAAAGTAATGTTCAGTGAACATTCTTCCCCGTGTATACATCGCAAAAATTGCGAGAACACGGGGATATAGGATTGGCGAAGGGAACGGATTTGTCTGACTTGGATACCACTCCTGGTAGCTCAGCGGTTTAGAGCACTGCAACGGAGACGCAGAAGACCAGGGTTCGAATCCAGGCCAGGGAAAATCTTTTGTCTTCAAAATAAAAAAAAATTAAATATAAGACTTTTATGTTTCGATTTGAATGAACGATATTTTTCTTAAGAGAAATAGTGACACTGGTTAGGAAAAAAACTAAAAAAACTAAACTACATAATAAACTTTAACTAGTACAACATGAAGAATCTAGGCTGAACATCTACAATCAATCGATCTATTTTGATATTTACTGTGTCCAGATTAAGGCCAATTACCATGGTTAATTACTAAGCATTTTTTAACAATTTAAAAATCCGTCTTTCGTCTAATTTGAAAATCACATTGTACCAATATAACTACAAAATTTATAAGCTTATATTTTAATTACATTTGTTTTACGAATTATACAAATGATCGTATCAAGGTATATCTTTGTTTTGTATTTTTATGTGACTATGTAGTACTAAGTGTACTGATTTAGTTTTTCTTTTTAATAGTCCGCATGGAGCTCCATCTGGTCATCCATTTGTTGTCAACTTGTTTAACTGAAAAATTAGTTTAAGATGGTAAGTCGCCGTTTCAGGCTACTTCAACACTTACTAGACAATCGCTCTAAGCTCCCAATTATGTCTGTTATGAAAAGATTGATCCGATATAAATCTTTTCATGACAGACATAATTCCCAATCAAACCCACTAGTTCCTAGTTCATAGCAATCTCTTCAATTCCTGGTAATAATCCGAGGCGTCTGAATGAAGATGGCCTCGTGACCTTCTATGTTGAACTTGTTATTACTGAGTACTATCACTGGGTAGTTTTTTACTTTTCTTTATTCATGCCAATATGTACCATTCCTGCCATTTACTTGCTGTGTTATTATAATACAGTTGTAAATTTCGATGTATACATTATAAAAAAAAATATGGTAAGATCTTACTATTGGCTGTCTGTTTGACCAATAGATCAATTCATTATCATTATCAAACATTCTTTACCCAAGTGTCGCTTCATCCATTTTACTTCGACTGATTCAACACTAAACAGTTCCAGTATCTTTAATCTAACTTCCTCAGGCAGTTGGTTGTGAGTTGTTGAAGTGCAATTTATTGTATGAATTACGTTCATCTTTTCCCTATGTATGTTGATATATTACTCTGTCTCAGAACGCGTTCTAAAGCTTCTTTAACAAGTGTTTCGGCCTGGTTAGGCATTAAATCACCATGGACCAAACCAAGTATAACCAACATTTAGATTACCTTTGCTATGGTACATGTATTATAATGTCAGAGTAAGCTGAATTGGCCTGTATCATCAAGTGTTTATGATTTAAGACATAGGTAGCCATTGATTTACTATGAATGGCTAGTTTTATATCATTATTTTGTAATCATAATTGTTTGTTGTCAGCATGTATTTTTAAATTCTTCCTTCTCTCAAATTTAAAATTTTGTATCATTCCAGCAATCGGAATATCCAGCTCACGTAAAGCGAACTTATGTCCTAACAAACATTTATAGCTAATCATTTATATAATATTAATAGTATTTCAATTCCCTTTTGTGTATTTAAGCTTCCTTTTCCGTCTCACTGGTTGGCACTAAATTGAGAACGGTATACATTATACAGTATTCGTGGTTCGCGTTGGATTCGTTTATGATTTTCTGTACTTGTAACCTGAGATCCCTCACCACCTTACTGATAATCGCTTCGGGCGACTTATTGCAGACGATACTCTCAATTTTCTACACGGGGTATTCCTAAGTATTGGATTACGACCTGTTCTATCAACCTAATTAATTTCATGTACAGCAATATTTTGAATATGCGTTGTTCTCTTTCAAGAGGATATTACGTCTGATGACTAGTCATGGTTATAGTAAAGTTTAATTCTTCTTTCCACCATAACAGACGTAATACCTTATTATACATTAAAAAGGTCGTAGCTTAACATCGTAGAGCGTCCAAGGTCAAGAACACTAGTACTCAGAACGATCTAAAGAATAAAGATATGTGACTTCCATGGACAATATTCCATTAGTTGTTGATGATTTAGAAATTGTTTTGACTTAGTTAATAATTTTTGTATTAAACAGTTTATTATCATTACAAATATGTTTTGGACAGTTATACTAATATATAAAACACTTAAATAAGTTAATAAATAAAAATGAATCATGAACATTAGAGTATTTTTAATATGTAAACTCATTGAATAAATATTTTATTTCTAAGGTGTAATAATGTTTACCTCATATGTACTTTAAAAAAATAAAATGGCATAAGTTAAAAGGAATAAGTTACAAGTAACGTTGATTGATCGTTATGATGATCCTAACCTGTACCTACCTTCAGAAGTCACATTGCGAATATCCAAGGGTCTTTTCGGGTAAGGAAATGCAGGAAATGTGCCTTTGATAATCTTCAGACCTAAATCTAGGACACATGTATTAGTGACGATAAGAACATTGTTGACCCCGAAGCGAAAGGTTATGTAAAAACGGTCTCCCGAGGAAACTATGATTCATAAGAACTCGGTCATTTGTCTCAAATATAAGATATGTCTGCCTCAAAACATCACAGAAGCAACCATAATCATAGGCAACAGATCGAAAATAAATAATCAATTGGTCTTCCAAAAGTTTAAAAAAAAAAATTTATTTGTATACATACATTTGTACATGTATACGTTGTGTATCAATTGTGCACTTGCTTTTAAACAATAAAATATGCTTAACTAGTTTCATATATTTATATACGTACATAAAACTATGTAGGTATATCACACCAAAGTATTTTGATGCGCTGTATTTAAGCCTGAAAAATTACAAGAAGTACATCACATAATAATTGAATAGCATGGTTAAAAATAAGAAACGATATACAAAACATGCCAGAACTATATTACAGAATTAAATATTATCAAGTAAATGAATATCTGAATTTATACTCCAAATGATAAAAATGTGAAAGCTCCAAAATTTCGACAGGAGATGAGAACTGGGGACAAGGGCAGGGGCAAAGCTGAACCGCTATAAAGGCGGGGCCAATCCTTCCTACACCAGTTACTCTTCAGTCCTCAGCCATGGCACGTCTTGTGAGTATTATCTCATATCTTTAGCAGTCGAGAGTGTTCTGATATCATTAAGGATTACATAATTTCTTTATATATTTTTCAGGTATTAATGATCGCCGCCGTCTTCGGAGTGGCCTCCGCCCAGCTGATCTCTCACGCTCCACTTGCCTACTCCAGACCCCTAGCATACTCCAGACCCCTCGCCTACGCTAGGCCCTACGCTTCTTACGCCGCTCCAGTAGCCACCATCGGTCACGCTCCATTAGCTGTTGCCCGCGCTCCACTTGCTATTGCTCACGCTCCAGTCGCTGTAGCCCATACCGCCCCCGCTCTTGCTGTTGCACCCAGAGTTGAGGAATACGACCCACACCCATCCTACTCCTTCTCTTACTCCGTCAATGACGCTTCCACCGGAGACTCCAAGGGACAACACGAGACCCGTGACGGAGATGTTGTCCAGGGCAGCTACTCCCTCGCTGAAGCCGACGGTTCCATCAGGACCGTAGATTACACCGCTGACCCAGTCAACGGATTCAACGCCGTCGTCCATAAAGAAGCCGGTGCTCACGCTGCTCCAGTTGCCGTCGCTCACGCCGCTCCACTCGCTGTCGCTCACGCTCCAGTCGCTATCGCTCATCCTCCAGTACTCGCCGCTAGGGCCTATGCTCCAGCGTACGCAACCGGGCTCCACGCTCCAGTCACCACCCTCTTGCATTAAGTTTTATTAATGCATTGTATATAAATATTTTAATAAAGTTATAAATAGATTTTAGGTACTCCATTTTCTGTCTATATCTACTCCTCAATCATCATCATGCTTACCTGATATACATGAGGGTAATAAAATACTTTTATTTATCTTCCTTTCTTTCATAAATAAATCAGTCGTATTTATAGTAGTTTAGTTTTAGTTTTATAGGCGTTCCAATATCTCCATCTAATCTTCTTCCTGGGGACCCCTACCGTGTATCTCCTCCTGGACACCCTCCATCCATCTTCTTCTGGGCCGTCCACGTCCTCTCCTCCCTGGTGGTTCCCAATCCAAAGCTCGGTTCGGTTGGTATTCAAACGCCGTTCTCTTCAAGATGGTGATTAGGCAACGTGCACCGATCCTTTTATTTATAGATATACCCACATCTATACTCTGTCAATTTTTTTGTTTTCTTACTTTATCGAGCATAGTGACCCGGAGACATTTCCGGAATTCCATCTCAACTGCCTGCATATTTGTGTACACATTAGAGCTATTTATAGTACAATTATTTATTTTTAAGTATATGATCTCCATTCTTAGACATGTTTTTTCTGCATAAATAATGGAATTCAAGCATTTTATTTGTTGTAGTAGTATTCTGTTTATCGATTTTGATAATATTTTCATCACTCACCTCATTTAACCTGAAGTTTTCTCGGTCCATTATACCTGGAGGAATCTTCTTTGGTGGGGCCGCCGTAGGTTCCTCTGTTGGTGGTAAATTAGCTAGAGCGGTAAAGCTGTTCGGTGTCACTAGCGGTGGCGCTTCTTCTGCTTTCCTTGTTTCCTCTTGGCCGATTTCTTCCCTGTCTTTACTTTTTTGAAGGAAGCCTCATCTTTTGTGTCCGGTAGAGGTGTATTTAAGCCTAGCATGATCACTGACTGTCCACTCCTTAATATACCAATCTCTTGTCTTCGTAGCACTACATACTACACACTACACACTGTACACAATTAAATGGTCACTGCACAGCCTTTCTAGATACCTAGTTACTGTTACCGTAGATACCACACGTATCTCTTCCCGATTAGTCCGGGAATTTAACTTTTAATTTCAATCTATTATCTAAAACGAATAATACAGTATTATCGAGATTGGAACGTAACGCACCACTTTTAGCTAAATTCGATTTTACTACTCATAAAATTTTCATACCAAGGGCTAAATATGAACATCGTTTCTTAAGGAGTAGACTCCAAAAAGAAAGAATATATACAAGTATAATCAATATTTAGACATTGATTTTCATTTAATTGCATCAATAATAATTTTCCAATATTAGTTAAGTATAGAAAAAAAGTTAATAAAAACAAATTAATTATTGAATATAGTGTTGAATTAACAAAAATCTTTGCGGACGGTAAAATAGTATTACTGCTACATTGTTAATCAATTAAATTATTGTCATTGCTGCATTATCCGCTTTGACGTATTACTAATTCCAAATACTGAAATAGTACGAAAAGATAGCATGAATGATATTATTGTTATTGAACTCACATTAAAGGTTACTAGAAGGTAGAAATGATAGGAATTAAAATGGGTTTTGAAGTATAAATCTGAAAAAAATGTGTGAACTAAATATGATTTACACTTGAATAAATCACTTTATTATATAATGACCTTAATGTCCCGTTTGTTGTTGATTTGGCCCAAATCCGATATCAATCTCTTCATGACAAACTTCATTTCCTCTCAAACCAACTAGTTTCAAACCTCTTCAATACCTGATAATCCTCCGAGGCGTCTGAAAAGGAGATGGCCTCTTCGCGTGATCTTCTAAGTTGAACTTTTAATTTGAGTACTACCACTGGGTAGTACTCAAATTAAAAGTTCGGCACATGATTTATTTTTCATTATATTTACTGGATGTATTTTGTATACGAGTGAAAATTTCAATAAACATAGTTTAAAAATATATCTCTCCTGCAATTTTTTTCCGTTTCTATTCATTTAATAATCTTAGTTTCTATATTTTATCTTTTTCTTTCTTACTTCTTAGATGTATTATAATGTATGTATTTTTTCAAAATAAATATAAATGAAACATTAGTAAACAGAAAGAATATTTTTCTTTTTTTTTTTATTATTTTAGGATGAAACCTTTGTATTTCAAGGGAAATATGAATGGGAAAATAAATCATAAATGCTGTCATAAGGAAAAAAAGAATAATATAAACTCCTATTGTAAATAAATATGTGTATATACCTCTTCTTTCTAAAGAAGAATAGTCCCAGTGGATGACAAAATAAATATTTTAACATAGAATTATTTATTAGAAACCGAAGTTTCGATTCAAGCAGCATGTCTTCTTCAAAGCTTACAAGTATGTATGGTCACATTTATGGAAGTGAACCCTAAATAATGATAAATAAATAAATAATAATATATCATACATTATTATATTTGTAACCCCAGAAGAAGATCAGCACCTATGGCTTTTAATTAATAGTTTATTTAAGGAATTATTTTTTATCCATACGGTAACCTAATTATTATTCAATATTCTACTTAAGAGTCAATAATTATGTACATCGTTTAATTTAGTGACTTTAGAAAAGTTTAAAAAATGAATTGAAATATAAATATTCCCTCAATATATCATTGTAAATTATTAATTATCGCTTAGATAAAAAAATATTGTTATAAAACAAAGTTTTCTTTGCATTACACAGATTAAAACTCTAGTCAATAATAATAACAATTATATAAATGAACTATTAGATAACTATTACTTTCTGCACCAAACGATTGAAGCAGTTAATTTACCCATTATCAGATACCAATCCGAAAAGGACCAAGCGAGAGAGACAATCATCCTCCAGCATAATTATGAATCATAAGTAGAGGGGGCACACCTGGGTCAAGTTCAAGAGGTCTTCAGGGGGTCTGAGACCATTCGGGGCCTATATAAGGAGGAGACGCCCATCCAGGCTCCAGTTTGTAGTACGCTCTCAGCCATGGCACTTCTTGTGAGTACCGTCTTAGTAACGATATTGATTTTATTTACAGTTAACATCACTTAGGCAACTGTTCCATGACACTGTTACAGGTACTCCTCATCGCCGCAACCATCGGCCTGGCCTTCGCCGCCCCTCAAATCGCTTACCATGCTCCACTCGCCGTAGCCCACGCTCCAGTAGCGTACGCTCACGCTCCAGTCACTGTTGCCCACGCCGCCCCCGCCCTCGCTGTTGCCCCCAGAGTTGAGGAATACGACCCACATCCATCCTACTCCTTCTCATACTCCGTGAATGACGCTTACACCGGAGACTCTAAGGGACAACACGAAACCCGTGACGGAGATGTCGTCCAGGGTAGCTACTCCCTCGCCGAACCCGACGGTTCCATCAGGACCGTAGACTACACCGCTGACCCAGTCAACGGATTCAACGCCGTCGTCCACAAGGACGCTCCAGGCGCTCACGCCGCTCCATTAGCTGTTGCTCACGCTCCACTCGCTGTCGCTCATCCTCCAGTACTCGCCGCTAGGGCCTTTGCTCCAGCTTACGCCTCCGCTCTCCACGCCCCAGTTACCACTCTTCTCCATCATTAATTATTAATTTTGTATAGGTAATAAATTGTATATATTTCCACTATTCATTTTATTCTTACTATCCCGAAATATTCTAAGATTTCGCTAATTATTAATGTGTACATACCTTGACCATGAAAATAAGTTTACCATCATTATTTTCTACTCATTCATTTTAATGGTTATTTAAGATATTATGAGTGACAACAGCACTATCCTTTCTTTAGTTATTGTCTTTTAGTTTCAGTTCTTACTTTATTGAATTGCTTTTGGAACAACCTATGTAATTCTTAATGATATTTCTAGTGTATTTAAAAGATTTGTGATATTGCAAAGTTCCAAATTCGTCGGTTTCATACTGTGATAAATATTATACTCCTTACCAATATTTTACGGATTATACATTGTTTTTTTAATAGGGTCGGACTGTATGGTAGAGGAAATTGTAATTTGTTGCGTATTTTTTTATTTTAAAAGCCAATATATTGGCAAAAACATATGACAATTGCCAGCACTATGTTTTATTTATATTCTTAAAGATTGTGATCGATAGACTCATTTCAATTTCCGAGTCTCTACTTTAGTATGTATAAAAATTCTTACTAGAATATTAATTTCGATTCTTGTTCTTGTCCCATTTCGGTAATATTAATAAAATCAAATAATAAATGATAAAACACGTCTAAAAATTAGTCATCCGAAGTACAATTCCAGCGATATTTGATGCAATTATTATAGAGAATTAGATGAGAATACGCAATGTAGGACAAATGAACAGTAAAGGCCAACCAATAGCGAGTAGTTGAGAAACTTGAATTCATTACCACACCCTTCCCATTCCAGGTAGCTTCTTTGTAGTATATAATATATATATATATATATATATATATATATATATATATATATATATATATTTGATATAGTATATAGAATATTTTGTACATCATATATATTATATTACGTACATACATACAGAATTAAAAATAAAAACAAATAATATTAAGTTTAAAAAATAGTGGTGCACTTCTACACAAGTAGACCTCTTGGATCTAGGATGCTAAGAGCACAGTTTTTAATATACTTTCGTTTCACTCATGCTTATCAATATTTTTCTCCGTCTGATTTCCTTCTTTCTTGTCCCTAGGTCTCTTGGAACTTCGTTCTCTGACATTTACAGTTCACTTTTCTATTTTTTGTTCTAAATACATACCTCTCAGGCTTTTTCTATCTCCAATATCCACTTAAATAAAAGAAACAAACATAAATAAGCTGTTAAGATAAGGAAATTAAGTTATTTTAAAAATAATTATTTAAATCATGCATACCTGAGTGCATAATAATAATCCACAATTACATCTGCAGTCCCGGTGAATAATTGGTTAAGTCGGATTTAGCCTAGTTATTACATTATTACAGTTAAAATTAGCAAGTTAATTGTATTGAGGGAATCGTTATCGTGTCATTTTCATATTTTTTTATCTGAATGGGTTTAAAATAGATTTATAATATAAGCAATAACTCCATTTCAAGCCATTGTAAGACTACGAAAATAACACGAGTAAGCATCCCTAAAAAACAAATAACTTGTTTTGGAGAAAATTCGACTTACTACTAATTCACTGGGGCTATATAACCTATTTACTATATATTCACAAGTTATAACCTATTTGGAACTGAATAGACAATAAAATTGACTCATAACATTGTTGATGACGGATTTGAAAAGCGTTGCTGAACCCGAAAGACCTAATACCAGGAGCTATGGAGGAAGTGGAGTATAACATGACATAGGAAGTAACTCTTGCTAGCTCCTAACCTCCTGCCACATGCGCAGCAATAGGACACAGCGCTGCACGTCCAATGGCGCGCCTCACAACTCATCCAATTCCCTTGTTCCCATTTGGTTCATACTCGATTTTAATGCAATCAATTGCACAACATTTTGCAGAGAGGAGCCGAATTTTGTGGTTAATATGTGATGAATAAACTCAATTTAAAGTCAACAAGAAAATAAATGAGCCTAGAAAATTAGACAAAGTGAAAACATTGATTGTAATATGTAACTTTGAAATCTTAAACACCTTTACGTAGTAAAGAAAAGAATCACGTTAATTTTTGTATTTTTCAATATAATGCATGTTCCAATTATGATAATTATAGTAACATCCCTGAATCAATTTTGGTGTATCTAAACGTTAAGAAGATGCATTAACGGGTAAATTAATAGGGTTGGGCGATAGTCAATAGTTACTATCCATATATCGATAGGTCATGCCTATCACTAGGTCACTATCGATAATGTCGACAATCGATAAATGTTTTTTAGTCTTAAGTTTTGAAAATCTGAGAACTATGCTGATCCATCTCTGTCCAGTGTCAAGTTCTTTTGAAATTAAACTCGGAATTCCTAGAGCTCAAAAGTTCTCTTTTAAATAATTTTGATGCCACACCGGACGTGTCATTATTTAATTCTCCGAAATTACTAATTACATTATGTTGGACACGTAGTCTCACACTTGTGCAAACAAACCATATTCGCTGTATTGAGCATTGGCTCTTTCAGGTGTTTATAACCTTAACTTCCTCTTTAAGTAGGGATATTTTTCTACATTTCTTAAATGCCCAACTAGAAATGCTAGTTTTTCTTTCGGGAAATATGTGTTTTTCTATCGACTATCGCCCAATCCTAGTATTTAATGAGTATTAAAAAAAAATCATAAGGTAAAGCTAGATTAAATATAATGAACTTCACAATACATAAAAATAATAGTTAATGAATACAATAGATCAACAGTCGAATGGAATATAAACAAATCATTTATTTGTTATTTATTTATTATTTTTTTATATACTAAATTACAATCTCCTAGATTTCTAAAGAATAAAGCATAATAAGAAGACAAAGAATTAGACACAAAGTTGACTAATCTGCCCCTATTGGTAGGACTAATCCACCAATTTGTCATATTTGTGATATCACCAACAATCTATTTGAATGTAAACGGTATCAAATAGAAAGAATGAATTTGAATATCATAACATGTCTACCATTCAAATAAAACAGCTAGAAAGTTAATTCAAGAAATTTAATAAGAATATTCGTCGATAATGCATAATAATTAATGCATATATATATATATATATATATATATATATATATATATATATATATATATATATATATATATATATATATATATCAATATTCGCGATAAAATGTAATCTGAATTTTTGGCTTTTAAGTCTATTTAAAAAAAAAGAAGTAAATGAGTCTAGGTTTTTTTTTATCGTATACAAAAAATAAACTATTTCTGGTAATTTAGGTAAATAATAAATAAACTAGAACTGAATCATTGCAAAAGATTGGAATGAATTAATTAATCGGCATAGAGAATACTAGTTATGAAATTAGTACGGCTTAAAGGCCAGTGGCATTTGATTATATGAGAACAACCTTGTTGAACATCTGAGCGTTGCTTGACCGGTGTGTTCCACCGGAATCTAAGTACCCAACTCAGATTCACGAACCCGATAGAATATTTATTAAGTGCTTTTTATTTTATTTATTTTCGAAATGGTGGTAGAGCAGTGAGGTTCTGGATTGAGACATAGGGTGTGGTTCCTAACGCCTTCATGAAACCAGTTGCAAATGCTGTGATCTTATATGATCGAAATAAAATTTGAATTTAAGTGGTATAATTATTGGGTTTGACACCAACATCGGGGCTATGAATTTTTTTGTTTTAAATCATTATATGTTTGTAAACTTTTGATAAAATAAAATTAAATAATTATTTTTGATTATTTTTAGATCGTCGAACTCTTCTAAGGGGTGAGGCCTAATAGTACTTAGGTATAATAGATCTACTTGATAGATCATTTTAATTTTCTTTTGAGTTTTCAAACAGATATGAATATATTTAATTCAAATGCATTTGTTAAAAATATTTTTTTTTGCTTATACACGTATTTAAAGATTTAAAATTTATTTCTATAAAGACTTTTCTAAAGATTACTTCTTGAAATACAACTGTATTATAACAATACAACATGTAAATATAATAAATTCTAAAAAATGACATGAATAAAGGTAGATAAATAGACTACCCAGTGATAGTACTCGATTAACAATTTCAACTTAAAAGGTCACCAGCTTATTTTCTTTTCAGATACTTCGAAGGATATCATGAAGAGACTGTCAAATTCACTAAAATAAAAAGGTTTCATTTAATTTTAAACAAATCTTGGCTCAAGTCCTAATTAAATGTGAATTCGGTGATTAAATTATTATTCAAGAAAAAGGAAAACTTAATCGAATGGTGAATTTGTATAATTCAAAAGAGCAGCGATATAACTAAAAAATTGGCATTTTTTTCTTCATTGAATTCAAAATTGATATAAGTCTCCATATTCATATTAGATTTTCATGTTTTCTTTCTATCTTTCTATATTTTGAGTTGTATCATGTTTGATCCTGAAGATTTATAGGGAAAATGAAATGAGTTCAAATAAAAAAAGTTTTAACTTTTTAAATTTTTTCTAATGAATTATAAAAGAATTACAACAAGGAATACTTTGGTGTACCTGTACCCAATTTTATTTGTTAACGCCCACATGGAATTTTCAAATACCTCTATTAGGTTCTTTGTATTATGGCATTGTTCATTTGAAGAAGAGGTATAGTAGTTCCAAAAAAAAATAATGAAATTAAAAAAATTTAATTTATATTTTTTATTTCAATATTAATAGTATAATTAAAATTTTAAAAAAATATACGAAAAGAAGGGTTATTGGAAACTTAAAACAAAAATGTATTTGAGACGAATTTTACGAATCCAAATCATGGTGAATATTTGACTGCATTTATATTTATATTTTGAAGATGAATGGAGTTGAGGAATTTTTTTTTTTTTTTTTTTAAATTTATTTATTGATATTTACAACTGTATTACAATTATACAACAAGTAAATAGAATGCGTGTTACATAATGACATGAGAATGACAAGTGGAGAAACTACCCACTGGTAGTAAAGGAAATTAAATAAGAAATTTGAGGATAGGTATTTACTGCGTATATAATATAACTTTGTGTTATAAATTATATATAATTATATAAATTATTATAATTATAATGTATATAATTATATATTATATATATTATATATAATATTAATTATAATTATATAAATTATAGGTACAATGTAGCATGAAATTGATTTTCTTTGATGGTTACAGTTAATAATTTACTTCATTCATTTAATACCTTGATTTGATAATTTCTTATACTCCAAATGGTAACTTTTACGGTGGATATATAACTATATAACTATATTCCTGAAATTTTTTGTTTTATTTAATTTATTTTATGGTGAGGAAGCGCAAAAGTTATGAAAATATAGTGTTCAAAGTACACATGAAAAGAATATCTTATGAAGCAACGCTGGCTCTTTTATTTCACTTTCTCTTTGTGTTGACACGCCAGATAGAAGATTAAACTTTTCGCCCCTTGGAGTAACGAGACTCCTTTTTTTATTACACAAGCCGCATATTTTATATGTAATAAAATTCCATTTGATTACGAATAAACGAACAAAATAAACACTTAAATATGTTATTAATCCACCTTGTTTTTCATTACTTCCCATACTTTTAAATATCTCGAAAGAACATCCAATTATTAAGGTGGCAAAAAAAAAGAAAAAAAAGGCAGTCATGTGGACTGTCGAAAAAAGTGAAAATTCAAATGTTAGGAATAAATGCGTTATTTTTTGAATTTCTAAATCAATTATAGTCTGAATTAACTAAATTTCATAATTAGTAAGTTAGAGTTATTAAGTTATTAGTCTGGTTGGACGGGACGTATAAATACGTCAAACGTAATTATATATTTATTAATTATAATATATATATATATATATATATATATATATATATATATATATATATATATATATATATATATAAAATGTGGTTTAAAATCATACGTGAGAGTGAACAATTTTCAATGTTTAGCATAAAACGCTATCCATCTTTCCAAGAAGAAGTTTAGAACTCGACTGAAAAAGTACCTACCATGCAAGCTAAGCGATGTTTTACAAATTAAATTTAAGATAATATTTTTAGTTGTAACAAAATCACTGAATTCGTTTGTTTTTTCACAATAGAATCCTTTTTGAACAACTGTAATGGAATTTATTCAACTTTAGGGGAAAGTTATTGTAATTTTTACAACAGCTTATGTACAACACTTAATTGGTACTAAAACAAAATTAAACCCTCAAAAAGAAGTTCGTGAGACAGTTACAAGTTTTGCAGTTCCATGTCTTCAATACATTGTGGTGATTCGAGGTATATAAGTTTAGCAACCTGATTGAAAAATGTTACACGAAAGCTAAGCGATCGTACTCAGTATGATTACTAGGAATTAAAAAAAAAAAAAACATGTGTTAGTGAGTTAAATCAGCAGAAACATCTCACGAAATTTACTCTAGACTTTTCATCATGATTTAGACTTATTTAACTCGTATTTCAATTCTGAACCCCCGAAGAAACTGGTCCGGTCTGCAGTTACATTGTTATTAATTTAATATTATATTTTATTATTATATTATTTGTATCTATATTTTCCCTAATTATCGCTGTGACCATTACAGATCTATTTTAAAAAAATAGTCTGTTATACTTGGACTGTATAAAAATATTTATTTCTAGTCCCAGGGTAAGGATTTTATAAATAAAAAAAAACATTTTTTGATACAACGTTATTCTAAACTATAAATAGGCATGTTATTTTAATACTCGTAACCTTATTATTCTCATAGCTCAGCGCCTTATCCACTTTCCTTCCATCTAGTTATTAAAATGTGTGTTTTTGTTGGAAGATTTAATCCCTTAAAACATACAAAAAGGAAGATACTTAATTTATCCCATATAGGTCAACATAGGTTCTTTTCACTTTGAATACCAACATAAAATACCTTTTCGTGGTTTGTTTATCATATCAGTGAGGGGAGACAGCTATCTATAAGTTATGGTATGCTTTAAAAATCCCAAATCAATAAGTTAAAGAAATTTTCATACATAATATCAGAAATTGATAAAAGTTACGAGTATGTACCTTCAACTAAAAAGAAGTAAAATTTTCTTTGAAAGATGCCAGTATAATTCCTTATATCAATAATTTCACATACTAATTTGTAAAAATGTAGGTTAACTATAAAATAATTTCAAATCAATTCAGTGTTTCTACTCTGATTTTTTTGTTTCAAAATGTATTGAAGTATTTTATTCAGTCATTTATATGAATTTTCTTGAACTATATCTTTTTTTTTACTAAAAAGTATTTTGTATTGTATAGAACGATAAGTATTTAATGATGAATTATTGTTATATAATTAAATATCACTGAAAATTTTATCAAATATTTCAAGTTGAAAAATGTGGATAATGTTTTCATGATAGACTGACTG
The DNA here is from genome assembly GCA_037127475.1 of Arma custos. Lineage (NCBI taxonomy): Eukaryota > Metazoa > Arthropoda > Insecta > Hemiptera > Pentatomidae > Arma > Arma custos. The sequence goes on from CM073759.1 coordinate 167,199,234, forward strand.
ATTAGACTAATTCTAATTTAAATATATAATGATGATGATGATTCAGTTATAAGCAGCTTGGCTCCAAAGCCCGGAGGTCGCTGGAGGGATGATTTGTTCCTCATTGTCATCTACAACCGCAGACCTGGGAGAACTTGAGAACTACTCTGCAACTCGGGGCACATAATGCGACCTTTCACCTTTATAAAGGGACTGTAGAGGGCGATAAATTACGAAGGGTGTCAGGAGAGACTCAATGGGACCTGAGCTATGAAACAAGACAAGTGCAAACAGTTGTGGCCAAGATAGGGCGCGGTGACCTTACGCAACCCAAACAATATCCAGTCTGCTGGGTTCCAAATGAAGGAATGTGACCTGGCAGCTTGTGGGTGGGCCAGCAGTGAGTTATTTGATCTAAATTATTCATTAATGATAACCATATACAGATCATCTAGGAATAGTTATCATTTCCAACAATAATAAGATCAATTGTTTATTTAACGTCACTTTATGCTGTTATCGGATGATATTAAGGGTGGAACCTCTAAATTTTGCCTATACATGTTTAAATAGCGTAGAGATTTTCAACAAGTACTTGACATCGTACAGGCTCTGGATCCCTGTATAGCTTCCCTTCATGAAAGCATAACCAAGGATTTTTTACTTCCTTTAAAAAATCCTAGGGCCAGCTATGTCTACGAACTCACGATCTGCGGCTTAGTAGGTTGTATTGCTAACTAAAAGAACATAGGTCGCCCCATATAAAATCAATTATACATTAACATACACAACAATAATGCTAACCTTCTTGCTTTTCAAACCTAAAAACAACAAGTAACAATAAATAACAAAACTAATAAAATATTATTTATTTTATTACAAAATACTTGCTCCCTAATTCCAATAATGTTTATAAGGTTAATGTGTATTTAATTAGGTGACGTTAATATATTTCTGTATCGTCCTGCAATGTTATATATAAATATATATTTCATTTATGTTACTGAATTCTTATACCACAGAATTTCTGTAATAATTCTAGATATATCCAGATTTGATTTTAACAATTAAATCGATAATTATGAAAAATTATTATGAGAATTTTAAAAATTGCTTGTTTACTGTACATTCTAAATAGTTGACTGGATAGTTCTAAGAGTGGAGTAAAATGGTAAGGTATTCAATGATTACACAAAATAATAATGCCTTATTTTACAGTGTCAATGTTTCGGTCTAACATTTAGGCCATCTTCAGGGATGAGAACAAAAATAAAACATTGCAGTACAAAGGAAGGATTCTTCCTATTCCTAAGAATCCTTCGGCACAATAAAATAAGTCATTCTTATTTTGTGTAACCATGGACTGCATCCTCTGCTAATTTTTCACCACTTTCTAAAAAATATGTAAACGAAAACCTTTTTTTTTTAAGTCCACTTTAAAAGAATTTTTCACTTTCCTAAAAATCCATATATTATGTAATTTTCAAGCTACAGTCCATAGGTATCCTGAAACAATATCTTATTTATAAAAATTCTGGCTCTAAAAAGGCATTTTTATAAAAGGTCTAACTGTTATTTTATTTCTTAAATAAATCTGTCATGGACTTAGTTATAGCGATAATTAGGGAGATAAATATTGATAAATAAATAATCCATTCAACTGTTTAATTTGATTATCATGTTTATTCAATTATAATGTAGACCTTCAAAGTGGATGGAAACGTTGGTTATTCAATAAATAGTCGTTTGTTGTTTTATTAGACTTTGTTATCATTGAATATTTATAGTGGATATAAAATAAAAAATATCAGGTTTCGAATCTAAATTTCAGGCAATGATCTTTTCTGAAAAAATATAACTTGAAACTGATAAAATCCCTGAAATTAACCGAAAAAAGTACTGGTTGCTTTTAAAAAATCTCAAGTATTATAAACTGCATAATCTATTTCTTGAATAACAGAGCAAAAAAAACAACAATTATATTGGTCTTTGAAATTCATAGCAAACAATTTTTATCTAATTTTAAGTACTTTTAAAATCGTTATTCAGTTGTAAAAACATCACTAACTACTTACGATTTTTAAAATCCAACGTCATTTCATAAAGTTCATTTTTATTAATATTTTTATTATCACCTTAATTTGCTATGACAGTTTTAGAAAGTAAGACACAATCAGTTGATTAAAAATGCAAATGACTAATTAACACTGAGAACTCTAATCTTCTTATATATTTTAAATATAGATTATAAATTTCTAAACCAAAAACTAAAAATATGTAGATCCTTAACTCAATCTCCATTTCTCAGTATTTCTTATTCAAACTTAAACAAACAAAAAACACGAAAAAATGGAAAAATTGGGATAATGTGAAACTATACTTTTTTATATTTAGAATTTTTTTCTGCTTACATCTAATGAATTTTATTCAAGAATTGTTATTTGTTTTCATAATCCCTATGAATGCGAAAATACATCAGTAAATCACGAACTTCAGGAATTCTATATTGTGTTTTGTAAAGCGAATAAATACCTTCGAAGCCGAATTGTAAATACTCATCGTTGTTAACACCATTCCGCACTTGGTAAAATAATGTAATGCTTTGAAAAAAAAGGAACGTATGTATGGTATTGGAGGCGTATTTCATTTTTTTACGGGTTGATGTATCTTTAAAATATTATTATGGAAAGGTAAACGTAGTTTAAAACAGCACTACATGCAAATTCCCTTATGTTTTTATTCTTATTAATATACATATACATTGGTTGCAATAAGTGGTTGGTAAACAATGATGCTTTTACAAATGATCAACTAGTTTATTTTTGGAATGTGAAGTTGGGGTGTGCTAGTTTTTAAAAATATATCTTTAATTTTATGGTGCTCCTTCTATACTGATTGTACTTGAATTGGCGAAATAATGATATGTTTTTTATGTTATTATTTTTTATCTATTTGAGTCTTCGCTTTCTTATATGAAGAAACATATTACCATAAACAAATGATTTGCCTATCAAAAAAGAGGAATTATTTTCCATTTTAATATTTCCCAAGATTAATGAAATGTTTTCGTTATGATTAAATTGAGCTGTTATTTTTAAAAATAGTATAAGTCCATTATTTCATATTCGCGATATCAAAAGATTTCCATTTGAATTATTCTAAAAATGTTGGCGGGAAATATTCGGAAAAATATTTAAATCACTTAGAAATAAGCAAAGGGTGACGTTTTAAACCTATACACCTTTCAAATTTAGTTGTGAAATAATAATCCGTAAATCATTTAGAAAACTAAACTACTTATTTAGATCCAAATAGACATTATTTACTTTAGTAAATAACAGCTCCATTAATCCATGATGAAAATTTACTCTAAACGAAAATGTTAGTTAAACCATTATTTTTCCTTGCCAACTCATTTAATCAGAAATATTTGACTTCTTCATTATTAAATTGGTCCCATTTATGTTTAAGTAATAATACCATTATTTTATAACCTTATAGCCATTTCACATCCTTGGATCGAAAACCTAATAATTATAAGGTAGGTCACGATTCGTGAAACCACATTTTTATTTCAGTAAATAGTAAAATGGTACTAGTTATCTTGTGACTTGGTAAAAAATTAATCGTGCATAGGACATATCGTTAACTCTGTTAGAAAGTGATAGCCTAAACCCAAATGTTTTCCTTAACATTAAATTGTGAATTTTAAATTCATAATCACTGTTCCTATCACACTAAATAATAATAGTCCACAAAGTTAATATGATTAAAAATATAAAAAAAGATGAAATAAATATCCACTGTTATAATTTAAATCAAAAGATATATTGATAAGATAAATTTATAATGAAAGGTATACACTTTATAAACAGTTTATAAAATATACTAATTCAATACTAACAATTTTTTTAATAATGCCATCTTCACACACACACACACACACACACACGCATACACACACACACACACACACACACACACACACACACACACACACACACACACACACACACACACACACACACACACACACACACACACACACACACACACACACACATATATATATATACTAGCTTTTGCCCGCGGCTTTGCTCGCAAGGATTTTGGTCTGCCAGATAAAGTTTCGAGACAGAGCATTTTAAATAAATAATTTAATTTTTTGTGAATATGTTACTCGTACATCCAAAACTTCAGATGTCTAACTTCAAAACTGACGGATTCCATACAATCTTTGAACCACTATTATATTAAGGGGGAAACCCTTGGGATGGAATTGTTCAAATTCCTTTCTTAGTGCTCATTTAAGCTATACAAAGAACCTACCTGCGAATTTCAAGATGCTAAGTTCAGTGATTTCAGCTGTGCGTTGACCGCTGGGTGTGTTAGTCAATCAGGTTACAGTTTTATATAAAGTTCGCCTGCGTGGTGAGTTGGTAAAAAGTACCTAATGTCCTTCCCCAGGCTTGAGATTATCCATATCAGATTTCATCACAAACGGATCTGCACAGCCGTGAAACATACATTGGCACTGATTAACAAATGGACAGAAGTTACTTTCGTTTTCTGTTGTTCGGGTCAGTAAAGGATTAGTATGTAATGTTATTGAATTTATTGAAAAGGATTACTTAATAAAACGGTTTCACTTGTACGGCAGCAGCGAGAAATTAAAACTAAAAGGAATTAAAAGAAATTAAAACTAATAAATTATATTAAAATGAAATTATTAAATTATTAAAGGAATTAAAAAGACATTGAAACTAAAATTAAAACTTTTCTACATTTTAACCTTCATAATTACCTTACTGTACATCTTTATCAATTTTTTTTTTGCCTGTATTCACCTTCTTTTAGTTTATCTATATTTAAAATGGTTTAATATATTCGTACCGTTTTCTTAAATTGTCTGTGTTTTGCAAATAGCCCTGAAGAAGACCTACAGCGTAGGTCGGAACGTTGGCTATCAATAAAGATCTGAAATTACTTGAGAATTTCATTCAGTGACCTCTACCCGGACCAATTTCTTCAACATAAAACTAAAAGGATTAGAATAATGTACATATGTAGGTAATTTATCAATGTTTTTTTAGTTTTGGCGGTCCTACACCTACTGCAATATACTCCTATAAAATATGTTACTTGATAGGTTTCGTTCAGCGAAAACATGTAAATTTTGCGAGTAAGAAACACTTGAGAAAGATACTCAAGAGAGCAGAATTTTATCCGACTTACTTGATATTTATCATTATATTATTAACAATTACACATCATTGTAAATTGTAGCCCAGGGGCGGATCCAGGATTTTTTTCTGGGGGGACACCAGGCAGACGGGGAAAAAAATCAACAATAACTTTCAAATAAACTTGTGGTATCTATCGATTTCAAAAGTCTATTAAAATATCAAAACAATAGTTTCATTCGTGTTCTTTCTGTTATTTTAATCACTGTGATCCTGTGATTTGCTTATAATTATGTATAATAATGGATTATCCATAGCACACAAAAAACTGTATGGGGGGCATGTAACCCCCCCCCCCCCTAAATCCGCCCTTTTTGTAGCCTCCGTGTTATTCTGATGTATAACATATATTACTGTAAAGTTTCATCCAAATCTGTTCAGTAGTTTTTGCGTGAAAGAAAGACAAACACAGAAAGTTTCGCATTTATAATATTAGTAGGATTATAAAATACATTTAAAATTAAATATTAATTAATTTTTTCATTGTGCTGTTAATAATAAATAAATTACACAAATTTAATAGATCAAAGTATTTACCATAGTACTACTCCATTATTAAAAATTATTTCAATATAGCAGATTCTGAATATAACCTCCAACATATGGTCAGTAGCTAATCGCGGTTATTTACTGTAACCTTTCGCATTTATAATATTAGTAGGATAGGATAGGATATTAGGATAAGTAGGATGTGGCTGCTCACTCATCTAGTTAGATATTTTTTAAAATTAAGTGTAAACCACTGATGGTATTGTTTGAATTTTTCTTCATTACTTAGCGATTCTTGCTCCCTTTGATAGAAACTGAAACTTTGATAGAAACTGAAAGTAAAAAACCTCATTTATGCCGAAACTGGCATCAAAATTAGTGTAAGACACTCTCCAACTGACACAAACCATTTCGGAAAACAAAATAAGGGTTAGGAAGATAAACAATGAGCAGGTGAAGTGGCGGGCGAAAGTGCCGTTAGGGAAATGTAGACGGCGCTGGTTATCACCTACGTCATAAGGGAGACCTTAACTAAAGAAACACCTTATATTATGACCAAATTACACAAAATCATTATAAATTGTAGCCTATGTGTTATTCTGATGTATAACCTATATTACTGTAAAGTTTCATCCAAATCCGTCCACTAGTCTTTGCAACCAAACTTTCACATTTATAAAATTAGTAAGATATATATATATATATATATATATATATATACTAGCTTATGTCCGCGGCATCGCTCTCATGGAATTTGGTCCGCCACATAAAATTTCGTAAAAGATCATTTTAAATAAATAATTTAATTATTTTTTTAAAATATAAGTTACTCGTACATCCAAATTTTCAGATGTCTAACTTCAAAACTGACGGATTCTATACAACCTTTGAAGCCCTATTATATTGAAGGGGAAACGCTTGGGGTGGAATTATCCAAATTACTTTCTTAAACTATACAAAGAACCTATCTACAAATTTCAAAATGCTAAGTTCCTGATTTGCCTTTAAGTATGTAATATAGGCACATGCACCCGTGCCTATGATGAATCTGCCCTTGCTGTAGCCTATGATGTTTATTCAATAAGTTTCATCAAAATCCGTTAAGCACTTTTCGCGTGAATGAGTAACAAACATTCGCGCTTATAATATTAGTAGGATATCAAAACAATAGTTTCACTCGTGTTCTTTCTGTTATTTTAACAACTATGATCATGTGACTTGCCTTTAATTATGTACTATAATGGATTCTCCACAGTACCTAAATAAACGGAGGGGGGCACGTGCCCCCGTGCACCCCCCTAAATCCGCTCTTGCTATAGCCTATGTGTTATTCCAGTGTATAACCTATATTACTGTCAAGTTTCATCCAAATCCGTCCAGTAGTTTTTGCGTGAAAGACAGACAAACATTCAAACTTTCACATTTATAATATTAGTGAGATATATGTATATATATATATATATATATATATATATATATATATATATATATATATATATATATATATATACATATATCTCACTAATATTATAAATGTGAAAGTTTGTATATATATATATATATATATATATATATATATATATATATATATATTTAACACACAAATACATTGGAGGGTTTATTAGATAGAAATAATGATCACAAATGCAATGAGCTGTGCAATGTTCTGAGTAAATCCCACACAGAGCTAATAAGTGCACAGTTATGAAAGCCAAATAATATAAGGTCAAGTTCAATAATGAAATTATGCGACCTCAGAATACAATGGGGTTGCTATATAAGACGTCATCGCATAACCCAACCTTACTTTGCAGTGAGCTCTCAGCCATGTCACTTCTTGTGAGTAACTTATCAGTGTATAATAAATATCGTTATTAATAACCGGTTACATTATTTAGAATCCACATTTTCATTGTTACAGGCACTCCTCATCGCCGCCACCATGGGATTGGCCTCCGCCGCCCCTCAATTCGCTTACAACGCTCCTGCAACCTACGCCCACGCTCCAGTAGCCTACGCTCACGCTCCAGTCGCTGTAGCCCACGGCACTCCAGCCCTCGCTGTTGCCCCCAGGGTTGAGGAGTACGACCCAAACCCATCCTATTCATTCTCTTACTCTGTCAATGACGCCGTAACCGGAGACTCCAAGGGACAGACTGAATCCAGGCAAGGAGATGTTGTCCAGGGCAGCTACTCCGTCGCTGAAGCCGATGGTTCCATCAGGACCGTAGACTACACCGCTGACCCAGTCAACGGATTCAACGCCGTAGTTCACAAGGACGCTCCAGGCGCTCACGCCGCCCCAGTAGCAGTTGCTCACTCGCCAGTCACCACTTACATACATTAAATTATTCTTTATTTATAATTAATACATTGTTTATACAGCTTTTTGTTGTCTTTATTTGCACATGACAAGTCTGTTCTTATATTTGAAAGTATTTTAAATATTTTTATTTTGAAGAGAAAAGATTTGCCCGGGTCGCCCGTCTCTCCGTGACAGCATTCTACCATTTGAGCTACCAGGGTCGCTTCACAGTCAGGACAAATCTGTTCTCTTCACCGATCCCTATCCCCGTGTTCTCGCAATTTTGCGGTGTAAACACGAGGAAGAATTTGCCCGGGTCGCCCGTCTCTCCGTGACAGCATTCTACCATTTGAACTACCAGGGGTCACTTCACAGTCAGGACAAATCTGTCCTCTTCACCGATCCCTATCCCCGTGTTCTCGCAATTTTGCGGTGTAAACACGAGGAAGAATGTTCATTGAACATGTAATGGTAGAGTGCAGTCAATGAGAGACGGAAGACCCGAGTTCGAATCCCGGACAGAGGGACTCTTCAAAGTAAAAATATTTAAAAATTAAAACAATTAATAAAAAATTATAAATAATAATATGACGTAGGTCAACAAGATCCTAAAACTAAAGTAATGTTTAATGAATATTCTTCCTCGTGTATGCATCACAAAATTGCGAGACCACGAGGAAATGGGATCGGTGAAGATATTGGATTTGCCCTTACTGTGAAGCGACCCCTGGTAGCTCAAATGGTAGAGTGCTGTCACGGAGAGACGGACGACCAGGCTTCAAATCCCGGCCAGGGCAAATATTTTATCTTCAAAATAAAAATATTTAAAAATTAAAACAATTAATTAAAAATTATAGAAAGTATTCTAACATCAAAAAGTAATCAGTGTGTCTTAAGCTTAAATTAGATTTGTAGAAGTTTACCCGAAGACCATGATTGGAGAAATGATGTATATTGTCAAATCATCCACTTTGCAATGTAGGGCTAATTCGAAATTGCAAAAACCTCGAAAAATGATATTGTGTTGCGAATTGTGATATGAAAGAAAACCAAAATATGAAGAATGTCAAAAAACTAAAAAAAATTAATGTGACAACTTTAAAGAAATTTTTTATGATTAAGGTTCGCATTTTTCATTAGGGTTATGAATAAATACAAATAAAATATAAATCTACATCTAATAATTTGAAAACAATATATATATATACAATATACATACATACCTTGGCGGTTAAAATGCATCTTTCCAATTATTTGTGCTAATCATAGGCCTTTAATCGTCGCATTTCGGTATGTGGTCCTAAGATCAAATAATCAGGATGACTTTGAGATATCGAAAACATAATTGAGTAGCCGCTCGAGTATAATAAATAACGGGACCTCGCAATGTTATGATAATGCCTTCCAAGAGATGCGGACATTGCGACAGGCCAAGACACAGTGTGCAAATGTACATGGGCATCAAGGACGAAGCCGGGGTGGCTCGTATCTCTGGACCTACTTTCTCCCCACGCCTCGGCCAGTTAGCATTTAGTCCGATATTACTCACCTGAATCATTGAATGGTCTCAGTATAGTTTCATCTAGAAGTGCAATAAAATAATTCAATAAATCGTATTAAATAGTTCTGTGTTAGAAATAGATTTTCATTTATTAAAAAAAAAAACTATCATTACAACCGATTATGGATCGTGGATTCTGTAGATGGAAGAGTCTGATCTTTATCTATGTCTATGGTAGTACCAGTTGATTTACGCGAGAAAGCACTCATCCATCAATTAAGGGTAGCCACTTTAAAGAGGTTGGGTGAGCCCCAATAACATCTGTATATCCCTTCAGCGCGCAGCATCTCGGCGATGTACACACCAAACTTTCCCGTGTCTATTTTTTTTTTAATTTAACTAGATTCAGTCTGAATAATACTCTAATTAATATTCAAATATATTATAAATTCAAATATAAAACGTATATTTATAAAAGGAAAATTTCCAATATGGTCTAAAGTAAATTGAAGTTATGCATTTTTGCTTTTTTTCATTAAACAACATTTCATTAAAATTTAAATAATATATGTTTCAAACTAACTTGCAAAAGGATGAAATATATTCATGATTGATCTCAAATTAGTTAAAAAAATGTTAAGTAATTAATACTTTATGATGTAATAACAAGTACCAAGGTATTTTCCCCCGTTTTTACTTTTATAATTTTAGTTTAACAACAAGTTTAAAAATACCTACATATTTCAACGAAACAATGACACGCTTCTGGGAAGGGCCTACATACAACAAATGATAATTTCTGAATTTGAACTTCCAAAAACTTTTTACAAGAAACAACTGATGTTTTTTGTATAAATAGTGGCCGTGGAAATTTAAAAGAGTATTCCAAAAAATTATTTAAAAGTTATGAATAAAGCAATAAGGATTCCAGTTGAAGGTATAGATGATTTGTTGTTATTTCTATTTCAAACTTATTGTTTTTTTTCGAAATTTATGTCATAGATATATTTTAGCGCATCTAGATAGAATGTTTAAACAGTACTGGAAGATAAGTCTCTTCTACCTTGCGGTGTAGAGATTTTGGATAAGGAGCGCCACCTATCTCTGTCAATGGCTGCTCTCCTGGCTGTCGCCCATCCAATCCCTTTTTCTTTAATCATATTTTGGAGGTTGTTCTTCCAGGTAACTCTTGGCCTTCCCCTCGGTCTTTTTCCTGTTGGTTTGACCTCCATAGCTTTCTTCGCTGTCCTGCAGTCATCCATTCTCATTACATGTCCGAACCATCGAAGCTGTCCTTTCTCCCTTTTGATTAAGGGGTCCAATTTTTAACGCAGTCCTTATCGTTTTGTTTTGTATCTGATCGCTCTAGGTCTTCCCCTCTATTTTCCACAGGTACCGCATTTCCATGCTTTGGAGTCGGCTCCGATCACAGTGATTTAGGGTCCAGGATTCACACTTAGGGAACGTATGTCGAAAGGTAAACAGCCAATTTTGTTTCTTTAGGTACTTCTTTATTACTTAAAAAAACATGTAATAATAAACCATGTAAGTGACAAACCAAATTTAAAAATAGCAGTAATAATAAATTTTCAAGAAAATTTCATATGAACTAAAGTGTAATAAAAAACTCATAAAAATAGAATATGTGCGAATCAAGTAAAATAGATAATAATTGCACCCAGATAAAAAAGTTTTTTGTTTCAAATCTCCATTTATTTATATAAAAAAAATATATAAAAAATAAAAAAACCTTTTTATCTGGGTGCAATGATTATCTATTTTACTTGATTCGCACATATTCTATTTCTCAGATAAAAAAGATAAAAGGATATTATTTTTATATAATTTTAGATCAATCAATTCATCCAGAATAATATAATGTCTAATATAATTATTATTGAAGTATGCTTTTTAAAGGTCCTTTCTAATTAATTAATTAATTAATTAGAAAGGATAATCTTATAACTATTACAATAAATAAAACTATAATGTTGAAATAATATTTTAATATTAACAATTACGATTGCCATAATTTATCTCTCCTGCATAAAATTATAATATATCTACTATTATTAATTATGAATGTAATAAAGTCTTTTTTGTATGTATTTTAATTATTGGGTTTTAGATGTAGAGATTATTTTATATTATAAAAAGTAGTATATTAGAAACTGTGCATAGCTCAAAGATAAATAAAACAATACTTAATGGAACGACCTGGCTGGGTAACGAGATATTTCGAAGTTATATGAGATTGCGTATTGCACATATTTTGTTTTTCAAATTGAAACATTTAACTTATTTTTTAACTTTCAAACCAAAACTTATTCATGATTTCATGATTTGGTGCAATATTGCATTTTATTTTTTCAAAAAAGAGAAATGTGTTAACATATATACAAACGTAACATCAATAAATAAAATTAATAAATAAACAAAAGATGGGAGCGACTCGAAATTCCGAAGAAACCATACCATTCCACCAGGGCCGAAAAATGGAAAGGCGATATCAGGACTCACAAGTTCAAGGCAGAGGAGGCAGTGAGGCGACCTCAGATCACATTCGGGGGTATATAAGAAGTGACCGCCCATCCAAGAACCAGTTCGCTCCGAATTCTCAACCATGTCACGTCTTGTGAGTATCTGCATATTACCAATTCAGTGAGAGTTACACTAACAGGTAACATTATCTAATGTATATCACTATCCTTTGTTACAGGTACTCTTGATCGCCGCCGTCTTCGGCGTGGCCTCCGCCCAGCTTATCTCTCATGCTCCACTCGCCTACTCCAGACCCCTGGCATACTCCAGGCCCCTAGCCTATGCTAGGCCCTACGCTTCTTACGCCGCTCCAGTAGCCACCATCGCTCACGCTCCGCTTGCAGTTGCCCGCGCTCCAGTTGCTATCGCTCACGCTCCTGTCGCCGTAGCTCACGCTGTTGCTCCCAGAGTAGAAGAATACGACCCACACCCATCTTACTCCTTCTCCTACTCCGTAAACGACGCTTCCACCGGAGACTCCAAGGGACAACACGAGACCCGTGACGGAGATGTCGTCCAGGGTAGTTACTCCCTCGCCGAACCCGACGGTTCCATCAGGACCGTAGACTACACCGCTGACCCAGTTAACGGATTCAACGCCGTCGTCCACAAGGAAGCTGGCGCCCACGCCGCCCCAGTTGCCGTCGCTCACGCTCCAGTTGCCGTCGCTCACGCTCCAGTCGCCGTCGCTCACGCTCCACTCGCTGTTGCTCATCCTCCAGTACTCGCCGCTAGGGCCTACGCTCCAGCTTACGCCACTGCCCTCCACGCCCCTGTCACCACCCTTCTTCATCAATAATTTATTATTTGTTTATAGGTAATAAAAATATAAATATTATAATGTAGTAAATTATTTCAATATAATCCATTAATGGTTCAAGAAAACTGATAATATTATGTTAATGTATGTTGAACTTGAACGCTACAAACGTCATAATTAAATCCGATAGACTACTGATATTCTATTTTTATGTGGAGATATATTAATAACTTACGTACAAAGTATATTAAAGATATTCATTACGATTTTATTTTATTTATGGCTATGAATATGTGCTTAGCTAAAAATTATTTGATAGTTAATTAATATAATTTACACATTGCATTTGAAAATGGGCATTTTAATGTAAGCAAAATAAATAAAATACAATCAGAATAGTTCAAAATTAGTTCGAATATTATATTGTATTGGCAATATTATATTAAAAGCTACAATAATATTTAAAATCATAAAGCCGAGTCTGCATTTTTTTAAATGTTTTAATACCTCATTTTTTTGTGAATGAAGGATTTTAGAAAAAATAAAAAAATATATTTTTTCTTCTTTGAGAAAGAAAAAAAGAGAAATGCTACATAGAAAACTTCAGTTGTTCTAAGATTAACCTCTCAGTGTCTCCTAAAACTGCTGCAACAACATTCATATTAAGGGGGCCCGAGGCAGTACGTTGTCAAGTACTTGTTCCCAATTAAAATTCCTATCCCAATTAAACCTGGATAGGAAAAATTAAGAGCTCACAACGTAACATCGTCCGATGAGCCATAGCAGCATAACGTAATGTTAATTATGGTTTTAAAAAGTATGTCTGTCGTCTTTTTCTCTAATATTCAATTAAGAAAAGTTTACGAACGAGTCAATATCACATTTTTAATGCAATATTTTTTTTTATTTATTTTATTTTTCACAGATGGATAGCTTGCTATGCGGAACGGTATACCAACCGCGCCTGCATAGAATTTATTTAGTTTATTATTCATTTAAAGCGGTTATAATATTATTTTTTATAAATCAACTTATTGGGGTATCAACATATCGTAAAGAACAAACCTCTTCAATTTTTATAACATTAAAAACTTTGTCCGTATTCGAATTTTAATTTCCTGATTGATCTACGTCAGTTATATGAGAAAGTTATATACATATATATATATAAATATATATATATATATATATATTGTTGAGACAAGCTCGTAAGTTCGATATAAATTTCTTAAAAGGCAGCGTAGCTTTCGTCTGAATTAAATCTCGCTCTGGGTGTGGACTGTATGTTGTAATTTGAAAAGCGTTCGCAACAATAGAGAAATAATACGAAGAAATCTAAAACATAGAAATAAAAGTTACTTACCCAAGACGCAAGCCGGGCAGCTTGTTGATAATAACCTTGGCTCCTTGAGCGCGCTCAAAGACCAAAAGAAGCTGGTAACGTCCTTCCAGGTGGATTCCTATGATTTAGAAATCCTCCAGGGGAATTCACACTTATTTGCAGGTGAAACGGCCATTAATTATAAAAAACATAAATAGAACGGAATCACGGAAAATCGAAAACTGGTCAAGAACATGATTCGCTAAAATTAAGCTGGATAGCTGGGGTAAACAAAAGAACACGACTGATCTGTGTGACTGCTCGATCAAGACTCGACTAAAAACAACTGCCCCATGTGGAATAGTGAAACTTTGGTTGCCCCTAACAACCACTAGATCAGGTGTAATGTGCTATTTTAAGATTTTACCTATTCATATTGCATGGAATTAATTTATTTACAAAAAGAACGCCAAATGGCCTGAACATATATATATATATATATATATATATATATATATATATATATATATGAATATAAAAATGTTTCAAGAGTTCGTCAAAAAGATGTACACATCGTAATAAGCGTCATATCATTAAGTTGTATAACAATACACGCAGATTGAATAAAGCAAACTTCTTTTGGAACATGATTCCCTCCAAACAGTTTAAATTATCTTCTTCACAGAAGACCGCACAATAAGTGTTCACAATAATAAAAGAATCATTAATTGTCTTAGATATTTCTGGGTTTCGATCCTGAATTAAGGCAAACACTCAAAAGTAGGAGTGAATGACACACATCTGACTTATAGATAGTTAGAACAATTATGATTATCAGATAGCTATAATGCACTCATAGATTCATAAATTAAAGTAATGACTGCCGATTCATTTCAAATTTATTAAAATAAAAACAACATACAATATTATTGATTAATGAAGTTCTGTATAAATTTGTATACATTTGTATAATATGCGACAGTTAAATAAACAGATTTAAAAAAAACTATTATCTTCCAAATTAATGAGTGAGTCATTTTTTAGGGCTCATATTCATAAAGTGCAAAATGTGTTCTTCATGTTTATAATTTGATGTGGAAGAACACGATTCTATCCTAAATCCATTAACTACAAAAAGCTTTTTAAACAAATATTATTTTTTGTCTTTATAGTTATTGAAATTACTTTGGCCTTCACCAAGTATTCGTTGGGACGGCAGAGAGGTTTTTTTGTTAAAACCAGGAAATGGAGATTTCGGTTTAAAAATTTGAGTACATCTTTTCTATCTACTACTAATCATGAGCAGTAAACCTCATTCAATCAGTGCACAGAGAAGAGAAAGCAATTAAATGATGTAGTTGTGACCTGCCGTCCTTAGTAGTGTAAGAGAATTGTCATCAAAATCTAAGTAGAAACTTGAGTTATATCTCCCAACTTTTTATCTATTATAATTAATCTATATAGCCGTTCATTAAATACAAGTTTACACACGTATTTATAATTGTAAGTTGCATGGATAACATTTTGCATTCATGAATTCCGGTATAATGTGTTTCAGAAAATATTACTTACAACTCAATTACGTGTTCTTTTCATGTAAAAAATAAAACCTAGGCAACCAATACAGTTTTTTTCAAATTTATTTTGCCTTTTTTTAAATGTGTTTATAAGAGAAGTTGTATTTTATCACTTATAAATAAACAATCTTATAATTTTAGTAAATAAAATTATCATTAAATATAGTTGGAGAAGCAAAAATACTACGCCAATAAACGGCTAGCGCCTGGTCGTATTATCATTAACTAGCCTTAACGACTGGCGGAAGGTTAATTTGTACTTTAATACTTTTTCATCTTAATGATTTCGTATCACGGAATTAGATAGAGGCTCCACTGAAAGCAAGGGGAAATTATTCAACTGTTGGACAGAGATGAACAATTTTTACTGGACGTTTCTGTACCATATTAAAACTTCTGCTTCAACGAAATTGTTGCTCTAGTCCCTATACTTATAACAATCCATGGCTTTTGGATTATGTAGTGAGATCGGATATTCACTATGGAGGTCAAATCTCTGGGATTTGAGTTTTTCAACAATATGGGTATGAGAAATACCATTTCTAGTGATTATATATCAAAAAAGAAAAAGAAACTTTTTATGATCTTTACTCTTTTTGTGTTCGCCTCAACCTGCAATTACTCTGAAACCTTCCTAAAAGCGGAACATTAAATCGACTACAGAGAGCAGACAGTGTCATTAGAGTTAGACCAAGATTAAGAGGTCCAATTCCATCGTCAAAAAAATAAAATTTGTACCACAATAACCCATAAAGGGTCTAGAGTTCAGTAAATAGTAAAGCTTGTACTGTTTCTTGGACTAACTTTGTGCAGGGAGGTGATTTGAAGGAGATCACGCTCAACCGCAAGATTTACCCCCTATTTTTGGTACCCAGTTTACAGAGGCTTTGTAAGCACCAGGAGTGTCGCAGGCCCTAATCATCCTTCCCCGCCGCTCACAGATTAAATTAATTCTTCCAGCAGCACGGTAACTCCGCTCCCTTTTCTCCTTCGTGAATGGTGAGAGTAATGCATGTAACTGCCATGAAGATACGGCATATAGTGGGGTTAATGTAAGCGGACATATGTAAATCTGAGAAATATTTTGCATTTGATCGTATTTGTTCATAAGATATTTAGATAATTACAGTAGGTAAGGACTGAAAAGTAATTTATAAACACTTTTTAACCTTTGAAGTTTGCTCGAATAAACAAGTATCTATCGTTATTCAGCATTTCGTTATTTTGTTATTCCTGATCTATGAGTCGCCTCTTTGTCCTTAATCAATGAACTGGAAAACTAGGTTTGAAACTAGTAGGTTTGATCGGGAATAAAGTTAGTCAGGAAAGGATTGATATAGGGTTCGGGCCAAATCAGCAACAAATATTAGATTAAGGTCATAACAGATTACTTTATTCGTAACAATGCAAGCATATTTTAATATTTTCAATGTCAACGATTACAAGCAAGTTACTGATGAGGAAATGGTTGACTGGCTATATCTTAGAAGAGTGTAAAATGGCCGGGGGTACAGTCAATAAATATTTCATACAAAACAAGTTTAACTTTTTTATTTGTGGCTAGGTTTCGACCTACGTATTAAGCATAGTTAAGTGCAAAGAATAAAAAATAAAAAAAAATTACATTTTTCTGTTTTCTTTTATTCTTAACCCTAATGCGGGCCTAAAACTTGAGCCAAAAAGTAGGCAAAAGTACATAAGCTAAACTTATCTTGTGTGAATTATTTATTGACTGCTCTCCCTGACCATTTTAACTCTTCTAAGATATATCCAGTCTACCATACCATAGTCAGGCGCTGTAACAAGTAAATATAATGGCCGAAATTATACATAATGGCATGCATACAAGCAAGTACAGAAATTAGCATGTGTTAGTTTTAAATTTAATTTAGAAGGTTATGAAGCCATCTTCTTTTCAGACACCTCGGAGTATCGGGGATTAAAGAAGAAACTAGGTTTCAAACTAGTTGGTTTGATGGGGAATAAAGTTAGTTATGAAAGGATTGATATCAGGTTCGGGCCAAATCAGCAACAAATGTTAGATTAAGGTCATAACAGATTACTTTATTCGTAACAAAGCAAGAAGCATTAAGGATTTTACGAAAGATTTTGGATTGTAAGGATTTGAATTCGAGAGGTATACGATGGCTTAGTGGAGCCCCAAAGCTCTACTCCGTAAGTCCAATCAGGTCTTATTATCCAAATAGTCAAGTATATAAGTCTTTTGTAATTAATTGGGGGCTAGTAAATGTTATATGTTAAAAATAAAAATGTTAAATGTTGAAGTAACCTGAAGCGGCAAGCAGTTACATATCTTTTTCAGACTAGTATGAGGATTCTAAGTTAAACGTTTTGCTACCTTAGTATTACAATAAAGTATTTGTATGATATACATGGAAATGAGAAAAATGATATAAACGATTCTGAGTATCTCTTTATTTTTGGTCTTTGGATGATACTCGATTGCGATTTTTTTGGCGTTTTGAAGATCTATGTATAATTTTCGCCCCACGGAACCATTTGGTATCAAAATCTCTGATTTTTCAATTTTGTAACATAGAACCTTGTAATACTAATGTAGCGGTTTGTCAAGGCGTGATCTTAAGTTTCAGATTTGCTCTACGGGAATCAGTGGGATATTATTAAATGATACTAAAGGTCAGGAGAAATAATTGAAAACAAGAATTAAATTATGACAAAAAAATTCTTTTTAAGGTCAAAAAGTGTGCGTGGGGTGCTTGATGTTAATTGTTGAAAGTACATACTTTATTGACTGATATAAATTTTTTAAAAGTAGATCCATCATGAAAATATCTTAAAAAGCATCCCATGCTTATTTTTCGATAAATCGAATTTTTACTCACTCTATTCTTTTTTTGAACCTAATGAATACCATTTTATACTTTCTGGTTTTGATTATGATTAAATCGTTTTTTTAAATATTATTTATTTTTGTAAAAAAAAAAAATCATTGATATTTTGGTATTATACACATCACTACTTTTATTCTGTTCTATTGTAACGTTTCAGCCATAGATACCAACTTCTAAATAAAAAGATTAAAAATTGGGATATCATTACTACCTTATAAAAGGGATTGTAATAGTTCAAAATGCTAACTTATCTTGAGCCAAAGAATTTCAATTACTTGCTAGTTCAATGCTCCCTACAACAATAAAACCAATTAATGGATATTCTCATATCCAATGGAATTCTGCCGAATTCCTCTCTGGCCCAGCTCTAATTGATATTAGGTACCGAATTCCGAACGAAATTTAATTTTTGAGTGAAGAAATGTAAAAATTAAAAATTAACTGCTTTTAACTTTTGGTGGCACTAAATTAAATAATCATTGAATCAAATTTGTTGGATATGGCGCAATAGCAAATATAACCTAAATGAATAATATTAATTTATAAAAAAATATGTTTTATAAACTTCTGGCCTTCGAACTTTCTCGCAGAAATAGTTTGATGGATACTAAGTACTTAATTGAAAACTTTTTAATTAAAAATGTTCAAGAAATAATAAAACTTCAGTTCCTGAAACTAGATCCCGCCAACATCGTTCTAGGAAAATGGAAAATTAAAATCTAAGAAGTTCAAAAGATTTTTTTTTGTATCCTTGTGATAATTGCCATCAAGAAAATAAACTAGGATCTATAAAACTATGTTTCTTGAAATTGTTTTGTATAGTTGTGAAAATGGTCCCTAAGTCGAAGGGACTAACAAAGCATTCGATGATAAAATATGACTTACAAAATTCGGTATTGATAAGATTGCGCAACACGGTGTATAAGTGATATCATCGCTAAGATTAAAAATTGCTTGACAATTTGTTGAGGTTTAGAACGGACGAATTCTTAAAAACCTTATCAGCACTGAGCCGATTGGTGAACGTCTGAGGTAGACCGAAGCGTAGGAGGGAAGATGTCTTAAAGTAATTAAATGAATCTCGCGGGTTTGATAGTTTGGGTTTTTAAAAATTATAATGAAATGCATAAATTTAAAAACGATACCAGTTAAAAAGTCAAAAATCAATGTTAAAGAAAATAAAAGGTGTCAGGGATAGAAGATCGGCTGGGGTTCGATGCTGAACCTTAGGGTTAGCTAAGCCATTTATTATTCATGTATTTAATTATGGTTAGCTTTATGATTTTATTGATAGAAACTTATAATATTAAAGCTATTATTCACTATGTGTAAATTTAAACCTAAGGTCTTCACTATTGTGCTTTTAGTATCTTAAGTTAAGAGAAGTTAATGAATAAACAATGATCATTTAACTATATTATGGGATTAAGAAATTAATTTCTCAACTATTATCAGACTAAATATTTGCAAAATTGCAAAAGCTGAAAACATATCCTTATTAAAATTGAGTATAACTATAGAATTAGCAAAATCTGTTATAGGCTACGTATGAATAGGGATATGATAGACATATATAGAAGAACCCAAAGAATTTGTTTTGTTTTTCGGTGATTCGTATATTGACTTTCTTTTTTTTCATCTTTACCGAAAAAATCCCAATAATAAATAAAACCTGAAAGATAATATTTACATTCCCAACCCCTAATTATTGAGTAATATTGAATGAGAGGAATATTAATACACGAAATGAGAACCTGCTTTCATAGATATAGTTATTACTGGGTCAGGTTCAAGCGAGTAGGAGCTAGTTTGACCAGGACAGATTACTCGAAGCTCGCTATATAAGCAGGCACCGCCCTACCGATCGCCAGTTACCAGCTAGCTATTCGACATGGCACCACTTGTAGGTATCTCTCAGTCTAGAGCTAAAATAGTAACAAGATATGATATAACATATTTTTTAATAACAGATTCTTCAATACCCACATTATGTCACCGTTTCAGGTACTCCTCATCGCCGCTACCTTAGGCCTGGCCTCCGCCCAGTATGGCTACCACGCTCCTGCCACTTATGCCAGACCTCTAGCTTACGCTAGGCCTTACGCTGCACCAATCGCTGTCGCTCGCCCACTCGCTGTTGCTAGACCACTCGCCGTAGCCCATGCTCCCGTAGCCATAGCACACGCTCCTAGAGTCGAACCATACGACCCACACCCAGCATACTCCTTCGCTTACTCCGTCAACGACCATTCCACCGGAGACTCCAAGCAACAGCATGAATCGCGTGACGGAGATGTCGTCCAGGGCAGCTACTCCCTCGCCGAACCCGACGGTTCTATCAGGACCGTAGAGTACACCGCCGACCCAGTCAACGGATTCAACGCTGTCGTACACAGGGAAGCTGGAGCACACCCCGCTCCAGTTGCAGTAGCACACGCTCCAGCATATTTGCACTAGACTGTTAAGTTCTACTCGACTTGCCTGACTGCCTTGGGTTATGAATTTCTTCCCAAGGATTTGTAATATATAATAATCGTATGGTATTATTCAATGTATAATATTTTGTAATGGGTGTTAAATATATGTTTTGTTTATAGTTATTTTTTCGTCTATATTTAGAAATTATCCTACTTCATTATTACAGGAATTCAATTTTCTTTAAAATAGTTGCTATGAGGTTGGGAAACTTATTCTGTAGCTAAATTTAGTTAAGTTATTAAATATTTTCACTATGAGTAATGAAGAAAAATACTTCGTACTGCGGGATATGAAATTATTCACACCCAATAAAATAACACATTGATTGTGTCAATGTTTCTGTCTAACTTTTAACAAAATATGATCAATAATATACTCGTAATACAAAAGAAAGTAAAACAGTTATAAAGGCATAAATGAGTAATTATTCCGCAGGTAGTCGCTTCGAGTCACAAGATTTAATCATAAATATTTCCAAAAATACAATTTATCTTTATCATTACAACAGTTTTAAAGGTTTATTCGTTTCATTTTTAATATTTTCCTAAGATACTAGTTTATTATCATGAGCTTTAGTATGGAATCGAGAATATAATTATAGAAAAAGTGTATACTTCCGTAAATAATTTCATCTAGAAATGAATGTCTCAATAAAAATACGAGTATATCATATGTACTTCGAAATGTTAATTGAAACTTTTATTTCTTGACGAAATTATTATAAAAATCTACTCATTGCCGATAATTATCTTTTCCATACTCAATCTCAAGATAATAAACTAGTTTCTTAGGAAAATATTAAAAATGAAACGAATAAACCGTTAAAACTGTTGTAAGTCAACTCGAAGCGATAACCTGCGGAATAATTAGCAAAGAAATGTTAGTAAAAAAACATTTCTTTTTTTCATAAAAAAATTATTTCTTAACAATTATAAAAAACAGAATAAGATAAAACTAATCAATAAAGTTTTTTTGTTTCGAATCTCCATTTATTTATATAAACAAATATTTACAATATATATATATATATATACAATACATAAATATATATATACGGAAATAATTATAGTACTTTTTCTACCCGGAGGTATTTTAAGCAATACATAGAATGAGTCCGCTGAAGGCGGGTTCTCTAAACCGGCCAAGACCGCTGATTCTATACATTCAAAGCAGGGAGAGACCGCTTTAAGGGATTAGGTGATAGGAAGAAGAAAGGGGGGAGAGGAAGGAAGAAAGGAAGAAAGGCTTGGACAAGGGAGTCCTCACCCCATCCCTAGGCCAATGAGAGCACGTCGACCAAGGGGACACTGCCTTGCCACCTCCCAGGTCTGGGAGGGGGAACTATGTCTCTAAAGAGTGGGTTGCTACACGCCTTCAGCCCATCAAAAAATTTGATGTGCCTCCGGCTAATGTAGTTCGGTATAGACGGGAGTTTCAGCTCCTCATAGATTTTAGTATTACGCGCCCTTTGGAGCGACGTGCCTTTAACTATACGCCTAAGGATGGAGTTCTGGAACTGCTGTAGACTTTTTAGTGTGGTTTTGTAAATATGTTTAAGGAGCGGCGCACCATGGAGCAGCGTTGGTCTAATAATCGACTTATAAATTTGGCATTTAAGCCGTAACGACAGTTGGGGCGAAGTGAGGAGGTGGTAGAGCCTATTGGACTTTTGTCGGGCCAGTTTCAGCCTCCCCCTGACGTGACTCGAGAAGGTAAAATGCCTATCAAGAGTGACGCCAAGGTAGAGGATAGAGTTAGATACACGACGATCTTCATCTTCAATTGTGAAGGTCGTCGGGAGGCGCTTTTTGCCTTCCTGAAATGACATCACGATGGCATCCGTCTTAGACGGATTCACCCTGATGCCATTCATCTTTAAATCATCAATAATTGACACCGACGCCTTTTGTGCCTTTTTAAGGGCATGACGGGCGTTGGCACTTGAAGCATAAATCCCTATGTCGTCCGCATAGGCCGCTACTACCGCTCCTTCATGCTTAACCGAGACCACGGGTGCTGTGAATATCACAAACAACAGTGGCCCCAGTACAGACCCTTGTGGTACTCCACAGGTGGTGTTGCTAGAAGTCGAGTAGCTTTCCCTGACTCGCACGACGAAGGATCTTCGGCTAAGATAGCTTCGGATTAAACGGCATAACGAGCCTGGGAAGTTAAACTCTTCCAAGCGTCGAAGTAACAGTGTGTGAGACACACTGTCAAAGGCCTGAGTGCAATCAAGGGATATAAAGGCCGTGGCTTTGTTCATGTTCATCTGCTCTATGGTGTGCGCTTGGAGCTTTGCCAGGTGATGGTCACAGGAAACACCTCTAAGGAAACCAGTCTGTTCTGGGGGGATAATGTTTTCCTCTCTACAGTGGGTCAGCAAATGGTGGAGGACAAGTCTCTCGAAAATTTTACTCATATGAGAGAGCAAGCTGATCGGCCGGTAGTGATCAGGTAGTTTACCAATCAATAAAGAGGGGTTTCTTTAAAAAATATGAGTTCATTTCAATAATGAATCATTGGGAATGTGCCGAAATATTCAGTTATTATACTTCGTCGTGCTATTATTTATATTTGCTAGTCCAATATTGGTTTGGGGAGGGAAAAGGGTTCAGAGTCAACATGTTTATACTTATATCGATTTTTAAAAATGGGAATCATTCGATAAATTCATGCTGTACCAATCGATAAAGATAATATCCATCATCTACCTTATATTAAAGATATAAATGTATATAAATCCTCAAATACAGATACTATATAAATCAGATGGCACTGCTTTCTTCAGTGCTGTTTGCAGGTGTCCTTTTCAAGGTGCAGCGCTGCATCACATTCTTCTGAGCTGGTGGTGGTAGCAAGTAGTCTCATAATTGGCTCATAAATAGGTATAAAAAGTATAATATTTTTAAGTATAAGTATAAAATGTAAGGCCAACTTTCTGCAAATGATTGTGGATAGTTTGTGTGGATGAAGGCCTAGCCAAATAATTTTAACCTTGATTCAGAATCATGTGGGTACTGTGGAAGAGGTTTATTTTTCTTCTGGCAGCGGTGACTATTCCCATCCAGTCTTAGTATTTTCGAAACCTTTTTTTTTCACTCAATTAAATTTTCTGCAGCAACAACTATAATTAGATTTTGATCTTAATATTAATGCAATTTAAAATAAAAATAATATACCAATGCCTGTCAAAGTCAATACCAAACAATTATAAAAATCCCTATAATTTTTTGCGCAATTTATACTTGTTTAATATAATATTATATTATATTAAAAGTTCCCTTGTTAAGATCCACCTTTTTGTACGAATGGCTGACAGTGATAAGAAATAAAATTGGGATGAAAAGTGGGAGAGAGCCTTCCGCTAAACCACCTCCGTAAAAAAAAAACAAAAAAAAACACTGCTTTGATCCCTCCAAGCGGTTTAACGCCAAAAGAGTGCAGTATAATAGGAAGGTTAAGAATTGGTCATACTAAGTTGACACATCTCCACCAACTTTTAGGGCAGTACCAACCAACCAGCCATAACTGTAACACTGTACAAATTACCGTCACGCACTTATTTGAATGCAACAAGTACGAAATAGTAAGAACAAATTTAGAAATTGAAACGTGCCAACCTTTCAAAAATGATAATGAACTGCAGAGGACTCTGATGTACCTAAAATACACGAAGTTAATCCAAGAAATATAAGAAGAAGAGTAGTCACTAATGGCCTCAGCAGTCGAAGCGACGTTAAAAAATCAAATAAAAAAACAACTATTCAAAAATCAATGTATTTTTAAAAAAAGAATAATTTAATATTAACCAAACAATAATATGTATTTGGAAAACAATAAAATATATAGTATTGTTAAATTTTCAATAAATGAATAATCCATTATTTCATAAGTAACATTAAAATCAAGTCAATCCTTATATTATAACTTTAGATTTATAATCGAATCTATTGATATTGTTTTTTAAAATACAAATCAGGAGTATAATAACCATGAATAATTGATCATCATCATAATCAATCCCCTTTACCGCCTAAGCAGTGTTAGGAAGAATTCTGCACAGCCTTCTCCAGCTCTGCCGGTCTTCAACAAACATTTCTGCTCCATTGGAGTCCCCTCTTCTCAAAGTCCTTCCTCGCATCTTCTTCCCACTTCCCCCTAGGTCGTCCTCTTCCTCGTTTTCCCTCCACTTTGGCTCGGTAGGTTTCGCTAGCAATTCTGCTAGGATCCATCTGTAGGAGGTGTCTAAGCCATCTGAGTCTGTTTTCCTCTATCAGCTGGTTGGCAGATTTAACAGGCCATGACAATTGGTAAACATTATTTGTAATAATCGTATGTTAGGGAAGAGGGAAATAATACCAGGAAAAGGAAATATCAGGAAGGAAGAAACTAATAATACCAGAATAGAACATATCAGAGGGACGTAGAGTCCAACAGTAACTGACAACAATTAACTGAACTATTTATAGTTAAAACATCGTTAAGTGTTAAACTACCTAACGACTAACAAAAGTACATAATAATATTTAAAACAAAATTAGAATGTCAAGCATTATAAAAGTGGATTCAAATTTATGGATTTTTTTAAGCCTACATACTTGTATTAAGAAATAAAGATGATATTTGAAAATAGGAGATGTATTCATAGTTAAAACAATAACGCTCCTGAATTTATTAATGGTGCAATAACCAGAAACGTAGAAATAAAAAGGAGTGAGCTTATGACATATTTGGCGTAATCAAAAATATTTATCTTACTAATTATGTGATCTTACAAAGAATACAAATAAATCAGAGCATAAAAAGAAATAAAATCCTAAATCTTAATATCTTAGCGCTAATACACTACACACTTATGGGTAAGTAATTCAATGAAATCTTGGTTAAGTTAAAAAAAGGCCAATGAACTCGACCAAAACAATATTATTACAACAGGATCATATATTTAAGTCTAGGAAAGTGATGTTTTTTCTATCACTCGATAATTATATAAGAACCTGTTCATTAGCTGGTACGGATTGATTGCGGGCCCAAGTTCAAGGGAACTGAATGTAGTTTGACTAGTGGACGCCTTAAACCTGCTATATAAGCCCGCAGCTTACAGAAGTGGTACAGTTCCCAACCATGACTCCACTAGTAAGTATCTCTCAGGAAACACAGCATACATCTATACAATTCAATGCGAACCGTTTTATTCACTTTCACTTCACAGGTACTCCTAATTGCAGCCACCATCGGCTTGGCCTCCGCCGCTCCACAGTACGGCTACCACGCTCCATTAGCAGTCGCCCATGCTCCACTGGCTTACTCCAGACCACTCGCCTATGCTAGACCCTACGCTGCTCCAGTCGCTGTTGCACGACCACTTGCGATCGCTCAACCTTTAGCCGTCGCTCGACCATTGGCCGTAGCCCATGCTCCAGTAGCCATAGCACACGCTCCTAGAGTCGAATCATACGACCCACACCCTGCATACTCCTTCGCTTACTCCGTCAACGACCATTCCACCGGAGACTCCAAGCAACAGCATGAATCCCGTGACGGAGACGTCGTCCAGGGCAGTTACTCCCTCGCCGAACCCGACGGTTCTATCAGGACCGTAGAGTACACCGCCGATCCAGTCAACGGATTCAACGCCGTTGTACACAGAGAAGCTGGAGCACACCCCGCTCCAGTTGCTGTCGCTCACGCCCCAGTAGCAGTGGCTCACGCTCCAGTCGCAATAGCCCACGCTCCAGCATATGCTCTTCACTGATTAATCAGTTTCACTCGTCTGACCTGAATAGATTAAGTATTTTTTTCTACCCAACCTGTATGTAATATATTATATATATTACTACGTAAGTTTTAATATAATAAAAACGTTTTTACTGTTATAATTGATATTTTGTTTTTCTTTGTTGACCATTCATGTATGTTAATTCCTTAATAGCATTTACGGATGTAAAATTTTATGAACTTAATTTTTAAAACCCTTATTACTTATTATATTAAATTTCACACAAGTATTATTTTTTACATATCAAAATATTTTATAGTTGGTATAGAAAAAGTAGTATCCATTCAGTATATACTTTAAGATACCTTTCTTGGAATAATAAATATAATGCGTATTAATTTTTTCTATGGCACGGGTAGTTCTGGCGTACGTTATAAGATGATAACTCTAAACTTTTTTTTTTAGTTTTTCTGAATTTGAAAGTCATTCCTAAAAATGATTTGGAATTGGCATATTAATCGGGAAACAGAATATTTATGCTGGAGGAAAGTAAAACTGAATACTCAACCACGTATGGCTTACTAGATATGGAATGGACACGCCTAAATACATAGTTTTTTATATTACAAATCCTTAATATTCATTAATTATAATTTTAATATTATTAATAAATTACCTCATATTAATACATGAATATGAATGTCATCCCTATTAAGAAATTACGAAACATTTGGTTCAAAAATAATAAGTTGTTACATAAAAAACAAAAAAATGACACTTCGATCCGAATTAAAAAAAAATATGGTACAATCTCACTTTTGTCAAGAGAGAAGGTAGTGATGATCGGTTAATAGAGATAGCCCCTCGAAGAATCTTCTACGTATAAGAATTTTTCTCATGGTAACTAGTCATTCTGTATTTATTATATTATATGATAAACCATGGTAAGCATATATAAATGTAAAGCGTATCTGTGTTTTAAATTTACTTTCATCAGTTGCTACACCTTAAGATAAGAAATAGGTAACCATGAAATTATTATTATATGTGAAATTATTATTATACTACTGTGATCAAAAAGTAAGGTGAAATTGTATTTTAAAACTCCCGGAAATTAGGAAGGCAGGCAAAATGTTTTTTCCTAGGTTGATAGGACTCTCTATAAAATTTCCAAGCGTCTGTCTGTCAAAAGGTTTGATTATCTCCGAGTTACAAGTGTTTTTGTAAACAACCAAAAGTGAATTTTTCGATATTTACATTCGATTTTTTTTTTGTTGCGCAAACAAAATTTGACGAAAGTTCTTTGCTCAGCAAAATCACCCATTGTAAAAATCGAAAAATTCACTTTTGGTTTTTTACAAGAACAAGTGTCATTCGGAGATAATCAAACATTTTGACAAATAGACGCATGGCAAATGTTATAGACACTCCTACCAACCTAGGAAAAAAAAAATTTACCTGCCTTCCTAATGCCCAGGAGTTGTAAATGACAATTTCACCTTACTTTTTGATCACAGTAGTATCATATTGCTATAATGCGAGACAGATGTTTTGTTTCTCTGGGTTGCTTTCCATGATTCTGTCGTAAAAATGAATTATGCTAATGAATAGAAATATTTAATTGGTTCCGTTAAAGAGTAGATATGTAAAACATACACATCCAGAAATACTCCCAAAATTCCAAAAGATGTTATTGCTGGCCACAGTTTTTCCTTAATCGCAAATCATCAAATTTTGTAATCGGTTATTACTATTGATTCAATAAAATTATGGCTCATGAGGATGTTTTTGTCTTGAAAATCACACCACTCGCTTTATTCTGTAAGAAAATTTATGGCTTGTAGCATGAGCTTGTTGTTCGGATTTAATTTGATGGAATCGAAGATTGATAAAAAAAACAAAAAAACACATTATTTTACTATAGAAATAGTAATTACTCTATTTATTTATTAATTATGAAATTATACAAATATTTTATTTAACTTTATATTCGTACTTATCAAAGTACTCATTGTATGTTTTATTTTTCTTGCACATTCGTGTTTTACTGCGTATTTTTATACGATATAAATTACATTTTAATTGATAAACGATCATTGTTTTAAATAAAAAGTTAAATGTTGTGAAAAGTACACATATCAGGAAAATTACTCACTATAATAATTAGCACATCTATTTTATATTTAATTTAACAACAACATTTTTTAATTAAATATAATATTTTTAAAAAATACTTTCATTATATAAATTTATGTTTGTATATCCATATCCATCACCAACCCAAAACCAACTTAATTGGCAGTATGACTTATACAATACATGCTTCGTACTTTATGCAGGAAAGCAACATTTTTTAACTGAAAATTAAATGTTTTTTGCATACCCATCTTTTTTATTGCATCCAGACATTTGATTTTTGATTATTTGAAAAAGATAGTCACAAAAATTTGTACGAGAAAATATGTTGTTTTCTGGCAACTAAAAGCATAAGTGATTGAAATATATCATTTTCAAACCTCATTATAAAAAGATCCTACATCGAGTATTTAATTGATCATATTTTAAAATCATTAATGAATATACCTATATGTAACTAATGTATTTATAAAAATATTCTAATAATATTCTGAAAAAAAAAAATAAGAACACCTAACAGAATATTGCTCGGAGACGCCCGTACAACAAAAGCCAGCCTATTATTGACTGCATACCCAAGTAAACAAAACACGTATATAATTAAATGCTTATTACAACAAATGTTCGTCAATACTAATATGTTACGAATACAATATATTTTTTTAAACATGAGCAGTAATAAGAATTCCATAACTGCTTTTATTTTTAAAATGTTTTAAGAAAAACAAATGATCAAAGTAGCTGAATAGCAAGCAGGTAACCTAGTATCATCAGATTTGGTTCAGAGGGTACGAATATTATTTGCGAATAAAAAATGTTACTCTCGAAATCCAAACTATTAAGTGAATGACTGAAAATAATTTCGCATTCGGAGAAAATTCAGAATTCATATTAAACAATATAATAAAGTTGGTAAGATTCTTAAGAATCAGTCAATAAATATAAATAATATTTTGGTGGTGATTCAAAATTTCATTCTGCTCAAAAACTGGCTTGTAGTGAATTACAGTAAATATTTATTGACCCTATGATCGGACACTAGATCGTATATATAATTAATACTTATAAATTGTAGTCTATATTTATTTATTAAACATCACTTATACTACTATAGCTAATCAGACCATTCTATAGCTGGTCTCCTAAAATTAGCCTCTCCAGGTATAATTAGGATAGGGACTTTTAACAAGGCACCTGACAGTACAGGCTAAGGACAGCCATTTTATGTCCCTTTCATTACCAAGGATTAAAAAAACTAAGAGCCACCTTCCATGCTACGAACCCGTGAAAATGGGTATTTTGAACTTGTTACACACCACAGGTGGTCCACATTATAATTACACAAAGAATAAAAACACAATGTAAATACATTCATCCAAGATTATGACGAAATATGTTTCAGTAATGATTCTACATACCTGTGCTGTTCGTAATGCTGCTCAAGACATGGTAAGAGGTTATATGGTTGAAGGTTGGATTTTTTTTTGTGACAATTCAGATTGTAGGTTGTTGTTTTAATTATGGCATAAAACCAGTACGTCAACAACTTAGTTTATATTCAAATTATATTAGTATCTTTATATATATAAATATATATACTTATGTATACATATTTATGACGTGTTTTATATTTATGACATATTTATATTTCATTTTAACCAAGATTTTTTCATTATTTCTACATCTTTTTGAAGAATTAATTTTGGTCAATTCTTACCAGCTCAGAGTTTTGATATAATGATAAAAATGACGAACAATCAAAGAAAATGTATTTGTCCGATTATTTATAGTGTGCTTACAATAGAAAAATCGTTCATTATAATTATGATTCAAAATAGCCCTAAATGTATTTTCATTTCACATAAATCATAGTCGAATTGCATTCCGAACGGTCGAATAAGAACCTGTTAATTCTCGCTGCTCTAGACGTGTGTGGTTCAAGTTCAAGGAAACCGAATGTAGTTTGACCGCCGCTTGCTTTAAGCCTCCTATATAAGCCACCCTAGCCTCTCTACAATCAGTATCCAACCATGACAGGACTAGTAAGTATCTCCGTGTACTGAAAGCAAATAATAATTTTTTGAATCTGGTACGTTTATATTATTTCTTATTTATTTATTTATTTAGGTACTGATCATCGCCGCCATTTTTGGCATGGCCTCCGCCCAGTACGGCTACCATGCTCCTGCAGCTTATGCTAGCCCTCTTGCGTACGCCAGACCTCTAGCTTACGCAAGGCCTTACGCTGCTCCAATCGCTGTCGCTCGACCACTCACTGTTGCTAGACCACTCGCCGTAGCACACGCTCCAGTAGCCTTAGCACACGCCCCTAGAGTGGAACCATACGACCCACACCCAGCATACTCCTTTGCTTACTCTGTCAACGACCATTCCACCGGAGACTCCAAGCAACAGCATGAATCCCGTGACGGAGACGTCGTCCAGGGCAGCTACTCCCTCGCCGAACCCGATGGTTCCATCAGGACCGTAGACTACACCGCCGACCCAGTCAACGGATTCAACGCCGTCGTACATAGGGAAGCTGGAGCACACCCCGCTCCAGTCGCTATCGCACACGCTCCAGTAGCAATAGCCCACGCTCCAGCTTATGCTCTTCACTGATTAATCAGTGTCCACTCGTCTGACCTGAGTAGATTAAGTGATTTTTGCAACTCTACCTGTACCTAATGTATTAGATATGTTACTATAGAATTTTTAATATAATTATACGTTTTTATTGTTCTTAGTATTCTTTTGTTTTTCTTTGTTGACCATGCCAATAGCATAAATTCTTAATAAGATTTCAAAGTGAATGATATTTTATGTTCATAGTTTTTTTAATAGCATAATACTTCTTATATTGAATATCACACCAGAGTTACATATCAAACTGGTTTATACTTATGCGAGCACACTTCTTATTAATTCAGAAATTTTTTTTATGAGAATATTAGTATTGGGCAATAATTTATCTTATTTTATATTTTTACACGATATAGGTTTTTCTGCCGTACCAAAATCCCTAAAAAATGATTTGTAGTTTGGATATTATTCGTGAAACTATGTGTTTATGCTGAAAAAAATAACCAGATGAATTCGCCAGAGTAAAAAATAAATATTAAGCCAAGTATTGCTTACATATAAATATCCAGTATTAATTAATTTCATTTGCAAAATTTTATATTTTTGAACCAAATTGTTTAATTAAAATTCCGTGTCCGTATCTCAGATCACCACATCTTAGCGGTGCATTCCCTTTTTCTTTTGGTAAAATATTATATTAATATTCAAGTTTTATAATTTGTCATCCTTAAGGACTGCCCATGTAAAATACACATATCTAGAAATATTCTACAAAATTCCATTTAATTGATTGAAATTGAGTTTAGTGTTTTAAATAAAAAGTTAAATGTAGTGTGAAAAGTATATATCGGGAAAAAATTTGTTAGATCTGTTTTTATCAATATTGAATTATATTATTATTAAAAAAATATTTTCTTTACTTAAATTTATGTTCCTAAGCTAGGTTATTTGGCACTAAAACGTATAACATTCTTATTTCAAACTAATGGCAGGAAGGCAAATACATTTTTCTGCTGAATATTAGGTGGGAAATCTCTCCTAATTTCAGCATTCCCAGATTTTCGTAACATCTGATAAATCTTATATATAATATGATATATAAAATGTGAACGATAATATACTACATGTGATTTTCTGACAACTAGAAGCGTATAAGGCCTTATTATAAATTGACTCTACATCGAGTGTATATTTTGAAAATTTTAGGGATGTTATACAAAAAAATGTCTTAAATAATTTAAGACATAATTATTATGTGACAATTTTTATTATAATTATTATGTGCCGATTTTATATTCACTCTCAGTATTTATAATCTGCATGTTTTCTGTCGAATATAAAATCAACATACAAAAATCAAACCAAGTAACATTTACAATTAGACATTCAGACTGCCCCACTCTAACAATTTACAATGCACCATTGCCCAGACAAACACAGACAAAATACTTGGGCCTTACAATGGACAGAAGACTGACATGGAAATCACACGTAATTAATTTGGAGAAAAAATTGAATTACTCTCACTCCTAAGACGACTACTTCATCACAAAAATAAACTGTCACTAACAAACAAAATTATAATATACAACATGCTACTTATGCAGAAAATCCCACATATAGACCATTCAAATTTTTCAATAAAAATTCCTCCGTTATATTACTTACACATTCTCCTTTTTACATTACTAATAAATCGTTACACAAAGATTTCAACATACCACTCGTGACTGACACAATCAAGAAAAACTACAAAGAATTTCATGGCTCATTCGCTGGACATCCAAACTTACTGGTACAATCATTACTGACAGATACATTTCTACAGATTCCGACAAGGAGACTGAAACGTCTCTGGAGCAGGGATCTACTACAGTGAGAGGAGGACGCTAGAAGTGCCTTCAATGGGAGCCTTCTTCAAACATGCTTCAACGAGAATCCCTTAGGGGAGCTTTGCCAAAAGAAGATCAAAAATACAATATCTGCCAAATGGCATTTGTTTGACTTCTCGAATAAATATTTTTATACTTATTATTATTCTGTCGAATATATGTTCTATACTTTCTTGTACATGCAAGCGTTAGTATTGTCTCTTTAACAACTAAATTATAACATTTAAATAATAATTTTATTTTGTATGCTTCGTGATAGTACTTAAATTTCATTTAATTAATCATTTCACTCCTAATACCGGGTGGGGTCGCCAACGACCCCAAGCTCATATTTTTGACCCTTCCTAGGTCAAAAGCAAAGTTATGCCCATTTGGGACTACGACAGTTATCCTTAGAATATTTGTAACATGAAGAATAGATTCCTAACGAATTTCATGCTCAAAATAAATTACTGTGGATTAATGTTTTCCAAAAACGTGGAGAGGTCTAAGTCGTTACTGTTAGTTTTATTTCAGACCGCCGAATTCACAGACTGTGCCTTTTCAGGCTCTTTATATAACTTTCTAGAAGAATATTTCCAGTCACAGTGTCAGTTTGCCGATGTGGATTCCAATTACCCAATAAGTAAATTTCCAATTCCAATAAGTGAATATTTTCTGGAAGTCGTTCAATCTTTTCTGTTCTTTCGTTGGGATTCTCTCTCTTTCTTTTTATTTTGCATTCTTTCCTCTCTGTAATTTCCTAGATATTTCTCAGATGGATTAGGTAACTATTAAACGAAAGAGAGAAAAGATGGGGGGCTAGATTTTTCAGAACTCTATTTGTAGAATTTCTGTCATTTGCTTATAATAACAGCGAAAACATCCTCGAAATTGATATTGAGAAAAAGCCCGACATCATTGTCCATTAAAATGGTACGAAAGTAGCTGTTGACAATCTTGACAGATAGATAAATGAATATGAATGAATAAATGAATTCAGCGTTTATTATGAACAGAAATTAAACCAAAATAAAATGGTTTACAAAAACTACTAATATTTTTCAAAAATATATACAGGTTTGCTCTTTATAGGCCTTCCCTTATGGGAGTTAAGTCTAACGTCCCGGAGTGACCAGCTCTATTGGGAAGAGAAGTTCGACATTCCTGCCACTTAACTTTATTTAATATATATATATATATATATATATATATATATATATATATATATGTGTGTATATATATGTATGTATATATATATATATATATTAAATTAAATTTAACATATATATATATATATATATATATATATATATATATATATATATATATATATATGTGTATATATATGTATGTATATATATATATACATATATATATATATATATATATATATATATATATATATATATATATATATATATATATATATATTTCTAAATTATCAAATATAGTTATAGTTTTAGATATATATTTAACATTCATATTCACAAATTATCGATAAATAACATACTGAAATCCCTATAATGTCCCAATTGATTTTATTTAGGGCATTTTCTAGTTCTGTTAATCTGCCTTCACTTGACAGAGTCCTCGCTTTGATCGTCCCTATAAAGGTGAGCTATCTCTTCTTTCCTAGCGCTATGGTTTCTGCCCACTGTTAAAACTATCTCTACTGCTATCCTTTAAAGAGTTGTTGATAAGTGAGTATACCTGTCATTAATTAAAAACAACTCAAATTACTTAATTTAATAAAAATATAGAGTACCAAGTGTCATGGCCGCAACTGAAGTTAACTTGTTAATTCGCTCTGTGCTTGTTACATTATTATAACAATATTTCTTTTAAAAAAACTCTCAAAACTGGGTAAGAAGAAACCATAAGTACTTTAAGACATTTATCCAAGATCAGTGAGGTGAGTGACTGTTTTAAACAATAAAATTCAGTAAATACATTGGTGACGGGCTGCTGAAGGTAGCAACGTGGCCAATAATCCCTCCACGGGACTTAAATATTTACCTCAAGTTCACGGTCAAGGCTTGGCAACCAGCCTCTCGATCGAATCCCGCATTCGTCAACATTTTTTTTTCTTTCTTTTTATTGTCTATTCTTTTTAAACATATATATATTTATTATTTTATTATTATATAAATATGAAAAGTTTTTTTAAAATTTATTCCTTTTGTTTTAGTGAGATTTAATTATTTATTTCTAATTATTTTAATCATTAATAATAATTAATTATGTTCAACATGCAAGTAGACAATTCGGGTAGTGAAGTGTCGGAGGCAGAGACTCCTTTTTCAGAAAAAGCGAGACCGATTTGCAATATTTAAAACCACGGACTCTCCAAAAACGTCAGAGAAAGGCTGCCCCTGGCTCAGCGGGCAACTCACCCAACTCAAAAAAAAATAAATCGGCTGGGTCAAAAAAGTCAGTGACAAAAAACAACACACCACCGGAGCCTCCCATAACCCGCAGCAAAACTACTGCAGTCAATTCAAACAAATCTCCAATCGCCTCATCTTCCAGCAACCCTGGAACTACAGAAAGCAATCGTGACGAAAACCAAGAACACCGAGGGTTCATTGACCCTAACCCTCCACCTATTTTTGTCACGAAGATAACAAATTTTAATGAATTTGCTCAAGAAATATCTGAACTCATGGGACAAACAAATTTTAAATGCTTTTCTGGAGTAAAAGACATTAAAATAAATACATCGAACAAGAAATCCTATAAAAAATTAATTAACCATCTTACAGTGAAAAACTATGATTTTCACTGTTACCAATTACAACAGGATAAATCGTACCGAGTCGTTTTAAGAGGACTGCACTCTTCAACGCCCACAACAGCAATCAAAAGTGACCTCGAAGAAATACGTCACAAAGCAAGAAATATTTCGCCAGTGTTACATCCCACCGAAAAGTACCCCTTTCCATTGTTTTTCGTTGAACTTGAACCAGCCCGAAATAACCCAGAGATATTTCAAGTTTTAAGACTTGTTTACTCAACAGTAAAATTTGAAGAACCTAGGCATAAAAATGCTGTAGTTCAGTGTACTAACTGTCAAGCCTTAGGCCACACCAAGACGTATTGCCATCATCAAGCTATGTGCGTCAAATGCGCTGGACAACACTCATCTGACACTTGTCAGAAATCAAGAAACGAGCCTGCTAAATGTGCTCTTTGTGGTGAGGATCACCCAGCAAACTATAGAGGCTGTTCAGTTCATAAGAACTTTCAACGCCTTAGAACCAAGAATTATCTACTAAAAAGTTAAGAGAAGAGCACAATCCAGGCTCCTGAAGTTGACAATACTGCCACCTTTCCTGAATTGCCTAGACCAGCCGTATTACAACCGTATATAACCGTAAACCCCACAGATAGACTTCCGGACAACAGAACTAGGGGAACATCAAGCATTCAGCAGCAGCCTCAAACCTCCCAAATCAAATCTCAGAATTCCTTTACCAAATCCCAGACGTCCCAATCCAAGCCTCGGAAACCCATATCCAAGCCCAAGGCAGCCAATCCCTATCCTCAACCTCCACGTCCAGAAATTCCTCCCCACCATTCACCCTTACGGGTCAAATTACCTCCTCAACAACCAAATCCTCTCCCTTCCAATCACAGCATTCAAACGAATGCTGCAGTTCATCAAACATTGAATGAAAATGCAGCACCTCGGGTACAACCCCCAGCCAACCCTCCTTTGCCCATTAATTATCCCTACCAAACTCAAGGCTCATATCCATTCCAAGTCCAAAATCCGATCGACATAAATTCTATCCTATCATCTTTCTTCAAAGACCTTCAAAGACTATCAAGCCTCTCATCAACCTACTCACGAGAATCTTTACCGAAGTCCCACTCATAATCCCGCGATGAGCATAAAGCCCTTAGCTATCGTTCTGTGGAACGCTAATGGACTGCTTAATCACCGTGATGAACTTGACATATTTCTACACGACAACCAAATAGATATTGCTTTACTTACTGAAACACATTTCACTCATCGCGCACATTTCTACATACGGGACTACATCACTTACAGATCAGACCACCCAGATAACACTTCACATGGCGGATCTTGTATTC
Source organism: Arma custos (assembly GCA_037127475.1). Classification (NCBI taxonomy): domain Eukaryota; kingdom Metazoa; phylum Arthropoda; class Insecta; order Hemiptera; family Pentatomidae; genus Arma; species Arma custos. Next base: position 167,236,717 of record CM073759.1, read on the forward strand.
TTATTCACAAAAACTTATCTCATTCCCTTATTCCTTCCATTCCAACTGATGCTATCCAATCAACCTCAGTAACCATAACAACTCGTTCTTTCCATATCACATCTTCAGCTCTATACTGTCCTCCTGGAATTTCTGTTTCCTACAATCTTCTTGAATCCTTATTCCAATCTCTTGGTTCGCGCTTCATTGCCGGAGGAGACTACAACGCTAAACACCAACGATGGGCTTGTCGAACATCCAAATCCCGAGGAAATATCCTGTCTGCTGTAACATCCACGAGAGAAAAACGCAGAGCAAGATCGAAGTGGCATAGAACTCGATATCCAGCAGATAAAACTATCTATAAAAAAATTAACTAACAAACTAAAAGCAGAAATCAAGAAGTTCAAAATTCAAAATTTAATTACCTGGACTGAAAATCTTACAACCACCGACAAAACATTACGGATGACTACCAAAAAAACTCCTAAAGTTCAAAGAATTCAATCATCCACTCCTTACTGAATCAAATAACTGGACAAGATCTGACGGAGAAAAATCACAGTTATTTTGCCAATACCTTTCCAAAATCTTTCATCCACATCCTGATATCATTAACCCAACTCAAATTGAACATATAAAATAAGCGTTAGATGTTCCCCTCCAAATGTCCCTTCCACCCAAAGCATTTCATCCTTCAGAAATATCCAACATTATTCACAGATTACCTTCCCGCAAAGCTCCTGGGCACGACCTAATCACAATTCATATCTTAAAACACTTACCTAGAAAAGCCATTCTATTCCTTACCTATATATATAACGCTATACTCCACTCCACATATTTTCCTGACCTCTGGAAAGTTTCCATTGTAAAAATGATTCCCAAACTTAAAATAAACACCAGAATAGCTATCCTCGTACCGTCCTATCTCTCTTTTACCTTGCATGGGTAAAATCCTAGAAAAACTCATCCTTAAACGATTGTACCCTATCCTTGATGCAAATCACATAATACCAGATCACCAGTTTGGATTCCGAGCATCACACTCCACCATTCAGCAATGTCATCGTGTGGTGAATGTGGTCTCCTCTGCATTAGAACGTGGATCATATTGTTCGGGCGTCTTTCTTGACGTGGAACAGGCTTTTGACCGAGTCTGGCATTCGGGCTTGCTCTACAAACTCCGTAAATTCCTACACCCTACATACTTTCTCATTCTCCAATCCTATCTCACAAATAGAACTTTCCAAGTAAACCATAACAATGTCTATTCATCCCTCTTTTCCCAATCTGCCGGTGTTCCTCAAGGTAGTATCCTTGGCCCAATCCTTTATACAGTTTATACAGCTGACATCCCGACTCATCCTAATACTATCCTTACCACGTATGCTGATGATACATGTGTATTATCAGTCAACACCAATCCAGTTATTGCATCCCAAAGCCTCCAATCTCATATCACTTATCTTGAAGAATGGTGTCAAAACTGGAAGATTAAAATAAATTCTCAAAAATCGCATCAAATCACTTTTACCTTACGTCGTAAACCAATGACTTCCTGCCCTTCAGTATCCTTTAATAATATCCCACTGGTACCTGTAGAACAGATCCGATACTTAGGGTTGCACCTTGACAAACGATTGACCTGGAATCCTCATACAAGACTGAAAAGACAAGAAACCGCTCGACGTTTCAGGTTACTTCAACACTTACTAGACAAACGCTCTAAGCTCCCAATTAACTACAACAGACTCATCTACATAACCATCATACGACCTATTTGGACTTACGGAGTAGAGCTTTGGGGCTCCACTAAGCCATCGAATTCCTCTCGTATCCAATCCTTACAATACAAAATCCTTCGTAAAATCCTCAATGCTCCTTATTTTGTTAAGAATAAAGTCATCCATAACGAGCTTAATGTCCCTTTTGTTGCTGATTTGGCCCGAACCCGGTATCGATCCTTTCACTGCAAACTTCATTCCCACTCAAACCCTCTAGTTTCAAACCTAGCTTCCTCTTCAATTCCCGATAATCCTCAGAGGCGTCTGAAAAGAAGATGGCCACGTGACCTTCTTATTTGAACTTTGATTTGAGTACCACCAGTGGGTAGTTTCTCTACTTGTCATTCTCATGTCATTATGTAACATGCATTCTATTTAGTTGTTGTATAATCGTAATACAGTTGTAGATATCAATAAATAAATTTAAAAAAAAAAAAAATATATCAGTCATTTGACAAAAATAAGGTTGCGTCAAAACAACAGAAATTCTGATTATTGCCGCCCGTGCCTCTAAATCTCTCCAGATATTAACTACACAAGCAAAATGAGATGCTTTATTTAAACAAATGTTCGCCGATTATAATTGATAGTAAAGCATATTAAATAAAAAAGCGTGAGAAGGGAGTAGAACTCCACGACTAAGGTTTTATTTTTAAAAGCTTTACAAAAAAAATAACCAAAATAATAGCAGATTAATAGCAATAATAATGATATCATCTGATAAGTTGCGAAGGCTCTCGGCACCTTTCGTGTATTAGTAAATGATAATTAAAAGTTTCGATTGCGGAGAAAATACAGAATTCATATTAAATAATATATTTAAAGTTTATCAGTTTCTTGAGGTTAAGTCAACATATTTGACACTATATTTTGGCGATGTTAAAAGGTTTCATTCTTCTCGAAGATAGGATTTTAGTGAATTCAAGTACCTTATTAAAGGTAATAAGATCTCGCATTATTCTGGACATAAAATTAACATTTATACAATGGTTTGGTTTATTTATTTGACGTGACTTTAAGGTAGTATAACTGAACGGACAATACCACAGCCGTATTACTGATTTTTTAAGGATTATAATGAGGATAGGGGATATTTAACAAGTAGAAGACATTGCACTGGCGCGATACCGCCGTTTTACGCCCCCTTCAAAGGCTATGAACCCGCGACCATAGGCTTAGACGCTTGTTACGTCAACCACTACACCACATACGACCAACATTATAATTAAAAAAAACAAAAAAAACAATATTAATGTACAAAGTTTAGTTACAAATTTATGACGGAATATGTTCCACTAACTCACTTAATGTACCTGTACCGTATATACTCAATATATCTGCAATGTTTACCAAGTTATAACAGTGACAAGTATGATTGTTAACTTTTAGTTAATAATTATTAATATTTATAATGTATAGGGAAAGGAAACCTATTCGTGCATCCTTTACTGAATTAGTAATTGAGTTGAAAGAAGTCAAAGATATTCTAAATATAAAAGTTCATTATTGATATATTTCTCTCAAATGGTTGTTAATACTGGGTAAGAGGGTAAAAGGTGTAACGTTTGGGTTTTTTCATTGTATTTTTTTAGACAATTGGCTGTTTTTAATTCAAGGCGTAAAACCTGCACGCCATCAAGGGATTAGTTTTTTATAATATGACTATATCTGTGCCTCGAAGATAAAGAACACTATCTCCACAAAATGAGAAATACTTTAGATAAATAATCATAAAGAAATATTATGACCAATACCTCCTATTACTTATCCATGACAATTACCTGTAAAAAATCCTGTACCACTGCAACTTATGAAGGGTCTGACGTTCGGTACATGGTAGAGACTGTACTGTTTCATGGACAACGGTTCTGCAAGGAGGTGACTTTTCCTAGGTTACCCTCAACCGCCAGATTTTTTCCCCTTATTTTGGGTACCCTATTTTTATAATATTTTATAGAGGCTGGGTGGGTCTCGGGAGAGTCTTAGATCCCATATAAACCAACTCCCGCTGCAAACAGACTAAATAAAAATCATGGCCTGCAGCGGGATTTGAACAAGGATTTCCGGCATGGCAACTCCGTGCTACTGAGCCACTCCGCTCCCAAATGACAATAACAAATTAAACAATTTTCTTTAAGATGTTTCTATAACTAACGAAAAAACAAATTATACTAGTTCGGAGTAATGGATAATTGGCTTTCCTGAACAAATAGAAAATTTACAAAGATACATGTACATAAAGTATGTATTTAAATATCGTGTTTAACTTCATTTTAGCCAAGTTTTGGGGACTGATTACTAAAAGCCGTTTTTATGAAGCAGTACTGATCAACGCTTCAAAGGGTTTCGTTATCCAAACATTACGAACGAACTCTGAAAATGCATTCATGCAGTTTATATATAGGGGCAACTCGCTGACGATCGAAAAATTGTATGTAATATTATTGAATAAATATTGAAAAATATTCTCAATATCGACATTTCATTTCAAATGTTAAATTACGTAAATAATAGTCAAATTGCATACCATCAAACGGTTGAATAAGAACCAGTTTGTTCTCGTAGCTCTAGACGTGTCTGGTTCAAGTTCAAGGAAACTGAATGTAGTTTGACCGCTGCTTGCTTTAAGCCTCCTATATAAGCCGCCCCTAGTCTGTGTACAATCAGTACCCAACCATGACAGGACTAGTAAGTATCCACTAGTTCCGAAATAAAATAATCATTTTATCTCTTTGGTGCAATTCTATTATTAATCATTTATTTAAACAATTTCAGTTACTTCTCATTGCCGCTACCCTCAGCCTGGCCTCCGCCCAGTACGGCTACCACGCTCCTGCCGCTTACGCAAGACCTCTTGCGTATGCCAGACCACTCGCTTACGCTAGGCCATTTGCTGTTGCTAGACCATTAGCCGTCGCTAGACCACTTGCCGTAGCACATGCCCCAGTAGCCATAGCACACGCCCCTAGAGTGGAACCATACGACCCACACCCAGCATACTCCTTCGCTTACTCTGTCAACGACCATTCCACCGGAGACTCCAAGCAACAGCATGAATCCCGTGACGGAGACGTCGTCCAGGGCAGCTACTCCCTCGCCGAACCCGACGGCTCCATCAGGACCGTAGAGTACACCGCTGACCCAGTCAACGGATTCAACGCCGTCGTACACAGGGAAGCTGGAGCACACCCCGCTCCAGTAGCAGTCGCTCACGCTCCAGTCACTATAGCCCATACTCCAGCATACGCTCTCCATTAATGTTAACTTACTTGTCAAAGTAAAACTTGAGTTTATATAAGTTACGAATTCTATCCCATCGGTAGGAAATACAATCTAATCCTATGGTATTATGATATCTTATGTATTTTGTATAGAAGAATAAATATACGTTATGTTAATAATTATAATTTTGTTTTTATTTAGTCCTAATTGGACATTTTGTCAGTCAAATATATTTATTTGTATGTACTAATGTATATAAAATGAATGGAGGAAAATGCATCTTGTCAGATCAAATTAGAAAATAAAGTGTTGGTTTTTTTTTCTTTGTTTTTTTAGGGCGTAAAACTGATGTTCATAACTACAGACAGGTAAAAATTACAAAAAAAAATTAAATAACGGTTAAATAGAAATAATTAAAAGCTAAATTATAACTTAACAGTTATGATTAATTAAAAGGAACTGAGTTTAAATATAAATAATAATAATAATTACCCTTATTTGTTCTTAAAGTATAATAAAACATGTTCAAAAACTTTCTATTTTTTTTTCAATACCTATTCACGTATGAACAAAATCAACCTTAAGTTAAGGTTTTAAGTTTGATTGTTTCATATATCACTCTAGCATATTTCATATATACTAACATATTTCAAATATACTAACATATTTCATATATACTAACATATTTCATATATAATATATCAATTTAAAATTTAAAAATTGAAACGTGCCAACTTTTCAAAAATGAATACGAGCTGCAGAGGCCTCTGATGTACCTGAAGCAAACAAACTTAATCAATGAAATATAATAAGTGCAGTCGTCGCTAATGGCCTCAGAAGTTGAAGCGACGTTAAATAAAATCAAATAAAAAAAAAAAAGTTTTGCTTATAACAGCTGTTCTTCAACAGTTTTTCTTACGTTTTAAATATTTATTCAAGAATGAAAACAAAATTACTTGGAACTACGTTTTAAAATTGTATAGAGGCAAATTTAAACAAAGCCGATTTATAACTAAATGAATTGAAAACAAATAAGTAATCGTTCGAGAAGAGACTTTAGAGACAACAATGCCTCAAGTCTCCAAAATACTATAACAAAAATAACCGGTTCAAATCATACTGCAAAAATCGTTTTAAACCTTATGGAAATTCTTTTCGGAAACAACCAATAAGTAGGAATAGACATGTCAGTCAAATGAATTTCATTTTGTTTTCATAGTAAAGGTTTATTTATCAGGCATCAGGCAGCTGTTGCTTTCAAATATTTATCCGATTCTGTTACTTTCAAATGTTTATGCACACTGGTCCAAAAGTTGACAATAAGAAAATGCGCTGTCAAGGATAATAATTTAGTCTGACACTTTAGGCTTGGGGAAGGATAAAAGCGGGGCATTTTTAAATTAAATTCTTACTGCTGGAGATCGCTTATTTATCTTCATACCAGTCTTCTGATAATGGTAATGCCACTCGTAGTCGGACTATCTATCGGTCTACAATAAGGGTTATGAATGATATCATACAAATTGAAATAATTAATTCAATTAATTGCAAAAAACAGTATTAAAAAACATAATTTGCAGGGTTATTCGTATATTTTTAAATATATTTTACATAATAAGGAGTATTTTGAGTACTGCAAGGAATCATCGGCGTATTCTGTATAAATGGAGAATGTGACTAATTCCAGATTTATCGAGTTCTGAGGGAATGTGGTTATTAAAACCATCAAACCTTTAAAATAAGCAACACGCTGAACAATTCGCGACAACGTGCTGAGGATCAAGTATCTGAGATAATTCGACAAGAAGAAGTCCCCAGTAAACTAAGTAACGATAGTCCAAGATTGCGATACGATTCCCTAGAGACCCTACCATCATAGGCTCCAGATAAGAAGAAAATTTTAAAAAACAATGGATACACTCACAATCATAAAGTCCTAGGCATATCGATTGGTTCCTTTTGAAATGAAAAGACAAGAGTTAATAATATAATTCTATTTCAAGGGAACTTTGATAATGATATAGATCTAGCTTTACCATCATTTCAACCCCTCAAGAGATTTTGCTTATATCGCACAGTGTTTCGTTTAATAGGGGCTAGCTGGACAAAATTATTTTTCGTTATTTTTGCATTTCTTTCGACTAATTAAGTATTTTAATTAAAATAATTTATTTTTAATTAATTACCAACTGAATTTAAGAGGATTGCTAGGACAATAATAAGAAAGAAACAATGTATAATTAAGACAATCTATAATAATAAAACTGATTAAAATTCGTATTTATTCTGGGACAAGTTCCTTTAGAATAGTGATGCGAAAAATAAAATATAAATTATAATTTCTAAGAGTAGAATACAATTACAATTTACTTAATAAATGAAAATGAAAAATTAATGAACATAAATTAGGAGTTAGCTCGCAATAACGAATTAAATGAAAGAAAATATATAAATACCTTATTAATAACTATAAATAAAGATATGTAGCATTTCCAAGTCTATTTGAATATTTTCCAAGTCAACTGTAGTCTTTTACAAATCAAATGAAACCCTTCCCAAATCACAAGAAACCCTTTCCAAATCAAATGTAACCCTTTCCAAATGAGTTGAAATCATTTCCAAAGCAAACTTAACGCCTTACAACTCAATTGTCACCCTTTTTATTTCAATTGTTACCTATGAAAATGTTTTGTAAAGCGTTACATTTGCTTTGGAAAGGGTTTCAACTCATTTGGAAAGGGTCACATTTGAATTGGAAAGGGTATCATTTAATTTGTAAAAGGTTACAGTTGACTTGGAAAAGGTTCAGTACCTGCAAATTAATGACCTATCGCGGACAAAACAATACTTCCTGGTAGCTTATAAAACTTGAACCCTGAGATCAAATAGAAATCTTTAATCGAACTTAGAATTTGCGTGTCCTACACCAAGAGTTATAACATTGTGCATATTGCATAGTACAGTGAAAACATTACTGAATGATTATGAACCAATGATCAAAATTATGGTAGGTGATTTTTAGCAACATATCTACAACGCTATACAATAATTTCTATCGGGTCAACAGTTATGAGTTCAAACTAAAATTTCACTTTTTATATCAATACAATATATCTATATATATATCAATACAATATATATCAAAATACATTTTGATATCGTCAATTCAGGCCTATATCGCCAATCAAATCACATTCCAAACACACAATCCAAAAAGAAATACCATAGACATCAATTTACCAATGTCCACATACAATTACTGAAGCAAAAGAAGATTAAATAACACACATATATATGTATATATATATATATATATATATATATATATATATATATATATATATATATATATATATATATATATATAAATATATATTTATACTGATCTCAAAAAATTTTAATTTAATGATTTGAGATAGTTTTAATTTAAATATGTAGTATGTATTAAAGATGAAATGAAGTAATAATCGAAGTAGTAAGATTTTAAAATTGAAAATATATATCGAACCATTACAAGAACAAGTTTGATATCGATATTTATTAGCCTGTAAAATAGAATAATTTATAAATATAATATTAAGAAAAAAATTAATAGAAAAACACACATATGTCGACTAAAAACCAGTTTAATGAGTTATTGGTCAAGTTGAAGTTAGGGCGCTTGAGGCGCGTATATAAAGTCACCAACTCTCTAGCTTGTTACAGTCTCCTGTTATCATCCAAACATGGCACCTATAGTAAGTTACAAATTAATTTTACATGTTCAATATAAATATTATAATTTCTCAATGAATATAATCAAATGTAATAACTTTTTCTGTTATTGTTATTAAAGGTACTCCTCATCGCCACCCTGTTTAGCATGGCCTCCGCCCAGTACGGCTACCACGCTCCTACCGCTTACGCTAGGCCTTACGCTGCTCCAGTCGCAATCGCTCGACCTCTTGGCATTGCTAGACCATTAGCCGTAGCACATGCTCCAGTTGCTGTAGCTGCTCCAAGAGTCGAACCATACGACCCACATCCAGCATACTCCTTCTCATACTCCGTCAACGACCATTCTACCGGAGACTCCAAGGGACAACACGAGACCCGTGAAGGAGATGTCGTCCAAGGAAGCTATTCCGTGGCCGAACCCGACGGTTCAATCAGGACCGTAGACTACACCGCTGACCCAGTCAACGGATTCAACGCCGTCGTCCATAGGGAAGCTGGAGCACACCCCGCTTCAGTTGCTGTAGCACACGCTCCAGTTGCTGTGGCACACACTCCAGTTGCTGTGGCACACGCTCCAGTCGCTGTAGCTCACGCTCCAGCATATGCTCTTCACTAAAGTAATTTTAAAATAACCTTGAAACATTATTATGAAACCAGTTCTATCTATATGCAATATGGTATAATCCTATGGTATTATACACTGCAGTATATGTTTTGAAAGCTTTAAAAATATATTTTTCTTATTGTTTTCTTTTTGAATTGAATTATTCTTACCAAGAAATTACCTTCTTCATAATTTTAATTTTTAATTATTATCATATAATTATTTAGAAATTACACGAATTCTATTAAGGCTTAAACAATAAATTATAGTTTCCATATAATTATCCTATCGAAAGCGTAATATAATTTGGCTATATTATAAAATCAATTCAAAGAAAATGATTTAACGTTCCTTTTATATATTATGTAATTAAAACCCTTGTTTCATTATTAATATTTTTTACAACATCGTGTCTGTTTTATTTTAATTTTAACATAGCGCTATTAATAATTTAAATAATACTATAAAAACGATTTAATATAATAAATTATAATAAAAATGCCAAACATTTATAGAACAGCTTAAAATAATACAGCAATGGCGTTTTTAATGAATATATTATTTAGTGAATTTGTTAATCCGACGAATACTTCATCATTAAAAACATCCCGATAATATATTGGTTTAAAAATATCGTCAACTAGTTCCACTTAATTGAACTGATTTATTTAACTTAGTTATATTATCCCGTTTTAAAAATTAAATATATACATCGGAAAAAACCGGTAGGCTATAATTATGTGTTTAAAACAGTAAAATGGAATTATCTAAAATAAGTTATCTTATTCATTTTCCATTTTACGTGGCGTGCGATTTACAGGTTATTTAGCTACATAATTTAGACTCCTAATATATTTACTATGATGGTTCGTTTGGAGCAAGTTATTAAGTTAATGCAGTACTATAAATATAATAATTATAACAGTAACCTCAAAATGATAAATAAAAAACGATTATATTCTGTGCTTTGCTTAAGATATGTACAAATACATTGACTAACGAAGGAATGGTGATCGTTTTAAAATTATGATCTTAAAAAAGTCAAAAATAAGTAAGCTACCTTTTCTACATCTTCAATCATTAAATGAAATTTAAATTATAGATTGTTTTTCCACTTGTCATATGAAAATTAAAAAATACAAGCTTGATTTAAAAAGAGATATTTTTCCTTGTAAGGAAAAAAGGAAACTGAGAACAATAGCCTTGTACAGATTATTCAGAAGAAGATAAAAGATCAAAGAAGAAATGGGAAAGTAAAACATTGGACGGTTTCAATATTACATAAATAACTCCCAAGAAGCTTTCACCAAAAGAAAAACAAAAGTCGATTATAATATTTTTTAATTAAAAAATTACTAAAATGTTTGATAAGATTGCCTCAGACAGAGAGAGGTATATTTAGTCTTATATGCCTATAGAGGAAAATTTAGAGACATATACGGCAATTAACAGTAAATAATCGCGTAAAATGGGTCACAGTAGAAAAGTTATAGAGTTATGGGTCATATAGAGAACATTAATATTCTGAACTCAAAACTATTCATTTAATCAATATAGTTTTTTAAAAAAATAATTGTACAACTAAAAACCATGTCAACGGCTATGCGAGCAGGTGATTTTTATCCAACCGCCAATGTTTCTCACCTCAGTTAAGGATACTCACGTTATAGAGGCTGGGTGAGCCCTAGGAGCGTTTCCAGGCCCTTCGAGGAATTTTTACGGCTGTTATCAAATTAAATAAGTTATCGGCCGGAACCGGATTTAAACCCGGTAGGTTCCTTGGGCACGGCAACAATGCCGACTTTACGAATTTACCCCCTGCCTGATTAGAGAGTATCATTATATAAAAATTACAATAATTGTATTATTATTCCATCATGCTATAACTAGAACTACAGTAGATAATACCATTTTCAGTATGTTAAAATAGAGAACACTTAGCGACTATTCGTGGTTATCATCTTTTATTATTAATGGGATCATTAAGTACGGCATTAAAAATTACTTCCCATTGAGATCTGAAAAAAGAATTTTGATCATCTTTAATTAACATTCATTGAAAAAAACCTTATAGATATTCCACGGATAAGATCAAACATAGAATTTAAAAAAAGGTTTTGGGTTCCTCTAAAAGAAGAGTGAATTACGAGGGCAGCTTGTGGATAATGCCAAGGCTGTGAGGATCCAGTTGGCCTATAAAAGAGGGAAGTTTCACAGGTAACACCAGTTTTTAACAAGCTCTCAACAATGACACGCTTCGTAAGTCACATATTTTATTTGTTTGGTTCTGAAATTTAAAAAAAAATATTTATTTCCAACATGTAATATTGCCTCCTCTTGCAGGTCCTCCTGATCACCACCGTCTTCGGCGTAGCCTCCGCTCAGCTCCTCAGGGCTCCTCTTTCATACTCCAGCCCCCTCGCCTACTCCAGGCCCTACGCCGCATATGCCGCCCCAGTCACCACCGTAGCCCACGCTCCACTTGCCGTCGCTCACACACCACTTGCCGTCGCTCACGCTCCACTCGCCGTCGCTCACGCTCCACTTGCTGTTGCTCACGCTCCAGTCGCTGTAGCCCGTGCTGCCCCAGTTGACGAATACGACCCACACCCATCCTACTCCTTCTCCTACTCCGTCAACGACGCCGTTACCGGAGACTCCAAGGGACAGACTGAGACCCGTGACGGAGATGTCGTCCAGGGCAGCTACTCCGTAGCCGAACCCGACGGTTCCATCAGGACCGTAGACTACACCGCTGACCCCATCAACGGATTCAACGCTAACGTGCATAAGGACGCCGCAGCCGCCCACGCCACTCCAGTTGCTGTAGCTCACGCTCCAGTCGCCGCTGTAGCCACTCCAGTACTGGCCGCCCGCGCCGCACCAATCCTCCGCGCCGCCGTCGCCCGTCCAGCCCTCGCTTACTCCGCCTACGCCCCAGCCTACGCCACCGCTCTCAGAGCCGCCATCCCAGCCGTCAACCATGCTGCTGTCACCATCCACTAATTTTTTAATCAATGCAATAATAAGTATGTCTTAAGTCAATAAAAATTATTTATCTGTACTTTTTTTTATACTTTTACTTATCCATATCCTTATTAGTACTTTATTTCATTTTATCATATCAAATATTTGGAATAATAAAAGATTTGAGCATCAATATTTATTTTTTTAATCATATACGGGACGTTTACCAATGGAACACATTTGCTAATCCTTACACCAAAAAGACAGCCTTCGGACAAAACATACAAAAGACTAATAGTAATCGGTACTTATATAATGTTTCTAATTATTGATGAAGCAAACCAAGAGTTTATGCATACTTTCTATTGAAAACTTTACAAGACTGGATAAATTTTCAGTTCCTAAAGATTTACTTATAATTCTTTTCATATAAACGACTACAAAATGTTCGGGATAGTAGATTGTAATGACTCAAAATGCAGCAATGCACTTATTATCAAAGAAAACATCCCACCACCTCCAAGGCTCACGTTCAAATGATAGTTTGTGCCATGCTGAATTTTGAGGTAGAACATGCTATTTTCGTTTTGCCTTAGTACTCGTATTACCTTTTTATAATTCTCTTTCCGTCCTGATGATGCCTTAATAGGCGAAATATTGACAGATCTATGTGTTCTATAATTTTAGTTTAGAGGCTTTGGGCTTTTTAGTTGGAATCTTTCCACTAATTAACAAGAATTTCATGTTTTTTTTTTTTTTGAGATTTTGTTCTTCTATATTACTTTTGTTAATTACCTTATTTCAAAAACCTTCCGAAAATTTGAAATTTAAATAAATAATCCTACTTCCATAAGAAATTGTTTTCCCCTTCGTTCCGTGCCAATTTCAATTCCTCCTCATTTGTTGTTTTCTTTTCCTCCAATACTCTCTCATCCTTTCACCATGTTTCCACCTTCCATCTCCTGGCCAATTTTTACCTGTTATTTTATTATTTAAAAGATATAATTATAATTAGATATATTGTTATTTATAAAATTGTCCTCAAAATTCTTCTGTCCAACACTTCTGGTTTGTCTAACCTATAGTTAAGTGCTAAGCATTCACTTGCATAGAGGCGTTCTGGCTTCACCACTGTGGAATGATGTCTTATTTTTGCATTATGCACATTTTATTATGTGCTATTAATATCTTATCCCTATAAGATATTTTAATTATATATCTAGAATAATAAAAATATGCATTTTTATCTTCATCTTTCTCAGAAATGATCCGAAATAAAAAATAATATACATATAATGATCGACTAATGATTATATTGATATAAAAACATTTTATATAAGGCTTTAAAAATGTTGTCTAATGGTTTCGAAATTGCAATGTTAACACCTTAAACATTTATTTTCACCATACCACCATTCGGTAAAGAAAATAAAGATAAAAATGTCCTTTCTTTAAGCAGTTGTCGTTTCTAAGGAATAATAAGAAATCCTTTAATCAATTCCTGTTATTCCGTTCCTTGCTCAATAGATCAATAGGCCAGCCTCCCTATTGGGCTATCAATCTAATGTTGGGGGTCGGAAGGTAAGAGATGGAGGTAGTTTTACCTCCTCGCAATTTATATTTCAAGGGAACACTAACTCCAATTGATCACTTAACTTAGGCCTAATCAATTAGCTTGACATCTCCCAGGATGTCCTTCCTGGTCGAGTTATATCCTTTCGGTTTTCTCTCTTTCTGGCTCAGCGACTTTCATAAGTTTTCTGATATCTTAATGTGTAAGTATAAATTACATTGAATATAATTCCTTATAGAGGTTATAAAGATTTAGGTTGAATTAGCCTAAATTTAAGGAGAAAAAAGAGTATAGATGAAGTTATTTATATTATCATCAAATAAGATTAAAACTGTAAAATTTAAAAGTTAATAAGTTTATATATAATTCTACAAAGTTATGATAAAAGTTAGCATATAATTAATATTATTATTATAAATTAACATTAGGAGACATTCTAATATACAGGAAAAAATCTTGTCAGCGATTGAGACTTTTAAAACCTATCAGCACCTAAGCTGAATTATGTGTTGTTGTTTTTAGATTCGTTGATGTTTAGGATTTGTTTCTTTCCCACATTTCTCGTATGTGCTCTTAACCGTATCTCTTTTCTCACCAATATTCAAGTATTCCAATATTCCAGGTATCCACGAAGTATAAGTGAGGAGCCGCAGGTAACAGGAAAAATCAGGTACTAAGTATAAAAAAATGCATATTTGTTTAGTGATTTAGGTAGAAAGAAAAAATATTTAGGGAAATCTCAGAATCTGGACTTTGTAAAAAGTGAAATGAATGAAAGCAAAGATAGGGTTGAAGCAGTTTAAGTTAGTAAATGCTTTTTTGTTTTATTTTCAATCAGTTCCTTGTTCGTACTTAATGGGATGGAACCTGGAGTTAGGAAATTCAAGAGCTACCGTATTTTATAACATTCTTTTAAGGTCGCGAAACGGGGTAGCTTTGTTAAAAGAGGAAAAAATTCACAAAGTGAACCCATTGTTATTAAACTTCTTAAGTAAGATGTTCTTACATTTGTTTTTATTAAAGTGGCAAATTAAAATGAATAAATAAATATTTTCATATAAATATATTCCTCATACAAAACTGAAAAGACAAGAAACTGCTCGACGTTTTCGCCTACTTCAACATTTACTGGACAAGCCTTCAAAGCTCCCAATTAATTACAAAAGACTCATTTACATGACAGTTATCAGACCTATTTGGACCTACGGAGTTGAGCTTTGGGGCTCTACTAAACCATCCAATTCATCTCGTATCCAATCCTTACAATCCAATATCCTTCGTAAAATCCTCAATGCTCCTTATTATGTCACAACATCCATGATGATCTTAATATCCCATATGTTGCTGATTTAGCCCAAACTAGATGATACCTATCCTTCTATGAAAAGCTCCACACACACTTGAATCTGCTGGTCTCTCTTGCTTGCCATAATATTCGTGATAACCCTCCGAGGCGTCTGAAACGAATATGGCCTCGAGACCTTCTACTATAGAACTTTAATGGAGTGCTATCAATGGGTAGTTCCTCCACAAGCGTTTTTTTTTGTTTTCATGTCCTTTGTTCATACAGTAGATTTACTTGATGAAATATAATTACAGTTGTAAATATCAATAAATTACTTTTTTAAATATATATAAATATATTTAAGTTCACTTGTATTCTATTAGGTGAGAACTTGCAAACTAAAACAGTTGCTCAGATTATGGTACTTAGTTGCAAGAGAGTTTTATAACTTCAGTCACACATTGAAGTAAGATTCGATAATTAAATAAAAACCTGTACCACTACAACCTGTGAACGGGTCTGGGATTCAGTACATGGTAGAGACTGTACTGTTTCATGGACAACGGATCTGCAAGGAGGTGACTTGTCCTAGGTCAACTCAACTGCCAGATCTCCCCCCCTTATTTTGGGTACCCTCTTTTTATAGTAGTTTATTGAGGCCCGGTGAGCCCAAGGAGGATCCTAGATCTCATATGATCCATCTCGCGCTGCAAATAGACTAAATAAAAGCTATGGCAAAAAATCAAATATTTTTTCTGATACAGCTAGATATGAACCCAAGACCTTCTGCACAGCCACTCCGCATTCTACACACTGAGATATTCCGTTCCTAACTATAGTAAATGGCTTTAAAATATTCTGTTTTATAAGAAGCGTTTTCATCTTAATGGGATCAACATCTGTGGTTATATTATTCTTCCACTTATTTAAAACTAAAATATAATGTTTGCTATTATTAGTTAATATTAATATTCAATAGTTATTTGATTAATATTGAATAAAGAAAGGGGTTTTTGTTTTTACTTTTCACCATGGCATTCATCTAAATAAATGAAAGCACTTAATATAAAAGAGGAATCACTATTATACCGGTATTAGATAAAAATTTGTGTAAAAAATATAGTTTTAAGAACACTAAAGAACACTGCTTGGACATATAATTAAATTAAACAAACTCATACACCTAATTGTAGGAGTAAACGTTTATGTGGGTTTGGGAGAAATTCAGAATTAGTTCAAAGAAGGTAAACATGTCTTGCGTTCAAAAAACACTGTTGCATCCTAACCCATTCTATTTTTTAATAATACAAAGTGAACATGATGAAAGAAAAAATAAAATTGACTTTAATTTTAATCCCGAAATTTAAGCAATAATAAAAATTGTTAGTTTGAGGACATATCGAAGCAACTGTAGAATCTTATTGATACGAAACCGTTCCAAATTATTTGAAGAAACTGAAACTCACCCAACCATCTACTTCTTGGAGGGACAAGGACTAGTCAGCACGAGGCAGGCATTGCTCCAGTTACGAAAGCCTAAAATATTGACGTCCTTTGCTCATAATTTATCCTGCCGTCCACTCAGGTACGTCTAGAACCAGATCAACAACAAGGTGGAACAATAATTATTTTTTTTAAATTTTGTAATTTAATTTACTTATGCTGATTATTTCATTTAAAAACAATATTCCATGACCATTTCTGGAATATCCCGTTTTAAATAACGGTATGCAATACATTATAATATTATTACATTTTAGATGTATGATAAAGGAATTTATAATCTACTTCTCAATCATGTATGCCGCTCAGACTTGAGCAATAACAAAAAAGGAACATGCGAAACTGTACACCATGGAAATGAAATTTTTAATGAGTATAGTGAGAATCCGAAGAAAAGAGAAAATTAAGAACCGAGATATTCTAACTTGTGTAAAAGTTAAAAGTCTCAGCAAGCCCGAAAACAGAAATGGAGGTGGGCTGGACACCAAGGGCGAGAGATGGTTGAAAAGCAGTACCGAGTGGGCTCCGATCGGCCAATTGAGAATCAGAGGAAGGCAGTACTTGAGGTGGAGGGATGAAATTACCCGAAGAGTGGGAACCAACTGGAAGTAAGTGGCCAGGGACAGAGACGGTTGATCCAGAATCGTGGAGTCTATAAAAGGGAAAAAGTTTTGTTTTGTTTTTGTGGTTTGTAGTGAGTGTTAGTGAGTGGTTTATTTGTGAGCGTTGTATTAAAAGTGATAAAAATATAGCTTTATTATTTATTTTAAAAGAACGTTTTTGTTTTGTTTTTGTAGTTTATAATGAATTTGTTTATTTTATTTTATATTGAAATTTATAAAGATTTAGTTCTGTTATTTGTTTATTTTGTTGTTTGTGATGAGTGTTGGTTATTTTATTTTATATTGCTACTGTTCTGTAAAATTATATTTTGGAGCAGAAGTCCATTTTACCTCCTAAGGAAGAGGCTTTTGTCATATTATGATGTCAATAAAGCTTTATTATTATTATAATAGAGGCATTTTCATTTATAAAAGAAGAGAAAAACACATAACTAGTACAGGAAAAAATATTCAAATCTGTTTTCATAATGTTTTATTTTTTTGTCAGTTTTTCAAGTAAGTAAGTCAAAGTTTCTCATGTATAAAACAATTGTGATACCAATTGTGACTTAAGGATGTGAGGCAAAGTCACTGACAAAAGATTGCAAACATTTATAAACTATAGGAAAGAAAAGTCCTGCGAAAAATTTTGGGAACTATCAGAGTGGAGGACAAGTTCAGATTCAGGTCCAATAAAGATCTCAAGGACCTAAACAAAGAGCCCCTTATAGTGAATGTCATCCAGCGCAAAAGACTCCGATGGTTGGGGCATGTGAAGAGGATGGACCCAACAAGAACTCAATGAAGGATGTTCACGCCATTTGGCGTTCTTTTTGTAAATAAATTAATACCATACAAGATAAATAGGTAAAATCTTAAAATAGCACATTACACCTCATCTAGCGGTTGCTTGGGGCAACCAGTTTGACTTTTTCACATGTGGCACTGTTCTTAATCGAGTCTTGAGCGAGCAGTCACACAGATCAGTCACATGTTCTTTTGTTTACCCCAGCTATCCAGCTTAATTAGCGAGTCTAGTCCATTGACCAGTTCTCTACTTTCCGTGATTTCGTTCTATTCATGTATTTATAAGTAATGCCCGTTTCACCTGCAAATAAGTGTGAATTCCCCTTGAGGATTTGTAAATCATAGGAATCCACCTGGAAGGACGTTACCAGCTTCTTTTGGTCTTTGAGCGCGCTTAAGGAGCCAAGGTCTTATCGACGAAGCTGCCCGGCCTGCGTCTTGGGTAAGTAACTTTTATTTCTATGTTTTGGATTTCTTCATATTCTCTATTGTTGCGAACTCTTTTCAAATTACAACATACAGTCCACACCCAGAGCGATATTGATTCAACGAAACCTGCACTTCCTTTTAAGAAATTTATAACCGAACTTACGAGTTTGTCTCAACAAGGATGATGTACGAGATCCCGAATGATGGTTCAAGATTAAGAGATAGGCCTCGTCTCAGTTGGCTGGACGATGTGGAGGATGACCTGAAGGCGATCGGTATAAACCGCTGGCAGAAGAAATTAGCAAAGGCCGAGGTTCTCCAAGGACTGTAGAGCTCAGGAATAAATAAATACATTTAAGTTAGTATTTCCTCTGCATTTTAAAAAACTCTTCAAATTGCATTGGATTAATTATTACACAGTAATCATTCGACATATTTATAACTTGTTATTAATTATGCTTTTTGAAAGTGTTTAGAAACATTTTATAACGTTTAAAAATAAATCAGTCATCATCATTATTTATTTATTTTATTATAATATGGTTGAGCTCAAGCTGAAATCAACAACTGTTGCAAGAAAAAACGTAGGAATTTAATGTCGAGAGCTATCCATGGTTGAACTGCGTTTTTAACAAATTAAAAAATACTAATATTAAATTGGGTCATTAGCCATGGAGAAACCAGTGGACAGATTTTTAGATATCATTTTAATTTTTAATTATATATCTTCAAACATGATACATCATTTAATATTGGGGACACTCCCTGCTGTATAGGTTGTCAACAAAAGTATATTATAAGTAGTAATGATCCAAAAATATAAGATTAAAGCATGCATATGCCTAACATAAAATTCATAACACATATCACTGCTATAGAGCTATGTTATAGTTAAATAAATAAGATGAGGTTATAAGCGACACAACAGACACAATTGATATCTAATATCCCAAACTGAGGCAAAATTAAAAGTTATATTGCCTATTTCTGTAATATAATAGTTATTGTTAACAACCACGGAACAATAACATTAAGAACTATGAATTGATAAAGCATTTGTAGCGATGCTATCAAGATTGATCAATAAATTAAATAACCGCGATTATCAACGGTATGTTGGAAGGTTATAGTGAGGTACGGTTGTTGATAGTGTACTAGTGTGGAACGCTTCTGTGTATTACCTTTGTAATTGTTAGTCTAATTAAAAAGGAATAGAGTTGTAAACTTAATACAAATTTTTAATTGAAATAATTGAACTTATTTTGCCCGACGAGGTAACACATTTAATGAAATTATTTTTTCACAAATCCTTTGCTCTTATCATGGTTGCTACTTCAAAAATAATAGTAATATTTGGATTTAAATTAAATAAAAGACAACCAAATCTAACTAAGTAAACTATTACAATTATTCAACAAAATAATTCACATTTTATAATATTTTATATTGTATTATTGTGTATAAAAAAAAATTGACAGATTAATAAAATTCCAGAGTTCAAAAGTCTGTAAATATTTTAATGCTATTTATAATTTA
The DNA here is from genome assembly GCA_037127475.1 of Arma custos. NCBI lineage: Eukaryota > Metazoa > Arthropoda > Insecta > Hemiptera > Pentatomidae > Arma > Arma custos. Next base: position 167,256,728 of record CM073759.1, read on the forward strand.
CCAACACTTAATAATCCATTTAGAACATTCTCTAACATTATTAACTAACACTGGACTTCTTAAAAAAAAACTCTGTTTAGTTATTTATTTCAAAGAAGAAACATGACATTGTCCTACGAAATTCTCGTAATTTTAAGACATTACTAGAAAAAACATTTCACAGCCGCTGGATCAACTCATGAAATTATTAAATATGAAGGGGAAGGTTTGCTCTGCGTGGCGTTGGTTTGAAAAATATACGAAATATTTAGAATACGACGTTGGAAAGGAAGAAAGGCTTCGGACAACCATTAATCGATATTGATGATGTACTTAAGGAAGCTATTGAGTCAAATACTTCTACAAGTACTCGCGAACTTGCCAGGGAGTGTTGTGTGTCGAATCATCTATCAAAGAAATAGTGATACAAATATTTGGTTAAAAAACGGTAATTTTTTTTTATGCACCCCATTATAAATATTATTTGTAGGTGTTTTCTAAATTACTTAGCTATTCTATAATTAATAATGTAAAAACAACGACCCCTTTAAAAAATTTGTTAGAGTGTGATTATTATATATATTTTTATATTACTACATCTGAATATTTTTTTTCCAAATTCAACACACAACTATTTGTAGGTTGAGTAAAATAAAAATTAAACATTGTCACTGTTTAATTTTATAGGAATTTCTAGGTCGATAAAGTGATATCAGGCAAGTGACATTTAGCCAGGAGCGGGTTGATCAGATGTCAACCACGTTGTGACAAACAGGATCGGTAACCTGAAGAAATCTGCAAATGATGTTTGAAGCAATTCCAATAAGGACAAACAATTTTAATATTGGAGTATGGGTTTATGTCTTTGAAATGTATATTATTTTTACTTTATTTTATCATACATAAAAATTTTAAAAAAATGTATAAAAATGATTTGAATATACTTAGTATATACAACGATGGTATAAAATCTATCCTTTTTTATTTTAATAATATAATAATGATAACAAAGTCACTATGCTGTGAACAGTTTTGGTTTAAAAGCGGACAGATCGTCAGAAAGATGGTACAGCCTTGAGATTGCCCCCAATTTTAATGACAGACATATAGAGCGTCCTGCTGGCTACCTAAAAATGTCAATGCTGCACTCCGAATTCGCAATCCTTAACCGGTTTTTAAACCAGCGACTATTTAATCCACTTTAATTGCGGCTAAAAATAGATACAGATTTCAATGTTGGGGTTCTAAAGAGTTTTTTAAGAATGAGAATACGCGGTCAAAAGTACCTTTTGAGCGTAATCCTGACCAGATTAAAAAAATTGCCTAACCGATAATAGTACTTGATTTTTAGGTACTGAATCATAATATTCCCATATGTAACAAAGTATAATTTTTATTAGGATGAAAAATTATAGAAGACAAAGAAATATAAATTAGAAGCACGTTAAATAAATTATGAAAACTAGAGATAATAAAATGTTTACGTATGGTTTAAGGGCTCAATGGTGTCAGTGATTTTGTCAGTTCGAAGTCATTAGGAAAATAAAGCATATTTGTAATGTGGGCATGTAAATTAAACGTTAAAGGCGAATAATTTATTTTAACTAGATCAGTTCAATGATTTATTAGGAAACCTGTTGTTAAAAAACAAAACAAAAAAAAACTTTAAGCATTTAGGAATAACATAAGGTTGACATAAAACTGTATAAAATTTGAACATCTAAAGAGCCAATTATTGATTATATTCAACTTAACAACCAAAAATTAAAGTTTAAAATAAGGGAAAACGTAAAAAAAATCAGAAGAAACATACCTAATACGATTGAATATAAAATAAACCAAATAGTTGATGATAATAATAAAGTCTTTTTTATTCTGGGACAATTATATTTAGAATAATAATACTGAACTTAGTATAAGAGCTGTATTGTCTTAGAGTTTTATTTTTTGTATAAATTGTGAATTAATTTTTTTACAAATTGTAAATAATTTGTATTATTAAATTGTAAATATGCTTGTAATAAACTGTATTATTTTTTAATAAGTTGCAAATTTGAAGATAAATGTATTCAATAATTTTAACATAAGAGTTGAAACTTAATAAAATGAGCTGGTCATCGTGAAAATTAATTTGAAATTTGGCATATAATGTTTTGTACTGAGAAGTATCCAAATGGATATCATATAGGGTCAACAAAATAAATAGATAATAATAATATTCATTGTTTAATTTATTTTTAATAATGGAAATATAAACAAATTGTCATTTAAAAGATTTGATTCAGTATCTTGTTTTAAAGGCAGTGAAAAAATAATCTTCATAGCAGAGACTGTTTGGTGCACATTAACGCCTTGAACGCGTGTAAGATACTCTGATTTCACCCGCAGTACATATCAGTTCTGCAAGATTCACTAACTTCTTTGTTTGAAGGGATAAAATCTTGACAAGAGAGAAAGTTTGATTATTTTATAAGTACATAATTTGTTCTTCATAAATGATTAGACGTGTTCCAAATCCCGTGAAAATAACACACATTTTCCTTTATTTGCTATGGTGATTTTTTCGATTTCTTATATGTTTTTAACATATTTTTTCGTCAAGAATAAATGAAAACATATAAACTGCACCGATTAAATTGAAAAATATATTATGATTAATTTAAAATAAAGCAATTGACTATCTATAGTTATTTGTCTGATCATTAGTGAGCAATATATTACAATAATTTAAACATAATATATTACTATGCTTTATCGTCTCAACAAAACTCTGATTTTTATAAAAAATACGAAATGAATATTTTATTCAAGGTTTTTTCATCACTACCTATTTTTTATTTTAAGATATATTTAAAAAATAATGAAATTTATAAATAAATAACCTACTCCTTTCTATTGTTATATATATAATATAACTTGATTATTGAAGTTTACGTTACCTCCTTGCATTTAAGTATTCAAATTATACTAAAAAAGTGGTAAGAATACCAAAAAAAAATATACTAATAATAACAAACTCCTTAAACACCTTCTAAACGTCAGATACAAGAGACTTGACCAGCAAAACAGTTCAGTGATGCGTGTCTAAAAAACTACACTGTTTGAAAGGGAAAGGAACAAGTGGAATATTAACCAACAAATCATTATCAATGAAATGAGAATAATTTTTAATTCACATTTCTTACCGATTATATCAAATTATTTTTTGTTATGTGTATTAGAAAAAGCATGTAAGATGTGATAATCTGTTAAATTTGTCTAAACATTTTTGGTAGATAACTATTTTCTTTAAAACGTTTAATTGTATAATTGATATTCCACCTTTCGTTAAAATATTGTTTTACCTGAAGTTTTTCTATTCTATATATATTTGGGTAAGACATTAGTATCAATATTAAATCTAGTATCAATATTTGAAAATTATGAAAACAAAAATTGAATGTTTAAGTATGAAACTAAAATATAGTTTTAAAAAACTAAAACTCTTGTATTTAGATATAAAAATTATATTTTAATATTCTCGAAGCATAAAACAAGAATAGATCATAGAGAAGAAATTGGATGGAATCCATCTTACCTTTTCTTAAAACGTGGTATAAACTGATTATAAAACAGCTGAAGTTAATACGTGCAGCACTTACCTGAAAACAAAATAAAACAAAAATTAGTGACTATTTTGAAGTAAAATTTAATGAGCTCAAATGCTTATTTAATTATATGTTTATTTGTCAAATGAGTGTAAGAATTTTTAAAAGATGGTTAACCCAGATATTCTATTTCACTTTGGCAAGGCTTGGTGTGTGATTATAAGGAGTGATTAGATATAACTACTCAATCTGCATAGCAAGGAGGACCTGACAGCTCTCTCTCACTTAAATATTAATGGTCCATTGTTCAGCCAACCGAATATTATTTAGTGAATGAAAGTATGGAGAGAAATGTTTTTGCATGATTTCAGAAGTCAAATTTAAAGTTAATCTTACAATTCTATATGAATAAAACCAATTTCCTCAAAATAATTCAACAGTATAAAAACTGTAAAAAGCATAACTTCCTTAATAATCAATTGTATCTGATCTAAATTCGTGAAACTATATTTTTTGGGCTCCTCTGAAATGTCCGTCAAAGGAAATGTTATTTAGTAAAACTACTTTATGAAATCAAAATATCCATCCCTATTTTCTATACATTTTTCCCGGCGTGTTATCATATTATCAAGGCCACAACTGAAAGAATTCAGGAGTTTTTGATTTTAAAAAATCTGTAAAACTCATGTGTGCGTTTTCCACTTGAGATAATTTTCAAAATTTTAATCTGAAGTAAGTTATCCACATTTTTGAACAGATCTGTGGGAGATATACAGGTAAGATATTTTTTTGCACTATTTCAATATTTCTGCAGTACATTGTGAATAAGACGATATCACCTTTGATTAAAAAAGGAGAAATTAATTTTCCTACCGTAACACAAAAACCAAAATTTTTTGGGTTCCACAAATCCACAGTCGTATTTTTTGGCATACTAAAAAATATAAGTTCAACTTTTGCGATTTTGTATGAAATGACAAATAAATGGGATTGATGCTACAATCTTACAGATAAATTATGTTTATATAAGCTGTAGTATAGTTAATTAAAAAAAAATGTTGCTTTTTCATAAACAATTACTTATGAAAAGCTTATTTTTTCACTAAAATAATTATTTACGTTCAGTGATTATTCAGTGTCGAACAATAAAGTAGCATTGATGGCTTTCCTGTGCTTTTAATACATTTTCATTGGTTGGAGAAGACGACAAAGTTCCCATCCTGGATATCCTGGTTGAAAAGGAAGGAAACCACTTAGGAGGTATTGGTCTTTCTTCATGATGGCTGTGGCGTTTCCTTTATCAGCAAGAATCACGAAAAGGTCGTCTCGTTTCTTTAGTGTAGTTAGTACGTTGTATTGTTCTTTGGAGGGTTTGGGTCTTGGTGGCTTGGCTCTGAGTTATATGATGCAGGGCTACATTAAATGTGGAAGCCTACGTGAACATTTAACTAACCTGTACGGGGAGGTTACTGTTCAGCACATGAAGAGCCTCGATAAACTACGATCGAAGAAGATGAGACTTTTGGCACAACTCACGTTTCTCTAGAGATGCCGAGATCGTAACGTGATTCCGAAATGAAAAGGAAACCTAGAAAGAAAAGGATCCAGTCCACGCATTCAAAATGCACTACAGCGACCATCTATGGTATTATTGAAAGCATAAAGTAGCGACTGGCCACTGTAGAGAAGTGGTTGTCACGACATGCTCCTAGCAAACCAGATATCAAACGAGGATTGGAACTAGATTGACCTCCTCACTTTTTTAAATATCTTGACTTCATAATTGAGTTAGATGGTGCATGTAATATGGAAATTAAAATAAGAATTTCAGATAGTAAAAAGACCATAACAATGCTCAACTCGGTGTTATGGAATACAATCGTTATCCCCAGGAGAAAAAAACAAAACATATACAATAGTCAATTATTAATAATCATGACATAGGGATCAGAAACTTGGACTTTGAAAATCAATTTCAGGAAAAAACTCCTAATTGCAGAAATGGACTGCTGGAGACAAGCAGCAGGAATATCCAGAATAGACCAAGTACGAAATGCTACCATCAGAAAAAAAAAACGGGGGCTGAAAGAACTATTCTGGAAGATATTGAGAAAAAGCGACTGAAATGGTATAGGCATTTGAAAAGTATGCCTGAAGGAAGACTACCCAAAGTAGTCCACCAATGGAAAATTAGGGGAACAAGAAGACTCGAGGAAGACCAAGGAAGACCTGGGAAAACGAAGTGGAGGAATCCATGATGAGTCTTGGTCTACGGGAAGAATGAACCTTAGATAGAACATTATGGAAGAAAGCCATTAAATCAATAGGTTAAGGAAACCCACTATTAGTGGAAACTCCTTTGAAAAAACAAAAACAACCCTTGAAGGTTCTTGGGTTTGGTGCATTTTAGAGACATTACTCTATTGTAGACAACAGTTGTGCAACAAGAGGATTTCTCCAAAATCAGTCTTCTCCCCTTATTATGGATACCCATTTTACAGAAGCTAAGAGAGCCGCACGATGGTCAGCAGATCCTACGGGGTGTATCCATTCATGTAACGAGATTAAATGAACCCGCTACTTTTCATTCTATGAAAATACAAAACGTTTGAGGCTGCTTCGGGATCTTCTCTCAACTCGGATATCATTTAAATTCGAAAAGAGTGTACAGTTAATGATAATACGTTCAGTTATCCACTTTTTCATTATGTGCTCGTGAGTGAGCATATGAGAACATGACGTATTCCTCATACGAGTGAGAATGACTTCATCTCTCCGCGTCAACTTTAAATTTCCCTAAGGACGTTTCACGTACGGTCGCCTTGGCTTATTACCCCGCAAATATCCTACCAATCTTGACATCCACTTTGTCTGATCCAAGAGATCATCCTTTATAACAGATGTGACTACTTGGCAATTTTCATATTTTTATTCTTTCTAGCATAACACCATTTTCGTTCATAGTGATTCCTAATGACCAGAAATGCATCAAAACAAAAGTTTTTCAACACTATTTGGGATTTCAAATCGATAACTAACAAGTGTGTAGAAGTTTTTTTTTCAGAGGGCGGATTCTGAGTCTAAAGAATATCGAAACGAACACGATTTAGATGAATATCGAAAACAAAACGCTTGATTTTGAAACTTACCAGTACAAATCAAAATCTATTCGTAATGATAGGTTTTGAATTGTTAAAAATATTTTTTTTTTTAGAGTAAATAGCTGCTTATGTATTTTTTTTTTACAATTGGAGTAGGTAGCTGCTATGGATTTATTTCTGAGGTACGTTGCTTCATTACAAAGGCATAATGTTGCAATTATGAGTGCTTTAACCTATATTTTAAAGAAATAAAAATATTCATCTGGATAAAATATAAAATTGAGCTGTATCATCTGATATAGAGAAAATAAAAAGGTCGGGTTTCTTTAATAATTTGTTTGATGTTAATATTACTACAGTTTTTCTTATATTGGAATGTACAGGTTCGTATGCTGTGACGACAAAATTAATAATTGTACGAGAATGGAACGTGCTTAGCGTTTTGATTTCTACAATGAACTAGAACGTTTTTGGTTAGCCTAGTCTTAGGGTAGTCAGTATACTTTATTTTTTTTAAAACGGATGAACAAGTGGAAATACAGGATGGATTTTAAAGTTAAATAAAAGTCAAGGAGCCTGATAGTACCTATCCAATAGCTGAGGAAGCTAATGATGGTAGTAGTATTATTATTGACTAAAAGCAACAATAATAAATATTAAAAAAATGAAACTCCGAAAAATATACTTCAGAGCGAAAGCAATAAATAGAAACATGAATAGTGTCTAAAAAAGACACTTTATAATTAGGCATTTGTTTGTTACCAGATTTGTGATTATCATATGTTTGTCATTGCAAGGAATAGTTTAAAATATTGAACAGCAGAAAAGGGCTGTTATTCAATTGTTTGGTTTCTAGCAAGCGATTAGGTCTTTTTCTTAATGAAAATATTATATATATATATATATATATATATATATATATATATATATATATATATATAATAAAGATGGAACCTGAGAAATATATACAATGCAAGGGAGATCAATGTAGAGTAGGTATTAATAACTAAGTGACAAGGAAGGTAATACAAAAAGTAATAAAGGTAATAGTAAACAAAATAAATCATAAGGTAATAACGGTAAAAACAAAGATTCATATGGTAAACTAGCTTTTGCCTGCGACTTCGTCCTCTTTGATTTTTAAATAGAAATCTGTGTTGAGTTTAAACGGAGAGTGAATTTTGAATTCCATAAATGAACTCCATATTATAAACAATGGCTTAGAGCATTTGTTAATTGAGCTAGCCTACCAACGCTTATCCCTTTGTAGGTAGATTTTAATAAACTGTCCTATTAAATATTAAATGACATAATTACAGAACTATCAATAAGTTATATATTGAAATCCACCATATAATAAAATAAACTGTAATATTTAGAGGTTTATTTGGCAAAATCATAAATACAATTATTATTATGTTAAAATGTAAAGCCTGCTTACTAAATTCACATCTTTAACTTAGCATGTTATAATACGATATAATAAAAATACGATTTCCCGTATTTTACACCTTTCAGGGTTGATTTAAAAAAATAAATTAAAAAAACACGTATTTATTTATTTCTAATTGTTTATTTCTAGTTCATAAAAATTTCTAATTAACATGAAACTAGTTGATCTTGGTATTAAATGAGACCTTGACATAAGATATCACCTTTCTAGGATAGGCATAAGAGAATTCAAAAGATCCTACTTAAGAAAGGGATCTCAACAAACTATTTTTCTTTTGTTAATAATTTCTAAAATGGACATATCGATGCCTTAGTTCACAAATGTGTGAAGTGCAAATTATTCAAAAATGGGTTTTGCTCTATAAATAATATTGTAAAATTGTGATCAGGAAGTCATAGATCATATGTTGATATAAAATCAATAGAGAAGCTATGAAGGCTACAAAAATATATTGTGTTTAAACTTGAACTGTATTTCTTGTGTTAAATTATTATAAAATTTGACTCCTGTAAAATCTTGTTTTCGGCACTTAACACATGTGTGAACTAAGGCATCGATGTATTCTGTTATCTTTATTCTATAGATTTTGAACAAGTTTTAGTATTAAAAAACATTGAAAGGTTTGATAAGTGAACTCCAATAAAAGTAAATTTAAGTAAGGAATCATATCTCTTCATAACAAAAGAAATATTTATTACAGATTTTGTCATAGATTTCTTTTTATTAGTTTTGAAACAGTTAGTTAGGTACCTTACTATCTTCAGGTAGTTCCGTACATAGGGTTTACTACATAAAACTGCGCAATTCATTACTGTACCTTCTAAACCTTCCAAGCTTAAACTGACCTTTTCTTTTCAAAGCTTTCAGACCTCAATCAGTTGGCCTCTGACTTTCATAGAGTGCGGTGGTACTGTGTCGAATAGTGAAAAAATTAGTATATTTCTTTTGACATTTTTCTTTTATTTATCTTATTTTGTTTTTATTAATTAACATTGTTAATTAATGAGAACAGGGGGTGTAGTTAACTTGCCAGGTGCATCTAACCCACACCAACCCACTTCGGCTACTAAAGAATTTTCTGATAAAGAAATTATAAATTCTAAGAAGCGAAATCACGAGGGTTCACCACTAAACCAATCGCCTATTAAAAATATGGGTAAATACTACTAGGAAATTGCACCGATTCCGGTGAGTAACAGGTTTAATATACTAACCGAGACTGAACTTTCATCTAATAATCCGGTTGCTTCAGACCAGACTTCTAACAATGAACAAAATAATACTGAAAATTCTCTAAAAATTCCCCCAATTTTTCTTCACAAAGCAAATAATTATCAACTCCTATTAAATGATTTAAAAGGATTATGTTTAGGACCTTTTACCACCAAATTAATCGGCAACAACACAAAAATAATGTTAATCAAAAATTCGAAGTTACACATGTCTCCAGGATATTAAATAAAGATAAAAAGCCCACTCCCCTTTATTCTGTATCACTTGTGAATAATGACCAGACTAGCAACATTTTCAAGGTTTATAATTTATTTTATGCTATCGTATCAGTTGAGCCAAAACACAAAACTAATAATATCCCAATGTGTACCAACTGTCAAAGGTATGGACACACAAAAAATTATTGTCATTTGGAGCCTAGATGTGTTAAGTGCAAGGAAAATCACCATTTTTCTAAATGTCCTTTAAAATACACGGATAAGCCGTATTGCGTCAATTGTAAACAAGCACACGCAGCTAGTTACAGAGACTGCCCCCACTATCAAACAATAAAAAACAAAATAAACTCATCTGGTCAAAGTGAAATACATAATAGCAGTACGACGGCAGAAACTACGTATAAACCAACTAGGAATGTCTCGACGAAATTCAAATTTTCAGATGCGGCTCGTTCAGCACACTCAACGCAACAACAAACAGTTACTGCAGAATAAAACACTGATAGCATCTTATCTACTATAACAAAAGTAATCTTAGAAGCGATTAAACCGTATTTACCACAAATTATGCAACAGTAAAGCTCACTAGTTACCTCCTTCTTTACAAATGGACCCTAGTGTAAACATTAAGTTATCTGTAGTTACTAATTCCTTCTCAGCATGATATGTTCGTTATATTTATTTTTTCCATTTTTCTTATTATTTCCTAAATGGTACTATATTTATTTGTACCCAGACGTCTGAATTGAGAAATATAAAACCGTTATATTGGAATGCTTACGACATATCCTCTCTCATCGTAAATAACCTGCCTCCTTTACAAATGGGCCATAATGTAAACAAGAGCTTATCTGATATTACCAATTCTCTCAAAACAAACTGCGCTTTCTTCCAGTCCACGTATTATAAATTAACTCCCTTATATCATTTTTTCAATTATGGTTACCGAACTCAGACAATTAAAATTGTTAAACTGGAATGCACATGGCATATCCTCTCAAAGAAATGAACTTAAAATTTTCCTTGAATCAAACACCATTGATATAGCCTGCATAACTGAGACTCATCTATCTCAAAACATCAAATTCAAAATCACAGGATACAAAATATTACGAAAAGATAGAGAGTGTTCGACTCCCTCAGGTGGTGTTGCCCTGGTAATTAAGAATAATATTAGTTTCTCCGAAAATATTATTTTTAATATATTTAACATAGAGGTCACCAAAAAATTGCTTCAAGAAGAAATTTTTAAACTTCTACTACCAGCTGACCATACACTAGTTTTAGGTGACATGAACTGTAAACATATTTACTGGGGATGCCGTAAATCGAATTCTAGTGGTAACACCTTGTTAGAAATCTGTTCAATACACAAATTCATGTACCGAATGAACCAAAATTCTACAGATCAGGCTGTAAACCAGACATCGACATAGCACTAACCAAAAATTTTAGGCTTCCTCTCTCATCCCACGTGATCACAGCTCTAAACTCGGACCACATCTCAGTTTTAATTACTTTCTCAGCACAGATACACATAGAAACGAAGAGGAAATCCCTCATTAATGGAATAATCGACTGGGAAGTGTACAAAATTCTAATTGACGAGAAAATAAATATAAAGAATAATTATCTTACCGCAATAGAAATTGAAACAAACATACACAACTTCAACGAAGATATCTCACATAGCCTGCATGAAGCAACTGTACAATCTTTCCAGTTTAGGAGAAAAACATTCTCGAGTAAATGTCCCAATTCAATTCTTTTAAAAATTAAAGAAAAAAATCATGCAGTGGATGCGCAATAGAAACCCTGCTTATAAAAAGAGATGGAACCACCTAAAACACGCCATTAAAAAGGAACTAGATGAATGGACATATGCAAAATATCAGACTTATGTAGGTGATTTAGACCCTAAGGACCAATCGTAATGGTCTGATGAATAAACATGACAAAATTCCTAGTCTTGTAGCCAACGGTGAATTCATCACCAGCGATGTAGAAAAGGCTGAAATGTTCGCGGATTACTTTGAGAAAACGTTCTCCAACACAGAATGCGAAAGAAGTCCGCATATCGCTAATGACGTCGACGATTATTTAAACCACCCCGTTGCAACAGTGCAGCTTCCACCCAAATTAACGACCCCAAAAGAAATACAAGAATTTATAAATAAACCTGGTAAAAACGCTAAACAAGTCAGCAGCTATAGACCTATAAGCTTATTACCAATTATTGGAAAATTATTGGAAACAATTATAAAAAAGCATCTTTCTTCATTTTTTAACAATAATGACATTATCCCGGATTTTCAATTTGGTTGTCAGTATAGTCATTCCACCTCACACCAACTAGCCCGACTATCAGAATTCATAATAAACGGATTCGAAATGAAGAAACATACGCTGGTAACGTTCTTGGACTTCCAACAAGCGTTTGATAAGGTTTGGCACCGAGGTCTACTGTACAAACTAAAGAAAGTAGATACCCCGAAATACTTATACGTTATTCTGAGCTCATTCCTGAGCGGTAGAACATTCTCTGTTAGAATTAATAACAGATATTCAACCGTGAGACAAATTCATGCAGGTACTCCACAAGATTCAGTCCTTTCTCCCATTTTATTCAATTTTTATCTTCACGATATCATCCAGTCTACACATACCTCCATAGCTATGTTCGCCGACGATACAGCCGTTTTCTCCCAACACAATGACATAATAATAGCCATAAATACTTTTACTTTGATCTCGAGCAATACTTTACTAAATGGAGGATTACTCTTAACATCGAAAAATGTACCTCTAAAGTTTTTACCCTTAGACGCCCACCAGACCCAACCGAGCTAACCCTCGTAGGTAAACGAGTGAAATGGAACCCTGCCAGCGAAGCTATACGATACCTTGGAGTGCACCTGGACCGCCGCCTAACCTGGAATACCCAAATCAATATTAAATTAACCCAAACCTACGCAAGATTATCAATGCTCTATCCTATCGTAAATAGAAAATCAAAATTAAAACCAGAGATAACAATTCTCATTTATAAAACAATCCTAAGGCCATTACTGATGTACGGCTTTGAAGTCTGGGGAGCAACATCCATTACAAAAAGAAAAAGATTGCAAACTTTTCAAAACAAGGTTCTAAGAATCGCAGTGGATGCACTCTGGTTCATCAGAAACAGTCATCTGCACCGTGAACTACAAATATAAACAATAGACGACCACATAAAAAAAAAAATTCAGATAATTTCATGCCCAACTACCAGCAGTTAAAGGAGCAATAAATTACAACGTAGGAAAGCAGACATCATCTCGAAGACTAAAACCCAGGTTACTGTAGGACATCTTATTATGAGCTGTATAAATATGTATTCTAGTGACATTACTACCTTAAATTTATTTAACAGCTATTTTATATATTTATATTTTTTTATATGTCACAATCCACTGTTTTACTTTTATCCAATAGATATAACGATGTATTTAGTTAGGGGTGTCTATTGTACGGACTATACCCCCCCATAATCAATTGCTATAAACAATGAATAATTAATATTATAACAACCATGTAAAGGCCCACCAGGCCGATCTGGTAAAAATAAAATATTATAAAAAGACCTCAATATATCTTCCCAGTACTACCTGATAGGTTTGTTATTCTGGTACAATTTTTAATTATTTATTCCTTCAAAACATTTTAAAGTTTTATTTATTATTCAATTGGCTTTTCTATTTTCGATATAATTTTAATAATTTCCATTAAGCGATGAATTTTTTTTTGTTTGTTTTAGTTTCGAATAACGGTCTTTTTAAAAATTTATATATTTCATGACCAGAAGTTGCATTTATGGCTAAATTACGTTCTAGAAATAAAATTTCGATAAGACTATTAAAAGAAATAATAAAAATGGAGGCATTTTTTAAATAATTTATTAATAAATTAGGAAAGAGTCGACAGAAGTATTTATTATTACCTTTACACAATGAATTGGATTTTCTTTACATCTTGTTTAATTATTCCAGTGACGCTAACGTCTGAAAAAAGCCTAGGTAATTCTAAGGGTATCTCAAAAATGGTTTAATTTTTTAAGTGAAATATTAGAAAAATAAAATTGTTAAATAATTATTAGTGGCCTGTTCGAGTTTTTAATAATATCTTTCTAGCGATAAATAACTCTACATAGTTGGAATAAAATAGTACATTTCTGCTTTATGTTATTACATATTATTTATTTAATGGTTATTTTATTCGGGTTGGTACCATATTGTGGATCCGGGAGATACATTCTTAATGTTCTACCAGCTGTCAAAAGTTGATGCACACAACACCATCTTCTGGAAATACTGGAACCAGCATTTGATGCATACATCAATATCTACTGGCAATACCGGAATCAGCATTTAGTAGAATGAGACCTTAATTACTGCTCTTATAACTCAAGAACGCATGGACCGATTTTGATTTTTCTTGGGTATTCTTCTTTTTTGGTCGGAGACCAGTCCTAATTGGTTCGAATAATCGAAATCGGTTTAGCAAGCAAGGATAATGAATGTAGAGTATTAGTAACTAAGTTACAAAGATAAAGATAAAGGATATAACTAATAAAAAAGAATAAGCTAATAAAAATAAACATATAGAAATAATGTCACTAGAATAAATAATGTAAAAAAAAAATCTAATGGGGGCGAAATACAAATAGACAATTGTGGGCATGAAGAGTTAATATACCAATAAATCTAACTGAGGTGGATGAATAATAGGGGTAATAATGCATACATATTGTTGATAAAATGACGTCTTCATATGATGTTTAGACAGTAAAACTGTTTGGGTGTCCTAAAAGGACATTTGGTAGTCACAGTGTTAGAATAATACAACAAAAACAAACAAAGTATTGATAGAAAGTTTGTGGAACAGACAATGAATAGACGTGGAACAAATTATTTGTAAGGCCTAAAAGTTTCTGAAAACAGCAAGATGTCGAAAAAGTTCAGGAGCTAGTTAACAAGGTTAGTTCTTCCCTCAGCATGTCTGTTCATCGAAATGTAGTAAAAGCTTCGGCACTTACAAAATCTTTCAAGATTGGGTTAATGTAATTTCCACCTTTTATTATCAGAAATATTATTCGGTTAAATGATTTTTACAGCAGCGCTGATTTCTTATAGCATATTGTTATTATATTAATTGCCTATAAAAAAAGATAAAACTGCAAAAATATACAAATAAAAATAAACCGTTTCATTCAAGTTATTTATCCTGAAAATAAATGAAATATATTTACAAAATTGTACGTGTATTGCATCTCTTCACTCATTTACTTTATTTCTAACATTTCGACTAGTGACAATCTACTGGTTATGGATTTCGAGCCTCATTGAATTCATGTTATAGAACATATTTAGTACCATTATTTTTTAAATTTCACACAAAATAAACATTCATAATTAGATTAGACTTCTTTGCCACTAACAAAGAACGTTTAAAAATACATTATGTATATAAATAATGTAGTTCAGAAACAAAGTTTATAAAGAATGATTTTTTAAATAACTCGGACATCGTTTTTTTTAAAGAAAAAAGTTAGTAATTAACCACAATAGAAAGAGTAGAAAGTCAAAACTGGGAGGGGTTTAGTTTCTATGAACGGAGATAGTTACTATTTTGCATTTCGAACTATCATTTTTAGTTTTAAAAACGTTGTTTGCTTCTCCTGTACATCCCTTTTCATGAATTAGTACCTTTTCCATGCCAATATCTCAATTGTTGGGCAAAATGCATGGTATTACATATCTTGGTAGTGCCACTAAGTATTTACTAATATTCTGTTAAGTTTTATTCGGAGATAGCAGATAGCTGATATAAAATAATTCATAAAGCTTCAAATAGTTATTAATTCTTTACCTCAACTATCAGAAAACTGAATCTATAACTCCATATTTTATTATATTACTGTACAAATAGAAGATAAAAATTAAAGCTTCGGGAATTTAATAC
Organism: Arma custos; assembly: GCA_037127475.1. Lineage (NCBI taxonomy): Eukaryota > Metazoa > Arthropoda > Insecta > Hemiptera > Pentatomidae > Arma > Arma custos. Next base: position 167,272,299 of record CM073759.1, read on the forward strand.
AACTTCTTACGCCATTACACGCGTAGTGACAAATTTTTGTCTATCTGTCAAATAAGATTTCAATCTTTTTTAACTAAAGTTTTGATATACATATACTAAGAGTGAGATTTGTTCTTATTCCAGAGTTATTTCGATTTACCAAGAACTCATTCCTTGCAAATATAACAATATAAGAAAATAAAGATTACTTTTTTTTTCCCCTTCAGTTTATGTGAAATTATCGTCTTGGCCTCTCATTTGGTTTATATTTCTTTCTTTCTCGTAGCAATGAAAAACAAAATGGGATTATGTAGTAGTTTAAAACCATAATATTATCGCAATATTATGCGCGAGAATCCTGCATTTAATCATTGTCCATAAATCAGGGGTCGAAGATTCGTTCCCAAAGAATCGTTCCTAATCGATTTCATTCAAATTGTTCGGAGCAGGAGCAATATTTTATAAGGAAAATCGTTCCGATCTGGACTAGAACGAAATCATTTTGTTATAAAACAACCGCTCCCGAACGGAACAGAATCCGCCAGGAGCGATATTTTTGGATCTCTTGAGGATTTATAAATTTATTTATCTATTTATTTATTTATAAATATCGATCCCACATGTTTCTTTCTGAACCTTGATTTTGACCTCCTCATTTATCTATCTACACATGAAAATAATAAAAAGGGAATGAAAAAATTGTGTCTAGAGAGGCATAGTACTTTCTCATCCATGAAAAAAAAAAAATTTTGAGAACTAAACTATTTTTTTTCTTTTACTACTTTAAACTTAACCAATCCTTATCGGATCTTCTTTAAGATCAACTAGATCATAAACCAAACATTTAGGAAAAAACCTGGTTGAAATCCGATTAGTAGTTTCCGAGCAAACTTTTCCGGACCGACATCACTGAGATTTTATGTATTTTGGATTCTACACCCTATGAAATGTCAAGAAACATTAAAATATCGAAGTCAAATTTTTTGGCGATTTCAATACTTTCTTCATCTGAAGGATGAGAAAGTAAAAATGAAGGATCGATATTTATTGATCCGGCCCAGATCGAATCCTCAAAGGATGGAAAAATTTCGCATCGGTCGGGATTGAATCAAACTTGGAGGAGAATAAAGCATCTTTTGCAGATAGGATTCGAAATAGAGCATTTTCGGAAAGAATGTTATTTTTTCTACCTAAAATAATGGTTTCATTCAGAGCAGCAAAAATATATCGGTTTCATCCCCTGCCATAAATACAGAAATTACTATATCTTTTAATCGAGTATTAGGCTATAAAATTGTTTGAGCGTTCTTTTTTTTATACTTACAACTTTATAAATATAATCATAATTACCATAAAGGTTATGGTATAATAATCATAATGGTGCATCTTTTGATTAGAATGCAACAGAAAAATCCCGAAAAGCAAAGTTCTAAGTCTCTAAAATACTACTATAACAAACCAACAAAGTTTGTCTAGGAGGTTGACACTATTTGATGAGAATGATTCTATTGCTGCACCTACTCATGAATGAACGATTTATGTCTCCTTTTGATTTTTGATAAATGGTTTATATTTTATTCTCTTTTTTTCATTAATTACAATTTTTATATTTTACAAACAGGACTGAAATCAACAGTTTGTATTTATCAACGAATTAAAAATTAGCAAGCCTTGTTTTATTCATTTCCAGTTATAATGAGCTTAAAATGTACAAATGTCGTAAACATTATCTTGAAAAGAAATGTAACAAATCTGAAGTTTCAGTATCGTTCCATTTAATCAAATACTAAATTAATTCGTAACCCTTTTACACCTATTTTTTAAGTTTTTTTCATTTGAAATAACAATGAACACTTCAAACTTATAACTTGCAAATCCGTTTTAAACAGAATATAAATATTATACTTTATGTTAGATGTTTAAGGATTAGAAAAATCTATTTTAGAGAGGAACATGTGTTTTAAACAAGGTTGTTTGAGAGGTCATCAAAATCAAACGAACTAAATGTCACTAGATGGATTGCCCAAAAGAAATATCAATCATATTGTATTATCGGTAGGGAGTTTTACTCGACAATGTTATATCAATTATTTCTATCCCTGATTTTTACTACCTGTTCGATATAGGTAAAGTACACAAATGTTAACATCCCGATCTTATATTCCGAAATGTAAAAGCAGACGACCTTATTGCAAAAGTCGGATTTGGTCCAGGTGGGGGATTCTTGTATATATTTGTAAGCAACTGGAGCATCTTCGTCAGTTCATCTTACTACAACAGATCGACATGGCTCACCTGGTAATTATGATCTATGATTACATAAAATACATTTTATATTATAGACATTATTACTTTAAATTAGATCCTGACAAATCAAATTTTGAACTTTTGGTACGAAATAGTATTTAAACTAACTTCAGGGCCCCCTGTGGTTTAGTTGATAACAATCTACTTTGATATGTAGGGTTTTTAGAGAGATTAAAAAATCCATAGTTACGCCTTCCGTTGGAAGTCTCCTAAAATGAGATTCACGAGTATGAACGATAAATAAACAAACTTTAAGTATTTTTTAAATATTATTTTTGCAGCATTTGTATGATTGATTTGTTTTATCGAAACTATCAGACCATTAAATTTCTAAAATTAAAACCAAATCCTACTTCTTGTATTTTGTGTTTTAAGTGCGGAAATGCACCATCAAGTGAGAATTCTCTACGAGGAATCCCACAAATTAAGTCTCTACTACCTTTTTCTTCCACATATACTAAAAAAAAACCAGCCAAACAAAAAACTTATTTTTGTCGGACTTATTTATTGTAATTTATTGACTGCCCCTCCTGACCATTTTACAGTCTTCCTCCGAAAAAAAAATAAGTACGGTTTGATTTATAAATAGTATCAGCCATATGATACTATGATTCGTCAATCAAAGTTAAGCCAGTCCTATATATTTTTAAGGAGTATACATTTATAATTTATTATATAAGTTTATTTATTTAGATAAGTTATTATTTAACTTAATTAATTATTAGTTATAAGTTATTATTATAAATGATTACAGCTCTTTGTAAATTGTTTCCTAATCTAGTATTAAATAATTTCTTATTTTAATGTTGTTTACTTTTCATAACCCATAATTGAAGGCGTGATTATTTCTTGCAGTTATATAATTTATAAAGAAAATAATGAAATAGATTTTTTTTAAGGAAAAAGAAAATATAATGTCCTCACAATATGAATACATCTGCAGCCCCTGTGAATAACGGCATACGCCGAATTATTTCCAAAATGAGTTTTTCTGTTTTTTTTTGTAGTTAGGGTAGCGGACTTGTGTTATTATTGTAGTTAATAAAGGGCTAAAACACGTATTGTAAAAGGAAATGTTGCTTATGTTACAAGACCAAGGGAATGTCGAGATCCCGCTTCCCTCAACACAGTTAAATCGCTACGAACAAAATTCGAGTTAACCTCTTAGTCATCGGGTTTCCAGATATAACAGATGGGTAATGAGAATTCACAAGAGACCAAGGATGCTCTACAAGGAGTTGAAATTTGTTTTTGTAGAATATTAGCAATTATTAGTTTTGTTATCTTTTTATGATATAACAGGAATGTTTCCTTTGCGCAGGTCGCTTTCCTCACCCTCGCTCTTGTCGCTGCCTGCAGTGCCGCACCACAGCTCATCGCACACGCTCCAATCGACGAGTACGACCCTAACCCATCCTACTCCTTCTCCTACTCTATCAACGACGCTCTGACCGGAGACTCCAAGGGACAGACTGAATCAAGGCAAGGAGATGTCGTCCAGGGCAGCTACTCCGTGGCCGAACCCGACGGTTCCATTAGGACCGTAGACTACACTGCTGACCCAGTCAACGGATTCAACGCCAACGTCCACAAGGATGCTCCAGCCGCCCATGCCGCCCCAGTCGTAGCCCATCTTTAAATGTTTTTCAACAGTGATAATTATGTGTACAGTTGTTAATTAATAAAATCTCTTGTTAAAATATATATTTTTTCCAAATAATTTAGACTAGATGTGCTCAAAAATATATTTCAAATAACCCGAAATACCAAAAAAAGTCAGTAGCAAAGCTAATTATACCTATTTAAACATTCTCATGAGGTGGGGCTGGAAAAAGATGCACGAAGCCCGTTACTAACATTTATCTTCTTCTCCTTCTTCTTAGTCCATCACCGAGGTCTATACTGAAATATCTGTCTCCACCTCTTTCAATCCATGCCTCTCCTGTCAAAGCCTTAACATTGACCACTTTCCTAGCTATACCGCTAAGTGGACCTTCTACCTCCCACCTGTGTCTCATAAGTGATCCTAGCCTCAGTGTGTTCTTTAGCTTTCTTAAAACGAGCCAAACTCCTTAGCTGATAGTCCTTCATTTTTCTCTTGCATTATGCAGGTCCTTGTTGATTCGAGTTGTGGTTTTCCTCACTCATTCTCTCCTGGTCTTTGATCCAACAGAGGTGGCTTATCTCCATTGCTAGAAGTTAGCTACTATGCTCTGCTTTTTAACTCCACAAAACTTTCAAATTATGGGTGTATAATGAAGGGAATAAGCAAGTTCTGTAATATAGCTGAGGGACCATCCATAGAGAGCAGATTCGACGGGTATAACTCATACGTTACGAAAACCTAATTTCAGAACGAAGAAACACCTACTGTGTATTACTAATGGAGACTGAAGATGCGGCCTATTGATTATTACCTTTACATTTTGGAAATTAGTATATATCTTATAACAATATTTTTAAAAGAATAATAATATTTATGAGGTTAATTATTGTGAAATTAACGTTTTCCTTTATTATCTTCTCTTGGTATTTTATTATATAAATATCATACAATCTAGATAATTTTATTATTTATTAGTTATTTTATTGCTTATGTAATTTGCTACAAATCACAAAAATTATATGATGTACCAAATAGACCCGTCTCAAACTTAAAAACAATTACCATTGGACAAATTTAAATGTATCTCTACAGAATCATAAGTTACAATGAAAGAAAAAATATATACAAAAAACTTTCAAAAGTTTTATTAAATATTCATAAGTTATTTTATTTCATCAATCTAGATAAAACATCGATTACCTACCAATAAACGAAAATGCTTACCAAACATACTAGAAATGTTATCGCATTTTTAAATATATAAACCTTGAGGTGTTTTCAATTTAGTGGCCAGTTAAAAGTTGAAGTGACATGCTCAATCGATTTAGAGTTGATGTGATTGTGTGTGTTGAAAGTTGGTATGTCAAAGTAAAATAGGTTTCAGATGAAATATGAATTTACATATAATATCTTATAACTATAAAATAACTGAGTACTATACACTGATTTAATTCTTTTATAATTATAGGTATAATAGGTAACAATCGATGGGGTACTTCTGAGTATCAGTTTGACATCCTTTTCCCCATATAACGGCCCAACAAAGCAGTGTATATCGAGATGAACTCAAATTTATTATGTTTATTTATACATTTTTATCGTTATTGACTTTACTCTATAAGATCATTCGTAAAAACAAAATTTAAATTATATTATAAAACTTATGTTTTCCTCTTAAAGTACATTTTCACGAATTGCAAAAGACAACGGAAAATTTTGAGCATTATAAATGAAACTTTTAACAATTCTGATAGCAAAGCATATTTTCAAAAAGCAGCCTAAAGAAAACTGACAGTGCTCTAAATCACATATTTTTTTTAATTTCAAGAACTGGTATTCTATAAATGGATTTTTTATTGATCTAAGAATTAAATGACTTGAAAAACATATTTCATGCAATTTTGGACAAATTTATTTTTTCTATATATGTCATATTTCAATAAACTAAAAATTAAATGTGCAATAAAGAGGAAACCATTTAAATTATAGATTACACATCGTTTTGTCCAGGAAAAAATCTCATCAGTGATCGAGGCGTTGTAACCCTTGCACAGATGTTGCAGACTCTTGTACTGGAAAGAGTAGGCTTTCTTAAACAAAAAGTAATCACTCTCGATCGAGAGAAATTAATTAAATCGGTCCGTTAGGGTTCAGCAGCGTACAGAGGTGTACTGAATATGTTTACACCTGTGGGAATTGACCTGAGCAAATTTTGTAATGCAAAGATGAGCTCTCAAGGTGGATTTTTTTTTACTATAGTGTGACTAGATTGTGAGTGTAGCCAGATAGTGATTTCAGTTGGTGATAGAACCAATCAATTATGAAAATTAAATGTTTATCTCTTTTTTTAATTGTAACACCTCGACCAATCAATAGATGGGATCGTGAATCCTGTATTATTTTGTAATTATTATTTCAATTATGATTATTATTATTATTAGTCGTTGGATGTAACTTTTTTTAATATAATAATGTTTTGTTTTTAATTTGAGGATGTTTTGGATCTGTTTCTTTTTCAAGATTCCCATATTGTCCTTGAGTGTACCTTGTTTCCCAAACCAGCTCTTTCCAGGCTTATGAAATGTGTTCATTATTTATACTATTTAAGCGAGCTGCCTTATCGGCTTCCTCGTTACTCGAATTAGCCATCACCTTGAATTTCGTAATCCCATGGCTGAAGATTAAATTATACAAAACGTAATAGGAGTTCCAAATAATCATGAATTAAAAGAACGTTCGGAAAACCTACGTATGTGGTACAAAATAAATTAACAACAAATATAAACGTAAATTATTTAATATTTACTTGGAGAGTATTCTGAATTATTTCATCTCATTGGATGAGCTGATTGGCATCAAGTAATTAATCGATGGCCACTCACAGCAAATGCTAATTAAATCATAAAGCATTAAGACATGTCGTTTCTCATTTGATCACTAATACCCGGGACGATTGGAGCTTATTTCGAGTTTATAATGATTGCAATCCAAATATCCTTTCAGAGGATTATTAAATTCCAGTACTCCAGTACTATTATTAAACTCCAGTACCTTCATAAATTGCAAAATAAAGCTCGACCATCCCTATCAAATTTCTGAGACAATACAATCACTAATTTTCTTGTACTGCAGATATGTAATTTATGCTTGAAAAAAATTTAAAATTTTCTATTAGCTTCCGCACATGGCTAAAGTTTTGAGAAAATTACCCTTAATTATCTCAAAACTTATTGCTCGGAGGTAGCGTTAATCCCACCGGAATAGACCGGCTTCCAGGCTAGACTGTGCCCGGACCACCACATGCGAAGCTACATGCGGAAGTAAGCCAGAACACAGTTAAGAACGAGGCAACCGCTTTGATATCCATTGACTGCAAGGAGGCGTTCGACTCAGTGGCCCATAGTCTTCTATGTAAGACACTCCAGGACAACGAGTTTCCCGAGCAGATCAATACTATCGTAAGGTTATTTTTAACACAACTTTCAGTAAAGGTACGAGTCGGCGAAGAGCTGTCCAACCCCTTTCCACTTACGTGTGGTGTTAGACAAGGGTCTGTGCTATCACCTGTGCTATTCTCAGTATATACGGCGGAAATCGTTGGTGCTAAATACAAAAAAAACTAATGTGGTAGCGTATGCCGATGACATCGCCATCTGCAGTAGCTAATTTAATGCAAAGAGAGCTCTACGGCAGGCGGAGGCGGCCTGTGAGGTTGCCAAATTGAATGGATTAAACAATAAATAATGATCGACTTTATTATTTTCTCTTTCTAGAGAAATAAGCGCCCCTCTACCTAAAACGTACAGAGTAGCGATCACAGAAAACAAACCAGACAATAGGATAACGTATCTCGGTGTTATCCTCGATCGGCACTCGACGTTATCCCAACGTTGTAAGAAAAAGATCAAGTCGGTTAGAATCAAATCTTCAAGACTTAATCACCTTTTAACCTCACCGAACTTATCACTCCGCCTCAATCTAATGATCTATAAGGCAGTTATTAAACAGGCACTCTGTGTTGAATTATATTTCGACTACAACATCAAAAAGGCCCCAACAATTTCAAAACCGTATTCCGAGGCGTATAGTAAGGCTAACCTCTCTACAAAGGACTAAATCGGAATTAACACAAGAGACCCTCGGACTGCCGACGGTAACGGACCTTCATCACACGGAGGCATATCAAATTCTTTGATAGCCTCCAACAGTGCACGAACCCACTGTTCAACACAATTACACCGACAGGCCGACCTTAGCGCTGGCAAACACATGTACAGACACTCGACATGGACTGAGTAAACTACTAACAAACTCCAATCAGAAAGAACTAGTGAGCCCCATCACTAGACCCCACTCCTACCATCTAATTAATCTCAAGAATATCTTATTCACATTCCTCTCTTAAAATGCACCTGGTGCAGTAAAGGAGATTATTCCATGTAATCTTATTATGATATTTTCAAGAAAATAATAAAATCCAAGGGCTAGGGGGAAAACAAACTTTTTTTTCGAATCATTTCAAGAAACAGCCTAGATTTTTTATGAGCGTACGCTCTTATGTGTGAATATGATGTAATGTGATGAACATAAAAAAAAATCATCATTTGATCATTTCTAACGAACAGTCAAAAATATAAACTAATTCTTTAATTCAAAAAACAACAGTAATGAAGGATAATGAACTAATTGATATGCATAACCGCAGATGAACATAAAATCTCAATGACTCAACTTCATTAAATACATATTACTTATCTCTTACATTATATTTTCTGATACTCACTTATCGAAATATTGTGAACCTACAATTTCAAACCAACGAACGGAGTCACATTCACAGTATTAGATTATGAGTATTAGTCTGATATCATAGTAAACTCTGATAAAACAATGATTTCAAACCCAATGTATGATTATTTAACAAATGCACTTATATTTTTTTATTGCGGCCTAAGAGACCAAGCGAATATCACTAGTTTCACTTCTTTACATACCCCTTCTCTGCTCCCTTCTTTCTTCCCATCTTTTCCTCATTCTTTCCGATTGTTCTTTCCTTGGTCGACGCTATTCCTTTTCTCGCATCTCTCTTTATCACAAGGACCTTAATTCCTTTTAATCTTTTCCCATAGTCATCCCTATCGAAACAGTCTTGGTCTGTTATTTCCAGTCTCTCTGTTTCTTCCTTCATCTGTTTGATGTACCCCCCCCCCAGCTAGTTGTATACATATAGTTGTATCCTCTTATTTTATAGATTTCTCTATTTAATCCCCTTTGGGTGCATCCTCACCAAATGTCCGTAGATTCTTAATCTTCTTATTCTTATATCCGTTTCCAAATCATTTGCCTTTTAGTATATTTCAGACTTTTTGTATAAGACGCGTACCACTTGGATGAAACAAAGAAAGGGGGATCATAGTGCAAGAATGAAGGAAATTAGAGAAAGAATTAAGGAAGAGAGTTGAAAAACTAAGAGTGACATGTTTAGAAAACTTAGCAAAGTATACAAACCAATAATCTAGTTCATTGATACATTTAGTTATCATTCGAATGAAATTGGTTCATAGATACAATACAAATGAGGGCTGAAGTTAATGGTAGGAATAGCCTTCAGGAAAAAAGAACTTGTTGGAACTGGAAAATAGAGAGAATGACTGCATATGTCAGATAGGGTAGAATATAATACAATATAAGAAAAACAATTTTATTCTGGGACCAGATTCCTTAACAATAGTGGATATGTACAAAATGCAATAAAGATGTATCTGGCCAAAGGGCTACATTATTAGAATAATAAAATATTTAAATAATAACAATAAAATAAATATGAACTAAAATGTATGTTCTAGAAGAGAATAAAAAAATAATAATACAAAAAATAGCATACAAATTTAAAATTAAAATAAATAAGCTGAGAGAAAAATAATAAATAAATAAAAACATCTAACAATTTAAAAATAATATAAATATAATTGAAGAATATTTACGTTAATTCATCAACCAAATCTGATATATATGAGCTATTAATTATTACTGATTAGAGAGCGGTTGTTTGGGAATTTATGAGACGTAGGAAAAGCTTGGATTTGAATGTGGATAAAGAAGATGCCTGACGGACATCTAAGAGTAGAAAGACATAATTTTTATTAGGCTTAATTACACATTAATCAACATTAAACATAATTACATAATGTTTTTATTACGCTTCTCTCATATCACACATTAATCAGCATAGGCTTGAAATTTGTGGAAATCAAGGTTTAGAAAAAAAATTAAATTAAATATTACAGTTGATCGAACGAATAGATATATAGAAAATAAGTTACAATGCTTATTAAGATAAGTATAACTTTATTATTTTCGAGAAAAAAAACAATTATAATGCTTATGACTTTGTTAGAAGTATAATTAAACTATATTGGAAGATTTTTAAGGAGTTGTAATGAAGAAAGTTTACTACTTTTAATAAAGGGCCAACTAACTTCCAGTAAAATCAAGCTTCAAAGATTTTCCTCTTATTTTAGAAAGCCTTAATTTTTTTTTTTTATTAGATTTAAAATTTCAGTCCACCTTTAACAAAAATTAACGTTTTCTCAAATGTCAATTTCAACTTATGTACTTTAGAATGCACATTATTAATTCAGATACTATGTAATTAATATATTTTTAAATAAACAGTTTTAGTAAATTGACAATTTAAGTAAATAATGATTTAAATGAAAATTTTTATGTTTGGGCATGTTTCTTCACTGAGAATAATATGAATGTACATTGAATTTTAAGGGATTTAATAGATATTCTAATATAAAATTTGACATCAGAATAATTCAAAATGAGGCCACAGTGATAGACTTAAACTACGTTTAACATAAGATGTGACACGTTTGGAAAATAGAAGTTTTTTTATGTAAGACTCTTAAAGTATTTTTTTTCCTTAAATTTTTAAACCTTGAAATCTGAGTTAATCGATCTAAATCATGAATTGAACAACAACCACATTACTTTATATTTATTTTAAATTCAAATGTTTGAAGCATGCTATTTTTTACTCGAACTGTGAACTTGCTTAAGTTATCTTTAAGTTTTTGGATTTATTGAATTCCTGTATTTTTGATGTGTGTTATAGTGAATAATGGATTTTTGAAGTAACCTATATTATAATTCAGTGAAAAAAGACACTTTTCTGATGAAAGACAATAAAATTGTCGGAACAATTAGGAAAGACGAAGAAGCCGTTATTTCTACTCTTTTGAAAAGAAAGGTAAGGAGTAACTCCAGTATTTCTTTAAATGAAGGTCAAACTGACAAAAAAAGGATGAATATTAAAGATTCTAAAGTTAAAACATTAATGAAAAAACCTAACCTACCCAAACCACGTGGTAATTTAAATAATAATATTCATTCGGAAAATATTGAAATAACAGGTGACAATCTAGTATCTCAATCTACACAACAACCAGTGACTCAACCCACTACTCATAATTCTATGAATATTCCTTCATTAAGCAATATTCCTAATGTTCCTGTTAGTAACATGTTTGCTCCACTATCTGTCGAAATGGAAGAAGAACGCGTCGCACCACCAGTAGGCTATTTACCACCGACAATAAAAATAAAGGGAATCAACAATTTTCAAAACTTATGCCTTATTAAACTTAGATTTATTAGCTCTTTTAGGAGACAATAATTTTGAATGTTTTTCCAATAAAGAAGTGATCACATTAAAAACTAAAACCAGTGATGCATATAGAGCCTGCATAAAATATTTAGAATCTAAAAAACTTTCTTTTCACACATTTCAACCTAGAGAAGAAAAAGCCTTCCGGTTCGTCATCAGAAATCTTCATTATTCCACACCTCATGATATGATTAAATATGATCTTGAGAGAAAAGGATTCACTGTTCGCCTTATTAATAATGTAATACACCCAAGGTCGAAAGAACCCCTCCCACTCTTCTTCGTGGATATTGAGCCAGCGCCAAACAATGCTGAAGTCTTCAATATAAACCATTTATCTTACACTAAAGTAAAAATTGAGGAACCTCATAAAAGAAAGGACATTGTTCAATGTATGAGGTGCCAGGAATATGGACATACCAGAGCATTCTGCCGACACCAACCAAGATGCGTGAAGTGTGGCCAAGATCATTCTAGTGACATGCCAGAAACCGCGTGAAGAGCCGCCAACCTGTGCGCTGTGCGGTTAAGATCATCCAGCAAATTATAGAGGATGCACACTTCATCTCGAACTTCAAAGAAGAAGACTGCACGTCCGAAGACAGGTAACTTCACGTCGTGATTTAACAGATCCCCTGCCCCTAGAGACGGACCGTGACCGACTTACTAACCCAACAACAACCACAGGCTTCATTTACTAACACAATATTTGAGTACAAAACACCACAACACACAACATCTCAATACACAATACCACAACACACAACATTTCAATATACAACACCTCAACACACAATGCCCCAATACACAACACCTCAGTACACACCGCCTCAATATAGAACTCATCGAAACAAAACTCTTCAAGCTATGAGTATAACACCTCATCCTTCAATACCACGTTACCCACAGTATCATTACCCTCCACATTCTAACGCAGTTCCTAAATACCCAATACCACAACCACAATCTAGTACTCCAGACATATCAATATGCCTCAATTCATTTTTAAATGATTTTAAATCGATGATAAACCCTCTCATCACATTACTTGCCACGCTTGTTACTAAATTCATTCCTAATGCCAGTCCGTATATCCACTTTAAACCAATCTTTATAACTCCTTCTTTGGAATTCAAAGCCCTATTTCGAAGAAACGAACTCGACATATACTTACGTGAACATGACTTTGACATAGCACTACTTACTGAAACACATTTTTCTCAGAATATAAAATTTTACTTTCAGGGATATGTCGTATACCGTACTGACCATCCAAGCGGTGCTGCCCGTGGTGACTCTGCGGTAATTGTGAAGCGTACATTATATCACCATCCTTTACAAAGGACGGTCTTACCCGAATTTCAATTAACAGCGATATCAGTTGAAATTAATCACTGCAGTATTTCCATAGATAGCGCATATTGCCCCCCTAGGCTACGAGTTTCCAAGGAGATGTTCACCAACATATTCTCCACTTTAGGGCCCAAATTTTTATGCGGAGGTGATTTCAACGCCAAACACCCCCGATTTGGCCACAGGACACAAAATCCCAGAGGAAATGCTCTTTTTAATACCTGTTTGGACCTTCATTATGACTGCCTTCTACCATCTGAGCCGACATACTGGCCAACAGACACAAACCGACAACCAGAACTACTTGACTTCTTTATCACTTCTAATCTAAGTACTCTACATCACCACATAAGTGTTGATAATGATCTTTCATCTGGCCATTCCCGAATCGTTCTTTCTCTCTCAAGACAAGTAATCACTACAAATCATCTACCGACGTTTACTCCTGGACCCATAGTGATTTGTGAATTTCATCGTATAATAAATGACAAAATTAACCTTAATACAAGCTTGAAGACTGCAGATGGCATTGACAACGCTGTTGATACCCTTACAAAGACTGTACAAACTGCCACTTGGCAATCATCTCACAGGCATGAGACATTCAGACATAAACAATACTTACCACCCGACATAAGGTCCCTTATTATTGAAAAGCGACGTGCACTGAACCAATGGAAAAGATCTCTATATCCTAGTGACAAACAACTTCTAAACCAACTGTCTAATAAATTAAGAAAACGAATACAGTAATACAAAAATGACATCTACAACACTCATCTAACTAACTTACAGACACGTAATAATACTTTATGGAAACAAACTAGAAAGATTCTGCATTACCACAATACAAAGACGCCCCTCCCTAAATCTGACAACTCATGGGCCAGAAGTGATAAAGAAAAAGCAGACTTATTTGCCTCTCATCTCACAGACGTATTTCAACCACACGATGACCTACTTGACCCACAGCATAGCTCTGACGTCCAACAAATTCTGACTTCGCCAGTTCCTCTGTCTTTATCACCCCCACCAATCAATCCTTCAGATGTTGAATTTTGTATAAATAAGTTACCGCGCAGAAAATCACCTGGTTGTGATCTTATTACACCTAACATTGTACGACTTCTTCCTAGGAAAGGCTTAATTTTTCTGACAGCTATATACAATTCTATTCTTCGACTTACTTATTTTCCTTTAGTATGGAAATTTTCAGTAGTAAAAATGATCCCCAAGCCAAACAAATCATTAAACCTAGTTACGTCCTACAGACCTATTAGTCTTTTACCACTATTTTCCAAAATATTTGAAAAACTAGTGTTAAAGAGGCTTTATCCAATATTAGAAATAAATAATTTAATTCCTAACCACCAATTCGGGTTCAGGCCTGCACATTCTACAACACAACAATAGAGTGGTTGATAGCATTGCCGTAGCGCTAGAAAAGAAGTAATATTGCACAGCAGCGTTCTTGGACGTTTCACAAGCTTTCGATCAAGTTTGGCACGATGGTCTCCTGTACAAACTAAAATTAGTTCTACCGCAGGCATATTATCTGATCATAAAATCATATCTAGAAGACATGTTCTTTAATGTTAATCAGGATGGTAAACATTCCGACTATTGCCGAATTAATGCAGGAGTACCGCAGGGCAGTAGTCTAGGTCCAGTTCTGTACTCTATATACACCCACGACATCCCACAGACACCAGAAACACTACTTCCTACATATGCGGACGATACTGTCATACTTTCGACCAATACTAACCCCAATATTGCTTCTCAGAACCTACAGACACTCTTAAACTCATTAGAAAAGTGGCTCCATAAGTGGCCTATAAAAATTAACATACCAAAATCGAACCAAGTAGCATTTACACTTAGACATTCAGATTGCCCCTCACTAACACTTTACAATACACCATTGCCCAGACAAACACTGACAAAATACTTGGGCCTTACCATGGACACGTAATTAATTTGAAGAAAAAATTGAATCACCGACTCTCACTTCTAAGACGACTACTTCACCACAAAAATAAACTATCACTAACAAACAAAATTACAATGTACAACATGCTAATTAAACCAATATGGACCTACGCCTCGCAAGTGTGGGGGTCATGCACAAAAATCCCACATACAGACCATTCAAATTTTTCCATCGATATTCCTTCGAAATATTACACAGAGTCCCTTTTACACCACTAATAAAACATTATACAAAGATCTCAACATACCACTCGTGGCTGACACAATCAAGAACAACTACATAAAATTTCATGATTCACTTACTGGACATCCAAACTTACTGGTACAATCATTACTGATAGACACATTACCACATAATCCGTCAAGGAGACTGAAACGTCTCTGGAGCAGGGATCTACTACAGTGAGATAAACCACGCTAGGAGTGCCTTCAATGGGAGGTTTCTCCATACACGCTTTCAAGAGAATCCCTATGGGGAGTTATCCGAAGAACACCAAAAATACAATATGTGCCAAATGGCATTTGTATGATTTCTTAAATAAATATTTTTATTATTATTATGCTATTTTTATTCTTGTAATTCTTCAATTACTGATAGAATATTTAACGTGAGCAATTCTATAATGGAAAAGTCGTTTTATAACTCGTGTTAAGAAAACCAGTAGGAGGAAAATCAATCATGTCTTATATATATATATATATATATATATATATATATATATATATATAATATATATATATATATATATATATATATATATATATATATATATATATATATTGAATATAACAGATACGGTTACCATGGTAACAGCTTTGAGGGAAGAACCGGGAGGGGGATTATTTTGATTTGTGTGTTAATCAGTTAAAAGAAAACAATATTGTAAATATTGTTGAAATGTAAACTTTAAATGATGTTTCTTTTTTTCAACTCACAATAAATTGAGTATTTGAATCAATCAATATATATATATATATATATATATATATATATATATATATATATATATATATTGAATATAACAGATACGGTTACCATGGTAACAGCTTTGAGGGAAGAACCGGGAGGGGGATTATTTTGATTTGTGTGTTAATCAGTTAAAAGAAAACAATATTGTAAATATTGTTGAAATGTAAACTTTAAATGATGTTTCTTTTTTTCAACTCACAATAAATTGAGTATTTGAATCAATCAATATATATATATATATATATATATATATATATATATATATATATATACATTGTGTATTACACCAACCTAAACAAAAAAGCACCAATAAAAACATGTACATATGTAGCAAGTTTAATCAAGTTCGTGATACAAAGAGAGTAGTAATATTATATTGCTCCAATCTTTACTTCTTATTCTTGGCAGTTGAGTCTCGTATAAGTATTATTTTAATTTTTAAATAATAATTCTAGGAAATCAAACTTTTAAAGAATATACTCTTCAAACTTATTTTTTAGGTAAGGCATTGGCCTCCTATCCTTTTATCATTACTGGAAGGATAGTTCGAATAATCGACTTTCTGCTGTACTTAAAACCACAATGAGTATCATAACTATAAACCACGTATATAAAACATTCTTAAATTACTTTACAACTTAAATTTTCTGCTTGTTTGTTCTCTAAGGTGTTTCCTCTAGGTACATTAAAAACAACACTGATTTGTTTTATTATTTATTCAAAGCTATATTTATACAAAATCATATTTCGATTCCTTAAGAAGGCATCTTTCAAAATATATTTTTTTCATGGCTACAGAAAAAAGTGAGATTTGTCGAAATGAATATATATATTTACCATATCCATAACATCAAAAACCAGTTTCGTCGATATAAACATGCACCATAATTTTTTCCGTCTAATGACCAGGATTTAAAAAAAAACCTGGTCATCTGTCTGATGGTTCTTATGAGTCTGTTGTTACTTAAGTCCTGAATTTCCACTTCGGGTTCAGTTAAGTGGGGGTAAAACCTTTTATATATAAATCGAACCAGCGAGGTGTTACACCATCACTAAACCTAAACTCATTCTTAAGACATGGCTCGTCTGGTAAGTAGCATGGCATTACATTACTTGATTTCTTACATAATTAATTATTTAACAGAAATTGCCGTATATAAATTAATTTTAAAATTGATTATACTATATTATACGTGTAATTTTATTACCGTAAACATTTTTAAAACTCCCTAATTATTTATGTTTTTTATTTTATTAGAGTTGTTTTTTTGCTATGCTACTTTTATTAACTTGTATTACCAACATTTCAAAATACAAATTCAGTACAACTAATCTTCTAGAAAATAATGTTCATTATCTTTATTTATACCGAACTTAAATTAAACCACTAGTTACGAAACACGATACTATACTGAGCATAAACGTTACTGTACTTGGCAGACACCACTTTTGCTCCATATTTCCGGTACTAATAAATATGTTATTATTATTAACTCGGCACTACAACTCGGTTACAAATCTTGGCCTCCTCCACCAGCCTCCTCTAGTCTTCTCTGTTCTGCGCAGCTGTCATCCAGTTCCTCACTCCCAGGACATCTCTGGCATCTTTTGCCACGCCATCCGACCATCTCAGCTTCGGTCTCCCACTTCTCCTAGTGCTATGGAGAGGTTCAGTCAAGACCCTCTTAAGTATTGCCTCGCCTTCATCCTAGCCACGTGTCCAGCTCATCGCAATCTCACAAGCTTCATTGTCAGAACAACGTCCTCTTCATTAAATATTGCATATATTTCGTTGTCCGTTCGCCTTTTCTTGTTCCCATTGAGATGGACTCCTCCGAAAATTCTTCGGAGGATTTTTCTTTCAAAAACTAGTAGGTCCTGCTCGATTCTTTTACTTGTCATCCATGTTCCAGATCCATACAACAGGACTGGGCGGATCAATAAATATATAGTATTAGAATTAAAAAAGTGACGATGTGATCAAAACTTTGCATTATCAGTTATTAAAATCAGATTGGATATTTTACGTTGTACACTGTACCCTCAACCTCGAGGTTTTTACCCCAACCGAAAGTACCCCCATTGTAGAGGCTGGGTATCCCTGGGATGTTAGTCGGACCTTACAGAGTTCAAGGAAGGCTGTTAAAAGTTTAAATAATTTATTTGCAATAGTCGAACTTTAAACCGGAATCTTCAGCTAGCAGCACCTAAAGCTGCACTCTAACCTGCTTCGCTCCCTGATACAAACTAATTGTAACCAAAAATCATTCTATTTTATATTTAAACTTTTAAAGCGAAACAACTCTATTTTATGTTATAGCTAGATATTTACTTTCGAAATCAACAAATTTGAAATATTGTTGACGAAATAGATTTCTACTAACAAATGTATACTGATATTAAAATAATATTGATTTCTAATTGATTAGAAATAGAATATTATGATAGCTTTCTTATTTTTTAAAAATCAAAATGGAGTTGTTTCAATTTCAAAATCAACGGCTCAATGCCCTAAAGCTACAGTCACGACATTAGCTTACCTGATTGATTTTTCTACACTATCAGTAATTTAAATGGAACAATCATTGATTAGATATATATATATATATATATATATATATATATATATATATATATATATATTAACTCCTCATCTAAATAAGCGATTCCAAACTATATATTAAAAGTGAACATTTAAAAAATATTATTTACGAGTTTTC
The DNA here is from genome assembly GCA_037127475.1 of Arma custos. NCBI lineage: Eukaryota > Metazoa > Arthropoda > Insecta > Hemiptera > Pentatomidae > Arma > Arma custos. Next base: position 167,290,901 of record CM073759.1, read on the forward strand.
TATTTCATCACGCATTCATAATATATAGTATGGCCGTCTGTGAAATTATAAAAACTTTGGCTGATTCATTAACTTTATTTATATTACTACCAAATTATAAATTAAAGTTTGAGTTCGTACAGTTTTTGTAAATGGAGATTATGAGATAATTCTTAAACAGCATCAAAATAAATGCAAGGCTGAACGTAATTAATGAATCACTCCAATTGAAAGTTGAAAAACTATAGTTTTTAATTATTATTTCGGATATAACATTACAAATATTATTTTAAATACAGAAAAAATCATGAACAAATAATTAAAAATAGAAATGGTGGAGGAAATATGAAAGGAAAAGTGATCTACACGTGTTTTTAGACTTCCCGATGACCCATAGGATCGATCCCAGTTGTAAATTTAACATTTTATCGCAATCCGATCAAGACTTAATCCGGTTTCGCAGCTATCCCGTCTCAAAAGTCAACTTTCCTTTCACCGCCGTAGATTTTACGATGGAACAAGTCCATAATTTGTTTATAAATAATAGATGATTAAATTCAAAGGATTCATGTAGCTCCTTGAAATATTTTTCAAAATAGGAAGATTACTTAAACCAATGTAATAATGCTTAAAACTTACCGCATATACTACCTAGAAAATAAACGTACGTAATATTTCGAGACCTCACGGTGCAAATAAAACATTATGGTTATCATTTATTTTGATTTTGTTTTCATTTTATGTATATCTAGATGCAGAATTCAGGAAATCACTCTTATTTCATCACAATCACTCTTATTTTATATACAAAGTATTTTATGGAAGAGGTTTCCATTTCATGTTAAGATAAAGAATGCTTTGTCTGTAAAATACTACTTGATTTTACCATTAAGCATGACACATATCGTATTTTCAAAAGTACAGAAGTACATTCAAGAAACACTAGCTGTAGATTTTTAATTTTGGTTTTGAATTGATAATATATAATAAATTAGTTTATTTATCTAGCATATACTACCTAGGAAATAAACGTACGTAATATTTCGAGACCTCACGGTGCAAATAAAACATTATGGTTATCATTTATTTTGATTTTGTTTTCATTTTATGTATATCTAGATGCAGAATTCAGGAAATCACTCTTATTTCATCACAATCACTCTTATTTTATATACAAAGTATTTTATGGAAGAGGTTTCCATTTCATGTTAAGATAAAGAATGCTTTGTCTGTAAAATACTACTTGATTTTACCATTAAGCATGACACATATCGTATTTTCAAAAGTACAGAAGTACATTCAAGAAACACTAGCTGTAGATTTTTAATTTTGGTTTTGAATTGATAATATATAATAAATTAGTTGAAAAAAATCATACAAATGTTTGTTTGTTTGTTCATTTAACGTCACTTTATGCTGCTATGGCTAATCGGACGATGCTATAGTGGGAGCTCTAAATTTTGCCTATCCAGGTTTAATTAGGATAGGGATTTTTAACGAGTACCTGACATCGTACAGGCTCGGGACCCCTGTTTAACGTCGCTTCCGAAGGACGGCGTAACTAAGGATTTTTTACTCCCTTAAAAAAATCCTAGGGCCACCTGCCGGGCTACGAACCCGCGATCTTGGGTTTAGTAGTTTGTTACGCTAACCACTAGACCACAGGTGACCGTTATCATACAAATGTCATTTGTCACATAATATATATGTTATCATTTCAAACCAGCACTGATGGGTTTTTGAATTAATAATATTTTGTTCAATAGTTTTACGATATTATTTATTTCTCTGGGAAATGATTTAGGAAATTGAATTATTACTTAAAATATATTGAGTCATTTTCTTTTAAATTAAATGTTTTTTTTTAATTATTGTGTCATGAAAAGTCTAAAACATCTGAGCATTAATTACAAAAATGTGGTTTTTAGATACCCTAAAAAAAATTACCAAGTAGGCCGAGATTCACGCAACAGGTTTTTCCCCAACTTGGGTTCCTCAGTTTATAGAGACATGGTGGGCCCTAGGAAGTCTGCAGATCCCGCAGTGTTCTTGAAATCCTTTGTTGCATGTTCATATGTCTTTGTCAACCGTTGGTTTTTTTTTAAGTTAGTATTCAAATTATCTAACAGTATTTAGTTTATTTTTAAAAATAACAACTATTTTTAAGCACGCAATAATAATAATAATGCTAAATAAATTGCAGGCTGTATTCGCTGTGTTGGCCCTGATGGCAGTCGCTTACTCTGAGGCCCAGGTTGCCGGCGGAGACCTTTACGACTCCAACCCACAGTACTCTTACTCTTATTCCTCCAACGACCCAGTGACCGGGGACAACCACGGCCAAACCGAGACCAGGCAAGGAGATGTCGTCCAGGGCAGCTATTCCCTCGTCGAAGCTGACGGTTCCAAGAGGATCGTCGACTACACCGCTGACCCAGTCCACGGATTCAACGCCGAAGTCCGCAGAGCATGAGAATCTAGTCTAGACGTGGTCTCATTAGTTACCTGAATATTATGTCAAGTGATTTAGCTACATAAGTTGTAAAAATACTATTTGTTTTCTTTGTTAATTTTTTTTTAGTAATAATCTAAATAAAGATAATTGAAATAATTTATTTTATATACATTACACCAATATTACTTCTAACAAAGCAGCATGATTGGTCATTGAGTACTAATAATAGTAAATGGTGCAGCCAAAAAATAAATCAATTCCGAAACAAAAAAGTTAAGGACCTATTATACGAGCCTCACTTAATGTCTTGTATTAAAAAAACATTAATAAGATGATGAATAAGAGGCCACGAGCATGGAATGGATAGAAAAAGGCCCCCTAAGGAGATCTTAGGAGACCCAGAAGTAAAACCTTCACATTCACTCAGAAATATTGTCATAAAGCAGCGAAGAATCTCCTTAATCTTCATACTCACCTCCAATATATTTCCATCTGTTCAGAAATTTGGACAACACCATTAAGGGTAAAATTTTTGAAAATCATTATCAATACAAAGCGCATTTTCAGATTTTATTTTTCTTCCAAAATAATGAATTTTCAATTCTTGGGTTGAAAATTTGATAACGCTGTTTAAATTAATAATACGCCGTCCCTATTGAATGGGATATGATTCATCCCCGCCCTGGTTTTAGAGGATTCTATACTAATGTTAAATATAGATTATAAATAACAGATAATTAATTATTTAATAACATATGATAGCATGTATTTAAATAAAATTAAATTAAATAATTCATATTATATATCATATATAGATGATATATTGTATATTATATATGATATTAGTTACTGATTATGGTTGATAAAACACTTGTGAATGGCATTCTTCATTGTGTGTGGCTTCTGACTTGCTACTCTGGTGACTTTCTGCTGATGGTTCTACTCCATTTTAAGGTGATATAAAATGGCAATGTACAGAGAACATGTGCTTAGTGTTAGGAGTAGACCATCTTGTACTAGTTGTAAGCCTAAGCAGTTGAATGGATGGCCCTGCCTCTGTTACAATGGATAGAGCCGAACAAGGAGTAAAGAGAGTTGTTGGTTTACCCGATGAATAAATTGTATAAAAAATTAGGGGGACAATGTTTTGATTTCATAAAATCGTTTTATTACGTAAAATTTCATTTTAAAGCGTACATTTCATCTGAAACGAAGGAATACAACGTTTTAATTTCCTTCTGAAACTGCTTCAAATATAGTAATGTAAGAAACTTGTGAAATACAGTTTATCCCTCATAATCTGTTGGATACAGACGCAATACGATCAGCTCAAGAGGACGCAATCTTTAGATGTGAAGGATCAGACAAACTCCTCGGAACTCTGAAACAACTTTCCAGCAAAGATGCAGATAACTCCGAAATGATAACTCCGCCTCATCTCTTCCCACCGCCCCTTCTTTCCTCTTCCCCCGAGTCAATGGGAATCTCTGAAATCTGAATTATTTCGTAATGAACATGAGAAAGTTGGAATATCTTCCAATGTTGGATTTCGTTTGAAGGGACTCATCTGTAACCGGAATAAACTTAGATGAAACAAATTGAATATTCAATTTTCTCTGGTTCTGACAAGAAATTAGTTACTTCCAGAGGGAGTTAAAATTAAATTGCTTTTGTTGAAGAACATTGGAAATTGTTTTGAGAAAAAACAATATTAGGTTCGCACTTTGTTTTCATTTGTATTTATTTTTGTTTATACAATTTCAGATTTCTTAGGATATTGTGATTTCGTAATAACTTGGTTGAAAATTCCGAAGAAGGAAACGAATTGAAGCACCATGCTCATTATTTAAAAAAAAAACTAATATAAATATTAGTTTCTATATGATTATGATTATACAATATACTCGATATAATTACTTTAAAACTTTTATGATTTAAATAATAACGCCCTCCGAGGCGTCTGAAAAGAGGATGTCCTCGAGACCTTCTTCTATAGAACTTTATTGGAGTGCTACCGATGGGTAGTTTCTCCACAAGTGTTTTTTTTTGTTCATGTCATATTGTTCATGTTAGCAGATTTACTTGTAATATTATTATAGTTGCAAATATCAATAAATTAATTAAATTTAAAAAAAACTTAATATCCCATTTGATACTGATTTTTGCCCAAATCCGATATGAATATTTTCATGACCAACTTTATTCTCATTCAAACCTATCTAGTTTTTAACCTGGAAACCTATTCAATTTCTCATAATCCTCCGGAACCTGAAAAGAAAATGGAAATACAATGGTCTATTGAACTTCTAAGTTAAATTTATTATTTGAGTACTACTGTAGGGAAGTTTATCTCGTGCCATTATTTAAGATTCAAGTCTCTATGATCAGCGGTTTAGGCTGTGCGTAGATCCCACAAACTATTCCCCCCTTTTTCACCCCCTTAGGGATGGAATTTCGTAAAATCCTTTCTTATCGGAAGCTTACGTCATACAAACTAGTGGTGCAGGCTGTGCGTTGATCCGTTCATTCAGTCAGTCAGTAATTCAGGACGAAATCTTTTATATATACTGTGACCAGGTTATGGGGTTTTCGGTCCACGGTCCAAATTGCTTAAATAAAAAGTCCAAATAAGAGTTTGTATTCATAACAAAGTTCGGAACACAATCATTACATCAAGCGGTAACACGAATTACATAACCATAGCATTACGCCAACGCTATAACCATGACACCGACCACAAATCATAGATAAATAATTAATAAAAAACAAATATTATAAGTAATTTCAATTACAAATTTTAATAGGATGTGGTAGTTGAGCCGCAAAGAAAATATAAGGTAATATGTAATCTTTGGCAATTACTTGGCCATATAGACCACTGATGTGCATTCGCACGTAACGACAGCCCACAGTAGAGTGAGCTCACATATGTAGACACATGGCGGACGATCTTAGCGACAAAAAAAAAAAGAAACTCGTTACAATATAGATAATTTAACAAAATAACAATAACTATAATTGACGACATAAAATTTGGCGGCTCAAAGAAAATGCGGTGTTGTCGCTTGCAATGAGAATGTGGGTATGGTTTTACTTATTACTGCTAATATTTGACAACAATGTGCTAGCAATGTTGCCTAGTTCTCCCGGTTTAAGTTATTTGGTTTTTACCCTTGGTACGCTAGGGTAGGTCGATTTGGCAACACCGCATTTTTTTTGAGCCACCTAATTTCATGTCGTCCAGTATAGTTCTGATTTCTTTTAAAATAACACCCAACGTTTAGCGTTAACCCTCAAGTAATGGGGCACGGTCCTTTGGACCTTATGGTATGGTAAGTATTTTTAGTTTTATTAATAGCTTTTAATTGTTTAAAATCAAAATTAAATATATTGTAATTAATTTGTTGTAAATACACACATTTTAAAACACGTAGTTTTTAATTTTTATTATTGCCTGTATTGATCTTATATGTTTTTGTTGAATGGAATTTTTGAAGTAGGTATAAATTATTGATTGATCATGGGCAAAACAAGAAGGTTTATGTAAGTAATGAGAAAAAATAAAACGAGTATAAGTTTTATTTTGTTAATGTTAATAAGTTTTTAAATAAGGTGGTCCGTGGGAAAGGTGCCTTTGCTACTGTAAGGAATAATTATGTCAGTAGTTGAGGGTTAAATCTTAAGTACCAATTTGTAAATTAAAACAAATAAATAAAAATCAGTAATATATTTGAGGCGTTCTGGATTAATAGAGTATAACTTGGAAATTCCAATTTTTTTTTTTTTACAATTTTCCTTTGTTTAGTCTCGCAATTTTGTCTGACGCCACACTTTTCCACCATATTTGCCTTGGTTTTAGTCACAGTTAAAGATATGAAAAAGTCAAAATCAGAGTTATTAAAATCAGAGCTGTTGATCCTGAAGACCCCATTTATTAATTTTAACTAATAATAATTCTAATTACTATTATTATTACTAATACTACTTCTAAAACTAACTATTCATTGAATGCTCCTAATTCTTTTTGAGTAGACAATCCTGCAAAACATTCGTTACTAAGCAGACTTCTCTCATCCAATATGAAACATTTATAATTTTAAATTGGTTCTTATTTTGAAAGTTTGGTCTGATTTTATTGCTTCAATTAATTAAATATATGTATAGCTATAGTTTTTATTATCTCAGTACAGATTCTTGAATTTACCTATACTTTCATTTTTATTTTTTAAAACAATAAGAAAGTATAGGTAAAGAAAGATATTTTGAATAAGAGTTTTTCACATAAATACATTTTTGAACACATGTTTGGTTCAAATAAATATATTCAGCTAACTCTAAAATCGCATAATAATAAATAAGAATGGCATTAATTTTATGAAACATGTAATATCGGTAAAATAAGTCCACCAAAACTACAACATTACATTATCCGATTTTACATTATTCTTTAAAATATTTATAACATTTAATGTATACATATTTATATATTTATAAAATATTCATGTATAATTTAATACCCTTTACGATCAGACTGGATCATCATTCGCACAGTTTAACACAAGTTTAAGTACCAATTTCTCAGATTCTGTTTCTTCAAAATATCTTTAATTTTGTTTATTTTAAATTACTGCGGGGGTCTTTTGGTTATTAATATTAAAGTTTGGTAAATTTAAAGTATGAATATTTTACCCGGTTGAAAACAAAATTCCAAAAGGAGTGATAGATGCCTTATAGGCCATTGGATAGCTGAGGATACCGAAAAGCCTAGAGACTAACCAATGACCCAAATTATATTGTATATTTTTGGACTTTAGAGGCTTTTAAACCCCTAGATTCGTTTACATCTGAATATTAAACATTTATTAAATACATAGTTCCATTATTTTTCTTCCCTTTTTAGTGACAAATATTTCAGTTTTCAATAAACTATATCGTTGATAACCATTTCCTTCCATATTGAATGATAGTTGTAGACCTTGATAATATATGTGGAAGAAAGTGGTTCCGGTAGAGGTCAATGAATTTCTTGTAGAATTGGAGAAAACTTTATTAAGAAGCCAACGTTTCGTCCTACTTTATAGGCCTTCTTCAGGGCTGTATGCAAAATACAGACAATTGAGAATAAAAATGGTACAAATATATTAAAGCATAGTAAATATAAATAAACAAAATCATGGTGAATATCGGCAATTGAAAATAAAGATGATAAATATTACACAGCAAGGGAAATATAAAGGTTAAAATGTATGAGTGTATAGTATAAACTACGAAGTTCCGAAAAGGTAGTAAAATACATAATGAAGAATAAAATAATAATTTTTTTTTAAATTTATTTATTGATATTTACAACTGTATTACAATTATACAACTAGTAAATAGATTGCGTGTTACATAATGACATGATAATGACAAGTAGAGAAACTACCCACTGGTAGTACTCAAATAAAATAATAATAAAACAGAAAGTGTTGAAAAAAAATAAGGTAATAAAGATAAAAAATAAAAACTGAATATAAAATGGGAATGTAAAAATGATATGGGTAAATGTAGAAAATGATAAGAAATAAAAATTGTAAAATTATAAAGACTCCAGAAAATTTTTTTTATAGAAAATACAGTGTTCATATTGATAAATTATATACTTTTACTTCCATGATTTAGTCTTTAAAGGTTTAGCTGTCATCAACAATAAATGTTTACATTTCGAGTGATGTGAAGATAAAATATCCTAGCTTGTTACAATATAGAAAGATATTTTTAATTAGTCTTTTTCCTTTGCATTGATAATGAAATTATTGCCATAATTGTAAATTATTTTATAAATTGATAAAATACAGAGTCTATAGGCTGTAACTTTTCTAAAAAAAACAACATTTATATCTTTTGTTTTATTCGATGGTCTTTGAGGATTATTATAGTATTTCAATTAAAATGTCTTTTGAATGTTTCTGAGGGTAATTATAAGAGTATATTCATGACTTCATTACTTCTTTTTCTCATGGACATAATACAGAAGTAGACTTTATGTAAAACATTTTTAGCATTTTATTTCTTTTCCATTAAAAAACTAATAGAATAAATAAACTTTTCCACCATTGGCAACGTAATTCTGTTCCAATTGCCACTCACGGTTAAAGAGCCAACCAATATAATAGCAAATAAATAAGAAGAACAACAAACAATTGTAAAACACAAATATTTTATCTCCTTAACACAAAAAAACTATGCTTTGAACAATTATGAATCCCAATCTAATTAAATTTTAAAATTACAATATTCCTATGAGGTTCAAGCAAAACATTCCAACGTTTTTCCAAACGTGTTTCATCTGTGTTCCAAATACTTTTTTTGTTCAAGTTTTTCAATGCTCCTACTATCCACTTTTCAATCTTTTATGGAAATGCTTATTGTCAGTTTCATAACTTCGTTATATTTTCGCTTTTGCTATTCGCTAATTCTATTTCTACTTGGATATGGTAGATTTGACTTTGTTTATGTAAGTAACCAGAAGCTATATTGGTTGGGGAAGCCTGTTAATATGCCCATAAATTTTTCTATTCTTATGTCTGCTTACAGGTTTGAAATATATTTGGACTGTATTCGATATCATTCTTCAGTTAATTTTGGGCCTATGATCAGCCAATTCTGCGTTCATTCATTTGTATTATATGTCACATTTTTTGTGAAGTGTGAGTGTTTCACTTGCATAAAGAGCTACTGGTTTAATTACAGTGAAGTAGTGCCTGATCTTTAATTTAGTGAATATGGTGTGCACATTTCACATCTACTTTTTCACTATGCAGCTTTCTTTCCTCTTGATCCCTAATTCTCACCTAGGTATTTAAGCATATTATCATATTATATATATATAATTAGTTCTACACAAGAGTTTTACCAATATTAATTGGTTAATTGAATGCATTTAGAAGCTTTTGTAGAACAGAAACGATTGCTGATAAATCGAAACATCGAAGCGAGGTGTAGCATTTGACAGCTAAAGCCGACAGGAGGACTATATTTCAGAGTAGATGAAAATATTTGACAACTGAGCAACAAATCGCTTCATGCCCAGGCTATAGCTCTCGTTGTGTTTTCGGCTAAAGCTTGACCCATATATTGCGGGGGAGGCTTTTGTCTCTTGTTAAACTGCGAGTGGCGATCCATCATCTCCATCCTTGCAGCCCTTTGAAATCTTCAATTTAGGTACCTACCGTCTAGTCGACTATAGTCCCATGAATATGTTCATTAATAAAAGAAAGATAATTTTAATTTGAATAATTTTTTATACATTATTTTAATATCGAAGATCAAAACCTGTGATAAGAAATTAATTAATTGTTAAGACATTTTAAAATTTATAAATATTTTTAAAATGTAAACTATTTTAATGATGGATTGAATAGGTCAGGGGGTGCAGTCAAAGATAACAAAATATAAGTTCTGCTTATTTTGTGTTATCTTCGACCCCACCCCCTGATCAATCTAATCCATCATTAGAATTATTTTCCACTCAAACTTGAACTATTTTTAATAATATTTTAAAGAGAAAATATTTAAAAATTATAATAATTAATAATAAAATTAAATAAATTAAAGTTAGGTAAAATCCACAGAACATAGAACCAACTAGAAGCGGCATGCCAGGTACGGCGAGTGAAGCCAACATCCCACTGGTCCCCCCACTCTTTCCGCCCCCAGCAAGTGGTGCGGCGCTAAGTTTACTTCTCTTACTTAGCTCGTGTACTTCTGTTTACTTACATATTATTCAAAATTGTGTTATCTCGTGGTGTCTTTGTGTTTTGTATAGTTTTTGATCTGATCACTGAACGTGTATTTAGCAAAATACCTTGTTGTGTTGCATTTGGATGCAGTACAAAGAATGCCGACAAGTCTTTCAATCCTCCTCTCTCCTTTCACCTGTAAGTTCGAAACCTAACTGTTAACTATATATAATAAATAAATGTACCACAAAATGTAAAACACTTAACCCTCAAAGTACCATGGGGTCAATTTAGGTTCCACATGTTTCTAATTTTTGAAACTTCGTTTCAAGAAATCGATTGAAATGGCACATTCAATGGATTTTAATGCAAAACTGTCTGGAATAATTAGGAACTGAAACGGAAGTATTAGAGAGCCTTTTCGAATTTTTACAAATTTCCCTTCTTTCAAAAATGTGGCTGGGGTCCTTCCGGGACTCCCGTAGTATCCGACTTCACCTTTTTATGTTTTCTCCTTATTAATTTAAAAAATCCATAGCCATAATTAAACTAATTTTTACTTGGAACTGTTTCTAAAAATAGATAAATTTTACTGGAATGTTTCTTATTTGAAGGATTCAATTCACTTGGAACAAAGCCCTACATTGTATAAGCCCTTCCTGGAATTTTTTTTTGTTGAGAATTTTGTTACTTGATTTATTTGTTTCATCAGGCCGTGGTACACAGAGTGTTAAAATATTTATATATTACGTAGCTCAAACACGTCACAAGATGTTGTAGAATACATTTCAGATTCCTATCTAATTTTCCATGTCCCTTATTTATTGATTTGTTTATTTTACAAAGAATTTTGAATAAGAATAAAAATTTTTATTAATAATAAACGCATTACCTCATTTATAATAAGTACATTATTTTAATCATATCGTTACCTAATGTGTCATTCAGATTTTCACGCTACGATTCATTTCTATTACAGGATTTATAGTGAGAAGACTGAATTTGACATTAAAATGTTAAGAATGTTTGAGAGCATAAAAGACTCTCACCCAAGTCGGGAGCTTTCGCATCACTTCTAATAAAGCATTGCATTGGTAGAAACTCCAAATGTAACACATTTTCTAGAGGACGAGTCTCACTTCTCATCAATCATCTCTGCAGTGGGAATATCATAAAACTAGAATGTACCACGAATTGAAACGTTTCTAATGACAATCTGCATCTGGAAAAGATACGTGCGAAGAATAATAAACTTGTTTTATTGAAAGGACAATAACATTAAAAGTAATGTAGTTTACAATTAAAATACTCTATAAACTGAATGAGCTTCATTTTCCCTGTTTTGTCACCCATTATTTTTTACTATATATAAAAAGTTACCACATAAAGACGAATGGTAGTAGGTAGTGCAGGTGCTGAAAGTTTTAAAATAACTAGAGCGGTTTGGAGATGAAATGTACTATATTGGCTGCCGGCAAGATAAGATTTGTTATTGTTTGGGGTATCAGGTCTACAGCTGCTCCCCAGTAATAGTATTACTAAGGAAATAACCAATTGGAACATTCCATGGTGTATTTACCCCGACAACATAAAACACGAGGAATTCTTGGGCTAAATAAATTGAGCACTGCAACACTTTCTCAGCTCTAAGGGGGCGGAAGGAGTGGGGGAAGGCTTCAGAGCTGGTTTCACCTGCCTCCCTCCTAACGGGCTCTAATGCCGCTTCTAGTTAGTTCTATGTTCTGTGGTAATATCAAAGATAGACCGAGTAGGAGCCTATTGAATTTACCTAGCTTTCCCTAAATTTATATTTGACTTCCGCTTGTTGTAACGGCCGTTTTATTCTGGGAATTGTCTTTATACTTTATCAGTGGTGGGGGAAACCCAGCCGTTACTTTGACGATTAAACAGTAGGTGTGTTTAGCTAGAGTAAGAACTCCAAGCCTACAGGTAACTTATCTTTTCACTTTTTCTCATCCTTCCCCCCTCCTCCTCTATTTTATTTTATTTTATTTCCCTCAAAATCATAAACATTGTAATAAGTATATACCATTATTCTCACTACTTCCATGCTCACTATTTCTGTAAGGCGTTTAATATTTTTTTTTTAATTTCCCACCTCAAAGTATCATTTTACGACATTAATCCGGGTTCAACTTCACTCACTATTTTCATTTTTAATTATATCAACATATCTTTGCCTTGTTATATGTAATTTAGTCCAATATGGTTTAATTGTAATTTTTGTATTTATTTATTTTTTTTTACTTTATTTTTTACTACTTACTATATTTAAAACATACTGTATTTTCTTTTATATATTATTAGTCTTTACATTTATGTAGATCTCTTTTTATTTATCTATATTAATACTGTATTTTCTATAAGGGAATTTTTCTGGAGTTTTTATAATTTTCATTTCTTACTGCATTTCTTATCATTTTCTACATTTACCCATATCATTTTTATCATTTCCCATTTGTATTCAGTTTTCGTTTTTTATCTTTATTACCTTATATTTTTTGTTTTTCAACACTTTCTGTTTTATTATTATGTAGTTCTTCATTATGTGTTTTGCTGCCTTCCTGGCACTTCGATGTTTGTACTGTACACTCATGCATTTTAACCTGCATATTTGCCTTGCTGTGCAATATTTGTCAATTTTTTTTCAATTACCTGGATTCACCATACTTATTATTATTTGTATTCTATGTTTTTATATATCTATGCGATTTCTTGATTATCTGTATTTTGCATGTAGCCCTGAAGAAGACCTGCAAAGTGGGTTGCCTACTAAATAAATTTTTCTCCTATTATATGAGAAATTCTTTGACCTCTACCCGGACCACTTTCTTCCACATATAGCATTAAGGTCAACAATTATCATTCAGTATTTTACATATTCTTTTCGATTTTTTACATTCATTTTGATTTATTTTTCAATTGTATTTCAAATATAAAACCTCAACGTAGCATATCAAAAAAAGTTGCTTAGAATGATGATCCGAGGTTTTATGATAAAATTTGCCTCATGTTAGACTTAGGCAGATATTTTCGAATCATATCGGGATGAAGGAGCCTAAAGTGATCACAATATAGAGTCAGTGCTATTAGATATTATAGAACGATATAGACACTAATGAGGAAATAAAGATTATTCAAAATGGGACAGGATATTTTTATCAGAAGATTAAATTAAAATGGTCTAAACATTTTAAATTAGGTGGTCCGTGGAACCAACAAACATAAGGAAAAACTATGCCAGAACTTGTGGGTTAAATCCATACGAAAATTGAGACTTAATTTTAAATGAATTTTATAACAATTTATCCATACATTTCAATTCTACATAACCCCCTCAATCAGTTCAAAATCTATCTGCATTACAAAAATAGTAACTCAGTCCTCAGCTGAACCAAATATCATATCAGGAAAAATAAATATTTATTAAGGCAATTCATTTTCATTATACATTTTTAAATGTTTGTTCATTGAACGTCCCTTTATACCGCTATTGATAATCGGACGATGCTACAGTGGGAGTTCTAAATTTTGGCTATTAAGGTTTAATTAGGATTGGGATTTTTAACAAGTACCTGACATTGTACAGGATCGAGACCTCCGTTTAACGTCTTTTCCAAAGGACGGCGTAACTAAAAATCCTAGGGCCACCTGCCGGGCTACGAATCCGCGATCTTGGGCTTAGTAGTTTGTTCCGCTAACCACTCGTCCACAGGTCGCCCCTGTCACCCTTAGATCACTATCACAATGACTTGCAATATAGCTATTCACATTAATATATAAATTTACACCTGAGAAGTGGTCACTCCTTGCTTTTCCAAAGGTGAAGAGCTTATTGAGGTGAATTATTGTTCGGGAGTAATTTAAAATTGAATGAAATTAAAATATTTTTACATACCGAAAAAAATAAATATTTTTGCATTCAGAAAAAAACTAACTGCTGACTATGCTTGCATGATTGTTGCTATTGTCACATCACAATGTTTCTGTTTCCTATCACAAAATGTGGTATACTTGGAAAACTAGACAAGGCATCATTATGCCTGATCTTGAATCCTACTCAGAGCTAAATTATCCATAATATTTTTATTTTATACATCGTGCCCTAAAAAAATAGAAAAATACTTAAGAACGGTCAATATTGGAATAATAATTCTTGTATAACAAATTCGCCCTAGATAGTGGGTTCCCAGCCCGAAGGGTGGCCTTAATATTGTTAAAATCCTTGGTTATGCCGTCCTTCAAAAGGAACGCAAAATGGCGGTTGCGAACCTGTTGTGGTTCAGGTACTCGTTAAATATGCATAAAATATCCACATGAATGTTATATTCCACATCAATTGCTCTAAGACATCTCTCCAATAGTCAGAATATTCTATAATATTTGGAGTTACATCCAAGCGTGTTATTGGAAGGAGATCGTTTCTTTGTTGCTATTAAAGACTTCCGTTTATATTTAAATGATCGACTTTACAAAATGTGAATTAAATTAATTATCCTATCTGAGGCTCATATATAGTGAGTGATACCTGATATAGTGAATCGACGAAAAGGCACCAAGGTTTTTTTTTTAAAATATTTTCTTATAAATGAAACATACATCAAACGTCAAACAAACTACTTATTAAAAAAAAATTCAGATGAAAATGGAGAAAGAAAGAGTTAAAAAAATGACATAGTTTAGTAAGGAAGTAGTATTTTATTGATCATCAAAGCGGGATTAAGACTTCAGTGATAATAGGCTGAAAATGGATCGTGGACTACTGGCTGTCTATATGCCCTATCCGCGAAGTGGGTTGTCTCGCCAAGAGCTTCCTTCCGGACGACGGCGTTGAATCCGTTGACTGGGTCAGCGGTGTACTCGACGATCCTTCTGGAACCGTCAGCTTCGACGAGGGAGTAGCTGCCCTGGACAACATCTCCTTGCCGTGACTCGTACTGTTCCTTGGAGTCTCCGGTGACAGCGTCATTGATGGAGTATGTATAAGAATAAGAAGGGTTAGGGTCGTAAGGTTCGTCAGATCGTGGGAAGGCACTTGACCTGATGACCTGTCCGCAGGCTAAGGCTACTACAGTGAGGAAAATGATAACCTGGGGAATATCGAAAATAGATACAGTCAAATGGTGCATATATTTTGTTAGCAAATGGTTTGATTTCATTTATTAATTGAATAAGATCACTATAAAATAAAAATTGAGTATTGATTATATTTATGGTTAATCTAATTAACATCGACGTTTTCTGTAAAAGCAATTTTACTTAAAAGTATTAAATACATGGTTACTTTTCGGCTTTTAATAGCGTACGCTGTTCAAATTATAAAATATCCTGCCACCTAATATAATATATATTATTCAATCAATTTAACCTTTTCTAATACACTTTCTTTATGAGGATTAGTATCAAATACTTCCAATCTTAACCTTGTTCCATGATTATTATACCTATCATATAAAAATCATCTACTTGCAAATATCATAAAGAAATATTCATAAAAATAACATTAGTCGAAAATTTAATGATCTTTGAACACTTAGCATAATCATTTAACAGGAGGAAAAATAGGTAACATAATGGAGAACATGTAAAATAAAAAACAGTTTGTCAAATTATCTTTAACACATAATAAGATATAAAAATCGAAAAAAAAAATACAACTAAAAATGTTCAAGTACAAAATAAGTTCTTTGTTTTGTTTTTTTTAATGAAGTTAATGATGGTGTGCTTAACTAGTTAAATATACACAGAACTAATGTTTTATTTCAACTAAAACATTTCTAGGGAAGACATTTTTTTATTGAATTTTCTTCAATTTCAATAATATTCAATATGATAAAGTAGATTTGTTTACTTCTCAACAATAATTGCACAAGTATAACGTTAATAAATTTCAGATAAAGAGATTTTAGAAGAAAGAGTTAAAATCTTTATGTTTTAAATGACATGATTATAACATTAACTTCCCGGGGTCACCCATGCTGCAGTGATTAGCAAGATAATCACGCAAAAGATCGCAGATTCGCAACACGCCAGATTGCTTTAATAATTTTTAAAGGTAATTGAAAATCCATGTAATGTCCTGCAGAGAAGACCTAAAATGGCGGTCGTGGGCCTGAGCTGTGCCACATACTCATTAAAGACTCCTATCCTTCTTATACCTGGATAGACAAAATTTTGGACTCCCACTGTAGCATTGATTAGCCATACCAACATGTAGTAAAGTTTAATGATACAAAAACATAACCATTAACTCCCGGTTACTATACACATTGTAAAGTACTATTGAAAGAGTTAATTTGGATAAATGAGTATCCGACATGGATGTTAATTCAATTAAAAAAAGGTGTTTATTATGAACAATAATTATTAATTAATAACACAACATTAGTTATCGTATACGTAAAACTTATATACTTTCTTTTATATTAAATAAAGTAGCCAATCATCTTGCCTACCCCTATATATTCCGCATCACCATATATCCTTTACGTTAATTCTTATTTATCAATGTTTTAAAATATAATATTTTTTTTTTTCATTCCACGATATGATTATAAATTCTATAAATAATTCGGATCTCATTCCTTACCTTGAATGCCATGTCTCACTCTGGAAGAAGTTAGAAACAACTGTGTCTCCTCTTGAACCTGAAGAATCTTATATACTAATGAAATCCCCCATTTCGCCCTTGAGCTAAGACATTTATTTTTTTGGCTTTTGACCTCTCACTTTGTGATATAAAGATCATATTTCGAGATATCTGACAACTGTTTGTTGGAAGACTAAACTTTCTGAATAATTTATGTTTTTGCTTGACAGTCTGTTTTCACAACATGCATAATACTCTAGCATATTTTTGAAATCATTGATGATCTATTCTAAAATATAGAAATATATTGTACTGCAGAGAGGGAATATCAAATATATTTCGATATTACCTCAGTTATAATTGAATTATATCTGAATTTAATGAAATTCGGTTAAAATAGTTAATTTAAGTTTTATCTATATTTCATAGAGATATAAGTATTGTAAATAAGGGTTGATTATTATTATTATTTATCTGGTAACGAAACATTATAACTGAAAACTATAATATACGATTTAAAATGCAATGAATACTAGTTATTTCTGAATGATAAATATCATCAATATCTTAATCCTACTATACTATACAATTTAATTATGTAATGATCTAGAGTAGTTGATTATTAGTTTATAAAAAAGTGTAAAAAAAAAAAAAAACTTTACAGCAGAGATACCTTCGAACGAATTAACGGAAATGATACATATTTTTCATTTTGTAGGATATAATTTTGAACCTGATGATACAAATGAATACATCGAGTTGTATTCTTTTGAATTGAGGACATTTATATTATCTGGGATATGAAAGCAAGAAAGTTTTGATAGGCGGGGCATGTAGTGAAGTAATCCATCTATCCGCCTCTACACAACTATGAAAGCTACAATAGTTGGCAAGAGACCACGTGGGAGGCCAAAGACCAGATGGATATATAAATATCTGAATCCTAATAATTCAGAGTTTTTTAAATTCAATATTAATATAAATACTAATTATCATACACTTAAAGAAGAATTGAAATCACTAATATTATTGTTCACTAACGTGGGAAATTTATATTCTGAAATTTACTACTAAGATTCATATTTATATCATGCACACGTATATTGATTGAATGATACTGATGTCTACTCATCGTAAAAACGCCAGACTTATATATTGGGAATAGTTTTTATATACTTTATATGCTTCACGAAAACCCTCTTAGGGGTATGTATATTTGCTGAGTTGCCATGCCGAAGGTTCTGGGTTTAAATCCCGCTCTGTCAGACTTTAATTTAATCTGTTAGTGGCTGGAGATGGATCTTATGGGATCTAGGACCCTCCTTGTTTTTAACTAAAATAATATACGTTATTATATTAGTGTATGCAATAATTGTTTATTATTATTTCAGCTGGGAAGAAGGAAGTGTAAAAATTGGAGAAGGTGTTTTCGGAGTATTCATGATACCAAGAGAAAATGCTAAAAATGTTATTAAAATCATACCTCGTCACTGTCATATTCACTACATGTGAGAACATTAAAGTATCGAAACATCGCCAAAAAGTACTTTAGTAAATATTACCAGGATCTCAAGAAGAGAAGGAAAGGAACTCATCAAGTCAACATTGGCGATTATAAATTTACTGCATTATTAAGTTGAATGCAAATTTTTAATTTACCCGGAAGTAAATCTAGTTATTTATCTAAAAAATATATAAAAAGTGAAATAGAAATATTAAAATTTTGATATAGATTACTTATTCTATTAAATTGAAAGCTGATTTTTATGTTAATTTTGAGGTAGTGAAAATCGAATTGAGGGAATTAAGAAGTGAATCCAGGAATGATGGGAGATAAAACAATAACATTTAAAAGTATTAGTTATTCGATTTAGATTAAAAATAAAACAAAACAAATGAAAATAAATATACTTTGAATTAGACCACTGTAAATACAGGAAGCAATTTATACCAGGGTAACGCCAAAGCTTTATTTGTTGTTTTTGTATTAATTAAAATCTTAACCCATGTATTTGAACACGTTTAAATAAATAAATAGATATATGGTCAACTAATTTTATTCAAAGTAAATTAATGTTAACTTAGATCTCTTTATAAATTATTCACCTTAATCGCAACAATATCAAATCTAAATAAGACGAAAAACAATTGAAGACATTTGGGTTCATTATTTGGTAGTCACTGGTTTATTTATAAGCCAACGGTTGTGTAGAGAGATGATTTAGCTGAGATTTTGCTCGACCGCCAGATAATACTGCTTATTAATTGTGAATTGCCTGAAACAATGTATGTTGCTTTGTTTAACTATATATATATTAGAAATATTTCGTTTTTAAATGTTCTGAATTGTAAACAAAAATAAATAAAACTGGAATATATAATACAATATAATATGATTTTAAAAAACCCTGTACCACTACAACCCACGAAGAGAATTGGCTTCATTACGTGGCAGAGACTATACTCTGGGATAATGGTTGTACAGATAGGTAATTTGTCGATGCTCACGCATATCCGCCAGATTTTTGTTTTTGGCTCAAAGAAAGAATGCTAACTATTTAACGATCAAATACAATATATAATAAATAATAATAAATTTATCAACTAATTTACATACATACCTTTTTAAAAATGTGAGGTTTAGTGACGATATTTGTGTATTTATTCATTTTATAGATGGGGAGTGCGCCACGGGAGGGTCCCATAGGATCCACCCCCGGCTATTAAAAGATTAAATTATTTATCTGCTACAGCCAGATTTGAAACTGGGAACTTCGAAAGAGGTACTCACAGCTTCATCACTGATCCACACCGCTCTCTATAATTTAGCTAATGTAATATATAAAACTCTTGTGTCACGGTGTTTGTAGTCGCCGTCCTCAACGATGGCTTTTTGGCTCAATCAGAAATGGCTCAACCGATTTTTATGAAAATTTTGATGTATACTGGGTAGGCATAATAATAGGTCGTATTTCATGGTGATTGGGGTGTCTCTATCCTGTGATGCATTTTTTTTTTGTTTGTATTTTGTTTTTATTTGGCATTAAATATACCTACGAGGCCTATTCAGAAAGTAAGGAACGCTCACCCTGATGCCGCCTGGCGCGCGCCAATAGCGTGTACATTGGTGTGCTCATGCTCGGCACCTCAGTCAGCGTCCAGCTGTGACAACGGGAACATCTCTGCGATATTCATTTTTTTATATTCAAATTTTAAATGTGTGCTCAATCCAAAATCCCGCCAGTTGTGAGGTGCGGTCTGTGATTTTTTCACATCCTCCAAACTTTTATTTACAATGTATTACAAATTTACAATGAATACATGCAAATGCTTATATATATATATATATATATATATATATATATATATATATATATATATAAAGGCCTTCTGTTACCTTTCGGTATTTTAAGGCGTTACCCGGTCTGTGATTCGTTTTTTCCTGGCAAAAAAGTTAACACAAATAGGAATTCGTCGGGAACTGAGTAAAGTGTCGTGGGGACAACGTAATGATTGACAGTTCTGTCAGGGAATGGTGCATTCAGTTAAAAAATTGCCGAACAAACGTTCATGATGAAGAGAAAGGTGGACGAGTGGTGGGACAATAAACTCTGAGCGGTACTGCCAAACATTGCAAAACCTTAGGACAGCTATCCAAAACAAGCGCCGAGGAAAATCGTCATCCAATATTTTGCTTTTGCATGACAATGCCCGACCTCCCACGGCAAACCGTACGCAAGAACTCCTGAACTCGTTCAACTGGGTTTTTCCTCATCCCGCCTATAGTGCTGATCTTGCACCAAGTGATCTTCACTTGTTCCCGAAAATTAATGTCTGCCTAGCAACACAGTGGTTTGACGACGATGAGGAGCTCCAGGTACGCGCCACTAAGTCGCTGAAATCACAGGTGGCAGAATTATATGACACAGGAATTTCAAAGCTTGTCCACCGCTATGATATGCCTGAATTTGAATGGTGATTATTTTGAAAAGTAGTATTTTAGTCCCTCTTTCACATTTTTCTTGTACTTGGTTTTTTTAATTCCAAAACGTTCCTTACTTTGAATAGACCTCGTATAACCTCGAAATTTCATCCTCCTACTTAGGTTCGCTTTCCTACTTAAGTTACCCTCCTACTGAAGTCGATCGAGCACTACGACATTTTTCATCTCCACTCATGTGATAGAACACATGAGTCAGGAACGTTTGTCGTTTGATTATCAAATGACGATGCGCGCCGTCATTGCAGGCAGAATAAACGTCAACACACTTTCGTTCAAATCGTTTCTTTCGTTCTATTTTATTGAGAAACAATTGTTCTATTATTTTATCGATCACATTCGTTCCATTTTGGCGATCTATGAAGCAATTAAACACACTTTCAATACAGTCGTTATTTTTTATTTATCAACCAAACTATTCACTAGAAATATTACATATGGTAGAACAACGCTTTATCAGCTAGTAAAACATAATTTATACCGTGTCAGAAAAAAAAGGTGTTATTATTGAAGTTTCTTCGTATCGTATTATTACAATTTAAATATAAATTATTGAGAACTCGCCTACTAAGAAGATAGATGCTAATATTGCCATTACAATGAAAGGGAAATCAAATACATAATAAATGATATTTACTTCTCTGAAGGGAGGATGTAAAAAATATATATTCGGAAAGATACAAACGAGATATCGGGAAATTTATGGCCCTGTTTTGATAAAATCTGTAGAATAATGGCTTTCTTTCTCATTCCAGTGGCTGTCGAATTTACCAAAATTTTTCTCCTTGTTTTCCAGCGAGGCTCGGATCAGATGGCCAAGGTCTAGAAGCTAAAAAAGTTGAAATATGAGAGAGCGAGCCAACTTGGGGTGCCTCCTGAGTTTTTATACTGCACTGGGTTTCTTTGTTTGTAGCAGTCACCGGCAAGATAAAACTGCGTGTCCCGGATCGGGAGGAAGGATATTGTTGAAAAACACAATAGCTTCATTTTTCAGGATTTTCGGGAAATCAACATATTCCTGTGTAAGATATTCTCAAGGGACAAGGTTTGTTCTCCTGGGAGCTTGTTATATAAGCCGACTGTTTGGCAGTAAGATAAATCAACTATGATACTTTGCCTATTAATTTAATTTAATTAGAAAACTATAATCATGTTTCTCACCTTCACACTGGTATCAAATCAGAATCTAATTATTATTATTATTGCTATAAAAAATAATCCTTAATTTCATTATTCCTAAGATTTTCATTACATATAGCGCCAAGTAAAATGTTGGCCTTTTTATTTTAAGTAGAGGAATCGATCTCTGATTAGTCTTCACATCTTGATTAAGGACTGAGAGGACCAAAAGAAAATTTAGATATTCAAAATTTTACTTGATCACAATATAATTCATAAACAGGTAAGTGAAAATAAAAATATCATCCTTTTTTAATATGTTAGAGGACAAAAACCATTATCGCCTCCTTCAAAAAATATCAATACTAATTTCTCTTATATTTTTAATTCCGAATCTATCAAAATCTATTTAGGATTCAAAAATTGAAAAGAAATTGTTCTCTACGATTTATTTTAATATATGTATTATTCTCTATTTTGTTTATTTACATTTTTTATTGATCATTCATTCACATTGAAAACTCTAATCTAATTAAAAGTTACACTATCGATCGAAATTTTTGGAATATAAGTACATAGGCATTCAATATTATCTTTAATATTCTTTTCTCAATGTTCCTAATGTGTGTAAATGTAAAGATTTTGTATTTTCGTTTTGTGAATCTAATGGAACTAGTTTAGAAAGCTTACCTGAAAAAAAAAAGATTAATTATTACTGAATTTTCTTAATTTAAAACCTGGCCTGAAATTAGGTCAGAAAGGATTAACGACCAAGTTGTACTTAATATAGGCAAATTATTGGAAGAAATCTGTTCGAAGTATCTTAATATCGGGACCAGGTCCAAGAATAAAATTATTACAAAGGACTTTGTTGACTTTGTTCTTCTGGTTTAGATCGTGTACATAAATTTTTCGCCAACGTTTCGCCAGCCATGCTGCTGACTTCTTCAGAGCTGAGATGAGAATGAAGATTGGGACTCATTCTCTAAACGTTGCGAAAAATTTATCAGCACGGTCTAAACCAGAAGAAATTCACAACGTCTTTTGAAATAATAGTGGCCGTGGAAACCTAAAAGAGCAATAAAATTGTTTTTCTATTCTAAATATTGAATGCATTATGTTGTAAATATTTTGATGCCGATTACACAAACATATATTTTAATAATTGTATCAATACCATCTAAATCAGAACACCCACATTCTCTTAAACATTGCCATAAATTGTTAATTGAGGAAGCTAGAATCGTAAAATACTAAGAACATTAATCCAGAAAAGTATTAAAAATATTATAACTACAATGTTGGGATCTAAGATCCTTTTAATAGAGTTTATATCAAAAATAAACATAAGGGAGTAAGTACTCTATGCGTTTAAAAGCGGACTAATTTTACAATTTTTCAGTTAATTCTACAACAGTATACAAACGGTTGACGAACACATACGAACATACTACAAATGCTTTCAAGAAAACTATACGGACAACCAAACCCATTGATACGAAAGATGGCCACGACTCTCATGCCTGAGAACACTAGGAGGATACTAAAAAGAACATGGACGAGGGATCCATTACAGTAGGAAATTAAAGCAAGCCAATGGAGAGGTACCGCTGGGTACTGTTCTCCGTCATACCTTCCATGTCATTCAGTATATTTTTTTCAGTCAGCCAATCTGCTGATTGTCAATTACCTGTATTTGACAGGTGTGGATGGAAATATAAAGAGAAAAAAATTCTACAACAGTAAATAAAAAGTTATAATAGAGGAACACTGATATTATTATATATATCGAAGTTGAGTTTACTGTAATTGTTTATTACCCATTCCTCGTATTGAGCCTATTAAATGTGAGACCCACTCTTAAATTGTTTTGAGATAATGAGTATTTTGCATTAAAGAAAATTATGAGATTTTTTTTAATTTTAGGTTTGTTTTATATTGTAGATACAAAAAATTATTTATAGCTTATAAGAAAAATGTCATTTTCTTATTTCACTGCGTCGAAATAACAGTCCTAAAATAGAAATATTGGAATAATAAATGTAATAATAGATGTAGCTTATAGCATTTTTTAAATTTTCCATTTTTCAATTTTAAAAAAACAGCTCGGCGTTTCTTACTCCTTCAAAATTTACTAGACAATCGTTCTAAGCTCCGAATTTATTACAAAAGACTCATATTACAATAAAATATAATCCTTCGTAATATCCTCAATGCTCCTTAGTTTGTTACAAACACCTTATTACACAAACTAAATGTACAATTTGTTAGTGATTTGGCTCGAACCCGGTATCAATATTTTCATGACTTTATTCTCATCAAACCACTAGTTTCAAAACTACCAACCTCTTGAATTCCTGGTAATCCTTCGAGGCGTCTGTAAAGAAGATGGCCTCGTGCCCTTCTAAGTTGAAGTTGTTATTTGAGTACTAACACTGGGTAGTTTCTACTTGTTATTATCTATGCCATTATGTGTCATTCCTGTCATTTACTTGTTGTATTGTTACAATGCAGTTGTAAATTTCATTGATTAAATTCATTAAAAAAAACAAATAGAAAACAGTGCTAAATTGTGAGTAACATCATTGAGAAGTTATGATCAGTGGCTTTGAGGTTTTCCAATTATTGAACATATTAACAATTAAACTGATTGATCATGACTGTAGACTAAACTAAAAGTGATTACTCGATCGTTGTGGGCAACGCCGATAGAATATTAAACTAGCATAACTTTTGTATATAATAGAGATACTTGTAGTGTTATACTCGTAGTTATTAAAATTATTTGGTTATTAAAATATATTATACAATACAATACTAACCAATTATAATTGTTCATTTTGTAATTCTTACCACTACCAACCAAAATTACCAGAATTAAACAAAGTATAGCCATAAAAAAAAAAAAAAGTGGCAGTGCGTAAAATATTTAAATGGTGCCTGAGCCGGCAGACAAATAAAGCAAGATTGCCCCTATACTTGCCCTCTGCAGTGCCCTACTTCGATAAGAGTTCTTCTCTTTTTTAAATCCTTGTTTTGTAAGGCTTCGCTTGTAGTCCGGCGCCTTGCTCTTACACGTCTCTTCTTTAGGTCCTTTTTGCAGAAGAAGTTTTATGTTAAACCAAGAAAGCAATAATTCCATGGTAACCATTAAGTACTACCAACTAATGTAGGTGTATATGTAACAATTAAGTAACCAAGTATGTACTAAGCGTGAGTTCTAAGATATTCTTCGGAAATAAGATAAAAAGAATAAATCGAAAGACATTGAATGATAGTTATTTCCAAAACATTTTCAAAAGTTTATTTTTTTTTAAATTTACTATAACAATACAGAAAGGAAATTGAAAGAATGATACATAAGGGCATGGATGAAGGCAAATAGAGAAACTACCCAGCGGTAATATTCGAACAACAGATTACGCTTAGAAAGTAATGAGGTCATCTCCTATATGGCACCTCGGAGGATTGGGGAAGTAGCTTGTTTGAATCTAGTGGGTTTGACATGAAAGGATTGATATCGGTTTCGGGCCAAATCAGCAAGAAATGGGGTATTCTAGCCATTATGGATAACAAAGTTAGGAGCTATAAGGATTTTACGAAGAAATTTGGATTGTAAGGTTTGGATACGAGAAGAATTCGATGGCTTAGTGAAGCCATATATAAGTGTCTTTTGGGACTAATTGTTTGCTTTTGTCTGGTAAGTGTTGAAGTAGCTTAAAACGGCCAGCGGTTTCGTGTCTTTTAAGTCTAGTATGAGGGATAAAGTTAAATGTTTGTCAAGATCCTAGAGATAAGAGAAGTTGGTGGGTTATTATTAAAGACTTGTAGAGGACAAGGAGTCATTGGTTTCCAACAAAGGGTAAAGGCGGATTGACGGGATTTACTGGAATTTATTTTTTTCCTTCAGGTGTGAAACTGTTCTTCAAGGTCAGTGATATGGGATTGAGAAAGGGATGCAATAACTGGATTTGTGCTGGCTGATAAACAACATATCTTATCAGCATACGTGGGTAAGGAGATAGAATTACGACGGGTTGGAATGTCAGCATTATTTTCAAAAACTAAATGTTAAATAAAAACAAACAAATAAAATTCTTGATGATATTAGATTAGCATTATCGTTTCTAGAGTATCCTACAAAGGGTGTACACTTCTGGTTACATGTTTTGAAAAAAAAAAAATTTGTAAAAAGAAAATTCTTATAAATTCGAAGAACTTCCCAATAATTCAATAAGGCCCTTAACTCCAAATAAGACTAACGAGGTAAGGACCAAAGTCGACCAAACACCCAATTTTATAAAATGGCTACTTATTCTGCATCTATAGTTTTCAATATTTATCCAATTCACAGTATTTATGATAATAAATACTATGAAGTGGTTTTTTTCTAAGCTAATGCATGCACTGTAAATAAAGAAAACGCTAAAGTTGTTCTCCCATCTTAAATCACTATCCACAACATAAAGCCTGGGTGAGCGCCAGGAATGCTTCCAGATCCCAGAGGGTTCATTCATGGCTGAAAAGAAATCAATATTTTCTACAACCGGTTACTAGTCAGGGGTCTAGAGTATTTTAGTATTGTATCTTATTTTTGTTTACAAATTATGTTTTTCATAATGGTAAATTGCCACCTTTAAACCCCTATTGTTGGGTTAAATCCCATTTATAACTTTTATATTCAGTGACTATTATTAGCTTTACTCTAAGGCATATATGTGACACAAAGGACTAGTAAAATATTTCACACGCATCCTAAACACCCATAAAAAAAAAAAGTCAGTACAATAAAATTAGTTTGCCACCTATTATTTTTAAGAAATTCTATTTTTCCGCTTAAATAAAACAAACTAATCTGATTATCATATTTTAGACATTTCTGCACACGATCTTCGAAAATAACTCTAAAATATGCCTTTCGAATATTTTATACTTATTAAAATATTCACCTCGAGAATTCCGAAAATCTTCAAATTATTCTACTACCAACAAAAAAATTAGCAAAGCGAATGAAATATTTATGTCCTGTTATTTTCCAGGCATGTTTATTACCCATAGTAAAAGAGAAAAAAGCCAAATAAATAAGAAGCGTTTAACCTTGGACCTCTGTTGGGTAGGGACATCATTACCGTCAGAGGACTGGAAGAACGGGTTTTCGTCACATGTTCGTCTCATGACCAATTGTGGGATCGAACCGATAACCTGGTCACTATGCCTATTAATAGCGACATCCCGTTCTTAGGGGAAAGGATGAGTAATAAAAGTATTAAACAGTAACTAAATAACTAGTTCAAAGAACAGATATTGCATGAAAAGTAATATAAATATACTTTTAATCTCAAATATTATGTACTCTGCGATTTAGAAAGAGATATAACAACCAGGAATATTCTTTTGAGGTGATCGCATTCATAATAAAAGCAAGTTCAGCAATTTCTAAACTTGAAAGAAAAGCAATTATGTACTACCCAATAATTAATACTGCTGAAAAAAGTTTACAAAGCATAATGAATTAAGGACTTGTATTCCTAAAGAATTATTTTGCTTATTAAAGTGTACGGACTTGAAAGATGTATGTAACTAAGTACAAGAAGCTAAATTGGAGGAAGGTCGAATAGTTCATATAACACAAGATAAGAGTTTGAAAATGTTTTTCGTGGTCTTTTAATGGAGATTGTTGTGTAAGTAATATAAATTTTGTTATATTAATATTTTTTATGTTTATTAAAATAAAGGCGTGAATAGTTTTGATGTTTAAGAGTTTACTTTTCCTGCGTGTATCAAAGCAATTTCTTACTCATTCTATATTAATTTCATGTTTGATTAAATTTACATTATATATTAAAATATTAAGTCTGCTAAAATATTAACATATTTTGAAAGCTATAATTTCATAAGATGTAAACATTTTCACATTGTATTTGCGCTATAATATGATTGATCATGATTTGTTTTGTTATATTTGTTTTATTTATGCTTATAAACAGATATTCCTTAAGTTGTTTCTTCAGTCTGGTCACTCTGTTATCTTATTTTAAAACTTCTTATGAAATCTGATAATAAGGCTGATAGAGTGTTTATTTTGTCAGAGATAGAATGGTTTGTATAACTATTTGATTGCTTCGTGTATATAATTCAATTGTGGGTAGTATCATTCATTTGGAAATGTATCATTTATTTGTCTTTGTTACCCGAATTGCGCGAAAATTCATGTTTGGGGTTGACGAAAACCCCACAGTACCATTCATGTACTCCACAGGAAACATTTGTAGTCGAGTTAATTACTTGAAATCATTAGCTTATTCGCTTACAGATATTCATATGAAAATACGTGTGTAAAAAGCAAGACTGCCCAAAGAGCTCCGAGCAGAAATGATAGGAATATTTGGTGTTGGTGATGAGACCACTACATCTTCATGTGAACCACCTCAGAAGACCAGAAGGTGCAATATTTGCCCTCGTAGCGCAGATAAGAAAACGAAAAATTTGTGTACTACATGCAAAAAATGTATTCGTTGGAGTCATCTCAAATCTGTTCACTGTTGCATATATATTACAATGCAGGGTTAAATTGTGACTAGTGGAAAGATGATAAATTGTCTTTTGCAAATTATTAATTTAATGAGAGAATTATGATTAAAGAATCACAGGTTATATTATAATTTTAAAAATTCAATCTGTTAAAAAAAACACTATAAACTTTAATAGGCTTTGAAATTTTTTATTAAAATATTATTTCTTTTAAACTAAGGATGCATTGTTCACCACTATCTTAAAAAAATGAAGGCACTTTGATCTTACCAACAACCTATGAGATAGGTTTTTCAGTGCATGGTTGTACATCGTAGTACTATACTTGAGAAAGGGCAACTAGAGACAGTGGTAAATATCTTTTAGTTTTATTTCATTCGTTTGTTCATTCATTTTAATACAGTTTCTGTTGTTATTCCACTCAAATAGATTAACCCTCCAATGGTACGGTAAGGACATAAATGGTTAACACATGTTCTCACATACCCCAATTTTTTTTAAGGTATGAGGTGCTATGGCATCAGAGCCTCTCTACTCATCAATAAGAACATAATTCTAATAATGTAACATGACATTATTCTTCATAAAAATACATTGTCAAATAAAACTTTTCATTACCACGCAATATAACTTCAAGTAAATGAAAAATAAATCCAATAAAACATAGGCAGTAAAAGTAGGTAACTTTCACAATAAAAAAAAATAAAACTTACATTAAATTTTCTATGCAAAATGTAGTTGAAAACCAGTCTCATGAATAATAAAACATTCTCAATTATCATAGCAAGATATGCAACGGTGAACAGATTTGAGATGACTCGAACAAATACATTTTTTGCATGTAGTACAAACATTTTTCTTTTTCTTATCTGCACTACGAGGGCAAATATTGCACCTTCTGGTCTTCTAAGGTGGTTCACACGAAGATGTAGGGGTCTCATCACCAATACCAAATATTCCTATCATTTCTGCTAGGAGCTCTCAGGGCAGTCTTTCATTATACACACGTATTTTCATGTGAATATCTGTAAGCGAATAAGCTAATGATTTCAAGTAATTAACTCGACTACAAATGTTTCCAGCGGAGTACATGAAAGGTACTGTGGGGTTTTCCTCGACCCCAAAAATGAGTTTTTGCGGAATTAGGGGAACAAAGACAATTGACTCACCTTGTGTAGCGAAACCCTCTCGTCCACAGCTGGAAGACGACTGGCAGGACAGGTACTCTAAGTCTTAACACTTGGAGATAATTTTGAGGCATGCGGGTGCATTTCAAAGCATCCTGGGTTCGGCCCTAAACCTACCGTACCTTTTGAGAGTGAAGTGAGTGCATGTATTCAGGGTCCCTTGTAACTTCTAAATCGAGTGTACAGTTTGATTAGCTAGTTTCAATTTAGCCCCAACCGTTCAACACCAATCCTCAATGTTTAACGAGTTTGTTACATTCACCTGAATTGTTGTCAATACTCAGAGATCAGGTATAATAATGGTTTATTTGATTCCTGTGTTCACTTATTTATAAAAATAACATAAAATCAAATAATGTTTTACATGCGGTGACGAGAACTGGTGGTCAGGTATACGGAGTAATGAAGTTTTTTTAAATTTTTAAAGTACGAAACGGCAAAACACAATGCTTATTTCATATATCGGCAAGATAAAAATTGCCATTATGGAAAAAAATGTAACGTGAAATTGCTTATAATATTTATAATTAAAAACTTCTTGGGCTATCTGCTTTTAAAAATATACGTACTGAAGAATTTAAAAAATGTAAAAATATTTAAAAAATATGATCATATAAAGAAATTGAAAAAAATAGTCTAAATATTTTAAAACAATTTGTTAAACGAATGCATCGAATATTGAGTAGAAGGAATTGAAGGAAATAATTAGTATTGGATCCTAAAATTGGACCATTTTCAGATGTCAAAATGCAATTGACAGGTGAATATTGATGTTTTAGAATAAAAGAACAGCAGTTATTTATTTTTTACGATCCTATACCACGATTACTTACAGCATCTCTACAGCAAGCATTGTTTCTATAAAAAAAAAATATAATAATAATAACTCTTATCATTGTGCAAACAATTTAACTTATCGCAGTCGGCCAGTGTCCTTCTACTCAAATCAGCCCTGTCACCAACTGGAAATCAAAATCATTATCAATGGATGAATAAAAATACTACAACTCATTGGCAGCTGACGCGGTGGCAGGGCGCTGATGTTCCTGCCTCCGTTTGGGCTAATCTCCCGATAGCACCGCCAGAATATTTATCCCCTCATTTGCCATCACACCGTCACTAAATCTGGCTGATGGTTCCAATGCATCACATACCTTCGTCGATGGGACCAATCCAACTTTACTGAACAAAATTTGCTGTCATATTCCCATTTTCAGAGTGTCGCTAAATCGATACGAAGCCATTAAAATAAATATTTAAAATTTGTTGTAGTTTTGTAATTGTAAAGTTGTTCGGCATAGTAAGGCACGAACGTCCGATGTTAACCGAAACATTTGTGGGAGGATTACATTAAAGGAGGTGTTTCGAAGTTTAGAAGATTATCAGTAGAAGAGATTATTCGGATTCACTAAGTCTTCTTAATGTTTTTTAAATATAATTATAACATACGTTTTTTATTATAATGTATTAGTATATATGTATATGTATATAATGTATTAGTATATATGTATGAGCTTATTATAAGCTAAGAATTATTTTATGATCGATTTAGGAAAATAATTTACATTGTGAACATATATGTATTGAAAGTTTACAGACGAAATTATTGATAATATCCAGCTATTGTTTAGTCGTGTAAAGTCAGGTACATATTTGTAAAGAGCTTATGAGAAAGAAAACGGTACGGGTGGAGGTCAAGAAATTCTCTTACATAGGCAGAACTGTTCATGGAAGAGCCAACGATTCGCCCCAGATTGCAGGTCTTCTTCAGAGCTAAATATAACAAAACAGACAAATTAAATTATATGCGGTAAACATTCAAATAGCACCATAAACGTATCTGAATGA
Organism: Arma custos; assembly: GCA_037127475.1. Taxonomy (NCBI): domain Eukaryota; kingdom Metazoa; phylum Arthropoda; class Insecta; order Hemiptera; family Pentatomidae; genus Arma; species Arma custos. The sequence continues at coordinate 167,322,351 of CM073759.1, forward strand.
TAAAACATAAATATGGGGGAGGAACCCAACTTTCACTCAAATATAATATAATAATATATAATTTTAATTTGAACGTATTTTGTATATTCGGCACTGAAAAATACCTGCAATGAGACTCGAAACCTTTGCTTTCCAATAAACAGTTCTCACCACTCAAGAATAATTTTGTTAACATCCACCTGGACCATTTTCTTCCCCATATATATCAGGTCAACTATTATTTTGCGAGGTAAAGAGTTTATTTTTAAACTTATATTTCTGCATTTATTGTAAGAATGTTTAATAGCTTTGTATAGGTGGAATTTGTATAGTAATTACTTAAACCCGAAACAAAAATTCTAGAAATCTAAAAATGTGCGTATAATTGCATTCCATGTTTCAACTATTTGAATACGAAATTGTGATAAGGAGATAAAACTGAACACATTCTAAAAGCAGCTCACACTTAAATTCCAGATAATATTAATTACAATTACATTTACACAAGTTCAAGATGTCAATGATATTTGAATTACTTAAATTTAATAAGGAAATATTTAAATTACTTAAATTTAAATAGGAATACTTGTAATGGAGAACCTCTATAGTTGTAATCCTAAATAATTGTAATTAATTGACACAATTATTTGGGTTATAATCAAATATTTCAACTTAAATTTTGGATTTGTTCTTTAGCATCAGTGGAAGTTTTGTTACTATACTTATAAAAAAAATATTGCTGATGTAATAGAAGACATTACTCATGCAATTATTTGATTTCTTTTATTTAATTATTTAAAGTAATTCTATACTGCTATGACTAATCAAAGATCTTATAGTGGGGTATGAAATTTTGTCTCTTCAAGATTAATTAGGATAGGGGTATTTAAGTAATATATAACGCCGCACATACCAACCACATACACAAACAAGATTTTTCATCCCCTTTGAAAATTACTAAGGTCATCAGCCGGACTTTGAACTTGCAACCTTTGATATACAATTTTTAATACTTAACACTACATAACAGGTGAGCCTGCATTTATGTAATCAGTTTATTCTTACAGTTATATCCACCAAGGGTTCAAAATTGTAGTGATGACCTTTAGACATTAAATAACATTTCCCCTAGCAATTATGGAAGGCACACAGAATAGATTCTAGCCCAATAAAAATAAAATTGTCAGTAAATAGGATTATTTTACTTTCATCGGCATATTTCTGATTTTGTTATAAAAAAATCAATGGTTTGCCACTTGCAAATGAATGATGATTTGCAAATGAATGATGATGCACGGATTTTATATATGTGTCAAATAAATTAAAACTAACAAGAAACATTTATTCATGGCGGAAGATTGTAACTCTGCCTGAGAAAACAAAAATCCAAATATGGAAACCGAGATTTTTTTTACCATTTTTTTTGTATCTCGTTGATATTCACTATCACAACCTTTTAACCATCATAAACACGAACTTATGGAGCTATGGACTTCTTGCTTCGATAAATGTTCAATAAAATATCCTGAACAACTGTGCGCCATACCTGTTATAGCTGATAGGACTTCCAGAGAGATTTAAAGATTAGTTTTGAAGCTTTAGCATATTTTCTAACTTCACTGGCCAAATGTCATTCCTCTACATCTGTCAGGAACCGTTGTTCAAGAACAGCCGCAATCAGCGCTGATGTACGTTTCGTAAGCTTGATGTATGGGTAAGGCTAAGACGGCGTCTTTCTTATAGATCAATTTAGCTCCCGTTTTTAAATGGTTAACACAAGCTTCCAAGCTATTACCTTTAAAACTAAACTTTATTTAAATCTCAATCTAAAATTATTCAGTGATTATTACATTATTATTTTGTTTAAATACCTTTAACATAGCCTTAATAAAGATAGTAGTAAGTTCTGAAAGTATCTGAGAGTAATTAGAAGTCTCTGAAAGTAAATAGAAGTATTTGAAAAAAATGTTATAGTAGCGACGTAGATTATTGTTGGGTATGAAAACTATTTTAGAATAAGATTAATATTTTTTATAACTGCTTTTTATGTTAGGGTCTACACGATACCAAGGTATTGATTTCAACGTTTATTCTAAGGTTATTCCTTCTTGTCTAGAAAATATGTATATACTTACCATACTTCTTATTTTTCAATTAGGTGCAATTTGAACCAAGTTTCTTTTCCTTCCTGTCGTAGAATCCTGCCATTACCAACAATATTTTCCTATCCCTATTTTATAATTATTATCTTTCTTTAAGTTTATTTGGACCATATCTTATTACAAATTTAATTCTGCTTATCCATATTAAATATTTCAAATAAACAGCAATAGAAAAATCCCGATATGGAAAAATAATTAAATCAGTTTTTGTCAACGGCAATACAACGGCAGTTCGAGGTATACCATGAATCCAAATGACTACTATTCTGGTCTGCGAAAATTGTATTATGATGTGCAATGTGTGGATGTGTGAGGAAGTGATGTTGTGAAAATGAAAAATGAAAAAGTACCTAAGATGCCAAAAAAGTTATAAAATTATTTATAGCCGATTAAAAATGACCTAGATTTCACCAAAACGAATTTGATTAAATGGACTAAATCTAAGTACAATGAAATGTCCTCAAGTAACAGATAATGTGGAAAAATCTGGCGGTTGAGCGTGATCTAGGACGTCACCTCCTTGTAAAACCATTGTCAATGAAACAGTACAGTTTCTATCATGTACTGAATCCCAGACCCGTTAACGGTTTGTAGTGGAACAGGTTTTTTGTTTTGTTTTTTTAATAAAACAACACACAATATATATGTTTGTGGACCGTTAGTAAGCTACATATTTTCTTAAAAATACAATCTAAAGTTTACTGTGCTAGAAGTTAATGGAGAATGAAGTAAAACGCATACACTTAATTCGTTACTGAATTTAATGATTTATATATTTGTATTAATTATTTTAATGAAATTGTTTCAATCTTGGAAACGAAATAAAAAACTAGGAAGACTAGGTTATTACAATGAAGACATATTTAAAAAAAATAATAATCCGTTCTGTGTTTTTCCTAATTACACTACTAAGCCATTTCTGTTTAAAGGCAAATACGCTCACCAGAAAAACTCTGTATAAAAAACATTATAATTATATAAAGTACTTCCTAAATGAACGAATGAAGGTACAACCGCACGCAATTAAAGCTTTAGAATATTTATTTCGTTTCTTACCAGCATATTTTCTCAGTAATTTAAAACAATTTATAATTAATATAAGATATAATTTAATTAAATAGAACATTTATACATTGAACTAAATGTCTATCTAATTACATATATGATATTTTACAATTAAATTTATTAAAACATCATCTTCTGAGTAGAAACCTGAAATATGAGTCACAAACACCTCAATTACTAAAGCACTCTAATGGACCAATTAATTTGTAGAAGCACTTCCCTTTTTTTAATTTCAAATAGAAATGAGAATATTTGAAAACTTTTAGCTGCCTCAGCAAAAAAACAAAAAAAAATGAATAAGACAGTATGTTTAATTTATTCGGAATGTCCTCTTGGAAGACGACCAGAAGAAAATGAGTTGAAGGACATCTTCTTTCGAAGGGTCTCGACCGATTCCTGTCGAAGTCATTGCCAATCGTGTCCCCAACTTCAGTAGCATAAAACGATTGTCCAGCAAAACGCATACAGTTGTCTCTCAAAGATAAATCAGATTATTATGCTGGAAAAATGTTAAGAGATTCAAAATATGACAAAATCGATTGAGGGCTAGACTGTCCGAATTCGAGGCTATTTAATAAAAATTAAAATACCCCGACGCCGTAAGGTATAAGGGAAGGACAAAGAAGAAGAAGATTGAGGGCTGAGTGCGATCTCGGACATATCGCCTGACTGCACAACCATTCTTCAAGAAACAGTACAGTCTCTACAACGTACTGAACCGAATACTCTGCAGTGGAAAATGTTATTGTATTTAGAAAAGATTAATAAAGGTGAAAAGATATTTAGAGTGAAATAATATGGAATCGGAACGTTAGATGACCTAATCGCGAAGAAAAAAAAAATATGTACTTATATGAATCAAAAAGAGGAAAAAGTATTTTTTTAACTGATGAGTATTGAAATTATTGTCTTGATTGGGTAGTTTCTCTACTTGTCATTATCATGGCATTATCATATTATCTTATTTACTTATCATCATTTACTTATCATATTTACTTATTGTATTATTGTAGTACAGTTGTAAATATCAATAAATAAACTTAAAAAAAAAAGAAGAATGCCCGTATATAAATTAATTGTTCATATGAGTAATATACTCTTGTTTATTTGTGCTCGAATTCGTAAAACCGATAGGTCATCAATGGCTTCGGTTAATTCCTTTATATTTCAATGTCTGTATAAAACGTTTGTTTATCTTTTAGAGGGTTATGTCACACACCAACAACAAACGCATAAATAGAATGGATAGTTGAGAAAATAATAAGATAATTTGAGAACGGTGCACATCAAGCCTTGTTTTAGTTATTTCAAACACTTAGTTCTTTATTTCAGCATTATCCTGTTTGTATAGACTAGAATATTTCAAGTGGTGAAAATTTAGAAATACTTAATAGCCTGATTTTTGAAGTTTTATAAATAAATCCAAGGAAATATCAATGCCCTATACGGCTAGTAAGTTAATCTTGAATGATCCGATAACATAGTTCCCTACTATAAGCATTAACATCGGAATACTTTAAGTGCTTCGTGTAATGAAGCTTAATTACTTGCATAAAGTCCACCAAAGCGGTTGCTAAGTAGCGAAGTTATGGCGACCCGACCGTTAGGCCGGGAGAAGGTTGACCACAACTCCTGCCCGCTACACTACTTTTTCTTATTGGCTCCATGTTGCAGCTCGGGCGACATTTGCGAAAGGTCAGAACATCCCACCTCTTTAGGATGTATTTTAGGAGGACGTCAAGGTGAGCCGGCTATCTCAGGCTATGTCGTAGCATCTGTCGTCCATCTCAACTCGAAGAAGAAGAAAAATGTCGACATACCTAATAAATAAGACATCAAATATAATCAACTATCCAACTGTATGTTAAATAATTAAGTTTTTCCCATCAATTGTAAAATATGCCTTTTTTGTTCATTCTAATACCGGTATAGCCCGATATCCCATCAAACGCCTCTGGTATCCAATCCTTACTATCCAAAATACTTCGTAAATCCTCAATGCTCATACTTAGTTACGAATAAAGTCGTCTAATGTATTTTATTCGTTGCTGATTTAGCCCGAATTTGATATCTATCCTCTCGTGACACACATCATTCCCAATGAAACTCACTATTTCAAGCCTAGCAACATTTTCAAATCCTGATAATCCTCCGAGGCTTCAGAAAAAGAAGGTTACCTCTTGACATTCTAACTTGAATTTATTGTTTTATTCGAGTATATCCTACTAGTGGGTAGATTCTCTTCCCTGGGTAGATTATATCATTCCCTTATGGATCAATTAGTCCATTTACTTGATGCATCATTATAATAAGTTGTAAATTTCGAATTATACACTTTAAGAATTGATCTAGTATTATATAAAGTTGAGGATATCTAATACTTAAGAAATAAGAACTGTTATAATGAATAATATAAATAGAGAAGAGGTAAATTAAACAGGAAGGAAAAACAAGTTTAATACAGACCAGAAAAAAACTTGTTGATTTATTGAATAGTATTTTCAAGGAAAACAAATGTTATGGGAAATTATCTCATCTTTAGAACTTTTGTTTTAGTTTTTTAACTCCACTCGGAAAAATTTCAAATAAAAACTATAACTTTTTATTGACATGGTATAGTATCTCTAATTAGCACCGTACCTTGTGATAAGAAATCAAAAAGCGTTGAAAATTTAGCGTAATATTTATTTTCCTAGAAGACTACTTTGAAATTATTTAAAAAATAAATAAATAAATTCAAAAGAATTCCAATATCGCAATGCATTAAACCTCCATAAGAAGCAATACCAAAATAATAATAACAATGTAAATGTGGGTTTACTGTTCAATTATCTTTTATGTACAGTGTATTTTTATGTAAAGTTGTAACAGAAACTAGTCATTCAAGACTGTATTTCAGTGTCAGCAACCGGCATTAAAATCTCGATCTGGTTTCGAGAAATTTAGAGTGATTTTCTATGAAAGCCATTTTATTTTCCGGTAGATGCCCAAATATATACAATATCACCGGAAATTTTTACAAATATAACCAACTCATCAGGTAGAAAATAATTTTAATGCCTTTATGAAACCAAGCACTTGAACTGTAAGTTGAAGTATAATGTCTCATATCTCATATAGTTTTCGTAATAGAAAACTCTCCACAGGCTTTAAAGATTTAGCTGGAGTAATTTTAGGATTTCCTAGTAGATTAAATACACCATAGCCATGGGGAGAGCATTGCAGGTTACCAGAGAAAATTAAAATGTAGAAAATGAATATTTGTAAGATTTAGTTTACATTTTGTACTTATAGTCTATATACGTCGATATAGTCGATAATACGTACGCATCCATTAAATAATATCTTATGTAATTGAAACATATATATCAATTAATGTATTATGCATTTGGCTTTAAATGTTCAAAAACATAACAGACACACTGGTGATTCATAAATGCAAGAACTTCAGAAATATAGCGAATCACATTTTGAATAAACACCGTGGAATTATAAAGAGCAATAAACCTATTTAAAATATATCACACTGAAAGCGAAACGACCTATTAAAGGAGCATTCTTACACAAATCTTCAAAACTATATATCTATGCATTTCCACCATTGCCTGACCCTGCTTGCCAGGAATTGACCAGTTGTTCATTAAACATTCTTTTTTTTATGAAACATAAACAACAAACGACTGATTAATAATCAGGTTTTAATTGTTACCCTGTAGCTGACATGATGAGCTACCTTGCAGATGAAGCAATACCTAAGATTTCCTGATTTGGAAACAAGTCTGAGATTTCTGGTTGATGCTAAAGCGGGTTTTGGAACTGGCAGGGAATAATCTATTGCTCCCCGAATACCTAATGGCCACTCTTCCCCGTAAAACATTTTAGATTTATAAGGGTCCGATCTCTTATGGGTAAATAGTAGGTTTAGGGGCGTTATTTCACGGTAGAACTCAATTTTATATGCTGGGATGTGGATTAATATTTGATGAGGAAAACCAAATGTTACATTAGTTAGTAGTTATTTCTTTATGGATTATAATTGTTTAAAATATCTTATTGACATAGCACAATTGGTACATTGATGCTTGTCCCCATAAATTAGCTTATATGTGTTAATAATACTATTAATTATATTTTCATAGTAATTGACCCTCAAAAGGTAGGGTGGGGTTAGGGCCGACCCCAGGATGCTTTGAAATCCACCCGCATGCCCCAAAATTATCTGCAAAGGGTAAGACTTTGAGTACCTGTCCAGCCAGTCATATTCCAGCTGTGGACAAGAGCAAGGTGAATATTATTTCGCAACACAATATTTCGCAACACAAGGTGAATCACTTGTCTTTGTTACCCGAATTCCGCGACAATTCATGTTTGGGGTTGACGAAAACCCCAGATTACCTTTCATGTACTCCACAGGAAATATTTGTAGTCGAGTCAATTACTTGAAATCATTAGCTTACTCGCATACAGATATTCACAAGAATAAACGAGTGTAAATGCAAGACTGCCCAGACAGCTTCGAGCAGAAATGAGAGGAATACTTCATGTTGGTTATGAGACCGCTACATCTTCGTGTGAACCACCTCAGAAGACCAGAAGGTGCAATATTTGCCCTCGTAGTGCAGATAAGAAAACGAAAAATTTTTGTATTAGAATCTGTTCACTGTTGCATATCTTGCTTGCTATGATAATTGAAAATGTTTTATTCACTTTATTATTCATGAATGGACAGTTTCTCCACAAGTGTTTTTTTTAATGTCCTTTGTCCATACAAAAGATTTACTTGATCTATTATAATTACAGTTGTAAATGTCAATAAATTATTCTTTAAAAAAAAAATTATTCACGAGACTGGTAATTGACTACATTTTGCTTAGAAAATTTAATGGAAGTTTTATTTGTTGTGTTTTTTATTTTTATTTGTTTATAGTGAAAGTTACCTGCTGAAGTTATATTGAGTTTTAATGAAAAGTTTGATTTGAAAATGTATTCTTATAAAGAATAAAGTCATGTTACAGTATTAGAATTATGTTCTTATTGATAAGTAGAGAGTCACACCTTAAAAAAAAGTTGGGGTATGTGAGGACCTCATCGTAACATTTATGTCCTCCCAGCTCATTGTATCATCGGAGGGTCATTGTTTTATCGATTTGTAAATAGGTAATATAAATGTATAACGTTATGTATTAATGGATAGAAGGGTTAGACATTGTTAAAACATTAGAAACGGGCTAACTGGCTAGAAACTTTATCGGGTATAATTTAAAAATAATAAAACCAACATAAATATAATAATGGTTTTAATGTAATTGTTAATAATTATGATATTGTACAGTTAAAACTATTGATTCTTTATTAATAGACACTTAAGGTACTTATATATTCTTACTAGGCCATGAAATGCAGTTTAATGTTGTTAATAAGATTCAAATTGGTGTACATTCAGATTAGAACATGCTGATGTTGCACAGGCCCAATGTTTCTTACTTCAAACTTTTTTTATTTGTATTAATAATAACATTAACTATACTTTCATGATAATTAAAAAGTGACTTTACAGTATATAAAGTGTTTTATTTTTTATCAATAGATATGGGGGTCAGAATTGGGTGAACTAGCTTGGAACGTGGTGTGATGTAAATTGATAAAGAGGTGACTTGGAGATCACAGTGATGGTGTGGTTAGCCTACTATGATCTTACTAGTTCCAAGTCTGGCAGATGGCCTTATGTTTTTTTAATCATTTTTATTTAATGATAAGAGACCATATTATTAAAAGTCGTTGTCAGATACTCCTTAAAAAACTCTATCCCAATTAGAATAAGCAAAATTTAGGCCTTCCAGTGGAGCACTGGCAGCTATAGTAGCTTAGAATGAAGTTGAATAAATAAACAGACAAACAAGACGTGACATTAATAAATTATTTAATGATAACACCCTGTGATTATTTTGGTAATCTATTAAACTTATTGTCTATTTTATTGTTTAATATATATATATATATATATATATATATATATATATATATATATATATATATGTATATATTTACCAGTAGTATCAGTACCTCCACCTTGTTTCGACCGAATCACCATCGGATACTGCTTATCGTTGATAATTTCGTCGACTTCTGGGAGTTCCCTGGCTCGGTCCGATGTGGCCGCGCTTTCTTCTGATTGTTGACGAACTAAAGGGATCTCCGGGTGCTAACCGCTCCTTCCATCGGGAGACGCGCGCCGAATATTCCTTAAGGATCGCTAGATATACAAGCGGTTTGTGATCAGTTAGTAGCCCGAACCGACGCTCATATACATAAAGCCGGAAATATTCGACAACCCATACCACTGCTAACAGTTCGCGCTCGATTGCACTGTACCGTTGTTTGGCTGGGTTGAGTTTCCTGCTCGCGAAAGCGATCGGTTTCTCTCCTTCTACGAAGTTCTGCGACAAGACCGTCCCAATAGCAACCTCACTCGCATCTGTGGTGATCCGGAACATAAGGTGAAAATCAGGAAAAGCCAACAGCGGTTGTGACGTTAATATTCCTCGGCATTTAGAAATACTCTCGACCTGAGCGGGTTCTAAGCAGAAACGTCTCCCCTTCTTTAGAATTTCCGTTAACGGCTGGGTCAATTCAGCAATCCCTGGGACGAACCACCGATAGTAATTCACCATCCCCAAAAACCTGCCAACCCCTCGAACGCTGTTGGGTAACGGTGCTTCCTGAATGGCTTTTACCCTTTCTCTATCGAGTTGTACCCCTTTTTGTGAAACCACATGTCCCAGAAAGCGAATTTCCGGTAATCCGAACCTTGACTTTTCCTTAGATAACTTAAGCCCGAACTCTCGGATTCTGTCGATCACCCACCCAAGATGTCTTTCTTACATGGTCATATTCCGAACGACTAAAAATAATTAAATCGTCCATATAGACTTGGGCGAACACCTCTCCTAACCCTCTCTGGAATTCATCCATTAACCGCTGTAACGTCATTGGTGCTCCTTTCAGCCCGAACGGCATTTTTACAAACTCATAATGGCCCCGTTCTTTTTCTCCACTACCCATAACGGACTGTTAAACGGGGAACTACTCGGTCTTATGATTCCTTGACGAAGGAGATCGTCCATTTGTCTCTTTATGATATCCCTCAGCGCCTGCGGGTAACGTCTATCCTTGACATATACTGGTACATCTGTTTTTAATTTGATCCGGTGGACCGTTCTCACTGTCGTGGGTAAAATCTCATCTTTTCTATAGAAGATATCTTTATTCCGTTCCACTATATCCTTACATAGCGCTATGTCACAATTTACAGCACCAATTTCGATACCACCAACACCGTTCGTATCCTTGACCTGATATGGTCGTTTGTCCAAATTAAAATACAAGTTACCCCGTTCTACTGTCAAGCTTAACCCCGCTAATCGCAGAATATCCCCCCCTACAATAAAGTCATACCCCGGCATTATCCTTTCCACCACGTGGACTTTAACTTCCGTATCCCGTCCTGCCAATTCTTTACAATTGACGTATACTTCACCTAGGGTCGTGCTCCGCCCGCTTACGGTAGCGATAATGCATTCGCATTGCTCACAATTGCACGGGCAATTGTGTTCTTTCCCCCTTTTTCGTCGCGTTATTAATAATTATTTCCCCCGAACCGTTGCCCCACCCAGCATCGTCTGCTCATTCTAATTGTCGTCGCGGCCCTTACCTCGTGCTTCCTCGCTGTCCGCGTGCTGCGGTCGGAACAGACGCTCTTCTCTGCCGACGACTCCCCGCTGGAATCGATGCTCCTCCGGTGAATTCGCTTCTCTCGCCACTCCTGGTTGTTCACCTCCCTAGGTTCCGGCCGGTACTCTCTTTTGTGTGGTCTGGAGTTCCGCCTTGGACATTCTCGTGCCACATGCCCTTCTCTGCCGCATTCGTAGCACCGCGTCAAACTGCACTGCGCTGCTACATGACCGGGCCTATTACATTCGTAGCACCGGCGTTCTGGTCGTTTTTTCCTCTCATCAGCTCCTCTGCTAGGTCGGTTCTCGGAAGGTCTACTGCTGCGTCTGAGGGGACTCTTATGATGTCTCCTAGAGGGCCTTACTTCGATCCATTCGCCCTCGCACTTTTCTCGCCGTGCTTTGTTTCTGTCGTGCGCGCCCACTAGCTCGTGTGCACATTCGACGAAGTCTCGGTCCCGTGGTAGCGACCCTGGTCGGTCCAAATAATGGTTCAGCTCCACTTTTAGTAATCCGCGTACGAATACTAATCGCTTGCCACCTTCTTCCTGACCGAAGGTCTCGATCATTTTCTCCACCACTCTATTGTAGAGGACTAACAGTTTTTCTGAAAACTCGTCCTCTGATTGTCCTTGATACCGCTTTGTTTTGACCAAATAAAATACATCTTCTTCCGGAGTCCAACGTCCTCCGCCGTACAACTTCTTTAGTCTGATTCGTTCGCCCGCTCTCCTCTCTCGGGGTCTCCGTCCTTCTTGCTGTCCGTCTCCAGAGTCCTTCTTCCGTCTAGTTTTTATTTGCGAGACTGGGCGGATCACGGGCCTAAGATCCCTTTAGTTCGTCCACAATCAGAAGAAAGCGCGGCCTCACCGGACCGAGCCAGGGAACTCTCAGAAGTCGACGAAATTATCAACGATAAGAAGTATCCGATGGTGATTCGGTCGAAACAAGGTGGAGGTACTGAGACGAGGGCATCGATGTACGAAGGGCTTTCGTAATACGGTCCGTATTACACTGTCAGTTGATGAGGTTGAGGTAGAACGACCATTTTCAGAGTTTGCTGTACCGGGACGCCGGGGTCATATTTATGTCGGCAACAAGGTGCTTCTCGACAAAATTAAGCGTTTGTGGCGCCAAGAACAAATCGGGGTGGGTTGTTCTCTAGTACGGTGCCTTCGGGAAGTCGAAACTTTACCTGACCCCACAGCCCGGCAGCGGGTCTTTAGGGATCACCACAGCGGCAAAACGAACCACAGGGGGACCGACGAGACTTTCGTGCACTGAAACGTCTCTACTTTTGGAAATCAATAGGTCGTACAGTGAAAGATTTTATAGACCAATGCACCGTATGTCAACGCGCAAAATATGACCGACAGCAGCCGGTGGCAGAACAAACTGCGATGGAACCTCTCAGGACGGTGCATGTTGACATTTATTCTAATGAGGGACAGTCCTGGCTCACTATGCTAGACACTTTTAGTAAACTCGCCGCGACGTATCCTATCGCGGAAAAAAACCCGAAGGCCGTTTGGGAAGGCATTCTCCAGTGGAGTGCAATTTATGGGGTACCTGAGGACGTAACTTCTGATTGTGGTCGCGAGTTCGACAATTCATTAATTCGCGAAGAGTGGCGGTTTAATACTCCTCACCATATTAAGGGCAGGGGGCAGTAGAAATGTTACATAATACCCTAGGAGAACACCTCCGGTTACAGAAGTTGGGAAGGGATCTCGATTCCTACGACGCTATGTCTAGAGCAATAATTGCATATAACCACACTAAACATTCGGCAACAGGATTGTCACCGATTGAAATTGTGTTCGGGCAGTAACGGAGGGATAGGGGCGACCTCATCGCGGTTAACAACAATAAATTACGTACCCTACTCCACCAATCACGAACCACTCGTAAATCTACATGGAGAAGAGTGTGCGAAAAACTGATCCGAGATAAGACCACCAGAGTGCACAAAGCTAACGCTCAGGCCGGGGTGTATACCAAGTGTCCCCTACCATTAGGCATGATCGTCTACCGACGATTACGAACGGCGCGTACTAAGTCCGCGGATCGTTATGAGGGGCCTTACAAGATCGCGACGATCCGCGAACACGTCCTTTACACGATTCGGGATGTGCACCATCTATTTCGCGTCCGGACCGTCCACCTGGAAGAACTTCGAGTACCTCGTGCTCTGTCACCTGTGCCGCCTGCGACGGATACACCTGAGCCCAGTTAACTCGGACATGTGGTAACTCGCTCGCAGCAAAAGAAGTTGGAAATTTTTTTTTGTTTAGTGTGTTTTGTGGTTTGGAAGTGCTTTTGTTATCATTTTTTTTGGTTGTTGTTTTTTTTTCTCTTCTTGTGATAGGTCCTCCAGTGTAGGAACTGGAAGGGGGGAGTTAAATGTATAACAATATACTACTAGGATTAAGTTTAGGTTAAGAATCAAGATATTGTTTTTCATTTATGTATAAACATTAGATATTATATCTAGAGCTGTTAGATCAATAAAGGGTCAGTTGATATTCAAACGCGTACAGTTACTCTGCCCTAAATTTATCCTTTTTTTTTGTTATTCATTCAGTCTTATTTTAAGTTTTATATATATATATATATATATATATATATATATATATATATATATATATATATATATATATATATATATATCTTGGTTTCTCCTTATCTTGTCTGCTATGAAAATTATATATTTTTGTTATTGAGTTTCAGTACTGAAGTTTAAAGTTTTCCTATTATAAGAAAATTTACTTTATATGATTACTACATGATTATTTCTAATGTAAGCAATAAAATTTGTAGAAATTGACCAATGTTCACATTAAAAAAAAAAACAGTTTTAGAAAATAATAAGACCTTTAATGTTTTCGCATGCATAAATAAATAATAATGTATATGTTAATTATATTTTATTAATAAGTAACTCAGTTTATTTCATTATAATAGTAAAGTCAGGAGTACTTGAAGGTACAGAAAGCTTAATCTCACACTTAAAACAACCTCTAAGTACAAATAACATTGAGTGGTCCATTCAAATGTATAATGTTTCCAAGAAAAATACATATATAACCTTAACACTCAAACAAAAGCACACAAAATATAGTTTGACCAGAACTCAAATATTTTTATTATAATACTGCTCACATGATGAAAATCACTATATAACCGTTATAATAAAAGCATTTGAGGTTGTTCTAATAATGCCGTATTATTAGATTAGATATGATAGTAGTATATATCGTTCATTTGTGATTTTCGAGTGCATCACATTAGCGTTTTTAATCCCAGCATAATATACAACAGATAGGTAAACTCAAAAATCAGTTGCCAGTCAGGTGATTATAGGACCGTTTTGTTTTTCAAATGCCGCAATTTTTACTGTCAGGTTTGTGCCATAGTATCTTACATACCAAAGAACACTACCACAACCGCGTAAACCGGATTTTTCTGTTTCATTACTGTTTTTTTAATATAAATTCAGTAAATAACGGAACCAGAAAACCGCCTTTCTGTGCTATCACGTTGTGATGTTGGATCCGATAGAACGCAGCAGTGGACAGAGACTAGTCTGGCAATGATTACGCTAGCTAAAAAAACACATATGTTTTTACATATAATGAGCAACTTTTTCCCAATAAGGTAGAGTTTCGAGACAAGTACTGCAGGTGTTCCAATCGGAACTGAAGAAAGATGAATTCTGAAGTAAGAAGTCTTCTAAAGTGTTAACTGACTATACGACATTTTTATATTGATGAAATTTAGTATTTTCATTCGATAATAGGTATAGCCTAAATATCATTTCGAGCAATCAAATATTTTCCTACTCGATCGCTAACCAGATACCATTGTAATTTTTTGTTTATTGAGTATTGGTTTATAGTTAATACTACTATTATGGTCATTATTATTATGGACAGTTCTTGAGAATTTCTTTGGAGAGAAGCAACAGGTATAATATTGCCGTTATAAATAGCATACATACTGCATTTATTTTGCACGTTAAGGCACTTTAAAGGAATGTAGATTATATAAGGATCCTTAGACAAAAATAGGATTAAGACATATTTCAGAAATGAAGGGAACAAATCAATGTGAGAATGCAAATAAAAGAAAGTAGCAGAGGTGTTGTGAATGTAACTGGAGCAAGCTATAAAATATAAACACGAGCATCGACCTTACAAGAAGGTTCGTTGTCACAAGGCCGAGATATAGAGCAAGTTCAAGGCTTGCAACTCTCTATGCGAAACGATAATAACACATATTGTATATCAGGAAGTGAATAGTCGAGGGGTACAAGTTGCAATCTAATTATTTAGCCAAAACGTATTTTAATATTTAAACGTTTTATAGATATTAGCAGATTTTTATTTATATTTATATAATTCTGTGAAAAATAATTTAGAATGTCTTATGATTCGTAGGCCAATTAATTTCTCCTCGTTTGTTCCCTGTGTGTTAGCGAAGGGTGAACTTGTTATAGATTTATTTTATTCCGCTTACTTGCAAATGTCTCTATTCTTTAAAAAAGTTTTCAGTGATCTAACACATCATTGGCATTGCCTAGCGACGAATCGAAAAACTAATTTTTTTTTCTGTCTTTTGTTTTTGTCAACTGTTCTTTAGTTTTTGTATCACAAAGCCACTGTTCAAAAATTGAAGAACCAAATGAGCAGAAGCGATATTTTGTTATGGTCTCTATTTGCAAACATAAGTTTTTAAACGAAGATAATCCATCTGTTCATAGTCAAATAATATAATAGGTTGGGAAAAAGAAATCCATTATTTTCTCGGTAGATGGCTGTTGTGAACGATATCTCGAAAAGTATCGATCAAACAATTGTATCATCAATCAAATCAAGTATCAATCAAAAATTCTCGTTGTCCAGGTGACATTTCACACTAAACAAAGTTTGTTGGCTGTTTTTGTTTGTTCCATTTAATTCAACAATGGAAGTCAACAAAGAGAAAATTTATCACATTTTACAGTTTTTCTTTGATAAAGGGGAAAATGAAAGCCTGGCCGCTGAAATTTTAATTAGTGTTTATGATGAAGATACTGTAACATCTAATTACGTGCAATGTTGGTTTCGCCGTTCAGGCATTTTTGATGTTAAAGATGCACTTTGCACAGGCAGGCCCGTCGTCGAAAATGTCGATAAAATCACAGAAATAATCGAAGTTGACCGGCTTGTTAGTAGTCGTAGCATCGCCCCGGAGCTAAAGATTGACCATAAAACAGTTTTAAACCATTTCCACAAAGCTGAATTCAAAAAGAAGCTCGATGTTTGGATGCCACACCATAACAAAAAAAACATGATGAATCTGTGTATTTGATATGACTTGAAAGGAATCATTTATGAGTAGCTTCCGTATGGCCAAACAATAAATTCAAATCAATATTGCCAACAACTGGACCGTTTGAAGTTAGCAATTGACCAGAAACGGCCAGAATTGGCCAACGGAAGAGGTGCCGTAGTCCGGACCTGGGCACCAAGCGATTACCACCTTTTTCTCGCATTGCAAAACTTCCTGAGTGATATGAAATTGGGATCAATAGAAGATTGTGAAAATCGATTACTACCGTTTTTCGCCAATAAGGACCAAGACTTCCATGAGAGAGGCATTATGAAGCTAGATTTAAAATCGCAACAAATTATACAACAAAGCGGTGCGTCTTTGGACCAAATCGACAATCCGAAACATCTTAAATAAAGCTTTGAATATGATGCTCAAATAATGATTTTTTTTCTCCAAACTATTATTTTAAAAAATGTATAAAATATTATTAATAATATTATCGTTTTTTATTTAACATCATTAAGCCACTATGGCTACATCGTATGATGATATTTGTAGGCCTAAGTTTTGCATTGCTTACCCAAGTATATAATTATTACAGAGATCTTTAGTACCTGACACCACTCGAGATCTCCACTTTTCTGTCCCTTCCAAGGGATAATATAACCAAGTATCTTTTGATCCGAATTAAAAACTTCTAGAGCAACCAAGCGGATGGCGAACCTTCGACCTTAGGCGTTGCAGGTCGTTATGCAAACCATTACACCGTTGCTGACCTCTTAAACACTATTAAAACTGTAATGAAAACGAAATATACATTTAGAGCTTCTAAAAGGTTGTTTTATTGTTAATATAAAGCCTTCAGATTTGATCTTGATAGATAATGATCGCAGTGCCTATGGCCAGATGAGAAATAGGCAGCCCTATAAGAGAGGGAAGGCGAGAGATACATGTATATTCATAGATCTCTAGCAAAGGGAAAGCGAATGCTTCCAAGACAAACTTAATTTCCACTTTCATTAGTTTCTCCTTCAATCATTTCACTTAAAATTCAAATTGTAGGCATTTGTTGCATTTCCTTTCCTTTGTACTATGTGTACTAGCTGACCCAGCCACGCGTTGCTGTGGCTGTTGTAATAGTTTTAAAAATATAGTACGCTAAAATTTGAATTTTAAAGAAACAATGAATGTATGGAAAAAAAGAATTAAATAGAATTTTGATTTTACATTTTATTCATCTTATATCTAAGTACAGTATAAATAAATAAATAATATAAAATTCCTAACTGATAAAATATACACCGATGAATGAATGAGGTAAATCATGTTTGATTTTAAATTATGGCTAATAATATTTTTTTAAATTATAACTATTTATTTCACTTTAATTGAGCACTAATCGATGCACTTTACTTTTTTTTTAATCTGTCCTTTGCTAATACAAATAGATTAGATGGTTTACTAACACGTCAGCATGCAACCTATGATTGTCCATGAGAGAAACATGAATGTTCTAGGTCAAAACCGCAAATGGACATTGTGTTGCCTTGAGAATTGTTGATGGTCATAGCAAAAGCCAAGCTTATATCAAATTAAAGTCTTTTGAACGGTATTATGGGTTCTGATGGTATCATTGGAATACGTGGCTACAGAACGACTTCTCCTTTCAAGATTCCAGTCAACAATGCTGCTTTAATAACATTCCCGATGGTATTTTTGATGATCAAACGTGAGATTTCATAATTGGTGGATTAAAATTACACATAATCAATAGTCGTTTCGGAGGAGTTCTGTTACAAACACTGTGACACGGCAATTTTATATATTAGATAGAGCTAAGATTCCGGTGAATAATTATATGATTGGAACTTATCAAAAGTTTTGTTAAAACACTGTGACGCGACTATTGTATAAGTTAGCTAAGATTCCGGTTATTTGATATATGATAGGACTGAAAAAAATCTTTAAAAAAGGTTGATTACGTTTTTTTCCAAAAACGCACCGATTAGGAGATACAGGTCAAAAACTGAAATAACTTTTATATATATGTAAAGATAATGTATTTCTTTAATTTGAATTAGCGCGCCGCGCCAACGTAGATAATGCAGGTGTTGAAGAGAATGATACTGGCGTTATCAGCAGGGAGGTTACGAGTGTGATAGGCAAGCAGTGAAAAGCTCCAAGTGTTTTTTTTATTATTTGTTATTATAAAACAAACAGAATCGACAGGAGAATAAACATTGAATGTCGTTTCTTTGTTTTACAGGTATGAATTTAGATTTTATTTGTAAACCCGTAAACTAATAATCAATTAAAAGAAAATAAACTTCGTTTTACAGAGCAAAACAACCTAGTTTCAATTGATTTCTGTCGTCCCTAAGAACCATTATAAAACGATCTTTCCGTTTAAATTACAAGGGTTATAAGAAATTTATAAGATGGAAAAGCTACAATTCTGTTCCAAAGTAATCCCAACAACAGACGGGAAAAGTAATGTAATTGGCATAACCTTAATAACTACCGAGGATGATAGAATTTTCAAAATCCCTAAAATTTACAAAATGCAAATTTGCAGCAGAGTCTGCACAGTACCTGGGCCACATAATAGAAAATAATACGATCAGACCAATAAAATATAATTTAATATCAGTAAAAGATTTTCCAATACCTAAGACTCAAAAAAACGTATGACAATTCCTCGGGAAGATAAATTTTTATCACGAATATATTCCAAACTGTGCAATAATTTTAGATCCTTTACACAATTTACTCAAGAAAAATCTACAATTTTCATGGTCAATAAAATGTCAAGAATCGTTCGAAAAAACTAAAAAAACTACTATGCTCACAACCTATACTAGAAATCTACGACAAAAATCTACCAATAGTAATATACACCGATGCATCATTAGAAGGATTAGGTGCAGTATTAAAACAAATACAAAAAAACGGAAAACAAAAACCAGTAGCATACTTCTCAAAAAAACTAAACGAAGCACAAAAGAAAAAATAAGCGATATATCTGGAATGCCTGGCTATTAAAGAAGTCATAAGATACTGGCAATATTGGTTGATTGGGAAGTCATCCACGGTATACTCAGACCATAAACCATTGGAGAATATGAATATAAAAGCCAGACCAGACGAAAAGCTAGGAGACCTAAATTATTATTTGTCGCAATATGATTTTAATATAAAATATGCTCCAGGTAAATGCAATCTAGAAGCAGACTGTTTGAGCAGGAACCCAGTACTGGCATCAGAAGATAACAAAAAAGAACAATTAAAAATTGTTAATCAAATAAAATTATCAGATATCATTCAAGACCAGTCAGAAAATCAAGAACTACAAAATAAAACAGGTTTAACAAAAAAAAACAACGTCTACTACAAAAAAAATAAAAGATAAAGAAAAAATTTTACTATCTGAAGAATTTAGTATAAAATTCATACATAACGTACATAAAGACATGTGTCACATTGGCATAAAACAAATGCAAAACAAAATAGGCCCCTGGTATACAGCAAAAACCTAACAAAAATATCAAAAATATCTGTAACAATTGTGAGGTATGTACAAACAAAATTCGGCCTCATGTCCCACTTAGGTCCAGCAACAAAGCCCTTCGAAATAATGTCAATAGATACGATAGGAGGTTTTAGAGGCTCGAGATCGACGAAAAAATACTTACACCTGTTGGTCGACCACTACACAAGGTATGCTTTCATACATACTTCAAAAACACAAAATGCAACGGACTTTATAAAACTAGTAAATGAAGTGATAGAAACAAGTGAAATCGGTACAATCCTTAGTGACCAATATCCAGGTATAAACTCCAAAGAATTTAAAAAATTTTTAAATAGAAAAAAAATTCCTATAATTTTTATAGCAGTAAACTCACCATTTTCGAATGGTCTAAATGAACGCCTAAACCAAACCATAGTGAACAAAATAAGATGCAAAATAAACGAACGAACACAAAAAACGGCATGGATAACAATAGCTCGAGCGTGCATAGATAAATACAACAACACAGAACATTCTGATACCGGTTCACCCCCAGCTACTTGCTTGATGGTACAGACTTTAAAATCGTTCCAAATGAATTGAAACGAGACATAACAAACAGAGATCGGATTAAGGAAAAAGAAAAAGCGCTTCACAATACAATAAAATCACACACATACAACAAACAACTATTCGACAAGCACCGAAAGGATCACGAGTTTAACGAAAACGATATGGTATACATAGAGAATGGAAACAAATTAATCAGGAAGAAACTAGACGAACTCAGAATTGGACCATATAAAATAATAGAGAAAATATCAAACTCGATATACAGGATCAACACAGGACATAGAAAAACCGATTCAAATCTATTCCACGTTTCAAAACTTATCCCTGTTTTTAAGGACAATCCCGAGTAAAGGATGTCTTATAAGCATATAAATTATCTTCCTTTGTAAATGTTTTCACTTCTGGGGGGGGGGGGGGTGGAGATGTAAAGAAAATGTATTTCTTTAATTTGAATTAGCGCGCCGCGCCAACGTAGATAATGCAGGTGTTGAAGAGAATGATACTGGCGTTATCAGCAGGGAGGTTACGAGTGTGATAGGCAAGCAGTGAAAAGCTCCAAGTGTTTTTTTTATTATTTGTTATTATAAAACAAACAGAATCGACAGGAGAATAAACATTGAATGTCGTTTCTTTGTTTTACAGGTATGAATTTAGATTTTTGTTTTACGTTGAAGAAATTGGTCCGGGTAGTGGTCACTAAACGAAATTCTCAAGTAATTTAAGAAAATCTTTATTGATAGCCAACGTTTCTTCTTCAGGGCTATATGCGAAATACAGACAATATAAGAAAACGGTACAAATATATTAAAACATTTTAAATATAGATAAACTAAAAGAAGGTGAATACAGGCAAAAAAATTGATAAAGATGTACAGTAAGGTAATTATGAAGGTTAAAATGTATAAGTGTATACTATAAACTACTAAGTGCCAAAAGGTAGTAGTAGTAATGATATGAATTTAGATTTTATTTGTAAACCCGTAAACTAATAATCAATTAAAAGAAAATAAACTTTGTTTTACAGAGCAACACAACCTTGTTTCAATTGATTTCTGTCGTCCCTAAGAACCATTATATATATAGATAAGGTTCCGGTGATTGAATGCATGGTAGGACTGAACTCCGGTTTCATTTGACCTAAAGAGCTGCGATTGAGCTCAAATTGTAGAAAATTAAATCTTCTTTAAAAAAGGTCGATTAAGTTTTTTACCAAAAATGCACCGATTAGGAGATACAGGTCAAAAACTAAAAAAAAATCCGAAAATTTCATGGTTATCGGCCGTTATTCGAAAAAAAATATAGCCTATATTTTAAATTGGACAATGTTACGTATCTGTGCCAAATTTAATTAAAATCGGTTTAGTAGTTTCGGAGATTAGCCCGACAAACATCGTGACAGGAGATTATATATATATATATATATATATATATATATATATATATATATATATATATATATATATATATATATATATATATTAGGGTGTCCCAGGCTACAAGGGTGAACATTTTTTTTTCGAATTTCAAAACGCAGACTCTCTCAGTTTTTTTCATTTCAATCCAAAACCTTAAATATTAAATATTATTGAGATCGGATAACGATAACCCGTGCCGACTTGACGTCAAAGTCTTGCATTAATTTAACCGCTCTTTCTGCCGCATCATTAACTGCTTTCAGTGTCAGAAGCTTCTTTTTAGCTTGTTGGAACGAATCATCATTTGTTGTTGAGAAAACTGTCATCAATTTTGAGTCGATTAAATAAGAACTTGCTTTTGACAAAGACGAAGTCATCGATGTTTTTCTCTGAAATTAAAATAGGGGGATAGGTTAACAATCGTATAGTAAACTATAAAAGAAAATCAAAGCATAATTCGCATGTAATACATACCAAAAAGTGGGCTACACTGTTGTTTTTTGGGTGCGATATAACGTTTATCATGAGGTGATGGGTTCTCTTTAGCTAAGTAAGAAACCATTATTACTTTAGTTTCTTGATCGACATCATCGTCAAATAAAGACAAAACAGACACTTCATCCGTCAAATACCATAAATGATGGCAAACAAAACTTCTGTAAAGCTGCTTTGGAAATGCTTTTGTCTATCGTCTCGTAAACTTTCATGGACTTTAAAAAGCACAAATCCTGATAAGGTGCTTTTACTGCTAAAATGCATTGGAGCCAGGGTTTGACGTAAGATGTCACGATAAAGAGACAGACATCCAGCAGTACTTCCTTATCCTTGTTTGAAATTCTGAATTGGGAGCTTAGTATTTTTTTTTTTTTTTTTAATGACTAAATGGCTATCCACCGAGCTTGGTGCATGGCACCTGGAGGCCGAATTTTAAATTTCTTCTCTGTATCACCAAGATGCTGTCGATGGAGCTAACGATGAAAAATATTTAGCACGTCGCTTTTCCTCCTCAATGTTTCTACGGCGCGCCTTTTCTTATTTTTCTGTTAGTTTTTTGTCCACTCCGGCTAAGTGACCAGGTCGACTTGGTTCTCTTTAGCGCTGCAAGAAGATCCTATCTTCATTTATTATAATTAGCTGAAACGCGCCGGCATGAGCAATGTCAAATAAATTGATCATGTTGGAAAGAAACTCTTGTTGGCGCTATCCAAACACTTCTTGTGTTTTTTCGCATTTTTTTGCAAATCCCTCCAAACTTGGTATAATGCAACTAGTTTCTTAACACAGTTAGGTATTGATTTCGCCGATATACCTGCCTTTTCATAGTAATTAATACACTCACGAATAGTAAGATTTGCACTTTCGTTGACACTTAAATTCACTTTACGAATATTGTAGAACAGAACTGTATAGTACTTGTCTTTTAGAGGGAAGTTTCCTATCAGTAATTTGATGTTTTACTTCCCCTATTAAAAATATCACCTTTTTGGAACTTCGTACCTCCACTGACATGTTGACAACTCATAAGTAATGCGTTTAACTAATAAAACAAATAAGTAATAACCAGCAATCAATGCGAGATTTCTGTCTCCTAATATTGTGCAAGTACAGACACGTTTCGATGCAAGTCGGCACGGGTTATCGTGATGCTAAGTTCCTGAAACTTTATTTTTAAATGATTTGAGACATTCAAACAGAATTTGAGGGTATGCGTTAAAAAAATATCACTTTAATTTTTTTGGGACACCCTAATATACACATATATATATATATATATATATATATATATATATATATATATATATATATATATATATATATATATATATATATATGTGTATATTATATATATATATTATATATATATATTATATTATATATATATATTATATATTATATTATATATTATATATTATTATATTATATATATATATTATATATATATATATATATATATATATATATATGTGTATATACAGTAAAACCTCTACTAACGGACACCTCTAAATAGCGGTCACTTCCCATTACCGGACGATTTTTTTTGCACCAACATTTTAATACAATTTTTAAGGCATTTTAACCTCTATTTAACGAAACCTCTCATTAACGGTCACGGACAGGCTGTGTTGGTTAGAAATCGATTAAAAAAACCTCTAAAAGACGGACAGTATGACTTTATCCCTTTCCCGTTTCTCGGAAACAATTAGTTGTTTCCGGTCTAAGGAAACAGGGACAGTTGTATTTACTTTTGAGTAAAGGTTTTCCGCATAAATACTTTTTTTTTATTCTCGAACTTGCTTTATTAAAATTTAGTTCTGTTCTAACCCTCGTGGCAGGCGGCTGAAAATGTTTCCCTCACGTAAGAGACTCACTTTAGAACAAAAAATAAATGTAATCGACTTTTATGACCTTGAAAAGTTAAGGGTACGTGCGCTAGCGAAAGACTCAATATCGGTAGGACACAAGTTTCGGGAACACTCTAAAACGGTGCGATGTTTTTTTTTTATTCTACTTACCTTTTAAACACATGGAAAATTGAATAAGAGAGAATTAATTTGTACAAATACATATTTATAAAAAAACAAAACCTCTCTTTAAAGGACACCTCTAAATAACGGACAAAAATATTTGCACCAGGGCTGTCCGTTAATTCGAGGTTTTACTGTATATATATATATATATATATATATATATATATATATATATATATATAGAGAGAGAGAGAGAGAGAGAGAGAGAGAGAGAGAGAGAGAGAGAGATACAAAAGCCAACAACTTTTAGGTACTTATAATTTAGGCTTATACGTTTCGTTAATAAATTAAAATTGTTATCCATAGAGAATAAACGTATCAGTAAAACAGAAAACATTGTGAACTTGAGTACGATGTATGTCGGAAGAAATACTGATATTTACAGGGAAAAAAATGTTAGTGATTTTTTTATGCATCAAGAAAGTTTTAATTAACATTATTTAAGTGGTTTGGATTGAATACAAAATTATTATCTGATTCAAAATGAAAAATTTAAAGTTAAATAAACAAATCAAAATTAAACATAAGAGATTTAGTGTAACGTATGTTGAAAACTGAAATCGGATAAACAGGAATAAATTAAATGAGTAAAAAATTGGACCTTACATTAGAAAACGTATTGGGTTCAATATACATTATAAATATAGGGTAAAGGAAATCAGAGTTAAATATTTTCCATAATACAAAACTTGTACCGATTCCGGAGTTCAAGCTAGAAGCATAATTTTTTAAGATGGTTAGCAAGATTAAAACGACTAAATAAATCACTCCGAAAAAAGGATATATAAAAGATGTACACCAATCATCTTTCAGTTGAATGATACAGATACGGTCACTATGGTAACATCTGGAATATAAAAACCAGGAAGTTTACACTCAGATGTGTTTTGTATAGAACAGTTAAAAGAAAATAGTTTCGTAAATTGTGTGTGAAATATTATCTCTTCATGCCGCATATTATTTTACAGCTATGGTTGTGTAATAGAATGTTATTAAAATCAGTTAAAGAAAAATATTGCAATGATACAAATAAATTTACTTATTTTACAGAGAGACTCAGCTTTTTATTTCGACGCACCAAATTTAGTATTTGAGTATATCAATCAATCAACAATATATATTCATTTATACGACGATACGTTTATTAATACTACAATTTTATAAACCCCAATTATACTATAGTATAAATATATATTGTTCAGTCACATCATTATAATATTAGTGCGAAGGCCGGTTATATTAATTAAACAACTTATCCCAATGACACTTGGATAATAAATTGCCTTGGAACGAAGGTATAGTTTAGTTTAGGTCCAATTCTCATCCGGTCCAATTAACTCTTCATTGGTGGTCCCAAAAATGAGTTCTTAATAGCTCAACAAAGGTTAAACATGAACCTTGAAATAATATGCCATTAATAATAACAGTAATAACTATCATTGACTATATTAAAATTTTGATTAAACTATTAATAGAGATTTGTGTTTAAAGGAGTTTTATAAAGTAGAACTAGAAATGAGTTTTTTAGGCATTTTAAAGAACAGAAGAAAATTTGGAAAAAATTAAGTGTCATAAAATGAAGAATTTAAAGAGGTTATTATTGTGGAGGCCGTGTGATTTTTTTAATTAGTATCTATAATTATAACATTTGATTCAAATTTTAGAAACTGAACTATCATTAATTGGTAAGAAATATATTTTCGTAATAATCGTTTGATTCGTTTTTTAAATTTTTATAGTAACTACACTCAAATTGTATTATTTTTTGTTATTTTAGTGCAAGGGCAATTAGAAACAAATGTGTAAATTATTATATAAACGTACCCATTAACTCTATTTATTGACTAAATAATATAATAAATTTATAAATAAATAGTACTTGAATGCTAGTAATATCGACAGTTACACTTTGCTCCCAAATATATATAAATAATAATATAAATATATTTACTTAAAATTATTTTTAAAAATGTCAATTATCTTAGTAGTAACATCATCCCTTCAAAAGGACAATTTCATAACTCAAAAAAAAAATATTCAATCGAGGTATTTAAAAGTTTGTCAAAATCAAACCAGATGAGCTAAAATATTAAAAATTTGGGTATTGGTAAATCAAAGCATTCCTATTGGAATTATTGTATTGAAATTCTTTGGTTAATCATTATAATTAATATAATTATAATGTATAAATATAATTATAATTATTTTAAAATCTTGAAACCTTTTTAATTTAAACTTATGTCATAATTTCCATAAACTTGAGATTCAAACAGGAAACCACCGAAAATATGACTTTCTGGAAAAACCCGCCAGAATTTCAAATGATAGAAATCGAATATCAGTTATGTCGTTCATGGATTGAAAAGCTTCAGCCAATACTATTGCTCCAATAGGCTTCTTTTTTTTTTAAAATAATTTATTTAATGTAATTTACAACTGTATTAAAATAACACAACAAGTAAATATAATGATTGGCACATATTAGCAGGAAAGACAAGTAGAGAAACGACCCAGTGGCAGTACTCTAATAATAAGTTCAACTTAAAAGGTCACGAGGCAATCTTCTCTTCAGATGCCTCGGAGGATTATCAGGAATTGAAGAGGTTTGAAATTAGTGGATTTGAGTGGAAATAAAGTTTGTCATGAAGAGATTGATATCGGATTCGGGAAAAATCAGCAACAAGTGGGACATTAAGGTCATTATGGATTACTTTTTTCGTTACAAATTAAGGGAACATTGAGGATTTTAAGAAGGATTTTGGACTGTAAGGAGCTACAATACGCTTAGCTATAAAATTGCAATTTTTTAGTTATGCCATTGTTCTTTTGAAGGAATGACAACCAACAATGTGAATCAAATTTCTTTATTCAGAAAGGGAAAGTTTCCAACAAAATCATGTTAAAATCAAAATAAATTTCATAACTGTTAAAATTAAGTAATAGTGATCAAAAATAGAAAAAAGAGAATGCGTTCTAAAGTGGCTACGCTCTAACCTTGAGGTCATCAAAACTTCGATGAATGCTTAGTCTGAATAATTGTGGACAATGCGGTCATTAGGAAAAATTGATGATGTCAAAACTGAAAGGTCCATTTCTTCACAGTGTGTGCCATCAACGACTCTTCCTTTTGTATTTACTGCGAGGTCGTATATTGTCATCAAGAAAGATAATTTAGCAATCAAATGTACTCACAATCCTCAATACTCATTGATGTTTGGATATCTATGAACGCAATCACAGGTTCAGATATTTTGAAGTTAATACAAGTTATGAAAAAATAAAAAGTATAAGAAACTATGCATAGATTTCTAATGCTTTTTATATTGTTTTATTATTATTCCTTAGCTATGGAAGAATTAAATGTTTGCTGAACTAACAGATATCTAGATCATGGTGCCAGATATCGTATCGTTATTACAATACAAGCTATTTCCCACGGCTTCACTCGAGTAGAATTTGGTCTGCCATCCAAAGTTTCGTAGTACATCATTTTAAATAAATAATTTATTTTTTTGTAACTATAAGTTACTCGTACATCCAAAATTTCAGATGTCTAACTTCAAAACTGACGGATTCCACACAATCTTTGAACAAGTATTATATTAAGGGGGAAATCCTTAGGGGTGGAGTTGTCAAAATTCCTTTCTCAGTGCTTTAAAGCTATAGAAAGAACCTATCTGCGAATTTCAAGATGCTAAGTTCATTGGTTTTTGCTGTGCGTTGACCATTGGGTGTTTCAAGTCAATCAGGTTACAGTTTTATATAAACTTCACCTGTGTGGTGTGTTGATAAAAAGCAGCCTATGTCCTTCCCCAGGCTTGAGATTATCCATTTCAATTTCAAATTTCATCACAGACGGATCAGCACAGCAGTGAAACATACATTGACACTGATTAACAAACAGGATGGACAGAAGTTTACTGTTCATGTCAGTAAAGGATTAGTATGTAATGTTATTGAATTTATTGAAAAGGATTACTTAGTATAACGGTTTCACTTGTCGTACGGCAGTAGCGAAAAATTAAAACTGAAAGTATAGGAATAATGTACATATGTAGGTAATTTATCGATGTGTTTAAGTTTTGGTGGTCCTACTTACCTACTGCAATATACTCCTGTATTTTGTTTTCTTTTCTTAACCCCTTTGGGTTTAAAGTTTTCAACATATATTGTTCAGCGTAAACAAAATTGTAACATATATAAAATATGTGGATTTTGCGAGTAAGAAACATGTGAGGAAGCTACTCAGGGGGAGCCCAGTAGTGATGCTAATGGGGTCACATGTGATCTAGTGGTTAGCGTAACAAAGTACTAAGCCAAAGATCGCGGGTTCGTAGCCCGGCAGATGGCCCTAGGATTTTTTAAAGGGAGTAAAAAATCCTTAGTTATGCTATCCATCGAAAGGGACGTTAAACGGGGGTCCCGAGCCTGTACGATGTCAGGTACTCGTTAAAAATTCCTATCCTAATTAAACCTGGATAGGCAAAACTTAGAGCTCCGATTTACCATAGTAGCAATAAGTGACGTTAAATGAACAAACAACAACAATATTTAACAATTTAATTAAATAACCGCGGTTACCTACTGACCATATGATGGAGGTAATATTAGCAATAAGTTATATCCAAGTACTTTTTAATGATATTTATCATTATATTCTGACCAAATTACATAAAATCATTATAAATTGTAGCATATGTGCTATTCTGATGTATAACATATTACCGTAAAGTTTTATCCAAATACGTTAAGTAGTCTTTGCGTGAAAGAGTAACAAAATGCATACAAACTTTCGCATTCATAATATAGAAAAAATATAACTTTCAGTTCTTGTGGAATTAAGAAAAGGTATTTTAATTCAAGTTTTTCAGCAAAATGACTTCTTTTTGTTTTATATAAACCTAAATAAACATTGGTCTCACGGATATCAGAAATGCTAATAATTCTAATAAAGCATCAAATTGATTAAAAAAATCTAGGATTGCAAAAACCGATCTGGCACTAACCTGTACACAAGGATTTACTCATACATCGTGACGAAAGATTATTATATTATATATTATTATATTATGTTAAATTATTTTTAATTATATTATATTATGATAAAAACTGAAAAATTCACACTTAAATTGAAAAATAATACATGATAAATATGTACAAAACGCTGTTTAACTACATTCAGAAGTAAAAGAAAATTCATCTCTGCTTCTTACAGTAGATAATATATTTTGCATTATTCTTCCGGTTTACTTGCCGATAGTTGATCTCTAAGACATTATCATGTATTTTACGTAATGCTGATATATTTGGAGAACCGGTTTATTTTTTGATCAAAATGAAATACAAAATCTCATATGAAATCGATGTCAAACTATTTCGGAATTTTGTTACTAAAACTTCAAGGAATCAATTAAACGAACCAATCTATAAATCTTCAATAGAGCACAATTTCACTTTATTGTACTTTACAATATTACTTTTTCTGTACTTTTAACTCATAAATTTCAAACAGTTCATTTTTTTTCCACATCCTCCAAGATTTTATTTACAATATAAATATGTTTCTATATAAACAAAAGCCTTCTGTTATCTTTCGATATTTTAAGGCCTTACATTGGGCTGAGTCCGCTGAAGGTGGTTTTTACTCGAATCGGGTAAAGGCCGCTGACGTTATACAATACAAAACAGGGAGGGACCGTTTAGCGGGATCAAGAAATAGTTGTAGAAAGAAGAAAGTGGAGGAAGGAATAATGAAAGGGAAGGAAGGATAAGGACAAGGGCGTACTTACCCCATCCCTAGATCAAATTTAAGTACATTGATCAAGGGGACACTGCCCTGTCATCTCCTAGGTTTGGGGGGTGGTTTTAAGTCCCTAAATAGGGCGTTCGCACAGGTATTTAAAAAAAATTGATGTGCCTTCGACCTATGTACTCATGGGCACCGAGGGAAGCCGAAGCTCCTCCCGGATGGTGGTGTTAAGTGCCCCCTCGAGCGATGTGCCACTTACGATCTTCCTAAGGATGGAATTCTGGTAATGCTGAAGGTGCTTCAGCGTTGTTTTGTAGAGGTGTCTCAGTAGTGGTGCACCATAGAGCAACGTTGGTCTTATGATGGACTTGTAGATTTGTAATTTCTACATCAGTCAGAGCTGCGGCGACGAGAGCAGATGGTATAGCCAGTGGGATTTCTGTTGTGCCACCTTCCAAACTTGCCTGAACGTGCTTTGAATAGGTGAGATGTCTATCAAAGATGACGCAAGGTAGAGGATTGAAGTGGATATTGTATCCTCCCAGTCCACGGCAAAAGTCTTCGGTGGCGGTTTCCAATTCACACTCTGAAATGACATCATTATGTCATCAGTCTTAGACGGATTCACCCTGACAAACAGTTCACACATTTTGGCAAACCTTTCATGTGCTACAATTGAAATTATTCATTCCAAGTAGAAGAAAAAAAATGCATTTAAATGAAATTTATATCAATGTGGACTAAACATAAACAAATTATCACTCACAAATGGAGAATTAATTGATCAAGTATCTGTAAGTGAAAACAATGCTTCAATGTATTAACTAATAGTTTATATGTGATGAAGAATTTTTGTAGTTGTATCATTTTACTATTATATAATTTAATATGATAAGAAACATTTTTAATAAACAACTTTATTCAATACATATCGATGCCTTAGTTCACATTTGTGTTAAGTGCCGAAAACAAGATTTTACAGGATTCAACTTTGATAATAATTTAACACAAGAAATACAGTTCAAGTTTAAGCACACAATATATTTAAGTAACCTTCACAGCTTCTCTATTTATTTTATTTCAACATATGATCTTCTACTTCATGATATATGACAATATCATTTATATAACAAAACCTATTTTTGAAAAATTTGCACTTAAAACCTTTCTGAACTAAGGCATCGTTATTTGCCCTCTCGTCCTGAATAATATAAACTATTTGAATAATATAGAACATTTTTTTATTGCTAATAAATTGTAAAACCTGGACAACTGTAACCCAATAAAGGTCTGTGGTTTAGTAGAGACTGCACTATTTCGAAGTTAACACCTATGAAGGGAGGTGATTTGAAGAAGGTCAAGGAGAGATAGAGAGAGATAGAGAGAAATATTAATATTACTATATAAAAATAAATTAGAACCTCTTCCGTTTCTCATCTCACTCTTAAAATATACAACGTACAGTAAAAGAGATCCCTTTCATCCTTTCCAAATTGTTTCAATTTGATATATTTCATTGGACTAAATACTTTAAATATAACAAAGCAACAAAATCCATATTATCCATTCATTCTTCATCTTTATAAGTTTCCAAATTGTAATTAGCAACCTTCCAACCCAAAAGGGGCTAAAAAAAAAAGTATAGATAAGTAAATAATTTTTATAATAAAAATTAAACGTTATATCCTACTTCACCTGTGTTTACAAATTAAAAAATACCTAGATCTTTGCCATTAATGAAAACCTTACAACAAATGAAAGGGATAGAGAAGAGATTTTTTTTCCAAAGAAACACGAAAGCAAGACAGAACCAAAGCTCTGGGATAAAGACAATAGTCAAGTCTCTGGTGTTTCATTTTCTTTGAGTTGACAAAAAATTTTTCCTAGCTATAGTAAAAAGAAGATTTTCATTTACTATATTTATAGCACCTACACATCATGTACCGAATTCCTATAAACTTAATATTTTTTTAAAATTTATTTATTGATATTTACAACTGTATTACAATAACAGGTTAATAGGCGTTAATAAGTGATATATAATGACAAGTAGAGAAACTACCCACTGGTAGCACTCAAATCACAAGTTCAATTAAGAAGGTCACGTTGCCATCTTCTTTTCAGACGCCTCGCAGGATTATCGGGAATTAAAGAGGTAGCTAGGTTTGAAACCAGAGGGTTTGAGTGGGAATGAAGTTTGTTATGAAAGGAGAGATACCGGGTTCGGGCCAAACCAGCAACAAATGGGACATTAAGGTCGTTATGGATGACTTTATCCTTAACAAAATAAGGAGCATTGAGGATTTTGGATTGTAGGTGTTGGATACAAGAGGAATTCGACGGCTTAGGGGAGTGCCAAAGCTCTACTCCGTATGTCCAAATAGTTCCTTTTATGTGCATGTAGAATAGTCTTGTGTAATTAATTTGGAGCTTAGAGCATTTGTCTAGTAAGCGTTGAAGTAGCCTGAAATGGCGAGCGGTTTCTTGTCTTTTCAGTCTTGTATGAGGATTCCAAGTTAATCGTTTGTTGAGGTCAGCAACCCTAAGTATCGGATCTGTTCTTCAGGCACCAGTGAGATATTATTAAATGATACGAAAAGGCCGGAAGTCATTGGTTTACGACGTA
Source organism: Arma custos (assembly GCA_037127475.1). Lineage (NCBI taxonomy): Eukaryota > Metazoa > Arthropoda > Insecta > Hemiptera > Pentatomidae > Arma > Arma custos. The sequence goes on from CM073759.1 coordinate 167,355,005, forward strand.
AGGTAAAAGTGATTTGATGCGATTTTAATTCTACATTTTTGACACCATTCTTCAATATCAGTGATAAGGAATTGCAGGCTATGGGATGCAATAACTGGATTGGTGTTGACTGATAATACACATGTATCATCAGCATACGTGGTAAGGATAGTATTAGGATAAGTCGGGATGTCAGCTGTATGAACTGTATAAAGGATTGGGCCATGGTTACTACTTTGAGGAACACCAGCAGATTGGGAATAGAGGGATGAATAGACATTATTATGGTTTACTTAGAAAGTTCTATGTGAGATATGATTGAAGGATTGAAAGTATGTAGGGGTTAGGAATTTACGGAGTTCGTAGAGTAATCCTGGATGCCAGACTCTATCAAAAGCCTGTTCCACGTCAAGAAAGACGCCCGAACAGTATGATCCACGTTTTAATTCAGAGGAGGCTACATCCACCACATGATGTCGTTGCTGAATAATGGAGCGGGATGCTCGGAATCCAAACTGGTGATCTGGTTAAAATTAATATTAAAATAATTTAATATAATATTTAGAAAACATTTAAAAAATATATAAATAATTTCGTATACTACTTGACAAAAATATTATTAATTTGTATTGAAAGTACCGCAAATAACAAAGGATGTTTTTAATATACTTGGATAATTAGAAAGGGGATGGGTAAATATACATTCTGAGTCCAGCTAAATAATGTTTATGCTGGAAATTAAGGTATGCTTTATTATAATTATGGTCTGGCATGATTGAACAATGTACAATATTAACATCAGCGACACCTATTTTGCTCGATATTCACGTCTAACACATCTGGTGAATATTTGAATTCAATTTTATTATTAAATATTTTATTAAAGTCGATTAAGTATTAATAAATATTTGCAAGGGGGAAATAAAAAAAAAATAGAACGCGTCCTATGAACTATATCTCCGTCTAAATTTTAAAATTCATAAATAGTAAAGACTTTTAACATCTATACACCGAGGAGGCTCAAAGTGCTGCTTATTTAACATCAGCTTATAGGACGGTAGTACTGTGTAAGCCCTAAATTTAGAAATAAGTTAATAAAAAAAAGATAAAATATGTTAGTTTAAACGCTACGCTATTATTTTCTACGCTCAAGAAGGAGGTAGAAACTGTGGGTTTTTGTAAAAAAGTATCAATAAATATCACTTCAGAATTTAAAAAATCAATTATATTTATGTCGACTTTAACCCCGTCATTTTTTTCATTTGTTTGAATGATTGGAAGATTCCGATCAATCAAATATCATAGATGTTAATTATATTTTTCAAATTTCATAAAATAATTCTGTTCATAACCATAAATGTGAAACTACTATTTTTGTTTCAGAATTGTAATATAAGGTAATAGGACTATTCTTATTTCCCGTTTTATTCAATATAATGTGTTTTTATGCAAGTACGAATTTTATCGTCAGTAATGTCTAATTGTAAATGTGGTGAAATATACATGTTAGATTTGTCCATTTAATTTTTTGCCAGAAAAAACTTTTAACGTTTAGAAATAAGTAAGTACATATCGAAGTTAATTTTAAAACACTCTCATAAGATAGAATAATTACTCATATAGAAATTCTAAAATAAAAGTAGAAACATTTTCAAAAATCCATATCGATGGGAAAATATCAACCATTGGCGAGGGTGAAATGATGGGAGTTGAACAAGGTCATGAAGCTCTTCCCCAGGTCAGTATATAAAGGCAACATCTCACTTCTTCAACATAGTCCTACCATGGCTTTTAAGGTGAGTACATCTAGCACTATTTATAGTAATAATACATCTATATATATATATATATTAGCTGACCCGGCCACGCGTTGCTGTGGCTGTTTTAAAAAATATTACATTAAAATTTGAATTGTAAAGAAAGAATGAATTTATGAATGAAAATTAACTAAATTGATTTTTGATTTTACATTTCATTCATCTTATATCTAACTAATAATATACTAAATTCTTAACTGATGAAATATAAACATTAGTTTAATGAATGAGGCATGTAATATCTTTTTTTTCGGATGCAAATATACTAATATATATATATATATATATATATATATATATATATATATATATATATATATATATATATATATATACTAGCTGACCCAGCCACGCGTTGCTGTGGCTGTTCTAAAAGTTTTAAAAAATATTACATTAAAATTTGAATTTTAAAGAAAGAATGAATTTATGAATGAAAATTAACTAAATTGATTTTTGATTTTACATTTCATTCATCTTATATCTAACTAATAATATACTAAATTCTTAACTGATGAAATATAAACATTAGTTTAATGAATGAGGCATGTAATATCCTTTTTTCGGATGCAAATTCGGATTAACACTGCTCAGACATGCTTTTACAACATATCAAAAATGTTAGCAACCTAGAAAACAATATAGTTTTGCAATACAATAATCGCGTGCGAAAATCGAAAAAAAATATAGTTTACGTTTTATGTTGGACAATGTTACATGTTTATGCGAAATTTCACTATAATCCAATTATAGCCCGGACAAACATCGTGACAGGATATATTTATATGTACAGATATATATATAAGATTCCAGTTATTTATTATTCAATAGGGACCGAACTCGGGATCTATTGGATCTATAGAGCTGCAGTTGGGCTCAAATTGTAGCAAACTTAATCTACTTTAAAAATGGTTAATTTTTTTCAAACACGCACCAATTAGGTGATACAGTTACTTATTACAATATAGGGACCGGACTCGGAATCTATTCAACGTACAGAGCTGCGGTTGGGCTCAAATTGTAGAAACTTTAATCTTCTTTAAAAACGGTTGCCTATGTTGTTTTTCAAAAACACATCGATTAGGAGATACTGCCCAAAAAGTGAAAAAACTCCGAAAATTTCAAGGTTTTTCGGCCACCGAAGGTTTTCCTCGACATTTTTTCCAATTTTTCTCTCCATAAGAACTTTCTATGCGCCTTAGCGAAAATATGAAAAAAAAAGCCGAATTGGTCGCGCCGTTCTCGAGCTTAGCGGTTAGCAAAGAATTCGGCGATACATTTTTATTATATAGATAGATAGGTAAGATTTCAGTTATTTATTATTCTATAGGGACCGAACTCGGAATCTACTGGACCTACAGAGCTGTGGTTGGGCTCAAATTGTAGCGAATTTTATCTACTTTAATGGCTAATTATGTTTTTTTTTCAAAAACGCACGAATTAGGAGATACAGTTAATTATTATGTGATAGTGACCTATGGAGTCGCAGTTGAGCCTAAATTGTAGCAACTTTAATCATCTTTAAAAATTGTTATTTATGTTTTACCCTAAAACACTAATTAGGAGATACAGGCCAAAACCTTAAAAGATTCCAAAAATTTCGAAGTTTTTCGCCAAACTATAGTATTCCCGCCCGTTTTTTCGGTTGCGAACTTGGATTTACACTACTCAGACATGGCCTTAAAATATATAAAAAATGGAGCACAATCAAGCGTTACTGCTACGATCGAAGCACAGTCAATAATAACGGCCGAAACATATGACTTAGGAGTATGAAAAATAGTTTACATCCTATTCTCAGTCCTACTGAATATAGACACAAAATTTCATAAGAATCGGTCAAGTCGTTTCGGAAGAGTTCTGTTACAAACACTGTGACGCGACAATTTTATATATTAGAATATATATATATAAATATATATATATATATATATATAAATAAATATATATAATATATATATATATATATATATATATATATATATATATATAATATATATATATATATATATATATATATATATATATAAATAAATAAATATATATAATATATATATATATATATATATATATATATATATATATATATATATATATATATATATATATATATCTCTCTATTATATATATATATATATATATATATATATATATATATATATATATATATATATATACAAAGAGAGAGAGAGAGAGAGAGAGAGCGTGAGGGGGTTATAGCTTGATAAATAGATACAATATTTTTTTTCTTGCCTAACCCCTTTTTAACTATCTGATATTGTTATGTATTTATAAGGAATAAAAGGATTGACGGAGTCCCTTTTACTGGATCATTTGCATTTTAATAGAAGTACGTTATGAGGATAGAGATAGGAACATAAAAGGATAGAAATCTTACAAATACCTTTTATACAATTAATAGTTAAAACGGGAATTTTATGATTTGCAATTTTTTTTTAAATTTATTTATTGATATTTACAATTGTATTACAATAATACAACAAGTAAGTAGGCTGAGTGATACATAATGACATGAGAATGACAAGTAGAGAAACTACCCACTGGTAGTACTCAAATCAAAGTTCAACTAAGAAGGTCACGTGGCCATCTTCGTTTCAGGCGTTTCGGAGGATTATCGGGAATTGAAGAGGAAGCTAGGTTTGAAACTAGAGGGTTTGGATGGGCCTGGAGTTTATTATGGAATGATAGGTATCTGGGCTGGGCTAAATCGGTAACATATGAAACGTTAAGGTCATAAGGATTTTGGATTGCAAAGATACGAGAGGAATTCGATGGTTTACTGGCTCTACTCCGTGAGTCCAAATAGGTCGTATGATAGTCATGTAGATGAGTCTTTTGTAGTTAATTGGGAGCTTAGAGCGTTTGTCTATTATGTGTTGAAGTAGCGTGACATGACGAGCGATTTGCAAATATAAAACTAGTTTTAAGTGTATATAAAATATTCCAGTAGTATCGATAATATCAACTGAAGAAATTATATAAAACTTTTTATTTCTAATGATAAATCCAACAAAAATAATTACTAGAATTAGTAAAAATTCCTACTAATCGTAATGGAATATATATTAGAAAAAATAATCAGACACAAAAAATCATTAAAAGCAATAGCATTGAAGGAGTAAGTCAAACTGGGAGTGAATTAATTTGTATTTTCCAATTGAAACATTCACAGGAGAAAAAAACAATAGGAAAACCGTATTTTTCTTCTCCTACAAAATTACCTTTTTATGACTTACTAAATCCCTTATCCATGATAAGGCCTCATTTATTGACAAATCCCCATATTCATCTTAAAGATGCTGATTGGTAGGAATGCAGAATTCAAATAAATTATCTTTGTATCTTCCATGTAATACAATTAACTTTTAAGTATTTGTGTAAAATACCGGCACAATTAAAAAAAAAATCTATTCTTCTATTATGACTAGACAAAACGAAACGGTGGTTAATTTTTATGTGGAAGAGTGTCATAAATGTAACTCGATTAGTCAGCGGCTAGAGAGCAGTTTTGTCACTGTCGACATATCAAAAGCTTCTATAGGCTACGGGAAAATGGTCACATTATCTGTTAGCTTTTAATTTTGCGTTGCGCCAGTCCTCCAAAGAAGCCAAATGTAGCCCATTGGTTAAATTCTATTAGAATTATATTCATTCCTTTATCTTCAAGGACCAACTCCCAGAGTAAAATTATTTTTCTATTCTGCTTTGTAATTTAAAAACAATTGAAAAATATTAAAACAATTGAAATCTTAGTTCTTAATGACTCATACAGACTGCATAAACACACATAATATTTCGTACTAAAATTACTGTTAAAATCTCTTTAATAGCAATAATAGAGAAATGATTAAAAAAAAAACATATTTATTTTCTTATTTCATCTTTCTTCCATCAGGTTGTTGCTCTGCTCGCTGTACTGGCCGCCGCCAAGGCTCAGATCCTGAGGCCCGCTGTTTCTGCTGCACCACTTGGTTATGCTGCCGCTGCACCCTACGCTTACAGAGCAGCACCATATGCTTATGGTGCAGCACCATACGGTTATGCGGCACCCGCACCATTAGCTGTCGCTCGTGCACCATTGGCTGCTCCTGCACCAGTAGCTGTCGCTCGAGCACCATTGGATGTCGCTCGTGCTCCATATGCCGCTACTGCCGATCCTTACTACGATCCTAACCCAAGCTACGAATTCAGCTACTCCGTAGATGATCCTGTAACCGGAGACTCTAAGACACAGTCCGAGTCCAGACAGGGTGATGTCGTACAGGGCAGCTACTCCCTCCTCGAAGCCGACGGAACTAGGAGAGTTGTAGATTACACAGCTGACCCAGTTAACGGATTCAACGCTGCGGTCCGCAAGGAAGGTGCTGTAGCCCCAGCTCCAGCCGCTGTTCCACTTCGAGTCACTGCTCCAACTGCTGTTCCTCTTCCTGTCGCCGCTGCAGCTCCAGTCGCCCTTGCCCCTCGAGCTTACGCTCCTTTGGCCGCCAGGGCGTACGCCGCCCCAGCAGTCGTTGGTAGTACCTTCACTTCTCCATACTCCTCATATGCTTACTAAATATTATGTGACTTCTCATAAATAAATTTTAATAAATTATATTATCTTGTTTATTTTATTGAATAATTATTATTGAAAACTAATTCTTTACTACATTTCCTTTTTTATTTTATTCTATTTTAGTTTTGTGTTTATAAAATGATTGTATAGCTACTTAGCACTATTACTTATTGCCCACAAGTGGTAGATTGTAATATTTCAATAATGTGTAAAAAAAATAATCCTTATTAATATGATCAGCGTGTTTGAACTTTTTTAAATGTTCATATGTCAGATTCCAACTGTTACCGCTTGTACGAAGTGTATAAAAAATGTTCCATTGACATTCTTTAAGGCCGAATATGACACTACAAAATTGAAACTTCGGTTTTTTGCCGGAGTATCTCACCGCATTCTACATTCCTGCAATTGTAAGTTATAGATTTTGCATGTTTGTATTTTTATCTTAGTTGTGGTTTAATTAATTTGAAATATGAGCCTAAAGCAAAGTATCGTATAAAGGATTTGAAACTTTAAACAATTAATGATTCCCGTTTCTTAGAACCTAGAATATTTATTTTGAATATTGAAATGTTGAAATATTAAAATAAATTATTTTTACTACAATGATAGGCTATATTTGAGTCCCAAATTCTAACGTTTCAATTTCTTATTGACGCTCAGTAACTTGGATTATCAATGTTTTTCTCCATTTACATTTAATGCACCCTTTATATTTTATGCATTTTCTATTTTTACGCCTTTATCTTATTTTCATTGCTTTATATTCGTTTCTACTCATATTTTTCACTCAGGAATGTTGTAGAATTTCTTCTAAAATGTAGCTGATGGTCTGATTCGTATTGAATATTGTACACTTCACTTCCTCTTCTTAGTCTTGTTTGCTGATTAGGTCTCAAGCTTGCTCCCCAAAGCTGAACAGATAATGTGAGCTTCATACAGATGTAGTCCTCCGATTTATTATGAATAATGGTTACTTAGTGCTCCAAGTTGTAGATGGTGATGTTCCTTGACATCTTGATAGACAGCTTCATGCTCCTTCATCCATATGTCCGATTGTATCCGGACGACTACCATGTTTTTGTTTATGCTTCTAGATTTGAAGCTAAGAGATATTGCTTTATAAATTTAAAGATATAGAGATATTTTTAGTAATTCAAAACAAAGAAAAAAAGTATTACAAATGTTTCCAGTCACTCTGGAATTTCCGGAAAGGTAGAAACGGATGTAGCAGTATCAGAAGCCCATCCAGTGGACGAAATAATACAATCAAATACAATACCTTCTAATTTATTTTATATAATACTAAAGAAATCTCGAGTGAATAGCAAATTACTTGGACCTCGTTGGAGAATAACGATCTGACAATTATCAAAGCGAACAACATTTGATGGAAAATAACTTATTAAAATAACCTTATCTCTCCTAGCCTAAAATACAAGAGGTGATCGTTACACGTTTTGGAATTGGACATTGGCTGTTCAACTATGAATACCTGATGGCAAGAAGAGAGTCACAATAGTGTCCACTGTGTAAAGAGGCACAGTTCGTAATATCTTTGAGGATTGTTGGCGAAATCAAACCATATATAAGGAGCACCAAAAAATATATTGATAATATTAGGATATTATAGTTAGTTTGAACCTATTAAAATACTAATCCCTACTACGATCCTAACTCAAGCTACGGCTTAATCTATTCTGTAAACGACCCAGTCACCGGAGACTCCGTTAAATAGTTAATTCTTCAAGTTCTATACATAAACTTACTATATAAATTTCTCAACACACATTTCTACCTGTTGTGTTTAGCATATTTCTTTCGTCTAAATTCATTATTTTTATTTAATTCTTCATTAAAGTTTTTTCTAATTACCAGGGCAGGAATCATCATCAGCAGATTTTGCCAGGACGAAATAACAGCATTAAAAAACTAATAATACATATGCATTATAATAATACATATGCATTATAATAATACATATACATGAAAATATTGAGCAAAATTATCACGAAACAGAACAGAAATTTTTTTTTCAAGATAGAAACAGATTATTTTAAAACTTGGTCGAAAAAAGATTATTCACTTAAAATGTGATTTGGTTATATAAATTTTATGGAGTAATGCACTTAATAGGGAAAGAAAATCTCCTAAACGAATATCGTGTCATTGTCTAAAACACATCCTGGAAATGGATAATACAGGATCAAGATTTTGTTTCACGATCCATCTATGTAGTATTTTATCTTACTTCTTATCATTTTTCTTCGTAAGTTTTAATCTCAACATTCCATTTTTAAGTTTCTTCAACACCCGTTATATTCCGAGTAATCAATATTTTATTAATTTCTAATGATATCCTTACGATGTTACCTTGAAAACTGTGTAGTACTTTAGGTGTTTTATTTATTAAAGAAGGGTTCTTGAAATCAGTGATGTGTAATATCACAAGGTATATATTCTAAGTAAAGAATGAGCATAAATTACATAACTTTTTTTAAATACTTTTTATTGGTAACATTATGATAAATAAAAAACTTAGTAGGCATAAGAGTATGGAGAAGTGAAAGTACCACCAACGATCGCTGGGGCGGCGTACACCCTGGCGCCCAAAGGAGTGTAAGCTCGAGCTGCAATGGCGACTGGAGCTGGGGTGGCGACTCGAACTGGAACAGCGGCTGGAGATTGGGCTACAGCACCTTCCTTGCGGACGGCAGCGTTGAATCCGCTAACTGGGTCAGCAGTGTAGTCTACGGTCCTGATGGAACCGTCGGGTTCGACGAGGGAGTAGCTGCCCTGGACGACGTCTCCTTGTCTGGACTCAGACTGTGTCTTGGAGTCTCCAGTGACCGGGTCGTTTACGGAATAGCTGAAGTCGTAGCTTGGATTAGGATCGTAATATGAATCGGCGGCAGCTGCGTATGGTGCACGAGCAACAGCCAATGGTGCACGAGCGACAGCAAAAGAGGCAGGTGCAGCGTAACCATATGGTGCGGAACCATAAGAATATGGTGCAGCACCGTAAGCAATGCGTGCGGGATCCAAAGCAGGCCTCAGGATCTGAGCCTGGGCAGCGGCAAAGGCAGCGAGTAGGACAGCAACCTGTGGGAAGGCGGGTGTTATAGAGCAAAATCAATTAAATTATTCATTAAATAATCAATAATTTAATTGATTTTAAAAATGATAAAAAATATTGAAATTTAAATAAAATAAAGCAATTTGGCGAATAATACATAATTTCGTTGATAACTTGAGGTAGCAATCTACACTTGGTATGGTTATTGAAGTTATACGAGCAGATTGTCTTTTTGGATTGCCTTACAACTATTCATACAGGAGTGTTGATTGTTATTACTATAATCATTCAAGATAATTCTAAATTAGTTTGAAGAACTATATTAAAATAATAAATTTAATTTTTTTTTTACTTCTTTTTAAGTATATAAATATTTCTGTATATAAAAAGTTTATAAATATTTCTGATATTAGAAATAAATTAGTAGTGAATTTATCCTTTTACAATTATTTACAAAGAATGTAAACTGATTTTCGGCTCGCTATTATGACAAACATTAGAATTGTTAAAATTAAATTAAAAATGAATAATGGATATAATTAAAAATAATATAGAAAACAAATGAGATTTGATAAGCTATTTGTAAACATAAAATATTACAAAAAACAAAAGAATAAAGCCGATTCTTAATTATTAAAACCGTTATTTTATATCCAATACTTTTTGTGAAAATTATGATTTTGTAATTTACTTTTTCTTTAGGAATTATTACTATATGTCTAAATAATGTTCGTTTAGGTTTGTATAGTAATGTTAAATTAACTTATAAGTAGCTTTAACACCATTACAAACAGATATTGATGGACTCACTTTAAAAGCCATGGCAGGACTAAGTTGAAGAAGAGGGAAGAAGCAACCAATATATACTCAGCCTAGGAAGCGCTCTATGACCTTGCGCTACCGGTATCACTCCATCTCTTGCCTTTTGCTAGATAATATGTAATCTTATACAGTTATTGAAAAAAAAACTGTATTTTTTTGTCTATTTATGAACCAATAAATAAATAAATCAATAAATGTAATATTAACATAACACCAAAAAATTTTAGAAACAATTTATGTGCGCTATTTAAGAAAATAAATTAAATGAACATTTTTTTAATGTAGAATGTATATAATTAATATAAAATTGTTTAAATATTTTTAATACCAAATATTCCCTCATGTTTATATATTAAGACGTAATGCATGAATAGAAAATAAAATAATTAAGTATTTACTCATGTTAAGGAAGCGTAGTGGCAAAAAAAATTGATCAATTTGAACAGCAGAAACGAAATATACATATAAACCTTAATATATAATATATTACGCGATTGAGCGTGTTCTAGGACAAATCACCTCCCTGCACAACCGTTGTCCATGAAATAGTACCGTCTCTACCATGTACTAAACCCCAGAAACGTTCACGGGTTATAGTAGTACAGACAAAAAAAAATAGTCACGTTGCAATATGTTATTTTACCTTTTTAAAGCGTAACGGGCGTAACGGTGACAAAATTATTTGATCTATGGTATTCGTTTTACAACAAAACTTATGTAATAGTTCTTAAATATTTTATAATTAGACTAGAATTTTTAAAGTAAAATAATTTCCAAGAAGGCCTATATATTATTTTCTGTCTGCTTTGAGTGTTGGAGTTGAAAGTACAAACTAAAATGCTGTGATAATGCTATAATTGATTTTCCTGCTTTCACTTTATTGTTGATATACTATAGAATACATATAAATTACAGTAATACAATTTTAGCAACAAATAGTAGAACTGTTGTATAATTTTTAAGATGCGGGTACTCGTTAAAAAATATTGAAAAACAATAATATATTTAATTTTCTTTATTTTTAGTTTGATAATTTCTGGTTTTGGTAGCATCTTCTAACTGTATAATTAATATTTGTGTTTCCTGCCCCAATTTACCTTAGATCCCTTCCCTGTATATTAAATTTATGCAAGGTAAACTATTGATTATTCCCGTCCTATGTAAATAGTAATTTGAGATTTTAGAAAGATGAATATCTACCTAACTTATCCTAATTGTATCATCCAATTGCTAAACAAACTCCATTTTAACGAGATTAGGAAAATTCAGACATACGTGCAGGTTTTTGCACATATTAAAATTCTGATATATGGTTTATATTATGTTTCATTTATCTGATTATTGATATTTCTAGGTATTTATATACATAAAAAAGTATGGATAAAACAAACTAATCAGGAAGTCTTCAGAAATAGGTACCCACATCATATTAATTTTTTTATATTAATTAAATGTAATCAACCAAGTCATTTACAGATATGTATTTTATTATTGTATAGTATACCAAGAAAATACGTGAGTAACTGATTGTATAAATGATTTTAAATTTAAGATGTATGGATAATGGATCCTAAAAATCCGAAAAAAAAGTTTAAATAGTAATATAGATCAGTCTGGGTAGGGATGATAATATGTAGCAATCACAAGAAATATTTAGTGAAGAAATCGCCAAATATTTATGTACTATGCTGAGTTGCTAAGTAGAAGATTCAGGGTTAAAATCCGGTACTTCTTAAAATCCACCTAAGGGTTATACAGACCTTCCTGCGGTTATACAGACCCAGCCTCTTAATTGAGGGAAAACCTGGCCGTTTAGTGTGATGTCGGATAAATCAGCACCCTGTGCAACTGTTATACAAGAAGCAGTTTAGTCATTGCCGCTGACTGAACTTAAGACCCCTAATGGGTTGTACTAGTAAAGATATAATAAATTATCTTTTTCAACTTTTTTTTATTGTATAATATCAACATGAAATCTACCGTTAACTGTTATTTTTTAAATTTGAACAGGTCTGCCATTCTATGTTTTTCCGTTCAGAAGATATTTAAAAAATATATATCAAACGAAAAATATCTGAAAATACCTAGTACTTCTTAAAAGGGATTTAAACCTAAAATTACATCACGTTCTGAATTGATCACGTCTTAGAGAGCTTTGAGGGATTTTCATATTTTAACTGGCGTAAATATATATTCAGGCAAAACTGTATTCATGATATCTAAAATATTTTTTTTATATTAAATACCTCATAACTAATTCAAAGAGAACAATATAATTTTAATCTCTGCTTCTGTTACATCAATTTATTCCTTTAAAGAGGACATAAAAAGCGGAAAGAGGCTCTTAAATAGGATGAAATCTTTGTGTACTCATGTGTCTTCTGTTTTCAATATTAAGACATTATGAAAAAATATTAAAAAAATTTGTTATATCGACGGAAAAAAATATAGAAATATTTTTTAAACAATTGAGTATTTATTTGGTAAACAATTCAATTTTACGTCGGGAATCAATAAACTTTTAGTTTAGAATTCAAAATGGTTTTTATTTTTATTCAAACCTTCTTCTTTTTCCTATAAATCGTTTTAATCTCAAAATAACTACTCGTTCTAATGATATTTTTTAAAAAAAAACATTGAACTCCAACAATCATTTTCAGTGTATTAAATAACACGAATAACTAGTGACATTGAACTTTTACTGGCTTTTTGTTTCTATCAAAATATATATGTTTATTACAAACATTTACTTCTGTTAAAAGCTTCTTAGTTGGAAGTTCATAGTAGTAAATATTAGAATGTCGATGAAAGCAATTCTTTTATAAGACAGAAATGAAATACAAAATTGCTTTATATTTCTTATAATATTTCTTTATGTATTAATATATATATATATATATATATATATATATATATATATATATATATATATATATATATATATAATATAAATATATTATAAATATTTATAAAATTTCTTTATCAGTTTTCATTTATACGTTATTAAGCATTAACCATTATTTACTATATTCCAGAAATCTGTGTCTTATAGTAAGCGTTTAATTATTTACAATTATATTCTAATTGAATTATAGAAATTTATGCTAATGATCCATTTCTAATATTTTTCTTTACTTTCTGACACCTGGCTGAAAATTTCAGATATCTATAAAATGTGGATTGCAACAGGACAGCTATGAAAAAAAACGTATAAATATAACCTGGGATCATGGACCCTCTTGGGGCTCACGCACCCTCTGTAAAGTGGAATCCCAAAATAGGGAAAATATGCCGATCGAATCGAGATTTAGGACAAATTACTTCCCTGCATAACCTATGTCCAAGAAACATTATTGAACCTAAGACCCTTTAAGGGTTATAGAGGTACAGATTTTTAAAAAAATAAATATAAGCAGTGGGTTACGTTTCTGATTTAATTAGTTTATAAATTAAAGTAATGAGTTCCGCATCCAGTACTTTTTCATATCATGATTTCTTTTGTGGCTGGTTTGAGAGAGTTTTGGTTTTATTTAACAGAAGAGATCAGCATCAGGTGGTATAATTTTATCTTATGACTACTTTGTTTCTAAGGTCTCTTGATATCGAAGTGATTTTTTACAGATTTTTTTAAATGCTGTTATTATGGACTTTAAAGCTACGTTTTGTCCTGAGGAACAGAAATAAATCGGTATTACTATCATATTTATTTTTATTTAGTCAGATTAACATTTTTTTTCTTGTAACATCATAAGGATATAGAGAAATATTCCACTATCTGAGAGATCTAACCATTACGTTAGTGGGCAAGGGGTAAGATGATGGGAGTTGAACAAGGTCATGAAGCACTCCTCCGGGTCAGTATATAAAGGCTACATCTTCTCACTTCTTCAACTTAGTCCTACCATGGCTTTTAAGGTGAGTACACCTAGTATATACATAGGCTTATATATATATATATATATATATATATATATATATATATATATATAGAGAGAGAGAGAGAGAGAGAGAGAGAGAGAGAGAGAGAGTAATAAATTGATATGTAGATACAGATATATGTATGTCTTATGAATACCTCATTTTAATTTTATGAATTAATAGTTAAAACGGGTATTTAATCATTTACAAAATGCTATAATACAATAAAATATTAAGAAAAGTTCCAGGGACGGTCAACATGGATATTTTCTTTCAGATCTAAAAATCGAAAACTTAGCAATACTTACGAATGTACTTTCTATAATTTTAAAAATCAAATAGGATCCAAGAAAAATGCTTTTTAGACTGTTTGTTAAAAATTGAAGTATATTTTAAATCTTTAAGTAAATATTTACTCCCTTTATCTACTATAACGAATATATAATAAGAAAAATCTGTTGCCTTTAAAGTAAAGTGCCAATTCCAGTATTAATGTATTGATTAAAAAAGAGATGTATAACTAGATATTTCACTAATCTTAATTATAAAATGAAACGAAAACCAAAAAAATGTTGGAAGAGTGAAAAGTATGAATACCAATTTCCATCCATAAATACGGGCCGAGAACGGAATAATTATTGTGAGTTATCACTTTTGGGAATATAGAGTGCAATGTCATTGTTAATCAGCGTTTGTTGGATTAAAAAGAGTTTACGAATCCATTGACATGCAGAAACGTCATAATTTTCTGATTGAGCAAGGAAATAACGAAGAAGGTAGGGAACGAGAATGTAAAATGTGTGATTTTTATATCTTCAAATTAAAAATCAAGTTAAATTTATAAATTATTTTAAGGTTCGTTCGGCTTAAAAACAAGGCGATTTGATGCTAGCCATTAGGCAATACGTGCTATTTAATTTTAAACAAGATCATGTCATTATAAAGATTATGCACTCTGGAATAAGTTTGGATCTGGATAGTAAAATTTCCGTGCTAGGATTTCCTGATGATTCGGCTCTGGTGTCTGAAAATGAGAGAAGCGCTGAGCTGATTTTAATAATATCTTTTCATAGTCATTTATCTGTTACAATAATTTATCCAATTACTTCATATTTTTTTAAATACTAGATGATTTTAATGCCCGACTATCCACAGATTGCTGCCCTTCTTGCTGTCCTCGGTGCTGCCCAAGCTCAGATCCTGAGGCCTGCTTTGGCGCCAGTACCACTGGCTTACGGTGCTACACCATATGCTTATGGTGCATCAACTTATCCTTATGGTGCTACATCTTATGCTTATGGTGCAACACCATACGGATATGCTGCA
Source organism: Arma custos (assembly GCA_037127475.1). Lineage (NCBI taxonomy): Eukaryota > Metazoa > Arthropoda > Insecta > Hemiptera > Pentatomidae > Arma > Arma custos. Next base: position 167,370,516 of record CM073759.1, read on the forward strand.
CCTGCCTCATTAGCTGTCGCTCGTGCACCTTTGGCTGTCGCACGTGCACCTTTGGCTGTCGCTCGAGCACCATTGGCTGTCGCTCGCGCACCACTGGCTATTGCTTCTACACCATACGCCGCTGCTGCTGATCCCTACTACGACCCTAACCCAAGCTACGACTTCAGCTATTCCGTGAATGACCCTGTCACCGGAGACTCAAAGACCCAGTCCGAGGCCAGGCAAGGAGACGTCGTCCAGGGCAGCTACTCCGTCGCTGAACCCGACGGTTCCATCAGGACCGTGGACTACACCGCTGACCCAGTCAGTGGATTCAACGCTGCCGTCCGCAAGGAAGGTGCTGTAGCCCCAGCCCCAGCCACTGTTCCAGTTCGAGTTGCTGCTCCAGCAGCTATTCCTCTTCCAGTCACCGCTTCAGCTCCAGTCGCCATTGCAGCTCGAGCTTACGCTCCTTTGGCCGCCAGGGCGTACGCAACCCCAGCAGTTGTTGGTAGTTCCTTCACTTCCCCATACTCCTCATATGCCTACTAAATGACTGGATTATTGATGCATAAATACATTCTTTAAAAGTTAAAATATGATTCTTTTTTTTATTGTGAATACCCTTATGGCTGGATGCGTTTATATCTGAAAACCTTTCTTAAGAAAGAAGTAAAAATAGAAATAATTTTACTTTAAATGACCATGCGTTCAATGAAGTGTATGATTACTAGGTCATTCATTCTAACGAGAAAGGTAAGTCATAAATTTTAAGAAATAATTAAAATATTTGTGATGGAGTTATCTTCAATTCTTTAATATTAATCCAAAATCCTTCGAAATATCCTTAATGCTCCTCGGTTTGTTACAAATAAAGTCATACATAATGGCCTTAATGTCCTATTGATGCTGATATGGCCCAAAACCGGTATAAACTTCCCACGAAAAACTCTATTCCCATTCAAGCCCAATAGTTTCAACCTTCAACTCCCTCTTCAATTCCCGATAATCCTTCGAGGCGTCCAGAAAAATGACCTTCTGAGTTGAATTTCTTATTTGAGTAGTTCCAATGGCTAGTTTCTCCATTTGCCTTTATCCATGCCATTTTGTAACATTTATTATATTTACGTGTTGTATTGTTATATTTAGCATTTAGCAGCATTTAGTTTCGATAAATAAAATAACAAAAATAAATAAAATTACAAAAACAGCAAATGTTATATTAACCAGCTTACCGCTTGTCAATCAGTATTACTCTTATTTTATTATATATTTTGATCTGATTTCCTTTTGATCAATTCACTAAAAAGTTCATCAAGTTTATTCATCTTGGTTGTAAAATTTTAAATTATTTGACGTCTTAGCAGTTTTCCAAGGTGAAGCCACATCGAAACACAACACACCTAAAATCTGGGGACGTACTGAATTGTTTGGTGGTTTCAGTGAACCTTTAAAAAATGTAATAAATCATCTTAAGCAATGCAAACTGTGCTTGTTGAGTTACTGAAGTTCAGCAGACCACTTACTTTATGTGGACAGCTGATTTCCCACAATTTGGTATGCAGAATGATTGCGAACGAATACTTACTCCAACATTTCCTTGTAAGGTGTGTAGTGGGCATCAGTATTGCGAAAAACTCTCAGATGCCAGAAAATTTAAAATGTATTCGATAAATGAGTCGATTCGACACTTTTCCTTACCAGCTGTACCAAAATAAATTATTTAAAAATATATATGCTGTAGTTAATTATTATTATTTCTTAAATAGATCCCGACTATCCAGGAATAAATCGGTTAAATAAAAACATATTAAAAAAAAAGCATAAACTATGTTAAACAAGATTTTAATTTTGATTCTTATCTAAATCACTGCACTGCAAATACTTTGTAATTATTATCATTGAATAAACCAGTTTCCATTCATAATTCATTTATTCTTTTAAAAAGACGTTTCGACAATTCATCATTTTCAACTTTAATAAGCATCCTGCATCGATCAACATCCTATAACTTCTATGCAAGATTATTGGTTTGTTTAAATTGACAGTATGCAATTCCTTTTTACTATGGGTTGACAGTGCAGTTTTAGTGATTTGCCTACTTTCAATTTTAAAAGACCAAAATTCTTGCATAGGGAAAAACACACAGTTAAGAGAAAATAGTTAGATGATATTACTGTACATAAATGATAACATAAATAATATAGTAAATGACAGAAAAGAAGCAGGAGAAATAAGCACATATTCATCCGTTTATTAAAATTAAAAAAAATATATTATTTATCTTATCTTTATATTATATAATTTTTTAAATATTTTATTTGAAAAGAAAAGATATGACCAGGACCGGGACTCGAACCCGGGACCTTCACCTCTCCGTGGTGACATCTTATCCATTTCGGCTATCCTGGCTTCGCTTCACGGCCAGCCATATCCCCTCTTTTCAATTGATCCTACATCTCCGTGTTCTCGCACTTTGCGATGTATACACGGGTAGAATGTTACTTTAACATTATTTTATTTTGGATCTAGTTGACTTAAAGTCGTTAATATCATTATTATTTATTTTATCTTTATATTATATATTTTGTTAAATATCATATTTGAAAAGAAAAGATATGGCCAGGACCGGGACTCCAACCCGGGACCTTCACCTCTCTAAGGTGTGACGCCTTATCCATCTCGGCTATCCTGGCTTCGCTTCACGGCCAGCCATATCCCCTCTTTTCAATTGATCCTACATCTCACTTTGCGATGTTATAAATATTTATAATATTTAACATATAATATGTTAAATATTATAAATATTTTTAAATATTATATTATTATAATTTTTCTTTTCGAATAAAATATTTAAAAAAATATATAATATAAAGATAAAATAAATAATACTAATATTAACGACTTTAAGTCAACTAGATCCAAAATAAAATAATGTTAAAGTAACATTCTCCCCGTGTATACATCGCAAACTGCGAGAACACGGAGATGTAGGATTAATTGAAATGAGGGGATATGGCTGGCCGTGAAGCGAAGCCCGGATAGCCGAGATGGTTAAAGCGTCACCACGGAGAGGTGAAGGTCCCGGTTTCGAGTCCCGGTCCTGGCCATATCTTTTCTTTTCAAATAAAATATATTTAAAAAAAATTAATACATAAAGGAGTTTAACATAAAAACAAGACCAGTAAGAATACTAATAACCTGACCCAATAACCTACCAATATTTTTCTAATATCCTAACTGTTTCCATATAAGTTTTTTGTAAATATCATATTATGATTAAACTGATTATATAAAAAAATAAAAAATTAAGAATTATTTTTTTGCCGTTTTATATATTTAAAAATAATTTAATACATAAAGAATTTAAATAACAGTAAAATATAAATAACATGATCATAAAAAACTCACCTTTTACTTTACAGATCAAAGTTTAAACCACTTTTAGATTAACTATTGACTATGGAGGATAGTTGATCCCCAAGAAAATAAAAAAAATTAAATTATTAACAATGCATTTTTATGAGGTATCTGTGCCTCGTTTTTGCTAACTGTTGGGACACGTTTTTTGTTTTGTGTAACTTTTTGTGATTTTTCCTTACATAATTTTTTGACCTGTAACTTATTGAAGTTATATAGGATGTTGATCGATGCAGGATGCTTATTAAAATAATTGAAAATTACATCAATTGTCGAAACGTCTTTTTAAAAGAATAAGTGAATTATGACTGGAAACCGGTTTATTCAATGATAATAATTACGAGGTTTTAATTAAAATCATAATAATGGATAATTCAAAAGTTTTTTTCAATAAACAATATTTTTGTTTTTAAATATGTGAAACTAAAATAACAATAGCCTTTGTATGTAACATTGCGTATATATTTCGCCCGAAAATCTATAGCCGGATAAATTGACGGTAAATTAGTAAACAACAACTCTGTATATAGAACTTCCGTAAAATTGATAATAACTGTACGGGGTTTACGGGTACATTTGAATTTGTTCAACATAAAAATCAGTTATCTTTCGCTAAATAAATATGATATACCATATGTTTGAGCCGTTTTCTATTTTCTTTGTTTCTTTATTTTTTTTTTCTGATCACTATTGAGAGTTAGCAAAGTTTCCTGTTTATATTATTTGTATTGTTAGTTGAAATTTTATTGTTATTAATGAAACGAGAGAACACTGTTTTTCTGATGCTCATCTGTTCAGAATATGTGTTAATGATTGCAACCTGCCATATGATTAAAAAAAAAAAAGGTTCAAGTTCCGCGATTGTTGACTTGTTTCACACTACCAATAGACTCTCCAGTAAGCCAGTTCGTCTCTTGATGCAGAGGAGACCACGAGCGGACATCGATCGCCGATCGATCTTCCAGGTGTATTTTTGTTGCTTCGCAGTCACCGACTGAGTTGTTCCAGCTGCCAGCTACATTTTTGACAGACTCCTGACAGACTGTCACCAGGTATTTGGGTACCCAATAATAATATAACAATATAAAAAATGCATTTTTTTTGTAAAAGACAATTGATTAGTGCACGACATTTTGTGTGTATTTAGTAAAGTTATTTTTATTAATAAGTAACCATTCAATGTATAGTATCCATAGTAACGTATAGGGACAAAGTTTACATTTTTTTTTCTCTCTCTTTCATTTCAGAAAAATATGGTTGTAATCTCTCATTTCATTAAATTAATTTGTCAAGTTGTAATTTTGTTCTTCTTTTAATGTGTTCCCTATTAATAATAGTTTTACATCTTATTTAACATATATCTGTTGTTATTTTTTTTTTATTAACATTTATTTTAATTTCGTATAAGCTCAAAATTTTACCAGCACTAGTTGATACGAGGTAAGAGATTTACGCCAGGTTGATTTTAATCTTTATGGTGTCGCTCTCCTCAACACCATATAATATAAACAGTGTATTTATTCCTCATCGGGATTTAATTGAGGAAACGCCAAGTGAATTTATTCTGACTTTCGAAATTGCGTAATCATATCTAACAAGAAACATGGGTTTCATCCAAAATATAAAATATTTCATGGTAATAATAATGAATTATATTTTATGTAATGTAATCCTGTAAAATTTCTAAGATTTCAAAACGGTCACACACATTTTAAGCTCATTAGAGTCTCTCAGAGTAGTCTGGATATCCAAAAGCTTATCTAAAAGAAGGATATACTTTGAATAATATTAGTTGACATATAAATGAGGAAGAAAATGGTCAGGGTGGAGGTAAAAAAAATTCTCCCTGTGTAACAGAATTGTTTTGGCCTCCGGACCATTTTCTTTCCTTAAAAAAAGAATAGGTACTGAAAACCTGGGATCGTCAAACAGCTATATCCCTGCGATGTCATACCACGTATAACGCTAAAATATATTTCAAAAAGATCAATTTTATGTCATAGATAATTTATAATTTAAAAAAATTAAAAAAATAGTTTCGAAAATAAATCTTTATTTTTTTTTAATATTTTGTGGTGTCACCCTATTTACGCCCTATTTTACATATTGATGAAAAAAACTATCAAAATAGTTAAAATATATGATACAAATAATAAATCAATAATAAAATTACCGAATCCGACTTGTATTTAATGAAAAAGAAACAATAAATCCACAAAAATTTCAAACACAATTTATGCACGTCGTCACTCGTAAAACAAAATGGCTGTACTAAAAGCAATGCTGCCATTACTAAAAAAAAAAAAATGCTTTAAAAAACTTATAACAGTGTTGCCATTACTTAATACAGAAGACACGCGAAAGTATATAAAAAAATTAGGAAAAAACAAAAAGAAAATAATCTTTCTTGGTGGTCACATTAATATGTCCAGGGACTGTAATGCTCACTGGAACAGCTATCGCAACCTCACCATCAGTAATTTGAACAATTCTGGAAATGCATTCTACATACCTACTGCTTTCGATGATATATGCGTTTCACAGATTCAATAACTCATTTTAGGACATCGCTTAGTATTTCAGACTATCTGAATTATCGAGAACTGCCCAAAACAAGTAAAACATTATTATTATTTTTTTTTATTTTTTTTTTGGATTTCACGATATGCATTCTAAATTGATCAATATGCTATCAGGAGAATACATATTTATGTAGATTAATATTTAAAAAAAAAATAATATAAAAATATTAGAATGTTTAAAATAAAAGAAAATTTTAATTGCCTATAAAATTGTATTTGCAAAGTATAATTTAACTTTCATTGAAGAAGGGAAAAGATTATTTAAAATGTTCTGGTGCAAGCAAGGATTTTTCAAATTCGTTTCTATGTATCTAAATGTGTTTGAAATGTATTTTGTGCATGTTTTCAAACCAACTCCTTAGCTTTAGTGACTCTGTCATGTTTTGCCGAGGCAACATCGGCTAACTTAAATCACAAAATGTTTTGAAAAACAACTTTTGAACTTACCAAACAAAGATAAAATGAAATAAAAATTGACCAATCTATACAACATAAACGACGTATAAGTATAAAAATTAACATACAAAATATATATCCATTATTATTTTTATATAATTATTAAATTATTTGGAACCGGAGTGGCTCAGTGGTAGAGCACTGAATTTTCATGCCCAAACTCCTAGCTCAAATCCCACTGCTGGCATGACTTTTATTTAGTAAGTGGTTCATATTTGGTCTAGAACACAGAAGTGGCTCACCCAGCCTCTATAAAGTGGGTACTCAGAATAAGGCGGAAAAATCAGGTGGTTGAGCGTGATCTAGAACAAATCATCTCTCTGCTCAACCGTTGTCCTTGAAATGGTACAGTCACTACTATGTACTGACCCCCAGACCCGTTCACGGGTTGCTTTTACGGGTTAATTTCATAAAATTAAATTACTAACTAAAAATAGATCTATGGATGCACGGGTTTCAAGTGTGAAGTGAAATCAAAGTAAAACCAACCACATCCCAAAGTGGACTCAAGAAAGGAATAGGCCCTTAAGTGAAGGAATACAAGAGAACTGGAAAGACAAGTAATGCTGAATGCATCGCGTGGTATCATAAAAGATCTATCACCCGTATAAAAATAATAATTATTATAATAATAATCATAAAATATATGTAATGATTTATTACAGTAATATAAATATGTAAAACGTGTAACTACGTAATACTGCATCGTAAATATGCCTACTTTTTTTATACCGAATTAAAGTTTGTTACTATTTGTAAAAAAACAGAAGATGAAGTCAATAAGGGAATAGGTTCATATCATAAACTATCAAACCCATAAACATCAACTATGTAAACGGCTACGACAGATTCAAATGTAAAGTATATCGACTATAATACCTACAATATGATAATACAGCAAGATGAATCGAAATTGATATAGGCTACATTCATTGGCTAAATAATCGATTTTCTTTTAGTCATTGATTGACACATTTAGGTATCAGGTAAATAATAATTCGATAATACTTATACTGAACTCTTCACGTTCTTTAATGAACTTTAAGCTATTTTTCATTAAAATTACTATGTGCAATGATTTAGTTTTCTGTATACATAATTTCATTCAATGTTGCGTGGTTATTTGAACAGAACCCTCGAGATGTGGATGAATGCCCATTTCGCCTTTTATTAGTTCAAAAGTTCTCATATTTTTTAGTTCCTTTTCGCCCAATGATGTAATGAGGGAGAAAATTTCAACGCGCTCTATTGAAACGAATTAGTTAACATGCAGTTTCAAAGCTTCTTTTTACCAATCATCTATTTCAAGTCAAAAGATTCCTTAGTTTCTTGTTATTTCGCTTGAATAAAAATGATAAATGTAGAACACAAATTAAAAGAAATAATTTTAATTAATGGAGTCCATACATACATTCATTATCTAAATGAAATATACAGAAATAAACTAATTATCTTAACCTGTATGAAAAAAACGTGTGTACTTCGAATAAAGAATACTTTTATTAATCAGATTGCATTGAATCAGTTTATTTAATCGAATAAAATCAAACTCTTAATTTAGAGATTTCATTATCTATGAAAAAAAACGAAAAGGCTTGGATTGTATTATTTTAATTAAAGTTTTAAAAGATGTATAAATCAATAATACTTAAAAGCTGCAACTAAAATATAACTATACATTTAAAAGTAATGTATTAATTGACTATGCTTGGACCATTAATATTCTAAATTTTAAAAAATTCTTTGAGCGATGATTTTTATAACTGAAGCACATTATAACTCATGCCTGTAACATATCCGAACAGGCAAAATACCGTACCAAAATAGAGGGGAAAACTGTGCAAAAAGGAATTCTGAAGTAACGTGAATTATATTATATTATATTAACTGTAACACTGGATATTCTATGGTATTTATACAACCGCTATCTCCGTTTCCATTATATTAAAATATCGCTTAGTCTTTCCGAAAGGTAAAATATACTCTAATTGATTCACAAGCTCTAAAATGAGGGCATTTTAAGTTATATATGCAAACAACTTTAAACATTTCTAAGTGATTCATGACGTAATTGATTCATAATCTTTGAATTTTTCTAATTATATAAAACAAAATTTGCATCAAGTAGTTCGTATAAAAAATAAGAAATAAGGAATATTCTTACTTAAACTGTGATGACATCGAATTATTTTATATCTCTGATTTAGAGTGGAATGGATTTTTTGATAAACAGAAATATTCGAAAGATAGAACGGACAATAGAATTAGCATAAGCAAACTTAAACCAGTAACCGAAGATAACAAAAGGTAAAAGAACTCTAATGGATTCGCGAGGATGACACTGGCCTTCGCAAGGTCACAAAGGTTGAGTATATAAACCTGAACAAGGGAAGGGTAAGGCAGTCCAACAATGGCTTTCAAGGTAAGCATACTTCAATGGTATCCGCTTCACCATCCTATCTTTATAACAGCGTGGATACTTACATTACAATTCAATGAACTTCAAAATAATCTAATGAAATTTTATTATGATTTTTCTAGATCATAGCTCTCTTGGCTTTCGTCGCCGCCGCCAACGCCCAGCTGTTTAGACCCGCCTACAGGACCTATACCGCCGCTCCAGCTGTAGCCTACCACGCTCCAACTGTGGCCTACCACGCTCCAATTACCGCTTTAGCTGCCAAAAAAGATGACGAGTACGACCCCAACCCAAGCTACGACTTCAGCTACTCCGTCAATGACCCTCTGACCGGAGACGTTAAGGGAGCTTCCGAATCCAGGCAAGGAGATGTCGTCAAAGGCAGCTACTCCCTCACTGATGCCGATGGTTCCAAGAGGCTCGTCGAGTACACCGCTGACCCAGTCAATGGATTCAACGCCATCGTCCACAAGGATGGTGGAGTAGTCGCTAAAGCCGCTCCAGTGAAGGCCGCTCCAGTCGTCGCCGCTAGCGCCCTGCCACTGGCCGCTCGCCCAGTCCTCCGTGCCGCCGCCGCCCCAGCATACATCACCAGCTCCTTCTCCTCACCCTACGCCACCTACGCTTACTAATTTAACCTATGAAAGTATGACCTGATATTTATATTTTCATAAATAAAGGGTTTCAAAAAAATTACAAATATAGTTGTTTATGATTTTTTAAACTTAAGTTAAGTTTACCTAAACTTTAACATGAAACATATCAAAAATATTTAAAATTGAATGTATTAAGTGTAGAATTATATTCTAGCAAGCGGTACACTTACTAAATTACTCTACAAAATGTTCCTACATGAATTTGTATAATGTTAAATGCACTTATGATTTCCATTTTTTGCCTTTTATAATCCTAATTCTGTTAAGGAATTGAGTTGAAACATCCGTGTCTTGAAAGGTCAATTTTGGATAATGCGTATTGACCTATGTGATATATTTAAGTAATACCAGGTCAAATATAATTGAAGGTTATACAAAAAAAGAAATTTCATACAATAAATCTTCATTTTACATTAATAAATCCGGAGATAAATCTCCTTAATTATCACTTACAGGCTTAATTATTAGTAATTTATTACTTTTTTGATAATTCACTAGTGAATTGCATATATGCAAGATTAAAATATTGATATAAGTATTTATGTTACAAAAACATTATTAATGAAACTGCTAATACATGTATACATGGAATCTATATTTGAGGCGTTTAGTATCAAAACCAGTTCGATCCATTTTATAAAATTTTTCAGGAGAGCCAAAAAACGTTTTAAAAATTCATAACCATCTTTTGGAACATTTTATAAAACTTTTTGCTTCAGACATGTCAAAAGCAGGTTCTTATGAGATCAGTAGAACTACTTTAGTCGATTCGCGGGGTTCATAATGTATTAAAAATTTTAGCTAATTAATAACCAAATTGAATGCTTAGTCAACTAATGACATAAACTTTCAGTATTTGTGGTGAAATTATTTTGTAAGATGAAAAATAAATATTGGGGATTCTCCAATATACAATATTTAAAACCGTTTTTAAAAATAATAAGTAATTTAATTATTACAAATTGAAATAACAGACTTTTTTTTAAACTGCGAATTTAAATCAGTTTCCCAAAGGGAGGTGATTTTGAAAATAATAACACATGCTTTAGTGAAAAAAATCATCTTTTTAAAAATTATTATTAATTATTATAAAAAAATTATTATAAGACAAGGATAAAAAAGTAGTGGGTATTTATAATTAAAATATCAAAATAAAAATCAAATTGCTATTTTATAAAATTTTATAATAGCAAGAAAAATAAAATTGTTAAATAAAATTATTTTTAGTTAAAATGTAGACATTTTTCGCTTACATTAAAATCTTCAACAGTGGGTTGTAGTCCGTTTTTTATTAACGCTCGCAGCGGCAAACTGAGTAATCTTGGATCGAGCTGATTTTGTTGTACAACACCTAATTTGTGGCCAATTTTGAATGGAATGGAACCGCTTTAGATCCATACGGTTAAACACACTTTAAGAATACCTTTTAAACTTTCAAAACACATTAAACAATTTTATAATTTATTTTATTGTCATATGATATAATTTTTAAATATTTTATTTGAAAAGAAAAGATATGACCAGGACTCTTTTCAAATAAAATATATAAAAAAATTTTTTTTGATAAAAATGGGTTCGAACTGGTTTTGATACTCAACGCCTCATTTAATCTAAAAAAAAAAAAATATACGTGCATCGGATACCTTGAACCCTTTTATGTTTAACCATTAAACTTTAGCATGTTTTGATTTTTTTTTTAAATCTGTTAAAATCTCTTTTTCTAAAGAGGAGGCGTTATAGGTTATTTAGGAAATCCAAAAGTGATTTTCGATTTATTAATACTCGCAAGTTATGTGAATATTTTGACGAATAATACCTAAAATCTACTTGAATAAAATCCAAAACAGTGTTCGAAAAATATATCATGTTGTAGATTAATCGCAACTCATTTTATGATTGTTTAATTGTAGATTCCGTGCCGCAGCCGCCCCAGCCTACATCACCAACTCCTTCTCCCCCTACGCCAGCTACGCTTACTAATTTAATCTATACAAAATATGACCTGTTATTCATATTTTCATAAATAAAAGGTTCCAAACCACTTACCACTTTCTTTGTTCATCAAATTTACCCTAATTCCTTTAATTTTCCAGGATTACTAATATTTTTATAACTCTCATTCTAAATCAATAAGACTGCGGTTTTTACGCGATAAAGGAATAATGATAATACAAATATTTATTTGAGATATCAAGCAAATGCCATTCGACACATATTGTATTTTCGATCTTCTTTGGAAAACCTCCCCTAAGTGATTCTCATGAAAACTTGTATGCAGAAACCTCCCATTGAAGGCACTCCTAGCATGGTTCATCTGACTGTAGTAGATCCCTATTCCAGAGAAATTAATCTATTTAAATATGACCTGATATTTATATTTTCATAAATAAAGGGTTCCAAAAACTACTAATATATTTGCGTATATTGCTTTTATCCTAATATTTTACATTTTTTTAAAAATTGAGGAGTATTTCGTTTAATCTCTCTCTCTCGCAAGACACACTCATTTAATTATTCTAGGAAATGTATCTACATGAAGTCTTTCCACATTCATATCTGAAATGTTAAAAACATTGGGACAAAACCGGTTAAAAATACTACACAAAGAAAGGAATTTATGAGAATAAAAACAAATTCAAAGTATTACATATATTTTTTATATAGTCTACTTTATTCATTTGAGAATAGAAACAACCTTTATTCTGGGACCAAGTCCCTTTAGAATAACAGTCATGAACAAAAAAAAATATATGAGATGAAAATAGTTGACTGAATGATCTAATGTAAAGGAGATAGTTGGGGGGTGCAGTCAATAAGAACACAGATAAGTAATGAACTTATATTATGTGCCGACGTTTCGACCTACAGTGTAGGTCATCTTCAGGGCGATTTTGGAGAGCGAGGCCGTTAGATTTAACGGCTGGCGGTTGGTGAGTACCCGCCAGCCGTTAAATCTAACGGCCTCGCTCTCCAAAATCGCCCTGAAGATGACCTACACTATAGGTCGAAACGTCGGCACATAATATAAGTTCATTACTTATCTGTGTTCTTATTGACTGCACCCCCCAACTATCTCCTTTACACACAAAAAAAAATATACATCTGGCCAGAAGGCTACATAATAATACTAATCATTGAATAATTAATTACTAATTAAAATAAATGAATGGGATCGTATGCAATAAATTATTTACATAGTCCGTATATTCTTTGGGGAAAATAAACAAAACACTTAGGCAACGAAATCGCTTATTCAATACTAATTTTTTTAAGCGAAAGATTGCCTGCTTGGGATGTTAAGAGATGTTGGAAAAACAAGGATTTAAATGAAGCCAGTGAAGAAGCATGGCGGATGAAAGGAGTGATTGAGTTCCACACAATGGTGGAACAGGCGAGGACGGAACGCTTGAATGCATCGGTTCTGTGAATGTAAAGATCTGAAAGGCGGGATCTTGTTATGTGGTGCTGGACAGAGGATTTGAATTGGAGGAGACTGTAGATATATAAAGGGCGTTGCAAGTTAACGGATTGGTGTAGAAAAGCACTAAGGAAATATTGTCTACGAATGGGAGGGAATAGCCACTTTAACTCATCATAGTGATGTGACCCCCGAGATCGCCTCGAAGTACCAAAGACAAATCTTAGAGCGCAGTTCATTATTCGCTTTAAGCGGCCCTCAAACATTTTCTAAAGACCCCCGTACTCACTACAGTAGTCAAAGTGGGGGGAGGGGAGATGAGAGATGATATGAGAAGCTTACGGGTAGATTGTGTAAGGAGATGCCGAGATCGATGGAATAATTTCAAGTAACTAATTGGCCGTTGGGATGTTTGGATGATATCGGGTTTCTAGGAAAAGTTTTGGTCAATAGTAATTCCTAGGTATTTGACAGAGGAGTTGAAACTGATGGTGTGGTCGCTTAGGATTAATCTTCAGAGGGTGGGGATAGCTGTAAGGAGGGAGTTGGAACCTAGAACCATGGCCTGGGCTTTCGTTGCGTTCAATTCCAGTTTGTTCAGCTTTGCCTGCTATTTTACATTAAATAGCCCGAATGTGATTAAATTAGAAAATAATGAACCTTTAAAAGCTTTTCGGTAATGACATGGTTTGGTTGGCTAAGTCGAAATTTCAGCGTTTCAGCCCATTCTTCAAGCCTTTGCTAACGGATAAAAATAATGGATATGTATCATTTTGATTCTTTTGTATTCAGTGTATAGGTATGTATTCCTGAATATAAAGCAATCGATACACAGCTGCTATATAAAAGCCAAAGCGCAGACGCTAACCAAAGCTTCGGTACAAATATAAATAACTAATGAGGATAAAACATGACTTTCTTGTAATTAAATTTTACCAGAAATCGGAGGCACAAAAATTCATTGTGAATGTAGCTTAAATTGCGTATATTTCTTTAATCATCATTAAATTGCCATTAATAACTTACTACATATTGCACTAAGATAAATAAAATAGTAAAATGTGAGATAATGAAGACAAAATCTTCATAGTTTATTCCTATAGTTCTTTTGCCAGGAGGCAGAAGGTTGAAAACAAGGTATCTATTGTTTGTGATCTATAAGATCTGATTTATATAAATTACTTTATTCATTGAAATTTACAATTTTATTATAACAATACAAAAAGTAAATAAATAAAGGCAGGTAGAGAAACTACCTATCCAACGATAGTACTCAAGTTCAACTAATAACAATAACAAATTTAACCCTGACAGTAACACCCTTAATTTTAACCGCTAAGGGACATGCTAGGCTTTTCAGGCCCATTGAGATTAAGATTCCAAAAATAAGTTACTTTCTACACTTGACACGCTTTTCAAATTGATCAAGATTATTATTACCTTGTTATTACTATTATTATTACTACTAAACAAGGAAAATAAACAAAATCATTTTAGAAATTAACATTTTATTTGATAAAAAATTTCAGTCTTTTGATATTTAAAAATTAGTCGAAATATAAAATCTATTTACATTTATTTTAATTTGATGTATAATTAGGACACATTTTTTTGTGATACTCTCCACAAATAGGTTCCCCGCAACCGTCACACACCATTTTGGATTTTTTTTTTAAGTTTATAACTACAGGATGAGCAGTAAGATCTTTTTCTCTCATTTTTTTTAACCTGATTACTTGTCTTGTATTTTTAGACATTTATATATATTGCTCTTCAATACTTTCGACAGCGGCATTTGGAGCCGTTTGTGCGTCCACGCTTCTGATAATTCTTCAGCGAGTTTTATCATGAAGTCTACTCGAGAAATTAATTATTAAAAATTGTGTTCGTTGATAGCGTTGTCATCGTAGAGGGTTGATACCAAAGATGCAAGTTTGTTTTTCGGCATATACGAAACTGCAGTTAGATTATTTCTAAAAATAAACAACGAGCACCCAACTTTCGATTTTGGTATTTCATATCAGTAAACTTAATTGGTAGCTGTGGCTTGTTTTTTTTCTTTTATCGTTCCAATGTACGTGAGATTGTACTCTTCTAAAAGTTATTCGGCGAGAGGAATGCTTGTGAACCAGTTGTCTCCAGTCAAGTTTCGATGACTCCCTTTAACTGGTTCTATTATTTTTTTGGTGAAATAAGCAGCCGCAGGAGAATTTGTTGGGCTTGACCCCAATTTGAGAACAAACATTATTTTATTATGAAATGGACAGTCAATAGGCTTAAAAACAGGAAAAAATGTATTATATATTAAAATGATTTGGTTATAATAAAAAAATATATTGTTGACTTTTCAGACCTAGCATACTGTTAAGTAACATTATATAGGCCTGCCAGGACTATACAAAATTTATGTAGCAGGTACATCATAGGTCTCTAAAGCCTGGTACTTCACAAAAAAGAGGAGAGACTCAGCTTTCAATGACGAGTCTTGCGTTGTTGAAGGGCCAGAACACAACTAGCATATCTCCTCGAGGAATAGGCGGTGGAAGCCGGCTCCGGAACTCAAAGGGGCGGTCTGGAGGGGGATATACTTTTGTAAACAGGCCTCTCGGACCTATCATGTTACTGTGAGGGTTAATAACATATATAACAAGTTCAAATTAGAAAGTCACGAGGCCATATTCTTCAGACGCCTCGTAGGATTATCAGGAGTTGAAGAGGTTGCTAGGTTTGAAACAAGTTGGTTTGAGTGGAAATGAAGTTTGTCATGAGAAGATTTATATCGGATCCTGCCCAAATCAGCAACAAATGGGACATCAAGGTCATTAAGGATTACTTTGTTCGTAACAAAGTAAGGGGCATTGAGGATTTTATTAATGATTTTTGATTGTCAGGATCCAATACGAGAGGAATTGGATGTCTTAGTGGAGCCCCAAAGCTCTACTCCGATAGTCCAGATAGATGTATGATGGTCATGCAGATGAGTCTTTTGCAATTAATTTGGAGCATAGAGTGTTTGTCTAGTTAATGTTGTAGCCTGAAACGGCCAGCTGTTTGTTGTTGTTTCAGTCTAGTAAGAATACCACATTCAAAAAGGCATTTAAAAATATTATAAGAATAAAAGCTATTTGATGTTTAAAGTTCATGCTCAATGACGATAATTCTTTACGGGGATTTTTATATTTCATTAATGTTTTTCAACTTCTAAACATAATCATGTAAATGTTTAGAAGTTGAAAAACAGTGTCAATTCCAGTTTGGTATTATTATTGAAAAATCTAGGAGGATGTCCATTTACCCTAATAGCCAAATATATAAGTTTGGTAGAAATATTGAATTTGACCCACTATACCCAAATGACAAGGTTGGATTGATCGTTCGTTTCTGAATTATTCCTAGCTATCTAAATAATTATCTCAAGTCTCGGTTTTTAACCTGAAATAATAAAATGAAATAGTTATCCAACACCTTTTTAATGTTGAAACGGTCCTTTTTTTGGAAGTATACAATTTGTGGACAACAGGAAGTTTCCGTTTCAAAAATAATAGTTTCTGGAATTTCCGCCATAAACTAAGATATTTCTCGGTAAATTCAGTATTTTAATTTTTAAAAACCGAGCAAATAACAATTCTGTATTCTGCATTAAGTATTCCCTCCCTCACCTAATATTTTATCAATACAGCTATGATTTATTCTCTAGAAATATTTTAGCGAAAATGAAATAACCTGCTCAAAAATACCAAACCCAAATGACCGATCCTACTCCAGCTTAGAAACCTTCAAACCTAAAGGGGCTAAGAAAAAAAAAGAAAAAAAAGATCACAATCATTGCCATCATTACCATCGTATTGATTATATATTTTTGGTCATACAATTATACAATTTCTAAAATACGTGTCTAACTATTTCCCAAAATATTTACCAAATACATAGATACAAAATATATAAAATACTTATGAATTAATTAGGATAATTGAAACTACTCAACGGAATAAACATTATTTATCACCAAAAATAACTACATCTTGCTCTATTTCTATACTTGAAAAAAAAATCAAAAAAAAAAAGAGAAACCATCTTTTATTATCTAAATGTTACATAAGATAACATTTGAAACATTAGATTCTACTTACAGAACATTACTACATAAATATTAATTGTTGAATATAGGTCATTATATATTCAAACCATAATGTAATAATGAAAATGCTTAATTTTTAGGCCATACTTCCGTGTAAGATACAGATACTTATTATATACAGAAATATTATATTGCGAAGGAAAAATAGTATGGTACATTTACCCTTGGCAATCATCCAAACAGCCAAATATTTCAGAAAGGTAATCGAACCCTGACGATTTCGCGAAGAAGACAGTGGCCTTGGCAAGGTCACAACGATCGAGGGTAAGTATATAAACCGAGGTATGGATTAAGTTCCACAGTACAGCATGTCATTCAAGGTAGGTGTCGAGCTATAGAATACACAGTAAACCATATGCTCTTTACGAATGATTTGGATGGCCTTCCACAATTCAAAAACCGTCAACATGGATAAAAATTAAGGTTCAATTTTATTTTGTTTTCTTCTAGATCGTAGCTCTCTTGGCTTTCGTCACCGCCGCCAACGCCCAGCTGCTGAGGCCCACCTACAGGACGTATGCCACCGCTCCAGCTGTAACCTACCATGCTCCAATCGCTTATGCCTCCGCACCAACCGTTGCCTACCACGCTCCAATCGCTGTAGTCACCGCTCCAGCCGTAACTTACCACGCTCCAGTTGCCGCTGCAGCAGCCAAACAAGATGATGAATACGATCCCAACCCAAGCTACGACTTCAGCTACTCCGTCAACGACCCACTGACCGGAGACGACAAGAAACAGTCAGAATCCAGGCTAGGAGACGTCGTCCAGGGCAGCTACTCACTCACTGAAGCCGATGGTTCCAAGAGGCTCGTCGAGTACACCGCAGACCCAGTCAACGGATTCAATGCCGTCGTCCACAAGAACGGTGGAGTCGTCGCTAAAGCCGTTCCAGCGAAGGCTGCTCCAGTCGTTGCCGCCCGCGCCCTGCCACTCGCCGCTCGCCCAGTCCTCCGTGCCGCCGCCACCCCAGCCTACATCACCAGCTCCTTCTCCTCCCCCTATGCCACCTACGCTTACTAATTTAATCAATACAAAATATCACCTGATATTTATATTTTCATAAATAAAGGGTTCCAAAAAAAATACTAGTTTCTTTGTTTATTTACTTTATTCCTTTTTTTTCTTCTAATTTGATATCCTCATGATGTAGCAGTAGACTTTCCTATTGGTTCAAGCAAACGCTTGCTCACGCGTTTATGTAGTATATTATTGTTTGTTTTTTCTAGAAAAAATTACAAATACTTTATTACCCTTCGTAATCGTATAATATTTCCCATTGTTTATAGCCTTTCTATTTCTAGTGTGGTTTAAAGCATTTTTGTTATTATCGAAGTACTTAAATCATGTCGTAAAATGTTTACCCACTTCATTGTTCCACTTTTTTCATATATTTAATTTTAATTAAGACGTGAGAGATATTTCTATTAATTTAGAAATAACCGACAAGACCTGAAAAACAAAACAATTCGAAACGGTATGCTTTTAATCAACCGAAGTAATTCATTAATAACACATACAGTTTTCTATTTATACTAAATAGTCTTTAGATAATAATTTATCTCTTTACAAAGGCATGAGAAAAGTAAACATTAGTGACTCCTCAATCTGTGATGTTAAACATATCTACCATAAAGGCATATGTCAAATATAAGTTGGATACAACCTATCCCATAAATTTGCAAGTTCTATAGGACTCCTTCAAGGATGCTCTATGTCACCTACACTGTTCAAAATATTTATTTAAAGTGTTACGAGTGATTAACCAAGGAAATTCAGATTGATTTTTACCTTCAACACCTATTATTTGCAGATGACTAAGTCATCATAGAACAGAACAATAATGCGCAGAATATATGTGTGTGAAACTCACGGAAGAATGAAGATGAACTTTGAAGAGACTGAATATTTGGTTACGGAGGAGGGCGGACCGTTGGAGGTGAATGGTCTAAATATTATAAATGCAACCAATTTTAAATGTTTAGGGTATGTCCTTCAAAAAGATTGAACAACTGAAGGGGATGTATATCGGAGAACCAGAGAAGGAAGAAAAGCTATTTGGATGCTTAATTCTGTACTGTGGAGTAACGACATCCTAAAAACCACAAAAAGAATGATTTTTCATGCTATTATAACGGTTATAATGTTATATATGGCTGTGAAGCATGGAAATTGGGAGAGGTGAGCAAAGAGAAACTTCCAGTCGCGGAGATGGGCTTCTGGAAAAGGGCAGCCGGAAAATCTAGGCGTGATAGTATACCCAATTCATTACTACAAGAGGTAATGGGTACTCAAAGTACCATTCTTTAAAAAATCATAATAAAGCTTTGGTTTGGATAGCTACCGAGGATGGAGAGTAACAGATTAGCTAAAATGACTATACATTGTGCCCTGAAGAAAGAAGACGAGGACGACCTAGAATTTCATGGATGAATCTAGTCCAGAGAAATACAGCAGAATATGGCCTTAATGAAGAAGATGCATTTCATAGGAAGTATTGAAAAAAAATGTTTGAGAAAACTCTTAATAAATAAAAACAAAAGAGATTTAAATAACATCAAAATGTTGTCAGACAAGAAATACCTAAAACTAATACGTCTGATACTACTTATTATTTTTTTTCACCACCGATAATTATATATCAGATACACTCTATTTTTGTATGATTATACTATGCTATTTTAATTAGGAATAAAATAAATCTAAATTTACATTTGAGGCGTGGAGATGCAAAAAGGGGCAAATCCATATTTTATCATTTTTAATCTTTTAATGTTTTCTCACAAATTTAGCGTCATCTATACGGTTGTACGTGGTTACAATCTAATTTTTCTAAAAATAATTGTCCCAAATAAATAATCACCTGAATTATGCATATTTTTGTGTTTCCTGAAAAAATTTGGATTTACCCCCTTTTGCATCACCACGCCTCATTTGAATTAATAATTTGTTTTGAAAAATTTCAATGCTTTATATAACTAAAAAATATATAAAAGATTGATTTCTAAAACTGACTGAGTATACATAAGATTGAACTACTGCTTCAAAAACTTCTTCCGAACAGTGAAAGTGCGAACACTCCGTACAGACAGGAGGTTTTTAGGCTTATTGTTTTGCATGTTCCAAGTAAATTATGTATGGAGTCGGCTGTTGTACTCTCTGAAATTGGGAAAATATAACATATAGAAGCAGAAAAGCAGCTCGTCACCAATGCGGATTCACACATAGATACTTAAAAACGAAGAATTCAATTGTTTTCATACGATTGAATAAGGAATATATTATTTAACCTCCCACTATTGACAATTTTGGAAAAATGTGGAAGTGAATTATGAGGCAATAAAATTACCAAGGTTTCTTAAGGTTTTTTTAGATTCTGTAATTAAAAAAAATATAGAAGCAAAAACTTTAAGTATTGGTTATCGGAAATAATTAATTAATTTTGACTGGCTCAACAAACCAGTATGGGTCCTGGCCGCATTAAGGCGTCGCCTCCACTCTTCTCTGTCCTGCGCCAAGGTACTCCAAGCTCTGGATCCAATGATGCTGCCCGTATCACTCTCTTCTTCATATGCCCATCTAAGTCGTGGACGCCCACGCATTCTTTTTCCTTCCACGAACCCAAACAGCAGTCTTTTCAGGATAACGTCGTCCTCAATTCTGGCCACATGTCCAGCCCATCTCAGCCTAGCTATTCCTCCTAGCCTAGCCTAGCTCCTGATACAAAAGATACAGCTCTGCATTTTGTCTGAGTCTAAATTGATCGCCAACTCTTACAGCTCCAAACATCCTTCTTAATATTTTTCTTTCGAAGAGCAGTAAACTGTTGGCATCTGCCCTGGACAGAGGCGAGGTTTCCGATCCATAAGTCTGTTTAAACATGCCTGGTGATTGTTTTGTCCGAATTCGAGAATAATGTATTATGAATCTAGCTGTACAACAGATCCTTATTTACTATTAATTTCGAAAGATAATTCTAATTTGGTCATGGGATTTAAATATTCTTGTAAATACAAAATAAAATTATTTGTTAAAGACATTTGAAATGATATTAAAAAAAAATGAGCAGAATTAACAATCTATAGTACAAACAACAACTAGTTACATCTTGGATTATTATATTTCGCATATAGTAACGAAAATGCAAACGAAGAATTATTAATAACGATTAATATAAAAAAAATTGATCATACCGTCGTAAGTGTTAATAAGGATACATATAAATCTCTAAATATGTACCAGTTATTTATCCAACGAAAATGTTAAAAAAAAGTCTTTCTAATTAATTCCCTAACTTCGTTTGTACTCCGCAACTTCCTTTTTATGAAATAAAGAATTTGGCAGAAATAGAGAGAATGATTTACTTGACCTTGAAGATCAAACAATAAACGAAATTTTTCAGAAAGGTAATCGAATCCTGAAGATTTCGCTATTGCAAATCCACTCAGAATAACAAAATATGTAATTCATCTGACTTTATTAAAGCAGGGAATATATAAATTAAGAATACTCTTAGATAACTTCTCTTAAAACGATTTATTTTATATATTTGATATGGCGTAGAGTGGATTTTTCGGTATACAGAAATATTGGATAAGTCGAAAAGGCAAAAGAATTTGCATAAACATGGGCGTAAACCAGTTAACCGAATATAACAAAAGGTAAAAGAACCCTAATGGATTCGCGAAGATGACACCAGCCTTCGCAAGGTCACCAACGATCAGAGCTAGGTATATAAACCTGAACAAGGGAAGGGTAAGGCAGTCCAACAATGGCTTTCAAGGTAAGCATACTTCAATGGTATCCGCTTCACGATCCTATCTTTATAACAGCGTGAACACTTACATTACAATTCAATTAACTTCAAAATAATCTGATGAAATTTTATTATGATTTTTCTAGATCGTAGCTCTCTTGGCTTTCATCGCCGCCGCCAACGCCCAGCTGTTTAGGCCCGCCTACAGGACATATGGTGCCGCTCCAACTGTAGCCTACCACGCTCCAATCGCTTATGCCGCCGCTCCAGCCGTCACCTACCACGCTCCAGTTGCTGCTGTAGCTACCAAACAAGATGACGAATACGACCCCAACCCAAGCTACGACTTCAGCTACTCCGTCAATGACCCTCTGACCGGAGACGCTAAGGGAGCTTCCGAATCCAGGCAAGGAGATGTCGTCAAAGGCAGCTACTCCCTCACCGAAGCCGATGGTTCCAAGAGGCTCGTAGAGTACACCGCCGACCCAGTGAACGGATTCAACGCTGTCGTCCACAAGGACGGTGGAGTCGTAGCTAAAGCCGCTCCAGTGAAGGCCGCCATTGTCGCTCACGCTCCAGTTGTTGCTGCCTCCCCAGTCATAGCCGCTCGCGCCCTGCCACTGGCCGCTCGCCCAGTCCTCCGTGCCACCGCCGCCCCAGCTTACATCACCAGCTCCTTCTCCTCTCCTTACGCCACTTACGCCTACTAATTTAATCCAAGCAAACTATGACCTGATATTTATATTTTAATAAATAAAGGGTTGCAAAAAAAATACAGAGTCTTTGTTTATATATTTTGCCATAAATCCTTTAATTTTCTAGAATTACTAAACATTTTATATTTCTCATTCTAGATCAATACGACTGCTGTTTTTACGAGATAAAGTAAATAAAAACGAACAACTATTATTTAAAATTTATTTGTAAGAATATCATATAGACTAAGTATTCATATAGACTACTCCTAGGGAAATAATCATACCTAACTACTCAACTTAGGTTTCGAAAGGACCTGAATTGAGATGTATCTTAGAGTTTAGTACCAGTGTAATATCAAAATATTTCACTTTTTAATTAACTACATTGATTGTTTTTTATCTTAAGAAAAATGCATAAGAATTCTGCTATCTTTTCTAAAATATATTGCTTTCTAATGGAGTTCATTGTGTTTATATGTATGTAAACTATTCCTCCTACGATATTCACTGGAATAAGTTTACTGAAATGGGCATATTTCAATTTTAATTTTTTTGGAAAAAGATTTTTTTTCTGGACTCAGATTTCAAATTCAGTTTAAATAATGAAAGGTGTTCACAGCGTCCTTAAAATGCTTATAATTTTTAACATGTTTTGGATGATAAATAAAGTAATATATAATTCTTATTTACGAATAAAATTAAACCTCCTTGACTTATCGTTCAGTATGAAATAAGTAAAAATTGATTTTAAATTGTTAAAATATTTTTTTTTAAGAAATGAAATTTACATTTTTGAAAATTTAAAAACCATAAAAGCAGAATACAAGAAATAAAATAAAAATGAAAAGACAGTAAATAAGTAGATAAGACAGTAAGATAATAATTTTAAATTATTATCAACCTATAGAACCTCCTTTATCAACAAAGAGTATTGTTCATTAACATTGGTAGTTTGTCTTAAAAATTATTAATGTGAAAATATCGTAGAATGAAAATGTAACCTATATATAAAGTTAGTATTAGAGCTAATCAGAATCACCACTTTAATATGTTATATGAAAATTTAGACATAATGATAAATAGAGCAATAAATTAAAAAACTATCAAACATTTTTTAGATGAGCAATAACAAAGATCCTATTTTATTTTTTTATTTATTAATTAAAAGCAAAACAAAATTCATAGTTTTGTAATGGGCCAACAATTTTTTTTACAAAAATAGATAACAGTCCTATTTTACTATGACTTTAATTTTACGAACTCCTGAATAGTGTGTATGTTAAACAAAAATTCAAGAAATGGTCATTACAATTTTGAAGTAACTTGAGATCTTCCTGTAAAGTTCTTGCAGTTTCAATTTACAATATCTCCCTACAACCATTTCCTATTTAGCGATTTTTCGAAACACTACATATCGTAAGTCTGGTTTAAACAATCATTTTTTTGTTTACAGATACTCGTATGTCAGATAAATCGCCTTTCCAAAAAACTTTGAACTACTACATTTGTTTATAACTGTAAAGTAAATTTTAAATACTTTTAATCGTAAACTAGTTCAATACAGAAATAAAACATATTAAAGTATTGAATTCTCAATAAATATTGATAAAATAAAAAGTAAAGGTTGTTGAATTGTTGGCTGATTTCAAGAAAAAATATAAACACGTAAGTTAAGACTGGATAATAGAGAAAATAAATTAAAGAACAACACCTACGCTCGAATTGGATACAACCGTCATTTTTGCTGTAGGTACATTTTGCAAATACAAGCGAAAAAGGTTGCGTAAAAGTATCAATAATTTACATTCCTATTTATAAATCGAATAATATTTTACATAAGATGTCAAAATAAATTTTAAAAAAATGGTTCTTTTAGTAAATGTTACTTTAACGAGGGAACAGCAATCATCGTACTGCAATAAAATGCGTATTTAAAATACACACACAAGTGATAGTATTTCTGAACACATAAAGACGTTGAGGTACAACATATAAATATAATCATAATTAGTTTTTTTAAACCCTTTATTTATTAAATATAAATATCAGACCATATTTTCCATAGATTAAATTAGTAAGCGTAGGTGGCATAGGGGGAGGAGAAGGAGCTGGTGATGTAGGCTGGGGCGGCGGCGGCACGGAGGACTGGGCGGGCGGCCAGTGGCAGGGCACGGGCAGCGATGACTGGGGATGCGGCAACAATTGGAGCGTGGGCAACAATGGTGGCCTTCACTGGAGTGGCTTTAGCGACTCCACCGTCCTTGTGGACAACGGCGTTGAATCCGTTGACTGGGTCGGCGGTGTACTCTACGGTCCTCTTGGAACCATCGGCTTCAGTTAGAGAGTAGCTGCCCTGGACGCTATCTCCGTCACGGGATTCGGAAGCTCCCTTGGAATCTCCGGTGACTGGGTCGTTAACGGAGTAAGAGTAGGAGTAGGATGGGTGTGGGTCGTACTCGGCATCTTCTTTGGCAGCTACGGCGGCAACTGGAGCGTGGTAGGTGACGGCGGGGGCAGCGGCAACAGAAACTGGAGCATGGTAGGCAACAGTTGGAGCGGCGGCATTAGCGAGTGGAGCGTGGTAGGCTACAGCTGGAGCGGCGGCATAGGTCCTATAGGCAGGCCTCAGCAGCTGGGCGTTGGCGGCGGCGACGAAAGCCAAGAGAGCTACGATCTGGTTTGAAAAAATTATTTGATTACAGTTTCCAGATTTACTACAAACCATCAAAGTTAGTAATACATTGAAGCATATTATAATAATATTAATTGTCTGGAGTATCGAAACACCACAGAACACTAAATCAGTTGAGATGTACCTACCTTGAAAGCCATTGTGTATGTGCCTTCTGGATTCTCGCTCCGGTTTTTATATCAACCTGAAGAACATCCTTGGCAGGTCATTGATGCGAATCAGGTGACGCTGATGCTTCATATTGTATTTTTTTCCATCTTTATATACGACAATATATGTACATTTTCGGTGGGATTCTAACTACGTGATTGAATTTATTTCTTAATAATAAATTTAAACATTTTTGAATTTATTATTTAAAATTAATTTTAGTTCATGTTTTTGATGTATTGTGTCAGGTTGCTTAGATTTTGGTTTTATAAATAACTATTCTAAATTTTTCATTTTTTTTCTCTTGTTCTATGGTATTTAACACATGGTGAGGTAATGAACGGTGTATTTTCTTTTTTTTTTTAATGGCCGATTTTTATTGGAAAGTTCAAAAATCACAATGATTTAGTAAACTAAAATGATGTATAAAGTACTTAAATAACTAATTACTTTTATGATCATTTTTAATGATACGCGATACCATAAATAAAAAAGAAAATTAAAATACTTTTTAATACACATATATTTTTTAATATTCAGTATATTTAATGTTAACAAAATATTCTGATAGATAAGGGAATTGGATGGGCGGAAGCCAAAAGAGCAGCCCTAGACGGATCAAAAATCTCGTACTACAAGGTAGAAGAGATGACAGAATAAGAAAGAGAGAATATTTTAAAAACAAAATCGAATATCAATTGTGTATTTAAAAATTAAAATAATAATATATATCAAAGCCAAATCGTGTGTTAATAAATTAAATCGCTAATTGACTTTAAATAAACTATTCTCAATTTTTTCTTCTCTTTCGGAATAAAATAAAAGCCAAAACTGGAAGCTAATGTGATTTTACAACGCATTTAAAATTATCTTATTTTTCTTTTTTCAAATTTATTTCGAATTATATTATGAAAAATATCCTTTAATGCAACCCATAAAGGGTAATGGCTTCAGTACGTTGTAGAGACAGTTTTTTTCTGGAGCAACGGTAACGATAGGATCTGATTTGTCCGGGATTTCTTCCAACCACCAGGTTTTCCCCCTATTAAGTTTAAGCTCTTTATAGAGGCTGAGTGAGCACCAGGAGGCTCTCTAGATCCGACAGGACCCATCTTGGCTCTTAACAGATTAAATAAACTATCTGCCACAGCCAATTGTGAACCAGGGAACTTTGGCACGGCAACTCAGCACTCTACCATTGAGCCAGCCATAATTTTATTATAGCATGCACAAATAATGAGTTTTTAAACGATACAAAATATGCAATATTTACACTTCTTGTTTATTCATGATAAAATAATTATAATTGAATCAGCTAATTGAAATTCCAATAAATTAATTCATGAAAACGAAGCCATTTGTGATAAAAGGCCTAATTAAAGAGCTTTTGATCCAAGAATTCATTGAATGATTTATCAACTGCCACCTTTCAGTGCTGTTCGCTCAACCCTTCAGACCTATAAATGTAATAAGCTAAGTCCACCCTACGCTAACTGCACAGACAAATTATCTCAATTGAATATATTAGATATATTAAAATATAATATAATATTGCATTCTAATTGTAATTATATATGTAATATTTTAAAAACTATACTACTCTACGAATATCGCTCCTTCTAAAGCACTACGTCATAACTTAAAAGTCATCATTGTTGAGTTAAGCCTTCATGTTGAGTTGTATCGTGTATTTGAGTTGTATCAGGGAGTATTTTCGGGAGCCCTAAAGCTTTTAGGATTCTTTTCACTTATAATTTAAGTGAAAAAATAGTGCTACTAACTTCATGATTTTCTGTCAGTGTTGGAGGAGTGTAATATCTTAATAACGTAGTTATTTGAGTGATACAAGTAAAAAAAAATCAACAGAATACAATATACTTCTATCTTCTTTCAGCTTTTAAACACAACAAATCTCTCAAGACTTAAAATTTTCTAATAGCTCAATACAAAAGACATCATTTTTAATTAGAAATAGTAAACTAATTATTATAATTATTTTGAACCCCTTCGATGGGATCTTAGAGGATGTGTTCAAAAGAAGAGCACAAAAGAGAGCCTCCTGGTGCTCACTCAGCCTCTATAAAGAGCTTAAACTTAATAGGGGGAAAACCTGGTGGTTGGAAGAAATCCCGGACAAATCAGATCCTATCGTTACCGTTGCTCCAGAAAAAAACTGTCTCTACAACGTACTGAAGCCATTACCACAAAATATGTACCAAATGACATTTGTATTATTTATTAAATAAACTATTTATTATTATTATTATTCCCTGTATATCTCTACCACTCTATCTCTACAGAAGTCACGTAAAATTTTAAGTAAAAGAACCTTCTTTCGATATTGAAACCATAACATGGATTTAAAGCGTAATTATCATAACTTTAATTAACCAAACATTACAATAATCAATAATTACAAAAAAAATCTCACTATTGTAATCTAGATGGGAAATTCTCATTATTAATAACTAACCTAGAACCCGTATAAGTCAGTTTATTTTTTTCCATCAACGACTTGAGCGATGGACCGTAATTAATATAGACACGACTTTATGATTGAAAAATTTGTTATGATCAGAATTTTAACAACTATTTAAATTTGTTTAAAAACCTGTTTTATTAAATCTAATATATAGAAACGCACTCTGCTCTTAAAAGAAATGAATACGAATGTAGAAAAATCCCACCGAAATAATGAAGAAATCCGATGATTCTAGAAAACTGAGTTTGTTTGAGAATGACCTACACCATAAATAGATATATAAATTGTAAATATGTTAAATTGATGTTTGGTGATAACATTAATATCTTCTACTGTGCAAAATTATAATTAATAATGAATCAATATTTATTATGTGAAGAGCAGTGAGAGGTTCAATACCTATGTCATAATATCAATATCATAATTAGGCTGAAAGCTAATGTTTTAAAAATATATAAAAAAACATTTAGGGAATCAATGGTAGTGATATTTTGTGGTTGTGCTTCAAATATAAAATGAGCAGTTTTTTTAATTAATTTATTTTTCCTGTACTTTAGTCTAAGATATGAAAAATTAATGCTTTGAGTATATAATTTGCTAATATTATAATGATGGGTATTATAATTTTGATGAATTCATAACATGTTATCTACTCAAAAAATATTTTACATTTTGGTGATGTCTTATTTACCGGTTTTTAATGAATTCAGGAATCTTCTTCACAAACAGCTTTAGTACATTCTTAACCTTCGATATAGTTCTCACCAATATTCAACATTCCTTTAATTTAAAATATATTTTTTGATGCCTTGTTGCTTATAAAAATTATTTGAAAAATTAAATCGTTTTAGTTACCAAAATAAAAGTAATGACAAATACCTATGGACAAATATTATGTTTCAAAAATGTTATTTCTTAGCCTCTTCAATTTTTTTTTAACGAAGTTTTAATTGAAATTGAAAATACATAGAACTGTAATAAACGTAGTTTATTATTAAAAATTCTTAACAAGCATTTGATTTAAATATTTTTTTTTTAAACAGAGAGGCAAATGAAAACCAAAGAAAAAAATATAAACATTATATATGAGAAATATAAATAGGAAACAGCAATTAACCGTAATTTATTATTACGTATGTATAAGGAAAATAAATTATATCTATACATAAAAAATATGAGTATGTGTAAGTAGACAAAAGGATCTAAGTAATAAATTTCACTGTGCATTTCATAGCCAACGGTATTATAAAAAAAAAATTCCTCTTTTCCTAGGAAAAAGTTTTAGTTACATCTAGGACAGATATATAGCATATCACTAATAATCACAGTAATCACTGCATACAAATAATTAATAAAAAAAAAAGAATATTCATAAATACCCATATGCTAAATAACACGTGCATGTATAAATACATTCATACAAATATACATGACCAACTAAATTTTGTCTTTATTAAAAGAGTATAAATGTTTGAAATAGAGTAACGTATATTGCTTATTATGACATTTTTAAATATTTTTTTTTAGTTACTTTATCACTTCAACATCAAACAAAATAATATCAAAGAGCAAACAGAGGGTATAGTATATTAAATTTAAGCACCAAACACAGACAGGTAAATATGGATGCTTAATTCATCATCAGCAATTTAAATTATCTTTCATTTAAAATTATATAATCCTATTTAATCTAAATGTTAGATGAAAAAACTTTTCTGAGCACAAGTTTGATGTTTTATTAATTTATTTTCACTCCCTTTAAAATGAGCAACAATAATAAGAGTTAAAATCAGTATCTGAATTACTCTGCGGGTGAATATTCGATTAAGAATTAACATTCATTATGAATTACTTTTGTGTACGAAAAAAACTATTATAATGTGGTAGGAGTTTTTATTTGTCTACCTGCAAATGCTTCAAAAATAAATCATGCACTACTATTCTGGTATGAATTCAATATATAATACAAAACATATTATTTAATTTAATTTATATGATATTTTATTAAAGCAAATACTACCTCAAGTGGCCATCGCTGGTTAAAGCATACCAGAAAAAAAGAAAAAGAAACCTTATTGAAAGGGCTTGTTATAGGTGTTGAAAATTCTTACTAATTATGTATTGCCATATTCTTGAATAAACATGTTGTATATAAAGTTAAATAATTTATCTAAACCTCACTTGTCTCACTTGATTA
This sequence comes from Arma custos, assembly GCA_037127475.1. Classification (NCBI taxonomy): domain Eukaryota; kingdom Metazoa; phylum Arthropoda; class Insecta; order Hemiptera; family Pentatomidae; genus Arma; species Arma custos. Next base: position 167,400,559 of record CM073759.1, read on the forward strand.
TAACTATTATATATAGGTTAATTAATAACTCAAAATAATAAATAGTGTGTTAGGGCACCGTAAGAATAGCAGAAATTGCACCCTTGGACAACTTGTAGCACTAATTCTGATAGTCTAATGCCTTTAATCTGACTTAATTTCCATTGCAGAAAATTAACTGATAGGTCATATATTTAAATTGTATTTGAAATAATACAATCAAATTGAAAAAGGAATGTCGGAAACTATAGCAAATCCCATTTTTTCGCAACTCTTTTATTAATAAATGAACAAATAACTTCTAACAAAAATAACGTATACGAGATATATATATAAAAAAAAACCTACCACTACAAACCGTGAAGGGTCTGGGGTTTAGTACATGGTAAAGACAGTACTGTTTTATGGAGAAAGGTTGTGCAGAAAGGTGGTTTGTCCTAGATCACGCTCAACCGCCAGATTTTTCCCACTTATTTTGGGTACCCACTGTAAAGAGGCTGGCTGAGCCCCAGAGGGGTCCTAGATCCTATATGTTCCATGTTTTACCTGCAGCGGGATTTGAACCAGGACTTTCGGCATGGCAACTCAGTGCTCTTCCACAAAGCCATTCCGCTCCCATATACAAAAACATCGAGATATACAAATATAATTGTTCAGTTTTCTAAAGTCAATTCTCAAAGGATTAAGAGCAAAATTAAACCTTTTAGGTTTCCATACAAATTTAATAAAACTTAAATGGAATCAAAATATGAAAGATAAATAAATTCCATCAAACTAAGTTAGGATCTAAAACAAAATAAGTTAAAAATTTAAATGGGCTCGTAATAAATTATTTAATTGCTCAATTAAAAATAAAAATAAAATGTATAAATATCCTGGGTAGTAAATTAATGATTCTCGGTTGATTTTACTAGACAATGCCTATGAATTTCAGAGTTCAAAAGCCCGAATAGTGAAATATATAAATATATATTGTCATACAGATGATTCAGAGAATATTCAGCGTATTCGACACACAAACAGTAATGATGATCAAGAATGGACACTATAGGTGTCTACTATGTTTCTACAGAAACATAAAAAATTATTAAGTTCTATGTATGGACCGTACGCGTCGCACTCAGAGATAATAATGGTGAGGTAGGGACTTTTATTAAAAATCAAAAGACGCAACATAACCATTAAACAAATAAAAACCAACAACTTTTATTGAACTGCTGATTCTGCCTCCTTTACAATTATTTAAAAAAAACCTTTCCTAGCGTCATTACTATTCATTTATTTTTATTGAAATTAAATGATATAAAATTATTGAAATAATTGAACATGAAAAATCATGAAACATGAACTATATTGAAATGTAATATAAAAGAATTTATATTTAGAAATTTTCAAGTCATGAAAAGAAAAAAAGAAACTTATGACTATCGATACAGGGAAGCATGGGAACGATACAACAGGATTTGGTCCTGAAGATGCTCCTATTGGTCACGAACAAAGGGTGTGAACCCAAGGCCAAGATCCAGATGAGTATATATATCCCATCCCGGGTCCTTTTCTCCAAGTTCTACCATGGCATTCAAGGTGAGTAGATGTACAAATATTACCTTAATTTTGTTTATATCGCACCTTTTTATTAAGTTATTTAGTATGTTTAAAAACCTGAAAATTTTAAGTACACTTTTCTTGCAAAAAAAATATAAAACATATTATAGACACATATTATACCCAATAGTGGTGTTGTATAATTTTATTTCAAAGATAGGAATAACTTCCAATGTCAGTTAGTTTTATATATTATTATATTTATCGCAATTTTATCAAAAATGTCTGGAATTCCAAAAAAAAATCACTTTAAACAAAATACTGTCCGCAATAATAAGAATCTTTATTGAAACATTTTTGGCAAAAGTCATGGATACAACATAAACAGTCAAATAAGGTCCACATTTATAAGTGAAGGTTCTTTAGGCTTGTAAATCTAATGGTCCATAGTCATGGACATTTGTCTTTTTTTATACTAAAATTTTTTATTTCAAGAGAGAACTCTTGTAGCAATAGTTTCAGTAAATGCTTGAAATAATTACAATACTTAAACTGGTGATTGTTTTTGGTAAGAGCTAAGTAAAAATGTATTATTATTTTATAATTCAATAGATTGACTGTTTCTAAACATTCAGTAGTTTCAGATGGAACAAATTGAAAAAAAAAGTAGAATGAATTCATGAATTGAGATATTATTAAAAAACAAAAAACTAATTTTGTCATCAAATATTATTTTTTATGTTTCCGTTCCTTCCAGATCGTAGCTCTCTTGGCTTTCGTCGCCACCGCAAATGCACAGCTGCTGAGGCCCACCTACAGGACCTACGCCGCCGCTCCAGCTGTAGCCTACCACGCTCCACTCGCTTATTCCGCCGCTCCTGCTGTAGCCTACCATGCTCCATTAACCGTTGCTGCCGCTCCAGCCGTCACCTACCATGCTCCAGTTGCTGCAGTAGCAGCCAAAGAAGATGCCGAGTACGACCCACACCCATCCTATTCTTACTCTTACTCCGTCAACGACCCAGTAACCGGTGACTCCAAGGGAGCTTCTGAATCTCGTGACGGAGACAACGTCCAGGGAACTTACTCCGTTGCTGAAGCCGACGGTTCCGTCAGGACCGTAGACTACACCGCTGACCCCATCAACGGATTCAACGCTGTCGTCCACAAGGACGGTGGAGTCGTCGCTAAAGCCGCTCCAGTGAAGGCCGCTATTGTCGCCCACGCTCCAGTTGTTGCTGCCTCCCCAGTCATCGCCGCTCGCGCCCTGCCACTGGCCGCTCGCCCAGTCCTCCGTGCCGCCGCCGCCCCAGCATACATCACCAGTTCCTTCTCCTCCCCCTACGCCACCTATGCTACCACTTACTAAATTCATAAATTAAGCCTAATGTTTATATTCTAATAAATAAAAGGTTTTACCAACCCAACAGTGTATTATTATATTTTTATTTTTCTACATCTAGAAAAATAACTAACTATAGTTCTTATGGTATTCTTTAATTATATTGTTATATACATAATTTGTCTGGATAAAATCTATCATCTACGAATATAGGTCCATCGTTTGCCTCACCATTCCATAGATATATGATTTCATTACTACTTATAAAACAACAATGCATTAGGGAAATGTGTTGTTCTCTACAGTACCTACTTCAATCATTGTTTTTGCTACAACGATATCAATATTATATATGTTTTTCATCCTTAGTTTCACTACAAATCTCAATTGTTTAAACAATAATGATGCCTGGAACAAATGAAAATCGCTGAATACTATATCAACAGTCTCAAAATAAGCATCAGATACCAAAGCCCTCAGCTATTCTTCCTAAAAAAATTCATTCCAACATTTTTACCATTACTTATTTGAAACATTATTAAGCGATAGTATTGTTATTTTAAAAATATTTGAACTTGACTTTCCATAGGAAATAAATCTTTTAATATCCCGGACTCGAATGATCAATGTCTACGTTTGTATCTGTGCTTGTAATCTCATGATCTCTATTTAAGGAATATTCATAAGGTATGTATGCCTGGGATTTTACCGTAACGTTTTTGACGAAAAGAAAGAAGGTCGTACTTCGTTTCATTTTACAGATGTTTACGATTTTTCTAAAAATGACACAAACGATTTGGATTCCTCACAATAATTAATACAACTAAAATAAATATGCTTGTGAATGAGCTAGAATCAAATCATGATTGACATAGCCTGGTTTGTCAAACGAAATCCATTCTCCAACTTCATCAATACAACAGGCTTACCTCCACCAGTCCTTCTAACAGTAACTCCAATATTATATATTTAAGATAATTAGTTGAATCTGATTGTTGTTTATAAAAATATTGTAAGTCTAACATATTTAAAATTGATAATTCAATTAAATGAACGCAGAAGGAGTAAATTCGTATTAAAAAAATGAATATAAGAATATAAGTTAATAGTAGACTGAAATAATCACATCAACTGACCTTTATTGATTATACAGTTCTTATCTTTTTTATATCATAAGTTTTATCTCCGAGCAAAGAAAACATATGCTTAACCCTTAACCTAAAACTAACTCTACTAGTATATTTACATACACATAACTCCCCGCTTCCAGTTCCTGCATAGAAGGAACTATCATAAAAAATAAATAAAAAAATAGGTAAAGAAAAGAAACAAAGGAACATACAAAAATAAAAGAAGTAATCATGAAACACACAAAAACAACAACAAAAAATGTCTCTTGCATGCACAAGTTAACCTGACTCAGGTGTAGCAGCCGCAGGTGGGACAGGTGACAGAGCATGAGGCACTCGAAGTTCCTCCAGATGTACGGTCCGAACGCGAAATGGATAGTGCACATCCCGAATCGTATAGAGGTTATGTTCGCGAACAGTCACGATTTTGTACGGACCCTCGTATCGCACCGAGGCTTTAGTTCGTGCAGTGCGTAATCGTCTTTAAACAATCGTACCCAATGGCAGGGGACCCTTGGTATACACCCCGGCCCGAGCATTGGCTGTGTCCACCCTGGTGGTCTTTTCTCGGATTAGTTTTTCGCGTACCTTTTGCCACGTAGATTTATGAGTGACTCGTGATTGATGGAGCATGGCACGTAATTCTTCATTATTGACTGTGATGAGGTCACCCCTATCCCTCCGCGCCTGGCCGAATACAATTTCTGTTGGGGACAATCCCGTTGCCGAATGGATCGTATGATTGTATGCAATTATTGCTCGCGGCATAGCGTCATAGGAATCGAGATTTCTTCCCAACTTCAATAGCCGAAGGTGTTCTCCCAGTGTATTGTGTAACCTTTCCACTGCCCCCCTGCCTTTAACATGATGGGGAGTATTAAGCCGCCACTTGATCCCCAACTGGGTACACTCTTCGCGAATCAACAAATTATCAAACTCACGACCGCAATCAGAAGTGACGTCCTCGGGTACTCCATAGGTCGCACACCATTGGAGGATGCCTTCCCAAACAGTCTTCTCAGCGATAGGGTAAGTCATGGCGAGTTTACTAAAAATGTCCAGAATAGTGAGCCAGGATTGTCCCTCATTATCATCTACTTGCACCGACCTGAGAGGTTCCATCTCCGTGGGGGTGACTACCTGTTCTGCCACCGGTGGCTGTCGATCATATTTCGCGCGCTGGCAGACGGCGCATTGATCTATAAAATCTTTCAACGTGCGAACCATCGCTTTCCAAAAGTAGATGCGTTTCAATGCACGTAACGTCTCGTTGATCCCCCGGTGATTCGTATTGCCACTGTGGTGATCCCTAATGACCCATTGCTGTGCTGTGATATCGGGTACCGTTTCTACTTCCCGTAGGCAACGCACTAGAGAACCACCTACCCCGATTCGTTCTTGGCGCCACAACCGTCTGATTTTATCAAGGAGAACCTTGTTGCTGACGTAAATATGACCACGGCGTCCGGTACGCAAAACTCGGAAAAAATCCGTTCTTTTCGACGTCATCTACTGTCGCTGGAATACGAATCGTAACCGTCGTTAACATCTCATACATTGACGCACTCGACTCAGTGCCCGCGCCTTGTTTTGACCGAATGACCATTTGGAACCGCTTATCATTGATGATTTCATCAACTTCTGGGAGTTCCCTAGCTCTTTCTGGTGAGCTCTCCTCTGACTGTTGACGTATTAGTGGAATCTCCGTCCCTTGTTCCGCCCAATCCCGCAAATAACGCACCGCAAATGGCTCGGCCGACGTGCTTTCTTCCTCTACCGCATTAATTACCAAATCGCGCGACAGCCTATCCGCCATCGCGTTCTCTACCCCTTTTTTATGAATTACTTGAAACGTATAGGGTGCCAATCTTTCCTTCCAACGGGAGACTCGCGCTGACGTTTCCTTAAGCGTGGCTAGATAAACAAGTGGTTTGTGGTCCGTCAATAACTCGAAACGACGCCCATATACATATGGCCGGAAGTACTCAACCGCCCACACCACTGCTAAGAGTTCACGCTCGATAGCACTATATCGTTGTTCAGCCGGATTAAGTTTCCGGCTCGCGAAAGCGATCGGGTTTTCCCCCTCCGCGAAATTCTGCGACAGGACCGCTCCAATAGCAACCGCACTCGCGTCTGTGGTGATCCTGAACATGAGATGAAAATCTGGAAATGCCAACAGCGGTTGTGACGTCAAGATTTTCCGGCACTTATGGATGCTATGGATACATATATGGAGGGCCCTAGACAAAACCTTCTCCCCTTCTTTAGGGTCTCCGTCAGAGGTTGAGTCAATTCGGCAATTCCTGGAATGAACCGCCTATAATAGTTCACCATTCCTAAGAATCTGCGAATCCCCCGAACATTGGTGGGTAATGGTGCTTCTTGGATGGCTTTCACCCTTTCTTGATCGGGCTGTACCCCTTTTCGCGACACCACGTATCCCAAAAACCGTATCTCTGGTAATCCAAATTTTAATTTTCCCTTTGATAATTTAAGGCCGAACTCGCGGATTCTGTCAAACACCCTCCCAAGATGCCTCAAGTGATCTTCTTCGGAACGACTAAAGACAATTAAATCGTCCATATAAACTTGGGCGAAGTCCTCTCCTAACCCTCTCTGGAACTCGTCCATTAACCGTTGGAAAGTCAGTGGAGCCCCCTTCAGCCCGAACGGCATTCCTACGAATTCATAATGGCCCCGCTCCCAAGAAAACGCGGTTTTCCCAATGTCATCGGCAACCATTTTTACTTGATGGTACCCGCTTTTTAAATCCAGAGTACTAAAAATCGCCGCGCCTGCCAATCTGTCCAGAATATCCTCCACGCGAGGAAGCGGGTATCGTTCGTCCTCTGTTGCTTCATTCAGTTTTCTATAATCGACCACGACCCTATATTGTTTCTCCGTTTGCGTATCTTCGTCTTTCTTTTTCTCAACTACCCACAACGGACTATTAAAAGGAGAATTACTTGGCTTGATAATTCTCTGGCGCAGGAGATCGTCCAATTGTCCCTTAATAATATCCCTCAACGCCTGCGGGTAACGTCTATATTTGACATACACCGGAATATCCGTTTTTAATCTAATCCCATGGACCGTTTTCCCTGTAGTGGGCAAAATCTCATTTTCCACATAGAAGAGGTCTTTATTTAGCTCTACGATATCCTTAATGGGTGCCCTTTCACAATTTACCGCACCAATTTTTATACCGCCACCGCCGCTCGTAACAGTGGTCTAATATGACCGTTCACCTAGTTTGAAGTGCCAATTCCCCCGATCCACTGTCAATTTCAATCCAGCTAACCGCAGAATATCTCCCCCTACAATGAAGTCGTACCCCGGCATAATCGTAACCACCACGTGAACCTTAACCTCCACATCCCGTCCCGCCAACTCTGTACAATTGACGTACACCTCCACCAAGGTCGTGCTCCGCCCGCTCACGGTAGCGATACTGCACTGGCATTGTATGTGTCTTCCCCATAGTCCTAGTTTCTCGGCCCCTATTTTACTAATTAGTGAATTTGTACTCCCAGTGTCAACAAGGAACCTAACCCCTGTCCCCTTCATTCTCGCCACGGGCAATCGTGTTCGTTCCCCCTTTTTCACCGCGTTAATAATAATTATTCCCCCCGAACCGTTGCCCCGCCTAATACCGTTTCCTCATTCCCGTCGTTGTTGTCGCGGACCTTCCTCTGAACCGGACAGACCGCCCCTCCACGAATTTCAACCTCTTACCTCATGCTCTCTCACTGCCGGCGTGTTGTGCTGGGAACTAACGCTCTCCTCTGCCGACGACTCCCCACTGGAATAGCGGTAGCCGCTCCTCCGATGAGTCCGCTTCTCTCGCCACTCCTGGTTGTTGACTTCCATCGGTTCAGGCCTGGATTCTCTTCTGTGTGGTCTAGAAGTCCGTCTCAGGCAATCTCGTGCCATATGTTTTTTATTGCCGCATTCGTAGCACCGCGTCAGACTGCATTGGGCTGCTACGTGACCGGGCCTATTGCATTCATAACACCGACGCTCCGGTTGTTTCCTCCTCTCTTCAAACCCTCTGCTAGGTCGGTCCTCGGGAGGTCGACTGCTGCGCCTGGGCGGACTCTTATAATGTCTTCTTGCGGATCTCACTTCGGTCCATTCGCCATCGCACTTCTCTCGCCGTGCCTTGTTCCTGTTATGCGCGTCTGCCAACTCGTGGGCACAGTCAACGAAATATCTGTCACGTGATAGAGAACCTGGTCGGTCCATATAATGGTTCAGCTGTACCTTCAGGAGACCACGTACAAACTCCAATCGCCGGCCGCCTTCCTCTTGACCAAAAGCTTCAACCATTTTCTCCACCACTCTATTGTAGAGAACTAAAAGTATTTCAACCAATTCGCCCTCCGACTGGCCTTGATTCCGCTTCACATTCACCAGACAAAATACGTCTTCTTCCGGAGTCCAGCGCCCTCCGCCGTACAGCTTCTTTAATCGTTCTTTCAGCGTGTCCCATGAATGAGTTGTATCTGCCTGTATAGCGTTCAGGACACGTCGCGAGATACGACCGACCAATGCCGCTTCTAACATTTTCACGTCTGACGCGAATATGGTACCATTTTCCTGTCGTGATACAATTAGAGTCCTAATCTGGTCGGCGCCTTTTATGAAGTGATCCAGATCACCAACCGTACCTGTGAATGGCTCTAATTGGCCAATGACCTCATGTATAAAGGCAGAATTTTGAGTACGTACCTTTATTAACTCTATTTGTGCCGACTTTTTCGCCTCCGTGAGCTGAGCCATCAATTGCGCATGTTCTTCCGCCGCCTTTGCCAACTGGAATTCGAACTTGGCGCGTTCCTTAATTAACTCGTCTAATTCAGCCATCGTACGAGTGCATCTTAAACTTAAAAACTTCTTAGTTTTTAACGAAACGCGAACAAACAAACTCCCGGGTTTCGGCACCAGTTAATAGTAGACTGAAATAATCACATCAACTAGCCTTTATTGATTATACAGTTCTTATCTTTTTTATATCATAAGTTTTATCTCCGAGAAAAAAAACATATGCTTAACTCTTAAATACTAATGTCTATAAGAATATAGATGTATAGTATGCGTCAATTATACATCTAAAAGCTAATTATCTTAGTGACATAGATATAAAATCGTTGAAGGTAATCGATACTGAGGAAAAACTATTGATTGTTGTTAATGTATTCTGTTTCTATATTGTATTATGAAAAATAAATATTTCCTCGGCGAATTAATGGAATTCTTTTGAAAAGTAAATATAAACTTCAAAAATTATTTCCATTTAAAGGTATTGATTGAAAATTGAGTTCACCACATTTTTTTAAAATTTATTTGATGCCATCGTTGGTACTGTATCTATGGATGGTAAGAGGAACTGTGTTAAAAATTCTGAAGGTTGAAGTGAAATAAAAGCAAGATCATGCATGTTGGAACTTAAAATATTATGCGATGGAAATATTATGCGATCCACTAGGTAAATAAATATATATATATATATATATATATATATATATATATATATATATATATATATATATATATATGCGTGTGTGTGGGTAGGTGGAAATCTTCAAAAGACCCGGACAGGCCCGTACCTATCCGTATGTGGGATTTTTACCCACTAAGACCACCTCCCTACACCTGTTTTCCACACACTACGGGACTGCCGCTAGGCATTACTTTGTGGAGGGGAATGGCTGTGTGCCGCATTATGGCCATTTCCATCTTTTAGCATCTTGGTCTAATTTCTTCTTCTTCAAGAAGGCACCAATCTTTGCTGATTTTCTCTCCTTATCCTTTCCTGTGTGTGTGTGTGTGTGTGTGTGTGTGTGTGTGTGTGTGTGTGTGTGTGTGTGTTTGTTTGTTTGTTTGTGTGTGTGTGTGTGTGTGTGTGTGTGTGTGTGTGTGTGTGTGTGTGTGTGTGTGTGTGTGTGTGTGTGTGTGTGTGTGTGTGTGTGTGTGTGTGTGTTAGGGATAGTTATAAGCCAATGAGGTAAAATAGACTAAAAACTATTAAATCGGGAGATGAAAGCCTTGGACTATACAATCAGATATTAAAAACAACGATACGTAAACAGAAAGAGGGATAGAGGGGGCAAATAGTTGTTTATTCCTCTCTGATTTCTTTATCACATAGGTAAGCAAACATATCAGCAGATTCCTTCAAAGAATTGTGTACTAGACTAGAAGTGATTTTAACAACAAGATTAGAATATTTTAATAACAACTTTTTAACAGTGAGCATTTGTTGTCTGTAATGTTGGTAATTACTTTTCAGTTTCGCAAAATATTTTTATTAAAATCTGAAACATTAGCTTTTTAAACATAATGTTTTAGCTTTTAAAGATAATGTTTATTGGTTAAAGGGAGCTAGAGTGGTTATTATGTAGTTCTATCTGACATTTGTAATGTGTCTTTATAATATAAAACCAGACAGTAAAAATGAGCACAAATGTATACAATAATAATACGATCAAAAAAGGTTGTTGATTTCTTCTGGTTTAGACAGTATTGCTAAATTTTTCGCTAACGTTTCGCCAGCCATGCTGCTGACTTCTTCAGGGCTGAAATGAGAATCATCAACACTGTCTAAACCAGAAGAAATCAACAAAGTCTTATGTAATAATAGTGGACGTGGAAACCTATAAGAGTAATACGATCGTTAGAAATATTCCGGAAAGGATCATTGTATAAAATATTTGTAGTTTCTCTTTATACAATGATTTAAGTATTCTGAAAAATTCCTAGAAATTTGCGAAATCCTAGTGAAATTAAATAAAGTTGGTGTAATTCAAAATGTTGAGTAAAGAATGTTTGATTTATGTTATAAGCTTACTAATTTCAATAACTACCAATTATGATTGAATAATGAAACTATATAAAAAAAAAAAATACATTTAATTGTTGAAACCATTTATTTTCATTTGATTATTTACAATCAGATCAGTCTAGTAGGCATAGGTAGCGTATGGGGAGGTGAAAGAGTTGGAGATGTAAGAAGGAACGCTAGATGAGGCACGGACGTAAGGATGGGCAGCGTAGGAGAGACCAGCATGGGAAGCGTAAGAGAGACCACCATGAGCAGCGTATAATGGGGAAGCATAGGCGGCGTATGAAGCTGGAGCGTAAGAAGCGAATGGAGCGTGGGCGACAGCAGCGACTGGAGCAGCAGCAACGGCTAATGGAGCAGTACGAGTAGCAACTACTGGAGTGGCAACAGCGACTGGAGTGGTACGAGCAGCAACTACAGGAGTGGAAACAGCGACAGCCTTAGCTGGGGCTGGAGGAGCGACTCCGGCTTCTTTGTGGACGACGGCATTGAATCCGTTGACTGGGTCAGCGGTGTATTCGACGGTTCTCCTGGAGCCATCAGCTTCGTTAAGAGAGTAACTTCCCTGGACGACATCTCCTTGCCTGGATTCGGAAGCTTGCTTAGCGTCTCCGGTCAGAGGATCGTTGACGGAGTAGCTGAAGTCGTAGCTTGGGTTGGGGTCGTATTCGGTATCTTCGCGGGCAACGGCCTTAGCGATGGCTACTGGAGTAGCAGTGACGGTAGCAACTGGAGCAGCCGATACAGTAGCAACTGGGGCAGCAGCAACGGTTTTGGCAACAGCTACTGGAGCAGCAGCGTAGGTCCTAGCAAAAACTGGCGATGCAACAGAGGCAACTGGAGCTGCAGCGTAAGTCTTAGCGAAAACTGGAGAAGCGACAGCGGCAACTGGGGCAGCGGCGTAAGTCTTGGTGAAAACTGGAGAAGCAGCTACCGTAGTGACTGGAGCAGCACCGTAGGACCTGGCGAAAAGTGGAGCAGCACCGTAGGACCTGGCAAAAAGTGGAGAAGCAGCAACTGAAGCTACAGGAACTCCAGCAAAACCAGCGTAAGATCCGGTGAGACCATATGACCTGTAAGTTGGAGTCAGGAGCTGGGAGCTAGCCACAGCGAGGACGGCGAAGAGAACTGCTACCTGGATTTTATGAATACCATAAATAGTTAAAATAAAAAACAATATGCAAAATATAGACGGTAGACCATGGTTCAGTTTTAATAATCAACCTAATCAATGTTTTAGTTTCTGATTGATATATAAATTTTAATACAACAAAACTTGAATAAACTGATAACTCTGCAGATGTTATAGTATAATAGAAGAATCAGTTAGAATAAAAGATAAAATCAATGCATTTTATCTAGTGAAAATTTCTGAATCTCAGTTATGAGAAATAAATGTTTAAGGTCTCCTGCATCCTAATAAACATTACTTGCAAAAAGGATTGGGTGTGTTTGCACGTATTTTAGAAAAGAAACTGGAATTTATTGTTTTAGTTTTATAGCCATAATCTATTGGAAAATTGATTAAGCAGTATTTCTAATTCAGACCATTAATTTGAAACACTTACAAAATTCTCATAAAGAAAAATGTCAGTCATATTCGAATAAAATATTTATAGCAATGGTGGATGAAAATAGTATCTAATATCATTTTTTATATTCCATGAAAGTGCAATCTAAATAAGAAGCACTTAATACATTTACAAATTCATCCGTATGTAATATGTTTAATTTAAAAATTTAAGATATTTTAAAATTTAGAACATTTACGGAAAACTAAACCAAAGGTTCTTCTTTCATGATAATAATTTTAACAAAATGGTTATGGAATCTATTAATCTAGCATTTCTTCTGGTTTCGACCGTCAGGTTCGTTGCCAACGTTTTGCTAGACACAATGTTACCTTCCTCAGGGCTTAATCAGAAAGTCTCTGCGCCTAGCGAAACGTTGGCATAGAATTTGGTGACACGGTCAAAACCAGAAGAAATACTTGATGAGTGGATTCAAAATATTAACTATGACAAGTTAAGAGAGTATTTAAAATTATACATAGCAATATTAAAATCAATAATTATTTAAGTCGAGATAAAATATATATTATTTTATAAATTATAAAATTGATAAAATATGTTTTCTCTTGATGGTGTACTCACCTTGAATGCCATGGTTGAAGTTGCTGATGGGGATTTCTGAGCGCCTTTATATTCTCTTCGACTTCGCGACCTTCAGGCAGGACATTATTTTTTTTTAACAATCCCCCGGTCATCGGACCCCAACTTATTCAATAGGGAAAACCTTGAAAAGAACCCGAAAGTTATGAATTTATAATTTAATAAATAAATTCGTATCTGAACGGTTAATAAAATGATGAAATGAACAATAAATTGTTGTTTTGTGCTTGGTAAATTTATAGATTCACAATTAAATTACCGCTAATACATTATAATATAAACATGTATAAACTACATTATATTTGCTATATATTTCGGTATACCTACTATATACTGATAGATATATTTTTTCTACTATTATTATTTCGTTTTCCTTCTACTGTATGCTCGGAGTCCGGCAGTGGGATCTATGATTTTTTTAAGGAAGTTAAAAATGTTTGAATATTTTTATTTTGAAGAGGAAAGATTTGCCCTGGCCGGGATTCAAACCCAGGTCGTCTGTCTCTCCGTGACAGCGCTCTTACCATTTGAGCTACCAGGGGTCGCTTCACAATCAGGACAAATCCGTTCCCTTCACCGATCCCATATCCCCATGTTCTCGCAATTTTTGCGATTTATACACGAGGAAGAATGTTCATTGAACATTACTTTAATTAGATCTTGACGACCCGGGTTCGAATCCCGGCCAAGGCAAATCTTTTCTCTTCAAAAGAAAAATATTTAAAAATTAATACAATTAAGAAAAAATTGTAAATAATATATTGATGTAAGTCAACAAGATCCTAATAAGAGGTTACTTTTATTTAGTCAGTTTGCGGAGATGGATCATATGGGATCTAGGACCCTCCTGGGGCTAACCCAGCCTCTTTAAAGCATTATAAAAATAGGGTACCCCAAATAAGGGATAAGTTGCCTCCTTGCAGAACCGTTGTCCATGAAACAGTACAGTCTCTGCCATGTACTGAACCCCAGACTCGTTCACGGGTCTTAGTGGTTATAGGTTTTCTAACAATATATGTCAATTTTTCAATTAATTTTATGTTTCTAATACTGGCGATAAAAGGAAATAGTTGTAATTTTTATTAACTAGACAAGCCTGCAGTTGAAATACTAAAAATGTTTTGAATAGCTGAATGAAATATCTTTTTTGGAATAATTTATGTACCTGCGCAAAGCAGTGAAACTGTAAGAGAAACGCACGATTAGCATTAAGAAAGAGTTGGGTCTTCAAAATAAATTATGGAGTTTTAGGACATAGATCAGAGAATAATTCTTAACAGCCAAAACGTGGAATTATAATTTTACATTTATAAAATCTGTTCTAGAGAATGTCTTTTATTATCAAATTATATTTCGTTTACGGAAAAGAAAATGTTAAGGGTAGGGATAAAAAATAAATACTTAAACAAGAGCAGCTGTTTAGAAACGGAAGTTTCGGTCTACACAAGGGCTGAATAAATAAGGCACACGCGCAAACAAAAATTATAATAAAGAATAAAACAATAATAATGTAGAAAATGAAAAGGATCGGAGTGGCTCAGTTGTTGAGCACTGAGTTGCCATGCCGGAAATCATGGTTCAAGTCCCGCTGCAGGAAAGACTTTTATTTAGTCTGTTTGTAGCCGAAGATAGATCATATAGGATCTAGGACCCCCTTGGGGCTCACTCAGCCTCTATAAAATGGGTTCCAAATTTATGGAGGAAAAATGTAGCGGTTGAGCGTGATCTAGGACAAATCACCTCCATGCAAAACCATTGTATCAGTACAGCCTCTACCATGTACTGAATAAAGAAATAATTGGAGTAAACAAAATAGAAAAATATTTTTTATTTTGAAATATATACAAAAATAATAGGAAAGATGTTTATAACAATATTAATTAAAATAATATTTTACTAGATAGATATTATTAGGGAATATTTTACTATATTCCATTTTCTTCTTGTGCCAGACCCAACTTAGAGCAGTTTGAATTGAAACGTTTAAGAAATTTAAAAAATGTAAAGAATAAAATATTTAGAGCTAGATATAAAAATTTTTGTCTAGCTTTACTTTTAAAAAAATAGTTGAATTATGAAATCGATTGGTAACTTGAGGTAGCAATTAAATGGTATTAAAAAAGTACTGGCTTAGAAATCGGAGGATACATGGATTTTGTAATTATTACATTCATTATATTATTATTATTGGTACGGCACAACAACACGTTGATGCGTCCAGGCCTCCTCAATCAGCTTCCGCCAGTAGTCCCCGTTGATTGCTGCTGCCATCCAGTTGCGGACTCCTGAGATTCCTGGCGTCCTCAGCCACAAAGTCAATCCACCGCAGTCTTGGTCGGCCGACTCTCCTCCGTCCGTGGATCAACTCCGTCAGGGATCTCCTCCTCGTAACCCTCGCCACATGTCCAGCCCATGTTAATCTGGATTGCTTGATAAAACTTACCACGTAAGGCTCTCCAAAGAGATCGTACACCTCTTCATTTTTTCTTCGTCAACACAGACACGCCCAAATATTCTTCGGATTACATTTACATATCGGAGTATGTAAGCCACTGGGCGAATAAGGGTGTTGTATAGGATGATTTTTTTTTTCCTTGTTATAACCCTACTTGCTATGTGTTGTCTTATCCCAAAATAGGCACGGTTTGCGAACAATATTGTTCTCCTAGTTTCTACTCTGATGGCGTTAGTACATGAGCCTTGGAATCCAAGATATGTGAATTCTCAGACCTACTCAAAGGGGTAAGCTCCGAATTCCACCTTTTCTCCGGGATGTCTTGGGTGCTCTTCAGCTACCATGTATTTGGTCTTGTCTTGGTTAACCACCAGACCAAGTTTTCTCGCTGCCTCTGCCAGGGTGAGAAACGCTTCTTCAACCATCTGCTTTGATCTTCATATTAAATAGATATTGTCTGCGTATTCAAGGAGCTGCACGGATCTATTAATTATGGTTCCCGTTGTCTGAATTCCAGAGTCTCTAATTGACTTTTCTCGAGCCAGGTCAAACAATAGACATGATAGTGCATCACCCTGACGTACATCTCTTTTTGATGGGAAACCCTCGATGCGATCATTCTGTATTTCGATGAAACATTCAAGGTCAGCCATATTCATTCTGATCAGCCTTATGAGACTAACGGGGATATTTATAACATTTATTATACCAGTTCTTGGAACAATAAAATAGGGATCTACAATGTAATAATAAGTCAGATATCCAAAAAAATCCGTTAATTATATTTTATTTTTACAACTCCTGATCATTATATTTAATATAAAAATCAATGTGCTAATGAGTTGTATAACATTGAACTCTTAGTCGAAAGTTTACCACTACACAATAAATGCATATAATAATATTAATAAATTAATGGTGATATTACAATTCAGAACATTAATTTTACTAGAGAATGGTGCTTCTAATTCCTTTAATTGTATTCTTCAATTCAATTTATATTTTATTTATTTCGACCTTTCAAATAGTTAAACCCATCTATTTACTTCCAATAGTATGGGGAGCTAAACTAAGGAGCCAAATCAAAAGTAGGAAATTGGAGAATGCATCCCGTTTTCATTCAAAATCAAGTATTTGCTGATGACATCCTCATTATTGCAGAAAACAGAGAAGTCTTACAAGAAGCATTAAAAGCATGGGAGGAAGCTCTGAGTCGTAATTGTCGTAGTTTTCTCTAAAAGTGGTTTTAGGGAACCGGAGGCAGTGCCTTGCGGAGGCTTGGATTTGGAACAGGTGGATGTATAAAAGTACCTGGGAGAAATAATTAGTAATGATGGCAGGTTGGACTCTGAAATAAATCAGCGCATAAGAAAAGCTAGCAACGTATATTACCAGTTACGAAATGTCATAATCGGAAAAAGGGAAGTGGAGATGAATACAAAAATGACAGTATATAAACAATTCTTCATCCCTACGTTGACCTATGCTGCTGAAAGTTGGCCTAGTATCAAGAAATTTGAGAGCCGTATACTAGTCACCGAAATGAAATCCCAGAGAAAAGCTCTCAATAAGACGAGATTTGACCGAATGAGGAATCAAAGGATAAGAGAATAGACAGGGCAAGAATCTCTCATAGACAACATCTCTCTCTCATAGAAGGGAAATAATGTGGTTCGGTCATTTACAAAGAATGCCTATAAACCGTCTGCCAAATGTAGGGAAGCGAAAACAGAGAGAAAAAGACCTCGAGGACTGCCAAGAAATAAATGCGATGACCTGATGGCGGAGCTGGCTAGAAAGAGGGGATTCTCTCTGGGGGAAGTCATGGAACTTGCCACAGATAGGGAAGCATTTAGGAGATGGACACAGCCTGCCCCGACATCGTAAGGTATAAGGGAAGGGCAAAGAAGAATACTTTTAAAATATACCATCCTCGAGTTAATTTTATGTAGCTAGAATCATTAATAATAATGTATCACAGATTTTAGTTTTAAAGAAATAACTAATTACACAAGGGAACAACATTTTTGTTGCATGAAATATTTTGACTAATATTCTACTTCCTCGAGGTGCTGATTTAAGATCTGAAGTCAGTTTGTTTGTATCAGCTTTACTTTTGGGGTTATAATTATAAACTGTTTTTTAAGATGAAAATATTTTTTATTAAGAAAACTATTAAAAAAATTACCACTACATATCAAAAAATTTTCTTTTGTAAGATTTTCTGGCTTGATTCGGTTCACGGGGGCTGTTTTTAATGCTCCAACAATAGTCCGCCATCATGTGAGCATTCCAGTGACCTTGGTAACGTTCCTCCATAGTTCGAATGTCCTGATGGAACCGTTCCCCTTGTTCTTCACTCAGATCACCAAGATTTTCAGGGAAACGGTCCAAATGGCTGTGGAGGAAGTGTACTTTGATGCTCATATTACAACCAAGCTGCTGGAAGTGTAACAACATTAGTTCAATATGCTCCGCATAGCTTTCTTCCTTTTTGTTTCCCAGAAAATTTTGAGCAGTCCAAACGAATTCATTCCAGGCATTTTTTTCAATATCGGTCATGTAACTAATAAAGTTTTCATCCTTTATCAACCTTCTTATTTGGGGACCATCAAAAATTCCATTTTTAATTTTTTCTTGGCTCAAATTAAAGAACTTCTTAGAGATGTATTTATAGCAATCACCACCCTTGTTCAAAGCTTTGACAAATTGTTTCATGAGCCCTAGTTTGATATGCAAAGGTGGCAGTATTATTCGATCCGTGGGCACGAGGGGCTCATTTATTACATTCAGTTGTCCCGGAACCATAGATTGCCTGGAAGGCCAATCTTTTCTAATCCAGTGCTCAGACCTAGCTCTGCTGTCCCATAAACAAATAAAACATGGATATTTTGTATATCCACCTTGTTGTCCAAGAAGAAAATTCACCATTTTTAGATCAACACTTATCAACCACTTTTGTTCGTTGTATTTGATTCTATCCATTACAGAAGCTACAGTAGCATATTCTTCTTTGACTGTAGTTGAATGTGCAATCGGTATCGAACCCAGCTTATTGCCGTTATGCATAAGTACACATTTCAGGCTACGTTTAGAGGAGTCAATAAATAAACGCCATTCATTTGGATCATACTTCTGTACTCCCATTGCTTTCAATAAACCAGGAACATCTGAACAAAAAGCAAAGTCGTCATCTTTAGAAAAGAATGACAGCAATTCTGCCTCTCGGTTACGATAGTATGAAATTCTTGTTTCTGGGGTTAAAAGATTTCTTTGCTTTAATCGAGAAGCTAGAATCTCCGATGTCTTTTTAGAAAGACCAAGATCTCTGATTAATGCATTGAGGTCTTCCTGATTAAAGAGCTGGGGCTCAGAAGTAAAATCAGGGTAAGAATCACTTGTCCGACTTTCATCACTTGAAGAATAGTTTTGTTTTTCTATATCATGATCATTTTGAACAGATGAAGAAGCTTGAGGTACTGGTGCATCGCCAGAGAACAAGACTGGTCGAGTAACAGATAACAAGTTTGGATAAGACCATTTCGACCGGTTATTTTTATTAATTCCATTAATATCAATCACACAAAAATAACAATCATCTTGATGATTATTAGGTTCCCGCCAAATCATTGGTGTTTGATACTTAAAATGGGGTCTTTTCTTATTTGCCCATAATCTCAAAGACTCAACACATGTTTTACATACCATATGAGGGATCCAGTACTTGTCACGGATGTCCAAAGCGAATCCAAAGTAATCAAAATATACCTGTGTTATAAACTCTGACACACTTAGCCTACAATTTTTGAATGTATATTCACCACAAATGTTACAGAAATAGTTTGGATCGTTTCTACAGATATTTCTTAACTTGGACATTGTTATTTAACACAAGAGCACAAACTTTTTCACTAAACAACTCAGTTGAATTGAAGTTTGAATGTGACTAGTACAAATATATGTCTATCAGCTGTTTGCCAAAAACAAAAGGTGCTGGAGAAAAACTGAGGCTAGATTTGTAATCACCAACCTCTAATTAGTAAACAACAGGCCTAAAACTCCATGCAACAAAAAATTAATAAAAATTTGTTCCCTTGTGTTATCTATCTCCAAATCAATCGTAAGTTTAGTCTATAAAAATCTACTAATGATTATAACATAATTAGTTGAAATATAATACAGTTGAAAAAATTTGAATTTTTAAGTTGTTTACTATGATACGCTACTTTAAGCCTTCAAGTATTTTTAACAGATATATCTACACAGTTTAGATCGTAATAATTTATCATCGAGCGTGAAAAACTAATGTTGAAGTGTTGTATTTGTCTGAAAGAAGCTATCAATCTAGGTTTTTTTTACGTAAAATAGTGATTACCCTGTGAACTTTTATGTCTTGCCTAGTAACCTATAGTAGCCTAGCCTAGCAGTTTTTATTACAAATGTGCTGTAACATATTTTTTTTCAACCATTTATATTGATCTATAAAGGATGATGTATGACATGCATATAGCATCCTTTGACTGTGTGTTATCAGCTATTTTAGCTACAATGTAAATGACTTTAAGATTGCATAAAATATTACTGAATAATTACAAAAAATGAAAGGTTTATTTATGGGATTTATGGTACAACATTATTGGTATGTGGTTATAATTTGTTTTAAAAAAAAGTCATTGTAATTTATTGATTCAAGAAAAATACATTAAAACAAATTAAACATTAAAAGAAGGGCGGGGAAGTCAAACCACCTTTCAAGGAAAACAAGAAAACAGGAAAAAATAAAAAAAGGTACATAAAGTCGTACAAATACAAATATACAAGAAAACAGAAGCAGTGTTCAGAAGAATTCAACAAATTTTTATGAGATGCAATAAAATAACTGATATTTCTTGGAGTTAGGTAAAGGAATTTGATTCTTTTAGAAACAAATTCTTTTTTCTTGGTTCTCACAACCTCTTATGATTCCGATGAAACTTGCGATTACCGATGATTGTTTGTTCAAGAGTATCAACGTGAATATATAATAGTATCAAAGTGTTTATATATCTTAACCAAACAGTTTAATATTGACAAAGTCGTTGAAAATAATAACTATGATAAAATCCGTTTAGAAATAAATCCCGTGTATTTTGTCATAGTTTACGAATATATTAAAATAAATTAAATACCATAGGTACAATAAATGTAAATTATAAATTATTATTTTGTGCTACTTAATAAATGAAGAATGTACCATTTCTCAATTTAATTCATCATTAATTCGTTGATGGCATGCACCTCGGAATCAGAATTACATTTAGTCTAAAACATAATTTTCATGTGTCACTATCTAGTATTTTTAAGGTCAATACAAATTATTGCATTTTTGTGGTTATTTGGTCTCTATATGGTCACCGGAAGTGATACATTAATAGATATCACAGTATATTAACATCGAACACTCAACAGTTTCTATCCAACGGATGTGCAGAAAAGTTGTTTTGCCCGGTTAAATCAAGAAACAGATGCTTTCCAATGAAAATAACTATCAATTTTATTATATTATTGTTATTTTTTATTATACTTGTTAATACACTACACTGCTTTTCATAAGATGGGAAATGCCTAAACATAATATGGGAATCTTATAAAAAAACATTGTTTGTTATTATTTCCTACAAACTATTTGTAATAACCTTAATAAAAGCATGTACCACTACAGCTCGCGAACGGGTCTGGGGTTCAGTACATGCTAGAGACTGTACGGTTTTATTGACAACGGTTATGCAGGGAGGTGATTTGTCTTAGATCAGCTCACGATCACGCTCAACTGCCAGATTTCCCTCCTTATTTTAGGTACCCTATTTTTATAACATTTAATATAGGCTGGGTGGCCCCAGGAGGGTTCTAGCTCCAATATGATCCATCCCCGATTGCAAACAGACTAAATCAAAGACTTGCCTGCAGCGGGATTTGAACCAGGATTTTCGGCAAGGCAACCGAGTGCTCTACCACAGAGCCACTCCACTTCCAATTACCTTAATAACCTCTTTAAAAACATTCTAATCTAGTCTTAGACGTGATAGGCTATGTAAATCTTAATTTTAAGATTTAGAGTCCCTTAAAGTCGCATTTATATGTTTACGGGCGTACAAGTAAATCATATAGTGCCCACTTGGGATATTTTATGGCTAATTTTGGCGTTACGTTAGAAAAAAGTTGTAATAGACATAATATATGATTATATTTTAACCGAAAGACTACCTGCGATATCTCAAAAAGTTGTTAGAAAAACGAAAAACTGGTATTTAAGAATATTTATATAAATAAATATTTATGTAGATATGACAGAATGAATAAATTTACTATAAATTTGTTTCATGAATAAATTGACATTTAATTTTCGAGACCTCGACAGCTGTCATCCCTGACCAACAGTGAACAGTAGAATTTTGGAATCCATTAAGCGATAGAATTAAAAAATATTTATGTTAATCATAAAATAAACTTTATTAACTATTTTAACAGATTTAAACAAAGATTTTTTTTATAATCAAGACAGGAAAATTAAATTAATTTTAAGGATAAAAATGAGGTATTTGTTATCATAGGAAATTGAAAAGCCAAGGGAGAGGTACCGCTGGGTACTGTTCTTCATGCCTCTCATGACATTGTATTTTATTTTACCGTCAGCCAATCTGCTGATTGTCGTTGTCTTATTTGAGAGGTGTGGATGTAAATATAAAGAGAAGAGAAGAAGAATATAAAATAATTAATGATGTTATACAGGAACTTAAAAATTAAATAAAATTAAGCTTTAGTTTGTAAACAGTAAAAAAAAAAATATTTTTTTATAATTATTGGTCATTTTTTATGAGTTATAAATATTTTTATTTTTAAAAGAGAAAAGATAGGCCCTCGACCGGGATTTGAACCCGGAACCTTTGTCTCACCGTGACATCGCTCTGCCAATTGAGCTATCCTTGGATGTACTTGGGAAGTAATTGTAAATTGGTGAAGACAAAGTAATTCTCGAAAAGTTCAGGATAAACCGATATCTATCTATGAAGGAATTCAACAAATAGATAGATACAATAAAGTTCTGTATGTAGTAGAAAAGAGGGAGAATGAATTTCGATACTTCGAAAAGCCAATGCTCAAATCAGACAACAATGGAGGGATGACTTATTTGTATTCTTATAAGATATTGTAAGCTGATCTAGAATTAAAGGAAAAAACAAATAAATGAAATATAATAAAACATGTAAATATGATTTAATTTTGAATGATATTAGTAGTCAATTTTTGAAGTGATGCCTAAAATATAAATACAATATACGTTGCTAGGCTTTTAATTATCTTTCAATAATTGTTTCTGGCAACTAACACTTAGCTATCTATGTAGAAACCAGGAACTAAGAATATTTCTAATAAAATATTTATGTATTATAAATAATTTTTTTAAAAAATATTTTTGTTTTTTTGTCTTGGCCGTGTCGCCAGCGTCTCTAGCGCGGTGCACTATCCACTCAGTTTCTAAGGCTCGCATTCAAGCCAAAGAAATCAGTTTTCTTCACCGATCCTATATCTCTTTGTTCTCGCAATTTTAGCGATGTATATTTGTCTGGCTTGAATGCGAGCCTTGGTAGCTGAGTGGTTAGAGCACCGCGCCAGAGACGCAGGAGGCCCGGGTTCGAATCCCAGCCAAGACGAATCTTTTCTCTTCAAAATAAAAATATTTAAAAATAATCACCATCAAAAAGAACAC
The DNA here is from genome assembly GCA_037127475.1 of Arma custos. Classification (NCBI taxonomy): domain Eukaryota; kingdom Metazoa; phylum Arthropoda; class Insecta; order Hemiptera; family Pentatomidae; genus Arma; species Arma custos. The sequence continues at coordinate 167,423,775 of CM073759.1, forward strand.
CAAATTATAAAAAATGTTATTGACGTAAGTCAATGAGATCTCAATTATAGTAATGTTCAATGAACATTCTTCCCCGTGTATGCATCGCAAAAGTACCTACATATTAATTTTAAATCTCAACTTGCTCCCCATAATATTCCTGATAACCCTCTGAGGCGTCTGAAAAGAAGATGGCCTCGATACTTTCTACTATAAAACTTTACTGGAGTGCTATCAATGGGTAGTTTCTCAACTAGTGTTTTTCATGTCCTCTGTTCATACAGCAGATTTACTTGATATAATTTAATTACCTAAAAAAAATCCATTATCATTGGAAAAACCTTCATTGATTTTCAACAGCCTGGAGAGGTACTGATAATGGATTAGACTGAACATGAGGATTCTCCGAGTAACGAAGTAATTTCAGGGGTTTCCGAAATAGTCCAACTTGCTATCTATACGACAATAGGCTAACTTAGCAATCCCCAACTTGGCTCCCAACTTTCCTTCTGTCCCCGGGCCCATTCACGGCCTTCCCTAATTTATTTGCCTAACAGTCACAACTGCTAGCCTTGGTTTGCCTCCAATATGAAGCAATGGCGTCTGATTCGATCAAGGGAAACATTTGGCAAAGGAAATAGTAATGAAACTGTACAGTATTTCATTCGATAGAAGAGAGAAACTCAAAGATATAGTGAGATTTGGGGAAAAAAACATTATTAAGCTGTTTCTCGGTAAGAGACCAGTGAATGCGAATCACTAGCTTATATACAAAGTTATACCAATGACTGATGTATTTTTTCTTCATAAGTATTCTTTTTAATAATACTTAAAGGGAAGTGAATTCACAAGAGATTGGTCAATGGGACTGTTTCACAGGTAAAAGATTTACCCGAGTTCCGCCTAACCTATAGACTTTTTCCCAGCTAATAACGCCCAGATTGTAAGGCTGGATGAGTCTCAGTAGGGCTCTAGATTCCACATATCAGCATAAATATAGTTGTTTATGCACCAACGGACTAAATAATATCATTATTACCTCAGCAATAGGTTTGAAAAAATATTGCTTGGAGTTTAAGGTGCGTACCAGATTTTATCCTGATGGAATAAAAGAATTGCACACAAGAAGATACAGTAGGTATTCTAGTCTCAGTATAGCCTATACCAGTCATAACCGAAACAACTAAATTTAATGGTACTGAATAAACTACTTAATCGTGACTTCTTCTGTATGTAGGACTACAATAGTTTAGCAAATTATGATGTCATCTTTTTGCTGATTCCCTAGAGATTCTTTTATAATATTTAGCGTAGTTTGTAACGTACTAAATAATTCAGCCAAAAACTCATGCTTTTGTAACAGCTCGAGATTCAATAATTTATTTTTCGGTGTCAGTCTCGATCTCTTAAACTCATTACACTGCTCTCTATTTTGCATTTATATAATCTTTAATCGTCATTGTTCGATTGGTAAATCTTCTTTATTTCTTTGGTGAAGTTCTCTAACTCTATCTATTTTCGATTGCTCATTTATAATTATTCTGTTATATTATTTTTGCAATGACGCAGTACTGCATAATAAAAATTTAATCTCATTTTTTTTTCATCGATTAGCAGAAATAAGAAATTTTCGATTACTAATTGATAGTTTCTTACTAGATCTCTAGGCAATTGCATTTTAATTCTTTACAGAGTATGTCCAGTAAGCAAAGATAAGGAAAAAGAATGAAAAAGTGGATTTTGTGTTAACAATTGAATTGTGAGCATATGATTTTAATGTGCGAACGTTCATGTCGTGTATGGTGTGATTCAGATTAAACCAAGGAGGATTTTTTTGGAATTTTTCATCGTGTTGTTTGCATTGTAACAGGTCTGAGTTAGTATTGTAGATTAGTAGATAATTTCTTATGTCATGTGAAGATATGTAGATATGTAGAAGATGTGATAATCGTTTGTGTCTTCTTGTCGTCTCAATTTTGTATGTATAAGCTTTATGCAAGTCTCTTGACCAGCTACAAACCGAGATAACGTACTTATTTATTATTACGTAATAGAAATTTATGCTGAGTAGGAAGCTGAATATATACCATAGCTTTTTCTATCTAAATGACATTTGCAAAAGCTAATTCAAATAAATGCCTCGCAGACGTATGAATATCCATAAACAGAAACATCTCACCCTCTCATCGGTCAAGGCTTTGGCAATTTTGAAGAGTGGCAAAATTTCGAATCTCAAGACTTTTATGCGTGTCTGTATAAAAACACCGAATTTATGCCAGTTTCTGTAGGATTAGTCTAATACAAACATCTGGTTCTTATCTTTTATCAAACAGTATGTAAAAACCATTACATGTCATTATATTAAATATAACTAATAAATAAATAAATAATAGATATGATTAATTGTTTTATCAATAATTAATACTTTTACTTTAGAATTGTTGAAGAGTGGTATTCAGAACATTACGTGCTAATTTCGGTAGTCCCCTCAATAGCAAGCTTGCTATTTCACTAGATACACGCGTGTTTATTTGCCCCTCCGCATGTTTACCCTATATGTTTACTTTACTAATTAAGGGTTGTTTTGAATTTACAGTGAAACAATTATACTCCCTTTCGTGCAATATAAAAGCTTAATTATTCTATTATATCAAATCGGATAAACAAATTAGGAATTTAATATGGAAAATGACAAAATATAGAGTAATAAAATAGGTATTAAGAAATCAAGATAAAAAAGGCCACTAAAAATGTATGGTGAAGCTTATAGTTCTATCAAACATTTGCAATTAGTGATCAACCAATAATAATTTTAAGTTATTTTCATATCAATGGATCATTCAGATTCGCTTTATAGGAAGTTGAAAAATTAAAATCATAGACCGAGACATTGCTCCATAAATATCTTATGACAAAGAGAGAACCACCTCAGCGCACATAGGCCAGCGGTTAGGTACCAAAAAAGGTTAAAATTTGGACTTTTTGAAAAAAAAAATGACCAATATTCAAAGGGGCGTAACTCAGAATCTATTAAAGCTACAGAGCCGCGGTTGGATTCAAATTGTAGCAAATTTAATCTACATTAAAAAGGGTTTTGTATTTTTTTTTTATCAAAAACGCACCGATTAGGAGATAAGGCCGAAAACTGAATTAACTCCGAAAATTTGAGGTTTTTCGGCAACCAAAAGTTTTCCTATCCGTTTTTTCGGTTGCAAACTTGGATTTCAACTACTCAGACATGCCCTTACAACATATCAAAAAATGCAGCTCTCTTTAATTTATTGCGACCTTCAAACACCTGGACGCTGGCCTAACAAGGTTATACATATATTTGACACTGTTCATATCTCCGAAAAATATGAAATAATATGGCGTGAATTTGCAGGTTTCTAAGGTATTAGGTGATAATAGGTTTTATATCAATATCAAAATTTCTTTAAAATTCCGGAACATTTCAGTCAATTGATCAACTAATATTTAGGATAACATTGTTGTATTATCAAATTGGCGCTAGTTTTCTTTTTTTACAAAGTTACAAACATTTTTTTTAAATTATATTTTTATACAGTTTCTATTTATTTATTTGTTAAATATTCAATATGGACATAAAGTAATTAAAAATATAATAAACTGAAAAATAGCTATAGTACAAGATAAATATTTACAGTAATATAATAAAAATTACAGTCAAAAATATATATAAAATAAAAATGGCTTTTAACTGAGGGCAATAATAACCTACCATCAGCAGTTTTTTGCTCATAGAATCAAATAACACCTGAACTATACAAAGAACATCAAACTAAACAATGGATCTGCCTTACATGAATTATCAAAGGATGTTTTAATGATATTGTTTTTAAAAAATCTCTCTTGTATTAGTTAAATTCATATATGTGATATATAAACTTCAGATTTTATACAAAGACACAACGTCTTGTGTGGATGGGTTCTATACATTATTTTTTGTCTTCATTCATCAATTTGCATCATTTAACATTAAGTTAACAATCGAAAGTAGTTTAGTCATGTATATATATATATATATATATATATATATATATATATATATATATATATATATATATATTAAATTGTAAGTGATAAAGAAGGGAAAGTAAATTAATATCAAAGTGATAAATAAATTTTATATTATTTAATAAAAAATATTTTATTTAATACATTAATACTAATTTAAAAGCACTATTAATTAAAGTTTCGATTATTTTTTTCATCGAGCATTTTGAATTTTCTTTATTACGTTGGCGAATTGCTATTTAAAAAAAATATATATATACAATCTCATACTCAAATCTTCACCAACAGTAATAAAAAACAAGGGGGGAATGCTTAACTGTGTTTCTTTAAAAAGGAAATATATTTTTATTTAACAAAAAATGCACAAAATAAAACTTTGTACTCATGATTGATTTAAGCCTATCTTAGAATATTAAATGAAAAACTGGCGCAGTAAAGCTGAGACAGTTGAATATCTTATCCTACAACATAAGGCCTAGAAATGGCCAGTGTTGGCTGAGCTATTGTGGCAACTGGAGCATGCGCTATTGTAAATGTTGGACGAGCGACGGAAATTGGTGTCGGAGCAAAAGCGACAGGTGGTCGTGCGACTGCTATGGGTGTAGCAGCGACAGCAACTGAAGGCCTGGCAATGGTGACGGGTGCTGCTACAGGATGCGCTGCTGCGGTGTCCTTGTGCACGTTGGCGTTGAACCCGTTTACTGGGTCTGCTGTGTACTCCACGGTCCTCACTGAACCGTCAGGCTCGACCAGGAAGTACCTGCCTTGGACGACGTCTCCTTGTCTTGATTCGGTATGACCGTGGTTATCCCCAGTGACCGGGTCGTTGACGGCGTACGAAAAGGAGTAGGACGGATTAGGGTCGTAGGTGTCATAGGTCGGGGCAGCGACTGCGACTGGAGGTCGTGCGATGGCAACGGGAGAAGGAGCGAACACAGCGGGTTGGTTTATCACTCTCGTTGGCGTGGCAAAAGCAGGTACTGCGTGCACCGGAGTGGCTACTGTTTGGACTGGCCTGAAGAGTTGACCGATCGCACAGTTGGCTCCAAGAATCGCAAAAAGGATAACTGAAAGCTTTAATACAAAGTTCTTAGATATTATAAACTTCAGATAGTGCAATAACAATAAGTCATAATTTAATAGAAATGATATTTCTAAACCTAAAATATCCTAGAGGTTAATTATGCAGCCCTGGTGAATCAGTGGTATAGCAGAATTTTGTCTATAGTAAGTTAACTCTATTGAGGAAATCGGAGTCGTATCATTCTTCTAGTTTTTGGTTTGAAATGGAGTTGTAATATAACAGCCCCTTATTCGCAACGAAATAAAACAGTTCAGTTTCCTCAAGTACAAGAAACTCATTTTGTAAAAAAATTGACTTAATCACGGCCCTCACTTGCGCTGGGGAAATAACTTAAACGGGGATCCACCCTTTGCCAAAAATAAAAAATACAGAATAAACTTTTGATAAATAATTGGTAGATAAGTTTTTTTTTCAAATTGAGTAATATTGCTTAAGAGATTGTAATTTGATCTAGATGACTTAAAAATAAATCTTGTATATTTTAGAAAACATTGTTGAGCGTAGTGTCGACGAATCTCGAAAAGAAAAATTAGCGTTGACCGGAAAGGTAATGTGGTAATTGAGGAATTGACTTGGGAGAATTTCTTCAAATAGATGTAACGCAGATAAATACGCAGGCAGCGGTAACCCAGGTGATTATTGTTAGTAAACAACAATTGGTGGTATCGGTATCAATCCTTCGGGTTACTAAACAAGTTATTGTTATTATTATTTATGATTTCTTACCTCTGAGATTCCCCTAAAATCAAACATACATACCAAAGACAATATAATATAAAATTAAGGGAATGGGAAAATGTTTTACTGATTTAAGAATTTTTTGACAGCTTTGAAGGTGTTTAGCAGAACTGTCATATTTCTTAATATTTAACTTTATATCATTATTATTATTTACTGATTAAATAAACGGGGAGTATGGGAAAAAAAAGGACAGTACCGAATCGTAATATACCGCAAGCTTCAAAATATTTTGTTAATTATAATTTTTATTTTGCACGAAAGATTCCAAAAAAATATATATACATATGACTAGTCTAATACTCTGTTTTATTCAGTAGTAATTTTATTTTTTTAGAAGAACAAGACAGAAGATTGATGCGAGAGCTCAATAAAATATAATTTTTTTTTTTTTTTAAGGAAGAGGTGTCGCTTAAGCATATACTGCTGAGACTATTAAGAAATATGGAACCAATTATACATTTTTAAATTAAAGTCGGAAAAGAAAAGATTAATCAATCAAACAATTTTAAATAAGCCAATTAAAATCATGCTCATTCTTGCGAAGTATTTGAGGAAGTTGTAAGACAATAAATTAAACTCTTAAGTTATATTCAGTTTTTTTTAGTTTATTAAATAATTAAAAGCCTTAGGAAAAATTATTATTAATTTTGATGTAAATTATTTACAATTATGCATGTATTGAATCTCAAGGAATTTCACCATGTTTTACCATCGTGAGATTTTCCTTTCTAGAAGAGTAGTGAATTATATAATAATAATTGGTGAAGATATATATATATATATATATATATATATATATATATATATATATATATATATTTTCGCCAATTGCAATTAATATTTTCAGCTAACGAAAATGAAAGGTAATTTCCTGAATACAAACCTATTAGTTATTTAAACAAGAAATTAAAATTACTTAAATTCTATATAACTCATTCCTTAAAAATTTAATACATAGTTTTCCTCGTCATTTAAATGGACTATTTCTAAATTAAACCTACAATGATATAGGATAATTAAACTGCAGTCAAACAAGACTTTCTCTACAAAAAGAAAAAGGGAAATGTTCATTTTGAGAAATAAAAATTTCTTCCCGTATCATGTTTAACATTTTTCATACTTTGGGATATTATTTAACAATAAACTAATATTAAAAAATGATTTTCGATGTTCCTGCCAAATTATTACTCTTGTTAATACTGCACCAAAAATCATTCACAATCAACACCTTCCTTAAAAATGCAATGGCCTAGTTGACATCGTCATTTCTACTTTAACAATACAATAATATTAGGTAATATTGCTATAATCATATAAAACTTTCTGTATAAAAATGCCCATTTCATTAAATACATTTTATTTCCGAGTCTTAATTTTTTTCATACTTTTGGATATTAATTAACAGTGAACTAATAATAATACAATCAATATTGACTGTTGATTCTCAGACCATAGCGGCTCACGAGGAATGCAAACAAAATTTTACTCTGACAAGTCACAAATTATTTCTGTCGTTATTGCTGTACAGTTCTAATACGATAAGGTATAGAATGCAAAACTATCACAGACGATACTTACAAGATGTCCGTTCATGTTAAGGCGGTGGACTAGTGCCTTGTAGCCCGGAGGTGTGGTTTTTATACATCGACCTGAATATTAGATTTTCGTCATAGCCACCCAGCTTTCACCCAAAGGCTACTCGCGGAGCATCCCTGTGATGTCACAGGCCCCATAAAGTTCTGGACAGCACCGGAGGTTACGCAGTTCCTGAGAATTCAGGTGTATCTTACATAAGGAGAAGTCATCACTCACCCAAATGTCAGGTAGAAAGGGCGTAAGGAATTAATTGCAGAAGGATGTCGAAAATTAATGGCACTTAGCCACTGAACTGAACTTTAATTCACAGAGTCCGCTAAACAGGAAGAATGTTTTACAATCGGAGTCCTTGAATGTTTTCATGTTATTTATTGAAGCACAGTATGCCTATGGGCCGATTTCCCAGCTGATTATCCCGAGACGGACAGTAAAACTTGTCGGTCTAAAACCGGAATTCGAATTGCGAATTTACAACCAATATAACATTTATTATGATTTGAACATTTATTATGCAGTAGCATTATGAAAGATTCAACGACAAAAGTGAAATTCTAATAAACAAAAAGAAAAAATTTGCTTATAAGTTTTGCCACCAGAACACTCGTCTTGATTTTTTTTTCTCTTAACCCCTTTGTCTTTTATTAATATTTTTAAAAAAATAGCATGTTAGTAATGATACGTAGTATCTCCTTTACTGCACCAGGTGCATTTTAAGAGAGGGCTGTTCAGGACATTGAATTTTCTGAACATTACTTGGATGGAAGGAGTGGGGGATCTAGTGATAGGGCTCACTAGTTCTGTCTGATTGGAGTTTGTTAGTAGTTTACTCAATCCATGTTGAGTGTCTGTACATGTGTTTGCCAGCGCTGAGGTCGGCCTGTCGGTGTAAGTGCGTTGAATAGTGGGTTCGTGCAGTGTTGGAGGCTCTCAAAGAATTTGATATGCCTCCGTGTGATGAAGTCCGTTACCGTCGGGAGTCCGAGAGTCTCGTGTATTATGTCTGATTTCGTCCTTTGTAGAGAAGTGTGCCTTACTTTACGCCTCAGCATACGGTAGTGAAATTGTTGGAGCCTTTTTGAAGTTGTTGGCGAAATGTTATTCAACATTGGCGCCCCATAAATGAGTGCTGGTCTAATAACTGCCTTATAGATCATTACTTTGAGGCGGAGTGATAAGTTCGGTGAGGTTAAAAGATGATTTAGCCTGTAAGATTTGGTTCTCACCGACCTGATCTTATTGCAAAGTTGGGATAACGTCAAGTGCCGGTCGAGGGTGACACCGAGATTCGTTATCCTATTCGAAGGTTTGTTAATTTTGCCTGCTACTCTATAAACTTTAGGTAGAGGGCGCTTATTCTTTTGGAAGGAGAGAATAATACAGTCGGTCTTCTTGGTATTAACTGTAATGTTCAATCCGTCCAGTCTTTTAGTTACTTCCTCACAGGCCACCTCCGCCTGCCGTAGAGCTCTCTCTGCATTCAATGAGCTACTGTAGATGGCGATGTCATCGGCATACGCCGCCACAGTAGCTTTTTTGTATTTGGCACTAACGATTTCCGCCGTATAAACTGAGAATAATACCGGTGATAGCGCAGACCCTTGAGGTACACCACACGTGAGTGGAAAGGGGTTGGACAGCTCTTCGCCGACTCGTACCTTTATTGAACGTTGTGTCAGAAAGGACCTTATGATAGTATATAGCTGCTCGGGAAACTCGTTGTCCTGCAGTGTCTTACATAGAAGGCTATGGGACACTGAGTCAAACGCCTCCGTGCAGTCTATGGATATCAAAGCGGTTGCCTCGTTCTTAACTGTATTCTGGCTTACTTCCGCGTGTAGCTTCGCCAGATGCTGGTCCGGGCACAATCCGGCCTGGAAGCCTGTCTGTTCCGGTGGGATTAACGCTATTTCCGAGCAATAGGTTTTGAGATAATTAAGAATAATTTTCTCAAAAACTTTGCCCATGTGCGGAAGTAAGCTAGTAGGCCGGTAGTCGACTGGCTGATTACCATTTCTTGCTGGCTTCAGCAGCGGAAAGAGGATAGCTCTTTTCCATGCCTCAGGAAAGTATCTTAGCCTGAGATAGGAGTTGTAGAGGTTCGTCAGGTGAGCTATGCCTCTTCTTGGTAATTGTTTTAGGAGTATAGTTTGTATTCCGTCGTGGCCTGGGGCTTTATTTCCTCCCGAACGACGGAGTATCGCCTTCAGCTGCTTCGGGGATACAAACATATAATTATTTCCTAATTCTTCGTTCGGGATTTCTGTCATACTGATTGTTCGACGGGCTATAGTGGCACTGTAGTGATCAGCGAACTTACTTGCTTGTTCCTCATCTGTAAACAGTTTGTCTCCGTCGTGTAGTAATGTAGAGCTTCTCTTCCTAGTGCTCGCCCTGAGTAATTTCCGAAATTTACGGTGGTCGCCATGGATTGCTCGGAGCTTCTCATGCCACAGTGTAGTCTGCCATTGTTTCATGAGATTGCGAAATTACACCTATATATATATATTCCAATCTCATGAAATCCAATAAACCTTGTTCCGTCTCTCTCCCTATCTTTTTCTTTGCCGTAATATATTTTCGATATTAACACGTTAAAGATAATTAAGGTTTTAGTGGTACCAGATGTGAATTCTATTTCAGGAAGAAAAGATTATCGTTACTAAATATGTAGTCAATGTAAGGCTAGACAACCATCACGCTTGAATAATATAAGAGCAATACATTGTTTTAATACTTACTTTATATACTGGATTTAGGGATCGGTCCATTCGTTCAAATTATAATTAGTGTTACCACCACGATTTTTATACGGTATGGATATAATAAATAGTTATTATACTATCAACTGATGGCACTTAGCCTGCCAACATAACGTTAAATAACTATTAAATACCTTTATGTAATAAATAGTTATTATCTCCATACTGAACAGTTTTGGTTCAGCTGCTAGTTCTTGATATTTTCATAGTTTCCCTCAGCAACAGTTGTGTTGCTATTATTATTGTTCGGGATAGCAATTTCAATAATATTTACTTATTATATTGACCAGGCATTGTATTGATATACTATAAATACTTATCAAGTCAATTGTGACGCACTATGTGCTCAGTGATTAGCGATTCATGACATTACAGCTTGAGGGAATCTTTTTGGACTGTACTCGCAGCATGGCTCCGTTTCGTAAAATATGTTGAATTTTCCTCGTCCGGGTTTGTAATGTATTTTTGCCAACTTGATACCTCTCTGCATAGAATTCGTACCTTTTGGGAGGTCACATGCAGCTGTAACATTTCGGATACACTTATTAGTCAGTGAACATATATCTTCAATTTTTACATACTAATTAATGGTGAGTGATTTTATATCTAATTTAAGTTCACTGAACATCAGCTAAACGAAATATCGATGAACTGCCATCAAACTAGCTGATCAAAACTATCTGAAATAAAGAACCATTCATTTTTACATAACAATTTTCTTAAATACCTTTAGTGAGTTTCCGAAAGATTTGTAATATGTGTATTCAAAACATAAAATTAAACTAGAAAGTATTTCCATAAATCATTGTAATGAGAAACATATTATTATAATAGAATTATTGTGATGAATTCCTAAGATCCATATTAAAAAAAGAGTTGAGTATTTATTAAAAATAATTGTGTAAGAATGTTATCTAGAATCAATTTTAATTTTATCTTAAACAAGTGTATATGCCGTTACAGATTCGTAAAACTTTATTTTGCAATTTACATCTATATATACCTGTAAACATACCTATAAAAATTTATTCATTATATTTTTTAAAAGTTGATGAACTATCGAAACATCACATTCTTTCAACAATTTCACCCTTAAGAGTGCATTTCTGGCCTTGAATAAAAATTATGGAAAATATTGCTTATTTCAATGGACCCTTTACCAAAATGTGATTACATTCTGTGAAAGAATTAAACAATAATGATTCCAACTTCAATAACAAGTGAAGTTGACCTTTATGATTTTTACATTCATGGAATTATTTCGAAGCTTGAGAAGATATCGAATCAGGAACGTTGTGGTATAGAAAATTCAATTGGCAGGAGTTTGTGCTCGGCAAGTTTTACCAATCTTGGGCAAAACAGTTGCCGAAGAATTCCCTTAAACTCGAACACAAAACCAGCCTTTGAGGAAATTGGGACTTAAGTTTATGTTAAGAAGGCTCGGCTAGGTTCAATTTCAGTGGGTCTCTGTGATAGTATCGAAAGAAATCGCATCTTCTATTTGAAGATATAAAGAACAAGATGTTCAGAATGAGAATCAAATGTTCAGTATTAACTGCATGAAGTCGTTGGAAAGAAAATAGACATACAGTTTAAACATACGGATTCATAATTCCAAATTAGCTAAAAACAATTATTTATTTTTTCTATAACTAAATGACGTTGAATTAAAAGTGTTCAGAATTATCTTATAGAGATAATTCTAAATCATATACGAAAAATCTATAATGTGTAAAATAGATGTTGATAATTCCAAAGCCATTATTTTTTGTTAAAATTTGTAACATATATAAATATTTAGTTTTTTAATCCTGAGTTACAGAGGTAGCCTCTAAATTAAAATTAAGTCTGTTTGTTTATTTAACGTCACTTTATATTGCTATGGATGATTGAATGATGCTACAGTAGAAGTCCTAAAGTTTGCCTATCCAAGTTTAATTATGATAGGTTCCTTTAATGGGTACCTGACATTGAACAGTCCTAGGGACCCACATTTTAAATTTTACATCTCTTCCGATGGATGGAGCCTAGGATATTTTACAACTTAAAAAAATTCTAGGGACACCTGCAGGGCTGTGAACCAATGATGATGGGTATATTAGATTATTATGCTAACACTACACCACATGTAACTCTAAAATAATTATAAACAATACGAAGTGACCTTAGTTTTTTATTTTAGCAAATTTTACTAATTCTAAAACTAATTTAAACTATAAAAACAATATTGACATATTATGATCATTCTAAATCTGAAATTACTGGGATTCTTCAGTATTTTTCTTAAAACATATAGTTATTTAACTTTTTAATTATTAATTCTTAGTTTACATACATAACAGAGCTTTTATCAGTTCATTAAGAGCCAGTAGCAATTTCATAATATTTTTATATTTACTTTATTCTTCTATCAGAACATATAAGAACAATCTGTTAAAACCATCAAAGTTTTTCGAACTTACTAAATACAGCGACCCGTCACGGCTTCGCACGAGTTGTAAGACATTATGCCATGTTTTGTCTGTCTAATGTATTTTATTATGTAGGTATTATAACCATTAAAACAAAACAAAATATTTCTTAATATACAAATTTATTTTCTTCGTAGCGCGTTTTTGCGATAACCCATAAGATACTCATTTAAATTATATGGTATAAAATATTCTAATAATGTGGATGAAGTTCATAAGGTAACTAAAGAATATAAGTTGATAAGGATTAATACTGTACTCATCTAAATAGCTTTCCAAATACCGCATTGTACGTTATCAATTTTTTTAGAAGATAAAAATGGGCATAGTAAGCTTTCCTTAAAACATAGACATATACTATCACTGACTTTTTGTGGATCAATAAAAGAGGAATATTCCACCATGGATTATTTCGTTAGGTATATGGCAAAGGCATTAGGCACCGTTTTCGATGAAACCTCCCAGAAGGCTATACTTTTTCCAACATTTCCGAACAAATAACGGCATCGTTATATTCCTACCCGTTTACACAAAACCTCGATTAATTATACACCTAAATCTTCCTGGTGAACCACTCTATCTATTGGTGAAAACCGCATAAAAATCCGTGCAGTAGTTATTGAGTTTACCACGAACAAACGCGGCTAAGGACTTCGTTTTCTAATATGTATAGATTTTACATAATTTAATCAAATTAATTTTGTTCGATGAAAATCAATTTCATTATTGGAACGGGAGAGGGATTAAATTTAGAGACAAAAAACATTTTCCTCATATACATTTTTTTTTTTCAATGTAAATATTACCAGCCATGTGTAGCTGCTTGATGAACTGCCTAATTATTTCACAGGCTGTTTAATAACCCCTTTTTATTCATTAATTTGAAAGCAATTGAATACAAGCTTTTGAAGTATAATTTAATACAGTTGGAAAGTTTTATAAATAAAATACAATCAGGTAATAATAAGATAAAATTGTCGTCAATGTTAGTTTTTTTTTATTCGGTTATTTGTAATATTATAGATGGTTATTTAAATTTATAATTTAATTTATTTATTATTCTTTTGATGGTAATTATTTTTGAATATTTTATTTTGAAGAGAAAAGATTTGTCCTGGGAGGGAAGATGCACTAGAGATGCAAACGACCCGGGTTCGAATCCCGACCAGGACAAATCTTTTCTCTTCAAAATAAAAATATTTAAAAAAAATCACAATCAAAAGTACTGTAAATGAAAATAAATTATAAATATAAAATTGACGTATGTCAACAAGATCGCAATCAAAGTAATTTTCAATGAACATACTTCCCCGTGTATACATCGCGAAAATTGCGAGAATACGGGGATATAGAATCCCATATGATCCATCACCGGCTGCAAACAGACTAAATAAAAGTCTTGCCTGCAGCGGGATTTGAACCAGGATTTCCGGCATGGCAACCCAGTGCTCTACCACTGAGCAACTCCGCTCATATTTAGTTATTACATTCTAAATATAAATAGTGTTGTTATATATAAAATACATTTTTAACAATAGATATGAAGCAAAGATAAAGTATTTGAGATTTACAATTACGTTAAATCCTTCAAAATTAGAATAAAAGCATTTATAGTGACATTTTAATGAAATGCGAACGGAATCGTAAAAAAAAAATAATTGAAATGTGGCTATAAAATAAATAAAAGCTAAAATTAAATCGAAACATATTATCATTAATAATATTTTCATATTTAAGCCAGAAATTAATCATTACCTCATATTGAATTCACTAGTAAATATGAAAAGCTTAAGTGCTCGAAAATGGTAGAGTTAGGAACTATATGACGAGGATGCTCTTGGCGGAAAAGTTTTATTAAGAACTTTCTTTCAACTCAATACCATTTGAATATAGAGTAGGTATATAGTGTACTCTACAGCCAATGTAGTAAGTAGATAGCCTACTCAGTGGAACACTAGTACTATCTACCAAAATCTGTAATAAATTACTGTTTTATATTCAGGTCTAAAGTTCGTAATCACTGGAATAATATATACAAGTTTTTCCTTAAAATAAGTATTATTTTAATTATAAAAATAATTAAATTATTTTTATTTATTTTGATTATTCTAGTCGCTTTATGCAGGTTATAATTGAAAAGAGAATGATATAACCCAATTTATCAATTTTAATAGATCCCGGAGCCATCAACCATTACCATTACATCAAAGCTGTCAATTTTCGTTTGCTACATTCCGATATGCGAACCCAACTAGGGCTTCTTATCAATCGCGGTCTGGCCATGTTTGTAACATAAATTATTAATGGATTAGGAAAAGCTTTTCTAGACCGGCAGAATTTAATTTACATAAAAGAAATAAAATATTTCCAATAATTAATCATTGCTACCGTGGTAATGGATGGTAATGGACGAAACTACCAAGAGTAGGTACAACCCGAGAAAGGAGGATAAGATTTGAGGCAGGAACGAAACTAACGATCAAAATCTCCGATACTGGGTGGAGAGAAACGCACATGCACAGAAAGTTCACTTATGATTCGAAGTATCACAAAGTTGGGGGGAAATTAAAAAAAAATAAGTACGATTTTTAATTTCCGATTTGAACGGAAAACGGAAATTGAAGCCTCTGCTGTTGTTCGATCGGCATGACAGATTGTCACATTGCATTGTTTCCTAATGGTCAGTACCATTTCCATTATTGTTCTCAATATTTGCGTCGAATTGCTGGAGGAAGATTTAAAAAAGCTACTTTGATGACATATATTGATGATATTCAGTTCCTTATAACTTACTTAAACCCAACAAATAATATAAATATATACATGTTCTAATATATTTATACATCTACATATGCGTATGTGTCACTCTCGAAAGGCACCGGATATTATGCTGCCATTTTACATGAAGGTAGGGTATGGTTAAGAGTAAGTCTTACAGACAATACCATCTTTGTCATCATTGATTTTCTCTCATGGACTTATAAATCTTTCCATCTCAAATAATCAATTAGTAAATATACAGTGATTAACAAGAGCAAGCTGAAGGGAATTGAGAAACGTTTTATCTTACATTGTGCAAAATCGGACTTAATCTATGAGACCTCAGCCTCTACGAAGTGGGTTCCCAAAATAAGGGGGGAGAATCTAGGGGTTGAGCGTGATATACAACAAATCACCCCCTTGCACAACCGGTGTCCAAGAAACAATACAGTCGCTATCATGTACTGAACACTAGACCCTTCATTGACTGTAGTGGTACAGTTTTATTTTATTTTATGAAAAATAAATAAAATAAAGACAAAACAAGCTGCTTCTATACACAATATATCTGTCAACTGAGAATAATATTATAGCACACAATACTTATTTTCTTTTGAAATAATATACTGCAGCATTACTTGGCCTTTCCCCATGACCTATGGTTTTACATATGACTCCTTCAAAAGAACAATTTTGTAACTCAAAAAACCTAATTTTTCAAAAGAAGGGAATTCGGAAGCTCCATTTAAGTTTGAAAAAAGAAAAATTTGGGGATTGGTAAAGGAAAAAAATTCTGTTGTATAATGGAATTGAAATTCTTTTATTAACCATCAGGCAATTTTCTAAAGGTTGATTTTTTTTAGATTTTAACTTATATCATTATTTCCATAAAACTTCAAGTTAAAACATGATACAACTTAAAAGATGGCTTTATTTAAAAAAAAAATGTTGGAAAGAGAATATCATATGTCATTTCTGAATCCAAATGCCTCTACCAATATAATTGCTATTGAAGGCTTAACTCTAAATGCCAATTTTTGAGTTGTGTTGTTCTTTTGAAGGAAATATGATTGTTTGTTATAGATACACAATGTTTGAATGTTTATATAAAATATACCATAAAATAGAAAGTATTTAAAATGAATATGCAGAACATATATCATGTTTATTTTTAATCAAGTCATACTGGACTGAGTAATTAATAAGCTGGCTAATTATCATTTTTCATAAATTAATAATGACTTTTTACACTTTAATTTAAAAAAGGATTTCAGCCTTACCATTTCATTTACATTTTTTAAATTACTTTGGAAAAAGCTATGGATTACTTATTTAGTCCAGTTTTGACTTAAAAGAAATATATTTCAGTTTTCTATAGGTATATAATTTTTTGGTGGGTTTCATTCCATATGCATTAGATAATACATAGTTCATTCCATCTTTATTATATAATAATATTTTTCACTATGTAATTGGAAGAGCTTATATGGGTCTCTATAAGAAGTCCTAAGGACAAAAAGTTATATGTAATTTAACAGCTTTCATTTACGTCAAGTATTTTCACCTTGATAAAAATATTTTGATAAGATATTTCATTATGAATTATTTCTGTATTAAGTCTCTACTTTTTAATTAGTATTTATTCAAACAATCCAAATCAAAAATTAATTTCAGCCTGCTACTCTTCTCCAAAAGTATTCACTTGGGATTTTATTCTTATATATATTTGTTCGCTAACCCATTAGGTTAAATAATAACAAAAAAATATTACTTAAACACTTATCAAAAAAATAAAAAAAATTGGCACCACCAATGAATGCATTTGCCTAATTTATAGGTTGTATCGATAATTAAATATTTTAAAGTAGAGAAATAAATTAAAAATATTATATTTTTGTAACATTTTAAGTATTCTTTTGCCTTCCTTAAGTTTTGTTAAAATATCCTAATATTTATTCTTTTATAATTTATAACTACATATTGCTTATTGAAAACATTTAGTTATTTTATCTTATATCCATTTACATAATGATTAGGCATCTTTCTCGAGACCTTTAAATTAAAAGAAATAAGTTCATATCTCATTTTAGCACATGTATATGCACTCGTGCCTATGCATTCATAGGTAAAATTTTCTTATTGTATTCTTCAAGAAAGGGAAGTTATGAATTTTTTGTTTTATATAATATAAATACAATATAATATATTATTTAAAGTGTTTTAGCAATATATTTAACCATTCAGAAAGCAAAAAAAATGAGAAATTTTGCTTATTTTTTACCAATCTTTGAGACCTTTTCATACACCAACTGAACTATTATTTTCTCAATGGACTGTTGGGATTTTTATTAGATGGACAGATTAAAATAAGAATTGTTGAAGATAAATGTGGGCATAAACCCTTTGAAATATAAAGTGACACGGATTAGAAAAAACCTTGACGAATTGACTTATTCGAATCAAAGACAGAATTTCAAAACATACATAAACAAAAATACCTGGTTGCACTTCTGATCAAAAAGTGTTATTTTGATTTTTAAGTGAACAAGGAAAAATATAATGAGAATATCGTATTAACAGAGAACAATCTTAACACTAGTGAAAATAACCAAAATTTAATATCTAGCAACCCAAAATCTGAAAACTGCAACAATAACCAAAAACCTAAACCTCCTCAAACTAAAATTACAAATTTCTTCCAAAACGAAACCATTTGTAAGCTAACAATAAATAATACTGTAATACTTATTCAGATGAATCCATAATAGCAGAAAAAAAAACAGACATAAAAATATATAAAAGTTTAACATATATAAAAGGACTATCAGAAACAATAGCTCCAACTTTTAAAAATTTGCACATAAAACCACAAACCCAATTAAAAATATAATTAATAGCCAAAAAGATATAAAATACCATTACTGGAAAACATCAATGTGGTTTACGACCTAAACTATAATAAATGTAATAGACACTACATCGGTCATACGAGCACACACCTCAAAAATAAATTTTATTATCATAAAAACAACTTAAAACCAACATCCAAAACTAACACCGCATTATCAACCAATAGTAAAAATGAACCCCATGAATGAACATTCAATTTCGATAAAACAAAGATATTGCACAGAGAAAAAAATACAACAAAATGTAAATACTTGGAAGCACAGTACTATATACAATAACATAGTAAATTACAAAAAAGAAGGAGGAGATTTATCAAAATATTACTCTTCCATCCTTTTAAAACTGAAAGAACATTAAAATAAATAAAAAAATTCTACAAGTTATCAGCTTCTATTATAGGCAATGATTCACCCTAGTAACATAACCTACCCACTTTCTTATATCTATCTATTAATTTCATTATCTTGGTTGAAATTATATTTTTCTGATTTAAATATATATATATATATATATATATATATATATATATATATATATATATATATATATATATATATAATTAAACAATAGTCCTCATTACTTACTTATAAAAGTTTTTTTAATGTTTTATTTCTTAAAATTGAAAATTAATATATAACGAATATAAACCATAATAAGCCCTTGTTTTTATTCTGTTATTCTGAACTAGTTTCAGTCTCAAAGTCTCAGACCTGCTTATTAGTTAACTGACTATGGGATAAAATAAACCCAACACATTTTAGTAACAAATCAAAAATTTCTTATATAATGACGTTTGGAATTATTATTTTCCATAAAGGTATCTAGTATATTACTATTGTTAGGACAATTGATGATATATAAATAATAATCTTTTAGAATATAATTTTATATTACTTGTATAAATTTGTAACTACATAAACACTATATTTATTATTTTTATGTAATTGATTGTATTTTTTAATTGTTGAATAATGATATACAATAACTTGGACTGAAGGCTTTTTGCATCACATGAAGTACAGGATTCGGGTGCTGCAAAAACTACTTATTAAAATTCAATGTATCTATCCATTTTTCAAATAATTATCATCACGAAATGAAATAAAAATAAATTTAAAAAGGAAATAACAAAATATAAAGCTAAAAATTAAATCAATGATGAGATTATGAAAAGCATACAAAACACAAATCCAATCAAAAATTAGATAACAATAACCAAGAACACAGAGACCGGCTGTCCTAATTAAGCATGAAATATAAAAGTATTTCTTTAAGAAACGGGTCTCGCGTTCAGTTCATGGTAGAGGCTGTACTGTTTCAAGGACAACGGTTGTGTATGGAGGTGATGTCCTAGATCACTCTGAACCGTCAGATTATCCCCCTTATTTTGGGTACCCTCGTTATACATACTAGGTGAGCCCTAGAAGGGTCCTAGATCCTATATGTTCTATCTACGGCTGCTAACAGACTAAATAAAATACTTGTCAGGATTTGAACTAGGATTTCCTGCATGGCAACTCAGTGCTCTACTACTGAGTCACTCCGCTCCCTATTTCTTTATGAATAAAGTAAAATACTGATAATTTTTTGTATAATATAATTAAATAGTTTACTTATTAAAACCATGGATATAGTATACTTTTTAGTTGTGCTTTATACTGAACCTAAGATCTATGGTGGTTTGTTTAAAGTTATATATCTGTACCTATTATGGAACAACTCTTGTTACCAATGTAGTATATACTGCAACAAATGTGACTTTAAGTTAAAACATCAGGCAGTAATGAAAGAAAAATAGAAGTACAAAGAAGTTAGGAGCCATGAATAATTTATGCAGAATGGTTAATTTAACATGGTCAGTCCGACAGGATAAACACAGGAAACATTTCCCTTGCTTCGCTTGCAATTTTAATTATTCACTCACTAACTTCGTCTATTTAGAAATTTATACTTCAGTATGTAATAATGTTTGCAGATGCTACAAATAATATAAACATATAAGATCA
Organism: Arma custos; assembly: GCA_037127475.1. Classification (NCBI taxonomy): domain Eukaryota; kingdom Metazoa; phylum Arthropoda; class Insecta; order Hemiptera; family Pentatomidae; genus Arma; species Arma custos. The sequence goes on from CM073759.1 coordinate 167,444,119, forward strand.
TTCAGTGAATCGCTTAATTGCCTAAATAATGTCTTGCTGTTATTAATTTTATTGGGAGGAGTTTTATCTCTCCTGATTGAATCATAGGCAGTAATAATGGAACTTATTATTGTTATTAATTATTAATTATTATAATTATAAAATAAAATAAAATAAATCCTTGAGCCTAATAACAACCACAAAAGTTTACAACTTTTTTTCTAATTCTCTTTCATTGGTATAGAAAACTATAATAAATTAAAAATAATAATAAAATAAACCTAATAATAATTAAAAGTAAGTTATGAAGTACACTGTGAAGTACTTTTTTTTATCTTAACCAATAATATCATACCTTTTCTAGCCGAAGAGTTTTGGTTTAATGTTAATATTTTGTAACATTTATGTAAGTGTTTGATATACCTATCCCGTACTTTAAACAATTCTACAGAGAAGTTATATTATCCCAGAATATCTTGCCTCACAAGGGACTTAGTGACAACCCCCAGAATTATAGATTGTGCCTCTCCCAATCAGATACACTATACGATAGAATGTCCTTGGTTTTGGAGTATAATGAAATAAGCTCTGTTCTTGGTCATTCCTTGGCCCTTTATTACGATACAATTTCATAAAAAAAAAAAAAAAAACCATACCACTACAACCCATGAAGGGTCTTCTCTCCCTTCATAAGAAATTAGTCAAAAATCTAAAATTCTGTTAAGTTATGGTTTTCATGCAGATAAAGAGTGCATACTAAAGAGTTATTATTTCTAGAGTAAATTTTTTTCATTGAAATTTTGATTTTTGGGTAAGAAAAGCATACCACATTGGTTATTCATGATAACCAAGCTAACTTGCTCACTTAATGAAATAACAACAAATTCTGCTAATCGAATATCCTTGCAAAAAATTAAATTATTATGAAATTTTTTTGTAATATGATTTGTAATATATTTGCTCCCAAATTACTTTTTTTCCGTTTTTGGACCTCGAACCAAGATGATCTTTGATAGTATGATATATTCTTCTTGCAGGTTTATTGCACATATAAGTAAAATAGTCCTGGAGAGATCACTATGTTTTTTTTTAACTAGCTTAAATGGTACTATAGGTGCACAATACCCATAATGATCTGTTGAAATATAACCAAGCTTTTTTGGGCCAATTCGACGGTATACTTTTCTTTTTTGAGTATAAGGAATGTCAGAAAAATGATTTGTACGCAAAATTATGTCTTTTATTTCTTGATCAGCCACATAAGAAATTTTCGGGCAGCTATTTGACATAAAAATAACTTACGAAGAAACGTTTAAGGAAAGTGAAAAAAAAATCTTGACAGAAGATAGCAGTCTATTTCTTGATAAGCCTCTGATGAATTTGTCGGATAGCCTACTACTCAATTGAAAAACAACTTGATCCATAATTCAGATGGATAGGTTAGGGTCCTATACGTTCGGTCAGTGTGAGATCCCTACATTAGGCTGATTATTCTCACATAACCGGGGAGGGATAATAAAAGTGAAAACCTCGGAAAGCGTGTTATAAGACCCGAGCGGTCACGTATCCAAGTACTTACTGTGTGAAACGCGGTTGAAAAGTTAGAGCAAAATAAAATAAAATAAATGATAAAATTAAAAACAATACAATAGTAGATGTAGGAAAATGCGAGGGATAAATGCGGTTTTTCAAGCGGGGGGCAACTCGTTTCAGCGGAGGTATACAATAGACTAGACTCCGGGTAGGGGGTTTTAATCCTATTAACTGTAAACACGCTCACCCGGAATTATACAGAAATTTAAAACTCAAAGTAAATAAATACAGAACTAAACATACCGCCCACCCAAAATTGATAGCAATTTTGTAATTAGGTGACATGAAACTTTAGAACAGAAGAAGCGAACTTGCAATGAAAAGCTATGCACAAAAAAAAAAAATAAATAATGAAAAGTAACTTTAGTTTATTGAAAGGGGTATCAATGTATTGGTAGGCCATGTAATAGAACCGGAGGTGGTTCGTAGTTGCCCCTAAATATGCGCATCCGTTTCAGTTGACGAAGTCCTGGTATCCAATATTTTCGTTGAATGAACGCCTGCATTAGGCGAGGGCCTCCGTGAATTGTGCTTTGATGATACCAGCCACAAATGAGGGTTGCTACATGCGATATCTTATGCAAAATGAGTGGGTGCTTTGCATCATACGTGAGATCTGAATGCCTTAGCCTACCGCCCACCCTGAGAAAACCCAGCTTGTCAATAAAAGGTGATACCGGTTTAATAGCTTGAGACATTTGTTCAGGGGACGTAGCCTTCAGATCAAGATGGAAGTATTGTTCCTGGGATAGACTGTCACATAAATTCAAACTGTCTCGCAGTTCTGAAACAGACAGGTCAGCGGATTTACGATGATATTTTGCGGTGCGAAAGTTGTTGACGACGCGGAGAACATAAGCGAAGACGGTTTTAAGGTGTTGGCGCGATGAAAAGAGCTGATGGTGGTAATGCGATAGTTTGGTTCGGCAGTGGCTAATATAGCGGTAGTCTCAGCTTTGCTTGCAGGAATTTCTTTTCGCTGATCAAAGTGAGACTCTGGCAATCTGTTTGGAGGTAATTGCAAAAATGGTGGTCCTTCCCACCACCGTGAAAACTGTATCAGAGTGCGAGGCATCATATCTCGGGATCCGCAATCAGCTGGATTATCTTGACTGGAACAGTGGCCCCACAGGTCAGGTGGGGTGATCTCTACAATGGCGGTTACCCTATTGGCGATGAAGGTTTTTAATCGGTGTGGCGGAGTGTGGATCCAGCAGAGAGCGACTGTGGAGTCCGTAAATAAATGCGTTGCTGTGAGGCTAATGGCGGTACGGAACTCTTCGAGTGACTCAATAAGGCGGGCTAACAGCAAACATGCGCAGAGTTCCAATCTGGGAATAGTAAGGCTCGGTTTAAGGGGAGCAACTCTACTTTTAGCCTTAATTAAATGAACCTTGGTGTTATCACCAGACCGTTCTAACAGGTACACCACCGCGCAGTACCCTTTCTCAGAAGCGTTGCCAAAGCCGATTAGATAAAATTGCGGTTTTTCGAGCGTTTTGACTAGATGAGGGATTTGGATGTCCGAGAGTGCGGGAAGTTCTTGCAAAAATGATTCCCAGACCTTGTGGTGCTCTGCTGACAAGGGACTGTCCCAATCTTGCTCAGCCTTCCACAACAACTGCATGAATCTCTTCGCCCATAAAATAATGGGGGTTAACCAACCCATAGGGTCAAACAACCTCGCTATGACAGATAGGACGTGTCGTTTGTTAGTAGGACCCGTAGTCTTGGAGATGGCATAAGAAAATAAGTCCTTTTGTGGTAGCCATTAGAGACCGAGAATTTTCAGTGTACAGCAATCTTCTTGATGTATGGTTAGCGCTAGCTCCCGGTGTTCAGATGGAATTGAAGTTAGCACCGTATTGCTGTTGCTAGCCCATTTGCGCAGGAGGAATTTAGCAGCACCTAACAATTGCTCCAGCTGATGACGCAATATAAAAGCCTCCTCTTCTGTATCGGCTCCTCCTACTATGTCATCCATATAAGTTTGATGAAGAAGTGCGTGCGCTGCGAGCGGCCATTTTCCACCTTCGTCTTCAACTAGTTGTTTCATGACGCGTTGCGCGAGGAACGGAGATGTAGAGAGACCATATGTGACAGTGTTGAGCTCAAACTCTCTCACGGGTTCGGCAGTAGAAGCACGCCAAAATGTGTGTTGAAAACAGCGATCCTTTTCGTCGATTAAGATTCCTCTGTACATCATCTTAACGTCGGCGCAAACGGCAACACGGTAGAGTCGGAAACTAGAAATGATGTTCGTCAAATCTCGCTGAAGCTTCGGCCCGGTGTATAAGCGATCATTCAATGATAATCCAAGAGAATCCTTGGCCGAAGCGTCGAAAACTACGCGGAGCTTTGTGGTGGAGCTGGTACCTTTTACCACAGCATGGTGTGGGATGACATATGGCGAGGGTTGGCAAGCTAAATTCATGTGCGACATGTCCAAATACTCCTGGAGGAAGGCGTTATATTGAAGTTCCAAATTTGTCCGCTCCATTTTCAGGAGTCGTTTATGAGCGGTTTCGCGGTTATTTCCTAGCATTTGAGCCTTGGTGTTTCTAAAAGGGAGAGAAACTACATATTGGCCAGAGGGTGTTCTGCGGTGGGTGTTTATAAAATGTAGCTCACATAATTCGTCTTCCGGGTTCTGCGCTGCTACAGAAGCGACCTCTTCAGTCTTCCAGAAACGTTGAAGTGCAATATCAAGTGGCGCGGTGCAACCAAAAAGCGTTACTACCCTATTTTCTACTGGTTCTGTAATTTTCCCCAATAAAATCCACCCAAAGGAAGTTTTCACTGCTGAAGGATTACCCCTGATGACTGAATTATTTTCCTCGGAAATGATTTCGGGATAGAGATCCGCACCTAAAAGAAAATCTATTTTCCCTTTAACGTGGAAAGCCGGGTCGGCCAATAACATGGAGGAAAATTGATTTCTAAGTTCATTTGAAAGCGTCGTAACCGGTAACTCTGCACAAATTTCATTGAGAACAACAGCTTCTGCGGAAACAGAGTTGTCTTGAGTGTGTCTAGGGGTCAAAGTGCAAGAAACCATTTCTGTTTTGCTAGCCGTAGCATGGTTACCGATGCCTGTGATGTTTAGTGGGCAATTCTGGAGCTTTAAATTTAATCGTTGGGCCATTTCCCTGGTTATGCACGACACCTGAGAGCCAGGATCCACAACGAGGCGTATAGGAAACTTCCGACCATCCGAAGCTGTAAGAAAGGCCTCTGCTGTACCCAGCAATACCGTGGAGTATGCAGTACTAGACGGAAAAGTACGGGCACTGCAGGATAGTGCTTGCGTAGGAGGCGGATTTTCAAGTGATTCCCTAGGTGGAGCTGTGAAAGTAGAGCGGTGTAAACGTGAATGATGTTTCGAAGATCCACACGAGAAGCATTTACCCTTAGAGTTACATTTTGATAACATGTGGTTTCCTAGGCAATCGAAGCATTTTCTCAAATTTTTTACTGTCTCCCAGCGGGCATCTACATTTTGTTTCGAAAATGTTTTACAATGAGGTAGCTTATGTGAAGCTGAACAAAGCGGGCATACAATATGAGCGGTGGAACATTCGGTGGAAGCAGATTTATTTGGCGGTGAAGAAGAAGTTCGGTCTTAATGCGGTTTAGTCGTGATCAGAGTGGTTTTTCGCGGGAAGTTTGCACGTTGGTTAGGATTAAACTCGTTCCTACTTGGAGAACTCAGTTCGAGAATTTTGCAACGTTCAGTTAGAAAATCCGAGAAATGCTTATATGTTGGATACTGAACCCCTGAATGCTTGGCTTCGAATAATTTTTTGCTTTCCGAATCCAGGCAACGAAGACCGAAATGAAGCAGAAGTGTATCAGACAAGTCCGGTAGATTCAAGGCCTTGAGTGCAGCAACATTTGTCAGGAAAACGTCAGATAACCTTTGCAAATTTTGAAGATTTTCTTGGGAAAGCGGTTTAAAATTCGTAATTTTTTCCAAGTAAAAATTCGCCAATAATCGGTTGTTTTGGTACCGATCAACTAAAGTTTCAAATGCAATTTGATAATTATCATCGGACAAATGAATTGATTCGATTAGTTTCAAAGGTGGGCCTCTCAAAAATGAGCGTAAATAGTAAAATTTTTCAGATGAGGCTATTTGTCGATTTTCATGAATAAGGGACCGAAATATTGGGCCACTCTTGAAGATCGCCGGAAAATATTTGTAAATTGATTTTTGGAAGTTTCGCTTGCCCTATATCCGGTTTCTCATATTTCGTAGACAGGCTAGTACCAGTAGCTGGCTTAGCATACTGCGATGCTATCGCCTTTGCTGAATAATATAACTCGTCGCAGGCTTGAGAACTAGCGGCCGTGTCGAAATTTTCGGGAGATTCTGTTTTAGAAGCAATTTCCATAATTTGATCCTGAATTTCATCAAAGGATTTATAATCCATATCAATTTGTTCCATTCGTGATAAAAAAGTGGGACAGTTTTCCTTGGTAAGCATTTTCGATAAGTCATAAGCTGTTTGAATTTTGTGAAAGTATTTTTCCCTCTTTTTAATTAAAAGTTTAATCTTATCCTCCGACATATTGAAATAAATTTAAATTAAATTGAGACAACAGAATTGAACAGAAAACTACTCAGAAAAACAAAACAAAAAAAAACAAAGTTTAACCTGTAATCAAATTTAAATCTTAACTAATAAAATTTTACTATCTTCTGAACAGAAAAAATGAGTTTGATCAATTGTATCAATTTTATATAAAATTGCAGTTCGCTTCTTTCCGAAACTGAACGAAGTCGTAATAGTGGGAGAAGCAACGCGAGGTGGGGATAGATAAGGCAGAAGCAGGCTGCTCTCTCACCAGCGACGTCGGGGCTTATGCAACGTATCAAATTAAAATGAAAAATAAAATTTGTTTCCTTTTTTTTTTTAATGTTCTGAATTGAGAAAATAATTAATCAATTTTCTTAATTAATTAATCCGGCCCCCGGAGGACCATAAATATATGTGTGAAACGCGGTTGAAAAGTTAGAGCAAAATAAAATAAAATAAATGATAAAATTAAAAACAAAACAAATTTAATTAAATTAAAAAACAAAAATATTTAAACTGGAATACGACGCTACCCGGTAAGTCGTCCTCGGACAGTATGGCAATAAGGTAAGGAAATAATCAGGCAAGGAAATGAAAAACTGACTCACCGAATCTTGCCGGACACTCCTCTCCTCACTGACGTCTCGTAGGTTTGAGCTCACCGCGGTGGCGTACGTCCAATGCCGGTCCTCTCAATTCGGTCATCAAAAAAATAGGAAGTGGCGGTGTAAAATAATAGGAATAATCAAAGGAGCGGTGTAGAAATATGCGGTGACCAACAGGTTCAGGAAGCGGTATAACAATAGTAGATGTAGGAAAATGCGGGGGATAAATGCGGTTTTTCAAGCGGGGGGCAACTCGTTTCAGCGGAGGTATACAATAGACTAGACTCCGGGTAGGGGGTTTTAATCCTATTAACTGTAAACACGCTCACCCGGAATTATACAGAAATTTAAAACTCAAAGTAAATAAATACAGAACTAAACACTTACCAACATAGACTTTGCTTAATCCTTGCAATAGACTTAGGTAGCTCGGCAACCTCTACCAACTATTCCTCTTCCTTCAGACCCGTCATTTCCAACTTCCAATTACGTAGATCCAACTGCGATGGAAAATGAAATATGTTTTGCGGAATGAATACCTCTGGTAGTTGGAAACTATTAGTCATCTTACCATGAGAAGCTCCACTAATCCATTCGGTTCATGAAATAGATGAACTTTTCAAACTTATCAAATTCCAAATTCATTAAAGTCATATAATTTTAGTGCTCCTGCCAGAAAAGCAAATGACAAGTATTATTAAATAATTCTATTCGAAATTGGATAACATTTTTATTATTAATTTTAGATAAAACATTTCGTTCAAATCAAATTAGAAGTAGCCCGAAGAGTAAAATATCAATATCACTTCCTATATAATTTTATTTTTTCAGCCCACAATATATGTAAAATATATTTTTATAATATTGGACCTCCACAATCCTAACATTTTCCAAAATAAAGATTTCAACGGAAAAATACACGTTTTATATTTGTCCGAATCTTGCAAAACGGTCAGTGTGTTGATGTGCATGTATGTTGAGTTAGACTAGGGAGATATGGCGTATGTGTAGGCAAAACTACGATCTTCTTAGTAGCAAACGAAAAGTCGATTAGCAAACGACCGGATATTTCTTCTGAAATATGTTCATTATGATCCAAACAGCCCACAGCTCACGGTTCGTGGCTGAGTGTTTCATAATTAAAAAAAAGTATTGGGTTTGAATGGGAATAAAGTTTGTCATGAAAGGATTGATATCGTGTTCAGGCCTAATCAGCAACAAATTGGACATTAAGGCCATAATTGATGACTTTATTCGTAGCAAGGCATAATCAATTTTCATTATTTCATTATTAATTAAGAAAATTGAGTATTGCTTGCTACGAAATTCAAGTATTGAATATTTTGGATTGTAGATAGTAGATACGAGAGAATTCAGATGGCTTAGTGGAGGCTCGTAGCTCTACTCCGTAAGACCAAATAGTTCTTATAATAGTCAAGCTTATGAGTATTTTATAATTAATTTGGTGCTTATAGTGCTTAGAGTGTTAGAGTGTCTAGTAACCGTTGAAGTAGCTTTTAAAAGTTCGATAAGAAAATCCATTGAAAATGAAAAATAACAGAATTAAACACAATAATGAATAATTGGTGCAATTATATATAAAACTATTCTCATTATAACTAGATCTTCTGAATTCAAAAAGGTTACATTTTGCATTACTTTCATAACTCTATTTTGATATAAATTCTACATCTTTTTAGGGAATAAGTATTCCCAAATCAGATATTTGTATAAAAAATATAGATTGATTTCCCAATTCTCAACAGGAACAATATACAAGTCACTAGAAATACCTGTTATACTTAAACGAAAGGAGGTGGGAAGCGAAGATGTTGCAAACCTACTGGTATATAATCTGCGAGTGCGAGTCCAGTTTACATCATTCCTTTGGATTTCCATTCCTATCATCATCTCTGATCATCATGGTATCCAGGGTAAGGTTAGGATATAAACTTTATTATAATAACAAACATCATATAAAACATGAAACCATTGAAAGACACGTTTCAGTCCATTGATTCTATTTGCACGTAGCATTTACGTAGCATTCGGCTGAGGTAGTTGAATTACTTTTCAATTAATAGCCGAGAAACGACTCAGGGATCCTTAAACCCTCCTAAGACTCACCCTAACTCTTTCAGCCACAACACCTGTAAAAATGCTGGTATTGTAAGAGCATAGTTCTTACCAAATAACTTTCTTGGATTTTAGTGGTGCAGGATTTTTTTTTATTGTAGTATATGTAGTACAGTTTAAGGAAGAAAATGGTTCGGGTGGAGGTCAAGAAAATTCTCTTATTTTAGGAGAAATTTTTATTAGTAAGCTCACGTTTTTCCTGAAGTTGCAGGTCTTCTTCAGGGCTAGTTTGATCGGCGGGGGTTGACACTGGATGTAGTATAGTATACATTATTACATATCTATAACATATGTATTTATTGTAAATATATGGTGTATATATATATATATATATATATATATATATATATATATATATATATATATATATATATATATATATATATATATAGTTGCATATATAATGTTAAAACTACTTTTTTACTTTTCTAGTACGTCATCGTCTTCGCAGCTGTGGTCGCCGTAGCTTACGGCCAGATCTTGGCTCACGCTCCAATCGAAGAGTACGACCCACACCCATCCTACTCCTTCTCCTACTCAGTCAACGACGCTCTGACCGGAGACTCCAAGGGGCAGTCTGAATCACGTGACGGAGACATCGTCCAAGGAACTTACTCCCTCGCCGAACCCGACGGTTCCATCAGGACCGTAGACTACACCGCTGATCCAGTCAACGGATTCAACGCCAACGTGCACAAGGATGCTCCAGCAGCTCATGCCCCAGTCGCACCAATCTACGGTTAGAAACTTATTCAACGTCGAGTTGCTTCTTTTAGTTTGTAAAAAGTTATTTCTCCAATCCACTAATGCCAATAGTTGTTGTAATGCCAATATATTCACAAAATAAAACTCAATAGAATGTTACTTTCAACCTGTGTAATCATTCAAGACCTATCTCCTCTTTCAACTTTAGATACCAACAATTTTCTACTATTATATATCGCAACTATAAAATTCTACTATCAAATATCGAAAGGCATAATTTAGGTAAAAATCAGGCGGGATTCAGGCTCCATTCGACAAATTACATCCCTGCATAACCCTTGTCCTAGAAGCCTAGCAAACTGTACCATATAATGGACCCAAGACTCTTAATAGGCTGTAGTGGTAGACTTTTTTTTTTATTTTAGGCTCATAGATGTTTAAGGCCTTGTTTTTAAAAGTTTTCCAAATGTATTATAGCAAACACTTGCGCCAGAACTCAATTTTACGACATACTACAAACTAAAGCAACTGGTTTCCATGATTTGAGAGGTTGGTCTATAAAAAAAAAAAATGATATTATTTTATAAAGATCTAAATATTATGTTCCAATACTACCAATGATGATTATGTCGAATCACTTGAAATCATTGGAACATTTTGGACTCAAATTTTAAAAATACACCCTAAAATAATAATTAAAATTCATGACATATTTCTTGTTTGCATTATGAACTACTATTGGATGCAATCCACATGAAATAAAATCGATATAGGTCGTTTTCACGATAAAACATGCTAATTAATTATCTAAAAACTGTCAATCAGCAGAAAACAGGATCAGAACAGGTCAAATACGGAGAAAGGATGATAGTGAAATTCCAACCACTGGAAGAAGATATGTAATAAGAAAATCTCCAGGTGGTGCCTGCTAAAAGGTTCTAGGAAATATTTTTCTCATCTGCTGTCCATTAAGGATTCAGTTTGCTAGCTTTTTAAAAATTAAATTTATAATTTCATTTTTTAGTATCCAAATTACCAGATCTCCACCCCTTTTACATAGTCATTCTATGAATTTCATCCTCCCCTTATTTATTTTTTTAAAATAATTAAAGATAAAACCACCAACAACAATACTTCATAAAATTAATTATTATTACTTGTGATCAGGAACGTAGAGACTTGATGAAAAGAAAAGGAAACATGTAAGGTTATTAATTATCTTGTAGTGTATAGGGTTAGAGATTTTTAACAGAGCTCGGGACACACATTTTACGTCCTCTCTGAAAGGACAGCTTTGCTAAGAATTTTCAAACTCTTATGAAAATCGTAAGATCAGAAAAATATTGCTAAACCATCGGTAGAAACGAAATAAAATTATTCATCACTTTTATATATTTCTTATATATTAATAATTCAAACAATATTCTTTTTCTGACAAATAAAGGAGAATTGAGGACTATATAACAATGTCATGGCTAACAGTATTACTATTGTGTTCTGCAAGAAAGGGTTTTACAAGGTCGGGTAACTGAATGGGCCACTGGGGATGAAGTAGGTTTGTTACTTGGCACCCGCGCCTCGGTCTGAGGTCACTCATTTTCTAACGAGAGCCCTTAAAAATTTCTGAACATGCTCTACTTGACCAGTTTAGAATGCATATTCAGGCAAAATAGAACACACAAAATGCTTTGCACGTCTTACTGCAGTAAAGCATATATTGTTTAAATAATTTTCATTAAGGGAGGTTGAAGCAAACATCTCAGTTCGCTGGACCACCTGTGTGCATATTGACCTTCTATAAGCATGATCGCGGATTCACAGCCCGGCAGGTGACCCTAGGATTTTTAAAGGGAGTTAATAATCATAGGCTATGCCGTCCTTCGGAGCCTACTTAATATGTCTGTTCCAGGCCTCTGCAATGCCAGGAGCTCGTTAACCCGTTGGAACATCTCTGAGTTGTGGTCCACATGGAATACCCGTCATGATAAGCCTAGGATATCAGCGTAGAATGTGAGAGTGTTTGCATACCTTGCGTAAAACACTGTATACTTTTCTATTCTATTCTATTTTATATTTTCGAATAATATGTGTACGGGCTTCGCAATTTCCCCCACAACTCATCGCTACCTAAGATGTGAGTAGCCTTACAGTTATGAGTAAGGTAATTCGATTGATTACAAAATTTGAAATAAAACATTTATGCTTCATCTTCATCATTTTTCAAAGGATAAAATCAATATTTATTCATTTTATGTTTAATTTTTTACTTGTTGTTTAATTTGGATTTTTCCACCAAAAAAAGGCGGTAAAGGGCTCCCGGAGTGATGCTATCGCGTGCCGATACCTCACTGAAGATTTCACAAAGACCTAGCCTCGTGCTATACCCGCTTCCTTTCTTATCAGTAAAAGTGTGAAACAATGCCGTCATTACGACGTGTGTTCCGTTCAACGAGCCCTATCCTAATTATACTTGGATAGACAAAATGTAGGACTCATGTTGTATTATCGTCAAATTAGTAGAGAGTAGAATACAAATGGTGTTTAATGACTAAATAACAAAGCACGCCGACTCAGTGTTTCGATTAGTAGGAGCTAGCTGGACAAAATTAGTTTTCGGCATTTTTGCATTTATTTCGACTAAGTAAGTATTGTAATTATTAAAGATTGATTTTTAATTAATTACCAACTGAATTTAAGAGGATTTCTAGGATAATAATTAGAAAAATTAAAAAAAAACAATATATAATTAAGAATATATATAATTATAAAACTGATAAAAATCCGTATTTATTCTAGGACAAGTTCCTTTTGAATAGAAAATAAAATATAAACTATATTGTCTTAGGCTAGAATACAATTAAAATTTAATTAATAAATGAAAATTTCAAATTAATGAATATAAATTAGGAATTAGCACGCAATAACGAATTAAATGAATGAAAAATATAAATACCATAACAATAATTATAATGAAAGAAAACTATTAATACGTGTATTTACATATATACAAGTTTTATGGAAAACAAAACAACAAAATAATTTATGAAATGAAAGATATAAATATTGAAAAATGGAAATGAAAACGTTCATAAAAAAATGAAAAAAAGTATGATTCATTAGTTGCATTTGAGCATTCGAGGTGGTGGGGTGCTTCTTGGGTGCATTATTCATGCTTTGTTTTGTTTTTGTTCTTTTGTTTTTTTCTCTGCCCTGAGGATGCCTGAATAGGCAAAATATTCGACAGATAATTTCATTTTCTGTTTTATTTTGGAGACTAAATGGCTTTTCGTTGCGATTTTTTCCACGGTCTTAATATATGTATATAATTTTTTTTCTGTTTTTTTTTGCGTGGGCAATCTTAAAAACACGCGAATAGGATCGTACCTATTCGTGTGTGGGATTTTTACCCACTAAAACTACCTCCCTACACCTGTTTTCCACACACCACGGGACCGCCGTTAGGCATTACTTTGTGGAGGAGAATGGCTGTGTGCCACCTCATGGCTATTTCCATATTGCAGCTTCTTGGTCTAAATTCTTCTTTTTCAAGAAGGCACCAGTCTTTACCGATTTTCTCTCCTTGTCCTTTCCTCCTCTCTCAGTCTGTTGAGGACCCCAGTGGCCAATATTTTAACCGCTGCCCACTGTTCATCCGACTTTAGCATGCAGCTCACTAAATTTTCAGGAGTCACCTTCTTTCTACAAGCCAGCTCCAATTCCCTTCTCTCGTCGATGAAGCAGGTACATTAAAAAAATACATGCTCTGCTGTTTCCTCTACCGCCATACTCTTTGGGTATTCAGCACTGTCGTCGAGTTTGATTCTGTACTGGTAGGCTCTATAGCATCCATTTCCAGACAATAGTTGTGCAAGATGAAAATCCACCTCACCATTTCTACAATAATACCACGAACCTATGCCAGACACCAACCTGTAGGTCCACATTCCCGTATTAGCCGTATTCCAATGCTGCTGCCAACGTACAATGGATGTTTTCCTCTCCTAGTCTCTTGATACTCAAGAACTACGATTCTTCCACTAGCATCTTGACCGGAGGCATGCGGGCAATTACACATAAAGTTTCGTAGGAAACAGTCCGAAAAGCACTTGTCACTCTCAATAAACCTCTTCGATACACTGAGATCATCTGTCTCCTGTACGATGCGGTGGATATAGCTCCATATAAAAGAATTGAAGAGACAGCAGTTGCCAGGAGCTTTCTGCGACTTAACCCTCAAGCTTTTAAGTGTGTCAGACTTAAACAAATATTAGATTACCACGTGTTTAAGTATTGTTTACATTATACAAATATCATATTTCAGATTTCTTAATATGACTTTGTCCTAACTTGTACTAATTGAAACACTGTGCGCTGCTTCGATTTTCCTTCCATTTATCAGAAATTTTGGAGGAATAGTCAGCCAATCTTATTTCAATTTTCCTTTCGGAGTCCTCTGCAAGGTTTCCAACATTTAATTTGGTCGAAAAGTACTATAAAATAAAAATATAAGGGTATTTCTACCATTCTTAAAAAAAAAAAGTTTTCTTGAATATAAGTAATCTAAAATTAAAAAAAAAATGTACTCGATTGTGCAGGCTATTATTAATTTCATTATTAATGGAAGATATACAGCTATGAAATTTATAAAATTTAGCCCGGGTACAAACGAGTACAAGTCATTTTGATTACTTCAAAGTATCAAAATGAGGAAAAATCCTTCATGCATTTATAAAAAAAAAATGATGCAGTCTAATATTCAGAAGAATTTATTAATTGGAAAAAAATAGCTCCTATGAGTTATTTTTAAAATTAGATTATCAATATTTAACAATAAATGTTATCAATTATTGATTAATTTAAAATTAGTAACATTTTAATTTTGCGGTTGAGATGAAGCTTTGAATACAACTGATTTAATCTATTTCTATGGATTCATTACTTCGGACTCTATGACTGACGAGATGAAGTGTGCCAGGCATAAACAAATATTAGATTTCTAGGTTTTGAACAATTGTTTATAATATTCCAATAAAAAATTTTAGAAATTTAAACATGACTTTTGTCCAGCTAGCTCCTACTAATCGAAACACTATACGACTGCTAAGTAGTTCTAGATTTTTTGTTTGAGACCGGCTGTATCAGATAATTATTTAATATGTCAAGAGCACTGCATGGACTCTATAGCATCTGGAGACCCTCCGGGGCGTACCCTGACTAAGTTTTTGGTGCATGAGGAATCTGAATGACATAATCAATCGAAATATTGACCTCATACTTACTGTTCTTTAATTTCCTAGTATATATAGACAAGTAATAATGGTAAATGCTTTCAGATTTTCGTTTATATAACAAAAATATTAAATCGCTTATAAACTATTGTTTTTAATGAAGAAAAGTGAATAGCTAGAAATAATAAAATAAAATATTAAATAATGAAGATATAATATAATAAAACATAATAAAATATAAACTATATTTTTTGTAAATAATATTATATTGTTTATAAACTATATTTATATTTAAATTATAAACAATAAAAAAAAACTTTGTTTTAATTACTCTTAGGTTTTACAAGAATAACCTCTTAGATATAATTTTATAAAATATAATAAAATATTATAGCGTATAGTTTGCCTTTTTACATTCCATCTGGAGATAAAATCTTGTATGCCCCTCGGGACTAAATTGATCATTATTCACAGCAATACTTTACTCTTTCGGCTTGGCCTCATGAGTAATGATTATTATTCCCTCGCAATTATAATTATTTATTGAAGCAAATACTGTTAACGATACTTTTATGGGTTACTATTGTTCGCAAAAGCTCCTGTTCCAAAATTAAATTATTAAGATTTCGGTTCAAATATTTGATTTGTTTAACGATAGGTAAGTAGCTAATGAGTTATCATACTCACACTGTAAAAGATATCAATAGTTTGTAGTTTGCACTTCATTATTATGTTTTGTTTTAATTGCTTGAATTAGTTGTTACCAGGATATTTTTCAGTTTTTTACTAAGTACTCCAATTGTTTAATAAAACAGTATTGAATATATAAAATAGTTCAAATTTATCATTAATAAGTATTTAAACATATTAACGAACTATCGATCTCAGATACTAAAGAAGGAGAAGGTGACCAGATGGAAAGCTCAGAGTTGATAATATATAGGCCAACCGGGCCATAAAGGGTATTAAGATGCAAAGGAAGGTCTTCACAATTCCATAAACATGTCACTTCTCAAGGACCTGTCATATCTTAATATTGTATTTTGTGCATCATATCATATAGGTTCTTAATTTTTCAGCTCCTATCAAATTTATATTCTAATATGATAAATAATGGAAAAAATAATTTATGGAGTGCAAGTTAATATTGCTAGATTAATGCAAAATAATAATTTTGTTTTAAATACTCTTAGGTTTTTCAAGAATAACCTCTTAGATATGAGGTTTATATTGTATCAAGTGATCGAGTTGTGGTGTTATAGTTTTTTTGTAGAGAAGTTGGTTTTAGCGGTAACGTGGCTAAATGTCAGTGTTATTATATTCATTAAATTTATCTCATACTTAAGGTCTCTCATTTAAAATTTAAGTTTTTTACAAATAAGGCTACCCAGATAGAAAGCGTGACAGAATAATATCAGTATTTCAGTAAGTTGATTTTATTGCTCTTACCACATGCTCTGGAAGAAACGCTCGTTATTCAAAAACTGGCATATTTCATCGAGGAGAAGAGTTAAACTACCACGCATCTCGTGTATTTCCATAGCGAAATGATAACTTTTTTATTAAATATCAAGCAATAAGTAAAATAAACCATATTTTTCAGCATAAAATGTATTGTATATGAAATAACATACATACCTGATACCTGGACAGCACATGGATTATTTGTGAGCCTGTTAAACTTAAAAGCAGGCTCAAAGAAGAAAATGATGCAGAATCGACTTGAATTCCCACTATTGCATTACACGAAGTAATAAATATTAGTTATATTATAAGCTTATGATTCTAAAGTATCAAATTTACCTTAAGTTTTCAAATTCTGATTAGTAACAATTATTAAAATCCAATTTGCGATTGTAATCTAGTTTTTTTATCCACAAAATCTATATATATATATATATATATATATATATATATATGTATGTATGCAGGCTGAAGCGAATAAAGCATTAATTTCGACAAGATTATAGCTATAAACCGAAATAGGAACATTATTTGAAGTATTAAACCTTTTCGACCAAAAATAATTTTAAATAAAAGCGAATTCATGCTTAAGTTATTTTTAAATCAAAGGGAATAACCTTTAAAATTATGAATACAGTTTATAAACTGTACGTGATACCTTTCTTGAAAAACTTAATTGTTTTTTAACTCTCGCCATTTCTAGCTATGTATCGAAATAGTGCTAAAAATCATCAATCCTGATAATCTCACCTATTATAATTCAGTTGGGATTATAATATAATTTAAAAAAATATTTTTCAATACTTTTTAATAAGTAATAAGTCAGAATATTATTAGTATATAATAAGAGATAATGTATACTTAATGCGTCACACACTGCCTTTGATTTGATACAGAATCACTTTTAGAGCTATTGATTTATCGTTTAATTGGCATGAAAGGGAGTCGTGTTTAGTCCACATGAGATATTTTAAGCTGCTAAATGGAAAACAAAAGGCAACCGCACATGGACTGATACAGTACAATGTGTTCAGCTTCCCGTAAATAGATTTATCGGAAAAAAGTTCAGTTCAAAGAGTTTAAATTCCAGAACTGTCAACTATCAGCCGCCAAAGAAAAGAACGAAATTTCAACCTCTAAAATGTGAAATATTTGTTTCACATTTTAGAGGTTGACTTTTTCAATTACCAATTTTGAAGAATTATAAAAAACCTAAAAAAAACAGCGCTTAAGAAGCACTTGCATAACTAATTACTTGTAAAGATAAGCATTAGACATTTTTATTCTAGATAATAATAAATTAGTTATCTCCTAGTATTATTTTAACACTGTATTCCCCTGCCAGTTCCCTAACTAAGGTTTACCGCTAAATAAACAAGAGATTTATAGTGATAAAATTGAGTAATCCATCAACAAAAGTAAACAAATAAGATTTACATAATTTAATCTAAACCGTCTTGGTTTATCCGCTCAAACGGAATCATCACACCTTTCAGTTTATTTTTGTGTTAAAAAATATTCAAATCTTCGCACTTTTTCATGTTTATTATTTAGAATAAAATTATACAGAAGTGTTTTTCCGGAGTTGGATTATTTATTTTGTTCCGTTAAGATGATTTTTTTATGAATAATAATAATCGTTGCATGTTAATGGAAATTGTTAAATGTTAGTAAGGAAGATAATAATAACTTGGAAATAATTTGAATTCTAGTCAATAAATCTAGTAGGATCATAAAAGAAAAAAACAATAATTCTGGGACGATATCCATTAAGAATAATCATCGTGTAAAGATAAATCATAATTTCTGACCACGAATAATTAACAAATAAAATTAAATATAAAGCGAAAAAAAAATAAAAGTGATAAGATATTCCACGCCTATACTTAATTGAGTAAATCTAAGAGTTAAAATAAATGGATTGTATATCAATAACCGGTCAACCATATAATTAACTTTATTTTATACATTTATATATTTGCATAACAATTTTTATCCCATTTTGTAATTTTAATTACAGCTTGATATTTTCAAATAAAATGAATTATAGAGATATAAAAATCAGTAAATTGATTTCTTAGTTATGAATTATTAAATTTTAATACCTGTAGCTTAAAAAAATATAATAATTATGAAAGAATTAAAAAAATATTGAACGAATATTTTCTAAATGTTTATTATTTTGATAAACGATAATAAAATAAAACGATGATAGTCACATTAAAAAAAACCAATTAATTCCTATTTAAATATATTTTATTGACTTTTTCTTGTATGGAGACCCCTCATGTATCTCATTTTCATAAATCGAACGGTCGTGTAAAAAAAAAGTTGCCGGATAATGAATGAGTGAATAAATAATATATATGTAAATGTCGAAGCACCAAACTTTTTCATTCAGTAATATTTTTTTTTGACAATTTAGGCGATTCACGAATTCTATTAAATAGGATATAATTTTATTTTTAGGTATTAACAATGGCCATTTTTCGCCTTTTGGAAATAAAGAAACAATTGCCTTTCATGCATTCCAGAATCAATGATTAGATGGTTGAATATTTCTTCTTTTCAATCTAGTCATCAAAGTTATAGTTATAGAGTAAACATAAGGTCAGTTGGCTGAAGTGGGACTCCTAAGGTCGAGTTTCAAATTTGTATCTAAAACTAAAACGAAATGAACTACTTCCTGTTTTGTGACCATACTCAAATTGTTAGTAATTTTGGATTTATATGAAAATAATATAAGATAATAGCGATACAATTCAGGATGAAAGGATCAGTATAGAGATGATCATGGTAGAGGATCTAAGGAATCCTTCGTGAATTTGTATTTACCAATAAGTAATCCAGTTTTGGCAGATAACTCCTGAGTGTGCCCTTGGGGGTGTTGCAAAAGGAGTCCTATATAACCCCCTTCTGTCCTCCGATCTGTATCAGTCTTCTCTCGGCACTTTCCTTCTCACAACCTCAGGCAAAATGGTCTCCAGGGTAAGTTACCCACTTTTCGAGATTTATATATGTTGAAAGTTTTTTGTTTTATGATCATTATTGTAAAAATTAGTTTTTCCTTTGAATATTTTTTTATAATTCATTTTCATAATACATAATAAACAGAATTCATAAATACAAAAAAAAATAATGAAAAGGATTTATTTAAACTGAGATACTTCCAGATAAAAAATATTGTTTTAAATAACTAAAAAAACAGAAAACATATTTTTATCGTCAAACTGAGAATAACATTAACAGGTTCCTTATTGGTGAATCCATTACTTATGGAAAAACAAACAGATATTATTATTTATTGTAAACAAACGATATTAGTAACATTTTATCAAATTTAAAACTGTATAAATAAATGAAAAACGAGTAATCAGTTTAGCATTAAAGAAAAATTCCAATACTATAATGAATTTATTGACTATTGTAATTTGTATATTTTAAAAAAACAAACATGGATTCTAATTAGTAGAATTTTAAGCTCCATTCATAAGTTGACAGTGTACTATACAACAGCGTTTATTAATAATTTTTCAAGAATTTTATCATTATGCTTTATGGTACGATGTTAACGATTTTTTTGTTGTTCTTTTAAGGCATTGCAGTTAATCATTTTTAAATAAACTAACATTTATTTTCTGGGTTGGATTACTAATCTCTACGTTCCCAGTTCAAGGCCGCCTGTCGTACTTAAATTTTGTTTTCAGTTAATTGCGGACTGAGATCTTTAGACCCTCCTGAGACTTACCCAGGCTTCATTATCTTTTATATTTCAGCCACAATACCTTCTTGTAAAAATGATGGATTTGTAAGAATATAGTTCTTACCATATCCTGAGCCCAGTACTTATCTGGATTTTATTGGTACAAGATGTTTTTTGATTTAGTATAGTATACATTATTTCATCTTTATTGTAAATATGTGGTATAATCTATACTTGCATATATAATATCAAAACTGCTTTTTTAGTACGTCATCATCTTCGCTGCTATGGTCGCCGTAGCTTACGGCCAGATCTTGGCTCACGCTCCAATCGACGAGTACGACCCACACCCATCCTACTCCTTCTCCTACTCAGTCAACGACGCTCTGACCGGAGACTCCAAGGGACAGACTGAATCCCGTGATGGTGATGTCGTCCAGGGCAGCTACTCCGTCGCCGAACCCGACGGTTCCATCAGGACCGTAGACTACACCGCTGACCCCATCAACGGATTCAACGCCAACGTGCACAAGGATGCCCCAGCCGCCCACGCCGCCCCAATTGCTGCCCCCATCTACGGTTAAATCTTGATTATTACATGCTTCGTTGTTGTAAATAAATTATTCGTTACAGTCAACTAACTCTTTTTACTGATTTCAACCTCAATTTTTCTTTCTGTTATATATGTTTTATAAGATTTCCAGGAATCGCGTCATGGAAACCTAATAAGTACATAATTTGACGTGATATGTAAAAAAAGGTCCATAATTTTGTATGGTTGCAATATAAATAGTTTTGGGAATTCAGGAAGGAATTCTCAAGTTTAATTTTTCGATATTGTGTGTTTTATAATGTGAAAATACCTATCATTAATGATTGAAAGAGAATATCTTTCAGTATCAAACTTCTAGTCTATATTAATATAGAGAAGCAAAAGCTTAATATTGTTTATTATCTTTATTATACGCCTCAATGTCCTTTAGTGAGAGAATTAATAACTATCTGTTCTTCCAGTACTCCTTCATCCGTTCCTCTCTTCCTTTCTTTAGTCCATTTTGGCATTGGACGTTGGTGCTGTCTCCTCTGACATCACTTCCCAATTGTATACTTTGTGTCCAAGGAGGCTTTTGTCCTTCATTTCCTCTAGAATCTGCCTGTTTTTTTTTTAGATAGAGTTTGACCTGTGTCATCGAGCTGAGGTTCTTCAGGAATGAATCACCCTCTGTGATATTAAAAATTTTCTCAAACTTAATATTTAAAAAAAAATCCATTTATCGAGTACACACACAGATTTACATAAATTAATTACGTAGATATTTAGTTCAGTGATTGATAAAATTGTACGATGATGGAAGAAACAGGAGAAACTATTCAAGAGTCGAATGTGGTCAAAGGTGTGGTTAATAAAATTATGAACACTCATAATTATACATTAGTTATTACGTACCGACGTTTCGAGCTATAACTAAGGTTATCGTCAGGCATGTAATATGAGGAATATAACATCATCAGTGCATTAAGAAAGCCTATAAAACTGATAAATTGCTATAAATAATTATTGCTGTTATAGAAACTGGAAACGTCTTGATTGGATCTTAAAGATTTCTTGATGTGCTGAGATGATGATCAAGTCTTGATTCGTCTAATAGTCTGGTTACTTCAACGTGTTAATAGATTGTTGTTATAAAGTTAAGTCGATGCTCTACGTGTCGGGTACGAGTATCAACAGTTATTTTTTATTTATTTAATCTGTTTACTTCCAAAAGAATATATAATTTCATTAAAAGCCAGATATCTTTTAGCTTTTATATAATTCTGAAAATAATAAAACTTATTAACAGGAAAATAAGAATTCAGAGAATAATTTTCAAAACATATGTTTTAATATTACGTAACTTCTTATTTTTTTTCACCAAAACTTGGACCTAGCTGTACGAGACATTCAGTCATTTCAAACTCATTAACATACCGAAGCATCAACTCATCACTATCAAGTACTCAAATCAATACTTTTCAAGAACTCAGTTGGCTTTTTAGTTTCTCATTAATTTACCTACCATTAATACGGTCACCTGTGGTCTAGTGGTTAGCGTAACCAACTACAAAACTCAAGATTGCGGGTTCGTAGTTCGTAGGGGTCGTAGGGAGTAAAAAATCCTTAGCTACGCCGTCCTTCGGAAGGGACGTTAAACGGGGGTCCCGAGACTGTACGATGTCAGGTACTCGTTAAAAATCCCTAACCTAATTTAACCTGGATAGGCAAAATTTAGAGCTCCCACTGTAGCATCGTCCGATTAGCCATAGCAGCATAAAGTGACGTTAAATGAACAAACAAACAAACCGATTATTAATATTTTTTGTTTTAAGACTTATCCCTTTTAGTAAATAAGTATATTTTATTTGTTATGTAAATAATTCATTGTAGATACTAGCTTAGTGCATTTTCTTTTACTTAATTTTTGCTTTAATTATTAAATATTATTTTTGTATTTGGGGAAATTGCCATCAAATCAAAACTATCTGGTTTTTACTGAATTCATAACCGGCAATTTCGCTCGGATAGAAGGTTATGGATAGCGAATTATTGTTACGAGCCCCTTTTTCCACACTACCAGTATAGGTTATCGCCGTACCACATGACATCAGAGTTCACAGTTAATCAAGGTATCTTTTATTTAGCTCCATCCCTTCTGAACCGATCCAACATCCCTCAGGTTGAAATCTTCGCTGAATGACAAAAGATTAACGTACATTTTCCGTTAGTTCAAGTGAAAACGTTAAAATTGTTAAGTCAAAATTCTAAATGCGTAAGCAGCTAAATTGCTTATATAGGTAAGGCTATTGTTTGTTTGTTTATTTAACGTCACTTTATGCTGCTATGGCTAATCGGACGATGCTACAGTGGGAGCTCTAAATTTTCCAGGTTTAATTAGGATAGGGGTTTTTAACGAGTACCTGACATCGTACAGGCTCGGGACCCCCGCTTAACGTCCCTTCCGAAGGACGGCGTAGCTAAGGATTTTTACTCCCTTAAAAAATCCTAGAGCAACCTGCCGGGCTTCGATCCCGCGATCTTGGGCTTAGTAGTTTGTTACGCTAACCACTAGACCACAGGTGAACGTTATATAGGTAAGGTTATCTGCCCCATCAACGATTCTCGTGACAGAGAGCTATATATAAATGTATATAAACCCTGGAAAATTGACAGGAAGTCATTTGCACGAAGAAACGTATTAACTTCACACGCTGAAACCTCAACATTATGTCATCAATTTCAGGCTATTAGTCACGCTATTTCGTGTTATTTTGTCGCTCTAACTAAATAAGTGTATATTTTTGAAATGCAAATTAAAATAATTTATATTATTATAAAATAATAATATCCTTATTATTACTATTCTGAAAGCATAAATAGTGTAATAATAATAATAATGAAACTAAATGCACACGGTGATCGTTATAATGATTTCATCAAAAATTTCTGTTGTTGATTTTCGATTATATGAATGCTCAGATAATGTACAGAATGTTCTTCAATACTTTGGCCATTACAAAATGAATTTAAATTGTAAAGTGTGATGAACTTTGCTGGAAAAGCGTTTAAGGTAGATTGTGGATTCTGTAAATATGTCAGCAAGCGACACATAAATATTTTCAAATAAATTTCTCTCTAGTGAAATGCCTACTTAACTACACCTTCTCATATGTTTCTGGAATCCACATTTCATGGATTTTAACCTCCAATAAGTTTCATGATTTTTTCCGTCCTTTATTCCTGATATGGTCAAATATCCATGGCTACTTTTATTAGGCCAATTGTGTTCCCAGTTCATCAGATAATCATTCTTAGTGTTTGTCTCTTTCTGTCTTCTCCTGTGGGTTCCATTACTTGGGATTGCTCTCCTTATCTTCAAGTCATAGCCCAAGTTTCACTGGCATAGCTAGTTGAGGGTGATTGTGGTTATGAGGCTTACTATGATTATTATAAATGCATCTTAAACCCATTCTGTAAGTTCTTTTTCTCCTAACGGTTTTGATTATGCTGTTTATGGACCCGCATACAATAAAATTCATGTTTTTTCAGTATTTTGGTGGAATCCAATTTCCTTAATACGTCAAATAACTTTAGTTCTACAAAACAGGATAAACTCCTTTGTTTTTTACAAGGACTTTTTTTTGGAGAACTGCCTCATTGCATATATCGGATCTTATTTGCTTTTCGAGGTCTTAAAATTAAGCGTTTTCAAGAGATGTCTCCTGTTTAGCCTGTTCTTTAAAAAACTTTAGACATTGAAAGTTCATCAGATAACTTTATTCATATTTAGTTACACTTATGGTAATATATACTTTGCTTTCCTCGACCTCAAATCGGCCTTCGACTCTGTTCCTCTAGAGGAAATTTGGAAGGCATTAATGGCCAAGAAAGTTCCATCAGGCCTTATCAATGCAATCAAATCTTGCTACCAAAAACCTAAGGGAATAGTGAGAATTAATAGCACTGAATCCAAGAGCTTTCCCGTGGATAAAGGAGGCAGTGCAGACTAAAACAAGGAGACAGTGCAGCCCACTACTCTTTATAATCTTCATGGATGAAATTATAAAGATATGTAAAAGAAGAACTGCGAGAACTACAATTGGGCATTGGAATATGCGGACCATACTAGCACATGTGGTAGTATATGCTGACGATATAGCCCTGATCTCAGACACCTCTGAAAATCTGCAGCGGACGATAACAGAATGGGAAGCAGAGCTTGCCAGGAAAGGCATGATCATAAATGTCCATAATAGTAAAATATTGCAAGTGAGAAGTTTGGATATACCCACAGAATGAGCCAAGACAGGGATCAAAGAAATTTAATGGAAGCCAAACCCGTGGGCATTAGATCTAGAGGGAGACCAAGACAGAAGAACTCCAACTACATTTCCAAGTTGGGACAAGCAAGAGGGAAGAACATGCAGGATCTCAGGATTATGGCGAGAGATAGAGATATATGGAGATCCAAGGTTGATGCGGTACCTCGACGCTGAAAGGCACAAGATGAAGAGAAAGAAGAAGAAGTTACACTTATGGTTACACCAGTCGTTTATGAGATTACACACATCCATGGTGTGGCAGAAGTACTAATAAGTAATACTAGTAATAAGATATTCTGATTATCTTTAAACATTATTGAAATTCATTTTATGCGTCAATTCTAAGGATGATAAAACTCAGGAAGTTATATAGCAAGCTGTCGATTAAGCCGAATGATCTTTTATTGCCATTTAAGTTAAAGGAATTTTAAAGTTAAACGCAAAACTAGATATGTTCAATAATGACATGAAAAAATCTACAAAGGAAGAAAGTATAATTTAATCCAGTTTTCATGCATGTATAATTTAATACACGTTAAGAAAATATTATCTTTTCAACGAATATTCCCTTCACAATATAGCCCTAAACATACAATAATAGTTTCAGATGAAGGTAAGAAAAATTTAATATTTAAATTTAAAATAATTTAAAGTATTCTGCTTCATCATAATTGTTTGTATTGATTTTTAAAAAAGAATAACTGAAAATCAAATGTCTTTTTATGTGAAAAAAATGTTAACTCCCATTTAACACGAAGAGAACCAAGCTTGTAAATTTCAAACTTTAAATTATATATTTATCTTTCGTTTCGTTTATTTATGATTTTTTTTCAACGGCTATGCCGCAAAAATATTTAATTAAATCATCTAGCAATAATAATTATAATAACAATACATTTACAAGTAATTTGTGTATTTTCATCTCTGAATAGTAAAAGTTGGTTTGTTAAAAAATGTGAAGAAATAAAACTGATTAATTTTTTAAAATTATTATTTCTGTTTTATATTGTCTTTTCATTCCTTCATATTCACTTCCTGTGTAGAAAAGGCCAAAAAATGTCTTTTCCCTACAATTGTCTACTTTTTTTTTTCAAATTCACCTAAAGTGAATGTCCACCACCTACTCATTCCGATCACTGATCCAGTTTGGGAAGATGTCCCCATCAGAAGACCAGTAAGATGAGCAGGGATGTTGCAAACACTCTGGTATATAACGTCCATCGGGTGTCAATATCACCAGTCTTCCCAGTCCAACCAATCCAGCATCAACATGATCGCAAAGGTAAAGAACATTTTGAATTTATTAATAACATTTTAATAATTTAAATCCATATTAATCTCCTAAGCTATAGATAATAATGTTTTTTAATATATTTAAGACTAGATTTTGCCATCGGCTTCGATCTCGTGGAATTTGATCTACCACATAGAATTTCGTGACAGAGCATTTTAAATAAATAACCCAGATTACAAATCTTCAAACTTATAGGGGTTAAGGAAAAAAAAAATAAAAAAAAATAAAATAAAATAAATAAATAAATAAATAAGTAAATTTTTTTTTAAACTATAAGTTACTAGTACATTAGAAATTTCAGATGTCTAACTTCTAAACTGACGGATTACATGCAATCTTTAAATCCCTACTATATTAAGGGGAGAATCCTAGGGGGTGGAATTATCCAAATTCCGAGAGCCTATCTGTAAATTTCAAGATGCTAAGTTCAATGGTTTCTGCTGTGCGTTGACCGCTGGATGTGTTAGTCAACCAGGTTACAGTTTTATATAAACTTCGCCTGTGTGGTGTGTTGATAAAAAGCAGTCTATGTCCTTTCCCAGGCTTGAGATTATTTATACCACATTTCATCACAGACATTGTGGAACAGCACAGCCGTGAAACATACATTGACATTTATTAACAATCGGGACGGAAAGATGTTCACTGCTGTTCTGTCAGTAAAGGATTATTATGTAATGTAATTGAATTTATTGAAAAAGATTACTTAGTATTACGGTTTTATTTGTCGTACGGCAGCAGCAAGAAGCGAACTTTTTTTTTTCTTCTCATCCTCCAAAAATTTTATTTACAATATGATACAAATTTACAGAAATTCCTGAAAATGCTTCTATATAAACCAAAGCCTTCTGCTATCTTTCGGTATTTTAAGGCGTTACAATGGGCTGAGTCCGCTGAAGGCGGTTTTTACTCGAACCGGCTCAAAGCCGCTGACTTTATACAATAGGTACAAAACAGGGAGGGGCCGATTAGCAGGATCAAGAATTACTTTTTGTTGAGGTACGGAGTACCCCTGAGTTACGACTTCAACTAAGACAAAAAAACAAACCATCATCCTTCGTAACCAAACCACAATCCTTCGTAACCAAGAAGCGAACTATGTCACTTGATTTGTTTTGTTCAGCGAAAATATGTAGATTTTGTGAGTAAGAAACACGTGAGCAAGGATACAAACTTTGCCCCCCTTTTTCACACCCTTAGGGGTAGAATTTCGGAAAATCCTTTCTTATCGAATGCCTACGTCATACAAAGAACACCCCCCAAGTTTCAGTTCTCTGCCCTCAGCGGTTTAGGCTGTGCGTTGATCCGTCAGTCATTCAGGGCAAAGCATTTTATATGTATAGATGATAAAATTCATTTCAAGCTTCGTCTTTCTCTGTAATAAAATTGCTCTCTGATCAAAATCAAAACTAGTCGCCTACAGTTGCAATTTCACCATTATAATTACTATTCTTAAGTAATTAAAACGGCAAAGTTTACGTTAATGTTATTTTACATCAATTTAGACAGAATATGTACTACGAAGTTATCGATGATGACGTCACGTGTTTTTTAAAATAAACAATATTCTTAAAATTAAATCTAAACGTTTTTGTTTTCTAACATTCAATCCTTTTATTCATTTATTTGGTAAGAAGTGAGGTCAATCATATATCAGAATATTTGTTAAATAGGGTGGAACTACAGTAAGCCTTATGATTATTTCGCATTCTGTTCAAGTTCCATGTTTCCATTCTTGTCAAGTTCCATCAAGGTATACCTGGAAATATTTTCTTACCTAAAATCTATTTATTTAAAAAAAAGTTTGCCTTTTCTATAAAGGTTTTTCACAAAGTCTTAGCAGTCCTAATTGAAAGAGAGTAGGAGGTGTATCTCAGAGTGCACGACATCAAAGGCGTAAATTGACTCCGATGGATCGGCTGGATAGATAGATAACTTTAATTGAGAAAACCTTCCGGCTGTGCGTGATTTTTCCCAAATCACGTCCATTCCCAACCATTGGTTAGCTGCTATAAAGTCAATACTAAGCTCTAATCCAAGATGAGTTGTAATAGTACAAGCTAATCTAAATTTTAATAAGATTCTTTTCGGATTTAACCTACAACTTGACTAGGATACACAATTACTTTCTGAAAATTATCAGAACTCCTATTATTATGCTAATAAGGCGTTAATGACCAACCGGTTTTACGCCTCTAACTAAAAACAACCAAGAACTCCTATTTCAATAAATATTTCTATTTTCAGGTAGCTCTCATCATGGCAGCTCTGGTAGCAGTTTGCAACTCTCAGCTCCTAGCTCACGCTCCCATCGACGAGTACGACCCACATCCATCCTACTCCTTCTCTTACTCCATCAATGATCCCGTGACCGGAGACTCCAAGGGACAGACAGAGTCGCGTGACGGAGATATCGTCCAGGGAACTTACTCCCTCGCCGAACCCGACGGTTCCATTAGGACCGTAGACTACACCGCTGATCCAGTCAATGGATTCAACGCCAATGTGCACAAGGACGCTCCAGCAGCTCATGCCCCAGTCGCTCCAATCTATGGTTAGGATTTAAGGAAATTATAAACTTTTTGTAAATAAATTATTTTTACTCCAATAATTGTTGATAATTATAAAGCCTTTCAAATTCAGTGAAAATATAGTTACGCCTACACTGGTAAGGTTTGTAAATGAAGTCCAAACAGCATGACAAGATCAATCTGACTAGACAATAATCGCTTTACCTTCTTGTGCTATTTAGTAAAATCCGAAAAAGTCAACAGTATAGTCTAGAGAGGTAACAAGCACTGTAGGATTTCTTAAATTATATTATATTAGTGTAAAGGAGATAGTTGGGGGGTGCAGTCAGAAAGAACACTGAATAAGTAATAAACTTATAATTATGTGCCGACGTTTCGACCTACAGTGTAGGTCATCTTCAGGGCTATGAGAAAGAAACAAACAGAACAAAAATTATGTACAGTAACAATAATATGGTGACAAGTAATGTAGAAATTTAAAATAGTGGCAGATATGAAGATGGAAGATAACGAATATTAAAAAGTGACAAAAGTGATAAAATTAAGAAATAGACAGATTTAAAAAAATAATGATAATGAGGAGAAATTAAAATAGTGACAGATATAATAAAATTAAGATAAAGACAGATATAACAAAATTAATGATAATGACAATAAAATGAAAATAATGACAGATATAATAAAGTAAGAAAGATTTAATAAAATTAAAGAGAATGAGCAGAAATGACAAATTATAAATAACGTATATAAACGTATATTCTCATTTTGTTTTTTTTGTTTACCTCCTCCTTTCTGATTTTCCTTTATACTATTATTTTTACTTTGCTACCCTTTCTGTACATTTATTTTCTGTATTTTATTTTATATACGTTATTTATAATTTGTCATTTCTGCTCATTCTCTTTAATTTTATTAAATTAATGTACATTCATTTTCTGTATTTTATTTTATATACGTTATTTATAATTTGTCATTTCTGCTCATTCTCTTTAATTTTATTAAATCTGTCTTACTTTATTATATCTGTCATTATTTTCATTTTCTTGTCCTTATCATTAATTTTGTTATATCTGTCTTTATCTTAATTTTATTATATATGTCACTATTTTAATTTCTCCTCATTATCATTATTTTTTTTAAATCTGTCTATATCTTAATTTTATCACTTGTGTCACTTTTTAATATTCGTTATCTTCCATCTTCATATCTGCCACTATTTTAAATTTCTACATTACTTGTCACCATATTATTGTTACTGCACATTTTTATAATTTTTGTTCTGTTTGTTTCTTTCTCATAGCCCTGAAGATGACCTACACTGTAGGTCGAAACGTCGGCACATAATTAAAAGTTTATTACTTATTCAGTGTTCTTTCTGACTGCACCCCCCAACTATTTCCTTTACATTAGATCATCCAGTCAACAAGCGTAAAGACATATTAAGGGCCGGTTGCACCAACCTAGTTTAAACTGGGATTTCCAATATCTCAGTTTAAATCGATTATTAAGCGTTGCACAAAGTAGGTTTAAACTCGAATCTAGGTTTAAACCTTACCGGCCACACATGACCGTTTAAACCTCGTTTACATTAAACTCGTATAATGTACTCGTATAACCATATTCTCACATTTCAAACTTCATTCTTGTCGCCCTTGGCTTTGTTTTTAATTTTCTTAACTGGCTTTGTTTTGTTTTTAATTTTCTTTACTGGCTTTGTTTTCAATTTTTGTTATTTATTTATTTTTCAAGAAATGGATATTGTTGGCAATATAGACATTGACGATTTGGCAGATGACGAAGAGTTTTTTCAATTAGTTGCTCATTCATTGATGAGTACAAAAGTATTTCGTGCTCGACAGAATCATTTTCTCCAATGATCGAATCAAGAATTTTTTGACAGATTTAGACTTTCAAAAAGCACGGTTCAAGTTGTTTTGAATTTAATTAGACCCTCGGTTTCGAACATTCAACTTTCAAACCACATTTACGTTTGGCAATCAGAGGTAAAGTTTGTCTCTGATTACCAAACGTAAATGATGGTGAGTGATCAACAAGTGTCTTTGGCCTGAAGAGCATCAGAAATGTGATTGAAAGCACTTGCCGTTTTAAAAAAACAAATGGAAAGACAAGTTACTGTGTGTCATTATTAATAATTATTGGGACTTTGTTTGGTTATCAATAATTGGTTTCTGTAGATGAAATTTGAAATGAATAGATGACGATTTCATAATAAATCAAGTGATTGAGTTTTTAATTGTTAATCTTTATGTTAACTCAACTACATAGTTAAAATGACTTCCCTTAATATCGTTCTTTCTCAGTTTCAATTTGAAGATTTAGTTTTGAACTGGATAAAAACTGTAGTATTACCTGTTGAAAACGGCACAAAACAACAAACCTAAGCGTAACCTCCCTTTTAAACGCAGTTTAAAGTAAACTGTACTCCAACAACGGGTGTTCAGAGAACTAGAGTTTAACTGTTAATCTAAGATTAAACTGAGATCGTCTAATCTCAGTTTAAACCGGTGTTGGTGCAACCGGCCCTAAATGAGTAAACAGACAAACATTGTATTCTGGAACATTGTTATAGTAATAATTATTGATAATACTATAGTTCTCAAAATGCCACTTAAGTGAATAATATCGTTTTGTTCATGCTCCTTCCCAAGTATTTTATCAGATTGCACGAAGCATGGCGTCCACAATCTTAAAGGCAAAAATGCACATTAATAAATCAATTTAGCTCTGTGTTTAAGTAAGTCATATTCTATCTTTCCGTTTTAAGGTTAATGATACCATTTCAATATTTTAAAAAAATACAAACAATCAGGTACATTAAGGACTATTCAACGAATTTATTTAGTTGATTAACGATACATATTGCTATCATATATTTTTAAAATTTAATATGGCTTAACCGCTCAAAGTTTTAATAATGTTCGGTGGAAAATGTCAATTTTTCAATCTAATTTTATTCCGAATAATTAAAGCAGGAGTTTGAACATGTTCGAAGTTGCTCAAAATTTAGCACTAACTTCCTCAGAGCCCTTAAGCCCTCTTAAAGCCATTACATAAATTATTGCTTAATAATGACATAGAGGCTCTGCTTCAAATACTCGAGGTACTATTTATGATGTCACAGGGATATAATTTTTGTTTATGACTACCTCCATAAAAAATGGCTAATCAATAGTTTATTGCCAGTATGAATTGTTTAAACTATACCTAATATTTACACAGCAGAACGGCGAATATCCAAACGTTGAATTATCTCATCTGGTTTAGAAGAAAACGTACCATGAGGGGTCGACATTACTATTTCTAGAAAATAAACCTGAACAATGTTTTCTCTAAAATTAGCTATTCTTTTATTTGCATAAAAGATACTCAGAAGGTATGAAGTGGAAGTCAAGATTGAATAAAACTGTTATTAAAATTTACTTTGTTTCTGAACCTAAGGATGTACGTACATATGTACTCCACCGTAAAATACACAACTAACAAAAGCGGTGATTGTTTGCAATTTTCCTTTTTCTTATGTGATTATAGAATATCCGAACTTTTGATTATCCGAATCATACTCAAATACGTTATTACGGATAATTGAAGCCCTCCAGCATTTCGATGGTCTTCTGACCTACCAAAATTCTTTACATTTATTTGAATTCATGAGGTACTGAAGAAACTTGTTATTATTTACTTATGGCTTGTTTAAAATAGCAAATGTAATGTAATAAGTTAATAAAAAACTTTATTTTCTACCTTTCATACTCTGTTCATATTTTATTTAATCAAGAAAGTATTATTGAAATATAAATAAATGTACGAAGTTCAACTATAGAAAATATTCATTATTATTTTTGTATTATCATTTAATGCTAAATAGGTATTAATATGGTGATAAAAGTAAATCTATATCTCCAATCTCCAGATCCAAACTCCAAGGCTCCAATCTCGTTAATATCGGATATAGTTTTGAACATTGTTTTATTCATTTATACTTAACGTTGTAAAGAATGGTTTCATTCAGATCTTAATGCAGTATCCAAGAAAATTAATTAATGAAATGAAATTTGTATTGTGTTATACGCATTAATGAAATGCTTACACAACGTTCATAATAAAATTAGGAGAATCTTTTTCTTTCTCTGGCTATAAACATAAAAAACGTAACTTTGTATTTTATAACATTAATACTTTTATTGATAATCTATTTGTACAATTGGCAGAATTACAATGAAACTATAAATATATAAATAACAGTATTTGACAAAATTTAAATAGACTTATTACAGGAAAATAGTATAATTAGCTCAGTTACATACATGGCAAAATTCATCCTTATCCTTATCACAAAATAAGTTAGAAATGGTATTCGTGTGGAGGTTTCAATAAAACATGACGCAGGTACTTAGTTTCTTTTATGATTTGTCACATTTAACACTTCATGTGACATAAAAAAATAGGAAGTGGATCTGGCCATGTTTATAACTGAACCCTATAATGTTTTTAAATAAATGTGAACTTTATGGATAAACTAGTTGAGAGAATTACTTTTAATGGTAGAGAGCTTGGGCAGCGTAACCAAGTGGACTAGAGAGTGCTAGTGGTGAATGTGCAATAGCGACTGGAGCGTGGGCAATTGGAGCGTGTGCGATAGTGGCTACTGGAGCGTGAGCCAGAGCGACTGGAGCGGCGTGAGCTGCTGGAGCATCCTTGTGCACATTAGCGTTGAATCCGTTGACTGGGTCAGCGGTGTAGTCTACGGTCCTGATGGAACCGTCGGGTTCGGCCACGGAATAGCTGCCCTGGACGACATCTCCGTCACGGGTCTCAGTTTGTCCCTTTGAGTCTCCTGTAACGGCGTCGTTGACGGAGTAGGAGAAGGAGTAGGATGGGTGTGGGTCGTATTCGTCGACTGGAGCATGAGCTACGGCTACTGGAGCATGTGCGACGGCAACTGGAGCGTGAGCCACAGCAAGAGGAGCGTGAGCCACGGTGGCGACTGGAGCATGCGCAAGAGCCAGGGGTGAAGAATAAGCAGCACCGGTGAGGTATTGAGGAGCAGCAGAGGCTGCGGAAGCTAAAGCTACCAAGGCCAAAATTTTCTGAAAAGGAACATTATCTAATAGAATCAATGCAATAAGGAGATAATCATCTTCAAATATCCTGAAAAATTAGTCGATTTTAAAGCATATGCAGGATAACATGTATTCAGTATATACTGATACAATATGTGGAAATCCCTTTATATATTTAATCATAAAACGGATGGTTAAATTTAATGCAATCATTTCTATATGCCTTAATTTTAATCGAAATTTTGGACCCGACTGTGACTGATTATTTATTCATGCTCATAGTATTTCTTTTTTAATAGTTTTTAATATTTAAATACCATCCCAAGCTTTGTACTTCCTGTCATCATGCCCTCGAAATAAATGATGATCTAGGTGATTTTAACTCCAGGCAACCATTTCCTGACAATTGATTTCTCTTTTTAATGAAAAAGTGAATATCAAAAATAATCTACCCTTTTTGAATTTAAGGAAGTCAATAAGTACTAAAAAAATCAATAGAACAGTACTAACATGCTTCAGACGTCCGATATTAACGATTTTCAGAGGACGAAAAATTGTTGAATTATATCTAAAGCTCCGGCGAATAAGTGGTCAAGTCGAAATTCCTCCATAATGAAATTATTGTACTTAAATAACCTGGATCGTGCTATTTTCGTAATTAATAAGGGGCACAATCAGGCATCGGTTTAAAAAAAAAGTTATACTAAAATTACAACTCCATTTCAGGCCAAAAATTACGAGAATGATACGACTCCGCTTCCATCAATACATTAATCTCTCTGGAATCAAATCGACTGAACAACTTATTCGCTGAGACAGCAGAAATATAATCCAGATAATTATTTTTAATGTAATTAGATTTATCTACATCAATTTAGAACGAAACATCGATAGATTATTTATTAAGTTAACAGTTTAGAACCTTTTTCTACTATCCCTAAGTTCGCATCTCAAGTTACGTGACATAGGTGACAGTTTTCCATTCTCATGGAATTGGTACTTTTTTTATAATAAAAAAAAATTCTTACCTACATAACCATTTCTCCTTTTTTGACTTTAAAAAAAATAAAAAAATTACTGCAAAAAATTCGATATAGGATTACTATCACGTCTCAGTTGTCTAACATTAGAGATTTTCAGAGAAGGAAAGATTGCGCTGGTACATAATGAAATATAATTAAAGATTATGTTTACAAGTCAAACCCTATACAAGTCCTCATATTATATTGTATATGTAGTAATTATACAGATTTAGCTGATTCTGATTGCTTGATATAATATCAATATATTGATAAATTATTAAAAAGTTAATATATTAATTAAAATATATTAATTAAAAAAGTTAATATGCTCGTCTTATAAATAAATATTAGAAAGAACCTTTTTTAATATTTTAATAGCAATTATATATAAATATTTTACTAACTATGTTTTAGGTTTTATAAAAAAAAGAAGGTATGATCGGATTTTAATTAATCTACTTTTTTGTCAGATAATGATAATAAAACTGTTATTACTAAACGAGTTAAGTTTATACTTTTCAGACAGTTTTGGCAAGCAGTGTAATTTCCTTGGTATCTTTCTGGGTACAGAGTACAATAATTTTACGTAAGAAAATATTTAAAGTTATTAATGCTTTGAGTAACTTGTGTAAATTATATGACAGTTTGTAAGTGAACAATAATTTCCTAAAATATATTTTTTTCACTTCAGCTAAGAAATTTTTAAAAATGAAAATAGCTTGTTAGAATTAAATATTTGTGGCGTTCAAGATCAAAAGTGGAAAACTCCAAATTCCAAAAATTGGCTTTTTCATATTGTAGGTTAGTTTGTTGTACAATACAATGCAGTTCAGAACCGGACTGATAATACGCTGTAAAAGTGAATTTTCGTGTTAAAGAAAATTTATTAATATACATTTTTAATAAAAAATTTATTATTATTATTATGGGAAGATAGTTCCAGAAGTAAATACTTTAACCTTTAAGTAAGGACGTGGGGTGTACAGTTCTCCAACGGACTTAGAAATGTTTCTCAAAACCTGAATTTTTTTTTTACTTTTCCTAAAATCATTCCTAAAATACTAGCTGCATCGCGTGTCCTCGAAAAAGTGATAAAAAACCTACCCAGGTGTGCAACTGTTGTCTACAACCAACATGCAAGGAGTGTCCCAAAATGTTATGCAAAAACTGTGCGAAGATGTAGGAAAACATAAACTGTTGCAGTGTTTTTTATTATTCATTTTTTTTAATGTTTAAAACATATTTGTATTACTTATATATCCCTTTTTTAAATTATCATTAGTTTTACAATTATTCCTTTTTTTTCTATAAGTGTTTTTAACCTTTATCATGAATTGTAACCATTTAACCGAAGTTTTTGTAAAAATACATAGTTTTTTTTCTCGAGATTAGTTTTTTAATGATCCTACTATCTACATATTTAAAAGAAACTTTAAATAATTGGAATAAATTACTTGAATTTTATGTTTCTAAAATGAGTATTTATATTTAATTATAATGGCTGGTGTACTAAGTACCCCACCTCCCAGAAGATGGAAGTTTTTTCACCTCCTTACGTAAAGGTTAAAAATATAGACAAATTTAATAATTTAACTTCGCATTTAATTTAAACTTAATTTAACTTCGCAAAATTAAGTTTAATATACTATAACTGCCGCTAACTAATACGAATGCTTACCACGAACATGGTGATGATTGTGCTGGAATCTCGATTCTGACTTCCAAATGCCCTGGGCTGTGTTTTATAGTGAAGCAAATGCCCCACCAGAAGGAGGACCGTGTGTGGCAATCTGGAACAGTATTGGGAAGGAATCCTCCAAATTGTATCTGGGGCAACTAAATCACCGGGTGACCCCGCCTCCAGTCTCGCGGGATAGGTCGCAACCTTAGCTATCTCCTCTTCGGTTCTTCAGGTCTTTGTGTTGGGAAGAGTAAGGGGATTAAAAACTAACTCATCTTGGGTATGGTAACCTAGGAAGAGGTACGATATTCAGCAGTCAATAGATACGGAACGTGGTTGGTTTGAGTGGCGATTACACATAATCTATATACACATTATATATATATATATATATATATATATATATATATATACATAAACAGAGAGAGAGAGGGGGAGAGAGAGAGCGAGGGAGAGAGAGAGGGAGAGAGAGAGAGGGAGAGAGAGAGAGAGAGAGAGAGAGAGAGAGAGAGAGAGAGAGGGAGGAGGAGAGAGAGAGAGAGAGAGAGAGAGCGAGAGAGAGAGAGAGAGAGAGAGAGAGAGAGAGAGAGAGAGAGAGAGAGAGAGAGAGAGAGAGAGAGAGAGAGAGAGAGAGAGAGAGAGAGAGAGAGAGAGAGGGAGGTTTTACTATAATTTGTAAAACCCTACTACCGTATATTACAAATATTTAATGTATTTTAATAAGGAAGTATTTAAAATTGTAAAGGTAAACACAAAGAAAGGATATATGAACAATTACAACTATTGAGATAATACTTTAGGACGGGTACTATTTTAATTAGAAGTTGAGTGTTTATGTAAGTAATTAAAAGTTAAATCCGAAAATGATTTTTACACAAAACATTCACCTTAATACATGGACCTACACATGGACCCTTATAACTATACCCCTCACTTAGGATACAGACAATTATAATGCGATTCTTGAAAATTTTCTCTTTTAACGTGAAAAAGATATTCGCGCCATCATCTGAGAGTGAATTAAATTAGTTGTAACTATATGTGGTAACTCTTAGTTAAGTAACTATATTCCGTTTGTTTGGTGGAGTGGGAAACAAGAATTGCTAATTTATAGAGGTGATATGGTTTTACTCTAACTAGTTTTCTAGTTCTCCTCCAATATCAGGAAATTACTTTGTTTGTTATGTCGAAACCATTAGATACTGCTCCTATAGTCTAATCCATTAACTGTAGTGTTTTCTTGTTATTCACTTGGAAACCTTACAGTCTTTTGATTAATAAGTTATAGGGTTCGAAACATATATACCTAAAATTGTATCTATCCTTTTCCAGTTGGGGGTCTAGTAACTTTCCATATGATTCAGTAGGTGCATTTGGACCTTGAGGGTGTAGGATGTTTTCGCAGAATATTGTCTTGCTGCATTTTGAAGTGGGGATGTGTGATCTATTCGTTATGTTTACCTTTGGTATTACTCCCTTTTCTTCCTGATACTATTTTATTTTAGATACTTTATAATATTTG